>CM029599.1:105694435-108676935 GCA_017311375.1 Mytilus coruscus
CATATGAGAGTTATTTCCCTTATGCAATTGATATAAGTAATTTGCATTGGTAAATGAAAACCAAAGTGTTAGAGACCTAGGGTCTTTGGATTTGAGGTCCTTGGTTAAAAAAAGAAAAATGGGTCAAGGTCAAAGGTCAAGGTCAAATTCTAAATTTTGATTTGGGCTTATTCTCACTTCTTTTCATAAACCGTATAAGATATTGACAAATTATTTTTACTAAATTATTAGTTTCGACATGTCGTAACACGTAAATTTTGATTGTGAGGGTACGTTGACAGTAAATGGGAGTTTTTCTCTTTTATATTTAAAATAACATGTATGGTGGTATAACTTATTTACCAAGTATAATAAAGACCTAGGGTAATTTGATTTAAGGTCCTTGGTTTATGACCTTGAAATTGAGCTCAAGGTCAAAGTTGAATTTGACGTTCTAGATTTTGACCTTTGCTTTAACTTCATATTTAAAAACGATAAAGCCATGGGACTTTTTCATTAGGTTGCAATTTACATGACCTTGAAAATCCAACCAGAAATAACCTTGTGTAAACCGGAAGTAGCTTTCTTGTACTTATTTGATGTAAAAGTATATAGAACCATACATTTTGGAATCAGTGTCAAGTAAACTATGAAATAATACCGGAAGTGACATTTTCAGACCGGAAGTAACAAATTATCTCCTTATTTCAAACAAAATTGTATAGAAACCATATAATTTTGGAATCAGCGTACATCATGGTATCATTTGACACTCGAAATGACATTTTAAACCGTACTTTAATATTTCCATATCAAAATGAATCGTAAGAAGTGGAAAGACCTTCAATTGTTCTCTGAACAATTGGTTTTATTTTTTTTTCTTCCGCCTAATTTTTTTTTTTTTTCTTTCGCTGTTTGATTATTTCACAAGATGTCGATTTGATATTTGGTATATGATATCGAACAGTTTATGCGCTTTCAAATCTGACCCTGCTTAACCGAATACTTTTCTTTGTAAGAGTTATCTCCCCGAACACTGTTTTTCTTGTGTTTGCTACTTCTTCGCAACCGTAAAAGATTACGACAAATTTATTTTACCAAATTGCTCGCTATATCTTCAGGATGTTGAGTTTGGTTTTCACCGAAGCAGTCCGGAGACTCCATATGAGAGTTATTTTCCTTATGCATTTGATATAATTGATATGCATTTCTAAGTGGTAAACCATTAGTAATAGAGACCTAGGGTCTTTTGATTTGAGGTCCTTGGTCCAAAAAAAGAAAATTAGGTCAAGGTCATATACTAAAATTTGATTTTGGCTTATTTTACCTTTTTCAAAAATTGTATTAGAAATCGACAAATCATTTTACCAAATTGTTAGTTGCAACATGTCGTACCACATACATTTTGGTTGAAAGGGTACGCTAACATTAAATAGGAGTTTCTCCCCTTATATTAAAAATAACGCATATGGTGATATAACTCATTAACCATATATAATTAAGACGTAGGGTCTTTTGATTTGTGGTCCTTGGTTTATGACCTTGAAATTGAGCTCAAGGTCATTGGTAAATTTGACGTTCTAGATTTTGACCTTTGGTTTTACCTCATAAGTATACATGATAAAGTCATGGGACTTTTGCATTATTATTTGACGTTGGAAAGCCAACCGGAAATGACCTTGTGTAAACCGGAAGTAGCTATTTTTGTACATATTTAATGTTAAAGTATATAGAACCATATATTTTGGAATCAGTGTCAAGTGAACTATCAAATTATACCGGAAGTATCATTTTCAAACCGGAAGTCTCAAATTATCTTCCTTATTCAAATTTTTGTTGTATAGGAACAATATATTTTTGGAATTAGCGTACAATAAGCCATCATTTGACGCTTGAAATGACATTTTAAACCGAATTATAATATTTTTATTTCAAAATAATCGTTACTGGTGGAAGACTTTCAATTGTTCTCTGAACAATTGTTTTTTTTTTTCTTCCGCCTAATTTTTTCCTTCGCTGTATTTTTGTTTCGCAAGATGTCGCTTAGATATTTGGAATATGATATCGAACAGTTTATACGATTTTGAAACTGACACCGCTTAACCGAATACTTTCCTTATAAGAGTTATCTCCCCGAACACTGTTTTCTTGTTATTCCTAAGGCTTCGCAACCGTATAAGAAACCGACAAATTTATTTTTCCAAATTGCTCGTTATATCCTCAGAATGTTCTGTTTTATTTTGACCGAAGCCGTATAGAGATTCCATATGAGAGTTATTCCCCCTTTTGTATTATATATAAGTGAAATGTATTTTCAACTGGAAAACCATAAGTGATAGAGGCCTAGGGTCTTATGATTTGAGGTCCTTGGTCCAAAAAATGAAAATGAGGTCAAGGTCAGAAGTCAAGGTCATATTCTAAATTTTGATTTTGTCTTGTTATCACATATTTTCAGAGATTGTATAAGATATCGACAAAATATTTTACAGAATTGTTAGTTGCGACATGTCGTAAGACCTAAATTTTAGTTGAAAGGGTACGTAGACATTTAATGGTAGTTTTCGCCCTTTTATATCTAATATTAGCTGTATGGTAATATAACTCATTAACAATATATAGTAGAGACCTAGAGTGTTTTGATTTGAGGCCCTTGTTTCATGACCTTGAAATTGGGGTCAAGGTCAAAGGTCAAGGTCATGTACAAAGAGGCAAATTATGTGTTTTGGCGCTATTTAAAGAGTTTGATTGTGTTTTAATGCTTTTGTAGGTGACATTGACATTTGACCTTACTACTTGTTGAGGATCTCTCAAAAGCTAGATCCCATGTGTTAAGATATAGTATCTAGGTTTCAAATTCCGTTTTGCATGATCCTAGTGGCTCGTTTCCATGTGTTTACTCAACTAACCAACCAACCAACCAACCAACCAACCAAACAACCAACCAACCAATCAATCAATCAATATTTAAACCAACCAAACAATCAATCAATATCTAAACTAACCAACCAACCAACCAATCAATCAATCATAAATTAATCAATCAATCAATCAATCATTAGATGCATTTTTCCGTCTCCTGTGTTTAATACGGGGTCCAAGATCTCCTTTGTTTCTTTTTCGCCTGTTTCAAGAAACCCTATACGACGTGTTTAATTAATCAATCAATCAACTAACCAACCAACCAACCAATCAATCAATCAATCAATCATTGCATGCATGTTTCCGTCTCATGTGTTTAATACGGGGTCCAAGATCTCCTTTGTTTCTTTTTCGCCTGTTTCAAGAAACCCTATCCCACGTGTTTAATTAATCAATCAATCAACCAATCAACCAATCAATATTTAAGCCAACCAACCAACCAATCAATCAATCAATCAATCATTGCATGCATGTTTCCGTCTGTGTTTAATACGGGGTCCAAGATCTCCTTTTTTTCTTTTTGGCTTGTGTCAAGAGACCCTATCCAACGTGTTTAATCAATCAATCAATCAATCAATCAATCATTCATTGCATGCATGTTTCCGTCTCGTGTGTTTAATACGGGGTCCAAGATCTCCTTTGTTTCTTTTTCGCTTGTTTCAAGAGACTCTATCCCACGTGTTTAAATAATCAACAAACCAACCAACCAAATAACCAACCAACCAACCAACCAACCAATCAATAAACTAATCAATTAATCAATTATGTTTCGGAGGCGAAAATACCGTTAACAATTGTTTTTAAAACAATTGATTTGTATTATTGTATTAATATCTTTTCTGAAAAAAAAAAATCCACATGCATGTTATCTGATCTTCTCTGAAACTACATGTCCAATTGACCTCAAAATTTGCTGTCAGCAGGGTATATATGTATTACATCTTCATAAAACAACGTGGTGCAGATATCTCTCAAGAATTGTCCTAGAGAAAAGAAATTGTAATGCCGTAAAAATCGCTTGCTAGCTCCGTAAATCTCAGGGAAATCCTACAATAAAATGTCTGCTCCTAGATTGAAATACTAATCTGTGTTACAAACTGGTGCTGAAAAATGTACCTTATAAGAAACTAATCATTAAACGTGATTTAAAGTTACACCTGATCAATTAAATCCAAAGCATGCACTGTTCATGAACTGTGATCAAAATGTCAATTACCTACAATGACAAAAGAAATACATTGTGTAAATTCCGTCGCTATACATGTTCTCTGTTCAACGTCCCTACCTAAAAGAAATCAAAATAAGTTTTCGTTATTATAAACCCGCGTCACGTGATGTCTCCTCAATCTGGCGCGAGAGTCGCGCGGGACCTGAAATAAAATAAAAACTTTCCAAACTAAACATGAAACTTCCCCGGTAACACAATAATATAAACCCCTTACAGAAAGAAAGAAAGAAACAAACAAACAAACAAACAAACAAACACACATATCAATCAATCCTGTTTCAAAGGGGGAAAGACCGTTTACAATTGCTTTTTAAAGCAATTGATTTATATTTTGTAAATATGATGTTGCTCTAAATAATAATATTCGCTAGTAATTTTTATCCTTTTAACGATAAAGACCAGAACAAACCGGAAGAGCAGTCATTCATGAAGAACACAAACGATTACAAATATTGGACATGATGAAAACTGAAGACATTCCATTAAATTGACAACAATCTGTGAGCAAAACAAACAGACATAACAGTTGAAATATACGGACCAGTAAAAACAAACGTCTGTATTATGTGGCAGTTATTAATAAAAAGGTGCAGTACTTTTAAGTACTTTTTTTCTTCTGGTAAACGAATAACAACTCAAATCTATATATTCAAATGTCTTTATTCCTAATTAAATGGCCCACATAGAGCATATAATTCAACACAAATCACAAAGTTCATACAATATCCACACAAACAACACATACAATATAACATACATATATATATCTCGTCACCCATTTGAAATATATCTAAATAGAGGCAACAGTAGTATACCGCTGTTCCATAGTCATAAGTCGATTAAGCGAAAACAAATCCGGGTCACAAACCAAAACCGAGGGAAACACATCAACTAAAACATCTGAAAACACCTACTGATATTAGAATGTCATTGAAAAACACACCAATATCAGTAGGTGTTTTCGATCGTTTGGGTGTGTTTGATTATTGATTATTCAAAATTAGAACGTTTGATATCCATTGAGCCGTTTCTATTATTTTGTTTTGTGTATAAATATTATAATAACAATAGTTGTGATTTATTTAATTATTTTTATGCCTTCATGCTTATTAGAAAATTACAAATTTATGTAATGTGCTATATAAATATAATGTATATTCATGTATATTATGGAGAAGACGGAACTAAGTTGAAAAACTTGTGTCTAATCCATTTGTTTTGAACAATAAAATATGTTTAAACTAACATCAACTAATCTAATATCTTAATTACATAGTAATTGTAAATTCTATATTTGTGCATTACATTGTTTTCTTTTGATTTTTGTATTCTATTTCTGTACATTTGTAACATATTTTAACACATTGTATTCTATGCTACTTCAATGACATTTGTACCTGAAATATAAGCGATCGAAGCAAGCCTTCATTGTAAAGATTACAAAAGCTCAATTATTCGTAATCATTTTACTTCTTGAGGACTACACACACTAGAAAAAATAGGTAACAATTCCCGTTACAAGAAATGTTAGCGCTGAAAACAAAATATAGATGGTCATGCGGCAAAAATTGACTTAAAATGCAGTTGAAAAACACCGTTTATTTTTTTTTTTTTTTTTCGTTTAAGGGAAAAGGCAATTTTGTAATTGCTCTTTCGTACATAAATTGTACATATTTTGTACATTTCGTAAAAATGAATTTAATTTTCTAGATTTTTTCAACCTAAATGGATCAGTTTTCGATGAGAAACAATTTCAACCCTGTATAATCCAACCAGGAGCCTCATAAGATTTTATTCTGAGTACCATCTTGGGTAAAAACTTACCGGTAAAATATATATACGATTTATACGTATATTTTGGATTTGTTTTGTACCTCTTTGCTACTAAAGATAAATACACAGCACCCCCTTCATAAACATGGACATGTACAAATTGTTTACAATAAAATACTTACATTAAAAATACAAAGAATCATTTCAACAAACAACGTCTTGTCCTGAATCATATCAAGCTATCACAAACAGATTATGTTGGGGAACCTTATCCGTCATTGTAATTTATCCTTTAATGTAAATTCAATAACGTAAACATTCCTTTACAACTGTTGTCTTTATGGCTGTAATTACAACAGAATAAGCACAATAGAGGGGAATGAAATACACACCGTATTGGAAGCACGATTACAATATAAGCCGCTGTAGCCAAAACTCGTGCCTGTTATATTTTCAACGTTTGCTTTTGTGAAAAACTAAGTTAAAATGAATGTGTCTGTAAGACGCATATGATGCCCATCGTACGCGCCAAATTGAAGCAACGGCATGTTTAACATGCGCGAAACGTTATACACCAACAAGGATATGCTGTAGGATCAGCACATCATTTACATATTGAACTATAACGTATCGTATAATAAGACCTGTGAGCTTTGATATTGGCCAGAATTAAAGGGAAAATTCACAGCTAAAGACTTAATATTCAATAGATAGATTAGATTAGATGATAAGATTTTCCATTTCCATTTCCATTAAATAAGAATGTATGCATTGTTTTGTTCTTGGTGCACTATGTACACCATGTTAATAAATAAATAAAGCAACTAGCACTGCATAAAATTAACACAAATACTTCGAATGTAATACACTGTATCCCGAGATTAAAGTAACTGCATACCCTTCACAAGCACACGAGTAAACTACTAGTTTTACTACTTTTTATCATATACCTCTTCGACTGTTTTGGTTTTTATACATCCTTGGCTTTCAAATATTCGGCTTTGAGCGTTCCTGATGAAGGTAAATCAAGAAAAGTGCTTTGGACGCATTAAATTTATAACGTGTTGTTTTCATTTTTTTCGTAGTGTTTGAGGACTGCATCTTGTCTTCCCTCTATTGGCCATGTTGTTGTTTTCTTTTTTCTTGTTTTCTGTTTTTTTTATCCGCTCCTCCTTTGTGATGTTTATATTTTATTCATGGTTTCAAAGTTTAACACACTTAAGCACTTGGTATGCATTGTCCATTTGCACACTTATTTGAGATGGTATGGTGTCATCTAGTTGTCTTATCAACGCAATATTTCAATAAAAAAATTGTGCCGCGGCAGTGGTTTGTATGCTTTCATTCCCTTCCATCCACTGACTACTTTATTTTTCACCTAGTTTTTTAAATCTTTGTGTTTTACCCCTAAGCGCCAGTCTATCTAATAATCAGGCAGTGGTGTATTCATGACAAACAAAAACCCGATCAAATTTACATTAATTTAAGGTCAAAATGTATAATGATGCACGAATATAATTTCGTTTCCTTTTCCTGTTCTGGTATTTCAAGTAATAATTTGGTTGAAATACAACTAAGGGGAGCTAACTCCGTCATTTGCTATCATTCTAACCAAAAGTTATCTAGAGATTTCTCGAATTACCAGACACGCAGAAACCAAAGAATCTTTAAAATAGGATGGTTAGGTCGATTGGTTTTTTCCAACCATGTTTTGACATTCTTCTAAATTACCTGATTCATACAAAGACTGCCACTTACGCTTTGTATTGAACTTTCTTCTAAGTAATCCTTAATATCACGGTAGCGCTAAATGAATCGGTAAGTGTTACCGTTTCATCCTTTTTTTTTTTTTTTTGTTCTTTACAATTTGAATTACAGATTGATTATTTACTTAAAGTTTCTTCATTAGAAATAATGACTGTTTGTTGCAAAATCATTATAAATACATAAATGTATCATGTTAAAATACAGATTAAAGTTAAACTCAAGGGTCCAATTTTTAAACAACATATTGTAAACTATCACCTTTAGCAGATTTTCATATCCATATGTTAGTGTATTTGATATCACGATGTCAGAAAATAACGATAAAGTTTTTTTTAAATCTGTCAATACCAAAAAATTAAATCATCCTCATTTTTTTGGACGATTATCAATGTTAATCAATGTTAATTGGTTTGAAATATTATAAAAAAAATTATAAGGTAACAGTTATGATTAATTCAATTATTTTCAAACTACAAACTGATTGTCGATTTTGTATTTTTTACATTCATTTTTTTTTTCCATCTTTAATGACAAGTACTATTCAAGTTAAAGATTTGTTCATTTTGACAGGTGGGTTAGTAATCCATATTCCATACATAGGCATTAGCTGTCAAATTCATGATCACCGATTAGTCTCAAAATTTCATATTTCATATATAACTTACTAAAACGTCTACCCAAATTACAAAAAGTCCTAAAGAAACAATTTACAATGCATGGAATCATGATAATATATCAACATTTTGTGTGTATTTTGAACAAACTCCATTTAATAAGCCATCGAGAAGATCTCCGAGGGATTCCGTAGGTCATGCGACCTCATTTAGACAGAAATATTAATATGAATACACCGGCAGGACATGCATTGGTATAATGACAAATTTTCTAGGTCTGTTTGATTTCATTTTATGAATAAAAAATGTTTAATCATCGTTTGACATGTATTTGATTGATTTTTTGTGAACAGAATCAGTCAACGAAAGGGATCTCCCCTATGGCTGCCTTGATTCACTTTTCAATGTTGACTTTTTTTTACAATAAACCTGCTTAGCCGATGCGTATCTGATCACCGATTAAGGGTTAAACTGAAGTTCATATGATTCATATGAGTAGAATTATTATCTTGCAAACGATACGTCATCGGTGTTTTTTGGCTTATTTTGACAAAATTAAACCAAACTGACTGCTAATAGCAAATGGTGGAATTCACAAAATATGAAAAGCTATAAACACATCTTTGCAAGTTCAACCAGATATGTCACAAATTTTAAATTGCAATTTGGTTTATGTTTTTCATTCTGTGGTATATTTATCTTTGAAAATCGGTAGAGTATTTGATATCATGTTAATACTTAACTTATTAGTGTATGCGTTGTCAAACTCGTCTGTTTTTTAAATTGTTAGAAGTTCGAACCTTTTATAATCATATAAATATCCACAGTGAGTATATCACAAAAGTGTCTAGAACATTTAGATCAATTGGTTAAAACGTGTAGATTTAGCGTCTTTTGATAGATAATGTAAACCTGATTTGTATTCGCCAACATTTTAATTTTGTATTTCGTCAAGTCACGATATTAGTTCGTGTCCATCAATTGTAATTCTTTTATGTAATTGGTAATTACTGACTAGGTTAAAAAATGACAGAATGTCAAAGTAAAAATTGAATGAATTGACATGTATTATGTCTATAATCTGGGTACAGTTGAAATGAATTGTACAAACTAATCAAAGATACCATGCTGTTGATTAGTTAAGTTATCGTGCAGTCTCTTTTATGTTTAAATATGTGTTCATTGAAACATGCATTTTCGGCAATTTCGAAGAAGCTTTAATGAAGTGGTGATGTGATAAATTCTATTTAACTGCAACACATAGACTTAAATGATATCTTTAAAGGAATAAAAATGATACATCTGTTCTACTATTTGACAATATTTTTGTAAATATATGTGACTTCTTCGAGTCAACGATGATATTTCTACTAACAATATTGTAAACGATGCGGAAGATATTGAAAGTTCATCTGAAATATAAAATACTTTTAGTACCTGTTTATACAAAAGGGAGAACAGTCTCCATAGATGATTCTATGATTTGTCTTTAAAAGACATGATTTGTCAATATGACAACGTAGACTATTTTATATATATGCACTGAAATACAAAATGTATAAATATAGTCAACAGTAGCTTAACGATGTTCAAATTCCTTAGATAGATTTAGAATACAAGTGAAGGTAATTAACAAAGCCTTAGGGAATCGCCTGAACTTTTTGATTCTTAATAGATATACGAAGATGTGGTATGAGTGCTAATGAGACAACTCTCCATTCAAGTCAAAATTTATTAAAGTAAACCATTATAGGTCAAAGTACGGTCTTCAACACGGAGCCTTGGCTCACACCGAACAGTAAGCTATAAAGGGTTTAAACGTTTTAATGGTACCAAACCTTCACTCTTTTTCTGAAAAAAATATTGTAACATCACAACATAGAAAGACACACTATAAAATATCAACTGAAATAGCTTAACTCAATCAAAGGACATATTAACACCAGTGAACATACACTGAACAAATAAATTTGACCTATGATACAATGTAAATACAAAATAAATAAACTAAGGGAAGAATAATAAAAGTAACATGTTATATCGGTATGAAATGTTAAACAATTTAAGAAAAACAATATGCTCGAACAAAAATATCAGCCATTTGCAATAACTTTAAACACAGGTAAATGAAAATATTTTTTTGTTAGGTATACGTGTACAGTTCCAATAGAGAAAGGAAACATTTTTACAAAATAAATAATTTTTATGTTCATAGTACGAAGTGAAAATTTATAGTAGTACCACACACTTATCAAAGCTGGTATATAGACCAGATATAACCCTGAATAACATTAAATAGCAAAAAGGTATTACTATTGTATTTCAATACATATATATAAAATAGTCTACGTTGTCTATTACAATTAGTATCAACAGGTCAAATAAACAAGAAAGTACGATTTGAGAGTACTCGCAGTTACTGACAGCTAGTTAAAAGCCAAAACAATTAATAATAAAAAATCATGCATCAGAGACTAAAATCAACTAAAACACATCCCAGGGATTTAGTATTTTAACGTCATGGACAGTCAAAGAAGACATGACTTGTGCAATGCCAAAATAAATGTATCGACAGACAGTAGGATAGTTAGTTTAACCTCTTTATAGATCAAAATGAACGTGGGTGTGTCTTTATACATCCCGTTTGAAAAGAATACAAATTTACTTATGTTTTGATTTGCTGATGACAAAATCGATATTAGTGCCAATGTAAACTATATTAAAAGATCTAATTACAACATTGGTAAGATAACCTTTACTTATTAGTTTATTTAAATGTTCGATGAGTTTACACGGATCACATAGTGGTTTCCGCGCTTTAAGTACAATATTACCGTAAAATTTAGGATGTGAAATACCGTTTTTAATCAGTTTTCTACAGGTACAGCCAAATTCACTAAATCAAATCTTTGTATCTATGAAAGAACTTCGCAAACGTTTTACGTAATTTATGGTAACGAAATCCCTGACTTAAGGTAGATCATAAGTATATATTTTTTGAGACAGATTTTTCTTATACTTTGCCAAAATGAAGATTTTACTATGCTTTTTTCAAAAATATAATAAAAAGTATGGGTCACCGTGCTATTTTCAAAGCTATGAGTCGTTGAAAATTGCCTAAATTTGGTTAGATTGTTCACGAAAAAACACATTTGTGTACATTAAAACAAATCTGTGAGATAGAACTTTGAAATAAATTATGAGAAGATAGGTTTTATAATATGTTTTTAGAAAATAAAAAGAAAAAAGGGTGTCACCGAACTTGTTTTCTTGCTACAAGTAAAAATTTAAAATTTCCCTATTAGTCCAGTATATATTTTTTACTAAAAGAGTTCTCTCCCCTTAAATGGCTTATTTGAAAAAATGGATTCTAAAAACACAAAATTTGATATCTGCTTTAATATTTTAAATAATACAATAAATCACCAAGTTTTCTTTAATATTAATAACAGTCTAATCAATAAATTGCATATATGTCTCCAAGTTTGCGGATTTGAGCAAATAACTAGACCGATTTTGTACTGCCAATGTACAATCCAAGATGGCGGTATACCATGAATCTACCTTAATTATTTACCAGTGATGAATTGATTACGTTCGCTAAAATCTATGACATCACTACACACACGGGCATAACGAACGAGTTGGGATACATAAACACCGTATGATGGAACCAAAGGAACATCGCCGTCTAAAAAAGGAAAATTAACAATAGGGAATGAAAAATCGTCTCTTTTGTCGTAAATTTTCGTAGGGAGTTTTCCTTTAGAGATTGAAAAGTCCAAATCCAGAAAAGGACAACTACTGCTGGTTATGTTAGATTTAGTTAAAGTAAGTTCTATTGGGTAAATTTCGGTAGTATATTTAGAGAACTCTGGATTATTTAACGACAAAATATCATCTAGATAACGGAAGGTATTGTTGAATGTATCAACCAAATTTAACAATGACGTGTCTTTACTGAGTTTGGTCATAAACTGAGATACACTTTATCGCCGAAACGTACATATATGTTGTCCAGGGGAAAATGTAAAGCTTCAATCATATCTTCTCATTTCCAGTAAGTGTATCTAGCATACTTTCCTTTTTCGTTACAGAAAAATAGATATAGGAAGATGTGGTGTGAGTGTCAATGAAGGCTTTAAACGAGTTACAGCAAATAAATTTGTAATGAGATTTTTCAAAAGACCATTTAATTAAATATGAAAAATTTTCTTGATAAGATTGTGTGGAAGTGTAGTATAGAGAGTAGAAAAATCATAACTGTCAACAGAATTAAAAGGACCATCAAAATAGATATAAGAAGATGTGGTATGAGTGTCAATGAGACAACTCTCCATCCAAATCAAAATTTATAAATGTAAACCATTATAGGTCAAAGTACGGTCTTCAACACGGAGCCTAGGCTCACACCGAACAGTAAGCTATAAAGGGCCCCAAAAATTACTAGTGTAAAACCATTCAAACGGGAAAACCAACGGTCTAATCTATATAAAAACGAGAAACGAGAAACACTTATGAACCACATCAACAAACGACAACTACTGAACATCAGATTCCTGACTTAGGACAGGTGCAAACAAATGCAGCGGGTTTAAACGTTTTAATGGTACCAAACCTTCACCCTTTTTCTGAAACAATAGTGTAACAACACAACATAGAAAGACACACTATAAAATATCAACTGAAATAGCTTAACTCAATCAAAGGACATAGTAACACCATTGAACATACACTGAACAAATAAATTTGACCTATGATACAATGTAAATTCAAAATAGATAAACTAAGGAAGAATAATAATAATAACATGTTATATCGGTATGAAATGTTAAACAATTGAAGAAAAACCATATGCTCGAACAAAAATATCAGCCATTTGCAATAACTTTAAACACAGGTAAATAAAATAATTTTGTTGTTAGCTATACGTATACAGTTACAATGGAGAAAGGAAATATTTAAACAAAATAAATAATTTTGATGTTCATAGTACGAAGTGGAAATTTATATTAGTACCAAACACTTATCAAAGCTGGTATATAGACCAGATATAACCCTGAATAACATTAAATAACAAAAAGCATTACAATTAGTATCAACAGGTCAAATAAACAAGAAAGTACGATTTGAGAGTACTCGCAGTTACTGACAGCTAATTAAAAGCCAAAACAATTAATAATAAAAATCATGCATCAGAGACTAAAATCAACTAAAACACATCCCAGGGATTTAGTATTTTAACGTCATGGACAGTCAAAGAAGACATGACTAGTGCAATGCCAAAAATAAATGTATCGACAGACAGTAGGATAGTTAGGAGTTTAACCTCTTTATAGATCAAAATGAACGTGGTTGTGTCTTTAAACATCCCGTTTGAAAAGAATACAAATTTAGTTATGTTTTAATTTGCTGATGACAAAATCGATGTACTTTATCTAAAACCTCTAAAGAATTTTTAACACTCCAAAAATAATTATTACCATTATTTTCATAAGCTTTATTACAAAAGTTAATAACAAGTTCTTTGATAGTAGTAAGGGAGGTTGTTAGAAGAACTGATAGACTGGTAGTAGAACACTTACTAGATGCGGAGATGAAACGGAATTTAAATGGTTTTTTGTGCAATTTAGGTAACCAGTACATAGTAGGGACTTTCAAATGTTCGGAAGAGGCCTTAAGCTGGGTAGTGGCAGTGATATGCTTGTTTACAATTTGACTCTTTGTGGAGCGTACGGACCTGAATCTAAATAAATTTGTAATTTCATTTTGGAGAACTTTCGTGTAGTATATGCGTAACACCAACACTACATTATTTGCTGCTTTGTCTGCCGGTACGAACACAAACCGCTTTGCGAGTTCTTGGAGTTTATTTTTTATTCTGGAAATGGGAATATCACGGACCCTATTAATAATTTCAGAATTGTTTTCAAAATGAGATATACGAATATTAACAGTATTCATAATCTTATTCAAATAACTGTCTAGAGATTTTTTATCAGATTTTTCACGTATACACCAATTTTTACAGTAGACAGACAGAGCGTCTTTAATGACCTGAAGACACTGTTTCTAATCTATTTTAGATGGAAGACGATATTTCGGTCCTTTCTTAAGAAAAGTTATGACCTCACGGTCTTCGACGATGTTGAGGTCTCCTGTAAGGACATGACCATAGGGAACCAATTTAATAAATAAATAAACCAATTAAGAGAGATGGTACAAGAGTGCATTAACAAATTTTAGGACGTTGTCGACGCAGCCTTGGTCATCGTCATACACCACTGTTTCTTTTTCTTCTTTAATAATCTTCTTTTACATTTTCTGTAAAAGCCGTGGGGAATGCATCACATCTTCATGAAATTATATGCACTTTCTAAACGAAATTTTTTTATGTAAATTATATTTGGAAACACCCGTCACAATTGTCAATTATAATGCTTACAAATTTACAGCTATTATCTTGAATATTGTCTATCACAGTCTATTCAGACCAACTTGCATTAAAAAAGTGAAACCGAAACATGATCCTTTCAGCACTTGGAGAATCCAAAATCATACCCTGTTCTAACCAGAAAACATTGCAAAACATACCCTGTTCTAAACAGAAATATTGAAAAACATACCCTGTTCTAGACACGCTCAGAAAATGTATACCTTGTTCTAGACAGAGACCTATATGTTCTAGACTAGTTCAGAAATATAAACCCTGTCACCAAATGATCATTAATGTAAACGAAAAACATACTTGTGTCAATTTCTCGTATCCAAACTGTTGTTTTAACTCGATTTCTGTTCTAGACAAATACTTTGTTTTAAAAATGACCCTGTTCTCACCAGCAGGGCTAAAAAAGCGACCCTGTTCTAACCAGCAGGACATGAAAAAGTGACCCTGTTCTAACCAGCAGGGCATGAAAAAGCGACCCTGTTTTGCGGCACACTCGTACCACTAAATATATAGGAAGTAACCCCCTTTCCGGGATAAATTGTTACCTTAGTATTGTCAACACTTCCTAAATATCTTAAACAAATGACATACATACTGTTAGCCAAAATTTATAAATTGGCAACACAACTTTCAAATACTTATAGATTCCATAGACGATTATGACTAACAAAGGGGCAAGAGGTGACAAAGGAGGACGTATATATAGTAGATACTCATTCCGAGTGGATATATATATCATATTTAAGTATGCATTTTCTGTTAATTTTCTATTGATAATTATTCGGAACATTAAGGGTTTTCTATCCCAATGCATAGATTGACTATGCCGTATTTACATGACTTTTCGATATATGTTTTTCTCAACTCACTAGCCACATGTTTTCGCGGTCTTAGACCAATGTAGTATCAATTGCCGATTGTGTCCATTTGTATATTGCGATATTTTACTGAGTGTGGATTCGAATGGCCAATGGTACATGGCAGGAGACGCTTACTGTGTCGATGCACCGGTTCTTACTCCTTTTTGGAGTTCATGCGATTCCTAAGTTTTTATGCAGAAGAAAACATGTCCCCACAATGTTATGTCACAAACGCCAAGGATAATCAAGTTCGTATCAAGATACATCGAAAACGTTTAAGAACGAATACGTAAGTTTAGTAAATCACTTTTGAAATTTGAAAATACAACATGTACTGTATTACAAAGGATTTCCTATCAGTAATTAAATGCTTGTTTCATTTATTGTAAAATTATGATCATGTGCTATAGGATGGCAATTAGAAACCAACAGTCATATATCTAACCGAATCCATTTGTTCGTGTCAGACAGGATAACAATAGTAAGAAGTTCATTCATATACAGCAAAAACGTCCTTTACAAAATACCGTGACTTGCAAATATAAGAACTGAAGATATTGCTTTTATTTGCAAATATGAAAATAGATTTTGTTTCTCTGTATACGCCAATAATGTTACAACCTTTCAGAACCAGTCGTTATATCTGTACTAACTAGCATTGTATTGCCTTTTCAATGCTGTTTTTTATATTACATATCATATAATGAAACTTAGGGAAAACCTTATAGATAAGTACTGAAATTTTAATTTGACTGCATTTCTCTGTAAAACTGATTGTGTAAGAACATTGATTCTTATTTCTTGGCAGAATTATCTTTTTAATCTGATTTAATTTACGTTCCCCGTAACATTAATGAGTTCTTAACTTAACTTAAGTACTTTTATTGGCACTAAATAGTTTTAACTGCTGTCCTGGTACAGCTTAACGTAGTTCTTGACAATTAACGATAAAATACAGATATTGCATATAATGTAATTAATTACTAATTGTGCATTAAGTACGTTGGATATACATGTATCCTCTTTTGTCTTATAGTTTCTGGGTTGTTAGATAACAAAATAGCATTTAAATATAGACTCTGGTATCAGTACGAGACAAAATTAAAACAGGCTGTTTATTGTAGTAAAATAAAGGCAAAATGATCAAATATTGTAACAGTCCTAGTAACACAATGGTTCTAGGAAAACAACGTAGCTACTTCTTAAAACTACCTCGGCACCTGCGTGATCCTTGTTTCAATAAATGAACTATTAACTTATACTTGTATCCACAAGTAATTGCTTGAAGTATATCATCTATAATGTTTACATTGCAGTCAGATTCATACCTTTACTATCACTCTATTTGTTCAATATACAATGATCAATTTCAATTTGCTAAATAAACGTAATAATTGTCAAGATACACACCAGTCCGTTTCCATCCTTTTTATTTGCCTTGATCAGACGTCATTTGCTCCCGCTTTAATGGATTTCATAGTGAGATTGTCGGGCTATGGCATTATTTGTTAGATTTCTGTACCAGATATATGTTTTTTTATTTACCAAACAGCTGTGTTTTAGTGAACAGATATAGCATGATCGACATCCAGTTAAAGAAAGAGTTCAATTCAAACCCGTGCTAGGGGTTAATTCAAACTCGTGCTGGGATACATTTAAGCCCGTACGAGGGGCTTTCTTGAATATGCAGTGAGGAAATCTATGAGTTTGATAATGTTCACTTTGACTTTGAGAAGAGGAACAGCAGTATGAGCACTTTTAAATTTGATAAAAGATACATGTACAATATTCCTTTCTTTCCTATTTTCATTGATACGGGTCTGTCTTAAATTATAGAAAAAACATTACATCACTCAAAATGTAGTAGCCTTAACAGAATTTAGTATGGCGTCTATTTCGCAGAACTAGTATACAATATTGTTTAGGGGCAACTTGAAGCCCGATTACCGGTGCGGGATTGTCTCGCTGCATTAAAGACCCATTGATGACCTTTGGCTATTTTCTGCTATTTGGTCTGGTTGTTGTCTCTTTGACACATTCCCCGTTTCCATTCATTCTCTATTCTAAACAATCGGTTTATGTTCAAGGAAAGACAATCCATGCGTTTTTTTTTTTAAGTCTTCCTTTTGGTAAAGTCTTTTTCCAGTTACTTTAAAGCTTATTGTTAAGATTATTAGCTCTCGAAAGCAAATATCAACAATAATTTTTGCATTCAGTAGTGGAGCTTCCATGCAGAAAATTAGGCATATGGAGTTCATTCCTTCGTTAATTCATCAAAATTAGAATCATTTTTTTTTTTAAGACCACAAGTAAATAACATCTTATGTTTTATTCAATTAAGAAAGCAAAGCTTTAGTTTCACTATATAAAATTATTATGTTTTGTTGAAAACAAAAAAATGTACATCATACTGATGAAGTCTCCTGAAAACTGTATTAATTGTTCTAGTAATAGCATAATATATTGTATAATATATAACTTATCATGTAAGATTAAAACAAGGAAAAAACACTCATTCAATAGGCATCAATTTCACGTTATAATATATAAATATAAAAAGGCCCTGATTTAGTTTGATCAGTAGCTAAGTCAAATGATGTAAACATTTTGTGTGTCCACTGCGTCAGGAATCTAATGCATCAACTAAGACCTCTGATAAAAGCTTGAACCCAACGAAAAGGACTAATCATAAAATAAGCTTGCTTGCCTCACGATGGATAATCCACTGGAGTTATTACAGCGAGTTATACTCGTTTTTCTATATTTAAAATTGAAACTTTGGTCGTTTGTATTTGATTATAAACATTTTTTTAATTATTTTGATTTTCTATCAACATGTTTATGTTTGAATAATGTTAATATTTTACGAATAAATACAAAATATAATTTCATTATCGCAGAGTTCAGTTTCATTACAGAATGAGCATTATTTTGATAGTATAACACACTGTGTAGCATCACCACTGGACATAGGTACCCATGAAGCGCTGAAAAAAACAAATGTGAAGTCAGATATGGTCAAAGTCTTCATATTTTCATTATAGTCTACGTTTTGCTGGCAAGTAAAGTTTCGTGATACTGATTCCTAATAATGTAGCTACTCATTAGTGCTGATTTTAATCCTTAATTGACTTTTTCTGTCTTCAGTTCGTAAGAATCGGATAGGGGGTACCTTTTCAACGAAGCATGTGACGAGTTCAAACTTGTTAAAACATATTTATCCTTCAACTATTCGTTTGACGTTTTCATAGAACAGAGATATATCATATTTAAGCTTGAACAACACTGTATTTTGAAATAATTTATTGTTTACACAGAGAAATTCAAGAAAAAAAAGCGGATAAATTGTACGGCGATTAGCGGCGAATAGTTGTTTACTGTACGCGAGCATTAGAATAGGTACTTTTTGCTATCATTGTTTCTTTGCTTTGCCGGTAACTATATCCCGTGGGGATACTTCACAGTGATACAATTTGCATAATTTTGTAGTACAAGTGACATAACATTTTTTACTGATTCTGTCGACAATTTATATATCCTACCTATACATTAATTGATTAACTCATATTAAAAGTAAAGCAAATTATTCATGTTTTTAAATGAAGCATATAACTGTTCAAGGTCTGGTCATATCAAGCATAATATTAGATTACAATTTTTAATGCATGGGTTTAAATATAACTGATGCAAGGAGCCGTAACGAACTACAGTAAGGTAAGATATGAAAGCTTCACTTGTAGCTAAAAGATGAAGAAAAAAATAAATGCGTTGTTCTTTTGCTTTTTGGTTTTGTTTTGTTTTGTTTTTATTTTTGTTTTTGTTCGTGTGCACGTAATGATTTTTACCACAAATTGAAACACATATCCCTTCAGTTCCATTTAATGCCATGGTTTATGCAGGAATTTTATTCACATGCATCTGTTTATGTAGTAGCCTATTGAACAAACTTCATTTTATTCAGAATTAATATAAGGAGGTGTGATATGATTGCCACTAAGAGCGCTTTTCACCAGCCTTAAAACACATCACAAAATATAAAACCAATTCAAAGTAGAAAATCATCAGCCTGATTTATGCAAAAACACTTAATACAAATATATGACAGACAGCAATTGAAATATAAAGTTCTATCTTGGCACAAGCATAATACGGAAGTGGCGAGCTTACAAGTTTGTGAACACTCATCACCCCAACTCCCATTATCTGGTGCAATGGTGTAACATTAACTTATGAAGTTGGACAGAACATAATTGTCCAAAATTGGTACAGAGCTTCATGTGTCAGACTCTTAAATTTCCAAATCAAGAACAGGACTTATATTAGATTTATTTATAATAGTCAGCCATGTTTAAACTTGATAATTTAGAGCAAACATATCATCAAGGTAACGATAAGTGTTAATCAATGTTCAATTAGATGGAATTCAAATGGATCTTTAGCGCATTTAGCCATAAACTGTGATTCATAATGATACCTCGAGAACACTACAGTAACGTATTTGTTATTGGTGCCCATAGGACTACATACAACCTGTCAATACACTTTATTGCCGTAACGTAAATACAAATGTATATGTTGTCAAGGAGAACATTTACAGCTTTTATCATTGCATCACAGTTCCATATAGAATAAAGAGATGTTGTATGATTGACAAGGCGACAACTATCTAACAGAGGCCAAATGACGTGGATTTAAGCAGCCAAATGTCACCTTACGGCCTTCAACAAAACCTATTCAGTAAAGTCGACAATACAAGACCTTAAGGATGTACTCAGGTCAGGTTTATGATTTTTCGTCAAATGTTCGGACTCCTTGGATTTTTTCCTACGATACAGGTTAAATATTTTGCCCTATATCACCCGCTTTTCTAATCATAGAAGACTTCAACCGCTCGTAAAAAGGTCATTACCAAAATTTAAGCAGATTCTATATTTTTTTCATGCGATTTGAGACCCAAATAATGCCAATGCTAAATATAAGGTAAAAGTCCGAGTCAGCCTATTCCTCCATTTTTTTAAAATCAAATATCTCAAAAAGGAGTTCCATAACCTATCAATATTTTTAGCTTATTTTGTTCCTTAACTAATGCTCTTCTGACTTATAGTATCAATTTTAAATTCTAGATTTTTACGGATAATAGATATAAGAAGATGTGGTATGAGTGCCAATGAGAACTCCATCCAAGTCAAAATTTATGAATGTAAACCATTATAGGTCAAAGTACGGTTCAACACGGAGCCTAGGCTCACACCGAACAGTAAGCGGCCCCAAAATTTAGTGTAAAACCATTCAATAAACCAACGGTCTAATCTATATAAAACGAGAAACGAGAAACACTTATGAACCACATCAACAAACGACAACTACTGAACATCAGATATATATATAGGTAAACAAATGCAGCGTGTTTAAACGTTTTAATGGTACCAAACCTTCCCTTTTCTGAAACAATAGTGTAACATCACAACATAGAAAGACACACTATAAAATATCAACTGAAATGCTTAACTCAATCAAAGGACATAGTAACACCATTGAACATACACTGAACAAATAAATTTGACCTATGATACAATGTAAATTATAAATAAACTGAATAATAAAAGTAACATGTTATATCGGTATGAAATGTTAAACAATTTGAAAATAATATTCCAAAATATCACATTTGCAATAACTTTAAACACAGGTAAATAAAATAATTTTGTTGTTAGGTATAGTATACACAATGTGTTCGGGATGTTCCAACTGACATAGTCACAATATATGATATCCGTCCTCTTTTTTTTTATTGTGGCCTAACCGAAAGCGTCAAGCCATGAGCATTTCATCGGGTGCCATAAGTAAAGCAGTAGAGGTTAACTCTACAAGTATACCTGAGATGGAGTTTGTAGAAACTAATAATTTTGTTTTTTTGTGAAGTCTTTAGTAGTAAACTGTTGTTGAATTTTTTTCTTAGTTTTCATTTTGACCATGGTTTTGTCTGTTTTCCTCGACTTTTGATATCTGTTCCTTTGTATTTTCTTTTTCTTCTTTTAACATGTATGGGTCTATTCCCCAGAATTTATTGGATGAATCATTCCATTTATTATCATATTCAAGATGCAGCAGTCTATTAACGAGTATATTATATGAATCATTCCATTCATTGGCTTATTCATCATGCACCAGTCTATTCAGGAGCTAAATATACGCGCATCAGTTTTTCTTAGTGTGAATTATTCCTACACAAGTTTATTCAGTGGCTATTTTTACATGGACCAATTTATTCATGAACCTATTGTTCTTATAAAAACAAGATGTGGTATGATTGCCAATGAGACAATTCTTCATCAGAGACTTGCATTAATATATTCAGGAGCCCATTGTACATGCATCAATCTATTCAGGATCCTAACTTTCATGAATCAGGTTATTCGGAAGATCATTTTAATACATCAGTCTGTTCAATAGCCTGTTTGGTACAGCTCTTAAATAGAACTATAATGATAACATTAAAGTATATGTTGACCGGTTATCTGATATGACATACAATCATCTGAATTAGTAAAAGCAAAAACCATTATTGATTTTGATAGTATAATCAATTTTATCAACTTTATCGCATTATTTGAAACGAGTCCCATGATAATTGCAACGGTAAATAAACGCATTTAACTGTTTCACTAAAATAATTTGATAATTGTCCTGGTGTATTTATCAGTTTATTATTCTATTGGATCACACATTTACCACATTATTCATATTTTAAAATGGTATGATGTCCGGAAAACAACATCAAATAGACGTCAATATAATATAATATAACGTTTTTAAATTTATTAATAATAAATCCCATATCAAAATGTAACAGTTTTCAACTATTATAGACAAATTTCAATACAATATGCCAAGCTCTAAATCGAAACGAGGGAACAAGTGTGACAATATTTAGAAGAGTATTTTATCATAATATCAAAGATTTGTCACCAACTTCGAATTTCCTGAATACAAAACCCCCATAGAAATAACTACATTTTTTTTAAGGGCCAGCTATAGCCCGCCTCCGGGTGCGGGATTTTCTTGCTGTGTTGAAGACCCATTGGTGGCCTTGGGCTGTTTTCTGCTCTTTGGTCGGGTTGTTTTCTCTTTGACATATTCCCCGTTTCCATTCTCAATTTTATTTAATGTAGTTCATAACTTAACATGCACATGAACATGAGGAGATCAGAGTTACACTATTTATTTTTCCCTAGATCTCGTTTCACGCCTTATTAATCTTAATAAGTGGAATTACAAAAGTAACATAAAATAACGTACGCTATAAAAACTTATAAAAGATATTGAAAAGCCTTTACAAAAATCATTGAACTCTTTATACCGGTACAAAAGATAACAAAATCACTGGATGAGGACAGCAGAAACAAATCATTCCGTATCGAATATACTGGTTGTTATTGAAAGCAAGCTTAAGCTGAAAGTACATTACCAACAGATCTTAAATCATACTGTCTTTAACTGTAATATTGGCTGATGTACATGAACGACGTAAGAAGGCAAGATCATTTACAATGCCAACGACTGTGACTAATCACCGAATTTGAAATACTTGCCATAAGTAACAGGACGGGTGCTTAGTAAAACAGGATCTGCTTACCCTTCCAGAGCACACGAGATCGCCCACATTTTTATTAGGGTTTAGACTTAAGTTTTTTTGTGTAGTGTTTACTCGAATGTTGTTTGTTGAATGCTGTTGTTTTTTTTTTTTTTTTGCCATGATATTGTCTTTTTTTTTTTTTTTTCGGCTTATGATTTATATATTGTCCCTTTCTTATCTTCCTTCCTCTTCTTGAGTCAGTAATACTATATTATGCATTGAAATACACACATGCGAGTTAATATAAACACAAATAACAGACTAAATTAGGCAAAGTGATCTTACAAAAAATAAAATCTACCCTACTATCTAATGATTACTGTAAACCAACTAATTTTTGCGAGCGATTTTATTTTCGCGAGTAGAAAAATAATGCGAATATATTTTGTCGCGAATATGTGAACCTTGTATATCAATAAGAAAAATCGCGATAACAAATCTGTTAGAATTCTGTTTGAAAGGACTAAACGCAAAATAAAGCATCAAAGAAAAAACTTTGGTTTACAGTATTAAATGGAAATATTTCGTTTGAAATTGACAAACGTTCACTCATATGAATAGAATATCTACTGCGACATATATTTATATGTCTTGAAATTTTGTGAATCAGAATATAACAGACACATAGAAAAGTTAGACAGGTTAATATTGGAAGTCACTCGTTCATTCTGAGCAATGAAAAATCAATTGTACAAATAATACAGTTTTAACGATGCTTTTAACACTTTGCGTTGTTCAAATTAACATTATAAAATATCATAATTAAGAGCAAAAAGATAATCTTGTAAATCATAAATATCCTATCATTTGCACGAGTCAAGTATATTTCTATTTTTTTTTACTTTAATTAGTATGGTTAACCGGTGCATGATTCAGTATTTGTACCTACATACACTAATGCCATATACCACTCCTTTGCTATTTATCGCCTAAAATATAGGTGGATGTTGAGGGAGGAAAATAAAAATAAATTCCAACATCAAAAGACGAACAGATAAATGTAAATACCTAACATGATACAGCAAACTGTAGACTGAACAACATTAATACCACATAAACCCGGTCACAAGTTCTTCCTCCTAGATTTTCACCTGTCGATTGCGTTTGTTACCTTTATAAATAATAAATAAGAATAGCGTTTTTGATAACCTCGATGAATTCGAAGCACTTTTCTGGTTTTAATTAACCTCATTACTGAAATATTGAAAGCAAAGGAAGTATAGATTCTAACATCGGACTCGGACTTCTTTTTAACTGATTTTGACTGTGAGTATTGCTTTGTGTTTGTTTATTGCACATTGGCTAGATGTATAGGGGGAGGGTTCAGATCTCACAAAACATGTTTAAGCCCGCAGCATTTTTGAGCTGGCCCAAGTCAGGAACCTCTAGTAATTGTTAGTCTTGGTAGTGTTTTTTTTTTTTTTTTTTTTTTTTTTAATTTTGGTTCATTTGTATGTTTCGGAGTTAAATGTGGCGTCCATTTCGCTGAACTAGTATCCATTATTGTTTACAGATAATATAGCGTCTGAATATGTGCAGGTGCTGTTTAATTTCTATCAATTAGTGTTTTTCTGTGTCTTTACCACCAAATATTGTGATTCATATAAGTACAAGAATAAAAAGCAATGTGAGGCACACTAAGTTCCCACCGAAATACTGATCACTAAACGTTATACTTTATCTAAGAAAACGAACTTAATGACTTTAATTATTTTTTGTTTGATGAGGTTCGTGTTGTTCAGTCTTTAGTTTTCTGTGCTGTGTTTTGTGTACTGTTGTTTATCTGTTGCTTTTTTTTTTCTTTTTTCGCCATGTTGTTGTCAGTTTATTTTCGATTTATGAGTTTGAATTTTCCTTTGGTATCTTTCGCCTCTTTTTTGCATACCAAATTGGTGTATTTCTTGTAAGTTTATCGGGAAAAAAATCGTAACAACTTCAACAAATGTAGTTACACCCAGATTTTTCGAAATAAATTAAGAAGTTGTGGAATTGTTGTCAACGATAAAAATATCAGTTAACGAATAAAGGAAGAAAAACTTATTTTCTAATCGGAATACTTCTGTTTGATGAGATGACATAGTAGAGCACGATCTGCTTACCCTTCCGGAGCACCTGAGATCAACCCCAGTTTTTGGTTGTGTTCGTGTTGCTCAGTCTTTAGGTTTCTATGTTGTGTTTTGTGAACTGTTGTTTGTTCGTCTTTTTTCTTTTTTAGCATGGCGTTGTCAGTTTATATTTGACTTATGAGTTTGAATGTCCCTTTGGTATCCTTCGCCTCTCTTTTATGATTTCAAGGTAGTTAAAAGATTTGAGAAGCCATATATGTAAACGAAAAAATTGGTCTTCAAATCATGACTTTGCTTTTTTTTGTTTAGTACAATTAGCTATACAATATATTAATTCCAATTTTCGGTAACCATTGACTAATATATGATGACAAGATATCAAAAAGAGGTAATAGTAGTTTACGGATTTTTACTCTGAAATCCATTTTACATACATAAATGAAATGAAAACAACCGAAGAAATCTCATGAAGTCAAAAAGAACCAAGTGTGTGAAGACATGTTAACACCGTCTTCTGTTATGCATAAATCGAGCGCAATGCAAATCCACATTCAGACAAATATCGCGAGAGAGCAGATGAAATAATTTCGGAATATATAGATTAGACGACTAACCTGATGTGATGTCGATCTGAGTCGTTACCCTCGTAACCCTGCTGTAGTTTCTTTGCTTTATGAGCTACAAACTCTTGTTAATAAACTCCACATAGTGTGAAGATGCACGCGTGGTACGCTTCTATTGAGATGCGTTATACGTACATGTTATGCCAATCAATGGGGAAATGGCATATTACTACTGATCAGAAATGGGTAGTAGTCAATATGGAAATAAAAATAGTCCAGATCTACCAGTTACGGCTCTTGAGATTTAAAATTCATGGGACTTTTTAACCGTGGCAGTTTTACCTTCTAAACCATGTTTTTTTTTTTTGTAAACATAGGGATAAACACATTTATTCTAAAACCACTTGTGGGCATGATACGGGTTATGTTCTTCTCATATTTTGTATGATGGTATGATACTAAACCCCTAACGGGAGGTATTGTGCTTGATTTTCATATGATGAAGACATAATATTTCTAAAAGTTTAATTGAGGTCTGGAGCTGGCATGTCAGTAACTGCTAGTAGTCCTTTGTTAATTTATGTATCATTGTCATTTTGCTTAGTTTCTGTTGTTACCTATTCTGACATCGGACTCGGACTTCTTTTAAACTGAGTTTTACTGTGTGTATTGCTGTATGTTTTTTTATTCTACATTGGCTAGAGGTATAGGGGGAGGGTTGAGATCTCACAAAACATGTTTAACCCCGCCGCATTTTTTGCGCCTGTCCCAAGTCAGGAGCCTCTGGCCTTTGTTAGTCTTGTATGTTTTTTTTTATTTTAGTTCATTTATATGTTTTAGAGTTTAGTGTGACATCCATTTTCATTGAACTAGTACACATTTTTGTTTAGACACCAGCTGAAGCCCGCCTCCGGGTACGGGATTTTCTCGCTGTGTTGAAGACCCATTGGTAGCCTTCTGCTGTTTTCTGATCTTTGGTCGGGTTGTTGTCTCTTTGACACATTCCCCATTTCCATATAAGTAAATAAAATCGACCGGCTGTGCAAGTTTCGTCTGGGCGTAGATGATCGTACGTGTCGTCATCAATGTGTTTATCTTTATTCATTTCTGAGAGGACGTCATTTATTTTTTTTTTTTTTTTTTTGTTGATTCTTTAGTTGGATCACATGACATGTTAACTCTTTATAAAATTTAGTATAAGAGAGCTGACGATTCCCTTCTTCGATGTAGTCCGCCATGTTAATCACAACAACGACACTTCCTTTGTCTGCTTGTTTGATAACAATGTCATCACGGTCTTTTAAGTTTATCATGGCTTGGCTTTCTGACTTTGAAATATTTCGTACTTGTTTACCACTGATTGAAGATCTGACTTCAACTTTAACTGATGTTATAAATGATTCCAAATTATCGTTTTTGCTTTTAGGTGGATTCCATGTACTTTTCTTTTTAATTTGGGGATGCATATGTCTCCTTCATCATCATGATCACTCTCATATTCAGATTCATTCATTCCGGCTTCTTTTAAATTTTTCTTCTGTTGTCTATTGAAATGTTCTTTCAATCAAATACACCTGGCAAATTCTTCTACTTCTGTCTCTAATTGCAAATTATTGACGTTTGCTGGTACTGGACAGAAATTTAGGCCTTTATTCAATATTTTTTTTTTTTTTTTCGAAAGCGTAAGTTCTATCGATGACAGATTAACAACTACATTATCTTGGACTGAGTGTTTCTGGTTTTTAAAACCGTCTTTTTCTCGGTAGTTTTAATTTACCCTCTCTTAAAAAATTGATTTTCTTCAAAAACGGAACTCTGTTGGTTTAAACGGTCTCGTTTGAATTTCTTATTTTGTTTGGCTTTGAAATTTTGTTCTTCTATTCTTTGGATGTCGGATAGTCTTCTCTGAATTACTTCTATGTCTTTAGTAGGAACAGACAGTGGTGTTTTTAGGAACGTTTTATTTATTTCTGAACTAATTTGTTTGTAACCGTAGATAGAAAAGGAGAGTAAAAGTTGAAGAAGTCGGAAAGAACAGTTGAATAAAATATCGTCCCAACGTTTCATAAACCAGGTGTTTGAGGTGTCAATTTGATATGTAAACCTTTTGGTATTGTGTTGTTATCTATGTACGATTTAAGATTTGAAGCATGATGTTCAAGTTGTATTTTCTTTTCGTTAAACTTCTCAATTTGTTGAAATATATATTTTATTTTCCATGATCTTGCAAGGAAATAGATATGAACGGATTACACAAAATGAGATGTGTAATACGTGTTGCCTGAGAAAATAGTATATAGTGTCTAAAAATAGCAACAATCAACATTCAATCTATCTAGGCGTGGATCAGTTTGAAAATAAACTGATGCAGGTATTAAATTAAATTATACTAATGCTTAAGAATGTAACTTTAACACACTAATGAGTGTTATAAAAATAGTTGTTATATTTTATATATTCACGCAATATTTCGCTAAACAAATTAGTTTCATCAGGCGTGCAGCCATCCAGATAAAAATCGGAAGCTGTAAAGATATTTTTGCAGCTTATTATACATGTCTTTTAAATATATATACATTCTCTTTTGCGTAGGCTTATACAGCATGCATCACTGGAGGTGACGCTTTTCAACGATACCCTTATTAAATCAAAACAAATAATTGTGTTAATTAAATAGTAAGAAGTTCAAGATTTATTCCTTTGGTTTTGATAGAACTGTTTTCATATCTCTCTTTCGGTCCATCAGGTTCAAGAGTAAAACGTACTTGATGCATTGAGTACTATATGTCATTCTCTGTTTTCTGGTTTGGGTATCCCAATTTTGGTTGACCTCTATTATTTAAAAGGTGACATTTTCAAAAGTATTTCCTAATTCTTAAGAGGTGTCTAGTGATTGGGCAGTTTCTTCCTGTGAAAAATAAAATGACCGGTGATTATTAAGCCTGATGTTGAATTTAGTTTCTGTTTCGCCAACATATTGCCACGTACAAGTTCACACTGTAAGAATATAAATCACTATTTTACGTTTTACAATTAGATGTAACATTGATGTTGTATCTAGCTTCTCTACAAATTATTGAAATGCTGGTGTAAGAGTTTTCAGTGTTGGCGACTGGTTACAGCACTTGCAAAGTCAATATGTACGGTGAATTTTCCGCATTTTACTGTTTGTGAAACCCGATTTTAGACCTCTTTGTTTTTTACTATACAAAGTAACAATATTTGTGCTTTCCACAGACTTTTGGGTCTACGATAAGCAATAACCCAGGAGGTGATGGAAAAATTTCCTTATAGGAAGTTTTCATTTTCAATAAGACGCCAGTGCTATTCTGATGGATAGTAGATGAAATCCGATTTGTCAGATCGGGATGGTCTGTCGTTGTTATTTCAAATTAATATATCACTTACCAGAAGCAATTAAAAAGAAAAGAAAATCTACGCGACGCATTTTAAGATCTAAAATATAATAAATGTATAATCTGGGTCTGTCGTTGTCTTCATAAACTGTAATTGCTTTGTTGTACAGTACTTTAGCTAGTGTTTATTATATGCACGGGAATTTTACACAAGTATTCCTGGTCTTGATTACAGTATATGAAATATTTACAAATACAACACGGACTATAAAAACTTATAGTTCATGTTGTACATGTTTATGTGACATTTTTTCTTTTAGATAGTTTATGTAGACTTTTTAAAAAGTTGGTTTGTTCAGTATAATAAAACACTTAATGACTGGTTATGAGGGTAATATCAAGTTTGTTGTCCTTTGATTCTAACTATTGCCCTCGGCTTCGCCTCGAGCAATAGTTTGTATCTCAGGGACAACAAACTTGCTATTACCCTCATAACCAGTCAATAGGTGTATACTATTGAATCTGGATGATCTCACATGTTGAATTTCCCACACTCTACCACCAAATATTGAAGCTATAGAAAGGGCTTTAACTAATTCCTTGTAAAACTTGAACCGTACTTGTAAAATTGCCAATGAGACATCTATCCACGAGAGACCAAATTACATATAAGTCAACAGCAACAACCACTGAGTACAGGCTCCTAATTTGGCCAGGCACATACAGAATGTGGCGGTGATAAACATTTTTGCTGGCGTCATTAAGTCTATTAACCTCCAGAAAATGACTGTCATGAAGAGTTAAAGTAAGAATTCTACATTGTCCTGGCAAATACTTGAAAGGCATATATATAGGCAATGTCACAAATAGCTGATTATGAAATGTAAGAGGTGTGATTGTGTTACGCGTCGCCTGAGACTACTATAGTGTTATATTAGTCTCAGGCGTCGCTTATAAGGTAAACTAAAACCTTTGTTCGTAAGCCAAGCTTATTTTCTTGCTTCAGACGGTAAGCTCATATCTCGTTCAGATGCCCATTGCATGGGGAAACGGGTGTTCTAGTGGCTGTGCTGCATGTAGCAGGTGATAACATAAAACCATTGTTACAGGCATAGGTGACACGGAAATTTTGCCATATATTTGTTTTCTTTGTTCCTTCGCTACATCATGGTTCAACACCAATTTCAAACTTTGAACTGCTAGATCTGGTGATGTGACGTATATGATGTATGCCATGTAGAATGATATTATAATCTAAAATCATCAACCTGTGTGAAAAATTATTTCATTTCTCCGTTTGAGTGTTTTATGTTTTCTTTTGACAGTAACCAAATTATTCAAAAACATGTTAAAATAAGTTGTTCAGAGAGTTAATGTTTTCAAATCTTTTATTAATATGTACTATATAAAACTTTTTTTTTATTTTCAAGTTTGCCCATCGTGCATTTAAAAAAACGATGTCCTGAAATCTTTATCACCTAGTAAATCAATGAATATTCATACACCTTAAGTATAATGTCTAAGTTCGCGTTTTGAATTATTTTCTTAATCTAGCTCATCATAACATCAACATTTTGTTGTTAATTGTTTCGTTTAAAACAAATTTTGGTAGTCTTAATTAAGGTCTTTCCTTTTCCAAAAGGAAAGACCTTACTGTATTTCTTCTGATTATTATTATTATTATTATTATTATTATTCTTTTGTTCCGCCAAACTTTGACAAGATTTGCCTCCGTAACCATAAGCCATGTCGCTTTCAGGTTCACACTTTGTATCGGTGTCATAAATACCTATCCGGAACTCACCCTGTGAGTCAAAAATTTTGTCGGTTCGGAGTAATCCTCCGAAACCTTAAAACCTTGTTATCATTTAAACACCGTAACCGTAATAGGTACAAAAACCGAAGGCTAAAATTTGTTCAGGACCAGACCCCGGTTCTTCGTTACATTTGGATTGAAAAGATTCAACGACTCATTGGTAGGGTTATGCCCTTTGAAAATTAACCGCAGTCGGTTGGCCCCAAAACTCAGAAACCGTAAGTCGTAGACACCTAGGATCTTCACCAATCATCATCAATTGATGTGACTCTGAAAATATCTCAAGGTCAAATTTGTATGTTGACCTTGACCTTGACCTAACACCTTGTTATGGGATAATCTCAGAAACCATTATACTTACAGAAGTTTTGAAAAGTGGAAAATGTTTGGGTCATTAAGGCGCCATTTGGTACATTTTGACCGAAGAGATTTGATCTTTATGTAAGGGGCATAACCCCTGTTTTAGGTTTCTGAAAAGACAAAATCAGCTTTTACTATATTACCAAAGGTCCTAGACCCATGGGGTCTTCAGCAATGACATTGGGGACTAATGACCTTGACAAAGGTCAAAAGGTCAAAGGTCAAGGTCATGTCCCAGATAGCGAATTATGTGTTTTTGACCTTTTTTAAAGGATTTTTAGTGTGTTTTAAAGCATTTTGAGGTCGACCTTGACCTTTGACCTTAAAACTTGTTTATTGGATATCTCAAAAACGATTATACTTACAGAAATAGTAAATAGTGAAAAATAATTGGGACATAAAGGCGCAACTTTTTTACAGTTTGACCAAAGAGATTTGACCTATCCGTAAGGGCATAACCGCTGTTAACTGTTTTAGGAAAGACAAAATAACCTTTAACTCATGAACCAAAGGTCCTAGACCCATTAGGTCTTTTGTTATGACATCGTGGACCAATGACCTTGACAAAGGTCAAAGGTCAAAGGTCAAGGTCATGTCCCAGATAGCGAATTATGTGTTTTGACCTTTTTAAAGTATTTTAGTGTGTTTTAAAGCTTTTAGAGGTTGACCTTGACCTTTGACCTTAAAATTTATTTATTGCATATCTCAAAACGATTATACTTACAGATATAGTAAATAGTGAAAATAATTGGGACATAAAGGCGCAACTTTTTACAGTTTGACCAAAGAGATTTGACCTATCCGTAAGGGCATAACCCCTGTTAACTGTTTTAGGAAAGACAAAATAACCTTTAACTCATGAACCAAAGGTCCTAGACCCATTAGGTCTTTTGTTATGACATCGTGGACCAATGACCTTGACAAAGGTCAAAGGTCAAAGGTCAAGGTCATGTCCCAGATTGCGAATTATGTGTTTTGACTTTTTTAAAGTATTTTTAGTGTGTTTTAAAGCTTTTAGAGGTTGACCTTGACCTTTGACCTTAAAATTTATTATTGCATATCTCAAAACGATTATACTTACAGATATAGTAAATAGTGAAAATAATTGGGACATAAAGGCGCAACTTTTTACATATTGACCGAAGAAATTTGACCTATCTGTAAGGGCATAACCCCAATTAACTGTTTCTGAAAATACAAAATTAGCTTTTACTCTTGAACCAAAGGTCCTAGACCCATGGGGTCTTTTGTAATGACATCGTGGACCAATGACCTTGACAAAGGTCAAAAGTCAAGGTCATGTCCCAAATTCCGAATTATGTGTTTTCGACCATATTTTAAGAGTTTTGTGTGTGTTTTAGAGCTTTTCAATACATTATACGCTTATTTAAACATATATTTTACATAATGAAAAGGAAGACCTCTCAATTGTTCAAGAACAATTGACATTTTAATTATCACTGTTATCCTTAACTTCGCATGCACCTTGTAATAACCACTGGATACCAAAAATCTACCATGACCAGATGACCAGGTTAATTCACCTGTCTCAATGTTTCTTTGATGTCGACATTTTATTACCCAACTTAATTTGCACATGATCTTGATTAAGGAAAATCAAACAAGGCATAAAATCACTCATGGACCGTTTTGTTTTCACTGAAGAAATATACACAAAATCTAGATTAAATATATTCATGATCTGATATTCTATTTCTTTTTGTGATTTTTTATTCTCACACGGTAAGCCGTCTTCATATCTACTACAGTAGAAAAAAAAAAAAAATGAAATAATAAGAATGGTTTTAATTTTTTACTGCAGAATTTATATATATATATACACATACAAGTGAAAGATTTATTTTGTCGGATATCTGTGTAGCTGCATTTTTAGTGTTAACGATTTTAAAATAATAAGTTACGATCTTTACAACCTACATCACGACAGGTCTTGGTCATATCTACATAAAAACCATACACTGATTCATTCACGATGAAACTTTATTAAAAGTTAGCAATCTGGCATATTCTCTTACACGATAAGTTAACAATGTTTCACCGCCTTATCAACGGAAATCGGCGTTACTAAGAAAGGGACATTACTGATTTAAAAATGCCAGTATGTTCGGATAACAGAATAGCGATTATTAAATCAAAACAAATAATTGTGTTAATTAAATAGTAAGAAGTTCAAGATTTATTCCTTTGGTTTTTGATAGAACTGTTTTTCATATCTCTCTTTCGGTCCATCAGGTTCAAGAGTACGTAGCTGATGCATCCAAAATCTCTCTCTCTGTTTCCTAGTTTGGGTATCCCAATTTTGGTTGACCTCTATTATTTAAAAGGTGACATTTTCAAAAGTATTTCCTGTTCTTAAGAGGTGTCTAGTGATTGGGCAGTTTCTTCCTGTGGTATAAAATGACCGGTGATTATTAAACCTGATGTTGAATTTAGTTTCTGTTTCGCCAACATATTGCAGCTTGCAAGTTCCACATGTAAGAATATAAATACTATTTTACGTTCTACAATTAGATGTAACATTGATGTTGTATCGCTGCTTAGTTACTGTGCTGGTGAAAGAGTTTTCAGTGTTGGCGACTTTACAGCACTTACAATTGCTTCTTCCGCATTGTTTGTAAAACCCGATTTTAGAGTTCTTTGTTTTTTACTTTAGAAGTAACAATTATGTCTTTGAGATTTTTGGGTCTACGATAAGCAGTAACAGGAGGTGATGGAAAAATTTCCTTATAGGAAGAGTCATTTTCAATAAGACGCCAGTGCTTGCGGATAGTAGATGAAATATTCGTCAGATCGGGATGGAAGGTGACAACAAACGGAATTCTATCTGTGCGGGTCGTCTTATCTTTGTATTCCATAAGGATCTTTCGATCTTTTTCTTGGGCTTTATCGAAGGTTCTGTCATATTTTTGTTTTTGTATCCTCTTCATTCTAGTTGCTTTCTGCGTTGTACCAAACGGTAGTTGAGTTTGGATTCCGAGGAGCAAACTCGCTTTAGTCTGACGGCTTGACTGTATAGAATGCTCTTGGAGCAGTGTTTCGGGTGACAACGTTAACTTTTCTGAGAGAGAAACTGGTGTTTGTCAATTTTCTTTGTGTGGAGATCAGTTGTTATGACCTCGTTTTTAAAAATGTGGTGATGTCGAGAAACGCAAGATGTGAATTTTAACGAATGATGGAACTTGTTACAATGAACTAAAAAATCGTGTAGATGTTCTGCAGTATCGTTCCATTTCATGTCAATATCATAAATAAAACGGAGCCAATACATGGGTTTCTATGGCACACTCAAAAAGAAGCGTTCTTCAAGATCCCCCATTAAATGTTGGCAAAAGAAGGTGCCATTTTTGTTCCCTTACAAGTACCGTCAATCTTTAAAAAGTGCTTGTAGTTGAAAATAAAGTTGTTTTTTTCAAGCACTAGCTTAAGTACCTGAACAAGACAGTCAGTTGGGGGATGTTTATCCTTTCGAGTGTTCCATACTTTTCACATGCGGTTTTTCATTCATTTTTCGGAATATTAGTGTATAAAGAACACACATCCATCAAAACCAAAATTGTGTTGTCAGGTAAGGGACTTAAGGAATTCATTTTCTTCAAATAGTTAGTTGTATCTTGAATATGAGATGGCAGTTGTCTAACATTTGGTCTAAGGTGGCAATCAACGAATTCTGAAATTTTTTCGGTAGGATGACCATTAGCTGATACTATAGGTCTCCCTGGAATCCCTTCTATATGGAGTTTTTGAAGTAAATAAAATCGACCGGCTGTGCAAGTTTCTTCTGGCCGTAAATAATCGTACGTGTCGTCATCAATGTGTTTATCTTTATTCATTTCTGAGAGGACGTCGTTTATTTTTGCTGATTCATTAGTTGGATCACATGACATGTTAACTCTTTATATAAAATTTAGTATAAGAGAGCTGACGATTCCCTTCTTCGATGTAGTCCGCCATGTTAATCACAACAACGGCACATCCTTTGTCCGCTTGTTTGATAACAATGTCATCAAGGTCTTTTAAGTTTATCATGGCTTGGCTTTCTGACTTTGAAATATTTCGTACTTGTTTACCATTGATTTAAGATCTGACTTCAGCTTTAACTGATGTTATCAATGATTCCAAATTATCGTTTTTGCTTTTAGGTAGATTTCATGTACTTTTCCTTTTAATTTTGGGGATGCATATATATTTATATATTTATATAAAATGCACGTGGATATCTACAAATTTTCCCGTGCCATGCCAAAAGGTGACTAACCTGTTTTAGATTAACTTCACAAGTACTGTTAGTGAACCCAACCTAAGTGTGGTATTGAATATGTGGGACAGACGGGACGATAATGTTACAAAAGAAATCAAGAACACCTTTACCGCTTTCGTATCCCCTAAAAAATTCAAAAGTTTGATATATCAACATTTAGATAAGCATAATCACAATCTAAAATTTATCAAATTCCAACCACTTGAAACCGTTCAGAAACAACCAGGAGAATCACACAAGCTATTTGAAAAATCACGTGAAGTTCGCGAATTATTTTGAATAAAAAGACTTCAAACAGCTTATCCTCTCAATGACAAAATATTAGGACAGGGGAACATAACTAAAACTGCAATCGATGGCATTAATATTGTCGATAAACGACTTAGAAATAAAAGGTCTCATAGCAAACGCAAAAACCGTAATCAACGTATTAAACATCGTATAAATTATACACTTGCTGATCTGTTATCTATAATAAAAAATAATGGCAAACATCAGGTATAATGCAAACTGGGTCAGATACCAATAAGTAAATTATATGCTATTTTTTTCTGGAGTGTAATAAAATTTCTTTATTTAGCCCAATGTATGAATACACCCGTATTATTACAGCCTTTTGTCAATATAGGCTGTTTCCTAGTATCGATAAACCTGAAAATCATAAACAGCACTTTCTTAAATTAAAATATATAAATAGAGGTATTGATTTTATTAACTTATCTAGTATATTCAATGACTCTACCATCCTAAGCCAAATACCTTTATATTTTGATAATATAGAACCACCTATTATTTCGTATTCTTAAAAAAAAAACCAGCAGAAGTTTGATTTTTAATTATACGTCAGTTACATCAGACGTCAATATAGAAAATAATGTTCCTTCCACTTGAGACTGTGAAACATCTAGTTTTAGATATGTTCCCTATGGTCATGTCCTTACAGGAGACCTCAACATCGTCGAAGACCGTGAGGTGATAACTTTTCTTATGAAAGTCCGAAATATCGTCCTCCATCTAAAATAGATTGGAAAAAGTGTCGTCAGGTCATTAAAGACGCTCTGTCTGTCTACTGTAAAAATTGGTGTAAACGAGAAAAATCTGATAAAAAATCTCTAGACAGTTATTTGAATAAAATTATGAATACTGTTAATATTCGTATATCTCATTTTGAAAACAATTCTGAAATAAGTAATAGAGTCCATGATATTCCCATTTCTAGAATAAAAAAATAAACTCCAAGTATTCGCACAGCGGTTTGCGTTCGTACCGGCAGACAAAGCAGCAAATAATGTAGTGGTGTGACGCATATACTACACGGATGTTCTCCAAAACGAAATTATAAATTCTTCCACATGCAGGTTCGTACGCTCCACAGAGAGTCAAATTATAAACAAGCATATCACTGCCACTACGCAGCTTAAAGCCTCTTCCGAACATTTGAAAGTCTTTACTATGTACTGGTTACATAAATTGCACAAAAAAAACATTTAAATTCCGTTTCATCTCCGCATTTAGTATGTGTTCTACTACCAATCTATCAATGTTTCTAACTACCTCCCTTATTACTATCAAAGAACTTGTTATTAACTTTTGTAATAAAGCTTATAAAAATAATGGTATTAATTATTTTTGGAGTGTTAAAAATTCTTTAGAGGTTTTAGATAAAATACATGTTTTTGATGGTCCTTTTAATTCTGTTGACAGTTATGATTTTTCTACTCTCTATGCTACACTTCCACACAATCTTATCAAGAAAAAGTTTTCATATTTGATTAAATGGTCTTTTGAAAAATCTCATTGCAAATTTATTTGCTGTAACTCGTTTAAAGCCTTTTTCTGTAACGAAAAAGGAAAGTATGCTAGATACACTTACTGGAAATGTGAAGATATGATTGAAGCTTTAAATTTTCTCCTGGACAACATATATGTACGTTTCGGCGATCAAGTATATCGACAAGTAGTAGGTATTCCTATGTGCACTAACTGCACCCCTTTAAAAGCAGATTTATTCCTGTATTGCTATGAATCTCAGTTTATGACCAAACTCAGTAAAGACACGTCATTGTTACATTTGGTTGATACATTCAACAATACCTTTTGTTATCTGGATGACATTTTTTCGTTAAATAATCCAGAGTTCTCTAAATATACTACCGAAATTTACCCAAAGGACTTACTTTAACTAAATCTAACATAAACAGCAGTAGTTGTCCTTTTCTAGATTTGGACATTTCAATCTCTAAAGGAAAACTCCATACTAAAATTTACGATAAAAGAGACGATTTTTCATTCCCTATTGTAAATTTTCCTTTTTTAGACGGCGATGTTCCTTTGGCTCCATCATACGGTGTTTATATATCCTAACTCGATCGTTATGCCCGTGTGTGTAGTGATGTCATAGATTTTAATGAGCGTAATCAATGCATCACTGGTAAATTATTAAGTCAGAGATTTCGTTACCATAAATTACGTAAAACCTTTACAAAATTCTTTCATAGATACAAAGATTCGATTAGTAATATGACTGTACTTGTAGAAAACTGATTAAAACGGTATTTCACATCCTAAATTTTACGGTAATATTGTACTTAAAGCGCGGAAATCACTATGTGATCGGTGTAAACTCATCGAACCTTTAAGCAAATTTATTAGTAAAGGTTATCTTACCAATGTTGTAATTAGATCTTTGAATATAGTTTACATTAGCACTAATATCGATTTTGTCATCAGCAAACTAAAACATAACTAAATTTGTATTCTTTTCAAACGGGATGTATAAAGACACACCTACGTTCATTTTGATCTATAAAGAGGTTAACTCCTAACTATCCTACTGCTTGTCGATACATTTATTTTTGGCATTGCACAAGACATGTTTTCTTTGACTGTCCATGACGTTAATATACTTAATCCCTTGGATGTGTTTTAGTTGATTTTAGTCTCTGATGCATGATTTTTTATCATTAATTGTTTTTGGCTTTTAACTAGCTGTCAGTAACTGCGAGTACTCTCAAATCGTACTTTCTTGTTTATTTGACCTGTTGATACTAATTGTAATGCTTTTTTGTTATTTAATGTTTACTTATTCCGGGTTAAATCTGGTCTATATACCAGCTTTGATAAGTGTTTGGTATTACTATAAATGTTCACTTCTTCGTACTATAAACATCAAAATTATTAATTTTGTAAAAATATTTTCTTTCTCCATTTGAACTGTACACGTATACCTAACAACAAAATTATTTTCATTTACTGTGTTTAAAGTTATTGTAAATGGCTGATATTTTAGTTCAAGCATATTGTTTTTCTTAAATTGTTTAACATTTCACAGCGGTATAACATGTTACTTTAATTATTCTTCCCTTAGTTTATTTATTTTGTATTTACGTTGTATCATAGATCAAATTCATTTGTTCAGTGTATCTTCACTGGTGTTAATATGTCTTTTGATTGAGTTAAGCCATTTCAATTGTGTGTCTTTCTATTTTGTGATGTTACACTATTGTTTCAGATAAGGGTGAAGGTTTGGTACCATTAAAACGTTTAAACCCGCTGCGATTGTTTGCACCAGTCCTAAGTCAGGAATCTGGTGTTCAGTAGTTGTCGTTTGTTGATGCGTTCATAAGTGTTTCTCGTTTCTCGTTTTTTATATAGATTTAACCGTTGGTTTTCCCGTTTGAATGGTTTTACACTAGTAATTTTTGGGGCCCTTTATAGCTTGCTGTTCGGTGTGAGTCAAGGCTCCGTGTTGAAGACCGTACTTTGACCTATAATGGTTTACTTTTATAAATTTTGACTTGGATGGAGAGTTGTCTCATTGGCACTCATACCACATCTACTTATATATATATATATATATATGGCTTTCCAAATACCGTTTCGATTCCTAACATCACTGAAGAGACATTAATTGTCGAAATCCGGATATGGTGTACAAAAACCTTTGCACCTTTTGTTTGCGGTATATCATCTTTTCCGCAAGTTTATTGTTTTCTGTTTAGTAGTAAATTTATAATTAAGATCCATTTATTACATCGGTGATCCGTTTATTTGGCAATCGCCAATGGCAGTCAACAGGGTTTAGGAACATTTGTTGTTCGACCTGTTAGTCAAATGCGTTTTGTTAAAATATACTTTTTCACTTTTTGGTCTTTTGGAAAATGTTGTTTGTGCTGTATTTAGACCCTCTAACAAGAAATTTGTTTTGCATGCACACGTATAAAATTGCGGTTTTATCCAACGCAATCATAGGTTTGAACGTTGTTTTCAATTTAGACTTGTTTATATTTTTCGTTTGGGCTTGTATTATATTTGCCTTCGGGTTTAAATGATCCGTTCATCCTAATTTGACTCCTCAAAATTCAAGAGTCTATCCTAAATTGAGGTAAATTGTATGGCTTTCCAAATACCGTTTCGATTCCTAACATCACTGAAGAGACATTAATTGTCGAAATCCGGATATGGTGTACAAAAACCTTTGCACCTTTTGTTTGCGGTATATCATCTTTTCCGCAAGTTTATTGTTTTCTGTTTAGTAGTAAATTTATAATTAAGATCCATTTATTACATCGGTGATCCGTTTATTTGGCAATCGCCAATGGCAGTCAGCAGGGTTTAAGAACATTTGTTGTTCGACCTGTTTGTGCTGTATTTAGACCCCTCTAACAAGAAATTTGTTTACACGTATAAAAATGCACACGTATAAAAATTGCGGTTTTTATCCAACGCAATCATAGGTTTGAACGTTGTTTTCAATTTAGACTTTATATATATTGGTATTAACGCTACTTTCAGCAGTGTTGGCTACTTCTTGGCGGCCAATTTTTATTAGTGGAGGAAGCCGAAGTCCCCGGAGAGAACCACCGACCTTCGGTAAAAAAAACAACTGACTATCCCAGTCAATTAAGATTGAAATCAAACGCACCTGCCAGCTGCGGGACTCGGATTCACAATCTCAGTGTTGACAGGCTAGTGATTCAGTAGTAGGAGTACTTAAATCATTCGGCAACCGAGACCCCAACAAAAATAGTGTAATACAATAGTAGGTTTTATGTTTGAGAATAGATTAGTAATAAAGGTAAATTTTGCAGTCATTTAAAAGAGGCATTGACAAAGAAAAAGCTAATTGTATATATATGAGAGAACAATTTTCCTTGAGGACTATACGTTAGTTATAAATTATACCCCGATAAACATCGTTGAAGACCTTGCTTTTAACTTATTTTGTTTTTTTTTTTAATTTTATTTAACCTAATACTTTTATCATTCGCATTTCATTTCATTTTATCTTATTTTATTTCGTTTTCGTTCTATTTCAGTTTCCCTCGATTGTATAATATTCCTCTTCCTGAAATCACTTGAAATGATGTACGGTGTTTATCATTGACCATAATTCAGTGTTTACTTTGTTAATTATACTAACGTTTCATTTAATCTATACTTTTAATGAAATATTTTATATGTTTCCATGATGAGTAAGATAAAATAAACATAAAGTCTTATTGATAATTTAAACTCAATAATTTTTGACTGAATTGACAAAATCTAGTGGTATACGGAACGTCATTAAATACTATAATAGCTATACTGGAAACGATTGCTTGTGCATTAAGTTAAATACATTGCTGGGTATGTTAAAACATTCATATTTAACTGTGATTTAACATGAACTTAAATCACCTGACCACTTCCGCGATTTTTGAGACATAAATAATGATATACTAGTACATAATTGCGCAGATGAATATTTCCAACCTTTGAAAAATTTCCTGGAAAGAAAAACATTTACATGGAATTCAATACACAATGTCTGATATAACGGGAAAGCAAGAGAATCTTACAGCTGGAAAAATATGGGAGGATTTTATTGAAACAACTGGATTTCATGCAGTAAATAAAATTGATTTTGGAAAGAAGCACCCTCCTGGAAGATCGTAAGTCTCTTTTTAGTATATATATTGAATAAACAAAGATAGATACATACTTTTTGGCATATTTAGCCCTTCAAATGTGTTTATCGTACGTTTGGAGGACGTGTTTTTCAACAGACTGTCGGAATTCCAATGGGAACCAATTATGCCCCTCTTCTTGCCGACTTGTTTCTTTATTATTATGAGGCTGACTTCATACAGGAACTTCTTATGAAGAAAGATAAGAAGTTAGCAATATCCTTTGACTCTACGTTCCGCTATATAGATGATGTTCTCTCACTAAATAATACAAAATTTGGTGACTATGTTGAACGAATCTATCCCATCGAACTAGAGATAAAGGATACTACAGATACAGTTAAGTCGGCCTCATATCTTGACTTACATCTAGAAATTGACAATGAGGGTCGGTTGAAAACAAAACTTTACGACAAATTGTGAACTTTCCATTTCTATGTAGTAACATTCCTGCAGCGCCTGCATACGGAGTATATATCTCCCAATTGATACGATATTCCCGGGCTTGTGTTTCCTATCATGATTTCCTTGATAGAAGATTGCACCTCACAAGGAAGCTATTAAACCAAGAGTTCCAAATGGTGAAGTTGAAATCATCCCTTCGTAAATTTTACGGACGCCATCACGAGTTGGTTGACCGTTATGGAATAACCGTTTCACAGATGATATCGGATATGTTCCTTATGTCGTAACTACAATACCCTTCCCTTTTGACGAATGTGACTTACCGAATTAGACTATTTACCGGATTTGTAATAACATAAGCAACACGACGGGTGCCACATGTGGAGCAGGATCTGCTTACCCTTCCGGTGCACCTGAGATCACCCCCAGTTTTTGGTGGGGTTCGTGTTGCTTAGTCTTTAGTTTTCTATGTTGTGTCATCTGTATTATTATTTGTCTGTTTGTCTTTTTATTTTTGGCCATGACGTTGTCAGTTTGTTTTCGATCTATGAGTTTGACTGTCCCTCTAGTATCTTTCGTCCCTCTTCTGTCTCAAGATCGCGAATAATGTTTAAATTTTCGTGTAGATACAATTTATATGAAAATAGCGTAACAAAAATAGACCTTCACGTGTAGTTGCTAACTTCAACTAATTTGGTCTCTGGTGGAATATTGTCTCAATGGCAATCATACCACATTTTTTTAATTTTTATATTCGTTAGTTTTCCTTTAATTGATAGTTTAGTTATCACTTTTCCATGAAAGGTACAGCTAGTTGTTGGTTTCCTGAATGCACCGGAGTCCCCAATTTCAATGACAGCAGTTTTTAAAATATTGTTTTACTCTACCTGCAGATTAATAACGACATAAAAAATTGGTAAAAATCTTGAAATTCTGGTGGTATCAATAGAAACACTTCCCTAAGAAGATCATTTTTAGAAAACAGAATGTATCGTTCATTTTATAAATATTTTGCTATTAGTTCGTTGGCATCTAAATTGAATAAAATGAACAGCATCGAGAAGAATATAAAATTTATGGATGATGTCAAACAGAGTTGAAAAGATTTTTCTTCTTGGAGGTAAACAGAATATCAAGATTTGTTTGTACAGTATCATCTTGCTTGATCCTATGTGTTTGTACAGTATCATCTTGCTTGATCCTATGTGTTTGTACAGTATCATCTTGCTTGATCCTATGCCACTGGTCGTAAAACAAACAACAATCAATCAAACAAGTCAATCAAGTTTATCATTTATTTTGTTTATCATTGAGTAAGGTTATGAATAATATTATATCAAAAACATTAATTGTTTACCTAATTCACATTTACGATTTTATAAAAGATTTGAGGGATGGCTTTCTTCTTCGGAGCAAAATTATGATGATTATACTTCATAGGATTTTATAAATTTGTTGTTGTCAGTAGAAAGTTGTTTACCTGACTAAACAATGATCTTTTGTCAAATCTGGTTACGGCAAGTAGTATACAATGTTAACAATCGAGTTTAATTTAGTGACTTTCAATTAGAACAAAATTATGTAAAACTTTACCTTGATTCGGAAGGTGTATGTATATTTTGTGTTCGGTTTTGTTAAGGGTTAATTATCAAGAAGGTAACGAGTAATTGTCTCTTGATTTCCAGTAACAACTGATAGCAAAGTCATTTCGAATTCATATATCGTGATAAATAAAGATATGATAGTTTGTATTATTTTATTTATAATATAATATTTCTATTCAGTTTATTCTGGATGTGTATATGGTTGTTGTCAGCTGGTTACCTGATATTTACTGTAACAACTGAATTAATATCATACTACAAATACCCAACAACAACAACTGTGTCTGTGAAGAATAATGATGAGCTCGATTTTCCAGCTGTCACCATCTGTAATCTCGCTACAAGAAACAGAAGCATGTTCACAGAGGATGAGCGAACGGATATATATTACCTAGGAATATCCGCTCTGTACGACACTGCAGCAAAGGTAAATTGGAGTGATCCATTTTATACAACAGAAGGATATTTTAATGAACGCACTCTCGATGATCTTTACATGGAATCGAAATCTTTATCTAATTTTATTACATTTCACAAGTTTGACCTGAAACCCTTTTATCTGAATTATACACCAGTCTCTACAGATCTTGGACTCTGTGTAAGATTTAACATGAACAGTCCTCCAGAGAAGACTGTCATGCACGGAGGAGTATATAATTTACAGATGTACATAGATCTTCGTCTTGATGATGATTATTTTGCTGCAACCTATCTTTCCTCTGGATTAAAGGTATTTAAGAAAGAACTGTTCATAATTACATATTTTTTTTTTCGTCGGTTTTAATGATATGTTTTTGATGATAAATAATATTTTTTAAAGGCTTAAAAATTCAAGCAGCTCAACATTATCAAAAGGATATAGAAAAACAATAAGTACTAGTAACCAAATATCAAATTTCAGATTCCTAGTGTATTCTTTTATGTTAGTAATGATTCTCCCAGACCATTTGCTCAACAGCATGCTAGAAAATAGACAAAGAACCAATTCACTGGATCACACACCACCAGGACAAAAGATGTCAAGCGGATGTTCTATAAGATACAGCCACTCCAAATTCTATCTCTATGATTATCTTAAAAGAATGAATATGAACTTTGTTCAGTTTTATATTCCTCACAGTACTTAAAAATTCAGACGAGATTGTTTAAATTAAACCCTGTATTGTATATCTTTCAGAATATATAACATTACAATGACTTGCAACATTGTTCATTTCTAAATGTAGTCGTGAAAAATGTGGTATCGTCATTACGGATATGTGTTTACAAAGTAAGTTGACCCCAAATTATTACAATACACGTAGTCCTTAAAGTGAACTGCCTCTGATATTAATTGAGATATTGATGTTCTCTAATGGACTGATCTTAGCCGGTCAAATACGACAAAGACGAAACAAAAGAATGATTGATCACCGGTCTAATTTTAACAAAAAAATTCTCTATAACCACTTTATCTAGCCTGACCATTCAATTCTTTCTATGAACGTAAGGATTATAGAGAAAATATATAAATTAAAAATGACTTTTTATTTTATCATATTTTGTACACCATATTGCTTACCAAAAGAAAATTTCTGGATTCGGAATTTAATAAAAGCTCTTATTTACGAATGAAACAACAAAATTGATGGTGTAGGTATTTTATCAAGTTCAATGTTTTATCAACAAGTTATAATTATCTAACCCCTCTTGACGCAATAGAAGTCATGGTCATCAAAAATATATATCCCTTATAGGTCATACCGTGTCTATTGATTTGTTTATTATTTCCATAGTTTTCATTAACTGTTTTCAATTGTTAAAACTCCATTTCAACATGCCAAAAACACTTCTGCTTTACATATAAATTCATATAAAGAAACTGATTGCAACAATTATTGACATTTGCTAACCGCAGGCTATTCAAGTGCAAGACAACTACTTCCAAAGATGACAAAAAAAAACCTTTTTTAAGGAAGAATTGTCTTATAATAATAAGGGATTGGAAACTGTCAACATTAGTCTTATTTTCCACCACAAATATGTACAGAAAGCAATATCTGATTACGCCATAGATAAAACTTCACAAATATGTACAGAAAACAATATCTCATTACTTCATGGATAAAACTACATAAGTATGTACAAAAAACAATATCTGATTACGTCATGGATAAACCTACACCTGTCATTCCATATACCTACACCAAACTCATGGCATCTAATATTTTCAACCACAACATGATATTAGACACTGTAACCTTGCAGGATGTAAATCCCAATCCTCCCGATTGCTCTAGTTTATTCTTCCCAAAGAAATATAGCCCTACTGGCCGGACATCTTTGCATCGTAAAAGAGTCGTTAGCAAAAAGCCGGAAATATCGAATGTTCAAGCCAATTAACTGGAAGAAGAATTTAAGGTAACTGATGGATGCAGTTGAGGACTATGACAGACGAGGGTAAAGCACAAGCCAGATAAACCTTAACTGGACATTTCAGCTTATCTTAACGGATCACAGCTGTGCAGTCATACATGCAGAAGCGCATTGGAAAACTAAAATGTACCAAGTGCGCATTGGTTTCTAACCTATTCGAGAAGCCCGAGTTCGTGGATGCTATTCCTCCATTCATTATAAATATGGTGTTGATCCAACAGACAAATCCTCAAATAAGTGTTTTAATATATAAAAATCATTATTTGGAATGTTTAACTAAAGAATGAAATTCGACAGACATCTTGGAATCCTAAACATGCCACCACAGCACAAAAGATTAGCTCTAGAAAATCACAAATCCATCGTTCTATCCTTATGAATTAACATGCAAAGGTCGATGACAATCTCCCGTCTTTATACAGATTAGCTTAACTTAACTGACATCCTTTTGAAAACGATATATAGCCAGGTTGTCTAGATTTCCACGAAATTTCCTTCTAAAGTTCTTACTATCATTCTTCCAACAGGAAAAGATGGATTTCAGAAATATTGTGATGAGGTATATTTAACCAGTAATGTCAATTAAATGTTGATCCTTAAAATTGTTTTGATCTACCCCGAAATCTTCAATCACAATATTTTACGATGTTGCAGTCATATCAAAATGTATTAATCGTTATACATTTTACACAACTATTTTCCATGATCAATTAAAAGATCGCTTATAACGTGCCATTTAGCAAAATCAGACTTTTACTTACTACTTACTTCTTTTCGTCTTGAAAATCGAACTTTGAAAAATCACTATGATTTTGATAACAAATACACTTAAGATGAAATCATAAAAACACTGTACTAGTTTTATTAAAAACATATTTGTAGTGTATGGTGGATTGATATTTCAACAGACAGTCGGTATACCCAATAAGTACTAATTGAATTGAGAATGGAAGCATCCCTATATACTGGCCGACTTGTTTTTGTGATCATATGAATCAGAATTCATACAGAGCTTTCATGCTAGACGAAAAGCATCTTGCTTCTGGTATATTGATGATGTCCGGTCAATAATCCACATTTCAGTGAATGCTTGCATATTATATACTCAATGAATTAAATGTTCAGGATACTACCGAAAATATAAAGTTTCTTTTATATCATGATCTTTTCAACAAACTATAGTCTATGCCAAACGTGATTTTTTTTAACTTTGAAATTATCAAATTCTTATTTCATATACAGGAACATGCACCTGAGAATATTTCTCCGACATAGTTTTCAGCTTATATGACTTAAATTGACACTTCATAAGTATTACGGTCACTCACGAATTGTTTTTAACGATACGATGTGTCTGTGTCTCAACTCACTAGCGACATGTTTTCACGGTCTCTGATCTTTAGATACAAAAGTCACCTGATTTGTATATTTACCAATTTTGTCCTATTCCCGATTGTGACATTTACTGAATGTGGATTACCATGGCGGGTGATGCATGCATAGCAGGAGACGCCTTCCCACTCTTCTTACCCTGTCTCGTTCCTTTTTGAGTTCATGCGATTCCCTGAACTTTTTACCTTGGATTTATGAGATCTGAACATCGAAAAACAACTGTTTCTTCTAATTTATACATGTTGAATATTGTTTTGTGTACTAAATAGTTTATTTTCAATAAATTTCTACATTATAAGTTATTATGTCCTCGTACTTTGAGATAACATGTCTGGCAATGTCTTTAAACGCTTTATGACTTTCTTTCTTTTGTTTTATTCCTATGTTCCCTTCGAGAGATATTATTCCTATAAATGGTTCGATAAAACAAGCTGTTTTTGTATTAAAATTACAACGAACCATCAAACGGTAGAATGTACAACAAACCCAAACCATTATTGGTGCACAGCTACAGAATGGGGTTTATGCATAGAAGTTCAGGAGAAATGTATACAAAATAGTATTTTTAAAAATCACATGAAAATCTTTGAATCACCCCTCATGGAAAAGGGAAAACTCGAATGAACGGAGTTGCATAACGCTGCTACTCTTATCGAAATAAAAATGAATAAGAAGATGCTAAAAGAAAAATTTCTGTTCAGCCTTTAATTAATTATCTGAATGAGTGATATTCTTTAAATGAGTATATTATATTTATCTATAATCATGAATTATTATTTTCAAATTAGTTTATCTAAAGATATTTTTCTTTCAATTTGATAAAGATATGTTTGGCTTTAAAGTTATTGAGCGATTCACCTTTTATTAGAATAAAGTTAGACAGGTTGTTATGTAGACTATGTAGCAGGTCAACAGGTCGACTAGTCGACAGGTTCACTGGTCAATAGGTTGCCTGTCGACAAGTCGGCAGGTCGTCAGGTTAATTAGATTAAGGGTTAGGGTTAGAGATATTGGTAAGGGTTAGGGTATGGGTTATTTTTAGGGGGCTAGGGTTAGATTTAAATTTAGGGTATGGGATAGGGCTTGGGTTAGGGTAATGGTAAGGGGTTGTGGATTTGGATTATGGTTAAGGTTAGATTTTTGAAGTTAAGGTTAGGATTAAGAGTAGTGGTTTAGGTAAGGGTTATGGTCAGAGTAAAGTATACGTTGAGGATTAGGGTTTGGCTAAGGGTTAGGGGTAAGGTTGGTGGTAAGGGTTATCGTTTGGGTTTAGGTTATTTTTAGGGTTGCTATATAAATTATAAAAACATGAAACGAATTGATATATGAAATAGTTAATATCTTCCTGTCGAACTGTAAAGTTGTTGTCGTTCTGATTATTTGAATTTTTTGCCAAATAATTATAAAAACAAACAAGAAGTGAATTGATGTAATTTTAATTGATTTTTGTTCTATTGGTCTTTCGACCTGTTGGCCAATCGACCTATGAACCAGTCGACCTATAGACTTGCTAATATGTCGACTAGTTGAACTTTTAACTGCTACCTGTCGACTTGTCAACTTGCTAACATGTTGACCTGCTAACCTATCGACTTGCTGAGATGTAAACTATTGATTAAACGGCTAGGCTGTCGACTTGTTGACCTGTTGACATATTTTCAGGACAATGTTTCCGCGAAAGTACTTGTCGACTTGTTAACCTGTCAACCTGTTGGCCTGTTGATTCGCTGATATACCAGTATGTTGACCCGATGACCGGTTGAACATGTTCTCCGTAGTGAATTAATCTTTTTTTTTTTAAGTAAGTAAAGTTTAGAAAGCACAGTCATTTGTGTTGCATAGGCGTATGCCGGAACTATATAAACGTTTACTATACTTGGCCAAATGTTTTTGCTGAATGCGCTCACAAATTGTCACAAACGAAACCCTTGATTTGTATGCTGTCAAAATTATAGTGTTACTCAAAACTTGTTTTGTCATTAGTATACAAGGAAATCATTTGATAGGAGTAAGGGGCTTAGCTTAATTATTTTATCGCTGTGGCAGTTTTTCTCAAAATCGGACTGCAAATACATATCATTTTTATATAACCATCTGTTGTTTGGGCATTCAGAAACATTTTGTACGGCCTATTTTTTGTTTATACGTGTAATGTGATTACACATCAAGTTCGCTGGGTTAAGCTTGGGATAACCTTCTTTTCGGTCAATAACATCTTTTGAACAGAAGTCGGATTCATTGGTATCGTCCAAACAAATCACATTTATCATTTCAGATGATGGCTCTTGCTAGAAGATTTTTATGAAATCCTGGAAATAAAAAGAAATGGCCTTGTAATAAAATAGTGTTGATTGTAAATTAATACAATTTTTCTATTTACGAGGTTGTTGTGCATGACCAAAGCGAGGTTGTAATGATGGCAAATGATGGTTTTGTTGTACCTCCCGCTTCTGAGGCTTTAATAGAAATTTCAAGAAAGGAGGTATGTTGTTTTATTCATGACATAAATGTAATTGCATATTTATTTTTTAGTTGGTTTACAAACGTAAAATTCTAAAACTCTTCGAAAAACACTCATGGTACACTTTGAGTAACAATAAAAATATTTTTATAAAGATCTTTTCATATTCAATTTTAGTATAATTCCAAAATTGGAGGTCATCTTGGGGCCCAAAATCCCTCACAATTGATTTGTGTACGTTTTTTTAAGATGGTATTGGTAAAGATTCATGTAGTGTTGAATACCGTGTGTTCATAAGGTTTTATGTGTTGTAGAGTGGCTATATCATTGACGTATACCCGACTTTTCCTTCATCCTTTATTATCTAAGGTAATGAATTTTTTTCTTTAATATCTGATATGTTCTGCTCTTCAATGTGTATAGCACCAAAAGGAAATGATTGTATTTTGCAGCAAATTGATTTTGTTTCAATTTATTTTTTGACAGTACAAATACCTACCACCTCCATTTATGGCATTTGAAGATGACACATGTGACGACAAGAGATCCAACTATAGTACATCTAAATGTCATCAATGCTGTTTGCGAGACTACCTGTTACAACAATGTAGTTGTGTTGGTTTTATGTTTAACAGTCGTGAGTTGATATATTAGTATCCAATCTTTTATAATTTAGATAGAACGCATACTCATTCTCACGTGTATGTTGTAAAAACATACATTGTACGTTGCCATTACAATTTTGTTGACTTTGTTTTTGCATGATACATGTATGTTATTCTAAGCATAACATCAATTTAAACTTCTTCAGATCAATCAGTAACTGTTAAGACTAAATACTTATTAGTTATCTTATTTTTAAAGGTCTAATTATTAAGACTTATTATTTATTCATTATCTTATTTTTAAAGCTAGTCATATATGAAATTCTTTTCATCTTTCTGTGTAAAGAACGTTGGATTTTGGTCTTTTTAATTTTTCTTCTGCATTTTTATCTGAAATATAGCTTTTGTTTCGCATCATGTTGACAATGTATATTGTTTATGATATGGTTTTGAATTGCACATTTTTTACACAGACTCTTTTCTATATCAGAGTTAGCTCTTTGTATACTCTTTTTCTTCCTATCACTTCTTTTCGGAATCCGCAAAAGATATCGCTTAATTTTGTTCTCTGAAATATTCGTTTCTTTGTCGGAATAAACTGTTCAATTTGGACCAAAAAGATCAGATTGAGTGTTACTAGAGTTATTTTCTTTTTTCTGTTCGACATAAAAGGAGTCGATGCACCTCATAAACCATAAGTCATATAGAGACCGATAGTTTTTAATACGATGTCATTTGTCCATAGGCAGGAAATTGAAGTCAATAGCCTTAGCTTGTTATCGCAACTCCCAAGAAAACATAAAAGTTATCAAAATAAGGTTTTATCAAATTGTTAAATTGTTATTTACAACTTGACGCAACGCTTATACATTTGGGTAGAAGTGCTTTGGGAACTTTTTAAAGAAGTTTTCTCACCTCAAATATTAAAAATAAGCGGTTTGGTAGGTTAAGTTTCAAACATTACATTTTAGAGACTTGAGGTCTTTTGATTTGAGATACTTAATTTTTTACCATGAAATTGAGGTCAATGTCAAAAGAGAGGCAAAGGATACCAAAGGAACATTCAAACTCATCAGTCGAAAATAAACTGACAACGCCATGGATAAAAAAGACTAACAACAGTAAACAAAACACAACATAGAAAACTAAAGACTGAGCAACGCGAACCCCACCAAAAACTCGGGATGATCTCAGGTGCTACTGAATGGTAAGCAGATCCTGCTCCACATGTGGCACCCGTCGTGTTGCTCATGTTAGTTCAAACCGGTGATAAACTTAAGTCTAAATCGGTAGGTCACATTCGGGATGGGATTGTAGTTACGAAAATTGGAACATATCCGTTGTCATGTGAAACACTATTTCATTAAAAATTCATTTTTTTAAAGTTCATTCCAACTTAAATGATCAGCAAGTGTGAACTCCTTCAATTGTTTTTTTAAACAATTGCAGTTTTCATTCGTTCCACTGTGACACGATATTCAAATATACTAACACAGGTTTTTTTTTTTTTTTTTTTTTTTAGTACCTTTGTCAACTGGTAAATTTGTATAGGAAACTTTTTATTTCACATATTTCCAATTATCATTATTTTAATGATACTATTTTTGAAGAGCCTTTTTTATGGGTTTTTTTTTTCTCTCTCTCAAATTCTGATAACTATATATCGTTTGATATTTCAAGTTTGTCGTTTGTTCATTTTTTTTTTTTTTTTTTTTTTTTTAGCCACTGGAAAATATTGTTCGCAAGAAAGATATTTAGAGTGTTTTATTCCGGAATTTTGTAAGTAAAACCATTATAAAGAAGAATGCAATCTACATCGTTGTACAAAAAACATTTTTATACTAGAAAGTAACGACGATCAATCTCCAAGAACTATACCTACATTGTCACACTTCAAATTAAATAGTAAAACTTTCAGAGGAAATTTGTGTAGAGTGGTGTCAAGGGTATACTTAATATAAAAATAAGGAGATGTGGTATGATTGCCAATGAGACAACTATCCACAAAAGTTCAAATGAAGTGGATGTAAGCAATTATAGGCAACCGTGCGGCCTTCAACAATGAGAAAAACCATACCGTATAGTCGGATATAAAAGGCCTCGACATGAAAAATATGAAACAATTCAATTGAGAAAACTAACGGCCTAATTCATAACAAAACAATTTACGAAAAACAAATATGACAGACATGAACCAACGACAACCACTGAGCTACAGGCCTACCTGACTTGGGACAGGCACATAAAGAATGTGACGGGGTTAAATATGCTTGTACACAAAATGAAAAAAAAAAAAAAAGAACTGGTGTGTCAGAAGCGCTTCACATGTCTACTTCAATCAGGAGTAACCCTAAATTTTGAAAGTAAAGGGTGTATACACGAGAAGCTCTATGAAAGAATGGATTCCGCAAAGAATAGCCAAATTCCTCAACGTCAACTTTGCCTTAAGCATTGGAACATTAGTTTCTTCATAATTCTAAAATTTTCAAATGAAAATTCAGAAAAGAATGCTATATATTATGTAAGTACCGAAATACCTTTTTTGAGATAAGTATTCTCTATGCGACTTACAGACCACCAGGAGCGCTATCAACCCTGTGCTAAAAATTGAAAATAACACTTGATATATATGCTGCTTCCGAACCGGTTTTATGGCTTCATCAGAAACTACGAGAAGCATATACGCTTATTTTGTCTGCACTTTAGACCATAATCAGACTTGCTAGATAAATTTCTAGTATGACGTTTTTTTTCTCTTGAATGCGTGTTACGTTGTTATCTAAACTTTCTTAGAAATGTCAGAATAATCTGTCTTAGACTTGTAATGAAGAACATTTCAAACGAGAACACTTCTACACTAGAGTGGAACTGTCTGAAGCTCTTCCAAGTTAAACTGTCTAAGTCAGAATCCTCTCTTGGGTAGAAAAGTTCTGAATGACGCAAATGAGGCGCTCACTGATCTAATTTAAGGTAGGGGTAGTTAGCTGGATTCTACCTGTGAGTCATATTTCACATTAGAATTCGTAAAGGGTTACGTGGAACTCTGTTTCTCGCCTGCTATTTCTTCTGCCAGTTTAAAAACGTGATGCTGACTGCTAAAGCTAAATGCATTTATCAATAAAATACGGAAAGGGGGGGGGGGTATAACTTTTTGCTTGAATCCTAATTCACGAAAAAGCGTCTATACAAGTTTCATAACATTCTATGAAGGTTTGCTAAAGTTATTGACGATTAAAAAAATATAATTTTGGATTGTATTAAAATTTAAGCTGCAAAACAGCTATTTCTATTTATCGGTATAAAATGGAGAAATAAAAATATTTTAAAAATTACATCAGACATTATTTCTAAATCATTAAAAGCTTCTGATACTGTATATTTATCTTTAAAAATCTTTCGCAAGTTTAGTTAAATTACATGAATGTTTGACAAAGTTGTTGATGTCTGGAAATCTTTAACCTTGGACTGCATCTAAAAGTAAAATACAAACAAAACTAAGTCCATTTATCAGTAAAAAACGAAAAATGGAAAAAAAAATATTGTCACAATTTTTGAAACTGTCTTTTGATAGTAAAAAAGCTTCTGTCCAATTTTCATTAAGTTCCATTATGTTTAAGTATATCTGATATTAAAAAATCTTATGTAATGACACATACTTGTATGTAGTTTTGTATGTTTATTTATATTTGAAGAATTCATTGACCGCACGCGAAATGTCTGAACATTTGCGAATTTACTGCAATGGGTTAGTCTGAACATGACTGAACAATTCATTGTTCATACTTTTCAAATGATTTTAAGACCAAAAGACCGTTAAGGACTAACATTTATCTGCTAGTGATCTGTAAGATTGAACAACTCTCTGGACTAATATATCAGTTAAAGGTAAGGACGTACACCTAATGTTTTATAAGACAGTCATAGAGATTAAACATTTATACTGACCGTTCTTTTCTTGCTACAAAATATGAGTTGTGTACATTGATTTTTTTTTTTTTTTTTTTTTTTTTTTTATTATTTACCTATTTTTCACAATCGTGCTGTCTTTAAGTATAATAAGTGATGATGTACAACAGCACTAACAATTTCTAATTATTTGCTTACTTTTGCACACGACCTGAAAATAAAACTCAGTATACACATATTTATTTTCCAGGGAATATTTTGAAAAAAGGCGTTAATTGTAGTTGTCCATTCCAATGTCAATATACAGAGTATGATACAAAATTGTCATTTGGTTTGTTTCCCTCTACATTTATGTTAAAATCATTGGCAACCATGCTCAATGAAACAGAGGATTACATCAAGTATGTTTAAGTATCGTATAATTCAATCCATAAATTATTTGATGTTCAATTAAAAATGTTATAAGTTTTTTTATTCCAGAAATTATGAAGCTGGTTGGTTTGATTGGTTGCACTTACGAAAATGTTTACTTGTTCGTGTTATAATTCTTTTATACTAAAATTCGAAACGTTTAGGTAGAAGTATAGGCATCCCTTCAACCTTGTAACCGTTTGGTTCTTATTAGATTCAGGTTTTCTGCATATTCATACAGTTAATGTCTTAATATGCAGTGTTTTATCCAGCAAAAGAGCTTAAAAAGGCATCTTTTGTGTTGAGCAAATGATATTTCACAATATCGATATTATCATAAAATTTTGAAAATCTACTCATAATATTATTGTATTTGTATGGGATAGAAATGACTACGTTTCTTTGCTAAAGAAGCAAACATACGACCGTTATAAACTAAATATGGATCATAGTTATTAAGGTCGTTTCTAACATATCTAACATTACAAATCTCTGATCTGTAGTTATCTGAAGCGTTAAATAGAGTGACACATGCACAAAAAAAAACCAATACAATTTAAAGAAGAACTTTCATTTCAACAATATTTCAATCTAGTGCCGAACGAGCATTTTTATTTGAGTTACATCCTTTTATGATAAACTATTTGAAAATTTGAATCTTCCTTGTACCACTTGATTAATTTTAAACAATTTAATAAAAGATTTAGAATAACATAACAAGAAAAATATCTCTCATCTGCCCACGTGTGTATTAACAAAATAGGCCAAATAAGATTTGTTATACAAGAAAACGGTTAAACATTTCACGGGAATTGGATATTGCTTGAAATCAATTTTCTGTATTTAATTTTAATAACGTTAAATGAATTTTTCTAATTCCTCATTATATTGAATTATCACGAGGTTTAATTGTAACTCGTTATTCAATCTATAAATATATTATTGAGTGTGAAAATGAACTCTGATGTTTGTTTGTTGTCCTATTTTTATTCATTCTCACATATAGGGTTTGATTTTAAATCAAGGCAAACACTCGAATACTTCATTATATCTATACGATGTGTTTTCCCAACTCACTAGCAACATGCTGTGTTTGGTCTAAGATTTTTAAGATGCCAGATTAATTGTTTGTCCTGTAAAAAAAGTATAATAAAAACATCGAACTCAAAGGTAAATTCAAAAAAGGGGAAGTCCTAAAAAACTGACAAAAATCAAACGTCATACACTATCAACCAACGGAACGAACGGAAAACAAATGTCGTATTCCAGACTTGGTACAGGCATTTTCCGAAGAATATGGTGGATTAAACCTGGTTTTATAGCTAGCTAAACCTCCCACTTGTAAGACATTTACTTATAGTTCCGTTATATTGACAAAATTGGGTGGAGCATCCAAACAGACATGATGGTTTTTAATTTACCGATGGTGCTCCATTCGCTATTGTGACATTTTGACTGAGTATGGATTTGAATAGCAGGTAATGTATGCAAAAAAAGTGTTACAAAAATACCGAATCGCTCCTTTCAGTGTTTCCTTCAGGTCTTGCTGTATACCTTGATTAACAAATACAGAAAATGACTGTGTTTGTAGGAAATTTTAAAAAAGCACTTGATCATACTTTAGTAATCTACCAGTATGTTTCCCGATTTGTTCATGCTTTGATACGTCTCCAGTTATTCTGTTGTTATCATACTTTAGTACTTTTGTACTTGTCCGATTACCTACCCTATTTCATCATAAGTCAATACTATTCCAGTTTCTATTTGTTTTCTGGCATTACATTAATTCCTCTTGTCTTTGTCCCTGATTGTTCATACGTTCCTATTTAGACAAATAGTGAGAAAGGTGCTGTCGATTACTAGTAAATATAATACTCTTTGACAAAATGGAATCAAATAACGTTCAATGCGAAATGGCCTTATGGCCTACATGTATCATAATGGACATCTACCAAAGAAGTTTTTTTTTATTTCAGAAATAACTTTATCAGTCTAACATTGTTTTATAAAGATTTGAAGACTACAATTACTGAACAGAAACCCCTGTATGAGAATGTTGGAGATGTTTTTTGTAAGAATTTACTAGAAAATATATACAAATTCAACACGACCTCAGCTAGCAACTGTGGTCACCCCTTATGTTTAATAAGGCCATTCAATTGCTGTCCCATATATGGGTATTCATTATTAAAATAAGAAGATGTGGTATGATTGTCCATGAGACAATTCTCCAACTGAGACCAAAAATGGTTAATTCAAATTGATAACAATATTGAAACATACAGAAACATGGCACACATTTATATTACCTCCAATGCAATACATTAACTATGATGTAAACAATTGATATATAACAAGAGGAAGGTTGGAATAAAAGTGTGATATCGTACAACTTATTCATAATACAAGATTTGTTGATAAGAAAAACAAAGACACAACGTTTTATTTGGAAATTTAGTTTGAAATACGCACACTGATTATAAAAAAAAATAAAACCATAACGTTTGGTATCTTTTTTAATTTTACTGCTTCCACCCTCTTTTCAATGCAATTTTGTTTTTGCACTCATCCGCCTCTACTGATTAATACCGAATCAAACACTATAAAGTAACATCAACTGTCCGATATTAGTATGTCAGTTCTGTTCGATATAAATCTGAATAAACTACAGATCCTGTGTCCAAGCTCGGCTGACAAGGATCTGAAAACGTTCCGGTCTACTCTCTGTTTTAAAGAACTTTCGGGATTCTCTGACGTCGTCGAATAAATACACACTTTCCAAAATTTTAAGGCTGAAATTTCATTGGCTGATGGAAAAATTACCAGAACAGAAAGTAAAACGGAGTTTTGTCATATCCTTATAAGCAAAGCTTTGACACAGGATCTGCATTTATATCAGATTGGTTCATTTTCCATTCGTCGTACTACGCATACATAAATCAATTGATAAGATTGGTGGATTATATAGCTGCTTAAATTTGCCTGCTAAGGTCGATTGTATGAATTCGGGTATGTATTAATAAGACTCTAGATATATGCTGGCCCAAACCTACAAATTTCTAATAATTGACATTTTACTCTGTTTTAGCTAATGTTGGCGGACAAATGGGATTATTTCTTGGTGCAAGCATTCTAACAGTGACTGAGCTGTGCGAATTTATTTTGTTTGTCGTATGGTATTTACTTGTTCATCTTTTTAGAAGAAATATAGTTGTTCAAAACGGGAATAAAATACACCTATCGATTCAAGAACAGAAAAAATAATTATCTTTTCATCTGTATATTTGCTTAGATACAACTTTATCGGCAATTTATATTCTTATAATTATTCTTAAAGGTACTAATTGTCGGTGATTTCGTGGGTAAAAGTGAACCGCAATGTCAATTGATCACCGAAATACAATTATATTAATATAGGCTTGTTATGAGAAATAACGAAAAGTACAAAATCAAGTATCCACAAAAATGTATTTCTTAAATCCACGAATATTTAATATCCAAGAAAATGAATGAATCAAATTATGTTGTTAATGTATCAAAGATACTTTTGATATTTATTGTAAATACATAAAGTATTGATATTTACCTTAAGATCAGGGAGTTGTAATGAACAAACTTTGATAAAATATACAAATCTCATAGATAAATCGCATTTAGTTCATTGCTTTTTTTTTTTTTTTTTATATTTGGTAAATATTTATTGTTGTACGTTCTTACTAACAAAATGCTACTATCATATCAGATTTTTTCCGAAAATTCCATCACGAAATAGATGCCATATGATAGTCATTATACAAGAGGAAATATACTTATTAGTAGCTACTAGTAATAGAAAATACCAGAAGATGTAGTATTGTTCGGAGATACATTGGCGTTTGTGTAATACAATCAATAAAGTGAATGTTGAAAAATAACTATAGTTTTCGTTTATTTCTTCTGTCTAAAACGAATTACATTGAGTAATAGAATAGAAGATTTCCTTTGCAATAATAATGGAGACTTATAACAATTATTTCAGCTTAACACTTAAGTTTTCCCAACAGTACATTCTTTTCGACATCACATACAGTACTTCACAAACATATATCCAAAACTGCAGTATTGTTTTACTCCAAAGTTTTGAATGATGATTTCTTAGATATCCTTCCATCCGTAAAACTTTTAGAATAAGTATGTTTTGGATCAAGAAAACATTCTTCTAATTCATATGTATTCGAATCAGATCTAACAGCATTTCTTTATAATAAACAGTCAAACAGAAAATGGAAGAACATGATAACAACAGCAGTACATAAATACTGGACATTTAGACAAATGATAAAATAAATACTACACCAGCTTGAAATATATATTTCACCAATATAAAATAAAATTGGGAAAATTCGCCAATTAGTCATAACAAACAGAGCTATAAACATATAAACAGAATTCCGATTAGAATAAAGGTTGCAACGGTACTTCTATTCTTCAGACGGTTAGAGCATCTTACAATCAGAACATAGTAGATCAAACTAGTTACAATGTAACCAGCCTATAGATACTTCATCACATGTCCTTCTATAATGTTAAGCCTAAGAGTTAATAAGAGTATCAGTATTTAAAGATATTGTCAATAAAAGCCGTGTGCTTCTTGCTTCGTACTAACAAAAAATAGCTTGAGCTTATGCAACTAATAATTAATCAGTTGTTGTCGTCGGTTCATATCTGTCGTATTTGTTTTTGTAAATTGTTTTGTTTTAAAAACAAAATAACAAAAATACCGAACTCAAAGGAAAATTCAAAACGGAAAGTTCCTTATCAAATGGCAAAATCAAAAGCTCAAACACATCAAACGAATGGAAAATAACTGCCATATTCCTGACTTGGTACAGGCATTTCCATATGTAGAAAATGGTAGATTAAACATGGGTTTATAGCTAGCTAAACCTCTCATTTGTATGACAGTCTTATAAAATTCCATTATATTGACAACAAGGTGTGAACAAAGCAAACAGACATAATAGGTAAAAATGTCAAAAATAAGGGTACAGCAGTAAACATTGTGTTATAATCTTAATCACTATAAAACAAACAAATATGTCAACAAAGAAAAACAAAATGGCATATAAACAAAGCACATAAGCAAAATGAAAGACAGGAGTACAAAAAATGACCATTGAACAATTATTATAACACAATGGCGGGATGTATAAGTACCGAGCCACGCACAACGGATATAACCAAAATAGTCTAAACAGTAAAGGTTAATAAGTTACAAAGACAAATAAAAGATCACTATAACATGTAATTAAGATGATTAACAACGGCACTACCAAGAATCTATAATTCAAGACCATCATGTATTATTTGTGAAGTTGATACGGAATATTTATCAACAAGGTCTTGATATCTTCCGATGAACTATTTTAGAAAAAGGACGAGACGTTCTTTGACATAACCCTGGTTCAGCAACTTACTACTCAGACACTGGTGACGTTTTAGAAAGTCTGAGTAGAGCTGCAAGCTCTTGAATACCGAATGAGTTGGAAAATGTATATCCCATATGCAGGTGGAGTTGAAATATTGCTAATAAGGTGAGGGAAATTGATAATTTTAAAATTAAAATCGTCTCGTTTGTCATAGATTCTGGTACTGAGACGATTTACCGCTTGTGTCAAATTCGAGGTATAAGTCTAGAAATAAGGCGGAGGAAGCCGTGTCTGTTGTTTCTTTAATTTCTAGTTCTGGAGGATATACAAATGGAACCCAATCAGAAAAGTTTGGATTTTTAATGGAAAGAACATTCTCAAACTCGTTCAAAGGGTATCTACACGTCTCAATCTTCAAAATCGCTTATCTAAAAATACTACCATCGCTAACATTTTTAACAATAAAAATCGTGGTTACCCTTCTATCGATAAGTGTCATGCCAAAAAATGACTTACATGTCCCCGTCTTTCCACCAACAATACGGTAAGGTCCACGTTTAATGGTCGCACATTTTCTTTAAATTTTGAAACTGATATAACTTGAAAAACAAACAGTATTATTTATTTACTCACATGAAACAAACCGGGATGCGGTATTCAGTACGTAGGTGAAACTGGGCGATTTTTATCTAAACGCACGCAAGAACACCTGTATCGTTTTAAAAGACCCAATAAATTCAAAAGTATCATTTATCAACACCTTAAGAAGCACAATCATTCTATTAAATATTTAACAGTTCAACCTTTAGAAGTAGTAAATAAGCAGCCTGGTGAATCTCATTCAAAGTTTGTACGATCACGGAAAATAATTGAATTAAATTGGATTAAAAAATTACAGACAGTCTACCCTCTCGGTCTTAATGATAATATCATGGGAATTGGTAATATATCAAGAACCGATTCTGTTAACATTTTGGATATAGTTTCTAAAACTGTTCGTAAAAACCGTTCTTATGGTCGTAGAAAAAATCGCAATCAAAGAAAATTTAGGACCAATCATACCAATATTTCGGACCTAATTTCTATTTCAAAAAACAACGGCAGACATTATCTGTTAACAAAGCTCTGTTCATTACCGGTTAATAAGTTAAATAAAATTTTAGAGATTGCAACACTATTTCATATAGCAGTCTTAAGTATGAAATCGTTCAAATTATAATGGCATATTGTTATTCTAAACTGTTTCCCAAAATTGATCGCCCTGAAGATCATAAAAAACATTTTATTAAAATAAAGTATGTTAATAAAGGTTTTGATTTTGTAAATATTGCCGGTATTTTTAACGACCATTCTGTTAAAGAACAAATTCCTGGATATTTTGATAATACTGAGCTCCCTCTTATTTGTTATATTTACAAGAAATCTACTCGGAAATATGTGTTTAATTATAGCCAATTGTGTAAAGATGTTAATATCAGTGAAAATACACCTACTTCATGTAATTGCAGTAATTCCGAATACATTTATGGACCCATTTCCCATGTTATAACAGGAGATCTTAACATCGTTCAAGACCGAGAGTTAAAATCATTCCTCAGTAAAGGACCTAAATATCGTCCCCCGTCAATCATTAATTGGAATGAGTGTCGTAATATCATCCACGACTCACTCCGTACTTACTGTTTAAAATGGATAAAACGGGAAAAAGCTGACAAAAATCTTTGGACTCTTTTTAATTCAGTAATGAACATAGTTGATATACGTATTCAACATTTTAAAGAACATTTTATTCTTAACAACAACCATAATAAACCTATGTCTCGTATCAAACATAAACTTAAAGAACTAGCCAAGGAATTTGTTTTGTCCCGGCCGATAAAGCTGCTAATAATATCATTATTGTTTGACGTAAATTTTACATTGAGGTTCTGAAAAAGAAATCACCAATTCACCAACATTCCAACTGACTCCATTTTCAGAAAACGACATCTGTAACAAACATAAACTTTTAGCTACCTCTTTACAAGCAGAACCAATATAATGAAAGTCCCAACTATGTACTGGCTTCGAAGCTACATAAAACACCTTACAAATATAGATTTATTTCGTCTTCAAGCCATTGTTCCACTACTAAATTGTCTATTCTTCTTACCAGTTCACTTGGTACAATCAAAAACCTGATAATAAATTGTTCAAATAAGGCCTTTGAAAATAGTGGAATTAATTACTTTTGGAGTGTCAAAACTCGTTGGAAGTACTTGATAAATTGCATGCTTATATTGGTGATTTTGAATCTGTTCAAAGTTTTGATTTTCTACCCTGTATACCACATTGCCTCACATTCTCATTAAGAAAAATTCACACACCTAATTAAATGGGCATTTAAAAGTCAGAATGTGAATACATATGTTCTAACTCTTTTAGGTCATTTTTAGTAGCAATAAACAAAAGAACTATGTCAATTGGACATGCTTTGATACTATATCTGCCCTTGAATTTTTACTAGATAATATTTTTGTTCGCTTTGGAGATTCCGTATATCGTCAGGTTATCGGAATTCCAATGAGGACTAACTGTGCACTACTTATTGCGGACCTGTTTTTGTATTGCTATGAGTTACAATTTATGACTAAAATCAGCAAAGACCCATCGAAACAACATCTGAAACAAAATTTAATAATACTTTTAGATATTTGGATGATATATTGGCTCTCAATAATGACGACTTCAGTATGTATACTAAAGAAATTTATCCTGTTGAACTTACTTTAAATAAAGCTAATACTAACAATGACCACTGCCCTTTCCTCGATCTTGATATTTATATCATTAACGGAAAGCTTAATACAAAATTTATGATAAAAGAGATGATTGTTCATTTCCTATTGTTAATTATCCATTTTAGATGGTGACGTTCCTTGTCGCCATCTTATGGTGTTATATATCTCAACTTGTACGATTCGCTCGTGTATGTAACAACGTTTCAGATTTTAACGAAAGAAATTTATGTATTACTGAAAATTATTACACCAGGGTTTTCGATATCACAAACTAGTCAAAACATTTACTAAATTTTATCATCGGTACAAGGACATCATTCGTAAATATAGCTCAACATGCAGACTTCTTATACGTTCAGGTATTTCACATCCAATCTTTTATGGTAATATTCTTTATAAAGCACTAAAATGTCAGTATTCACCTCAGAAGCTAACAAAACCTTTAAATAGACTTATTAAGAAGGGATATAGTTACGATACTATTGTCAGGTCATTAAAGATTGCATATTTTGGCTTTAATATTGATTCACTTACAGGGTCTTTGCATCGGAACTAAACACATTTATTTAAAACCAGTTGTTGGCATGACACGGGTTATGCTCTTCTCATATATTTTATGATGGTATGATACTAAACCCTAACGGGAGGGATTGTGCCTGATATTCATATGATGAAGACATAATCTTTCAATCAGTTTAATTGAGGTCTGGAGCTGGCATGTCAGTTAACTGCTAATAGTCTGTTGTTATTTATGTATTATTGTCATTTTGTTTATTTTCTTTTGTTACATCTTCTGACATCGGACTCGGACTTCTCTTTAACTGACTTTTAATGTGCGTATTGTTATGCGTTTACTTTTCTACATTGGCTAGAGGTATAGGGGAGGTTGAGATCTCATAAACATGTTTAACCCGCCGCATTTTGCGCCTGTCCCAAGTCAGGAGCCTCTGGCCTTTGTTAGTCTTGTATTATTTTTACTTTTAGTTTCTTGTGTATAATTTGGAGTTTAGTATGACGTCCATTATCACTGAACTAGTATATATATTTGTTTAGGGGCCAGCTTAAGGACGCCTCCGGGTGCGGGATTTCTCGCTGCATTGAAGACCTATTGGTGACCTTCTGTTGTTGTCTGTTCTGTGGTCGGGTTGTTGTCTCTTTGACACATTCCCCATTTCCATTCTCAATTTTATCAATATATCTGAATGTGAAATTAAATGATCTGGCTTCTTTGATATTCTTGTTTTGACAAGTGTGCAAAGGAACTTCGACTCATATGAAAATAAGAAGAGGTCGGCAAGGAGAGACGCACAGTTCGTTCCCATAGGAACGCCGACAATTCGTTGAAAAATCTACCTCCAAATTCAACAAATGTGTTGTCAGTAATAAACTCAACATACTGATCACTTAATGTTCCTCTGTGTAGCATGTTTTACCTTTTGTTCACTATTAACAAAATATGCCGTATGGTATCCCAAAGTAATAAATTTATAGCGTATGCTACCATTTTTATATTGAAAAGCATTGTGAATTATTTCTTTTAGACGATTTTTCAATTTCACATGGGAATGGTGGTATACAGGGTTGAAAATCAAAAGTTTTGATAGAATTAATTTCAGAGAAAGATCGAGATTTAAAATTATCCAGAAGTTCTTTAGAGTTTTTTATAATCCACATATGGTTAATACCACTACGCGAGTAAACAGTTTCACAGTATTTCTGAAGACCCTCTTTCACTGCGGGCCATGAAATGGTTAATTCAAATTGATAACAATATTGAAACATACAGAAACATGGCACACATTTATATTACCTCCAATGCAATACATTAACTATGATGTAAACAATTGATATATAACAAGAGGAAGGTTGGAATAAAAGTGTGATATCGTACAACTTATTCATAATACAAGATTTGTTGATAAGAAAAACAAAGACACAACGTTTTATTTGGAAATTTAGTTTGAAATACGCACACTGATTATAAAAAAAAAATAAAAACCATAACGTTTGGTATCTTTTTTATTTTTACTGCTTCCACCCTCTTTTCAATGCAATTTTGTTTTTGCACTCATCCGCCTCTACTGATTAATACCGAATCAAACACTATAAAGTAACATCAACTGTCCGATATTAGTATGTCAGTTCTGTTCGATATAAATCTGAATAAACTACAGATCCTGTGTCCAAGCTCGGCTGACAAGGATCTGAAAACGTTCCGGTCTACTCTCTGTTTTAAAGAACTTTCGGGATTCTCTGACGTCGTCGAATAAATACACACTTTCCAAAATTTTAAGGCTGAAATTTCATTGGCTGATGGAAAAATTACCAGAACAGAAAGTAAAACGGAGTTTTGTCATATCCTTATAAGCAAAGCTTTGACACAGGATCTGCATTTATATCAGATTGCTTCATTTTTCCATTCGTCGTACTACGCATACATAAATCAATTGAAAAGATTGGTGGATTATATAGCTGCTTAAATTTGCCTGCTAAGGTCGATTGTATGTATTCGGGTATGTATTAATAAGACTCTAGATATATGCTGGCCCAAACCTACAAATTTCTAATAGTTGACATTTTTACTCTGTTTTAGCTAATGTTGGCGGACAAATGGGATTATTTCTTGGTGCAAGCATTCTAACAGTGACTGAGCTGTGCGAATTTATTTTGTTTGTCGTATGGTATTTACTTGTTCATCTTTTTAGAAGAAATATAGTTGTTCAAAACGGGAATAAAATACACCTATCGATTCAAGAACAGAAAAAATAATTATCTTTTCATCTGTATATTTGCTTAGATACAACTTTATCGGCAATTTATATTCTTATAATTATTCTTAAAGATACTAATTGTCGGTGATTTCGTGGATAAAAGTGAACCGCAATGTCAATTGATCACCGAAATACAATTATATTAATATAGGCTTGTTATGAGAAATTACGAAAAGTACAAAATCAAGTATCCACAAAAAATGTATTTCTTGAATCCACGAATATTTAATATCCAAGAAAATGAATGAATCCAAATTATGTTGTAAATGTATCAAAGATACTTTTGATATTTATTGTAAATACATAAAGTATTGATATTTACCTTAAGATCAGGGAGTTGTAATGAACAAACTTTGATAAAATATACAAATCTCATAGATTAATCGCATTTAGTTCATTGCTTTTTTTTTTTTTTTTTTTTTTTATATTTGGTAAATATTTATTGTTGTACGTTCTTACCAACAAAATGCTACTATCATATCAGATTTTTTCCGAAAATTCCATCACGAAATAGATGCCATATGATAGTCATTATACAAGAGGAAATATACTTATTAGTAGCTACTAGTAATAGAAAATACCAGAAGAGGTAGTATTGTTCGGAGATACATTGGTGTTTGTGTAATACAATTAATAAAGTGAATGTTGAAAAATAACTAGAGTTTTCGTTTATTTCTTCTGTCTAAAAACGAATTACATTGAGTAATAGAATAGAAGATTTCCCTTTTGCAATAATAATGGAGACTTATAACAATTATTTCAGCTTAACACTTAAGTTTTCCCAACAGTATATTCTTTTCGACATCACATACAGTACTTCACAAACATATATCCAAAACTGCAGTATTGTTTTACTCCAACGTTTTGAATGATGATTTCTTAGATATCCTTGCATCCGTAAAACTTTTAGAATAAGTATGTTTTGGATCAAGAAAACATTCTTCTAATTCATATGTATTCGAATAAGATCTAACAGCATTTCTTTATAATAAACAGTCAAAGAGAAAATGGAAGAACATGATAACAACAGCAGTACATAAATACTGGACATTTAGACAAATGATAAAATAAATACTACACCAGCTTGAAATATATATTTCACCAATATAAAATAAAATTGGGAAAATTCGCCAATTAGTCATAACAAACAGATTTAAACATATAAACAGAATTCCGATTAGAATAAAGGTTGCAACGGTACTTCTATTCTACAGACGGTTAGAGCATCTTACAATCAGAACATAGTAGATCAAACTAGTTACAATGTAACTAGCCTATAGATACTTCATCACATGTCCTTCTATAATGTTAAGCTTAAGAGTTAATAAGAGTATCAGTATTTAAAGATATTGTCAATAAATGCCGTGTGCTTCTTGCTTCGTACTAACAAAAAAATAGCTTGAGCTTATGCAACTAATAATTAATCAGTTCCGAGAGTCTAACCATGCAGTACAGTGGTTGTCGTCGGTTCATATCTGTCGTATTTGTTTTTTGTAAATTGTTTTGTTTTAAAAACAAAATAACAAAAATACCGAACTCAAAGGAAAATTCAAAAGGGAAAGTTCCTTATCAAATGGCAAAATCAAAAGCTCAAACACATCAAACGAATGGAAAATAACTGCCATATTCCTGACTTGGTACAGGCATTTCCATATGTAGAAAATGGTAGATTAAACATGGGTTTATAGCTAGCTAAACCTCTCATTTGTATGACAGTCTTATAAAATTCCATTATATTGACAACAAGGTGTGAACAAAGCAAACAGACATAATAGGTAAAAATGTCAAAAATAAGGGTACAGCAGTAAACATTGTGTTATAATCTTAATCACTATAAAACAAACAAATATGTCAACAAAGAAAAACAAAATGGCATATAAACAAAGCACATAAGCAAAAATGAAAGACAGGAGTACAAAAAAATGACCATTGAACAATTATTATAACACAATGGCGGGATGTATAAGTACCGAGCCACGCACAACGGATATAACCAAAAATAGTCTAAACAGTAAAGGTTAATAAGTTACAAAGACAAATAAAAGATCACTATAACATGTAATTAAGATGATTAACAACGGCACTACCAAGAATCTATAATTCAAGACCATCATGTATTATTTGTGAAGTTGATACGGAATATTTATCAACAAGGTCTTGATATCTTCCGATGAACTATTTTAGAAAAAGGACGAGACGTTCTTTGACATAACCCTGGTTCAGCAACTTACTACTCAGACACTGGTGACGTTTTAGAAAGTCTGAGTAGAGCTGCAAGCTCTTGAATACCGAATGAGTTGGAAAATGTATATCCCATATGCAGGTGGAGTTGAAATATTGCTAATAAGGTGAGGGAAATTGATAATTTTAAAATTAAAATCGTCTCGTTTGTCATAGATTCTGGTACTGAGACGATTTACCGCTTGTGTCAAATTCGAGGTATAAGTCTAGAAATAAGGCGGAGGAAGCCGTGTCTGTTGTTTCTTTAATTTCTAGTTCTGGAGGATATACAAATGGAACCCAATCAGAAAAGTTTGGATTTTTAATGGAAAGAACATTCTCAAACTCGTTCAAAGGGTATCTACACGTCTCAATCTTCAAAATCGCTTATCTAAAAATACTACCATCGCTAACATTTTTAACAATAAAAATCGTGGTTACCCTTCTATCGATAAGTGTCATGCCAAAAAATGACTTACATGTCCCCGTCTTTCCACCAACAATACGGTAAGGTCCACGTTTAATGGTCGCACATTTTCTTTAAATTTTGAAACTGATATAACTTGAAAAACAAACAGTATTATTTATTTACTCACATGAAACAAACCGGGATGCGGTATTCAGTACGTAGGTGAAACTGGGCGATTTTATCTAAACGCACGCAAGAACACCTGTATCGTTTTAAAAGACCCAATAAATTCAAAAGTATCATTTATCAACACCTTAAGAAGCACAATCATTCTATTAAATATTTAACAGTTCAACCTTTAGAAGTAGTAAATAAGCAGCCTGGTGAATCTCATTCAAAGTTTGTACGATCACGGAAAATAATTGAATTAAATTGGATTAAAAAATTACAGACAGTCTACCCTCTCGGTCTTAATGATAATATCATGGGAATTGGTAATATATCAAGAACCGATTCTGTTAACATTTTGGATATAGTTTCTAAAACTGTTCGTAAAACCGTTCTCATGGTCGTAGAAAAATCGCAATCAAAGAAAATTTAGGACCAATCATACCAATATTTCGGACCTAATTTCTATTTCAAAAACAACGGCAGACATTATCTGTTAACAAAGCTCTGTTCATTACCGGTTAATAAGTTAAACAAAATTTTAGAGGATTGCAACACTATTTCATATAGCAGTCCTAAGTATGAAATCGTTCAAATTATAATGGCATATTGTTATTCTAAACTGTTTCCCAAAATTGATCGCCCTGAAGATCATAAAAAACATTTTATTAAAATAAAGTATGTCAATAAAGGTTTTGATTTTGTAAATATTGCCGGTATTTTTAACGACCATTCTGTTAAAGAACAAATTCCTGGATATTTTGATAATACTGAGCTCCCTCTTATTTGTTATATTTACAAGAAATCTACTCGGAAATATGTGTTTAATTATAGCCAATTGTGTAAAGATGTTAATATCAGTGAAAATACACCTACTTCATGTAATTGCAGTAATTCCGAATACATTTATGGACCCATTTCCCATGTTATAACAGGAGATCTTAACATCGTTCAAGACCGAGAGTTAAAATCATTCCTCAGTAAAGGACCTAAATATCGTCCCCCGTCAATCATTAATTGGAATGAGTGTCGTAATATCATCCACGACTCACTCCGTACTTACTGTTTAAAATGGATAAAACGGGAAAAAGCTGACAAAAATCTTTGGACTCTTTTTAATTCAGTAATGAACATAGTTGATATACGTATTCAACATTTTAAAGAACATTTTATTCTTAACAACAACCATAATAAACCTATGTCTCGTATCAAACATAAACTTAAAGAACTAGCCAAGGAATTTGTTTTTGTCCCGGCCGATAAAGCTGCTAATAATATCATTATTGTTTGACGTAAATTTTACATTGAGGTTCTGAAAAAAGAAATCACCAATTCACCAACATTCCAACTGACTCCATTTTCAGAAAACGACATCTGTAACAAACATAAACTTTTAGCTACCTCTTTACAAGCAGAACCAATATAATGAAAGTCCCAACTATGTACTGGCTTCGAAGCTACATAAAACACCTTACAAATATAGATTTATTTCGTCTTCAAGCCATTGTTCCACTACTAAATTGTCTATTCTTCTTACCAGTTCACTTGGTACAATCAAAACCTGATAATAAATTGTTCAAATAAGGCCTTTGAAAATAGTGGAATTAATTACTTTTGGAGTGTCAAAACTCGTTGGAAGTACTTGATAAATTGCATGCTTATATTGGTGATTTTGAATCTGTTCAAAGTTTTGATTTTTCTACCCTGTATACCACATTGCCTCACATTCTCATTAAGAAAAATTCACACACCTAATTAAATGGGCATTTAAAAGTCAGAATGTGAATACATATGTTCTAACTCTTTTAGGTCATTTTTAGTAGCAATAAACAAAAGAACTATGTCAATTGGACATGCTTTGATACTATATCTGCCCTTGAATTTTACTAGATAATATTTTTGTTCGCTTTGGAGATTCCGTATATCGTCAGGTTATCGGAATTCCAATGGGGACTAACTGTGCACTACTTATTGCGGACCTGTTTTGTATTGCTATGAGTTACAATTTATGACTAAAATCAGCAAAGACCCATCGAAACAACATCTGAAACAAAATTTAATAATACTTTTAGATATTTGGATGATATATTGGCTCTCAATAATGACGACTTCAGTATGTATACTAAAGAAATTTATCCTGTTGAACTTACTTTAAATAAAGCTAATACTAACAATGACCACTGCCCTTTCCTCGATCTTGATATTTATATCATTAACGGAAAGCTTAATACAAAATTTATGATAAAAGAGATGATTGTTCATTTCCTATTGTTAATTATCCATTTTAGATGGTGACGTTCCTTGTCGCCATCTTATGGTGTTTATATATCTCAACTTGTACGATTCGCTCGTGTATGTAACAACGTTTCAGATTTTAACGAAAGAAATTTATGTATTACTGAAAATTATTACACCAGGGTTTTCGATATCACAAACTAGTCAAAACATTTACTAAATTTTATCATCGGTACAAGGACATCATTCGTAAATATAGCTCAACATGCAGACTTCTTATACGTTCAGGTATTTCACATCCAATCTTTTATGGTAATATTCTTTATAAAGCACTAAAATGTCAGTATTCACCTCAGAAGCTAACAAAACCTTTAAATAGACTTATTAAGAAGGGATATAGTTACGATACTATTGTCAGGTCATTAAAGATTGCATATTTTGGCTTTAATATTGATTCACTTACAGGGTCTTTGCATCGGAACTAAACACATTTATTTAAAACCAGTTGTTGGCATGACACGGGTTATGCTCTTCTCATATATTTTATGATGGTATGATACTAAACCCTAACGGGAGGGATTGTGCCTGATATTCATATGATGAAGACATAATCTTTCAATCAGTTTAATTGAGGTCTGGAGCTGGCATGTCAGTTAACTGCTAGTAGTCTGTTGTTATTTATGTATTATTGTCATTTTGTTTATTTTCTTTTGTTACATCTTCTGACATCGGACTCGGACTTCTCTTTAACTGACTTTTAATGTGCGTATTGTTATGCGTTTACTTTTCTACATTGGCTAGAGGTATAGGGGAGGTTGAGATCTCATAAACATGTTTAACCCCGCCGCATTTTGCGCCTGTCCCAAGTCAGGAGCCTCTGGCCTTTGTTAGTCTTGTATTATTTTTACTTTTAGTTTCTTGTGTATAATTTGGAGTTTAGTATGACGTCCATTATCACTGAACTAGTATATATATTTGTTTAGGGGCCAGCTTAAGGACGCCTCCGGGTGCGGGAATTTCGCTGCATTGAAGACCTATTGGTGACCTTCTGTTGTTGTCTGTTCTGTGGTCGGGTTGTTGTCTCTTTGACACATTCCCCATTTCCATTCTCAATTTTATCAATATATCTGAATGTGAAATTAAATGATCTGGCTTCTTTGATATTCTTGTTTTGACAAGTGTGCAAAGGAACTTCGACTCATATGAAAATAAGAAGAGGTCGGCAAGGAGAGACGCACAGTTCGTTCCCATAGGAACGCCGACAATTCGTTGAAAAATCTACCTCCAAATTCAACAAATGTGTTGTCAGTAATAAACTCCAACATACTGATCACTTAATGTTCCTCTGTGTAGCATGTTTTACCTTTTTGATCACTTTTAACAAAATATGCCGTATGGTATCCCAAAGTAATAAATTTATAGCGTATGCTACCATTTTTATATTGAAAAGCATTGTGAATTATTTCTTTTAGACGATTTTTCAATTTCACATGGGAATGGTGGTATACAGGGTTGAAAATCAAAAGTTTTGATAGAATTAATTTCAGAGAAAGATCGAGATTTAAAATTATCCAGAAGTTCTTTAGAGTTTTTTATAATCCACATATGGTTAATACCACTATGCGAGTAAACAGTTTCACAATATTTCTGAAGACCCTCTTTCACTGCGGGCCATGAAGGACTTATGATTCGCCAAAATCTCATCCTTGTCAAATGGTATGTTTGTGTATGTGGGATATTACCTGAGTGCTCATTTATTCCTAATTCTTTTAAAAGACACTAGTAGTAGTACGATTTACATACAAAGACAATATTATCTGAAGCTTTGTACGCAGGAACAACAACATATTTATCGTGAAACAGAGAGGGCAATTCATACCGGGAAGAAAGGGATTATTACTTTATTACAGCATTTTATAATAATGCTACATGCTAAACTGCAAGTACCACGTAAACAATGACATATATAACGTCTAAGTATGGATAAAAGAGATAGACACGCTTGAAATAAGAACACACACATCTTTAGTTAAGTCTTTGAAAGTATGGTAGTGCAAGGCTCTATAAAATGAAACCAAAGAATATAACGCCCGATTAACCACCTATGGAACAACAACGCCATCAGACGCGTAAAAATATGAGGGGCGATTCCTATTCAATACTTTATCGTACATGATCTTTAAAACATTTAATATATTAAAGAATCCTTGAACAATTTAACATCTTGAAAGAGATACTAAAAGATAAAAAAAAGGTCAAGATACAGAGACAAAAATAAAAGTTTCTATCCCACATTAAAACGAAAAAACTAATGCATAATGTAAATGGAATTAAGGCAGATCTCTTTATGGGGATAATTCCTCTACAAATAGCATATATTTATAACAAAATGAAAAGCCATCAATAAAATGAACTTTAAAATAACACAAGTGATAAACAATAGTAGCTATTTTAGAAACCAACAGCAAGCAAATCAACCATAAAGTCCTGATGATATCAAACTTGCACAACCGGAGACTTAGGTTTTGACTCACAATATCATTCAGTAAATTCTAACTCCGATAATGAACATCATTTTATCGGCATGAAAGGCCACTTTCCATTTTTCTTAGCTGATTTGCAGTTTCTTGAGGTCCGCCTGTAAGTGGTAACTGTCTGTATCTGATGATATGTTCAGGTATACTATTTTATTATATTTTATGCAAATTTCTTATATTATCCATTCATTTCATTGGACACGTTGCATTTGTTAATTTTCCCTTTCCTTTCATAAGCCCCGCCCACCCATAGCAAAATGTGATAATATTAGCAACGAGTGTTAATGCCTAAAATCAACACCCGCCTGAGCCCGAAGTTTGCCGATTCGGAACAGTTAACACCCGCAACGGTCGAGGTTTACCGATTCTTATTTCTACATCATCAATTCCGTCGTTTTGTTGTTGTTATTAGTAAACTATCTTAATTTATGACTTTATTTATTTACAAATGTCCTTCTTATAACATAGTGCACACTTAAATCATAAGGCATTCAGTATAATAAAAAACATACTGCCCTTGGATGACAGTGTTAGGGTGATTAACACACTCGATGAAAAAATTATCACCCACGACTTCGTCTTGGGAGATAATTGTTTCCCTCGTGTGTTAATCTAGTACCCTAACACTTTCATCCAAGGACAGTATGTTTATAGTATCGTCGGCACAAAGTCTATAATTACGCTTGAGTGAATACCTTCAGGCATGTAAATTTATATAGAAGAGGAAAAAAACAGATCCGAGTATTGAATCTTGCTTGTTTCCAACACAAGCCAAGATTTTGATAGAAAATCCAAAGACTTTATTACATATATGTAGGACTTGGAGGTGCGATGGGGCAACTGAAGTGCGATTGTCACGCTGTAGTGCGATGGTGCATTCGTTGATGTGCGATGGTCTATATTTCGCATGATGGCTAGTTTAAAATCTACGTATGATCAAATATTAGGCCTTTATTTGAGAAGTAGATTGTTTTAATAGTTAGTAGATAAATGTGCATACGTTATTGTCTATGTATGTCCTTGGTTACAGTCGCAAATTAAATGTGAGATCATCCTCTTTGATTTTCTGCATGTGAACATAACTCTGCGTTAATATTTTATCTTTTCTTGATTCCTTTTATGAGTTCTCCGTTTATCGTAATATTGTAACACGAAGAGCCTGTCTTCAGACCCGTGTGTATTGAGAGAAGGCCACGCTCAATCGTACGTTAAAAAAGAAACTTTTGTAGATTTCGAAAAAAAAATCCTAATAGAAGGTTACATCTCCACCAATCATTTCCCGTTTCGCATTTTATTAATTAAAGGTGTAGAAGCCACGAATTAAAGTTTAAAATCCCGAAAAACTGCTTCTAACAAACAAAATTGATTTCTTCGTCGACATGAAAAGCATTGAAAATATAGTTTGTGTAGTCCGTCGCACTTCAGCGTTACAACCATCGCACTACTAGAGATAGAGAGCAGTGAGGAATTCAAGACCAAACTCACCAAGCCTCTCTGTAGTGGCTAACCAAAACGAACAAAAGATAGATGATATTTTTAACCAGCACCTGTACATAAATTTTGAGCACAATTTGGAACTATTGTTTATTTAATTGTTATATACAATTTTTTTTGTCATGTTGGAAGACGTCAAACTAAAATTTATACTTGAGTGATGGGTCAAAGCAGGAACATATATATTATACTGTTCCCAGGTCAAAGTACCTTTTTCGAGTGACGACATAGATTTGCAGCTATGTCGTAGATGTAGATGTAGATGTAGACTTCGGCATGCGTAGCTATCAACAAGATAACGTCACAATGCCACCATCGCACTTCAGCGTGATCAAAAACGCACTTCAGCACGATCAAAAACGCACTTTAGTGTGATCAAAACCACACTTCAACGTGATCAAAAACGCACTTCAGCGTGATCAAAAACGATCTTCAGCTCAAACCATCACAAAGGCTTTTTAAAGTTTGCTGCATTTTTCATGAATATATGCCATGTCAAGTATAAAATGTATATTTAAAAAATGTGAACAATCATTTGAGGGATAGTTACTCATTTGGTAAACTATTCCCCATTTGACGGGTTGTCCCCAGCCTTTAGAAACAACAAAAAACTTTCTTTTTGACTTTTTGTTTTTTTTTTTTTTTAAATAAGTTAAAAATCAAATATGAACATTTAACGTCAAATGTTTTTTTTTTTTTTTACTTTTTAATTTAGAACCATATTTTAATTTACATAGAAGATCTTTTGCAGGACATTGATTGTAAACATAGTGTTTTACCAGGCTATCTATTTAAATATTAACCAATCATTAAGTTTTACTTGGGCGCCTCGGTGGCACTGAGGTTTACCGTTGTGAGTTCGAACCTAGTGTACTCCAACTGGAGGAGGGAGATATAGAGGAAAGAAGATCTTTCATTGTGCAGCATAATATTGTTAGTTTCTTTCCCCATTACTTTTAATCCCTAGTGCAAGAGGCTTTAGGTTAAGAAATGTGTTAATCTGAACAAATGGCTCATAAAACTTCGAAGCCGTCATGCAGCATGTTTTACCAGGCTATCTATTTAAATATTAACCAATCATTAAGTTTTACTTGGGCGCCTCGGTGGCACTGAGGTTTACCGTTGTGAGTTCGAACCTAGTGTACTCCAACTAAAGGAGGGAGATATAGAGGAAAGAAGATCTTTTCATTGTGCAGCATAATATTGTTAGTTTCTTTCCCCATTACTTTTAATCCCCTAGTGAAGCAAGAGGCTTTAGCCTAGGTTAAGAAATGTGTTAATCTGAACAAATGGCTCATAAAACTTCGAAGCCGTCATGCAGCATCAAAAAAGAGAAATTTCTCATTGATAAAGTCCCATTTCAACAGTTTCTTTCTAAATCCACACTCTTTAGATTTTTCAAGTTTGGTAGTAACTGTAATGCAAATGCAAACCATTCGTTTTCTGGTTCAAATTGCGATCTAAAGAGGAAAGTAGACCAAAACGAAAGACAGTGGTATGGAATTTTGATGTCTCAGCTATTTGAATCAGGATACAGTTTCCTCCAGTCTAAGCTTGATAGGAAAAAATCAACTTGTTCTGATGAAAAATTGACAGCATTGAAAATATTGATCAAATTCTTTGCTGAAAAAGGTAGATACTGTCATACATGTATTTCTTAATTGAAGTCACTTTAGCACCTGGTTAATTCGACACCCATGGTTGTTAACATCAAGGATTTGTATAGTCTTACTATACAAATCCTTGTTAACATGTTTTTGACTCATAATATCATCAGAGACATATAATACAATATTTTGTATTATATGTCTCTGATATCATGTATATATTCTGAATTTCTGTATTTTCCATATTTTTTTCTGTTTTCACTATGAAATGGTCCGGTAAATCCACCCACATAAGGCTTTGACCATATGTATTTCTGCTTAGTTATAAACAAATGTATCAAATTTAACATAAACTGATTCACTGACAAATCAATTTTGAGTAGTTTATCTCATTTCCCCAAAAATATCTGAAATAAATTTTAAAATCAACAAAACAGGTGGGTCATCTTTGTTTTTATCGGAAATGTGTTTGTCCGGTAAATCCACATATGGGCAGTAAATATGTATAGAGGGCCAGTTGATCATTTATTAATGAAAGGAAAAGGTGATCTATTAATAGACCACTTATAAAGGGATTCCAGACAATCGAAAAAAATATATTTCAAGGCAAAAACGAGTTTTGTAAGCAATAATAGATTATTGTTACATGTAGCTTTAGGAACCGTATTATATATATCACTAGATATTTTCGTAATAAAGGATTTTTCTTTAACATTTGACATGCAGTAATGATAAGTACAGTTCCTATTAAAAAAAATAGCAGAAGAAATATTCAAGGGAGTGACAATTACGGAAGTAATTGGGAGTGGGTGGGTTTTACGGGACAGACGGAATTAACAGACACTACTGTACTGGTCGAGGAACAGTTGCCGTCAGTTACCAGTTACATTATACCATCACCTTGCACCTTATGTAATAATGGATGAATTGCGTAAATACGGCATACTGCTGATATCTTTGTAAAATACTCTTATTTTATTTTAAAATACTTGGTTTTTGTTTGATCCAATCAAGATTCGAAAATCTTGATTGTTTTGTTCTTTTACCACATTATGGGAAGATACGTGTGCGGAGACATGAAGTCAACACTTTATGACACCTTCAATTTTAGAGAACTGACCGCTTTCAAATAAAGTAATAACAACGCTTACTTTGGACATAAAATTTCCTTCTTAGGAATATTAATATAAATGTTTATTGATTTTAGAATTAATTTCTGTGATCCCCTTCAACATGTTCAATGCAGTGTAACTGTTTGATTTCAGCATGTTCAGGTGACATAAACTTGAGTCTGTTCAGATTGAGCGTAAGTTCAAGAGATTCAGAATTTATGGACGGCATGACCATATTCATGATATTGTTGTTCATTTGACAAACCTCCATCTCTGTTTGCCTGAAAACAGCAAAATATGACAATAATTTTCTTATTAATAGGATAATTCTATAATTGAGGACTAGATTCATAAGTGACAGTAACTGGTCCTCCTATCCAAGAAATTTCAAGCAAAAAGTGGCATACTAGGAAGCTGCTTTTTCACTGTATACAAGAGGAATTGAAGTCTTGAGTGCATGGCCCTAGACCTAACTTTTGGTAATCCTTTTTGTGTTAAATGAATATTTCCAAAAGTATTTCCTGTTAAATGGATTGGGAACACTACCTTATATGGATATGCATAAATTAGCATACTTATGTCCTCGCACATGTAATTGTTTGTTTACGTATGAAGCAATATTTTTTTAACTGGGTTTTTGACCAATCCACTAAATGAGTAACAATGCATGATGGACTACAAAGTGTTTACAATCAATGTTATTTACTGAAATACAACACATTTTTCATGCATTGTGGGATTAACAATTTCGCTTAGTTTTTCATTTTTTGTATCCACATTTATAGTCCTAAATATAAAGTATTCGACTATTCGTTCCATGCTCAGATTAACGAAAAGTTGTTTCTATGCGAAGAAACGAGTGTTTGAATTTCCCGAAATATAGCCAATAATATGATTGAAATTTACAAGGAGATTTCAGGTATTTGTCCACAAGACAGCAACGAAACAACAGTGAAAAACACAATAACCCATAAGACAAACTTTCATTCAGATAGTTTAAAAAATAAGAGATCCTTGAATTTTGGGTTTGTAAAAAAGGGGAAGACTTAGAGTGTCAAATACCTGTTGGGGTCACTAAAATTTCCCAGCTTTTCACAAAATTGATGTTTTGATATTGTACCTTCTTTTATGATTAAAAAATCATTAAGATTGAGGAAAGGTATGTATTTATTAATTTGTCTTTAAGAAATGAACATGGGTAATCATCAATCAGGCCCATTAATAGCCTACTATCATTGTTGAAGGCCTTACAGTTGCCTATAATTGCTTTCATCCACTTCATTTGAACTTTGGTGGATAGTTGTCTCATTGGCAATCATACCACATCTCCTTATTTTTATATACAAACATCTTTCAGAAAGATTGGTTTTCCATTATCTTGAAAAGAGATATTTACTGTAGAATACTCTGTAATATTTTTATATTTAGAATTTGAAAGGTACAGAATATCTATAAAACCTATATCATCTATCATATTTCATCAAAACTGCTCAAGACATTTCTTAATTCTTGTCTGACAATGTTAACAAAATCTATAAGTATTGATTTTTTGGCATATTTCAGTTTTTTGGACTTTTTTTTATTTCAAACTGTTCCCTTTGTTTTGAAGGTAATGAAGCAATATTTTCCTCAATCATTGCAAGCAGATGTAGTTTCGTTTTGTTTTCGTCTTTGCAAAGTTTGTTTTCTTCTAATGTAGATATTGGAATTTTTGATATTTTTAACGGACTCGGATATTTGCCAATCTTAATAAAAATTATTCATGACGCTATCCATGTTTATGTGTGACAACGACGTGTGAAAATAGCAGCATTGGAGCTAAACCTATTATATTTCTCTCATATATGGTATACTTTGCCTTCTTGTTTTGTATATAAATTAGGCCAATGTTGTTTTCTTTTGAATTGTTTTACACTAGTCATTTTTGGTCCCTTTATAGCTTACTTTTCAGTGTTGAAGGTCGTCCTGCAACCTATGATTGATTACTTTACTAGATTGTGTCTTGGATGGAGAGATGTCTCATTTGGCACTCATACCTCATCTTCTTATTTCAATATACAAAGCACATTTTAGAAAACCTAATTGGGCAACATGGCACCCACTATGGTCCGGACGATTTAAATGATTGAAGATATTACACATAAGTCAATAGGACAGCAGCTGAACGATAATAATACCTCTTAGGTTTATTTTGGGATAAAATTAGCAACAAATGGCCTTCATTGATGGACAAAAGTATACAAAATATGTTAAGCTATTTACCGTCCCCGCTTTTTATAACATTTTTTTTAGAATACTGAATATTAATTTATTATGATTTACATTTTGTACTTACTTTAAGATCAGGTCCTGATAAAAAGTTTACACATCCAGTGCAGATAATTCTGCGTCTGTCATTACCCATACAGAAAAAATGATTGGATGGCCAACTGCATTGCTCAACTGGCTGCCAGTTGAGCTAACAGTTGAGGGCTAGCTGGCCGTCAGTTGAGCAAATAGTTGAGGGCCAGTTGAGTGCTACCTGGATTTTTGCGATGCAAATTAGGTAGCTCTCAACTATCAATTGCTCAACTTTATGCAAATTAGTTGAGCAAGGTTGAGCAAAATATCATAGTTGAGGGCTAGGTGTCCAACAATTGAGCAATTAAGAGTTGAGGGCTACCTGGCCAATAATTGAGGGCCAGATCATTAAAAGTTGAGGGCTAGGTGGCCAATAGTTGAGGGCCAGGTCTTTAAAAGTTGAGCATTAGCTGGTCATTGCAAACTGATGACTACAAATTGTAGAAAAATAAATTTAAATTGTGTATTTTATATAGCCAAAATACTGCTGAAAAGACTACATGACAGCTTTATCCTTGCTTTTTAAATGTTATCTAGTAAATAAATCTAGTTAATCCTGCAGCCGTATTACTTTTTATGCAAGAAGAAGTAAGATATATATTGAAACAATGTTTAATGTTGAAAAATCCTTAATTGTACTTTTCTTTCTTTTGTAATATCTTCCTTCTGTAATTGCACTGTGACATCTGTGGACAACATCTTGAAATGGATAAGACCAAAGTCTGAAAGTAAAAGAAATTAAACCTATATATATATATATATATATATAGTGCCTAAGAATGTAACTTTAACACACTAATGAGTGTTATAAAATTAGTTGTTATATTTTATATTATTCAATATTTGTAATTGCATCTCTCAAGGTGAAATCGGATGTGACATCTTGTGGACAACATCTTGAAATGGATAAGACATTGACCAAAAGTCTGTTCTATATTGCCTATGTTTATAAACCAATTATACAAATCAATTAAACTAAACAAATGTGGATAAATACAAGATAAGATATGTCTGATACTTTGCTTCTCTATTAGAGAAAAAATGTTATGAAATTGTTCTTCCCCACTATTTTAATCGGTTGAATGTCAGAGTGCCTCGATAAAGCAAAGTATTGTAAAAATAATTCTAAATGCTGTCTTCTTGATTGATCACTCTATAGTTTAAACCAGAGGCTAGTAAAATTGCTCTAGCTATGTCTAAGCAAAATTGTTTTAAATTATAGTTAAAGGCCTTAGGGGCCGTCTTGACCTTGTTGTAGGGTATGAATGATTTGTTCATTGTTGAAGACCCTACATCAACTGTCAAGATGAAGAACAGGAATAAAAGCCCTGTTCATTGATAATTTTCTGTTTTCTATGTATTGTGTGCGATTTTGTCCCATGTACATTTACGCCATATCCTTCCATTTTCTCTTAATAAAATTTCTATTACCCTATTAACTGTATTAAGTGTACTTGTTCATTTAACCCTAAAACAATTTTCTTTCCTTAAAAATTTCTACCCCCCACCCCCCTGATAAACCAAAATGGCAACAGTCAGTACAAAGGGGGGTATCCAAAGTGCACATTGCAAAAATGCTCAAAACAGAAAGTGTTGTTCAACCAGAAAAAAAGATGTATATATTTATCTGTCATTTAATTTGTGGATAGATGTCTTATTGGCAGTCATACCCCAGATCTCTGGTTTTATACCAAATTCATTATATTAGAAAATTCTTATTTTATTAGTAATACTTTCTAAAACAAATTGTCTTAATAACAAAAAAAATATGTCTTACACATTTTGATAATATATAAATTAATGCATAAATATATTGTCTAATTTTTTTCTTCACTCTAAAAAGTTAAGAAGACACTTTAAATATCACTATTTTGAACTAAAAGAGCATATGCACTTATTCAAAATGGTGGAAATTCTAATCCAATGTACAAAAAATGTACTTACCAAAAGATGTTATCCATAAATATGTGTAAACATCAATCTTCCTAAATCCAAGAGTCATGTCATCAGAAGAATACATCTGCACTAATCAATATCAATACAGTTATTTGTAACTTTTTGATCTACGTCCATTGTAAAATCCATATTTTGTTCATGATAGCTAGAAGACATCTTTGCTTGCCATGTGCATGCTCCTGACCAGTTCAAATTTTAAATTTGTTTCAGGTTGTTTAGGGTAGGTATTGTGACAGTGTGATCCCTTTGAAATGTGCCCCTAATAATAACTGTTAATTACCTAAATCTTGAATATTTGATATATGTATTATAATAAAAAATTATTGTTTGTTTTTTATCTTTATCTTTATGTTATGAGTTATAGTAATTACAGAAAAATGTATAAAAACATGTGTCTCTTAATTTGGCCTCAAACTCTGTGTACATTTATAATGATACTTCCTGTCTTCTTGCACTACACAGATAAATGGAAAACAGATGGCACATAACATTTATATCACCGGCTCATATTTCTAATTGCTCAACTTTTGCTCAACTACATGAAAATCAAAGATCAATTGCTCAACTTTTCCTCAACTATAAAAAAATCAAAGTCTGAATGCTCAACTTTTGCTCAACTACATGAAAGTTACTCAACTTTTCCTCAACTACAAAAAAATCAGTCTGAATGCTCAACTTTTGCTCAACTACATGAAAACCAAAGATCAATTGCTCAACTTTTCCTCAACCTAATGGCTAGCTTCAGTTAAGGGCCAGTTGAGCGACATCTATCCAACATACAGTGCTTGGCCAGGTTTGAGTTAAGCTAAATTGCTCAACACCTAGTCCTCAACTATTTTGTTTAAAACAGCTAGCCCTCAACTGTCTGCCACATGGCCCTCAACTGGCCCTCAACTTTTTTTCTGTAGGGGTACATCCATATTGCTGGGCAGCCTGTAATGCCACAACGGGAACATGCTTGAAATGAAGCAGTGATTCAGTGCCTTGTTCTGTGTGTGCTTGCGAAGCAGCAATGTTTTTGGAATGGCATTATACAGGTTTAAAAGAGCTCAAATAATTTTTATACTGGACAGTGGTCACTTCATTGGAAATTTCACTGTTTCACACCGTGAAATTATTGCACAGGTACAATGCATAACAATAGACAAAACCTGTTGAACTACTTTTACAAGGCGAAAAAGAAAGTCGAATCCTGAAGCCAGTAAACAATATTGTTTTAATCTGAGCATGCAAATTGAAGATTATGTTATATATTTTACATTAAACACATTCGTTAAACAAAAACATTTATTATCAGATTCCCAGACACTATATAAGTTGGCAGTTTTCCCAATAATTCCACATGTTTTTAAGTGGTAGTTAACTCGTGGTAGCCCACAATGCATTGTAGTTCATTGAGTCAATTGGTCAGCTTTTCTAGGCAATGTTTACCTTCTTTTTGGGAAACTACTATGCAAATATATTCTGACGTCAGGAAATCTAGAGTTCCTGACCTGTATAAAGTAATTTGAGAAAAACTGAATTTCTGAAGGTAATTATATATAACTGGTACTGGACCAGTAGAGGCCCACATACAAAGATAGAGATTATAATAGGGGGGGGGGATTTCCTTTTTTAAGTTTCACTGATATCAAGCATTTTTAAAAGTCCTAATCGAAATGTGTTGATATAGTTGTAAGAACTTAATATAGACCCTGTTTTGTTCCAATTATTTTTTTAACTTCAACCATTTTTGTCAACCACACAGCAGGAAAACTGTTGACACAAGAACAATAAAAAAAGTGACTCTTACATTGTCTTAAAAAAAATTGGAAGAAATCAATAATTTGTTTACACCTGTAACATGTGTAACCACATTCATGACATTGATGAAAAGTAATTTTTAAACCATAATTGTATATTTAAATGAAAGTACATGTTTCTTTTGAAATATGTTACATGAATTTTAAAATACATGCAAATACATAGTGTCTTATGTTCATTATTCATCAAGGTAATTGCATTAGAAGCTTGTTACACTGAAATTAAGAGAATGTTAATCTATCCTGCATATTGCATGTATTGATAGAATAGATTTGGAAAAAATCATGAACATACAAAATCTAAATATAAAAAAGAAGATATGGTATGATTGCCAATGAGACAACTCTCCACAAGAGACCAAATGACACAGAAAATAACAACTATAGGTCACTGTACATCCTTAAACAATGAGCAAAGCCCATACCGCATAGTCAGCTATAAAAGGCCCCGAAATGACAAATGTAAAACAATTCAAACAAGAAAACTAACAGCCTAATTTATGTACAAAATAATGAACGAAAACAAATATGTCACACAGCAACAAATGACAACCACTGAATTACAGGCTCCTGACTTGGGACAGGCACATACAGAATGTGGTGGGGTTAAACTAGTTTGAAGGCACCAACTCCCCCTAACCTGGGACAGTGGTGTAGCAGTACAACATAAGAACAAACTATAAAAATCAGTTGAAAAAGGCTTAACTCATCAGATCGATACAAATAGAAATACATCTAACAAAAACACAAAGTGGACGTGGACGGGTACTTGTACATCCAAGCAACAAAAAGACACTTTAAAGTACAGATCTGAGAGTACTCACAGTTACTGACAGCTAGTTCAAAATCAATAACAACTAATAAAGACAATCATGCATCTAAGACTAAATCTCTTTCCTGCCACCAATTTTTAGAGTGTTTCACATTGTCCTTAGCATGTTACAGATTTAAACCTGTTTTCCACAACTAAGTTTTCAAGCACTACAACCTGTTCATTGTCATGAGAAGTTTCAATATAGAAATATTGTCTTTGTTTGAATATAATGATTTAAAAAGTTATATTTGTCTGTTCAGGTTAAAAAATTAAAATGAAATATTTTTTACAAAGAAGATTATCCATTAGAAGATTTTTCTTAATTTTTTTTGCAATTTAAAGATTAGATCATCTCAATTATTGTACATGTATGTGCAGTCTTCTTGATGAATTTGCATGTAATGTTAACATCATAATAAGGTCAGTTTAAATTTGCCTTTAACTTAATTTTAAAAGTGTTAATCTTTGCTGCATATAATTAAATCAATAATGTTGGTATTTTTTCCTGTCTTTCTCTATTCATACATATAATGATACTTTTTTGTCACTAGATTCCCAATTGTCATGACTTTACATACATTTAAGATTTTAAGGAAGAGTTTCATGAGTTGTTAGTGTTTTTTTAATGTTATTTCTAATGAGAAAAACCATGGTAGCATGCATCATTTAAAAACGATGGATTATTGTGGGAAAATTGTCATTGTGAAAAAATTCATTTCTTTCAAAGTCTTTATACAATTCATATTTAGATTCATAGTTTATTGTAAAAATTTTACCATTGAAAAACTGATGAAAATAAAAATATATGTAATAAAAGTAACACATCCATATCAGGAGATGCTTACCTTGTCAAAGCACCTAATTTTGCTCCTTAATTTTGAATTGATGATATTCCCACAGTTTATTTACCTTGATCTTTGAGATTTGAACAAGGCTAAACTACTATCACCTCTTTCCTCTATAAATGTATCCATATGTAACATTTGGTACAAAATTTAAGAATTTAATACATGTAGATGTAACATTCAAGCATATTTTTCAAAGTCTTATAGTCATAATACAACATCTATAGACCTGTTGAAACTGTTACTGTTACAGCTTTAAAAAAGAGGATTGATTATAAGTAATTCAGTCTTATAAGAATTTATATTACTATTCAGTTGACATGTTGACAGATCATGAGTTTAATTTTATGTACCATAAGTGATTTGTTTTGAAAATGGTGACTTTTTTTCCAGATAAATGTTCATGTATGATGTTGAAATTCTGTTGAATTAAATTATAATATTATAAACATTGACCTATCTCTTCCTAAAGTTGTATGTGCTATGGACCACTTTTGTGCCATTTGACATGTTTGACCTGACTACTGAGATCACTGCCATGGGACAAAAAGAAAATGAAAACAACACGTTATTAATTTCATGCATCCGAACTTTTGGGCTGCATGTTGATTTTCTCAAGTCATAGAATAAGGACACAAAGACTTTTCATTTTTTGTGTAGTCTGACACTACACGAATTGAGTACCAGTCCATTTTTTAAATGGATTTCAGCTGTGATTTTCATTTGTTGAAAAGCATTATATTTTTACCTGCTATATTCATTGATATTGAAAACAAAACTAAGTGAAGAATGACAACTTCAATAACAAATATCTATATCATAGAAACATATTTTTTCAAGGATAAAAATTATTAAGATAATGTCAAATGTCAACCTGTCAACTAGTAATTTTAATATACTATGTACTTGCCAACTGTCCACTAGTCAACTTTTCAAGCTCAAATTTAACACAATGTCTACTTTTCAAATGTCCACCTGTCCACAGCCAACCCTTAAACCTCATTATTTAATGTGTATTGATATTGTCCATGCTAAAATATGAAAATGTCATGATCCAACAACCTAGCTGAAGGTTTTATTTTATTGAAAGGACAATGTTAAGGGGTGAATATTGCATCAATTGCAACAATTTTGATTCATGTTTGCTGTGCATATACTGATTTTGTGTCATGGTGGATACCTCATATCCTTTCTTTTCTATTATTCTATATCTATTTATCATGCAATATCATCAGTTGTTGAAGTAAATCTAGAATCTACAAAATGTATATCTTAAAAAATATTGTGATAATTCTAGCTGACTACACTAAATGATGCTTTGCTCATATGTATGTTTTCTATTATATTTAATGTTCAAATTTTGTATACACACCAACAACTTTTAAAACTCTTGGTGAAACTTTTGCTCATGTTTGACCAGAGCCTATCTAATTAGAACTAGATCCTTTAGTTTCTGCCATTCTGATATGTTCTGCATCAAGTGTATTCATGGTTGACATATCAGAATGGGAGCAATTAAAGGATCTCATTCTAACAAGATTAAAGCAGAGTATATTGTTAAACCTCAGTGCTTTATCCAACCACATAACAATGTACTGATGTTTTTATTCAGCTGAATATTTATGTCTTTCTGCTTCTAGATATTCATGAGAAAAACATACAGAATGCTTTGGAAAAGATGAAAAGTACAGAAAATAAAGAAAGTGTACTGGTAATGGCATTAGCAGAACACTTGTTTGGGAAGCTTTCTCCAGGACAACAGTATGTTGTTGATTCAAGGATAAAAGACAAAGGAAATAATTGTCAAGAAAAAATAGATAACAAATGCAAGTGTGGCTGTGACACAGAAATCTGTTTTGGTGCCACTGGAATAGGTAAATAGTAGCATTTCATTTAGTTTTCTATGAAATCATTCCCTACCATGTTTAAAATATTGTACTCAGACATAGTTTCTTCTATAAAAGAAACATCAGTGACACTTGAATCAGAAAAGTTGAAGAGCATTTAGAACCCAAATTCCTTAAGGTTTGCCAAATACAGCTAAGGCAATTTATTCCTAGCTTAGAAAAATCCGTAGTATTTCGAAAAAATTCAAAGTTTTGTAAACAGTTAATTTATAATTATGACCATATCAATGATAATTTATGTGAATACTGAAGTGCTGAATACTTGGCTGGTACCATTCTTGAGAACCTGGTATACATTTGTACATATATGTATGTAATAGAAGAACAAAGGATATGGGGTATCCATCCATGACACAAAATCAGTACATGCACAGCAAGCAAAGGAACAGCACTTTTATTGCTGTTTTAATCTCAAAGTCACAGTGAGGCCTTCAACACAGAGCAAAAAAAAACCTCACCTCACTGCAAGTTTAAGACAACCCCTAGCACCGGTTTGAGCAGAATTTTTCGAAAAAAATTCAGATAGACTTTGTAAGATATGTATCACCACGAAATGGATACATGTATTTCACCTTCAGCCAGGGTCAGTACTTGTTCAAGTGAATTTTATTTACTGGTTCAGGTAATAATTTTAGAGTCACCTCCCTTTGTCATTAAGTTTTTGTTTAACTTAAATCTGGGACTATTATACTAATATAATATAATAGTCCCAGCTTAAATGTGTAAGAAAGTAATATCTTGTTGATTTTCTCATGATTTTGTTGCTATATCAGGGTGTCTAATTGCCTGTTTTTAAGAGTTTCTTTGCTATTTATATATAAATATAATTTCATGGACAATTAAAATTTTATTTGTTTGTGTTTTTGTTATTTTCAAGAAGTGCTTCTTTACAAGCCTCCAGTGATCATTTTGTCAGTTACTTAAATTCTTTGCATAGAAGAGTTCTTTGTTAAGTTCTTTAGATGTAAAAGTTAAAATTCTAGTTAAAATCATTACACAAGCCTGGAAATATTTGAGACACATTTATACTTCCCAAAATTTAATAGTTTTAGGGATTGTAAAATAATTACTTCTATTTTTAGCTCACCTGGGCCGAAGGGCCAAGTGAGCTTTTCTCATCACTTGGCGTCCGTCGTCCGTCGTCATTAGCTTTTTACAAAAATCTTCTCCTCTGAAACCACTGGGCCAAATTTAACCAAACTTGGCCACAATCATCATTAGGGTATCTAGTTTAAAAAATGTGTCCGATGACCCCGCCAACCAACCAAGATGGCGGCCATGGCTAAAAATAGAACATAGGGGTAAAATGTAGATTTTGGCTTATATCTCTGAAACCAAAGCATTTAGAGTAAATCTGACAGGGTAAAACTGATTATCAGGTCATAATCTATCTGCCCTGAAATTTTCAGACAAATCTGACAACCTGTTGTCGGGTTGCTGGCCCTGAATTGGTAATTTTAAGGAAATTTTGTAGGTTTTGGTTATTATTTTGAATATTATTATAGATAGTGATAAACTGTAAACAGCAATAATGTTCAGCAAAGTAAGATCTACAAATAAGTCGTCATGACCAAAATTGTTAGTTGATCCCTTTAGGAGTTATTGCCCTTTATAGTCAATTTTGAACAATTTTTCGTAAATTTTGTAATCTTTTACAAAATCTTCTCCTCTGAAACTACCCTTATGGAAAAATAAGGCTTCTTGCAAATATTTGCGGCAATGTTGCTGCAAATATTTGCGGCAATATTGCTGCAAATATTCATTTTCAGTATGCAAATTAGTTTTCTTGCAAACAGTTGCTGCAACATTGCCGCAACAAATTGCGGCAATATTGCGGCAAATGTTTCGAGAAAATCAGTAGCTGTAATTGTTGCAGCAATATTGCGGCAAATTCATTAGCTGCAATGTTGCAGCAATATTGCAGGAAAATTAATTTCTTGCAATATTGCAGCAACATTGCAGCAAATCTTTCAACAATTTCAGTTGAAAAATAAGGAATTAAAACTAAGCATCTAAAAAATATGATTTAATAATAAAACAAATTTTCTCTGTCCTCTATAGGTTGTTGTGTTACATCTGTGTATCTTTTAGTTCCGTTTCTCTGTACTCACTGTCCTTAAAGTTGAATTTTCTGATTTCAAATACTGCAAAATAAAAGTTGAAGAATTTAGCATATATAAAAGAATAACTAAACATTATAAAGATATAAGTTACTACTATATATTGTAAATTCTGGACTTGTAGAATGAAAATAAATCTTTATAAAGAGATAATTACAGAGCAATTTTTTCCAGCATTTGTTTCACTTAAAGGGTCAATGTAGAAATTGCATATTTTCAAATTTCTTGATCAGCAATTAATATATATATATTACTATAGAATACATTTAACCTTATGCCAGTACTAGGTTGTTATTGCTTTTTGAATATTTATTTTCATTGAACTATAACATAATTGGTCTTGTCTATTCTTTAAAATTTAAATTTTTGTGATTAGTTGTGTATTATATACATGATATATAAAAGCTATATATAGTTGCCATTTGTTGATAGACCTCTTATTGGCAGTCAAATCACAGATCTCTAATTTAATACCAAACTGCTTTTATTAGAAGATTTCTTGTTTTAATTTATAATGTACTTTCTAAAACATATAGTTTTAAAAGTTAAAAAAAATCTCCTGTCTTACACAATTTTAATAATATTCATGTGCATAAATCTATTGTCTAATACTTTTGTCAACTCTATTAAGTTAAGAAGACTCTTTAAATATCACTATTTTGAACTGTAAGAGCATGCACTTATTCAGAATGGTGGACATTCTACTCCATTGTAACTTACCAAAGATGTTATCCAAATTATGTGTAAATACCAATCTTCCTAAATCCAAGAGTCATGTCAACTGAAGGCTATCATCTGCACTATCCAGTGTCAATAGAATTAATTGGAACTTTTGGATCTAAATCCATTGTAAAATTCATATTACTTTGTTCATGATAGAAGACATCTTTGTTTGTTGTATGCATGTTCATGTCCAGTTCAAATTTTGAATATGTTGATCAAGGGTGCTTAGGGTATTGTGAGAGTGTGATCCCTTTGAAATTTGCCCTAATTATAAATATCAATTGCCTAAATCTTGAATATTTGTTATATATATAATAAAAAATAATTATATATATTTTTTTTATCTTTGATGTTATAATGGAAATATATACAAAGAAGAAATGCTCTACCCTTAATTTGGCCTCAAACTCTATGTACATTAATTTATGGTACTTCCTGTCTTTGCCACTACACAGAGATACATGTAATGGAAACCAGATGGCACATTACATTTCTATCACCAGCTCATATTACTAATTGAGATGAGAAGGATAATTTGTGTTATACATAATTTTAAGATAATGATACTAGAAATTAAACAAAATGCAACTTGCAGGTGAGGCTAAATTCATTTGATGGAAAATATTAGAATTAAAAATATTGTTCATAGAAAAATGTCACAAAAAGTGACAAAAGGCATAATAATACATATAGAACAAAAAAATATTATGACTCAATTATTTAGATTAAACTTGTTGAAATAAATACCAAAGTATTCTTGAAATTCTTTCCTTACAAAATATCATATAAATGTGATGTACAGTTTAGGAATTCTTTATAAGCATTGTTATTTGAAGATTTATTTAAAATAAATTATTCAAATATCCAGATATTCTGAGTAAAATAAAATATGACGATAACAAATTTAGATAATAAGAAGTATCTATATATAACCAAATGTTCAAAGAAACGATATGTTGTGTATTATTTGAACCTTAAATCTTAAAACAAATAATCATATGCAATATTTTAAAATGCTTGAAATATTGGTGCAAACTATCATGTCTGACATTATTAAAGAAACTTTTCTTGCAAAGTTGTTGCAAATAGTTATTCCTTAAATAATAAAAGAAAAGGTTCCTGCAACTTTCTAGCAAACAAATTCTTTCTTGCAACATTGCAGCAAACTTGCTGCAATTTTCTTGCAAACAAATTTTGTTGCAGTGAACATTCGAGAATGTTGCAGGTAGCTGCAACAACCTGCAACTTTCTTGCAAACACTTCTTGCAAACAAATTTGTTTGCCGCAATATTGCCGCTATATTGTTGCAATATTGCAGCAAACTTTTCATTTCTGTAAGGGTACTGAGACAAATTTAACCATACTTGGCCATAATCATTATTAGGGTATCTAGTTTAAAAATTGTCCGATGACCCTGCCTTCCAACCATCATGGCCGACTTGGTTAAAAATAGAACATAGGGGTAAAATGCAGTTTTTGGTTTATATCTCTGAAACTAAAGCATTTAGAGCAAATCTGACAGGTGGCAAAAATGTTCATCAGATTTAGATTTATCTGCCCTGAAATTTTCAGACAAATCCGACAACCCGTTGTTGGGTTGCTGCCCCTGAGTTAGTAATTTTACAGAAATTTTACAGTTTTTTGTTATTATCTTAGATATCATTATAATATCTAATATCTAATACTATTAATTATGATTTAAACCTTATTTTACATGATTTCCAAAGCATCTGTAAATACAGGTGAGTGACACAGGCACTTGAGAGCCTCTAGTTTATCATTTTATAAGTATTGTAAAGAAAATTTACATCTGCCAAATTTTCTTTCATCTTCCAATATTTACAAATTCACTGGAACAAATATAACCCCAAAATTGTTGTTATATCAGTGTTAATATCTGATAAATGTGTTTTCTTCATCAATCAAATTTTACAGTGAGTAAATCAGTTTTTAATCACAATGTTTTATACAATATGCTTCAAATATTTAAGCCTATACAATTTTCTTTATCAGGTCTTTGTCTTACCTGCAATGAAAGTCCCGGAAGGCGAGAAATACATTATAGGTGTAGCTTTTACCGTGGCATTTTTATTGCCAGTGTCAAAATTGAAGTTTTCTACTCAAGTTAGTTTGATAGGAACTACTTGTGATAGATCAATGATATTTTTTATTAAGTTGCATTACTATTTATACATAGCAGTTTGATGACTATTTAAAGCCCTGCCTCCTAGGTCAAGGTCCAGTGACTTTCAATTAATAAGCAATTTTCAATGTTAAGTTTTCTACTCAAGTTAGTTTGATAGGAACTACTTGTTATAGATCAATGATATTTTCTATAAAGTTGCATTAGTATCAGTATATCTCAGTTTGACGATCATTTTGGTGAGCTACCCTCTTTGTCATGGTCCAGCAACTTTGAATCAATTAGCAATGTTGCTGTCCATCAGATTGTCTTTTATTAATTTTTGCAGACCTGAGAGATATATCTGTGTCAGAGGCAACAGTTTATTTTTCAATTTTCTTGATTTTAACATTTTTCTTAGAAGTGAAATAAGTTATTTAGTAGACCCTTGTCATAAATATCTGTGTCAGCATTGATTCTTATTTTCCAATAGTCTTAATAGGCTGACTTGTGTATGTTATCCGTTCATGCCTTTAAGTTAAGAAAAAATAACAATTTCTGGTTGCAAAATTGGTGGATATAAATGTAAGTAGGGTTTTTAGGCATATCTGGCATTTATCTAGCACAAGCAATGACAGTGTTTGTTTTGCATGTTTGGATGCTGGTGAAATGCTATTCCCTGAGGGTATCATCAGTGTAGTCAGTGCTTTTATTAATAATATACCTTCTCTAAATGGGTTCTCAATTGATAAATTTAGAAATATTGAGAAACTAAGGTTCCAAATTCCTCAAGCAATGTTTAATCTATAAAAATTTGACTGTATTCTTTTAAGGTCCCTTCTCATCATATAGCTTTTTATGTAATCAATCAGAGATGGCTTTTAGTTTTTCTGATGAAAGTTAACACAGGAAAGCACTTTGGGCCACACATTTATATCTGTTTTTTTTTTCAGTTTTGATTCTTAAAAAGATGTTGTTGAATTATAAATGACATTATTTTTAAAGGACATGCAGATGTATGGCACGGATTTGTAGACATTATGATGACATCCTCAGATCACAAGCCAGAGTCAACAGCCAGTGTATATTTAGCATTAAATGATGATGGGCCATCTCGAAATAAAAAAATCAAGACCTCAGGTAAAAGTGTTCTAAAATTATTAGTCAAAGATCACCATTAAAATAATATGTTATTAATGAAATCCTTATGTTGACTTTTTATAATTGCTTATCAAGAAATGAGGATAATGTTGCTAGTCTAAGACAAAGTTCTAATTATAATGTGCTTTCAATGCAAAATCATATGGTATGAAAAACCAAGCACACATTTTTAAACAGAAAAATCTTGGACTGACAATAGTTCTAGATTGTTACTGTTTCTGTTTAATTAAGAAGGGGCCACAACTAAAAAAAAATGAGTGTATTTTTTATTAGCATCAAGGATTTGTATAGTGAGAAGGATTGGAATCTCGCGGTATATCGACTCTTCTCGCGTATCGTGAGATGTTGCGTACTCGCCACTATAAATTTATACGCGCCTGATAGTAAATATCCGGTTGAACGGCGTGTATTGCAAGATAATTATTTCTGACTTGTTTGTAGTTAGGTTTAGTTTGTTTAAGCATCTTTGGTCAATATTTTGTGTTAATTCGCAAAGATATCACGATTCCTTCTGAGTATGTCATATTGAGGACCTCCCCCAAGCTGGAAAATAACTTTTGATAGTCGTTTACATTTGGCAGTTGCCGAAAATTATCGTAATTATGTTGTTGTTTTTCTTTTGATCGTAATTTGAGTAGCCCAACACATCTTTATGATACTAGTAATAGCTGTTTAAGATAACCTCAAAGAGAAGGTCAAAACAATAATTTATTTTCGCAGCTTGTTTTTTTGTCCTTTCTTTTAGTATATGAAACTGACCCAACTACATGTATCACAAGAGCATTGACAGTTGGAGGAAAGCATACATTTTTCAAGAATAATCTGTCTGGCAGGAAGTTAAAATAAGTTCATGATTATAAACAACAGTAAAAGTCTTGATTTGTTTTTAAATCAATGGTTGTACCCATGGCAAGTACAAGTAAATTTCCTTGTGAAAACATTAGTAACACAAGCAACTAACAGCATTTTACGTATATGCCACCGTGGGCCAGTGTGGCATGCTTTTTGCTAGGGGGGGACTAACTATGCATGCTTGACCCAAGGGACAAGGGGCCAGTCTATAAATAGACTTACGACAGACAAGTGGCAAAGTTAATACTCTAAAACGTTTAACAATTTAATAAATAACAATTTATGCCAAAGATAAATCCAAATAATTAAAACAAATGCACTATAGAATTTAAATGTCACTGTTCTTAAGAATTGTCTTATCACTTTTGTAGAATCACTAGCTGGAATTGTCCGAAATACACTTTTTAAGATGAAATTGTCCAAATAGTTATATTCCTTAAATAGAACTGGATCTGGGGTTGAAGGTCTTGATCCGATGAGTTGTTGGTCTTTCCTTTGTTGTCAGGTTGATGGCGTTCCAATGTGTCAGATGATTGATAGGCAATCTTTTGTTACTGATCGTTGAATAACCAAGACTGGAACAAGACGGTACTCTGCAGGATCACTCCAACTCCTTCACGCTTCTAACTGTTGTAACGGTTCCCTACTTTAACGGTGACTGTGACTTAGTGTAGTATTAAAATTTCTACGAACTATTTATACCAAAACTGAAAAGAGCTCAATGTGACAAGTAAATTTCTAATTGATTCGAGCAAAACATGAAATGACAAAGTTAATAATATGAATAGTAAATTAATTAAAGATTACAATTAAAGGATTTAAAATGAATTATCAAATGACATCTGTCTGCCTAATTAACAAATTGAACAATTACTGTAATTCTCAAAACAAAATATTTCTAATTAGTTTGAAGGTAATTAAATAAAGATAAGTTCAATGAAAATTAAATAAGAAAACTGTAAATAAATATAATCCTAATCGAAAACAATCTTTTGATTACAATCTCATTCAAGATTAAAAATTAAAATATGAAATTAGAAAATGATAAAAATACTAAAAATAGTTTTAAAAAACCTGAAAGGAAAATGCATCTATGACATATTTCCCCACTCAAAAATGTTTGTCCTCAAACATTACATAAAAATATCTATTCTACGAATGATAATAAAGATATAAGCAAAATAATATGTATATACATCTAAAATGTAAAATCTAAGTCTTTGAACTATGTGAAACCCAATTTTTTAAAAAAACGTTTGAAAATAATTTTGGAAGTACAGAAATAAGTTCATCAGGCTTATTTAGTACATGATCATTTACAAAGTCTGGGTGATGAGACCATACTTTATAATGATCAACCAAAAGATAAAATAACAAATTACCCAATACAAAAATAGAGATTTGTTGATAGATTTATATATCTGGTAACTATGTACATGGACATCGAACAATAAATTGATTGTATACCTGAATTATATACATAAAACATTTGAAAAAAAATATAGATACATATATAGTAAGGACTGACTTCTTGTCTTTTTAATGAAATGAGACTGACTGATCCCCAGTCCCTAAACACACAATGAGGAGATCTGACCTCCGTTACTAAAAAAAAATACAATGAGGAGCTGATCTCCGGTACAAAAACAATGAGGAGCTGATCTCCGATACAATAAACAATGAGGAGCTGATCTCCGGTACAAAAAACAATGAGGAGCTTGTCTCCGGTACAAAAACAATGAGGAGCTGATCTCCTATACAATAAACAATGAGGAGCTGATCTCCGGTACAAAAAAACAATGAGGAGCTTATCTCCGGTACAAAAACAATGAGGAGCTGATCTCCTATACAATAATACAAGGAGGAGCTGATCTCCGACAAAATACAATGTGGAGCTTATCTCCATACAAATAATACACATTACTGAAGGTTATTACCTTTTAGACATATGAAAGTTGATCTACACATATTACCAAGGAATACTTATTTCATCATTATATTGACCTTCAAGTTTATTTAAAAAGGTGTTCATTAATCCATTAGGAGTATCTTCCATTGTTGACCATTCTGGGGGTATATTGCTGTTTTTGTAACTTATAAGGAACTCATCCTTGCCATCTTTGTTGATGTATGCTTCAAAAATTCCTTCTGTTGTTGGTCCATCAATGAAGGGTTTCTTGTCTCCATGTTTAAACTTGTGTTTCATGTATTGCATATGCAGTTCATGCTTATGAATTCTAAATGCTTCTTTTCTTGTTTCTATGAATGTAGCTGCATGATCTTTAGCTATTGTGATTGGTTGCCATGCCTGTTTGTTGTGTTGTTGTACCAAAAAATAAGCTTTTTGTTGGAAAATTCTGACGGAAATTAATTTTTCTTTATCACAGTTGTTCATTGAATTTATATCAGTTTCTGATTTTGTTTGAGTTGCTGAATCTTTGGTTAGTTTTGTCTGAGCAATATGATTAACATTTTCATCAGGTTTATCGAAGAATTTGTGTTTCTGAAGTGGACGTTTTCTCTTTTTGCCACCCATAGTACGTTTTGCATGAAATTCTCTAACTAACCTGCATGGAATTTTGCATGTGAAATACCAATCTGTTTTTCTGGTCTTTTCTATAAACTTTATTTTGTAGTATAAAGTCCCATTTCCTCTCGCAGATGATACAATAGAATCTATTTCATTCTCACTGAATGGTTTGCAGTTTCCTCGGTCACAATCTTTACATGATGGCCTTGTGTCTTTTACTGGTGCATTATTTCCTCTGACTAAAGCTGGTTGAGTATCTGGGACATTGTTATTATCTTGATTTTCTGGTTGATCTACCTGTTCATTGTTCCTATCTGTTCGATCTTCTTGAATTTGCTGATTGTTGTTGTTGGGTTGAGGTATAGGAAGGTCTGGTTGGTCATCTAGTTCATCAGGATCATGCTCATCCATGTTGTTTTCCATATCATTCGGAATATTTGTAGGTCTCTCTTCTGGATCATGATATGGTTTTAGTCTTTGCGCATTAACCAAGGATTTTACTTCTTTATTTGTTGCACAGTTCCTTAATTTATAGGTGTGATGTGGACCAAATCTGGTGATATAGTATGGCCCAACCCACTTACGGTGTAGTTTTGGAGCTTTTCCAACTGGAACTTTTGTGCAGTATAGCCAAACGCGTTGTGCTGGTCTAAATTCTGGATCTTTTGTTCTTTTGTCATAATTTTGTTTATATTTTTGCTGAGCAAGTTCAATGTTCTTTGCAGCTATTGTTCTAGTTGTTTCCATGTTTTGAAGAATTCTGGCCAAAAATATCTTATTATCCTGTGTTAAATGATCCTTTGGTACTAATGAAGTGTCTATCGGTAATGACATCTCCCTTCCATACAATAAGAAAAATGGAGAATAGTCTGTTGATTGAGTGGCTGGTGTTGCTCGATATGCCATCATAATTCCCGGTAAATAATCAATCCAATCATCTTGCATGTCCTTAGTATAAGCACGGAAAGCTTGTAGTATAACAGAGTTCATACGTTCTACTGATCCATTTGTCTGTGGGTGGTACGAGCTGGTCAAATGTCTAGTGATGTTAAATAGTTCTGATAAAGCTTTGACAATATTTGAGACAAATGTTTTTCCACGATCTGATATTAATATACGAGGTGCACCATAACGTGTAATGATCTCTTGGTATAAAACGTGCGCAACTTCTTTTGCTTCTTGAGTTCGAAGAGGGAATGCCTCACACCATTTTGAATAACTGTCCACTACTAATAAAATATGTTTGAATTTGTCCTTTGTTGTTGGTAGACCACTTAATATGTCTATATGCCATCTTTGAAAAACATCATGAGTTTGCTGTGGTTGCAAAGGAGGAGGTCTTGCATTAAAAGCACGCTTTGATTGTTGACAAGTTTCACAAGTTTTGACATATGTGTTGATATCACTATACATAGATGGCCAAAAGTACTTATTACGGAGAGCTGCATATGTCCTTTCAAATCCCTGATGTCCACCTCCAGCAATACAATCATGATAGGACTTAAGTAGGTCATCCCGCAAAACCTTTGGTACAGCAATTTGTTTGACAAGCCTTTCATCTTTTGGAACCTTTTTGCAACGTTTGGAGTAGAAGTGCTTCAAAATGCCATCTTCTACTTCATAGTTATACGATTCTGCGACAATAGTCCTTGCCTTTACTGGGTCTACGGGTACTTGTCCAAATTGTTTATACTGGATGATATCAGTTAAATCAGGACACCTCTGTTGCTCTGTTGCTAAATTTGGAAACACAATGTTATTAATTCCTTGAATATGTTGAATGCTGTTCAAACTAGAAATGATTGATTCTACATTTTCACCTCCATAGAATAATGTTGCTTCTGTATATTCCTTATCCTTTTCACTTATTGAATATAAATGTTCTGATAAATCACTTGAATGTTCTGGCTCTGTATTTGGATGATCTTGACGAGAAAGAAAGTCTGCTGGATTCTTATTTCCTGAACGATGCTGAATATTGAAATTGTAGGCTTGAAGCAGTAGGCTCCATCTGCCTAAACGTCCATTGCAATCTTTGATCTTTTGAAGATATTTCACTGAAACATTGTCTGTAATAACAAGAAATTCCTGATTTGCTAAATAGTGTCTAAAATGCTGAATTCCTTCAACTAGTGCTAATGCCTCTTTGTCTGTTATGTGCCACTTTAATTCTGAGCCTCTTAATGTTCTTCCACCATAAGCGATAACATGTTCTCTTTCGTTTTGAATTTGACTTAATATGTAACCCATTGAATGTTCTGAAGCGTCTGTTGATAAAATAAAAGGTTTGTCCATTTTTGGAAATGTTAGGATTGGAGCTGTGATCAGATTGTTTTAAGGAATTCAAATGCATTTTGGCAGTCTTGAGTCCATTTAAACCTCTGGTTTTCTTTAACAATGATGTTAGTGGTGATGCAATTTTGCATAGTCCTTAACAAATTTTCTATAGAAATTAGCCATTCCTAGGAAGCTTTTCACTTGTTTTACACTAGCCGGTCTTGGAAAGTTTTTCACTTTGTCAACATTTTCTGGATTAACGCGAATTCCATCTTTCGAAATTATATGTCCCAAATATTTCACAGTTTTTGTTCCAAATTTACACTTTTCTGGATTCAATTTCAATTTAGCAGCCCGAAGATTTGTAAATACTAATTTAAGATGATGTAAATGTTCCTCAAAAGTTTTAGAAAATATCAAAATGTCATCAATATACACTAACGCAATCTTGAAGTTAAGGTCCTTAAGCACTTTTGTCATGAGGCATTGAAATGTCATTGGGGAATTCATCATTCCAAATGGTAGACGATTGAATTCATACACTCCTTTGTGTGTTATGAAAGCACTCTTGTGTTTGGTTGCTGGATCAAGTGGGACCTGCCAAAAACCTGACTTTAAATCGAGCGTTGAGAATATTTCAGCTTGAGAGTCAGCTAGAGTGTCGAATACATCTGTCATGTGTAAGATTGGAAATGATACTGGCTCAGTAATACGATTGAGTGATCTGAAGTCCACACATAGGCGAAATGAATTGTTCGGCTTCTTTACAAGAACAACAGGACTGTGCCATGGTGATTGTGATTCCTCTATGATGCCATACTTTTCCATTTCATCTAGTTGTTTTTCTAGTTCTTCACGCATTTTTGGAGTTTGACGGTATGGTGCAGCACTAACAGGTTTTGAATTGTCAGTGTAGATTGGATGGTAGTGCATATCTGTTTGTCCAAGTTCACTTAAGTCTTTTGCAAAGATGTCTCTGTTTTGCTCCAAAAAGTTTTTAAGTTGAAATTTTTGTCTTTCAGAAAGTTCACATTTATCTAAATCAAGGTTCAGATCAAATTTTGACTTCGTACTTATTTGTTCACTTTCAGGTAGGTTATAAATTTCAGCACTATTAATTTCCAAAAATTTCTGAATATTGTCTGAATGGACTGGAACGGCTTTAACAATCTTAGTTTTCTGTGGGAGCACTATTTCTTGATTTGTTGGATTCAACAGTCTGTATGTAACAAGTCCTTTGTTGACATTTGATATTGCTTTTGCACCTGCTAAACAATGCAATTTTGATAAGTCTACTTTTGGTTCCAATAAGAGTGTTGTTCCATGTTTAAATCTCTCCATACGCAATGCAAGCACAATTTCACTATGAGGTGGAATAATTGTTTCTGACAGAGTTTCTGCAATTGCTAACTGTGAGGTAATCTCTGTACTGGTTTCCACTGACACTGAATGAAGATTAACAAATGATTCTGAATTATTGTGACTTTCACATTCCTGAATAGTAATCGTCATTTTACCAAAGTCAGTTTTCACTTGATGTTCTTGAAGAAAGTCTATTCCTAAAATAATTCTTGCATGAATTGTTTCAAAAACTCTAAATTTCTGTTGGATTTTAAATTTTCCAAAAGTTAATTGTAGCACAGTTTCTCCTAATATTGGATGTACTTCGCCACATACTCCAACAGCACTGAATAATGAGGATCTTTGAATTTTTGCATTAGGTTTAATTTTCCTAAGCACATGTTTGCTGATGCAGCTGAAGGCAGCGCCACTGTCTATCAAACACTTTTCTGATTGATCTTCAATAGTTAGATTTATAAGGTTTCTTTGCAATGAGGCTGTGAACTCAAAATCTGGCTCTTGGTCTGTGATTGGAGATAGGGCAGCACATCTTGGTTGTCGGCAGCACCATCCTTTCTTAAATTTTCTTGGAGCCATTGTTTCACCATGTACATTACAGATCTGAAACTAAATGAATATTTGATAAGCCTTATGCTTCAATAATACAGATAGCCATTCTTTTACAACTAAGAAAAAAAATTATGATACCAAATGAGCTCTGAAAGCTGACTCAAGTAAATAGCAGTTCTTGAATGTCTGCTTTTAAACAAATAAAATTCTGACTGAAAAAATAAGACTAATGTACTTATCTTATGACAATTCTGTTGCAGAATTTGATCTTTCCATTAAGCTGGTCCTTATGTTGAAGCTGGTTCACACAATTTGTTGAATTTTGATTAGATTAAAAAATTTTGAATTTTGTTTTAAAACATAACTATGCCACTGTCATAAAAGTCAATAGAACTTGCCCGGGTATCCTCCACCATATCTGTCACCGAGGGCCAGTGTGGCATGCTTTTTGCTAGGGGGGACTAACTATGCATGCTTGACCCAAGGGACAAGGGGCCAGTCCATAAATAGACTTACGACAGACAAGTGGCAAAGTTAATACTCTAAAACGTTTAACAATTTAATAAATAACAATTTATGCCAAAGATAAATCCAAATAATTAAAACAAATGCACTATAGAATTTAAATGTCACTGTTCTTAAGAATTGTCTTATCACTTTTGTAGAATCACTAGCTGGAATTGTCCGAAATACACTTTTAAGATGAAATTGTCCAAATAGTTATATTCCTTAAATAGAACTGGATCTGGGGTTGAAGGTCTTGATCCGATGAGTTGTTGGTCTTTCCTTTGTTGTCAGGTTGATGGCGTTCCAATGTGTCAGATGATTGATAGGCAATCTTTTGTTACTGATCGTTGAATAACCAAGACTGGAACAAGACGGTACTCTGCAGGATCACTCCAACTCCTTCACGCTTCTAACTGTTGTAACGGTTCCCTACTTTAACGGTGACTGTGACTTAGTGTAGTATTAAAATTTCTACGAACTATTTATACCAAAACTGAAAAGAGCTCAATGTGACAAGTAAATTTCTAATTGATTCGAGCAAAAACATGAAATGACAAAGTTAATAATATGAATAGTAAATTAATTAAAGATTACAATTAAAGGATTTAAAATGAATTATCAAATGACATCTGTCTGCCTAATTAACAAATTGAACAATTACTGTAATTCTCAAAAACAAAATATTTCTAATTAGTTTGAAGGTAATTAAATAAAGATAAGTTCAATGAAAATTAAATAAGAAAACTGTAAATAAATATAATCCTAATCGAAAACAATCTTTTGATTACAATCTCATTCAAGATTAAAAATTAAAATATGAAATTAGAAAATGATAAAATACTAAAAATAGTTTTAAAAACCTGAAAGGAAAATGCATCTATGACATATAACTTTGGGTTATCTGCTTATTATGTCATACACCCTACTCATAATTTGTTTCACATTTTTCACATTGTGGCCTTGTAGAGCCAACTATACCATATGGGTTTTTCTCATTGTTGAAGGCTGTACATACAATTGCCTATAATTGCTTACATCCACTTCATTTGAATTTTATGTACAATGTATAGTTGTCTCATTGGCATTCATACATCTCCTTGTTTTATATTGGTAAATATTTGACATTTTTTTATAAGCATTAAGAGCAATATATAAGAGGACAATCATTTCATTTTTAGGAGGTAAGGCAGGAGGATTTCTCTTGGACAGATTATTCACAAATAGTCAATATTATTTCATTTTTATCTGTTGCTCAGATTGTTTATGTCGCATAGCTTCATTTTCACTTTTTTACATAATTTTTCATGCGTAATGTGAGGCAGAAATGCAGCAGCTTATTCATTTTCATCTTGAACGGGCAACATTTTTTCTTCTACTAATTCTCACCAAGCTAAAATATTCATTCCCACATCACCCCACCCTCATTCCATTGACCCAATAAATCAATTGGTTATCAACTTTCAAAAAGTACCTATCTAGAAAACCTATCTTAGTGAACACTGACCTGTCTTTGTTTACATCCTTGTCCTTTGATCTCCTGATAGTTGTCTTAATAGCAATCGTACCACATCTCCTTATTTTTATACCCACATGAAATATTATTTTACATTCCTTATGAACCAAACATGAAAGACCAAAAAATGGAACATTGTTACAAACTAAACTATCTGGGAACACCCAACCACAGAAATGCTGATACCTGCTATGAAGACACCATGTATTCTGGATGTCTTGTAATAAAAGAAGTTTGTTCTTGCTGACAAATTTTATTCACACACACAAAGCAATATTAAAACATGTTAATTTTCCATGTCCTTTTTAAATTCCATTCATGACACTATTTGAATAAATATATAGTCACTGGTTGGATTTACATATTAATAATGGTGATTTCATACTCTGGTTAACTTCCGTCTTAAGTTTGTCAAAGGAGCTGACACAATTTGTATTTGATTTTTTGGTATATAAAGTATCCTCTGCGACGTGTACTTCATAGAAAATACATTCTACAAATGTATGTCTTCTATAGGCTTGGTTTGATGCCTTTCCCTGTATTGCATGCAGTATGAGTGATCATTTTGTAAGTCAGAATATGGTGTTATTTCTTGCACTTTCACTACAATGAAACATGTCTCCTTTCTTTAACTTTGGTATCCTGAAAAAAGCAAACATTTTTTTTTTGTAAGACATGTAAGACTAAAATATAATTAGGGTTTCCCTGAATAATTATAATTTAATCCATTTAATTTCAAAGCAAAAAAAAATAAAACATTACATGTAAAACAAAATACACCTGCCTACTACAAATTAAGAACGAATAAGAATCTAAAAATTACATTTTGTGGCAGTACTAGTACTAGTGCTGAAAGCTGTCAAAGCTAGCTAGAATTCCACTAAGAATTTCTGTAAAAAATATTAAGAGATGTGGCACACTGGTATGATTCTTGCATAAATTGTGAAAATAATGATTTTAAAGTAATTCTGGTATCAGTATTATTATATATATTTAATAATGTAGTTACCTGATTATTATCCACAGCCATAACCAACTATTGTCTTCAGAGAGATGTACTATTAAAACACAAAATATCTTTTACATCTGAAAGTAAAAAACTTAATGCAAATATGATGTTAAACAATTATACACAGGCTACTCTCCTAGCTGTCCATATATAAAAGCAAAATAATTATGTTTTATCAAATAACATTTAGAGAATTTTGCAGGAATTTAAAAACGAATAATTGGGTACTCGTCACTGCTTGGTAACATGTATGTATAATCTGTTACTGTTTAAACAGATGTAATTTACATGTTCACTGTAATAATGCTGGGATATGTATTTTATTGAAATTAATCCAGTTATCATGGGGTTGATGGTATACATGAACATTAACAAAATAACACAGTTCATAATACATAACAAATATAATAAAATACAAGACATGTAGAATATGGAGTCTGGTCAGAAAAAGTTTAGAATTTTAAAGTCCGCATTGGCACATTATGCATCCTACATGTATACAAGTACACAACCGGTTGATTGTATTGGGGTAACAAGGATTAATTATGTACTTTAGACATGTAGCCATCCCAAGAATATCAAATGTTTGACCATGATCTGACAACATAAAATTTTTGACTATTTTGGTATTTCTTTATATTTCAAATGATGAACCCAGATACCCAAGAGTCCTGACAATATGAAGAGTTTTAGTAGTGAGATGAGATTTTATAACTGCTCCTTGATGAAGTGCCTAATTTTACTTTCAAATTCTCCATACATGTGCATGGACCCTTCTTTTCTTTTCGGTTTTTATTTATGAGTGTGAAGAGATTTTGTGTATCGTGGAACACTTTTTGACAACAAAGCCTGAAAATTAGTCTTTCATAAAATTTCTTTTTATTCATTTGGGCAGGTTAAGCCTCAGAAAAATTGTACAGGCCTGGGACGAGCGCTTGTGATTTATCCTGAAGACGGCAATATATATTTTTTATTGCATTAACTGAATTAGTCGGACTGAAATCGTACCCTTATCCCCCACACTTTTAAGCACATATATACACATGTACAAATGTAACTATCTCCTGTTACCTTTGTTACAGGCCTGAGGTATACCAAAAGATTGGAGAGATAGAAAGTCTTAATATAAATACGATAGTAAGAACACGCCTTTAACTTGTAAAATAATAGTGTCCCTCTATTTTCACTTTATACTACTGCCAAAATATGCTATGACCTATGTGCAGTATGACTATGATATACTCAGTTGATGTGGTGATGAAGCAGGGTTCTGTAAACCCTTGAAGGCATAAAGGAATTTCCCAGTACATTTTCATATCAATTCTAAAGGAAAAAACAATACCTTTTGGTGTAAATGTCCATGAAATGACAGATGCAAACTATGTATTCTAAACATTTTTCATCACGTTCGAGGGATTACAGGAAGTTTATTTATGTTAATTTGGTCCCGCCCATAATAACGACATTTGGATGCATCTAGCAACCGTAGCGGTATTTTAAAAATATGATAATATCACACGTTATCATTTTGCAAGCCAAATGTTTTAGAAAGTACAACAAATAAACTATAATAAATTGATATAATTACGTTTTATTGTTGAAATCGACCAATTGTGGCACTTTATTGATATTTTATCAGGCCACCCTTTTTTGCACTGACACGGGACGATTTTTGACGGTTGGTCTGAAATAACCATTAAAATAACAACAACGAAAGCTCCTTACACAATATAGTTTATAATATGCACGCACCACACACATTTATTTCATATAATTTAAGTTTCTCAACACAAATCCTTATTATGAAGGAGGAGATTGAGATTAAAGTTGTGGTTTGGACCGCCTATTTGGGTGGGATTATTACGATGACCAACAGATAAAATGCATAGTAAATTTAGATGCAGATAATGTGTTTTGTAAAGATATAAACATTTTTTGAATCAGAACTGTCATAAAGTTACACTTAAAAGTATCACATCATGTAATTTTGTTATATTATACTTACAAAACGCCGAGTTTATCTTGAAATGACATAAATTCAACTTTTAATGGTGGACGAAAACGACAAACGAGATGCATCACGGTAAATCTCGCAAAATCTCATCATACTCAGCTTATTTCAATACAGGCAATTCAATAGTCCACGAGATTCCAATCCTTCTCACTATACAAATCCTTGTTAGCATGATTGAATTCTTAAAGATTTATAAATATATATAATGGTTATAAAGTGGAAATCAATCTTCCTTCCATTTACACCAAAGGAGTTCGTTAGCTAACTCATAATTTTGGCCCTAAAAATCTGAATTTTTTTTTTATTTTGATAATGTGAAAATTAGATGAAAACATATGTTACAATGTCCAATTGTTTCAGTTAAAAAAGATTTTCACAAATTGCGTCATTAGTGATGTATTTTAGATGTCATAAATATACATTATTTCATTAAAACCATTTTAATTTGGCAGAATTTATGACATTTTCTTTTTAATTTACAGTGGTGCCACCCCCCTCTTCAAAATATTTTTGCTGAAGTATTCTTTATATATACTATATTCTTTCCTTTTCCAACAAAATTTTAATGAGCAAGGGGTGGCACCACATTTAAAATCATGAATAAAAAGGTTGAAAATGGTGACAAATTTCTAGAAAAAAGACTTACTGTAATCGGGCTTGTATTGTTCGCATTGGTACATTGTCTGCACCCCCTTCTCCCCAAGAAATTTCAGGTAAAAAAACTTTTTGTAACTGTTAGAAAATGTCAAATGAAACTCCGGTAATTTCAAATCGTGTGTGGTCGTTTGCAGTATTTTCATGGAAAACCGGTTTTCCATCATCAAATAGAAGTTGAAACTGCTTGTAAATGATTCTAGAACACTTCACGATTGTTAAAATAAGTCAAAATCACCCAAAAACAATTTAGAAGCTTGTGTATGTTTAAACCAGAAGTTTGAATAGCACATGTAAAAGAAAATTAAAACGGTGAGAGTCAGAATCCATACTTAATAGAAATCAATATATAATACGACTTGAAAGTAAAACAGTTCCATCCTTGTGTAAAAAAATGTTTAATATATCTATTACATTAATGTTTGAAGGGTCTTAAGCTAATACAAAACATATTCGTCAGTATGAAACACCAAAACGGAACGAATAATAACCGATTACGTTTTGTAGTTTATACATCATAAGCTGGTTTACGGTTGACTTTTATACTTTTTTCGTTCCGTTTCATTCAAGCAGATTAACATAAGCAACATGACGGGTACCACATGTGGAGCAGGATCTGCTTACCCTTCCGAGCACCTGAGATCACCCCCAGTTTTTGGTGGGGTTCGTGTTGCTTAGTCTTTAGTTTTCTATGTTGTGTCATCTGTACTATTATTTGTCTGTTTGTCTTTTTATTTTTGGCCATGGCGTTGTCAGTTTATTTTTGATCTATGAGTTTGACTGTCCCTCTGGTATCTTTCGTCCCTCTTTTCTTTTCCAGTTTATTTTAAGCAATGCAGTGAAAAGAAACGAGAAATTTGTAATGAAGCATTTAATTTTTAAATTTATCAGTGTTAATTTGATATTGAATAAAAATAACTTATTAATATTAATTAGGTAAAATTATTAGTTTTGAAAATGATAAGAGCACCCTCTACAATATCAATAACAAACATGGCCGAACGTAAACAAACCACCTCGCGATATCAAATTTTTCTCTTATTTCTGGCTTATTGTACTCTATAGTCCGCACCCCTGTCTGGCAGGTTCAATTTTGGAGAATAAAACCGCGGACTATACAAGCCTTTTAACGGATAATAAATGATATATATTCCTATTTCAGGCTAATATATTTATAATATATGAAGCAGATATACAATTTTTATCACGCCTGTGATGAAAGTCCCAGAATGCAAGACATAGGGATTATATCTGGCGGGATCAGTAGTGTAGGTGGTGTAAACTTTTTGTTTAAAGCTTTTTATTTCAGAAAGTAGAAGACCTGGATGCTTCATTCCTTGTATGCAGATACCTTATGTTATGAAGTTTCTGTCTGTCGTATGTCCATTGTCCTTGACCTCATTTCCATGGTTCAGTGACTGCTTGAAAGAAGTTTTTCTGTCATGTGAATTTCTTACTTATTATAAGTAAAGGGATAACTATATTTGATCTACATGTCCGTCTGACAGGGTTAACCTGACTTCGATCTCATTTCATGGATCAGTTACATGATTAGGTCCATTTCTCAGATACTATAAGCAGTAAGTCAACTATATTAGGTTATGGAATGATTGTAAGGGATAAATGTCAGTCTGGCAGGTTTCATCTGACCTTGAGCTCATTTTCATGGTTCATTGGTCATTTTTTTTTAATTTTTGTGTTTTGATCTGTTTTTCAAATGCTATAAGCAATATGTCAGCTATATTTAGTGTATGGAATGATTGTAAGGTGTACATGTCTGTCTGACAGGTATTATTTGTCCTTGACCTCATTTTCATGGTTCATTGGTCAATGTTAAGTTTCTGTTGTTTGGTCTTCTTCTCAGATACTATAAGTAAAAAGTCAACTTTATTTTGTGTATGGAATGATTGTAAGGTGTACAAATCTGCCTGACATGTTTCGATTGACCGTGACCTCATTTTCATGGTTCATTTGGTAAATATTTAATTTTCCTGGGTAGGTCTGTTTCTTAGATATTATTAGCAAAAGGTCAACTAGATTTGGTGCATGGAATGATGATTGTAAGCGGTACTTGTCTTTCTGACATGTTTCATTTTACACTGATCTCATTTTCATGGTTCGTGGTTAATGTTAGGTTTTCCTTGTTAAGTCTGCTTCTTAGATACTTAAGCAGTAGGTCAACTATATTTTATTTTTAAGACTTTAAACATTACATCAAACATGGACATTTCAGCGTGTGCACTCTTGTTCTAATCTTACTTCCAAAACAATACATTTAGCAATACATACACATTATATTTACTCAAAACAATTGAAATTTTATAAAAACATGTTTACAGGGCTGTTTATTGGGGTTACTGGCTCTAGTTCTTTATGCATGGAGACTTTGTAGGAGTTATTACCCTGAAATGAATTTTGTAACCTTTTTAATATTTGTGCCAACTATCTCTCATTTTTTTATATATATATATATGCCAATTAAGGGTTTTGACCAAGATTTTGCAGAACATTGAAATGGGATAGTGCGCTAAAGGGACATTGTTTATTATGGATTGTCAAATTATGTAGCTTTTTTGGCACTAAAATGTCCAAAGCCACATTTATACTTATTTATCATTAAGAAAATACACACGAAATGCTGATACATATTATCGAGTCTATGCATTCTTAATTGTTTAGTTTAGACTTTTTTTTTAAATTTGATTCTAAGTATGTTATAAATGAGAATTTAAGTCAAATCCGTAAACATGAATTTGACAGCTAATAACCCTTTTAAAAAAGTATGAATTTAAGAATTAGAAAATTAAATCTAAACCCCCGATTCAAAACTTCTTCTTCCTAAACTTACTAACTTCTAGCAAAAAGATGTATAAGCAGTTCAATTATTCAATTGAAATATCAAAAGATATAGCCAAAAAATGAAAAAGTAACTCCCATTTCATACACCAAAATAAAATATGCCATCCATCCATCTTCAAAGTCATATAGTTTTATGAAAATCAGTAATCAATCCATAGAGGAGTCAGGAATAATAGCATATCTATTTATATACTCCCCCTGTAGGCAACAGGGGGCATTAAGTGTTACCCTTGACTGTAAGTTCTTCCGTCTGTCTGTCTGTCTTTCGATGAATTCTGTCCCCTCTAACTTAAGTTTTCCTCAATTTAATTTAATGAAACGCATACAAGATGCTCATCAGAACCAAAACTTGCAGACAGAATTCCAACAAATATTTTAGTCACATTTTTGGAACTTTCAAACACCTTCTTCCAGTTCCACAAAATACTGATAAGGCTATTTTGGACTGATGTCTCAAGATGTTCAGTGTCAACTAAGTGGTTTTTATTGCATCTTTTTCTGATAAAATTGGTCATTTCTAAACTTTTATGATTTCAGAATTCTTCACTAAAGAGATGGATTTAATTTGTAGGTTAAATAAATACAACATTGATTGATGTCTTATCAGCTGATCATAAGGCATATTTATTATTTATTGCTATCTAATCAACATAAAGAGAGCTTTTGATTTTCATTTTCTACAAAGTTATCCTTTTATGATTTGTGCATTCATCAACCATTTTTGGTGGAAGAAGACTTCAAGTCTTCTGAAGGCCTATGGTACCGACTTTAAAATCATTGAACCACCTCCGTATGCCGCATCCGTTTCTGTGTATTACAATTTCATAACAACTTCCGATTCTTGACACCGATTTTTACACATGATTAAGCATCTGAATCATTTAATTTGTAAATTAGGATTGAAAACAATCACTATCGTTAATATTTACCCTTTTATTTATGTAATTTATTAGATTTCATCTCATCTACATGAACGTTATTTGTTTACTTGTAACCGGATGTTTTTAATGTAGATATTTGTAGTACCATGCGTGAATTTGGTATCGGGACAACTCGCCCTGTTTACATGTTCGCCCTTGGTCTTTTCGTCCTGAGTTCTTTCGCCCGTATAGTACGTTCACCCTGTGTTCATTCTCTTCACTCTTATCTTACACAACGTTTTATAATATGTCCTTGCATTTATTAAAAAATATTGATATTAAGGGTATCGTTAAAAAAGCTCTAAAACACGATTTAGTGAAAATCATCTGTTCCTTATTTTGTTCCCAAGGTAAGACAATAGTGTTCAGCCAATCAAATTCTGTGTTTCTCATGATCAAATTAATAAGCCAATCAAAAACGTTTTCTCTGAAGATTATTCTAACATGCTAGATTTTGAACTTGTGTTGTTTTCATCTAGTACTTTAAAAATACTTTTAAATAATACAAGTGAAAACAACTCCGTTTCTATTTGGTGTTCCTAATTGGAAGGAAATACGAAGAAGAAGAAGAAGTTGTAAAATCGTGAACATGGCATGTGAATTTTCATCTGCAAGGAGGTTCTTACACAGCTTAAGGATAAAAGCATGACTGATTGACCAAATTCAATGATGCAGTACTACCATAAAGATAATAAATAGTATTTTTTTCACTAATTTATTGACATTATACTTTTGTAACATATGTTATTTTGTATTCAATTAAATCATTTAAAGCCCAATGTACTATTCTTTTTTCACAAAGACAAACAAACAGGTTGGGACCCCCCCACCCCACCCATTATGAGTGGTGTCCCTTAAATGAGGGACTGTCCCTAAAAAAAGGGGTCATTTTACTGTTGAAAAAAAAGAAAGAAAATTTTTAAGATTTTTAACTCAAAAGTGGGAAAATTCATTATATTTGGAATAACTTTTCTAAATGAGGGGTCAAATTAATAAAGAAGATATAAGTTTAGAAACATCACAAAATTCTTTTGACATGTTTTGACACTTTAATACTTGATAGATGCATAGTTCTTGGGGAAAAGTTTCATCAAATAATATGAATATAGAGGTGCTCATTTTTTACAGTGGGTTGTAATGTTCTTCTAATGAGGGTGACACATCTTTGCATAATTCAAAATTGGAAATTTCAACAAGCATCTAATATTCTTACACAAGAAAATAAACCCTGGTCTGCTAGCTACATCTTCATCTTTTCTACTGATTTAAAACTTAAATCATGCAAACAGACTTGAGAAAAAGGCATGTAAGCTCATCATACAAATATGACACTTTTTCAAGACAATCCAGATCGTGCAAATACTTCGCTAAAAATTGTAACCTTTAAAATTGTTGTCGCACACTAAAAACCCCCATGGGAAATTTCAAAAGTTGGCAGGTATGTAACAAGTCTTACTATTTTTATGCCCCATTTATGGGCATTATGTTTACTGGTCTGTCCGTCCGTCCTGCTTCAGGTTAAAGTTTATGGTCGTGGTAGTTTTTAATGAAGTTGAAATCCAATCAATTTGAAACTTAGTACACATGTGTTCCTTATGATATGATCTTTCTAATTTTACTGCCAAATTAAAGATTTTACCTAATTTTCACGGTCCACTGAACATAGAAAATGATTGTATAGATTGGAAATCCATGTACTTATGACACATTCTTGTTTGAAGAAAAAAAATACATCATAGCGATAATGGAACAAAGCAGGCTGGGTTAGTGGGGCTGCTTTTATGGTAATTCAAGTTACCTTTTAATTTATTCACCTTCTTCCACCTCAGAGCTATCAGCTCTTTGATTGTATTTTTGTATTTTATTTATGAACAAGATAAAATAATGGTTATCAGTCTTTTCAAACTTGCATCATTAAGTACAGTAAATTAGAGTCGAATGATTTGTGCATTATATTGTAGCTCTTACATTTATTTATATTTATAAATTCCAGATAGAAATGAAGAGGAGGACAATTACAATTTAAGTGAAAGCGTTCAAGAATCTTCTTTGAATAAAATCCAGGATAGAGCTACTGCAGAAACTGTTGTGTTTGCACTAGCATATCAGATAATAAATCCAATTTCTGCAGTATTCATACCAAAAATTATCATTTGTCCGAATGAGTTTTATATTGTAATGTATGAACCTGTTCATGATGTTTTAGTGTGGTCCACAGAGTTTCCACTGATATGTCAGTCAGATTTTAAATTACAAGGTGTGTCAATTGTTGCACTTTGGATGGTTTTGAATTACAAATTATTTTGTAATGGAGTTGAAGAACTATTTGATGACGTCAGTGAAATAAAAGCAGACTTTTCAAACCAGATAGATGTAGAAAATTGGGAGATATACAAGAGCAAGTTGGAGATTGGAGTTCAATCATTTGGTGCAGCACCACATATAAACCTTGTCCATTCTCTTCGTGAAGTTGACTTTGTTTTTCCAAAGTTGAAATGAAGAAATTAAGAATTGCTCAGTGTTTTTATTATCTATTATGCATTTTCTGTTTTTCTTCATGGCAATCATAAGCTAGGTCCTATTTATTGAGTTCTTCCTGCAAAACAGTTGAAGTATTCATGTTTGTAAACAAAACATTGATATATGAAGGATCCATGTACAAAACATTTGACCTATTTAGGATCCATGTACAAAACTTTGACGTATGTAGGATCCATGTACAAAACATTTGATGCATGTAGGATCCATGTACAAAACATTTGATATATATTGGATCCATGTAAAAAAACATTGACGTATGTAGGATCCATGTACAAAACATTGATGTTTGTAGGATCCATGTACATAACATTGACATATGTAGGATCCATGTACAAAACATTTATTGTATGTAGGATCCATGTACAAAACTTTTGACCTATGTAGGATCCATGTATAAAAAATTGATGTATGTAGGATCCATGTACAAAATATTGACGGATGTAGGATCCATGTAAAAACATTTGACGTGTGTAGGATCCATGTACAAAACATTTAACGTATGTAGGATCCATGTACAAAACATTGATGTTTGTAGGATCCATGTACAAAACATTGACGTTTGTAGGATCCATTTACAAAACATTGACGTATGTAGTATCCATGTACAAAACATTGATATATGTAGGATCCATGTACAAAACATTTATCCTATGTAGGATCCATGTGCAAAACATTTGATGTATGTAGGATCCATGTACAGAATATTTGATGTATGTAGGATCCATGTACAAAACATTTAACCTATGTAGGATCCATGTGCAAAACATTTGATGAATGATGGATCCATGTACAAAACATTGATGTATGTAGGATCCATGTACAAAAAGTTGATGTATGTAGGATCCATGTACAAAACTGATGTATGTAGACTGTATGTAAAAACATTTGATGTATGTAGGATCCATGTACAAAACATTTGATGTGTGTAGGCTCTATGTAAAAACATTTGATGTATGTAGGATCCATGTACAAACATTTCATGTATGAAGGATCTATCTAAAAACATTTGATGTATGTAGGATCTTTTTTTTTTTTTTACATACTTTATTGAAAACTTTCACATTTGTTAGTTGGATACAGAAAGTACCGGTACCTTATCCCGGCCTCGTTAAACATTAGATTGTATATTTAGATAGAAAATAGTTAGTGCTTGTTAGTATTCTAAATTATAAAATATATACATTATATTATTATGTATCCATTATTTCCATATTGTTCAATAAAGAGAGAATTTTATTTCATAAAGAAAGAAAGAGAGAAGAGAAAATAATAAATAAATTAAAAAAAAATTAAAAAAATAAAAATAAAATAAAACTTAGAAAAAATTTTTAAAAAAATCACTGAAATTTGGATTTTGGCAGCAGTATTTTGGTCAAAACTAGCGTGTGTCTTAAGATATAACATTAAATAAATTTCGGCAAAGTTGGTTTTCCATTGTATAAAATTCATACAAACACAAGATAGATATAAAAAAACGTACATGTGGTTTTAGGCACAAAACAAGAACAAAAACTATAAACAAACATATAACAATATATTAAATATAACATATATAGTGGTGTGGAGAAGGCTAAAACAATATACACAGTAACATTGCATAGGGTAATGCTAATTTGTTAAGTGTAAATTATTCTAGTAATGGAAGCCAGGGTCCCAGTAGAGGTTGGCAATGTGAAGAGGCTTTGTTTTAAAAAATATATTCTTTTCTAGTATTAGATTTTCTTTTAGATAATTTTTCAGCCCTGCAAAACTGACTTGATTTTCACAGTTTTGTTCTAGAAATAAAGAAATTTGATAATAGTATTATTAAATTTTTTATTTTATTATTTTCTGTTTTTCCTTAATTTCCGAATAAAATTATATCCATGTTAAACGGAATAATTATTTGTGTTTGGTTATAAATCCAGTCACCGAGTCTTATCCACAGATCTGCTATTTTATGGCATGTCCAAAATATGTGTTCAATATCTTCGGTAAATTCATTGCAGAAAGTACATTTATCGCTTTGTTTTATATTTATTTTAAATAAAAATTTATTTGTGCCCAAGATTTTGTGTATTATTATATACTGGAACCATTGAAGTTTTGAGCTTTTTGTGGAGTAAAAAGACATACTATGCACAGTTTTCCAATCAAGATTTTTTTTTCACTGTTAAGGACCATTTGTCTTCACAGTTAAGTTTAGTACTGTTTTTCTCTAATAGAACATTATACATATCTTTCGAGCCTTTTTTTGATAAAAAAAATATTCTTATATTATTTGGAATAATTGGTCCTTGTGTTTTATTAAGATTGTTTATGGATATATCTTTCTTGAGAGCTTTTTCATATGATTTTATTGATGAAATTACCCCATTATAAGTTTGACTTGATTTTATAAATGTTTTGGAATTGTTGAAAAGTCATTAGTTTTCCCTCATCGTTTAATAGATCATTTATCAAAAAGATCCCTTTATCTGCCCAATCTTTATAGAAAACAGATTTTGTTCCTATTTTAATATTTTCATTATTCCATAGCGAATCTGATACAAACCCGTCTTCATTGTTTGGTGTAAATTTATTTTGTAAATCTGTCCAAGCTTTAAAGACCTCTTCCCAAAAAGGGTTTTTGGAAAATGACGCTATCAGCGGCATGTTTCCGATACCATTGACCAGAACTAACGGAAGTTGATTATGCCTCCGCCTACCGCACTCGGTTTCATATTTACTATTTTACATACTAACTGGAATCTGCTTGTATTAAGCTACACTCGAACAAAGTGTTCTAGTCGGACGGGAACCAGTTTACATACTTTATTTTATTTACCAAAAAGATATCTTGACCTGTCCATATGTTTTTTGTTATTAAATGGTATTTGGAGCTATCCCTTTGTTATATTTTTCATATTTATTCGAGCTTTCACTTTTATGCACATGTCTTACAATCGTAAACAATCGGTATGTATACATGATAAATAGATCCGTTTTGTTATGGTGTTGGACTTTTTACCCTCCAATGATCAGCAATCGCTAGACAAAATAGTTCCCTAAATAATGTCAGCCTTTCATGCCATTTCAACTTTACAATCATTAAAAAAGAAATAATCGGAATCATTTTGATATCCATTGGATAGAAACTGGTCTTTATCCAGATTTACGAAGATTTTAATAATCGGACATTAGTAATACGGTTATACCCACGCGGTGCGTATGAATCTTTATTTACAAAGTTATAGCAGCAGAGTCTGTAACTGTATCATTATTAATTAACTACACTGTTATTGTACTTAATATGATGAAAACTGCATATGCAATATAAGATGTCAACTCGGCCAATACAGATTTTTTTTTCCGTATTGGCCGAGTTCTGATCCGGCCAAAACAGGATTTCGGAACGTCTCTAGTTTTTAGATCGTAAGTCTCGATAAATTCAAACTGAAAGTAAACAGTTGTTTGTACGACGCAGTTTTTATTTACTCACCATAAACAAGCTGAAACGTTCAGTATGGCATATATTTTAGGCTAAAGACGGTCCCATTCATTTGAAAAGCATTTTGAAAGTAGACGATGGAATTATTTCAGGTTTGGGGAACGAGTAAATTATCACAAAGTTCATTTCTTGACGACCTCATAATTTCATCATGTCGATGGTACAAATCGATTTTTACTGTTTACTTTCGCTTCTCATGTTTTGTAAACGGTCTTTTATTTTAAACCCGAACCAGGCATATGCATTCTGTAATTGCGCAAATCTTCGTTCTTTGGTCAATTGGCTTATGGATAGTTGTATCAATTTCAACTCTTACATTATTTTTTTAAAATATATTTGCATTACACATGCAATGGCAGTGCCTTTCAATTACTATTTATGTGTTGTGTCTAAATTAAAGTTGTAACACTTTATAGTGACTGGAAAGGGTAGAAAAATTCATCAGATGAGAAAAGGCTGAAGATACATGGAAACGGCACCAAATCATTAGATATTGCATCTTATAAAAAGAAACTGAGATTTGGATAGTTCCACTTCAAGGTAAAAATGTTTCTCTTGTGAAATGAAATAAAAAAATATTGTAACACTGTAGTTAATTAATAAAGATACTATTACATGTATTTCTGTATTGGCCTTATTGTTGGTCCTCGGCCAGCAGTATTGGCCTTCGGCTTCGCCTCAGACCAATACACCAAGACATGGACCAATAACAAGGACAATACAGAAATACTTAAGCAATAATATTATAGAATGACAGTATGGTTCAATAGCGGGAATCAGCCCCTCAACTACTTTTTACATAAATATTAACTTCTGGCTCCAACTCCTTGTTCGTCTTGTCTGGAGATCTTGTTGTAGTTCCAGTTAGGCAAGCATTTTAGAGACGTATCCCGTCCATCCTCTCTTAATTTGTAATTTCTGGTGATAGATTTTGCCGCTTAACGTTGTATCTTTTCAAGCTTTTTTTTTTTGTTACCGTGTAGGGGTCCCATACTATGGCTCCATATTAAATTGTAAGATCCATTCCTAAAGGTCTAGATCATTGTTCTAATCTGACACAAATTTCAATAACTGGAATGCTACCCAAGTTGAATATATGGTGACCTACTAGAACAGCATTATCACTATTGAAATTGTGTTTAATACCATGATTGTTCAATGTCATTAACTTAAATGGAGACAGACATTTGACCTGAAAGGTGGTGTGGGAGTGCAAAATCAAAAACTAACTGACTATGATATATGGTTAAAGAATGAATATCAATTACATGGGTCAACATGGTCAAGGGCAGAGTTGTTATGAAATAACAATATGGCAGAGAAGTGGTTTCAAGTTTCATATAAAACGACCTGACTGACATGAAATAAAAAATCAAAGGAGTATCCCTATTTGTCTAATATTCAAGGTGAAATAAAACTAGTAAAACAATATTATACTATTGTCTAAATCTACAGAAATATAATTTGCTTCAAGTAACAGAAATACACAAATGTAACTAGGTCACTAGTAACTTATTTAATGAGTATGTGGGGTATAAGAGCTTGATAACAACAGGCTCTTCATAATCATTTGGTTTAAAAAGGATACTAGTAGTCTATATATTCTTGGTTTAGAAAAATGTAATTGCAAGACAAAAATCACATTACTTAGAATACTTTAGATCATTCAGGTAGTCTTTATTTATATGTACAAAAGAACAGCCAGTAGTCATTGGATATTGTAGATCATTCAAATAGTCTTGACCTATTTATTAGTACAAAAGAACAGCCAGTAGTCATTGGATATTGTAGATCGTTCTGGTAGTCTTGACCTATTTATTTATAGAACAAAAAACAGCCAGTAGTCATTGGATACTGTAGATCATTCAGGTAGTCTTGACCTATACATTTGTACTAAAAAACAGCCAGTTGTCATCTTCACATAACACACACATATACGAATATCAATTATATGCTTACAAGACATGTTGGAATGTTAAACTAATTACGGTATGTGAAAATCAAGACTTGCATAAAAAATATCACAATATTAGAGACAGTGGCGTTATTTTTCCTCAGAGCTTTCAGCTCATTGATTACATCTTTTTGTTGGGCCTAAATAAACTAGGTTTTCAATACTGATTTTTTCAGTACTTTCTAGTAGCTTATTTAGTTTTGGGTTGTTTTTTAACAACCGTCTAATCCATGTTAGTTTCAATCCTTTTATATATTTGTCAATATTTATCATTTTTAGCCCTCCTAATTTGTGTTCAGAACATAATATTTCTCTTTTTATCTTGTCAGGTTTGTTTTCCCAAATAAATGAATAAATTTTGTCAGTTAGTTGTTTTAAAGTATTTTTGCATGGTGCTCGTAATGTTAAAAACAGATGGTTCAATTTTGAGATAATTAGTGTCTTGATGATTGTTATTTTTCCAACCGGTGTTAATGTTTGTTTAGACCAAATTTTTATCATATTTTCAATTTCCTTAATTCTTGAACCATAGTTCAACAATTCCATTTCATGCAAATTGACAGAAAAGTTTATTCCTAGTAATGTAAACCTACTGGACCCCATTCCAATCCCCATTTTACACACATGGTGTCTTGACTATATTTTTTTTTTTGCCTATCCACACCACTTTTGTTTTGTCCAAGTTCATATGGAGACCAGACATTTTCAGGATCCATGTACAAAAAGTTGATGTATGTAGGATCCATGTACAAAATATTTGATGTATGTAGGATCTATCTAAAAAACATTTTATGTATGTAGGATCCATGTACAAAACATTTGATGTATGTAGGATCCATGTACAAAACATTCGAAGAATGCATGATCATTCATGTTCACATCTTTTGAAAGGCGAATAATTAAAGAACAAAACATTTGGAGTGATCATGTGCCATGTACAAAACAATTGAAATATGTCTGATCCATGTACACAAGATTTAAAATATTCACATTACATTTGAAGTGTATGTGTGATGTATGTACTTATCATTTAAAGTATGTGTGATCCATATACAGAATATTTGATGTATGTAGGATCCATGTACAAAACATTTAAACTATGTAGGATCCATGTGCAAAACATTTGATGTATGATGGATCCATGTACAAAACATTGATACATGTGGATCCATGTACAAAAAGTTGATGTATGTAGGATCCATGTACAGAATATTTGATGTATGTAGGATCCATGTACAAAACATTTGATGTACGTAGACTCTTGATGTATGTTGGATCCATGTACAAAACATTTGATGTGTGTAGGCTCTATGTAAAAACATTTGATGTATGTAGGATCCATGTACAAAACATTTTATGTATGTAGGATCTATCTTAAAACATTTGATGTATGTAGGATCCATGTACAAAACATTTCATGTATGTAGGATCTATCTAAAAACATTTGATGTAAGTAGAATCCATGAAGAAAACATTTGATGTATGTAGGATCTATCTAAAAAACATTTTATGTATGTAGGATCCATGTACAAAACGTTTGATGTATGTAGGATCCATGTACAAAACATTTGAAGAATGCATGATCATTCAAGTTCACATCTTTTGAAAGATGAATATAATTAAAGAACAAAACATTTGGAGTAATCATGTGCCATGTACAAAACAATTGAAATATGTTTGATCCATGTACACAAGATTTAAAATATTCACATTACATTTGAAGTGTATGTGTGATGTATGTACTCATCATTTAAAGTATGTGTGATCCATGTACAAAACATGTGAAGTAAGTGTGATGTAAATACACAACTTTTTAAGTATGTTTGTTCGTTTTATAAAACTTTGAAGAATATCTGGTGTGTATAGACAGCATTTGAAGTGTTTGTGATGCACATGTAGGTGAAATGAAGTATGTATGCAATAAATGGCTTTTTTACTGGAAGGCTTCACCAGGAATTGTCTTGCTTTTTACTAATGTCTCGGAATGCAACACATGGGTATGCCTATCCGGCAGCATCGACACCTTGCACAAACTAGCAGTATGAAAAGTTCATTAATTAGAAGGCGGAAACACTAAATAATCCATATCTTCTATACAGATGTCTTATGGTCCCCTGTTTTTACATGAAATGTTGATTTTCTTTGACCTACTTCTATTTGTCCATTTAAATAATTATTTGCAATTATTTTGCATCTATTGTCATCAATCGTCATCGTAAACTTTGCAATAATCTTCTCTTATGAAAATAAGAAGATGCGGCATAATTGCCTATGAAACAACTCGCCTTCAGAGACTAAATGACGTAAAAGAGAGCAAATAAAGGTTACCATACGGGTTTAAACAATGTGTAACCTCCATACTGCATAGCAAGGTATAAAAGGCCCTAAAATGACAAATGTAAAACAATTCAAACCAGAAAACTAAAGGCCTCATTTATTTTCAAAACAACAAACGAAAAAAATATGTTATACAGCAACAAATGACAACCACTGAATTAAATGCTTTCTGACTTTGAACAGGCACATTCAGAATGTGGCGGGATTAAACATGCCGTTTGTTGGCGCCAAACCCTCCCCCTAACCTGAGACAGTGGCATAATATAAGCACAAACTATTTAAATCAGTTGAAAAGCACTTAACTCAATAGATCGATGCAAAGCACAATACAACTCTTAACAGATACACAAAAACACAATGTACAAATCTGAGAGTACTCGCAGTTACTGAAAGATCTGGCTAATTCAGAGCCAATAGAAACTAATAAAAAAATCATGTATCTAAGAATGAAGTATCAATCAGTACACATCCGCCATCCTATGAATTTAGACATTAACAGTCAGAGAAAAACATGACCTTGTGCAAGGCACAAATATAGGTATACATGCACTGATTGGACTGAGGACCGTAAATGGACATATGTGTACAACGCTTATATTTAGTTTGGTAGTTTGGATTTAATGTATTGATACAAATGTAACAAGCTCAATATATATACCTATAAAACAATATTCAAAGATGTTACAGTGTTGAATTGGTATCCTTTTAGAAGATAAGTTAATTTAAAGGATTCATAAGCTAAACCCGGGTCGTATCTAAATTTCCGAGCTCGGTAAACAACATCACTGTAAAAATTGGGATTTGCTATCCTGCTTGAAATAAGTTTTCTACAGGTACAGCCAAATTTCCAAACCAAATGAAGAATTTAGTAAATGTTTTAAGTAATTTGTGGTTGCACAGATGACGAAAGGTTTTTGATGTAGCCATGCTGGATCTATATGTTCACTTCGGTTTTTAAGATGGTGCAGAATTCTAAGTCGAAGACATATCATGAAACTAGCTATGCGTTTTTATGACTTGCAGAAACTTTATACACCATTTAATCATCAACTGCCAACTTTTTTGTTATTTGCACTTAAATTTAGAAAAGATTAGTCGAACAGCTACTTTATTTTAGATTTACACTTGCATATAGTTCCCTTTAAATCAAAATTTATATTAAATTACTTTTTATGAATTAATGCGAAAAAGTAATATATCAAATTTAAGCGGTTGATAGGAATTATGCAAAGTATTTTATCAGTATCTTATACTTGTATAAGATATTGAATAAAATTTGGTACAAGATGTGTATTGATATCAAAGTTGATTCCCACGTTTTTTTGAAATGCTATTTCTTAGGCCGGTAAGAGTACTGATACAATAACATTATGACAGACATTATTTACAAACAATTTCACTCAAAGGTGGGAATATTAATTGGAGTCACCTCCATTTTATGCTAATCTTAATTGATCTACACTGAATAAAATTATTCTGTAAATTTTGTCTCAAAAATTAATGATTAAGGATTAAAAAGATACATTTTGTGATAACGAAAAAAAAAATATGTACAAAAATGCAAGCAGGGTCTATTTTACTTGTAAAATCAGTTTTATAATCATCTGATATTAGTCAATAAGTTAGGATAATTGTTATGCAAAAATCATTGATTTGCTTGAAACAATGAACAAAATTGCATAACTCTAACCTGGATATTTTTTGCAATCAAATCTATTTGTTTATTTCCCATTGTATTGCTATTTAACAGTGTAAGGTATTTGAACATGTATTTTTGAAAACAGAATTGTTTTTTCTCAATGAAGAAAAAAAAAAAACACCAATTGAAATAAAAGTCACTTATTTAATTTGTGTGTTGTTAAAGTGCATTTTCGATGCCTCTATCTGGAAATTATCAAGTCAAACTTCCATAAAAAATTGAAGATTTCTGTTTCAAATCATGTCAAAACTATTTAATTGAAAAAAAGAAGATTTTAAAAATCAGTGCTTCTTCTAAAAATTGAAATATCAAAATAATGTGTATCAATATTGAGAAATGTTCCATCTTTGGGCAATTGGATACAAATGTTTTAGAAATGTTATGGAAATGAAATAAAATCAATCAGCTTTAGTGTCATATAATATTTAACAAGAATCAATTAATGATCCTATGATGAGATAGAAAAATTGCATACCTATGTTTAAACATAGAAATACTCCCGAAACCAACCATTTACAAGTAAATTAAGGGAGACAAGCTTGTTTTGTAAACTGGAAAAATTTATTGCAAGAGTAATATACATGTATCACATTTTTTTGTTCACCACGATACATGAGAATATGATTTGAAATTATGCACACAACTTTCCCAGTCTTTCCATCAGTGATTTCAATCACTGTGATTGTCAGAAGTACCATAGAAGAAGGACACTTTTTTTGAGAATTTCATGAGCTGAAAGGGTTGACATTAAAAAGGAAAAATAACATTTGTAATTTTTTAGTATAATAATTAAAATGATGACGATCTATGTTTCAATCCTTGTGCTGTCTGTTTTTTTAAACTTATGATTTTAGATTGTCACTTGGTTTCATCTCTGTTAAAAGTGTTTTAATACTAGTTAACAATTACGGCCAAAATCACTTATCCAAAGTTTTTGACGGTTGTCTCTAAAGGTCTTACAGGAGCTTGTATAAAGAAAAAGGGTTGAAAAATGAGATGAAATGCTCTTATTTGAACATTAATAGTCTAAGATATAAATTCTGTGCGATAAAAGATCTTCTGAGTGAACGCATAGTAGACTTACTGATCATAGCTGAGACAAAACTCGATGACACCTTCCCAGATGCTCAGTTTAAGTTGGATCACTATCACCTCTGGCGGGCAGATAGATCGGCCCATGGTGAAGGTCTAGCCGCATACATGAGATCTGATCTTGCGAGCGATAGACAGAAACACCTTGAGTTTAAAACGATAGAATCCTTATGTGTGGAAGTGGTTATAAATGCTAAAAAGTGGCTGATTGCCGGTCTATATAGACCACAGTCAATTACAGATAATGATTTTAAAAACGATTTTATACAGTCGTATGACAAGATATCAGTAAGATATGACAACATTGTATTTCTTGGTGACCTTAATTATGACCTACTATCTAAGGAGAAGAAACAGACATTAGAGTCAGTCTGTGATATATGTGACCTAGAGAATGTAGTGAAAGATGTCACCTGCTTCACACAACATGCTGAACCAACATTAAATGATGTTATACTAACTAACAAAAAACACAATATACAAAATGTAGTAAATTTCAATTGTGTAATAAGTGATGTACACAATATGATATCATTTCAATTTAAAAGCAATGTGCCAGCCATTAAACCTCAATATAAATCATATAGAAGTTTCAAAACATTTGATCATGAGCACTTTTTGAGAGATCTTGAGCAAAGCACATTTAGTGAGAAAATTGATGAGAACAATGATGTCAACAAAGCATATGAAGACTTTGAATCTGATCTTCTAAATATTGTAAATAAACACATACCATTGAAACAGCGCAAAAATGTACAAAATCCTGCTCCATTCATGAATCAAGAGCTTAGACAATCTATATTTAAGAAAAAGATGTTGTACAATAAATATAATAAGGTAAAATCTAAGAAAAACTGGGAAAAATACAGAGCCCAGAGAAATTTTGTAAACAAAATCAAGCGTAAATCAGTCCGAAATTATTTTATAGAGCGTTGTGTAGGGGGACCAAAAAGCAAAGACTTTTGGCCCACCATCAAACCTTTCTTAACAATCAAAGGTAGTTATTTTGAGAACAACATTATTTTATGTGACAATGATAACATTATAAATGATCAGTCAAAGGTTGCTAATATGTTTAATGATTTTTTTGTTAATGTAGCAAAAGATATTGGATCAGACTGTACTGTAGATCAGAACCACCCTAGTATAAAAGCTATATATAATAATTGTAGAACTGAAGGTAATTTAATTTTTAAATATATAGAAGAGAAATTTGTTGATGAACAAATAAACAAACTTGGTGTAAACAAGGCTACAGGTAAAGACGGGTTATCTGTTAAAATACTGAAATGATATTTTTCATTTTGTATCAAGTAGTTCATTGTATAATTATGCAGATGACAATACTTTGTCATATTCACATTCTGATATAGACACTGTTGTAAATATTTTAGAAAAAGAAAGCTTAGAGCTAATTAATTGGTTTAGTTTAAATCATATGAAGGCCAACCCTGACAAGTTTCAGGCAATAGCCATTGGCAAGAAAACTGAAAATAAAAATATTTCTTTTAATCTAGATGGTAATATCATACCCTGTGAAAAAGAAGTGAAATTACTTGGTGTAACAATTGACTATCAGCTTAAATTTGATGCCCATATTTCTAACATTTGTAAAAAGGCATCAAGACAGTTACATATACTTAAACGTAATGGTAAACATTTAACAAAATTAGGTAGACTTACTATATATTATTCATTTATCATGTCAAATTTTAATTTTTGTCCTGTAATATGGCACTTCTGTGGTGATTGTAATACCAGAAAAATAGAGAAAATACAGGAGCGTGCCCTCAGATTTATATATGAAGACTATTGTAGTACTTATCAACAACTGTTAATTAAATCAAAATTACCAAGTTTAAACATCAGAAGAATTAGAATGATAGCAATAGAGGTGTATTAAATTATTAATAAACAGTGTCCATTACATATACATGAACTTATTGAAATTAAAAAATGTAATTACTCTTTTAGAAATAACAACATAGCAGATGTTCCCAGGGTAAGGACAACTACCCATGGGCTACACTCATTCAGATATGCAGGAGCCAAACTCTTGAACAAACTGCCGAATAAGATGAGGGAAGAAATGCCTTTGGGTCAGTTTAATAGTTTGCTTGGTAATTGGGAGGGCAGTTCGTGTCAGTGTTCCTCCTGCAGATCTCAGTGAGTTGTAGATCATTTATTTATTTATCTTGTACACTCTGGCTTTTATATTTTGATACATAACTTTTTATTTGTGTTTTAAATGCTTGAATTACTTTTAGTGCTTTATATAATAGCTATTGCATGAATGTTAGTTTATCTGCATTTTATGTTTGCTTTATATGCTTTAATTTTGCTTACACTTTAATTGCTGTGCTTGAAAATATTATTTATTCTTTGCATGATGTGTTTACTGTTTTATGTGTTTTATGTATTGTGCTTGACATATATGTATGTCGGATAAAAGCTCCACAGAGCTTATGTTGTATTGTTATATGTATAACCGACTTTAATCTTTTATGCTTATGCTCAGTAAAATGTCGGACTATCCATAGTTTAAAATGGCTGGATCACAGCACCAACGATACTTTGATTTTTAATTGTCGTAACCACTGTTCCGTCGACTTTCCCCAAATGTTACATCCCTAAATGTGCAATTGTTATGGGCAACACGACTAGTATCACTCTTCGAAGCACCTGAGATCACCTAGGGTTTTTGTTGGGATTCGTTTTGATCATTCTTAAGTTTTTGCTCATGTTTTTGTAGACTGTTGTTTGTTTTCGAGTTATGAAAATCTCTTTGGTATCTTCCACCTCACTTTTATTAGCGTTATTGTCCTTATATCGATTTTTGGTGATAAGATTGCTGTCAAGAAATCTGAAAAAAAAATACTATTGACTAAACGTTTATATCTACTTTCCAAGATGCTCACGTCAACCGTTTTGTGGTTTACATTAGAGAATAACTCAGATTCTTCAGATTATTTTAGATTTAAGAGTAAAATAAACAAACAGATAAAACCTTAACAACTATCCGTTAATAATCCTCAAGTTTTGATATCTCCCTATTTTAGTTGCGTTTATTTTTACAATTCGAAAAATCAGTATTAAGCAATGTATATATTAAGCATGATATCAATCTGGCAATTCCGCTGCATTCTATTGTTAAAACTATTTCTGTCGGGTAAATACTGAAGTCAGTACTGAAGTGGTGTATGGTGTTGTTCCAATCAGGAATTGATACTGATCTTCCATTTGGAAATGGAGGACTACAATTGTCTCAATCAAAACATAATCCAAACGGTTTGTTTGTGTATTTAAGCGCATGCGTAGTTTTCTTGAACTGCTTATGATTTACCAGTAATTACTTGAAGTCGATGAACCCCAAGGTATTATATTCAATTTGGATTTATTTCCTATACGGAAAATTGAGGATAAGTTTTATCAGATGAATCAAAAGTAATGTATACTTTAAACTTGAAACTGTGAACATTGTTTTGAATGAAATATGAAATTGGAATTGTTATACCAACTATTGATCCTACATTCTTGGATTTCACAATCAGTAAATTTTATTCACTAATACAAATGTTTATCATAATGGAAATGCATTGCTTGCAACTGTCTGCAATATTGCTGTATTGTGAAGTGTTTGTCCATATCATACCTTAATATAATTTGAAATTATTCAACCAGTCTTCTTATCCTTCCACCCGTTATTTCGTTTTATCAAGTCAATAAACAATCCGAGGAGGGGTTAAATAATTGTAGATACATGTTGTACCAGTAAAATGCTCCAAAAACAACCAATTACAGGAGATTTTTGGGAGAAAATGATATTGAAAACTAATTTTAGATTCATGTCCCTGTTTCTTTTGGTCCAGATTCAATATATTTGGCTATGATCTCAATTGCGGTAAAAGAAAAAGAAAATCGGTATATTCTTAGTGATAATGCCCTTGACATTAGACTTACCTACCTCAAAAGTAATTGGAATCTTTCTATCTTTATGTATGATGATATATCTATGTAATGATGAACACTGATATAATCTATAAGAATGTGCATCAGAGACTCACGTTCTAAATTTGACTCTAACCGTAAACATTCAAAGCATTTCGTTCTGCAGTTTTTGTCGAGCCTGCGACTTTTGTCGCAGAAAGCGCGACATAGGGATGGTGATCCTACGGCGGCGGCGTTAGCTAACTTCTTAAAAGTTTTATATTTTAGAAGCTAGAAGACCTGGATGCTTCATACTTTGTATATAGATGCCTTATGTTACGAAGTTTCCGTCTGTCAAATGTCCATTGTCCTTGACCTCATTTTCATGGTTCAGTGACTACTTGAAAAAAGTCAACATTTTTTGTAATGTTAATTTCTTTTTTATTATGAGTAATAGGATAACTATATTTAGTATGTGCGTACCTTGCAAGGTCCTCATGCCCGTCAGACAAATTTCATTTGACCTCGACCTCATTTCATGGATCAGTGAACAAGGTTAAGTTTTCGTGGTCAAGTCCATATATCAGATACTATAAGCAGTAGGTCTACTATATTTGGTATATGGAATGATTATAAGGTGTACATGTCCAACTGGTAGGCGTCATCTGACCTTGACCTCATTTTCATGGTTCAGTGGTCAAAGTTAAGTTTTTGAGTTTTGGTCTTTTTTTTCTAATACTATATGCAATAGGTCAACTATATTTGGTGTATTGAAATATTTTATGATGTACATGTCAGTCTCGCAGGTTTTATTTGACCTTGACCTCATTTTCACGGTTCATTTCTCAGTGTTAAGTTTTTGTGTTTTTGTCAGTTTTTCTTCAACTATAAGCAATAGATCAACTATATTGGTTGTATTGAAGTATTGTAAGGTGTATATGTCTGTCTGGCAGGTGTCATCTAACCTTGACCGCATTTTAATGGTTCATTGGTCAATGTTAAGTTTTCATGGTTAAGTATGTTTCTTAGATACTATAAGCAATAGGTCAACTATATTTAATGCATAAATTGATTGTAAGGTGTACATGTCTGTCTGGCATGGTTCATCTGACCTTGACCTCATTTTCATAGTTCATTGGTCAATGTTAAGTTTTCTTTGTTAAGACTGTTCTTAGAAACTATAGGCAATAGGTCAACTATGTTTGATTTATTGAATGATTGTAAGGTGTGTAATGTATTTCTCGTTTGGTTTATCTGACCTTGACCTCATTTTAACGGATCATGTTAAGTTTATGTGTTACTTGTAGTAAAGCTTTATATTTAGGACTACATGTATCAACATAAAATCAATGGTTAGTAAAGAAGGCGAGACATTTCAGCTTGTGCACTCTTGTCTTGAATTGGTTTCGTCCAACTCAAGCCTTTGCACTCACTGAATTAAGTAACCGTGATAAACGAAAAAACAATCTGGTCAAAAAAAAACTTATAAACAAGCAAAATTAGTTTTAGTTTGTTGAATATAATATAATCGTCACAAATTATAAAACTATTTACAGTAATGTTTAAAAGTTGTCAAAAGGGACAGTTTTAAGTTCTGAGAATAAGTCTGTATTATTATGGAAGCGCATATGGTACACCCTTGTAAAGTTATTTTGTTGCAAATAAGTCGGAATTATTAGTTATGTTGTGTGTTATAAGCCGGAATCAAATCATCATGAGGAGTCAACTTGTCGGAATGATGAAGAAAACATTGCATTACAATGTCGACTTGCTAGAATAAATGTAATGACAAAAGTAATAGGAAGTCGACATGTTGAATTCAACTTGTTAACTGAGTTAAGAAGACAACTTGCTTATTTGATGATGAGGTAAAACCACGTGACCCTTTTGAAAAAAACATAGGTCTATTTTAAATCTATGTCCATATCAGTCGTTTTCTTAATGTGCTTCGGATGTTTGAAGCTATCCATTGAGTTCAAGATCAAATTAAAGTTCGAGTTGATGTTCAGAGCTATTTGGTATAAAAGGGCTGTCAAATATAAAAACGGCTCTAAAAATAGCAGTGTGTAAAACTTAGAAAATAAAGAGTGAAAAAGTACTTTGATGATGGTAACTGTTCATTTTATTTTTGAAAGATCGTGGTAAATGATTTCTGGGATGGTGGTAACTTGTCAACAGGTTTTATCAGACAATTTAAGTACAATTTTATCCGTGATATATGGGCCCCTAACCCTTAAATTAATTTACGTTACGTATTTCGTCCTATACTATGACCGCTAGTTGAGTACTAAGTATCGGTATCAGGGGCGGATCCAGACACTGTGAAAAGGAGGGATGTGCTAACCAGGGTTTCTCAGAAAAAAGGGGTAGCTAGTAATTTATTCATTGAACATTTTTGTCAATTTGTCACATGAAAAGACAAATTTTCCGATAAAAGGGCGTGTCAATCCCCTTTGTTGGATCCGCCTCTGAGTAACGCTCTGGATCTTTATATATAACCAATTTCATATTATATATTCACCACTGATATTTTTGTATTCTATCGACAATACTATCGAAGTCACCAACGAAAGTGAAAGTAGCTTGATTGTGGTAAAGTTTTTTATATTATGCACTGGTCTACACTCATTTTAAAATTATTTATTAGCACCATTAAAGTTCATAAAATTGATAATTGCTTTTAATATATTCATTACAGAACATCTAGAATTTCTGTTTTACTTATGTAAAACATAAAATGTGTAAACGATTCCTTCTTTTCACTATATGCTTTGATAAACGAGGATGTGTGGGGATATAATTTTGAGATATCAATAGGGAAAAAATACCTTTTCGGCAATGATTTTAGAAAATGAAAAATATGGAATGATTGAGGGCTAACATTTTGTTTTTCTTTAATTTACGAATTTAACTGACATATATACTGTATAATTGTAATTAATATGATGTCGATTTAAAGGATGTGTGTCTGACAAGTTTGAATGGTATGAAATATTTCCTCTCTGGTTCCACTTTTAAGCCGAACATAATTATATGTGTATTTCCTATTTCTGTTTCCAAAACCTACTAAATTGAGGAGGGTGGAGGTGTCTAATCCCGAAATCCCGGGCTTAAAAGTTTAAAATCCAGAGGCCCTGAATTTAAAGAAATTTTAATCCCGAAATCCTGAAATTTGAAATAGGAATTCCCATATCCCAAAAGGATCACTCCCAGAATTTTGAGCTTAAAACCGTCTAATCTCGGAGTCCCGAAAAATCCCCACCCATATTGTGATGCCTAGCTAAGAAGGCATACTCTTATACCTAGCATTTCTTGAAATATGTTTTCCTTCTGTACCTCAAAGTTATTTTATATAAAACTCCTATATCTATCTATTCATTTTAGACAAGAAACAGGAATTACATATAAATCTGCTTATGCTTATTTGTTTCCTCAGACACATTTTTGTCTCTTGCGCTAGTATTGGTCTTTACTCCAATATAGTGGTTTCAGTTAAGATGGGTTATTGTGTTTCATTTCATGTATAGTGATGTTAAACACTGTATATGATTGAAAAGACAACTCGTGTAATATTAAAGTTACCATCATCTCCTATCTATTTTGATCGACAGTTACCACCATCCCATCTTGGAGTTACCTTCATTATCGCGTTTTTATTGTGTTAATTTTCTTCCGTAACGGACAGCGGTTTAAGGTTAATATTTTACAGGCTCATTGCAAATGTTAATAACCAAACGATGGCTGAGTAATGTTAGCCACATTTATGTTAAAACAAAGAAATTAAGAGGGAAAGATCTTTTAAGATACGGGGATTCCCCTCCGCCATATTGGGATCGTGGTTACCATCATCTGCTTTTCAACAATGCATTAAACTACAGGCTCTTGACTTGGGACAGGCATATGAAGAACGTGGCGGAGTTGAACATGTCTGTGAGCGCTCAACCCTTACCATAACATGGGACCAACGTCTAACAGCAGAACAAAACTATAAAAAATTGCAGCAAGTCATTTGATTAATGTCGCGGAAGTGAGACACAACAAACCTTTATTCTGTCGTCGGTAATGGCGTCGGTGTCTTCGTCATTTAGATCGTTACGTTTCTAGTTTTTTTAACATTTGTCATATCGGGATCTTTCATAGCTTACCATGCGGTAATTGTTTTGCTCATTGTTGAAGACCGTACAGTGATATATAAGTAATTGTTTTGCTCATTGTTGAAGACCGTACAGTGATATATAATTGTTAACTTCTCCGTGATTTGGTATGTGGTGAGAGATGTCTTATTTGCTATAATATCACATCTATTCTTCTTATTTTATATATTTTTTTCAGTTTATATTTTTTTGTCGTCCTGATTAATGTGTAACTCTACATGAATTGTTATAAAACTTGTATAGGAGTTAATCTTTTAGATCAAGGTAAAGAATCTACAGAAAAAAAATCTATTTTTTAAAATCTTGTATGTTACAGAGATATGAATTTTTTACAGTCAACATTACAATTTTACACTGACAGCAGCAATCTCAGGCGAGACAGAGGGTTCCGTGGAATCCTTAACGAATTTATTATAATACTGGTTCCATTGGAGAACTAAGGAAAATTAACAGCCGGACTTAGTGATGTGGGTATATCCCCTTATGTCCGAAAAATTGTTATTTTTTAAGTACTTTTTTCTGATATTTGACTGCCGTTCCCCCTTTTTATAACAAATAACTCTGAACATCAACTCGAACTTTAATTTAAACTTGAACTCAATGGATAGCTTCAAATATCCGAAGCACATTAAAAAAACGACTGATATGGACATCGATTTAAAAATAGACCTATGTTTTTCCAAAATGGTCACATGGTTTTACCTCATCATCAAACAAGCAAGTTGTCGACTTAATCAGTTAACAAGTTGAATTCAACATGTCGACTTCTTATTACTTTGTCATTACATTTATTCTAGCAAGTCGGCATTATAATGCAATTTTTTCTTCATCATTCCGACAAGTTGACTCCACATGATGATTTGATTCCAGCTTATAACACACAACATAACTAATAATTCCGACTTATTTGCAACAAAATAACTTTACAAGGTGTACCATATGCGCTTCCATAGTATTATGTCTAAGGTAAATAGAATAATGGATTGATTACATGTTTTATCCTTATAATGAAGACGTTTTCCACTTTGAAAAAAGAGTTGTTTGATATTTGAGTATTTACATCATCGATTTGGTAAATTACTAATTGTAATCACTATACAAATAGTAGCTTTTGTTGGGACAATCAATATTGTTTATTCTGTTTTTTCTAAATCGTCTCAATCATTGGATACAAAATTAAATTTCTATTATTGACTGGAGTAATTATTAAATTGGTATTGATCAAGTTTGACTATGTTCTAACATTTCGATGTCTTCATTGGTGGCTATACTATAAATTAGTCTGTCTTTAAGGTTAATGTTTATTAACAACTTTGACAAAATGTAAAAAAAATAGTATTAAATTTGTCAACTTAATATGAAGATAGCTATCATGAACGAAACTGGTGAACAAATGATGGCAAAAGAGGACAAAAAACAAAATGATGAAGACTCTTATTCAGAAAAAGAAATCTGGACAAATTTTACACAAACAACTGGATTTCACGGATTAAATAAGATTACTTTTGAGAGAAATAACCCTAGACAGTTGATCAGAAGGTAAAATGTTGTCTTTAATTAGATTATTTTTGAGAGAAATAACCCTAAACAGTTGACCAGAAGGTAACTTGTCGTCTTAAAAAAGATTACTTTCGAGAGAAATAACCCTAGACAGTTGATCAGAAGGTAAAATGTTATCTTAAATTAGATTATTTTTGAGAGAAACAACCCTTAACAGTTGATCAGAAGGTAACTTGTCGTCTTAAAAAAGATTACTTTCGAGAGAAATAACCCTAGACTGTTGATCAGAAGGTAAAATGTTGTCTTAAATAAAATACAACTAATTTATTTGTTTACTATTTTTTAGTTTCCTATCTATTGTTAATTTCAGCACTGACAAATGTTTGTATATTTTTATTTGTTCCGAAATTTAAGCACACAGATTTCAAAATTGGTTTTTGGAGGTTTATTTTAAGTAAATTCTTATCTATTATTAATATTATATTTTATATGATAGTTCGAAAATGAAAAGCCCTTTAAAATTGATAAGTTAAAGAACAATACATTATTAAATACTTAAAGTGTATTTCAAAGCAAACACAATGTTGTTTCTATTTACAGTATTTGTTGGATAATAGTTTGGCTAATATGCGCTGTTTTCCTGATTTACACAGTTGTTGTGGAATTAAAGAATTACTACAGCTACCCGACAATTTCAAATACGTATATACAACTTGAAGAACAATTGTCCTTCCCGGCAGTCACCATTTGCAACTTGAGTCCACGTTCAAGTCAAGGAATAAAAAAGGATGCCAAAACTAATAACCTTTATATGGCTACAAGTGCTTTGTTCATGTATAGCCAAAATATCAACTGGAGCGACCCATTCTATGAGCAGGAAGGATATTTTGCAGCAACAACAAAAAAAGACGTTTACACTAGCTCAAAAAATGTGTGGGAATCAGTTTACTATTCATTATTCGACAACAATCATGTACAACAGAAAGATGGATTTTCACCAGTGTACACTGACATAGGTTTATGTTTACGATTTAACTCGGATGGTTCCCAATACACAACCATGTATGGAGCTATGTTTAACCTACAATTGCACGTTAATGTTATGACATATTTTGATTATTTCAGTCATTCCCTTTCATCTGGAGTGAAAGTAAGTAATTTTCAGTATTTGCCCCTAAGAATTTGATAAAAATAAAACAGACTATTATTAAATGAAATTAAATATGCTTATGACTAAAAATCGAAACAAAGGAAAATAACAATTATTATTACATATTTTCTTTTCTTCTTGCAATTATATAAATTGATACTTGTTAGCCATTACTATATAACATGTTTTAAATGAGAAACAATTGATTTGTTTAGGTAGCTGTCCATGATCACCGAGTAGAACCAATCATGACAAATGAAGGACTTGTTATTAAGCCTGCTTCGGAAGCTTTCATAGAAATACGCAGGAAAGATGTGTGTAATATTTAAGTATAAGACGTAAAGACAAGTATTTTTCCAAGTAGAATTGTTTTTTTTTTTTTTTTTTTTAATTTATCTTAGAAATGTAAACTGTCAAATTGTACATCGCTATTAGTCACTCGATTTAAAACATGTTTGCATTGCAAAAAAGAGTTGAAGGATACCAAAGGGACATTAAAACTCATAAGTCGAAAATATACTGACAACGTCATGGCTAAAAAAGAAAAAGACAAACAGACAAACAACTGTACACAGAACACAACATAGAAAACCAAAGACTGAGCAACACGAACTCCACCTAAAAACTTGGGGTGATCTCAGCTACGCCGGAAGAGTAAGCAGATCTTGCTCCACATGTGGCACCCGTCGTGTTGCTTATGTTAGTACAAATCCGGTGATAAGTCTAATTCGGTAGGTCACATTCGGGGAAAAGGGGACGGGATTGTAGTTACGAATATTGGAACATATCCGTTGTCATCTGTGAAACGGATACTCCATAACAGTCAACCAACTCGTGATGGCGTCCGTAAATTTTACGAAAGGGGATGATTTCAACTTTACAATTGATCGGCTCACCGTTCCGAATGAATTTCAACGTCTTTAACTTAATCCGTTTAGTGTGCTTTGTTTAATCTATGAGTATGGGAAAGCACCGACCTTGTAAAAATTGAAAAAGGGCTTTGGACTATTTTTCAGTATCTGTGATTACTCGATCTAACATTGGTCCTTTGTGTCTTTGTTTTATTTAGGGGGTTTTTTTTTTGTAGTAGGGGGAGAGGGCTAGTTTTGCTTGTTTTTTCCTAATGTTTTGTGACACTGACATCAAATAGAAGCTGTAAAATGTAAATAATAGTAATTCCAAATAGACAAAATATTCTGGAACAAATATTATAGCATGGTTTATAACTTTTATAACTAAGTTTGGAGGCACGTAGTATCGTAGACATTACCACTATCCCTTATTTCGAGAGGTTGGGCGCTCATAAACCGGTTCGATCCCGCCACATTCGTTATGTCACAAAAAATGCTTATGCCAGGAGTATTACGTCAAATGGTAGTTGTTGATTTCTGTATATCATTATGGTCTTTCGTTTATTGATGTTACAAATGTAGTTAAAGGTTTCAGATTTATTTACTACAAATCATGAAATCCTTCTGTAATGAAAAATGGAAATATCCTAGATATTCTAACTGGAACTGTATTGAAATTATTAAAGCTTTAAATTTTCTTCTTGACAACATTAACATTATGATCATGATGCACGTTTCGGAAATAAAGTTTATCGACAGGTTGCACATATTCCTATGGGCACCAATTGCATCCCTTTTTCAGCAGACTTGTTCCTGTATTCTTATGAATCACAGTTAATGCTCAAACTAAGTTACATTTAATTGATGAATTTAAAAACACTTACCGTTACCTCGATGATTTTTTTGCTTTAAATAATCAAGAAATTTAGCATTTTACTGCGGAAATGTACCCACAGGAACTTACTTTGAATAAATCTTACACGGACAGTAATAATTGTCCTTTTCTAGATTTCAATATTCCAGTTTCACACAGGAAAATTTATACAAAAATTTACAACAAAAGAAATGCATTTTTCATTCCCGACTGTTAATTTCCCCTATTGGGACTGTGATGTTCTTTTGGTCCTTTCTTAAGGTGTGTTTATTTCACAACTTGTTCGCTGTGTCTGTAGCCGCTTTTCGGATTTCAATGAACGTAAGTTGTGTATAAATGTATAATTGATATATCATTAAGTAAAGGATTTAGTTACCACAAATTAATTACAATTTTTTCATAGATACAAAGATTTTGTTAGGAAATTTGGCTGTAAAGGTCTTATTAAAAACGGGACATCACATCCATATTTACGATGATGTTTTTATGAAGCCCGTACATTTAGATACGAGTCAAATCTTTAAATATTGTTTTATTGGTACTAACATTGAATTTGTTTTTGAAAAAATTAAACATTATAATTTAATATATATTCCTATATATGTACTGTTATGAGGACTGTTATGAGGACTCATTATTCTACATCCTGTCGATATTGTTTATTTATATTTTGGCATTGCACAAGGTCGTGCGTTTCTAAGAATGTTTATGACGCTTTTACGCTGGAAGTGTACGGATACGGGTTTTCTCGTTGTTGAAGAACAAACGATATGGATTTTCTCGTTGTTGAAGAACAAACGATATGGATTTTCTCGTTGTTGAAGAACAAACGATATGGGTTTTCTCGTTGTTGAAGAACAAACGATATGAGTTTTCTCGTTGTTGAAGAACAAACGATATGGGTTTTCTCGTTGTTGAAGACCGTAGCTATTTGCATCCTTTATTGTTAGTTTTCATATTAACAGTCATACAGTCATAGAATAGAAGTTCATTCATTATATTAGTTTCAAATGGAAAAAATATTATTTCCACTGAAACAAAATATGACAGTATCTGTTTTTGACGGAATAAAGGGTATAGAATAGTTGTCGTAACTGGAACGGATATTCAATCTCATACTTGCATTAAGAAGATACAAATCCAGGGAATTGCATGCACTTCAAAAGGGACAGGTACTCGATAGGATAAGCTTCTCATACTATTCTTGTTTTACCGCCATGCCAATCCACATTCAGACAAAATGCCATAATCGACCTTAGATCGTGAAAAAATGTTAGTGAGACAAATAAAATATCGCATCGGTCTACCAATTCGTGATGGTGACCATAAAGGTTATGTAGTATAACTCTGTTGGAACAGTTTTTGTGTCAATAGCACACTCCTGATATTGAAGTCTGAATAGTGTGAACATGCACGAGCGTAACGTATTGATTGAGATATGTATACGCCACACGAAGGGCCAGAAGGCATACTACTGCTGAGAAATGAGAATGTGACAATTTTAATTTGAAATCATCATGTTTGTCATAGAATGTATTTCAAGTCGTTCACATGTGTCGATATCTAGGAAAGGATGAATCAATATTTATACAAAAGTTTCAGAAGGATACTTCGGCAATGCAACATGTCCTTATTTCTATATTGAAAATCTAGTCTAGAATTATACGTGAAGTAATTTTAAAGAATTTTTTTTATTTCAAGTATAAGTTTTTACCTGCCCCATATACAGCTTTTGGAAACAAGACCTGTGTGAACAAACCCGATTACAGCTCCTCTAGTTGTTATCAGGCGTGCTGGAATGAAATAATTCAGAATAAATGTGGCTGCACAGATTTTTTGTCAAAAGGTAAGAATAACCTAACATAACAAGTTTGTAGGATACCGATGTTTTTACATATTTGTGGAATTAAGTATATTTGGCCAAGTACCCTCGAGATTGAAAATACAGGAAGTCGAAAATTTAAAACGTTTTGTACTAAAACCAATAGGACCTTAACAGAACAGCAAAAACCATCCAAAAGTCGACTGATCATTTCGAAGATAAATCTTATAAAAGTAAGCTTTAGCATATTAACATAACTTTGAAATAGAATGCTTAGGTTGTCAATTAAGAAACACTGTCATTTGCACCCCCATGGAGAAATAGCAAGAGATCAAGTCAAGTGATGATAAAATTCCCCCTTCATTCAGGAAGCTTTTAGTTTGTCCTATTCTAGTATTTAAATATTAATGTTCTGTACAACGAATTCATCTTAGACCCATAAAATGGCATGAAGTTATTCCAATCAGTTACTTAACTAAGGGTGCTTGATGGTTTTGGTTATCTCTTCTAAATGTACACAAACACTCGATGTTAGGCTAACCGTCACGGAATATTAGTCCCGCGGACTCCATTAGTATACTCAATTTGACGTCGAAAGTCAAGTTAATGTCCTGTGTTTTATACTACATATTACATTTTCACCGTATGCGACTGCAACACTTATTGTGGCACAGAAAGTTAATACCTTTCCGGAGTACCATTGCTGTAGGGTAGTCTGTACATCTGTGACTTTTAATTTTGATTGCCTTTTTGGTATCATCTAAATATTTTAAACAAAAACCCACCAAAACACTATATATACATTAAAACAATCTGAAATGAAGTTGAAATAAAATTCCTAACTTTTCATACTGTTTGATGTCTGAATTCTTTGGTTTCACCTCTAAACAAATATAGGTTGGAACGATCCAATTTTCTTTTCACATGTGAAGACCAGCTATTGTCAGCGAGGTCGAATTTCCGACTTCGAAGAATTTAAAAAGCTAACACCGATGTTAATTAGTATGAACAGGCATACAACGTTTTTGGTTCTACATATTCATTTTAACTCTTCATATAATAAATGCTATGACATAATTAGACAAGATCAAGAGACTAAACCTACATGGAAGCCAAATCAACCATACCAAAAGCAGATTCTAAAGAAAAGAACTTCACTCTTAATTCATTTGTTTGTTTCCTTAGCGTTCAGTATGAAACATTCTTTGTCAGGACAAGTACGAGTCCGATAGCTTAATTCTGCAATGCGAATCTATATATTAGACAGGTGGGTTAATTCCGGAATGCAGGTAGGGCAGAAATGTTGTCTTGTAAAAAACACCTAAAAGCCCAACAATGCGTTGATACTATGGTTCTTAATCTAAGATAGAGCGTATATTTTTTTCATATTAGGGGCATCTGCTATACCACCCACATTCTTAACGGACATGACTGAGAAAGTAAAGAGTTAATTAGTTCATTTTACGACGAACGAGACAAAATCAATAATTAATTTAGCGAAATTCGTACATCTAATTTCAATGATTCATGAATCTTAACTTTTCATAGTTTGAATATTGAAAATAAGATATGCCTATTCAATTTACGTGTCCTCGATTCGATTTTTAGTACACACTTTCGAGTGCAGCTAAGGATGATTGTTAACGTGGTATATAAATATCGGTATTATCATTTTGCATTAACGAAATATTATATTTTAAGATGAATTAATGTCAAATACAACCTCTCAGAACTATGTTTTTGGACATTTCAATTGAAATTTGAGGAGAAACTACCATATAACGATATAATACAATTGAAATAAATATAAAAGGATTCAGAAACAAGCAAATTTGCTTTTACAAATCTTTCTCCTAGTACACAAATAATGCACTTATTGAGCAATACATAAATATAAATATTGACCTGCTTTGCAATAATTATATGAATATGAAAAAGGTGAAAAATACAATACAGAAAAAAAAATAAATAAACATGAATTTTTGTAATGTATACAGTATGAAATGCTTGGGAATTTATTGGATGATGAAGCAGTTGCATCAAGGGTTAAAACGATTGCTTTTGATAATGTATTTCTGCACCAAACTAAATATATGACTATTTTGCTCGTCTGAGAGTACCGTTGAGCCCAAAGGCAAAATTTTGTGTCAACTTGACAGGAAGAACTGAAACAGAAGCTAATAGTTCATGCCCTAAATCGGTGTATATGGGACAGGATAATAGGAAGTGAGAATTTATTTCGAAATCACCACAACGGCAGTTTGGGGAGACTACTAAATTACGAAGGAATAGATGAGAATTCAATGAACTTGAATCCATTCTTAAGCGAGCATGAAAAATTTGACCAAGACGACATCCTACATAGTAATACATTAGGACCTTACTATTTTGGGTGCGAATTTGTTTTTGAATAATAGTAGAGATTCGCATTTTCTTATGTTTAAGTCGAGTGTGTTCCATAGTCTTGTTGTTGCTTGGATAAAATATTCAGAATATAAACGGGTCGTGTTGACTTGTGTAATATTATTTCTTCGTCTTATATAGTGGTCATGTCTACTTCCCCACCGAATCAGGCATTAAATCTCTTGAATACTCTGGCGTTTTATTATTCCAATTTTGTGAAAAAGACTTAATCTATGACTGCATTGTCTATCAGATAATTTTTCCCATCGAGTTTCCGCATATAAATTATTAATACTGGTAAGTTTATTACCACCCCCACCCCTGTAACGATACGCGCCGGATCAAGCTGGATATTTTCAACTGTAGTAATAAAATTCTGATTTTGAGAGTCCCAAGCGACATCTGCATAATCGAGAATTGGGCGAACAATTGATATGTAATTTTTTTTCAATTGTAAACCTATCAAGAACCTTTTTTTCATTTTCCTCAGTATATTTATTCTTTTGTAAGATACAGAAAAATATATATTCCACATGGTCATTCCAGGATCCGTTGCTGGAGAACATGACACTTAGATGTTTGTGTTTATTTACTATTTGTAGCTCTTGGGTATTCATTTTTAATGGAGGATGGCAGGGTCTATTTAGTTTTTTTGAAATTATCATACTTTCAGTCTTTTGGTCATTGAAATTCACTAGCCATTTCTTTGACTAATTATAAATTTTATATAATCATTATTCAAAATTGTAGCTGCTTCTGTTGGATTTTGAACCATGATATATGATAAAGCGTTATCTGCAAATACTTTAATTTAAGCTTGAATGTAGTCGGCAATATCATTTATGAATATAAAAAGGAGAGGCCTAGAATGGACTCTAGTTGGACGCCTGCATTTACAGGTAGCAATTCAGAACTTGAACCATTATTTTATCACCCGCTGGACTCTATTAATCAGATAATTTTCAAACCACTTTGATAAAGAACCCGATATGCCCGTTTGTTGAAGTTTGAATAACAGTCCCTTATGTCAGGCACGATCAAAACTGTACTTATGGCACAGAAAACTACCCTAATTTCTTTATCGTTATCTAAAGCTTTTCGAAAATTTTCTCCTTGAATTTTGTATCTCCATTAACAAGCATTAGTTGTTCCCTTGTTTTTGTATGAATGATTGAGGTGATACTTGTTCATGAAAGTTTTTAATGTCGGGTAATTTGTGTAAGCGATTTTCAATTCCTTTGATTTTTATCATGTTTATTCAAAACATTACCCAGCTTTCCTACTAATGTGAGATATTAGATCTGGAAATTTATGATATTCAGTTGTATCTTTATCATCGAAATTTAAAATCGCTTTACCTCTTTTCTCCGTTAATGTAGGACGTAGCTAGGATTAACTAAATTCGGATCTCGTGTAAAAAGTCATTTTGTCTTCAAGTATTTTTTTAAAATTATTGCAGCAAAGCAGTAAACGATAGTGATATTATATGTTCTTTATCGAAATCATTCAAATAATGTCTTTAATACAACAATTGATGTTTAGTTGTACTGTGTTTCCCAAGCAAACTAAAGATTTTACCAAGAAATCACTTTATTTTTTTTTAAACTGATCAATTCTATTATACTCGATGAACATGAATTCGTCGATACGGTATAATTTTATTTATATGAAATTTGTATTTTGTACACAAGAATACAACTGTAATGAATCTGAAAGGATATATTATAAGCAAATAAAAAAAAAACCCGCTGCATTTGTTTGCACCTGTCCTAAGTCAGGAACCTGATGTTCAGTGGTTGTCGTTTGTTGATGTGGTTCATAAGTTTTTCTCGTTTCTCGTTTGTTATATAGATTAGGCCGTTGGTTTCCTATTTGAATGGTTTTACACTAGTCATTTTTGGGGCCCTTTATAGCTTGCTGTTCGGTGTGAGCCAAGGCTCCGTGTTGAAGGCCATACTTTGACCTATAATGGTTTACTTTTACAAATTGTGACTTGGATGGAGAGTTGTGTCATTGGCACTCATACCACATCTTCTTATATTTATATAAACGCTCTTTCAGATCAACACTGTTATTTTTCAATTTTACAGGAAGTGGCCCGTATTGTTCCTACTACGATTACCAGACGTGCTCAAATCCAACATTTTGTAAGTAAATCCTTTGCTTTTGTTTTTATCACCCATGTATGTGTATCATTGAATTTCTGTGTATGTCATGAAACCATTTTTATTTTTTTCAAAACTTTGAATTTGTATTATACTCGTTGAACGGTCACTGAATCCTCGAGTTTCTATATATGCTTTTCTTAAAAAACATTTCTTGCATTAGAAATTAACTTATTCATATTTATCTCACCTGACCCTTCCACCTGACCCGATGGGTAAAGTGAGCTTTACCCATCATTTGGCGTCTGTCATCGTCGTCTTCTATTAATTTATACAAAAATCTTCTTTTCTGAAACTACTATGCGAATTGGAACCAAACAATTATCATTGGGGAATATTTTTGTCCGATGATCCTGCGTGCCAAACAACACGGCCAAATAAACCTAAATATATACAATAGCGGTTAAATGCAAGTCTTGTCTAATATCTTGAAAATCACTTTAGATAGAGAAACCTGTCAAGGACAAAACTGAATGCCGATATCTTCCGACTGTCTATTAACATCAAAACTGCCTGGTGACTTTTTTTTATAATTTTGGCATCTATCTTGAAAACTGAAAGAGAGAAACTTTATATAATGATAAGCAAGACAATTTCTACATGACCAAAATCGTCAGTTGACTCCTAATACGAGTTATTTCCCCTAAATGACGGTTTTTATCAAAGAAAATATGTTATTGCCTTTTATTTTGAAAAGAATAATAGAAATTTTTAATAGCAAAAATGACCAGAAAGAAAAATCTACAAACAAGTCAATATTGCCTTATTCGACTCTTCAAATGAGATATTCCCCTTAAATAACAAGCATAACTGAATAAAAGAATATGCGGTAAACACGCCAGTAATACAAACTACAATTTATAGAACAGAACTAGAAGTTAATTATACCAGAAAGGGGAAATACAAATGATAACTAATCAGTGTAAGCGTTTCAAAGTATACGATTAATATACTTATCATTGCAGCTAACTGTTGTCTATCATATTAAAAGTATAACTGAATCAACACTTTTTCAGGGCACCTACTGATAACATACCATAAGGAAACATGCGACTGCCCCCAAGCATGCCAGTATACAGCATATGACTTTTCATTCTCAACTGGAACATATCCTTCCGAATTCTTTGTGTCACAAATTTCTGAAATAACTGGTTACCCCGAATGGTTTGTCAGGTATATATTTGCAAACCACTTATAATATCAAAACTGTTCAATACAGAAAATCACAGAATTCATAATCTTAGCTACACAACTAAATGTTGAACCTTAAAGTTCTTCTATCTACAATACCATTCACTAGGAAAGTTATTTCATAGGTTTTATGTACTTATTGAAGTTAACCTTGTTGTGTTGAAAAACAAAATGACAAGGAATCCGTAATTTGCCAATCCAATGATTTAATGGTCTAACGATGTCATAGATACAAGTACTGATATACATGTCTAAGGTAGCACTCCACATTTAGGAAATTGGACTTAAAATTTACTGTCATAATTTCTTACCATCCTGTTTTCCTGGCTTCATGACATATCAAGATAACTGTTTGTGTCATACATGTTTATATATATGAAATTTGTGTCTTACATAGATTTCCAATAGTACAAGTATTAAGATATTTTTTTTTTTGTATCCGTAGCAACTTTAGCATTAATTTGTCATGAAATATGGAGAAAAGAGGCATGCAAATATTAAATGTGTCTCTAAAATTCAGTCCAAATTATAATTTAAATCCTTTTGAGTGAAATCTATTCGTAAGCTCCATCTAGTATTTCCATTTATTTTAGTATTATTTCTGCACTGTTATTACAATGAATAACAAAAGTAACATTGGTACATGTACATATATGTAATAAAGAGCAAACATTTGTTTGATGAAAGAAACGTATATTTGAAATGTATTGTTTATTCATTATATGTTTTAAATTAATGTAAGTCAAATACACTTTATACTGCAGCTAGTGTACACTTCATGTAAAATCTTAATATACCATATATATAGTAACAACTGGATATTTCGTGCAATGACGGTTGCATGTCACGTTACTTTTCTTCACAATCTGAGGTATGTGTTTTCGTGTTTACATTTTAATAAACAAAATGTTAGCAATATTTTGCTACAGTATAAAACAATATTAGGTCAATGCCAGAAAAATATCAACCGTTTTGTATTCGGCACGAATTTGTTGAAGGGCTCGGTAAGCCTCACCCTAGCCCAGTTTATAAGCTTCATAAAAAAAATTTAATACTTTTGACAGTGTCCGAATATTGTATATAAATCAGATATTTGGTCATCTTTGTTGATGTAATTTAAAACATTACAATTATACGTTGTCGAAAGTTTTCTTCCATTCTCTAAAACTTTGGTTGCTCTTTAGTTATTCATAATAAGCACCATTTACAGCATTATTTGTATATTTTAAAGTAAAGTGACGTTTATAGGACTTTTGATGGATTTGTATTGTTTTAATGTTGTAATGCGGACTTGTTTGTCCTTTCGTTGTCTTTCGTTTTCAGCTTTGGGTTGTAAGTTTCCCTTCGACTTATGCGTTTTGAAGGTCCCGTAGGTAAATTCCGCATATTTTCTATGAATAAAATACATATATGTATATGGCACCCTCGTCCCCCCCATTGCCAGGGTAACGACAGCCATTTTTCTGGTAAAACAAGTTGTTTAACTGGCTGGAAATCAAGTGTAACTTCTGAATAGAACACCATCTTTCAGTTGGAACTTGTCGAAGTTGTTAATGAACCATGTATTCTCTGATGATCTTTCTAGTTGTTCTTTGGTTGGCTTGCGGTGTTGGGATACCCAATAAATCCATTCTTTCATTCTGTAATCACTCTTTTGTTCTGATTTGATGTCAACCAAGTGCTGTGCTGGTAAAGATGTATCATTCACGATTGTAGTAGTATTCAGTGATAGACTATCGACGAAAGGTTGAGTATGTTGTAGATTGCAGATGGCTTTTACAGAAGTAGCATCTAAGTTGGATGGTTTACGTCCAAGTAACTCAGGCAATCTCGATAAAGAATCAGCATCGACATTTTGGAACCTGGTCTGTAGATGATGTTAAAGTTGTATGATGCTAATGCTGCAATCCAACGGTGACCAGTTGCATCTAGTTTGGCTGATGTTAGCACGTACGTAAGAGGATTGTTGTCTGTCAGTACTGTAAAGGTGTTTCCATACAAGTAGTCGTGGAATTTCTCGGTGACAGCCCATTTTAATGCCAAAATTCTAATTTGTGTACTGGGTAATTTCGCTCGGTCTTACTGAGTCTCTACTGGCGTAAGCTATGACACGCTTCTTGTTTTCCTGTTCTTGGTATAATACAGCTCCTAAGCCTTGCATGGATGCATCAGTGTGTAACTCAAACTGTTGATTGTATCGTGGAAATCCAAGTATAGGTGGTGAAGCTAGTGCTGTTTTGAGTGTTTGGAAAGCCTTTTCTTGAAGATCTCCCATATCCATGATTGACTGTTTGGATCTCGGAGTCGTGGCTTGCGTTTCTTTGATGAACTTTTCGGTGGAGGCATTAGATCGGTGAGTGGTCTGGCTATTTTCGAAAATCTTTGACGAACTTCCGGTAGTATCCTACAAAGCCAAGGAAGCGACGGACTTCTTCTGGTGTTGTTGGACGTGGCCAGTTGGTAACCTTGTCTATCTTTGCAGGATCTGGTTGTATGCCATCTTTGGAGACGATGTGACCAATATACTTGACTTTCTCTTGAAGGAATGAGCATTTCTTTGGAGATAGTTTAAGTCCGCTTTCTCTTAACCTCTGCAGTACATTCTCTAATCTGACCAGATGTTCCTCGTATGTATCGGAGAATATGATAAGATCGTCCAGATAAATGAAGCAGATATCAAGATGGAGGTCTCCTAAGATCTCTTCCATTAACCTCTGATATGTCGCTGGGCTGTTGACTAATCCAAACGGCAAGCGGTTGAATTCGTAAAAGCCAAGTGGACCGACAGTGAAAGCAGTTCTCTGCTTGTGGGACTCTTCTACCTCTACCTGATGGTACCCGCTCTTCATATCAAGTACTGTATATAGCGTGTTGCCTCCTAGAGCGTCTAGTATCTCTTCGCTGCGTGGCAAAGCGTATGAATCCTTCACGGACCTTTGATTAAGTTGTCTGTAATCAATACACATTCTGAGTTTCCCATCTTTCTTTCGGCAAAGTACCACATTAGATGACCAAGGTGAGTGTGAGCGTCGTATTATGCCAGCTGTGAGTAGTTGTTGTAAATGTGTACGAACTTCATCAAACATGGCTGGTGGTATACGCCTATGTCTCTGCTTGAACGGTGTATCATCAGTGAGATCAATTCTATGACGAACTGCATCTGTGTGACCAATGTCTGTGTCTGACATACTAAATACATCTCTATACTGTCTAAGTAGTTGTTTGCCTTTTTCTAACTGTTCGATACTGAGTACGTCTGCTGGTAAGTTGACATCGTTCAAAACATCATAATCTGTATCATCTGGCTTATCTATATCAGCAATTGAGACCGGTTGCAGCTCACAAAGGATAGTGTTAGGTGAAACTGTTATGGTTCTCGTTGTTACATTACTGATATGTACAGGTACTAATCTGTTATCTCTGTATTCGTAGTTGACAAGTGTTGGAGCTATATCTAAGTCTATAGGTACTGCTGCCTTGTGTGTTGGTTGAAGTATTCCACATACAGGGTGGTACGGCAACTCATGGTCCATATAACCTTGAAGCATGACATCTTTATTCGGTGGAATGCGAACAGTCTTCCTCCTCTGCGCATTTAATCAATGCTAATCTGTTGCTTCTCTTGTTGAGTTCTTTCTCTCTGAGTAAAAGACAACGAAACGTCATATACCACGGGTGATCAAGTTGGCGTTTTGCAGAAATCGATGACCAAAGCGTTGTTTTACATCATCCATTGCTCTATTCAATACTTTGGTACCAAGTAGCAAAGGTACAGTCTGGTTGTAGGTACTATCAGGGACCACTAGTAGTAAGCAATGTTGTGGTATATCTGATGGTGATGCTCCAGGTAATTCTAAATCGACAGTGATGTAACCATGATACGGTAAATCTTCTCCATCAGCACATTCTATGTTAAGAATACGATTAAGTGTCTGTATAGCATGATCAGGTAAGTATTTTCGATGAAATGACTCGCTGACAGTGCTGACTGTGGAACCTGTATCTAATAATGCTGTAGCTTGAATACCATTTATCTTAACAGTGACTTCATTGGTGTTACCTAGTAGTTGGTCAGTGACATCTCGTGTTGACTGTTGCTGTTGGTATGCATATGTTCTATCTTCCGCGTTGATCTGCTGGAAGTTATAGGCTTGTCGTGAATGATCTAATCGTATACGGCAACCAATGGCTATGTGATTAAGTCCTCCGCATCGATAACATACGGATCTCTTGTTGTTGGATTAGGTCGAAGCAGGTAAGTAGTTTTGGTTGGCTTGGTTGTCAAAGTCGTTGTCCCAGTAGGGTCGCTGTCTACGTCTACGACGATGGCGTTTCTTCTTTGGACCATACTGTTCCATGACCGATTGGAAGAATGTAGTAGCCCAACTTACTTAATAAATGCCAACAACAAAACCGAAAATGAAAAAAATACTTTCACTTCCAAAACCTATGTCTATAAAAGTGAAAATTTCAAAGTCAAAGAGCCCATCTACATGCAATTTTACATTGTTGTAAAGTTTCATTAACTGTGGTATACCAATAACACTGCATGTACAAATGTATGTATGCTATCTATCTATCAGTGTTGCTGTATATAAGTAAGTGTTGATGTTACAATGCGATATAGTAATCGACCAATATATGCTATCTATCTAAAGTCTCCTTTATGTAAACAAATTAATGTATGTGAAAAGATTTTTCAAAGTGTGTAAGCAAACTATTTCAGTATACAATTATAATATATATATAAGTAAAAAGTACCTTATAAAGCTAAGTTACTATTCCAATTCAAATCACAATAATAGGAATTAATTTAAACAACAAAGTTCTATTTTCAATTAAGAAAATCAAAAGTCTAAGTTACTTAAGTAACTTCGGTTTCTAAATCTTCATAACTGGAAAACGGTATAAAATGTTAATGTAAATAAACACATGTGGACATCAACGGATGTAAATACTGGCACGTGCATCTTCGGACATCTGCGCATGGTTGGTAAACAAACACATCACGTGGTCTCATCTGTCGTCTGCTTCAGTGGTCACTAAACACACACACTGGTAACCTAATATGACTGTGCCATCAATCCATAAACTACGTGGGCGCCATTTTGTAACAGTGTCGTATCTTGGGTAAAGAAACAACAAACTCTGCTCTATAGGGTTCGGATGATTTAATAACCAGTATAGAAAATAAACTCTGAAATAACAACATCACAATTATAAATAACAGTTCTATTTTATAAAACACAAATTACAAATTATCAGATACTGTACTAGTAAAATACCATGCTCTTTATTACTGTACTATACTACGAAATTAATATTAAATACATTCAGTAAGTTCTTTCATATGTCACGTGTTCTCTTATTTCTCATTGTGGTACACTACACAAGAATGTAACCCTTGATCATAAATAGTGTACTATATAATGTTTACTGGTAAACTATGTGTACAGGTACAAAACTAAAGTTAAAACTGCACATATAACAATTAACTAATCGGAACATAATATATTATTTGTTCTTTACATACTATTATATTACAACAATCATTAAGTTGAAAATACTATTTTTATAAAGACTAATTAAGCCAATATCTTAAATATGCTTAAAACCCTATATTTAAAGGAAATAATCCATAACGTTCTGTTTACAACATTACAAAATTAAAAATAGATTAACTCTTACCACTTGTGGAGTGAGTTTTACTGGTAAGAAGTAGGCACAGTTCACAAGTAATACTCTGTATATAACTACATCAATGGAGTCCTAAAACCAAAATGTAATCATAAACATTGCATTTTGAAATTTTGGACATTTTTGTTGTTTCCATGGTAACGGCGGCCATCTTGAAAATGCCATACCCCGATTGCAAATCTGCACATGCTGGTTAACATTATGGTATAGACAATTGTTCATACAGCTGGACAAAAAAGTGGAAGAAAAATAAGAAATAACAATATGTAGGACTCTAAAGTACGATGGGAACGCTAAAACGCGATGGTCACGCTTAAGTGCAATGGCCTACGCTAAAGTGCGATGATTTGATACGCTAAAGTGCGATGGTCTGTGCTATTCATTTGAACACGCTAAAGTGCGTTTTTCCGCAAAAGAATCGACGTTTTTTAGCAACGTTTAACAGCATTATGACGAGAATGTTTGTCCAGATTAAGGGTTTTTATTACACAAGAAAAGAAAGAAGAGAGAAACAAATAATCACAATCTGGAACATTTTTGGTCGTTGTTGGGGGAGGTTATCTTAATTTGTAAAATTGTAAAAAGACATTTAATCAAAACAGCTGGGGTACCAAAAACAGTTTTCTTTTTGACTTTCTAATTGAATAATTCTATAAAAAAATTAAAAAATGGTTTGTTATTTTTGTTAGATAATGGATATACCTCAACTAGACAGCAACCTAACGAACAGATGTGTAGTATCATCATATGATTGCCAATAAGACAACTCTCTATCCAAGACCTAATGTCATTAATGTATGCAAATTCACGTTATAGTATGACCTTTAACGCGGAGCATTGGCTTACACTGCATAGTATTCTATAAAGACCAAAGGGCCTCAAAACAACCAGTATAAAACAATTCAAACGAGAAAAATAACAACCTGATTTAAATACAAAACAATGAACGAACAGCAAATATGAAATATACCAACAAAACGACTACCACTAAATTCCGGATATACTAACTACTGCAATGTAACCATTACACGTTTTGGACAACTATCGTACTTTAAATAAAAATAAGAAGATGTAGTATGAACTATCCATCCAACTCCAGATGTTGTTCATGTATGCAACTAATAATCATACGGCCTTCAACGTAAAGCCTTGTCCCATGCCGCATAACAAGCTATATATAGTTATACAATGACCAGTGTACAACAATTCAAAAGAGAAAGACTACGGCTTGATAAAAAATAAATAAAACAATAAAAGAAAATGTAATAGGAACTCAGCAACAAACGAAAACCATTGCTTGAACCACATTCCCGTTACACCATCGTACTTTAGCGTGTTATACCATCGCACTTTAATGTGTAATTAGGTCGCACTTAAAAAACAAACAACCATCGCACTTTAGCGTCTGACACCATCGCATTTTAGCGTAGACCATCCGACTTTAGCGTGACTATCGCACTTCAGAGTACCATCGCACTTTAGAGCCCTACACATATATATATAATATATATAATAAGCAAGTCTAAAAGGGTACAACATCACCAAAAAAAGTAAAATCATGAACAAATGTTAAATATTTAGGATAACTAATATCCTTCATCAGTAAGTTGTCAAATGATTCTTATGTTGACATGTGGTAGTCAAGCTGAAATAATAATCTTGATCGTTATACAAATTATCAGGAATCAATACGATACGCTGGTAATTTTTTTTAATATTGATGTTTGGGAGAAGGAATGAATTCCTTAAAACTGTAAGAGTCCTGTACTGAAGCCTGAGTTACATGAAACAAGTGATGGTAGGGATTCATTCTATGTTTTTTTCATTAATGCACTCTGAGGAAACTGTCCTAAACTTTCTTATCCAAAAACTTTCCCGAGTAAGTCTGTTGGCCCTTGACCAACCCTCGTTGTGGTCTATGATAGTGATGGTAAGGTTTTTGAGATCAGCTTGGGCGTGCCCAGGTGATCTCAAATGACGAATTACGGGGAGGTCGGCCTTGCAGGTGTCGTCACTTCGATGACCATTCATATATATATATCTATATAAGATATTCATATTTGTGTTCTATTGATTTTCCTTTCAGGACAAATTTTGCACTCATCCGGATTTATTTTAAAGATTTGTCTATCACAATGACTGAACAAGTGGCGAAATATGAAAATGCTGGAGACATATTTGGTAAGGTCCATGACATTCTTCATCTCAGTTTTTAAAACAAAACACTATGACATTGCTTTCCGTGCATGCGACACGTGAAAATGAAACAACGGAAATTTGAACACAAAACATTATGTAAAACAAGAAATGAATGAGTGCACGGTAAATAAAAAGATGTCGACAGGACAAAAAGATAAAAAAAAAGTCCATAAAACACTATTCAGAAAGATAATGACTGAGCAACATGAAAACAACACAACCTGGGGTTTAATTCGGATGCTCTCCTGGAGTGAGTAGTGCGGGTTGTACCTCCATTTTTGCTGTACTGTTTTTACATGAACACTCAAAGATTTTTTAGGCATAACAAGACGTATGAGTTTATTGGTAGGTACCAAACATGACCATTTGTGAATCATAAAAAAACACTCACAAATGGAAGTTGCAAACTATTTATTTTTTTTGGAAATGTACAAAATCTGAATTTTCAAAAAGTCATAAATCGTTATCAAAGTCAAAACAGAGGATTCAAAACAGATGATACCCTCTAAGACTATAAGTCTACCTACAAAACTTGTTTCCACCATGTTTGGATCCGAAATAATATATACATGATATAGTATTATCAATTCAATTTAAGTTGGTTCATATTAGATTTTTGCTTTTTGCAGCAAACCTAGGGGGACAACTAGGACTGTTTCTAGGAGCCAGTATTTTGACCATTACCGAACTTTTGGAGTTTATCATATTTCTGATTTGGTCTTTCATACATAGGGTCAAGAAAAAAGGAAGCGATGATCAAAGCAAAACGCCTGTGGAAAGATTTAAACCGACCAAATACTGAACTCTATTAACAATATTGAAATCAGATATTGTCACTTTTGTTGTTGAAATACCCATCTTTATACGATGTACCAATAATTGCAGAAGCATGTCCTGGCTTTTTCTCCCTGCACAATTATGCAATAGGGATTGAACTTAATAGTGAGCATTTGGATTATATAAATATTTTATATCAAGTTTATTTATTCTAATACTATTACTTATTTTAAGAACATTATTTGTATCTGCTATATATCTTAGAAAGTATTTTTGTGACTTATGTTATTGGCAGTAAACATTAAATTATATGATCCTTATATACAACAGTGATACTTTTAAAAGAAAAGCGAAGGATAAAACTAAGTTTTATCTTTTTTTTATAAACAAAAAGATTAATTTACATGTAGATAGCTAGAAATACAAAAAAATTAACTAAAAAAGTAATATTTTCCTTCCTTTCGAAAAAAAAAACGAATTTTATTCACCTCAAAACTTAAATAGTATGCCGCTTGTATGAACTTTTACCTTGAAGTAAAGTTCAGGATTTGAAAATGTAACAAGTAAGTTACATCATTACGTATTCATTGCTACGATTTATGTTCTTATATAAAAATGAGTAATATTTTAAACTAAGAGCAATAATCACGTTTTATATTTTCGCCGATATCATTATCAGCACAAATGTTCGTAGCCATGGACTAGCAATTATAATCTTAGAATGATTAGTATACAAGTATGTGCATCCATTCATGTTTAAGTCATATCCTTTTAATAAATTATATGCTATTTAGTAGAATGATAAATATCAAGCCATTAAAATAATTATTACTTCACAATCAAGTAAACACAAATGATTTGGCAAGATTAATTGGACACTAATCAAAAGAGAAGGATCAATAACATGAATATAAAACCATTGCATCCTGAAATATAATATGCTTTCAAAACATTTAAATTGTTTATGTCAGCACAATATCCATCAAAATGTTAACTTTTTTATAATCTTTATATTAAAAGAATTGGAAATTATTAGGTTCAAATAGAACACAAGTGACATAAAATTAAATTGATTTTTTGTCCGTTTCAGAAACTAAACTCAGTAAAAGGAAAACAATGTAATTGTAACATGTATGATTTACGTCATAAAAGAATCGAAAACTTGAAACATACTCTTAAATTCAAACGCTAAAGAAAAGAAAAGGATAAGAAAACAGTTTATTATTTTTCACATATTGATTGTGGTAAAATAAACAACATAATTTACATATATACACTGTACACATAAAACAATCGAAAAGCAGTCAAAAATGCGGGCAAGTGTCCTCTTGATAAAAAGAAATCCCTTGCACAAAAGCCTCCTACACAGAATCACTTATCCCTTTTAAATATGTGTAATGCATTTTTGGATTTTCTTTTTTAACATTTTTAGTAAATATTTTATATCATTAAAGTTCTTTGTAAAATTCTATTTTATTTATTGATTTGTTACTTTGATTCCTAGAGTAGCATTTGTTTGTTGGTGGCTGTCCTCCTGGAATACTTACACTAGTGGGTGTCTTCCTGGAATACTTACACTGGTGGGTGTCTTCCAGGAATACTTACACTGGTGGTTGTCTTCCTGGAATACTTACACTGGTGGGTGTCTTCCTGGAATACTTACACTGGTGGGTGTCTTTCTGGAATACTTACACTGGTGGTTGTCGTCCTGGAATACTTACACTAGTGGGTGTCTTCCTGGAATACCCAACTGGTGGTTGTCTTCCTGGAATACTTACACCGGTGTGTGTCTTCCTAAAATAAATACACTGGTGGTTGTCTTCATGTAATACTTACACTTTAGACAATATCTATTCCTCGAAACCCAACAACAAAAATCAAATAGACAATAAAAATCAGTCGAGACAATAATTTGATTGAAATGAAACGGAATAAAATGGAAAATAATCTAAAAACTTAAAATTTTGAAAATAAAACTAAAACAAATATATGGAATAAGTTACATATATAGCTGTTTTTTTTTTAATGAAATTACCGAAATGGAGGTAACGACTGTTACATAATAAAATTAAAATTTGTGAAATGTGTGCTTAATCTATTTTATTGTGACATGCGCTTTGCTATTTACATGTATGTGCTTTTTATTGTTCTTTATTTTTATTCATACATTTCTGTGTTTATTTACATGATTATAAGAATCCTTGACCTATAAATTACTTCGAGTGATCCGAGTTTTTGACACGACCGAGTTCGACACATCGAGTTTCGACTGTATATTGAAATGATTGTTAGATTAAAAATATCTCCTATGTCAAACATTTTGTATTATGAAATTATGAAATCATCACCGATAAACAATCAATAAACAAAAAGGAAGTAGATTGTAACAGAAAACCCAGTAAAATATATATCCGTCGATTCCAGCGTTTTCAATTTTTAGATGTTGGTTACTTAAGTTATGCTTAGAAGCTAATATGGAATCTCGGGGGGTGGGGATGCCTATATACAAGGTGATAGAACGTGCCGCTACAATAGGTCACATTTTGCAGCATGAAATATGTGAATAGGTAGGGAAAACTGTCAGAAATATATGATAAGGTCAATAAAGTTCCCAATACTTGTTATATGAAAAGCACTGTATTTTTTCACAGCCGAAAGTCTCGCCGTAAGTAAACATTACATAAGGAATCTGAGCCTCAGATCTGAACTCTGAGCAAAGGTGATATTTGTGGTATTTGCTAAATTATGCCGGAATGTGATTCTCGTCCGCTTCTTGACTAATAATTAAAGAGTATCACGTACCAAATTTTCCCTCTTTTGACACTTTGGTATTCCACTTATCCAACACACCACACGAAACACAACCGATTTGGGAAAAGGTTACATTTTTACCTACATAATATATGAAAAGGTGTACATTTTTAAAATCTAAATTATATGAAAAGGATGGGGCAACAGAATCACAGCGACACCCCTACCAATTAATTATTGAAGCCCCCGGGTATGGAATACTGTACGACATTCAAGTATTGCGTTTCATATCACGATTTCCTGCAGATAGGGCTGCATTTTCAAGAATACCATTGAGTAAAGAATACTTAATGGGTGAGTTGGAAGTCCTTAAATCTTATGGACACCACCATGTTTGCATTGGTCATTATCGAATAATTGTGTCATAGTTCTGATCACAAATATGTTCCGTATGTCGTGAGACACACCATACCACGGGTACCCCTAGTAGATCGAGATCTGTTTTTCATTCCAAAGCATATGAGGCAAACCCGGTTTTTGTTTAGATTTCGTATCTGTTTTTCTGTGTATTTTCTTTTCTTTTTTCTTTCGCTATGATGCAGTTTATTTTCTTCACCTTAAAATTATTCTATTCCTTCTACCCTTTTTTGTATCCTTTTCTATATGATGATGATGATGGATGGCTGCTTAACGTCCAGCGGCAAATTAATATGCATATTCAGGATGAGAACAAGTTAATGTTATATGAATATTTACCCTGCATTGTTCTAGACCGACACGCTGAGCCGGATTTTTAACGTGCTAGGTCACAAGGTAACAGTCCACAGAAAGACATGTCCCCCGGACACATTATTCTGACTCTGAGCCGACCAGTCTTTGCTCTTACTCCTCAATGCCGCGTGCTTAGCGGAGAAGCAGCAGATACCAATTTTTAAGTCTTTGGTTTGACCCGGCCGGGGTTCGAACCCACGACCTCCCACACTCGAGGCAAACACGCTTCCACGAGACCACTGAAGCGGTTTTTCTTGTATGAAAATATTGTACCTGAGATCACCCGCAGTTTTTGGTGGGGTTCGTGTTGTTTAGTCTTTAGTTTTCTATGTTGTGTCTTCTGTACTATTATTTGTCTGTTTGTCTTTTTATTTTTAGCCATGGCGTTGTCAGTTTATTTTCAATCTATGAGTATGAGTCCTCTGGTATCTTTCGTCCCTCTTTTGTAACGTCAAAATAAGATATTAACATGAATTGGGTCTATTGCAGATCTTTGACTGTTTCTATTTTATTTATTCATAACTTTAATAAAAATGTGGGCACATCAATTTTATTAATTTGCCGAATACATATAACGGTATTGTACTATTAAACTACAACTGTTGTTTAATCCAATACAATGAATTAAAATAGCCTTGTAAGTGGTACTTTATATTAAGCATCAAATATTGAAAGTTAGCTCCTTAGTGATGTATCTTTAACTTGTCAATGTTATTTTGTATGCAATTTTCGATTTGGTAGCCCCGTGTGGTAATCATGCGGTCTCTTTAATATTTACTTAGAAGTATTTGTCTTACCCGATTTCGACAAAGAAATTACAAATGATTTAAGAGGCGATTTGTGATAATATTTGAAAACATTGAACTTAAAACTTTTACCAATATTTTGCTCAAGACATATATTTCATTTCTAATAACTCACTTAACAAAACCTACATTTTAGCTCACCTGGGCCAAATGAGCTTTTCTCATCACTTGGCGTCCGTCGTCGTTAACATGTACTACAATCTTCTCCTTTAAGACTTCTAGGCCAAATCTAACCAAAGTTGGCCACAATCATTGTTGGGGTATGTTTGTTAAAAAGTGTGTCCGATGACCACGCCGGTCAACAAACATGGCCAACATGGCTTGAAATAGAACAAGAAATGAAGTGTAGTCTATTATCTTGAAAACCGCTATAAAAAGAGAAAATCTTACAAAGTAAAAATTTTAAAATGTGGAGATCTACTTATTGGACATTACATAAAAACTATCAGACGACTTTTTGAAGAAGTTATTGCCCTTACATGACGATTTTTCCATTTTTTTCTATTTTTGCCTTTAATCATGAAATTATAATAGAAAGAGAGAAACTTTTATAGCAAAAGTGTTCAGCAAGACAAGATCTACATAAAGTTAAAATGACCGAAATCGTCGGAAGAATCGTTGGCGCTATTGGAATAATAGCTCTTTAATTGTGATTTTCAGTGTTTGATGTGTTTGAGATTTTGATTTTGCCATTTGACAAAATACTTTCCGTTCTGAATTTTCCATTAAGTTGATATTCTTTGTTATTTTACTTTTGACTTTTATCTTGAAAACTAATAGATTGAGAGAAATTTTTAACAGCAAAAATGATCATCAAAACAAGACCTACAAATAAGTAACATGTCAAAATTGTCCGACGACTCCTTGTAAGAGTTTCTGTCCCTTTGATTTTTACCAATTTTTTTTTTTTAGTTTTTGCCTTAATGGAAAATAAAAATAAGCAAACTTTATCAGCAAGAGACGACCAACGAGTAAGCCTAATGACCGAAATCTTCAGTCGAATGACTTCTTTTTGGAGTTCTTGCTCATTAATGACAATATTTACCATTATTTTTTGCGTTTTTGTCTATTATCTTGAAAATTATAAAAGATAAATAGACAATTAAAGCAAAAATGATCAGCAAGTCAAGTTTAACAAATACATCAAATTTTGCCGAAATTGTTAGCAGACTCTTTATAGAAGTGATTGCCCTTTTTACCCCTTTATGTGTTTTGGGCAAAAACTAAGAATAAAGAAAAACTGTAAACAAATTAATCCTTGATCACTAGTTAAGAAAAATAATCCTTTAATTAGCTTGCTACAGTAATTTCAATATCAATTTACCTATTCACTAATTTCTAAAAGACGATATGATCGACAAAATACCTTGTTTGGACGGCCATGTTCCTCTTTCCGCATCATTTTGTGTATATTTTACAACTCGAAGAAAGGTATTAGCAAAATACCGAACTTCAAGGTAAATTCAAAACGGGGAAGTTCTTAAACGGTAGACTGTATCAACCAACAGAACGAATGGAAAACAACTGTCACATTCATGACTTGGGTATGCATTTTCCGAAAAAAAAGTATTGGGTTAAACCTGGTTTTATAGCTAGCTAAACCTCCCACTTTTATGACAAAATTTGGTGAGCAGCACAAACAGACATTATAGATTAATGTGGCAATAATTGGGATCCGTCAGTCAAAATTTTGTAAAGATACATCACAGACATACAACATTCTTGATTTAAAATTCAATCCAACATACAATAAATCTGAGAAAGACAAACAAACAAAAACTTTTTTGTAGTTAATATTAAATACTGTATATAGTATACACTTTCTTTGTAAAGTACAAATTGAGTAAAATACAAATACACGGGTAAACAAAATTTAAAAAAAAAAACAACTGTACACACCTCTTGCGTTCTAATGCCATCTTTGAACCAACCAGCACCAGGAACGCTCGAGGTCAAAACATGCCATTACAGGGAAAACTGTAAAGTAAATAACAATATATTCAACTTCAGCACCTAGAATCTCGAACGGTTTACGAAACATGTTTTAATAGAGCTTTCTTACAATTTGACGAAGGTTACATACACTTGACGAATCATAAGTAAGACCAGTTTGAGGGATCCTTAATTTTGACCTTTAAATTCTTTTCAAAATATGACATATTTATGTAATCTTAATCGCGACTTTCAAGGGACCTAGATAGCGTTTCGAAAAGTTTAACACTTAAAATTTTTTTTTTTTCCTTCTCCCAGTTTTTGTTCATAAATTTTGTCCTAATATTGTAGAGGCTTTGTCTGACAAATTTTGATGATTCACATAGACAATTTTATGATGGCATGCTCATTGATAAAACACGACTGAGACTTAGGTCTTTAAGCTTACTTATGATATCGTTTTTTTTTTTTTTTTTTATACATGTAATTGCGTTTTCTTCCAAGCATGTTTACTGTTTAATCATCAGTATATAATCCAGAAAATATAAAGTGCAAGATTGTTCATGTGTTTTCTTTTGAACATCTGAGTGCATATGTATGTAAATGAACAATTCAAGATCTATAATTAGTTGATCTATATATAATTAGAGCTCAAGGGCGGATTTAGGAGCGGGACGCACACAACGAGTCTTCACTCGGCAGACATATTCCTATTCTCGATCCCCGCCTTGGTCTATAATATGCACAACTAAACCAGAGAAACAGTCGGAGTAACCTTCCGCAACACCTTTTTCAGGGTGTTTTTTCTCTAACTTGTTGCTTGTTAAGGTGTAAGACTACCAATTAAAAACCCCTATATCAACCAATTTTTTTTCAATTTTCACAGCTTTCTAAATATTTTACCTTAAGTTTAACTTCACTGAAGCCCGCTGCGAGTATATCCTGAATTGTACATGATATATCACTTTTCGATATGCCAATTTTCAACAAATGTGTAAAGTCTTGTAGTGAAACACGACCTTTCAGAAGTCTACTGCTACGAAATTCTACCCCTGGTTTTTCCGGGAAATCTTAAACAAATATATTAGAAAGCGCATAAATCCTCACTTTGTAATGAAAAATCAGAGACAAGTAAATTGTGGCTCAAAATGGTTTGAATATTTTTCTCTTTCACCAACATTTTATTTCTTCAAATTTGCTTGTTAATTTAATTAAACAATGTCATCAAAAACACTGTTTTAGATTCGATCTTAATTGGAGTGATTGAACTAGTGGTTTGACACCTTTATCCTTTTTGTTTTGGATCAGTTAATGCTTGCTATGCAATATGGACTGTATACAGTGATATAAAGTTCATATGGAACTCTTTTTGCATTGTTGTTGATGATCATCTATTTTTTGGTAGGCTGTTTTCTCGTGGACATTTATTCTATATCTAACTACAAGTGCCTCAATCAAACCAGTTGTGCATCTACCATGAACTGCAGACATTAGTAGTTGAAAACAGACCATGAAAAATCATTTAGGGAATACAAAGGCATCGACCATTTACCTTTTAACTTTCAGAGGGTATAGTTTTTATTCTATTTCACATTTCTTCAATGCGGTCGCAAGTTTTGCATTGTTTTTATGATTAACATTTAAATTCTAAACTAATGGAAAAAAAAACCTTCTAATTTCATCAAAACAACTGTGTTTTCACCCTTCTTATAGTTTTTTATTTTTATAAATCTGTCCTTACATTGTAGTATCGTTGTCTGACAAATCTTAATGATTCACGTTGACAATTTGGTGATAGCATATTCGTTGATAAAATGATTCTGAATTTTGTTGTTAAATTAAGAGTGCCATACTGCAACAATTTCATTAAAATATTAATGGTTTCAACATTTAAATACTTGAACAATTCCCGCTCAAATGTGTGAAATCATGGTTAACATAAGCAATGTATTAGACGTAAATGTATTTTAAACTACATTTCATTATTTTCAGAATTAAGTGCGTGTTTGATTAGCAACATTCTTTGTAAGGACACATTTGATTTAGAGAAGAATGCCGTTTTTTTTTTTTTTTTTTTCCTTTTCTCGGATAAAACATACACTCTTAGTTTATATCGTGAGAATATAATACATGTTCCTTTTTAGGTTCGTACGTACCTTTTGTCAAAAGCTCTAATGAAACTGATTTAATCATATGTAACCTTGCATTAACAAAAAAATACAGATACCACGTATAAAGACCTTCTAAAACATTTATCGTTTTTTCCGCATCTTATTAGTAATTATATGTTCGGCTCTGAGAATTGTTTTATTTTTTCAAAGCAATTGCGTGATATACTCACTCATACAATTAAATGGTCTTTCTTCAGATGATCTGATGATTTTAACTACTTACTGGCCTCTCACATATAATTCCGATATCAATTGAAATTTATGATCAATTCGAAACACCACCAAACTAGTAATTGATCAAATCTGTAGGAAGACAAATAACCTATAGTTGTTAATTTCTATGTCATTTGGTCTCTTGTGGAGAGTTCTCTCACTGGCAATAATATCACATCTTCTTTTTTTAAAAAATGCAGATAAAACACTCATGATTCTTAAATATCTGTCAACAAACCAATAATTTTCTACCGAGAGCCTCAAACAGAGAACATTAATTTACCATTATAATTCGCTGCATACTTTACCATTTTATATTAATGATTAAATGACGAAAGTCACAGTATATTACTATACGCCGTCGGCGGCGGCGTTTACTATTTGTATAAAGATTTTTTTTTGTCATGTGAATTTCTCACTTATCATGAGTAATAGGATAACCATATTTTGTATATGGGTTCCTTGCAACGTCTACATGTCCGTCAGGCATGGTTCACCTGACCTCGACCTCATGTCTCGGATCAGTGATCAAGGTTAAAGTTACGTGATAAGGTCCGTTTCTCAAATACTATAAGCAGAAGGTCAACTATATGTGGTGTATGGAATAACTGTAATAGGTACAGTACATGTCAGTCTGGCAGGTTTCATCTGACCTTGACATCACTTTCATGGTTCATTGGTCAATGTTAAGTTTTTGTGTTTTGATATGTTTTTCAAGTACTATAAGCCATAGGTCAACTATATTTGGTGTTGGAAGGATAGTAAAGTGTACATGTCTGTCTGGCAGATATCATCTGACCTTGACCTCATTTTCATGGTTCATTGGTCAATGTTAAGTTTTTGTGTTTTGGTCTGTTTTTCAAGTACTATAGGCAACAGGTCAACTATATTTGGTGTATGGAATGATTGTAAGGTGTACATGTCCGTCTGGCAGGTATCATCTGACCTTGACCTCATTCTCATGGTTCATTGGTCAATGTTAAGTTTTTGTGTTTTGGTCTGTTTTTCAAGTACTATAAGCAATATGTCAACCATATTTGTTGTAATGAATGAATGTTAGGGTACATGTCTGTCTGCCAGGTTATCATCTGACCGTGACCTAATTTTCACGGTTCATTGGTAAATGTTAAGTTTTTGTGTTTTGGTCTGTTTTTTAAGTAAAATAAGCAATAGGTCAACTATATTTGGTACATGGAATGATTGCAAGGTGTATATGTCTGTCTGGCGGGTATCATTTGATCTTGATCTCATTCTCATGATTCATAGGTCAATGTTTTTTTTTTTTCGTCTGTTTTTCAATTATCATAAGCAATAGGTCAAATATATTTTGTGTATATAAAAATTGTAAGGTGTATATGTCTGTCTAACAGCATTTATCTGAAATGAGTTTCTGTAATGCTTTTAGTTAAACCTTTATCTTTAAGACTTTTAACATAAAATCAATGGTCAGTAAAGCAGGCGAGACATTTCAGTGTGTACACTCTTGTTAGCTACCTTATTCACCATTAACATAATTCGCGATGCACTGCTGCACCGTGACATTATGTACCAGATAGGTTAGCACTAGTAGGTTAATGTCACTCCCATAGGGTATACGTGGAATTGTTGGTCATTACAATTTCATTTTTCACAACTTTTTTTAAAACTTTTTAAAATCCAATTATTTAATTTCCCTGATAACAAATTGCAATTTTTTTTTGTACAATTTTGCAAAACCAGTGTTGTTTTTATTTTTTATTACCACTGGAAAAACTGGTACTTTGGATGGGAGACCAAAAGATACTTTACCATTCTCAATATTATTTAAATAAATGGATCTTTAAAGATCTAAAAGCTTAGAGTTCTGTCAATGCGATAAATACTAATATTCCCTTCTGTATTGTTCTTTTTTTAATGAAATAAAGTAGAACATTTTTTATGTTTACTTATAAAGTGAATATAAAAATAGAAAATCTATCTTTGTCTTGTGTGAATAACTTTTTGAGCATATGTGGATTTTGATGTGCTATATTAAAAAAAAAATCTTTTTCAGGATTTTATAGTATGCTTTCTTCTGTAAGACTGTTGCGTTAATTGTCAAAACAGAGATTTATAATAACACTTGACCTAAACATTGTGCAACACTTAATATTTATGTCTTCTACAGACAATAGATAAACGTGCATTTCAGCCTTTAACTGCGATTTTCTTAAAATGAACTTTGCGTCGTAATCTGTATTTTATCTTTACGGTCTGCAAGAATCAGCTGGAAAGGAAGATTAACAGCACTTTTATGACGTCTAATTTGTCCTTATTCTCCACTTATTCGATACGAATTCTTTGTTTGACTTCTTCTGTAAAGAGGAATAAAACATAACACGACTCCGCTCAATATAACCAGACCTCCAACATAATAAAAAGGAATGCTGTAACTGCCGGTGCCATCATATAACCAACCTGAAAGTAACATTTCTATATTTTATATGAACACATTAAGTTAGATATAAACTTCAAGCTATTACATGTATAAGAGCATTACTTCAGACTGAAATATGAAGTATGCCCTATTTGTTGAATCTCAATTATTTTGTGTGAATCATATATGAAACTGAACGCTTTGTTTTGCATTGTGATAATTGTTAAGTCTAACTTTTTTTTATCTGTTTTCGTATTGCCAAAGGTTAAAGTTTTCACTGCACTTTGTTTGCTCCTAAACGTTCCCAATTGCTCTTGCATTCTCTTGTTTTGGTGTACCCCCGTCGTACTGCCCTTGCTATTTTCTTGACTGGTCGTACATCTGCCTTGATACTCTTGATTCGTCTTGCTTGGTTGTTTATCTGTTCTATTTCTCTTAATCTTTTTTAGCTGTACACTTTCTTGTTGTTCTTGATTTATTATATTTGGTTGTACATCTGTCTTATTTTTCTTGATTTATCTTGTTTTTCCATACAACAACATTTTTTTACTGTACACCAGCCTTATTGCTTTTGATTTGTTTAGTTTGTTTGTACATCTGCCTTTTTAGTACTGGGTATTTTGTTTTTTAATTTTTAATTTTAATAAGAAGTCACTTTTTAAGTTCATTGTTTCGGTAGTTTTTGTTTTGTGTAATGTTTATCGTAGTCAATTCTCTTAAACGTCGTCGCTTGACCTTATACTTAGTTAATGTCTCTGTTCTTTTTACCGGTAAAAGTCTTGTATATCCGTCGTCCTGAAATACTTGTTTCTCATTTTTTTTAATTTCAGATTTTTTTTAGGGTTTGAAAATTTAAATGATCGATGGATTACAAATTAGATGATGTCTTGTGGTTAGGTAAGATTTAATTACCAATCCGCTGTTGTGAGATGTCTAATCTTTATTACTTTTCAATGTATTTTATAGGAGTAACATGTGTCACATGTGTAGCTAGATCTTCTAACCCTTCCTGAGCCCCTGGGAACAATTGGTTTTAGATGGTTTCTTGTTGGACAGTCTTTAGTTTTCAATGTAGTGTCCTATGGAAAGGTTTTCATTTTCGTCGTATCTCGTTTTTGCCGCTGAATTGTCAGTTTCTCTTCGACTAATGAGTTTTGATTGGACCCTTGGTATCTCCCGCCTCTTTTTGTATATCTAATAAACCTTACCACATATAGGTGGACCTAGGAGAGTACCAATTCCCTGGAACATCATTAGTAGTCCTAATGCTTTATCTAAGCGTTCTGACCCGAGGAGGTCAACCAGTATCACAGTATTCAAACTTACAAATACACCTTTATTAATATAAAATCAAATGTCTTTTAATTGATAAAAAAAACTAACGTAATTGTTTTTTAGTATGGCCTCTCATTTTATGATTAATATATAGTACGTCTGAACTAGTGACGACTCTACAACAGATTTTATCCATCGGATCACCAGCAGTGATGGTGATACAAGGCTTAAAATACATTCTGTATATATAATTCGTCTAAACAACAGCCCAACAAAGTTAGATCTGTAAATTTGCGGAAGCCTTGTATCACCATCACTGATGGTGATACAAGGATGAAAATACATTCTGTATATATAATTCGTCTTAACAACAGCCCAACAATGTTAGATCTGTAAATTTGCGGAAGCAAATTTTTTGTTCTTCCCTGGCCGGGATTCGAACTCATGCTACTGAGATATCGTGGCACCAAATCTCCGATGGAAAATGTCTGTCATAAAGATGTCACATGTTTGGACGTGTTTATATATACATAAAGTTGCCACATGTTTAGATGTATATATAGAGACATTGTCGAAATCCGGATATGGTGTACGAAAACCTTTGCACCTTTTGTTTGCGGTATATCATCTTTTCCGAAAGTTTATTGTTTTCTGTTTTGTATTAAATTTATAATTAAGATCCATTTTTACATCGGTGATCCGTTTATTTGGCAATTGCCAATGGCAGTCAGCAGGGTTTAAGAAATTTGTTGTTCGACCTGTTAGTCACATGCGTTTTGTTAAAATATACTTTTTCACTTTTTTGGTCTTTTGGAAAATGTTGTTTGTGCTGTATTTAGACCCCTCTAACAAGAAATTTGTTTTGCATGCACACGTATAAAAATTGCGGTTTTTATCCAACGCAATCATAGGTTTGAACGTTGTTTTCAATTTAGACTTGTATATATATATAATATATGTTTGGACGTATATATATATATATATATATATATACGTCCAAACATGTGACATCTTTATGACAGACATTCTCCATCGGATAGCACGTGGTTATACAGGGCTGACACCATATATATATAATTCGTCTAAAATTTAGCCCAAAAATGTTAGATCGTCAAATTTGCGTTAGCAAATTTTTGTTCTTCCCTCAGCGGGATTCAAACCCTTGCGTCTGTGACATCGTGGCAGCACCGCCTGCACCGTGTCCAGCGCCCTAGACCACTCGACCACCTAAGCTACATAAAAATATAGCTTTCGGTGGTCGATGTAATACCTTTCCTCGTCGGCTTTATCTAGGGTTGTAACACATTAAATGATGTATAGTGGCAAGTAGATGGAATATCTTTCAGATCAGCTATTTTGTCTGTCGTAAAGGATGATAATGTTAATTGTCATGCCACCACATATAGCCTAGGTGGTCGAGTGGTCTAGAGCGCTGGACACGGTGCAGGCAGTGTTGTCACGATGTCACAGAAGCAAGGGTTCGAATCCCGCTGAGGAAAGAACAAAAATTTGCTAACGCAAATTTGAAGATGTAACATTGTTGGGCTTACTTTGAGACGAATTATATATATATACGTCTACACAAGTGACAACTCCATCCATTGGATCACCAGTGAAGTTGATACACGGCTGAAAACACATATTATACTCATAATTACTCTAAATATCAGCACAACAATTTTAAATCTGCAAATTTGCGGAGGCAAATTTTTGTTCTTCCCACGCCGGGATTCGAACTCATGCTATTGGGATATCGAGACAACACCGCCTGCACTGTGTCCAGCGCTCTAGACCACTCGACCACCTAGACCGAACTTAAGAATTCAGCTTTCATATATATAATTCTGATAAAAACAATAAAACAAGATTATGTCAAAGAAGAAAAAGAACTGTGGTCTTTCAAACGTATCAATCGTTATCTACGTTACTTTTTAGTCATAAAGCTCTTCAACTGTTTCGGTTCTTATACATACTTGGCTTTCAAATATTCGGCTTTGATGAAGGTAAATCCAGAAAGCACTTCGGATGCATGAAATTTATAACGTGTTGTTTCCATTTTTCACTTCTTATATACAATGAAAACTCATTTGTCAATTTAATGTATAATGGAAAGTGTATTGTCGCTTGCAGTACTTCTGCATTACCTTATAAAATTAATTCGAGTGGAATTTACCTAGACACATGTTAACAGATATAATCAACAAAACTAATATCAATATCTTCAATAAAAAGAAAGCGAATCTTCAGACGAACTTATTTATTTCAATGAAAGGATATCGCCCGGTCCCAGCAAATCCTTAGAAGGCTTTCAGACGTCAGAGCAATCTTAGATAACCAGTTAGTGTTCAGTAACACTTTGAAAATATTTATGTCATTACCTTATCAAATTAAGATTAATTCGAGTGGATTTTACCTAGACACATGTTAACAGATATAATCAACAAAACTAATACCAATCTTCAATAAAAAGAAAATGAATCAAAACCCCAAACAACATCGTTGTTCTGTGTAAATATCATTACATAAACTGCTTGATAAATGAATTAGGTATTGACAATTCACTTGGAAACTCAACATATACCCTCACGACACTTACCAAAGAGGAAATCCTGGATAATCATAGGTCTGTTCTATGTTCCTTTGGAATTTCAACCAAAGATGAAGAACTGGATCTTCCATCACTGTATTGGATACCTAAACTACATAAGTGTCCTTACAAACAACGGTATATTGCTGGGTCTTCCAAGTGCTCCACGAAACCTCTTTCTAAATTATTAACATCTATTTTATCAGCAATCAAAGCCGGGCTCCACAGTTATTGTGAAACTGCCTATTCTAGAGGTGGAGTGAATCAGATGCGGATACTAACAAAATCCAAAGATCTTTTAGAGTACATACAATCTAAGACTCTCTCATCTTGCAATAGTATTAAAACATTTGACTTTTCTACACTTTACACAAGTATTCCCCATTCCAAACTAAAAGACAAATTGAAAGAGTTAGTATTACTTTGTTTCATTAAAAGAATGGCGAACGTAGATACAAGAATCTTGTCTTGGGAGGATAAATCCTTCTTTGTAAAGAATCACTCTGATTCAAACAAAAATTCTCTGAAACTGACATTATCAAGATGCTTGATTTCTTGATTGACAACATATTTGTTACGTTTGGAGGACGTGTTTTCAACAGACTGTCGGAATTCCAATGGGAACAAATTGTGCCCTCTTCTTGCCGACTTGTTTCTTTATTATTATGAGGCTGACTTCATACAGGAACTTCTTAGGAAGAAAGATAAGAAGTTAGCAATATCCTTTAACTTTACGTTCCGCTATATAGATGATGTTCTCTCACTAAATAATACAAAATTTGGTGACTATGTTGAACGAATCTATCCCATCGAACTAGAGACAAAGGATACTACAGATACAGTTAAGTCTGCCTCATATCTTGACTTACATCTAGAAATTGACAATGAGGGTCGGTTGAAAACAAAACTTAACGACAAAAGAGATGATTTCGGCTTCCCAATTGCAAACTTTCCATTTCTATGTAGCAACATTCCAGCAGCGCCTGCATACGGAGTATATATCTCCCAATTGATACGATATTACCGGGCTTGTATTTCCTATCATGATTTCCTTGATAGAGGATTCTGCTCACAAGGAAGCTATTAAACAAGAGTTCCAAATGGTGAAGTTGAAATCATCCCTTCGTAAATTTTACGGACGCCATCACGAGTTGGTTGACCGTTATGGTATAACCGTTTCACAGATGATATCGGATATGTTCCTTATGTCGTAACTACAATACCCTTCCCTTTTCACGAATGTGACCTACCGAATTAGACTATTTACCGCATTAATAATAACATAAGCAACACGACGGGTGCCACATGTGGAGCAGGATCTGCTTACCCTTCCGGAGCACCTGAGATCACCCCCAGTTTTTGGTGGGGTTCGTGTTGCTTAGTCTTTAGTTTTTTATGTTGTGTCATCTGTACTATTATTTGTCTGTTTGTCTTTTTATTTTTGGCCATGGCGTTGTCAGTTTGTTTTCGATCTATGAGTTTGACTACCCCTCTGGTATCTTTTGTCCCTCTTTCAGACGAACTTATTTATTTCAATGAAAAGATATCGCCCGGTTCCAGAAAATCCTTAGAAGGCTTCCAGACGTCACAGCAATCTTAGATAACCAGTTAGTGTCCAGTAACACTTTGAAAATATTTATGTCATGATTAGTCATACACCTATGTTTTTATTTTTTAGTATCCTTAATTTTATCATTAATAACATTCACGGTACCAATTTGTTCTGCACCAGATGAAAGCTATTCGGTAATAGTATTTACTTTCTCTAAGGTTTTGCTTATTGTATTGTATAACTATTGGCAGATTTTTTTTCATTTTAAAGTTATGTTCCCAGTTGATCGGTACAAAATGACGATAATTTGGTTTTTGATAAATGCTGTGGACAATTGTAAAAAATAAACCACACACACACACTATTATGAAATATTAAAATTATACGAAAAAATGCAAATAAAAAATACCTGGCAATATTTCAGTGCAAAGACCCGAACTAAATATTTAAAAAAAAAGGATAGAATATATACATTCATATTGGCCTTAATTCAACACACTTACAAAAAAGAACTTACACTTTATCGTTATCTATATTTATGATATTATCATCGAAATTTCTGAAAAATTATCCGCAATCATCGAAAGTTTCTTATTGTCATAGACCGGTGTGCCTTATAAAATTTTTAAAACGTAACAATTTGATTTTCTTATAAGATGAAATGTTAGGGAGAAAAACTACTCACCAATAAACATTCCATAAACAGATGAATACATCATGAGATAAACTTTACTATCATTAAGTGGGTTCAATACATTAGCAGTTCCACAAATGACCAGCGATATGCTGTAAAGCAAAAGCCGATTTACACACTTTCGATCTGCAATCCATCCGAAAACAATACGTCCAAATGTATTTGAAATGCCAATAATCGAAAGTAGAAATGCACTGTCAAACTGGTTCATACCATTTTCCTCGGCTCTATCTGGTAAATACACATATGGAGTATTAAATCCAAGGGAAGTGAAGTAGTTCGACACAACAAATATGGTAAATGTCGGGTTTGTTAATAAACCAAAGTCAAAATGTTTAGAAAAGCAGCTGGACACAAAATTGGTAGAAGGGTCTGGTGATGTAGTTGATTTCGTTTTTAAAGCTTGTAAGCCTTCATCTTCGTTTTTCACAATCGTAAATATTTGCCTACTTGTGATCGATGCTTCTTTTATGTCGATTTTATCTTCTACAATTGATAAATCAATTGCTTCGTTCTTGATAACTGACTTGTCCGTCGTTTTCCCACTTTTGTTTTGAACAGGTCGAAAGAAAGCGCCACACAAAACTATGTTCAGTATGAATCCTGCTTCCATTAGAATAGCACCTCGCCAACCATATTCGTCTATTAGAATACGCACAACTGGAGCAAATACAAATGTTCCTACTCCTGAACCACTAACAGATATACCTAGTGCAAATGATCGCCTCTTTTCAAAATGTTGTCCAACACATACTAATGTGGATAAAAATATACCACCAAATCCTAAACCTTAAAAAAAACATTTTATGTTGTTTTACTCTTTGATATTCAGGATTAAAAAAATATGTTTAACAACTATTTTATTTAAACTATTCCTTACTTGCGAAGTTACTACTGCATATAATTTACATATGTAAGCAAAAAAAAGAAGATGTGGTATGATTGTCAATGAGACAACTATCCACCAGAGTTCAAATGACGAAAATAAAAGCAGTTTCAGGTCACCATACTGCCTTCAACAAAAAGAAAAAACCCATAAAAGGCCCTGACATGAAAAATGGAAAACAATTTAAAATATAAATCAATTGTTTTAAAAACAATTGTTAACGGTCTTTCCCCTCCGAAACATGATTGATTAGTTGATTGATTGATTGATTATTTGGTTGGTTGTTTGATTGATTGATTGATTATTATTTGGTTGGTTGTTTGATTGATTGATTGATTGATTGACTGATTGATTGATTGATTGGTTGGTTAGTTGGTTAGTTGGTTGGTTGACTGATGTAGTAATTAAACACATGAGGTAGGGTCTCTTGTAACAAGCAAAAAAGAAACAAATGAGATCTTGGACCCCGTGTTAAACAGATTGATTGGTTGATTAATTGATTATTTGGTTGGTTGTTTGATTGATTGATTGATTGATTGATTGATTGATTTATTGACTAATTGAAAGTTTGCATGGCACTCTCTTCATGCGAGGCATCGGACTTAATGTTAATATTATGAGCGAACGTGGCTGCGTATTTGTACATTCCGGACAGCCAAACGGACGGCCAGGATTTCCTAATGAATAAAAATCATTACAAGAGAACATTTTATAAATGTTCTCTTTTTTCTACGGGAACTCTGACTTCATGTTGTTTTTTTTTTTGTTTTTTGTTTTTTTATTTGTTGTGTGCGCATTTTAGTTGAGCTTGTAGGAAAACTGAGAAACATTTTGCCGTGGAAGTTTCACTTTCTTTATTTGGATATGGAAATTTTTATTCTAAATTTAGGTACGCGCGCGCGGTGGTGTTTGTGAAGTCATGTGACGCTCAAATATATATATGTCTGGAGTAAGAATATTAATATCTTTTCAGGGGAGACCGTTGAACAGAGCACATGTGTATTGATCGGAGAAACACGATCACTATTGGTTTTATTTTTTACAGGTCATTGATGTCGGATCATGCATGCATTTTACGTACACATGTTTACGGGAGCACAGATTTGTATTTAAATGCATGTTTAGAAATTTGTTTGTAGGATTTCAGTAATATTTACGAACTTGGGAGCGATTTCTATCAATCAATCAAGCGGACCGCACGTGTCTAACGGGAATATATTTTCTTGATTCATTTTACAGGTAAACTATTGTCTAATCGTGATTACGAGTCTTCATTCATTGCATGCACACAAAAATAATGCTGTTTTTATAGTATTTTAACAAAACGTTTATCGATTAATTTAAGAAAATACATGAATTTGAGCAGATTTTTGCAGGGATGGATTTCTATTTCAGAAAAAATTTTGTACATAAGAAGGATTAGCATTTTACCGTAAAATGTACAGGACTATAAGCAATTGTTTTTTCTCTCATAGAAATCAGTTGAAAAAAGGGGGGTGAGTGTAGTGGTAGTATGTGGTTGATAATTGAGATAAGAAACATTTACAACATGATAGCTACAAAGTTTGAAGTTTTGATAAGTAATTTGTTGATTCGACCATAACAGGGACATTGACCCTGCAATAAAATGACGCGTACCATTTCGACAAAAAATTTCTAGTAAGGACGTGTCGCGACAAACATTTTGGTTAAATTGTTTTGTCGATATCTATAACTCTTTCTAGGAAGAAGCGATATGAACTTAATGTAAAAAATCACAACATGATCTTGACCTTTGACCTTGACCTAGTTTTCTTTTCTTTGGACCAAGGACCTCAAATCAACAGACCCTAGGTCTCTGTCACTTATGGTTTACAGTTACAAATGCATATCACTTATTTCCAATGCATTAGGGAAAATAACTCTCATATGGGGTCTTCGTATCGCTTCCGTCAAATTGGACAAAAAATCCTGAGGATGTAGCGAGCAATTTGGTAAAATAAATTTGTCGCTTTCTTTTACGGTTACGGAGGAGATGCACCCACAACAACAGTGTGTGGGGAGATAACTCTTACAATAAAAAGTCTTCGACAACAGGGTCAGTCTCAAAAGCGCAATAACTGTTCGATATCATATGTAAAAAATCTAAGCGACATCTCCCAAAACCACAAGACAAGTTTTGAAATTTGGCGGAAGAAGAAAAAAAATAATCAGAACAAATACAATAGGTCTTTCCACAAAATAGTGGAAAGACCTAACAAGATTTTTAGAAATTTCAGTTTCATACGGGGAACTCTGTATAAAATTTAAGACAAAAGCGATAATTAATCGTTCCTTATTGTTAATTTTTTTGACGATGATGTTCCTTTGGTCAATCTTACGGTGTTTATATATCCCAACTAGTTCGCAATGACCATGCATGTATTGTCGTTTTAGATTTCATTGTCGTAATCTTTGTATCACTGGTACTTAAGTATAGTATAAATTATGTCTTTACTACGATTTTCTCCAGAAAAAAAAATATCCCTTTTTGCATTGTAGTTTTTTTTTAACAATAAAACAGAATTTGTTTAATAAATAATTAATTAAACAACAAAGATAATGAACAGAATAAAAACAAAAGATATTTCACCAAACCCTAGGAAAGGCAACTTCAATAATAAAGCATAATACTAACGTAACCTTTTTTCGGTACACAAATAACAGATTCAACATTCATGTCATTTTTATTTTATTTCTTGCCTGAATAATAATACAGCTTAGATCACATCTTAGTCATCCACGAGACAAAATTTTCTGACGTCAAATAATAGCTTCCTTTCTTTGATAGATAGAAAAAATCTAGAAACATTGTTGTTCTACATACCACCGTTTTTTGTATTTTGTACATCCAACATTTTTTATTATTTTTGAAGTTTTTGTTATGGTTTCGATTGAATAATGTTTTATGTCTTATCGTTTGTTGTCCAAATAATTATAAAATTGCCTTTTAATACCATCATTATCATATTCCAGAATATGACTGTTATATCGAGTGTAAATGTGCATTACTATACGACGTGTCTCGGTATTTTGTACATCCAACACTCATGTATTTATTTTTGATGTTTGATGGTCTCGGTTGAATAATGTGTTATGTCTTATCGTTTGTAGTCCAAATAATTATAAATTTGCCTTTCAATACCATCTTTGTCTTGAAAATTGTTTGGACGAGTATTGTGAAAATAATTGTATACAGTTCGAGATTGCATGTTAGTTACGTAAGCGCGTCATTGTTTGTGATATGGTCGTTGATGGAATATGTTCGTTGCTGTTCTGCGGTTTGCATGTCGTGTCGACTATTATATTATTTGTTTGTGCGTTTCTCTGTGATGAATGTTCTTGCGTGTGTTTGTGCTCTATTTTTTGTCACGTAGTGTTGTCATTTTAGCGATATTTTTTTTAACATTGTCATAAAGCGGGAGGTTTGGCTTGCCATTAAACCAGGTTCAACCCACCATTTTTTCTTAAAATGTCCTGTACCAAATCAGGAATATGGCAGTTGTTATCAAATAGTTTGTTTCTATGTATAATGGCGTTTGTTTTTGTTGCATTTCTGTGTTCCTGTTGTTCCTTTGTTTTCCTCTTATAGTTGATGTGTTTCCCTCGGTTTTAGTTTGTAACCCGGATTTGTTTTCCCTCAATCGATTTATGACTTTTGAACACCGGTATACTACTGTTGCTTTTATTTAGTATCAAATACATATTGTACTGTGTTATGATGTTTGTTAGAAACTTGCAAATTATTCGTTTATTTGAAGAGGATGTCTTTTCTACCCATGAAGTCTAAAACTTGGTAAAATAATCTAATTCACTGTCATGATTAGGGTATCAGTTTTTTATCAATATACGAACAGACCTCTCTTCTGTCCTAAATACCACATAAACAGAAAGATTAATGGAATGCCTACCCTTAAGTGAACTTAGCTGTATTTGGGGAAAACTCTCGGATTATGGGTCCTTAATGCTCTTCAACTTTGTACTTTATTTTGCCTTTTATAATTTTTTTCCTCACCGATGAGTCTTGTAGACAATACGCGCGTCTAGCGTACAAAATTATGATCCTGGTATCTTTGGTGAGTTTTATTATTCCATTTCATTGCAGGATTTTGTCTCAAAAATGTAAACCACATGTTTTTTACATTTGTTAGTTCTTTACCAACTAACTTAGTCATGTCTATTTGCAAATTGGAAATCATTTTTACAGTTATTGAAGCTATTAATCATTTAATGTTGATAAAATGTATTTTGTTTCTCACTTACCTGTTAGAATTCCAAGTGAACAGTACAAGTAATACACACTGGTAGCAAAACAGCTAATAACAAATCCAGCGGCAGCCACAAGAGCACCTAATATGCACACTGATCGACACCCAAAACGGTTAGTAAAAGCTCCGGTAATTGGTCCTATAAAAAGAGAAATTAAAAAAACAAAACAAAACGAAAAACTAGTACGTTTGCTTTAGGTTACACTTCTGTAAATATAGACAAAGCAATTTCCCATAGGATCTCCCTTTGCGGCTAAAACTGTGTCGCTTTAAATATGAAGTTTCGTAAAAAATTATATCCTAGAACGGAAAGTTGATATGCACTACTATTTTATTCAAAGGTCTAAATATAGGGCTGTGCGGCATATTTTCAACATTTAAATGCCCCGAACTTCTAAGAGTTTAAACTTATGCTAAAATTCTGTACCCCTACCTTAACTTTGGACCTTTCTCAGAATTCAATTATCGCCGTAACCATGTGTTTTTATACCGGTAACATTCCCATGTTTTGTATCTATGAGATGAAATATAGAGATCAAATCTGGGAACCAGTACGTAAACAAAACAAAATATCTATGAATATTATATATCTCCCCAAAAGAGGCGTGGCTTGTGAAACAGCTGTATTTACAAAGTGCAACCTTCAATTGTTCTACGTATAAGGTAAATTTATACATTTTTCGGGATATGAGTGATTAAACATGATGAAGATTAATTACGACTTTAATTAAAGTACCTTTTCAAAATAAATTTGACAGCCGATTGCGTTAATATGTCCCAGTCGTAATAATCTTAAGCTTATTCGTTTAAGACAGACTAGAGCTGAAGATTTTGCAGTAATTCCTGTCATCTGATACACAATTTTAACCACGTCACAAAGCTGTTGTACATTTTTTACAACAAAAACTTTTAAATATGAGAAGAAAATAACACTTTCGTTCCAAATAATAAGAAAAGTGTAATACTTCCATTTATTTGTTTTGTTTGGTAATGTGATTATTGGCCCTCATTTATTTATCATTATCATTATCATAAACAAAGCTAAACGAATATAATCCATATAAAGTTACACCTAAAAAAAGCAAGACAAGTGCTGGATTGGGAGCATATCTTTTTTGGAACTAAAAAGTTAACTTGTTTTGTATTTTTTATTAAACTTCAATGTGGGTTCTTTAGTATATTTAGTGACAATATTTCATCAATATATAAGTAAAATTTAAGAACTTAGCAAGATACTTTTTTTCATTTTTGTTCTTTGAAAAGGTTTAATGTGAATTTTGCATTATATAATTACAAAACAAGCTACCCAGTAGGGGGTGTACAGTACACTAAGTACCCATCGGAACCCTGACACTCTGCTGATATAACCAAAATTGAAGACCTCAGCTGAAATAAAGACTTTACAACTTTGATGTGACTGATAATAAGCTCGGGTTTGATATTCTTTCTGATATTCATGTTTTTATGCAGTACGTTAAATTACAACAGTATTTACGTTATTCTATAAAGATACACATATGTCATATATAACGTACAGCAAACATTTAGTTGCTTTTAGGAGACAGTTTGAAAGAAGGTGTTTATCTAGTACTTGAAAAGTTTTCGACTATTGTTTAGCAATTGCATTAAATGAGTTCAGTTACCGTTTATCTTCAATGTTTAAATATTTGTATGTGAGTGTTAAAAAGGTCTTCATCTTTCTCCAATAAACACGGGGTGACTTGCATTGAACTGCATATAAGCTTATGGTTCGGACATTCTACAATTACATTCTTAAGTATCCCAAACAAACAAAATATAACGTCCAATTTTATAACCAATAAAACATAAATTTTAGTATTCCAATTACAATCTGCTATAAATGCAATTCGTTTGGTTTAAATGAAATGTTTCAAATATTTGCAATAATCTCGAAAATAATTATTGGTTTGTTTCTTTCTTTGGCTAACAGTTTCCAAAACACGGGGTGACTTGCATTGAACTGCATATAAGCTTATGGTTCGGACATTCTACAATTACATTCTTAAGTATCCCAAACAAACAAAATATAACGTCCAATTTTATAACCTATAAAACATAAATTTAAGTATTCCAATTACAATCTGCTATAAATGCCATTCGTTTGGTTTAAATGAAATGTTTCAAATATTTGCAATAATCTCGAAAATAATTATTGGTTTGTTTCTTTCTTTGGCTAACAGTTTCCATGAAATAGCACTAACAAGCAAAGGTCAAAAACAAGAACCTCAAATTGGCGTTTAGGTCAAAAACAATGAAACTCAAATGAGAAGACAGGAGCACCCAAATATTTATGGTTATACTGCTATAAAAAGTCACTACAGCACTTTGACCCAAGCTCTTCAACTATTTTGGTTCTTATACATCTTTGGCTTTCAAATATTCAGCTTTGAGCGTTCCTGATGAAGGTAAATCCAGAAAAGGACTTCAGACGCATGGAATTATTAACGTGTTGTTTTCATTTATTTACAGTACTGGGTCGATACCTCTGCTGGTGGACTATCAGTCCCCGAGAGTATCATCTGCTCAGAAGTCAGTATTTCAGTACTGACATGGTTTATAACAAACCTTTCTAAAGTCGACCGTTTATAAATTTTTAAATTATAAAGAAACTAAGGTTTTAACTCCCTCAGGCAAATTTGACCTTAGATGGATTTGGTTATTTGTTAGGTACCTATTTGGTCATATACAATTTGGCGAAGACCAAGCATAACATAAAGTAAACGCACGTTAACGCTGCGTGCACATATGTCTTTTTTTAACTCCAATATTCGCTCTTCGGCTTTCAAATATTCGGTTTTAAGCGTTCCTAATGAAGATTTATCCAGAAAAGCGCTTCGAACGCATGAAATTAATAACGTGTTGTTTTCATTTTTTTAACGGTTTCACAGGAGTTGCGATAACAATCAAAGTTCAAAATTTGAACAGGACTTTGACATTTGCCCTAATCCTCAATTTCCTGATATGGACCCAGGACCTCATATCAGAAAACTCAATTTTCCTATTACATACGGTTTATTAGTTGTACCGACAGGTTGTTTATGTCAAACACAAAAAAAGGAAATACATTTTATTACATGTAACCGGGTGGCTTTGGTCAGATCATCCTGAGGAAGTTGGAAGTTGGAATCAAAATAAACGATATCTTTCCCGATTTCTGAAGAGAAACGATGCGGTGAGATAAATCCCAAATGGCAAAGTGTTTGATCAAACAGGTTGAGTTTCAAAATGCGATAACTGTTCGATACCATATACCAAATAAATCATCTACAATTTGCAAAACAAAGCAAGATTTCATAAAAAGAAGTTGTGGAAGAAACAACACAATTTAAAACCAATTGTCCTCTAGTTGAAAGTCTGTCAGCCCTGAAAATTCCAAGTCTCGAATATGTAGGATTAAAGTATTCCTACCAAACAGCTTATTTTGAATAACTCACGTTATAAGTTTCTGAGGATATGCGATAATAATAAAAGTTGTCCTAGACCTTTTACATTTGCATCAATTTCCTGCTTAAGGTACCAGTCTTGTATTACAACTCCAGTTTCCGGTGCATGTCAAAACATGGCGTGAAATAAAATAGTTCATTTTTTTCTGAATTTTTTTCTGGACTCAATTTTTTCTGTTTGATTAAAAGTTTATGCTGAATTGAAACATATATTTAGATTTTTAAAAAATCTTGCATCTTTTTGGGGATATCAAACCAGGAAAGTGGAAGGATATCATGTTTACTGGAAGTGGTGCGGCCTAGTAAAAACAGCAAACAGAAAGTAAAAAAAAATTAGTTTTGACTTCAGAGTTACATAACTTTTTATTCTTCGTGGCATGACCCACTTTTTTTTCGATTAAATCACAATTTCACTTTACTACATACATGATATGCACATGAAAAAAAAAAATTCTATGTAGAATTTTATTTTAAAATTTTTTCAAAGATCAGCTGTTTTGCATGTAAGCCTATGGAACAGTCAATTACAAGACTGCAACCTGCATACTGCATAGGGGATTTTTTTCCTATGTTCACTGCAAGGAAGTAGCTCATGTGGACTATTGTGTGCCCAGAATGACAAAACATCATGATTTAAGTACTTTTAATAAATAAAACCATGGGGTATCAAGTTACACTGAAAAACTGAAATTAATTATGTTTTTTATACAAGACACCATACAAAAGTATAAAAAGATATAAAGCACAATAGTTTGAGGTAAATTTAGATTCTGGTAGTATTACATATATGATACAGTTTCCATGAAATAGCACTAACAAGCAAAGGTCAAAACAAGAACCTCAAATTGGCGTTTAGGTCAAAAACAATGAAACTCAAATGAGAAGACAGAAGCACCCAAATATTTATGGTTATACTGCTATAAAAGTCACTACAGCACTTTGACCCAAGCTCTTCAACTATTTTGGTTCTTATACATCTTTGGCTTTCAAATATTCAGCTTTGAGAGTTCCTGATGAAGGTAAATCCAGAAAAGGACTTCAGACGCATGGAATTATTAACGTGTTGTTTTCATTTATTTACAGTACTGGGTCGATACCTCTGCTGGTGGACTATCAGTCCCCGAGAGTATCATCTGCTCAGAAGTCAGTATTTCAGTACTGACATGGTTTATAACAAACCTTTCTAAAGTCGACCGTTTATAAATTTTTAAATTATAAAGAAACTAAGGTTTTAACTCCCTCAGGCAAATTTGACCTTAGATGGATTTGGTTATTTGTTAGGTACCTATTTGGTCATATACAATTTGGCGAAGACCAAGCATAACATAAAGTAAACGCACGTTAACGCTGCGTGCACATATGTCTTTTTTTAACTCCAATATTCGCTCTTCGGCTTTCAAATATTCGGTTTTAAGCGTTCCTAATGAAGATTTATCCAGAAAAGCGCTTCGAACGCATGAAATTAATAACGTGTTGTTTTCATTTTTTTAACGGTTTCACAGGAGTTGCGATAACAATCAAAGTTCAAAATTTGAACAGGACTTTGACATTTGCCCTAGGCCTCAATTTCCTGATATGGACCCAGGACCTCATATCAGAAAACTCAATTTTCCTATTACATACGGTTTATTAGTTGTACCGACAGGTTGTTTATGTCAAACACAAAAAGGAAATAAATTTTATTACATGTAACCGGGTGGCTTTGGTCAGATCATCCTGAGGAAGTTGGAAGTTGGAATCAAAATAAACGATATCTTTCCCGATTTCTGAAGAGAAACGATGCGGTGAGATAAATCCCAAATGGCAAAGTGTTTGATCAAACAGGTTGAGTTTCAAAATGCGATAATTGTTCGATACCATATACCAAATAAATCATCTACAATTTGCAAAACAAAGCAAGATTTCATAAAAGAAGTTGTGGAAGAAAAACACAATTTAAAACCAATTGTCCTCTAGTTGAAAGTCTGTCAGCCCTGAAAATTCCAAGTCTTGAATATGTAGGATTAAAGTATTCCTACCAAACAGCTTATTTTGAATAACTCACGTTATAAGTTTCTGAGGATATGCGATAATAATAAAAGTTGTCCTAGACCTTTTACATTTGCATCAATTTCCTGCTTAAGGTACCAGTCTTGTATTACAACTCCAGTTTCCGGTGCATGTCAAAACATGGAGTGAAATAAAATAGTTCATTTTTTCTGAATTTTTTTCTGGACTCAATTTTTTCTGTTTGATTAAAAGTTTATGCTGAATTGAAACATATATTTAGATTTTAAAAAAATCTTGCATCTTTTTGGGGATATCAAACCAGGAAAGTGGAAGGATATCATGTTTACTGGAAGTGGTGCGGCCTAGTAAAACAGCAAACAGAAAGTAAAAAAATTAGTTTTCACTTCAGAGTTACATAACTTTTTATTCTTCGTGGCATGACCCACTTTTTTTCGATTAAATCACAATTTCACATTACTACATACATGATATGCACATGAAAAAAAATTTCTATGTAGCATGTTATTTTAAAATTTTTTTCAAAGATCAGCTGTTTTGCATGTAAGCCTATGGAACAGTCGATTACAAGACTGCAACCTGCATAGGGATTTTTTCCTATGTTCACTGCAAGGAAGTAGCTCATGTGGACTATTGTGTGCCCAGAATGACAAAACATCATGATTTAAGTACTTTTTAATAAATAAAAACCATGGGGTATCAAGTTACACTGAAAAAACTGAAATTATGTAATAATTATGTTTTTTTATACAAGACACCATACAAAAGTATAAAAAAGATATAAAGCACAATAGTTTGAGGTAAATTTAGATTCTGGTAGTATTACATATATGATTTTCAATTAAAAAGAACATAGAAAGATTTTTTCCTCCATGAAAACTTCTTCTTGTGATAAAAATTCTAGTTGAGCAGTTTCATTAAAAATCAGTGTAAAGTTGAATAGACAGCTAGATACAAAAGTAATTTTTTTCTTTAGGGTTATGATTTTTATGGCTCAATTGTAGGTAGAATATATATAAAATGATCTTGTCTCTTAACACTTAGGATAAAATTCGAATATCACGGCCCAGGCCATGTGTAAATTTACAACAAACTTATGGCTTCCATGAATTTATTTCAATTCTAATAGGACAAATACTGTCATTAAAAAACTGAAGCGAGGGTGGTTATGCCGTGTGTGTGGCTGTTCTATTTTACCCACTGTTTGATAAATGTTCAAAAAATCTAAAACAATCTGCAGCTTGCATGAATCTTTTCTTAAATAACCGCTAGAAAAATATGATTGATTCTTTTAATTCTCAAACCCAACATTTGCCATTTTTAATTCACATTTTTTTCTCGTAGGCTACCGTCAAATTCACTGTTTACATTTTGTAACGAAGGAGCCGCCATGTTGACTTGCTGAAATCAGTAAATGTGTGAATAATGCAATAGAATAGGAAAAAAGTAACACCTACCTCAAAATTTTATTTTAATGCAATGTTATCCGAGTTAAGAAGGTAAACGCAATGGAAAAAACCTTCAGCTTTGTCGTTTTCATTCGTATGACGTCATATTTTGAAATGACGTTAATGCGCCAAAAACATTAATGGAATTTCGCGGAATTTTATTTTATTTTGATTTTGTACATTTTTCTGATCTCTAATGCATTAATTCTTTATGTTATGCCTCAGAATTAGAATAAAGGTTTTGTAGGTTTTTTTTAATTGTAATTTTTGACACAGCGAAATCGACATAGCGTTTGCACATAGGTTACGATACATGTGGATTTACGTGGGAGATATATTTTAACAGCGATTATTATGTACATCTCGGAGTCTGCGCTAAGTTTAGATATATCGAGAATTTTATCACGGTGTTGTTTACAAAGCGAAAGAAGCACGTCATATTATAATGAGTCTTATTACATGTAACTGGGTCGTTCTAGTTCCAATTTAACAGATCAACCTGATTAAGTATCGAAAAATATTTAGAGAAAAAATTAACCGATATGTTTTAATGTTTCTGAGTAGAAGGGATTACAAGAAAAATATTATACGAGAAGATAACTCACGTATGTATATGTCGTCGGTTGAACAGGATTGGGGTTTAAAAACACTATGACTCTTCGATATCATTTATCAAATATCTTATCGTCGTGTTTCGACAGAATTGTGGAATGGCCTTATTAATACAACAAATAGGTTAACCAGGGTACGTCGACCAGTTTTATGAGAGAGAAAGTATAACTGATACTGGTAAATGGTGGTTTGTTGGATTGGGACAGAAATTTTGCCCTGAAGTAGGCCACCTACAGACTCTTCAAAGAAATGTTGCACGGGTTTTTTTACGTGCATTGTATTGGCCATCCGATTCTGACCGGAAATGGTTTCGTGTTTATATATCCTGCATAGCAAAACACGGACGCCCAATTAAAGCAAAGGTTTATTGCCGGACGGACGAGGCTAAGGTATAACCATATTTCTATACCTCAGTCACATACAGATAGAAAAATAGCGCCTTCTCAAAAAGGGAGGTGTGTGGTAGGAAAGATTTAATCGTCTCTTTTGTCATATATCTTAGTTTCCTTTTTCCCCATTTTGTAACAATACACGTATGTCCTTACTGTTGATTGTTATGAATAGTTTAACCAAATAAAAGTTCTTTTGGGATAAATACACTTGAATTATTGAATCAACTCGGGATTATCAACAATACGTAATGAAGTTATGTGAAATCATTACAAAAAAATGTCGATTAATCTGAAACAGGATAGAACGATCTACAATCTAGGTTACAGTACCCATTTGATTATGATTCCAATAATTGGACAATATAAATTATTTCCATAACCATCAAGAAATTGTCGAGTAAGAAATAAAAAGCCTTTATTTTGTCTGTAATTTTCAGAACAATGATTTTATATCTAGTAAACAAAAACCCAGCAAAGGTAACAAAGATAAATTAAAGCCCAAACATTTTTCCTGAGAAGTACCTTTGAAGCTATAAAAATGGTTACACGCGTCTATATTGAATGTCAAACTTCACTTGCATCAATTATCAAGTTCAATCTTGGAAAAATATTAGTTTCATCCATTGTCAATTTGTATACTTAGCATATGTACCACTTGTATAAAACTATGTAATCGCATTGCATTTGTTTCATTTACATAAAATTGAGAATGGAAGTGGGGAATATGTCAAGGAGATAACATACATATGCAATTTTTCAAATGTGCACATTAACGTACACGTGTACATTTTTTCAATGAGAATTGTGATAAAAAACGATCAACGCGTGGTTTAAATAGCCTGACTTGGTATGTAGTTGAATGAAACATGTATGAAAATTAGTCTTTTTACACTTACCTACTGTTAGCATAGTTCCTGGAATAAGGGACGTAATCCAAGCGGTTTTTCCTTTTCCTTCCTCAAATTCATCAAGAAATTCGATATATAATACTCCAAGTGTAAATAACACTCCGTCAGCTAGCACATGAGCCATGAAAGCAGAAGCAACAATAACCCATCCCCAACCGCCATCTTTGCTATTCTCTTTGGTGATTGTATTTGTTTTAGCAACACTGCTTTCTTCCTTTTGTTTCTCCATACTTCAAAACATGATCATCTCAACAGTTTTATGAGCAATTAAACCAAATTAATTATGACTCCTATTTTTCGGGGTTTTATAATAATGCAAAGTAGAAACTGTGTTTAAACGTTAATGACATACTAGTGATTCGTTTTCGTTAAAGGATTTAAAGACCGTTTCTACGGTGCATAAGTACGTTTTGTAATTTTTCATAACCTAGCTTCTGTTTTGAAAATAAATGATAACTAACACTGGTCATAAACAAGTGTTCATCACCCACCTGGCAATGTATAGTATAACCGAAGTGTTGCCTAAATACAGCATGCAGCAGTTTAATTCAGACAAGTATGTCAACTCATTTTGTAAAACAAATCAGTATTGTTCGCTGTAGGAAGGGAAATGATGACTTTTTTTGTTTCTGTCGGAAAAAACGGGAACGTGACAATCAACTTGTTTTTGTTTAGACAACAAAATACGCATACGTGCTTTTGAATAAAAATTTCTTTCAACAAAATGATTTTATGCATATGAATTTTAAAAAAAATAATTAAATTCTCTTGTACGTGTAAGTACATATTGTAAACATGACAAATTCTTGATCACTTCAGATTAAAATACAAAATGATACCTTTCGAATTTACAGACACAATGACGTAGTATTTGATTCACCAGACATGCAATCATCTTGATATACAGTAGCAAAATCAAACATTACTGTTCGTATTCAGAAAAAAACATTTCTAAATTTAGTTGATGGATTCATAGGTGAGAGTAACAGGAACTAATATCCCCTAGAAAAATATCACCTCACAATCGGCATACTAGATGTCCTCTATTTATTCAAGGAATAAAAGGCCGAGACTACAATTGATAATTAACTTTTCATAACTTTATGTACATTAAAAGTTCTCTCTGTTGAAAAATATTCAAGTAAACCTGTGAATTTCTGACGTTAACTGGTCCATGTATAGTGCATGTAACAATGTAAACAGCTTAATGATTTTAATTTCATGTGTTATGTCCCTTGCCTCGTGAAGTAACGTTGACTTATACTGACCTATTAAAACGTCTGAATTTGCAGAAATTTACATTACTTTGGTTAACCTTTCAAATTGTTTATTTTACTACATACATATATATTTTGAAAGTGTAAGGTTATCAGTGAATCTTAATTTCTCCCTAATACCAACAGTCTTCGCCATTCGTTTTAATCGGGTTTTTTTTTTCTGAGGAATTGTACGACGTGGAACGTTGCAAAAATAAACTTAGTCACCGACTAAATTACAACAAACGCAATTATGATAGTATTAACTTACATTTTTTTTTTCTGAGCTTCCCTCTTTATTTTTCCTTTTACACAAATACCTTTAAACTGACCATTAAATGTATTTATAAGGTCAAGATTTTAATATATTCACGCATGGTTCGGTTATTTGTGAATCACTTTAACTGTAATGATAAATTAAATATGATGGTTTACCTAAGGTTTGACAGTATACAATACAAAATGTGGAATCACACAATCAAAGTGACCAACGAAAGTTGACACTAGATTAACTTTTGCTTTTAAAAATTGTATAAAAAAGGTAAATTGTATGGGATATGTATGGAATTATTCATCCGTTTTCGTTTTTAACATATGTTGAATTGAATTGCATTTTTAATGTTCATATCAATTAAATAGTTAGAACATTTTACTGGATCCACTGCATTATTTTCATCCTAGTCAATAAGTGTGTCAGTAAACCAGACATTTCATCGGGTTTTTTAGGCATGTATATTGTGCATATTTGTAAATGGTAGGTCACTTTGTAAGTGTACAACCACAGCTGCGGTTTTCTAGTGTTTACTAAAGGGGGAAATTAGTATTCTATATTCATTTAATACTCTTGACTCATGTTGAGCGTTGTTATAATGTGAAGCCGGTGTTAGGAAACAACTATTATATTCTGAGGGGCGTGGGAAGGCTGTACAAATGTCATTTTAACTACTGTATTATTTTTTGTCTTATATTGCAAAGTGAGCCGTCATTTGCCTTTTTTTAATTTGATTCTAATAATTCCATTACATGTGGCATATCCTTATCGATAACAGATATTTGAACATAATAAAATAATTAAACTAGTAATTTCAAACACGATAAAACAACCATTTTTTTTTCAAATGAATATTGAATAAAAACCCCTAGTGTCATTGGATTGTAAACATTTCTCATTTCGAAATTGACATTTCTGAGTTCGAGCTAGTAATTTTTAATTACGAAGGTAAAATTGGAGATTCATTTTCAACTTTCTCTTCTCAATTCCTATTTGACATTTCTCAATTCCTTTTTGACATTTCTCAATTCCTATTTGTCATTTCTCAATTCCTATTTGACATTTACAATTCTATCTTTTAACAATTCCTAGTCCCTCTTTAACATTGCTCAGATCAGAATTGACATTTCTGTCTTTGAAGTTGACATTTATCAATTTCAACTTGGTATTTCTGACATCCTACGAAATGTCGAAATGCAAACTGAGTAATGTTAAATTGGAACGAAGAATTGTCATATCGAGACTGAGAAATGTGAAATTGACAGTCATCAGTATCAATATTGCAGTTGAGAAATGCAACTTGAAATTAAAAAGAAAACGATTAGGATAGTCATGATAATCAAACATACAAAAAAACGAAAGACTGATAGTGACATTTTAACTGGACAGTTCTAACTTTCAGTTTGACATTTTCACTTTCATTTTGTCATTTCTTACTTCCAACACACATTTTCTCCGTCTAATTGACATTTTCACCACTAAATTGACATTGATGAAGTCAAAAGTAATTTGCTATTTAGAAATGTCAACTTAGAGTGAGAAATACAGATACGGATTGTGATTGCGGTCATTCTTAAAAAGCACTTATCTACTCTCCTTTCAAAATTTATTAAAAGACAACTGCAGATCAACCCAGCCTTATTTGCAGAACTACACGTTAAATAGTACTAAAAGGCCGCTTATATTTGTTGAGTCTAGTTAAGTTTGATGGGCTGACATTTCAACAGACGAAAATTCATACAGAATCTTAGAGACAAAAGAAAAAGCATCCTGCAGATTATTTACTGTCACTTTCAGACATATCGAGGATGGTCTGACAAACAGGATCAATTTGAAAATAAATGCCTTCGAAATAAAGGAAACTGCCGAAACTAGAAAGTGTGCTTCATATATTTATCTTTTATTCCATATTGACCCAGATTGATGACTTCAAACTTGAATCTCTGACAAACGTGATGATTTCAACTTTCCAATTGTCAACTTTCAATTTCTAAGCAATAAGTTAAGGCGATAGAAGTTTATCGATGTTCAAATCTCGTACATCGATTACGAAGATATAAATCAAGGTAACCAACAGAAACTTAAAGAATGGCATCAACTCCAAAAGGTGCGAGAACGGATGAGTCGACTGGGTAAAAGTCAACTTCTATGCATGTATCACACGCCATGCGAATTCACGCTTAGTCAAAATGTCAAAATCGGTAAAATAACAGGTAAGACGACTATACTGGTAACTAATGATCTATGATTCTTGAACATGGCATTAATTAGTTGAGACAGACAAATTGGCCAATCAATTCGCAATTTTAACGGAAAATTTATGTAGTATCCCTTTCAGTCATTCTTCATCAGAACTCTATTGGAACAGTTTTAGTGTAAGGATCACACCCCCTGTTATAGGGGTCCGTAAAGTGTGACAAGCGCCAGCGTATTGTATCAACTGGGATATGTAAACGCCATACTATGTAACAGAGGGTATATTACTACTAAGAATAGGGAACATGGCAATTGGAAAGTTGAAATCATCACGTTATAGATTCTAGTTTGAAGTTGAACATGTGTGTCAACATTGAGGAAAATATCAAGTTCCGAAGCAGACCTTCTACTCTCTGTAGTATTCTTATTTTCAAGTTCAGTGGCATATATCATAATGATAATATTAATGATAATGATGATGATGATAATAATAATAATAATAATAATAATTATTATTATTATTATTATTATTATGATAATTTCCTGATTTCAACAGGATAATATATTAAGTCCAAATACTAGTTTACAATAAGGTCTTGCATTATATACAAATATTACAATATTAAGTATAAAGTTCAATAACAAAATTACTGATACAAATATTAAACTATTATACTGTTAATAGGGTTAAGCAATATAATCTTCAATATATATCTTTTTAAGATTCAATTGTGTTACATTTAAAAATAAAAAGATGTGTTATGATTGTCAATGAGACAACACTCCATTAGAGACTAAATGACATAGAAGCTAACAAATATATGTCACCGTACAGTCTTCAACAATAAGCAACATCCATACCTCATAGTCAGCTATAAAAGGCCCCGAAATGACAAATGTGAAACAATTCTAACGAGAAAATTAATGGCATAATTTGTGTACAAAACAATAAGCGAAAAACAAGTATAATATACAGCAACAAACGACAACCACTGAATTACTTTCCTGGTACCATACCCTTCCTCTTCCCTGGGACAGTGGTTTAACCGTACAACATAAGAAAACTATCAAAATCAGTTGAAAAGGGCTTATCAGATCGATACAAGGCACATATAAACACTAACAAAAGCACAAAAGACCCAGTGTACATATCGGAGAGTACTCGCAGTTACTGAAAGCTAATTCAAAGCCAGTAACTAAAACACAAGCATGTGTCTTAGACTAAGATATCAATCAGTACAAATCCAACATCCAATGGATATAGTGTAACGAAGTCATAAACAGTCAGATAAAAACATTACCTTGTGCAATGCCAAAAATATATAGGTACCGACAGATTGTAGAACCGTTAATGTAAATATGTGTATAACAATACTATTTAGTTTGGTTTATTTTGCTGATAACAAATCAATATTATACAGATTAAAAAAAGATATAATTACAGTGTTGAATTGGTAATCTTTTAAAATAAGTTTATTTAAAAGATCGATAAATCACTATCACGAATTGGTTGATCGATATGTTGTATATGTGTGTCAAATCAAATGAAATGTGATATCAGAATAGTCGACTGCTATGTAATTTTACGGATTGTTTCATATTCTCAATTGTAAGTGTGCAGTTTTCACCACAACGCACAATTTTTGGAGGGCATTGCGCATTGTTGAGATGACCAGCCTGAGCGCCTGGATAAACAAGACCGTGAGATATAATACGATTCTCAATGTAGCTTTTGCGATAAGGAAATGTGTTAATGGAACGAATTTGGTCCATGTAATGAGTGCTCACTACTTACAATAGAATGACAGTATGACAAGTAACATTGTCATCCTATATATTTCATTGAGAGAAAATGATGAACCGCACATATATATATATATATATATATATATATTAAAGTTATGTACACCGGTATGTAGACATTACCACATGTATTTGTTTATAGTTGATACACTTGTTGAATGTATATAATAGGTTAAATGTTTTTCGTTGAGTTCGAACTGACCATGATATTTGAATAAGGTCAAGTTCAATATTTCGTGCTATACTTTTTGCGCTTGTGTGAATTTAAGATATTGTCATTCTAGGTTCGCTTTTAGTGCAAGTTGTTCCTTTTTGCCTAATATCTTGAAAACTATAATAGATAGAGAGGAATTTAAATAGCAAAAATGTAAAGCAACACAAGATCTACAAATAAGTCATAACGACCGAAATTTCGGATGACTCGTTGGCGTTATTGGAGATATTGCTCTTTAATGACGATTTTTACTGTTTTTGACTTTTAGAAAACTATAAAAGATAGAGAGAAACTTTTAGAAGCAAAAATTATCATCAAGACGACGAAACCTACAAACAAGTCACATTGCCGAACTCGTCCGACGACTCCTAATTTGAGCATTAACTCCAGATATTACATGTTGAAAATGGACCATGAAAATCATTTGAGGGATACAAAGGCATCGACCATTACTTTCAGGAAGGTATAGTTTTTTTTTTGTTTCACATTTATTTCATGCGATCGCAAGTTTCGCATTATGTTTATGTTAAACATTTAACTTCTAGATTATTGGAAAAAAATCAAAATTCACCACAAAAACTTTTTTTTTCTTCTCCCAAAGTTTCCGTACATTTTAGATTCTTTGTCTTACAAATCTTGATGATTCACGTTGACAATTTGATGATGGCATACACCAGAATTGTTTTATTTGTGATTTTTGCTGATACTGTATCTTCCTTTTGATTCTCACTGGGAAAATTGGTACTTTGGATGGGAGACCGAGAAAAAGTTAACCCTTTTCAAGATTATCACAATAAATGGATCTTTAAAGATCACACAACTAAGGGTTATTTTAATGCGACGAATTCTGATATCCCCTTCTATTGAGATTTTGAGAATTGAGATTATCTCCCCTTCATGTGACATCATTTGAAAGCTCCGGTAAAATTTTAAGAAAAAATCATCGTCGGATATATAACCGAAATTGATTTCAGAGGTCTTTCCTGTTCAAGAGTAACTGAAAATGAAGTAAACAAACTGTCAAAACTGATTTCTAAGAGAACACATGTACATATCGTTTGTTTACAAAATGGCGAACGAACTAGACACTGTTCATCACAATAATCAATAAATACAAAGATACACGTCAGTACTCTTTAGTTCAAAGTATATCAAGGGGATCACACATACAGATATTCTAAACGAACTGGAAAAATATATAAAAAGAGAAAAAGTTAAAGCTATACAATTGACTGAAAGAGAATGTGTAGTTACTGTTGATGATCAGGCATCGAAAATACTATAACTAATAAAAGTCATCGAACTTACAAACTACCATTACAACTTTTTAGATGTTGAAAAAGAGGTGACAAACGTTACGATTGAGGATGAACCTGTCGAGTTGAGTGATCTTGCTGTTTGTACCTTTATGAGACAGTACGGTGAGGTGATCCAAGGCTCACTTACAAAGGGAACTATCAGAGGTACTAACATTGAAACCTATACGCGGTATATTCAGCTTATGAATTGCGTTCCAACAATCCCCAATATCACCAAACTCGGACGATTTGAAATCCGATCATTCGCTGATAACAATAGAACCCAATGCCGATACTGTAGCAGAACGGACCACCCTTCATATCGATGCGATATGAAACCACAAAGACAAGAACGACAGCGATACAGTTTTCGATGCAGTATCCATGAGCATATTATACGAGACTGTCCGCACACAGATAACATATGTTTCGAATGTGGTCAAGAAGGTCATATCAAACGAGACTGTAATCGAATTAGACAAAACGTAGGAAAAGACGACCAAAATGATCAGATTACAGACGAGAACGAATATTGGGACTTTATTCACTAAATTAAAGAGGGACGAGAAACTACGGAACAAGATCAGATTGAGGATTTGAATGTCTCCGAGGACAGAGACACCACTCAATAACACTCAAATAAAATACTATCTGTTCCTGAAAACGAAAAAAAAAGGTGAACCGGAACCCTTAAAACTATCTTTTTAGGTGCATCAAACTGTTGCAGTCTCAAGATATCTGACCACAGAATATATAATGCATCTGTGTCTGGTAGTACGACAGATGACATTGACAAGCTTTTAGACACACTGGACAAAAATGTTGATAAAAATTATGTGTCGAAGTTCATCTTTAGATTGGATACAAACGAAGTCACAAAAACAATTCAGACAAAGAGATCATTTGTATTAAAATGACAAATGTTTTAAATAAAGTAAAAGCACAATTCCCAAGTGCGGATATAAGCTTATTCATCAACTTTCAAGAAAGGGCAAAGGTCCAAGTTTTACCAAATGTAATCTGACATCCCATTTTGTAAATTTGTATATGGAAAAGGCAAGCTCAAATGATCAAAGACTATCTTTCGTCGATCTTTTGGGTGATTTCTCTCACCCAGGCATGAGTTGCAGCCCTGTTAAAACCATGTTTGACAAAAATGACCAACCCGGGGTACATATTAGTCCAGAAGAGGCAAAATAATTGTTTCTCATAACGTGGGTAAGATATGGTGGCGGACAAACTAACAAACCAGAAAACTTTAGAACCATCAGACAACAAATAATATGAGGTAATAAATATATAAAGATAAATGGGCATAGTTTGGTCTTTAATCATTGTATAAACAACAATACAATCTATGTAAATGGCATAATTGATGACAAAGGTAAATATCAAAAGAAAAAATCTTAAATAAGTTAAAATGTAAAAGAAATTGGATTGCTGAAATAATACAAATAAGAAAGAGTATATCAAATACATATTACAAAAGAAGACTATTGTTAAGTGTAAAAAACAACTGTCCTTAAAGCAAGGTGCAATTACCAATGATTTACAAAAATAATAATAAAGATATTTATATAATTTTATCAAATGTTAGTTAAGATAGTCCTATGGGGTTTACAAGATGGCAGAAAGAACTAAATACAGATTAAAATCAACCAAATATCAAATACACATTAAATTTTATTTTTAATTACTGAGAGGACAATAAATTAAAAAATATTCGATGGAAATTATTACATTATATATTTCCTGTAGGTACACATCTTTTCACTTGGAAAATCAAGGACACCAATTTGTGTTCAGTGTGTGGGGTACCAGATACTTATCAACACAATTTCATAGAATGTACTTATTTTAAAGATTTTTGGAATAAGATTTGTATATTCTATTAAATGAACTTCATATTGACAAACATATAATAAATTTAAAACATTTGGTAGTAGGATATAAAATACAAGACAACTCATTAAATGATATTAATTATCTCTTGACAGTTATTTTATTCACTCTGCACAAATGTAATTGCATTTCAAATAATAAGACAAATCAGTTAATGTTTATGAAATATTTAGACAAGAATATAGATACAGATATTATCTGATGGAGTTTAGAAATAAAACATAAGTCACATGTTAAAAATATTCAAAATATATGTAAATGAAATGTTTGAATGATGTCTCAGTAGATAAAGGTTATTGAAGTTCTTATACCATTGTTGAATTTTGGGTTTTTTTTGTTGTTGATTTTTTGATTTTTTCTCTGTACAAACAAACAAAGCGAAACATTTTTTTTTTATTTTACTTGGAGACTAAAATGAACATAATCCAACACTGTTTTTACATCAAGTAATTTTGAGTATGTTGGTATCAAATCACATGTTGATTTTTTTTTTCTATTATATTTCCTGTTATTTAAACACTTAAATTCTATAAACATTTGTTTTTGTGACATAATTACTAATGAATAGGATATAATACTTACCAAACTAGTTTAATCTAATCCAACAATTTGTTAACTACAAACGTGCGTTTTTGCTCTAGTTTTCGGTCAATGAATTAGTAAATAGTACAAACCTGTGTCAATGATTAATATAAATATGGGAAAATGAGCACAATTTCGGAAAGCAAATTGATGTTCCGTAAACACGTGATTTATACCATGGGATTCTATCCTTTATATGTATACAGTCTGAATATGCTCTATAGGAAAGGTCCCATTTGGGCAATTTGGGCTCTTATGAGTTTTGTTGATTTGTTGCCTATTATCTTGATAACTTATTTAAAGAGAAACCTTCCTGGCAAAATGGTAGGCAAAAACAGAATTAAAAGTAAATAATTAAACATTACTGAAATTATAAATCAACTACCGAGGGACTGGTATTTTTTTCATTGTGGGGGGGGGGGACTGGGAGGAAACATCAGAATTATTCTAATTTTTTCAGGTCCCCTCGAAAGATATATAAATTTAAAAAACACTACACTTCCATACATTTCTCAATACTTCGTTATAACAAAATAATGAATACAATTTCTTTTTCTATTATATGTATAGAATATTGCATCAGTAGTGGATCTAGAACTTCAAGTGTGGAAGTTGTTTGCGACTTCAAAAAAAATTCTTTGGATATGCCGGTTATGGTCTCATCGATATTTACCACACCTTCATTCATTTTTTGGTTCAGCTTGATACGACCGCAGAGGTCGAACCCCGAACAGTATGGGCAAGTATGGACACACCATTCAAGCTTGATGCAGCTCTGAATTTGGATTGTGATTAGATATTTGACACAGCATAGGTTTCTGACACAGAATGAATGTGGTCAAAGATTTTCAAAATTTGAAATTTTACATTTACCTATTATGGTCCAATATCCAAAATCTAACTACAAGGTTAGATTTAACATATGTTAGAACTGCAAGAATCAAGACTTTGAATTAAACACCATTGGAATTGGTCAAGAATAAGCAATTATACAAAGTATTAGAAAAGTATTGTTTCGGCCCCTTTTTTGTCCCTAATTCCTAAACAGTTGGGCCATAACTCCCAAAATCAATCCCAAACTTTATTGTTGGTATGGAACATTGTGGAACAATTTTGATAGAGATCCATACACTTATACGCAAGTTATTGTCTGGAAACGAAATGTATTGGACGACGACGACGACGACGACATTCGGCCGCAAATGTTTGCGTTCGTATGAAAAATTTGATACCTTTCCCATTTTCCCCCTATCCCCTCTTTTAGGTTACAAATGACCGGTGCCTTACAGGAGTTATTACCCATCCAATGTCCGATTTTTGTCCATATTTGCGTCTTTTTAACTAATATCTCGAGAAAAGTTATATATAAAGAGAAACTTGAACAGCTATTTTAAATAATCAGCAACGCAAAATTTACAAAAAATGAATACACATTTTTTTGTTCTTTAAATTTGTGTATCAACTGCTTATAGAAGAAACTACCTCTAAATAGGAAAGTCATTTTCAATGGAAACAATTTCTTAAACAAATAATGTATTTTTCAAGAAAATTAGCCTTAGCCCTGTTTACAGTTCGATGCCTTGATTCTGGAGGTGTATATACGAGCGGCTTCCAACGAAACCTTTTATGCTGCGGTTACTGTCTAGTTGAAGCTGCGAAATAAATGTGCGAAAGCGTTGTAAAAAGCTGCACTCAAATGCAATGCACCGAGTTTAATTTCATCCCATATCTGCTTTTAGTAAACGTATTTTATTTGCTAAATTGGAGCAAAATGGATTAGACACAAGTAAATCATACTTTTTAATTCTTCTCCATAATACAACATAAATAAATACAATAATAGTATAATGAGCATACATGTAAAGCAAACAGTTTATAGAATTTTGGAAAGCCAATAAGATTATTGATAAAGGTTTTTCTACATGAGGAGTATTTTTGAAAAACGAAGAAGTAATGATGAACATCCTCAATATATGACCCACATTGGCAAGAAGGATCATTTATAGTGTTAGCTCGAAAAAGTTCATACTTTAAGAATTAAGCGGAGCATCGCAATTGCATTAAAATAAGATTCAATTTCCTCTCGCCATACAAATAAAACGTTCCAATTTTACTTAGGAGACTGTCGTTTTTCAATTCTTTCTTAAATTATATATAGAGTCGACGCTGCAAATTTTTGGATCAATTAGATATAAGAAGATGTGGTATGAGTGCCAATGAGACAACTTTATTCCACTCACTTATTGTGGAGGGAATCAACGATTCAGTAATAAGGGAAAGTCTACAAAATGGAACAATAATATCATGATCATTTCGCAACGGATAGTTGGTTGTACTTTGTACACATGGAGGTAGAAGAATACATAAGTATTCTGGTGCATGTTTTTGGTTCACATTATAAAACATATGTTATTTTCTTTTTCTTTTTCAAAAAGAGATTCCCAGCCAACCTCAGAGTATAAGGTTTCAGTTTTAGTGAAAATTGGTAGACCGGTTACAATTCTTGCAGCCTTTAATTGCAAGTTTTCTAATTAATGTGAATAGCATATTCCACAACTGTCCCACACTTCCGTGGCATATTCAAAAATGGGTCGAATAAAAACTAGGTACAGTTTATCTAAATTGCTTCGAGATATAAAAAAGAATGGTATGATTGCCAATGAGACAACTCTTTACAAGAGACCAAATGACACAGAAATTAACAACTATAGGTCACCGTACGGCCTTCAACAATGAGCAAAGCCCATACCGCATAGTCAGCTATAAAAGGCCCCGAAATGACAAATGTAAAACAATTTAAGCAAGAAAACTAACGGCCTAATTTATGTTCAAAATAATAAACGAAAAACAAATATGTAACACAGCAACAAACGACAACCACTGCATTACAGGCTCCTGACTTTGGACAGGCACATACAGAATGTGGGGTGGTAAACATGTTAACGGGCGCACAACCTTCCCCCTAACCTGGACAGTGGTGTAACAGTACAATATAAGAACAAACTATTTTTTACCATTTAAAGAATTACATCTCATAAAGGGATATTTTTACCATATAAGTAACCGACCTTGCAAGACCCTCATGGGTAGTCAAGGTCGTTAACCCCCCCTCCTCGTCGTCGTCGTCATTTAACATAATTTCGTTTTTATCAGGGTTAAATGACATACTAGTAAGCCATTTAGTAGACCTAACATCCAGCTCTTTCAGGTCGCGATCGATAACTGATCTAATCTGTTCTCCGTCGTTACCAGAATAACTTGATGATGTGTCATCATCAAATAGCCGACACAGTGATGTAAGCTTATCAGCAATATCATTAATATAGACAAAGAGAAAGAGAAGAGGGCCAAGAACTGATCCCTGAGGAACACCAGCTAAGACATCACAGAAGGAAGAAGACGAATTATGCAATACTACTCTCTGTTTTCTATCAGGTAGATAATTTTCAACCAAATATAATAAGCTTTCGTAAAAGCCATAAGCTTTTAGTATAAATATAAGGCATATGTGCCAAAGTATGCCAAAAGCTTTAGAACAGTCACAGAAACAAAACAATTTAATTTCGTTTTTTTTTTCCCATATCTCTTTTCATCTATACCGAGGGAGCCGAGGTGGTCGCGTGGTCTAAGTAGTCGAACAACTGTATCACTAGCCTGTCCACACTTCAGTTGTGAGTTCGAATTCTGCACTAGGCAGGTACGCTCGACTCCAAACTTAATTGACAAGAATTGTCAGTTTTTCTACCGAAGGTCGGTGGTTCTCTCCGGGCACTCCGGCTTCCTCCTCCACCAATAAAAACTGACCGCCACGAAATAACACGACAGTGCTGAAAGTGGCGTAACACAAATCAATCATTCAATCAATCATCCATATCAGTATATTTATGCATGAGAAGAAAATTTTATAGCTATTGTTTTGAAATACTTTTTAAAATGACTGTGATTTAATTGGTATAGGAAATGAATTAAGATAAAGCGGCAATTCAAAAAGAGGGAACAATAGTATATCGGTATAGCTGTCTTTTGCAATAAAATTTGTTTTATCATATTTTTGCCATAGCAGGGAAATTCGTCAACTAGCTCCTGTATTAATGGATCTAAATCTCCCTCCGAAATGTTTGAAACGTTGACTTTTATTAAATTGCACTGTCTCATTTTTCTATAAATTGCACTTTCGGAAGCTGATACGAGGCTGGAGCTGCCTGATCAGAAACAGTAAACTGGCTTTCAAAAAAAAAAGGCAGAATATCCTCTGGTAGATCAATTATTTGAACTCCAGGTTCTCAGTGCACAGTATAGGACCCATAATTTAATAACTTTAACCGTATCACTAGGTTCATTATTGTAGACCCGTTAATTAATTTTAAACTTTGCAATTCATATATTGACAATTTTCCAACAATATCAGATGTGATTTGTTCATCTTTAAAACGATGTACCAACGTGCCAAGGTTTATCTCTTCCATTTTCCACACAATAGTTACAGATTTGAGCCGGGTTTAAAGTAATTCCGGAGAAGCAGATCGGAATCAGTTATGACGTAGACAGTAATCGTTCTAATCGTAATCATGTTCATTGACCATAACAACGATGAAATCACATCATATAAGTACGTTTTGACATCATATAATGAAGTAATCCGAACCACATCATATAATGTTACATGCACATAATATAATGACACAAGCACATCATATAAAGATGTTTGCACATAATATAAGGGAAAATGCACATCATATAAGGATATTTGCACATAATATAAATATGTTTGCACATCATATAAGTATATTTGCACATCATATCAATACATTTGAACATCATATAAGGATCTTTGCACATCATATAAGTATATTTGCACATCATATAGGTACATTTGTACATCATATAAGTACATTTTCACACCATATAAGTATAGTTGCACATCATATAAGGATGTTTGCACACCATATAAGGATATTTGTACATCATATAAGGATATTTGCACATCATATAATGTCAACTGGACACCATATAAAGGTGTTTGCACACAATATAGTGACAAGTGCACATCATATAAAGGTAAACTAGAACACACCCGCGAAATCGCGGGCATTTAGAGCGTAATTGAAAGTATGTAAACTTTTGTAGGATGAATTTTTGTAAAAGATTTTATGACTGGAGAATTTCAGGAAAAAGTCATAGGTACTTGCGGACAGGACAATTTTTTTAGCCCTCCCCCTTTTTCCAAAATCCGTTATTTTTTGTTTTCTGTTTTTCTGTATACTATGAATACACATATACTATAAATAAAGTGTATTTGCTATTTACTATCAATTCCAAGTTAACTATCCATGGCGGTCATATTATTTAGATACTCTCTATATAATATACCAGTGACCGCCGTGGATAGTAAACTTGGAATTGATAGTAAAAAGCAAATACACTTTATTTATAGTATATGTTTGATCATAGTATACAGAAAAACGCGAAAATAATTGTCCTGTCCTCAAGTACTTATGAAAATTATGTGAAAAGTCCTAACGGATGTCTTGTCTATGACTTAAAAGTCCGTCCGATGACGGAAACAATATCCGGACGCCTTTAGTTATTTTCGTTTTCTTCCCAAAATAACCCAAACTGAAATATCATAAGCGAGTATGACAAATGCGACTATGCATGGTACATATAGGACACAGAGGCATGACGATTAATTTTTTGTGGAAGGAAGAGAAGTAGCACACAAAATGAGGTCTTCTAATTTAATAGTATAGATACACATCATATGATGAAAATGGGCATAACAAGACAGTTTTGGCGTTCCATATGGATATATACATGTACAACAATAAGAAAACAACCCAATGCCAAAGGTAATTGAAAGACGTCTAGAGGTCAATACACAAGAAACTGGACGTCAATCTGAGTCTGACATATGTATATATATTGATTCAGTTTTATAGTTTTAATGTTTGTTCACCTGTTTACTATGATTAGGTGAAAGTATGTTCTTATTTCAAAAAGAGGGGCACTCAGCATATATTATTAATTTGTGCATGAAGTAACAACTACTTGCTAGAAATTGAAAAATGTCTTTTCAGGACTTCTGATCCATGTAGTTTGGCATGTTTATTAGATCATAGAGGTGGTAATGAAGGGCGAATGTTCATGACAGGCCTCTATTACAAAGTATATCACTGGATTGAGCTTTTTGTCTAAGTGTATTATTAAAGTGTTTTGCTGCGAGCTCAGTTCATTGTTATGCAAATACATTCTTTGTGAAATAAAGATTTGACAGACAACTCACATCTGCACATGATCTGCTGTAAGGTAAGATGATTAAAACTGTCAGCACAAGGAATTGCTGAAGTAGCATCCTTTGAATGCAAGTATTTAAGGGGAGATTAAAACATTTAATTTACACTTGAACCAAACATTTTTTGTCCAGAAGCCAAATAAAAAAAGCACAAATTTACCAAAGAATGCTACTCGTGCTACTTGCAATATGATGCTAGGTGGTTTTGTAACACTTTTTTTTAAACATCTGTGCTGCCTGCTGATGAGTCCTGAGTGTAAATGATCATTCACTTATACATACCGGTAATGTTAGTAAGTATATTTTTTTTAATCCTTTTGTCTGTTAGTCCTGTTCATATCTAAAATAATTTTTATCAGTTTGTAGGAGTTATGATCATCTGTATTGGTATCTGCCATATCTGGTATATTGTCGTTACTTAAAACCATAATATATCTTCTTAGAAACAATTTCGACATTTAAACAAAATCTTTTACTAATGATACTGGGAAGATCCTATACAAATTTACAGTTTTATGTTGACAAACCCAAGTAAGAAATGGCCACCTCAAAAGAACATAAATAGAACCATACAAATATTACATGCATGCAGGTTCTCGGATACCATCTCGCATATTAAAATCACATCATGCATAAATGCACCTAATGTGTTCCTTTTCTAATTTTGAGTTTTTGCTGCTATCCAAAATCAAAATTATGGAACAGATTTTATCGGAAACATTGTGCAATCCTTGCAATCTTCTGCTTCTTTACATAAATCTCTCAAGCGTTGGAGCACACTCAGCTAGCTGTATTCCCTAACGGATCATTTTTTTAAATGTTAATGTATTCACATAGAACTTATTCTAAAGTTAAAATGTTGAAAGGAAATCCTCCAATGAAACGTTGCACATGCACTAAATTTACTTACAGGAATGTACATATTACATACACGAAGCACTCATAGTACGTTGGCCAATATGTAGATTTGATATTAAAAGCAATGTCCAGCTAAATGAAATCTATGAACGGTCGGCACTGATTTAAATTAGTGTCTCCTCCATGACAGTCTTGAGCATTAAAACTCAATATCAAATAAAAGACACTGCTATTTTTAGTGTTTGGTACAGGTTGGCTGTCACTGTGCACAACAGTTCAACATAGGACCCAATGGGGAAAACCAGAGAACTCTTTTTTGTCAGAAAACACTGTCAAACATCCAAACATACTATCCACACTGATCTGTGTCCACACTTGTACTATATACAAAAAAAGTTGAGCTGTCAGTTCATCGAAGGTGCTCACAGTAACTACAACGTACAGTTTACCGTTTATTGTCATATTCATCAATATGGATAATATAGAGTTTAGGTTCATTTACATATAATGATGTGTTGGATAATTTTGTTGTATACAAATGTCAATTTGAAGATTGTTATTAAATTATATCAGATTATTATATTATTAAACATTGTTTGCAAGAGAAAAGAACAAGTTACTGCAATCAACCAAACCTATATAAGAGTTTTGTCTTATTTATACTAAGGAATTTAGTAAAGAAATGCTTTAAATTCGGACGAGCAGGCGAGGGAGAATTTAATTTTTAATTTCCAACGATTCTTTACATATTACGAATTTGAATCTCCACAAAAGTACAGTAAAATCAGGCGTCGCAACTTGTACATTTGAAAAGTCGACATCGCTTATGTAAATATAGAGATTTCTATAATTACTTGTGATTAAGATAGTTTATTTTAATACATGTGTATATAGTACTTGACCAGAGTTACTCACTAGCTTGCATACTATAAAAATGTTATTCATTGTATGTTGATCTCAAAGTAAAAAGATATAGTTTGTCTTAATCGAAATTGTCTGGATTACATATAATATCTATAATACTTCATTAAATCATTAACTTTATAGGAATTGATTATTTTTGTCTACTGAAACAACGCATCTTTGATTGTGTCGCTTAGGTTAACTAACATTACGGGTTGAGTTGACCCAAGGGAGCAGTCATTGGGAAGAAAATCTATTGCGGATTATAAGTATGTTTGACGGGTTGTATAGTTTTGTTAGTGGGTCGTAGTTTCACTTCAGGGTAGCGAAAACGCTACAGCAACACAGAGCGAAAACGTTACATTTGGTGGCCAAAGTGGAGAGTGCCTTTTTCTAAGGGGCTCTCCGAACTTAAGCTGAAGTGAAACTTAAATAAAATTTAAATAGATATAATTAGTTCCGTTTAATAAATAAATATGTCAAAATCAAATGTCAGACAACCCAGTTTTGCTGTTTTAAAAGAAGAGGAAAATAGTGCAAGTCCGTTGGGGGTTCGATCACGGCTCCCCGCAATGTCCGTGAACCTAGACTCAGATATGAACAGGAGTCTTATTGATTTGACACCATCAGGGGAGGTTCAGATGCGGGTTAATAGGGAAAATGATGATGAATTCACTACGCCACGAGCTCAAGCGGGAGCTACTAAAAACTCGATGCAGACTTCAACAGAAAGTACATATATCCTCAAACTTAGACAAGAGCTAAATGAATTAAGGGAGAGGGAAAGCATGTTAATGGGTTTATTGGAGAGTCATTCAGGCGACGAGAGTCGCAAATTACGGGAATCCTATGGAGGGGGAGATTGTTTTTGTAATCAGGTTTTCCCTGGTCTCCTAAATGACAGGAGGTGGCAACAGGCAGATCACCGCGGTCTAAGTGACCAGTGCTATGGGCCCAGCACTACCTCTCTATGGCAGACACCTCCCAACATAAATGATGGATGCAGTACTGTCCGAGTTGAGAGAAACGGGTGCGTAGACACCATGACTCCTCCTGTAAGAAGGACTACTAGTGTAGTAGCAGGGAATGGAATTTATAGTGAAAACTCCCATCCAACTTTTAACATAAATGACAACTCAGTCAGTAAGTGTGTACCTCGAGTAACTGGACCTTCAGTCCATTTCAAAAATTAAAAAATACCTACGTTTGACGGAACAGATAGTTGGCAAGACTTTTTAGCACAATTTGAACTAATATCTACAGTGAATAAGCGTGATAACGGTATGAAAGCTTATGAACTTGCAACTAGTTTGCGTGGGGTTGCACAAGGTATAATGACCGATATTGAGCCTGCTAAAAGGTTAAATTATGGGCAGTGGCTATTGGCTAGCCGGACGAATAGTCAAAATGTCTATTCAAGCCGGACAAATAGCATTTTTACGATATTTTGCTATTTGTCCGGCCAAAAATATAATGGTGAAGATATAACATCGTGATTTAAGGAGATAAATAAACGTTGAGTAGTTATGAGAAATATTCGTATATCAACATCTATGCAGCAAATACACTTTGAATTAGTTACTTAGTGTCTTAATTGGCAAAAAAATGTGCAAATTATTTCCATTCATTCACTAAAACAAATCAAAATGCAAATGAATAGACTACAAAGTATACATTTTATTCAGATTTTTTTTATTCTAAAGGAGTTTGGGGGAGGGGCAAAAAAGACTCATCTTTTTATTTGTTCTACCTATGAATTTCATGTAAGGTAAAGAGTATGACCACTGATTATTGGCTTCAATAGATATGTATGATTGCAAAAGAAGATTCCAAATTTATTGTTTCCTTAAAGTTTGGTTCAAATCAGGTCGTCAAATGATTTTCAGACACGTTTTTTTTTATTTAAAATGTTCGGGGATTTTTAACTCATAGGAAATAAGAGAGAACGGTAGGCACGTGTAACCTTCCCCAAAAGTAAGATTGTGTTTACGATAGAAAAATATAGAAAAAAATTGTATTAAGTTAAACAGAATAAAAAAGGGGGGTTACCCCAACCCTGGTATTCTATTCCGATTCACGGTATATCAGTGCATGTTCATAGATCGCCGTTGTAATTATGACTATCTTGTATCTGCTTTGACATCTCGTTTTGAGCCTGGAAATCAAGTAAATATGTACAAGATACAAATGAATTCTATTTATAGAAAGCCTGGTCAAACTTTGGCATATATATATGTAATAAAAAGTAAACATTTCAAGATCTTTCTCTTATATATTTAAACAATTGTCAACAAATTATTTGTGACTTTTTGTCCTATCAAATTTGTGATTTTTATCCTGTGACTTTTTTGTCCTGTGACTTTCTGTCCGCTTGCCTAAATTAAGACAGTCAATTTTGAGCATTTCTATAACCTTTCCCAGACACTTGTTTTTTCCTAAAATCTATGGCAACTATCTCAAGTATGATGTTATAGTACAAATTGGAATTTCCAATATCTACTAGTAGATCCCTCAGATAACTATATTAAATAGACCATAAGGCAGGCGAAGGTCGCCAGGAAGCCCTTTATTTTATTAGATTCTGAGGTAAAATTGCCAGTGAGGGTTTTGAAAGCATTAACTTGTATTAATTTTGTTACATTACTGCCTCCCCTTTTATGTACTTTTCAACATTAACAGCACAGATTACAAAAGTAAATTTTTTCTTCTCAATATTAGTGTAATATTCTATGATTTAAATATTACTACTGGTAGAGGTAGATTTTATACATCATCAATCAGTTGTTAGAAAATCTGACCTGTGCATAAGTAGATCTATAATATCTTAGGAATGTTGTCTAGCCAATAAACATCCCCTCATAAAAATGACAATTTGATGTAATCACTATATTTTCCAGAAATAACTGGGTATTTCATAATAAGATTTGAAAAAATGTTCAAAATATATGAACAAGCAGAAAAAAGTACAAACATTTACATTTCATGTATATTTGATCGGCGGAATTTTCAAATCAATGTTTATCAAATTCAAATTTAAAGGATATTGTAGAATGCAACGTTTAAAATTTTTTTTTTACTGAAAGTGTATTAATGTGTAAAAAGTGACAAATGGAAAAAAACAACAAGGTTTAAGTGATCAGTGAACATCTCAAAGTCTCTAGGACGGTACAACAACTGACTATATCATTTATAATCATAATGAATATGATTTTTGTGTACTAAACTAACTAAGTCAAAAAATTAAAGATGACACGGTCAGTACTAACGGATAGATAAACAGAATAACGGACGAACGAAAGAACAGAAGTATGGACGCATATACCAGAAAACATAATGCTACCTACTACCGTAGTCGGATCGTAAAAATGCTAGAATAATCTTAAAGCTTGGTAGTATTTTCTTGTGTTGAGATATTATTGCAAGAATTCATTCATGACGATGATTCCAAATACTTCTATTTATGACAAATATTCAACCATCTACTTAAATAAAGGCAACAGTAGTATACCGCTGTTCAATAGTCATAATTCGATTAAGCAAAAACAAATCCGGGTAACAAACTAAAACCGAGGGAAACACATCAACTGTAAGAGGAAAACAACGGAACAACAGAAACAATTTGAAAGACACAAATAGTAAAAATGTGTAGAGCATGTGCTTGTTCCAAATAAGGATCCCTGTCAGGGGTTATCCTTAGTCTTAATAATATGTTAAATTCATATGATACTTCTATTTCAACAAACAAGTTAAATATGTTTTTTTATACTTGAATGGCTTAGTTTCACTATAAAACACTTGTACATACACTTTCTTATAAACAAAAATCCTTTATTTCATTCAAATCTACAGAAATGTACAGTAATATATACCAGCTTTGATAAGTGTTTGGTACTAATATAAATTTCCACTTCGTACTATGAACATCAAAATTATTTATTTTGTTAAAATATTTCCTTTCTCTATTGTAACTGTATACGTATACCTAACAACAAAATTATTTTATTTACCTGTGTTTAAAGTTATTGCAAATGGCTGATATTTTTGTTCGAGCATATTGTTTTTCTTAAATTGTTTAACATTTCATACCGATATAACATGTTACTTTTATTATTCTTCCCTTAGTTTATTTATTTTTGAATTTACATTGGACAAATATTTCGGCTGAGCAAATAACCTTCGTCAGTGTCAGGATAAAAATATTTAGTATATACAAATATTAGGAAATGTTTGATATCTCAATGTTTGACATCTCATTGTTTGATATCTCATTGTTTGATATCTCATTGTATGATTTCTCATTGTTTGATATCTCATTGTATGATTTCTCATTGTTTGATATCTCATTGTATGATTTCTCATTGTTTGATATCTCATTGTATGATTTCTCATTGTTTGATATCTCATTGTTTGATATCTCATTGTTTGATATCTCATTGTATGATTTCTCATTGTTTGATATCTCATTGTTTGATATCTCATTGTTTGATATCTCATTGTATGATTTCTCATTGTTTGATATCTCACTGTATGATTTCTCATTGTTTGATATCTCATTGTATGATTTCTCATTGTTTGATATCTCATTGTTTGATATCTCATTGTATGATATCTCATTGTATGATTTCTCATTGTTTGATATCTCATTGTATGATTTCTCATTGTTTGATATCTCATTGTATGATTTCTCATTGTTTGATATCTCATTGTTTGATATCTCATTGTATGATTTCTCATTGTTTGATATCTCATTGTTTGATATCTCATTGTTTGATATCTCATTGTATGATTTCTCATTGTTTGATATCTCATTGTATGATTTCTCATTGTTTGATATCTCATTGTATGATTTCTCATTGTTTGATATCTCATTGTTTGATATCTCATTGTATGATATCTCATTGTTTACTATGGTAAACGATAGAAATACGTTATGATTTAAAAATAAAACAATATAACCAAATTCTGTAAAAGAAGAAAAAGAACTGTGATTGTTCAAACGTATCAATCGTTCTCTATGTTACTTTTTAGTCATATAGCTCTCCAACTGTTTCTGTTCTTATACATCCTTGGCTTTCAAATATTCGGCTTTGATGGAGCTAAATCAAGAAAAGCACTTCGGACGCATGAATTTATAACGTGTTGTTTCCATTTTTTACTTCTTGTATATAATGAAAAGTCATTTTAGGTTTTCAATAAAAACAAAACGAATCTACAAACGAACTTTTCAATTTCAATGAAAGGACGTCACCCGGCCCTAACAAATCCTTAAAAGGTTGGCAGACGTCAGAGCAATGTCGGATTACCAGTTAGTGTTCAGTAACACTTTAAAAATTTATATGACATGATTAGTCATTCACCCATTCGGTTTGAGTATCCTTACTTTTATCATTAAGCTATTTGGAGATAGTATTTACTTCCTTTAAGGTTTTGTTAATTGTATTGTTTAACCGTTGGCAGATTCGTTTTCATTTTAAATTTATGTTCCCAGTTTATTGGTATAAAATGACGATACTTTGGCTTTTGAGAACTGCTGTTGACAATTGTAAAAAAAAAAGACAAATACAAAACATTAAGATTATACGAGAAAAAAACAAATTAATATTACCTGGCAATATTTCAGTGTAAAGACTCGAACAAAAAATGTTAAAATATATACATTCATATTGCCATAAATCACCACGCTTAAAAATAACTTATTCTTTATCATTTTCTACATATATGATATTATCTGCAAAATTTTTCTTAAAACTATCCAAAATCATCGAAAGTTTCTTAACAGCATATATCGGTTTAAATAATAAATTATTCAAAAAGTTGCAATTTAAAATTCAAACAAGAAGAAAAACTACTCACCAATAAACATTCCATATACAGACGAATACATCATTAGATAGACTTTACTATCATTAAGTGGATTAAAATTATTAGCAGTTCCACAAATGACCAGCGATATGCTGTAAAGTAAAAGCCGATTTACACACTTCCGATCTGCAATCCATCTGAAAATAATACGTCTAAATGTATTTGAAATGCAAACAATCGAAAGTAGAAATGCACTGTCAAACTTGTTCATACCCTTTTCCTCTGCTCGAACTTGTAAATACACATAAGGAGTATTAAATCCAAGTGCGATGAAGTAATTCGCCACAATAAATATGGTAAATGCCGGGTTTGTTAATAGTCAAAAGCCGAAATGCCTAGAAAAACAGCTCGACACAGAATTGGTAGTAGGATCTGGTGATGTAGTTCATTCCTTTTCTAATGCTTGTAAGCCTTCATCTTCATTTTTCATAATCGTAAATATTTGATTGTTTGTGATTGGTGTTTCCTTTATGACGTTTTATCTTCTAAAATTGACAAATCAATTGCTTAGTTCTTGATTACTAACTTTTCTGGCGTTTTCCCACTTTTGTTTTTAACTGGTCGAAAGAAAGCGCCCCACTAAACTATGTTCAGTATGAATCCTGCTTCCATTAGAGTAGCACATCGCCAACCATATTCGTCTATTAGAATATGCACCACTGGAGCAAAAACAAATGTTCCTACTCCTGAGCCACTTACAGATATACCTAGAGCAAATGATCGTCTCTTTTCAAAATGGTGTCCAACACATACTTATGTGGATAAAAGTACACCACCAAATCCTAAACCTAGAAAAAAATATTTTGCATTGTTTTGTTCTTTGAAATTAATGATTGGAAGAATGTATATTTGTATATATTATCAACTATTGTATCTAAAGAATTCCTGACTTGCGACGTCACTACTGCATATAGTTTACATATACAAATAATAAGATGTGGTATGATTCCAATGATACAACTATCCACCAAAGTGCCAATGATGTAAAAAAAAGCAATAATAGGTCACCATACGACCTTCAACAATGAGAAAAAACCCATGAAAAATATAAAACAATTCAAACGAGAAAAATAACGGCCTAATTTACATTTAATTGATAAATTCAACGACACTTACCGGTAAATTGATGATTTTTGTCGTTAGATAATCAAGAATTATCTAAACATACTGGTAATATTTTCCTTTTCGATGTTTTTATTCCCAATGCAGAGTAGAAGATCACGACTTTGCTCAACGCTAAAATATAAGTATCAACAGGATGTTGGATCATAAGTGTTCATTGCATATGTAGTTTGAATATGCATATTCAGGACGAGAAGATGAGTATGAACCCTGTCACTCTTCCCGGACACATTGTTCTGACTCCGATCAGACCAATTTGACTGTGCTCTTACTCCTAGATTTCGACTGCTTAGCAGAGAGGCTGACAATCCTTGATTTGAATCAGTCGAGGATCGAACCCAAGATCTCTCGCGTTCGAAGCGAGCACGCCACCACAATACCTACGAGGCAGTTATGAATATTGGAGATACACATACATGTGCATGTATATTCAGAACATTTGAAACAAGAATATATGGCCATAAGACACCTTGCCCTCTCACTTTATCACATTTTCATGTTTAGTAAGCCACTTTATCCGGGTAAAGTCCTAATTTGGTATATCATTTTCAAAGTTGAAAATTTGAAAAGGGGGCGGATGAATGGACGGACATACAGACTAGAAAATATAATATTCCCTTGCTAGCATAAGTTGGTGATAAAAATAATTGGATCCTACTTAACAAAACTGCAATCAATTATTCCACACGTCCATTTTTCAGACTATTTAAATAAGCTAAACGCCAACCATTTCATAAAACAATTTGTGACCAATAACGTTAACCCATGCATCTTTATACTTTAACAAGAAGTAAAACAAAAACTGATTTTGTAAAGTGTAATCATTTTTATTTTGAAGATGCGTCATGACCTTATAAATTCCATTTTATGACATTCTACGGAAAGTTGACAAAGAACTCCCCCATAGATACATCAGTGATCTGAATATCTGCCTCTGACAAAAGAATATTAAAATAAATTATAGAACTATGCTAAAAAGAAGTTAGTCGTGTACATCTTTTACATTCCGGCGTGTTTGAAACTCTTGTTTTAAACTTATAACTTATAATAAAAAAATGAGAATATCATCTCGCTTCAGTCTTTATTATTTTAATTTTTTGAAACTTAATTTGATTTTAGTAGTTTTAAGAATTCATCCGTTGAGTACTAAATATATGGGTCAAGTGAAATGACCAAGTAACTGGATTAATTATTTCCTTAAAAGGTTGTTGTCAATAAAATCATCCAGAATTTAAGAACAAAATATGTAAATAAAGGCAACAGTAGTAAACCGCTGTTCAATGATGAATATAAAGATTTAGAATAGAAGATTGGGTAGATTTTTTAACAACATCTATTCCAACAAAATATGTGTATTCAACGAGCATAAATGTCATATAGTCTATGATCCCCTCCGTCATGCATCGATACAATAGGCCGAGATATGTTTAGATAGGTTGGTTATGTCGATTAATGTCAATCTATTGGAAATCTCTATTAAAAACGTAACGTCTGAATTTGCGGAAATTTACGTTACTGTGGTTAACCTTTCAAATTGTTTATTTTACTACATACATATCTATTTTGAAGTGTAAGGTTGTCAGTGAATTTAAATTTCTCGCTAGTATCAACAGTCTTCGGCCTCTGTTTTTGAAATTGTGGAAGACTCTTTTTTTCCGTTGAATTGCATTGCGTGGAACACTGCAAAAATAAAAATCATCACCGACTAAATTTCAACCAAAGCAATTACGATAGTATTAACTTATATTTTTTATCTTAGCGTCATTCTTTACTTTTCCCTTTTTTCAACAACTGCCTTTAAATTGACAAGTAAATGTATTTATAAGGTCAAGATTTTAATATATTCACGCATGATTCAGTTATTTGTGAATCATTTTAACTCTTAATGATTAATTTAATCAATTAAATATGATGGTTTACCTTAGGTTCAACAGTATACAATCCAAAATATGGCATTATACAATCTAAGTGACGAAAGCTGACACCAGATTACCTATTGCTTTTAAAAGATTTATAAGAAAGTCAATTGTATCAGATGTGTATAGAATTGTTCAACGGTTTTTCATTTTTAAATATGTTGAAGTGAATCGCATTGTGAATATTCGTATCAATTTAATATTCAGAATATTTTACTCTATCGACTGATTTTTTTCCCCCTCATAAATAAGTGTTTCAGTATTTTAGATATTTCATCGTTTTTTCAGGCATGTATATATTTTGCATATTTGTAAATGGTACTTCACTTTATAATCTTAATCACTATAAAAACAAACAAAAATGTCAACAAAGAAAAACAAAATGGCATATAGACAAAACACATGAGCGAAAATGAAAGACAAGAATACAAAAAATGACAATAGCACAATAACCCTGGTTCATCATCTTTCTGCCCAGACACTGCTTGTATTTAAATCTCAAATCAGTAGCGACACGATTCCGCAGTCTTATGTCTTTAGATACAGAAAAGTCGACTGATAATTTTACTGATTGTTTCATATTCTCAATTGTGACATTGTTACTGAATATGGGTTGGCATGGTGGGTGATAAATGATCAGTAGGAGACGCTTACTCTGTTGACGCATCAGGGGTATACATTTAATACATTTTAAGGAAAAAAAGGCTATTTTAAACAAGGCGAAGTTTGCTGTAAATAGCACAACGCATATTCTTTTCGGAGGGCCAGCCGAAACGCCTTGCTTAACTTGACTCTGGGATAAAATGCAATTTTCTGTGTAGAGTGGACGTATATTTTTTTCATTTAGGAAAAGTGTAAAAGAAACGGATTTCTTAAATAACTTTCAATCGAAGGAATGGGCGTTCAATAACTAAAATAAAAATGTGAATGACTGTATGACAAGTAACATTGACATCGTAAATACTTTTTTGGAGAAAATGATGAACCGCACATGTATAATATCGCCATGCTATAAAGCATATACTGTGCTTCTTCCATAGATTTTGCCGAGTTGTCACCCAGATAAACTCATTATAGATACAAGGATTAAAATTTTGTATGCCTGACGCGCATTTCGTCTACAAAAGACTCATCAGTGACGCTCGAATCGAAAAAGTTAAAAAGGCCAAATAAAGGACGAAGTTGGAGAGCATTGAGGAGCTAAAATTCCGAATCCAAAAGGTTTTTCCAAATACAGCTAAGGTAATCTATTCCAAATTCGACTTATGGTCAAGGGTGTTAAACACAATGAAGACCGTGTTCTCTAATATATATATACGGAGATTTACATAATTCTATTCCTTTTACACAATGTACATAAAAGTGTAGTTTATCTATATTTATATATTCATTTTGATATTTCTATAAGCAAATCACCACTAAGGCAGTCATCTGTTAAGTGCAGTGAGTGTAAAATTGTGACTTAAATCACCTTATTTTATTTGAATGTTTCTTTAATTTAGCAACATAGATTATTAAAGTTTACCTGATAAACGTTACCAATATCCGGATGTATCAGTAGCTACAGGAAATATTATTTAGCTTACCTTTTGTGAGCTACGATATGCCAGTTGGACATTCGGACAGTGTTGAAGGAACTACAACAACAAAAGTTAAAGATAAGAAGATAAAAAAATCGGTAACATTTTCGAATTTTATGTGTTAAATTTAGCATGTTTTAGTATTCAGGAATATATATCTAAAAAGTTCGATTCAGATTTGTTTTACATGTATTACACATCGTGCTTGTTGTTTATCTGGCCAAGTACAAATAGGAATGTATTTTTGAAATAATAATTTAATATCGATTTTGGTATCCTAAAATAATATCTGAGGGTTAAACGTTGGACTTTTTTCGATTGAGGGCTCATATGTTAAGATGAAGAACATACGTAGTATTTCCGAAGAGTATTGCAAAATAAACATTCACTTAGTAGTCCTTCCTTTTCGATTTCAGTTGTATCGACAAGTTTGAAGTTTACAAATTTCAAAGTAACAATTAAGAGTAGCTTCAGAGTATACCATCGAATTTGCGCGGTCTTTACAATATAGAGGTGTTAGGTAAAAACTGTCACACATGGTAGTGTAATCTATACGAATCGCATTAAATCCAAAAGGAGGGAAATCAATGAGTCATTGTTAAAGACCAAACAGCCTATTGTTTATGCGCATCAACTAACGCAACTTGGTTGTGACATAAAAGCTCTATGACGTTGTTTCTAGCCATGAAAAAAACGTCAAATCATAACGTCCTATTTCGCGTTTTTTTCACGGATTCCAATATGGTTTACGCTTAAAAAAACGTCTTCCAAGGAAAGGGGAATTAAGGGTCGCGCTGATATCTATAGTGGAAATTAAAAACAAATGGACACAAAAGATACTACACTATCTGTAATCTCAAATACAATTTTTGAACTCGGCGTTTTGCCTATGCGCCGATTTGCATTTCACTTTTTTTTTTCACTTGCGCCGATTTCATCTCTCATTTGCGCTGATTGTGTACAGGTAAATTATAGGTGAAAGTTAATTTTTTTTATTTATCATATAAACCTCTTCCGTTAGCCAGTTGTACTTATGTTGTGAATTGTCAATTATAACATGTATATAACTGTTCTCCCCTGCTCACAACGGGGTGGTGGGAGTAGGATTTCGAGCAGAATAAGTCAATTTAAAAGATATCTATGAACTCTGTTTACATTCACTAAAATCACGGAGTAAAATTCTATTTACAGCATTTTAAAGCACCCCAATAAAATCCATAAAAACGTTTATACAATGAATTATTATCTGTTCTTGCCGAGTACTTATATGCTACACATCTGATATATTCCTTTCATGTCATTTCATCTCTTTTATACTTGTTGTACTTGCCAAAATCTTTTAACGAAGTTCCCAAATAATATTAAAATTATCTTAAACATAAGGGAACATCCAAATATTACCAATATACATTCTAAGTTTACTACAAAATTGAGGTTGCAGAAGGTTGGGCCAATAAACAATACGTTCTTGAAGTTTCGATATACTGGCAACGTATGCAAGTTGAGATTAACTTATTTCTGGATGTTTCTCATAAAATAATGTCTGATCTTACAATGAAGTTACATTTTATTTATACTGCTTAATTAAAAAAATCTTATAGTAAAAATGAAAAAATAATAAATTTAAGGTTCATTGTCTTTTGTCATTTGTTTCATTTCAAATTGTCTTAAGGAGAAATGATAAAGATTTCGCTCGATCTCAAGGAAGCGTAAAGCAAAAAATATAAGAAATTAATACTCAGTTTATGTCAATTAAAACCAAATTTACGGTGTTTAAAACTAAACTTGTTGTAAATTTAACTTATGACAAAAACAATTGCTCCAAGAATAAGATCCAACATAAAATTTCTCACTTTCAAAAAGCTACAATGACCGGAAAGATTGAAAACAAATTTCGATTTTCAATGCCGGCAATCTATACATACAACCTTGTCTTTGTTTTAATTTCCAAAATGAGCAATTTAGATTCATAATATTTCATCCTGTTTTGAGAAATACTTTATAGTTCTCAGCGGAAAATCATTTCTTAGATCCTGAATTAATTTTTGAATTAAAATCTTATTTGTATTTTATATTTACTGTCTCGTTTATTCAAAACACGTGAGGTAGTCATAACGGGGATCGTATTTTATAATAGGTTAAATGGGTGTATAACGTTTTAGAATCAAAAACCTCATATATACCTATATTCTTAATTTCCTTATATTTTAAATATTCAGAAATAATGAATCCACAAACTAGATGGAATAATTTGTAACGCTCGTCCTAGTCGGGACACATAATGGTATAAAGAAGTCCTTTCGTGCTTATGTCTGTCCGTCTGTCAACACAACAGTGGCGAAGGAGTTCGCTAGGGCAAACTTCTGAAATCGACGCGACAAAAAAACCCACACATCTAGTCTGATATAGTCTGTAAGTTAGCCAGTGTCATCTTTGATTTCACTTTTTGTTTTCAATGATTTTGCTAATGAGAGGGAGAGGACAAAACAGACTTTCCTTTCTAAAGCGGAGTAAAAGGTTATTTCGAACAATTTTTCATCCCGACGGATGGTGTTTTTAAAGGTTAATTTTGTGCGGTAACAACATCATGAGATCTGATACTGATACATACATGTGATCTCTTGTATAACAGGATAATAAAGTAGGTGAATATAGTTGTTACTCTTAAAAATTTAAATGTGGGTTTCAAACGTCCAAGTTGCGATTTTTTTCAAATAGTGCGCCAGCGCGGAAAACTTGTACTATGACGTCAGATTCAATGTTCTGGAGAAAGACAACTCTTTTCTTCAAAACGAACGAAAAAATACCCTGAAAATTTCTCATAACTTTTTTGAAAGGCCGGTGACATATACTTTTTTTTGCTTTATTTTGAAGAGTACACATGACACTTTCCTTCTTGAAATTTTTATGAAGAAATCACTGGTAGATATTTTTTAATACTGGAAACGTTTTTCATTCTAACTCTTTATTTTTGGCGGAAGTGAAATAATTCATATTTTTTAAGATCAAAACAATAAGAATCTTAAACTCATGAACCTGTATTTGATAGACACAAATCTACTGTTTAACGTGAAACAAGCAATTATGCTTATCATTAAAATATTTTGTCAACACTACCTAACTTTTGACATGTAAGCAATCGACGAAGCGTGACCAGTTAATTGTTAATCAATGTAAATCACACAATCATAAACACATAAAATATATATGTAGTATTATAACAGGAATATAACAACAGTGGAAATTATTTAATAGACAAAATGTAAAACTTAAGAGAGCACCTGTCTTCCGTCCAATTTTTAACAGCTATATTTAAAAAAACAAGTGCACAGTCTTATATTTTCCTGTTTGAGTATAACTTCTTAAGCAAATATCTCCATATTTATAAACACTTTGGAACATATTTGAAACTTATCAGAAAGTTTCCTTGTCAATGATTTCTCTCGACCTTCAACAGGAAAAATGGCATATTAGAGCACAATGTTAATAAAACAAAACAAAATGTAAAAAATAATTTAGATGATTTTTTTTTTAATTAGTATAAAAAAAATAAAAGCCTAGAGTGTGGAAAATGCGATCATTTTGTTATCGTTGCAAAATTTGATCAAACGGGTTAAAATATATTCTAGTTAATCTGCAAGGTTCTAGATTCTTCATATAACTGATATCGATGAAAAAGTTAACCTGTTCACACTGTTTTCGAAGGCCTCATTTCACGTTGTAATAATTGTGGGAATGATTTCGTAGAGCATCTAGAAGACCATGCTGTATAATGTTTGTGATATGGTTTTTATATAATTTTGGCAAAGGTGCAGATTTTCTTCAATTTTTAAGGTACTAAAAAGTACAGACTTGAACCAAAGTTCCCTTTGAACATTTGTGAAGAGTAGAGCATGTTGATGTGTGCCTTCGGTAAAATGATTACTCATCAGACATCCTTATAGCTTTTGAAATTACATGTATATATAGTTTTCAAAAACCTGTAAAACTGTTTTACTGGACTATTTTTTTCTTTTTTCATTTAGGATAAGAAATACTACGATGTAAAGAAGACTATAGCTGAATGCTTGCTAGACTTGGCCATTCTGATAATCAACATCTTCATGATAAAAGCCGTTGTGGATACTGGACCTAAAAATGCATATTTTGAAACACTAGTTGTTCTCATTTCAGTTTCAATTTTCTGTCAAATTTTTGTTGGTTTTCTTCTGTTGGTCATCGGAATTGGAGAAAGCAAGGATAGCAGTAATAAAGTATGGCTGCATCGATTCAATACTGTCAACGTAGCGTTTATTATGCTGATTGCCATCTTGAATATCATCATCGGTGCTATAGGACTTGAACTCAATTCTGGTGATGATTCGAAATACAATAGGACTTTAGATGATTAATATCCTAAAGTGAAATTCCTGTTAAAACTTCAAACGAGATTTTGATATATTTTATCACATTTGGATGAGATATCAACCATGAACAAAATTTTGAAATAAAACAATATTACCGCTTAAAATCTTTTACCGAAACGTTTTTAAATTATTGTTTGCTGTTGCTAAAAGCAATGTTGCCATTAACTAAAGTTCTAAAGAAAAGGTTGACAACACACAAAGATTGTTTTATCAGAGATAGAGAGCACAAGTAACATTAAAACATATATAATAGGAATAACGTTGAAATATGCATAACACTTAAACAACTGACATTTCATGTTACACACATACCAATTCCTTTGTGACATTTTGTCACAATATCAAAAATAAGATGCGGCTTAATCGTCAACGAAATTACTATCTACCAAAGGATAAGGATATAAACAACCACAAGTCGTTTAAACTCATCAAAGGCACCAGGCTTAACATAAGTACGCTAAACGCGTGTTTTGTCTACACGAGATTCATTAGTCAATTCAATTCAACACAGTTAGAACAAATCAATGAAGGATTTAAAGACCATTAAAAACCAAAAATGTCCTAAAATTTGTGCCAAATCTTGCTACGGTAAACTACCCCTCTATGTTAACCAAACCTTATTGTTACGAATGATGATTTGAACATATTCTGATATATTTTGTATTGTCCTTTGTGTTTCTTTGCTTGAATATACTAGTTAGCTGATTAATTTAAGTATTTACCCACTATTATTTTCAATTAAGGTTCTAATTAAAGTCAGTGGTTTATTTTGATGTACCTTTGTGAAAAAAATGGAATGAAATATTTGCATTTGCTATACGATGGAAGTTTTACCCATTTCTCCTATTATTTGTTTGAACTTTTTGTAGTTCTTCAAAGATTGTTCTTTTTCTCCAATCGTGTTAGGACGAAAAAGGTAGTTAATACATGTGATAATTTTTTCCTATTGCATATGATTTTTCTCTATTGGTTAACTATATGAATAAAAGAAGATGAGCGATAAATTTTACTATGACAAGTATTTCAAAATAGAGACGTTCAACATTTTCTTCTACACGTACTTATGATGCAATTGTAATAGTTGATGGAACATTTGAGTTATTTTTCAGTCGAAACAGTCCTTGTACACGGGAGATAATCTTTTTTGAATTGTTCCCATTTGTAATTGCAAATACATTATATGACAATCTAATAGGTCTGATACGTAAGTAAAGTATGAATAATGTTGAAAGCCCAGACGTCTCTTAATACATAAAAACCAGAATGGTATTCATATTACACTATGACATACAGTAGTTCAGATTGCACAATAACATAATGTTATTTGTATTACAAATTAGCATGAATTTATAAATTTACCCTATAACATGAAGTAATTCATAACACACAGTAACAGAACATTATTCATATTGCTGTCCTGGCAAATAGCAAAGAAGATGTTCAAGAAATCTGGATATAGTACAGTACCACACAAAGGGGCACCTTGTGAAAATCAACCGTAATAAATCTAAAGCTGTTTACAACAAAGCAAAAAGCTTAAATATAACAAATTAAATAAAGACAATGTATTTAATAGAACTCAAAAGACCAACCTTGGTATAAAGAGAAACGAACACAACCGGGTATACATTTCAAAAGGAATAAGAAATGGTAGGCAACAATATATAATCTTCTATGAGCTGGTTTACATGTACAATGTGGCTTCTCATCAGTGGCAGCGTATAACCTATGTAAAACATATACAGTACCAAGATGGACTTGAGGTAATGAACCTACTTGCGAAGGATAATGAAATGCTAGACTTGACAGAAAGAAAAATACTCAGACAGAAACAAGGACTGCCATAAAATATATCATACACGGCTTTTCAAACTCTAATAGTAGCAGAACCCATTGATATCATAGACTATTGTTTCAGAAAAAAAACCATACAATCATTTGTTTTGAGTGCAGTTCAGTAGTTGTCGTTTGTTGATGTGGTTCATAAGTGTTTCTCTTTCGAAGCAATACACAAAACAAGTAACTCAGGTTAAGGATTTTTTATTTCGTGAAATAAACATTATCCAAAAGTTACCCTGTAATAACAGTGCATTATATTAATGGATGTAGAGTAATTAAATAACAATATAGCTTTAAAATATCGTGTTAACAATTATGAACAAGGAAACGGTTTATCTTTCCCAGCATTTCAATAATAAATGAATAATATGAATTTTCTTTAAGTTTGGAGATAGTGGTCTCCGATTCTATTGTTTTATGAAAATAAGTAAATACCAAAATCGGATCTTAATGAATACTTCGATGCATTAGTATATATTACAACAGTCATGTAATGAACTGTTATATACCAAATTTAAACAAGAATAATTAAAAATAACATAAACATGCAAAGCAAGAATATGCAAACAACACATCAAGCACTTTCAAAAGTGGACACTTCAATAAGCAAAACGCTTATAGATTCAGCATAACAACACCTATCTCATTTGTGAATGCTTGGAATACATGTAAATAAAATCAGATCAGGTTCATGTCATCACAGTGCATCGTTCAAAATGGTGAATACCTGCATTAAAAATATTAAAATCATAACTAACCTATTATAAACATATACATATCTAAATAAGATCATTTAGCATTTGAAATTTTCATAAAGTATTCATTATATAAGATTAAATAGTTTATCCAATTTACTGAAATTTAGCAGTTTATTTAATTAACTGTATTGAACCATAAAGGCACATTTATTAAAGAGGTTTTTTAAACTTCTTTCACATTTTCTATTTTTACACTTTAAGATCACATCTACATATCATTCATATACGCATTCATTCGAAACAGAGAGTAACCTACCTTTGAAACTTCAAAACCAAACTCCAGAACAGAATATAATGTTACAATTTACAAAGATTAGAAAATGATGTCCATCAAAACAAAGTGACCATCTTGAATATAAACTTCCCGCAAAAGAATTGAGAACTAATCAATATAAATAAAACCTAATTGAAACACCTGATACATTCACACCTGAAGGAGCCTGATATTTACACTCAGTATAATTTAACCATGCATGATCTTAAGGTAATAAATATAATACTACAGTGGTATTGACTATATCTTCTGAAATAATAAAGTTAGATTAAAAATAAAGAAATATCAAATTTAACATAAGATACAATATGATCTACAAATATACTAAACTACCACGTTACCACATGAATATTTCCAGAAATACATAAATCATTAAGTGGGAATAAACTCATCATATATACGAGGATAAAAAATGTGCACGCCAGACGCGCGTTTCGTCTACAAAAGACTTATCAGGGACGCTCGAATCAAAAAGTTAAACAAAAAAAAACAAATAAAGTACGAAGTTGGCGAGCATTGAGACCTAAAATCCGAAAAAGTTTGGCCAAATACATCTAAAGTAATATATTCTATTTATAAATTAGACAAATAGCTGTTGCTGACCATAGAGAAAATGATTTTATCAATAGAGTAGGAAATAACCTGTTAGTTAAAAATCGTTTACTTCATTTAATTAATATATGAACTTAAAAATTGTGATGGATACATTCATGTTGATACGTTCTGATTTTGAAATAATTCCACCACCTTCATTTGTACTTATATACACCCAACATGTCTTTTATGAAATATGTACAGACTTCGGCTGTTTTCTGCTCTTTGATCGGGTTGTTGTCTCTTTGATACATTCCCCGTTTCCATTCTCAATTCTCCGTTTTTAATTTGTGTGACGTGAACAAAACTTTTGTAACATACTGCACAGTTGCATTTTTAGTATGATTTCTTTAAAAGTAAATTATTTTTTACATAGACATTTTTCTTTTTAAATGGGTGCGGATAGTTTTATTTTAGACAAATGTGCATAGTCTTCACTTTGATACCCTCGTGTAGTGCTCCATTATAAAAGAAGGGAAAGAAATGAAACGGAACAGTTGTAAATGACCACGACCGTCAATTATAGAATTGACGTAAGCTGTCATCAAATCAAAATTGTGTTTTATGTCATATTTTATAAGAACACTCTAGTATAGGATAATATGATTTATTCATATCAGACAGTTACTGGAAGAAAAAAGGACATCATGATTTCCAATGCACAATAATATGAGGTAATCATATCAAACAATGATCAGAAGTAATCATATCAAACAAAATTATGAAGTAATCATATCAAACCATTATATGAAGTAATTATATCAAATGTTTATATGAAATAATTTATATAACTCAATACATTTAAGTTATTAATACAACATGATAACGTGTATTTATACAAGATAAGACAATAACAAAAACAAATGTATCAAGATTCCTATTATTCAGTTATACAGAATATCAAGAAGTGTATCTCGATTTCTATTGAAGAATAGCAGATAGTGATAATAACAGAAGATCAAAACTATCATGTACCTTTTATGTATAAGGTAGGAAAATACATTTCAGTCATTTTTATTGAAAGTGTTAAAATCGATACAACTGTCAATGGTCTATTCATTCTCCCTGGTATCCTGGTATAAACTATTTGAAAATGTGAATACACAAAATTGATAATGAGTCATATATGGATGGTATTTTGGGTCTATTCGCATCGTTTGCTTACAAAATTTTAATAACCTGGATCGTGATTTTCAGTCGATGTGAATAAATCACAACATAATTAGTAACCAAAACAGACTGTACCCACATATAAAATAAATCGTTTAAGTTATAGATATAACGGATGTAATTTCAAGTCTTTTTTTAACACTTTCTAATATATTAGAAAAAAGGATGCCGAAAGGAAAGTCTAATGAAGTAGTGGCGTCAGAAACATCAAAGCCAAGACAGCAAAATATTAAGAAATCGGTAAGTTGACATTTTGCAAACAAATCTATTAATTCTTATTCATACACACAACAGTGGCTGTGATATGTGGGATAAACGTCCGCTTGAAATAAGCATATCAAAATAATAAACAAAAGCACTAATAGGGGAAACTTTATAATTTAAGGACAATAACTCATATAGGAGTCAATTGTCAATTTCGATCATGTTTGGCTTAAATGTAGATAATCATTTACTGATCATTTCCACTGCTTGTAGTTTCCCTCTATCAATTAGAGCTTTCAAGGAAAATACCTTAAAATGCAAAAGGCAAACACGCATCCCTTAAGGAAAATGACCACTTTGCTGATCAAGAATTTTTTTTATCGATTTATTTCCTTGTATGTCGATCATTTACATTTTTTTTTTATTCTATTATACCTTTTCAAAATTTTTTTATGTATACATTCCTGGCTTTTAAATTTTTTGGGTTTATGCTTTTTTATTTCAGGTTTATCCAATAAAGCACTTTAGAAGCACTTAATTTGTACAATGTTGTTTCCTTTTTCATGTAATTACAAGACGCAATAATGGTTACAAATTTTCATTTGATGGTAATGAACCCGATTAACTCGTATATTGACAATTTTTATCATTTAAGTTATTTGTATAACGTCTTGGTTATTATTTTTGCTGTTGAAATTTCTCTTCATCTGTTTTATTTGCTAAGCTAATTTGCGAAACAAACGCTATAATATGTCATTTAAGGAATCAATCGACAATTTTTTAATTGATTGTGATTAGTTCGCAGTCTACATGTTCTCCCTATATATAATAGATTTAATGGTAATAACCATAACGCAAAACTCGATATTTTAAAATCGTCTTCTAAGAATATCAACTCAAATAAGGAGTCGATTAACTAAGGATTTCGTCATTTAACTTATTTGGAAATCTTGTTTTGCTGATCAATTTTGTCGTTAACAGTTCCTCCTATGTAATATAATTGTCATGACAATTACCAAAACGCAAAAAGGGCCAAAACTCATCGTTCAAGGTCAATGAATATCTCATATAGGGAGTCGATCGGCAGGGCATGTTATGTTGACTTTAAACGAGCTGGGTTTACTGATTACTTTTGTTGTTCACAGTTTCATTCCATAATAGTGTTCAAAATAATTGCAAAAACACTAAAACTAAAAAAAAAATGATTAATGGAAAATAACCTATGTAAAACGTAATCTCATGATTTCAGTTGACAAATGCAGTTGGTTTATCTTTCCAATAACTGGTGATGCTTGCATAGCAGCCTGTCGATGCACCCGATCTTGTTCCTTTTGGAGTTCAAGAATTTTCATTATTTTCTGTTTGTTACCTTGATCTGTTTATTCTTAATTAATTTATGAGATTTGAACATCGTTAAACTACAGTTGCCTTAATAATTTTCCATTCTGAAAAGTATTGTTTCGTCACATTTTGTCTATCTTGTATAGTTTTCAAGATAATAAGTAATTACTTTCATTTTATCCTTCGGTTCTATGTTTTACCTTCACGGCCTTTTGGTTGTTCCGCAGCAATAGAAATCTTAGTTCTTTTATTTACAATTTCAAGAAAAAAAAGAGCTACATATCTAGCAGACTTTCTCCTCCCTGTAGTATTCTTTACTTTAAAATACAGAGATATATGCGAAGTAAGTACTGACAGAAAAGAGGATTATCGAGTGAACAGAAACCATCAATTTATCTAAAAGTATATGTTGTTGTTTGTTTTATTTTCTACATCGAAAATATATACATATTAGAAAAGATCGTGTCTTCCGTTTACTGTGTACACCGTTTCCGTATGAAATATTCTATGAAGTACACCCCTAAAATAAGTGTGTAAAACAGCATGAATTCATATCAGCATGTAACTTACTGAGTTTGTATTCAAAAGTAACGAACATTCTACGATATGGTATCAAATTGTGCGTGTGTTGAAACCCGAAATCATTTTGTTTGTCAATTTAAAACAAAAAGAGATGAAGGGTTTTAAGTCCTGTAATAAAATTGGGAAATATTTACCATGTATGCAGCAATCATATAGTAAGCATTTTGTAATGTTTAATGAACGAGAATAAGAGTCACAAGAATGTGGCTTCCACAAATTCAATATGGCATTGGTCATCTGAGATACAACTAACAATTGAATCTAAGAGAATCATGACACGACTTCAACTTCAACTTCATTCAGAAGTCTTGGTTCAGTAACCTTCTAGTTAGCAGTAACTGTCTATCAATTTTTGTTTATGCACGTTTTGAAATATTGTTCAATGTCTTTCAAGCATGCCTTTGCTACTGGAAAATTGCTACATAAAAATGATGTTTACAATGGGAAATTTAAAGTTCTCTCTTTTAGTAAAACTATGTTATGAACCGATGCTGTGTGTCAATTGCTATGTGTCAAGGTATAAATGAGACCTAGCTGTATTTCTGGTAATCTATATTTCGATCAACAAAGTAGTAAAACTGTACAAGTTTAGCGAGAAGACCTCGCCTTTACTGAGGAAGATGGGGTTAAAGATTAAAATAGCTTCTTTTCATTCATTTTGAGAAATAACCTGTAAGAAAAACGTCCCCAGTAGAATGAATAAAATAAAGCGGCATTAAAAAAGGCACAATCGATTGCTAGTGAAATGCCGACTGTCTTTTAAAAAAACTGAAAAATCACGTGGACCTAATATAGGCAACTGTTGTTTACCATTATCCAATATTCATTAATCAATTCAGGAGACAAATTTACGTAACAAACAAACATTGACGGAATCGTATTAACTCCAAAAGGAGCTAGACCGGTTGCGTCGACATGGTAAGCGTTTCCTGCTATGATTTCATCCCAATTGACCAGGTTTTGTATGAATTCTGCTTCACAAAATGAGAAGAGCTGCACAATTAGTACCCTTTTGAATACTGACTGTCTTTTGAAATATCAATCCACCAAACTCAACACGTATGTTGTTGACCAAAACGTCCAGTATTTTGAAAATATTATATTTGATGAATTTGTTTTTGGAATCAGTACGGTTTTTCAAAAAAGTAAGACTTTTTATGATCTTAAACAAGAAATTTGTAACTACGATTTTTGTAGAAAATGTATTCAATTTTCAATTGATAGATAGATATAAGAAGATGTGGTATGAGTATATTTAATATATTAAATGTGTTGTTTATAAAAACAAAAGCCAAACATCTGACAGTCTAAAATAACGATCTGTAGAAAGAAACAGTCAGAAAGCCCTGCAAGCTTCGTGTTTGCACATCGTTCAAATGAAAATTTTGTATTTTCCAACAATGCTTGCATATTGTATATTCATCTATTATATGAAAATAAGGAGCTGTGGTATGATTGCCAATGAGACATATATCCACCAAAGGTCAAATGAAGTATATGTAAGCAATTATAGGCAACCGTACGGCCTTCACCTATGAGAAAAACCCATGCCGTAAAGTCGGCTGTCGTAAATTATTTCACGTACCTTGTTATTTAACAAAAGTGAATACTATGTTCATAAGTTGGTTTTCATTTTCCAGGTACCTTACCAGGGGTAATATCAAACCGTAGTTTTTATTTAACTGATGAATTGACTCTGATTAAATGATAATTATGTGACGAGATTTGAAATAAACGATTATTTCCAAGTTCTGCTAATCATTTGCATGTTATTAGTTCCTTTATCAAACATCAATCTATCTGATAATGCTTTTTTTAGTGTTTTTTCTTTTCTTCTAAAGTTGTGTTCGACTTTCGATTTTTAAAATTTGCTTCAAAATGCAATGCACTTTTCCATATTATACATATTTAATTCATTAGCTCTTTTCAATATTTCAGGATAAAAGATCCTATGATAAGAAAAAAACATTAGGACAGGGACTATTGGATGTAGCATTGCTAGCATCAAATGTAGCTATACTGAAAGCAGTGATCAAGGCGGGACCGTCATATGAGTATTTTGTTCCTATGATTGTGTTCATTGCTCTATCGTTATTCGTCATAATTGTGGTCGCTGTTCTTTTACTGATCATCGGAACTACAGAATATATGAACAATATTAGAAAAAAATCATTGGAAAAACTTATAATTGCAAGCATTATTCTCATTCTGTTTGTATTGATATTTAGTGCTTTTATTGGTGCCCTTGGTTTAAAGGCGGACGATGAAGACGATTAAATGTTACACACAATAAATCTTAATCTTATTTTATAATGACACTCCTACAATATAATACAAGCAGGATTGTTGATCTTACCTTTTAATTTTTATGCTGTGTTCATATCAAATTGTTTGATTATTGCTGAAGATTTTGGATGTAAGGCAGAAGACGTATGGGGGTTTATTTTACTTACGGTAGTATGAGTTAAAATTTTCGCATCCCCTGTGCAGGTTGTTGCGCAATGATATCGTAAGTCGTGCTTATTGTCGTAACTGGCAATTACAATTAATGTAGATTATTATTAATAATCGATTTTGTTTGAATACTGGTAAAATAACGAAGAGTTTTGTAAATTTTGCACTTATAATGATTGATTGATTGTTGTCTGCTTAACGTCTTGTGACAAATATAAAATACATATTTCAGGACGAATACAAATTAATAATCGATATATTAGGTATGTCCTTTAATAGGGGCGTGCGGGATAAAGGTCGGAAAATGTGAACAGCCATTGGAATGTTAGGGTAGATTGGATGGGAACATAAATTAAGAGTTGTAGCAAGGGTTATTAACATGCAGAGGGCGTGGCACTCTCTCTACATTTAATGGCATCGGATTTAACGTCCCCCATTCTGATTGGACTTGAAGGCGTATTTATACATCCGACACAGCCAAACGGACGCCCTATTTTGACAAGTGTTTTACTTTCGATCACTAGAAGACCAAAAGTGACCTAATTTATATTCCCCAGTTGGGGGTAACTGCACTTTTAAAACTGTATAAAATATTATTGCAATTTTCATTGTCGTCGGAGAAGTGACAAAGACAAGATAATTCATAATACACGAACACGTTTACTGCTAATCATGAATACTGTAATGGAGATCGAAAATTGTAGATAACGATTTTTATTTCCGTAGCTTATGATGCAGATTACACTTGTTTTACAATAAACAAAAAACGGACCAGCAGATAGAAAAAAATATGTAAACAAAAGGGGAACTTCTGTACAGCAAGTATTTTACATCGTTTGCTAATGATTTTGCAATATGCCAACTCTTACCCTGTCGACGCATCTGTTCAGTTCAGCTAATTTCCATTGTCAATTTCAAAACGAGAAGTCACTTTACTCATGATTCTGAACTAATTTGAGCCATATAAACAGAAAGTTACTGTCAAAATATCAAAATCCTGTTTTGTTGGGAATTCACTAGAAGACGAAAACCTTTTCTTAGAATTTCAACGGCTGAAGAGGTAATCTTTATAAAAATGAAAATAAATCTCGGGTAAATGGGAGACAAAAAACGAAACACGAAACGAAAAAAGACGAAAAGACAAACACTAAATAAAAAACAAAATAGACAACTAAGGACTGAGCAAGACAAACCTAACCAAATACCGGGGGAATTCTCATGTGCTTCGGAAGGGTAAGCAGTTCCTGCTCCACATGTGGCACCCGTCGTTTTGCTCATGTAAGTACAAACCTAGTGATAAGTCTAATTCGGTAGGTCACATTCGGGGAAAATTGGACAGGATTGTGGTTATGACAATTAGAACATATCCGTCGTTATCTGTGAAAAAAGATATTCCAGAACTGTCAACCAACTCGTGATGGCTTTCGTAAAATTTTCGGAGAAATTATTTCAACTTCATCAATTGGAACTATTGGTTCAGTATCTTCCTTGTAAGCAGCAACCCTCTATCAAGGAAATCATGATAGGATGTGCAAGCTATGGATTCGTATCAACTGAGAAAAGTACTCGGTGATTGAATGATGCTACATAGAAATGGAAAGTTCACTAACGGGAATCTCCAATCATCTCTATCGTCAAGATAGGAGGCAGACTTAACTGGGTATCTTTTTAGTGAAATATTGATAGAAATTACTTCAAGTTAATATTGTTGGCATTCTACCTCACAATCCTTGTGTTGTCAGTGATAAAATATCGTGTAAAAACACAAACTAATTTACATATTGGGCCACCCTTACTTAGCTTTGAGTTGTAATTGCTATCTTGAATGTCGTACCTCAATTTGGATAATGAAAAACACTTTGAAAATGGTTTGAAAACTAGATCCGATAAGCACCAAAACATTTCGAGACCCCTTTTAGGATGAAATTTCACTTTCAGTTATAGGAAATGAAGAACGGTTCACAATATCAACTTAAAAAAGGAGGTATGGTATGATTGTAAATAAACTAGCTATCTACAAATGTATACTGAATGTTTGATTATGCTTCATATGAATAACCAAATTATGCTAGAATAAGATTTATAAAAGTAAAAGACATATTAACTTAGGCGCATGTTACTCTCGGTCAGTACTTCAAAATAACTTTTCCCAACAACTGCTGCTTAGAATTAATTAAGGCTACAGAAGTTTTCCGATGTTCAAATCTCATTAATCAATGAAGAAGAGACAATTCCAGGTATCAAACAAAAATTGAAAACTGGGAGTAGTTGGACTAAAATACATTTCAATGAGGTAATCTATTTTGTTTATATCCTTTGTTGATGTTAGATAATGTATAAGGGGGCAACCGATATCTGAAATTAAAATTAAGGAATTTTGCAACATGCTTATATTATTAATAAAAACTGTCTTAAAACTAAACGGTAAAATATCGATGACGAGAAAAAAAACAAAAGGACACAAGGGAGACATAAAATCGCTTTGGCTATTTGAAAAAGCAAATTGAAAGACGTTAAAGTGAATCCCTTGTCCAAGTTACCCAGCGCCGTCTGTATTCTCAAATATTACCTTTTTAAGAAGTCTTACAGTAAGTTCTTCGTGTATCTGACAAAGGGTTTGGTATCCACTCTGATATAGATGTAAAGCTTGTACTAGCTTTTATTCAATTACTTCCACAAGCAAATACGATACTAATAAAATACTTTCATATTTCTAATCAACTGCCTAAATATGATATCTTACCTTTTCACGATAAATCATAAATAGTAAATATTTATTTAAACATGTACTTTATGCCAATATATCTATATAAAACAAAGTAACTATTCGACCTATCTTTTCTTAATGGCAACTTACCGAATTAGACTTATTACCGGATTTATACTAACATGAGCAACACGACGTGTGCCAAATATGGAGCAGGATCTGCTTATCCTTCCGGCCCACCTGAGATCACCCCCAGTTTTTGGTGAGGTTCGTGTTGCTCAGTCTTTAGTTTTCTATGTTATGCTTGGTGTACTATTGTTTGCCTGTTGGTCTTTTTCTGTTTTGCCATGGCGTTGTCAGTTTATTTTCGACTTATGAGTTTGAATGTCCCTTTGGTATCTTTCGCCTCTCTTTTACATGTAAAAAGATAGTAGAAGATGATCAAAATAGTATTTTATACTTTTGAAGGTCAAGTCAGATAAACATCACAAAGCATATCTATTGTTTCATGATATGCCTTCTATATGGAATTCTCATCAACAGCTACTTTGTTTTATATAGATAAATTGGCACAAAGTACATGTGTAAATAAAATTTACTAATGTACTTTATGACAATCTGTCTATATAAAAGAAATTAGCTGTTCGACCTCTCTTTTCTTCAGGGCAAATTACATGTTAAAAGATGGTAGTAGGTGATCAATATAGTATTTTATTCTTTTGAAAGTCAGATAAACGTTCCAAAGAATATCTATTGTTTATGATATGCCTTCTATTTTGGAATTAGCATCATCGTTAAATGGGGAGTGATCACATAGAAGCACCTTGGCTTTATTACAAATCAAAAACGACATTTGGGCAATAAAAACCTAAACGTTAATACTCAAAAGTAAATTGCATGAAAGAAACAATACACGTACATTGTAAGAAATATATGTATACCTTGCTTTTCGTATACTGTTTCTATAGCTCATTCAAACATAAAATATATTTTGCGATAATGTACATATATCGCATATTGTTCTTGCAGCTACAATGAGTAATTTTACAAAGTTTTTGCAATGGCTGGCATTTCATTTAATGGAAAAGGGAGAGGGTTTATAAAAAAATTACACACATTTCTTACATGCATATGAAAACCCATAGCAACTGAACAGCGCAAATATTACTGTTCTTCATTACAGTTAGGGTCTTTTTTTTTTTGCATAATCTTGAGTGAAAACAATTGTTTACATGTTTGAACAAAACAAAAGCTGCTATTATTATTATTTTCAGATTTATTGTCTAACATACACTTAAAGAACAGTCTTCACATCACCCCGGATTTTTCCGCATTGCTCAGCCTAAGTTTTTATATTGTCTTTTGTTGTTTTTCGTTATTGGTAATGACTTGGTCTGTCTCCCTTTGGTATCACCCACCTCTTTTCAATTTTGTTATTCAATAGTATAAACTAGAATTAGGAAAGTTACTCCCGTTCCCAGTATAACATGTATTTTATGGTTCATGGCATTGTGTTATATTTATTTTGTCATGTGGAACTCTTGGTTATCATCCAAACATCAAAGAAATCGTAATTGTTTAATGAAAATTAAGGCAACAATAGTTTACTGATGTTCAAATCTCGTAAATCGATTAGGAAGAGACAAGTCAAGGTAACAAACAAAAACTGAGGGAATCGCATGAAGTCCAAAAAGACCGAGACCGAGTGCGTCAATGGAGTAAGTGCCTCCTAATACTAATATGCATGCATCATTCACACATTCAAAATGTCACAATCGGAAATAGGTCACAATCGTAACTAAGTGTATCTCAAGTGTTAAGATTATTAAGGGAAGACTCTATCAAATGATTAATTACAAAAACCTCAAAATTTATTTTTGACATTGATTTAAAACCTAAAATTTATATTAAATAATACTTTATTCATTACCGTAATCCCCATATAATATGAAAATGTTAAGATAAAAATGGAAATGACTCTTAAATGGTAAATCTCGCAACCATCAAGATAAAACTTCACCTGAAATATATTATCCATGGCATTGTGTTCTTTCAAACGATTTGGTCTTGCAGTACTTTGATTATCATCCGGAAAACAAGAAAACTCAATTCTAAGGTAACTTAGGGCATTCTTATTGCGAAGAAATTTAAAAACCATCAAAATCCTTTCAATCTGTATCTTATGGCCCAAATTAACATTGTGTTTAAATTTCGAAAAATTTAGTCAATCAGAACTTTATTAGCCATATGCATCAGAAAACCAAAAGTATGACGGACAGACGGATATGTGCACGGACAAAATCTTTAAATAATTAACAATTTTTACGGATCGTAATGCAAAATTAGCATAAAACCTTACATTGAATAGACACACAAATGAAACATTCAATATGAAACTGATATAAAGTACACAATCCATTCTAATAGCAAGTGATTATTGTTATATCTCCTCACGCCATGGAGTATCCATTGCCCTTGGATTAATGTTAAGTCCTTTTTCCTTTTTGATAAACCTGATCAGTTCTTCCTTGCTCTCAAATATGTGAACACTAAATGGACTTCCCCGGACATTATGCCCCGACCATTTAACAGTAATGACGTATGCTCCAGGTTCCTGTGGATCATACTGACACAGAATTGTTCTGTCATTGTGTTCTTCTCTTTCCATATCCACTTTAAATGCACCTGAAAGAACATTTTTCAATTTCAAAATTTCATTTTCGGTCAAATTGCAGGGTTTGAAAATTTGTATTATGGTGTTAGCATGTGATAATGTTTGGAGGTTAGATAGAATAAATACCAATCTTCTATAATGTGATGCCTCGTGTCCTACTTTAACTACCCTCATTGCTAAATCATTTTAACTAAAATTCACCTGTATGTATTTTCTTAAACTCTAACAACGTAGTTTTTCTCTTAGCTATTCACAAGCCCTTCTGATAATGACTGTTGGCTTTCCTCTAATCCCTTTAATTCTGACACGGTCTAGATTGTTACTAATGTATACACTTAGACTATATGATTCTGACCTGCAAGCTGTATACAATAGGTCGGTTTACTATCCTAACATTTAAATCCCAATTCTTAATTTTGATTATAGGTTGGCCTCTAGATCTTTTTCTTATCACTATAAAGCTACGGATATATCATCTTATAGGGGACTGGACGTTAAGCAACCAACAATCAATCAATCTTATTAGGACGTTGGCACAATTCTATACCATTTGCTCCTTACAGTCCTAATTCCATCTGTTGGTTGACCTCTTTACCTCTGTTTGCTAACATTAAGACATTCATTTCTTTACAATGGTCTACTTCCACACCATCCAAATGTTTTTTGAATGTTGGCGTAATTGTAACCTCAATTCCAACTTTTAGTTTACCTCAGAAATCATAATATAACTGTCAATCCGGTTCTGATATTGTTGCTACTTACATTTAAGCCTTGATATTCTTACTCTAGAGCGTCATCTTTATTTAACATTGGCTATCATACAGACTCCTGAAAGAAATGGAGCTTTTTACCCCCCAGATCTCATATTTTGACTGCTCAAAAACATCTTGAACTACGTATTCTGTCAAATAAGTCACAAACAGCCTTTTAAAATTCCGACAGCTTACTTCGCCGGCTTTTTTTCTGGCAGTTTTCTTTTAGCTAGCTAAGCCTTTATATTCTATTCACCCACTTATTCTAAGAGCTTACTTACATCTAAGTCAAAATATTCTGATTGCTTGCGTACTAGGCGCTCATAATATTACAGTATTTATAATTCTAAGACGATGCTTTCTGATAACTTACCTTTGGACCGTCAGATAGAGATTGCTGTCTTTGCTCTATGCCAGATTTATCCAGATTAATAACTAACCTCTAGGCCCTTTGATTCTGACAGCTAACTGTCCTGCACCAGCACCAGACGTTTCCACCAGAAATCTACTTTGGTATGAATGAAGTATCCCATCTTCGATACCAGGACCGTAGACATGAACTTTTCGTGGATCAGGTGGTTCCCCAATCGGTATTTTGAAAGGACTTCCTAAAAAGGAATTAATTCTACATAAAGTTTGATCTGTTTTACTTTTTCAGGCATAATTCATTGAACAATGTGTAACCATCTTAACAGCAATCATAATCGAATAACGGAAAATGTGTTAATGTAAATGACGTTAATGACGTCTTTACACTAAATCCATTGGACATTTGATGAGTACTGATTGATATTTTAATCTTTGATACCTGATTTTTCATTTGTTGTTTTTGGCTTTGACCTAGCTGTCAGTAACTCTGAGAACTCACAGATCTGTACTTTTTGTCTTTTTTTTATGTTACGGATGTATAAATACCCTGCCACGTCCGGTCTGTGTTTATGTTAGATGTTTGTCTGCTTTGTATCGATCTGATGAGTAAAGCACTTTTTAACTGATTTTTATAGTTTGTTCTTATGTTGTACTGTTACATTGTATTGTTAAACAAGTGTTCCAGATTAGGGGAGAGTTGGCGCCTTCAAACATTTTAACACCGCTACATTCTTTATGTGCGTGTCTCAAGTCAGGAGCCTGTAGTTCAGTGGTTTTCATTGGTTAATGTCTATCATTTTTGTTTTTCGTAAATTGTTTTGTTATACATTAGGCTGAATTGGTTCATATTTTTCATGTCGGGGCCTTTTATATCTGACTATACGGTAGGGGTTTTTCTTATTGATGAAGGCCGTACGAGTGCCTATAATTGCTTACATCCACTTCAATTCAACCTTGGTGGACATGGTGGATAGTTGTCTCATTGACAATCATACCACTTCTCGTTATTTCTATATGGTAAAGAAAAATAACCCTATAAGTGCAGACGGAATCAAAACGGATTTATGCATAAATTAGATGCATGTGTGGTTCTAATCCATTGCCTTATAACCATGCTAGTGAAGAATTTTTTTCCGTGTCATGTTGGAATATTCGATCCATTAACTAATTGTTGTTGTCCTAATATCAGCTTAACAAAAACTACTGTAAATGCCAGCTTAACAAAAATAATTGAATAGCACCTGAACAAAAATGTTTTGGCTAAATAAAATTCAAAATCTTTTTTTAATGTGAAGATACATGCATCATTATATATTCCTACTCAAGTTAGACAGTTGACATTATTACAAAGAAAAGCCTCTGGAACCTATTGTTTTTGCTTTAAATATTTGCAAACTATTACAATAACGGTGATAAATTCGCCTGATGTGTATTTTCCCAAACACATTTTCATGGGTCATACATTCTTAAAGGGTTTAAGTTATATTTTAATATTATTGTTCCACTTACTAACGTCTTCGATTGTGGTATTACCTAATGCGACTTAAAACCGGTATTCTAATTTGACGTTCATCAAATGCTTTGAGTACACACCCGTGGTAAAATTCGAATATATTCATATGTCAGCTGATAGGCAACGTCATGATTTGTTTGGGCTGTTCAAATCCTACGTCGTATGTATTTTATAAATGATTTACCTCACGTCAGATGGTGTAAATGACGTCATTGAACGATGACGTAAGAATGTAAGGATTTTACGGGAAAATGCACGAATGGGAAACTGAAAGTCGTCAAAACATGACAACATAAACAAACGATGGTAAGAATTTGTATAATGTCCATATCTTTTTAAAGATAGTCAAATCATTTCCTCCAAATCTGTCTTAGTATGTTATTGTATATCGTTTAAGAATTTCTCTTATTCAATTTTCTTCGTCGTTTACGTCAATATTAATAGTGTGTTTAATTACGGGAACGGCAAACATTTCCCTTCACATAGAGCGCTTCGATGCAAAAGAATTGCTGTCTTTGTCCTATTAGAATAGAAATAATTCATGGGGGCTTGAATTTATATTGATTTTACCACGGGTTGGCCCTTTATGCTGATGTTTTACCCCTCGCTGTCGCTCGTGGTAAAATATTTAGCATAAAAGGCCAACCCGTGGTAAAATCACGATAAATTCAAGCCCCCGTTGAATTATTTCATAAGTTTACTTGCATTAGCAACACGACGTGTGGAGCAGGAACTTGCTTTCTGGAGCACCTTGGTTAACTTACCCCAGGTATTGGTGGGGTTCGTCTTGCCCAAACTGTGCAAGGTTTTGTTATTGTTTGTCTTTTAGTCATTTTTATTTTGGGCCATGGTGTTGTCTGTTTGAAGTGGACATATGATTTTTGATTGCCCCCTTGGTGTATTCTTTCTCTTGTTAAATTAACGTAATATTTGTTCAAGCATGTGATGCTTTCTTCTCACCAGGCACATTTTCATGGTCATATTTAATTGTCAGCGTGTGATAAGCCGCCTCAGTTGGAAAAAACCTTATCAAATAATGGCCATTTCGTTGATCTATAACGTCACATCTTGCTGTATGAACTTGCCCCTGACACGATGCCGTAAGTTCACCTAAAATAAAATAAAAGTAATGGATTAAAAAGATGCAAGAGCATAATAGAAAAAAAGCTATGACACAAGACATAACAATATTCCTGAGATCACCCTGTTTTTTGGGTAAGGTTTGAGTTGATCAGTCTTTAGTTTTCTTTGAAGTGTGTTTTAATCTCCTTTTTGATTTTTCTTGTTGTTTTTCTTTTTGGTCATGATTTTTTCGGTTTTTCTTTTATTTGTTACTTTTACAAACATCAACCGTACCAATTTTACTGCACAAGATGTGTCCATGAATCGCCCATTTGGTATCTCTGTCTCAAATTGTTGAATACCACTACTATAAGATTGTAAACTTGCCTTTTCAAAATAGTTGTCATTATGCACCATTCAAGAATAGTATATAAGACATAAGGATGATATTCTGAATGGTGTTTAAGATAATTGAAAAAGATTAAGTAGGTAGATCGCAGACAATACATCGTTTCATGATAATAACATTATGTATAGTTTTTCAGGTGGATCGGAGCAGCTTTTTGTATAATTAAGAATTATAAATTACAGGGAGCAAGGATGACACATAGGTGTCCTAAGGAAATATACTGTGTTGGACTCCTTGTTTTCTGTCATAAAGAATAAAAATAAACGGTGTTGTGATCGCCGTTTTTCAGATAAATAAATATTATAAATATGAGGGGCGAGGATGAATACAAGTACATGGGGGAAGAGTTGCATTAGATGCATAGAGAACAAAAATGCAAATTGTTTGGGTGTTGGGATATAAATGTTTTAGAATAATTATTAATGATCTTGTCATGATTTTAGTGACTTATCTTATTGTTGATAAATTTTGCATTCCTAGATAGCAATGTCGGTTGATGTACTATATTTGGTTAAGATAAGAACATTGTAGGGTTTAGAGACCATTTGAATCGTGAGATAATTATGTCTTACCGTTTCCAGCTTCTTCTGTATCTACAGTTACTCTAAGCTCCTGGCCTACATAACCTCCCTTTAAACCTTGACCGGAAACTTTCACCTTACTACCAGCACCCTTCATTGTTGCTGATATTTTGTACGGTGTACCGCCAATCAAATGTTCAGACCAATAAACATATATTAAATATGCACCTATCAAATTTAGAAATGATTTAGTTGAAATGAGGTTTGAAATTGTAATTTCACAGTAAATGAGAAAAATAACTTTATCGAAATCCATAAATATGAAAATATATATCATAAATGTAATAAATTGTGGCTTTGTTTTTAGCAGTTATGCTTCATATGTGTTTACTGTTTATTTGATGAATCTTTAAACACCTAATATTGATAGAAATTGGTACAGTCGTAACTTGTACAATATTTTAACTTAGAAAGCAGGGTCTGCTTTCTTATACAATATATATTGTATTGTAAATACACTTTTAATAAAAACAAATTGTCCATTTTAATTCGTCACAGGTTTAATTGGATTTTGTCTTCATAGAATAAAGCTGCAGAAGAGAATTGATAATATTTTTGGTCGTTCTAAAAATTAACCACAGATACCAGGTTTATAATTTAGTAATCCAGTTTTACTGCATTTGCGATCGTCAAATCAACAATTGCCGGTGATAACTCTTCAAATACAGTTCTGTTATTCCTTCATTTCAGTGGTATGACACATCTAACTCGGGAAGGGGATATATTAGAGTGTTAATAACCTTACCTGTCCAATGAGTGGTTTAAGACCACTAATTGCATCATATCTATCCATTCTTACCTGGAAAAGGAGCTGTATAAGAGCACTGATAACGATCATATTTCAGTGGTTTGATTGATACCGATGGATCCATTTTCACACCTTTAGCAATTACTTTTGGGATACCTAATAAAAGAATATTCATGTTTTATTATATCTTTATATCTATATGTATATATATATATCTATGTCTGTGTCTTTAAAACCCTATATAACTATTATTATAGGTAGAGAAATTTGATGCAGAAAAATATATTTATAAAACATGATTGTATACACATAATAGTAAATGCTGGTAAATAAATATTCTAATCTATTAGTTATGAAATGTGTTCTTACCAGGACCAGCTCTTTTTCCATTAATTAAAAATTCAGCGGGAACCGCCGCTCTAGCTTCTCTTAGTCCGCTACCTGTTAATATAACCTTGGAATGGTCAACAGGTAATATTGGTCCAGGACAATAGGCAATAATTGGTGATGAATCCAGTGGAATATCTGACCAGTATAAATGTATGTAGTGGTCACCTATGAATATGAATAAGTTATGGTTTCTTTAAATTGATTACACTAGATATTAATATGCCTTAAATCTAAGATTTAAACACTATGCATTTTTTCGCAGCATTAGACGTTATTATTTTTTAACAGAATGTTTAATCAATCCTCAGAATTCTTACTTTATATATAATCAATTTCTACTGTTTGGAAATCAATATCTGTGTACGAAATGTCATATTATGTCATAGGTTGAATATTTTATATTCCTGTAATGAATTTGTATTGTTTATGACACTAAAGGATTTCTCATTGGCTCTTTATTTCTTCAGAATTAGTGTGATATTTATGCTAGCAGTTAACCAAATTATTTTCTTGCATTAAAAGTGAATCATATATTCTTCGTAGATTGTTCCAATAATTAACATATCTGAAGTCATATAAAAATAAGAAAACGTGGTTCAACTGCCAAGAACCAACAATCCACCAGAGACCAAATGACATAGAACTTAACAGCTATAGGTCACTGTACGGCCTTCAACAATGAGAAAAACCCATACCGTATAGTCTGCTATAAAAGGTCCCGAAATGACAAATGTAAAACAGTTCAGACGAGAAAAATAACGGCCTGATTTATGAACAAAACAATGAACGAAAAACAAATATGATATACAGAAACAAACGACAACCAGTGAATTAAGGCATCCTGAATTGGGACAGGCACATACAGAATGTGGAGGGGTTTAACAAGTTTGATGAACCCTTCCCTAATATGGGACACTGGTGTAACAGCACAACATACGAACACACTATAAAAATCAGTTGAAAAGGCCTTTTATAGCTGACTATGCGGTATGGGCTTTGCTCATTGTTGAAGGCCGTACGGTGACCTATAGTTGTTAATTTCTGTGTCATTTTGGTCTCTTGTGGACAGTTGTCTCATTGGCAATCATACCACATCTTCTTTTTTATATTAACTCATCAGATCGATACAAAGCAGAAAAACAAGTAACCAAAACACAGAACGTACGTGGCAGGGTATTTATACTTCCCAGAACAAAAGAGACATTAAGCACAGAGTACTCGCAGTTACTGACAGCTAGTTCGCAGCTAATACCAACTAATAAAAAATCATGTATCGAAGACTAAAATATCAATCAGTACACATCCAACATCCAATGGATTTAGTGTAAAGACGTCATTAGCAGTCAGAGAAAACTTGACCTTGTGTAATGCCAAATTACAGATATCGACAAATTGTAGAACTTTGAAGGTGCATATGTATGTAACAATAATATTTAGTTTGGTGTTAATTAACTGACCACAAAATCAATATTTATACCAATAAAAACAATATTCAAAAATCTAATTACCGTGTTGAATTGGTAACTGTTTAATATTATTTCATTTAAAGGATCGATAAGTTTATTATACCTTCTTCTTTTGCTATAAAAGCAACTTCCATCTGGTCAGTATCTGGTTTTCTCAAATTAACTTTCAATTTTCCACTAGGCGATAGAACTTCAGCATTAAATGAGCCTTAAAAAGATATAATATTACGTCGATAGCCAAGCATTAATTCCTGCATCTTAAATGGTTATCATTCATTGTTCTCTTTTTACTTTTGTTCTTTGTCTTGTGGTATTTATTCTGTTCTTTGTCTTATTTGTGTTGTACAGCTAGAAATTGAAAGGGACAGGGTGCCAGTGGAGGAAAATGCACATTTTAAGGTTTAGAAAGGACACTTCTCAATTTTGTTGTCTACGTTTCTGTGCGTTTTCATCGTGGCTTTTTATCACATGTTCACATCGTGAATTACTGTATATGATGACAATAAAGATTGCATAAGTTGTTATTGATTGTTTATTATGTTTTAAAATCTGCAAAACATGGTTTAACGTTTTTGTAACTGCGTAGGAAACTTGCTCAGTGAGTAGGTTATGAAGCCCAATGTTCCTGTAGCTTATAGGATGCATATGCTACAGAACAGAGATAATGATAAAATTTTAAATAAAGAATAGAAAATGGGCAAAAAAATGAAAAAGGGAGAAAAAAAAGGGTGCTTAAATATACAGAATAGTAAAAATTGTATAAAAATAATGAATACAGTATACGAAGACTTAAGCCCCCTCCCTCAAATCCCTACAAATACCCTCTTTACTTTGCATTACTTTTAAATTTTAATATCAGAAGAGAGGACAGGCAAAGACAAAAATACATTTCAATTCAACATTTTTAATGGAATTCAAGTAAAACCGTGTTTTAAAATAAGTCCATTTCAGTTTTCGTCTCTCTGTCAATTACTTTTTTATCATGAAACTGCGTTAAACGTTTAAAACTGTGTGGTCGTTAGTCCAAATAACTATGACGCCTTGAAAGGCTATTTTAATTTTAAGCTGTCACACCTTCCTGCGACACAATTGAAAAATCCTTTCAAGACGTCAAAATTATTTGGACTAAGTGGTCGTAAGAAATTTTCTTTTCTTTCTGATAAATTTTACAAACTTAATCCCAATTGTATATTCTATTTTTAAAAATTTACCTGTGACGTCACGTTTTGTGGCGTTGATACATTTGTGTGACGCACAGTTCATAATTCACTGTGATGTACATGGGAGGTGTCCGTTGTTATTCTGTGGTTTACATGTTGTAATTTTAGGTAAAAAATTTTCCGTTTTAAACGTAATTTTAATTTTCACAATAAAATAATTTATAAAAATTTATACTGGAATGTTAATTTCCTAATACTAAAAAAGAACATTTACAAAATTTAATCCCAAATAAAATATATAAAACCTTAATTTCCTACTAAATCCATTTTAAAAAAATGGATCAATATTAAAGTTAATAAAATGTTTAATTCCAATTTTTTAAAACCTGATTACAAATTTTTTTTTTACTGAGTTTTATTTGTAAAACCAAAATTTTCAATTGTTTAACAAAAACCAAATAATCCATTTAAATCAAATGCAAATTGAAATTGTGAATTTTTATCCTTAAAAATTAATTCTAATTAATTTCAAAGAAAATTTTACAATAAACCTTTATAAAAATTAAACAATATAATTTCCCAAATATAAAAACAGTTTTTAACAATTTATCAAAATTAAAATTTGGGATTCATAACTCTATTCATTTAAAATAAATAAACCATAAGAAAAAATTCATGGTGCCAGTAAACCAAAGCAAATTAACCTACTTAAATAGTTTCAAAAAATTACTGTTCTATACTAATAAGAAAATAGTATTATATCAATGTTGCATGATTTTCAAGAAGTAACTTTATGATATCGTTTAAGATGATTTTCAATTACGTATATTCGAGTACTAAACATTTTAGTACATTTGTGTACACTAAGGATTAATTAACAAATTGAAATCGAAAACTCAAATCACTATGACATGAGTAATTCTTCGGTAATGGACATAGCAATGATGAATTTTCCATAGATTAATAATGTCTAGACAGACTTCTGAAACTGTAAATTTTAACAAGCGGATAGTTTATGGTCAAAGTAAAAGGAATAATTCATTTCAGAGTAGCAAATTTCGTCGTAGAAAATTTGAATCAGTATAATTATTCAATGCAGATACATCTCACGAATGAATTAATCTTCTACGCAACGTTATTGTAGAGACGTTAGATACATATCTTGAGTAGTTGAAATATATATGCGCAAGAATATCTACTAATCCGAAATGACTTACATAGACATTTAAGTACCGATTTTGATACCTCAAAGAATGCACATGAACTATTAATTGAATCATTAAACTTTGCATCATGACTTACAAATATGTGATGTTCGTGTGAAACCAATAGATGATTTTAGTATTCGATTTATGTAATGTTAACTTCAAGTGAAATTAAAAACATACTGCTCAGAACATTCAAACGAGATCAACTGATACACATTTTCAGAATGAGAAAGGGATATCCTAATGATTCAGTACTCATAGTGTTATCAAGATTGATGATTGTAAGCTTGTTTAAGAGAATTAAATGTCTTGCAAGTGAATTCATGTAATCTGTAATTGACCTACATAGTACAATTCTTCATCAAAATGCTTTAAAATCTTTAAAATTTCAGAGTAATCAATTCTAGAATATCTTAGCTAATCAATCTGCATTTCAGACTAATTTTAACTATATCAATAGTTATGAATCTTGATAATCATTCAACAGAACAATTATCTTAACAATTGCATATATCTGATGACAAATCAGAATCTGATTGTTGATTCAAGAGAATTACAATCCTGTTATTACGCTATGACTAAAAATTTGTGGTCTTAATCGTAAATCACTGTAGATGAATTCATGTCGTTATTTTAAAATGGATAAAGTTACTTTACCATTATTATCACTTTAACGTTACTGAACGTTCGATGTAAATAAAACTACAGACTAACGTTAATCAATGACAGTTGTAAAGTTTATCAAACACTATTAATTGAAATATACATGATGAATCGAAGTTGAATTCTTTAATAAAGATAATGATTTTCAATCATTATCTAAATTACTTTGCTAAATCAAGTCCAACTAATTGCAAAATGGCTATTAAATATAATCTCAGAAGTGATAGCAACATTAATTAACAGCTATCTGTATAATCGAACATCACCATATACATTAGCTATTCGCACCATTAAATGAATAATAGATTGAATGAGCCAATGCAATCTCTCATCAGTCTAATTGATACAAAGGAAACATTAGTCAATAGATTCAAACTGGAGCTATGAACGAACAGTGTTATATAATCCTTTCTTACTATGATATTTGCACAGATCACTATCATTTTATGTTTGTATAAAATAACTTGCAATATTGTCATTTGTTCGTATGTTAGAATGATTGTTATAATTATATAGTTTCTATAGATCAATTTATGATTTAAGTAACATGCAAATTTTATGTCAGCTTTGATTCGAAGTCAATTAAAAAGATTACATATTGGTATATCGACATAGAACCGTTAATAATCTATCTACTTTTTAAATACACTTCAGCATAAATATAGATAGATAATTTGAATATTGCTTAATTCTTATCACTAATAATCATCATATATTAATTGGTTACAATAAACATGAATTTAGTATATTGTAAATATTTTAACAATATCGCAGATCTTAGTTAGTGATATATTCGTTATTGGCATAATTTAATGTAATACTACTATGCGAATTACATTACGCAAATTATTACTCATGATTGACTATTGCATAAAATAAATGATTAAGTTCATAGTACATACTTGGTCATACAAATATTCTTATTCTGACTATGTACTTAGCATTTCTATCAATGTTATCATTTTTCATGATTGAATAGTTTTATTGCTTAACCATCTAACTTGTAAAGACTTATTTTGTGCGATCAAATTCAGTGAAGTATAATTTTCATATGCTCATTATTTCAGCATAATATTCTGTATTTGAATATGCGATAAAGATTTTGTCAAAATTAATCAATTTATACTCCTAGATTAGCAATCATGTCGTAACAATCACTCAACTGCATTAATGCATAATCTAATCAGAATTCTATCTTACAAATTTAACGTGTAAATTCATATGTCATAATCAATCAACTGGTGAACAATTACTCTTGTACTAGATTATGTTTCAACTGAGGATGTACGCTGCATTATTATTAGAATTTTCAAATTTTGAAATTTAATTCATAACGTTGATGATTCGACCTCATATCTTCAAAAATTTTCTAGAGACTTACGACATGGACCTACATTCAAAGTAATTCATTTTATTCTTGATTCACATTTCAGCAGATTTACCTATTGATATCTTTATCTTATCAATGTCATATATTTCATATATTACGAGTTTCAAATTCTCAATGTTGACTACTGTCGTTATTTAAGACTATTTGCTGATTATAGATTCTACAAAATTCGTAACATCTTGTTATCTTATGAATGTAATAATTTTATAGATTGGCTCGTTACATGTGATTTTCGAACTTCATTCAGTTCATAGAAGCTTTATGATGTATCATATTACTTCGTATTGTGTATTTTTTTCATTGATTTTATCATTTTTGTGATATTCTCGTGACTATTTGTTTCTCTCGAATTATGCTTGATCTGGTTGATTCAATACCGCATTCTATATCAATTGACAGTTCTGATTTTTGTTGAATTCTTTGAGTTCTTACGTAATTACTGAAATTTGACGTTTATCTAATTATCATTTAAATTGAGTTGATTGATTAATTATTATCTTAAAATTACTGTATGATTTATTAGATGTTTACATGAAAGGTAGTCTGTCTCATAGACTTATAGATATTATAATGAAATATTTATTAAGTATTATTCCATTATGTGATAATTGATAGTGCTATCTGAGTCAGTTGATTAAATATACATCAAATTTATTTAGAAATAATGATCTAATGGACTTATAATTGCAATTGCACAAATTTCTTTGATCTTATAAATTGTATTTGCAATGATTTATTAACATTGTTGCAATCATGATTGTGAATCTTTGATTATCTTAAATTTGATATTATCGTAAATTGTGAATAATGCATATTAGATTCTAATTCAGCATTTGGTCGAAAAATTGGTCATTTGACAATCAGTTATTGTTGTATATTCGTACTTGAAAAATGTTTAAATGTTTTATCGAATCAATAATTCCATATAACTTGCTACCTGATGTATGATAATGAAATAGATGTTGATGTCCGACTTAACATATAACATTTTGGTGTTGTGTTTGACGTTGCCATAAAAGCGGGAGGTTTGGCATGCCACAAAACCAGGTTCAACCCACCATATTTTCTTAAAATGTCCTGTACCAAGTCAGGAAAATGGCAATTGTTATATTATAGTTCGTTTCTGTGTGTGTTACATTTTAATGTTGTGTTTTTGTTGTGTCGTTGTTCTCCTCTTATATTTGATGCGTTTCCCTCAGTTTTAGTTTGTAACTCGGATTTGTTTTTATCTCTATCGATTTATGAGTTTCGAACAGCGGTATACTACTGTTGCCTTTATTTTCTACCTTTACACGAATATCCATGTTTTTTGTAGGAAAGATAAGTGATGAATCATTCTGATCGTGAAGATAAGCAATCAATGAACATGTCTTCTGCTCAAACAGAACCCTCTCATGTTTGATTACTTTGCATTTTACCTTGAAAATTAGCATTTTCTCCAGCTACTCCTTTGCTTGGTCCAGTTAACCATGCTTTTTGTGGATCATGGGCGACAAACACAACTGGACTATTGCTGATCTCTTCACCGTCAACGTATCCATGGATCTTCCATTCACCTGTATGCAAATGAAATACAAAATTTCAGGAATACCTAAACGTCACGTTAGCCGTGCATCGTATGTATATGAAATTCAAATACATATGTTTTAAGTTTTTAAGCAATATAGTTCTTCATAATATAATGTATGATATATCCATAGTGTTAGAATCAAGTATGAGCGGCTTTATACCTAGACAGAAATTCCTCCAATTAATGATTCTCTTGTTTGCAATTGCTACTTATTTTTTTTTCTCCATTTTACATTAAGACATACGATAATTCCATTTATACGAACCAATACAAAACTAATATATGTGTACAAACGAATAATATGTTCTATCTCACTAGCTTGGTTATTAGATTATTAGGTAAACATAAGGAAGAAAGTGACAGCTCAAATTAATACTGGGTCTTAGAAGAAACATACCAACATTTTTGGGTTGAAATACAGTTCGGTATATCCCATCGTCCTCTTGACATTCCATGTCCTTGATATCACCATTTGGATTGTGTATGTCTATTGTCAATACACCTACGATTTTGTCTGCAGAATCAACCTAATTGAAAATTTACATATCCTTTAAAAAAAAATTGTTGTCGAGGTTAAAGACTGAGTGTATACAACCAACCCTGTCTTCTCACAGTTATTGCAACAGCATCAATCTTTTAATTAAAAGACTAACCTGGATATTATTATGCGAGCCTACCCCACAACTGCCTCTTAAAAGATAAGCCAAACCAACAAAACTTATGATTATATGTAATCCACTCAATTGATGTCTGTCGGAGTAACATAATTTTTATGTCATTTGTTATCCACTCATAATAGGTCTGTCAGAGTGCCATGACATCTTATTTTTCAGTTTATTTTGTGAGCCATTCATCTGATAAATGTCGAAGTAACACGACAGACAATTTTTTAATAATCTTTTGTGATCCACTCATCTGATGTCTGTCGGATCGATGGAGTAACAAGACAGTTTATTTTTTATGTTATTTTGTGGTTCATGCGTTTCAAAATAATGTTATTCTTTTTTTTTTATAAATAAACCCTTTAACGTGATTTGAAAACTTTAGTGCAAAAAGGTAACTTATGGTATCATTATTACGTCACAAACATGTCGAAATTGACGTATATGGCCTAAAGTGGAAAATATTCATTTAATGCATATTTTTTTGACAAAATATATACTAGTATAAGACCTTTCCCTCAAAAAAGTTTACACACATCAACATTTTTGCCAAACTATATCTTGTAACAAAATACCTTTTTTGGTAAAGTCTAGGCTCAAATCTAAATATAAATAACAAGATCTCAAAATGAGTCTAACTTGTTTTGCAGTTTTTGCAGTTTTAGACATCAAATGTAAATGCCAAAAGTTTGGAGCCCTAATGCCAATGGGAAAGACAAAATCAAAAAGTATAAAGACTTATGTCTTGCATGTATGAACATTTGAAATATTATTTGGTAGATTTATAAATTTATTTTTTAAGCCTCATCAAAAATTCTATTTTTACCGATTTCCTTGCGTTCATCAATCTAGTATCAATATATATGATGTGATGTATCCTTAATTTCGTTAAATCCATTCCTGGGGTAACATTTTTATTTTTTATTTTGCAAATTCACGGTGAGATACTTTACAGAATACTCGTTGAGGTAAAAACCGCATATGTGACAAGACTAATTGACCAAGCTAAACGAGGACAACATCATGTCATGCCAATGAAATTATTCTACTAGTAATTACATGTTAAAGTTTCCAGTGAATCTATTGATTACATGCAAGACAATTATGTTATTTTGTGATCCAATATTCTGATGCTGTCAGAGTAAAACGACAGCTTACTTTGTATATTACTATGCAATTAACATATCTTATGTCTGTTGGATTAAAATGACATCTGTCCTTATCTTGATCCCCTCATCTAATAGCTGTCAGAGTAAAAGACAGCATATTGTTTTATGTTCTTATGTAATTAACTCATCTGATGTCTGTAGGAGTATTTTGACATACTATATTTATGTTATTTTGTTGTCCACTCACCTCATGTTTTTCGGAGTAACACAAATTATTTTTTTCATATTCCTTATTTTATACACTTATCTGATGTTTGTCTGAGTAGCACAAAAACTTGCTTTTGATATTTATTTTGTGATTCTTTTCATTTGATGTCTGTCTGAGCAACACCGCAGCTTACATTGTTATGTTTATTTTGGTTTCTTTTCTCTTGATGTCTGTCTGAGCAACACCACAGCTTACTTTCAATGTTTATTTTGGGATTCTTTTCATTTGATGTCTACCACAGCTTACTTTTGATGTTTATTTTGTCATTCTTATGTGAAGTCTGTCGGAGTAATACCAGAGCTTGCTTTTGGTGTTTATTTTGTAATTCTAATTATTTGAAGTCTGTCGTAGTAACACCACAGATTACTTTTGATGCTGTTTTGTGATACGACTTGTCTAACACTTTTCGAAGATTAACCTAACCTTACTTTTGATGCTATTATGTGATCCTACCAGACTTTTTTCGTTTTATCGATGTAACTAGCAAGCTTATGCAAACATATTTCAGCTTTCCTTACCAATAATTAATATCTATCAGAACAATAATATAATGTAATTAAACGTTATTCTGATCGTACTGAACCTGTCTTTATGTGTTTTCTAGCGGAGAAATTTAGCAGCTTAACTGGTCACCACGTTGCGTAAGGCGTCGGAGTAACAGACATACCTATATAGTTTGTTGTGAACCTACTTGAAATCTACTGTATATCAGAGTAACAAACCAGCTTACCTGATAATGGTCAGTGAATTCTGCGCATCCCATGTCTATCGGAGAAACCCTACAGCTGAGTGGTGTGATTGTGGGATGTGTTTGTGGGATCCTACAGGACATACGTTGTGTTTTGGAGTAAACAATAGTATTCTATGATCTAAACGACATCGGATATTTATCAGAGTAACAAAGCAGCTTACCTCAATGATATAATACGATCCTACACCATATATGCTGTCTGTCTAACAAGTCAGCTTACCTGTAAGTTATTTTGTGATCCTACACGACATCTACTCTCTGTCGGAGTAATAAATCGTACTGTAGATAGGTCCTGTTTTACAGTAAACACTAACGGACATCCTACCAACTTTTTATTGTTATATGTGATGTTCACCTAAAAACCAATGTGAATGGTCAAAATGAGTAAAGAGCACGTGCTGTAAATGAAACTCATTAGCAAATCGCACTTATAGCTGGCGTTAGCAGTGTTTAAAAAATCTCGATAATTATCTTATAACAGTGTGGTGCGCAAATAAGGTATGACATATGGCTAACAATGACAACCTCTTCACTACCGGCTCCCGGATAGGGACAGGGATATAAGGATATGGCGGGGTTAAACATGTCTGTGAGCGCTCAACACTCCCCGAAATTTATGACAGTGGTGGTACAGTACAACATTAGAACATACTATAAAAATCAGTTGAAAAGGACTTGAATCTTACGATTGGAAAAAACTAACAAACTGACAAAATGCATGGAGAACCTACCGATCTCAGGGTAATCGTAGGTACTTACAGCAAGTTAGAAGCCTAATATCAATTAATTAATAGACCATGTTTTCCAGACTAAAATAAAAATCAGTACACCTCTAACTGTTTAAATGTAAAGATGCTATAAGCAGTCTTTGAAAAAAACACGACCTTGTGCGATGTCAAAATATATATAAAAGTCTATTCTAGGACAATTTTGCACTAGAAACATCTGAAGACATCTCATAATTATTACTTTACATACGAAGTAGACAAATAAGACATCTGTATAATGATGATGTAAAGAGCGATTGAACAAATTTTACATTTTTTCTTCATGAGACTTTTTCTCGTAAAAGGGAGATAATCCAAATTAAACTATGTTCCATTGCCCATAAACATGTGTTAAATTAACTGAATTAAAATTAACAGAGTTTACAATAGTAACCATTTGATAGCAATCTTATATTACGTTTTGATTATACTAAGATGAAAAATAAAACTATAATAATGGTATGACTATAAGAGACGTATAATAGCCGACGAGAATTCCGTTTTGGTGTAATACGTCTTAAGTTTACTAAGACGATGGCCAGGATACGGTATGTGATTATTAGAGATTGTAGTCTCTCATATGGAATTGCATTGTAGTGCAACAAAGGACAAGGTTGGTGCCTGTTCTTGATAGACTTGTACAAGTTATAGCTTGTCAAGTAATAATTGTACCGTATAGGACAAGTCGTAGCTTGTAAGGTACAAAATTGTACCATTAGGACAATTTTGTCCCTCTTTAAGTACAAATTGGTATTTGGTCAGATAATGCCAGTTGTATATAAAATTATGTTAAGGTAGATGATTGTATCGATAAATGTTGCTGTTAAAGCAAAAGCATTTATACATATCTTAGTTCAAAGATATCATTTTATGAACACAGTTTACCTGTTGGATTATTTGTGAATAGAACATTTCGTATCTAGTATCAAACTTGTAACGAACCTATGCTATAATAAAAATAGACATGCTTACCCAGTGTAAACGTTACAAATGCATTGTATGTTCGATAAATAGTTATAATTTTTGTTGTTTCAGTGGACTAATCTTAGAAGAAGTGCATTGGTCTTGCATTATTCGAAAAATCAAATTCAATCTGTCTATCTGAAATTGTCGTTAGTAAGTGGTGAAATGGCCATGCTTTGTTAAGAGCAAATGTCAGTAGTGTGTTTTGTAATACGTTTCTTTAAATAGTATACTGGTCTTACAGTTGTCAGAGTAAAAACATTGATGTAAATGCCATTTTGTCTTTTTTATTTGTTGACCGAGTTGTTTGTTGTTATAGTGATTAAGATTATAACACAATGCTGACTGCTGTACCCCAATTTTTGACATTTTTACCTATTATGTCTGATTGTTTTATTCACTCATTGTTGTCAATATAATGGAATTTTATGCGACTGTCATACAAGTGAGAGGTTTAGCTAGCTATAAAACCAGGTTTAATCCACCATTTTCTACATACGGAAAGTCAGGAATATGACAGTTGTTTTCCATTCGTTTGATGTGTTTGAGCTTTTGATTTTGCCATTTGATAAGGGACTTTCCGTTTTGAATTTTCCTTGGAGCTCGGTATTTTTGTTATTCTACTTTTTCCTGGATTAGGGCTCTATATAGTGTGTACTGACCATGTATTAGTGAGAGCGAAGAGCATTTAGTCTGATTCATGAAACTGTTTTAAAAAATGTACATAACAAAAACCAATTGTCTATTGCTTGAAATTGTACCTTAATGAGATGTACTACTGGCAATGCATTTTCATAACGAGTTGAGTTCAGTTCATTGTAGAAAGATATCACAATAAGTGGTGTACTGATCAAGTAAATAACATTTAACTGATCCTGGGACTATGTCCTTATAATAGGTTTACAAGACAAGCTATCATTTGCAATAAAAATCGATATGTATAGAATATACAAGATCGATAAAACTTACATTGTATTCACCAGCTTCCTTAGGTACAAATTTACACTCTGCATATTTCTCTTTCCATGCTGTATCACAATTTATTTGTTCTGACGGTCCAGCAATATCGACTTGTAGTAATTCCTTTTTCAAATCCTTTTCGTGATAGAGTAGAGTAATCAAAGCCTACAAATAAAAATGATACGTGTTACCGTCATTTTCGATAGACAGATAAGTAGATAAGTAGATAGATAGATATATTTAGTACTGAAAGTCTTGCATGTAATGTGATATGTTTAGATTCCATGCATAATTATGATATACCGGAGTACATGAGATCACCGCTGATTTTTTGGAGGTGATTGTGTTGCTTAGTATTTAGTTTCTATGTTACCTTTTGTACACTGTTGTTTGTCTTTTTAGTATGATGCCCAGTCAACGAATTTGATCGATTTGGGTTAACGGAATAACACACGGCTGTATCATTGGAAAGAGGAGAACAAGCCTCATCGAAATATAGATGTCGTCGTTGTCTACAGTGGTCACGATTTTCTTAAAGATCAAAGGTCAAAGCTAAAATTTCAGGGAAAACGCAGAGTCACGTTTAGACAGCTGACCGCCCCTTCGTATATGTATTAAGAGCGAAACAAATTCGAATAATCCAAAGGATTATAACTATAGTTTCTTTATTTATGACTAATTTGATATCTTTATTGCCAAATATGATTCGAGATTGACATTTGTACTTATAGGGTGCACATTTACAATTTTCATTCATTCAGCTGTTAAATAACAGTCACTGAGTGACCTTAACCTATCAAAATTTCCAAATCCGGAACTTTTACATAATTTTTTCCGTCTTTAAATAGAAGATGTTCGTAATGATTTTCTGTGTAAATATCCAATTTTCTTTTTGTGAGTGTGGAAGCACATCAAATTGTACTTAGTTCCAAAAATGGTGTAATTTTAACGCAAAATGGATTGCATTAGCAGGTCTGAGTATATCTTGGCTTTATCAAAATAAGAAATACTGCAAACGGTGAAAAGGGGGGAGGGGTGTCTGTCAAAGTTATGAAATCAAAATGACAATTAGAAACAGGTTAATTACTCAATCTTACATTTTTATATGACTTATTGGGTATAAATTGGCCAACAATTGACATGAAGTTAAAGATTATCTACTAAAAGAGAGTTATGTACAGCATCGATGTATTTTACAAACACTTGTAAACAATAAAGAAAAATTGCCGAAGCTAGTAGTCGCTATTACGTTTCATTGTCTACTGTTAAGTTGAAAGCCCAAACGACCAGGTCTAGGTCAGAGAGCTAATTTCAGTTGTTTAACTCGCATTCGACGCAAGTCGCAGAATGGGAGGCATAGAGAATAATATCTGATGGTGGTGGCGGCAACGGCGTAAACTATTTGTATAGCTTTATCTTTCAGAGGGTAGAAGAATTTGATGATTTATACATTGTATATTGATCCATTGTGTTACGTATTATCATTGTCCTTGACCTCATTTTCATGGTTCATTGACTGCTAAAAAAACTATATAACTTTTTTTCGTCATGTGAATGTCTCACTAATTGTGGGTTCTATGATAACTGACAACTGTATTTAGTTACTAATATAATGTATCCTTGCAAGGTTTACATGTCCGTTTGACATGGTTCACCTGACCTCGACCTCATTACATAGATCAGTGAACAAGGTTAAGTTTCCGTGGTCAAGTCCGTATCTCAGATACTATAAGTAGTGGGTCAAATATATTTGGTGTATGGAATGATAGCAAGGTAAAATTGAGAATGGAAATCGGGAATATATCAAAGAGACAACAACCCAACCAAGGAGCAAAAAACAGCCGAAGGCCACCAATTGGTCTTCAACTCAGCGAGAAAATCCCGCACCCGGAGGCGGGCTTCAGCTCGCCCCTAAATAAAAATGTGTACTAGTTCAGTGAAAATGGACGTCATACTAAACTCCAAAACATATAAATGAACTGAAATTAAAAAACATACAAGACTTACAAAGGCCAGATGCTCCTGACTTGGGACAGGCGCAAAAATGCGGCGGGGTTAAACATGTTTTGTGAGATCTCAACCTCCCCTATACCTCTAGCCAATGTAGAATAAACAAACACACAGCAATACGCACAGTAAAACTCAGTTTAAAAGAAGTCCGAGTCCGATGTCAGAATAGGTAACAGAAGAGAAGAAACTAAGCAAAATGACAATGATACATATATTAACAAAGGACTACTAGCAGTTACTGACAAACTGATTGAAAAATTGTGTATTCATCATATGAAAATCAAGCACAATCCCTCCCGTTAGGGGTTAAGTATCATACCATCATAAAATATATGAGAAGAACATAACCCGTATCATGCCAACAACTGGTTTTAGAATAAATGTGTTTATTTCCGATGCAAAGACCCTATGAGTGAATCAATATTAATTCCAAAATATGCCATCTTTAATGACCTGACTGTGTACATGTCTTTTTGGTAGAGTTCATCTGACCTTACCTCATTTACATGGATCATTGATAATGTTAATCGTTGTATAATGTAAAAATAGGAGATGTGGTATGATTGCCAATGAGACAACTGTCCATCAAAGTTCAAATGAAGGGGAAGCAAGCAATTATAGACAACCTTACGGCCTTCGACAATGAGAAAAACCAATACCGTATAGTCGGCTATAAAAGGCCCCGACATGAAAAATATGAAACAATTCATTTTAAAACTAACGGCCTAATTTATAACAAAACAATTAACGAAAAACAAATATGACAGACATAAACCAACGACAACCAGTCGAATACCGGTTCCTGACTTGGGACAGACACAGAAAGAATGTATAATCCTTTTCTCTAAGACTTTCGACATAATTCAGTCAGTAAGTAAAGCATGCTGTACCTGTATAATCCTAGTTTTTACGGTAATGATGTTTATGATCATACTTTTCGCGGATTATTGATGACATTTTTTCATTAGCTTTCAGTAAGGGGACGACCATTTGATTTCGAGGGGAGGAGGATTTTGAAAATTAATAACTTGGCCCGGTATGAACAGAAAATAAATGACTGCACAAGACAGAATGAAAATGAATACTCTGCAACCTGAAATGCAGGATAGTTGAGGATACAAATGTGTACAAAAGTGAAAATAAATTTTTGCGCAGCAAAGCCGCGGAAAAAAATATGCATGCGTAGCAACAGATGAAAAAGGTCAATCCGGAAAAAATTTTCCTGCCGCCAGGCACCACTCCGCCCCTTTTCCCGAATAGAAAATGGTCGTACACTAACGGCGAGTACTTTTGTATCTGTACTTTGTATCTTGTCTTCATGTTAGTTGTTGTTGTGCTTCATAGATAGATATAGGAAGATGTGGTATGAGTGCCAATGAGACAACTCTCCATCCAAGTAACAATTTATAAAAGTAAACCATTATAGGTCAAGGTAAGGCCTTCAACACGGAGCATTGGCTCACACCGAACAGCAAGCTATAAAGGGCCCCATTACAGAGACTTGATGTGCCATTACAAGACCATTACAGAGACTTGATGTGCCATATTCCGGGTGTGAAACGAAGCCGACCAATTTGATTCTTATACTACAATTATAGAATTAAATCTTTTAAAGTTTTGAAAACCGACACAAAACATATTCCTCCGAACAAATTAACAATCTACAAAGTTAACTGGCTATTCAAAACAAATAAATCAACCACACAAGAAGCAAAAATGAGAAATGTATCGAGTGACAACTATCCTGTTAATGACCTAATAGTGTAAGCAACATGAGATCTTCCGTGTTTAATCAATGCCAAAATGTTGACTGAATTTGTGTTTTTAATTGCTTATGTCTTCAAAACGACATTTATTTCACACATGAAATCTGGCACACACACGCACTGTGTCTTATTGCTTTAATCAGAGTAAAACATATCGTGATAATACACGTACTAATTTGGCTCTCGATGAAAATGGTGTAAATTTCGGGTAAAATTTCAGTCTAACTAAAAGGCTGAAATACTTATACTAAAATCACTTAAATACTTTCCGCTTTCGTTATATGATATATTTAATTTATACACTATAGTATAAGTACTATTTCAACCACCAACAAAATTTAATTTTTCATGTTAAAGATTCCCCATACAATTAGTGGAGTGACAAATCAAGAAAAAGTTGCCTAATTAAAGAGTTTAATGGACCGAAATACCTCATGGCTGAAAATTCACATGAAGATAGCGTAAACATTATAATTTTATTTCAGCCCTGTCGTAGAGTTTTCCCACGGTGCAGTTTTTTGTAAAATCGCGATAAAGTGTGACTTTCCGATTTTTTTCTTTTTCATTTTCAAACACGGGAACGCTTATAATAAATTCCCGAATGAATAAACCATCAAACAGTTGTTATCAAATGAAACAGTTATGTATAAGCTTTTATTCAACATCAAACTTTTATATCACATGAGATATAAATCGAGTGAATTGGACGATTTTCAAATGTATGTGATATTTTTTTCAATCTTACCGTCTGTCAAAGTATATTACTTTTCTTATATATATCACCAGTAGTCAATTTGCCCCAAAATAGTGGCACAACTAATATGCAAGAAGTTTTAATATACAAAAGTTTGAAAAAGCATACAAATTAACTTTTACGGGCCTTTTTATAATACTCATCATATAGCAGTTTTACTATTCAATTTTCACCTCAATAAATAGATATAAGAAGATGTGGTATGAGTGCCAATGAGACAACTCTCCATCCAAGTCAAAATTTATAAATGTAAACCATTATAGGTCAAAGTACGGTCTTCAACACGGAGCCTAGGCTCACACCGAACAGTAAGCTATGAATAAGTCCCTTTTCCTATTTTCCCTTGACCTATGATTTGCTGTGTTTTTACAAAGAATTAAACTGTGTATTTTCTTTATTTTCGTATATAAGAATATAGATTGATATCAATGCTTGTGTCTAGATTTTTGACTTAGTACAGATTTATGTTTTAGTAACTTTTGAGGTGTTTTATTTTCTTTTTGAGTTTTTCGAATAGACCAAATTTAGACCACATTGGTACACCGCCGACAAAAAAACCCGGAAAAATAATGGACATGAGTCCTGTTAAATATATTCACTCAATGCCGAAAATGAGTAGACTCAAGAGTAATTGGGAATAATATGTTATTTGCCATGAGTGCCAATGAGACAACTCTCCATCCAAGTAACAATTTATAAAAGTAAACCATTATAGGACAAGGTAAAGCCTATACAGGTAGAAAAAATTGGAAACAATTCAATTCTCAACAGCGAGTGCAAAACATTCCGTGTATGAATCAATAATATTCAAATTGCGTTAAAACACGCTCTATGGAATTACCATTAGACTGGTCTAAATGTTTATTCTATAGACAAAAGTCATACAAGCGAGATAAGCAATTAAAGCGAGTCTATTGAGTGCCGATAATATCTTAAATGCCGCAAAAGACAAGCCTGACTATCCAATGGTAAGTTTACTCTCAGCGCAACACTGTATCATTCAGCATGCATTGCTAACTACATGCTGAACTGGAAAAAGGAACTTGATTATGATGCTTCAAATTAGTTGGAGCATGACGCTGCTTTCCAAAACCTAACAGAAAGTCTACACGATGATCTGTTTGTGAAAAAAAAAGTATTTTCGTTGTCGCATTTACTAGATACATATTTATCCTTTCTTCCACAAGAAATGAGAAGTAAATATACACCTGCTAAACTGCAAAACAAACCAGAAAATCACTACGGTGATAACATTGTTGTTCAGACTCAAAGAGGACAGGGTAGATCCAATATGATTTTCAGTAGCTCAATTAGTGTTTCTGAGGCTATTCGCGCTGCCAGTTGTTTAAAAGCGGAATTAAAGTTTTCAGAGATGGAAACAAGTTTTGTAAATAATTCCATACATCAGGAAGATTAGACCCTTCATGATGCGTCAAAAATGTTTAGAAGCAGTTTACGATCGCTCAAAATTTCAAATGAATATTATCCATCTCCTTCAGAAGTTTCTATCTCTACAGCTACACAATTTTTACCTACCTCTTTGATAAATTTTCTTGACAGGTTAATAGAAGCCAATTGTTTTCATATGAAGAATGATTACAATTCACTCCCATGTGATACTGTACGGAAATGTATTGCTTTAAGCTGAGTGTGTGATATCCTTGCATAAAAACCAGAACACCCCTTTTAGTTGAACATCTTATTGAAACTTTACATTCACATGGCTTTTGCGCGTCGTACACTGAGGCTAGAAAATTTCTGAATGTTTCTTCAACCAAAGACACAAGACGGTTTATACCTGTACACGACATATATATTTAAATGTTATTGGAACAGTGATGTCTAACACACTACTAGCTGCTCACGTTCTAACGGGATGAGACACGACGTCTTCTTTCTTCGGAAATGGCAAAAAGACAGTATATAAGGCGTTGAAACAACACCCATTCAGATATCAAAGTTTGACAAATCTAGCTGGTTCTGATATTGAAATATCTATTGCAGTGGGAAGACAATTTATCGCTGATCTATATGACCCTAAAGGCAAGGCTCAATCAATAAATGCTCATCTTAATAAACTGAGAGTGAAGTCAGCGCTATCTAAGGATACTGCTTTAGTGAGACAACCTCCTTCAGAGGCATCATTCAGACAACACATTTTTAGAGATTCACTACAAGTGTTAGTCTGGATGAATGCTCAAATCGCCAAAACACCACTCAGATCACCTCTGGAATATGGATGGACAATAGGGAATAGCTCCATAAATCAAGTATATTTCGAAGGACCAATGTCTTTTGACTTTTTACAGGACCTTTTTTGCACATGCAAAGGAAAAATTATTTGTAGCAAATCGTGTGCATGCTATGAACAAAACTTGTCATGCTCAAGCATTTGTGGTTGTCAGGGCAGTGATGATTGTAGAAACCAGCTTACTTATCAGACTGTTTTAGAAGATTGCAACGATGAGGATGATGATTAAGTGTTAAACTCAATGCCCAATATTTCATGTGTTTGCTGCAAATGGCTTTTTACTTGACGTGTAGAGGGAGGTTTTCTCTCTCTTAACAAAAAAAAATTAAAAATGAATTTTAAAATTTAAAATAAAAAAAAAACTGTCTGTGATCTCCGACCTTGACGTGGTTGGTGGGCTTGTCAACCAACTGAGGACTTTCTCGAATATTTTGAAATTATAACATGACATCGAATCGATACGTTTTGTCTTAGATTTCCGTTACCACTTCAAATGAACGTGCATATTGATGTCAAGTGTTACAGAAATATACACAAATATCTTCATTTTTATTATAATCTCTGTGAATCGTGTTTTTTAATATATATCGTGCTTTAAAATCGTTTTAGGTCATGAGTATGCTCTTTATTCCATTGTTTATGTTGTTTTATAAAAAGGGGGACACACATTTTCAATATGCTATTGCTCTCGTACTGATTGACCTATTGACATAAAATAAATGCATATACTATCGTGTTCATGCTGTCATTTATGCATCAAGACTATTTTTAAGTTCCAACATTCTTTTGGGTTTAAAAAAATAATAATGAATTTCATCATTTTTTCATTGAATTATGGACCGGGTGTTAACTATACTTTACTTATTTCTCCTTTGTTCTTTATGGCATGTTAACAAAACTTCCCCAAAAATATTTTTATATGTTGTCATATATTATTGCACCACTAAATATTAAATATAAATATTTTTTGTCGATAATTTCTGTAGATATAGATAATTTTTATCATTTTCTTCCATGTTGGATGCGGGGGTATTCATCACTAATCTCTGTCAATTTGGCATAAATATGACAAAAAGTAAAATCACAAAAATACTGAACTCCGAGGAAAATTCAAAACGGAAAGTCCCTAAACTTATGGCAAAATCAAATGATAAAACACATCAAACGAATGGACAACAACTGTCATATTTCTGACTTGGTACAGGCATTTTCAAATGTAGAAAATGATGGATTGAACCTGGTTTTATAGCGCTAAACCTCTCACTTGTATGACAGTCGCATCAAACAAGCTGAATTTGTCCAACACTCCCAGAGCATGATTTCATATAAATATTTTCTCAGTTATCATGAGGGACTACCGAGAAATTGTCAAAATGTCCAAAAATTGCGATTTTTTAAAATCCCCCTTTTGACCTTTGACCACAGTTTTCAAAAATCTGCACCACTTTGGCACTCTACGACATGCCTTAATCAAAGGGTATTATATTTATCTTCAGAATAAGACCAAAAATTCAGCGAGAGGTATTTCGTTCCATTAATTTTTTAATTTACCTTACTTGTCACCGTACTAAATACGGTATCTTGGGGTACACTGTAAAAACACGAAATTTAGAAAATCGTGACCACGGGGACTTACGACGACAATTATGATTGTAATATATAATGATTTTCCTATAATTTGCAAAAACAATTAGCCGTGTGTTATTCCGTTAACTTAAACTCGTTAACTAGAGGACTTTTTAGACACTGGGCACCCTACTATTTGTCGTTTTTCTTTCTTTCTTTTTTTTGCCATGGCGTTGTCATTTTTTCGTCGATTTATGAGTTTGAATATCCTTTTGGTATCTTCCGCCTCTATTTGTCTATTTCTCTTCGATTTGTGAGTTCTGATTCTCCCTTTTGTATCTTCCGCCTCTATTTGTCTATTTCTCTTCGATTTGTGAGTTCTGATTCTCCCTTTTGTATCTTCCGATTTTCTTTCTTCTTTCTTATCTAGCTGATAATTTTGGGTGTTTTTTGTTCTATTAAATTTTCAAGAAAAAAATCAAAATGCAAAAATGGGTGAACATTTTATGTTAATTATTCCTTTTATTTGTGTTGATTTATTTTCAGATTTTATTTTACTGAAAATTTTTGCTGGTGATAGATTCTCTCTCTATTATAGAAAATAACAGAAAAAATGGTAAATCTTGTACTTCAAAGTAAGAACTCCTCTAATGAGTCGATTAACAATTTCGGAAATATTTGTTAATTAGAAGATCTTGAGTTGCTAATCATTTTTACTGTTTACATTTTCTCTCTATCTGTTATAGGTTTTAAGATAATAGACAAAATGCAAACAATGCGTAGAAAATCATCCTTTTAGGGAGGTAACTTTTATAAGGAGTCGTTTGACATTTTAGTCAAGTTGATTTATTAAACAAATCTATTGACAATTTCGATTATGTTAATCTTTTGTAGTTCTTATCGTTCTGACATTTTTGCTATTTTCAGTTTCCTTCTATCTATTATAATTTTCAGGAATATAGCAAATACGCAAAATATTGGAAAATTCGCAATTTAAGGGCAGCAACTCCTCAGTCGATCGAAAAATTCGGTCATGTTGACATAATTGTAGATCTCAATCTGTTGATTATTTTGACTGTGTACAGTTATGCTCTATAAATTATGGTTTTCAAGATAACAGTCAGAAATGAAATCATTAGGTAAAAATTAGTTATTTAATGGTCATTACTCCTATAAGGAGTCATTTGATGGTTTTGGGGAAAATGGGAAGCAGGTGGATTTAGGATCAAGATTGCAAACAAACGACAAACCTGTACACCAGTTCTCATGTTCTTTAAATCTGCCTTGATTCCAATTTTTTCTTCGTCCTTCTTTTTCGGGACGAGATGTTGAAATCTTGCTATGTACGTCATCAGACTAAGATGATCGACTTTAGGGTCTGCTATTTCTTCTGCTGTCAATAGTGGCTCTACACCAAGTTCTTTTCCACCGTCGATTGCTGGTAAAAATGATGACAACAGTTTATAGTGGCTAAAATTTATGCCGGTTTAATAGCTATGGTACTAATCCCACGTTGCTATCAATGCCTCGTGAGAATTAATTATACCAATGCCTTATATATCATGTACTGTGTTACGACGCTAGATAAAAACTGACGAGGAAAGGTAACACCCGGCCACCGAAAGCTTTATTATTATAGAGCCTAGGTGGTCGAGTGGTCTAGCGTGTCGGGCATAGTGCAAGGCGATTTGGTGCCACGATATCTCAGAATCCAGGCCAGGGAAGAACAAAAAAATTTGCTTCCGCAAATTTACAAATCTAACATTGTTGGGCTGTTGTTTAGACGAATTATATATACAGAATGTATTTTCAGCCTTGTATCACATCACTGCTGGTGATCCGATGGATAAAATCTGTTGTAGAATCGTCACTGGTTCAGACGTACTTATTATATATATATATTTATTTCATCAGAATTACATTAGAGTACCAATGTTTCTACACCAGATGCGCATTTCGACAATCTATATCTCTTCAGTAATGCTCAAAAACAAACAAGTTTAAAGTCCAACCCCTAATACAATCGTTAAAGAGCTGATAAAACCAAAAAGGACCAAAATAGGATCCAAAACATGGACACGGAATCAAAGCTGTGCATCCACCCCATTTGAAGAATGTCTTTAATCTTTTATTTGCATGTTCAATAAGTGTATTTTTTGTAATCTATTTTACCAAAGAGGATTTGAACAACTGCAACACATAGTTACACTTATAAGCCTGGTATCTTTGATGAGATCTTTTACATGTATAGTTATCGAAAAAAAATATTCATTAAATAGGAAATGTTTTATCTGATAAAAGTATATGAGAGTGACGTATACAAAGTAAAGAAATCATAACTGTCAACGGTAACAATCAGTTTATTTATGTTCACCATGATTTTCATACCTTTCTGACAATTGCTGACATGGTCAATCCTGTCCAGATTCGGCCATCCTTCGATATGTCCACCCTGCGATGCAACTATTGCACACAAATTATAACCATCATTCCAGTCAGTCTGTAAATAGATATTATAGGGTGCACCTGATGTAGAATTTATTGGGGTGTACTTTGAGTAGAGTTTTAGCGAGGAACTTGGTGTAGAAATTATAAGGGTGCACCTGGTGTAGATTTTATAGAGTGAACTTGGTGTGGAGATTATAGGGAAGCACTTGTTGTAAAGATTATAGGGATGTATTTGTGTCTAGAATACAGACATGGGCTGTATTTGTGTCGAGATTATATATAGGTGTGCATTCGTGTCAACATTATAGTAGTGCATTGAGTCGAGATTATACGGGGCACTTGCTGAATACCAGTCGGTCTGTAAAACAGTTGAAAGTGGTGTACTTGGTGTAGGCTGAAAGTGTCTATAGATAGATTTCCGGTGTGCACTTGGTATATGATAAAGGTGTCTGTAGAAATGGATAAAAGGGGTCCGTTTTTTGTAGGCTGAAGGCGTCTGTAAATAGAGATTATATGTGAAGCACTTGCTGTAGGCTGGAGATGTATTTCGTATGGAAGAATAAAGCATACCATACCAGTATACTCGTGTGAGTTTGTCGAGTGCGAACTTCGGGTATAAGCTAAGGGTATACTTTATATGAAGTCTAAGAGTTGGCTTCGTATGTTAACTTAACGTTTATTGCGTACTTCGCAAGCAGCAAATCATGGCTAAAATGGAATATCTGAATCTTAAACATATGATGGAAACGTTAAGAATCCCAGTATATATATATACAAAACTGAAATGTTCGAGCTGAAAATAAAAATGACTTTCCATATCTAAAGTAAAAGTTCGGAAAAACGACAGAAAAACACTTTAATATAAATGATGCATAACTGCTGGCAGGTTTTCAGCAAACAAAAACCCAAATGCACCTCTAACATGACAACCTTATTAAGAGGTGTAAATGGTACGAACAACAATAAAAATCAGGTACAGAGTTTGAACCTTTTTTATGTTACGTCTAAATATTTACCGTCAGGTTGGAAATTGTGGTAGTCTTCAACTGCTTGCAAACCCAGTTTAGTGTAGCATAATAACCTGGTGAATTTGGTTTGACGAAATACGACAGGTAAGTCATGGCCGATAACTCGTCTAAAGCTGGATTGGCAAAATCTTCAGGGGAAATAACTCGTGGAATGTTTAAATGATCTTTAGCCAATACCATGGCATCTCGACAGTTCTCTACTCTTAATATAAAATTATATGCAGCGGTCAGAAAGTTGTTACAGAAAACGTACATATATAACTGATTCAGGAAAACAGTGTTAAAAATCTTCATGTAATATATATATATATATATATATATATATATATATATATATATATATATATATATATATAAACAAGTCTAAATTGAAAACAACGTTCAAACCTATGATTGCGTTGGATAAAAACCGCAATTTTATACGTGTGCATGCAAAACAAATTTCATGTTAGAGGGTCTAAATACAGCACAAACAACATTTTCCAAAAGACCAAAAAGTGAAAAGTATATTTTAACAAAACGCATTTGACTAACAGGTCGAACAACAAATGTTCTTAAACCCTGCTGACTGCCATTGGCGATTGCCAAATAAACGGATCACCGATGTAATAAATGGATCTTAATTAAAAATTTAACACTAAACAGAAAACAATAAACTTGCGGAAAAGATGATATACCGCAAACAAAAGGTGCAAAGGTTTGTGTACACCATATCCGGATTTCGACAATTAATGTCTCTTCAGTGATGTTAGGAATCGAAACGGTATTTGGAAAGCCATACAATTTACCTCAATTTAGGATAGACTCTTCAATTTTGAGGAGTCAAAATAGGATGAACGGATCATATATATATATATTTTTTTTTGTTTTTTGTTTTTTGTATGAAGTTTTTTCTATGTATTGGGGTTTTTCAGCTCTGGAGTAGTTTTCTACTGACAAAGTAACTGCGTTAATTTTAAATTGTTATTTCATAAATATATAAAAGTAATATACTTAAGGATCCGTATCATCTGTATGTATTATCAAGTGTAATTGTAATTGTTTTGTTTGTTGTGTTGTGTAATTGGACACATTTTCCTAATGAATATTGTAATAAATGTGTAAAGAATTTTGCTCCTCAATCAGAAAAGTCTCCGTCTTAAGTATTAGCTCAGATAAACAACAATTTAAAGAACCCAGTTAATTGGAGATCAGCTGATTTGATAAAATAGCTAGGTACTTACTTATTTTGTTTGTTCAGCTGACGCCATTGTGGTGATATTCCTGGTTTTAAATTATCAATTAACGCACTGAAATTGTACAATAAATTTGTTTCTTAAAGGGTTGTCATGATATCTTTTATTATTATTGTAACCAACATTGCTTTATACTAGTAAGCTTGATATGCTAGGCACTCCATTAAGTGTATCATCGCATTAAATAGGATAAAAGGTACCAAGAGTGCAGTCAACATTATGAGGCATATAAAACAATGGTTAAAAGGTTAATGGTGAACTATGGAAAGATCAGCAGTTCTTGTTTAACCAGTTGCATCCTTCGGTTTTAAAATCCGTTGTTGGGTCATATGTGAAGATAAAGCGCCCTGAAATAACAGATTTAAACATTTTACAACCTATAATAATCACATGAGCTTTATTTTAGACTTCATATATATTTGTTATATTTGTATTGTTCATGTAAGAAGGATACACAACTTACTGTAAAGCTATTCCATCGTTCCAATCAGTTGTGAAGTTGTTGACAGGGACGCCAGGTATTGACAATCGAAACCAGTTCATCATCAGCTGTTTTGGAGGAGACTTTGTCTTCCGAGTAGAAATTTGATATCGCATAACAAGGTGCCATGTTAATCCCAAAATTAATTTTAAGTTACCGTTAACTATATCTTCGTTTCCTGAAAGATACATCAACATTCTTTCATATCGAATAGGCATCAGCCCATAAGGACATGTTTTCAGTCACAAATTAACCCATTCTCCTGAATATGCATGTTCTATCTGTAAATATGTGTTAGACAGTCTTTAATCATAGTATCATACTGTATAATTCATTGATTGGTTGTTGCTTAACGCCCAGTGGCAAATATTTCAAAAAGAGAACAAAATTAACAATTACTACAATAAGTAGGTCGACAAGATTGAAAATATGGGCTACCATTTGAAAAATGACTGAGTATTGGATAGGGGCAGAAATATTGCCTTGCTACAGCCTCATAAGGACCCCTAATAGAATTTTGCAAGGTTTATTTAACACGCAAAGGGGTTAGTATCCATCCTATACGAGGCATTGGATTATACGTCCCTATTCCAACCGGATGACGCTGTTTATTTTTATATATCGCGAAGCCAATCGGACTTCTTATTTAAGGGTTTATTCTCGGACAGAAGAATTCCAGGGATGGCCATATTTCTATAGCCAAGTAAACCCTTTGGGTTCACCGTTTAATTATATATAAATACAAACAAGTGAATGTATATCAATATCAATATTATACTACATATTATGAATAATTTTTTTTTTAATGATATTGTAAAGTATATGTTTGAAAATAAAAAGATGCGATATGATTTCCAATGAGATAACTATCCACCAGTGAGCAACTGACGATGACATAAATAACTATAGGTTTTTTGGTGATCGCTCAACCTTCCCAAACATGGGCCAGTGGTGTAACAGAACAACATAAGAAAAAACTATAAAATTCAGTTGTAAAAGACTTGACTCGTTCGATCGGCCCTATACACACAAAAAATGCTAACAAAAAGAAAAAAAAACATTTATAAGGTACCGATCTAAGATTACTCGCATTACATACAAAAATTCCTAACAAAAAGAGAAAGAACATAAGTTACCGATCTAAGAGTAATCGCAGTTACCGAGAGAAATGTGAGTAAAATGAGTATTCATTCAGCTAAAAACAAAAGGCACCTAAATGACGACTTATCAAATATTCTATGTTTTATTTTGTTTTTGAAATTTGCCTGATGCTAAAACTGTTCAATTATATTCTCTTGCTGATTGGTAATACATTCATTTGAATGTTACTATATATATGGCCTTTCATATGTATTGAAGTCCAGGTAACACATTGTCATATTTCTTGCCTCTACTTTGAAGTCGTAGTAATGTATTGATATATTTCATTGTCTATATTTTAAAGTCCAGCTAATATTTTTTATACATTTCGGTGTCTATACTTTGAAGTCCTGGTAGCATATTATCACATTTTCCAAGCCTTTACATTTGAAGTTCTGACAAAATATTTTAATATTTCCTTGTCGATACTTTGAAGTATATTGTTATATCTTCCTACGAGGAAATGAAACGAAACATATTTCGTTTTCTTTCTATTGATATCGTCGTACCTAATTACTAAATGGTTTCGTTGTATTTTAATCTTGAAAAAGTACCACCCCAGCCTGGACAATAAAACATTCGGCATGATTATGATATATGGGTTAATTTAGATGTTAAACGGGTATACATAATTGCCGTTTTGTGGTCATTAAATTTTATCAGATACTGGTTTTTCCTGAGGGTTAAGACATGTTTTAAATGACTCTATATGTAGATTATTTACTCTTATCTTATCGCTTTTGATAGTGAGTAAACATTCCGACTAGTTGTTCAATACTAAGGTATTTTGATAGAGACATTTTACCTGTATTTCAGCTAGGTGTGCACGAATTTTAACCAAAAATTATTAAAAGTATTTTCTGTGTAGTAAGTGTGAAAATCAAATAATCGTAACATTTATTGATCACTTGACTTGTCTTACAAACTGCCGAATATACTTTTATTAATCCTTATATGTATATGTATATGTATGTGTCAACATTTACTTGGGGCTGATATGCTCGTTAAATTTGGTTTTGAGAGAACTTTTTGGTTATTTTACTTCTTAATTACATATAGAACTCTGTAAACGTCAAACTATGCATATCAGTAAAATAATAAAGACACCAAACAATTAAAAAAAAGTAGTTAAGTTCTACTTATTATAAAAATTGATTTATAGCCTACCTATATTGACTAGTTTAATATTGTCCTCAGTAATAGCTTTACATGCTATTGCTACATTTTGTATCATTTGAATCCGTGTCGTCGGCTTAGCATAGACCTTTCCAATTTTCTTTAATTGTAGGGATTCTACTAACGCCACTAAGTTAACTCCGTCACAAAAGTCTGTACCAAGATCACTAACAGAACGGTTACTAACTCTCAGTTCTTCGTTTACCCAGTTTGTAAAAGTATTTTTCTGAATTTCTATCCATTTTGTTTCTCTATCGTTAGTGTTGTTACTCATAATTTTACACTGAAGATTTAATTATCGGTTATTGATTGACAGAAGAAATATTGTCACATGTCTAGTTTCATTTTATCTGCCTTACGTTTTTAATATTTATAAAAAGGGGAATGAACTCTAGGTTGATGGAAAAGCGATAACGTGAGTGTTTGAACAGGAAATATATTTATACGTTATAAAGTCTTTTATTATATTTTAAGAATTTCAGATTTCAGATTTTAACAAAAGGTCAATCCGTGTACGAATATTTTTCCTTTGTCAAATATCAGACTGAAAACACTGAGAAACGAAAATTCCATTTTTGGAACGATTTGAGTCATGAAATTTGAATAGAATTTCATTTAGATTTTTCTCCAAACTTTTTTTGAATCTCTGCCATTAGAAATTGAAAATTGATTGTAAAAAGTACATTTATAATATATTTTGAAGGATTTTAGAGATGAGATTCGTGTGTGATCTGGGCTGTCCAGAGTGTGGTGTAAACTGAGGTGTCTACAGTGTGCTTTAAAGGTTTGTTTTTCGTATTATTTCCAGGCACATGAAACTCCATTAGATTTTCGTACTGTACCTGAACTGGGTCCTTACAGGGTAAAAAAAGAATTGCGGCAAAACAAAATTCGTATTAGATACAATACAAATAACAAAGAAACAGGCCGGAAACCGTTGCCGGATAGTTTTTGCAGATAGTCAGGTCAAGGTCCGAGGCGCCAGCCGAGGACCTGATTTGTAGGTTGTTCCGGCCTGTTACCTTTGTTATTGTATCTTACGACGTTTCAGGAAGGAAGTAGTACATTTTGCATTTAGAAGAGGTAGCAAAACTAAACATATTAGAAACTTCAATGGCCATATACCAGTTAATGTAAGTTACAGTTTGAACACATTTTTTTTCATAAGCCGAGAACTGTTTTCTAAATAAATTTCAAGAATTTAATAACTTTATCAAAAAGAACCATTTCGAGGAAAAGATGAAACATTTGAGACTTTTAGAATGCAATTCATAAAAAAACAGAGCTACCATTTGATTTTTTATTGTGGAAAAACGGAGGAAAGCGGGGGTTAATCCATTTAGAATAAACAGAACTGATATTAAGTGAATGAAACGTTATGAAAAACTGGACTTTGTCTTATTATTTGATATATATATATAGGCATATATTTTGGATTTTTTAATAGTTCAACATATAGGTTTTTTTATATGTCTCTGATAGTGTTGATCAGGATTTAACCGTGTCACAATCCAATGTACGTTCAAAATTGATGACTGGGTCCTTGAACATGGGACACTTTTTATTTATAGGATCAATCGTGCATTGGTGAGTTGATGATTTTATCTTTGATTAGATTTGATTTTTATATATATTTTCTGTCAAACGTTGGTACAGCAAACTTTCATTGTAGAATACTATTCATGTCCATATGTTATACCATTTTTCAAAAGGGGTATCTTCTTTTCAGAACATTATTTATTTTTCAACGCTATCACCCAACTATTTTCATTTTTTCGAAATTAGGCGATTTATAATACGGAAAATCGGGAATCAGAACATTATTTTGTCATCTGCTTGACCACAATATATTTTTCTCATAAAAGTATCAAAATATTTTTGAAAAAGACATCTTTTTTAAGTTAAATAGTCAATCCCTTAGTGTACTGATATGAATAGTAATTTACTGGAATTGTTTGAAATATAGTTATTGATGCTAACGTAAATATTTTAATGAAATACGGTGAAACAAAAGTTCAAATCTAATTGAAATTTAAAGTGATGAACTCTCTGATCACAAGTGATTCCATCATAAAAGTGTCCGTGTAACAACTAAAAGTGTCCGTGTATCATCTAAAATGTAACACCCGTTAATACTGTTTTCTATAGGTAAATACAAATAGTATATACCTTTTCACAGACTAACCGATACTTATAATTTCCGTACTTTACAAGTGAAGTCTAATCATGTCGATATTGTGACGATACTGATGAACACAAAATCACTACTTGCACATGGATAAAGGATATAGTTGTTATCAATTCGATACACAAGATAACTACATGCACATGAAAAAAGAAGTATATATCAATTCATAACACAAAATCACTACATGCAGAAAGGAAAGGAAAAAGGCTGTACTTCGGATTCATGTCCTTCAACACTGAACAAACCCTTTTTACCTCACTGCAAGTTCAAGACAGTCCCTAGTGCCGATCAGAATGGAGTTCTTTGCTAGATGTTGATAGGTTGCATACATGTATCTGAGCATTGAATAACACATATTCGGGGTAATATCGACAAAATATGAAATATATTTGACAAAGAAATTTAACAAATACTGTATTTTTTCTAGTAATTACCAGACAAAGGTATTCTAAATATTTGTTGGAGAATGTAAAATAACGTGACTGATTGGTTAAATCCAATGAAAAATAGGGAAAAGATACCAAAGCGATAATAAAAACTAGCTAAAAGACAAAACACTACACAGAAAACTAAAAGTTGGGCAACACGAACGTTACCAAATGCCGGGATCAGCTCAGGTACTCCAGAAGGTTTGGCATATCCCTGCTCCACTTGTGGTACCTGCCATGTTACGTGTACTCGTGACACAATTCATTTATTTTTTGGCGTGTTGGCGTGTAGAACGCTAAATTATACAGGGGCGGATCCAGCCATTTTAAAAGGGGGGGGGGGGGGGTTCCAACTATATGTCCCCATTCAAATGCATTGATCGTCCAAAAAAAAGGGGGGTTCCAACCCCCGGAATCCCCCCTCTGGATCCGCCACTGTTATACTTTGTTTTAACTTTATAATAAAAATGTTTAATTTGACTAGAAAATACTAAACCTGTTTATGAGTTAGAGAAGGCAACGACGAACGTTAAGAACAAAAATCAGAGGAATGGTGCTTTATTTCTCTTGGCCAGACTATATTTACACATACGCAAACAATCTTAGTTTACGAGATAACACAAACACCATTTGAAACGTTGTTCCTCTAGGCGTAGAGTTAAATGTGTATCGCGTCTTGAAAATGAAGACGTAAGACGTGAAATATAAATTGTGTAAGAACAAATCCTGTCACCAGGAATTGTTTTTCTTTTGACAAATACGTTTCGTATATCATAACATCAGTACCGGTGTAATACATTCTTTGTATAAGAATAAAGATTATACATATAGTTAGTATAGTTCCAACTTGTTTTTAGTCACTTCTTTAACTTAGACTTGATATCGAACACCTGTACCTTCCTGTCACAAGTATCTAAAGTTTCTTTATACAATGCCCATATAATGTCGGAATCATATAATTCAATCAATAAATTGTTGATTTGTAATATGTTTAATATTTTAACATACTGCATCGCATTTTTCTGATATCAATCGCACCATACAAACAGCTATATATCGGCTTGGTAGTCCGAAATTTCTTCTTTTCCTGGAGTCGATTTTCATTTCTCCCGTGACGAGAATCATCTTGATTTTTTTTCTTGAATAACTGTAGTTGAAACATTCACACTAATTTGGCATTTATCATTACCTGAAAATGTATTTAAAAAGTGACGGAAAAATATTGTTTATCAAAAAAGAAGGAGGAAACTCCAATCAACAACTACGATTGGTCTACTTTGATTTTTTTTTTTAAATTACACAACCCTAAATCTAAATCTTATTTAAATAACATTTTAGTTTGCCGCTCAATACACTACTATGCAATGGGTTGTTGTTAGATCCTCGTGCGGGAGCATAGTAAACTGTACGATTGTCACTTACCCGAACTTCATTTTCTTTTTCAATGTATTGTTCAAATTTTGAGACGAATTGATATTCATGAAATTTGAACCACGTGCATATACATTTTGTATTATCAAATCCTTTAACAGTCTTAGGGTTTGAGAGCAATTCTCTTTAATCACCAACCATTTTATTTTAGGGGATGGCACGCATGATCACCGATTTTCCTGAAATTTAGCATAACTATATAATTGGGTGAAAACAAAACAAGGAAAATGTCCGAAAAATGTTGATAGGCAATGGTTGCCGTGGTTACCACGGCAGCCAAGTCAATGATGTCAATATTTTGAGGAGTTGAGCAGTGAACTACTTTGCAGTGAGACCGAAGGATGACCAGAGTTTATTAAATTGAGGCTATAAATAGAAGTTTCAATGTTTCTTATCAATAAATTACAACAAAATGTTTGGGTTTCTAGGTGACAGGATGGTTGCTATGGGAACTAAAATGTGTATTTTTTTCTTTTTTCTACAGAAATTTGAGTATGTTATTAAGATAACACAAACCAATAATATTTATAGATTATCGTTGGTTATCTCAACGAGATTGATTTTCTCGATTGAGCCGGTACGGCGAAAGTGAGAAAAGCAATCGAGTTGAGATGACCAATGGTAATCTGTTTATCGCTATTTTACCTATGAAGACGTTGTTAATTTCCTTGACAACGGCACGTGTTCCCTTAGTTTCTAGCGATAATTTTCATATCACTCGACTCCGTTTTCATATCATTCGACTCCGCTGAGAAAGGAAATTATCGCTATTTTACGAATTTTCCTTTGATCTTGCTGACTGATAATTTCCTTTCTCAGCGGAGTCGAGTGATATGAAAATTATCGCTAGAAACTAAGGGAACACGTGCCGTTGTCAAGGAAATTAACAACGTCCTCATAGGTAAAATAGCGACAAACAGATTATCATTGGTCATCTCAACTCGATTGCTTTTCTCACTTTCGCCGTACCGGCTCAATCGAGAAAATCAATCTCGTTGAGATAACCAACGATAATCTATAATTATTAGTCAACAAGATCAAAGGAAAAATTTGTAAAATAGCGATAAATATATATATTTAATGAATATGATATGAAAAATATTGAGCATAAAATGACCTTCAATTTAACCAAAGATCAAAGGTCATTGATGACATTGACCTTTGACCGTTGGCATATTTATTGACTTTTGTAAGAAAAGTTCATAGAAAGAACGATCAAAACCACTATTTTGTCGAGAGGTACACGGTAAGGAGTCAAGGTCATGTCAAAATGGCTTAGCAACCATACATATTTTGTTTTCGGACTATATGAACTATTACATAGACCTTTGTTTAAAAGTCAGGGATCAATGTCATCACATAAGTCCTTAGCAACCATTCATTTATAGTGGAAAATTGCCTAGCAACCATATATTTTCTGGTTTCTGAGGACACAAATCGGACAAAAATTTTTATATCAAACATGTATTTTTTTTTTAAATTAGGAATCCCTTTAAGCTTTATTGAATCCAACTAAAGGGCCCGTTTCCGAGCATATATATATATATATATAGTATTGATTAGACAGTAATTTTTAAGATATATTACATTAACTATACTCCATACCAGATGGTGTTTGAAAATAAATAAAATAGAATATTAACCCTCTCTAATACATAAAAAAATAAACTACATCACTACTACATAGATATAAAAAGATGTGGTATGAGTGCCAATGAGACAACTCTCCATCCAAGTCACAATTTGTAAAAGTAAACCATTATAGGTCAAAGTACGGCCTTCAACACGGAGCCTTGGCTCACACCGAACAGCAAGCTATAAAGGGCCCCAAAAATGACTAGTGTTAAACCATTCAAACAGTAAACCAACGGTCTAAAATTAATCTATATAAAAAACGAGAAACGAGAAACACTTATGAACCACATCAACAAACGACAACCACTGAACATCAGATTCATGTATATTTGGTTTCTGGAATGTAAATTGTCTCTTATTTCAAAACAAGTACTAATAAATCTTGACACTGACATATTAATATTTTCAGACTCACAGGACATCAACCATGCAAATAAACTGTTCGTACTTTGAACTATAAGGGAAGTTTTTACATTGAATGCATGCTTCATTAAGAATAAAATTCCTTTCCTTTTCGTATGCAGTGCATTCCATTAAAAAATGAAACTCGTCTTCAACCTGCATATTTTTACACTGCCCACAAAATCTTTTATCTTTATCGTTTTTTTTTTTTTATATCGACCTTTCTCGATAGCTAACTGATGAGCACTGATTCTAAATTGAGTTAAGCTTTTTCGATACTGAAATTTATTAACTTGACATAAATATGCTTCCCTTTTAAAGATGTTTTTAAATTTAAAATAAGTAAGCAATTTTTCCTTTTAAACATTTGCATTATCGTCTATAGTATTTTTTTCCAGTAAATCCTATATCTACTAATCAAAATATTTTTAACCATTTCAATGTCACATTTTTTATATCAACATCAATACATCTTAAAATATATACAATATTAGAATACCAAGATGATTTATTACATTTGTGAGTGTCCATACTTGTGACCAGGGCTTGTTTTAACAAATGATCCTCCTCTAAACCATTAATTCTTTGTAAAAATTTAAGATAGAACAAATAATGTCAATATGCAATGGAGTACGACCTAGCTCTCTCATAACAGCTAAATTACATGACTTTTTACATACCCCGAGAAAGTATTTGTAGAACTTTAAACTTAAGTTCTCGCAATCAAACTTACTAATTTTTTTCTCAATTTCAAAGAGGCTGTCTGTTTGGCATTTCGAAAAACTAAAAGTACAAGTTCCCCAAATTTCTGAGCCAATTGTTAAAATCGGTTGTATTGTGTGGTCAAAGATATGTAAACAACTATCAATTTTCGGGATGTTTTCTCCGAACGTACTTTTTAACTTGAAGATCACACATTGCATGTATAGGATTGTTGAATAACATCAACTTGATTGTAATTATTATCATAGTATTATAGTTCTCAAAACGACAAACAAATCGCATAAATTGGTGCAAAGGATTATTGAGGGCAGCAACATCTATAAAAAGTGTATTGATAATTTCGGTTATGGCAACTTATTGTTAATCTTAATATTATATCTAGTTGATATGTTTTGCAGAAAGTGAGAACATAATCATTCAGGATAGTTACTGATACAAGGAGTCGATTTCCAATTACATAGAAATAAGAAGATGTGGTATGAGTGCCAATGAGACAACTCTCCATCCAAGTCACAATGTGTAAAAAGTAAACAATTATAGGTCGAAGTACGGCCTTCAACACGGATGTATGTTATGTTAATTTATTTGATTTATCTATGTCTGTCTACTGTTTCATCACACTTATTATACTTTTCAAAAAAATAGCAAAAAATTCCAAAATGAGTCGATTTTTATCATTTCGACTAATTTGAAGATCTTCATTTTGCTTGTTCTTGCTTATTACAGTTCCTCTTTACTTTAACAGTTATAAAAAGATATGACAAAATCTGATGACAAAATTACAAAAGTATGCGAAAAATAACTATATGGCAATATGACCCGATTGCCAATTGACTTATTTGTAGATTATGTTCCTGAACATTGCTGCTGCTTACAGTTTACTCTATCTAATATATTCCTTTTGTAAAAAACATAAATTGTAGAAAATTGTCATTGAGGGGCAAAACTCCTTTAAAGAGACGGTTGACGATTTCGGTCATGTTTTACAAAATTTAGTACAAACTCGGACATTTTGTCTATCAGCACGGGGGCAGTAAAGGTTTTATTAGAGGACATCCAGTTTATTCTTTACTTCATGTACATTTATTAATCATTAATGTATTATACAATTGAACTACAATGTTAGTTAGTGTTTGTATTATGGTGTACAAATATAGCACGCTATAGTTTTGCTGAGTCCTACATGACTTCTATCTGATCTTATAACACAGCTGTGTTATAGCAAGGACGTATAAAGTAAAATAACAAAAATATCGAACTCCAAGGAAAATTCAAAATGGAAAGTCCTTTATCAAATGGCAAAATCAAAAGCTCAAACGTATATATTATATATTATATGTTGGTTATAGTATATAATCATATCTGAGTTTATTGTTTACATTTTTTGTTTAGTTTGTAGGTTCTATAATACTATTGATATTTAATAAATAAAAATTATTATATTATATTATATATAAATATACTAAATAAATAAATGATTTGGAAAATACGTAATAGGTATAAAAAGTCATGAGAATTCCGAATGCAAAATACGTTGAAGGTATAAAAGCCATGAGAATTCTGAATGCAATTAGGTTCAATCCGTGCACTCTGGTTCAAAACCTTGGTTCCATCTGGGTTTTTGGTTCTGAACCTTGGTTCTATCCGGGTTCTTTGGTTCGAAACCATGGTAACTGGTTCAACATCCGGGTTGTTTGGTTATAGCAACTCAACTTCTTGGTTCCATCTGAGTTCTTTTCTAATGTTCCCGTTGAACTTTGGGAAGATATCTGCAACGATCCGAATAAAAGATAAAGTATGTCAAAGATGCTAAACTTGTTACTATATATAAAATATTAATTTTCCTGAACCATTTAGGTCCGGAAATTCCAAAATATGGCATCAGTAAGGAGAGTTGTACAAATAATGTGAATACACAGAACCCCGATCCAATTCATCTTTTGCTAAAAGTATTCATCATTTTCTATTTTATATGTACTAACAACATTCCATTTTCTATAATTTTGATTAAAATGTGCCAAAACCTGCTGTTAAAATAGGTCACATGCCCCAAATAAACATTCCCGATTGGTTGAACTACTGTGGCGTCGATGTAAAGCACACGCGTCCAGGAATAAGGAGAATCTTACAAATAATGTGAATACACAGACCCCGATCCAATTTATCTTTTGCTGAAAATGATCAAGTGTTCGTCATTTTCTGTTTTGTATCTGCTAACAACATTCCATTTTTTCTATAATTCCGATTTAATTATGTCAAAACCTTTAGTAAAATAGATGGCCTCGATGATGTAAAGCAACGCAAAAAATTTCCGTTAATATGTTAACATGTTGAACTTCGACCCCTGGTTCAACCGGGGTTAATAAACCAATTCACAAATAGAGACCTCCTTGCGCTCATATGTAATTCTTAGTGAAGTATACTGGCAACTTCTTTTACAGAAATATATACACATTTTATCATTAATATTTGTCATGCATATTCACTTTTGTTTACGCTAAACTTTAGTTAAATTTAATTCTATACAAATTTTATTACGTCAAGCAATAGGAGTAAGAATATTTTTCGCGCCAAAATAACCTGCATCCCCGCCTGCATCAGTATTATATCGTTATCTTTCTGACATTTCATTTAAATAGCGTTTACTAATATAGAGTAATTTTGGTAAGTATTACTTATTAATGTTAAGGTTCTCCAGAGGTGGGCACACGCTTCCCAGGAATAAGGAGAGTAAAGTAATTCAATGTGATTGATATATTTATTTTTATGTTGAAGGCAGAATATCTTTATCCTATTCATTACTTATAACATGTATAACATGGAAGATTTTTAGTGGATCAAATGGTATCTGTTAATATGTTAATATTGTGCATTTACATAGCTGATAATTGGCATTGTTTAATCACTCATCACCTCATTTCAAGTTTTTATAGTTTGAAGACAGTTATTAAGTTGTAAAGTGTTTGAACTGAATATGTATGAATAAGGATTTCAAATGTATGACATGTATGACCAGCCATTTATCATAATTATTGAAGTTATTTTGTTTCAAATTGTCTTTTTTTGTAATGATGTACACCATGTACATGTGCAAGATGTGAACAACTATTGTATAGCATGTATAGTGTTATGTTATATTTTAGAAAACCAGTGAAGTTTTTTATAGTGATTTTCCTTGATCATAACTGATGTGTCTTACTCTCTATTAGTTTCAATAATTTTCTCTGATGAAAAATAGCTGTATTTTATATTAAGTTATTACATGTATTAGGTTATCTCCAATTGATAGCTGTTTAGCCCTTATCACATTTTAATAGACTAACATTGCAAAAAAAAAAAACATACAGTGCTGTCTGTAACTAGCTTTCATATTTATTATACCTAACGCAACGAGTTGCGGAGGGTATAATGTTTTTGACCTGTCCGTCCGTCCGTCCGTCCGTCCGTCAGTCCTGTTTCTTGTCATCGCAACTCCTTTCAAACCACACAACAGAATTTCACGAAACCTTTTTAAATAATAAGGACATACTATGTAGTTGTGCATATCGACAGGAAACTACGATTCAATTCTTTTCTAGGAGTTACGCCCTTTGAACTTATTTACTTTAATGTACTACTGCAACAGTTTGTCATCGCAACTCCTCTCAAACCACACAACAGAATTTCATGAAACCTTTTCAGATAATAAGGACATACTACGTAGATGTGCATATCGACAGGAAATTACGATTCAATTTTTTCCAGGAGTTAAGCCCTTTGAACTTATTTGCCCAATATACTACTGCAACCTTTTGTCATCGCAACTCCTCTCAAACCACACAACAGAATTTCATGAAACCTTTTCAGATAATAAGGACATACTACGTAGATGTGCATATCGACAGGAAATTACGATTCAATTTTTTTCTGATACAATTTTTTTTCTTACACTTATTTTATTTCTCCAATGACAATGTGGGGACGTGGGGTATGTGAGCGCGCTCACTAAGGTTCTTTCATTTTATCAGAAAACCTATAGATGTCAATGTCAAGAATGTGTTATCTTTATAAGATTTCTTTCAACAAATAGCTGATTTTTCTTCATATACGATAAAAACTTTAGGCCTATATATATATTTTTTATTCAAAATTAACGCATTATTTATCTAATTAAGACTGATAATATGTTTTGGCAATGTTGAAATTATTTTGATAGGTCACTTTAACATCATTTATATACAGATTATGCAAAAATATAAATTATGCAGAACAGTATTAAATTTTGTTTTAAATGTTACATAAAAATTTAAACAAATCTTGGTGGCAATAAAGGATCATTGCAACTTTTTTATTTTCTGACACAATGCCATTTTTCTGATTCCAGGCACTATTATTAGTGTCCCATACAGCGAAAGTTCCTCAAGCCCAAGTCCTCTACAGCTAATAATTCATTTGATGTTTGGTACATAGTTAAACTATGACAAGTTACAGATCAAGTTCTTATTATTCTAGTCTGATGATTTATAGCAGAGTTATCCACCTTTGACATAGAAAATTCATGCTTTTAATCAGTTTTCCATAATATTTTACATTGTGTTTGAAATATTGAATTAATATGTGGTATATAGTTTTATAATGACGAGACACAGGTGAACTCTAAATGTTCCCATCCAGGATTTATGGCAGATTTATCCTGTATATTCCCTTGAACAATGAGCAAATCTACCAATACAGAAAGCCAAAATATCTAAGCTCAAGTATCCTACGTCATAGTTCAAAAGAACTAAAAGATACACATTGAGTCCAAAGGTCAAGTTCAAATAAAGTTCGAACCATTAGACACATCATCTAATTCCACATGTCAAATATCTAGGACAAAGGTCAATAGATAATGTTATTTGACATCAAGGGTATCATGCCATGAGACACTGCATTATGATGATATACTCAACATGCAAAAGATAGTCTAATTAAGAGTTTCCTGACAAAAAAAACAAAGCAAATTTTGAGGATTGGATCATTATGGTACACAAAACGATCAAATATATCTATGATATAGATATAAGACGATGTGGTATGAGTGCCAATGAGACAACTCTCCATTTAATGATGAATTCAAAAAAAATATACAAGTTGTACATTGAGAGTAAAGGTCAAGCTCACATGAAGTTTTTCGTACCACTAGACTCACCATCTTATCACAATACATCTACGTGCCACATATTCAGAAGCTAGGTCAATTGAAAATTATACTTGGACGTCAAGGTAATCATACCAAGAGACACACCCAATATGCATAGGTCAAGAGTCAAACAGTCGTAGTCTGGTCAAGAGTTCCTTGTCAAAAAAACACAAAGCAGATTTTGAGGAAAGGGTCATCGTGGTACACAAAACTAACAAATATATCTATATATCTAATATATAGATATAAGAAGATGTGGTATGAGTGCCAATCAGACAACTCTCCATTTAATGCCTAATTCGAACAAAATATACAAGTTCTACATTGAGGGCAAAGGTCAAGCTCACATGAAGTTTCTCGTGCCACTAGACTCACCATCTTATGACAATACATCTACGTGCCACATATTCAGAAGCAAGGTCAATTAAAAATTATATTTTGAGGTCAAGGTAAAATACCAAGGGACAACACACCCAACATGCATAGGTCAAGAGTCAAAAAGTCATAGTCTGGTCAAGAGTTCCATGTCAAAAATACACACAGCAGTTATGCACGAAAGTTAATCATGTACACGTAACAATGTCTTATGATGCACTACACCTGCCAAATACAGAAAACCTAGGTCAGAGACAGAAACACACAGGACATATAACTAAAGTCAATGGAACGGTACTTGTATTGCAGGTTACTACAATTGCCTTCAACATAGAACATAAACTCTCGCAACACTGCAAAGTTAAAACCGTCTTTCACAAAAGTTTGAGCAGGATTCTTTGATTAGTTGAATCTTAACATTTGAATGGACAATAACCTTGAGTTTAAGCAACATTACCAAGTATGTCACTCGTATGAAACTCTTCAAGTTAGTAGCAACATTAAATATGACTTATGAGTACTTATTAATCAGCTAAAGTTGTCGTCACTGAAAACTTAACTAATTATTGAAACCATGGTTAAGTTTCATAATCATTAAATATTGTCATCTAAATTGAATTACACTGTATAAACTTTAATATGATTGGCAAATGTTAAAAATCGAAGTTTATATACTTATGACTCAAATATATTACGATCTGAAATAGTCATCTTAAATGACAAGAAACTAGTATTACGTCGAGATATAACGTAAAGGTCATGAAAACGATAAGGTTAAACTAGCAACAACTTCAAAATAAGTAAATGTAAACAAGTACATTATGTAACTATAACAAATTCTAAACCCAATTTGTGCATTCATTGACAATAGTAAGAGTTACAATGTCTACAAAATTTACAATGTCAATAAATTAAAACGGTAAGATCACATATTGATTTTATAATAGCATGTTAGTTTTTTGAAGTATTTCTGAACAGAATAGCACTATTTTCAAGTAAATGTTTTAGGTCACGTTATCTATTAAATGTACATGAATTAATAATTAAAGTAACACTATAAAGTACTTACTGCATATAGATATTTAAATGATTGCGTCAATTTAAGGGATAATACCATCTAGTGAATATGATCATTAATAGTTGTTTGATAAGCTTCGTTACAAAAGGATAATTGAAACACAATACAGATACATTTTAACCTATTGTAATAATGATTTTGATACAAATATGTAAATTTTGTTCAGATCAATTATGACTATTATCGTCTTAAGTGAGATTTAAGTTCGACAGATACGTTTTGAAAATTTGTATCATATTTCATAGCATACATATGGTACCAAATTAGATTTATCCAAATTAATTTCTAGATACTGCATTATTAAATATTGAATTTTAAATGATAGTAATATATCGTGTATTTATGAGCATTATTTAACATGCATAATAGTGTTCATTGAACATTGAAGTACATTTTCATATCATATGTTAATTTTAATATTGATTGATATCCTGAAATATTTATAACATTACACAAATATATCTACGTATAGGATCCTATAAATTGATGATTTTATGCAATATTTAAAAGACAATGTTAAAGTATTTACGTCAATAGTCTGTTCGAGATTGGATATTTCCAGGAATGAACTAATAGCCAATCGATATGTTTGTACTCAATTCAGTAGAAAGTTTCGTTATTTTCAATTTAAAAACACAAGCCTAGTATCAATACACATATTCTGCAATACTTATGATATATTTATTTATAAAGATCACAACTATTTTTCATCATGATCGCAACTATAGAATGATTTATTTGAGTATCTGAAGATTTCAAATAGATGGTATTTTAACAGATATAGTAACTCATAGATATAGTATGACTTGAGTTGTCTGCTATACAATCTACATGAATTATTCTTAAGTATGTATACTAAATTAAATATTACATAGCATGTTACAAAAATATTACCATTTAAATAAAAATAAGATGTCAGTTAAATGAGATATCATGTTACGAAGCACTATAAGCTATAATTTCTAGTTTATTAAAAACTGTATCACTTACAATTATACTTATTAATACTCATAAATGTCATTAATTGCTCGTAATGAAATACTCATAGTATCAAAGAATCCAGTAAACTCATTTTGCTAACTTGATCAAGTAATGATTCATTTAATTAGACTATACATATAATATCTATGTATATTTTTATTAATTATCACATTAATGCATAAATCTTTCAATATATTTAATTATGTTTAATTATTGCATTGTTACCATTGAATGATATTCTACATTCATGATATATATCTTAGTGTATTGTGACTATATCTTTCTATGATTACTCGGTAAAATGTATGATGATATATTTCAATTGTAAGCCGAATGTTTAAATTCGGCTATAATCTATATTAGTAAAGTACAGATGTTAAGATATCGTTTTATAATTTCGTTTTAACCTTAAGAATTCTAGATCTAAGAAAACATTCTTAGTATTCGATTGGAAATTCTGCAAAATTGAATACTATTTTTATAAATCATTTACATTTAGAATATGAACGATTCTATTTATTGTTTTACTATTGAATTCTGTATCAATTACTGTTAAATTCATAATTCATTTATGATTTGATTGCTTAATGCATGATCACTAGCCTACATGATAAAGTTCGCATTAATTTGGATAATATGATGTTTACAATTTGGTTTGAATGTAATAATTTATCAATACTATGCCTTTGTAACGTAAAGCATATGTAAATTACTTATACAAATCTTTAGTAGTAACTATTATTCAATATAAGCTCTAATTATGATATTTCTACAATAGTTACATTTTGTACGATATGTATTAATATGTCAATCCTAGTGGAATTGAAAATATATTTTATACTATTCGTATCTATTACTTACAAATGTTAACTGTATTATCTATATTAAGTACAAATCATCTACATGAAGATACAGCTGATTATTCTAGTTAATTTGAATTTTTTATCAATTAATTCTTATGTAGTTTAATCATATTGAGTATCTAGTTAATTTGATTGAGTAGAATTTTTAAATTATTAATATTATTCATTAGTAATATATAAAGTAATATATTTGAAAATAATTAATGCTTATATATTTAACATTATTTAATTATTTATCATGATAAGTGATCGGTAATATTCCTGATCATAGATAACTAACATTCTTTGACTAATTGTAATTTATAAGTGGCACAAGTAACGTTACAAAGATCGACATTTACTAGAATACTTGCATATCTACAATTCATAGTTTCTGTAAAAGTACTTTACTAATTTCAATTTTACAGATAGATTCGACTTACTAAGCTGAATATCTAGATTCTTAAATTGTTTTCAGAATTTTAGCATGTTCTCATTAATCTTTACATTAATATTTGCATTTAAGATAATAAATCAATTAATATTGACGGATTTACATATTATTTATAAAAGATTTGTATTTTAAGTAACATTTACTATAATTTGATTTACAGTAAGTCCTGGTAATGATTGAAATCATTATACATATGTATGATTTAGCAAATACTTTGTACATAGATAATTCATTTTTGACAGATCACTCTAAATGTAATAGCTATTTCATTAACGTATCAAGCTTGAATCTATTGAAAACAAAATATCTTAAGAGAATGAAATTTGAAGATGTTATAATTTCGTTCTTCGTTATACTCTCTACGTTGAAATGAATATGATAAAGTTCTATTATATGATTTAGTATTAGAGTTAACGTTATCATTATCTACTTAAATTATGTTGGTTATGATATAAATAATTTCAATCAATCTTCCTACTGATCATTTCAGTAAATTATTGGCAAATAATTTAAATTTTAGATGTAAACTGATAATTGGGTTTAAGTAAAATAATAGTAAATAATATTTACTAAAATTTTTTATGTTATGTTATTTCAAAAGCATAAAATGGATAAATTAACAGATATAAAAAAGGATTAAATGGCGGGTGTATCAGGTTCAACTATCTCATTTATTAATTTTTATACATAAACAAGTACTAGGAAATGAAAGAAGAATTTGTCTATGTCAAACTTAGATATAAATGGATCCTTTAATAATTCCATTATACAACAAACATAGAAGTTGTCCTGTGTGTTATATTTGTCAGCATTGTGTATAAAATTTCAAATATATATAAAAAGATGGGATATACTGGGCATGATTGCCACTGAGAAAACTTGCCACCAGAGACCAATAGAGATAGAAGTTAAGAACTGTATGTCCCCATATGGCCTTCAACAATGAGCTAACTCCATACCGTTCAGCAAGCTATAAAACCAAATGACAAATGTAAGGCAATTCAAACATGTCAAAACAGCCTGATTTATGTACAAAACACCAAAAAAATAATAAAATACCTTCTTGCAAAGTTTCATCAAAATTGGAATACTAATGGTGGCGATCCCTGGGGTGGGATATTTATTGCAGATGAGGGATTGTCTTGTAAACTGAAAAATCAGTGCAAGTCAGGTGTCTGAGTGAGTCTAAGTTTCATAAAAAAGGCAGAGTCTCCAAGTTTTATTACAATCAACCAAGAGATACTTAAATTATCAACTGAAACCAGTGGTATTAAGCATGAGAACGGACAGACAAACTTAGAACTATTTGCCCCAGGGATTCCACAGTTCATATAAATATGCAGGTTCTAAAAACAAACACACCCCTATTATAATAGATACTGCCTGCTCATTTTCAAATTGTATGGTCTTGAATTTGAACTGAAAATTAAAAAAAAATCCCAAAAATGAGTGATTTTCCATTTTGACGGCTGGTTGCCATGGCAACCAATATGCAAATCAACTGCACTTGTTTGGAAATGTTATATATATTTTATATGGTCTTACATGTATAGAAGGTATAACAAGTTTTATAACCAGGTCTGTTTATATATGGTCCCAAATTAGAAAAATGTGTCAAAGACAGAGTTATCTCCTTTTGAAAAAATCCCATTATTTTTAATGATGTTAATTTTTGTCTTAACTAGACGGTGAATTGTTGATTTTATTTTTGATTAATTAAAAGAGTATTGAAGCAACAAAAAAACACAAATATAAAAAATCTTATATTAGGTTTCATGAGAGATTCTTCAATAAAACTAGCTTTGCATTCATTTCCTATCATTTCTATAGTAATCTTGAACGAAAACCAATAAACTTTAACCCTTCAAAATTCTTAACTAGACGGTGAACCAATTTTTTTATTTTACTTTTCCACTAAGCACATGATAGGGTTCATTTATAAAAAAAAATAGCAAAATCCTATATTTCATATTTATACCACACAGCCCCAAGCAACGCAAAAAATTTCCGTTGATATGTTAACATGTTGAACTTCGACCCCGGGTTCAATCGGGGTTAATAAAACCAGTTCACAAATAGAGATCTCCTTGCGCTCAAATGTAATTCTTAGTGAAGTATACTGGCAACTTCTTTTACAGAAATATATACACATTTTATCATTAATATATTTCATGCTTCTGCATATTCACTTTTGTTTACGCTGAACTTTAGTTAAATTTAATACTATACAAATTTTATTACGTCAAGGAATAGGAGTAAGAGTATTTTTCGCCAAAATAACCTGCATCCCGCCAGCATGATCCTGCATCAGTATCGTAATCTTTCTGACATTTCATTTAAATAGCGTTTAATAATATAGAGTAATTTTGGTAAGTATTACTTATTAATGTTAAGGTTCTCCAAAGGTGGTTCTCTAGACCTTCTTGACGGTCAGTTTAATCCCTTTATCATTTATCCCCGATGAGGCCTAAAAAAAAATCTGTGTTTCCGGTAACATCATTTTGAAAAATAGGGTCGGTAGGTCGGATTTTTTTTTTTTTTTTTTTGACATTGTAAACGAAATCCGGAAAATTATCATGGTTTTCCAAGTCCGGGTCCGTAATTAGTTTCAAATACCGGAAGTGCGGCCATTTGCAATGTTTTTGAAGCACCTGCTGTGCAAATTTCTTTGATTTTAACCTATTTGGAATACCTTTTGACATAAATAAAACGTTTTACTGGCTTTCTGTGCCAGAAGAAGCAAGTTAGATAAATAAATATGTCGATTAACAGAAGACTGTGTCAAAAACAGGGTCGGTTGATACCAATTTTTTTTTTTTTGAAGATCCAATAAAAAAATTAGGGTCGGGGGCTAAAAAACAGGGTCGGTCGGGTTACCGGAAACACAGACTTTTTTTTTTGGGCCTGACAGAAATGTCAACCCAGTCGATTTGTGTCATGAGTGAAAATCTTATCTATTTGATGAACTAATTTCTTCATTAACTGTACATGCAGTATTTTTGTATTATTTGATAACCAATCACATTCACTTTGCATGTTTGCATGATAAATGGATTATGTAAGGGCGATGCAAATTTGTGACGTCAGTGCGCTATCACGTGACATTATTATTTGTAAACGGGCTCCCCATGTAACACGTGTCGGAATTATCCATACAAAGTGCAATCAATCTTGTATTTCACTATTTTATAATATTTTTGTGTCTGTTTGTAGGTTTGCTAATCAGTAGTCAAAGTAAAACAGATATAATGTTATTGTTCGATATCCGCAAGTATCCGAATAAAGAGATAAAGTAGGTCCAAGACGCTTACCTTGTTTTATATCATTTATACATTCCAGCATTGCCGGAAAATGAAGCTGTAAGGTAAATACATTCTCCTTTTAATTATTTAACATTGGAAACCGGACAAAAATATAACATCGTATGCATCTATATCAACCCAAATATACAGTATATCTAACATCCGTTTTGTAGAATAAGAGTCGTTCCGGTTTCATTTATTTTTCACTACTCATTCCTCATTTCCGTCAATATTTTCCTGAGAAGTTTTAAAAACACTGATTAGGACATGTCGTTCATTTGGCCAACGATATGTGCATACAGCACTTCGATCCTTTTGTAGTAGCGGTAAGCATCTGAGACATCCATTTCCCTTTTTATATATTTTGAAAATATGTATCCTATCATGCAATGCAGGATTAAGCTGTTCCGCAGAGAAACAAATAGATTTGACAAATATCTGATGCACATGACACCCACCAAGACTATGTCTCTAATTACGATTAACCACAAGCCATGTCCAATATAAAAATCGGTCAGCTAAATTAATGTTCACCACTAGCCATATGACCTACACCAGTAAATTTCCTCACTGGTAAGAGGCCTTACAATTTTAATACAGGCAATGTAAAGTATAAGAAATTTGATTTAAGATTGATTTTCGGTCTAGAAAGTCAAGAAGCTTTTCAAAGACTGAATTTGCCCTGAAAAAAATGCCTCACAAAGCCTTATACTACCAAAAGAAATTCCATGAATTACTGATTTTCGGGTTTGTAAGGGAGAATTTTCCTCGTATCAGAGGAGACAATAGACCATATCGCTCATTGAATATCAGAACACTTGACCTGATAATCTGCTACACTTGAAGTACGTATTACGTCATACAACAATCACTTTTCCTTTATGGCGTCAGACATTTTGCATTGTGAAGTCAAAATTTTATGGGAACCTTTGTGATGTCCAGAAATGACAGACAAATAGCGATAAGGTCTATCCAGTTTACCAGAAAGTTGAATGTGTTGTTCGCATCCTTGCACGGGTCTGAAGGGAACAAGTATTTGAAATTCTTTGTGGGGGAGGGGGAGGATTTATCTGACATAACATTCTTTTTCACCTGTTACTATAGAGGCTTACCTTAAAGTCTGATTATACTGTGCTCATCTAGCAAGTTGGTTGATTTAATAGTTCATATCATTAAAACTGAGGGTCGAATCATATCACAAGAATCGACGTGTCATGATTCAGGGCGGATCCAGCCATTTTAAAGGGGTTCCCAACCCAGGATAAAGGGGGGTTCCAACTATATGTCCCCATTCAAATGCATTGATCCGGACCCCCGGAAAGGACCCAACCCAAATCAGTTAAGGAACCAGAGCTACAGTATATATATAATAATAAGAAGATGTGGTATGATTGCCAATGAGACAACTCCACCAGCCTGAGACCATAATTATGTCATTAAAGTTAACAACTATAGGGTACCGTACGGTCTTCAACCATGAGCAAAACCCTTACTGCATTGTCATGTATGAATATTAAAGGGTGAATGTCACTATGAATACTATGTAAATAATGTTTAAGAAAGGAGCACATATAGATTTATCGACTTAAGGCCAAAAAAAAATATATGTCTGTATAAGGTTACATACTTTAAAAAAATAGGGTAGGTAGGTCGGTCTTTCCATTCTATTTTATTTTTTCATTTTATTTCTAGTGACATGATTTTGAGTCATGCCATTTCATCTTGTCGTGGTAGGAGTTGATCATCATGATCATGGGCCGAGTTTACCCTTATTTTTAATGATTGGATTATTTTCCTTGGTAAATGGTTTGAAAAAAATGGCGGCAAAGTGTTTATTTCATCACACGAGTTGCGAATTTCCTTAAAACAGCTGTCATATACACCATTGTGAACATTGGGATGTATTAGGCAATTGATTTATATCATTTGTAACACTAACTTCGCTTTTGACACGAGTTCAGTTTATTTTTCACTTTACGACGGAAATAAAATGACTTAGGGTTGGCGCTCAAAAGTAGGGTCGGTCGGGTAACCGTAAACAGACATATATTTTTTTTGGCCTAAAATAAAATTTACTCTAATACATATACTTGAAGAAAATAATTTGCTACATGTTTTTGTGGGTCAACAATGGTCAAGCTAGTCCTATATATATATAAACGTATATCCCAATTTAAAAGAAGTTTTAAATAAACAATTTGCAATGTATGAACTCGATAATATGTATCAGAATTTTATCAGAATTTCGTCTGTATTTTAGTCTAGACGCCTCTAATTAACCATCGAGGTGACCTCCAAGACTGCTGACGGTGATGTAACCTAATATAAACATAAATACAGATATATATATATATATATATATATATATATATATATATATAGATAGCAAACACGTGCAATTTGATTTTCTTGGTCTGTTTGATTTAATATTGTAGGTTAAAAAATATGTTAATCGTCGTTTTTCCTGTTTAAGAATGAGTTTTTGTTGATCGAATCAGTCAACCAAATGGTTTACTTTTGTTTCACTTTTTGAGTTTCAATGTTGACATTCTTTTACTGTTATTAGCTGAACATGCCTAGTTCATGCCTAATCAATCTCTAGCTAAGGGGTTTTATTGAAGTCACACAAAAATGGATTTAATGAGGTCAAATTATTCACTTGCAAGTGAATAATTAATCAGCGATGTTTCTTAGCTTATTTTGACAAAATTGAACCAAACTGGATGCTAAAAGCGAATAATCATTTCACCAGTTCACTTTCATTAATGATTGAACAAAATAGAAAAGTATTTCTTCCATATCTCGTAGCTCATGCCCCTTTAAAGCTGATATTTTCATTTCTTGCTTTTTTTTTTTATTTTGAAGCTCGTGACAGCTTGATTATAAAAGTTGAAAATAGCAAATTTATAGCAAAATGAATGAAAAAGAAAATACGAAAAAATGAAAGAAAATGTAAATATTGCCACACAAGGATTGTATTTTAGGACTAGGGTCAAGCAAAAAACGGAACATAAATTAAGATGTAAAATGAATCTACCCATGGGATTGCAATTTCATGAAATATCTCCAAATAGGGTATATTTCTCCAAAACGAATGACATTGATGAAATTGCGTCCTTTTTATACGCCTGTTTACGGGACGTATTATAGTATACTGTTGTCTGTCCGTCCGTCGTGAACATGTCCGACAATAACTCAAAAACACTTTATCCAATTTGCATGAAACTTTGGTGAATTGTTTATATCTGTTAATGCGAGCTCCCTTTCATTTTTTATAAATTTTAGTTATTAACTTTCCAAGTTATGGGGTTTTATTCATTAAAAAGGGGATTTTCCAGTTTTCGGAAAAAAACTCGAAAACACTTTCACCAATTTGAAAGAAACTTTATTGAATTGTTTATATCTATTAATTTATGTAAGCTCCATTTCGATTATTATAAATTTTAGATTTTACGTTTCCAAATTATGGGATTTTATTCATAAAAAAGGGGTGATTTTCCAGTTTTCAGACAATATCTTTAAAGTTCTTTGAGGAGTTTTCATGAAACTTTGGTGACTGGTTTATATCTATTAAGATAACCTCCCTTTAGTTTTTCATAAATTTCTGATATGACATTGAGAAGTTATTGAACTTTATTCTTTTAAAAGCACCGCGTATCATGCGCTCATGATGCAGCTGTTTATTTGATAGTGTATAGATCTGAGTGTTGTTCCATAATTATAATTCGATTTAATTAGTGGTTCAGGAAGTTTTTTCTAATAGATTTATCTCTGACTACGCAGAAGCACCAGGCTTAGTATTGAAAACTTTGGTAAAGTGAAGTTTAAATGGAGGTTTTCTTCAAATAATCATGCATTTTCTTGGAGGAAAAAAGGATGGGAGGGTGTAAGTAGTTTTTTTGCAACCACGAGTAGTCATTTTGAACGTTGGGAGGAAAGCAATATATTTTTAACACTATATTCTACATGAATATCTACTTTTAAAAGTATTGTGATGTTACAACGAAAACTTATTGTTGACAATCTTTCATATATTTGCAAGATTTTATATGAAGAATATAGACTCATTGATTGCTTGAGGCCAGTTTATATTTTACTGTGAATGTAAAACTAAGGAGATATGGTATAATTACCTTAGAGACAAATATGAGCCCAAATTGTCGTGGATGAAAGACGTAAGCAACAGGAAACTCATTTTAAGCAATTTCTTTAAACATTTATATTGGTCAGAATATTTATCTGTATAAAAAACTATACTGCATTTTCATTTCTCGTTTCAGTGTTTTTTAGGCAGTGGCTGTACCTTTCCGGTTACTATTCATGTGTTGTGTATTATGTATCGTAACACTTTATAGTTACTGGACAGGTTGAATTTAGGCGACAAAACATCCAAACAGCACCAGATCATTATGAGCATTTGCGATTCCAGCTGATTTCAGATAAATAATAAATGATAAAAGAAAGTTAGAAAGCTCTAGTTCATGTAACCGATTTTATTAGATGATTGATAAATATTGAATACAGAAAAAAGCTTAACAATGATCGTAATAAAGAAAATGTAAGTTTTGTGATTGAAATGAAAGTAGATCATGACATGATGTGCCTATGCATGGGAAGTTGCATACAGCAAGTCCAGTGATATTGGCAATATCCAGTACGTATAATTAAGATAAAAATTTAAAAGATTTTGCATTGTTATCAAAGTGGTACATGCATGACATGTATTATTGTATGTAGGCAACTGGGAAAACAGATCTCCTTGTGAAATGAAAACAGATCATGACATGATGTGCATATAGCAAGTCCAGTGATATTGACAATATCCAGTACGTACAGATGAAAGAGACCAGTACTGATAATTAAAATAAAAATTTAAAAGATTTTGCATTGTTATTAAAGCAGTACGTGTATTATTGTATGCAGGCAACTAGGGAAGACAGATCTCCTTATGATATCTTATATATTTAATGCCAATATATACTTTAATTAAAAATGGGGGTTTGTCATAGACACAAAATTATAACGCAGGCTTACAGACTTCATATGAAGCACCTTAATAAAGTGCAGTCACCAATCTGAATAGTAGAGTGTATGTCTATGATATCATTTCAGCAGGCTATGAGGTTAAGCTCACTTTCAGTAACCCCAAACACTCTTTAATACAATATAATATTGTATATTACTGTTTCGTTTTATTTGTATTTTTGTAATTCATCACAATAATAGTCACCAGTTTTAGATTTATGTACTTTTCCTATATATTTTTATATACCGTAAATAATAAACAAACACCAAATATGTGAATTTTTTTTAAAAGATAAAAGACTTTTCAATTGAGCGATTAAACTTAAGTCACCTGGTCAAATATATATATATAAAGAAACATGTAATGCAAAGATGTCAGCCTTTAAACAAAACGGCCACCGGCTTTCACAGAAACAGATGCCAGCATTCAAAGGAAATGACCGTCAGCATTCAATTTATAATGTGTTGAGATAATTGATATAATATCCAAATGCTGGTGTGTTTAGTATGGAACTTTATAAAGTCATATCAGCATCCTGCAAAGATGAAGATGCTATTTCCATATTTTTATGCCCTTGTCCTCTGTACGTCACGTACTTCGCACGTCCCAAAATTGGTTTCGTTCTCTAGCTTAAGTTTGCCTCAACCAAACTTATACATAATGCTTATTACCACAAAACACAGATCAAGTTTGAATTTTGGTGGTGTCACTTTAACCTTTCTAGAGTTATGCCCCTTTATAAATGGAAAAAGTGCAAAATTTTTCATTGCCGTTCTACGACTTAAGTTTGCCTCAACCAAATGTTGTGAAACTTATACACAATGCTTATCACCACAATACACAGATCAAGTTTGAATTATGGTGGCGTCACTTTTACTGTTCTAGAGTTATGCCCCTTTACAAATGGAAAGTTTTTCTAAAAATATCAATGATGCCATTGTTCAAGTTATTTTTAAAATTGGAGTTTCTTCCTTTGTCCATGATTATAGTTGAATCAACTACAATCAATGCTTTATACAATGCAATGTTTAATTTTGCCTTCCACTGATAAAACACAGATCAAGTTGAATTTGGGTACTGTCACTTTAACCATAAATTGAGTGATGCCCCTTTATAAATCGAAAAATTGTAAAATTTTTAGTTTCCGTTCAGTAACTTAAGTTTGCCCCAACCAAACATGAAACCTATACACAATACTTATTACCACAAAACTAAGATCAAGTACAAATTTGGGTAGCGTCACTTTTATTGTTCTTGAGTTATGTCCCTTTATAATGTTGTATGCAAGCAGGGCATCATCTGTGTCCATGGGGACACATTCTCCATTTATTTTGTATAATCCGCCAACACATTTTAAAATATCCTGTATACAAAAATAATAGTTGTTAATTGTATACAACAACCTCTCAACTACAAAAGGTAATGAAAGAATTATATAGGCATCCCATATTTTTAAAACCAATAAAATTTGTTCAGCAGAATCTGCTACCCATAGAGATGAAATGAATCCGTATGCTTGAAGTAAGATCAGCATATGTTGATACTACATTATTGTACATGAAATTGAATATTATGTCCAGAACAATGCAAGGCATAGAGGTGTATACGAATGAAAGTTATGATAGATCCGAATTTTATTCAGAATGCACCAATAAGAAACCGTAGTTTTTGGTGGAAGAAGACTTCAAGTCTTCTGAAGGCCTATGGTGCCGACTTTAAAATCATTGAACCACCTCCGTATGCCGCATCCGTTTCTGTGTATTACAATTTCATAACAACTTCCGATTCTTGACACCGATTTTTACACATGATTAAGCATCTGAATCATTTAATTTGTAAATTAGGATTGAAAACAATCACTATCGTTAATATTCACCCTTTTATTTATGTAATTTATTAGATTTCATCTCATCTACATGAACGTTATTTATTTACTTGTAACCGGATGTTTTAATGTAGATATTTGTAGTACCCATGCGTGAATTTGGTATCGGGACAACTCGCCCTGTTTACATGTTCGCCCTTGGTCTGTTCGTCCTGCGTTCTTTCGCCCGTATAGTACGTTCACCCTGTGTTCATTCTCTTCACTCTTATCTTACACAACGTTTTATAATACGTTCTTGCATTTATTAAAAAATATTGATATTAAGGGTACCGTTAAAAAAGCTCTAAAACACGATTTAGTGAAAATCATCTGTTCCTTATTTTGTTCCCAAGGTAAGACAATAGTGTTCAGCCAATCAAATTCTGTGTTTCTCATGATCAAATTAATAAGCCAATCAAAAACGTTTTCTCTGAAGATTATTCTAACATGCTAGATTTTGAACTTGTGTTGTTTTCATCTAGTACTTTAAAAAAATACTTTTAAATAATACAAGTGAAAACAACTCCGTTTCTACTTGGTGTTCCTAATTGGAAGGAAATACGAAGAAGAAGAAGAAGTTGTAAAATCGTGAACATGGCATGTGAATTTTCATCTGCAAGGAGGTTCTTACACAGCTTAAGGATAAAAGCATGACTGATTGACCAAATATGGCAAATTCAATGATGCAGTACTACCATAAAGATAATAAATAGTATTTTTTTCACTAATTTATTGACATTATACTTTTTGTAACATATGTTATTTTTGTATTCAATTAAATCATTTAAAGCACAATGTACTATTCTTTTTTCACAAAGACAAACAAACAGGTTGGGACCCCCCACCCCCACCCATTATGAGTGGTGTCCCTTAAATGAGGGACTGTCCCTAAAAAAAGGGGTCATTTTACTGTTGAAAAAAAAGAAAGAAAATTTTAAAGATTTTTAACTCAAAAGTGGGAAAATTCATTATATTTGGAACAACTTTTCTAAATGAGGGGTCAAATTAATAAAGAAGATATAAGTTTAGAAACATCACAAAATTCTTTTGACATGTTTTGACACTTTAATACTTGATAGATGCATAGTTCTTGGGGAAAAGTTTCATCAAATAATATGAATATAGAGGTGCTCATTTTTTACAGTGGGTTGTAATGTTCTTCTAATGAGGGTGACACATCTTTGCATAATTCAAAATTGGAAATTTCAACAAGCATCTAATATTCTTACACAAGAAAATAAACCCTGGTCTGCTAGCTACATGTTCATCTTTTCTACTGATTTAAAACTTAAATCATGCAAACAGACTTAAGAAAAAGGCATGTAAGCTCATCATACAAATATGACACTTTTTCAAGACAATCCAGATCCTGCAAAATACTTCGCTAAAAATTGTAACCTTTAAAATTGTTGTCGCACACTAAAAACCCCCATGGGAAATTTCAAAAGTTGGCAGGTATGTAACAAGTCTTACTATTTTATGCCCCATTTGTGGGCATTATGTTTACTGGTCTGTCCGTCCGTCCTGCTTCAGGTTAAAGTTTATGGTCGTGGTAGTTTTAATGAAGTTGAAATCAATCAATTTGAAACTTAGTACACATGTGTTCCTTATGATTTGATCTTTCTAATTTTACTGCCAAATTAAAGATTTTACCTAATTTTCACGGTCCACTGAACATAGAAAATGATTGTATAGATTGGAAATCCATGTACTTATGACACATTCTTGTTTGAAGAAAAAAAATACATCATAGCGATAATGGAACAAAGCAGGCTGGGTTAGTGGGGCTGCTTTTATGGTAATTCAAGTTACCTTTTAATTTATTCACCTTCTTCCACCTCAGAGCTATCAGCTCTTTGATTCTTCAATTTATTTACCTAAAACTATTATATCAGCTGCAAAATTATTATTATATGTACGCCTACATTGCATTACACAATGGAAATTAACAATGTATATTTATATAAACGATCAAACTTGTAAATAAATAAATAAATAAATCTATCTGTCTATATTAAGGGAACAAAATAGGAATATGGGCTAACGGACTCGGGCCGAACAGTTAGAACATTAGTAGGGCGACCAAGTACAAGGGCGAACGTGTTTGGGAGCTGAGACGAGTTTTCCATCTTTTTCGTATGCGTACTTATCCGATCCGCGACTATATTTTATGTTCGGAATCTTTTGATTTTAGGAAAGTTATAGCTGGTAACTCAAAAGACATCCGCATGAGTGTTATCACATGAAAATTCAACATGGCTGTCAAAGAGTTGATTTTTCGATCGAAAACCAATATTTTGCACTTTTTATGCATTTGTAAGTAACAATTTGTGAGAGAAAGATATTTTTAGCCAATATGTCCCCTTAAAACCATTTTGACTCTAAAATAATCTGCATCAGACTGTTGTGACACATTTATTTGTACAAATTTCCTGTTCACAGTTCTATCGAGTATCGGCGTATCGCGTTTTCGAATAGATCTTTCTTCATGTCCACTATAGTGTTGTTCAATCGGGTTAAAAGTCCAAACGATAATCAGTGATTTATTCACTAATACGGGTTATAATTATTATATGTTAGTACAATTTTGGAATTGTATAAAATTAAGATTTTTGTACATTTCCATATTTTAAACAAGATAGTACATTTAGTTCTACCTATAGATGGGTTTGTCTATAATTGACCTAGAAAACATGGGCGCATCCATTAACCTCTCATGTGATCGGTCCGCCATTACAACCGTGAAAAATAACGCAAGTGTATTGATCAAAACATTATCGATTTTCTGTTTACATTTGTATTTCCTTCATTTTCTTATTTATTTCACTATGGATACTGCCGAAAGTTATAAAAAAAGGTGGATGCATTTCTTGTGCAATTAATAGTTGTACAAATAATCGTAGAAAATTTCAGATGTGGCAGGAAAAAATCAATAAATTAAATATGTGAATTATACAAGTTCACTGCACACAATCCGTTTTTTTTATTGAATAAAACTTATGAAAGTAAAATTACACTGGCAGACGAATGTTGACACATCGTCAAACGACTGTAAAAAAACTTAAATTATCTATGAAAATTAATCCGCTGACTACAGTGCATCTGCCTGTTTGTAAAGAAGATCTACACATCAGATGCGGATCTAGGATTTTGAAAAGGGGGCTGGGACGCGGGTCCCCAAACAAGACACAGTTTGTAGTGGAAGCGGTAGAAAGTATGGATTAACCATGAAAGAAGCTTCATAAGGGGGCCCGGGAACCCCCTAAATCCATTCCTGCACATTTCTTATATATTAACAATGAAACCTACCCCGAGGCTACATGCATGTATTTATAATTGAATGCAAATCAACCAATTATGAAGAGACAAACTTTATTTATACATGACGACTATCTTTATGCTGCAAAATGGACAGACGTTCAGACAACATTAACTCAGACAAACATATTGATAAAAGAGGAGTAAGGTGTTCAAAATTGAATAAAAGGGGGAAACGACGTCAGCGTATAGACATGTTATGAATGACAGTTACGCCTTATTGTATACTTATGTAACTAAGTTTTCTTTACTTTAGTGGAATCACTACACAAATTCAATTTTCAACTACAATATTGCAGATCAGCTGTTGCTCGATCGTACTGATGAGGTTAACACTTAGTTTGATGTTTGGTTATTTGGGATGGTGCTTTCATATTTCGAAAAGTAAGGCTTGTAAACTATTTTATTACTGGATGCCAGTTCTTGCTGCAAAACTTAAAGGTTTTACCAACAGCTGCATCCATAGACAAATCCCAGCAAAACTTACTATTAAGGGCACTTCTCTTTAAACCTCAACTTAATGGTCCATATATGAAGGCATGTGTGCCGCTTAAAGTATATATTCACTTTGCTGTCTTTATACGACGTGTACAGTATTTTCTGTTGAAACTTGATTTGAACTTTCCTCAGTCGATTATTCTGTGCATGATGAATCATAAATTTTATACATTTGAAAGGATTTTTCAAAGGTCTTTGTAATCAAATAGTTTACTGACTAGAACCTACGGAAGCGTAGCCATAATCCGATAACGCGAAATACCGACAGTTCAGTAGTCCGATGGTCCAATATACATCTCTAATGTAATACTGTAATACTGTATTTCACTGTATTATATACATCGGAGACTTATAAAGGAGTCTAATACAGATTCAGGATGAAAATATACGAGACCTCTGTTTTGGGGTGGTGGGGCCGGGGAGTTGGCAAAACACTAAATGACGCTTTTAAAACATAACTAATCATTGCTTTTAATTTACACGTTTGCGTCTTTTGTGGTTTAATGACATTCATTTATTTTAAGCACGGGCCGGAGCATGATGTTATACTATATATATGCATACTAGTAGTTTTATGTCAAGTAATTTTTCTGCAAAAGAAATAGGAATCGAACACCTAATAACTATATAACAGGGGCCGTGAAAGTTCAAAACTTCTTCGGACCAATTAAATCGCAAAGTTAAGTCTACATATGGCCGACGCACTGATAGCATATAGTGCAATTCATGCGGAGACCAAAGTGCTACGAAACGTCACTCCATTTTGAGCAGTATACGTGAGTCGAACCACAAGCAAAAAAAAGTTTATCACCAAACAGAACATGTCTATAGGTATATTTTTTCAGAAGATGTAAGTAACTGCGCGCTGGAGAAAACTGGCTGTCGAATTAAAGGACCGTCGAATAAGAGGATTGTTGAATTTTAGGACTGCCTCATTATAGGTCTGACCACAGATATTTTTATGAGATGATAAAATTGAACCTGGTTTTTCTGATATATCACATTCGAACCGGCAAGACAATTTATTTTTATTTATGTATGTGTTATAATAATCAGTATTATGATTACCAAATGATTATAATCGATATGTAACCTGGGATTAGTATTCGTATATATTATGTCCCGGGTGTAACGTATCAAATACTAGTACCGTGTGTTATATTTTAAGGACATGACACCTGGCCGGCAATACACTTATAATTTTTAATGTCCATTCCTTATCTAATTACTTTATTATTTATTTCTTAAATTTTCCGAGGTCAAGTACGCTTCACATTCTTGTGTTTACGTTAATTATATGCGGTCTGGGAAATAGATGTATATCTTATTTACATTTTTTTCACGGTTGTAATGGCTGATCGCTACTACGACGACGCCTAGGAGTTGCGTCACAAACTAAGGCAGATAATTGGAAAAACCTGTCTATATTTCAGCTTGGGGAAGATCCTAATAAATGAGTACTACATGTATACCCAAACAATACTGATTTTATTCTCTTAAGAATTGCATCTAAAGGCTATATCAAGGTTATTGGAGAATCAATAACAATTCACAAATGACTGACATGAAAACAATTACTTTGTACTTTTGATATGGATTCTCTGAACTGATGTTACATTGTAGTTCATTTATTGATAGTTATGTTAACTGACAGTGTGTAGAACATCAGCGGATTAACATTTGCTCTACACTTTTTATTATCACATAACATACTCAGAAGAAACTTGACATCTGTTTTAAAGCGATTATGCTTTCTTATACCAGTCAGAGATATAACTCTATAGGGTTATTACAGAAAATAACTTGCGTGTGTTATTACAGATACTTTCATGAGTTGTCTACTCTTTATTCCTTAAATTTTCTAAATCTGTAATAACATGATTGTTACAGGGCCTAATCTAGGATTTTGAAGAGGGAGAAGTGACTTCTCCTTCCAAGAGAGAGGAGGGAGAAGTGGTCAATTTCTTGGAGAAGTGAGATTCTATTACCGTTTCGGTTGCATCGTGTTTTCATGCTTATCACTAAGGAAATTGTTTTATATATATTCAATAAAAGATATACTTGCAGTTTTTCATGTGTTTTGTACACAATGTATATAAAGAAAGTTCTAAATAAAAGGTTTAGACAATATATAGCTGTTATTTATTTATTGGTACCATTGTGTTCTAAATAAAATTTGTTGATTGGGACATGAGGGAGTAGCCTAGTAATATCATGATTATGATGCATTAAATTCATGTGCATCTGCCTCAATTTATTTTTAAAAGTCCAGAAAAAATATAACTCCCAATTTACCTGATGAATTTTACATGACTGGGAATTTAATTTAGATCGCCACTTGTCATTATTTTGTAAAACAGTATTGAATCATGAATGTCCAGGACATTATGTTAGTTGTAAATTGAGATTATCGTTGAAGATTGCAAGTCCATAAATGAAAATATCTTACAATCGCATATTAATTATCCGACAAAGAGCTAATTTCTATCATTTTTAAAAATATCATCCATATCAACGAAATGGTCGTGAGAAAACAATCCACTGCTGATCACAACCGGGTAGAGTGTCGACGTTTGCAATCACATTATCCATCAGCAGTCTTTCTACCTTTTATATTTCAATTTTATTCAATCAATATAATAAATCTACCCTAATTCCCACTTTTACCTACCGAATAGTAAAATTGATCGACTCGTGTAAGTTATAAAAATAAAACAAATCAGCTGAGTGATTACGCAACATCCTCAGATGAAAATCATCGTAAATGATAACTTAAACAGACGGTCAGTTTTCTGTTTGAATAGTTTTGAAAGTTATATCCAAGGATGTTCAAAGTCGCCGTTGTATTTATTAATTTGATCGTTGACAGTATTAGTCCTGGGTCGTTTGAAAATCTCGATTTTTCCGTGTCAGCCGCCATTTTTTACCTGTGAGACTTGTCAATCACAAGTTGTCTCCCTTTTACCGATTTTGATAGCGATTTGACTTCGCTATGAAGTTAGTCGGCTGGCGAGATTTAGCGATTTTCAAAATTCTTTGGCGACTTAAATCGTCATTTCGCCGGCAAGATTATGGCCTGTTGTTATTTGTAAAATTATTTCATTTATAGTGGGCTCTAGGGAACTCTTGAGACTTTTGCAGAAACTAAATGCATAGCCTTGATAACTAATTTTTTAATTAAATTAATTCATTTTTGATTAACCATGGTTAATCAATGAGACGAGGCTATTAGGGGATAAACTTAGCTGTGATAACAAGGCTAGGTTATTAAAGGAATGTAACTTATTATATAAGACACTTGGGAATTACTGAGAAACTTGCGCAGAACCTCATTACAAAATATATATCTATCTAACACCTGTACCATTTGTACTAAATTGTTACTAATTATATATAGTTAACACTGTCCAGGTACATGTACTTTAGGTAAGAAGTTAAACAAACTACAATTATGGACATAGGAAGAAATACCCAGTTTATAGTATTGCCTTCCAATGCTTTTTACATTGCAGTGTTTAATATGTATTTCTGACTGCAAAATGAGTACAATCTTTTCCCTTCACTGCTCACAAGCACTTTGATTATAAAATATTTTCAACAATTAAAATGCCTTGTATTGATCTTATTTTCTAAACATTTGTTGACATACTGAGCATGCTGAGTTTGAAACAGTGAGGAATAATATAGTGTTTTGACATAAAGCACCCACTTGAATTTTATTTTGAACATAAAACAGTTGAAAATTGAAGTACAAGGTATTTGTGAGTTATACATGTACTAATCATGCTAATGAAAAACATTTGTGTCAATTTTTTTTATAATTTTCCTTTATCATGTTTATTGACTAGTTCCAAAGTTTAAATTAACACAAAAGTCCACACACAGCCTTTCGCATACAATATATAATGAAATTGAAATTATACAGACATCTTTCATGTGTCGCTGTGTACCATTTTTGGTTTACCAATTACACACAATTCATTCAGACTATTAGACAGTGGTGTAATATGGCCTCTTCTAAACCAAGATTCAAAACTATCACATTTTTAAATTTCACAATCTGAATATGCTTATTTTGATGAGTATGAATCTTGTTAGATCAGATTGTATGTATAAATTGTAAGAAAACCATTGAACTCTTGTTAGATCAGATTACATGTATAAATTGTAAGAAAACCATTGAACTGTTGTTAGATCAGATTATATATATAAATTGTAAGAAAACCATTGAACTCTTGTTAGATCAGATTCCATGTATAAATTGTAAGAAAACCATTGAACTCTTGTTAGATCAGATTGCATGTACAAATTGTAAGAAAACCATTGAACTCTTGTTAGATCAGATTAAATGTATAAATTGAATGACAATAATAAGGTACATCAACTTCTGTTTTTTTTTTTTTAAAGATTGTCTCATCAGCCAAGTTATATGTCAAGAATTGATTGTAACCCATGCACCAAAATATGTAACATTCCAACAGCAAGCAGACAACCTACAGACAAGTGATGTTTCAAAAGTGATAACACATACACTTGGTGTTCCAACAGAGGTAAATATAGCAGGAGTTAGGTCAAGGTCAAACAGACAAGTGATGTTTCTACAGATATTACACATACACTTAGTGTTCCAACAGAGGTAAATATAGCAGGAGTTAGGTCAAGGTCAAACAGACAAGTGATGTTTCTACAGATATTACACATACACTTGGTGTTCCAACAGAGGTAAATATAGCAGGAGTTAGGTCAAGGTCAAACAGACAAGTGATGTTTCTACAGATATTACACATACACTTGGTGTTCCAACAATGGTAAATACAGCAGGAGTTAGGTCAAGGTCAAACAGACAAGTGATGTTTCTAAAGTAATAACACATACACCATTGTACACTTGGTGTTCCAACAGAAGTAAATATAGCAGGAGTTCGGTCAAGTTCAAACAGACAAGTGATGTTTCTACAGATATTACACATACACTTTGTGTTCCAACAGAGGTCAATATAGCAGGAGTTAGGTCAAGTTCAAACAGACAAGTGATGTTCCTACAGATATTAAACATACACTTGGTGTTCCAACAGAGGTAAATATAGCAGAAGTTAGGTGAAAGTCAAACAGACAAGTGATGTTTCTAAAGTAGTTACAAATACACTTGGTGTTCCAACAGAGGTAAATATAGCAAGAGTAAGGACTATTAGACAAGGTACATGTATGTTTATTTTCCAGTATATATTATACATATAACACTGGGTATCCCATCAATGATATCTATAAGCATGATAAGGACGGTTAGGTAAAGTACATGTACCAACAGACAAGTGATGTTATATAACACAGACAAGTGGTCTTTTAAATTGATACATTTGTAACACACATGGACCATATGGACAGTATGTTCCAATAGAGGTATAAATGTATGGTAATTGTTAGATAAAAGTCAAACAGCCTCAACAGGCAAGTTGTTCTTCTGAAATAATAACACACATTTACTAAAGCTTGGTGTTGCAACTGGGAAAACTACAGCTACTTTTAGAGCAAACTGACAATCAACAAGTAATTACACATACACACTCACCCAATTTCTGACATGGGTACATGTAACAATACTGAATGTACAGTCAAACAGAAAACCTATGGATAAGTGATATTTCTGGAGTACTTACAAACACAGTGTATATGTTTATTCATACTTTCCTATTTGCTGCTGACACAGGATGAGTCATAGACATGCTTAACTTCTACTTTCTTTTTGGCTAGTTATTATATGTTTAATTGATCCAACTTATTGTGTACTATACATGTATGGATATCTATTTTCTTTTGGGCTGCTTGTTTGTTATCTATATCAACCAGTGTTCCCGCCTGCCCTAAATAGAAGGGCGGCCCGCCCTTGGTGCCCTTACCCCCGCCCTTCTGCCCTCCAAAGCAAAAGAATGCACCCCTCTGCCTTTTCAAAAAAATACAATTTCCAAATTTCATGCATATTGGCGTGTCCGGTAAAATTGTTACCTGATTGTGTAACACTAATTAACTGACAATGGGATTAAGTTAAATACCTAATGCCTTTGGCAGTTTTGTCACCTCTGTTAATGATTGTTTACTGCTAATTAGTGGATTTAAGATACTTGAACAAATACTAGATATTTAATACAGAATTAAAAGTCCACATGTTATCCATTTGCAATGTTTATGTACAGCATGTACACCTGAACAAAATTATTTCAGTAGGCATAATATAAAAAATTAAATCTAAAACAATTTTAAAGGCATACATTGTTTTGACTAAATTGGTAAAAATGTTTTGTTTTATAACCATGAGTATGAAATTTAAAGAAGAATCAAAGAAATTTGTACTTTGAACACAACTTCCTGTTTTACTTCTTGTATTTTATAATCCTCCTTTTATAGGAGCACTCAACAAATGCTTTTATTTTTAACAATGATGGAAAAAAAGTAACTGTTTATACCTCCTGTAATATATGCAATATATTAGTGCATCAATATAATATGATCATCTCCTGCCTCACCTGTTATATTTATAAAACTCCTTACTTAGGAGCACTTTGATGTGCACTTAAAAATACTTGTTTGTAACAATTGAAATGATAATTTAAATGTAGATAATGTAATTAGATTAAACATTCAATTTTGCATGTATAACCCCATCTTTCAAAACTACTTGTTTATTTTTATAGACTGGTATAAGTTATAAAACATTGAAATTTCTGATGATTATTTTCCTTACCAAATGTACAAGTTTGTTTAGATTAACATCAAAATGATATGCTTTGCTTCATGGTATGTTAATTTGATAAAAAAATTCTTACTGAAACCAACACCAAGAACACATTAATTTCTGAATATGGTTTAAATACAACTAATGTTCTCCAGCTGAGCCTAGCAATATTCAAGGTTATTTATACACTGTCCAACAGTGCCCTTACAATCTGGGTTATTACGCTAAAGTGCCCTTTCAGACAACTAGCACCCTTCTGCCCTGAGATTCAAGCTGGAACACTGTCAACCACACTTGCATTAAAATGCATTAGTATTTAAAAAAGAAAACATATAATAGATTCTTTATCTACATATTCTTTAAGAACTTAAATAGTTCTCATTAATATTTTTTTTTTAAATCATTGTTTGTATTGTATTATGAAAATTATTGATGTTGTAATGTTTATGCCCTTTGGGGCCCATAATTGGAAATAAAATATCTTCTTCTTCTTCTTCTTCAAACTACATGAACTGGGGATGGGGAAATCATAATCTGTACCGGTAATCGTTATCAATTATGATCGATTACATTTATGGAAGTTCCAACAGACACAACAGTTTTAACAATAGCTATTGTTAGGTCAAAGTGAAAAAAAACATAGAAACAAACTTAATTATACACACACACCTAATGTTAAATCATGCATGGTAAGGAAAAATTTCTAAAATCTGCAATAAAACTGAAAGAGGATCTAAAGATTTAATCCTACAAACACTATTGTCATGATTGTAAACCAACTTATTTTCTAGGATACTTTATTTCACATTTAGCTTTTTCTAAATCACTTCATGGAGATTTATATTCATGATTTTGTAATTTTCTTAATGTATTTATATAAGGGATGCTCCACGTTTTACATATCCTGGATGATTTATATTTGCTCTATTTTCCTAGTCATGTAAAATAAATTGCACACCAAAATTAGTTGGTTTGCAGTAACAAAATCGCAACAAAAAATTGAAATTGAGAGCCTGAGATTTATTTAACAGATGTACAAATGTAAGAATTGACATTAAACTTTATCTTATGTATGTGAAAAAAAACCAACTGCATTATCATGACCTTGTATTTCTTAACATTAACTTGAATGGTTTTGTTGTCTCGCCTTCGAGGAAAGTCGCAGTATGTGAGACATAGGTATTACTATCCGGAGGCGGCATAAACTATTTGTATAAAGCTTTATATTTCAGAAGGTAGAAGACCTGGATGCTTCATACCTTGTCTGTAGATACCTTATGTTACGAAGTTTCTGTCTGTCATATGCCCATTGTCCTTGACCTCATTTTCATGGTTCAGTGACTGCTTGAAAAAAAATTTACAGTTTTTTTGTCATGTGAATTTCTCACGTATTATGATTAATAGGATAACTATATTTGGTATATGAGTTCCTTCTAACATCTACATGTCCGTCAGACAGGGTTAACCTGACCTCCACCTCAATTCATCGATCAGTGATCAAGGTTAAAGTTACATGATTAGGTCCATTTCTCTGATACTACAAGCAGTAGGTCAACTATATGTGGTGTATGGAATGATTGTAAGGGGTACATGTCAGACTCACAGTTTTCATCTGACCTTGACCTCATGTTAATGGTTCATTGGTCAATTTTAAGTTTTTGTGCTTTGGTCTGCTTTTCAAGTACTGTAAGGAAAAGGTCAACTATATTTGGTGTATGGAATGATTGTAAGGTGTACATGTCTGTCTAGCTGGTGTCATCTGACCTTGACCTCATTTTAATGGTTCATTGGTCAATGTTAAGTTTTTGTGTTTTGGTCTGTTTTTCAAATACTAATAGCAATAGGTCAACTATATTTGGTTTATGGAATGAATGTAAGGTGTAATTGTCTGTCTAGATGGTGTCATCTGACCTTGACCTCATTTTCATGGTTCATAGATCAATGTTAAGTTTTTGTTTTTTGGTCTGTTTTTTAAATACTAATAGCAATAGGTCAACTATATTTGGTTTATGGAATGAATGTAAGGTGTAATTGTCTGTCTAGATGGTGTCATCTGACCTTGACCTCATTTTCATGGCTCATTGATCAATGTTAAGGTTTTTGTTTTTGGTCTGTTTTTTAAATACTAATAGCAATAGGTTAACTATATTTGGTTTATGGAATGATTGTAAGGTGTACATGTATGTCTAGCCAGTATCATCTGACCTTGACCTCATTTCCATGGTTCATTGGTTAACATTAAGTTTTTGTGTTTTGGTCTGTTTTTCAAGTACCATAACCAATGGGTCAAGTTCAACTATATTTGGTGTATGGAATAATTGTAAGGTGTACATATCTGTGTGACAGTTTTTATCTGACCTTGACCTCATTGTCATGGATCTTTAAAAATGTTAAGTTTATGATACTTGCAGTAAAACCTTTATCTTTAAGACTTTCTACATAAAATCAATGGTCAGTAAAACAGGCGAGACATTTAAGCGTGTGCACTCTTGTTTATCATACATTTCTATATCTTGTGTTATATATTCATAGGAATGTAGATGGAACTTAGTCATGGATGATTATTTGGGTTTTGTTATTGTAGGATGTAAAGTGGTCAGGAGTTACCCAGGGATCATTGTTTAACAGACCAAAAGCAAATGTCCTAATGACAGTTGTAACAGCAGAAGGAAAGAAACCACTGAGTGTGAAAAATATTGCAAAATATCCCGTTAAAAGTGTAAGTTTTTGTTATTATGGTACAAAGTCATAGCTTGTGAATTTTCAAGATTCTTTCTATCTAACTAGACAAAAATAAAACAAAAAGGGAAATTCCAAACAAAAATTAAAAAGAATTAAGAAAAGACCAACAGAAAGGATTATTCCATAGACAATCATTTCACAGTAATACTATTCAAACGATACACAAATTCTACTACCAACAATACAGGAAAAAAAGGATTGTACATACAACATTCAGATTATAGTTCATCTCTTTCAGGACATTCCCTCAGTAGATGTGGGTCAGATGATGAATCAGTGATGTTACATTAATGTATATCTCTTTCAGGACATTCCCTCAGTAGATGTTGGTCAGATGATGAATCAGTGATACATTACTGTTTATCTCTTTCAGGACATTCCCTCAGTAGATGCGGGTCAGATGATGAATCAGTGATGTTACATTGGTGTTTATCTCTTTCAGGACATTCCCTCAGTAGATGTTGGTCAGATGATGAATCAGTGATACATTACTGTTTATCTCTTTCAGGACATTCCCTTACTAGATGCGGGTCAGATGATGAATCAGTGATGTTACATTAGGGTTTATCTCTTTCAGGACATTCCCTCAGTAGATGTGGGTCAGATGACAAATCAGTGATGTTATATTACTGGTTATCTCTTTCTGGACATACCCTCAGTAGATGTGGGTCAGATGATGAATCAGTGATGTTACATTAGTGTTTATCTCTTTCAGGACATTCCCTCAGTAGATGTGGGTCAGATGATGAATCAGTGACGCTACATTACTGTTTATCTCTTTCAGGACATTCCCTCAGTAGATGTTGGTCAGATGATGAATGTTATACAGGATACATTCTTTGATACCAATCCTTTGATGATTGATACTGGTGTCGACAATAATGTAAGTTTTATTGATACTGGTGTGGACAATAATAAAGTTTTATTGATACTGGTGTTGACAATAATGTAAGTTTTATTGATACTGGTGTGGACAATAATGTAAGTTTTATTGATACTGGTGTGGACAATAACATAAGTTTTATTATTACAAGTGTGGACAAAAACGTTAGTTTTATTGATACACCATAGACAAGTGGAAAAGAAAAGTTCATATAGGCTGGACACCATAGGCAAGTGGAAATAGAAAAATCCACATAGGCTGGCCACCACAGGAAATGGAAAAGGCAAAACCTTTTATGCTGGCCACCATAGGAAAGTTGGAAAAGCCATATCCATTCATGCTGGCTATCATAGGAAAGTGATAAAAGCCAAATCCACCTAAGCTGGCCACCATAAGAAAGTGGGAAAAGCTAAATCCACTTACTGGTACGTTGGCCACCATAGGCTAGTGGAAAAAACCAAATCCACTTATGATAGCCACCATAGGCAAGTGGGAAAAGCCGAATCATTTATGCTGGCGACCATAGGCAAGTGGAAAAAGCCAAATCCACTTATGCTGGCCACCATAGTCAAGTGGAAAAAGCCAAATCCACTTTTGCAGGCTGCCATATGAAATTAGGAAAAGCCAAATCAATTATGCTGACCACCATAGGCAAGTGGAAAAAGCCAAATCCACTTATGCCGGCCGCCATTGGCAAGTGGAAAAAGCCTAATCCACTTTTGCTGGCTGCCGTATCAAATTGGGAAAAGCAAAATCCACTTACGCTGACCACCGTAGGCTAGTGGAAAAACCAAATCCACTTATGCTAGCCATAATAGGCATGTGGGAAAATCCAGATCATTTATGCTGGCCACCATAGGCAAGTGGAAAAAGCCAAATCCACTTTTGCTGGCCGCCATAGGAATTTGGGAAAAGCCAGATCATTTATGCTGGCAACCATAGGCAAGTGGAAAAAGCCAAATCCACTTATGCTGGCCACCATAACCAAGTGGAAAAAGCCAAATCCACTTATGCTGGCAACCATAGGAAAGTGGGAAAAGCCAAATCCATATTTGTTGGCCACCATTAGCAAGACAAAAATGAAATATCCAAATGAGGGTAGTGTTATTAATACAGATGTTTATTTGATCCTAAAATATTTATTAAATTATTTTTGTAGTTGTTTCATGTCCTCATTGATCTTCACATCAGAATTCTTTGGTTTCATAACAGTGATTACAGTATTCAAACTATAGTGCATAAAAAGTACTCTCGACTTTATAAAGTTCAAACCAGATTGTAAAAACCCACATGCACTTAGACTCCATAATTGTTTTTGAAGTTAATCCCTTAAGAAATATATTGCTATTAAATATATCAACAATAGTTGCTGACCTGCAACATATACCAATGATTGATGTGAACCCTCAAAACATTACATGTTTATTAAAATCTTTCTATATAAAAAATAGCTTTTCTTAATTTCATTGCAGTTCTTTGATGTGCATACAGATTTTGATGTTTTCCGTAAGTTACCAGATACAATGAGAAGAATGGCTGACAGACTATTAGATTCTGATTCTGTGTTGAATCAGCATACAGTAGGAACTTTGAATAGCAGTCATCCAACAGACCTGAAATTAATGGGAGAACTTCAGATGGTTCAAGATGTTGTTAATACGGTTTGTATAACTCATGTGTGAAAAAGGGGGTTTGTAAGGAAAGAGGCTGTTCTCCAACTAACCTCAAATTAATGGGAGATCTTCACATGGTTCAAGATGGTTGAGGCTTTTGTCAATACTGTTTGTAAAACTAGAATTTCAGAAAAAGGGTCATTTAAGGAAAGAGGCAACAATCATACTGACCTCAAATTAATGGGAGAACTTCAGATGGCTCCAGATGATTACTTGACTTGTAATCATTATGAATAATTTTAATAAGTTTAAAAGCTGGTCAACTGCATCAGTGATTGTTATAGCTGCTGTTCAGGAGTTGAAAATTTAATCAGCCCCAGATCAAAGTTTGGAGAGTTTTGTGATAGCATTGATAGATATAAACAAATCTAAATGGTTTAAACTGGCAAGGTTATGTTATTTATGGGCAGACAAAAGATAAATAGTGCATTGCTTACATTAACACAGTTATGTGACATTATGGATCTGATTGATATGTCATTGAAGTATACCAGCGTCTCCTTTTTAGTAGAGTTACAACAAACTGGAACTCGGCTAACCAGTCAGAGCTCAGACACATACAAGTCTAAACATGTTTTGACTCCTACAAGTCAAAAAATGTAAATATCAAGAAATCAAATTTTGACTTGTTTGCGTCGGTTTCTGTTTTGCCCTACATGTTCAGATACGGAGGTTTTTTTGAATTTGCCGCTTTATGACACTATCTATGATCCTGCGATTTTTAACGAGACTTCACAGTGACTGACTCCATTATTAAAAACGAACTGTAACGGAAAAGTCATTGAGTACGGTATTGATTTTTATCGATTGAACGGTAAAACTAGGGTGATTTCAGTACGTTTTGGAACTACTGCACAGTTCTTCTCCGATTTTTTAGGTTGTTATACACATTTTTTGCAGATGATAGGGTATTAAGTAAACGATATTTTGTCAGTGCCATCAAGGCGCGTGACTTCCAAATTGATACGCGTGACGTTTGAAGTCACCTACCCGCAGACAACTTTCGACTTCTATAGGTCAATAAATGTTTTGAGTGTTATTTATCCGTAATTTAGGGAGACAACTCGTGTTGTCTTCGGCGATGTCTGTTTCGTTTGCCGTAAAGTTCTTAAACAAATTCCACAACGATACTGATAATAACAAGGATTTGTCTTACTATACAAATACTTGATAATAATAAATACATTTTATCTGTCGTAACAAGTAAACATAAATTTTTCACAACTTCTGATCGAAGAAAGGCTGCATTAAAAATTGTGTTTCCCAATGGATTTTTCAACAGATTAAAACTGCTGTTATATTTAAGGGGAAAGGAGAGAAGGTGTGTGTTTTTTTTTTTTTTTTTAATGATTTCAAGGCAAGTTGGGGCATGGATCATTTCAACATTGGTGTAAGAATTTCACAGAACATGTAGCCGAGAAAAAAAATATTGCAAAAGATAGATACAAATTTTAAAGAAAGACTCATTTAATAAATCTGTATATATTTATATTTATATTCAGTAATAAATTATGGAAATAACTGATTAGTTATTGCCCAAGATAGCATAATTTTGTTGTTTGTTTTACTACATTTTGTGATTTTGTGAATGTCCTTGTGTTTAGATTGCGACTTGTACAAGTCAAAATAAGTGATATTGTGTGTTCCCTTACTAAACATCATAAGATTTTCAAGGCATTTTATTTTAACTTGGGGCCCATTTACATACAGCTACTTAAGTTAAGATTTGTTTCTACATGTCCTACGATAAATTAGTACTACAATTGGATATCTTAACTTAAGTGGTTTATGCATATCAGCCCTGACTTTTGATTATTTCAAGGATAATAAACAGTGGAACACAAAATGTTATTATTATAGACAGCTATAATAATGGTAATATAATAGATATTTGTCTAATACTTTAATCCAACTGCACAAGTCGAAATAAAAAAAAAAATTATATATCACCACCGACCTGCAAAAATTAAGTCCAAATTTATGGTAATATACATGTATATTTACGCAAATGATTGAGATTTAATAGACAGGATTTGAGGACTGTGACCATACATAACAAGTCAAAGTCTGTCTTATGTAGACTTGAATAAGTCTGAAAATGAATTTTATTCTTTTTGTGGGTTCTTAGCTGTGGAATCATAGCTCTTAGGTCCTTATGATATTTTTTGACAAATTGGTCCCTATGATATAAATATTTTTTGACAAATTGTCAAAAAATATCATAAGGACCTTAGAGCTAAGGTTCCACAGCTGGTGAGTACCGGGTACTCTACTTGGAGCAAATTTGCAAGGTTGTATTGAAGTACAAATATTAATAAGATCATCTATGATAATATCAAAAAATTGAAAACAACACGTTATAAATTTCATGCATCGGATGCTTTCGTTTCCAATTTTTTTTCCATATGGTTATTTTGGATTTGAATAAGTCTGAAAATGAATTTTATTTTTTTTGTGAGTACTCTGCTTGGAGCAGTTGCATGTTGCATTGAAGTTCAAATTTTTATAAGATTATCATTTATCGGATTTCCTGTGATTATTCCAAAAATATTTTTTATTTGGTCTTTTTGTTCATATGGTTATTTTGGACTTGAATAAGTCTAAAAATGATTTTTTTTTTTTTGTAACTAAGTACTCTGCTTGGAGCAAGGTTGCATTTAATTACCATTTTTGATAAGATTTATCAGATTTTCTTTGATAATACCAAAAGCTTTGTTCCTAATTTTTATTTTGTCTTTTTGTTCATATGGTTATTGTGGACTTGAATAAGTCTGAAAATGAATTTTATTTATTTTGTAACCAAGTTCTCTGCTTGGAGAAAAGTTGCATATAAATACAAATTTTTACAAGATTTATCAGATATTCTTTAATAATACCAAAAGATTTTGTCTTTTTTATTCATTTGGTTATTCATAAACATCCCCCCTTTTTTTGACACCAGATAATATTTTATTCTCCAAGCAGAGAACTTGGTTACAAAAAATTTTTTTTTAGTCTTTTTGTCTTTTTGTTCATATGGTTATTTTGGACTCAAATAAGTCGGAAAGTGAATTTAATTTTTTTTTAAACATTTGTTACTCCAAGTTCTCTGCTTGGAGAATAAAATATTATCTAGTGTTGAGAAAAAAAGGGGGATGTTTATCGATGATTAGCCATGGGATGTGGGTAATCCTATCATTCATTCAGAAAAACTGGAAATAGCTGTGTGAGATTATTTGTCTGATATATACTACATTTATAATAAGGATCCTGTATAATATCAAATGTCATGACTGTCTTTGTTTTTGAAATATCGACTTGTACAAGTCGAAATTAGTGATATTGTTTGTACCTTTCAAAATTACAGTTTCCACCTGCTGAACTCTTGAATTAAATTCTAAAGACAAAATAACTCCATGTTGTCGTTAAAGAACATATATATTCAGCGGTTGCTCATTTATCGTAGATCTGCTATGATCATGTGATTAAGGTCATTGATTATGGTATTATACTTTTAGTAGAAATACTCAATTTAACATATTGCTACCAATTTTATATAGACTTGCATAAATCTTAAAACTCCAAATTATGGGTCATACATATTTACTCAAGAGACTGAGATTTCAAAGACAGGAATTGAGGCCTGTGAAATTATGTGTAATGAAAAACTACCGGTAATACTATAACAAGTCTGTCCTATTTGGACTTGAATAAGTCTGAAAATGAATTCATTCTTTTTATAAGTATATCTACTCTGCTTTGAGCAAGGTTACATTGAAGTCAAAATTTTTATAAGATTTATCTGATTTTCTGTGATAATTCCAAAAACTGCAAAAGCTTTGGTTCCAATTTTTTATTTTGTCTTTTTGTTCATGTGGTTATTTTGGACTTGAATAAGTCTGAAAATGAATTTTATTCTTTTTGTAAGTACATTTACTCTGCTTGGAGCAAAGTTGCATTGCAGTCCAAATTTTTATAAGATTAATCTGATTTACTGTGATAATTCTAAAAATTGCAAAAGCTTTCATTCTTTTTTTTTTTTATTTTGTCTTTTTGTTCATATGGTTATTTTGGACTTGAAAATTTTTATAAGATTAATCTGATTTACTGTGATAATTCTAAAAATTGCAAAAGCTTTCATTCTTTTTTTTTTATTTTGTCTTTTTGTTCATATGGTTATTTTGGACTTGAATAAGTACAAAAGTGAATTTAATTTTTTTTGTACATGTAAGTACATTTACTCTGATTGGAACAAGGTTACATTGAAGTACAAATTTTAACAAGATTTATCAGATCATCTGTGATAATACCAAAACCTTTTGTTCCTATTTTCTATTTTGTCCTTTTGTTCATATGGTTATAAATAACTTATTTTGGACTTGAATAAGTCTGAAAATGATTTTTTTTTTCTTGTAACTAAGTATAACTCTGCTTGGAGCAAGATTGCATTTAAGTACAAATTTTTACAAGATTTATCACATATTTTTTGATAATACCAAAAGCTTTCGTTCCTTTATATTATTTTGTCTTTTTATTCATTTGTTCAATCCTATAAAATGGTATCTGATGTCAAAAAAGGGGGTGTTCATTGATAATCAGCCAAGGGATGGGGGTAATCCTATCATTCATTCAGAACAGAAAAACTGGAAAGCTGTAAGAATACTTCTCACTATTTGGCAAAAAATTAAAAAAGTTTAAAGTTAAATCATTTTAATTTATTTGCCAAATGAACATTGAAAAGCTATCTGTTTAAGTGAGAGAAAAAAACAAACTGAAAGATGGTTTAAAATTGTTGTAATAATAAATAGAAAAAAAACAGTCAAATACTCCAGACTTTGCATAGGCACAAAAAATATAAGACTGATATATTTTTATATTTATGCAAGTCGAAATTTGATGATTATATTCATTGAAAATGTTAGAAATCATTGTCCCTTCATAATCATCTATTCATCAGAAGCAGCTTTAACCAAAACAGACTTTTTCAAGTCTGAAGACTAAAGATGACTCCTTCAGGTTGATTCTTGTAACAAGGGAACATTATCCCTACTGAAAAATAAGTAATCAATGTGAATTTTCAGCTGTACAAAATTGACTTGCAGAAGTCATTTTATGTTTAAATTGAGGTTTGTCGAATATTGACTTGATTAAGTCGAATTGTGATTTATGAAAAAAGAGAAATAACTCTTTGTATTTTACTTATTTTGACTTGTAGAGGTCAAAACATGTTTAGACTTGTATGTGTCTAAGCTCTGACTGCTAACAGTTTGATGAATACTATCCCACCAATATATCAGCTGTTTACAATCTTTGGTGATTAATGCACCTGTGGGTGAAAAGAGCCGTTATTAATTTTGAGGTCACAATGAAACTTTGGCAAAATTTTGATTTTCCGTTATCTGACATATTAGTCATCAGACCTTACAATCTTCGTCACCCAATCACAAAATAAAGTCTATGACACAATAAATTGTTTTTTTTTTGTACTACTTTGTGAAGATCACAATACATTGTGCTTTTTGTAAGTTGTTTTTTTTTAAGCAATGTCCACAGTCACCAGATCCTTTCTAATTACTGTGACAGGGCTATGTGACATCATGGACAAATTTAGTAGTCAGTCATTCTATGATTGATTTAAAATTATTATTTCTTTTGTAGATATCAGACAAACCCGAAATGATGTCCACAAAGTCTCCAGATTTATTCTCATTTACTGTGACAGGGTTACGTGACATCATGGACAAACATGGTAGCCAATCAACACAAGCAGCTGATGCTAGTGACCTTGTGAATAATTTCATAAATAAGGTATTTCATACTGTTAAGATACTTTTTCTTTTTGGCAGCCATTTAAGCAACTCAATCAGTTCACGTTTCCCCTCCACAATTTTCCTTTCCAACTTGGATCATGTAGATGTGACGGTGTGTATAAATATGTCGACTTGTTTTTGAAATCTTAGTTCAAGTAGACCATTTTCACAGGGCACAGCACCCACCCATTTTATTTGAAGCCATGTAGGATTCACAAAATTATGAAGTGTTAATTTCATTTACTTGCTTGATACCACTGCTTGTGGACTGTTAGTCCCTGAGGTTATCATCAGCTCAGTAGTCGGTACTTCTGTGCTAACTTGATTTTTAAAATATTTTCTTAAATACCGTGTTGGTAAATTAAGAAACTAAGGTTCCAACTTCCTCAGTCAAAGTTGACCTTCAATGAATTTGCTATCCTTTTTATGTCCCTTTTTCTCATTTAGCTCCTAATGTAGCTGCGTATTTATACATCCCTCACTTTCAAATGTTCAAAATCATTAATTGAGTTTTTCCCCCTGAGTTAACTGTTTGCATTCCAGTCTGTACAAGGTACATGTTTTTATACGCCCGTTTACGGGACATATTATGGTATACCGTTGTTGGTCTGTCCGTCAACCTGTCGGACAATAACTCATAAATGCTTAAACCAATTTGCATGAAACTTTGCTTAATTGTTTATATCTATTGACGTGAGCTCCCTATTGATTTTTATGAATTTCAGATTTTACATTTCTGAGTTATGGGGTTTTATTCATTGAAAAAGGGGGATTTTCCAGTATTTGGACAATAACTCAAAAACACTGTCACCAATTTGCAAGAAACTTTGGTGAATTGTTTATATCTATTGATGTGAGCTCCCTTTCGATTTTTATGAATTTCAGATTTTACGTTTCTGAGTTATGGGGTTTTATTCTTTAAAAAAGGGGGATTTTCCAGTATTTGGACAATAACTCAAAAATGCTTTGAGCAGTTTTCATGAAACTTTGGTGAATTGTTTATACATGTATCTATTGACATAAGCTCCCTTTTGATTTTTATAATTTTTAGATTTTACGTTTTGAGTTATGGGATTTTATTCATAAAAAAGGGATAATTTTCCAGTTTTGGGACAATAACTCAGAAGTGCTTTTAGCAGTTTTCATGAAACTTTGGTGACTGGTTAAAATAACCTCCCTTTAGTTTTTATAATTTCTGATATGACATTGAGAAGTTATTGAACTTTATTCTTTGAAAAAGCGGCAGGCGTATCATGCACTCATGTCACAGCTGTTTATTGCATGTTACCAAGGTATCTTAATAGTCTCCTAAAATATGCTAGACCATTGGATAGATCCCACAAATATGCTGTAGGCCAGACAAATAATGGCCTGATCCTATATTCTTGTGCAAAAATCAGAAAAAAATTCAAGTCCCAAAACTTATGTGTAGCTGAAATGATTTTGATTAAACCTTTGGTATAGTATTTGCTAGCCTTTTTTGTCAAAATTCATGATTTATACAAGAAAATATTGGGAAAATAAAACCAGCTAAAATAGTCATTTTTTTTTTCAGATTTTACTGATAGCAGATTTGTCCATAAATATTTTGTTTGGCTGATTTTTGATCTGAGTGATTTTAATTCTCTGATTTTTAGTCTGACTGTTTTTTTGGGTTGACTGATTTTTTGTCTGACTGAATTTTGGTCAGTCAGATGAATGAATCATTGCAGTTTGTCAAACCAATTGTTTGACAGTCCTTTGAGGAAATTTGTGACATCTCCTTTAAATAAAAACGACTTATATTTTGATAGGGTTTAACCATTCACGATTAATCAAATGTTGAGATTAACGGAAAAACTTATATTATTAAGAAAAGATATTAATTTGTTCATGTTTGTTTCATTTTAGATGACTGAAGATTTTAAAAAGTTATATAAAGACAATGTAATGATAGAAGTTTTGACTATTGTACCAGAGAAAGCAAGATATGTCCGCAAAGTTAGGAGTTTAAAAGCTGACCCCACACCTGTAAGTTTTTATTTGGTTAAGTGTTATCAGAGATTGATTAAATGAGATCTTAAAACCTGACGAGTAGTTATGGAATGAGTTTGAATATTCATGCTGATAATTTTAAATGCCACACTAGTATACCATTCGAAAGGGGGGTTGGAGAAAGTCATACATTTCCATAAGTGATGAATTTAAAAACTATTCTCCTACCAGAAAGCACAACATGATTCAAAGTCAAGCATTTGAATGCGGATTCAGCACTAAATCAGTCCAGTATTATAAGGGATGTTGGGGCTGGTATTTTACCAGAGATAGTATGATACGTTTTTAAAGTCAGGCATTTGAACCCTATTAGTCACCAGTAATGTATTAAGTTGGGTTGATATCTTTTACTAGAGAAGGCAAGATACGCTTTAAAAATCAGGCATTTTAAAGTCTTTAAACACCAGTAACGTATTATGTGGGTTGATATCTTTTACCATAGAAGGCATGATAGTTTTAAAGTCTGGCATTTGAAAGCCTTTCAACACCAGTAACATATTATGTGCGGGTAATATCTTTTACCAGAGAAAGCATGATACGCTTTAAAAGTCCTGCATTTTAAAGCGTTTCAACACCAGTAACAAATTATGTGCGGGTAATATCTTTTACCAGAGAAAGCATGATACGCTTTTAAAGTCTGGCATTCTAAAGCCTTTCAACACCAGTAACATATTATATGCGGGTAATATCTTTTACCAGAGAAAGCATGATACGCTTTAAAAGTCCTGCATTTTAAAGCGTTTCAACACCAGTAACAAATTATGTGCGGGTAATATCTTTTACCAGAGAAAGCATGATACGCTTTTAAAGTCTGGCATTTGAAAGCCTTTCAACACCAGTAACATATTATGTGCGGGTAATATCTTTTACCAGAGAAAGCATGATACGCTTTTAAAGTCTGGCATTCTAAAGCCTTTCAACACCAGTAACATATTATATGCGGGTTCTTTTACCAGAGAAAGCATGATACGCTTTTAAAGTCTGGCATTCTAAAGCGTTTCAACACCAGTAACATATTATGTGCGGGTAATATCTTTTACCAGAGAAAGCATGATACGCTTTTAAAGTCTGGCATTCTAAAGCCTTTCAACACCAGTAACATATTATATGCGGGTAATATCTTTTACCAGAGAAAGCATGATACGCTTTTAAAGTCTGGCATTCTAAAGCCTTTCAACACCAGTAACATATTATATGCGGGTAATATCTTTTACCAGAGAAAGCATGATACGCTTTTAAAGTCTGGCATTTGAAAGCCTTTCATCACCAGTAACATATTATGTAGGAGTAATATCTTTTACCAGAGAAAGCATGATACGCTTTTAAAGTCTGGCATTCTAAAGCCTTTCAACACCAGTAACATATTATGTGCGGGTAATATCTTTTACCAGAGAAAGCATGATACGCTTTTAAAGTCTGGCATTCTAAAGCCTTTCAACACCAGTAACATATTATATGCGGGTAATATCTTTTACCAGAGAAAGCATGATACGCATTCTAAAGCCTTTCAACACCAGTAACATATTATATGCGGGTAATATCTTTTACCAGAGAAAGCATGATACGCTTTTAAAGTCTGGCATTCTAAAGCCTTTCAACACCAGTAACATATTGTATGCGGGTAATATCTTTTACCAGAGAAAGCATGATACGCTTTTAAAGTCTGGCATTCTAAAGCCTTTCAACACCAGTAACATATTATATCCGGGTAATATCTTTTACCAAAGAAAGCATGATACGCTTTTAAAGTCTGGCATTCTAAAGCCTTTCAACACCAGTAACATATTATGTGCGGGTAATATCTTTTACCAGAGAAAGTATGATTCGTTTTAAAGTATTTGAACCCTATTTAACACCAGTCAAGTATTGTGTTAGGTGTTGGTGTGATATTTAACACCAGTCAAGTATTGTGTTAGGTGTTGGTGTGATATTTAACACAAGTCAAGTATTGTGTTAGGTGTTGGTGTGATATTTAACACCAGTCAAGTATTGTGTTAGGTGTTGGTGTGATATTAAACACCAGTCAAGTATTGTGTTAGGTGTTGGTGTGATATTTAACACCAGTCAAGTATTGTGTTAGGTGTTGGTGTGATATTTAAACAGAGTAAACAGGGTTAATCAAATAGTAAGAAACTTATGTTAACCGCAAACAACATCTACAAGTAAATGAATCATTTTAATGTTTCTTATGTATTTTACAGACACCAGGACCTGATAATTCCATGAAAGAACTAAATTTATCCAAAGACTATGATGAAGATTATCCAGCCATTTTCAACATTATATTGTGGTTTATGATTATCCTTGCTATTGTTTTATTTAGTGTAAGCTATGGTATGTGGCACATGGACCCAGGAAGGGATAGTATTATATATAGAATGACAACAACTAGACTAAAGAAAGATTAATTACAACTAGACTGAAAAACAAATTAATTACAACTTGACTGAAAAAAAAAAATAATTACAACCAGACTTTAGAACTATTTACTTGACTGAAGATTTCGTTTCATAGCACTTGATGTACTAATTGTTTTATGACAGTAAATGTTAGTCACATAAATTGATGTGTTTACTGATATATGTAATTAGGCAAGTGTAAGTGTCATTCATGTGTGGTAAACTTATCAATTTGTAGTCAGTTATATCTGGAATTCAGTGTGACAGAAGATAGACAGTTTTTTGAGTGTGTGTATAGATATTTGAGTCCCAAGTTTATTATGTAGACTTAATAATTTGATTGCACATACGTACCTGAAGTTAAGTGTAATAGATGTTAAGTTACGTACAGATGTCAAGTTTGTTGTAGACTTATTGATTTGCTAGCACAGGTGTACATGATATTGAGTTTGAGAGATTGTGAGTGCTTAGTATGCAATGTTTAATGTATTATGATGGTAAAAAATGAGTATAAAAATATAAAAAAGAAAAGGGTGACATAAGATAGCTCTAATGATTTCTTCTTATACGACATTTATTGTGTTGATGGTATATTTATTGGTGGAGCACAGTATATATTTATATACAGTAAAGTATGTATTTTGCATTTAACATAAATGACATTGCTAATTAACCAGAATTGATTTATTCCGTGAAGTTTTCCTTGTTAATTTACTATGCTATATATTGGGAAGTAGAGCAAACTTAGACATTTGGTACTGAGATAATAACATTCCTTAGTAGTTGGATGTGTGTGTTTGTGTGTATATGTGAGTTGATGATTTATGTAAAGGTAAGGAAGGACGTATATGGTGTTTTATATTAATATATATATTAGATAAACTATTTAAAGTGTATTATTTTTAATTTTGAATAATTTATGCATGGAGATGTATCAATGATTTAATGGTTTTTTTTTTTTGTACAGATAAATATGTTCTCAAAACCTCTGCACTTACTCTCCTTATATGTATTGATCCTTGCATCATTTTTTTGGATGACTGGATTTAATGCTGTGCTATCATTTATCTTTATAATAACTGATGTATTTACCATTACTTTTATAAGCTTCTGAATGTTTTTCTCACTCTGCAGACCGCTAACAATTGGTTAGTTGCACTGATACACCAAGATATTTCTGTCTCCATAAACTTCCTGCATGACCGTTTCAAATCCATTACAATAGGGGACAGAATCCGATAATAACAATACTTGGCAGTTTTACTTGCCTAAGATTTAACAAAACTTGACAGTCTTACTTGCCTAAGATGCCTAATTGTGTTTCGCTTTTGTGGTTTTTTCATTCTAAATACATTTTGTTAATGTCCATCTTTTAATCTGAACACTACTTTTAAATTTATGTTAAAGGTCACAGAGGACTGCCTCTTTCAGCAATTCAGTATAAAATACTTATCAATATAAATAGATTTTATTTTACTATTAATTATATGGGTGTTTTTCTGTCCTTTTGACGTATACCACATTTCTCATGTAAATGTAAAAAGATAAATTACTTGTAAAATGTTTAATATTAATACGTTATTTTTCTTTCAATTCTTGTTAGTCATGCATACATCAACTGTTCAGATAATTAATATAACAATTAGCCTTGTCAGGAACCTCTATCTTCCATACATAGAACCAACTGTTCAGATAATTAATATAACAATTAGCCTTGTCAGGAACCTCTATCTTCCATACATAGAACCAACTGTTCAGATAATTAATATAACAATTAGCCTTGTCAGGAACCTCTATCTTCCATACATAGAACCAACTGTTCAGATAATTAATATAACAATTAGCCTTGTCAGGAACCTCTATCTTCCATACATAGAACCAACTGTTCAGATAATTAATATAACAATTAGCCTTGTCAGGAACCTCTATCTTCCATACATAGAACCAACTGTTCAGATAATTAATATAACAATTAGCCTTGTCAGGAACCTCTATCTTCCATACATAGAACCAACTGTTCAGATAATTAATATAACAATTAGCCTTGTCAGGAACCTCTATCTTCCATACATAGAACCAACTGTTCAGATAATTAATATAACAATTAGCCTTGTCAGGAACCTCTATCTTCCATACATAGAACCAACTGTTCAGATAATTAATATAACAATTAGCCTTGTCAGGAACCTCTATCTTCCATACATAGAACCAACTGTTCAGATAATTAATATAACAATTAGCCTTGTCAGGAACCTCTATCTTCCATACATAGAACCAACTGTTCAGATAATTAATATAACAATTAGCCTTGTCAGGAACCTCTATCTTCCAGACTAAATATGAATTACCGAAAAGGATACATGTACTAGAAATTATTTAAAACATTGGACAGTGCAGCAGACAACATCACCCACCAATACCAGATTCCTCTCATTAAATAGACATGATAACATTCCTTGTTATAAAGTATTCCTTCACTATTGGATGACATTTATGCTTTTTGTTAACATGATTTATTGAAGTGAAATTATATTATAACTTATTTTCAGAATAGGTTCAGTTTTAGATAAAATGGTAATGTTCTGTAATATTTACTGACATCAATCTATCATTTAACTGTTACAGAATGAAAGTTGATTTGTCAAAGAAGATCCAAAAAGAGTAATTTCCAATTATAGCTCTAAAATAAATGTTTGATGATTTCATGCTGATATCAAATTATAATACTGTTGTCTCTGTAAACAATCATGATTCCAAAGCTTGTGATCTTTATGGTATTTGTAATTATATATGAAATATGTTGTTGGTAATAAACAAGATCAAACTAATTGCAATTTTGTTGTCATAAACTCAGATATAAGTTATCATTGCTTATGTGTGTCGCTAGTAGATAATTCCACTTGATTTCTATCATAATAGAAAAGAAAGAATATAATGTATCAATTCATGACACAAAATCATTATGTGCACATCAATATACTAAAAGTTTAGGAACAGCAGTTCTGTATCTGTTCTCTATATCAGTCACCGTGAATCCTTCAACATGGAGCAAAAAAACTCACCTCACTGCAAGTTGAAGGTGGTCACTTTCACCAGTTTGAGAAGAATTGTTTGCTAGATGTCAGCCAGGCTATATCTGTACATTGATGAACACAACTGTGAGGTAATATCAACAAATAATAAATTATATCTGACTAAAAATTTAACAAATACTGTCATAAATGGGCTTAAAATCTCAGTGTTAAAACAGAATCAGAAACCAAACATCATATAGACAACCACAGGGCACATCAAGATACGATTTGAATAACTTCATAGGTTATCGTAGAACCACAAGTCCTGAATGGCAAAATGAAAATTGTCAATATCAAACTCGATCTCCATTTGGTAATCAGTAACAAGATATTTCAAATATTTGAAAAGCATTGGTCGAACAGTTGATAAGTTATAACACAGAAACAACAGAAAGTGTAATTTTCCAATCTATCAAGGACCATAACTCCTGAACAGCAAAAGTGAAAATTGTCAATATCATACTTGACCTCCATTTTGCCCTCAATAACAAACACATTTCAATTTGAAAAGTCTTGGAAATGCTTCTTAAGTTTTTGCACGAAAAAAGACGTAAAAGTGTCAATTTCCAGTCTATGAAGAACTATAGGTTGCACTTTGTAAATACAGCTGTTTCACAAACCACTCCTCTTTTGGGGAGATATATAATATTCATAGATATTTTGTTTTGTTTACATACTGGTTCCCAGATATGATCTCTATGTTTCATCTCATAGAGATATAACTTGGGAATGTTACCAGTATAAATTCACATGGTAGCAGCAAAAATTGAATTCTGCGGAAGACCCAAAGTGAAGGGAGGGGTAATCAGAATTTTAGTATAAGTTTAAACTCTTAGAAGTTCGGGGCATATAAATGTTGAAAATATGCCGCACAGCCCTATGTTTTGACCTTTGAATAAAATAGTAGTGCATATCAACTTTCCATTCTAGGATACAATTTTTTACGAAACTTCATAGTAAAAGTGGCACAGTTTTAGCCGTAAACGGAGTTCCTGTGGGAAATTGCATTGTCTATATTTACAGAAGTGCAACCTATATTGGGTGAAAAAAGAGAAAATGTAGAATTTCACCAAATCTGGTTTATGTTAGAGATTTTAATGAAATCAACTCAAATATAAAGTTTTATAAATATTTTATGAAGATTTAGAAAATCCTGGGCCTTAACTGTGATGACTCAACATAAATTCACAGTTTACAGTATGCATAGTTTACTTAAAGCCCTGAATGCAAAGTAAATACATAATATATGCATATTTGTAATTTAAATTGTTTAGAAGTGCTTATAGTTACTCTTCACAGTCATTGAAACTCATAGATCCTTGATAAATATTGTTGTTGGGGTGTTTTTGTCCTGTCGATAACCCTAAAGTAAGCTGTAACACCTGAATGTGCTTTTTTGTGACTGTGGCATAAAAAAATACAAGCTAGAATTTGAAATACAAAAATACCTCAATAAAACTATCAATAGTGTGTTCCATCCTAAAAAACTATCAATAGTGTGTTCCATCCTAAATATGTACTAAATATTCCATATTCACATAAACAGCAGAATTTTTTAGCAAATCTGAAACCAATGGCAAAAAACAAAGGAAAATGCCTACCCCCTGTGTCATAAAACAGATAATTTAACCTGTAAATGCTTATTTAATTATTTTAAAGGTCTTTTGTATAGAAAACAATAAATGTGCTTAGAAGTTATGCAAAACAAAAATGTTAGCTGTCAGTTCTATAAAACTTTTAGTGAATCCATACATCAGACTGGTAACTTAATACATACAACTTTTGCAAATATGGCTTTGTTTAAACACTTCTAGTTCATATATTAGCTAAATTTTGTTAGATATATGGTTAGAGATGATATTGTTATGACAAGATTTCTAAACTGACCATTTGAGGCAGAAATTGTGAACTTTTATTGATTAATAGGCATTCAGTAAGATGTGGACTGGAGACAGAGGTAGGATTGGTACTTTATATAATCTTGAATGTTGAAAAAATTAACTACTAAACTTTACATTTATAGTATTTTGAAATGCTTTCAATTTGTTATCAGAATAGTTTCAAACAGGTTGTAGACATTTTATGTCAGAAAACATGCACATAGGGTAAGCTGACAATAATTAAAGTCTTTTTTTTTCAAATTCTTTAAAAATTGAAACAGGAGTGTGGGTATAAAATGTACTGTAAAAGAAAAGTTAGAGTATAAACAGTGATTTCTTTAAGGCTATGATTCTGAAAAATAAGTATTGTTGTGAGAAAAAGTGTTTTTCAAGAGTTTTCTATTTGAATGAATGTTAGTATAGGTTGCACTTTGTAAATACAGCTGTTTCACTTTTCCCTTTTGGGGAGATATATAATATTCATAGATATTTTTTGTTTACGTACTGGTTCCCAGATATAATCTCTATGTTTTATCTCAGAGATATAACTTGGGAATGTTACCAGTATAAATTCACATGGAAGCGGCGAAAATTGAATTCTGAGGAAGACCCAAAGTGAAGGGAGGGGTAGTACAGAATTTTAGTATAAGTGTAAACTCTTAAAAGTTCGGTGCATATAAATGTTGAAAATATGCTGCACAGCCCTATGTTTTGACCTTTGAAAAAAATAGTAGTCCATATCAACTTTCCATTCTTATTCTATATATAAGTTATTGCATGGAAATTGTTGGCAGCCATCTGCCCACCGTACTTCACCATTTCAATAACCTGATTTTTCCTTCCTAAAACCATGTTAACAAAGACCTTATACTGATAAAAAGCAATATCATGAATATAATGGGGAGTATACAAATGAATTTAATTGCAGAAAATGCTCCGATTAAGAATTATGTCACTTTGTTTATTTCTTTAAGCAAATCACTGATAATGGTTAAATAACCTAAATCATTGACTAGTATCAGATTATTGTTGACGGTCATAAGCTAAGTATTTTACTAATAATTGGACTTATTTTTGGCAGTCAACATTACCCTTTTTCACTGACAGAAATCAGATTATTGTTGACTGTCAAAAACTAAGTATTTTACTAATAATTGGTCTTAGTTTTTGGCAGTCAACATTACCCTTTTTCACTGACAGAACCCAATCACAGACAAGAAAAAGGTTTTGGTGGAACCTGTTACAATGTATTTTTATCAACCACCTGGCATACTATTCAGGTCAATAACTGTGTATTAAGTTGTGTATTGAGTTATAAAATGTCTTTTCGATTATGTAATACAAGAGTTAGGTATACCTTTAGAAAGAATTTAAACAAAAGTACGAGAAAAAGTATGAGAAATCCACTTTTATATCAATATGCAGATTGCACAAATTTTTATTTAATTTCTAACACAAGTATAAGATACTGAATATTAGATACTAATATATTTTTATCCACTACTTAAATTTGATCTCTTACCCATTCTCATTAATTCCTATATAGTAATATTTTATAACAAGTGAAACTGCGAGCTAGTGTAAGCGTACTTTCATTCCACCGTGTATTTATTCCGGGTAACCTTTTTTCACTAGAGAATATTGGATGTAAATAGTTTGAAAGCGTCGAACTTGATATCGTTGTTTTGTTTATATTAGACCGGTTTATTGTTTACATAAATAAATGGGTTGAAATTAAAATGATTTTCAAGGAACCAGTTTAATTAATATGAGTCAATCTAGTAAATAATATTGATGATAATGAGGAGGATGTTTTTATAACTCAAAATACTTTATCAATGACCAGGACATTGAACTTGATATAAACCAAATTAAAAGAGCAGATTTGTTCTTGCATAAAGTTTCAATTATAGAAGCATCCTTTGATATTGACATAGAAGATATGATTTTATATCCAAGTCGACCGAAAAGCAAATACACAGAAAAACTTCGGCAATCCAATAAATATAAATATTACAATTAGTGACAATTTAAAAGCATATGATTTTATAGATTTGCATAGAAAAACTATTTAAATCTTATTCGTTAGTAAGCATTATTGTGTTATTGTGTGTTCAAAATGAGTACTAATCACTTCATCAATGTATGGATCTAAAGCACTAGTGTAATTAATCCTGGCATAAAATAACTAGTGCAATCACTCCGGTACAAAATCACTAGTGTAATCATTCCTTGTTTAAAAACACTAGTGTGAACATTCCTTGGATGAAAACTCTCCACTTTTTAAATAAATCAACTATGCAAGTTTCAAATACACTAAAAACTATAAAGCCACATTTTATTCATGTTTCCCTTTCAAAAAACCCTTTTTAGAACCTTATAATGACTGGTGGATGTTTTACACTGGACCCGGATAGAAAAACCTAGTGAATTTTTGTTGGTGGACTAAAAATCACTGGGGATTTTCTTCCTCCGGATAAAGTACACTGACGGAATCAAACCACTGTTACACTAGTGCTCACTGATGATACCCCCGCCAAAATATTTTAAAAAAACAGGAAGTTGTTGAGTGATGAATCTAAAAACGCATCACACGGTATAGCTGACTTATATAAACCCTGAAACCAAATTTCAGGAATCCTTGTATTGTAGTTCCTCAGAAAAATGTGACGAAAATTTTCAACTTTGCTATCATGCGTAAAATAATACAAGTGTTTGGTAAACAGGAAGTTGTTGAGCAATGAATCTGTAAACCAATCACACGGTATAGCTAAATTATATAAACCCTGAAACCAAATTTCAGAAATCCTTGTATAGTAGTTCCTGAGAAAAATGTGACGAAAATTTTCAACTTGGCTATCATGTGTAAAATGATACAAGTGTTCGGTAAACTGGAAGTTGTTGAGTGATGAATCTGAAAATGCATCACATGGTATAACTGACTTATATAAACCCTGAAACCAAATTTCAGAAATCCTTGTAATGTAGTTCCTGAGAAAGATGCGACGAAAATATTCATGGGACGGACGGATGGACGGACTGACGGATGGATGGACTGACGGACGGACAGAGGTAAAACAGTATATCCCCCACTTTTTTAAAGCGGGGGTATAATAAATATTGATTTACAAAGGAACTATGTGCAAAAGTATTTATTTCAAATTTAGCAGCTGTTTTACCTCTTTTTTTAATATAAAGGTTAAATACTAGTTGGTTCTAGATGATTTAAATGGTGTTTTATGCCTTTTGAAAGTCATTTCATGGCATTAAAAGTATCATTAGTTTCATGATATGTCTTAAATTCAGATTTCTGTGCCTTCTTAATATCTGGAGTGCTCACGTAGACACAGATGGGCTGAATAAAAAAATACAAAGTTAAATTGTAGAATTTATTTGAAGAAATATTAAAATCATAAAGACTTCAGTACAGAATTCAGTGACAAGAATATATTATTGCACAAACCCATAAGTGAAAAATAAAAACAAAATAAATGATATACAGAAAATAATCTGATTATTGTTATCAATACATGCAATTTACACAAACATAATATCACAGATGAAAACTATAAACCTGACCACCGATTGGCCTATTTTCTAAATGCAACAATGGTGACCACAATAGTCAATTATTTTACCATTTCATTTCTTAAATTAGATAAGTCTTGTTTCTTTCCAATGTTCCTATTGACTTGATTCATAGCATGCTGTATGTTTAAGATGTATTCTGATCAAATGTACTGATTTAGAATACAACATTATTACTTCTAACAATTTGTAGTTTATATGCATTTCATATTTCATTCTTGAATCCAATGGATTTTTGTCAAAGCCCAATTTGTACATATGGGGATTTTGGCAGATTTGGAAATCTTTTATATGTTACATGATTGGTACCAAACTTGACTTTAATTCACATGAAGTTACTTACCTCATATCAACGGATTTTTGGATTTCAAAGCCAAATTTGTAAATGTGGAGAATTTGTCTGATGGTAAAATCTCCTACATTAAACATTGAAATGGAACCAAAGTTGACAGAAATAATTAATACCACATGCACTTACTCGTCCCATATTTCATTACTGACTTGAACCAATCAGCTTTGTCACTAGGGTGACTGGAAATTAGGTAGAAATAGGCTTTAGTGGAAAAAGACTTTTCATAAAAATATAATATTAAATATTTTTGTTTCAGATAAAGCTGTGTGACAGTATTTAGGACTAGACATACATGTATAAAGAGGTAGAAGATAAAAAGGAATTCAAAGCAAAGCATTAATAATCAATAAAAGACAAATAAATTACTATAACAATTTAAACCATTAACTTGACTAATTCATATTCAATGCAAATAATACAAACATTAAATTCTCACATTCATTCAAATTCTTCTACAGACTAATGTTCTGTGTTGACAGAAGTTCGCCTTTATTAAAACTGTCACCGAGAAAAGAAAAAACAAAAATTATAGGTCCGTTAATTGCATCAATTATATGTAAATCATATTAACTGAATATTTCATATGACAATGATAGACCCACCATTAATTACATTTAAGGTATGAAAAACATTTTTTCTGGTTATTTATTTTATTACAAAGCTACACAATTTGTTTAAAAGTTCTTCTTTTCAAACAAATGTTACAATGTGGAGGATTTTTTTTGTCTTGATTATAAAACAACAAATATGTTTGTGATTCATTCATTTAACATACATATTATATGCCTGGTATGCTTGATGAGAAAAGTAAAAAAATATGATTAGTCAATTTGATCATAACCTGTATAATACTTTATCGCTATTTTGTGTATTTTTCCTTTGATCTTATTTTGTGATAATTTTTCATATCATTCTACTCGCTTACTATAGAAAATTATCGTCAGAAACTAAGGGCACACATGCCGTTGTCAACGTAGGCATCAATAATGTCATAGGCAAAATAGCGATGAACAGATTATCTTGGTTCTTTCAAACTCGAGTATGTTTTTCTGTCACATCTCATTGTAGCTGAGAAACACCATCCTGTTTGAAAAACCATAGATAATCTATAAATAATGAGATGTTTATATTCATACAACACTACCATCACTAAAAGCACCATTTATATATTGATATAAATTATGTCATTCTCAAAAGACCAGAGATTTCACCTAGCAGCTATCGAGCTCACAAGTTGACATTTAGGACTTTTTGACATGATTACTATTGTTGAGTTAATTTAGATGAGAAGGCAAAATTCCAGAATTTTAACATTCCATGCTGTCAGAGAATTTAATTGTATCATAACTGATAAGACTACTATATATGTACGGTAACATTAGTTTTGTTAGAAATGAGCTAATATAAACAACAAGAGTGCACACGCTGAAATGTCTCACCTTCTTTACTAATCATTGATATTATGTTGATAGTCCTAAATGTAAAGCTTTATTACACTGTCACGTAAACTTAACATTAACCAATAAAAATAAACATTGACCAGTGAACCATGAAAATGAGGTAAGGGCAGATGAACCATGCCAGGCAGACATGTACAGCTAACAATTCTTCCATACAACAAATATAGTTGACCTGTTGCTTATAGTTTAAGAAAAACAGACCAAAACACAAAAACTTAACACTGTTCAATGAACCGTGAAAATGAGGTCAAGGTCAAATAAAACCTGCGCGACTGACATATAGTTCATAAAATATTTCCATACACCAAATATAGTTGACCTATGGCATATAGTATTAGAAAAAAGACCAAAACTCAAAAACTTAACTTTGACCACTGAACCATGAAAATGAGGTCAAGGTCAGATGACACCTGCCAACTAGACATGTACACCTTACAATCATTCCATACACCAAATATAGTAGACGTATTGCATACAGGATAAGAAAAACAGACCAAAACGCAAAAACTTAACGCTGATCAATGAACCGTGAAAATGAGGTCAAGGTCAAATAAAACCTGCGCGACTGACATATAGATCATAAAATATTTCCATACACCAAATATAGTTGACCTATGGCATATAGTATTAGAAAAAAAGACCAAAACTCAAAAACTTAACTATAACCACTGAACCATGAAAATGAGGTCAAGGTCAGATGACACCTGCCAGTTGGACATGTACACCTTACAGTCCTTCCATACACCGAATATACTAGACCTATTGCTTATAGTATCCAAGATATGGACTTGACCACCAAAACTTAACCTTGTTCACTGATCCATGAAATGAGGTTGAGGTCAAGTGAAAACTGTCTGACGGGAATGAGGATCTTGCAAGGTACAAACATACCAAATATAGTTATCCTATTACTTATAATAAGAGAGAATTTAACATTACAAAAAATCTTAACTTTTTTTTCAAGTAGTCACTGAACCATGAAAATGAGGTCAAGGACATTGGACATTTGACTGACGGAAACTTCGTAACATGAGGCATCTATATACAAAGTATGAAGCATCCAGGTCTTCCACCTTCTAAAATATAAAGCTTTTAAAAAGTTAGCTAACGCCGCCGCCGCCGCCTGATCACTATCCCTATGTCGAGCTTTCTGCGACAAAAGTCGCAGACTCGACAAAAACAGTAATGTAGCTGATTTCTGTGGTGCCCATACCCCTTTTTGCGCACCCACATAATTGCATCTAGTTTTGTTCAATAGTTTTATTTTTGAATTAACTATAATTGCGTTGTGGAATCCCCTTATTCAAGTTCAAAGAGAAGTTTTCAATGCAAGATATGATTAATGGATTTATCAACTTTTATAGATTTTTAAATTAATGATCAGAAACATTGGAATGCGTATAATATAACACACATAAACAATAAACAACAAGCATTTGTACAATATACTAATAAATAAAGAAACAATAACAAAAATACATGATTGTCTTTGGAATATAACAAGAATAAAACTACACTGAGTACAGTATAATATAACCAGTAATGTAGTTACTTGGGAAGATTGAACAAGAGTATATCAAAAGTGACGAGGTACACAATATTGTGTTAGACACAACAAGGAGTTTGACACAATTATACTCTTAACACAATAATTTGATTCTATGTACCATGTAAAAAAGCAATTTTTAGCTAATTAAGCCGTGCATGGCTTGAGCACTATAGCTTCTAAAAAAATCTGCTGCAGTACTGTAAATCTTGAAAGTTTTTATTCAGAGGATCTGATAAGGGAAAAATCACAACCCACTTGAGCAAAAATTAAAAAAAAAAAAAATAAAGTGCAATTTTGGATCCTTTGTCCCTTAAACTTGCAATGCTTCAGAACTACTATAATCTGAATGACAAACCCAAGCAGGGGTATTTATAAAGAATTCAAAGTTAAGTACCGTGATATTCCCACCTGCTTAAAGGACACCATTAATACTTCATGTAGTACAAAACACTTAGTGCTGATCATTAAAATATAAATGAGGTCAAGGTCACAAAAACCCTTTCAGTCTGACATGAACACCTAACAACTTTCTGCAGTAGAATTATACTTGTCCTATTATTCTTACTACGTCACTGAGAAATCTGACATAAGCACAAAACATATATACTGATGAGCACTTATACAGAGGTCATCAGAAAAATTCTGCAAAATTATATGAATATCTGTGAAGGAAAAAGGTCACACCTAAAAAGAAACCAACAAGAACAAAGCTAAAGAAAATGACCCAAGAATCTAAAAACTCATGGAAAGTTTTGTTTAAAAAAAAGTCTTTTTAAACAGTTATTAAAATCCTACCACTGACAATCTGGGGATTTGTGCATCATCCCTTTTGTCATCAATATGAGAAGATAATGTAATTAGAAAACCTTTCAAATACTATTTTGTAAACAATAAAGTTGAACACAATTGCATTTTTGAGAACCAGTGACAGTAAAATGTTAAATGCAACTAACTTTACTAAGTGTAAAAAATATGAAGATGTGTTGAAAACTAACTTTAGTTGTGAATTCACTGTATCTATAGATTTAACCTGCTACATGTTTATATTCTCTCAGGAAGGAGATTAGAAGACATAAAAAGAGGTTTTTCAGTGGAGATCTACCGCCAAAACACAAATATCTCAAAGAGAGCACTTGTGAATTCAATTTAGTATATATCAAAGAGAGAGTCGTATTATTCCTGGTCATTTACACCTATCAAAAAACATATAATCCATATTATCATCTATTTTAATGCTCTACACATTCTTAAGCTTCAAATACCAGTTACAAAACATTGGTTAGCTTTGACTTGGCGAAAAATCAAATGTTTTTATAATAACTGCAAATTCTCAAACCTCAAATGCAGGCAGTGAAGCCTTGACTACTAATTTCAAATGCTTTTCTTGTTAATCCACAGGTTTTTTATCCTTAAACCCAAGGAGTGCAGCCTTGGCTTCCTTTATGGTTGTGATGTATTACGAAAAGGTGAAGCCTTGGCTTTCTTTTGCTATAAAAATTCTTTATACTACGAAAATAATTTTTACAGAAATCACTTCTGAGTTACAGGTCTGATAATGAAAATCACTTTTAAATAAGTGAGAAACAAAATTGCTGTTATTCTAATCCACTGCATGGAAACTTTACGAGACTTAACTTGGAACACATGTCAATTGATTCTAATTTTAAGAATGGCTATACTTAAAACTATTAAACATTAACTCTGAAGGATAAAACTTTAAATAAAAGTGTGATGGACACATACAATTGTATTACTTTATACACAAACCACCTCTCCTTTAGGCAGGGAAAAAAAATATCTATCCGGTAGTCTACACTTTTATATCATAAATTGGTGATGTAGATCTGCGAGTAGTATGAAAAACAAATAAATAAAAAAATGGCACAATCAAATGAACAATAAAAAGAAAAGATATGTGATAATGTCTGCTGACAATAATAAAGATTATGTTAGAAAAGATATGTGACAATTTCTGTTAATAATAATGAAGATTATGTTAAAAAAGATATGTGACAATTTCTGTTGATAATCATTTCAACTGCAAGAAAATGATTTTTTTTAAATCAAAAGAATAGATACTTTGTTAAGACAATTCTTCCTAAAGATTTTACAAAATATATAGGATTCAAGCTCAAAACTAAATAAACACTTGTACTTGGTATATTAAAATTTATGTGTTTTAAATCGTCATAAATAACAGTAATATGACTTTTCCTCAACAAAGAAAATAATCATAAAACCAGGTGACATATTTTACTGATTTTGATTATTAATAGTTATGACTTTCAAAAGCTATTGTGAATCTTAAGTATTATGTTTATTGCATTCTATTACTTCCCACTGTGATTTAAAGTTTTCAAAAGTTAAACTATAATTTTTTTTTTTTTATCTGTGGTTGAATAACACATTAAAACAAAATTTCAAAAGGCTTTTTTGTTTCCAGAATGGTGAACATGTATGCAAAAACACTTACAAAAACATATTAACCTTAAGCATTTAATGTAAAGATAAAATAATTGAAAACCTTTTACCACCATAAAGCTAGCATTGTATTCCCAGTAACCTTACATAAGCTTTCAAAACTCTATAATAGTCTCTGTACTTTTCTTGTGTTAAAGTTCTAAAAATATCAAGATATTCATGGCCGTTCCCTACATTCTTCTTGTAATTTCTTCAATCTAGCAATTGGAAAGGATCCTAATTCATTGAAACATTTCTGAAATAAGAGATATACAACATTCAAAATAAGAGAAAACCCTCTAATGAATGTAATCTTTATACATTGTTGTATCAACACAAAATTTACTTTGGAAATCTCTGAAATCTTTCCACAGCAAGGGTGACAGGTGTGATAGAATCACAAATTCAGTGGTAATGCTTCTATCTTCCAATGCTCTAACCATTTTAAATATTTCACTTAATAAAACCTTTTATGAGTGTTATTTTTATCATTTTCTTGGTGTGTGTTTGTCTTTGTACGTATGGCTGGTTTTTTCCAGAGAAGTCAGGTGTTGGTAGTTGATGTTGTAATGTGCAGTATTTTTGGTAATTATCCATTTAAATGTATGATATGCAAATGAATAAAAGGAGAAGTGAGATTAACTTCATTGAGACATAAACCCAGCAACAAAGATAACCAAACGACATCTAGAGGGAAACAGTCAATGTTTATATGTTGTGGTTGTCTCAATATTTGGCTTTTAAGATGGGATTAATGCTAAGATTTTTCTACCCACAGCACAGGCACTTGTCTCTGAAAAAAAATATTCCTAGAAAAACACTGCAAGATTAACATTGCCATTTTGCTGTGAGACCACGAAATAATTTCTGATTTACCTACTTGGAAGGCCTGCTACAAATGATTTCAACAACAAAAAAGGCATGTTATATACCATTTTGTAGAAAATTTAATGCAGATTTATGATATAACAATAGCTGTATTTGGCACATCTTTTATGAAGTTTCAGATATTGAGGCTTTTCAACTTCATGAAATTTGATTTTGCTTTGTAACTGTTCTGATCAGAGCTCCACTAATGAGTCTTAAGTAGAAAAAAGGTGCATCCGGTGTCATAAATTATACCTCTGGAATCTTTCTCATTTTTTGTATCTAACAAAGGTTAATGCATTTAATTAGCCAATTCCTACTATACAAATCATATTATTTGCACAACGGTTTGGAATTTTCATTTTTTGATGCTCTTAAAAGTTTGTATTTAATTTGGCCTTCTAACTGTTTTAAATCAAGTGTCACTGATGAGTTTTATGTATATAAAAGTGTGATAGGCGTACAAAGTTTTAAGTCTGGTATCTATTTTCAGTCTAATATATTAAAGATTTAATGAATTTTTAAAACACACCATTGATTTCTGTTGTTAATTTTTCTTGCAGAAATTGCTGCAAGTGACAGCAGTCCATGATAGTCAATTTCTTTAAAGAAATCAATGGTCAAATCATGGACAATTTCTATAAACAAGCAATGGTCAATGGACAGTTTCTATAAACTTATAAGGGAAATCTATTAATAAAATGTACCTGTAAGAACGTATGACAGTCCACAATAGTCGGATTATTCACAATTTCTTTAAAAACATCTGTTATTTCTGTAAATGATTTACAAGCCAATAATTTGTCTCTGTTCTGTATGACTAACATTGCACTAACTCTGTATAATATCTTAGCACCTTCATAAAACAAACAGTCCCATATTCTATATACGGTCTGGAAAATAAAAATCAATACTCAAAAGACTTTGTACACAGATAGGTTATCTATAATGGAAAATATAAAACTCTAGCTAGTGTGTAAGAAAACAGGTTTTTTTTCATGTATAAATTTGAATGAACCTAAAATTGGGATTACACAGTTATAGTTTGAGTACACCATCTAATGTCATGAATGTTTTCAAGGATTATAAACTTAAAGGAATGAAATAAAGGAATATTTTATAGTTGAAGAAACTGTCTTGTTGTAGATAAACTTGTGCCCTTCATTTTTGTTTGTTTCTTGTTTCAACATGATAAAAAGAACACAGTTAGACTCTTGTAAACATAAAGATAAGTTTTAATAATGAGGTTGGAAATGACTGTAGTAATATCTGAACATTAAGTTTTCCTATCTAATTAAATGGTCGTTCGAAAAATCTGGTGGCAAATTTATTTGCTGTAACTCATATAAAGCCTTTTCTCTAATGAGAAAGGTAAATATGCTAGATATACTAACTGGAGGTGTGATGAGATGATAAAAGCACTGAATTTTCACCTTGACAACATTTATGTACATTTCGGCAATAAAGTTTATCTACAGATTGTAGGTATTCCTATGGGCACCAACTGTGCCCCTTTAATAGCAGACCTGTTCTTTTACTGTTATGAATCACAGTTTATGGCCAAACACAGTAAAGAACCGTCTAAATTCCATTTAATTGATAAATTAAACAACACTTACCGTTATCTTGATGCTATTTTTTCGTTAAATAATCAAGAATTCTCTAAATATACTGCTGAAATTTACCCAAAGGAACTTACTTTAAATAAATCAAATATTAACAGCAATAATTGTCCTTTCCTAGATTTAGATATTTCAGTATTACACCAGAAACTCTACACAAAAATTTACGACAAAAGGGATGATTTTTCTCTCCTTATTGTTAATTTTCCCTTTTTGGACAGTGATGATCCTTTGGCACCGTCTTACAGTGTTTAAATATCCCAACTCATTTGCTATGCTCCTGTCTGTGGTGACGTTTTGGATTTCAATGAGCGTAATCTATGTATTACTAGTAAATCATTAAGTCAGGGATTTCGTTACCACAAATTACTTAAAACCTTTACTATATTCTTCCATAGATACAAAGATTTGGTCTGCAAGTTGGCTGTACCTGTAGAAAACTTATTTCAAACAGAATAGCACATCCTAAACTTTATGGTGATGTTGTAAACCGAGCCTGGAAATTTAGATACGATCCGGTAACCTTATCAATCCTTTAAATAAACTTATTCTAAAAGGCTACCTATTCAACACTGTAATTAAATCTTTGAATATTGTTTTTATTGGTATAAATATTGATTTTGTTATCAGTAAATTAAAACCATACTAAATATTACACATATGTACTTTCATGGTACTACAATCTGTCTATACCTATAGCTTGGCATTGCACAAGGTCATGTTTTTCTCTGACTGTTAATGACATCTTTACACTAAATCCATTGGATTTTGGATGTGTACCTATTTATATTTTAGTCTAAGATACATGATTTTTTTTATTTGCTGTTATTGGCTTTGAACTAGCTGTCATTAACTGCGAGTACTCTCAGATCTGTACTAGGTCTCTTTTTGTTGTGGGGATGTATAAGTATCCGTCAACGTCTACTTTGTGATTTTGTTAGATGTATTTCTGTTTGTATCCATCTGATGAGTTAAGCCTTTTTCAACTGATTTTTATAGTTTGATCTTATGTTGTGCTGTTACACCACTGTCCCAGATTAGGGGAGGGTTGAGCTATAACGAACATGTTTAACCCCGCCACATTCTTTATGTGCATGTCCCAAGTCATGTGCCTGTAGTTCAGTGGTTATTGTTGGTTCATGTCTGTCATATTTGTTTTTTGTAAATTGTTTTGTTATAAATAAGGCCGTTAGTTTTCTCAATTGAATTGTTTCATATTTTTTATGTCGGGGCCTTTTATAGCAGACCATACAGTATGGGTTTTTCTCATTGTTGAAGGCCGTATGGTTGCCTATTATTGCTTACATCCACTTCTTTTGAACTTTGGTGAATAGTTGTCTTATTGGCAACCATACCACATCTCCTTATTTTCATATTAAGGGGATACAATACAAGGGTTCAGTAATTCCCCCAAAACACCATTAAAGGTACACTATTACCAGATAAATACCAGAAAGGATACAGTAATATCTGAACATTAAGGGTACAATACAAGGGTTCAGTTATTCCACCAAAACACCACAGTGTACCAGATAAATACCAGGAAGGATACAGTAATATCTGAACATTAAGGGTACAATACAAGGGTTCAGTTATTCCACCAAAACACCATAGTGTACCAGATAAATACCAGAGAGGATACAGTAATATCTGAACATTAAGAGGATACAATACAAGGGTTCAGTTAATCCACCAAAACACCATAGTGTACCAGATAAATACCAGAGAGGATACAGTAATATCTGAACATTAAGGGTACAATACAAGGGTTCAGTTAATCCACCAAAACACCATAGTGTACCAGATAAATACCAGAAAGGATACAGTAATATCTGAACATTAAGAGGGTACAATACAAGGGTTCAGTTATTCCACCAAAACACCATAGTGTACCAGATAAATACCAGAAAGGATACAGTAATATCTGAACATTAAGAGGGTACAATACAAGGGTTCATTTATTCCACCAAAACACCATAGTGTACCAGATAAATACCAGAAAGGATATAGTAATATCTGAACATTAAGGGTACAATACAAGGGTTCAGTGATTCCACCAAAACACCATAGTGTACCAGATAAATACCAGGAAGGATACAGTAATATCTGAACATTAAGGGTACAATACAAGGGTTCAGTTATTCCACCAAAACACCATAGTGTACCAGATAAATACCAGAAAGGATACAGTAATATCTGAACATTAAGAGGGTACAATACAAGGGTTCAGTTATTCCACCAAAACACCATAGTGCACCAAATAAATACCAGAAAGGATACAGTAATATCTGAACATTAAGAGGGTACAATACAAGGGTTCAGTTATTCCACCAAAACACCATAGTGTACCAGATAAATACCAGAGAGGATACAGTAATATCTGAACATTAAGGGTACAATACAAGGGTTCAGTTAATCCACCAAAACACCATAGTGTATCAGATAAATACCAGAAAGGATACAGTAATATCTGAACATTAAGAGGGTACAATACAAGGGTCTAGTTATTCCACCAAAACACCATAGTGTACCAGATAAATACCAGAAAGGATACAGTAATATCTGAACATTAAGAGGGTACAATACAAGGGTTCAGTTATTCCACAAAAACACCATAGTGTACCAGATAAATACCAGAGAGGATTCAGTAATATCTGAACATTAAGGATACAATACAAGGGTTCAGTTAATCCACCAAAACACCATAGTGTACCAGATAAATACCAGAAAGGATACAGTAATATCTGAACATTAAGAGGGTACAATGCAAGGGTTTAGTTATTCCACCAAAACACCATAGTGTACCAGATAAATACCAGAAAGGATACAGTAATATCTGAACATTAAGAGGGTACAATACAAGGGTTCAGTTATTCCACCAAAACACCATAGTGTACCAGATAAATACCAGAGAGGATACAGTAATATCTGAACATTAAGGGTACAATACAAGGGTTCAGTTAATCCACCAAAACGCCATAGTGTACCAGATAAATACCAGAAAGGATACAGTAATATCTGAACATTAAGAGGGTACAATACAAGGGTTCAGTTATTCCACCAAAACACCATAGTGCACCAAATAAATACCAGAAAGGATACAGTAATATCTGAACATTAAGGGTACAATACAAGGGTTCAGTTATTCCACCAAAACACCATAGTGTACCAGATAAATACCAGAGAGGATACAGTAATATCTGAACATTAAGGGTACAATACAAGGGTTCAGTTAATCCACCAAAACACCATAGTGTACCAGATAAATACCAGAAAGGATACAGTAATATCTGAACATTAAGAGGGTACAATACAAGGGTTTAGTTATTCCACCAAAACACCATAGTGTACCAGATAGATACCAGAAAGGATACAGTAATATCTGAACATTAAGAGGGTACAATACAAGGGTTCAGTTATTCCACAAAAACACCATAGTGTACCAGATAAATACCAGAGAGGATTCAGTAATATCTGAACATTAAGGATACAATACAAGGGTTCAGTTAATCCACCAAAACACCATAGTGTACCAGATAAATACCAGAAAGGATACAGTAATATCTGAACATTAAGAGGGTACAATACAAGGGTTCAGTTAATCCACCAAAACACCATAGTGTACCAGATAAATACCAGAAAGGATACAGTAATATCTGAACATTAAGAGGGTACAATACAAGGGTTCAGTTATTCCACCAAAACACCATAGTGTACCAGATAAATACCAGAAAGGATACAGTAATATCTGAACATTAAGGGTACAATACAAGGGTTCAGTTATTCCACCAAAACACCATAGTGTACCAGATAAATACCAGAAAGGATATAGTAATATCTGAACATTAAGAGGGTACAATACAAGGGTTTAGTTATTCCACCAAAACACCATAGTGTACCAGATAAATACCAGAAAGAATACAGTAATATCTGAACATTAAGGGTACAATACAAGGGTTCAGTTAATCCACCAAAACACCATAGTGTACCAGATAAATACCAGAAAGGATACAGTAATATCTGAACATTAAGAGGGTACAATACAAGGGTTCAGTGATTCCACCAAAAACCATAGTGTACCAGATAAATACCAGAAAGGATACAGTAATATCTGAACATTAAGAGGGTACAATACAAGGGTTCAGTTATTCCACCAAAACACCATAGTGTACCAGATAAATACCAGAGAGGATACAGTAATATCTGAACATTAAGGGTACAATACAAGGGTTCAGTTAATCCACCAAAACGCCATAGTGTACCAGATAAATACCAGAAAGGATACAGTAATATCTGAACATTAAGAGGGTACAATACAAGGGTTCAGTTATTCCACCAAAACAACATAGTGTACCAGATAAATACCAGAAAGGATACAGTAATATCTGAACATTAAGAGGGTACAATACAAGGGTTCAGTTATTCCACCAAAACACCATAGTGTACCAGATAAATACCAGAAAGGATACAGTAATATCTGAACATTAAGAGGGTACAATACAAGGGTTCAGTTATTCCACCAAAACACCATAGTGTACCAGATAAATACCAGAAAGGATACAGTAATATCTGAACATTAAGAGGGTACAATACAAGAAGCTCTTTAGAACCTGAACAGCTTACCTGATAAAAATTTTATATCTATTTTTAATGCTATTTTGTGTATTTTTCCATTTATCTTTTTTTGTAATAATTTTTCATATCATGCTACTGGCTTCAGATGTAAAATTATCGCTAGAAACTAAGGGAAAACATGCCCTTGTCAATGTAAACATCAACAACGTCAAATGGAAAATAGTGACAAACAGGTTATCAATGGTCTTTCAAACTCAAGAATGTCGTCCTTCGATAAGATTGTACCTGAAAAACAACCTCTCGTTTGAAAAATCATTGATAATCTATAATTACCAAATAATGCAATCAGCTACATTTGCTCATTTGTAAATATTATTTAGTTATGTTAGTGACATTAATGTAGATCTTTGTAAGCATTATAAGCATAATAAGATCTACAAATAGGTCAATATGGCAGGAATTGTTAATTGACTCCTTGTGGAGTTATTGCCCTAAAAATGACCATTTTACTCATTTTTTTAATTTTCTAAAAGAAACTATAATAGTTAGGAGAGCAGCAGTAATTAGCAAAAATACCAGACGGACAAACACGCAGTATTTCTATGTCCCCAACAAAGCGTAGCCTGAGGGACAATCGGGTGAATATCCCTAATGTGCCTCAAAGTGAGGAACTCAACTATAAATAGAAATAAAAAACCCATATGCAAGGTTATGGGGTATTATGCTATTTTTAGTAATTGACTGAGCTTAACCATTTGTGCTTTTTGAAGAGCAAAATAAAGTACAATAAAGATGTAAAACTTTGGAGTTATTAAATGTTTGTAAAGAACTGAACTTCCAGAGAATTTAATTATGTAAAAATAAGTATGCCACCTGGGCTACTTAGGTATTTATATATCAGGAAATGCTTGAATAAAAATATATGTTATTGTTATAAAAAAAAAAAAAAAGAAAGAAAAAAAAAAGGTTTTTCAACATGCTGAAGTGGCATTATGAGGGGCCTTTCAGTGTTGCCCAATTTGTGAAAAATTTAATCTCACTTCGTACCCAGAAAATTTAACCACATCAGTGAAAAATTAAATGTCTCTGCTTCGAAACGAGCCATCATACATATCCAAGTTTACGATATGGACAGAGGGATGGAAGAAAAGGCTACCATTATCGGCTACCTGAAATGAATTGTGCATCATGACCCAATTGCATGTCACTGCTTTTACTCTTGTACAGTAACAGTGGTCATGTTGGCTATACAGTGGTCATGTTGGCTTAAATGTAATGTAGTAATGTTTTCCCTATATTGTATATAGCTAAATACAGATTAACAAATGTTTAAAATAGTGGGATGTGATTACTTACTTCTACTGGTAAAACATCAGCAAATAAACATATAAACCATTTTATACCAATCAGACACCATGAGACACTATGTTTCTCAATGTGAGCATAAACTTCTGGATCTTTCCATCTGTAAAATTGAAAATAATCTTGAATCATTTAACATATGAACTGTTAAGTAATTATTCTGAACATAAAAATTTCAAAAGTTGGATTTTCCCTTGCTATACATTTGCTAAATTTTATAGTGAAGACGCATAAAAGTTGAAACAGATTACCACCTTTAATTGATGCGCTTTTTGTGGCCTTTTTGATAACTCTTCACAAGGAAAAATATTTGTTGGAAATAGTGTTTCATTACAAGCTTAATATCAAGGATTATGTTTTTACCAGATGAGGCAGATTTAAATTCTGTTGTGCTATCACAGCATACCATAATAACAAATGACTGGTAGGAAAATTTACCTTTTTACAACATATAAATGTACACATATATTAGATATTCAAGTAGTCCTTGCCTTTTGAATGCATGCAATCTGTAATAACATTATGTTCATGTTTTTGAAAAGTTATATACATTTTGTGAATATTTTTGAACATACTGTAATACAGATCCAAATGTTTCCTTCACTACATTTTACAGTCTTTTGTGCTGTACGCTAATGGGAGTTGTGGTATCTCTCTTGCATGTTTTATTTGTTGGAGTTTGAATAGCAGGGTTTGTTCTAATGGGTGTTCCTCAGAAATGTTGGATAATACCTCCTTATGGTGGATTTCAAAAGTTGCAGAATCAGATAAGTTACTCAAGATAGTCAATTATAAATAAAAAAACTTCATCAATAAATTTTTTTTCAAGGGAATTGGTATAGCATTATCTTCAACCAGTCTTAGTACTATTAGAATCTTGTAAATTTTTCCACAGGATATATTTCCTGGATGCATAGATTATCTGGAATAAATCTCAAACTTGATCTTGCTGATTTGCTAAAATTTTGTAACTCATGACAGGCCAAATTTCTGTGAAAACTGATTCAACTAGAAAAAAAACTCCACCTTCATCTGTAAATACAGATTGTAAACATATTCAATAATTATGTCGATATCTATATATTTATTGCAACTTTTGTTTGCTGGGGCATAATAAAGAAAAATATTTCTCAAGAATAAATAAAGAGCTGTGCCATGAGCGGATGATACGCCCGTCGCTTTTTCAAAGAATAAAGTTCCATTACTACTCAATGTCATATCAGAAATTTATAAAAAACTAAAAGAAGGTTATTTTAATAGATATAAACCAGTCACCAAAGTTTCATGAAAACTGCTCAAAGAAATTTTGAGTTATTATCCGAAAACTGGAAAATTCCCCCTTTTTTAATGAATAAAACCCCATTAACTCGAAAATTAAAATCTAAAATTTATAAAAATAGAAAGGGAGCTCATGTCAATAGATATAAACAATTCACCAAAGTTTCATGAAAACTGCTTAAAGCATTTTTGAGTTATTGTCCGAAAACTGGAAAATCCCCCTTTTTTGATGAATAACACCCCACAACTCGGAAATGTAGAATCTAAAATTTATAAAAAATCGAAAGGCAGCTCACGTCAATAGATATAAATAATTCATCAAAGTTTCATGCAAATTGGTTAAAAAAGTTTTTGAGTTAATGGACGACATGTTGACGACAGACGACGGTATACCATAATACGCCTACAACGGCAAAAATTAGTTCAACATTCTGTCATTTGTGGAAAATTTAAAGAAAATCAAAATCCTTTCAATATGCACACCATTAGTAATAAAGTATTAACACTCTACAAAATATAAAGGTTCTAGCTTGAAAACTGTAGAGAAGTTAGCTTGACAAACCATATACCTTGCATGCATAATTTTAACAAAAAAGACAATAGTTCAAGTCCTTGTTATTTGTGGTAAGTTTACAAATAGGCACACCTCTAATATTGACATCACTTTTTGGGAATAGATTATTTTCATATGATATAAATTTTGCTATTTTAACATCTGTTCAGAAATATATCAGTGACACTCATCATTTTGTTTGAAAAATATCTTTTTTTTTTTTTTTTCTTTTTTTTCCAACATTACTTCATTTATTCCACTTAGTGATGCTTGCAAACCTTGTTGTTTATATATATTTCTAATGACTTATAAATGGTGTTGATATATACATGTCTCAGGGTACTTGAATAACTGATGATTAATTGCCTACATACTTGACTATAATATACATTTTGTAATTAACCCATTTAAATGTGCTTGTTTGTGTATGCTCATTTGTAGCATGCATTAATCAACTGTAAATCTACAATTTGAATACAGTTGTTAATATATGATTTATACCTTGTACATGTAATGTGGAGAGAGTTTTTATAGGCTTGGCCTGTTGTTCAATCCTTTTCATATCCTAATGTATAAAATAGGATTAAAATCAACACATTTAGTACATAGGTCCAGAAATCTTTCAAATGATTTCGGTAATTTTTTTAGAACTAGAAAGCCAGGAAACACTAGTGTTTTATTTAATATGGTACACTCATTTACACTGTTTAAGGTGGCTCGAGGGTATAAATCCATTTTTTTTTTAAATATAGGATTTTGCTATTTTTTTCTATAAATGAACTTTATCATATACTTAAAAGAAAAACAAAATTAAAAAAATGGGGTCACCGTTCATTTAAACTCACAATCTGCCTTTCAAAAGAAGCATGCATTTTTTTTACGGTACTTTTTTTCTGTTGAACTAATAGGAGAAATAGAGGTAATACCGAAATAAAAAAAGAACTAAATTACAGAAATCGCTTAAATTTTACAATTGTTTAGTTAAAGTACAGCTTATTTGAAAACAATAATAAAAAATATAGGTCACCGATGAGTTAAAAAAAAAATATTTCAATTTTAATGCAAAAAAATGGGGTTTTTTTTGCACCAAAGGGAGATAATTTGGAGCTTTTTCAATGATATAAACATTTTAAAAGTTATCTGGGGCCAAAATGAATCGAAATTTTTTGGCCAATTTTTGTACCATATCATAAAGTAACAACTAATAGTGTAATAAATAAAATTTGTAATGAAAAAAAAAAATGTTTAATTTTTTGCTGAAATATTTGTACCCTCTAGCCTCCTTTAATCACCTATTGTTGTGCAGATATCTATTGTCACCATATTGTCCATGTCAATCAAAACAACTCACTAATATTATTACATGGGGTGAACATCTCAAACATTTATCCAAACTTAGTTTATTTTGGCATCTTCTGTGGAAATGAAAATAAAAAATCTCAAAATCCAGAAAAAACTTTTGGAAACATAAATGCATTTAAAATCTAATTATCTAGTTCCTGCCATGTCTTTAAAACACTTCCAGGTGCACATGTTTGTCTGTACTGAGAGTTAGTTTCGTGGTGTAAACACCGCCATATTTGTCAATTCCTTCTGATTACCCTTAAACACAGTAACATGTAAAGCCTGAAAAAAAATTGCAATCAAGATTTTGTAACTTGAAAATGCAATATGTAATCTGACAAAAGGGCTTTGATAATTATGTTAGATCTTTTCAACTTTCATTTAGATTAAAATGTTTTGACCTAAATCCCAAAATACATTTCGGTCAAGCTTTTAGATTCAGTCATCACTGGAAAATCTGACAGTTTACAGACCCTTGCTCTAGTATATATATAACACTCTCAAATGTGTCCATCCCCCCAAACATGTCCAATCCCCCAAATGTGTAAATTCGCCCAAACGTGTCAGACCTCTTTTCCCCCAACTTGGCCAATTATTTACTTCTCTCAAACATGTCCTATTTCTTACTAGGCCAAAGTGTCAACAATTGTTATCCGCTGAAACGTGTCCACTTTAAGACACCAGAATTCTAAAAACATTTAGCGCCAATATGTCATCTGTGACGTCAGTAATGTCTATAGAAAATTCAAAGGATATAATTGAAAATATCGGGTTTCTGTTGGAGTCCAAAGGGAAAAAATAAAACCGCTATCCAAGATTAACTTATCAATACAGATGTACATTTGGCAAAATTCCTGAAGATTAAAAAAAAATACTGAGGAAATATGTTCATGAAACGTAACAATTAATCTATATGATTTTTCACAATTTGTTTGCATAGTTTAGGTGCAATCTTTTTTAAAAGGGGGGTTCCAAAACATTCAAGTCATATAAAAAGGGGGGTTCCAACCATATGTCCCCATACAAAAGCATTAGTTGTCAAACAAAAAGGGGGGTTCCAACCGCCTGATCCGCCATTGTAGTTAGTTGTATCTATGTATATGTATATATCATATCATTATATTTTGAGTTATTCAGAGGGCATTAGGGGGGATAAGTATTGTACTAACTGATTTTACCATCTTTAAATAAAGTATTAAGTATTATTATTTATTATTATAATATTATAAAGAAGTAAAATCCAAAATGGAGACTTTGTAAAATTTCAGATATGGTCAGAGGTCCAAAATGTGTACTGAAGCTATTTTAAACTAATTCTTATATAATTTGCATACCCTTTAATTACCTAAATGGGATTTGTCCGTTAGAACTTTTCCCTTGCCGTCGTAAGAATGAAAACTTTCAAGCTGCAGGTTATTCCGTTACTTGTAAGCTTCAAATTTTGATCTTTTTAAATTTGACAATGCCCACACTTTTTATTTGACATTCTGTGCCCATTTTGCTTCAAATCGTGGAACCTGGCCCTTTAAAGAGCTATTGCCCTACTGCCCCTTTTTTACAACAACAAAACAGCACCCTTTGAAATTATTACAATCAAGGAAGAACATTCAATAACCTTATCAAGAATTTTCTTTTTGTGCACTTTGAGTCTGAGGTCACTGTAATAATCTCGACTACATTTGATATGCATTTGTGATAACAAGACACTTTTTAATTATTAAAGGTGGATATGATTTGGTATTCATGAAAAAGTCACATTTTGGCATCCTCGATCAACTAGACATGTTTGGGAGGTCAGGGACTTCATATGGACACGTTTGGGGGATTGGACACGTTTCTGAGTGTTACATATATGTACTATCATCCTGCATAATATAAAAGTTCTAGAATAAAAACTTAAGGAGGAGTTAGCTGAACAAACCATGCGACCTATGTGGGATGGACAGTAAGACAGACTGGAGGATGGACAAAAAGACAGATAGATACAAGGAATGATAGAGGGACAGGTGGACTGATAGATAGGGGTAATACAATATGCCCAGTAATTTTGTTGATGGGGCATAGAAATTAGGAAATAACGTTTACAAAATCTTCTCCCCCCCTCCAATTTCAAATGGCCATTCCCTTAGGAGTCACCACAACAAAATTGAGGACTACATGTAGGCTCTCTAAGGATGATGTGTGTCAAGTTTTTGTTCCAATTCACCAAGTGGTATCAGAGAAGATTTTGTAGAAAGTTGATGACAGATGCTGGATGCAAAAGCTACATGTTAGTAAAAAGTATATATATTTTACCTAATAATTTCTCCTAATAATTCCTGGTCAGCCTTCACAGCTTTCATATCAGGGTTGTAATAATCTAGAACAAAACATTGTGTCAAGTAACATTGCTTATGTAGGTTACCAGGTAAAACAATCCTACTTTTTAATTGCAGCCACATTGTTTGTTTGGTACACACAAAACTTTTAAAAAATCTGTCAACAGTATGCAATATGTGGTTTAAATTGGTTTTTATTGAGGCTAGTAAATTTTTCCATGTTTACACTCAATTCTTAATTATTTCTCACTGCTATTAAATCAAATTTTGCTACATCAGAACCAATGTAAGCAGGGTTTGACAATGAATGTAAGAGGTCTTAGAAAATTGATTTTAAGAACAAAAACTTATTACCCTGGTACCACATTTGATCTTGTTTGAACAATGGCTGAAACTTCTTAATATGTCAGCCAGGTGGCCTTATAAATGGGCCTTTTTATTTTCTTAAACTTCTTATTTTAAGAGATATAAATATGTTTTCTTACTTCATTTTCTCTCTTTCATCTTTTTAGGTTCCCAAATTACTTGCCCTATTCATTTAGTATTTCCTGCCAAATACTCTTACATTTATCTTGATGTGTCTTGTGGTTGTCTATATGTTTGTACTGTTCATGACATTATTTCACAGTGACATTGCCAGTTATTTTATGATAATTTTTGTAAGATTTTGTGTGGTTATGGAGTTCTCAAAAGAAAATGTTATTATATGATGGAACATGCATATATATGGATCCTTTTATTACCTACTCCATATGGGAGTTGGGAGAGATAACCTAGAATTATTTGAGACATCCTAGAATACCAGAATATTCTTCTGTTGCAAGTTTTCCACATTAATCATGTTAATACAAAATGCATTTACAAGTAAACAGGAAGAAAGTTTATGTCTGTAATAGGAGGTCACAAATGCAAATACAACATGTACATGTACATGATGTACAACCTTAACTAATTACTAAACCTCCTCAGTTTGAACCTCACATTTTCCTGAAAAATCTGACAATTTAATCCTTTAGCATTGTAGATTTTTGTTTCCTCTTTTATCCTGTTAGTTTCTGGAATTACTTGACCTATTCATACAGTATTTCCTGCCAAGTAATCTAACATTTATCTTGATGTGTATTGTGGTTGCCTATTAAAATGTTTGTATTGTTCATTTCATTTTATGAACATATGAATTTTTTGGTAGTTAATTGGTTTTTCTTTGTTATAACTACTAACCTGGTAATAAGTCATTGATAAGGGTATCCATCAACCAAAATACTTTTTCTTCATCTTTAATAAGCAGTAATAATAAACCAACAATGAAGTTCAATCCCTAGAAAATAAATGTAATAATACACCATAAATAAAGTTTAATCCCTAGAAAAATAAACATCATAGATAAAAAACTCATCAAATATACCAGGCTGGTAATTCGGTATGCCAAAAGCATGTTTTTGTCATCCGTGGTTCACAAATCAAAAGTTAAAAATTAATAAATAATGAAACTGATTACGAGTGCATTATCATTACATAAAGTACAAAATCATTCCTCTTTTGGAATATTGTATCATCGACCAGTTTCTACAGGAATTTGGATATTTGAGCATCTTAGTTTAGTTAGGTGGGGTGTCTAATTTAAAATCATATAGAATTTTTTAATAATTTGTCAAAATGTAGTTTATATCATGCTTTTTTCAAAAATATAATAAAAGGTAAGGGTCACTGGGCTTTTTTTCACGCTACAGGCTGTGCAAAATTGTCAGATTTTGTATACATTATGCATGGAAAACCAAATTTTGTGTGATAAAAAGAAAACAACACCATAGAATTTTAAGATAAAATATGACGAGATAGCTCTAATAGTACGCTTTCAGATAAGAAAAAGAAAAAATCTGGTCACTAGACTCGCTTTCTTGCTACATAATAAAATAGGTAAATTCACAACACATTCTGTATAAAAGATATTTTATCTCAGTTATCTTCCCTTATGTGGCAATGTTGAAAAAAAAATAATCAAACAAAAATATTCTGTTTTTTGTAAAATACAGCTGTAAAATATGATAAAACACATAATTTTCTATATCAACATGAAAAGTCTCACACATGAATTACGAACTACCCACGAAATTTGCACATTTCATTAAAGATCTAGACTGATTGTTATCTGCTATTTCAAAATCCAACATAGAGGATGACACCCCAGGTACCTCCTTCCTGACCGTGCAACGGCTGCATAGCCAGTCAAGGTTGTTAAAAACTTCCATATATATATATATATATAGGTACCTTAAAAATATTTTCTAGTATAATCATTTATCAACTTGGCAGTAACCTTGGTTGTGGTTTTAGTCTAATATATTGTTTATAATCATTTACCAACCTGACAGTAAATTTGGTTGTGGTTTTTAGTATAATCTAATGTTTATAATTATTTACCAACCTGACAGTAACCTTGGTCATGGTTTTTATGTGCAACAGCACCCAGCACATTTCTGAGAGGTTTACGTAACCCATCTGATGTGGAAAAATAAATATTCTCTGGGAATGTTCTGTGGAGATCTAAAATATAAAATGAATGATCTATTGTGTCCATTAAACTTTAATCCTTTTTTAAACCTGTAATGACATGTTTGACTTACCATGACCTATTGTGTCCATTTAACTTAAATCCTTTTAAAATCTGTTATGACATGGTTGACTTACCAAGATCTCTTGTGTCCATTAATTTTTAATCCTTTTAAAACCTGTTATGACATGGTTGACTTACCATGATCTATTATGTCCATTAATCTTTCATCCTTTTTAAACCTGCTATGACATGGTTGACTTACCATGATCTATTGTGTCCATTAAACTTTAATCCCTTTTAAACCTGTTATGACATGGTTGACTTACCAAGATCTATTGTGTCCATTAAACTTTAATCCTTTTACACCTGTTATGACATGGTTGACTTACCATGATCTATCGTGTCCATTAAACTTTCATCCTTTTTAAACCTGTTATGACATGGTTGACTTACCATGATCTATTGTGTCCATTAAACTTTCATCCTTTGTAAACCTGTTATGACATGGTTGACTTACCAAGATCTATTGTATCCATTAAACTTTAATCCTTTTTAAACCTGTTATGACATGGTTGACCTACCAAGATCTCTTGTGTCCATTAAACTTGAATCTTTTTTAAAACCTGTTATGACATGGTTGACTTACCAAGATCTCTTGTGTCCATTAAACTTAAATCCTTTTTAAACCTGTTATGACATGGTTGACTTACCATGATCTATTATGTCCATTAAACTTTAATCCTTTTTAAACCTGCTATGAAATGGTTGACTTACCATGATCTATTGTGTCCATTAAACTTGAATCCTTTATAAACCTGTTATGACATGGTTGACTTACCATGATCTATTGTGTCCATTAAATTTTAATCCTTTTTAAACCTGTTATGACATGGTTGACTTTCCAAGTTCTCTTGTGTCCATTAAACTTTAATCCTTTTTAAACCTGTTATGACATGGTTGACTTACCATGATCTATTGTGTCCATTAAACTTTAATCCTTTTTAAACCTGTTATGACATGGTTGACTTACCACGTTCTCTTGTGTCCATAAAACTTTAATCCTTTTTAAACCTGTTATGAAATGGTTGACTTACCAAGATCTATTGTGTCCATAAAACTTTAATCCTTTTTAAACCTGTTATGACATGGTTGACTTACCATGATCTATTGTGTCCATTAAACTTTAATCCTTTTTAAACCTGTAATGATTTGGTTGACTTACCATGAACTATTGTGTCCATTAAACTTGAATCCTTTTTAAACCTGTAATGACATGGTTGACTTACCAAGATCTATTATGTCCATTAAACTTTAATCCTTTTTAAACCTGTTATGACATGGTTGACTTACCAAGTTCTCTTGTGTCCATTAAACTTAAATCCCTTTTAAACCTGTAATGAAATGGTTGACTTACCAAGATCTATTGTGTCCTTAAAACTTTCAACCTTTTTAAACCTGTTATGACATGGTTGACTTACCATGATCTCTTGTGTCCATAAAACTTTAATCCTTTTTAAACCTGTTATGACATGGTTGACTTACCAAGATCTATTATGTCCATTAAACTTTAATCCTTTTTAAACCTGTTATGACATGGTTAATTTACCATGATCTATAGTGGCCATTAAACTTTAATCCTTTTTAAACCTGTTATGACATGGTTGACTTACCAAGATCTATTGTGTCCATTAAACTTTCAACCTTTTTAAACCTGTTATGACATGGTTGACTTACCAAGATCTATTGTGTCCATAAAACTTTAATCCTTTTTAAACCTGTTATGAAATGGTTGACTTACCAAGATCTATTGTGTCCATAAAACTTTAACCTTTTTAAACCTGTCATGACATGGTTGACTTACCAAGATCTCTTGTGTCCTTTAAACTTTTATCCTTTTTAAACCTGTTATGACATGGTTGACTTACCATGATCTATTGTGTCCATTAAACTTTAATCCTTTTCAAACTTGTAATGACATGGTTGACTTACCATGATCTATTGTTTCCATTAAACTTAAATCCTTCTTAAACCTGCTATGATATGGTTGACTTACCATGATCTCTTGTGTCCATAAACGTTAATCCTTTTTAAACCTGTTATGACATGGTTGACTTACCAAGATCTATTGTGTCCATTAAACTTTAATCCTTTTTAAACCTGTTATGAAATGGTTGACTTACCATGCGCTATTGTGTCCATTAAACTTTAATCCTTTTTAAACCTGCTATGACATGGTTGACTTACCAAGATCTATTGTGTCCATTAAACTTTGATCCTTAGTAAACCTGTTATGACATGGTTGACTTACCATGAGCTATTGTGTCCATTAAACTTTAATCCTTTTTAAACCTGCTATGACATGGTTGACTTACCAAGATCTATTGTGTCCATTAAACTTTGATCCTTTTGACTAAGTAACAGTTTTTTGTATGTATCAGGATTTCTTTTCATTTTCTCATCAGCTCCACTTACACACATCCAAACCTGAAATACAATCACTGTAACAGTTCTATGCTTATCATCAACTAATATTCTTTATGGATATCCCTCTAGTGAACTGTTATAGCAAAGAACACTTAAATAGTACAGCTTTTTTTTCTTCTCTTTTTGTCCATTGAAAACTGCAAAGTGGTCTATTAATTAGGAGTTAAAATTTCAAATTTTTTAGGCCGAACTGGTCAAGGAGTTTTATTTTCTTATTTTTTCCTTTTCTTTAGTTTAGATGAAACTTACATGAGGGAAAACTTCCCAGCTTTGCTGTACTTGTATAAGTATATATACAATATAGGTGCACTGTACTTGTATAAGTATATATACAACATAGGTTTACTGTACTTGTATAAGTATATATACAATATAGGTTTACTGTACTTGTATAAGTATATATACAATATAGGTGTACTGTACTTGTATAAGTATATATACAATATAGGTTTACTGTACTTGTATAAGTATATATACAATATAGCTTTACTGTACTTGTATAAGTATATATAAAATATAGGTTTTCATCAGATGAATTGATAAAACATAATTACAAACTTATGAAATATTTGAACTTTTAAACATTTAAATTATGACTAAGATGAGTGAGTGACAATGTTTTATATTCAGATCTGTACCAAAGGGAACCAGATTTGTTAAGGTTTTATTTTCAGCAGATAGTCTTTGCCCAAACCAAGGCAACCAGGTTCAATATTATGAAGCTGTATTCAGCAGACAATCTTTATGCAAGGTTTTATAAATAAACTGTTATCACAGAGATATGTCTCGCTTTTTTGTTATTTCGATAATGCAAATGTTGAAATTAAAATAGCAACATTTTAACATGTAAGTTTTGCAAATATTCAAAGTCAATAAACCATGACTGAAGGTAAATGGCTAAACAATCTCCTTGGAAATGAGATGTATCAATGCTAATACAACTGCATACCAAATACCATTGACTTATCATAAGTAGTTCTCTTTAAACAAACCTAAACACAAACTAATAAATGTAAACTAAGCAAAATTTCAAAGTCAATTAACCATAACTGAGGGGGCAGGGTCAAATAATCTCCATGGTAATAAGATGTGCCAATGCTAATACAACTGCATACCAAATATCATTGACCTACCATTCGTGGTTCCCAATAAACCGACTTAATCACAAACTAATACATGAAAACTAAGCAAAAGTTTCAAAGTCAATAGACCATGACTGAGGGGGTGGGGCCAAATAATCTCTAGGGAAATGAGACATGCCAATGTTTATACAACTGCATACCAATTATCATTAACTTACCACTAGTGGTTCCCCATAAACTCACCTAATCACAAACTAATACACGAAAACTAAGCAAAAATTTTAAAGTCAATAGACCATGACTGAGGGGGCGGGGTCAAATAATCTCCATGGAAATGAGATATATCCAATGCTTAAACAACTGCATACCAATTATCATTAACTTACCACTAGTGGTTCCCCATAAACTCACCTAATCACGAACTAATACATGAAAACTAAGCATAAATTTCAAAGTCAATAGACCATAACTGAGAGGGCAGGGCCGAATAATCTCCATGGAAATGAGATGTGCCAATACTAATACAACTGCATACCAAATATCTTTGACTTATCACTAGTGGTTCACCATAAACTAGACCTAATCACAAACTAATACATTGTTGACGCCGCCGCTGTCACTGACGCCGGAAACAGCATACCTATGTCTCGCTTTTTGACTCCGTCAAGCGAGACAAAAAACACAAACTTTATATTCCTCAGTAATATCTTAATCATAATTTGTTCTGAAAGAAAATCTCATTTCATGAAGGAGGTTTAATAACAGTGTAGTGTGACTCTAGGAGATGGATTGTCAATTCAGTAAAGATTTTCCTTTCCAATAGTTTCTATTGGTCACGTTTATAGACGTGGGGTTTACTTCAATGAGACATCAATCCATCAACATTAATAACCAACAGACATCTTGAGGTCAACATACAGCCTGGAGGACAGGATTTTAGAAACCACCAAAGATCTGCCATCACATTTCACTCTGACATAAAATTATTTTCTTACCATTGCACGGTGTCCATTTGGAATGCCTTTCCTGCAAAATCTTTTCACTGAAACAAGAATTCAGAGATATTCAATACAAATCCTCCATTTCATACACATCTTACAGTAAAATTATCCAGCCATTACATTACTTGAATTTTGGTGAAAAGTTTAACAGTGATATTGTCTTCAAACATCTAGATTCTGAAACAGTAAATTAGTATTTTCTTGAAGATAGAATCTATAGAAGGCGACACTGACCAGGTTATTTTCTTCTCCATGTAGCTATCTTGTATTAGTGTTGGTGAAAAGGGTATATGTGCAATTGGATAACAGAGTTTTTACCAGAAACGAGGCTAGAACATTCAAGCAGTATATTCTGGTATTAATTATTTAAAATTAAGAAGCCCTACTAAAAACCTTAAGACTGAATATATGTAACCACCTGTCAGTCCTAAGGTCATATACAGTGAATACATGTGACTATGTCTCAGTCCTAAGGTTAAATACAGTATATGTTTGTGACCACCTCTTAGTCCTAAGGTTAAATACAGTGAACATCTGTGACCACCTCTCAGTCCTAAGGTTAAATACAGTGAATGTCTGTGACCACCTCTCAGTCCACATGTCATAGACAATGAATGTATGTGACCACCTCTCAGTCTTAGGTCATATGAAATGAATGTCTGTAACCCCTCTTAGTCCTAAGGTCATATAAAGTGAATGTATGTGACCCCTCCCAGTCCTAAGGTCATATACAGTGAATGTCTGTGACTACCTATAAGTCATAAGGTCATATACAGTGAATGTAGGTGACCCCTCTCAGTCCTCATGTCATATACAGTAAATGTCTGTGACCACCAGTCAGTCCTATGGTAATATACAGAACCTGTCCGTGACCACATCTCAGTCCTGAGGTCATATACAGTGAATGTATGTGACCCCTCTCAGTCCTAAAGTCATATACAATGAATGTCTGAGACTACCTCTCAGTCCTCATGTCATAAACAGTGAATGTCTGTGACAACCTATCATTCCTAAGGTCATACACAGTGAATGTCTGTGCCCATCTCTCAGTCCTAAGGTTATATATAGTGAATTTATGTGACCACCTCTCAGTCCTCATGTCATAAACATTGAATGTCTGTGACAACCTATCATTCCTAAGGTCATGCACAGTGCATGTCTGTGACCCCTCTCAGTCCTAAGGTCATAAACAGTGAATGTCTGTGACCACCTCTCAGTCCTCATGTCATAAACAGTGAATGTCTGTAACCACCTCTCAGACCTAAGGTCATATACAGTGAATGTATGTGACCCCTCTCAGTCCTAAAGTCATATACAGTGAATGTCTGCAACTATATCTATTAAGTCATCATGTCATAAACAGTGAATATCTGTGACCACCTCTCAGTACTAAGGTCATATACAATGAATGTCTGTGACCATCTCTCAGTCCTAAGGTCATAAACAGTGAATGTATGTGACCTCTCTCAGTCCTAAGGTCATATACAGTGAATATCTGTGACCACCTCTCAGTCCTCATATCATAAACAGAGAATGTCTGTGACCACCTCTCAGTCATAAGGTCATATACAGTGAATGTTTGACCACCTCTTGGTCCTAAGGTCATAAACAGTGAATGTTTGTGCCCACCTCTCAGTCATAATGTCATATACTGTGAATGTGTGTGACCAACTCTCAGTCCTCATGTTATAAACAGTCTGTGACATCATCTCAGTCCTAAGGTCATATACAGTGAATGTCTGTGACCACCTCCCAGTCCTCATGTCATAAACAGTGAATGTATGTTACCCCTCTCAGTCCTAAGGTCATATGCAGTGAATGTCTGTGACAACCTCTCAGTCCTCAGGTCATATACAGTGAATGTATGTGACCCCTCTCAGTCCTAAGGTCACATACAGTGAATATCTGTGACCACCTCATAGTTCTAAGTCCTAAGTTCATATAAAACAAATGTCTGAGACCCCTCTCAGTCATCACTACATATATAGTGAATGTTTGTGACCACCTCTCAGTCTTCAGGTCAAATACAGTGAATGTCTGTGACCACCTCTCAGTACTTTGGTCCTAAACAGTGAATGTCTGTGACCCCTCTCAGTCCAAAGATAATATGCAGAGAATGTTTGTGACCACATCTCAGTTTTAAGGTTAAATACAGTGAATGTCTGTGACCATCACTCAGTCCTAGGGTTAAATACAGAGAATGTCTATGACCACCTCTCAGTCCTAATGTCATATATAGTGAATGTCTGTTACCACCTCTCAGTCCTAAGGTCATATACAGTGAATGTCTGTAAACACCTATAAGTCATAAGGTTTAATACAGAGAATGTCTTTGACCACCTCTCAGCCACGAGGTTAAATACAGTGAATGTCTGTGACCATCTCTCAGTCCTAAGGTCATATACTGTGAATGTCTGTGACCATTTCTCAGTTCTAAGGTCATAAACAGTGAATGTCTGTCAACACCTATAGGTCATAAGATTAAATACAGTGAATGATTGTCACCAACTCTCAGTCCTAAGGTTAAATACAGAGAATGTCTGTGACCACCTCTCAGTCATAAGGTTAAATACAGTGAATGTCTGTGACCACCTATAATTCATAACATTAAATACAGTGAATGTCTGTGACCATCTCTCAGTCCTAACATCATATACTGTGAATTTCTGTGACCATCTCTCAGTCATAAGGTTAAATTCAGTGAATGTCGGTGACCACCTCACAGTCCTCATGTCAAATACAGTGAATGACTGAGACCACCTTTCAGTCCTAAGGTCATACAAAGTGAATGGATGTGACCACCTCTCAGTCCTAAGGTAATATAAAGTGAATGTATGTTACCCCTCTCAGTCTGAAGGTCATAAACAGTGAATGTATGTGACCCCTCTCAGTCCTTTTAAGGTCATATTCAGTGAACGTCTGTGACCACTTCTCAGTCCTAATGTCATATACAGTGAATGTCTGTGACCACCTCTCAGTCCTAAGGTAATTAATAGAGAATGTCTGTGACCACCACTCAGTCCTAAGGTCATATACAGTGAATATCTACGACCACCTCTCAGTCCTAAGGTCATCTGTGATCATGTCTCAGTCCTAAGGCCATAAACAGGGAATGTCTGTGACCACCTCTCAGTCCTAAGGTCGTATACAGTGAATGTATTTAACCATATCTAAGTCCTCATGTCATCAACAGTGAATGTATGTGACCTCTCTTAGTCCTAAGGTCATATACAGTGAATATCTGTGACCACCTCTCAGTCCTCGTATCATAAACAGAGAATGTCTGTGACCACCTCTCAGTCCTAAGGTCATATACAGTGAATGTTTGACCACCTCTTGGTCCTCAGGTCATAAACAGTGAATGTTTGTGCCCACCTCTCAGTCCTAATGTCATATACTGTGAATTTGTGTGACCAACTCTCAGTCCTCATGTTATAAACAGTGAATGTCTGTGACATCTTCTCAGTCCTAAGGTCATATACAGTGAATGTCTGTGACCACCTCCCAGTCCTCATGTCATAAACAGTGAATGTATGTTACCCTCTCAGTCCTAAGGTCATATGCAGTGAATGTCTGTGACCACCTCTCAGTCCTCAGATCATATACAGTGAATGTATGTGACCCCTCTCAGTCCTAAGGTCACATACAGTGAATATCTGTGACCACCTCATAGTTCTAAGTCCTAAGTTCATATAAAACAAATGTCTGAGACCCCTCTCAGTCATCACATTATATATAGTGAATGTTTGTGACCACCTCTCAGTCTTCAGGTCAAATACAGTGAATGTCTGTGACCACCTCTCAGTACTTTGGTCCTAAACAGTGAATGTCTGTGACCCCTCTCAGTCCAAAGATAATATGCAGAGAATGTTTGTGACCACATCTCAGTTTTAAGTTCAAATACAGTGAATGTCTGTGACCATCACTCAGTCCTAGGGTTAAATACAGAGAATGTCTATGACCACCTCTCAGTCCTAATGTCATATATAGTGAATGTCTGTTACCACCTCTCAGTCCTAAGGTCATATACAGTGATTGTCTGTAAACACCTATAAGTCATCAGGTTAAATACAGTGAATGTCTGTCACCACCTCTCAGTGCAAAGGTTTAATACAGAGAATGTCTTTGACCACCTCTCAGCCATGAGGTTAAATACAGTGAATGTCTGTGACCACCTCTCAGTCCTAAGGTCATATGCTGTGAATGTCTGTGACCATTTCTCAGTTCTAAGGTTAAATACAGAGAATTTCTGTGAACACCTCTCAGTCCTCATATCATTAACAGTGAATGTCTGTGACCACCTCTCAGTCCTAAGGTCATAAACAGTGAATGTCTGTAAACACCTATAAGTCATAAGATTAAATACAGTGAATGATTGTCACCAACTCTCAGTCCTAAGGTTAAATACAGAGAATGTCTGTGACCACCTCTCAGTCATAAGGTTAAATACAGTGAATGTCTGTGACCACCTATAATTCATAACATTAAATACAGCGAATGTCTGTGACCATCTCTCAGTCCTAACGTCATATACTGTGAATGTCTGTGACCATCTCTCAGTCATAAGGTTAAATTCAGTGAATGTTGGTGACCACCTCACAGTCCTCATGTCAAATACAGTGAATGACTGAGACCACCTTTCAGTCCTAAGGTCATATAAAGTGAATGGTTGTGACCATCTCTCAGTCCTAAGGTAATATACAGTGAATGTATGTTACCCCTCTCAGTCTGAAGGTCATAAACAGTGAATGTATGTGACCCCTCTCAGTCCTTTAAAGGTCATATACAGTGAACGTCTGTGACCACCTCTCAGTCCTAAGGTAATATATAGAGAATGTCTGTGACCACCACTTAGTCTTAAGGTCAAATACAGTGAATGTCTGTGACCCCTCTCAGTCCTAAGGTCATCTGTAATCATGTCTCAGTCCTAAGGCCATAAACAGGGAATGTCTGTGACCACCTCTCAGTCCTAAGGTCGTATACAGTGAATGTATGTGACCCCTCTCAGTCCTAAAGTCATATACAGTAAATGTATGTGACCACTTCTCAGTCCTAAGGTCATATACAATGAATGTCTGTGACCACCTCTCAGTCCTAAGGTTATATACAGGGAGTGTATGTGACCCCTACCAGTCCTCAGGTCATATACAGTAAACGTCTGTGACCACTTCTCAGTCCTAAGGTCATATACAGTAAACATCTGTGACCACCTCTCAGTCCTAAGGTCATATACTAGGAGTGCAAGTGACCCCTCTCAGTCCTAAGGTCATATACAGTGAACTTCTGTGACCACCTCTCAGTCCTAAGGTCATATACAGTGAACGTCTGTGACCACCTCTCAGACCTCGTGTCATATATAGTGAATGTCTGTGAACACCTCTCAGTCCTCAGGTAATATACCAAGAATGTCTGTGACCACCTCTCAGTCCTCAGGAAATATAGAGTGAATGTCTGTGACCACTTCTCAGTAGTCCCATGGTAATATACAGTGAATATATGTTACCCCTCTCAGTCCTTAGGTCATATACAATGAATGTCTGTGACCACCTCTCAGTCCTAAGGTCATAAACATTGAATGTATGTGACCTCTCTTAGTCCTTAGGTCATATACAGTGAATGTCTGTGACCACCTCTCAGTCCTCGTGTCATATACAGTGAATGTCTGTGACCAGCTCTCAGTCCACAGTTCTAATACAGTAAACATCTGTAACCACCTCTCAGTCCTCAGGTCAAATACAGTGAATGTCTGTGACCACCTCTCAGTATAAGGTCATATGAAGTGAATGTCTGTGACTCCTCTTAGTCCTAAGATCAATTGAAGTGAATGTCTGTTAGGGGTCATCCATAATTGTCAACCATTATCCAAAGTGTACAAAACGTACACTTGGGGGGAGGGGGTTAAAAAATCAACATTTTTACCGTACGCTTTTTTTTTTTCCGGAATTTTTTCCCATTCATCAAAACCAACAAAACAACAAAATGGTATCTTTATACTCTTATTCTGACAAAACACAAGCACCACAGACAGATGTTATCAAATAAAACAGTCAGATATGTTTCAGTTTATTTTCAATGCAAATTTCTATATTAAACTAAATTGTAATAGATAGGATCTTCTTTTTATTAAGAATGATCGATTGATTCTTGTCTTGAAATCTGAAAATGGTCGATGTACACTTTTTGAGGGAGGGTGGGGGGTCTGAAAAAGTGTATGTTTTGTACACTTTGGAAAATGGTTGACAATTATGGATGAACCCTTACCCCTCTCAGTCCTAAGGTCATATAAAGTGAATATCTGTGACCACTTCTCAGTCCTAAGATAATATACAGAGAATGTCTGTGACCACCTCTCAGTATTTAGGTCAAATACAGTGAATCTCTGACCATCTCTCAGTCCTAAGGTCAAATACAGTGAATGTCTGTGACCATCTCTCAGTCCTCAGTTCAAATACAGTGAATGTCTGTAACCCTATCATTCCTAAGGTCATATGAAGTGAATGTCTGTGACCTTTCTCAATCCTAAGGTCAAATACTGTGAATGTCTGAGACCAAGTCTCAGTTCAATGTTCACACACAGTGAAGTCAATATCTGGGACTAACCTCTTAGTCCAACGGTCACATTTCCTGGAAGGCCTAATGAGAGATGAAACTCATAATTTTATACTTTTTGAAGACTTTAAAACTTTGAATTTAAGTATATTTTTTAGACTCTGTTTGTCAACATGCAGTTGTGAAAAATGTAAAGAATGTGTATTGATTCTGTTAACATATGTTACTTTCTATTGATTTACATGTAATTACACTTCAAGTTGGATAATAAGCCTTCTATACAAACATTTATGTAAATCTTCATATACTCATATTTGTAATCAATTTTAAATAATGGAAATATTATTGGATTTTTTCCCTATCAAAACCAAATCTCAAGTTGGGAACCTTGTCAGTGGTTAACTTTATGTTTTAGTCCTTGACAGAAGGACAAGGTTCACTTTTGACCAAATATGGCCTTGAATTTCAATTTTATTATAAAATATCAAAAAGGCCATAATTTGGTTTTTAAATGAATCTATTTCAAAAGTCTTAATGCTAGGTAAAACAAATATCTTCTAAACTGTACATTAATTTACAGGCTCCAAAGTCAGCACATTCTTGATATATTTTCAAAATACAATAAATGATCTTGTGCATTTTTCTAAACTAAAACTTTAGGAAAACCTTGGCCGCAAATTACGATCTGAAATGATCTGTAACAAAACAATGCCAATAATGATATTGAATCCCTAGATGACAAAAACTACCGATCAGGGGTTGGTGCAAAAGTAAGTTATGGTAAAAACTGTTATAAGTTGTGGAAAAATTTTACCAAAACTAACGTAACAACACAAATAATGCATAATTAAGGGGTCATTACTTTGTAATTGATAATGTGACATGCCAATTAGAAGTTATTATGTATTAATAGCAATATCAAAAATAGTTCTATTTTAAATTTGTAGTATTTTGGCCTGATTAAAATAAACCATTATTGGCATTAAAATTTTAGGGCCAATCTTAACCCTTTGTGAACCTACGAGACCTCTTTTGTCATTCATGACAGATCATTGACAGATGCTGTTTAACATTCATACTTCATACTTCAAAACTTTCCTAGACATAGGGGATTAAATCTTATCATTGTTAATACACTTCATCTAATGGACAGTTTGTTGATCTCTAGATGTATTTGATTTTTGTGTTGTGAGGTTGCTTACATCTCCTTTAATTCCAGTTATCATGGTTAAATTAATTATTATTTTCAAGTGTTATGTAAAGTTATGAAAAGAAATTGCATAACTATATGTAGAAAAAAAATATAAGAATTACCGATAATGCAGATTAAAGCAAGAAAAATGTACATATGTTCTATGCATAAGAAGTTAACTTTTGCCTCTGAAATGGAGAGAAATCAGGTGTGAATGGAACTACTGCATTTTACAACTCATACTTTTGAAGTAACACTCTGATTCAGAACTATTGGCTAGAGGTCACTTTTCTCTCGTAAATAAATAAGAACAAGAATATTTGTCCTTAGAGTACCTTATCAGGCTTCCACATTTTCACATTTCTATGTACTAAGTTACAAGTACATTAAAACAAGCTTTTACCCTATCTCAAACCAAAACTTTTACCTATGACATTTCTATGTTCAGTGAATCATGAAATCTAGGTCAAAACCCTAATTTGGCATATACATTAAACATATCACTTCATTATGAATATGTGCACAAAGTTTCAAGTTGATATGGCCATGACCTTACCTAAACCAAAGCATCAAATCATACAGGACGGACAAACTTTGTCCTAACAGGTTGTCAAATATTAACTTCATATTATGGACAAATAACAGCCAGAAATTTATTCTAAGACAATAAACGGGTCCGATATTTCTAACTTATGAATTAGAAATGTATCAAAAAGATGCAGAAGATACCAAAGGAACAAATAAAAAATTATAAGACAAAGAAAAATCTGCCGATTTGACAAAAAATGACATATGACAAAAAGACTAACAACAGCCTACAAAAAACTACAAAGAAAACTAAAGACTCAGCAACAAAGAACCTCCCTAAAAACTGAGGGTGATCTCAGGTGCTCCAGAAGGGTATTTTGGCAAATCATAAGCCAAAGCATCAAAACTGTTTAAAGGAAGTCACAATAGAAGTTCAAATGCTGGTTAGATATTTACCATAAACTATATCATGTATATATGTTGTTATAATATTGTAATTATGATATTTATTTACCTTGGCCTATTCTGTTTTGTGTGGCCTTATAATGTTTTATAGTTAAATTGGGTTATAGTTGTTTACAAAATAATGCTATAATTGTGCAGTTTAGAAATCACTGGAACAATCACAGATACTGATGGAATGATTAGAACTTTCTATTTGACTTACATAATAATTCTGGAATGATCATAATCAATAATGCATAATTTTAACTTCTACAGTATTCTAGAAGTTTCCCTTCTACATTGTTCTAGAAGTTTCCGAGACAACTATATATACAGACACAGAAATTAGACTTATCAGACATTAATATACTTTTATTCTCAGAAGTTCTCTGGAGCTGTTGGATTGACACTTTTATTTACGAACAACATCATACTATCTTGTAAATTATTGGACATATATATTCCATTGTATTCAGTACAGTTAAGAGAAGAATTCCTGATAAAGAAAAGACAAAGGATCGGACATATATTTTAACAGTTAAGTTGGCTTTCGATTTGTATAATATTTCTTCTAAACTTGTGTATAATAAATCTTGTTAAATTTTATTATTGATTTGTGTCTTTTGTTGGCTACAATTTAAAGGTGATTTCTGGTCGTTACAATGTGTACCGTAACATACAAAATCAGTTGAATGAAGTTTACCGTAACTGATGAATATTCCACTGGATATTTAACTGAACAGATAAAATGATAAAGAATAACTTTCAAAGTTTCAAGCATTATATAAATAGTGTGCCATTATGAATCCATCATTCTGCCTCTGAAGAAGGTCCGTGAAGGACCGAAACCTGTCAGGCTATCAATCATCATAAGGTGCTGTTATTTATGTGTTTTGGCATTACCTACTTTTTATTATGCAATATCATATCAATTGGACTGACTCCTCATGCAAGCACTGCTCGAATGTTGCTGCATAGAAATAGAAATTATCCTTGATATCTATATATTTAGTAAATTATCCTTGATATCTATATATTTAGTAATATATTAAAGGTATTTTTTCTTTCTAATGACAAATGTATGCCCCAGGAGGGATTCTAAGGACAGACTCTCCCCCATCCTTGATTTTCATTCAGTGTTGAACCCTGTAAGTTTATTTAAAGGATCAATAAGTTTACTTGGATTGTATCTAAATTTATAAGCTTGATGAACAACATAAGGATGTGCTACCCTGATTTTAATCTACAGGTACAGTCAAACTTCCAAACCAAACCTTTGTGTCTATGAAAGAATTTAGAATAGGTTTCAAGTAAATTATCAATAGATATAAGAAGATATGGTATGAGTGCCAATGAGACAACTCTCCATCCAAGTCAAAATTTAAAAAAAGTAAACCATTATAGGTCAAAGTACGGTCTTCAACACAGAGCCTTGGCTCACATCGAACAGTAAGCTATAAAGGGCCCCAAAAATTACTAGTGTAAAACCATTCAAACGGGAAAACCAAAGTCCATTCTTGTAGCAGTAAAGATATCAATGTTTTCTTTTAAAGAACTATGAAATCATATCTTGGTCAGGTATATATCATTGTATAGGAAATTATTAAATCTCACTGTATTTCCTGTCATGCCTGTACAATTGTATTGTATTGGTAATATTTGGAGAGGACACATTTCCTGTATGTAACTTTATTGAGAAACTTAAATTTGGAGAGGACCATTTTCATTTTCCTGTAGAACAATATTGCATTTTGAAATATAAAATATACAGAGCTCAGGCATAGATAAGTCTTATTTTGCTTTTGGCTCATTGAGATCTAAATTTGTATGTTTCATGGTTTGTCTGCCTTTACTTACTAACTTATTTAGTCCTTGCTATGCCTGATGTCTGTCTGACTTTACTTACTTACTTATTCAGTCCTTGCTATGCCTGATGTCTGTCTTTACTTACTTACTTATTTAGTCCTTGCTATGCCTGATGTCTGTCTTTACTTACTTACTTATTTAGTCCTTGCTATGCCTGATGTCTGTCTTTACTTTACAAAAAATTATGACTTAATCAGGTTGTTAAGCAAAAAAAAAATCAAAGTGTTGCAAATATTGACTTCTAAGTTCTTCTGGTCAATAATTTACAAACTTGGCAAACTTCTCAAGACCACATGTAGTTTACATTTAGATCATAGTAATAGGTAAATTATTAAATCTATCATTTCTATACATTGAGGTCAATAATTATGTATTGAGTTGTATTTATAAATATAAGAAAGTGTATGCTTAATTATGTACATGTAAGACTGAAGTTACTGAGTAGTTTAGTCATTTAAGAGGGTGGGACATTCAATTTAAGGCTAAACCTTGTCTCTGATGGTTTCTTGATCATGGCAGTTTCTGAATTGCCAATACAACTTTTTCTAGATCACTATACATGCTATATATTTTGTCCATTGGTGGGACAGACTGGGGCTTTGGTCAATCATAGAGTAGTTTACATACAAATGGTCTTGGGCATGTTTTAAATCCAAGGCCTGACCCTCCCTTTCACTGAAAAGGTCTTACCATGGTTAAAAAATACAAGGTTTTGGGGTGGACATGAAAAAGTTACTATAATCAATTATTCATGTTATTTGACCTTAAGGTCAAAGGTTATCTTCCTTGGTAAGCAGGTAAGTGACATATCTTCTTTAGGTGGTCAAAGGTAAAGGTCACATGAAGGTAATGAAAATATGCCACATACCATCATATGGTAATATGTCTTGAAGACAAGCATGACAAGCCAAATATTAAAAGCAAATTTCAAAAGAAAAAAAAAATTTTACTCGGAAAGGTTGTTATAGGAAAAAGAACTAGAGAAACTGCAATAAAAAATTATTTCACATTTTACCTCATGTTTGAAATTGAAATTTGTATCTCAAATTTTATTTTTCCACTATATACATGCTATAACTGTGAAAAATTGTCATCTGAGAGCAATTACACCAATAAGGAGTAAATTTATTGTCCAGACATACTGGCATTTGTAGATCTTGTTTTGCTGATCGTTTTTGCTGGTTACAGTTTCTATCCATCTATTATTGTTTTTTTTAATCAGCAAAAATACAAAAATAAGTAAACAAGAGTGCACACGTTGAAATGTCTCGCCTACTATACTGACCATTGATTTTATGTTGATAGTCCTAAATATAAATTTTTACTACAAGTATCACACTAACATTTATGATCCAAGAAAATGAGATCAAGGTCAGATAAACCAAGCCGGAAATACATGTACACCTTTAATACAATCATTCCATACGCCGAATATAGATGACCTATTGCTTGTAGTATGATGAAACAAATCAAACCATGGAAATTTCATACTGACCAATGAACCATTAAAATGAGGTCAATGTCAGATGAACCCTGCCAGACAGACATGTACACCTTAAAATCATTCCATGCATCAAATATAGTTGACATATATATTGCTTATTGTATCTAAGAAACAAAGTTAGCCAGGAAAACTGAACATTGACCAATGAACCATGAAAATGAGGTCAAGGTCAGATGACACCTGCCAGTTGGACATGTACACCTTACAATCTGGCATTACATACACCAAATATAGTAAACTTAACTTAACCTTGTTCACTGATCCATGAAATGAGGTCGAGGTCAAGTGAAAACTGTCTGACAGGCATGAGGATCTTGCAAGGTACGCACATACCACATATTGTTATCCTATTACTCATAATAAGAGAGAAATCAACATTACAAAAAATCTTCACTTTTTTTTCACGTAGTCACTGAACCATGAAAATGAGGTCAAGGACAATGGACATATGACAGACCGAAACTTCATATCATAAGGCATCTATATACAAAGTATGAAGCATCCTGGTCTTCTACCTTCTGAAATATTAAGCTTTTAAGAAATTAGTTAACGCCACAAACTCAGCCTCCGGTTCACTTTCCCTATGTCGAGCTTTCTGCGACAAAAGTCGCAGGCGCAACAAAAATTGTCATTTGCAATAATTTTAAAACTTCCAATTTGGCTGTCTCTCTTACAATGTACCATTTCTAGCATTTAGCATTACTATGTATGTTTTATTTTGGACTGAAATTTTCCATTTGACAGTTACTGTTACCTTTTCAAGACATTATTATTAAGTATATTTTATTTTAAACTCAAATTTTCTGTTTGACAGTCTCTCTTACCTTTTCTGGACTTAGCTATGTACGTTTTATTTTGGACTAAAATTCCCATTTGGCAGTCACTCTTTCTCTATCTGGACTTGACTATGTACATGTATATGTATGTTTTATTTTGGACTAAATTTCCTATTAATTAAAGCCTCTCTTACCTTTTCTAGACTTTACTATGGATGTTTTATTTTGTACTAAAACTTCCCACTTAGAGGCTCGTCTCGCCAGGATAGAAATATATTTTGCCATGAACTCTTCATAGGTTTTGTAATCAAAATCTTCTCCCCTCTCAAATCCATATCCATCCACATTACTGGAATAATAATGAACTTATTAATGTTTCTGTAAAAACACAGGCATGCATGTATAACAAGAGTGGATACGCTCAAATATCTCGCTAGCTTTGCTGACTATCATATACATGTAGTCAGGGATGGGGTCGATTACTTTAAAATGTTATCGATTAAATTCCAACTACTTTGCTAATTTGATGTAATCGATTACATTACAATTTATACACCTAAATTCAAATGTAATTGATTACATTAGAATACTTTTCTTTAAAGTAATCATGATTACTTTAGATTACTTATGATTACATTGTATACTGTGGTACTGATTTTTTTTTTTAAATATTTGATCCTCACATAAAAAAGCTAATCAGAGTGAAAAATTGTGTTTTTAATATTTGAAATATAAACATGTTATTCATAAGAACTTAGAAAAGGAGCAGAGTAATATTTGTATTGTTTGATGACATGATTTTATTTCATAGATTTACTTTGAATGTAAATGTCTCTGCTTTCTCTGTTAACAGTTAAGGAACACCATTGTTTTTTTTTTTTAATATTTTAGCCAAAAAGCATATTTTCAATTAAGAAAAATGAAATTAATGAATAGTGATTATTTAATGATCGAGTAGCATTTTGTCTGTGTGGATATAATTGAGACTGAAATGTGTTTTCACAGATGTAAATCACTACTTCAAATTTTATCACAAAAAAAAGGTGAGCTTGGGTAATTAAAATGAAGTGTTTTAATTGGAATAATCAATAAATGTGTATGCAGTTTATTTTTTATTATATACATGACTGTAAAATTATATTTCTATACAAACATATTTAGAAAACACATGATATAAAAGAATGTGTCCATAGTACACAGATGCCCCACTCCCACTATTATTTTCTTGTTCAGTGGACCGTGAAATTGGGGTCAAAACTCTAATTTGGCATTAAAATTAGAACAAGAGGCTCTCAAGAGCCTGAATCGCTCACCTGTATTTCAGAGGAGAATATTTTTAAATGTTAGCAAACTTGATGAACAAATTGTGTAAAATTGTCTTTAAAGGGCAATAACTCCTTAAGGGTCAATTGACAATTATGTCATATAACTTTTTGTAGATCTTACTTTGCTGAACATTATTGCTGCTTACAGTTTATATATATCTATAATAATATTCAAAATAATAACTAAAAACTGCAAAATTTTGTTAAAACTACCAATTGGTGGCAGCAACCCAACAATGGGTTGTTCGATTCGTCTGATAATTTCAGGGCCGATAGATCTTGACCAATTAAACAATTTTCCCCTTGTCACATTTGCTCTAAAAGATTTAGTTTTTGAGATATAAGCCAAAATCTGCATTTGACCCTTATGTCCTTTTTTTAGCCATGGCGGCCATGTTTGTTGATGGATACAAACTTCGGATACAGTTTATAGACAAGATATCCTAAGGAACATTTAGTTAAAGTTTGAAGGTAATTGGCCCTGTAGTTTCAGAGGAGAAGATTTTTAAATGTTAGCAAACTTGATGAACAAATTGTGTAAAATTGTCTTTAAAGGGCAATAACTCCTTAAGGGGTCAATTGACAATTATGGTCAAATTAACTTTTTTGTAGAGCTTACTTTGCTGAACATTATTGCTGCTTACAGTTTATATATATCTATAATAATATTCAAAATAATAACAAAAAACTGCAAAATTTTGTTAAAACTACCAATTCGGTGGCAGCAATCCAACAATGGGTTGTTCGATTCGTTTGGCCCAGTAGTTTCAGAGGAGAAGATTTTTAAATGTTAGCAAACTTGATGAACAAATTGTGTAAAATTGTCTTTAAAGGGCAATAACTCCTTAAGGGGTCAATTGACAATTATGTGCATATTAACTTTTTTGTAGATCTTACTTTGCTGAACATTATTGCTGCTTACAGTTTATATATATCTATAATAATATTCAAAATAATAACAAAAAACTGCAAAATTTGTTAAAACTACCAATTCGGTGGCAGCAACCCAACAATGGGTTGTTGGATTCGTCTGAAAATTTCAGATCTGATAGATCTTGACCAACTGAACAATTTTACCCCATGTCAGACTTGCTCTAAAAGCTTTAGCTTTTGAGATATAAGCCAAAAACTGCATTTGACCCCTATGTTCTATTTTTAGCCATGGCGGCCATGTTTGTCGATGGATCAAAACTTCGGATAAAATTTATAAACTAGATACCCTAAGGAACATTTAATTTAAGTTTGAAGGTATTTGGCCCAGTAGTTTCAGAGGAGAAGATTTTTGAAATAGTTTACGACGACAGACGACGACGGACGACGACGGACGCCAAGTGATGGCATAAGCTCACATGGGGCCCTTTGGGCCCCAGTGAGCTAAAGATCATATTATAGAGAACATGTGTACTAAGTTTCAAGTTGATTGGACTTCAACTTCATCAAAAACTACCTTGACCAAAAACTTTAACCTGAAGAGGGACAGACGAAAGGACGGACGAATGAACAAACAGATGCACAGACCGAAAAACATCATGCCCCTCTATTATCGTAGGTGGGGCATAAAAACTATGGAATTTTTGTTATAAGAATTGTAAAAAAAAACAGTTGGTTATAAATTTCATTATCATTTAAAATCGAACATCAAAGTCAATATAAAGAGCAAAATTTGCACTTAACCTTAACAGTCCGAGAATTTTCTGCAACCCAATGGAACAACAAAATATTTTAAAAGCAGACATCTTATATCATATGGACGCAATCTCAATAATATGAAACTTTTGGAAAGGCAGATTCATGTAGTAAACTGTTAAAAAAAAGCAACACATTTACACCCTACATACCTTTATACTGAAGCTGGAATTATTAAATAGTTAATAGGATCAATCATATTGAACCATGATCAATCGTAGGGAACATTAGTTTGAGGATTTTTTTTATTTATGGTTGTATATAAAAAGCAATTTATATATAAAAATTTGTAATCAGCAAGTAATCATTTGAATGTAATCATGATTACACCTGATTTTGCATTGTAATCGATTTCATAAAGGTTACTTGTAATCAGAAAATGCATGATTACTGATGACATGTGATTACACTACAAAATGTAATCAATTACAGCTGATAACAATTACCCCATGCCTGCATGTAGTATATGACTCAATTTTATGCTGAAATTAATTGAAAATGAAATCAAGGTCTTACTACAAGTATAATAATAACTGAGCACTGATAAATAACTAAATGATTCATTAAAATAAGGTTAGGGAAGAAACCGCAATGAAAGATAACTCCAGATCAGCCCAAAGACAATGTCATTTAGACATCATAAAGACAACACAGGACATTGTTACTATCTTCAACTGATACAGCTGAATCTGTCAACAACATAGTTACAACTGTAATCCGACTAGACAAATCCACTGAGTTTCCAGAAAATTAAGGGATGCATCTAACTGTCAAAAATGCTTGGTCAACATCTCCAGACTATTCCCGATCAGTAGGACTCTGTTACAAATGTAAATGACTGCATTCAGACAATGATAGGACACGCCAGATCAAGGAGGATAGTAATCTGATTTTTTCAGTTTTTGTGTCGTAGCTCTAGATAGATATAGGAAGATGTGGTGTGAGTGCCAATTAGACAACTCTCCATCCAAATAACAATTTATAAAAGTAAACCATTATAGGTCAATGTACGGCCTTCAACACGGAGCCTTGCATTGGCTCACACCGAACAACAAGCTATAAAGGGCCCCAAAAGTACTAGTGTAAAACCATTCAAACGGTAAAACCAACGGTCTAGTATATATAAAAACGAGAAACGCTGTCTGATCTCAAACTGAAGCCATAATTGGCTGTGTATGAATGGCACATTAAGGACTTTAAATACTAATAACTTACTATCTATCGGACAACAGAACACCACAGAATACCACAGAACACTAAAAAAAAAACACAGAACTACACAAATTACAATAAAACTACTGAAATATACCACAGAACATTCAAATTAAAATCAGTTCAACACCACATCGAAACTGCACATATGCTTTTCTATGTGATGGAACTATAACTTTGTACATGTATTCCTCGGTGTGTAATGACGTATTAAAAGTTCTATTGGTCCTCAACTTATTCCCACCGTTACCATTCCTTTGAGATAAAGTTTTATTAAGATTTTCTGACCATTCATCGTAAAATTTAGATAAAATATTGTCATAGAGTACATTTTTAACTAAGGCTTTATTCACATTTTCGGTGTTATACATTACATGTATCATCATGTCTGCTGATAAAAATTGTTGACCTATAGTTCCAGTTTTTACATTTACGTGCGTTCAAGCTACAAACTTCTGACCACTTGAAAATTTTGTAGTTAAGTCTATCGCAGTCCATGTTTTTGAGTCTACACCACTGGCACTGGTTATTGACACTGGTCCATTGTTTTACGTTAGCTGGTATCCATCCTGAGTCAACGACTATCGCTGTGTTTGGTGTATATTGACCAACACCCATAAAAAAGTGAATCGCTTTATTCTGAACCGCGTTTATGCAGGAAAAGTTTTTATCTCCCCATGTTGCAGCTCCATAGCTGATAGTACTCCAAACTGTTGAATCGTATAGTTTGGAAAATGTGTGAAATGGAAAACCTCCAAACGTTTTTTGTTTCGAAATTAAAAGTCCTAAAGCTCTGTTGGCGGCAGCTGCAACATGTTTAGCCATGATATGGTATTGTAACAACTCTTAACATAAAACAGGTAAAATTGATAAAAAAATGACAAAAAAAAAATAAACAAAATAAATTTAACAAATAATTACGTAATGCATCTAAACATTTTCAAAAATGAATTAAAAATTACAAAAAGATTTAGATGTATTTAAAATATAAATGTCACAAATATAAATAATCTTTGTATATTATGGTTTTAATAGCTAGGGGATTTCGGTATGATCCCAATTATTGGCAATTCAGTTTGGGGCGTAGCTATAATGAGTCGACCCTAAATAGAAAAATTAAATTTATTTGAATAATAAATGTCAAATTATAAAAAGAATGAACAATAACACGATAATAATGTCTGAAGTATTAATATTTCGAAGTTTTGTGGTAAATTTTGGGTGTTCTGTGGTAAAAAGACGCTCCCACTATCTATTATTCCCAGCTTGGAAGCTCTTGTTCACCTTTGTACTTTTTTGTATACATCATCAATGATTACATGTGTATGCCACTGTATTTCGTATGTTCGAAGAATAACTTTAATCATTCTGCTTTTGGTATCCAGTTATTCATCAACATTGATGAATACAGACCAATGACCATGTTTACTATTTCTAAATAAAAAGTTATTCGTCTTTTTTTTTCTCGTTTTTTTTTTTAATTCCAAACTAAAACCTCTTAAATTTACGAGTTATCTGTACTTCATACCTTCTCATCGTATTGCTGTTAGATTGAGACTCGACCATTAGGGCGGATGATGATGTCTAAATCCTTATTTATTCACTAATTCCATGTTTTCATAATATAATGTCATCTGCTAGAGATTTGTCACAATCCTAAATTACAGACGACACCGAGTGGCAAGGGAAATAACTTCTCGGCGGTGCCTATGTAAAAGTATCGGAAATAGCTCGTTTCGGCCATAAAACAACTTCGGCATTGGTCGGTTCGGCCGTATACTTGATACTTCTTCTTCTTCTTCTTCTTTATAGTTCAGCATCCAACGTACTGATGATAACGTGCCGGGCACTGATTTTACTATGCGGCGCGTGCGTGGGATCTAATTTCTATTTACAGTGAATTTATACAAAATAAAATAAAAATTTATCGTAATTCCTTTTTCTTCTGTTTTTGTACTATACATTTTGGTTAAAACTATATACAGTGTCGAATTTATTTAAATGTTTAGATGTTTATTGGAATCTGCTCTCGGAAAGGGTCAAGAGTAGTACATTTTACTGCAGCTACAGGTAGAAGGTTCCATTGTAATATATTGTTCTTGGGTAAAATGAGTACCGGGGTATTTGTATGAATCTTTAGTGGTCTGCATAGGTCTGAAAGAATAAATGTGTTAATGTTGTCGTGTTCTTGTATCGGATTGTGTAAGTAGATCTGTCGGGTATATGGCTACCAGATGGTGTATGATTTTGTAGAAGAAGATGATGCGTGTTCTTATTCGTTTTTTCTCAAGAGTTGTCCAATTTAGTGTTTATAGCATTTCAGTGACTGAGCTGGTGTTGTGGTATCTGTTGCATGTGTACCTAGCTGCTCTGCGCTGGACCATCTCAAGTTGGTGTGTTTGTGATTTTGGTATGTGGGTCCCAGACGCAGCTGCTGTATTCTAGCTTTGGTCTTACAAGTGCTATATATGCTTTTTCTTTTACTGTTTTTGAATTTACCTTTAAATTTCTCTTAATGAAGTTCAGCTTTTGTGTGGCTGCAGCTGTGATGTTATTTACATGACTGATCCATTTTAGATCAGTTTGTACTGTTATGCCAAGATATTTTGTTGATGTTTCTTTGTGCAGTACATGTTGGTGAAGAGTATAGTCGAATTTTAATGGGTTTTTCTTGGTTGTTATCTGAAGGACTGAGCACTTGTCTGGATGGAATGACATGAGCCAGTCCTTCTCCCATTTTGCTGATGTAAGGTCTTCTTGAAGTTTTTGTGTGTCTTCTTTGTTTCGTATTGTTTTGTAAATTATACTGTCATCTGCAAATAATCTTAGAGTGCTGTGTTTGATGTATTCATTAAGTCGTTTATATACACAAGGAACAGGATAGGGCCCAAAACTGTTCCTTGGGAAACACCAGATGTTACGTTAATTTTGTCTGATTGAACACCATCAATAATGACTGTTTGTGTGCGGGATGTGAGGAAATATTCTATCCATTTTAAGGTGTTGTATTCAATGCCATAATATTTCAGTTTGTAGAGGCCTGAGTCTTTTGTGAGGTACTTTGTCAAATGCTTTGGCAAAGTCCATCACAGTAATGTCAGTTTATATGTTATTGTTGTTTTTTAATGGTAGTTCTTGGATGAATGATACTAGTTGGGTTTCACATGATCTTGATGCTCGGAATCCATGTTGAAGGTCGTATAAAATTTGGTTATTTTCTAGGTGGTCCATCATACTACTGGCTATAATGTGTTCCATGATTTTACATAGTATGCATGTGAGTGATATGGGTCTGTAATTTATTGTATTGTGTTTATCCCCTTTTTTAAATACAGGACAAACATTTGCATGTTTCCAATCTTGTGGGATTTTTCCTGTGTCAAGTGATTTTTGAAAGATGTAAGTGATTGCTGTTGAGATGTCACTACTTAGTTCTTTAAGTACTGTTCCGCAAATTTGATCCAGATGTCACTACTTAGTTCTTTAAGTACTGTTCCGCAAATTTGATCCTGATGTCACTACTTAGTTCTTTAAGTACTGTTCCGCAAATTTGATCCTGATGTCACTACTTAGTTCTTTAAGTACTGTTCCGCAAATTTGATCTGGGCCAGTTGCTTTATTAGGATTGATCTTGTCTAGTAGTTATATGACACCTTTCTTTGAAATGGTGATGTTTTTCATTTTTTCTAATCCTAATATTGTATTATATAATATGTCTCTGATAAAAGTAATTCAGCCATAATTTCATTTTTCATTAAAGAAAGATACTTTGTTATTTGTACTCTCGATGGTTTCAATACTTATTTTACTTTATGAAGCCGTGACATTTATATTAATTTGAATAAGTGAAACTTATAAATATAATGCTGTCCCTTTACTCCAGTCAATCCCAAGGTCTGTCCAGCAATATCCAGTAATAAATGGTTTGGTCCAATAATATGTCATCGATTGCTAGACCAAATGACCATTGTAGAAGTAAGAATTTTGTAATACTCATAATGTAAAACTTCGGACTGCTGAAACACTGACGGGACCAGTAATGCTTGAACAATAACTGGACCAAAAGACCACTGAGGTCCAAAAACCCATGGAACTTCTGCGACTCTCACATATATTTTTATCAGTTTGAATAAGCTTAATATATATAGCAGACCTGCCAACTTTCACTATTCATGGAGAATTTTCCCCATGAGAGGTTTTAACCTGAATTTTGAACTTCTTTATTATATAAACTAAAACCTCAAAACAGGCATTCAAATTAGCTAAACGTGTATTTAGGCAAATACATACTAATTCAATCAATACAGTAGTAGATTTAAAACATTTATGACAATATTAGAGGAGCATTACGTCCTCTTGCGCATAAAATCCTCCATGGAGATTTTGAAACATTGACAGGTATGATATAGGCTTTTGGAATACTCATGGCTTAAATAGTCACAAGATTGAAGATGTTGATTTTTTTTCTTATGTAAATAGTTTTGATATAGTTGGTTTTGTAGAAACTTTAGTATCGGATTCGTTTGGGGAATCTTCCAGATTTCTCATCTCCTTTCGGCACTGTAAAACCTTTTAAACGCAAAAGAAGAAGGAGACTATTAATAGTTATACTGCAATCCACATATTTGAAAGGGAGTAAAAGAGATAAAAGGTCAAAATTTTCAATTTGGTTAAAGTTGGATAAACAAATCATTGGACTCTCATACACATTTTATTTGTGTCTTTGTTATATAAAACATATATGAATAAAGCAGATTCAGAATTGATATTTGCACAGCTTCAAAATGAAGTTCTTAAATTGAGCTATAAGGATTAAATTCTGATCTATGGTGACTTTGATGCCCGAACACGAGGACTACAAGATTACATCCAAAATGATGATGGCGATGAACATTTTAATGACTGTCCTGTCTCTGTAAATTACTCCCCTGATATAACTTTGGTAAAACGTCATTTGGATAAAGAAAAAAAACCTACATGGCAACCTTCTTATATCCCTTTGTAAAGATATGAAGTTAAACAAAACTGGTTAATATAAATATAAGGAGATGAGGTATGATTACCAATGAGACAACTATCCACCAAAGTTCAAATAAAGTGGATGTAAGCAATTATAGGCAACCGTACTGCCTTCAACAATGAGAAAAACCCATACCGTCTAGTCGGATATAAAAAGCCCCGACATGAAAAATATTAAACAATTAAATTGAGAAAACTAACGGCCTAATTTATAACAAAACAATTTACGAAAAACAAATATGACAGACATGAACCACCGACAACCACTGAACTGCAGGCTCCTGACTTGGGACAAGCACATAAAGAATGTGGCGGGGTTAAACATGTTTGTGAGCGCCTAACCCTCCCCCTAACCTGGGACAGTGGTGTAACAGCACAACATAAGAACAAACTATAAAAATCAGTTGAAAAAGGCTTAACTCATCAGATCGATACAAAGCAGAAAAAACATCAAACATGGCAGGGTATTTATCCATCCCTCATCCCTAACAACAAAAAGGACGCTAAGTACAGATCTGATAGTACTCGCAGTTACTGAAAGCTAGTTCAAAGCCAATAACAACTAATAAAAAAAATCATGTACCTAAGACTAAAATATCAATCATTACACGTCCAACATCCAATGGATTTAGTGTTAAGACTTCATTAACAGTCAGAGAAAAACATGACCCTGTGCAATACCAAAATATAGGTATCGACAGATTGTAGTACCGTTAAAGTGCATATTTGATAACAAAACTATTTAGTATGATTTTAAATTATTGATAACAAAATCAATATTTATACCATTAAACACAATATTCAAAGATATAATTACAGTGTCGAATTAGTAACCTTTTAGAATAAGTTTATTTAAAGGATTGTTGATTTATCTGGATCGTATATAAATTTTTGGGCTCGGTTAAGGCGGTACTACTACTGGGTGTTTAACGACCTTGACTGGCTGTTAAGCCCTCGCACGGTCGGTTAAGATTGCTGTAATTTCTCAAAACACCTTATTTGTGTTTGTTGAATTTTTTCAACTTTGCCAAATAAGGGAGATAACTCCGATAAAGTCATTTTTATAATAATGTGTTGTGAATTTACCTATTTTAATCTGTAGCAAGTAAACAAGTTCGGTGACCCCATTTTTTTCTTTTTCTTATCTGAAAGCATGTCATAAGAGCTTTCTTCTCACATTATATCTTAAAATTCTATCAGGTAGTTTACTTTTACCACACAAAATTTGATTTTCCATGCATTATCTATACAAAATCTGACAATTTTGCACTACCTGTAGCATGAAAAAGTCCGGTGACCCATACTTTTATTATATTTTGAAAAAGCATGATAAATACTTCATTTTAACAAATTATTAGTGTTGTCAACGGTTAACCGGTTAACCGGTTAACCGTCGGAAGGACCGAATATCGAATACCAAAACGTTAACCGGTTAACCGGACTTTTTTCAATTTTAATAGAATTGATAAAATGTGTATTGAAATCATTAAATAGTTGTGTTCTATTTAAAATTATCGCCGTGGTAATTAATTTGACAGATCAATTGTGGGCCGTCAATTGTCCAGTATATTGATTGCTATTGTTAATCCAAAAGCTTAAAATTAATTAGAACATATAGACAACCTGTCTATCAGCTCGGGGCAAGATCTTAAGTAAACATAATTAGTTTACATGTTTTTTTAACAGTAACTTTAAATCAGTAATCCTATTAAATTTTACGATTTTCTTCATTTTTTAATTATAATTTATCAAATATTGCGTAGACCTTCATCTGAATGTGCAACCTCCATCGTGCAAGGCATTACTTTATATGAAGTGCCAACTGAAAAATTATGAAATGCAAACCATCGTGGATGTAAAAATGTATAATACTTGATAGTACGAGTAACAGGCTTAATAATTTCATTTTAGAACACTCCACATTATTTTCTGATACATCAAGAAAAATGAAAGTTTCAGACATTTTCAATTCGACAAGATCAAGAAGGTTTTTATTTTTCAATCTGGAGTTTTACAAACGCCATAGTAAATACGGTGTATTGGATTATTAAAGTCAAACTTCGCCACGAATCCTCACAGACAAGCCTTATGTTAACTTCAATTCATCGTAATACTATTATAAAAACGTACATTTGTAGGGTACTATAGGTAAAGGCCTCAAAATCAACGTAAACTATCGGTTAACCGGTTAATCGGTCGAACGATTATTCGAGTAACCGGTTAGGCAAAACTGTACGATTTGACAACACTACAAATTATTAAAAATTCTATCAATTTCAATTAAGACGCCCTAGCCACCTTAACAACATCGCCGTAAAATTTAGGATGTGCTATTCCGTCTGAAATAAGTTTTTTACAGGTACAGCCAAACTTGCAAACTAAATCTTTTTATCTATGGAAGAATTTAGTAAAGGTTTTACAAAATTCCTGACTTAATAATTTGCCAGTAATACATAGATTACGCTCATTGAAATCCAAAACTTCACTACAGACACGGGCATAACGAACGAGTTGGGATAAATAAACACCGTAAATGGTGCCAGAGAAACATCACCGTCCAAAAAAGGAAAATTATCAATAGGCAAAAGAAAAATCATCCCTCTTGTCGTAAATTTTTGTGTAGAGTTTCTGGTGTAAAACTGAAATGTCTAAACCTAAGAAAGGTCACTTATTGCTGTTAATATTTGATCTATTTAAGGAAATTTCTGTGGGTAAATTTCGGCAGTATATTCAGAGAATTACTGATTATTTAACGAAAACATATCATCAAGATAACGCTAAGTGTTGTTGAATTTATCAATTAAATGGCATTTAGACGGGTCTTTACTGAGTTTGGCCATATACAGTATAGGAACAAGTCTTCTATTAAAGGGACACAATGAGTGCCCATAGGAATACCTACAATCTGTCGATAAACTTTATTGCCGAAACGTACATCAATGTTGTCAAGGAGGAAATTTATGGCTTAAACATCTCATCACACCTCCAGTAAGTATATCTAGCATATTTACCTTAATCGTTTGAGAAAAAAGCTTTATATGAGTTGCAGCAAATAAATTTGCAATCAGATTTATCGAACGACCATTTTATTAAATTGGAAAACTTTGTGTGATAAGATTGTGTGGAAGTGTAGTGTAAAGAGTGGAAAAGTCAATACTGTCAACCGAATCAAAAGGACGATCAAAAGCACGTAATTTATCTAGAATTTTTTGCACTCCAAAAATGGTTAATTCCACTTTTTTTCATACGTTTTATTACAAAAATTGATGATCAGTTCTTTGATAGTAGTTAAGGAACTCGTTAAAAGCACTGAAAGTCTAGTAGTAGAACACTTACTAGAGGCTGAGATGAAACGATATTTACGGATTTTTTGTTTAGTTTAGGTAACCAGTACATAGAAGGGACCTTCAAATGTTCAGAAGAGGCCTTATGCTGAGCTGTGGTTGTGACATGATTATTTACTATATGACTCTCTGTGGAGCGTACGGCATTGAATGTAGTTGAATGTATAATTTCATTCTTAAGGACTTCTGTGTAGTATTTACTTCATACCACCACCACATTGTTGGCTGCTTTGTCGGCCGGTACGAACACAAAATGCTTTGCGAGTACTTGAATTTGCTTTAAATCCTAGAAATGGGCGTATTACTTATTCTTTAATTTACTTAGTATTTCTAAATTATTTTCGAACTTGATGTAATAAGTCTTCTTAATGGGAGATTTCGAGGCGACTCATAAGGATTTTTCACTTTTTACAATTTTAATTGTCAAAGCACTGTTGATTATATGCTAGCATCAACCTGTTTATTTTAAAGTGTGGAACATTTTATTGTTAGATCTCCAGTGGAATTTTCTGACCACTGCTTATAATCATTATGCTTACAATCATGTACTCAAAGAGAGACAACTCTTGCAATCCTATTTGGGAATATTCAAGAATAGTTGGTTTTTGGAAAGCAGTGTCACGGTTAAAAAAGAGAAAATTTCATATACACTGTGCGAAATGCTGTATAGACTCGACTGTGGTGATGTATATGTGAAAGATATTTTAATTGAATATGGATATCTTGATGCTTGGAATAATCAATTTGTGGGAAAGTATTGAAATTTATCTAAAAATGTGAAACAGTATTACCATGATTTGTTTGTAAATGATTGGAAGACTAAAATATTTAATTCATCTAAATGTTTAAATTACAGAATGTATAAGGCTGAATTTGGTATGGAAAATTATTAAACTGTATTACCTTTTGATTTAAGACACAACTTATGTAAATTTAGATGCGGTAGTCATAGATTACCCATTGAAGTGGTAGATTTTTTAGTATAGATCGATAGGTCAGAAAGAGTTTGTGATTTATGTAACAAAGAAGAACTGGGTGATGAATTTCACTATATATTAAATGTACCTTTCTCAAAGCTGAGAGACAAAAGTTTTTACCTGCAGATCGGATATGTAAAGTTAAAAGTTGTTAGTTTCTATAGCTATGAATTTATAAATAGTACTGATCAATTCACTCTTGTTGGGTTGTATAAATTACGTAAAACTATGATGTCAATATTTAAGTGATATTTACCTTCCTGGATAATTCTGTACATGTACATAAAATGTTAATTTTGTTCATGCATTATATTTGTTTATATTGTTTGTACTATCTTGCCTCATGTGAGGCCTTTAGTGAAATAAAACGTTTCAAAGTTTCAAAAGTTTCATTCCATGGCAGACAATTATCCTGATGTCCTATTGAAAAAAGAGTCAGTAAACAATATAGTAAATGTAATAAACAGGATTGATGATGATGAAAATTGTAATGACATTGATTTATTAGTATCATCAGGACATTTATGTAAATGCAGCATCACAAACTTTAGTTTTAAAAAGAAAAGTTCTTGTCATTCTAATAAAAGAAAGAGGACTAAAGCTAAAAAAACCCATGGCAGTCTAACGATTGTCTTTTACTGAGGAAAGAAGTAAGGTATCTTGGTAACAGATTACAAAAGACAACAATAATATACCTTCTTCAAACTTATTCGAATTGTGTAAAACATCATAATAAGCAAAAGAAGAGGAAAACGTGTTTCGGTACTTATCCACCCTTTCCTTGCGGGAAACAAAATGCACAGAAAATTTAGGAACGGACACTTCGTTTTCTTTATTATGATTTCGAAACCACTTATAAAACAATACTGGAAAAACCAAAACTACCATCAATTATACCATCAATTAAATCAAGAAGAATGACCTTTTATATAATAGATAAGAATAATCAATTATACCAAGAAGTATGACCTTTATATAATAGATAAGAATAATCAATTATACCAAGAAGAATGACCTTTATATAATAGATAAGAACAATCAAATCAAGAAGTATGACCTTTTATATAATAGATAAGAATAATCAATTAAATCAAGAAGAATGACCTTTTATATAATAGATAAGAATAATCAATTAAATCAAGAAGTATGACCTTTATATAATAGATAAGAATAATCAATTAAATCAAGAAGTATGACCTTTATATAATAGATAAGAATTATCAATTAAATCAAGAAGTATGACCTTTCATATAATAGATAAGAATAATCAATTAAATCAAGAAGTATGACCTTTTATATAATAGATAAGAATAATCAATTAAATCAAGAAGTATGACCTTTATATAATAGATAGGAATAATCAAATAAATCAAGAAGTATGACCTTTTATATAATAGATAAGAATAATCAATTATACCAAGAAGAATGACCTTTTATATAATAGATAAGAATTATCAATTAAATCAAGAAGTATGACCTTTATATAATAGATAAGAATAATCAATTATACCAAGAAGTATGACCTTTATATAATAGATAAGAATAATCAATTATATTGCAAAATTTAATTGTATTAAAAATAGTATAATTTCATATACTAGTATTAGAAATGTGCAGATTTACCAAGACCCGGAACTATACAGTATGGTAAGAAATCGGTCAGTCATACATGTATGAGGCAACGCGACTTTGGAATACACTGCCAAATGAATCATTTGACATTTCAAAATTTTAGATTTATACTGTGTGGTCGACAAAATGTTTCTGCAGTGTCTTCAGATACCCAACTCTGCTGTCTCATGACTTAATAAAATATTTGCTTTCAGCAATTTCAAAAATGAAAATGAAAAATCAGTATAAAACGTTAAAAATGAAATAAGAATGCGAAGTCATATGTTATAGGGCTAGCCTTTCTTCTTAGTCGATTTATCCTTTTCCCGACCAGTTGCTTATATTTATTTAATCAACGTGCGGTTCGTTTGATCTTAGTTCTTCAATGGTCAAAGTTCAATTATGACGTCAAGTTTTCTTGCTTTCTTCTGGATTTCCTAATAATAGTGCTTTCTGTTTGTTTTTTAATTTTAACATTTGCTATAACCTCGTTGCTTTGTTTTTACTCATTATTTATGTGCTTACGTGACATTTTAAAAGTGCTTCTGATCCATTTTCTGTTTATGTACGCTTGTTTTTGTCTGATCGTTTTTTATTACTTAATTTGCTATATATCTATGAAGCCGGTATGTCTACGCAATTTTGGATGCAGGATTCCAATTATTGTCACGTTAACCAATTATGTATGTTTGATTGCTAATACTATTTTTGTCAATATAACGTATGTTATCGATAGTCATCTGTCATACAAGTGTGAGGTTTAGCTATATGTAGCTATAAAACCTGGTTTAAACCACCATTTTCTTCAGGAATGCCTTTGCCAAGTCAGGAATATGACAGTTGTGTTTCAGTCGTTTCGTTGGTTTGTATCGTCTAGCGTTTTTTTTTTTTTTTTTTTTTTTTGTCAGATTTTATGGACTTTTACTTTTTGAATTTACTTTGGAGTTCGATATTTTTGTTATTACATTTTTTATATATTTTATAAACCATATGCCGTATCTAAAGGATGGCTATCTCGGTCATTTTTTTTATGTTTATGTTTATGTTTTATGTTATGTTTTTTTTTTTTGTCTCTTTGTTGGAGGAATCGGATGCTACATGTAAGTTTATAAGGTCTGTTGTATTGTCTAATTGTTTTGTCTTTCGTTGTTGGAGGAATCGGATGTTGTAAGTTGGTAAGATCTGTTGTACTGTCTAATTGTTATGTCTTTCGTTGTTGGAGGAATCGGATGTTGGAAGTTGGTAAGGTCTGTTGTATTGTCTAATTGTTTTTCTTTCGTTGTTGGAGGAATTGGATGCTGTAAGTTGGTAAGATCTGTTGTATTGTCTAATTGTTTTGTCTTTCGTTGTTGGAGGAATTGGATGTTGTAAGTTGGTAAGATCTGTTGTATTGTCTAATTGTTTTGTCTTTCGTTGTTGGAGGAATTGGATGTTGTAAGTTGTAAGGTCTGTTGTACTGTCTAATTGTTTTGTCTTTCGTTGTTGGAGGAATCGGATGTTGTAAGTTGGTAAGGTCTGTTGCACTGTCTAATTGTTTTGTCTTTCGTTGTTGGAGGAATCGGATGTTGTAAGTTGGTAAGATCTGTTGTATTGTCTAATTGTTTTGTCTTTCGTTGTTGGAGGAATCGGATGTTGTAAGTTGGTAAGGTCTGTTGTATTGTCTAATTGTTTTGTCTTTCGTTGTTGTAGGAATCGGATGTTGTAAGTTGGTAAGGTCTGTTGTACTGTCTAATTGTTTTGTCTTTCGTTGTTGGAGGAATTGGATGTTGTAAGTTGGTAAGGTCTGTTGTACTGTCTAATTGTTTTGTCTTTCGTTGTTGGAGGAATCGGATGTTGTAAGTTGGTAAGGTCTGTTGTACTGTCTGATTGTTTTGTCTTTCGTTGTTGAAGGAATCGGATGTTGTAAGTTGGTAAGGTCTGTTGTATTGTCTAATTGTTTTGTCCCTCGTTGTTGGAGGAATCGGATGTTGTAAGTTGGTAAGGTCTGTTGTATTGTCTAATTGTATTGTCCCTCGTTGTTGGAGGAATCGGATGTTGTAAGTTGGTAAGGTCTGTTGTACTGTCTTATTGTTTTGTCTTTCGTTGTTGGAGGAATCGTACGTTGTAAGTTGGTAAGGTCTGTTGTATTGTCTAATTGTTTTGTCTTTCGTTGTTGTAGGAATCGGATGTTGTAAGTTGGTACGGTCTGTTGTACTGTCTAATTGTTTTGTCTTTCGTTGTTGGAGGAATCGGATGTTGTAAGTTGGTAAAGTCTGTTGTACTGTCTTATTGTTTTGTCTTTCGTTGTTGTAGGAATCGGATGTTGTAAGTTGGTAAGGTCGGTTGTATTGTTTAATTGTTTTGTCTTTCGTTGTTGGAGGAATCGGATGTTGTAAGTTGGTAAGGTCTGTTGTACTGTCTAATTGTTTTGTCTTTCGTTGTTAGAGGAATCGGATGTTGTAAGTTGGTAAGGTCTGTTGTACTGTCTAATTGTTTTGTTCCTCGTTGTTAGAGGAATCGGATGTTGTAAGTTGGTATGGTCTGTTGTACTGTCTGATTGTTTTGTCTTTCGTTGTTGGAGGAATCGGATGTTGTAAGTTGGTAAGATCTTTTGTACTGTCTAATTGTTTTGTCTTTCGTTGTTGGAGGAATCGGATGTTGTAAGTTGGTACGGTCTGTTGTACTGTCTGATTGTTTTGTCTTTCGTTGTTGGGAGGTATCGGATGTTGTAAGTTGGTAAGGTCTGTTGTATTGTCTAATTGTTTTGTCTTTCGTTGTTGGAGGAATCGGATGTTGTAAGTTGGTAAAGTCTGTTGTACTGTCTAATTGGTTGTCTTTCGTTGTTGGAGGAATCGGATGTTGTAAATTGGTAAGGTCTGTCATATTGTCTAATTGTTTTGTCTTTCGTTGTTGGAGGAATCGGATCTTGTAAGTTGGTAAGGTCTGTTGTATTGTCTAATTGTTTTGTCTTTCGTTGTTGGAGGAATCGGATGTTGTAAGTTGGTAAGGTCTGTTGCACTGTCTAATTGTTTTGTCTTTCGTTGTTGGAGGAATCGGATGTTGTAAGTTGGTAAGATCTGTTGTATTATCTAATTGTTTTGTCCTCGTTGTTGGAGGAATCGGATGTTGTAAGTTGGTAAGGTCTATTGTATTGTCTTTCGTTGTTGGAGGAATCGGATGTTGTAAGTTGGTAAGGTCTGTTGTACTGTCTAATTGTTTTGTCTTTCGTTGTTGGAGGAATCGGATGTTGTAAGTTGGTACGGTCTGTTGTACTGTCTTATTGTTTTGTCTTTCGTTGTTGGAGGAATCGGACGTTGTAAGTTGGTAAGATCTTTTGTACTGTCTAATTGTTTGTCTTTCGTTGTTGGAGGAATTGGATGTTGTTAGTTGGTAAGGTCTGTTGTACTGTCTAATTGTTTTGTCTTTCGTTGTTGGAGGAATTGGATGTTGTTAGTTGGTAAGGTCTGTTGTATTGTCTAATTGTTTTGTCTTTCGTTGTTGGAGGAATCGGATGTTGTAAGTTGGTAAGATCTGTTGTACTGGCTAATTATTGTGTCTTTCGTTGTTGGAGGAATCGGATGTTGTAAGTTGGTAAGATCTATTGTATTGTCTTTCGTTGTTGGAGGAATCGGATGTTGTAAGTTGGTAAGGTCTGTTGTACTGTCTAATTGTTTTGTCTTTCGTTGTTGGAGGAATCGGATGTTGTAAGTTGGTAAAGTCTGTTGTACTGTCTTATTGTTTTGTCTTTCGTTGTTGGAGGAATCGGATGTTGTAAGCTGGTAAGGTCTGTTGTATTGTCTAATTGTATTGTCCTCGTTGTTGGAGGAATCGGATGTTGTAAGTTGGTAAGGTCTGTTGTATTGTCTAATTGTATTGTCCCTCGTTGTTGGAGGAATCGGATGTTGTAAGTTGGTAAGGTCTGTTGTACTGTCTTATTGTTTTGTCTTTCGTTGTTGGAGGAATCGTACGTTGTAAGTTGGTAAGGTCTGTTGTATTGTCTAATTGTTTTGTCTTTCGTTGTTGTAGGAATCGGATGTTGTAAGTTGGTACGGTCTGTTGTACTGTCTAATTGTTTTGTCTTTCGTTGTTGGAGGAATCGGATGTTGTAAGTTGGTAAAGTCTGTTGTACTGTCTTATTGTTTTGTCTTTCGTTGTTGTAGGAATCGGATGTTGTAAGTTGGTAAGGTCGGTTGTATTGTTTAATTGTTTTGTCTTTCGTTGTTGGAGGAATCGGATGTTGTAAGTTGGTAAGGTCTGTTGTACTGTCTAATTGTTTTGTCTTTCGTTGTTAGAGGAATCGGATGTTGTAAGTTGGTAAGGTCTGTTGTACTGTCTAATTGTTTTGTTCCTCGTTGTTAGAGGAATCGGATGTTGTAAGTTGGTATGGTCTGTTGTACTGTCTGATTGTTTTGTCTTTCGTTGTTGGAGGAATCGGATGTTGTAAGTTGGTAAGATCTTTTGTACTGTCTAATTGTTTTGTCTTTCGTTGTTGGAGGAATCGGATGTTGTAAGTTGGTACGGTCTGTTGTACTGTCTGATTGTTTTGTCTTTCGTTGTTGGGAGGTATCGGATGTTGTAAGTTGGTAAGGTCTGTTGTATTGTCTAATTGTTTTGTCTTTCGTTGTTGGAGGAATCGGATGTTGTAAGTTGGTAAAGTCTGTTGTACTGTCTAATTGGTTGTCTTTCGTTGTTGGAGGAATCGGATGTTGTAAATTGGTAAGGTCTGTCATATTGTCTAATTGTTTTGTCTTTCGTTGTTGGAGGAATCGGATCTTGTAAGTTGGTAAGGTCTGTTGTATTGTCTAATTGTTTTGTCTTTCGTTGTTGGAGGAATCGGATGTTGTAAGTTGGTAAGGTCTGTTGTACTGTCTAATTGTTTTGTCTTTCGTTGTTGGAGGAATCGGATGTTGTAAGTTGGTAAGATCTGTTGTATTATCTAATTGTTTTGTCCCTCGTTGTTGGAGGAATCGGATGTTGTAAGTTGGTAAGGTCTATTGTATTGTCTTTCGTTGTTGGAGGAATCGGATGTTGTAAGTTGGTAAGGTCTGTTGTACTGTCTAATTGTTTTGTCTTTCGTTGTTGGAGGAATCGGATGTTGTAAGTTGGTACGGTCTGTTGTACTGTCTTATTGTTTTGTCTTTCGTTGTTGGAGGAATCGGACGTTGTAAGTTGGTAAGATCTTTTGTACTGTCTAATTGTTTGTCTTTCGTTGTTGGAGGAATTGGATGTTGTTAGTTGGTAAGGTCTGTTGTACTGTCTAATTGTTTTGTCTTTCGTTGTTGGAGGAATTGGATGTTGTTAGTTGGTAAGGTCTGTTGTATTGTCTAATTGTTTTGTCTTTCGTTGTTGGAGGAATCGGATGTTGTAAGTTGGTAAGATCTGTTGTACTGGCTAATTATTGTGTCTTTCGTTGTTGGAGGAATCGGATGTTGTAAGTTGGTAAGATCTATTGTATTGTCTTTCGTTGTTGGAGGAATCGGATGTTGTAAGTTGGTAAGGTCTGTTGTACTGTCTAATTGTTTTGTCTTTCGTTGTTGGAGGAATCGGATGTTGTAAGTTGGTAAAGTCTGTTGTACTGTCTTATTGTTTTGTCTTTCGTTGTTGGAGGAATCGGATGTTGTAAGCTGGTAAGGTCTGTTGTATTGTCTAATTGTATTGTCCCTCGTTGTTGGAGGAATCGGATGTTGTAAGTTGGTAAGGTCTGTTGTATTGTCTAATTGTATTGTCCCTCGTTGTTGGAGGAATCGGATGTTGTAAGTTGGTAAGGTCTGTTGTACAGTCTTATTGTTTTGTCTTTTGTTGTTGGAGGAATCGGACGTTGTAAGTTGGTAAGATCTTTTGTACTGTCTAATTGTTTTGTCTTTCGTTGTTGGAGGAATCGGATGTTGTAAGTTGGTACGGTCTGTTGTACTGTCTTATTGTTTTGTCTTTCGTTGTTGGAGGAATTGGATGTTGTAAGTTGGTACGGTCTGTTGTATTGCCTAATTGTTTTGTCCCTCGTTGTTGGAGGAATCGGATGTTGTAAGTTGGTAAGGTCTGTTGTACTGTCTAATTGTTTTGTCTTTCGTTGTTGGAGGAATTGGATGTTGTAAGTTGGTAAGATCTGTTGTACTGGCTAATTATTGTGTCTTTCGTTGTTGGAGGAATCGGATGTTGTAAGTTGGTAAGATCTATTGTATTGTCTTTCGTTGTTGGAGGAATCGGATGTTGTAAGTTGGTAAGGTCTGTTGTACTGTCTAATTGTTTTGTCTTTCGTTGTTGGAGGAATCGGATGTTGTAAGTTGGTAAAGTCTGTTGTACTGTCTTATTGTTTTGTCTTTCGTTGTTGGAGGAATCGGATGTTGTAAGCTGGTAAGGTCTGTTGTATTGTCTAATTGTATTGTCCTCGTTGTTGGAGGAATCGGATGTTGTAAGTTGGTAAGGTCTGTTGTATTGTCTAATTGTATTGTCCCTCGTTGTTGGAGGAATCGGATGTTGTAAGTTGGTAAGGTCTGTTGTACAGTCTTATTGTTTTGTCTTTTGTTGTTGGAGGAATCGGACGTTGTAAGTTGGTAAGATCTTTTGTACTGTCTAATTGTTTTGTCTTTCGTTGTTGGAGGAATCGGATGTTGTAAGTTGGTACGGTCTGTTGTACTGTCTTATTGTTTTGTCTTTCGTTGTTGGAGGAATTGGATGTTGTAAGTTGGTACGGTCTGTTGTATTGCCTAATTGTTTTGTCCTCGTTGTTGGAGGAATCGGATGTTGTAAGTTGGTAAGGTCTGTTGTACTGTCTAATTGTTTTGTCTTTCGTTGTTGGAGGAATTGGATGTTGTAAGTTGGTAAGGTCTGTTGTATTGTCTAATTGTTTTGTCTTTCGTTGTTGGAGGAATCGGATGTTGTAAGTTGGTAAGGTCTGTTGTACTGTCTAATTGTTTTGTCTTTCGTTGTTGGAGGAATTGGATGTTGTAAGTTGGTAAGGTCTGTTGTACTGTCTAATTGTTTTGTCTTTCGTTGTTGGAGGAATTGGATGTTGTTAGTTGGTAAGGTCTGTTGTATTGTCTAATTGTTTTGTCTTTCGTTGTTGGAGGAATCGGATATTGTAAGTTAGTAAGATCTGTTGTACTGGCTAATTATTTTGTCTTTCGTTGTTGGAGGAATTGGATGTTGTAAGTTGGTAAGGTCTGCTGTACTGTCTAATTGTTTTGTCTTTCGTTGTTGGAGGAATCGGATGTTGTAAGTTGGTAAGGTCTGTTGTACTGTCTAATTGTTTTGTCCCTCGTTGTTGGAGGAATCGGATGTTGTAAGTTGGTAAGGTCTGTTGTATTGTCTAATTGTTTTGTCTCGTTGTTGGAGGAATCGGATGTTGTAAGTTGGTAAGGTCTGTTGTACTGTCTAATTGTTTTGTCTTTCGTTGTTGGAGGAATCGGATGTTGTAAGTTGGTAAGGTCTGTTGTATTGTCTAATTGTTTTGTCTTTCGTTGTTGTAGGAATCGGATGTTGTAAGTTGGTAAGGTCTGTTGTACTGTCTAATTGTTTTGTCTTTCGTTGTTGGAGGAATCGGATGTTGTAAGTTGGTAAGGTCTGTTGTACTGTCTAATTGTTTTGTCTTTCGTTGTTGGAGGAATCGGATGTTGTAAGTTGGTAAGGTCTGTTGTACTGTCTGATTGTTTTGTCTTTCGTTGTTGGAGGAATCGGATGTTGTAAGTTGGTAAGGTCTGTTGTACTGTCTAATTGTTTTGTCTTTCGTTGTTGGAGGAATTGGATGTTGTAAGTTGGTAAGGTCTGTTGTATTGTCTAATTGTTTTGTAACTCCAGTCAATCGTGTTATGAATAATATTATTCATAGGCAAGCATTAGAAGACATGAAACACCGAACAACAGTTATTGCTTACCTGTTTTACTTATTTTATTATTAAATCATTTATTTATATATCTAAGGTGAATAAAATATATTTAAACCTTAGACTTTATAACATTTCTTTGTGCTTTTGTTAATATTTTGTTAATTTAGGATATTGTTATAATAATTAAATGTTTTAACGTCTAGTTAGTCGATCCGGAACATAACACAACATTGATTTTTATTGTACCCTTCTCATTCGACTTTAATTTTAAAACAATATGAAACTTAAATATAATTATGTGAAAGGAGAGTCTTTATTTGACATAACAAAGACTTGCAGAATGCTTAATAGTTCTTAAAACAATGAATACTTAACTACAGAAACTAAATACACAACAAAAACGAAAATGGCGAACGCATCAGAAATAAAAAAGTTATATTAATGGTTTTATAAGCAGTATATAGAAATGGTATGTATTATTTTTCACAATTTTATTCAAATTTTCAAAAGCAAAAATGTTTTAAATTTGATGTTATACATAAATCCTATGTGTATGTTTTGAAAGGGGGGGCACGAATAAAATATGTCCCGGTTATGAAGCATTTTATTTTTACATAAGACTGGATTGGAAAACATATTAGGAAATATTGAAACAAGTAGTATTACAAATTTTAAACTTAACTTTATAAGCCTCCATGAATCTCGCCTAATACCGTTCTCCCACAATTAAAAAAAAGATAATTAATCCTGGTATCGAATGCATGATATCAATAATACATATGTTCTTCTGTGATCTCCATCAATCTGTGTAAAACTTATGAAGCGTAGCCAATCTCGACAAAACAAACAGGAAAAAACAGCAAATTGACTGGGACATACGATGAAAATGAAATAGATGCTACATCTGAAAAGAAAGTTAAGTTTATTGGAAATATTGATATGAACATATATATACATTAGGGAGTCTGGATATGAAATATGTTAGGATAAAATAGACCAGTCTATCCTGATTTCTACAATATTTGTATACAAATATAAAGTATTACTTTTAAAATTCATTTTATTTACTACTTTCAAGAGGCTTTTTTTTTTCTTTTAAGAAAACGAAGAAACATTTTCAAAACATGCTCAATAAATGGTATTTATGCAGTTACAAAGAACTTGTTATCTTAATTCTATATTTCAGCAGAATATGCTCTACATGCAAATTATTGTTTAGATTGTGTAAATTTACAACATGTATATATATATAAATATATTTTTCTTTTCTTTTTATATATATATATATATATATATATATATAAGTACGTCTGAGCCAGTGACAACTCTACAACAGATTTATCCATCGGATCACCAGCAGTGATGGTGATACATGGCTGTGACCATTATGTATATACAACTCGTCTAAACATCAACCCAACAATGTTAGATCTGTAAATTTGCTTTCGCAAATTTTTGTTCTTCCTCGCCGGGATTCGAACCCATGCTACTGAGATATCGTGACACCAAATCGCCTGCACTGTAGCCGTCCCGCTAGACCACACGACCACCTGGGCTTCATAAAATGAAGCTTTCGGTGGCCGGGTGTTACCTTTCCACGTCAGTTTTAATCTAGCGTCGTACTACAGTACATGATATATAAGGCATGGAGATTGGGTTGATGTTTAGACGAGTTGTATATACATAATGTACACAGCCATGTATCACCATCACTGCTGGTGATCCGATGGATAAATCTGTTGTAGAGTTGTCACTGGCTCAGACGTACTTATAAATATAATTATTTTCTGTGACTGTATAATACATTAATTTGTAGGATCCTTTACTATAGATAATTTAGCTGATCTGTAAAAATAACATCTCCATGCCTTATATATCATGTACTGTAGTACGACGCTAGATTAAAACTGACGTGGAAAGGTAACACCCGGCCACCGAAAGCTTCATTTTTTATGAAGCCCAGGTGGTCGTGTGGTCTAGCGGGACGGCTACAGTGCAGGCGATTTGGTGTCACGATATCTCAGTAGCATGGGTTCGAATCCCGGCGAGGAAGAACAAAAATTTGCGAAAGCAAATTTACAGATCTAACATTGTTGGGTTGATGTTTAGACGAGTTGTATATATATATATATATATAATTCGTCTAAACATCAGACCAACAATGTTATATCTGTAAATTTGCGTTAGAAAATTTTGTTCTTCCGTCGCCGCGATTCGAACTCATGCTACTGAGATATCGTGGCACCAAATTGCCTTGCACTATGCCTGACGCGTTAGACCACTCGTCCACCCAGGCTCTGAAATAAAGCTTTCGGTGGCCGGGTGTTACTTTTCTCGTCAGTTTTAATCTAGCGTCGTAACATAGTACATGATATACAAGGCATGAAGATGGAATTGTTACAGATCAGCTGAATTATCTATTAGTGATCTACAATTAATGTAAGATGTATATATATGACTGCATCTTACATTAATTTGTAGGATCCACGATATCTCAGTAGCATGAGTTCGAATCCCGGCGAGGAAGAACAAAAATTTGAAAGCAAATTTTCCGCGCAAATTTTGTTATACATGCACAGGTATAAAATTGCGGTTTTATCCAACGCAATCATAGGTTTGAACGTTGTTTTCAATTTAGACTTTTATATATTTTTCGTTTGGGCTTGTATTATATTTTCTTCGGGTTTATATGATCCGTTCATCCTATTTCGACTCTTTAAAATTCAAGAGTCAACTCTAAATTGAGGTAAATTATATGGCCTTCCAAATACCGTTTCGATCCCTAACATCACTGAAGAGACATTAATTGTCGAAATCCGGATATGGTATTAAATTAATATTAAGATCCATTTCGTTATATCTGGTGATCAATTTATTTGGCCAACGCCAATGGCAGTCAGCAGGGTTTAAGAACATCAGTTGTTCGACCTGTTAGTCAAATGCATATTGTAAAATAGACTTTTCACTTTTTGGGTCTTTTGAAATTGTTGTTTGTGCTGTATTGAGACCCTCTACCAAGAAATTTGTTATACATGCACAGGTATAAAATTGCGGTTTTATCCAACGCAATCATAGGTTTGAACGTTGTTTTCAATTTAGACTTTATATATATATATATATATATATATATATATATATAGAGAGAGTCTATAAGAATCTACCAACCAGTAAACTTAATAGGTATTGGATCATCAAAATTGACAATACTACACAAACAGGGAAAATTATATGAGTCTAAAAGATTGTGTAACAATACCGATAAATAGATGGAAACAAAACACTAAAAAGTGTTGAATATCATCGCACAAAGATGGAAAACTGAACAGATGATATAAATTATACAATAATTGCAAATATTTCGGCTCAACAAATGGCCTTCCTCAGTGTTAAAAGTTTTAACAATACTGATATATAAAGTATAAGGTGTAAACATAGATCAGTAATAATACAGGTGAGTTTTGGTCGATTGATTTTAATCCAAAATCCCGAACATCATAATATAAACATTAGATATATATATATATGAAGACTGTATGTTGACCTCTAGATATCCTTTTGTTGTTTGTGCCGCTGAGTTGTTGTATCATTGTCATATTTAGTTCATGTAGATGGTTGATGCTTTCTCTTTCAGAATACCCATATTACGTAAATGTGGTCATTCATTCGACATTAATCTGCTTTTATAATAGTCTTTAATCCTAGTAAAAAAAAGACACAGTATAATTCTAAAATTGTATATTTTGAAAGTCACCAATTTTACTGTAAGCTCAACATAGAAATATTGTGATTACATTCTTTTTGATAGAGGTATCATGTATTGATAGGCTGTCAGTAGCATCCACTGAGCTATATTTCCAACATACTTTTATCGTATGCTAACTAAGAGAAAAAAAGTTGGTCTTATTCCAAGCTATCATAATCAAAGTGAACTATCATTCTATGATTCACAATGAAAATTTCATTGAAAAGATAATTGTATATTTAAATATTTGAATTTTCTCCCCCATTTACAATCTGCCATTATCTGCTCAATATATGATAACAAATGTAAATAAAAGATATTGACAATTAGTTGTGAAATTCCAGGTCTCTCGTGATTTTCAAAGAACCACAAATATTGTTTGACACTTCAATTTTGTCTGATTTTGAAATACTATGGTTTAATGTAATAAATAGAAAAAAAAACATCTGTATTTATCAAACACTACATTTTATCTTCATGTGTTGACAGTTTAAAAACGGTAAGTGAATTATATATGTCAAAATTATTTGAAACAAAATACGAAAAATAAGAATTAAAAACTCGATAAAAATACAGAAAAATGGCACATGATACATTAATTAATTGCTTTTATTTTACATTTTCACAGACGAGTTATGTATGATACGGGTGTTAATTTCATACCCAGACCTTATACTAAACTTTAAATTTCATTTTGACATCATGGCTTTCAGACGGATCACGTCTACAAAAAACGTCATTTTAGGTATGTTGCAGATCATACCCAGACCTTATACTTAACTATTAATAGATATAAGAAGATGTGGTATGAGTGCCAATGAGACAACTCTACATCTAAGTCACAATTTGTAAAAGTAAACCATTATAGGTCAAAGTACGGCCTTCAACACGGAGCCTTGGCTCACACCGAACAGCAAGCTATAAAGGGCCCCAAAAATGACTAGTGTAAAACCATTCAAACAGGAAAACCAACGGTCTAATCTATATAAAAACCGAGAAATTAATTTTGACATCTTTAAGATGGGTCACGTCTTCAGAAGACGGCATTACACGTATGTTGCTGTCATACCCAGACCTTATACTTAACTATTATATCCATTTTGACATCTTTTAGACGCGTCACGTCTTCAGAAGACGGCATTATAGGTATGTTGCTGTCATACCCAGACCTTATAATAAACTATTAAATTCATTTTGACATCTTTTAGACGGGTCACGTCTTCAGAAGACGGCATTATAGGTATGTTGCTGTCATACCCAGACCTTATACTAAACTATACATTGAATTTTACTGGTTTTCAGACGGGTTTCCGTCTCCAGAGGACTGAAATATAGATGTGTTGCTGTAATACCCGGACCTTATACTAAACTATGGAGAGTTGTTTCATTGGCACTCATACCACATCTTCTTATATCTATATACATTGATTTTTTTCAGACGAGTTACGCCTACAGAGGACGATATGAAAGGGATGTTGCTGCCATACCGGACCGTATACCAAACCATTCCTAAATCAATAAATGTAAGTTTAGAACTGGTATCCTAAATATCGATATATTAACCGATATAAAACTGAATATATATCTGTAAGGGTTAATTCATGCATTTTCTGGTTACAAAATTGTGAAGAATTGTTACGTATGGCCCATTGCTTTTCTTCGAAACGAGAGTGTATCCTTTTATTAGTTTTACTTATTCATGCAATTTATTTTTTTTTTTTTTCTTCTTTTATTAAAGAACTAATTATCTTTCGGATTGTACTTGGTATTAAACTTGATTTCCTATTTTTAGGTAAAAACTTAAAAGCAAGGGCGGCTTTCCGTTCCGACAGGATTCATTTAAATAGATCAATGTATCATTTTTGTAATTGAACGTTTGTCTGAAAGTATAACATTAATGCTACTTATAAATCTTTTTTTTTATATATATATTCAAATGCAGTTTAACAACTTTTGAATGCAAAAAATTTTCATAAAACCCAAAAGACCGCAAAATTACGTATACTAGCTAGTTTCTTAACCTGACTCTTTTCCAATTCATTAAAGGATTAATCACATTCTTTCTAGAGGTTATCGGTGTGTTTGCTGGGGCAGTTAACTCACAACTGGACTTTATGTCAAGTTTGTGAGTCAGCGACTCAATTACATATATAACTTAATATTATTGGACCTCGTATAATGGACTCGTGTGTTTTAAAATCTGGGACACCCATGTACTCAGATCAGTTGTACTGTAGACGTTCATATTGTAAAACACTCGCTGGTTAAGATAAGTTTTAGTATTTGGGACTCTCGTGATATTAGAATAGTTGTCCGACATTTTATGGCTCTGTATGGATATGTGACCATAGTTATTAGTTGAATGATAATTAATCCACAGGCACATACCGCTAAAGATGTATTTAATGTTCCTAAGGAACCGGCTGTTATCTTAGACAAACACATGTACCATACAAATGAACAATTCGAGGATGGTTATCCTCAAGACAAAGTATATCAACATAGTGGAAGTGAGGTAGGTATCTGTGCGGAATTTAGACAGATTGATTATGCTGAAGAAGTTAAAAATACGTTTTTCTTCGACTGTATCATCTACTTTCCGCACATAAAACATCGATCGAAAGAATTCAAAACTTTTCCTCGCTTATTTTTATTTGGCATTACGTCATCTTGCTGAAAAAGGTGACCAAAGACTCAAATGGCCAGGTTTTAATACTTATAGATTTCAATTTCAAATGCGATAGAAAATTTCACTGTTGTACTATTTGCTTTTGCTGGTAGCTATAGGAAAGGGCATAAATACTGATTTATATAAAAAGTAAATAATTAAAACTACATTCCCCATCACATAAAACAGACATAAATTTCATAGATGCTTGGGGACATGACAATTTTTAGCTCTCCCTTTTCCAAAATCCGTTATTATTTTGTTTTCTGTTAATTTCGATTATTATCACGTTTTCTGTATCATATGGACATAAATATACTAGAAATAACTTGCATTTGCTATTTACTATCAATTCCAAGTTTACTATCCACAGCGGTCACTGATATATTATATACATTTGTAATTTGTAATAACATACGAGGCTAAGAAAACGTTTGTCATACTGGTAGACGCCTACAATTATTCAAATTACATATATTAACATTGAACAAACATAATTTCAGGAAGCTCAAATTCAAATTCAAATATGTATTATTCCAATTAAGGTCCCACAGGAGCAATTATAATTAGATACATATACAATATTACATTATACAGTATAATATAATGTGACATATATTTTATTAGATATAAATAAAATGCAGAATAAACACAATTGGATTGTTTTGTCCAGCAATGTAGGTCGGGGTTCACATCATCATCATCATCATCATCATCATTATCATTATCATTGACGATTTATATACTTTTTAGAACAGTATATAAAATATACTTTTTATTATGTTACAGGCAACGTATCTTGACAAGAAGCAGGTAGACTATAAGAAAGACATTCCGTTCTACAAAGACATAAAGACAGGACCATCGTATGTAAAACCTCGTGAACCGATATCTTTTCGCGATAAAATAAGCTACCGGAACCAAGAGGAATGGGAGAGAACAAAACCCCGGACAGTACACAAAGGAAGGTGACTTCATTAAAGAAAGTATTAAAAAGCACGACAAGAACGTATGGCAAAAGAAAAGGAACTGATTAGTAGGAGAAAATTACAACTCAAAGGTCCGCTTACGTCAACTCGTGTTGATCCTCCGCTAAAAGACGGATATGAGACAAACGCAAAGATGAGTTTGGTGTTCCCAAAGAACCTGCTGTAGTTTTGGATAAAGGTTATCCAGATATTTCGACCAAATTAGGAGATGGGGATTGGGTCACGTCTTCAGAAGACGGCATTATAGGTATGTTGCTGTCATACCCAGGCCTTATACTAAACTATACATTGCATTTTACTGGTTTTTCAGACGGGTCCCGTCTCCAGAGGACTGAAATATAGATGTGTTGCTGTCATACCCGGACCTTATACTAAACTATGGAGATTTGTTTCATTGGCACTCATACCACATCTTCTTATATCTATATAAATTGATTTTTTTCAGACGAGTTACGCCTACAGAGGACGATATGAAAGGGATGTTGCTGCCATACCCGGACCGTATACCAAACCATTCCCTAAATCAATAAATGTAAGTTTAGAACTGGTATCCTAAATATCGATATATTAACCGATATAAAACTGAAATATATCTGTAAAGGTTAATTCATGCATTTTTTGGTTACAAAATTGTGAAGAATTGTTCATTGCTTTTCTTCGAAACGAGAGTGTATCCTTTTATTAGTTTTACTTATTCATGCAATTTATTTATTTTTTTTTTTTTTTTTCATCTTTTTATTAAAGAACTAATTATCTTTCGGATTGTACTTGGTATTAAACTTGATTTCCTATTTTTGAGGTAAAAAACTTAAAAGCAAAGGCGGCTTTCCGTTCCGACAGGATTCATTTAAATAGATCAATGTATCATTTTTTTAATTGAACGTATGTCTGAAAGTATAACATTAATGCTACTTATAAATCTTTTTTATATATATATTCAAATGCAGTTTAACAACTTTTGAATGCAAAAAAAAAATTTCATAAAAACCCAAAAGACCGCAAAATTACGTATACTAGCTAGTTTCTTAACCTGACTCTTTTCCAATTCATTAAAGGAGTAATCACATTTTTTCTAGAGGTTATCGGTGTGTTTGCTGGGGCAGTTAACTCACAACTGGACTTTTATGTCAAGTTTGTGAGTCAGCGACTCAATTTACACATATATAACTATATATTATTGGACCTCGTATAATAGACTCGTGTGTTTTAAAATCTGGGACACCCATGTACTCAGATCAGTTGTACTGTAGACGTTCATATTGTAAAACACTCGCTGGTTAAGATAAGTTTTAGTATTTGGGACTCTCGTGAGATTAGAATAGTTGTCCGACATTTTATGGCTCTGTATGGATATGTGACCATAGTTATTAGTTGAATGATAATTAATCCACAGGCACATACCGCTAAAGATGTATTTAATGTTCCTAAGGAACCGGCTGTTATCTTAGACAAACACATGTACCATACAAATGAACAATTCGAGGATGGTTATCCTCAAGACAAAGTATATCAACATACTGGAAGTGAGGTAGGTATCTGTGCGGAATTTAGACAGATTGATTATGCTGAAGAAGTTAAAAATACGTTTTCTTCGACCGTATCATCTACTTTCCGCACATAAAACATCGATCGAAAGAATTCAAACTTTTCCTCGCTTATTTTTATTTGGCATTACGTCATCTTGGTGAAAAAGGTGACCAAAGACTCAAATGGCCAGGTTTTAATACTTATAGTTTATAATTTCAAATGCGATAGAAAATTTCACTGTTGTACTATTTGCTTTTTGCTGGTAGCTATAGGGAAAGGGCATAAATACTGATTTATATAAAAAAAATAAATAATTAAAACTACATTCCCCCATCACATAAAACAGACATAAATTTCATAGATGCTTGGGGACAGGACAATTTTTTTTTTTAGCTCTCCCCTTTTTTTCCAAAATCCGTTATTATTTTGTTTTCTGTTAATTTCGATTATTTTCACGTTTTTCTGTATCATATGAACATAAATATACTAGAAATAACTTGCATTTGCTATTTACTATCAATTCCAAGTTTCCTATCCACAGCGGTCACTGATATATTATATACATTTGTAATTTGTAATAACATACGGGGCTAAGAAAACGTTTGTTATACTGGTAGACGCCTACATGTATTCAAATTACATATATTAACATTGGACAAACATAATTTCAGGAAGCTCAAATTCAAATTCAAATACGTATTATTCCAATTAAGGTCCCACAGGGAGCAATTATAATTAGATACATATACAATATTACATTATACAGTATAATATAATGTGACATATATTTTATTAGATATACATAAAATGCAGAATAAGCACAGTTGGATTGTTTTGTCCAGCAATGTAGGTCGGGGTTCACATTATCATCATCATCATTATCATTATCATTGACGATTTATATACTTTTTTTGGAAGAGTATATAAAAATATACTTTTTTTATTATGTTACAGGCAACGTATCTTGACAAGAAGCAGGTAGACTATAAGAAAGACATTCCGTTCTACAAAGACATAAAGACAGGACCATCGTATGTAAAACCTCGTGAACCGATATCTTTTCGCGATAAAATAAGCTACCGGAACCAAGAGGAATGGGAGAGAACAAAACCCCCCGGACAGTACACAAAGGAAGGCGACTTCATTAAAGAAAGTATTAAAAAAGCACGACAAGAACGTATGGCAAAAGAAAAGGAACTGATTAGTAGGAGAGAAAATTACAACTCCAAAGGTCCGCTTATGTCAACCCGTGTTGATCCTCCGCTAAAAGACGGATATGAGACAAGCGCAAAAGATGAGTTTGGTGTTCCCAAAGAACCTGCTGTAGTTTTGGATAAAGGTTATCCAGATATTTCGGCCAAATTAGGAGATGGGGGATTTTACAATGATTCAGGTATACCAAGCGACGTTATTGGAAGCATGAGTCCACGAAAAGGGATGCTAGGCAAAAGCTTCGGAAAACTCGATGTTGCAGACGAGATTGCGATCATGTTACAAAGAAAGGGAGCCGGTGTGAAGGTGAGACACAACAGAGGAGTGATAGTCGTAACATTATTCTTAAATAACCTTTATGTATAGATGATATATTCCAAAACGAAAGAACTGTGCTAGGTTGCTTGGGGAAACTAGTTTTAAAAAATATGTACAAAAATGTATACTAGTATTCAATTTCAACAGCCCTGTTTAGTTTAGGAATGCGGAAGAAATGCATGTTTAATTGGCTCAATACATATATCTCAAATGCACAACCTATTTTAAATTTCAATCATTGCAAAATGCAAATATGTTTAATTCCTATGACTACTTCAGTATATATTAAACAAATACGAATGTTTTATAAACTAAAATGATATTTTAACATATTTATCTTTCAAAAAAGATTTTAGTATTTACGGTATCCCATTTTTATGGTGGAATGTAAGCAAACAAAACAATATTAAAGTCATGTCCCATACATATAGGGTTCAGATTTCATAAAACAAACTAGCAAATAATGTCACAATATTTAGCAATTTAATTTTTAATTCTTATTTACCATTTTAAGGACCAGGAAGATCCCAAAGCCGTAGGTGGTCCTGCTTCAGCGATCAGAATAGATGACTTAAAAGATGATTTTCTGATATGTGAAAACTGTAAACGGGAGTATGATGAGAAAACCCATATACCAAGAGTTTTGCCTTGTCTTCATACATACTGTCAACGTTGCCTAGGTGATATTACACGCGACTGGACAGTTGCATGTCCAACCTGTAAATCTCAGCATCATATCCCGGGAGACAGTGTAGCTAACTTTCCAAAAGATAATACCAGACGTAGCCTTCGTGATTTTGTCCATCTAAAAAAGAAAGGACAGCGAGTTGCATGCAGAGATTGTCCTGATTCAGGTGTTGCTGCTTTCTTTTGCAAGGACTGTTACTCTTTTATGTGTCATGAATGCCGAAAAGCCCATCTCCGAAACTTTATGTCAAGAAATCATAACATTGTTTTACTGGATCAAATTCAAAACTCTGGTATTGAACCATTCCTACGAAATGAAACTTGTGACCGCCAAGGTCACGATGGTCAACCATTAGTTTACTTTTGTGTATCCAAGACATGCAACAAACCCGTTTGCAAAATGTGCACGGTCTTAGAACACCAGTCTGACCGAGGACATATGGTAAGGCGACTTGGAGATGCATACGAAGACCACAAAGAGCAAGTAAGTAATTTGGTAAAACAAGTAGAAGATAAAATTACTCTTAGCAAAACAGTGATGATTGAAACGGAAGACGAGATGCGTAATTTAGATAAGAAACAGACCGACATTACCAAAGAAATAGACCATGAGATCGATGAAGGGGTTCACATGCTTGAAGTGCGCAGAAGAGAACTCAAAGATACATTAAAAGACAAATGTAAGAAAAAGAGAGGAGTATTGCAGTCACAAAGAGAAGGCTTGAAATATAACCTGTCGCTGATGTCATCTGCTAAGGAGTTTACAAGTCATATCATGACACACAGTATGCCTGCTGAGTTTGTGATTCTAACAGACACACTACGTAATCGTTTGATCTTTTTAAGAGACAATCATATAGACGCCTGTCCTTTAGAAAACTCGTTTATAGCTTTTGATAAAGACAAAATGGGGGCAACGTTTAAACAATACATCATTGATATGGGGAAGATAAGATCAACCGCCATTTTCCCTCCGAAGACATTGGTGGAGGCTATGGATGTTCCAGTTGAGAACGAGGCCGAAGTCTTGAAAGTGTTTCTCTACGACAGTAAAGGAACACCACAAAAAGATAGTTTCGATTGCGTGTTGGTAGACATAAAAGACCCAAAGGGAAGAATGCATCCGGCGACAGTGGAAGATTCCAAAACCTTAGAAGGGTGCTACAGGGTTTATTATACAGCAAACATGACTGGAGCACATATTGCTTACGTCCGAGTCCTTGGGAGACTTGTCAGAGAAGAAGGATTTCCTTTCCTGTCCAAGTCTCCAGGTAATATTGACATAATGATTTGATAAACAAAATATAATATTTTTATGATGGTTTTTTACAACCACTGGGTCGTTTCATTGGCCTTCCAATTGTTTTGATTTGAACGCACTGACGAGTTTTATGTCGACGCAACGTTCGCCAGGCGTTCCAAATCGAGCCTGCATGGCATCTTTTATGAGTGTTTATAACCGCTAGGTCAATGCCACTGCTAATGGACTCTTCACCAGCACAGTAGTGTCGACATAAAATAGCAATAATATGTTCATTTTCTGTAAATTAACTGTTTATAGAATGTTGAACTATTCGAATCACTTAAGTTTTTTTTCAATCCCCAAGGTGATTGTATTAACGCTAGCCGTATTTGACACAACTTTTCGGAAGTTTTGGTTTTTAATGCTTTCAGTTTCAAATTTGATTTGAATCTCTAATTGTTTTGATTCTAGTGGCACTGATGAGTCTTTTGTCGACGATACGTTCGTCTGGCGTACTACCTCATTGGCCTGATATGATCTTTGATGAGTTTTTACAACCACTGGGTCGATGCCACTGCTGGTTGACGATTCGTCCCCGAAGGTATCACCAGTCGAGTTGTAAGCACTTGTGTGTTGACTTGGAATATTATTGATATATTCATTTTCTGAAAATATACCGTTCATAAAATGTTGAATTATTTGAAACACTTAAGTTTTTCTATTCCCAGGCATAGATTGGATAAGCCGTATTTTGCACAACTTTTCCAACTTTTTGGTTTTTAATGCTCTTAAATTTCGGATATGGTTTAATCGTCCAACTATTTTGATTGGAGTGCCACTGATAAATCTTATGCCGACGAAACGTTCGTCTGGCGTATCAAATAATAGGCCTGGTATCTTTGATGATTGTCTCTGATGGCATAACCAGCCCAGTAGTCTACACTTTTGTATTGACCTGAAATATCATTAACATGTTCATTTTCTGTAAATTTACCGTTATAAAATGTTTAATATTCGAAGAAATAAGATTTTTCTATCCTATGGCATATATTGCCTTAACTGAATATTTGAATATTATTTTCGGAATTTTCTGTTTTAAAGCGCTTTTACTTCGAATTGGGTGCGTCTTTCGAGCACCACTAGTAAGTTTATTGTCGACGAAACGCGCGTCTGGCGTACGAAATTATTGGACTATTATTGTATGCAAGCATCTAATTTTGATGTTATAATGAGTAACTGTATGGCGATTCATATGCTGGTAGTAATGTGTTGGTAATTTGTTATCGCGCTCATAATATCTGCCGTTAATCCTCGGTCTACTCTTGAGCCTATGATTATCGCGCATATTCAAAGCCATGGGGAGATCATTTCGCTACGGTATAACAAACTTGTTTATTTTTTTCCTTTATAAACAAACCTTTATCAATGAACAATTATTCTATTTTCAGGAGAGATTGATAAAAGATTCGGGGATATACTATGTAAGTGTTAAATTGAAACAACTTCTCTCGTATGCTCAGATAATTTTTGAAATGAAATAAGATAATAGAAAGTAAAACGTACGAATTTTGCAGCTCTCGAAGTGCTTTCCTGGATTAAACTTCATAGCCAGAAGTGTCAGTAAACTTCACCAGGAATCGTCTAAGCCAGAATTGTCGGTAAACTTCATGGGAACCGTCAGATCCAGAAGTGTCGGTAAACTTCACCAGGAATCGTTAGAACCAGAAGTGTATGAAGCAGATGGATGGGAACCAAACGAATTCAACAAATTTTAAGAGACATGTGCAATAAAATTTCATTTACAAAGGTCTTTTTACACAGTGTAGCGGTCATAAGTTTTAAATTAAAATTGCATTTACGCATGTCTTTTTTATACAGAACAGAGGCTAGACAAGTTTGAAATTGCAATCACGGGTCTTTTAACACAGCTGGGGCGCTTAGTCTAATTTAATTGCACTTACACGTCTTTTTACATCTGAGAAAAACGCAATTTGCCACCAATATTCCCGTGGTTTTTCTCTCGACTATTTTAATGAATAATGAATGCAAAGGTAAACACAGAAGGAATATACTACAGTTTATAGGCATGAAATCGGTTATTGCTACATTTGACACGATTATAGACATGAAATCTGTTTTCGTTACACTTGACACGTTTATATACATGAAATTTGTTATCGTTATTTTTGACACGTTTATATACATGAAATCGGTTATCGTTATATTTGACACATTTATATACATGAAATCTGTTAAAGTTACACTCGACACGTTTATATACATGAAATCGGTTATCGTTACATTTGACACATTTATATACATTAAATCTGTTAAGGTTATCGTTAGACTTGACACGTTTATATACATGATATTTGTTATCGTTACAATTGACCTTTTTGTAGACACGAAATATGTTATCTTTACACATGACACGTGTATAGGACTGAAATGTGGTATCGTTACACTTGGCACGTTTATTTATAGACATGAAATATGTTATCGTTTATTTGACACGTTTATAGATAAGACATACGTTACCGTTTCACATGACACGTTTAAACACGAAATATGTTATCTTTACACTTGTCACATTTATAGACATTAGAGTGGGGTGCTCATTTTCGCCATAATTTTCCATGTTTTCTGCAGTTTATGTTCAGGTCTTTATGTTTTTGAAGTATACTGATATTTCTATATGAAGATAACATCAAAAGCAAAATATTCTTAGCTTGAAAACGTGTTTCTTTGACAAAAATTCATCTGAAAAGTTAGATTAAAGGCTATTTGAAATTTCCTGATGTTTTGTCAAAGGGGGACACATATTCGCCGTTCTTACACATCTATTTGAAACCAAATAACTGAAGATTTAAACAATATTTATCAAATCAATTTCATTATAGATCTATAGCAGACATTTCAAAGGTGTAAAGAACTGAAATTTAGGGCAATCAGTCAAAGAATTACTAAGAAATACTTCTTTGAAATCGTGTTTTTCATTCAGGAAATTGGCCGAAAATGGTTGTCCGTTTTTCGGTCCTTTGCGGTAAGTGCCGAAATTTTGTTTAAGTTTAAAAATAATCATATTTGTTATAAAATATAATTTACCGGCATCTTTCTTCCATTTCAGCCATCCTTTGAAGTTTTACACCTCAAAATCATAAATCGGCGAATATGTGCGCCCCACTCTAAATCTGTTATCGTTGCACTCATATCAGTTCATTTTCATTTTTGTACAGGTCCTGGTTTCCTGTTCGATTCCAGTACAGCTCATTCCGAACGAGAAGTAAGTGGAAATGGAAGAATGCTGAAATCTGACATCACAACGCTGAAAAAGAATACAACCCGCCATGTTAAAAAATTTAAAGGTATATGTACGTACCGTCGATGTGAATTATGTAACTGTGATACAGTAAATGTTTCACGGCTAGAAAGACTTGATTAGTATTGTCTATGTTTTCGTCTAGTGCCTAACTAGTTTCTCTTAGTGTGTATAACAAGCAGGCGACTAATTGCAGTGAATTGAAAAAATACAGCTATAAATGGTTAAAATCTCAAGCATTTCGTATATTGGTTTTACTAGACTTTCGTATCGAGTCTTCCTAGTAGGGTGTTGTTAAGAAGGGATTTGAACTCAGGAGGTTTTTCGGAGGCGCTTGACATTGTGCGTTCATTTGTGGATTTTGTTCTAAATTTTCAATAAATATATATAATCTAACACAAAACAATACTTAAAACAGAAAAATGTGCTGTAAATGTAATGTTTTGACAAATTTAACAACTTCAAAGGTATGGTATTTTACCATTTTTTATCCATTTGTTCCAGTTTAAAGTCCTATTAACACTCCTAAGAACCTTGGTATATATATTACAGGATCATTTACTTAAGAGTTAAATAACTTTTTGTTCAACACATCTTTGGTTATGTTACACAGTTAAAACTAATAATCCGTGGTTATTTTAAGTAAATGATTTTTTTCTCTCTCTCAAAATTTTCACCAGATTTTAGAAAACATATATTGTTCGATAAATACCTCAATTTGCTATTTCGGAGCGCCAATACACCTAAAAAGCTTTGTCGATCGCGTCTCCATATACCTTTTACATTTTCATATTGATGATGAAATGAATGTATCTCGTTACAGCAGGGAAGGCTTTCCCGTGGGACGATCCTTCTCAGGATACTGGGAGGACAGAAAAGGGAAAACTTTTGGATGAAAATGACGCAAAGAAGCTACGTAAATATTGTGGAGTAATTGGAACACGGCCATTTAGGGACACGGGCCGGTATTATTATGAAGCAATGATTTCTTTCCGTATACATGTCAATCTGGTTAGAAATGCCTTAATATTTGAAGTTGGTCTCGGCCGTTGGGATAGTATCCACGCCAGCTTTTACGTTGGCGCACAGTCATTTGCATGGTCGTTTTCAGCAGAAAGATGTAACGAGCATAAACAACTTTGTCACAAATTCCGTCACAAGAGGACGCTTTTGTTGCATTCTCCATTATCCTCGGACACTGCTGGTACTGTGATGACGATGACATACGGGTTCTTAGTTGATGTTGACAATCGTCAGTGGTCTATAATTGACAACCTCAGCCAGAAAATTCTGTATAGTTTCAGAAATCTTGACTTTAGCGAACCACTTTGGCCTGTATTTGGCACTTACAACCCCTATTCTGCACATGTAGAGATGCATCTAAAATCAGGAAGCTCTGTTGCTAAAATACCTGCAATTGCTACATTGATATAACATTAGTCAACAAAGCACACTTCCTTATTTCTTTTCACAGTCACATGTCTCATTTGAGTTCTTGATGTATAGTTACTTAAAATATATTGTAGTTTGTAAATATAGTATTAGATTATGAATAAATAGATTTGTATTTATAAAGTGAATATAGTAAATGCATTTTTTTTAAAGTTCCAAACATGTCAAAACAAGACTGTGATTGATGAGAAACAGACAAAATCAACGTGGAGAGAAATACTGTACACAAACACTGTAAGTGTAAGCCAAAAAAGTGTCTTGTGAAATTGTGTCTTCTTGAACTATATTTCACAGTTCATCTGTGAAATTTCGTTCACGGGACATAATATCACATTTGTAAACTATAAAATAGTGAAAAATTGTCCCTAGTACTTGGACATAATTTCATAGATATTTTATAAAAATATGTCACAAGGTACAATTTTTCATAGTGTAGCTGTTTTTCTGTCCCTAAAGAAGGGACATAATTTAGCAATCATTGAAATGTTTTAATCAATTAGTTAAATCATAATTGAAATTTAAATCAAGACAACACAGATGTGAACAAAAATGGAAAGTGGTGAATATAAACAGCTGTATGACATTTTGTTTGATGGTCAATACCCTCCAGAGTTTAATAATATTGAAAGAAGATCATTCAGAAGGAAGGCCAAGCAAAAAAAAAATGACAATCCAAAGATGTTAAAACAATTCATTGATTCCTACGTACGGTATATTTAAAAAACAAATGTTGATTTAGTCTTATTATTTATTGTAAATTAAAATGTTTGCTATTAGACAAGACTTTTATGCAATTTGGACATGATTTCACTATGAAAAATATCCAACAAAGGTCAAAATAGAATATCTTTTCAAGGGACACTTTTACACAGAAGTGGACAATATTTTATAATAAAATTCTGTCCTGGACAAAATTACACAGGTCATATCCGTGAAATTTTGTCCATGGGACATAATTTCATGGGGGACACTATTTAATCCTACATTAGCAGGTACGATCTCCATTTTCATGAAACTTAACATACAATCTGTTTCGATGTAGTATTGAAATGGTTAGATATATAGCAGGGTGAATAATTCAGACACTCGTTCTGACATTGGCTTCCCCTTGCTCCATTTATTCATTAGTATATCACTGGTGTTAAACTGATCACCGTAACTGCAGTTACGGTGATCACAACATGGCGGAGCCCAAAACAGGTAAAATAGTCTTTTGTAATTTCTCCGTGTACACGCATTGTTTTAAAGAATTACTCAGCCGCTAGGTTGATATGTACGGTATTGTTGTATGTGTGTGTTCTTAATATCATATGTGACCTTGTTACCGAAATAATACAATTGAAAATTTACAGAAGATCATCGTAACTCCAAAAGAAGATAGTCGTAACTTGTGGACACATAACTTGAAAGATAATCGTAACTGTATAAAATATGTCTATGATCATAGTAACTGATTTTGTCAGAAACCTCTGCTAATGGAATATTAAATCTAAAAATGTTGTGTAAAGATAACAACAAACGCGTAAACAACATTCGTGGTCGAAATATTTTTCAACATAAGGTAAGTTTGCAATTTTCATGATCATTTATACAAATATTGGTATACTATTCAGGACAACCACGTGTCAACGATATTAAGAATATAATGCATCCTAATGTTAAAACTATACTAAATTATAGTTTGAAATCCATTATATTGTAACAGGAGACGGTTCGACCTTAGTATATTTTCTATGTATCAAATATCCATTTTAATTATCTGTGTATTCTATTTGGTAAAGTCCGTAATGTTAACTCAGCATCTAAAGCTACACGTATTTTCTACATTGTACTAATGAGCTCCTTTTGATTGTGTGTAAAATATACAATCTACTCTAACGATACGTATACGCTGAAACTGATCACGGACTTTGACTTCGATTTCCTATAAGTTAACTGTAAACTGAAAACCTGCAATCGGACAATTATATCAAATCAAGCATAATTGATCTTATGGCTCGAAATAATTAATTTCGAAACACAAATGTATTTGATATTTCTGACTTTAAATTGTTAACCTCGTATAAAGGTTCGAACCACTGGGCCCTGAGTCTCCATGGCTGAAGAGATCGAGATAAGTGAATTTTTATAATTTAATAAGGTCTCTCAAAATATCAACACATGTAAATTGCAATAACAATATGAAGTACCAAAGTCAACAATGTACACATAAAACAGAGCACTCAAATAAGTCCATCAAAATATTGCATTGTAAAATAATGTAAAAGTACTTATAAAATGTAAGATGAATATTAGCAATCGGAATTCTACCGTAAACATCCTAAACTATTTAACTTTATCGTAATCTCATTAAATATTAAATTCAAAACCCGAAATACAAAACTCTCTAACTCAATGATTACTAGAGCACGCTGTGGAATTAGACTCTATATTTAGAGGGGGACTTAAGATAAAATAGGACAAAATAAAGTAACGAAGAATCACCCTGAGAAATAAAGCATATCGGTTTTACTCAAACCAAGTAGCAGTGTCTTATTCAGACATCGGGGTATAATAAACCCGTAAGCCATTAATAATATAAATAAACAACGGCGGTTTTATTCAAACCAAAATGTTGATTATAATCTTACACAGACCTCGGCATTATACGATCAAGCGTCCGAAATAATAAAATTTCTAATTTATTATATACTAATTACAGGTAAAGAAATAACAACTTTAAATAACCGCGTACTTCGATACAAACTTGTATATAAAGGTGCACTCGAAAATACTTTAATCTAAACATCTATTGATTACTACCGAGAAGAAAAAAAAAGTTTTTAATCATTTATCGTATGTAAAACACCGAGAGTCCTTACTGATTAACCAATAAAAATCAACTACACTTTTTAGTTTACCCTGGATACGAACATGTAAGCAAATAAAAACGATGAAACTGATAAATTGGAAATAGAAACAAGCCATCCTACACATAATTTTGAATTATGACAAGGTTCAGAACTAGCAGTCATAAACTTCATATTGAAATTGGTAGATACACTATACCAAAACTCCTACAGATAACAGGATCTGTAAGAACTGTAATATAAATTTGGTTGAAGATGAGTTACATTTTTATTAGACTGTCCAAAATTTTCTCATTTAAGGAAGGAGTTGGTCTACAACTGTTTAAATAAAAACATTACTAATACTACAAATATTAATTCTCAGTTTATGTGGTTGTTAAGTAATGAAGACACTGATGTATGCAAAAGTATAGCTAAGTACCTAAACATGTGTTTTTACTTAGAATAAAAGTGTGAAATATTTGTTTGCTATTTATAATGTACTTATCTTTTACACTAGAGTTACTCCCCTGGAACACATAACACATAATATCTAGATACTTGTGTAGTATTAATTTTAGTTAGATAGTTTAAATGTTATTCTTTGTTGTATCTATGCTATTAATGATTATGTTCATAATTGAGCTTTCTTTAATAAAATATTTCGTATTTCGTATTTTCATAATTTTGAATATAAAAAAAAGATTCCTCCACAATATCTTTATTTAACACTCTAAGTAACTTCATTTTTCCATAGTTTATATGCGCTCTTTTATGTCTAGTGCAGACGCAGTATTGGCGCACACCTTACCTACCCACACCAAAGGAACTAAAACAACATTCAGATTACGAAAAAGTGTTTGAAAATGGAACGAGATTTACAAGAAAATAAGATACCGTGACCTAAAGCATATCTTTACTTGAAAACGAACGTAGTTTAAACATTATAGTTTCCACTAATAATGTGTGAACATGGAAAATGTTTGCCTCTCCTTGTTCATGATGAACATTTACCGTAAATTGTGACTTGTAAAATACAAAGACTATATCTACAAAGCAAAAAGTAAATCAGTAAATTATTCACTAGTTATCAAACATTCAAACACGATTTATATATAGTCGCCCATCAGCATATAGAGAAAGTTACGATCATTACTGACAAGTTACTATGATCATGTGCAAGTTACGACTATCTTATAATCAAGTTACCACTATCATAACAAACAAAATTCTTGGAGTTACGATGATCTTCCGTAAATTTTCAATGGCTATTATTTCGGTAACAAGATCACATATGATATTAAGAACACACACATACAACAATACCGTACATATCAACCTAGCGGCTGAGTAATTCTTTAAAACAATACGTGTACACGGAGAAATTACAAAAAGACGATTTTACCTGTTTTAGGCTCCGCTATGTTGGGATCACCGTAACTGCAGTTACGGTGATTAGTTTAACACCAGTGATATAGAAGTACGACAATTGCCGCTTTAACAATAAGTAAATACGACAATGGTAATAGAAAAAAGATGTACCTGAACCAATCAAAAAGACAAAGAGAAAGTACAGATCCTCACAACATTGAGCTTTCCGCGAAAGAACAAAGAATGTATAAATCACTTCAACATATAGTCAAGATCAACACTTCAAAACAGTGATATTATTGAGATGTTTTGGTTGTTGTCCGATATGTGGTCGACATAAATATTTTTTGTAATATACAGTGATTTATTGCTTCTCGAATAGATATATAGCATTAGGAAATGAAAGTAGTAGAATCGTGCATAGAATTATTGTCATAATCCCCGTCCACAGAACTCGGTTGTTCCGTAATTTGGAATAAACACAGATCATAGGATACCTGTCTCGTTCATTGTATGTGCACCTTTTTATCCATATTCCTCTCACCTTACACGCTAAAAGTAGATAATTCTATTAAGCTGAATCAGCATTTCTTGATGAAATATTGAGGTACATTTTATAAATCTAGAAACATCTTGATAAATAAGACAATGAATCTGCATGTGTGTTTGAATTAATTTAGTATTCTAAAACGAAGGTTTTAATTCTCTCGGTCATAGTTGACCTTATTTTTAGCTGTTCTGTGTAGGTATTTTTTGGTTTGATGCTCTAAAACTTGCATATATATTTTGGCCTCCTAAACTTTTGATATCAGGCATACCTGGTGGTTATTATTATTTTAGACTCGCGTGTTGTCCAAGTAGTAAATACTTCAACCTTTTTATAAATTTCACTCCTTTCCCATCTTCTGTAGTAGGATTTTGATATGCCCTGCCCAAAAGAAACTTGAATATCAAAACCCCGAGGACAGCATTTAAACACCCCGTAGATCAAAATATTTTTAGCTCACCTGACCCTTAGGACCAACTGAGATTTTGTCATCACTTGGCGTCCGTCGTCGTCGTCCGTTGTCCGTCGTAAATATTTTCTTTAAGTCTTCACTGAAAACAAAACACAATTTGAAAGCAAAATGATTTGAAACTTTCCAGTACTAAATAATAAAAATGATAAAATAATGATTTATTTTATTATAGTGTCACATATTTGATCAGACATATATATACAGTTACATAAACAACACAGAATTAAAATGACCAAATATCCAGCCTTATGTGACTTATGAGACACTTATGTACACACATTTCTAAAATCTATATGTTATAAGAATTACATAAACAAGTCATACTTAGTCTATATGTGTAAAATTCAAATTCTAAAAATACAAAAAAAGATTTAAAAATTTTACTAAACATCACACTGAGCTTTAAAAATAGGATATAGAAAAGGTGAATAGAAATAAATATAGTAATGATGACATGACCTTTACAACCGTTCCTTATTTTGTTCCTATCAAATAAAAAACATGCCCATAACAGGTAAACATAGAAAATAGACCATAGAGGTAAACCTGCAGCTTTTGGCTAATATCTATTAAAAAAAACTTAAGCTGTTGAAGCAATATGTCAAGATTAATATTCATTTTCATAAATTTTTCTAAAAACCCATTCTATAGTTATTGACCCTTTAAAATCCACTTAACAAAAATCGTAATTTTGACAAATTTTCTTGAAAAGAATTCTAGACAGAGAGAAATATTTAACAGCAAAATTGAACAGCAAGACGGCTTAGAGATACTAATAATCAAATATGACCAAAATCGTTAGTCAACTCCTTAAAGGAATAATTGCCGTTCAATTATGATCTTTACCCTTTTTGCGTTTTGGCGAAAACATAGTCGATAGGAAGAAACTTTAAAAGTTAGACAAATTCAACAAAGATCGAAGCCAACCTTGCCCAAATCGTCAGTCGACTCCTTAAATGGTATGCAATATAAGATCTACAAATATGTCAAAATTACAGAAATTGTCAATCAACTCCTAAAAGAATGTAGGATTTTTGTTTACCAATTTGTTATTTGCATGTAATTGTAGAACATAAAAGTTCGATTGTGATGTATAACATTTTCTACAACCACTCTGGTATAACATTTTCTACAACCACTCTAGATTAATGGAGAAATAAGTATACATACACATTGATGATCAGAATGATCCGTACATCGAATTTGACTTATTGTCTCAGAAAATTTCGCACATTGTACGAAAAACAAACACGTTAGGAACGATACATACATGGAGATTGCAAGATTATTAACTTTTGTACTTCAATTTTGTATTCCTATGCACGGTAAGAAAGAGTTCGACATGTCAAAATGGAGGGACCCTGTTTTATGAATATGTACGTCCAGGTTTCTTTCTTAAGTTTCACATAGCAGGGACCGGTTTCGTCATAGAGAATTATATATACTTGTTTTATGTCAATTGAAATCTGACGTACATCAGGCTCTTAAGGCTCATTTCAAAACTATTTCTGTAAGGAGACAAACACGTGTCCCGTCACTTTTGTCGATTATTTTGACAATCGTTGTAGATAGAGAAAGTCTTACAGGGCAAACATACAAGGATCTACTAACTTCCTTTTTAGACCAGAATTGTCATATTATTCCTTTTAGGAGTTATTGTCCTTGCATACCGATTTTTACCATATAGTTCGCCTATTATATTTAAAAAAAAAATAAAGAGAAACTTTAGATAGCAACTATGATAATCAAAAGGAGATCTACAAATAATAAGCTCGGCCGAAATTATCAGGAGTTATTGTCCATAAATGACGTTTTTTATCATTTATTTTTGTGTTTGTGACTATTATCGTGGAAACCATAACAGATAGGGAAAACTTTAAATAACAAAAATGACCAGCAGGGCTACTTCTACATACGGGTATTTGTTAGAAGACAAGTCGATTCCTTATTGGAGCTACTGCCCTTCAATGATGACTTTTACCAGTTGTTAGTGTTTTGGTGAAACTATAGTAGACAAAGAAAAACTGTAAACAGTAAAAATGATCAGCGAGACAAGATTTACAAATTGTTCAACAAAAATAAAATTTCATTAAACTTCTTATTGGAGATATTGCTCTAAAATGATGATTTTCACCAACTTTCGTGTTTTGGGCAAATTTAGTTGAATGAAAGAAACAGAAAATGTATCAGCAATACAGGATCGACAAAAAAGACATTAAGTCATTGATTATATTATAGTCAGTGACCGTTGTTGATGATGCACATAGATCCAGGTGAGCAATACAAACTCTTTAGAGCACTAATTCAAATTCATAAACACCTGAATTCCTGCTTTATTGGGGAAAATTATTAAAACAAATTGCATTGTGTGAAAATAAATAGTTGCAGTGTAAGCGATCTAACACCTACCTTTCTTATTTGATATTAATGAAAAAGTTAAAAAGAACAAAAAATTCATTGTAGGATTAGGACTATATTGCTTTCACCGTATCCGTACGCTCTTCCGTGGAACAAATATTTCCGTCACTTTTGTCTACGGTACTACTAAGCAGAGTGACGTTTACGATTTATTGTCAGCAGATTGACAGTAATGAATTGTATCGTGTGACTACTTTTAAGATATGTCCGACACATGATTCATGTTTTCCGATTATTTTAATTAGGAGTGGGGTATGCCTAGTATCGGCAACAGAAGTTTACCGATATTCAAATCTCATAAATCGATAAAGAAGACAAATCAAGGTTACTAATATGCAAGAATCACACAAACCATGCGAATTCACACTCAGTCAAAATGTCACAATCAGGAATAGGACGCAATCGGTAAAATAACAGATTCAGTCTATGGAGGTGCGAATCGAGAAAACCGTTTCTTATGTGGAGTCGCGATATATTCTAATATGAAATTGTTAATATGCAGACACTCCATGAGGAAAAAGATGCTTATTGCAGTAAAAAATATTTTAAAATTAGAATATATAAAATGTTCAGTCCGAAATTACTTCGCGCAACAAACAGAAGAGTTTAATGTATTACCATTAATCAAAGAGTGTGAAACCGATTATTATCAGCCTTTCAAGATTGTTTAACAGGAAAAAAGTCAAATGGACCAGTTAAACGAGCAACACGCTAAGATTTCTTTATGGACATATAAATTGTTAGCCTATCGTTTAAATATAAACAAAATTAAGTCTTGAAATATGCTCAATATCAAAGTAATAGCAAAAGTTTATGTCCTTGTAAAAATTATACTGCTACGTTTTTCTTTTGTAAAGAAATAATTAAATGCTATTCATTTAATTGTAGATGCGATATTTTTTAATGTAGTTGCGATATGTTTTTATTGTAACTATACGTTTCATTTTATATGAGGTAGCAGTTGTAGCCCACTGCTTACTGTCAAAATGAACTTTTGAGACATCTTTCGAAATTCTTAATTGTTCTTCAAACATATTTGTATTAGATAAAAGTTATATGGCAGATGTTTTTTACTTGTTCCGTTTATTGATCATGAGCGTTTGATTTTGTCAGTTTTTATGGACTTCCCCTTATTGAATTTGCCTTGGAGTTCGGTATTTTTGTTATACATTTTATATTAAAAAAAATCAAGTTATATTGAATAGACCGCCCCAAATTTTCGTTCAAATTGTTAGCATCGACATAACATCTATCAAAATTTCTATATGAACACGTCCAAAAAATACATTTCCGATATCCTTATACTACATGTAAATTCTTTAAATAGTGTTTAAATCCTAAACACAAATCTAAATACTTGTACATTGTTTGCGTACTTTTTTTAACATGTTTAATTTCGTAACATGTTTACATTGAAGAAAGTGTTTAGGATCATGTTTAGCTTAGAAATTAGTGTTAAAGTCCTAAAATTTTTTAATTCTAAAACACATTTAAAAAGTGTTTATATTCAAGACATGTGTACATTTAATGTGTTTACATAGAAATGTGTTTAGATAATATCAGTTTTCAGGCATGTCAAATAGATGATCGGTGGAAAATAAAATTTACTTTAAGTAATCGAAAAGAAAAACGATTCCTTGTTAACAAAATAATGTCCTTACTTTTCACATTTTAACACATCGAATGCAGTTCTTGGCCTTTTTTGAAAAATCTTCATGCATAATTCGATATAATTGCAATAACATTACATCAAATATAGATGTCCCAGATATAAGAGGGCGAAAAATGTTAGTATAGATATTCTTTGTTTCGCCTCTACGAAGTTCCAGTGGCGTCGGCGGCATCAACATTTTTTAAATTTGTGATAAAGTAAGATTTTTAAAATAGGGACCACTAACGATAAGTCAATGGATATTTGGTATGCATTTGTATTAGCATTGGCATATTTTATTGATATTATACGGTCTCTCCCCTGAACGAGGGTTCATTGACTGCGAAAGTTTTGCATCGCTTATAGTTACAGTTTTGATTATGTCAGTTTAAGGAGAACCATTTACAATGGATCGAGGATATTTGGTATGCAGTTGTAACAGCATTAGCATATCTCATTTCAGGAGATTATGTTGCCCTGCAACTTCAGTCATGTTTCATTGACTTCGAATGTGTTGCATGATAAATGCATGATAATGTACTTTCATTTTAAAACAACAATTCTATTTAACTATGAAAATTACATATAGACATGACAGATGATATATATATGTGTCAACACTTTATTATTCTAGACTGACACTAGCCAGATTGTTTTTCATCGGAAGTTGGAAGGTGGTAAATACTGTGCAATATTGGTTTGAAAATCCAAAATAGAACGACGAGCAGGGGATATTGAACATCGTGTCTACTTCTTTGTAAGCGTATACTTGGTTTATTATGTACGTACATCATCTGTATGAAATTTCTCTGTTATTTTGCCTGTACCATCAAATATGTCATGAATAATTGTCGATGTTCTACTTTGTTTGGATGTAGTGTGCCACAGTATCGTATTTTTTCATATGAAAAAGTATCGCATTTCTATTAGAAAAATATCGCATTGGAAAAAATTTCATAATAAAAGCATATCGCTAGTCTATTAGAAAAACGTCGCACTCATATAAGAAACAATAGCATTTTAAACCTATTACAAGTGATTATGGCGTAGAATGCAATGGAATACGTTCAACAGCTGTTCCATTGTCTTTGGTACATTGTCGAAGTATTTGGAAACCTCAAAATCATAAATAGTGCAAATAGGTTTTATTTAATGCAAATGCATACTTACTCGTATACAACATACTTGGATAAAAGATTCAAAATACATGGCAAGTTGTAAATACGATTGTCCTGTTAAATACGTCTATTTTTTAAAAGAATAAACAAGTATTTTACGATGAATTTTGTTTTATTCCTACAAATGTCAATATTCGTCTGAGATTTCCCACAATGCATCTCATTTACAAAAGAAAACATTGCTACTCCACATAAGAAACGCATTTCTTGATTCGCACTTTCCATAGACTGAGATTAGACGACTATACGTGTAGCGAGTTGAGACTCAGATATACCGTTTGAGTCTACCAATTCGTGAAAGTGATCGTAAAATTTATGTAGCGTCGAAACTACTTGTTCTTCCTCGTAACTCTGTTGGATCAGTTTTGTGTATGGAGCATACCAGTTAATCACCCTGGTTAATGGATACGCAGTGAAAGAAGGTCTTCAGAAATACTGTGAAACTGTTTACTCGCGTAGTGGTATTAACCATCTGTGAATTAAAAAAATCTAAAGAACTTCTGGATAATTTTAAATCTCGATCTTTCTCTGAAATTAATTCTATCAAACCCTTTGATTTTTCAACCCTTTATACCACCATTTCCGATGTGAAATTGAAAACTATCGTCTAAAAGAAATAATGCACAGTGCTTTTCAATATAAAAATGGTAACATATGCTATACAAACTTATTGCTTTGGGATACAATACGGCATATTTTGTTAATAGGGAACAGAAAGGTAAAACATGCTACACCGAGGAACAAGTGATCAGAATGCTGGAGTTTCTCATTGACCACATATTTGTTGAATTTGGGGTAGACTTTTCAACAAATTGTCGGCATTCCTATGGGAACGAACTGTGCGCCTCTCCTTCCTGACCTCTTCTTATTTCCATATGAGTCGGAGTTCCTTCAGACACTAGTAAAAACAAAAGATCAAAGAAGCCAGATCATTTAATTTCATATTCAGATATGTTGATGATGTTTTTCCATTAACAATCCAAACTTTTCTGATTGGTTTCCAATAATATATTCTCCAGAACTAGAAATTAAAGAAACATCAGACACGGCTTCCTCTGCCTCATTTTAGACTCATACCTCGAATTTGACATAAGCGATCATCTCAGTATCAGAATCTGTGACAAATGAGATTTTAATTTTGAAATTATAAATTCCCTCAACCTTTGCAGCAATATAGCCACTTCACCTGCATATGGGATATAAATTTCCAAACTCACGCAGTATTAAAGAGCTTGCAGCTTCTAGTCAGACTTTATAAAACGTCACCAGTGTCTGGGCAGAAAGTTGATGAACCAGGGTTATGTCAAAGAACGTCTCGTCCCCTTTCTACAAAAAAGTTTATCGGAAGATACCAAGAACTTGTTGATAAATATTCAATATCAACTTCACAAATAATACATAATGGTCTTGAAGTATAGATTCTAGGAACTGACGTTGTATGTCATCATAATTACGTGCAATAGTGTTCTTTTATTTGTCTTTGTATATTTGTAACCTTTACTGTTTAGTCCATTTTGGTAATATTCTTTTGATGTGGCTCGGTATTTATACACCCCGTCATTGTGTTATTGTGGTATGGTCATTTTGTATGCTCATCTTTCATTTTCCCTTATGCTATTTGTCTATAGAGTGTCTATATGCCATGTTTTCTCTGTTGACATAGTTGTTTGTTTTATAGTGATTAAGATTATAACACAATGTTGACTGCTGTACCCCAGTTTTGACTTTTTACCTATTATGTCTATTTGTTTTGCTCACACATTGTTGTCAATATAATGGAATTCTATGCGACTATCATACAAGTGAGAGGTTTAACTAGCTATAAAACCAGGTTTAATCAACCATTTTCTACATAAGGAAATACCAAGTCAGGAATATGACAGTTGTTTTCCATTCGTTTGATGTGTTTGAGCTTTTGATTTTGCCATTTGATAAAGGAATTTCCAATTTGAATTTTCCTTGAGTTCGGTATTTTGTTATTTTACTTTCTAGTACACGTATTCTGTCGAACTTGAAATAAAGGAAAAATGTATAAAGCTAAGTCTGCGTTATATCTTGACTTACATCTAGAAATCTACACTGAGGGTCTGTTGAGAACAAACCTTTACATATCATTTCTATGTAGTAACATTCCAGCAGTCCCTGCATAAGGAGTATATATCTCCCAGTTAATACGACGTTTCAACGCTTGCTTTTCCTGTCAAGATTTGCTTGATATAGGGTTGCTGCTTACAAGGAAGCTTTTGAGCCAAGTGTTCCAAGTGGTGAAGTTGAAATCATTCCTCCGAAAATTTTACCGACGCCAACACAAGTTGGTTGACCGTTATGAAATATGTTTCACAGATGACGACGATAATGTTCTAATTGCCGTAAGCACAATCCCGTCCTCTTTTCCTCGAATGTGACATCACGAAATAAGACTTTTTACTGAATTTGTACTTATGTGAGCAACATGACAGGATCTACATGTGGAACAGGATCTGATTACGCTTCCGGAGCACTTGAGATCTCCCCATGTTTTGATGGGGTTCGTGTTACTCAGTCTTTAGTTTTTTCTAAATTGTGTTTTTTAGACTGTTGTTTTTCTATTTTTGACATGGCGTTGTCAGTTTGTCTTCGACCTATGGGTTTGAATATCCCTTTTGTATATTCCGCCTCTCTTTAAGTCAACATAGCCTTACTGGAATTTTACCCTTACACGACGTATTTACCTATTTTTGCGTATTTGGATAGATATAAAAATAAAAAAATAACTACAAACAGCTAGAATGATCAGAAAACAAGATATACAAACGGGTCCAATAGCTGAAAATGTCAGACGACTCCTCATAGGACTTAGAGAGTTATTGCTCTTTATTTATAACGTTAACCCATATTTGTTTTTTCAGATATAGTTGTTAATAATAATTCTAAGTGCTTAATCAATGATAATAAGGTTCCATTATCCCTGTAGTGTTAATTGCTAATAAAACGAGGGGATTCAAAAAGCAAAAGTCTTATACATTTATATATTCTGTTTTAGTTGCATTTTACAGAGTAATTCTACAAACATATATACGTTTTGACAGCACTTTAAAGATACAAAAAAAAACAGAAATTTGTCTGCATTATTTTTAGATTTAACTTCTGGTTTTATTTTTGGGTGAAAAGTAACTATAATAGATCTATATAAAAAACTGTCTACAGCAAAACGACCAGAAAGACAAGATCTACTAATAAGTAAGTATAGCCGAAATTGCCTGTCAAATTCGTAAAGGTCATCTTGCCCTTCATTGGCGGTTTTTACCCATATATGCGTTTTGATCAAAGCTTTAGAAGATCAACATAACCAAAATTGTCAGTCGACTCATTAAACGACAATTTTAGCCAATCTGAATGGAACACATGTACATTTTGATTATTATATTAAGTCATTTCTTTACAAATTCATTCAAAGCAGTTGTCGGGATAGAAAAGACATGATATTGTGTATCAATTTATGACACAAAATCGCTACACACAAATGAAAAAAAAGCAAAGGAACGAAGCTTCCATTACTGTTCTTCATCTTAAAGTCACAGTGAGGCCTTCAACATCGATCAAATACTATAACCTCACTGCAAGCTAAAGGCGGCCACTGGCACTGGTTTGAGTGGAATTCTATAGAATGCTAGATGTCAATTACGCTACATCTGTGCATTGTGGATCATAGCTGATGGGTAATATCAACAAGTTAAGAATTATATCTGCAAACAAAGAGCTCTTTTCAAGTACTAGTACTGAAAGGGCTATACATACATATGTGACTTGATTAAGAAACAAACAACATACACATTCCATGGATATACACTTGACATTGTCAAAGCCAGTAAATACCTATGCGTAAACATCAGTAACATTTTAACCTCGGACAAACAGATTGATAATATCGTTGGCAAAGACAATACGGATATATTTAACGAAACCTTAAAGATTTTACGAAACCTGTAAATTCAGCAGCATATACATCCATGATAAGACCTACTGTGGAATACATATGAACAGTATGGTATTCAAAAACCAAAATGAGAACAAACAAACAGAGCAAGTACAACAAAAGCAGCAAATTGTGTGCGCTGCAACTATACAGATCTTACACCTGGATGTGTCACAAATGTAGTAAAATCATCAAAACGGAAACTTTCGAAGAACGACTGAAATCAAACAGATATTGCATGTTTTAACATCCAGCATGATCTACATTTTCGTTTGAATTGTTTACATTTTCATTTCAGGGTCTTTTATAGCTTGCTAAACAGTATGGGGTGTGCTCATTGTTGAAGGCTGTACGGTTGAAATAAGAAGATTGTCTTTATGTCATACCAGAGTCTATATACAAATAAGTTGTGGTATGATTGCGAATGAGACAACTCTCCACCAGAGACCAAATGACATAGAAGTTAACAACTAAAGGTCACTGTACGACCTTCAACAATGAGCAAACTCAATATCGCATAGTAAGCTATAAAAGGCCCTGAAATGACAAATGTAAAACAATTTAAACGAGAAAACTAATTTGTGTACAAAATAATAAACGAAAACAAATACAATATACAGCAACAAACGACAACCACTGAATAACAGGCTCCTGACTTGGGACAGACACATACAGAATGTGGCAGGGTTAAACACGTTTGCCGGCGCAACCCCCATCCCCTATCCTGGGACAATGGTGTAACAGTACGACATAAGAACAAACAATAAAAATCAGTTCAAAATAGCCCTACTCATCAGATCTATATACAAAGCACATAAAAATCCTAACAAAAAAAAACAAAAGACACAAAGTACAGAACTGACAGTAATTGCAACAACAACTAATAAAAATCATGTATATAGCACTCAAATGTCAATCTGCACACCTCCAACATCCAATGGATTTCGTGTAAAGACGCCATTAACAGTCAGAGAAAACATGACATTGTGTCATGCCAAAATATAGGTATCGACAAATTGTAGAACCGGGAATGTATACATATGTGTATAACAATAATATTTAGTTAGGTTTAATTTACTGATAACAAAATCAAATATTCATACCGATAAAACGATATTCAAAGATCTTATTACAGTTTTTAATTGGTAACATTTTAGAATAAGTTTATTTAAAGGATCGATAAGTTTACCGGATCGTATCTATATTTACGGGCTCGGTGAACAACATCCCTTAAAAATTAGGATGTGCTATCCCGTTTGAAATATAGTCTTTTACAGGTACAATAAAACTTCAGCTCTACACCTCTGTATGGCATTGTATCGACTGTGGCAAATCAAACAAATATTTCCTGTGCCGTTCTAAAAAAATTAGCTTGATCGTAATTTCTGTTGGTGTATGGCGATAGTTTTGAAGACTGACGTCAACGCTAGATAAAGTTTTTTCCAAAGTTTTTATTGTCCAGTTTTATTTTCATTCACTCGAAATATTTTCTGTACAATTCTTCAAGATGGTTATTTGTTTTGACTTCCATCCTGAACAGTCCGTCAATAAAGACCAAAGTATAACGATGTGAACACAGGTCACCTTACAACGTTCAACAAGGAGCAAAACCAATACCGTATAGTAAGCTGTAAAAGGCACCAGTGTGAAAAATGTGAAATTAATCAAAATACAAAACAATGGCCTATAATTTATGATTTAACAATGAACAAACACAACATAAGAACAAACTGTAAAATTCCAATAATCGTTTCTGTCTACTTTAATTATATATATAACGCTTTAAGGAAGTAAGAGTGATGTTTTAATAAGTATTTTTTTTATAGGAAGGGTTTTATCAAAATTCCTATAAAAGGGTGAAGGAGAAGATTTATTGGTTGAAACAGTTTAGAAAATAAATAAGATATTAATATCTTATTATTTTACATATTGGGCTTAAGGATACACTCATAACTCATAGTATCATATTAATTACCGACTTCGATGGATGGTGCTAGCCGATAATTGGTACTCATTTGGTTTTTTTTTTTTTTTTTTGTAAAAATAAGGAGATGTGCATGGTATAATTGCAAATGAGACTATTCACCAATGAAAAATGATATCTTTCCATAATGTCCAAAACCCATACCGTATAGTAAGCTTTAGAATATCCCGGCATGACAAAATCTGTTCTGTCCTGTTCATTTAATGACACCAGCCGTGTTACTCGACGTAACCAATTTTACTGCACTTGATCCGCAAGTCGACAATTGATGTCTCTTCTGTGTTGTTTGAGGCCAAAACATTCGAAAATAAAATGAAACCCAAACGCACAAAAGCGGATTGGTAATTGATGCTGCAAAAATGCCAAGATCACACAGACAGGCAGGTCGGAAGTAACTTTTTTCACAAGTTTAGTAGGAGGGATACCGATTACTATAGTTTATTCAAACTTGGATTGAATCAGGTATTTTAGGTTATTATGAGTTTTCCAAATATATCACCTCGAGACTGTTTACGAGAAGAAATTAACAAAAATTATTAAAAGGAATGCAATCCAATCAGCAAGAACGGAGCTGCGCCCAGAGGACCTTATACTCACCTGAAAACAAATATGAATAATTTTCGAAAACCACAGGAATGTCACGCTTTATCAAAGACTTGTTAAATATACAGGGCGCCGAATGGGACTCTTGTGGTTTTGTACTGAAATTCAATTTTGTACGGACAAAAGTGAGTTTTGTTCAACAAAAATGAGTTTAGTTTAACAAAATTTGTAGCATACTACAAATTTAAATTTTGTCATACAAAATTATCTTTCAGTGGACAAAAGTTACTTTTGTCATGACAAAATTCATTTTTGTAACACAGACTTTACTTTTGTTACCTAATTTGAAAATTGGGCGACAAAGTCAATTTTGTATGCAAATTAGTTTAGTTTGGATTCTGTGAACTAATTTGCATACAAAACTTAGATTTTGTCACAAAATTCAATTTTTGTTTATTTTTGTGTAGACAAAATTGAGTTTTGTTAAACAGAAGTGAAAATTTAACACAAAAGTCAATTTTGTGTCACAAAAGTCATTTTTGTCACAAAAGTCAATTTTGTCTACACAAAAATAAACACAAAATTGAATTTTGTAATGACAAAATTCATTTTTGTAGACAAAATTCATTTTTGTCATGACAAAATTCAATTTTGTGTTTATTTTTGTGTTGACAAAATTGACTTTTGTGACACAAAATTCATTTTTGTGACACAAAATTGAATTTTGTAATGACAAAATTCATTTTGTCATGACAAAATTCAATTTTGTGTTTATTTTGTGTAGACAAAAAGAGTTTTGTTAAACAGAAGTGAAAATTTAACAAAAAAGTGAATTTTTGTCACAAAATTCATTTTTGTCACAAAAGTCAATTTTTGTCACAAAATTCAGTGGCGGATCCAGAGGGGGTTCGGGGTTGGAACCCCCTTTTTCTTGACGATCAATGCATTTGAATGGGGACATATAGTTGGAACCCCCTTTATCCTGGGTTGGGAACCCCCTTTAAAAATGGCTGGATCCGCCCTGAAATTCATTTTGTCACAAAGTCAATTTTGTGTCACAAAGTCAATTTTGTATGCAAATAAGTTTATATTTGCATACCTATTTGACAAAATTGAATTTTGTCATGACAAAATGAATTTTGTCTACAAAAATGAATTTTGTCATGACAAAAATGAATTTTGTCATCACAAAATTGAAGTTCTCATAAAACAAGTCTGTATCACATAGTTTTGTAAGACAAAAATGATTTTGTTATGACAGAATTGAATTTTGTACAAAACCACAAGAGTCCCATTCGGCGCCCCGTAAAATACGCATAATATGAAATTTAGCAAATTGTTTAAATTCCAAATTAGCCACAAGGGCTCACTCAATAAATGGATTTAGTTTTGATGTCATCATATATATATATATTGTTTGCGGTCTACCAAGTTCCGCAAGTTTATTGTTTTCTGTTTGGTATTAAATCAATAGTTAAGATCCATTTTCTTACATCTTTGTGATCCGCAGTCAGCAGGGTTTAAGAACATCCGCATAGTCAAATGCGTTTTGTTAAAATATACTTTTTCACTTTTTGGTCTTTTGGAAAATGTTGTTTGTGCTGTATTTAGACCCTCTACCAAGAAATTTGTTTTGCATGCACACGTATAAAAATAGCGGTTTTATCCAACGCAATCATAGGTTTGAACGTTGTTTTCAATTTAGACTTGTTTATATAGATAATATATTTACAACAAGATGTCATTATCTGGATTTATAAGACCCTCCTTAAAATGAAAATTATTTTTCGGGGGATGGGGAGGATTTTGAAATGAATATACTCATGATTCTGGCCTGCCGAAAACTGCAAGAGATAATATTGTCGATAACGGGATGAAAATGCAAATTTTGAAACTCAAAATGTAGGACATGATTGCACACATAAAGCAATTAACAGATGAAAACGAATACCTCCAGATAATCAAACGGTCGTCCCCAAGTACATAGTATACTAATTTTTGGTCTTGTTTAATTATCAAATAGATTACGACAATTCTGTGTAACTGTGTGTTATAGTAATCTAAGGTTTTGTTGTATTATGTGTGTCTATTTTTAGATCACAGGTTAATATTTACAACTGATAGTAGAGTAACACAGTCATACCAACACTTCCTTAGTGCGCAATATTGAAAACCTGTGTTAACGTTTCCCTGTTTCTGAGTGAAAATGCAGAAAACTAAACAACAGGATGTAACAGAAGGAAATGAAAATTTGGGGACTATTTTACAGTTTGTCTTGTTAGTTCTTAATGTTTTGTTGATAGTTGCAATATTTGCAGTTTCGGTTTCATGGTCTGCATTAAGAGACGGGCCAATAAAGGATATGATACCTGCCCCTAATGTTGATCGTTCATTGTGTGTTAAAACAGACAAAACAAAACAATGCAATAGAATAGAGCCAGAAAAATATATTGCAGACGAAATTGATAAGGTAAGTGTTAGATATTGATTTAACACAGTTTATGACCTAGTTATATCTCGTCCTTTGTGTCTTGTATTTTAAATATTTATTATACTTGGATTACTCTTGGGTTTTTGTCCAATGATATTTAAATTTGATTTGTTTACATGTTTTTGAAGTCGGCAGTGGTTACGGGTTTTTAAAAAATCAAATCCGAAAGTAAAAGTGAATAATAATTTTGAAATCTATTTTTAATAGTATGCAACAAACTCAGATTGTGCATCATAAACTAAAATAACCAAAAAATCAAGATCAAAAGTAAAAGTAAAAGAAGAGAGAGTTGCTACAAAAAAAAAAGAAATGAAATATATCCTATTTTTAATTATTCTTTAATTTGCATTTATTTTGAATATTTTCCAGAATATGAGAAAACTTCAAATGCAATATATGGCAGGTATGTAGATAATGCCAGGTACTTGTTGTCCACAGTCCTTATAAGTTAAAAAAGGTTGAAATAATAAGTTGAACATTTTCATGAATATTTGCTTTTAAAAGCACATTATGCTTATCAGTACCTTAGGTGAGGGGCGGACAGGGTAAAGGGAGACAGGGAGAGAGGGGTGGGAGAAAGGAGAACAAGGGCGGGAGAAAGGAGAGATGGAGCAGGAGAAAGGAGAAAAGGATAGAAAAGGGAGACAAAAATGTACAAAATGTATATAAAAATTAATAAAAGTGAGCTGGAAAACAATTATTTTATTAAATTAATTAATAAAAAGCTTCAAGAAAGTGCTAATAAATGTTATAGTAACGAAAACGACCTCATAAATACTCTGAGCGTCGTCACTCTGACTCATTCATTACGATCTCATATATTCGGAGAAAGACTAAAACTAACAATTTCCTGGATTTTATACTGAGTCTACATGGATCTACAATGTATCGATACCTCAAAATTATCATTCAGTACACATTCAACATCCATTGGATTTGGTGTAAAGATGTCACAAACAGCAGAGAAATTCATGACCTTGTGCAATGCAACGATATAGGTCGTGTAAAGATGTCATAAACAGTAGAGAAAACATGATCTTGTGCAATGCAACGATACAGGTCCTATATCGTGGCATTGCACAAGGTCATATTTCTCTGCTGTTTGTGATAATTTAGTCTTAGATGCATGATTTTGTTTTATTAGTTGTTAGTGGCTTTGAACTAGCTGTCAGTAACTGCGACTAGTACTCTCAGATCTGTACTTAATGTCTTTGTGTTGTTGGGATGTACAAGTACCCGGCCACGTCCATTCTGTGTTTTTGTTATATGTATTTATATTTGTATCCATCTGAGTTAAGCCTTTTCAACTGATTCTTATAGTTCATTCTTATGGAGCCTGTAATTCAGTGGTTGTCATTTGTTGCTGTGTTACATTTTTGTTTTCGTTCATTTTTGTAAAGTTATTAGGGCGTTAGTTTTCCCGTTTGAATTGTTTTGCATTTGTCATTTCGAGGCCTTTTATAGCTGACTATGGGGTATGGGCTTTGCTCATTGTTGAAGGCCATACAATGATCTATATAGTTGTTAATTTTATGTCATTTAGTCTCTTGTGAAGAGTTGTCTCATTGGCAATCACACCATGCACATCTTCTTTTTATATGTGGCCAAGTGGTCTATTAAAGTAGGTACTACTATAATCACTAGCCAGTCAACACTTGAGGTTGTGAGTTCGAATCCCGCTCGTGCAGGTGCACTCGACTCCAATCTTAATTGACTAGGATTGTCCGTTTTCCTATCGAAGGTCGTTGGCTTTATCTGGGCACTCCGGCTTCCTCCTCCAATCAAAACTGGCCGCCACTAAATAGCGCAAAAGTGGTACTTAAAATGGTGTAAATAACACATAAAATCAAATCAAACACATGTCAAATTCCCTTTTTTAGACAAATTGCTTCAAAATTGACTGATATGCAAAGATTTTGGCAGAAAAGGAATGACGTTACTGAATGTAGAGTAACGTTATTTTTACTCAGAGGTATTGAAAAATATGTAATGAGACGGATCTGAATGGTGTTTGTTATTTTGTTCTCATGCATGGATAAAGTGCTTCAAAAATTTGATTAAGTACACTGTGATTTTCAAGTACAATGTACAGTTTGAATTGATTGATTTGAGGTTGCAAATTGTCCGGTGGCAAATATTTCAGGCATTATCAGGACAATACAATACGATTTGAAATAGTTGTGTCTAAAAGACACATTTAATTTAATGCAGCTATTAAAAGGTTATTTAAAAAAATCCATCAGTTATAAAAGTGATAAATAAAATAATACATATTTTTAATAAAGTAGTTGTGTGCGTAGTTGCGGACTATAGGTAAACAAAATTATCTCTTTTAATTTTATCTTTTAAGTATCGATTATTCATTTATTGTTGGCCACTGTTAATGAATCGTGTGATTGTTAATTTCGAGAAATAATTTGTCGAATTGAAAGAAAAATATGTAACGGGATCTGAATGATATAATTTTATTTCGTCCCATCAGGTGCACATTAAGTGTTGACATCCAAACGAAATTGCACTAATAGTGGCACAAAATTCCCGTATTTTCAAACATTGTCCTGCGATTCTATAATTTGGATTTCTACTTTGAAAAAAAAATCATCAGGAAAAAAAAATTCATCAGGAAACGGCGTGCACCAGACTTACAAATTCATTGCAAACAGAAAGCTTAACATTTAGTGAAAAATTTATTGAGATTCTTTAAGAAGAAACAACACTTCTATCTCGTGAAAGGACAAGACGGGGATGAACCATAAAACAAGACATTTGATCGATTTCTTTTAAAATGGGCTTCCTATACATTAGTTTTTATGTTTTAGGGCGGGAGACAAGAGAAGAGGGCGGGAGAAAGGAGAAAGGTACCCCTGTCCGCCCCTCATAGGTGCTTTAGGACAGGACCCTGTGTTGATCCCTCATAGTCCCTTCCCTTCATTATCATAAACCCCCGATTTATTTATCAGTAAACAAATAAATACTAAACATATTTATAACATAAAATAGCATAATACTCAAGTAAAGCGAGTGAATTCAAATACAAGTGCATAGCTCTGTGACAGCGCTTTTCGTGATATACTTTCAAAAGCTAGGAACGCTCAACCCCAAAATTTGAAAGCCAATCGTTTCTATATTTATACTGTAATACTCGAGAAGCTATTTATGTTCGACGTTGAACTAATTGGAAACGCCGAATCCACCTAAGGTCAACTTTGCCTGCGGGAGTCGGAACCTGAGTTTTTAATGATCACTAAATTTATTAAAGGATAATTTAAAAATTTTGTTATAAAGCATGTCATTACCGCAACATTGACTACTGAGCTATCGATGCCATCGAGACGGTCAGTCCTACAGCAAAGGAATCCTTCCAGGGCTAAATACTAAACATATTTATAACATAAAATAGCATAATACTCAATTAAAGCGAGTGAATTCAAATACAAGTGCATAGCTCTGTGACAGCGCTTTTCGTGATATACTTTCAAAAGCTAGGAACGCTCAACCCCAAAAATTTGAAAGCCAATCGTTTCTATATTTATACTGTAATACTCGAGAAGCTATTTATGTTCGACGTTGAACTAATTGGAAACGCTGAATCCACCTAAGGTCAACTTTGCCTGCGGGAGTCGGAACCTGAGTTTTTAATGATCACTAAATTTATTAAAGGATAATTTAAAAATTTTGTTATAAAGCATGTCATTACCGCAACATTGACTATATATATAAGTTTATATAAAGGACCAACCAGCAAATTTACTATGTACCGGAGCGTCTAGAATAAACGATACTGTGCAGATAAGGAAAAATAACATTTTAAATTTCGTGCGTCCGAAACGCAACGTATAAAAGTTATCGATAGTTGCCGTACAACGCTGGTTTTATACGACCGTAAAAAATTTTGCGGTCGTATATTGGTATGACGTTGGCGTCGTCGTCGTCGTCGTCCGAAGACGCATTGGTTTTCGCACTGTAACTTTAGTTTAAGTGAATGGATCTCTATGAAATTTAACCATAAGGTTCAATATCACAAAAGGAAGGTTGGGATTGATTTTGGGGTTATGGTATCAATAGTTAAGGAATTAGGGGCTAAAAGGGCCAAAAATAAGCATTTTGTAACTTCCAGACATAACTTGTGTGTTAGTGTATGGATCTCTAACTTTGTACCACAAGTTTCCATATCACAAAGGGAATGCTGGGATTGATTTTGGGGGTAATTGCCTCAAAATTGTAGGAATTGGGGCCCAAAAGGGCAAAAACAAGCATTTTCTAGTTTCATGACAATAACTTGTGTGTAAGTGTATGGATCTTTCTGAAATTGTACTGACGGAAAACACAACCGCTTACAAGGTTCCTGGAGTCGGTTTCACAGAAAACTTACGACTAAGATTTATCGTAAGTATACTGAATTGTTCATGACTTACGATTAATCTTAATCGTAAGTTTTTGTGAAACCGACTCCTGACGTAAAAGTTTAAACACAACTACCGACAAGGTTCCTGACGTTCCTGACGTAGAACTCAACCACCGACAAAGTTCCTGACGTAAAACACAACCACAGACAAGGTCCTGAAATTGAACAGAACCACCGACAAGGTTCCTGACGTAAATACAACCACCGACAAGGTTCCTGACGTAAAACACAACCACCAAAAGGTTCCTGACGTAAAACACAACCACCGACAAGGTTCCTGACGTAAAACACAACCACCGACAAGGTTCCTGACGTAAAAGTTTAAACACAACTACCGACGAGATTCCTGACATTGAACAGAACCACCCACAAGGTTCCTGACGTAAAACACAATTACCGACAAGGTTCCTGACGTAAAACACAACCACCGACAAGGTTCATGCCGTAAAACACAACCACCGACAAGGTTCCTGACGTAAAACACAACCATGGAGAAGGATCTTAACGTACGACACAACCACTGACAAGGTTCCTGACGTAAAGCATAACCACTGAAAAGGTTCAAGACATAGGACAAAACCACCGATATGGTTCCTGATGTTTCAGACGTAAAACGCATTAACAGTTACAATTAATTTTTGGGTAATTGGGCTTTTCTCTTTATTTCAATCCTTTGAATAACATAATCAGGAACTTCAGAAAATCAAGTTGTTTCTATGTAACTGATATATTCAATGATTTTTTTCTTCAGAAAAACTTAATTACTGACAAGTTCCTGACGTATAACACAGCCACTGACAAGTTTCCTGATATAAAACACAACCACCCACAAGGTTCCTGACGTAAAACACAACCACCGACAAGGTTCCTGACGTAAAACACAACCACCGACAAGGTTCCTGACGTAAAACACAACCACCGACAAGGTTCCTGACGTAAAACACAACCACCGACAAGGTTCCTGACGTAAAACACAACCACCGACAAGGTTCCTGACGTAAAACACAACCACTGACAAGGTGCCTGACATTGAACACAACCACCGACAAGGTTCCTGACGTGAGACACAACCACTGACGATGTTCCTGATGTTCCTGGCGTTCCTGTCGTTCCTGACGTAAAACACAACCAACCACCTACAAGGTTCCTGACGTTACACACTTTAACGGTTACATTTATTTTGGTAATAGGGCTTTTCTCTTTATCTCAATCATTTGAATAACAAAATCAAGAACTTCAGAAAAGCAAGTTGTTTCTATATAAGTGATAAACTTAATAAATTCTGTTTTTTTCAGAAAAACTGAATTACGCTAACGTTGTTTGTCGGAAATCTGCACCATCGGTTTACTTATTCCACGGCATAAATAAAAGTGCTAAACCTAGTGGTAAGTCTACGGCATAAATACAAGTATGAAACCTAGAGATAAGTCCACGGTATAAATACAAGTATTGAAACTAGTGGTAAGTCCTCGGAATCAGTACACGTATGGAACCTAGTGGTAAGTCGACAACATACACACACGTATTGTACCTAGTAGTAAGTCGACTCCATACACACACGTATTTAACCTAGTGGTAGGTCGACGGCATTCATACAAGTATTGAACCTAGTGCCAGTGGTAAGTCCACGGCATACCTACATTTTTATACGACCGCAAAAAATTTTTTGTGGTCGTATATTGGTATGACGTTGGCGTCGTCGTCGTCGTCGTCGTCGTCGTCGTCGTCGTCGTCGTCGTCGTCCGGCGTCGTCGTCGTCGTCCGAAGACACATTGGTTTTCGCACTCTAACTTTAGTTTAAGTGAATGGATCTCTAGGAAATTTTACCATAAGGTTCAATACCACAAAAGGAAGGTTGGGATTGATTTTGGGGGTTATGGTACCAACAGTTAAGGAATTAGGGGCCAAAAAGGGGCCAAAAATAAGCATTTTTGTAACTTCCAGACAATAACTTGTGTGTAAGTGTATGGATCTCTCTGACATTGTACCACAAGGTTCCATATCACAAAGGGAATGCTGGGAATGATTTTGGGGTAATTGCCTCAAAATTTTAGGAATTAGGGGCCAAAAAGGGCAAAAACAAGCATTTTTCTAGTTTCAGGACAATAACTTGTGTGTAAGTGTATGGATCTTTCTGAAATTGTACTACAAGGTTCCATATGACAAAGGGAAAGCTGGAATTGAGTTTGGGGTAATTGCCTAAACGTTTAGGAATTAGGGGCCAAAAGGGGCCAAAATAAGCATTTTCTAGTTTCCAGACAATAACTTGTGTTCAAGTGTATGGATCGCTCTGAAATTGTACTGCAAGGTACCATACGTCAAAGGAAGGCTGGGATTGAGTTTGGGGTGATGAATCATAAGGGGTTCAAAAATTGGGGGATTTTTTTTTCCTTTTTTTTCTTTAAAATTTTCCATTTTAAGTTGGTTATTTCTGATTTATATTTAAAAGCAAATAATAATGATATGGCAGGAGATACACACCAAACAGGATGTGTAAATTATTATATAATAAGTATTGTGCAATAGCAAGAAATTTTCAATTGCACAATATTGCGCAATAGCAAGAAATCTTCAATTGCACAGTATTGCGCAATAGCAAGAAATATCCAATAGCACAGTATTGCACAATAGCAAGATATTGTCAATTGTACAGTATTGCACAATAGCAAGAAATATTCAGTTGCACAGTATTGCGCAATTGCAAGAAATATTCAGTTGCACAGTATTGTGCAAAAGAAGATACTTTGTATAAATTGCTTATTTCTTGACCAATTTCAATGGGGTTTTATTCTTGAATTCTTGGGGTTCTTTAATATGCTGAATCTAACCGTGTATTAAGTTTTTGGATTTTGGGCCCCGTTTTTAAATTGGTCCACATTGAGGTCCAAAGGGTCCAAAATTAAACTTTGTTTGATTTCAACAAAAATTGAATATATGGGGTTCTTTGATATGCTGAATCTAACTGTGTATTTAGATTCTTAATTTTTGGTCCCGTTTTCAAATTGGTCTACATTAAGGTGCAAAGGGTCCAAAATTAAACTTAGTTTGATTTTAACAAAAATTGAATTCTTAGGGTTCTTTGATATGCTGAATCTAAACATGTATTTAGATTTTTGATTATGGGCCCAGTTTTCAAGTTGGTCCAAATCAGGGTCCAAAATTAAACTTTGTTTGATTTCAACAAAAATTGAATATATGGGGTTCTTTGATATGCTGAATCTAACCGTGTATTTAGATTCTTAATTTTTGGTCCCGTTTTCAAATTGTCCTACATTAAGGTCCAAAGGGTCCAAAATTAAACTTAGTTTGATTTTAACAAAAATTGAATTCTTAGGGTTCTTTGATATGCTGAATCTAAACATGTATTTAGATTTTTGATTATGGGCCCAGTTTTCAAGTTGGTCCAAATCGGGGTCCAAAATTAAACTTTGTTTGATTTCAACAAAATTGAATATATGGGGTTCTTTGATATGCTGAATCTAACCGTGTATTTAGATTCTTAATTTTGGTCCCTTTTTGAAATTGGTCTACATTAAGGTCCAAAGGGTCCAAAATTAAACTTAGTTTGATTTTAACAAAATTGAATTCTTAGGGTTCTTTGATATGCTGAATCTAAACATGTATATAGATTTTGATTATGGGCCCAGTTTTCAAGTTGGTCCAAATCGGGGTCCAAAATTAAACTTTGTTTGATTTCAACAAAATTGAATATATGGGGTTCTTTGATATGCTGAATCTAACCGTGTATTTAGATTCTTAATTGTTGGTCCCGTTTTCAAATTGGTCTACATTAAGGTGCAAAGGGTCCAAAATTAAACTTAATTTGATTTTAACAAAAATTGAATTCTTAGGGTTCTTTGATATGCTGAATCTAAACATGTATTTAGATTTTTGATTATGGGCCCAGTTTTCAAGTTGGTCCAAATCGGGGTCCAAAATTAAACTTTGTTTGATTTCAACAAAATTGAATATATGGGGTTCTTTGATATGCTGAATCTAACCGTGTATTTAGATTCTTAATTTTTGGTCCCGTTTTCAAATTGGTCTACATTAAGGTCCAAAGGGTCCAAAATTAAACTTAGTTTGATTTTAACAAAAATTGAATTCTTAGGGTTCTTTGATATGCTGAATCTAAACATGTATTTAGATTTTTGATTATGGGCCCAGTTTTCAAGTTGGTCCAAATGGGGGTCCAAAATTAAACTTTGTTTGATTTCAACAAAAATTGAATATATGGGGTTCTTTGATATGCTGAATCTAACCGTGTATTTAGATTCTTAATTTTTGGTCCCGTTTTGAAATTGGTCTACATTAAGGTCCAAAGGGTCCAAAATTAAACTTAGTTTGATTTTAACAAAAATTGAATTCTTAGGGTTCTTTGATATGCTGAATCTAAACATGTATTTAGATTTTTGATTATGGGCCCAGTTTTCAAGTTGGTCCAAATCGGGGTCCAAAATTAAACTTTGTTTGATTTCAACAAAAATTGAATATATGGGGTTCTTTGATATGCTGAATCTAACCGTGTATTTAGATTCTTAATTTTTGGTCCCGTTTTCAAATTGGTCTACATTAAGGTGCAAAGGGTCCAAAATTAAACTTAATTTGATTTTAACAAAAATTGAATTCTTAGGGTTCTTTGATATGCTGAATCTAAACATGTATTTAGATTTTTGATTATGGGCCCAGTTTTCAAGTTGGTCCAAATCGGGGTCCAAAATTAAACTTTGTTTGATTTCAACAAAAATTGAATATATGGGGTTCTTTGATATGCTGAATCTAACCGTGTATTTAGATTCTTAATTTTTGGTCCTGTTTTCAAATTGGTCTACATTAAGGTCCAAAGGGTCCAAAATTAAACTTAGTTTGATGTTAACAAAATTGAATTCTTCGGGTTCTTTGATATGCTGAATCTAAACATGTATTTAGATTTTTGATTATGGGCCCAGTTTTCAAGTTGGTCCAAATCGGGGTCTAAAATTAAACTTTGTTTGATTTCAACAAAATTGAATATATGGGGTTCTTTGATATGCTGAATCTAACCATGTATTTAGATTCTTAATTTTTGGTCCTGTTTTCAAATTGGTCTACATTAAGGTGCAAAGGGTCCAAAATTAAACTTAGTTTGATTTTAACAAAATTGAATTCTTAGGGTTCTTTGATATGCTGAATCTAAACATGTATTTAGATTTTTATTATGGGCCCAGTTTTCAAGTTGGTCCAAATCGGGGTCCAAAATTAGACTTTGTTTGATTTCAACAAAAATTGAATATATGGGGTTCTTTGATATGCTGAATCTAACCATGTATTTAGATTTTTGATTTTTGGGCCTTGTTATCAACTTTGTCCACGTGGGGGTTAAAAGGGTCCAAAATTAAACTTTGTTTGATTTCATCAAAAATTGAACTCTTGGGGTTCTTTGATATGCTGAATCTAACCATGTATTTAGATTTTGGATATTGGACCATAATAGGTAAATTAAAAAAAATTAAGTTCTTAGACTACATTCATTCTGTGTCAGAAACCTATGCTGAAAAAAATTAAGTTCTTAGATTACATTCATTCTGTGTCAGAAACCTATGCTGTGTCAAATATTTAATCACAATCCAAATTCAGAGCTGTATCAAGCTTGAATGTTGTGTCCATACTTGCCCCAACTGTTCAGGGTTCGACCTCTGCGGTCGTATCAAGCTGCGCCCTGCGGAGCATTTTATTTTGTTTGTCTGTATCTTTCATTTGTTTGTCTATATTAAATATCGTCCTAAATATTGTCCCCGTCAATCATTAATTGGAATGAGTGTCGTAATATCATCCACGACTCACTCCGTACTTACTGTTTAAAATGGATAAAACGGGAAAAAGCTGACAAAAATCTTTGGACTCTTTTTTAATTCAGTAATGAACATAGTTGATATACGTATTCAACATTTTAAAGAACATTTTACTCTATACAACAACCATAATAAACCTATTTCTCGTATCAAACATAAACTTAAAGAACTAGCCAAGGAATTTGTTTTGTCCCGGCCGATAAAGCTGCTAATAATATCATTATTGTTTGACGTAAATTTTACATTGAGGTTCTGAAAAAGAAATCACCAATTCACCAACATTCCAACTGACTCCATTTTCAGAAAACGACATCTGTAACAAACATAAACTTTTAGCTACCTCTTTACAAGCAGAACCAAATACAATGAAAATCCCAACTATGTACTGGCTTCCGAAGCTACATAAAACACCTTACAAATATAGATTTATTTCGTCTTCAAGCCATTGTTCCACTACTAAATTGTCTATTCTTCTTACCAGTTCACTTGGTACAATCAAAAACCTGATAATAAATTGTTCAAATAAGGCCTTTGAAAATAGTGGAATTAATTACTTTTGGAGTGTCAAAACTCGTTGGAAGTACTTGATAAATTGCATGCTTATATTGGTGATTTTGAATCTGTTCAAAGTTTTGATTTTTCTACCCTGTATACCACATTGCCTCACATTCTCATTAAGAAAAAATCACACACCTAATTAAATGGGCATTTAAAAGTCAGAATGTGAATACATATGTTCTAACTCTTTTAGGTCATTTTTTAGTAGCAATAAACAAAAGAACTATGTCAATTGGACATGCTTTGATACTATATCTGCCCTTGAATTTTTACTAGATAATATTTTTGTTCGCTTTGGAGATTCCGTATATCGTCAGGTTATCGGAATTCCAATGGGGACTAACTGTGCACCACTTATTGCGGACCTGTTTTGTATTGCTATGAGTTACAATTTATGACTAAAATCAGCAAAGACCCATCGAAACAACATCTGATACAAAATTTAATAATACTTTTAGATATTTGGATGATATATTGGCTCTCAATAATGACGACTTCAGTATGTATACTAAAGAAATTTATCCTGTTGAACTTACTTTAAATAAAGCTAATACTAACAATGACCACTGCACTTTCCTCGATCTTGATATCGATATCATTAACGGAAAGCTTAATACAAAAATTTATGATAAAAGAGATGATTTTCATTTCCTATCGTTAATTATCCATTTTATACGACCGCAAAAATTTTTGTGGTCGTATATTGGTATGACGTTGGCGTCGTCGTCGTCGTCGTCGTCGTCGTCGTCGTCGTCGTCGTCGTCGTCCGGCGTCGTCGTCGTCGTCCGAAGACGCATTGGTTTTCGCACTCTAACTTTAGTTTAAGTGAATGGATCTCTATGAAATTTTACCATAAGGTTCAATATCATAAAAGGAAGGTTGGGATTGATTTTGGGGGTTATGGTACCAACAGTTAAAGAATTAGGGGCCAAAAAGGGCCAAAATAAGCATTTTGTAACTTCCAGACATAACTTGTGTGTTAGTGTATGGATCTCTGACATTGTACCACAAGGTTCCATATCACAAAGGGAATGCTGGGATTGATTTTGGGGGTAATTGCCTCAAAATTTTAGGAATTAGGGGCCAAAAAAGGGGCAAAAAACAAGCATTTTTCTAGTTTCATGACAATAACTTGTGTGTAAGTGTATGGATCTTTCTGAAATTGTACTACAAGGTTCCATATCACAAAGGGAAAGCTGGAATTGAGTTTGGGGGTAATTGCTCTAAACGTTTAGGAATTAGGGGCCAAAAAGGGGCCAAAAATAAGCATTTTTCTAGTTTCCAGACAATAACTTGTGTTCAAGTGTATGGATCTCTCTGAAATTGTACTGCAAGGTACCATACCTCAGAGGAAGGCTGGGATTGAGTTTGGGGGTGATGAATCATAAGGGGGTTCAAAAATTTGGGGGGGGGGTTTTCTTTTTTTTCCTTTTTTTTTCTTTAAAATTTTCCATTTTAAGTTGGTTATTTCTGATTTATATTTAAAAGCAAATAATAATGATATGGCAGGAGATACACACCTAACAGGATGTGTAAATTATTATATAATAAGTATTGTGCAATAGCAAGAAATTTTCAATTGCACAGTATTGCGCAATAGCAAGAAATCTTCAATTGCACAGTATTGCGCAATAGCAAGAAATATCCAATAGCACAATATTGCGCAATAGCAAGAAATTGTCAATTGTACAGTATTGCGCAATAGCAAGAAATATTCAATTGCACAGTATTGCGCAATTGCAAGAAATATTCAATTGCACAGTATTGTGCAAAAGAAGATACTTTGTATAAATTGCTTATTTCTTGACCAATTTCAATGGGGTTTTATTCTTGACCTCTTGGGGTTCTTTAATATGCTGAATCTAATTGTGTATTAAGTTTTTGGATTTTGGGCCCCGTTTTTAAATTGGTCCACATTGAGGTCAAAAGGGTCCAAAATTAAACTTTGTTTGATTTCATCAAAAATTGAATTATTGGGGTTCTTTGATATGCCGAATCTAACCGTGTATTTAGATTCTTAATTTTTGGTCCCGTTTTCAAATTGGTCTACATTAAGGTCCAAAGGGTCCAAAATTAAACTTAGTTTGATTTTAACAAAAATTGAATTCTTAGGTTTCTTTGATATGCTGAATCTAAACATGTATTTAGATTTTTGATTATGGGCCCAGTTTTCAAGTTGGTCCAAATCGGGGTCCAAAATTAAACTTTGTTTGATTTCAACAAAAATTGAATATATGGGGTTCTTTGATATGCTGAATCTAACCATGTATTTAGATTTTTGATTTTTGGGCCCCGTTATCAACTTTGTCCACATTGAGGTCAAAAGGGTCCAAAATTAAACTTTGTTTGATTTCATCAAAAATTGAACTCTTGTGGTTCTTTGATATGCTGAATCTAACCATGTATTTAGATTTTGGATATTGGACCATAATAGGTGAATGTCCAATTTAAAAAATTTTAAGTTCTTAGACCACATTCATTCTGTGTCAGAAACCTATGCTGTGTCAAATATTTAATCACAATCCAAATTCAGAGCTGTATCAAGCTTGAATGTTGTGTCCATACTTGCCCCAACTATTCAGGGTTCGACCTCTGCGGTCGTATCAAGCTGCGCCCTGCGGAGCATTTTATTTTAATTTAGTGGAAAGTCCACGGCATACATACACGTTTTAAACCTAGTGGTCCGTCCACGGCATAAATAAAAGTGCTGAACCTAATGGGAAGTCCACGGCATAAAGTGAATTGCAAAACCTAACTGTAAGCTAACATTTAGTCAGTCTAGTCTAGGTCAGTATATATATATATATATATATATATATATATTATTCTATCACTGCATCGAGTGTGATACGATATTTCTCCCGCGAAACAATTTTAAAATTTTCAGTTTTATAATGCGAGGCTCGTCGAGCGTTTTAAATATTTAGAATTTAAATGCCGCGAGTGGAGAAATATCCTATTGCACGAGATTCGGTGGTAGGATCTGTTTCTTTAATGATTTTTAGACGATATAGGCAGACAAACTTAATCCTTAATTTCCAATGATCTCCTAAAAGATGTGTTCTTTCTATGTAACGTCATCAGACATGGTCGGCTTTTCATGACGTCATAATAGGAAATTTATAGGAAAGCTGGAAAAGTTGACGTCATAATTGAATTTTGACCAATGAAGAACTGAGAACCACCCGTTGATTAAATCATAATAATCAGAAGGTCGGGAAAATTATAAATCGGCTAAGAAGTAGAGAAAAGCATAAAGCTAGGCTTATTCCATTTTTATACGACCGCAAAAAATTTTTTGTGGTCGTATATTGGTATGACGTTGGCGTCGTCGTCGTCGTCGTCGTCGTCGTCGTCGTCCGGCGTCGTCGTCGTCGTCCGAAGACACATTGGTTTTCGCACTCTAACTTTAGTTTAAGTGAATGGATCTCTAGGAAATTTTACCATAAGGTTCAATACCACAAAAGGAAGGTTGGGATTGATTTTGGGGGTTATGGTACCAACAGTTAAGGAATTAGGGGCCAAAAAGGGGCCAAAAATAAGCATTTTTGTAACTTCCAGACAATAACTTGTGTGTAAGTGTATGGATCTCTCTGACATTGTACCACAAGGTTCCATATCACAAAGGGAATGCTGGGATTGATTTTGGGGTAATTGCCTCAAAGTTTTAGGAATTAGGGCCAAAAAGGGCAAAAACAAGCATTTTTCGAGTTTCAGGACAATAACTTGTGTGTAAATGTATGGATCTTTCTGAAATTGTACTACAAGGTTCCATATCACAAAGGGAAAGCTGGAATTGAGTTTGGGGGTAATTGCCCTAAACGTTTAGGAATTAGGGGCCAAAAAGGGGCCAAAAATAAGCATTTTTCTAGTTTCCAGACAATAACTTGTGTTCAAGTGTATGGATCTCTCTGAAATTGTACTGCAAGGTACCATACCTCAAAGGGAAGGCTGGGATTGAGTTTGGGGGTGATGAATCATAAGGGGGTTCAAAAATTGGGGGATTTTTTTTTTTTCTTATTTCACAGTATTGCGCAATAGCAAGAAATATCCAATAGCACAATATTGCACAATAGGAAGAAATTGTCAATTATACAGTATTGCACAATAGCAAGAAATATTCAATTGCACAGTATTGCGCAATTGCAAGAAATATTCAATTGCACAGTATTGTGCAAAAGAAGATACTTTGTATAAATTGCTTATTTCTTGACCAATTTCAATGGGGTTTTATTCTTGAATTCTTGGGGTTCTTTAATATGCTGAATCTAACCGTGTATTAAGTTTTTGGATTTTGGGCCCCTTTTTTTAAATTGGTCCACATTGAGGTCCAAAGGGTCCAAAATTAAACTTTGTTTGATTTCATCAAAAATTGAATTATTGGGGTTCTTTGATATGCCGAATCTAACCGTGTATTTAGATTCTTAATTTTTGGTCCCGTTTTCAAATTGGTCTACATTAAGGTCCAAAGGGTCCAAAATTAAACTTAGTTTGATTTTAACAAAAATTGAATTCTTAGGGTTCTTTGATATGCTGAATCTAAACATGTATTTAGATTTTTGATTATGGGCCCAGTTTTCAAGTTGGTCCAAATCGGGGTCCAAAATTAAACTTTGTTTGATTTCAACAAAAATTAAATATATGGGGTTCTTTGATATGCTGAATCTAACCATGTATTTACATTCTTAATTTTTGGTCCTGTTTTAAATTGGTCTACATTTAGGTCCAAAGGGTCCAAAATTAAACTTAATTTGATTTTAACAAAATTGAATTCTTAGGGTTCTTTGATATGCTGAATCTAAACATGTCTTTAAATTTTGATTATGGGCCCAGTTTTCAAGTTGGTCCAAATCGGGGTCCAAAATTAAACTTTGTTTGATTTCAACAAAATTGAATATATGGGGTTCTTTGATATGCTGAATCTAACCATGTATTTAGATTTTTGATTTTGGGCCCTGTTATCAACTTTGTCCACATTGAGGTCAAAAGGGTCCAAAATTAAACTTTGTTTGATTTCAACAAAATTGAATATATGGGGTTCTTTGATATGCTGAATCTAACCGTGTATTTAGATTCTTAATTTTTGGTCTCGTTTTCAAATTGGTCTACATTAAGGTCCAAAGGGTCCAAAATTAAACTTAGTTTGATTTTAACAAAATTGAATTTTTAGGGTTCTTTGATATGCTGAATCTAATCATGTATTTAGATTTTGATTATGGGCCCAGTTTTCAAGTTGGTCCAAATTGGGGTCCAAAATTAAACTTTGTTTGATTTCAACAAAATTGAATATATGGGGTTCTTTGATATGCTGAATCTTACCGTGTATTTAGATTCTTAATTTTGGTCCTGTTTTCAAATTGGTCTACATTAAGGTCCAAAGGGTCCAAAATTAAACTTTGTTTGATTTCAACAAAATTGAATATATGGGGTTCTTTGATATGCTGAATCTAACCATGTATTTAGATTTTTGATTTTTGGCCCCGTTATCAACTTTGTCCACATTGAGGTCAAAAGAGTCCAAAATTAAACTTTTTGTTTGATTTCATCAAAATTGAACTCTTAGGGTCCTTTGATATGCTGAATCTAACCATGTATTTAGATTTTGGATATTGGACCATAATAGGTGAATGTCCAATTTAAAATTTTAAGTTCTTAGACCACATTCATTCTGTGTCAGAAACCTATGCTGTGTCAAATATTTAATCACAATCCCAAATTCAGAGCTGTATCAAGCTTGAATGTTGTGTCCATACTTGCCCCAACTGTTCAGGGTTCGACCTCTGCGGTCGTATCAAGCTGCGCCCTGCGGAGCATTTTATTAACGTTTTATACTGATTTTTCATTTTCATTTTTAGAATTGCAAAAATATTGTTTAGTCATGAGACAGCAAATTTTGGTACTTGCAGGCACTGCAAAACCCTTACGATTAAACAGCCTGAGTAAAATATGAAATGTATTGATTTTGATGAAATGCGTCTTCGTCATGTTCTTCGACTTTTTCAGTAGAACGAATATATATACAAAATATATGCTAAGGTAATTGCCATTCGTTTTATATTTCACCATGTACACTACTATAAGTTCTTTTTTGAAAAATCATAATAATTTAAAGATCTGTGTTTGTTCCAAAAGAATGGATCTTTTCTTTTTAAATTAATACTACAGTCACCTGTCTTCGGTCCAAAGCTTTTTATACAGGTAACACATTAAAGGTGGGTTTAATATTGATTTTAAACAAATACATGAAGGCCATTAAAACATGAATATTTTTATAATATAATATTAAATATTTCATGTAGATCCTTTGTAAAATATAAAATAATTTTTGCCGATATTTTACGATGCTTCCTTAATGCCATAACTTAAGATAATGACTTGAATCAAGGCGGCAGTAGTTTCCCGATGTTCAAATCTCCTAAATCGATTAATGAGTGACAAATCAAGACGACAAATAAATCACATGACCTCTAAGAGGAGCGAGACCGAGTGCGTCGACAGGTTAAGCGTCTCCTGCTATGCATGCACTGCCCACCATGCGAATTTACACTGTAAAAATGTCACGATCGGGAATATGACACAATCGGTAAAATTACAGATCAGACGACTTTACCATGTATACAGGGATCTATAGATCTAAGATCGCGAAAACATGCCGCTTAAGAAAGTTTTTGATCTCCTCCTTACCTATATCTTTACTGAGGATTTAAACTGAAACTAGAGATAACCACTGACAAGACATTCTACGAAAGCCCCAAATATCTGATTGCTGACAACACTGAGGGTATAAGTATACATGCATTATACGAAAGCCACAGTTAATACATTGCCGACAACACTTTGGATAAAAGTCTGAATACATTATTCGAAAGTCATAGATAATAGATTGCTGAAAACACTTTGGATAAAAGTCTGAATGCATTAGATAATAGATTACTGAAAACACTTTGGATAAAAGTCTGAATGTATTATACGTAAGCTATAGATAATAGATTGCTGATAACACTTTGGATGAAGTCTGAATGTATTATACGTAAGCTATAGATAATAGATTACTGGCAACACTTTGGATAAAAGTCTGAATACATTATTCGAAAGTCATAGATAATAGATTACTGAAAACACTTTGGATAAAAGTCTGAATGCATTATACGAAAGCAACAAATAATAGATTACTAACAAACACAATGGTATAACTCTGAATGCATTATACGAAAGCCACATATATATAATAGTTTTCGATACCAATTTGGATAAGAGTCTGAATGTATTAAACGAAAGCCATAGATAATAGATTACTGACAACAATTTGGATAAATGTCTGAATGCATTATACGAAAGCCATAGATAATAGATTACTGAAAACACTTTGGATAAAAGTCTGAATGCATTATACAAAAGCCACAGATAATAGATTACTGAAAACACTTTGGATAAAAGTCTTAAAACGGTATACTAAAGTCACAAATAAAAGATTACTGACAACACTTTGGATAAAAGTCTGAATGCATTATACGAAAACCACAGATAAAAGATTACTGATAACACTTTGGATAAAAGTCTGAATGCATTATACGAAAGCCATAGATAATAGATTACTGATAACACTTAAGATAAAAGTCTGAATGCATTAGACAATAGCCATATATAATAGATTGGTAAGAACACTGTGATGCACAAACGAAAGCAACATCTAACATATTGCAGCCAACGCTGTGGATATAGATCTGAGTGCATTACAGCAAAAGTGATCTTAGCAAAAAGAAGTATTTTATGAACATACTGAAATACACATTAATAAAAACAATTTACAGCAGCAAAAAATGCCAAACATATTGACGAATACCATGGAATGCAATCTGATGTGACGGTACCAGAGAACAAAAGGATCAGTAAGTGTTTAGGTATACATGTAGTAGTTATTATGTTGTTTTTTCAAGATTTGAAAGCATCAGCAAAATTTGTATGGGATGACATTGTTTTGTTAACTAGAGTTTTTGAAAAAAAGACATCGTGTGGACTACACTTGCAAAATATTTTATCTTTGAATACTCATCTATTATGTGATGAACCTTTTTAAATCAAATTATTAAATAAAACTAGCTTCAAAGCCAGAGAATGTATAGACAAGAATGTTATCGGATACTACACACGAAGTCCTTAGACCATAGACGATTAAGAAGCCTTGTGCTAAAATCCATTGAAGATAACAAAAGTATTGTATCTGACAAAGCTGGGATAATTCTGTACCCTGAAGTTTCCAATAAACAATATAAATGGTGTCATAGCTAAGACAAGTTGAATACCAACAAATTAAAAAGATAAGTCAAGGAAAACAGTCAAAACCATGGAAACAAAAACCGACGAGGGACACAAATATTTACATCAATGAACTTTTGTATACATCCTGCAACATAATAATACCCTGTTGATAATGGAATAACTAATTTTGGGTCTCAGTACTAAAAATTTAACTCTATAATATTAAAAAGGTGATTTGTTATTAATGTCAATGAGACAACCACATCTATCTACCAAAGTCATTTGTTATTAATGTCAGAGACAACCACATCTATCTACCAAAGACAAAAGAATGTAAACAACTTTACGTTTGAAATTCAAGAAACATACGAAACCGATCTCGTCAGGGTGATAGAATTTTTACTGCTGCAGGACTCTTAAATATTATATATGATATGATATGATGGTGAAAAGACTCCTATAGGTTTTAAGATTACCATGTCAAAGTTTAAGATCACAGAGGTAAGTGGTGGACTTAACTTGGGACAACAGTAAAATCTACATCACTAAAACCAAACAAACAAAACATACCAAATACTGGTTTTCTATTACAAATCTATACAGATCATAACTCATCTAATGCAGCCATGGTTCTTCTGCAAGTTTTACGACGTCTGCCATTTGCCATAATGATTGATAATGCTTTTGTCCAATGTTCTAAAATGTTCTTCTTAACACTATTCATTAGGTTCATGCCAAAGAACTATTGCTATAAATCTCGTTAGATTACTGGACGATACGATTACAGTCATTACTGTTGGTTCTGTTGACTGGCGATACATTATATGTTTATTATACGGTATGGGTTATGTTCATTGTTTAAGCCGTACGATGACCTAAAATTGATTACATCCACGTCTTTTTATGTCTATGGTTGATAGTTGACTCATTGGCAATCAAATCATATTTCTTTATTTTTATATAAGGTAAATACCCTGTTTATGGATATCTATTAGACTGTATTTAATAAAAATATCAAAAATTTATTTTATAGACGGAAACAATAACCGACAGGCTTTATAGAGCAATTTGTAACGGATAATAAAAATATCAACTGCTTCGTGGTCGCTCTGTTAGTACGGTGACAAGTAGGGTAAATTAAAAATGTTAATGGACCGAAATACCTCACGGCTAATTTTGGTCTTATTTTGAAGATAAATATAATGCCCTTTGATTAAGGAATGTCGTAGAGTGCCAAAGTGGTGCAGAATTTTGAAAACTGGCATTAAAGGTCAAACGGGGGTTTTAAAAATCTCAATTTTGGACATTTTGGACAATTTCTCGGTAGTCCCTCATGATAACTGAGAAATTTTTCTATGGAAGCATGCTCTGGGAATGCTCCACGAATTCAGCTAGTCATATTTATGCCTGATTGCCAGAGATTAGTGATGTATACCCTCGCTTCCAACATGTAAGAAAATGAAAAAAAATTTAATCTACGGAAATTATCGACAAAAATATTCATATTTAATATTTAGCTATGCAATAATATATGACAACATATAAAGATATTTTTGGGAAAGTTTTGTTAAAATGCCATAAAGAACAAAGGAGAAATAAGTACTGTAAAGTTAACACCCGGTCCTTGATTTAATGAAAAATGTTGAAATTCATTATTGATTATTTAAACCCAAAAGAATGTTGGAACTATAAGAAATTATAGTCTTGATGCATAAATGTCAGCATGAACACGAGAGTATATGAAGTTTTTTTTTATGTTAATAGGTCAATCAGTTGAGAGCAATTTATTTAATAGCATATTGAGAACTTGTGTCCCCTTTTTATAAAACAAGAAAAACAATAGCATATATAGCAGACTTGACTAAAACCGATTTGAAAGCCCGATATTTATGTGAATTACAAACAAACACGATTCACAGAGATATTACGCTACAAAGGCCCAACGGCCACTAACAGCAAAAACTTGAAATATTGGGCATTGAGATTAATAGTTCAATCATCATCCTTATTGTAGTAATCTTCTAAAACAATCTGATGAGTAAGCTGGTTTCTACAATCACCACTGCCCTGACAACAACAATGATGGTGCACGATAAATTCTGTTCGTAGAATAAGTAAGATTTGCTACAAATTGTTTTGCCTTTGCATGTACAAACAAGGTCCGGTAAAATGTCAGAGGACATTTGATTCAAACAACTAGTACAGTGTATACTGAAAGTATGGAGCTATTCCCGATACCCATATTCCAAAGGTGACCTAGGTGATGGTTTGGCGATATCAGCATTCATCCAGACGTACACTTAGAGTGAAACTCGAAGAATGTGCTGTCTGAATGATACATCTGAAGGAGGTAGTCTCAATAAGTAAGCATCCTTCGAAAGCGCCGACTTCACTCTTGTGTTTATTCAGATCACCATGTACTGATTGGGCATTGCTTCTGGGGTCATAGTGATCCGCGATGAATTAACTTTTCACTACAACAGATATGTCAATATTTGAACCAGCTAGATTGACAAACTTTGATACATGCATGGGTTTTGTTTCGACGCCTTGTAATTGTCTTTTGCCATTTCCGGTTAAAAATACGTATCGCATCTTGTAAGAGCATAAGCAGCTGGTCGTGTGCCAGACATAAGTGGTCCAATAACTAAAATAAAGTTGCATATGTCGTGAAACCGTCTGGCGTCTTTGGTTGAAGAAACGCTTCCAGTCTGAAACAACAATTCGTCATGTTTGACATCTGAGGAAAAGACCTTATTAGAAATAAAACATAAGTGTCTGATGATTTTAATATAATGCGACCCTAGAATAACTTTATACTATCTGTTAGCAAACAGAGACGGCAGAATAATTTTTATATCTGCCTCTTCAGTCACTTACAGATCCGGCACAAAATTGCTTCACAGTATATATATATAGATTTTGAAACGATCCCGCTAGGAATATTTCGTCATTTTCTTGCAAATCAAAATCATTACAGTGGGGAAGTGCATAGTCGCCTACAAATCTTATCAACCCTTATTTATTTTCAGTTGCACAAAGAAATTTCTTACAATATCTAATTGATCTGCATTCAATGACTTGGAAAACCTTAAGTTAGATCTATACCACCATTTGAAATAGACCTTGTTGTCTCTTTGACGCATTTCCGTTTCCATTCTCAATTCTACTATTTATTCTTTCTGCTGATTTTGTAGAATGTTCCACATCATATCGAACAAACACGTCCACGACACACCTGAGGTTTTCAAAACAAGCTACTAGGGTTTTAAAGGCGTCCTTGGCCAAATCTCCAAAACTGTTGTATCTTTTACATAAAGACTTTGTTTAATACCTATACCATCTCTGATCAGGGATGTACTGGTTTTAATTCAGGATATCACACACGCAGATAAAAAGTTATACATTTCCGTACAGTATCACATGAGAGTGCATTGTAATCATAATCTGTATGAAAATAATTGTCATCTACTAACCAGGCAAAATATTTAGGAGGTAGTAATAAATTGTAAAGCTGTTGGAATACTAAATTTTGACAGAAATAGATAGTATAATTTGAAATTTTGAACGATCGTAAACTGCTTTTCACAACTTTTTCCGCATCATGAAGGATCTGGAAGAAAGGAACAACATGTATCTAGTAAACTATACGACAACGACAACGCTTTTTTTAAACAAACAGATCATCACGTAGACTTTCTTTTAGTTTTTGAAAGCAACATCATTCTCCTGACTGATTTGAAGCATTGGAAGCAAGTTATTTTTTCATTTCAGCCAGTTAACAATGCATGCTGAATGATGCAGCGCCTTATCCTTGAAGTAATCTATGGATAGTAAACTTACCACTAGATAGTCTGCCTGGTAATTTGCGTCATTTAAAACATAATCGGTACGCTCAAATGACTTGACATGCCTTGATTGCTTATCTCGTTGTACGATATCTATCTGCAGAATAAACATTTGGACCAGTCTAATGGTAATGCCATGGAGCGTGTTTTAACGAAAGTTGATTCATCATCACACGCATTGGTTTTTCCCTAATTCAAATGTATCAAAATTTATTCTTCTTGTACATGTATAGGCTTTATAACACGACCTAAGCTACTTTACTTGTTCTTATTTAATGGAATTAGCACTGCCCATAATTTTCCGGATTAATTCAGATGTGTTCCAATGTGGTTTAAAATTAGTCTATTCAAAAAAATCAACCAGAATAAAAACACCTCATAAGTTATTAAACCTTAACATCTGTACTTATTCAAACATCTAGACACAAACATTGATACACATCTATATTCTTATTTACAAAAATTAAGAAAATGCATATTTAATTCATCACAGCAATTCATAAGTCAGGGTAAAATAGGAAAAGGGAGGGTTACATGACTTATTGAGGTGAATATTGAATTGTAAAACTGCTATATGATGAGTATCATAAAAAGGCTTGTAAAAGTTTATTTGTATGTTCTACCTATTGATATCTATATTAAAACTTCTTAAGTATTAGTTGTTCCACTATATTTTTTCAAAATCGACTACGGTTGATGTATGTAAGAAATTTAATATACTTTGACAGACGGTAAAATTGAAAAAATGTTATTTGCAATTGAAATTCTTCAAATTCACTCTGTGTATTTTCGGATGATATTTAATTTTGATATTAAATGAAAGCTGATACATTACTCTTTCATTTCATAGCAAATATTTGCTGATATCTTCATTCAGGAATTAATTATAAGCGTTCCCGTGTTTGATAATGAAAAGAAAAAATCGGAAAATCACGCTTTACCGCGACTTTACAAAAACTGCACCGTGGGAAAACGCTACTACAGGGCTATAATGATAGATTAATGTTTACTCTATCATCGTGGAAATTTTCAGCCGTGAGGTATGTCGGTCCATTAAACTCTTAAAATAAGCGACTTTTCTTGATTTGTCACTCCACTATGTGTTTTATCATGGAATCTAGTGTCTCATTAAATATCTATAAATAATGAATTGATGTCTGGTGGTAATAGTGCTTTTCAGGTATAGTATTCTGCTTTAGGAACATATATCCACATATCTGGTTTATTTATATAACTCACATGTTTCCTGGATCCGCAACTTAAGCTGGAAGTTTCTTGTTATGTCAAGATTATTTGAACAGTATGTGCTGAAAAATATTGTAACTTTATTTTTGTTTTTTTCTTTACAGGCAGTATCAGATGGAATCAAAACACAGAAATCAATAAAACAGGAATTAGTTATGATCCTACAAATGGTACATTTACAATAAATGAAAACGGGATGTATTTTATTTATAGCCAGATCACCGAAATGGCTGAAAATCGAATGCACAATGGTACAGCACTTCAAATTTTCCTAGAGAGTAATGGAAAATTGCAGCCAATACTTGAAAGCGATTCTGCCCAATGTATAATGATAAGTGCAGTTGGAAAGCGAGCTCATTATGTAGGGTCTGCATATTCTTTGAGAAAATTGGATGTTTTATATGCGGTTCATTCACACCCACAACATATCGTAAATAGTCATGACACGTTCATAGGTATAAGGGAATTGTGGTGAAGCATATAACCATTGCGTTTGGTGCTGATCCCATGAGGAGCGACCCCGCGTTCTTTTATTCCACTAATCAGAACTAAATAATTTAGGCGCTTCATACAGATATACGGGTCGGTAGAGTGTTTTAAAGGAAGACGGAAGTATGACAGTAGTCGATTTATCTATCTTAATTAACCCAATCAATGGATCCAAAGAATACTAGATATTTTCTATCTACTATATTTCTATGATTATATCGATGGTGTGATTTGTAGATATCATGTATATATTTGCACTATTTGAAGGTTTCAAAATCAATTTGACAAGTTCACAATGCACTTGCTAATTATTTATTGACAAAGCTGTTTTTACGCAATTTGATTTTTTAGGCTTCAAATAATATGTTCTGTTTGTCACATAGACAGTATTTGTTCGTGCTTATACTCTTCGTTATTTGCAGTTATTAACAGTTCACTATTGTGAAGAATCTGAAATGAAAATGTCACTATGCATTATAAAATATGGAGGGGAAATTCTGGTTTTCCATTGGACAAGAAGATAGCAGATACAGTTGTCTCGTTATTTCAAAATAATTTATCTCAAAATTCCTCTCCATTATTTGTGTCAGTCCGCTAATCTTGAGGTAACGAGTGTCAACATGATGTAATGATATCTGGTGATGCTCTCTGAACATTTAAATTTAAACTCATCAAAGATTAAAAGCCTAACCGAAGTCGAAGGTTTTATATTATTATCATGTGATATTATTGTGTATAATGTGTTGTTGTCGAGTAGAATTGTGCAAACATGATCTAATCTTCTAAATTTTAGGGTGTTCACTAGAGAATAAAAGTAGCTTCCTCTTTAAACTGTATTTATATGTCAAGTATTTCAATCCTGTAAAAAGTGAAAATTTATATAAAAATCTGAAAACAATTCAACTTTCTATAAGTCAAGCACTTGCAGGTAATTGTCCACATTTCACATAGATCCGAAGTCGGAAGACCCTATACATCTTCATGGTGACGGCGATTTGAGTTTATTTGATCGTTTCCAATACATCACTTAATTTTTTTAAATATCAAAGAAGTCAAGAGCGAATATTTGTATTCCTTGATTGGGAGGAAGGCACATGCATTTGTAAATTATAAGCACGCATTTAGAAAACCTATCTCATGCATGAACTAATATTGGTATGTTTCATATGACCTTACACAAATTCATACTTTGCATCAAAGCTGAATGTTTTTATCAGGGAACGAAAAGTATTTGGTGTCGAACCTTATTCGGAAAAATAAGAAGTCTTATGTTTTGCGATGGAAAACCTTAACATCATTTTTGTAATAATATGAAAACAATAATCACCATATTATTATGTACTGTATAAGCTGTTAAGATTTTCAATAGAAATCCACTGGTTGAGTAGAAGTTGTGGATAGGCCACTGGTGGTTGGACGGCAGGACACTCCCTTTCAATATATTATATAGTTGTGGATGTGCGCGTCGTACGGACATCACATATCATTAATTACCCACTAGAAAGTTATGGTTTGTATACAAAATGAAAATGATATGTAAATTACATGTACCTGGTTTTATGTGTTGTACTCTTAGATAGAAAACATTTATTTTTCAGATTTTGTGTTTGTTTATTTTAATTTTTATTGAGTTTTTATACGACCGCAAAAAATTTTTTGTGGTCGTATATTGGTATGACGTTGGCGTCGTCGTCGTCCGGCGTCGTCGTCGTCGTCCGAAGACACATTGGTTTTCGCACTCTAACTTTAGTTTAAGTAAATGGATCTCTAGGAAATTTTACCATAAGGTTCAATACCACAAAAGGAAGGTTGGGATTGATTTTGGGGGTTATGGTACCAACAGTTAAGGAATTAGGGGCCAAAAGGGCCAAAATAAGCATTTTGTAACTTCCAGACAATAACTTGTGTGTAAGTGTATGGATCTCTCTGACATTGTACCACAAGGTTCCATATCACAAAGGGAATGCTGGGATTGATTTTGGGGGTAATTGCCTCAAAATTTTAGGAATTAGGGGCCAAAAAAGGGGCAAAAATAAGCATTTTTCTAGTTTCAGGACAATAACTTGTGTGTTAGTGTATGGATCTTTCTGAAATTGTACTACAAGGTTCCATATCACAAAGGGAAAGCTGGAATTGAGTTTGGGGTAATTGCCCTAAATGTTTAGGAATTAGGGCCAAAATAAGCATTTTCTAGTTTCCAGACAATAACTTGTGTTTAAGTGTATGGATCTCTCTGAAATTGTACTGCAAGGTACCATACCTCATTGAAGGCTGGGATTGAGTTTGGGGTGATGAATCATAAGGGGTTCAAAAATTGGGGAGATTTTTTTTCCCTTTTCTTCCTTTTTTCCTTTTTTTTTTCTTTATAATTTTCCATTTTAAGTTGGTTATTTCTGATTTATATTTAAAAGCAAATAATAATGATATGGCAGGAGATACACACCAAACAGGATGTGTAAATTATTATATAATAAGTATTGTGCAAAAGCAAGAAATTTTCAATTGCACAGTATTGCGCAATAGCAAGAAATCTTCAATTGCACAGTATTGCACAATAGCAAGAAATATCCAATAGCACAATATTGCACAATAGGAAGAAATTGTCAATTGTACAGTATTGCACAATAGCAAGAAATATTCAATTGCACAGTATTGCGCAATTGCAAGAAATATTTAATTGCACAGTATTGTGCAAAAGAAGATACTTTGTATAAATTGCTTATTTCTTGACCAATTTCAATGGGGTTTTATTCTTGAATTCTTGGGGTTCTTTAATATGCTGAATCTAACCGTGTATTAAGTTTTTGGATTTTGGGCCCTGTTTTAAATTGGTCCACATTGAGGTCCAAAGGGTCCAAAATTAAACTTTGTTTGATTTCATCAAAATTGAATTATTGGGGTTCTTTGATATGCCAAATCTAACCGTGTATTTAGATTCATAATTTTGGTCCTGTTTTCAAATTGGTCTACATTAAGGTCCACAGGGTACAAAATTAAACTTAGTTTGATTTTAACAAAATTGAATTCTTAGGGTTCTTTGATATGCTGAATCCAATCATGTATTTAGATTTTTGATTATGGGCCCAGTTTTCAAGTTGGTCCAAATTGGGGTCCAAAATTAAACTTTGTTTGATTTCAACAAAATTGAATATATGGGGTTTTTGATATGCTGAATCTAACCATGTATTTAGATTCTTAATTTTGGTCCTGTTTTCAAATTGGTCTACATTAAGGTCCAAAGGGTCCAAAATTAAACTTAATTTGATTTTAACAAAATTGAATTCTTAGGGTTCTTTGATATGCTGAATCTAAACATGTCTTTAAATTTTTGATTATGGGCCCAGTTTTCAAGTTGGTCCAAATCGGGGTCCAAAATTAAACTTTGTTTGATTTCAACAAAATTGAATATATTGGGTTATTTGATATGCTGAATCTAACCATGTATTTAGATTTTTGATTTTGGGCCCCATTATCAACTTTGTCCACATTGAGGTCAAAAGGGTCCCAAATTAAACTTTGTTTGATTTCAACAAAATTGAATATATGGGGTTCTTTGATATGCTGAATCTAACCGTGTATTTAGATTCTTAATTTTTGGTCCTGTTTTCAAATTGGTATACATTAAGGTCCAAAGGGTCCAAAATTAAACTTAGTTTGATTTTAACAAAATTGAATTCTTAGGGTTCTTTGATATGCTGAATCTAATCATGTATTTAGATTTTTGATTATGGGTCCAGTTTTCAAGTTGGTCCAAATTGGGGTCCAAAATTAAACTTTGTTAGATCTCAACAAAAACTGAATATATGCAACTGGGGTTCTTTTATATGCTGAATCTAACCATGTATTTAGATTCTTAATTTTTGGTCCTGTTTTCAAATTGGTCTACATTAAGGTCCAAAGGGTCCAAAATTAAACTTAATTTGATTTTAACAAAATTGAATTCTTAGGGTTCTTTGATATGCTGAGTCTAAACATGTCTTTAAATTTTTGATTATGGGCCCAGTTTTCAAGTTGGTCCAAATCGGGGTCCAAAATTAAACTTTGTTTGATTTCAACAAAATTGAATATATGGGGTTCTTTGATATGCTGAATCTAACCATGTATTTAGATTTTTGATTTTGGGCCCTGCTATCAACTTTGTCCACATTGAGGTCAAAAGGGTCCAAAATTAAACTTTGTTTGATTTCAACAAAATTGAATATATGGGGTTCTTTGATATGCTGAATCTAACCATGTATTTAGATTTTTGATTTTGGGCCCCGTTATCAACTTTGTCCACATTGAGGTCAAAAGGGTCCAAAATTAAACTTTGTTTGATTTCATCAAAATTGAACTCTTAGGGTTCTTTGATATGCTGAATCTAACCATGTATTTAGATTTTGGATATTGGACCATAATAGGTGAATGTCCAATTTAAAATTTTTAAGTTCTTAGACCACATTCATTCTGTGTCAGAAACCTATGCTGTGTCAAATAGTCAATCACAATCCAAATTCAGAGCTGTATCAAGCTTGAATGTTGTGTCCATACTTGCCCCAACTGTTCAGGGTTCGACCTCTGCGGTCGTATCAAGCTGCGCCCTGCGGAGCATTTTATTGTTGTTTAATTTAATACACAAGTGTCTCGGTACATTTGATATCATACTAAACGTAGACAGGTATACGCAGTGCTTTTGATTGAAAAGCGATACAATAATAGAAAGCAAGTTTATTATGTTACTTGGAGTGCTAAAGAATGATATTTGTGATTACATCGGGTTTTATACAATTGTGGTGCCGTAACCGGATTTCATTTTTTCTATAATATGTATATATAATATTAGTTACACAGTGTGCGATTGTCCTAATACGGAATTTATCGGGTCAATAAAATTCATATCGGGTAGGTCATTTGAACTACATTTGACAGATGTTTCAGTTTGGCAATAAAACTTTTGACTATGATTTGTTTGGTTTTTGGGGTTTTTCCGTGAAAAAGTGAAGAATAAAACGGGATATAAAGACTAATATATGGTCTTCAATGATAGAAAAGTGTCCAGGTAATTAGTAAGTTTATTAATCTCCATAAACCAGGAGTTCTTCACAAGCGTCCTTGTCATAAGGTTATTAGTCGTCCGAGAATAGTATCCATGCTATCCATGCTATGCGTACGATTATTAATCGTCCCAGACGAGTGTGCATGCCATGCATTAGGTTATTAATCTTCATGTAAATGGGTCCATTCCATGAGTTAAGTTATTTGTCCACGCAGACAAGTACCTTTGCCATGCTTTCGGTAATTAATCGTTCTAGACAAGCGACTATGCCATGAGTTAGGTTATTAGTCGTCCCAGACAAGTACCCTTGCTATGTGTACTCGTCCTAGACAAGCGTGCATGCCATGAGTAAGATTATTAATCGTCCTAGACGGCTAGACGAGCGATAATGCCATGAGTAAGGTTATCAATCGTCCTCGACGAGCGTCAATGTCACGAGTTAGACAAACACCAATGATTAGCGAACGATTACAAGAGTCGTGCCGTGCACGAACTAGGTTATTAATCGCCCTAGACAAGCGTACATTTCATTAGTTTGGTTATTTGTCGTCCCAGAAATGTTCCCATGCTATGCGTACGGTTATTCTTTGTCTAAGACAAGCGTCCATGATGTGCATACGGTTGTTAATCGTCCAAGACAGGCGCCCATGCCATGATTTCGTTTATTAATCATCCTATACAAGCATCTTTGTCATAAGTTATGTGATTATAATCCCCACATACCCGGAATTCTACACAAGCGTCCATGCCATGAGTAAGAATACAAATGTCATAGACAAGCATCCATACCATGAGTCAGGTTATTAATCGTCATAAACAAACGTCCTTGCTATGTGTAAAGTTATTAGTCATACTAGATAAGCTTTCATCCCAGGTGTTAGGCTATGTATCGTCCTAAACAAGTACCCATGCTATTCGTACGGTTATTATTCGTCCTTGACAAAGTACATGCATAAGTTAGGTGACTAATCGTCCTAGATAGGTGTCTAAGCTACGTGTAAGGTTATGTATCGTCCTAGATAAGCGTCCATGTCGTAAGTTAGGTTAATAATGGCCACAAACCTGTAGTTCTACACAAGCGTCCATGCCCTGAGTTCGGCTATTGATCGTCCTAAACAAACGTCCATGCTATGTGTAAAGCTATTAATCTTACTAGACAAGTTTTCATCACAGGAGTTAGGCTATTAATTCTAGACAAGTACCCATGCTATGCGTACGGTTATTAATCTCCTAGACAAGGTCCATGCTATGCTTAATGTTATATATCGTCCTAGACAAATATCCATGCTATGCGTACAGTTATTAATCTTACTAGATAAATGGCCTTTGCATACGCTAGGTTATAAATCGTTTTAGACAAGCGTCCATACCGTAAGTTAGGTTAATAATGACCACAGACTAGGGATTCTACACAAGCGTCCATGTCATGAGTTATGTAATTAATCGTCCTAGACAAGCGTCAATGCCACGAGTAAGGTTGTTAATCTCATAGACAAGCACAAATGCCATGTGTTGGTTAATTAATCGACCCGGCATGTTATGTGTAAGGTAATGGGCGCATTGCATTTGTGCCAATTTTACAAAATCTAATGTTTCATTTGCGCCACAAGGTTATATAATATTTGCGCCAAAAATAAAACCTTCATTTGCGCCATTTTACAGGTAACATATAACTGAAAAGTTTAAAATATTCATTGTTTCATCGTGAATAAGATTTTTTAGTATTCCCCTGGATAACTAAGTAAGTTAATACTCATTTCTAATATAAAACCGATATAGTCACTTAGGTTTAAAACTATATAGTGTTCACATGTTTGAGGTGTAAAGATGGACATTGTCAAGTCTGAGACAAACAGGCCGTTTGTTTTCTCAATTGGATTGTTTCATATTTTTCATGTCTGGGCTGTTTATAACCGACGATACGGTATGGGTTTTCCTCATTTTTGAAGGCCACACGGTTGCCTATTATTGCTTTCACCCATTTCATTTGAACTTTGGTGGATATTTGTCTCATTGGCAATCATACCACATCTCCTTATTTTATATAGAGAAATAAGTCTGTAATGTTTTATGACCACACAGGTTATCCAGTGTACATGAGTACATATCCGAGCCGTTGCTTACAAGTCTTGTGTCAGAACAAACTTTTGGTTTTACTCCAGTGTATAGTGCTTTCTTATAGGTTTTATGATCTCGTTAATTTATAACAGAACTGTGTTTTAACATTATTATGAAAAGCCTCCTATTAAGAACGTATCAGTATATAGTGCTTTCGTGACTGATCTCGGAGGAATATGTATTAGTATGCAATCAAAAACTGTGTTTTAAAGTTAATATTAAAAGTCTCTTTGAAATAATCTATTTTTATACTATTTACCTGTATTTAGCTGTATTATTGGCGCAAATGAAATGCCAATTGGCGTAAAAGCAAAGCACCGAAGGTAATGAGTCGTTCTAGACAAGAGTCAGCGCTATGTGTAAGGTTATTAAAGTTCAGTTATTAATTGTCCTACACAAGTAACCATGCTATTGTATGGTTATTAATCCTGGTAGACAAGCGTTCATTTTGGGGAAAGACGGCTTCAAGCCGTCAATCCCCTATGTGGTTGACCAGACTGACATCCCCTCACGTCATTCATTTTGTTTTTATAATGTGGAAAACACCCCAAAAATCTTACTGAGATTGATGAGAAGGAGACATTGACTTTAAACACATTTTAACACATTTCCTTTCTGTTTTCGCGAAATTATCGTATCTTCAGCTCTCCTTACACTATTTACGTTTCTTTTTCAATCCGGAAAAATCAGAATGACGAGATATTCTAAATATATCCAACCTACATTATAGTGACGTCATTGTTGGAATGCCACACTACATAGAAGCAGGGATATCCTTTACTGATTATTTAAATCATTCTCAGAGTTCGTGTACTAATTTAAAATTGGTATTTGTTCAATTTGAACATTCAAACATCAACATGCAATGCTTTAATTTGTAGGTCAACTTGTAACTTTCACAGTAAACAATGGCCGTGGGGATACATGAGATTGGGAGAGAAACGACAGTTTTCATTTTCTGTAAAATTCTGTTTTGAGAATCTTCCTCCAATACAGGAGCACCTAAATTGATGAGTAATAATCCACTAAAATAAAAGTTAATGTATCAGAACACTTAAAATGTGACATTTAGTATATGATTAATAGTCTTCCATTAAAACTAAATTTTGTGTACCTACATAATCATTGTAATGGTAAAAAATAATAATTAAAAATGTTGCATTTTGTAGTTTAAACCTATTTATTCATGAAATTTACAAATATATCAACATGTAGATCTGAAACAAGCTTCACACAGTTTACATCAATCATATTGGTTTTATTAGTACCTGTATCCCTGTGATGAGAGTTGTAACTGGGAACTTTATCAATGAAAATTTAAAACTGAATAGATTTTTCAGTCCTCACTTTCTTGAGAAAAAAATTAAAATCTTAGAGTATTGTCACAAAAAGGAAAATGGCCCTAGCCTGCAGTTCAGTGGTACACAATTAAAATTTCAAAAATATTGCAGTAGTTGTTAAATGATAGAATTCAGTTGAATTTTAGATAATTAACTTTCAACTTTAATCGAATGTTTTGATTTAGAGGATGCAGATCTCTTCCATTGGTCCAAATTGAATCCTTAACTAAGGAAACAAAATTACATTACACAACAATTGATTTAAATATTGTCAACCTTTCTACATATTCTAGGTGTTCTTTTTTCATTCTTTATATGATGACTATCAAAAGATAAACACCCCTCCCCCACCCCCAAAAAAAGAAACAATGGCTGTCTTTCCCTCAGAGCTCTTCAGCTCTTTGATTAAGTAAAGTTATTTGTCGTTACAGACATAATAGATGTTTATTAGAAATATCACTTGCTGGCTTGGAAGTTTATCATCAACCTTGTACATGTTGTACAGTACTTGGACAAAAGTCATTCCCTTTCAATATTTTCCCTATTATTTTATACAAATATGTAAGATAGAAATTAAATACTTTGAACTCACTTCCCAATCAAAGTTCATGATATTTTCATTATTAAACTCATAAATATTTATTGTGTTCACAGTTTACATACTACTTTTCCCGAATACATAAGTAAAATATGAACTTAACTTTTGACGTCACAAGTTACTGGGAATATATATTTTCCAATTAAATCATAAACCCGTGAACATGAAAATCACAGTAACAATAACCATAAGAAACTGCGAATACTTTGAGGTCATTAGTGACCATATATGAAATCGGAAAAGAAATGGAGCCCAAAATTTTATTTTGGAAAATTTATTGATATATATATATAAACAACCATAAAAAATGGATGTCTTTTGTCCACATACTGTTTATTATTGCTTGTTAGGCGAAATAAATTATTTTTCAAAATTCAGGCCATCCTGTCCTTGAAATACTAAATTATATTTCTATTAACATTAAAAATATGATATAATATAATATATCAAGGAAATATACACGCGCCGTATACTTTTACTTTCATTTTCATTTCTATAGAAGTGGATGACGAAATTGAAAATTCCAGATTTAAAAAATGGTGGATGAGTTGACGCCTTCGGAAATTCGATATTGTCAGAGTTCTATCGGACCAATCTTCTTCAACGGAGATCATATTGGAGAAACACTTGATGAAATATTAGAAGATGAACTGGATGTTGATGATATAAGAACTATAAAAGTTTGTCGTAAAGGATCCCGTTGGTACACATTGGATAACAGACGACTATGGGTTTTCAGAAAAGCAGAACAGTTTGGGAAGTGCGATGTGATTGAAGTAGAAGAGACTGATGACATCGAAGAACGAAAGTTTACAACTGAATGCAGAGGAAAATTTGTAGAAGTTCGTGGTGATCCTGGGGGTACATACTGGAAAAAAAATCTGCACAAAATGAATACAGTCAAGAAAAAATGTGTAAGTCTATCACAACTTCGATATTCAAGGAAAACTATTCATGGTTCTCCCGGGTATGAATTAGATACCATATTAAAAGGGGATGCAGATATATCTGTTCCAGCATTTCCTGTTGTTCAATTTTTGCCAGAGAACAAAGACGAAGATTCAAGGTATTATGTCCTCAGAAATAATTCTAAGTTATGGATTCTAAAGAAAGCTGAGAAACTTGGCCTTATTGAAGATGATTTGGATGTAGATGTAAAGATAAAAGATATAATTCATGAGGAAGAAGAGCTATTTGAACATCTGTTCGATATTCGAAGTGGAAAACGAATCTATAATGAGGCGGATCTAGGAGGAAAATTATGGAAAAAGAAACTAAGGTTAACAGAAAGAAAGGACGAACTTACTTCTCTGTTTGGAAATCTTAATCTAAACTATTGATTGAACATAATTTAGTATTAGTTGATTTACGAAAAGGACATTTTTCAAAAGGTTTTTCAATCTTGATTAAAATTCAGAGGTATATAGCAGCTTCATTTGTGTAACATTAAGTTTCAGATAACTTTTGTCTCGCTTGCGACGAAAGTCGCAGAATGCGAGACATAGGGACTACAATCCGGCGGCAGCAGCGACAGTGTAAACCTTTGTATAAAGCTATATATTTCAGAAGCTAGAAGAACTGGATGTAATGTCTATATGTCCGTCAGGTGTAGCCCACCTTACACCAACCTCTTTCATGGATCAGTGATCAAGGTTAAAGTTACGTGATTAATATAAAAATAAGGAGATGTGGTATGATTGCCAATGAGACAACTATCCACCAAAGTTCAAACGAAGGTGATGTAAGCAATTATAGGCAACCATACGGCCTTCAACAATGAGAGAAAAACCAATACCGTATATTGGCTATAAAAGGTCCCGACATGAAAAATATGAAACAATTCAAATGAGGAAACTAACGGCCTAATTTATAACAAAACATGAAATACGAAAAACAAACATGACAGACATGAACCAACGACAACCACTGTATCGCAAACATTATAAGCAGTAGGTCAACTTTATTTGGCGTATAGAATTATTGTAAGGTGTACATGTCCGACTAGCATGTTTCATCTGACCTTAACCTGAATTTCATGATTCATTGGATAATGTTTAGTTTGTGGGGTTTGGTCTATTTCTCAGATTCTAAAAGCAATAGGGCCACTACATTTGGTGTGTGGAATGATTATAAAGTGTACATGTTAGACTGGCAGATTTCATCTGACCTTGACCTCATATTCATGGTGCATTGGACAACGTTTACTTTTTGGGGTGTAGTCTATTTCTCAGTTACTATATTTAGTGTGGAATGATTGTAAGGTGTACATGTCTAACAGTCTCTCTGACATGGTTTGGATCATTGATAATGTAAAGTGTATGTGATACTTGTAGTAAAACCTTCATATTACAGACTTTCTACATAGATTCAATCATAATCAAAGCAGGTGAGACATTTCAGCGTATTGTTTATGGATTTTATGTTGTATTTAATTACTGGTAATGTTTATAATGAATTATTATAATTGTCTGTGATTGTTTTTGAATTTTTATCTATCAATCATGCTGCAGTTCTTACCCTCTAACATGTTTTTATTCTTTTCTTTCAAACATACACTGTAATTAATATTAAAGAATTTTATCAGATTAAATTCCCCAAATAAAGACTTTGTTTCTTTTAAGATATGTAATGATGAATTATAGAAAATTTTATAATTATGTTTGCTTGCGGATTTCTGCTTAGCAGTTTGAAATGTTATAAATGTTGGTATTAAGCATAAATTGTATATTTTTGCTTCGCATTACGGTGCGGAGCTATTAGTTTCAGTCGATATACACGCCATCTTGAAATAATTACTTATCACATATAGATTCTGATTGGTTGCTTTGTGGTGCGGCTGAGATACAGCAACAGCTATTGGCTTAAATGAGATAAAGAATTACAGACTTTTCTCGTCTCAGGATAAGACATCAAATGCTGGAAAATTAACTATGTGTATTTCAGTTCCGATCGACTGTCATTAATTTATGTTCGTTTTATTATACACCTCCAGAGAGGCACACCTCCATGCAGAGTCATGTCTATTTGTAAATATAAATATATATACAAAAATTGATATTCCAAGTCTAAGACATCCATTTTATATCAATCAATATCTAAAAAAAAACACATTTCCAATACTAAATCAACAACCACATGCACACATATTACCTTAAATTAGGATAGAGCGAAGCAGTCCACAGCTTTTTAGAAAGCTCAAACTTTCATTTATATTAGAATCACTTAGTATCCGTATGATATGAGGATGGTGTAACCTGAGGAGCTCCCGAAAATTATTGGTGCATGTTTGTTTTAAATATCATCATCCTTTCCGTTAACAGATATACACGGGAACTTGTATTGCTTCTTTTATGTATAATCAAATACAAATGTTCGAAAAATCGTATGATTCTGTATTATGTCTCAAAGATCAATGATTAAGAATTAAAAAGATTGCTTTTTTGCAAAGAAAAGACAAAAAACAAAATTTGTATAAAAAAGGTCTATCTTGCTTGTAAAATCAGTGTTATTACCATATGATACTAGTCAATAATTTTAGTTAGTTTAGTTCCTATTGTAATTTATTTGATGGAAACAATAAACAAATGTCCATAACTCTAACCTGGGCATTTTCTGCTATCAAATTTATTCCCCATTATATTGCTGTGAGTTTAAGGTATTTGTTCATGCATTTGAATAAAGGAACATTTTTCCTCAAAGAAAAATGACCACCACTTTAAATAAAAATTAGTTATTTGTTTGTTGTTGTTGTTGAAAGGGTGCATTTCAATGCCTCATTCTGGAGATATTAAGTCAAACTTCTTTATAAAAAATATACTACACATTCCTTTGAAGATTTCTTTTTCCTATCATGTCAAAACTAATTATTTGAAAAAAAGAAGATATTAAAAATCAGTACCCCTTCTAAAAATTAAAATATCAAAAGAATATGTATAGATATTCAGAATTTTTTCATCTTTGGGCAATTGAATACATTTTATTTAGTTTAGTAATATTATGGATATGAAATAAAACTGTTCATCTTCAGTGTCATATAATTTTTTATCAAAAATCAATAAATGATACTAAGATGAGTTCGAAAAATTACAGCCAAACTTGCAGACCAAATCTTTGTACCTTTTGGAAGAATTTGGTAAAGGTTTTAAGTAATTTGTGGTAACGAAATCCCTTACTTAATAATTTACTAGTAATACATAGTTTAACGTGTCCGACTCGTGTGAAGTCTGCAACTTTCAAGATGTAAAGGATTTGGAAAACAACCTCTAGTTGTAATGATACTCTTTCGTTGTAGCGAGTAGGAGTGTAACTGGGTTACACTGTGTTTACAATCGGGCAGTGCTCAACGGACTTAGTTCTGGTGTTGACACATTTCTGGCTAAATTAGTAATACCAATTGAAGTTAATTATTTAATAGAGAAAACAAATATTGAATAATATACAAGGTTATTAACTTGAGCTTAATATTTTAATAGTCACCAAGATTAAGCAAGCAAATCGTAGGGATATTCCAGGTCAAACATTACAAATTAATACAATACTTAGCAATAGATTAAAAATGACTAGATTTGAGCTATCCTAACTGAGAAAATCGGCGTAAATACAATGACTTATGATGTGTTTTGAATGTAATAATCGGACGCGTATAGAGAACCAATCGAGATCTTTTCAGTAGATCTATATAGCTATTAGATACCTAAATTACATGTTTCTCTGAATACCTTTTCGTGTAGAACTCGGCTCAGAAAGTATAAACATACAAAAAATCTGTATGAAATTAACGTTTGAACATGAAGGTCACGTAGACCTATAATAGCGTATCAGCTAATAGACTGAGTAGTGTCTTTTATTGGAAAAAGAAATTAAAGACTCTGGTAACGAGTCGTTAAGTATAATATGTAAATGGAAATTGAGTCCGAATTTTGACTGTAATGACATGAAAAAGCTTTTTAAATAAGCTAACCTTGGAATATGTCAATTGGTTTTGGTTATCGAAAAGGTCAGAAAGACTCCTAAAGTTGCTTTTATTATGTAGTTTTAAAAATATGCTTTTGGCTGGATGTTGTCATATGTCCAGTTGGACCACAACTGAGACAGTGCAATTCGCACTCTCTGTTATACTAAAATTACGACTCGAAAATGATGTTTCGACTCTTAAAGACTCAAAAAGGGACGTTACGGACACGTTTAACGACAATCAAGACTGATTTACGGCAATCGTACTTAAATAACAAAAATGACCTTTCAGTGTAAACAATCGTACAAAATAATTGACGAGGCTATCCCTACGAAGCATGATAAATATGAGGGGTGTGACACACTTTTTGGATGTGGGATATAGGGGGTAAAAAAAGAGGGATCTGGGAAAAAGAAGGAAAAAAAGAAGGAATTGGGATATGACCATAATGTTGGATGTAGGAAAAACCCACAAAAAAAGAAAAAAATAGAATGGTGAAAATGCGTCAACAATGGAACATCTGTAGTAGCATTTAGAAGTGACTTGCTATTCTTTCCTGATCTTTCGAAAGAGGCTATTTTTGAGATAACTTTTACTATTGGAGCAAATAAGTTAGAGGGAACTTTACACAGGGAAATCACTCTGAAACGTGATATACCAGTAATAGTCAGCAGCATGATGTTACACGAGGACATTCTGGTATATGTTGACATTGGTAGAAATGGAGGGATATCTAGCATCAACTTGCAGAATTTTGAAACCGATGCCATTGTTATCAAATCAGACACATGTAGTCCACATTCCATTTCACTTTGACAAGGCCGCATACATTTTACTGATACAAAGTCCAGGCAAGTGAAATGTATTGATGAAAAAAGGAAAATTTCTGTTGTTGCAGGATTTGGTCAAACTGGTCGGAAATATGGACCCTGTTTGGCATCATCCTCTACCCAACCATCAGGTATTGCTGCAAAAGGTAAAACACTGTATGTTTGTGATTCTGGTGAATCATCAGTTTTGATGGTAACACCAACAAAGGGTAATATATGGTTAAGTTTCTAACTGCAGTTGGTGGTTTATATGACTGTTTTAAGGTGCATACAGAAGTGGGATGTACATTGCCTGAAAGTTTGAATAAATTGAAGAATGTTGATGATTTCTTTTCTAAAGTATCACAAAATGTTAAGGCATCATATAAGCTTACAACAGTTGTTCAGGGACCACAAGGATGTGTCTCGAGAGTGTTTCAGGATAACATTAACATTCTTGGTTGCTTACAGTCCTTAATTGAAGACTATCCCGTTATTGTTCCTGAAATTAAGCATGAAGTTATATCAACAAAGATGGTTGAAAACTTTTTTTCCTTGGTGCGAGACAGAGTCGTTGCTCCAGATACACTAGAATTTGCTGTTTCTTTCTCTTCAGTATGTACAGAACTTTCAAAACCACATCTTTGCTTTTTCTATACTTCACGAATCCAAATTCTTACTTCGAACGCCCTGAAGGATTGGTGCCTTTTAAGGCAGTTGTGAAAATGCCGAAAAATAACTCAAGCTGATAGAACACTCTTGGATGATTATAGGAAGAAATATCTGCAAAGCGTAAAACAACTCTCTAAGCAGGAACACTTCCATTGTATGCATATCAGAAAGAGACACAAAGTGTTGATACAATTGACTTTGAAAATTATAACCGGGAGTTTTCCGTGTTATAGTAACTCAAAGACGGAATACCAATACTTTAAACTTTATTAGCAAGGTCCGGACAGTACCAGACCTAAGATCTAAACTGACTTCAATATATCATACAAAAGTATATATAAAAAACAGTATCTATAGAAATGGATGAGTGTCCAATGGATTAACTTCTTAGCGTCAAGGTGTTTTCCATTACGACAAATATATATTTAACAATAGAATTAATTAAATACAAAGAAATGTAAAGGTGAGATAAACGGATTAACAAATTGTCACTTTAGCACTTACAATATATTGTCTCAGTTGACTTTATTTCTGATTCACAAATGTCCAAATCTTCCTGGTTATATTCGCCACTACTCCACCTAAACTCGGTCTCCGAGTTTGCCGAATTGAAACAATTCCACTCGGTTATCTTCGTTGGCAACGTCCTCGTCGTGGGTGTTGATGCGAGTTGTTGGGATAGTTTGAACGTAAACTTTTAATTTGATTCTCGGCGACTGAAAGTTCATGAAGTAAATCTTGACATTCACGTATATCGTCGGAATGTTGTGCTTTTAGTCGCTGAATTTCGTCTTTAAGTTTTTTGATTAAATGACAATCTTGCATCTCAGCATTTTTCAAATCCATTGTTAAGCGGTATCTGGTGTTGGTTAAACTTAAGTTTTCCTCTTTCAAACGCATTATTTCTATTTCAAAATTTTGAGTTCTACTTGCATGCTCAGCCAACTCCCACTCGATCTTTTGGATTAGCCGAACATGTTGTAAACATTCCAAATTTAATGTATCCAAATTGTTCTTTAAAATAACATTTTCTTTCTTTACGGTATTCAATTTTGATTTTTCACCTTTGAGTACAGCGATTTCTTTGAGGGAATTTCGGTGAGACGCTTTTAACTTGTTTATGTGCAGTTTCGCGGATTCGTCCTGTATGGAGCACGTAAAAGCAGAGAGTTCCTTGTCCTCAAGTCCTTGAAACGGAAATTGAGACATTTGTTTCTTCTCCATAAACGTTCTCATTCGGTCGCTGTCTCTTTGAATTTTAGATTTCGACTTCTTTTTTGGTTTTGGGTTTTCACATGACTTAGCGTGAAAACTACACATACGGGCAAAATGTCCATGATGTCTGCATTTGTAACAATAAGCGTTAATTGCATAACACCGATGGTAGGTGAAAACGTTCAATGTCTTACCACAATATTTGCACAGAAAGTCCAAACAGGTATCTGCTTTTCTCATCGGAAACGGATGTCCATTTCTGCAAGGCTGGTAATTCCAAGGTCCTTCCATTCTGTTGCTTCTGAAGGTATTCATTATGCTAGTTTGGGGGAACTAGCTCAGGATCGTGCCGCGGGTAACCTCAACCAATATATAACCGGGAGTTTTCCGTGTTATAGTAACTCAAAGACGGAATACCAATACTTTAAACTTTATTAGCAAGGTCCGGACAGTACCAGACCTAAGATCTAAACTGACTTCAATATATCATACAAAAGTATATATAAAAAACAGTATCTATAGAAATGGATGAGTGTCCAATGGATTAACTTCTTAGCGTCAAGGTGTTTTCCATTACGACAAATATATATTTAACAATAGAATTAATTAAATACAAAGAAATGTAAAAGGTGAGATAAACGGATTAACAAATTGTCACTTTAGCACTTAAAATATATTGTCTCAATTGGCTTTATTTCTGATTCACAAATGTCCAAATCTTCCTGGTTATAAAATTGTTGATTGATGAAAAAGAAACTTTCGAACAAGCATCACTTATAATGTTTCCAACTGGGATATTGTTACTTCTGTCTGTTGAAGTGTGGAATCTAATCAACAATAAAAAAGAAAGAAGGATATGCGACTTAATCATATGCAAAACCACTATAGAAACACTTATTGGATCGGACGATGTACGTGGGGATATGTTTGTAAATTCTCCAGGAAACCCCTTTATTTGTAAAACTATTAACTGTATGACAATTAGCATAGACCATGTGGTGAAGGAACTATATCTGAATTCACAGATAAATGTTACATCAAATCAAATAAGTATATCTGAACTTCTTTACGAGGAACTTATTGCAAAACCCCAGGAGACGAACAGGATGAAGACATCAACGCAGTTATGAGGATAACACAATCTTCCGGGACACAACAAAGACGGACACTAAGTTATTTAAAAGACTATTTTGCTTAAAAAAAATCAATGCTCATCAATCAAAGCTTTTTTAAATTTATTATTAGCCATTTCAGATCGCTTTATATATTATCTTGTCCCGGAAGATTGTCATATCTCCATATCTGTGTTGCTGTCTTCATCGTGTATTCACAAACTTCGTCCAATCTAAAAGGTGTTTGTTCCATGGTTTTGCATATATTTAGGTGGCATTTTCTATGTTTTTTATTGTTGATTAAATTCCATACTTCAACAGATAGTAGTAGCAACGTACCAATTGGAATCATTATAGGTCATGCTTGTACACCAGTAATTCTTGTTCATCAATTAACAATTGTTCATCAATTGTATCACACTTTGTGTCTGATATGTAGATTCCCTGCTTTGGGTTTTGTGTTCTGTTGGTTTTGTGTTCAGTTAAGTTTTGTGTTCTGTTAACTAAACGGGAGTTGCTTTAAGCATTGAAGGCATTTATTTTCATAGTCATCCAGGAGTGCTTTATCACCTTTGGTGGGTTTTTCCTATTATTTTTTTCACAAAAGCCTTAAATGACATTGTGTCTTGAGGTTGTAGCAAGAATCTGGACCAGTAAAGTACAGCTAAAGGCAACTATGTGTTTATTCATAAGTTCTGTACATACTGAAGAACAAACAAGACAAGAAGACAGCTCTGGATGGCTCCAAATAGGGCATTATGGAAAACCAAAATCTGGGATTTGGGAGAATTGGAAAAAAGGTGGGAAGTGGGAAAATGGTCTAAAAAATTTGGGAAGTGGGAAAAATTCCTAAAAAGAAGGATTTGGGAAACGAACACCTCTGTGTCACCCCCCTCAAATATGCATGATATGAACATAATGTTATATATAAAATCATCTTAATAATGAAGTTCAGAATCACGGAAATGATCAGAACGATACAAAACAGGTAAGTGCCTGCATAAATTTTTACGTTGCATTTGACGTCCGGAATTACTTGAAGGTAATCACATTTAATATAAGGCAGGTGTTAATTACCTGTGAAAGGGGACGAAGTCAGAAAACCTTTAGAATACTTTACGATATCCCGTTAACAGTAAATTTATATATATAAACATTTATTGCAATTCCCAGCATAATTTCTGGTGAGAAAGTAACTGAATTTAATTAAAAACATGATTTATACATAAAAACAGAAACATATAATACATATTATTAGAAGTATTATGCGTCTCAGCAAGGATTTAGCTCGTTAGATACAGCATCCGGGCATCACTGTTGGTGAAGCTTTTCCTTAGATACGCTGATCATTTTATAACCAAGGTTAACTTATAATTATAGAACCTGGCAATACACATTTCACATGGTGTGAAAAAGTAAAAAAAAAACTTTGTAAAACGTCTATTTAAACTATTTCACTTTATTAATAATTGTTATACTGCATACGTAAATTGATATCTTTATCGAAAATTTAGATAATCTGATGATTTTGGTGAAATTGAAATTCTATTGAAATGTTAAAATTAGAATATATGCCTTTTATTTATGCAGAAGTATATGTCATCATACATTTGTTAATACCTAAGTCCTTTGTAATTCTTTGGAAGTCTCGCTAAAAGCTAGCCATTTACAAAATTACAAAGTATATGATACATTTACAATGAATCTTTAAAAAAGATACAATACATTTTCAATTATAGAGGTATAATATTTTGACTGATAGATTGATTTAATACAGAAATTGTAAAAAAAAAAGAACAAAAACAAAACTGAAAGGGTTACACGTAGGTCTTGTTACGTCAGAATTACTGACTAAACCATGTACCCGCACATATTGATAACCACTGGAAAAGAACTGCATTGTGGCACCGTTAAAGTCCATAATTCCTCTAAAGTCCACAACACCGCTAAAGTCCACAACAAATTTCCGCTAAAGTCCACAACGCCGCTAAAGTCCACAAACTTTCCGCTAAAGTCCACAAAATGACCTCCGCTAAAGTCCACAATAACAAGTTCCGCTTAAGTCCACAAAAAGCACCGTTAAAGTCCACACATTTTTTTTTATTATTAAAACATCAGTTCGTTTTTTTCTATTCCGTTAGTACAGTACAAAGCATGGGCCTTTCTTCTCGGTAGTTATTTGTTTATCAGTTTGATAAATGAGAAAAGTACAGTATCTGTAGATGATTTTGTTACATTAATTTTGATCTTTGTATTATGATCAGATGATGATGGCCAAGTTCGTAAATTCGTTAGTTATTAACTTTACATTATTACTGCATTCTTCAAGTACTGTTTTTGTTTTTTATTCTTTGCATATAATCTCTTTTGCCGTAACTAATGTACAAAGCAAACGCGCCTCCTAATCTATAACATTTGAACGGCATTCATTCGGACAACAATCTTGATTATGATTATAAACAAAAAAATAGTAAGTATATGAATCCCGAAAGGTCTCCTGTCACAAAACTTTTAACCAACGTTTAACGTTACTAATTTCGGTGTTGGTTATAGAAAACAACGAAAAATAATGTGTTATGATTTTCAGAACGGAAAAATGAAGTCAGTATGATAAATTCTAAATAAAAAAGAAAATATTCTATGCTTTAAATTATATTTTTATCGATTAGTATAGGATATCGATGCGTTGAATGGGTGTCTACCAAAATGTCACAATAAAACCTGATTTTAGTACATTTCAATGAGACAGCAACTCAACAATAAATGTGATACATATTTACACCACTCTTCCGGAAACCAAAGTGGAAATTTAAATATTAGTTGCATCATACTTGTATAACATTGATATCAGTTAATAGAATATTGATTAGTTTTTGACCTAAAATGAATTTACACAAATTTTCGCACAAAAGTGTATGTGTTGTACTGTTTCATCACTGTTCAAGGTTAGGGAAGGGTTTGGCGCCAGCAAAGTGTTTAACTTCGCCACATTCTGTATGTGCCTGTCCCAAGTTAGGGACCTGTAACTCGTTGGCTGTCGTTTGTTGCTGTATATCATATTATTTTCCCGTTTATTGTTATGGAAATATATCAGGCCGTTACTTTTCTCGTTTGAATTGTTTAACCTTTTTCTTTTATTTCGGCCTTTTAAAGCTTACCGTGAGGTATCGATTGTGCTCATTATTGAGGGCCGTACGGTGATCTATAATAGTTTTAAATTCTCTGGGAGAGAATAATCTCATCGGCAATCTTACCACATATTTTTCTATCAGTTAAATAATTTCCGAGGCCTGGTTTGCCGATCGATCTAAGAAGTATTATATCTATAGTAATCACTTGGGTGTCAACACCGAGGTTGTAAATTGATGAACCCTGCTCGAAGCAAGGGCGTTCGACTCAATCTTATTAACTACTTTATTGTTCTGCACTCCTTTATCTAAAACAACATATTGTTGTCTAATTCCTTACACTCACTTCATTTGAACTTTGGTGCAGAGTTGTCCCATTGGCAATCATACCACATCTCCTTATATTTTATAATGACTGTTTACTTATTCCGTACTGTGTTCTGTGTACTATTTTCGTTAACACATGACATGGGTAAAATCTCTTTGTTCTTACTGTGCTTTAATCTGGATAATGCACAGATAAGGCGGACCCTGGATTTTGAAAGGGATGGAACTTGATTCCATAAAATTAAAAAAATCTATTTTATAATGTTTTGTGTACAATGTAAATCTTAAATGGGTGTTTCACAGTCAAACCAGTTTACTTAATAATTATTTTTGCAATTTCTGCCAAAAAAATGTATTTTAGAATATCAAATTAACTAAACTCTGATAGTTTTGTGTTCCATGGAATGAATGTATTACGACTATTTAGATATGTATACCTTTTAGTGACTATTTTGCGATCGAATTTAATGAGGATCATTTTAAGTTTGTACCAAAACAGCGGGAGAGGGGAATAAGCTGCAGATCAATTGTTAAGATGCGACAAAATGAATTCAGTAGACACAAAATAAAGGGGAGGGAAGTCAAAGATTGAAAATGAAACATTTTTTCTGTTTACTTAATATTTTAAATTAAGGTACATTTCTCCTCGGTTCATCTTCTTCTAAGTATATTATTGAGGGAAAGAAAGGCAATTAATCTACACCCAATAACCCGTTCAGTTATGATTTTTCAAACTCCGATTTAAAAGGTATGTAGCAAACTGAACTAAAACTGAGGAGATGTAGGTTATACGTCAATAAGACAGTAATCAAACGACAAAAACAAACTAATGACTACTAAAGGGCAACATGTAGTATAGTTAAAAAAATGAAAGGTGTTTACACAATATGTCAATTTTTAAATCGTCACTAATTTATATAAAAATTGTGAATAAATTTAACAGAAACGATGAAAAACAATCTTGCATCAAACTGCAATTCTCCAAATAATGTAACAATTTAGGAAAAAGCCTAAATATAAAAAAAATGTGAATTCTAATATGACGTGCTTCTTTCGCTTTGTAAACAACACCGTGATAAAATTCTCGATATATCTATACTTAGCGTAGACTCAGAGATAAATTATACATAATAATGGATGTTACAATACACCTCCTCGTAAATCCACATGTATTGGAACCTATTTGCAAACGCTATGCCGATTTTATTGTTTTAAAATTGCAACTGAAAAAAGACTACAGAACTTTTATTCTTATTCGGATCCATAACAAAAGAATTAATGCACAAGAGCTCGGAGAAATCTACAAAATCAAAATACAATAAAATTCCGCGAAAGTCTAATAATGATTTTGGCGCATTTAAGTCATTTCAAAACATGACGTCATACAAATGAAAACGCTAAAGCTGAAGGTTTTTCCGTTACGTAAACCATCGAAATTCGTATAATATTACATTAAAATGGATTTTGAGGTAGGTGTTGTTTTATTTTCTATTTTATTGCATTATTCGCATATTTACTGATTTCAGCTAGTCAACATGGCGGCTCCTTATTTACGAAATGTCAACTTTGGATTTGACGGTAGCTTACGAGAAAAAACATGTAAATTAAAAATGGCAAATGTTGGGTTTGAGAATTAAAAGAACTAAGCACAATTTTTCTAGCGGTTGTTTACGAAATAATTCAGGTAAGCTACAGATTTGTTAGAATGTTTTAGCTTTATCTAACAGGGAGTAAAAAAGAACAGCAACACACACGGCATACCCAACCTCGCTTCAGTTTTTACATGATGACCGTATTTGTCCTATTAGAATCGAAATAATGGCTTTCATGAATTATTTCTTAATTATTTAAAACTTACCAATCTTTAACTGCATTACGGCGTATTCCCCTTTCTTTGCCCTACAAGAAACTTTCATAGGAGCCGTGGAATGCGGAATATCGTCCGCATATTTCCAAAATGTTCACGTAAATTGATGACGTAATGTGTTAAAACAGTTATTAACCAATCAAATCGGTGTATATGGTTTAATCTGCACGGCTCGGGATGACCTTTAACCCGAACTCCTACGTCGTTCTGGTTAATTAGGGTCACCCGACGTGCAGAATAAATCATATATACCGATTTGCTTGGTGAATAACTATAACATAAAACAAGAATGTGCCCATAGTACACGGATGCCCCATCCGCACTATCATTTTCTATGTTCAGTGGACCGTGAAAATGGGGTAAACACTCTAATTTGGCATTAAAATTAGAAAGATCATATCATAGGGAACATGTGTACTAAGTATCAAGTTGATTGGACTTCAACTTCATCAAAACTACCTCGACTAAAAACTTTAACCTGAAGCGGGACAGACGGACGGACGAACGGACGGACGGACGAACGAACGGACGCACAGACCAGAAAACATAATGCCCATAAATGGGGCATACAAAAATATACATACACTAGTTGTTTAACTTAGTAAAGTGTTTTTAATCACATGCAAAATTAGTCAAAGATTAATATGTATAAACTCACAAAACGCTAAATCTGTTCTGCAGTAACCAATAAAATTGTATTGATGAGAACAGAAACATTCCTTGATAGTATATAATTCTTAAAATTTTCAGCTCAAAATTTCATACTAGTCTTCCATTTAACCTTTTAAAAATACTAAAAAAGTATCTTAAAAAGAGAATAAAGAAAGGAAATTAACTCTGAAAGCGATACCGTGAACTTTGATGTGACGTATATTTTATCAATCATTATGACTATAGGATAGTTCCACAATTGTTGGTGTTCGGGCTCAATGCAAGATGAACGTTCCTATTGCCTTTATCCACACCCTCCAATGCTCATATACATATATTTTTATTAGTTCTGGATTTCTCAACACACAAATAAATGGGCAAGTGAATGTAAAAATCAAATAAAAAAAATCCAAAACTACATTTGACGGCATTCACAGTTGGATTTTCACAAACCATTTGTTGAAAGACGCAGAATTGTCTGAATATAAAATTTTATTTGTTTATCTGGTCATGATTTTCTTCGGTTATTTTTGTTTTTCTCCTGATGCAAATCAAAATTTTGGATAAAATATAAACTTTGTGTTATATCATCAGAAATGGATAATTAACGCTTCAAAGTAAATATATTACCAAATAAACAAATAAACCTATGAGAGTTCTGCTTCTATTGGTACCAATTTTGATTAAAATCTTACATGAAATAGTCCCTAAATATTTTTTATGAAAAAAACGTAAATTTTCATGATATATATAACAACAAATTGTAGGTCACAAATCCTTCTGACCATTAGATTTTACTGGCTTGACGGTTTTGAAGTAACGTTCCTAAATGTTCTAAAACTTATCTTCCAAAATATACATGTATGTACTTCCAATAACTTCAATTTCAAAGAGCATTTGAACTCAATTTCATACTTAATACAGGAGATTAACTCATAAAGTTACAATGTAGCGTCACTTTTGTATTTAGTTAAAGTTTTAATTTCATTTTTTTAATCTTGGTAAATTTGACAAATGCACGTGTATGGTCGAGCTCGTACTAGACCGTAAGAGTATACTCATACGGTACGAGCATACGTTCGAGTATACTTATACGGTCCAGACCGTACGGTCCAAATACTCATATTGTCTGGAACATATATACATGTAGCATTGTTGAAATAAAATCTTTTATACTTGTACTCATCATGGGTAATACACAATACAGAACGGCATCCGCGTATAATTTATTCAATTCATCTTTCATTCTGAAACAAATACATTTTCCTTTTTGAAAACAAAACAAACATGCAAACCAATGAGTGATGGAAATCTGCTGAGCACCACAAAATGCATGACTTTGTGGAATTCTTTATCATTATTTTGATTTCAAACAAGAACATTATGGTTCAAAGTCTATTTTTGAGATTTACGGATCGTTTTGGCTGCTGTGGAGCCTAACAGACACTGAATGAAAATCATTCTTATGTTTTATAGATATTTGCAAAGGAAATTTAAATGTCAAATATAGGCTCCAAATTATGTCAGTTTCTCCAGCATATACATAAAGAGAACGCTATGTTGGAGTTTCTTGTGGATGAACAAATGTTTACTAAAGAATAAAAAGAGCACCATAGCTTTTCAGAAATGTTGTCTGTATGGTGGATAGAAAATCGCAATACAAAGGTCAAATTTATGGGGATCAAAAGCAGATACTATAATCTTTTCATTTATCAAAAATATAATTCAAGCTGATAAGAAATACTTTCCGAGAACAAAAGTCCATGCTTTTTATTGGATCTATATATACTATTGGGAGTAAAAAACAGCGAATTGATCTTTTGATAATAAAAAAAAAATGTTTGGACTTTAACGGTGCTTTTTTGTGGACTTTAGCGGAACTTGTTATTGTGGACTTTAACGGTGTTTTTTGTGGACTTTAGCGGAAAGTTTGTGGACTTTGACGGCGTTGTGGACTTTAGCGGAAAATTGTTGTGGACTTTAGCGGTGTTGTGGACTTTAGAGGAATTGTGGACTTTAACGGTGCCACACTGCATGTAACACACGACAAAAGAATGATACCTTTTTTACGACATGTATCTAGCTCCTCTGCAGATTACTGTTATCAATTCCCTTATGTACAACAATTACAAAGTTAACTTGTAGGGTAATCTCTCAAACTGCATGGTTACATCTGAGATTCCTGTAACCACTATAGGTCACCATACGCCTTCAACAAGGAGAAAATACAATACCGCATAGCTATAAAGCGCCCAGAAATGACAATTGTAAAACAATTCAATCGAGTAAAACTAACGGCCTGATGTATATACAAAACAATAAACGAAAAACAAACATGATATACAACAACAAACAACAACCACTGAATAACGGGCTCCTGACTTGGGACAGGCACATACAGAACGTGGCGGGGTTAAACATGTTAGCTGGAAAAAAACTATGAAAGTCAGTTGAAAAGAGCTTAACTTATCAATACATAGCACAGAGTAAAATTAAAGTATAGTTTTCTTGACTTTGAAAACACTTGACAAGCAGCTACATTTAGTAGGTTCGATACCAGGCAAGTGGATGAGAAAGTCAAGTTCTGTACTAATTAAGATTATTATACTTCATGTCAAAATGCCAGATTTTGATTGGTTAATACGAGGGAGACAATTAATTTTACTCTATCCCATGGCAAATACTCTATTACCCTTCACGGTGACGCTTGCTCAAGTGTGCGCTTTAATAAATACGGATGATTGTTATGTACAAGACGACATAGTTTATTACTTTGTATTTTAAATTTAATAGACAGTAATAACAGAACATTCAGTATAATAAATTAAATAACACATATCTGAGAGGGTGATAAAACAGATTGTTACCCATCGAAAAGACATTGTCAACCTTGGCTTCGCCTCAATTGACAATGTTTTCTCAGGGTAACAATCTGCTCTATCACCTTCTCAGCTATGTGTTATTTATATACTATTAACCTCTAGAAAATGTCATGAAAAGTTCAAGTAGGAATTCCACTTTGTTGATTTCTGCCAAGTACTCGATACAACTATTCAATGTCACGAATAGCTGATAACAGTTATCTTCAAAAAATGTACAGAAAAAAGTTAAATTAACTGACGACTGCCAAAAAAAATCCCAAACATGTCGGGGCCTTTATAGCCGAGTAGCCGACTATACGGTATGGGTTTTTCTCATTGTTAAAGGCCGTACGGTTGTTTATAATTGTTTACATCCACTTCATTTGAACTTTGGTGGATAGTTGTCTCATTGGCAATCATATCACATCTCCTAATGCTTAAACGTTACACTAGATTACGCTCATTGAAATCCAAAATGTCACTACAGACACGAGCATAGCGAACGAGTTGGAATTTGTTTTATCAACGGAAAAAATTTAGGTAGACAAGCTTGTTTTTATCAATGGGACACAACAATTATCTTTCTGAATTTAATGTAAGAGTGATGTACTACTATCATTTTTTTTTTTGTTCACCTCGATACCTGAGAATATGATTTGAAATTATGCACACAACTTTTCTAGCCTTTCCATCAGTGATTTCGATTACTTTGATTGTCAGAAGTGCCATAGAAGAACTACATTTATTTCTGAGAATTTGATGAACTGAAAAGTGGTGATTTTAAAAATTATGATGCTCTACATTTCAATCCTTGTGTTGTCTGCTTTTTTAAAACTTGTGTACCTGGGTTTCTTCTATGTTAAAAGTGTTTAAACACAAATCACTTAACCCAAACTTGTGATGTTTTCTCAATATAAATCTATTGATGTGACGCGTAGTTTATATTTCGTTTGTGGTGTCCTGGTGTGTTGTCGTAAATTCATGGGAGGTGTCCGTTGTTATTCTGCGGTTTACATGTTGTAATGTACTATTATATTATATAAAAACACATAGCTGAGAGGGTAATAGAGCAGATTGTTACCCCGAGAAAACATTGTCAACCGCGGATATGTGTTATTTAATTTATTATACTGAATGTTCTGTTATTACTGTCTACTAAATTTAATAAACTATAACGTCTTGTACATAACAACCATCCGTATTTAATAAAGCGCACAATTGATCAAGCGTCTCCGTGAAGGGTGATAGAGTATTTGCCATGGGATAGAGTAAATTGTCTCTCTCGTATTAACCAATCACAATCTGTCATTTTGACATGAAGTATAATAATATTTATTTATGTATTTCTCTGTGCTGAGTGTTCTTCCGTTTGTTTAAACTGTATTCCTGTCACGTAGTGATGTCATTTTAGCGGTATTTTTAACATTGCCATATAAGCGGGAGGGTTGGCTAGCCATATAACCAGGTTCAACCCACCATTTTTTCTTAAAATGTCCTGTACCAAGTCAGGAATATGGCAGTTGTTATCAGACAGTCCGTTTCTATGTATGTTGGCGTTTGCTTTTGTTTTACGCCTCACCGCGTATTCTCCACCTACGGTATGTTGCCATACAGCATTACACTGAGTCTTGCAAAATCCTCACCCATATTCATCACCTAAGATATGTTGCTAAATAGCATAACAGTGAGTCTTGCAAAGTCCTCCTCGCCCTTATCCTCCAACCATGGAATGTCTAACGAACACTCAACCATATTCTCTATCTATAGTATGTCTTCATATATTATACTGATTAAATAGCTTACAAACCCTCAACCCTGTCCTCTATATACAGTATGTCGCCATATGACTGAATAATAGCCAACGATAAATCTTACGGGGCGATGGATCATATAATTATGACACAGTACACTACAAAATATAATATATAACAAGTCTAAAAGGGTACAACATCACCAAAAAATAATAATAAAATGAACAAATGTTAAATATTTCGGATAACAGATATCCTTCATCAGTATGATCACGATGTAAAATGAATCATATCAATCTAGTCTGATTATAAAACTATAACAATCTTGAAATTTATACAATAAAACAGTCAAAACTGAACATCATAGAGACGCTTGTACAATTCTAAATTGATGTTCAGTTTTGACTGTTTTATTGTATAAATTTCAAGATTGTATATATATGTTAACGATTAGTCCTACAAACACATCACCCATGTCCATCACCTATGGCATCTATAGCAATATAGCATACTAGTGAGTCTTACAAACAATTCAACCCTACGCTTTATCCATGGTTTATTGTCATATAGAATACCAGTTAATCTTTCTTACACCTCACCTCTATCATCCACCCCATGGTATGTCGCCATATAGCATACTAGCGAGTCTAACAAACCATCAATCATATCCTCCATTCATGGTATGTTGTCATATAGCATGGATGATTGTTCTCCATGTCGACTATCTGATCTCGTGTCTGTATGGAAGATTGTACTCTATATCGACTATATGGCTTCAGTACACATTTTGAGTACGATTATCGTACTCAGACTCAGAAATCAACCAATCAATTCATATGTTGTACTCCGAGTACCCAGTAAAGTTTTACGACTGAAAGGCACGGTCTCATGTTGGTATGGAAGATTGTTTTCCCGGTCAACTACTTGTTCACATGTTTGTCTAGAACATTTTCGATTGTTCTCCTTGTCGACTTTCTGATCTCACATCTGTATGGAAGACTGCTCTCTCTGTCGACTACCTAATTTTACGTCTGTATGGACGATTGTTCTTCCTGTCTACTACTTGATCTCACATCGGTATGGAAGTATTTTCTACCTGTCGACTATCTGATCTCCCGTCTGTATTGAGAATTGTTCTCCCTGTCGACTTTCTGATTTCACAACTACATTAAAGATTGTTCTCCCTGATGACTATCTGATCTTACGTTTGTAGGTAGACGTTTTGTATGTAGAAATGTTCTCTCTGTTGGATGTATGATCTGACGTCTGTGTGGGAGTTTGTTCTCTCCGTCGACTTTTTGGTCTCAAGTATGTATGGAAGATAATCTCTCTGTCGACTATCAGATCTCACGTTTGTATGGAAAAAAGTAAAATAACAAAAATACCGAACTCCAGGGAAAAATTCAAAACGGAAAGTCCCTTATCAAATGGCAAAATCAAAAGCTCAAACACATCAAACGAATGGAAAACAAAACAACTGTCATATTCCTGACTTGGTACAGGCATTTCCTTATTTAGAAAATGGTGGATTAAACCTGGTTTTATATCTAGTTTAACCTCTCACTTGTATGACAGTCGCTTAAAATTCCATTACATTGACAACAATGTGTGAACAAAACAAACAGACATAATAGGTAAAATTGTCAAAAATAAGAGTGAAGATTGTTCGATTTCAAAACCATTTAGATTTTATGTCTCTATTTTCTGAACGATGCGGTAATCTATGGACATCACGTTTCGTTTATATATTTGAACTTAAATAAGATAAGACAAATACATTTGATTATGTGGAAGACTTGGTTTATTATAACTTTCATTACAGTCCAGACGTCAACCCAACAGTTAGGTACGTCTTAAATAATGCATGCTGGAGTCCACCTTTGTTGATAAATCATTTATTATAAGGTTGTCAAGACTACACTAACTAAGAGTTAAACACAAGTTTGCTTGAATCTTTTCATTTATATTTTAGATGAATCGACGCAAAACGATCTAATATTATCACGTTTTCGTTTTAAGATAGCTACTAGTATATGATTGCAAAAGATGAATGCCTTACTTATTGATATGTATCGAAAATATCCCTGTAATGTTACGGCACGTTAGAATTACTCATCGATGTCAACATAACATTATTTTCTGACGGCACGAGTAAATTTACTCTGATGTCGTTCTAATGTAATATATTGACGTCATGAAAAACTTACTCTTTGGTGTAATTTTTAAAGATTTATCTATGGTTTTGAAACCGGGAGGAAGTTTTTCAGCTACAACCTGATCAAAGGGCTAATGAAAAAAAATATCAGTAGAGTAGCTGTAGTTGGAAAATTATCACACAAAAAATCAAATCAAATTTAATACAATTTAATGATATTGTATCTCATTGTATTATAATGCATTATATATTTAAAATTATAGGTTCTTTATCTATATATCTATATCTATATATCTGTCAAAGAGACAACAACCCGACCAAAGAGCAGACAACAGCCGAAGGCCACCAATGGGTCTCCAACGCAGCGAGAAAATCCCGCACCCGGAGGTGGTCCTCAGCCGGCCCCTAAATAAAATTGTGTACTAGTTCAGTGAAAATGGACGTCAAACTAAACCCCAAACATATAAATGAACTAAAATTAAAAAACATATAAGACTAACAAAGGCCATTGTATTGTTACTTTCTGATGGCACGACACATTTACTTTTAAATTGATTGATTGTTGTTTAACTAACTTCTAGTGGCAGATATTTCATGAAAAGTTGATCAATCGTTTTTTTTTAATTGGTTGCGGCAGCGTACTACATCCCGCACAACCAAACAGACGCACCTCTTCAGCATGGTTTATTGACGCATGACCAAATTTCTATTCTAGTCGTCCTTACTCTTTGGTGTCACGAAAACAGTGCACGGGAAATTTACTTTTTTGTGTAATCGAAACATTCTTTTTTATTGCACGCTAGTGTTACCTGTTTTTGTCTTGATAAGATTATAAATGACAAAATAACTATTACCAAATTAGTTACAACTACCACGATTAAGTTCGAGTAGATAACATAAAGATTGTTCATAAATACCTTTACTTGACGTATTCTCCACAACTCCCTGTATTTGTATATTTTGTAGGAACAGGATGTCCTTCCGGTTTTGTTAAGTACAATGGTAACCAGAAATGCTATGGTTTTGTTGGGTCTCAAACAACATGGGCGTCAGCATTGGTGAGGCAACATTATTTGCAATTATTATAGAAAAACAAAGGATATGGGGTATCCATCCATGACACAAATTCAGTACATGCAAAGCTAAAAACCACACAAAAAGCAAAGGAACAGCGCTTTTATCGCTGTTCTTCATCTCAAAATCACAGTGAGGTCTTCACAACACGGATCAAAAAAAATCTCACCTCACTGCAAGTTTGAGACGGTCCCTTGTTCTTATCTAATTTTACCCAGAAACTTCGGATAGTTGTGATTACCCGATAGAATTTAAGTATTAGCCTTTAGAAGAAGAAACAACCATTTAATTGACAAGAGAACAGATATATTTTAGCTCCGTTCATATGCACACATTTACACATGTATGCTTGTGTGCATATGTGTGTAGATATACACGTAGGTGTAGACGTGCATGTTAGCGCTATCCACACGAACCCCAAGTGAAAAGCTTCTTTTTTCACTTGGGGTTCGTGTGGATAGTAGAGAAGGTATTGTAATCGACTAGTTATGGATTTTTGAGACTTGGTATATGTCTACACATTGTAGAAAATTGTAAATATGGAAAATAAATAGACTTTTTTTTTACAGTGGGGCCCAAAAAGGGGGTCCATGTCCCAAATACCTGTGATCCTTACAAAGTATTTGATAAATGGTCACATATAATAGAAGAATATCCTTATATTGATTTTGAGGTCGCTACGTCGGAGGTTACTGTAATAGAACTAAAAATCAAATTTAAACATTTCAAATACCCCGTAAACGTCGACTGCGATTGCGCAACGTTATTGTCAATGACTCCGACCGCCAACCGTGTAATTCATGGCAGTCGTCATCCAATCAAAAAAAGCGTTACATGCTGATTGCATTAGCATATCATATTTATTTAAGGAATGACTGTAATATTTTTTTTTTTCTGTCTATGAAGAAATTACATAAAAAATGTGGTGCATACTGAACCAGAGGCGGATTTAGAGGGGCCCAGGGCCCGCCCCCTTTCTGGGAAAAATTTGGTTGATTATATAGGGAATCACTGGAGCGTAACCGGAGCGGGCCCCCTCTTAGGCAATCAGTGGGCCCCCACTTATGAAAATTTCTGGATCCGCCACTATGAACAACCCGCGTAGCGGGTTATTTAAAAGTGTTCACCACATTTTTTTTTTTTTTTTCGAATAGACAAAAAAAATATTACAGTCATTCCTTATAATTTAATTCTAAATTCCATTTTTAAGGAGTAAGTCATGAAAAAAAAAACGTTGATAACGTCACAGTCACATGACAAAATTATGTCTATGAGCTGATAGACAAAAAACTTTGACTTGTTACATCCAAAATTAAATTATTTCTGTATAAAATACAATAGCTATGACTGCATGTACTATCCGTGACAGTATTAAAACAATGCATAGAAAAACACACGAAAAGCTTGATATAACTTAATTTCATGGTTGTAGCAAAAACTGTAATAATTGTAGGAATTTTCTCAATAATTGGCGTCCATCGTCGTCGTCTGTTAACTTTTACAAAAATCTTCTCCTCTGAAACTACTGGACCAAATTTAACCAAACTTGGCCAAAATCATCATTGGGGTATCCGATGACCCTGCTTGCCAATCAAGATGGCCGACATGGCTAAAAATAACACATTGGTGTAAAATAAATAGAAACATTAAATAACAAAAATCATCAGCAAGGCAAGATCTACAAACATGTCAAATTTTGCCGATATATTAAGTAGACTGTCACTCTTTATATGAGTGCCTTAAATGAGGATTTTATTTACCCTCTTTTGTGTTTTGAGCAAAAACTAAAGAAGATAGAGAAAAACTAAACAGAAAAAACGATCAGCAATACAAGATCAACAAAGGAAGAGATTTTTGTCATGAATTCTATTCTTGTCTACAATGTTGGAGAGTGTCCTTTGTTGAATATGCACATAGACCTAGGTGAGCGACACAGGCTCTTTAGAGCCTCTAGTTATAATTTTGTTGGGTTGTAAAAGCGTTGATCTTGCGCACATTTTTAGTATGACTGCGCGGAGGCGCTTGATTTAAATGTGCTTCGGTCAATGCTTTACGTCATACAGACGGGGGATCAAGTAGTTGACAAGAAGAAAAATCGTCCATACAGATGTTAGTTAAGGCAGTTGACAGGGAGAGCAATCTTGACAAAACTTTTCGGATTTTTTGGCGCTCAATTCTCTTCAACTTCGTACTTTATTTGGTTGTTTTAATTTTTTTGATTCGAGCGTCTTTGGTGAGTCTTTTGTAGACGAAATACGCGTCTGGCAGTTACAATTTTTATCCTGGTATCTATGATTAGTTTATTTACAACCACTGGGTCGATGCCACTGCTGGTGGAGGTTTTCTACCCGAGGGTATCACCAGTCCAGTAGTCAACACTTAAGTTATCATTGATATGGTCATAATTATAAATTAACTGTTTACAATACTTTGATTTTTTCGAAATGCTAAAGATTTTCTTATCCAGGAATAGATTATTTTAGCTGTAGGGTGACCTATAGTTGTTAACGTCTATGTCATTGGGTCTCTGGTGGAGAGTCGTCTCATTGGCAATCATACCCCATCTTATTTTTATATTGACCAATCGAGGGTTTATAAAAATACATACACTAGACAAGAGTTTTAAAAAATATTACACAAGACTAGCATAGAGATACCTACACTATGCAGAGGTAAAAATAAATACAAAGAATAGAGTCAAAATCATTAACCTCATCAACTCAATTTGTTGAACCTGATTATAGATATCGCGCAAGGTATTTGCCATTGAGGTATGCAACAGCAGCAACACTATCCATTGCTTATCTGTCAAATAGTAATTTATAGTGTAGAGCGATTTGAATATCAAAATGAATTAGAAAAAAAGGGTACAAAATGTTTTAAAATATGTAAAATAAAAATAAAGAATTTGACTGATGTCATCGGAGGATAAATTTGTAATCATTAATCAGATCAATTGTATTGTCATTATACATTTACAGCATGTTTGTGGAAATATAAATTTAAACAAACAGTAAACAACAAAATAAAAACAAAACAGAATACTAAAAAACACAACTGATATGTACCTAACTCTATTTGAATTATATAAAAAGAGGACGGAAGTATTGGAAACAATATACACACACATATATATAGCTGTCTTAAGTGGATGGTTACGTGACATAAACGTTGCCAATGGTAATATAGTTATAATTCATTGGAGATTACAGCTGCTGTGCATCAATCATATAGTCCCAATTGATTTACAGGACTAGGATTAGGGCAGATGTATCAAATATTTTCCATAAAAATAACGTATGATACCAATTTCAGTTCTCATGCATGTCATGACACATGTTTTTCTGATAGTAACTTCATCCGGTACACACGATATCAAAAGTTTCTGACAGTAACTTCGTCGGTTACATAGGATAACAAAAGTTTCTGACAGTAGCTTCATCGTTTACGTAGGATATCAAAAGTTTCCGACAGTAGCTTCATCGGTTAAGCAGGATATCAAAAGTTTCTGAAAGTATTTAATCGATACGCAGGATAGCAAAAGTTTCTGACAGTAGCTTCATCGGTTACACATGATATCAAAAGTTTCTAACATTAGCTTCATCGTTTACGTTGGATATCAAAAGTTTCTGTTTTAGCTTCATCGGTTACGTATACGATATCTAAAGTTTCTGTTAGAAGTTTCATCGGTTACACATGATATCAAAAGTTTCTAACATTAGCTTCATCGGTTACGTAGGATATCAAAAGTTTCTGATAGTAGCTTCATCGGTTACGTATAGGATATCTCAAGTTTCTGTTCTGTTAGAAGTTTCATCGGATACGCAGGATATCAAAAGTTTCTGATAGTAGCTTCATCTGCCGACTCTTTTCACAACAAATCTTAAGAGTAAAAATACTCGTAAGTCATACACATTTCAGTATAACTAACGATCAATTTTAATCGTAAGATTTTTTGTGAAAAGAGTCGCAGGTACGCAGGATATCAAAAGTGTCTGATAGTAGCTTCATCTGGTACGTAGGATAACAAAAGTTTCTGATAGTGGCTTCATCTGGTACGCAGGATAACAAAAGTTTCTGATAGTAGTTTCATCTGGTACGTAGGATTACAAAAAGTTTCTGATAGTGGCTTCATCTGGTACGTAGGATAACAAAAGTTTCTGATAGTAGCTTCATCTGGTACGCAGGATATCAAATGTTTCTGATAGTAGCTTCGCCAATCTAATTAAAATGCATATCTAAATTAACTCGCGTGATCGTACATATGAGGATAACGAAATCAGAGGTCTATATTTTAATTAGATTGTAGCTTCGTCAGATACATTGATTACATCTGTTCAAAGGTAAATCCAGAAAAACCTTTCGGACGCAACAAATTTGTAAAGCATTATTTTCATGTGGAAGGGAGATAATGTTATATGTATCATAAGTTAAAATGTTCCATCTGATCACCCATTATATCCAGGGGCGGATCCAGGATTTTGGAAAGGGGGGGCGTAATATTAAAGTTCGCCGAGCGGAGCGAGGCGAAAAATTTTTTGGACCTTTTTTTGGCTAAAAAACATAAAATAAGTGTAAAATGCATTTTATAGTTAAAGTGTAGGGGTTGGACATTTTTGGTGCCGTATTCTCTCCATCAATTGTCTATTATAAAATGATTGGATGGATCCAAAGCTATGTACTAATTGATATATTTGATGTGGGATTTGTCAGTTAAAAATAGACATGGAAGATTCTCGTTTGTTGTATGGTTAGTTAGCATAACCTCACAGATTTCTTGTTGTAAACAAGATATACGGCTATTCAATGAAATTTACAATACGACCGACACGAAGAAAGACAAACAAGCAATTTTATCCACATGTTTGGTTGAAATGTTTCACCCAACAAGGGAAGTGAGGGGTTCCAAATCAACCAAAGGCTACGAATGAGTCGGAAATGACAATGAAGTTGTGAATGACGGTCGACACATGGAGACATATAGGCCACACCCAGCAGGCAGGTTGCAGTCGGGCCTTGAAAAAAGTATTCAGTACATCAGTTCGGCGAAACAGACATTCCGGTCAGGTATGAGATTCACATGCAACCCCCCAAAAAAAATATTACGCCCGTTTTTATTCATCACGTTCATTTAATGCTAAGTAATTCTGTTGAAATATTTTTTCTAATAGCAAAAAGTGTACACGATTATTTTCAATCCAGATACGGCGAGAATTTTTGTTTAAGGCAAAAATCAGGGTCAGAATGTTTTCTCTAAAATATCTCAGACTGCCCCCTCAAATCAAATGGTCCGTACCTTAGACTTTAAATCTATATCTAGAGCTTACTGACTGGGGATCACTATTCAGCAATGTTATTACAGGGCTGGGGCGTGTGGGTTAAACATGTTTTCGTAGGTAAATAATATTGCTGTGGAACTTTTTTTCATGAGAGTGTAATAGAGTATTACTTTCTGTCGGGTGGAATTGTGAAATAGAATTCAGTACGTTCTTGCTCAATACTTTGTCGCTTTGGAGGCGTCATGCTTGTCATCCTCAGCCTAAGCAATGTGTTACTGTAATTTGAATTTCAAAATGACTGAGTGACGTTTTTTCGACGAACTGGTCAACTCCACCGTAGAGAATCACATGACTTTGACATAATCAATAATATATTACAGTAAATACGAGCGAAAAATATCTTTATAAGTAAAGAATTGTCGCATAAAATGAAATACACGGAAATGGCAAAGTTCACGAAGTCTAGTCTGATTAATCATTTTACAAAAAAAAAAAAAAAAAGTGCAAGCAAAGGGGCGTACGCCCTCTACGCCCCTCTGGATCCGCCACTGATATCTGTAGAATATTTGTGTAGAAGTGAAGTCTATAAACCTCTATCTATGTATTATTTCATTGGCAAGAAAATATTGACGGTTACAGCGTTTTGAAAAAGGAGGGGCCTACTTTTTCAAACAGGTAAACTATTCGTTCGCTAATTTTTAGTTTTCATGATACATGTACATTCACTGTTTTCTTCTTAATGAAACGATAGGGTTTTTTTGTAATCTAATGGTTTGCTTATAATATTATGTTATACATTCTAGGAATATTGTAGTATAGTTGGCGGAACATTGCCTCAGATAACTGACGCCGACATACAAGCTTTCCTTGAAGCTCAGATATCTAGTCGCTATCACGGTAAAATGTATTATCTGATTTGTGTACGCACAGTTTCTGGAATTACCTTCATCAGGTGAGCTCAATACTAAAAGTATGGCAAGCTAAATATAAACAGAACAACCAAAACCACAGATAGTTAGCCAGCAGTGGTACCGACCCAGTGGTGGTAAAAAAGTATGATATGATTTGTGACCGTCACCAGGTACACTGCAAGAGTTGGGAAAGTTAAACATTAAAAATTTGAGATCATTTAACCTTAAATATTCTGAACACAGCAGCCAAAACGATCAAAGGTCAAATTTGCTTCCAAGATAGATAGCTATTTATACTTATTCATTTACAAAGCATTCAATTTTCCGACATGACATGACAGATATGCTATGCAATGCTGTGCTATAGTATGCTATACTATGATATACTATGATATGCTGTTCTATGCTATGACATGCTATGTTAATATGCTAATAGTATGTTAATGCTATACAATTACATGACATGAAATGAAACGACATCTCTATTTGGTATAGTTTTTGGTTAAAAAGTATCTTTGTCTATATTCAATGTTCATCTACCATGAACTGAAATTTATCATTCATATTTTGTCTGACTGTATTTTCATTTTTAGAAAGTAACTATGTTATATCTACTGAGAATAATTATCACTACCACTACATTATGGATAACGGAATTGATGTAAGAGGTCAAACTTCGATATCTTTCGAGGTTATGGCTTGTAATGATGCCCATATTGCACTATCTAAAGACAAAGGAGTGGATTCACGTGACACGTATGAGATTGTCATTGGTGGTTGGGGAGACCATCAATCTGTAATTAGAGGTACATGGAGTCATGTGAGATTCAGGATGTGCAAGAATTTGATAAAAAGTGGGTGTTTTTATCCAACAAAAGTGTTTGTTATGGAGTGGTGTGGCCTGGTTGTGAAAAAAACGTGGATCTGAATTTTAGTTTGAATGAATTTACTAGTCATCATTTAAACGATCATCGTTGATGTGTATTAGGGACTCTCGATAGATTATACCCGAAGTCTATGCATTTACAGAGTTGTGGCATATACGTCAATGAGACGGCAGCCCGATCATAAAAAAAATATAACCTCTTTTCAGTAAAATAATCTAACTGCAGTCTATAGATGCTTTCATATATAGATACATCAGTGCAAAATGCAATGTGAGACACCATGCATATCCCCTTTTAAAAATCTATAGAATCATACACAAACCCAATAAGAAAAACATTCTGTCAATTCCAACGCAGATTTTTTTTTATTGTTTTTTTTTTACAAAACCATATCTCCATTTATTTCAGAATAGGTAAAAGATCCATTTTGCTACAGAAAACCATAAAAACATAATCTTTTATCAAAGTGAGAGAACTTAATTTTCAAAAGTTCACACAAAATTCGTTTCTTTATTATTATTATTATTTTCATTATTATTATTATTATTATTATTATTATTATTATTATTATTATTATTACGTTAGCTCTATGATCGACAGGCACATACTGAAGAAAAGGTTTCCTGTTTAAGTATTACGCATTGCTTTATTTCACAGACTGTAAGCAATGTGCACACATGGACACAAACGTGCAACAACAGCATCCAATAGACTGTCAGAACTATTCGTCATTTTGGGTCAGCTGGACCAATAATGTCATTAAGGTTGGAAAAGGAAATGACGTCGGCAAGCAGACCTTTCTCACTTGGAACGACACAGCTCCACATGATGTCAACTATGTCGCATTTTCCACTGGTTTTGGAGCTACAGGAAAATGGAAAGTGAAGAGAGGTGGTCATTTATGTAGAATTGATATTTTGATATGACTGTAACAAACTCTTTATTAGATACTAAAACACAACCTCGTTAATAATTTTCCTACTCAATAAAATGGTCCTTCAATTAACCTTGGTGTATCTATACAGTAGTATTCTCCAAAATTTCTTTTAAAAACTTTAATAAAGAAATTATTATAGCCATTTTTCTTACAGTTCTGAATCGCATGTTTTGGCCAGTTAACCATTAGATTTATAATGATTTCCCATTGTGTTCTTCTAACAGCAGTAGAACGTTTTACAACGTTTTTGTGCATTATATAAGGGATTTTCATATTGAAAATAAACAAGCATCAAAGATGACAAATACACAAAAACCACAAAACCATTCAGCTTTGGCAAGTGTAATTTGAAAAAAAAACATAAGATTCTGAGTTTTTCCCATAAAACATCTAATTAGATACTACTTTCTCCAGAACCTGTGTTGTCTGGTTGGATCACGTGATTTAATTAAATGTTGTCCAGTTTTCGTTACGTGATATTGATATGTTAGATATTTTCATTTTGTCACTTTTGAAATACTGTAAACGTTAATTTGGGCACTGCACGTAATCATGATTTCTGCACTATTTGTATAAACTATGTTTGGAAGCACAATGTCAGATTTAGATTGCAAAAAGATATTATTTCTATACAGTTAGCAGATCAAGAACTTTGAATTAAGTCCTAGTATCCCATTTCATTCGAAAATTAAGGTACTGTCACACAATGTTACGATTGACTTTATATACTGAAAGAAAAATAATTTTGTAAACAGGCTTCCAGTTAAGAATAAGATAAAGAATGCCTATCTGAACTGACTTCTTGTTTTTCGATTGCTAGTTTACGAGAGAAAAACAACTTTTGAATATATATTTTCAGGAAACTATAATCCTGGGTTATTTTGGATAGGAGCATCTGATCTTGCCAGTGAGGGAAACTGGTTATGGTTACCAAGTAAGCTAAAGTTTTCATACTCGAACTGGGCACCTACAGAACCAGACAATACAAATTACTACGAACACTGTGCTCTTATTGATTTACATAGGGGATACAAATGGAGTGATGACAACTGCGAAGAACGTCGAAACTTTATCTGTGAAACAATACCAAATGAGTTTGGAAATGAAGTTATTGGCAAATAAATTTTAGCCAGAAATCAGAGGTTTTTTGCTCATTTTTATAGTTCGCTCGAGCAGCTGCTGTCATGATAGATCATGTATTTATCGTGGAGTCTCCATGCGTAAAATAAACATAAAGAATGTGTACTAAAAATTTTGAATAAGGAATAAAGGTCAATATCTCGAAGTTGGAAATGGAAGAAAATTCCAAATTTTAAGAACATAGAGTTAATAACAGAACTTGGAATGAAAAACTCAGGGTTCCAGAAGTATCTGTCAATTACCAGAGGATCTTAAACATATTCTGTAAAATGGCTTTTCACATCAAATCAGCAAACTTCACTTTAAAAAAATAACCTCTTATTTATAGTCATTGAATTCTGGGTTCCGGCACGAAATGAAAATGCTACGATTTCATAAAGTGGAATCACAAAACTCATGCATATCCTTATGAAAACTCACATTCATATATATATATATACCATCTTTTCGCAAGTTTATTGTTTTCTGTTTGGTATTAAAATTAATAATTAAGATGGTGATCAATTTATTCGGCAATCGCCAATGGCAGTCAGCAGGGTTTAAGAACATCAGTTGTTCGACCTGTTAGTCAAATGCGTTTTGTTAAAATATACTTTTCACTTTTTGGTCTTTTGGAAAATGTTGTTTGTGCTGTATTTAGACCCCGCTACCAAGAAATTTGTTTTACATGCACACGTATAAAAATTGCGGTTTTTATCCAACGCAATCATAGGTTTGAACGTTGTTTTCAATTTAGAGTTGTTTATATTTTTTCGTTTGGGCTTGTATTATATTTTCCTTCGGGTTAATTTGATCCGTTCATCCTATTTCGACTCTTTAAAATTCAAGAGTCTATCCTAAATTGAGGTAAATTATATGGCCTTCCAAATACCGTTTCGATCCCTAACACCACTGAAGAGACATTAATTGTCGAAATCCGGATATGGTGTATAAATTTTTTTTGCACCTTATGTTTGCGATATACCATCTTTTCGCAAGTTTATTGTTTTCTGTTTGGTATTAAAATTAAAAATTAAGATCCACGTAACATCTGGTGATCAATTTATTCGGCAATCGCCAATGGCAGTCAGCAGGGTTTAAGAACATCAGTTGTTCGACCTGTTAGTCAAATGCGTTTTGTTAGAATATACTTTTCACTTTTTGGTCTTTTGGAAAATGTTGTTTGTGCTGTATTTAGACCCCGCTACCAAGAAATTTGTTTTACATGCACACGTATAAAAACTGCGGTTTTTATCCAACGCAATCATAGGTTTGAACGTTGTTTTCAATTTAGAGTTGTATATATATACAAGTCTAAATTGAAAACAATGTTCAAACCTATGATTGCGTTGGATAAAACTGCAATTTTAAAACTGCAGTTTTATCCAACGCAATCATAGGTTTGAACGTTGTTTTCAATTTAGAGTTGTATATATATACAAGTCTAAATTGAAAACAATGTTCAAACCTATGATTGCGTTGGATAAAAACCGCGATTTTTATACCCGAGGGTATCATCAGCTCAGTAGTCAGTACTTCGGTACTGACATGATTTATAACAAACTTTTCTAAAATTGTCCGTTTATAAATTTTGAAATTATAAAGAAACTAAGGTTTCAACTCCCTCAGGCAAAGTTGACCTTAGATGGATTTGGCTATTTGTTTTAGGTATTTTTGTCATATAGCTCTTCGATTGTTTCGGTACTTACACATCCCTCGGATTTCAAATGTTTGGCTTTGAGCGTTCCTGATGAAGGTAAATCCAGAAAAGCGCTTCGGACGCATGAAATTATTAAACGTGTTGTTTTCAATATTTTATACGTGTGCATGCAAAACAAATTTCTTGGTAGAGGGGTCTAAATACAGCACAAACAACATTTTCCAAAAGACCAAATGAGTGAAAAAGTATATTTTAACAAAACGCATTTGACTAGCAGGTCGAACAACTGATGTTCTTAATCACTGCTGACTGCCATTGGCGATTGCCAAATAAACGGATCACAAGATGTAACAAAATAGATCTTATTATTAAATTATTCCCAAACAGAAAACAATAAACTTGCGGAAAAGATGGTATACCGCAAACATGAGGTGCAAAAATTTGTACACCATATCCGGATTTCGACAATTAATGTCTCTTCAGTGATGTTAGGAATCGAAACTGTATTTGGAAGGCCATATACTTTACCTCAATTAAGGATAGACTCTTGAATTTTGAAAGAGTCAAAATAGGATGAACGGATCATATAAACCCGAAGGCAAATATAATACAAGCCAAAACGAAAAAATATAAACAAGTCTAAATTGAAAACAACGTTCAAACCTATGATTGCGTTGGATAAAACCGCGATTTTATACGTGTGCATGCAAAACAAATTTCTTGGTAGAGGGGTCTAAATACAGCACAAACAACATTTTCCAAAAGACCAAAAAAAGCGAAAAAGTATATTTTAACAAAACGCATTTGACTAGCAGGTCGAACAACAGATGTTCTTAAATCCTGCTTACTGCCATGGCGATTGCCAAATAAACGGATCACCAGATGTAACAAAATGGATCTTAATTATTAATTTAATATCAAACAGAAAACAATAAACTTGCAGAAAAGATGGTTTACCGCAAACATAAGGTGCAAAAATTGGTACACCGTATCCGGATTTCGACAATTAATGTCTCGTCAGTGATGTTAGGAATCTAAACGGTATTTGGAAGGCCATATAATTTTCCTCAATTTAGGATTCTGAAGAGTCTAAATAGGATGAACGGATCATATTAACCCGAATTGCGGTATAAAATTTTTTTATCCAACGCAATCATAGGTTTGAACGTTGTTTTCAATTTAGACTTGTATATATATATATACATTCACATAAAATCTCAGTTTAATACCTGTATTCCTTAGAGGATCAAGGTTTAAAAACTTATAAAACTTGGAGTTTGTTTATATATTTCCTTGAATCATTGCCTGATACTTGGTGGAGGTATAGGTTTATCATTATAAAAATTTATTATACAGTCTTTATAGTTCTAAAATATATTCGCCATTTCTTCTATATAATAGATATAAGAAGATGTGGTATGAGTGCCAATGAGACAACTCTCCATCCAAGCCATCATAAAAAGTACGGTCTTCAACACGGAGCCTAGGCTCACACCGAACAGTACATGTTTCTATATTTATTCATTTGAAATATAAATTTATTCGTGCTAAATTTGCTTTCTTGTCTCTTCATGACGCTAGATTAGTCTTCTCGTCGTGAATTAGGGAGCTACCATTTGAATTTTAGGGGGGGCTAGGATGAAATATAAAAAAAAAAGGCAGGACAGGAGTTTTGAGTAAAAAAAAAAGGCAGGATGAGCAATTTTGCCAAAAAAAAAGGCAGGATGACAATTTATGGAATAAAAAGGCAGGACCGAATAGAATGAAAAATAAAAAGGCAGGACAGAGATTACAACTAAAAAAAATGCAGGACAAAATTTTTCATCCTAGCCCCCGATAAAAATCAAATGGTAGCTCCTTTAGTGCTGGCAGACACATATATATATGTGTCTCTGGTGCTGGGAATAGTATACTGACATATATATATTAAATTTCAATTAGTGAGACCCTATTTTCAAATTAATAAAAATAATTTTATTCTTATTACAAATGATTCGAAGAGGAAACAATCTGACAATATAGAGTTGCTTGCGAATAATACCATTCACTTCGGGTAAGGTCGGAAAGTCTAGAGTAAATCGAAAGAAGAAAAAAGCAAATGGCCGAAATGGCACAATTTTCAATGGTTGCAGTTTTTGCTGCATTTATATTCCTTACATGGAGAGATCTCTCACAGACTGAACAAGCTGACGTACATAAAGATATTAAAGCTCCAAAATTAGCCATAGCAGCTCCCACAATCAGATTCCTTTTTTGGTAAGCGTCCACTTCTTATGTCCCTCCATATTTTTTTTTATTTGTACTTAAAGGTTTCATTTCTATATTCATCGGATAGATTAAAATGTAAAATGGTTGAACGTTCCTTCCCCACATGTACAAGACAAAGTGCCATCAAATATATATACACCACTATCCTGCACTATAATTTTATCTTGTTAAGTTGTTGCTCTTCTCCGTTCTCGCATCTTTTTGGAATCCAGGTCCGTTCGCCCTGATTCACGGTCGCCCTAGTACCTGTTCGCCCTAATTCCTGTTCGCACTGAGACCGTTCGCCCTGATTTCTATTTAATTTGTGGTCTTGTATAATATAAATTATTTGAATTAATTATGTTAAAAATTTGTTGAAAATTTCGTCGAATATTTATGTTTTATTGCTGCTACCAGATAATTATTTTTCTTTGATTTGCATTGAATATTCTTGCCAGATTATTCATCATGTTGAATGTGGGTAGTATTTGGAGGAAGAAGAAGTGTTCAGGAACTGGAGACCAAGTTATCTGTATGAATTTATCTTTTTTGAAACATTGTTACAATTTCAAAACAATCCTAACAGGTATAACAAGATCCAACACCTTGAGATCAAAGAAGCCAAGCTGCGAAAACAATTTCCCTTTAATGTCTTACAATTCTTACATCATTGTTTCAACTCATTCCAAGCTTACTTGTTTATTTTTAAAAAAAAAAATCATTATTAATCCACCAAACACAATCAGTGAGATCAAAGACATCGTAATTATACCTAATCAGCATTCTAAATTACAAAACTTTGAATTTTTCGAAATACTAAGGCTTTTCTACCTCAGGAATAGATTACCTTAGCTGTATTTGGCAAAACTTTTAGGAATTTTGGGTCCTCAATGCTCTTCAACTTTGTACTTTATTTGGTCTTATTAACTTATTTGAGCATCACTGGTGAGTCTTTTGTAGATGAGACGTGTGTGTCGTACAAAATTTCAATCCTGGTATCTATGATGAGTTTATTTACAATCTTTACAATCAACAGTCATTAAAAGTAATTCTGAATAAAAGCAAATGTAACAATGAAGCCAATCAACCTGATTAATGCTCCAAAACAAAAACCAATATTTTTTTTTTAATTTTCATGTTTATTCAGGAATTTGGAAAGATGTATATTTTCTTTGATAATTACCATTTAAATATCTGAATAAGATTATAAAACCTTAAATTATACCATTAATATTAATATTTTTTTATAAAAATTAGGGCGAACGGACCCAGGGCGAATGGACTCAGGGCGAACATGTAATTAGGGCGAACGGACCCGATACCATCTTTTTGCGTCTTGGTGTATTCCTTATTTGTTTTGATCGAATGTCCTCAATGTAACATTGATAGACAATTATTTTTCAAAGAAATTATTATGTCTAATAAGAATTTTTGTGGACTTAATAATAAAGAAAAATTTCTGTGGTTAATGACACACGAAGATAGACACATTTTAAGGTTCATCATAACAAATGGACAAATATGACTGTATTTACACCTCAAAATCTACTCTGAGTACAGACTTACCTGTGAAGTTGGAAAAGTTTTAAGGCCTGGCATCCACTAGATATATAAAAGTTAAATGAATTTTGCATTTCAGAAAGATGAAATCTTTTTTGGATTTTAGTGGGCATTTTTTTTCGTTCCTGCAGAAGGTGTAAAAATAAACTAAGTTGGGATAAAACTTTGAGATGCTCCCTCTCAGGTAACAACTGTTTTGTATTGTATTGATTGTCCTTGATTGGCATGGACAATAAGATATCTACACAACTACAGGTGAGTTAAAGGGTGTAACTGAGTGGACAATATCAAATGCAATTCAGGTGTTTGTTTGTTTTTACACCTTCTGCAGGAACGAAAAAAATGCCCATCAGGCCCGAGAACACAGTTATTTCGTAGTGCATTTCTTTTAGAAATGAAGTCAAATTATAAAAATCGCACCTGCTCTATCTCAAAAAGATTTTTTAAGTGTAGTGTACTACTATTGGGACAAATAATATCAAAATTATAGAAAAGACTACCAGCTCTAACTCAAAATATTGACAATTCTATGTTAAGGGGGTCTAAAATTCAGTTTGACAGCTTCATACATACTAGTTTTTGACCTTTTTTAACTGGACCAAATCACTACTTAACATAAAGATTCAGCACCCAAATTTTTTAACATGTAATTTCATCCCTATATTTTATATTTCATGCATAAAATATAAAGAAATAAATTTGGAAAGTGTATGAAAAAAATTTGCAAGTTATACTCTGTCCACACTAGGGACTATATTTGTAGACAACGAAAATCTAAGGACGATAACTGTGTCCTCGGACCATCATAATCCAGGAATGATATCTTTCTGAAACACGAAATGCATTTAACTTTTATATATCTAGTGAATGCCAGGCCTTAAAACTTTTCCAACTGCACAGGTAAGTCTGTACTCAGAGTAGTTTTTGAGATGTAAATACAGCCATATTTGTCCATTTGTTATGATGAACCTTAATCAATTTAGGTAATTTTCTGGTAAAGAGCTTTGATAAAAGAGCAAAACAATTGTCTTGTCTTAATAATAAACATAATTAATTTTATGCATATGATTTGTATGCATTGCAATATATATACATTTATAGTGTATTACAATTCTTTTTTTTTTTTTGGTGTATTCTCCTCAGCTGCAACATCTTAAAAAATGTATATGCATTATCATGATTATGAATATTTTTTATCTGTAATTTGATATGTATTCTGTCATTTATTGGGTTTCTTTCTTTCTTTTTGTTATAATCTTTATGCCCCTTGGGGCCCAAAATTGGCTAATAAAATTTATCTTATCTTATACGTTGTAATCTGAAGGGGGCTGATCTAGAAACATCTATGCTGTAGAATTGTTTAAAGGACAAACAAAATAATGGTTATAAGTAGGATGTTGAGATGTAGTGCACAGCCACTTCAAAAACTAATATGCATTTTTGTCGAGCCTTCGACTTTTGTTGAAAAAGCGAGACATAGCGATCCTACATTCCGTCGGCGGCGTCGTCACAAATATTCACTCTGTGGTTAAAGTTTTGAAATTTTAATAACTTTCTTAAACTAACCTGGATTTCTACCAAACTTGGACAGAAGCTTGTTTATGATCATAAGATAATATTCAAAAGTAAATTTTGTAAAAAAATTCCATTTTTCTGTATTTTACTTATAAATGGACTTAGTTTTTCTGCCAGGAAACAATACATTCACTCTGTGGTTAAAGTTTTGAAATTTTAATAACTTTCTTAAACTATCCTGAATTTCTACCAAACTTGGAAAGAAGCTTGTTTATGATCATCAGATAGTATGCAGAAGTAAATTTTGTAAAAAAAAAATTCCATTTTTTCCGTATTTTACTTATAAATGGACTTAGTTTTTCTGCCAGTTAACATTACATTCACTCTGTGGTTAAAGTTTTTAAGATTTTAACAACTTTCTTAAACTATCCTGGATTTGTGCCAAACTTGGACAGAAGCTTGTTTATGATTAAAAGCTAGTATCTAGAAGGAAATTTTGTTAAAATTTTGTTCCATTTTTTCCGTATTTTACTTATAAATGGACTTAGTTTTTCTTCCAGTTAACATTACATACAGTCTGCAGTTTAAGTTTTTAAAACATTTATTAGATTCATAAACTATCCTGGATTTTTACCAAACTTGGACAGAAGCTACTTACAATCAAAAGATAGTATAGAGAGGAATATTTTTATTAATTTTTTTCCTCATTTTTGTTGAGCCTGTGATTAACAGCGAAAAAGGAGGCGAGACACTGGGTTCCGCGGAACCCTTACAAATTATTTATATAGATTAGACCGTTGGTTTTCCTGTTTGAATTGTTTTTCACTAGTCATTTTTCGGCCCTTTATAGCTTGCTGTTAGGTGTGAGCCAAGGTTCCATGTTGAAGGCCGTACTTTGACCCAGAATTGTTTACTTTTTACACATTGTGACTTGGATGGAGAGTTGTCTCATTGGCACTTATACCACATCTTCTTATTTCTATACACAGTCACGAATAGTTGGTCGAAATTTTGACGATAATTTGGATGTCTTGTGTAGGGAGTTTCATAAAGTTCTGGCACCAAGTAGATCCTGCGTAAGTTGTTGCTGTCCCAAGTAGATCCTGCACAAGTTGTTGCTGTCCAAAGTAGATCTGGCATAAGTTGTAACAGCCCCAAGTACAAAATCTAGATCCAGCACAAGTTGTAACATCCTCAGTTAATACTGCCCATATTTAGGTCAATCCAAGATCAGTCTCTTTTAGAAAATTACCTTAAAGGGATGTATAGTGACTTGTAGCATGTGTAGTAAATACAGGTTATAATATCAATGGTCATGATGGTGGGCGATATGATGCAATTTTTCAAATAGGTTATTTTGATTAGAGACATTTATTCTAATTTTTGATTCAGCCATGTTGGATCTATGTGAGCACTCCGGATTTGGAGATGGTACAGAATTCTAAGTTGAAGACATATCATAAAAATAATTATGTGTTTCTATGACTTGCAGAAACTTTCTACACCATTTTAATCATCATTTGCCAACTTTTAATATGTTATTTGTCCTAAGATTAAGAAAAGATTGGGTGAACAACTTCTTTATTTTAGATATCTTGCATATAATTCCTATGTAAATCAAAATTTGCATTAAGTGCCATTTATTAATTAATATGGAAAATGTGATTTATCAGATCTAATCAGTTGACAAGAATAATGAAAGAGTTTTATCAGTATCTTATGTTCCTGTAAGTCATTGAATACAATTTGGTTCAAGATGTGTATTGATGTCAGAGTTGATACCCACACTTTTTGAAATGCTATTATTCCCATTCTTGCATTAGGCAAATGAGATTAATGATACAATACCATTATGATGACAGCTGCCACAATTTTCAAACAATTAAACTCAAGGTGTAAGTATTAATTGGATTAAACTCCACTCAAATGCAGTCTTAATTGAGTTACACAGTTACATCAATATATCATGACAGTTGATAATCATACTGGTATTGAGGTCAAGAGTTTGTGTATTCAATTTATTACACATCTAACTGAATACACAAAATCTTGACCTCAATAGTTGTAAAATCAGTGTCATGATCATCTGACATAAGTTAATAATTAAGGTCTATTTAAGTTCCAATTATCAGTAATTTGGTTGAAACAATAAATACAATTGCATAACTCTTACCTGAGCATTTTCTGCAATACAATTTATTTGTATATTCCCCATTCATGCCATTATATTGCTATTTAACAGTAATTGGAATAATCTCAGCATTAGGTATTTGTACATGTATATTTGAATAAAGGAAATGTATTTTTTTCCTTAATAAAGAATTGATAAGATTTAGATAAAAGTAAATTTTAAGCCAATTATTATTAATTGCATATAAAAATATGCTACACATCTGAAGATTTCCCTTAACATTTTTGTCAAAATCATTGAATTTAAAATGTATTTAAAAAATGATGTAAAAAAATGATAATTATTGAAAGTATGGTCAGACTAGCTACAAAATTGGCTGAACTACAACATCCAGGATTCTTTGATTTTTAGATATCACAACTTTGCTTTGATTCCCTGATATCTTGGCCCATAATAAATTCAGACTATAACAAACTTGGCATACAACAAAATTGGCCTCACAAACTCTGCTGTACTAGAAGAATTTAAGTAAGATGAACAATGCTTTTTACTCTAATTGAAATTACATGTATTCATTTTTGTCGAGCCTGCGACTTTTGTCACAAAAGCCAGACATAGCAATCCTACATTCCGTTGTCGTCGGTGGCGTCAACAAATATTCACTCTGTGGTTAAAGTTTTTGAAATTTTAATAACTTTCTTAAACTATCCTGGATTTCTAACAAACTTGGACAGAAGCTTGTTTATGATGAAAAGCTAGTATCTAGAAGGAAATTTTGTAAAATTTATTTCCTGTTTTTCCGTATATAACTTATAAATGGACTTAGTTTTTCTTCCAGTTAACATTACATACAGTCTGTAGTTAAAGTTTTTAAAGCATTTATTAGATTCATAAACCATTCTGGATTTTTACCAAACTTGGACAGAAGCTTCTTACAATCAAAAGATAGTATCTATAGGAAAATTTTTAATAAGTTTTTCCCTATTTTTGTTGAGCCTGTGACTAGCAGCAAAAGTATGCGAGACACTGGGTTCCGCGGAACCCTTACAAATTTTTTAATTATATATGTAAATATACACATGACTTATTTGAATGAACATGACCTATCATTACAGGTGCATACTGCCATGTGTACTCATGACACCTTTTTAATCACTTTTAAACTAATTACTGGCACATGTACTCTCCATACCTTTACTGTCAGGTAAACTGTTGATACCGTTTCAATCTCCCATTAAACGAAGTGAGATCATAACTACCTCCTGTAATTACACAACTGTATAACATTATTACTATACAGATGGGATTGCTATGTGTGTTTAAGATGTTTTTTTGTGTTCCATTTTCTTAATGTGTACTTAGCTAAGAGTCCCAATACTTAACATGCTTAATAGTTAGGGTTCATCTATGGTTAGGTTAGGGCTAGTGTTATGATTAGGCATGGGTTAGGGTACCATGAGGTTAAGGCCAATAGGGTAAAGGATAGTTTAAGTAGCTTTATATAGGTTGGACACTAAAATAAAATCTAATTGTCATTCTAATAGAGAAACAAAGGATATGGGGTATCCATCCATTCTGTAGCGGAGGGGGCATTAAGTTTTACCCTTGTCCGTCCATATGTCCCAAAGTTGGTTTCCGTTCTCTAACTTTAGTTTGCCTCAACTAAATGTTATGAAACTTATACACAATGCTTATTACCATAAAACACAAATCAAGTTTGAATTTTAATGGTGTCACTATAACTGTTCTAGAGTTATGCCCCTTTACAAATGGAAAAATTGCTGAATTTTTAGTTTCCGTTTTCTAACTTTAGTTTGCCTCAACCAAATGTTATGAAACGTATACACAATGCTTATTACCACATAATACAGATCAAGTTCGAAATTGGGTGGCGTCACTTTTACCGTTCTTGAGTTATGCCCCTTTATAAACCTAAAACAGCTGAATTTTTCGTTTCCGTTCTCTAACTTTAGTTTACCTCAACCAAATGTTATGAAACTTATACACAATGCTTATTACTACATAATACAGATCAAGTATGAAATTGGGTGGCATCACCCAGGGTGCAATCAACAGTTTTTTCTATGACGTCATATTTTAAGGGACCATGCCTAAGTGACCCTTAGTGGTGGAATGGTTAATAAAGATACTTGTATAGAACTAGATATCACTGGAATCAGAATTTTCTCTAGTTTATATTGAAATAAAAATATAGTGTACTTTTAATATAGTTAAAAGTTCTATCCAGAGAAAAGGGGAAAAAGTTGCCTAATCTGAACATAAAAACCTGAAATCAGGTCATGTGCATACCCATGTAAACATGATACAGGCACATTTCCATAATCAAAACTGTATGAAATTCATAGGTTTTACCTGGCCTTTAATAAAATCTTGTTTCAGGGCACGGTTTCCTGCTTGAAAAGAGCTACAGTGGCTGCAAATAAGTTTTCAATTTTCACTGCCAGAAAAACAGGATGTTTACAGTGTTGTCTCCCTCAAAACATGTATATTTAATCTAATTTTTAAAATTATTTTAATCATTCAACCTGTTTGAATTGAAAGCTAATTAACTAATTTTACAATCAAATACAAAAACATGATACTTTTGTACCAATTATATGAATAAAAGGATTTCCTCCATGCTTATTTTTAGTCGGGAATAACCCTAGTTTTTATCTGAAACTGTTTATAGCACCCTGTACCGTTCTTGAGTTGTGCCCCTTTATAAACATAAAAATTGCTGAATTTTTTGTTTCCGTTCTCTAACTTTAGTTTGCCTAAACCAAATGTTATGAAACTTATACACAATGCTAATTACCACAAAATACAGATCAGGTTTGAATTTTGGTGGTGTTACTTTTACCGTTCTAGAGTTATGCCTGTTTACAAATGGAAAAAATTGCTGAATTTTTTGTTTCTGTTCTCTAACTTAAGTTAGCCTCAACCAAATGTTATAAGACTTATACACAATACTTATTACCACAAAACTCAGATAAAGTACAAATTTGGGTAGCGTCACTTTTACTGTTCTTCAGTTATGTCTCTTTATAACTTTATATGATATGCAAGCGGGGGCATCATCTATGTCCCATGGACACATTCCCCATTTATTTGTATATATTTAATTGTGTGGATGTGAAAAATTATTTTTTAATTTAATTAATATCTGTACCTGGATTCAATGGCAAATATACAACAGCCATCCTTTCAATACAGTCAGCAATTTTACAAGGTCCCTATTTCAAAGTTTCCATTTTAACTCTGTAAATCTTTTAGTCTCTGCTGCGAAATATTCACTGAATTCTTCAGTATTGACAATGATTGATGTACTTGGAGGGTAGTTTTGATCTTTTCCTGTCTTTGTACTACAGCAGGAACTTGGTTTCTTCAATTTTGTTTCTCATTATTGATTGCATTAGCTGTCAACCTTACTGACCTCATAGAGGATCTTTCCACAGGTGATTTGTGAATTCCCCCCTTTTCTATATATTTAAACTCATTTTCACTCATTTAATGTGCTCTTGCTCTTATCCATAAGATTTTATAATAACAGTTGTTTATATATATGATATCCCTCTATTATTATCTTCCACATGGCAGGAAAGATAAAAAATTAAATATCATAATTAGCTTGCCTCCTGTAAATTTCATGCACCATATTTCCATTTAATCATACAAATTAGGTCAACAACAAATAAAGATACCCTTCTGTTGGTGGTTTGTATGTACAATAACTAAGCTATCCACAAATTACAAAGTTCATTATTAGTACCTTTTATTTCTTATTTATTAAGTTTATTACTGATGATGGACATTGTTGTCAAATGCATGCGCTGTATAACTCCAAATGCAAGGAATGAATCATGAAGTCTTGTAAGTTCGAAATATTTCCCATGTATTTTGGTAGCTGTAAAGAACTTTCCAAATTTATTATCAGGCTTAATGATTTGTTGCTTCAGTTGTTGCATTTTTGAGTAAAACAGCAATGCATTTGTCATCATATTTGAAGAGATAATTAATAAGACATGTTTATGGGAAGAAAAAAATAAGGAGATACATATGAGAGAATGAAAAATGCAGTGTTTGGGAAAGATGTGATTTTAAGGACATGGTTGAGTAAAATATATATAAAACATGTTTTTGGGGAGGGACACATATTTGAGAGTGATACTTTGTGTTGCATTTATATACTATTTGAAAAATAGTAACTGAACTTTCAACAATGAAGTGGCTGGGAAGAAGTAAACTATATATTTTTAACAGAAAGTGATGAACTTAAAACCTTAAAATGTATACCTTAAATTGTTTTTATTATTTTTGCAGTTACTCCTGAGGGTACAAGAAAGTTTTTGAGCAATACGCTCATGCTTTGCATGAGCGGTTCCCAGAGCTGAGCATCGAGGGAGATAATTATCCTCCACCTCCGACTCGTTCTGCCATTGCTCAATTTCTCAGCATATTTAAATTAGTTGTGATAGTAATGATTGTTAGTGGACAGAATCCTTTTACACTTCTCAATATGGATACGCCTAGCGTGTTTACCTGGGCTCAAGAAAATAAAGTAAGTTACTAAGTATTTGTGTGAACTGATACACAAATGTGTATTACAGCCTTTATTGTATGGATTCAGGTTCCTGTCATTGGAGTTAAACAGACAAGTGAAAAATTAATTGATTGCCCTTTCAAACAAACTGTTAAGTCTATAGTCATGATAGTAATGGAAACTCCTTCTCCAGTGTTAGTTTGACCCTTACGTTAGACAAAGAACACTAGACATCTTGTACATTTTATTGGGTAAAGATTGCATGAAATGCTATCAAAACCCTATTGTTCCGACTTGATATCTATATCTTCCAAGGTTTATCACTACCTTTGATAGCTCAAACAAAATAGTGCAGTGAAGTGATCATTATTTAGATCCTATCCAGTCAATGCCGTTCAATTTAGTGATGATATGTTATACTTTGATATTTAAGTTACAATAATCTATGATGTGTCTTTGAATTACCATACTTGTTAACAAAACATTTTTTGATTAAAAATTATGTACTAATGCATGGTGTATGAATCTGTTAAAAAAATAGGTTCAACTCGAATGTACAATCATGATCAAAGGAAGATAACTCGAACTCAGATTTTAAACTTTCCTAGCAAAATATAATTCAGTGTTTTATTTAAAAACTCACAAAATTGCAAAATGAAAGCAATCTTTATCCTTCAGTGCTCACAAGCACTTTGATTTTGTAATAACTTTTGTCATGTTTATAGAATCGGGGAAATTATATTTTCCCAATGGATGCGGTGAAAGATATGCTTTAAAATAAACATAACAAAACTATATTTATAACATTGTAAATGCATAATCCACTGCGAAGGTTAGAGCTAAAAAAAAATTTGTCATGAAGAAAATTAATCAATATGAATATGAATAAAAGGAAATTTGGGGATTATACACATCAACCTAAGAACACCAAAAAAAACCACAAAAGAGACATTGATATATATACCACATGTATACTATATATTATGTATGGATAACAAATGTGTCAAGTTTTGTGATTGGGTAACTACACATAGAAATCAGTTAAGATTAAAGCAGGGGTAATCAGTAATATAAGTGTAATTCAGGTTTCACACAGGATACATAATGTGATATTTCTGGCTTCGGGTTTATATTCCCTTTGCCTTCAGCTCAGCGAATATAAACCATAAGCTGGGAATTTTACATTATATATACCCTGTCTGAAACCTGCTTGAATAACATATACATGATATGATATTCAGTAGAAATTTGAAAAGTATAGAAATATTGTATTTTTCTTTTTTCAGATTTATGCTTGTTTAATGATATTTTTTATCAGTAATGCTATTGAAGGACAGATGATATCCACAGGTGCCTTTGAAGTCTCTTTTAACGGTTAGTTTTAAATATTTAAGGATATTTTTGCCATTGAAGTCTCTTAACGGTAAGTTTTTGATATTTAAGAATATTTTTGCCATTGAAGTCTCTTTTAACAAAAAGTTTTTAATATTTAATGTTTTTGCAATTTGAGTCTCTTTTAACGGTAAGTTTTTAATATTAAATGATATTTTTGCTATTGAAGGACAAAAAATATCCACTGGTGCCTCTGAGGTCTCTTTTAAGTTAAGATTTATATAATCATATCTTCTGGTGCCTTTGAATTCTTCCCATGGTAAGTTTTGTCATGGAAGTATTAAATTGACAGGAACTCCAACAAAAAATTAGCACATTCCCATCTCAACTGATTTCTTTAGAAAATGAAAGGTTCGACTGTCAAGTATTTGTTAATTCTTTTGTGGGGTATCTGTGACCTTCACTTGTTCCGTTAACTGGAGCTACTCTTATCATGTGATATCAAATGTATTATCTACCTATAAATGTAAATAAACACGGAAACTCCCATGGTTATATGTAGATCTCTACCTGAATGACAAAACTTTTTTCATTTCAATAAACGAAGGTGAAAGTGGAAAAGATCTAAAAGATAAGTCAATATTTAACAGAATAAACGAAAATGAAATGAATTGTATTGGAAGGAGGATAAGATTATATTTATTTTTGGGGCAGGAGGATTTTGAAAATGAATAACTTCGAACTGGTAAGAACTACTTTGCACAAGACAAGATGAAAATGAATTTTCTGCTGTCATTGAATATAAGTTCCTTCATGATATAAGTTCCAAATGGAACAAATATTCTGGAATATTATTTCCACTGGAACAAATATTACAGTATACAATAGCCAGCAGCCTTCTCATGAAAAAAAATCTTTACGATTAACATTGATTGTAACTTAAGCTGAAATGTTCAGTACGAATGCTAGGAACTATATCATTTTCTGTGCATTCTCATTTCATTTTGATGCAACTTCTTTGACATCTTGATAACCATGATAACACATCTTGTTGTATGATGTCATAGGAGTAAAATTTAAAAGATTTATTTTATTCGTTTTATTTGACTGTAAAATCAAGTTATCAAGTTATCAATATGTCATTGCAGCCAATGTGATAATATTCAATTATGGCCTGTAGAGAAGGTGAATATCCAAAATTGTCAACCCTAAAAAATTATTTCACTTCGGGCTGCCCCCTCAGTGAAATAACCTTTTCGTGTTGACAATTTTGGATATTCATCGCTTCTTAGGGGCCACAATTGTTTTATTATGCCGAACTAATAGTGGAAGGGCCTTTTGAAACATTGAAAAAGCACCTACTGACGTGTGCTGTATCGTAACAAACATAAGTAAACGTTCGAAAACAAATTTGTGTCTTAGAATTTCTCATTTGTACAACAAAGGTAGAATCTTTTTGTGAAATATTGATGGCCCTGAAAAGGACTGTTTATAAGAGATATCCTCGACACTAGATGCATTTCCAAAGCCTTGTTTTCTCGTCACTTGATGGGCTTCCTGTAACTTGAAGTTGAACGTTGCCATTTTGTTTACTTACGTTTGTGACATCATTTTCATGGGAGATAACTCGTGTACAAATCAAGAAACTCGAAGGTTATTCATCGGTGAATAATAGGGTTATTCACCACTGGTGTAAATTTTTAGGGTCATTCGTCCCTCCTTGCAATTAAATGAAAATTAACTGAATTATTCCATGTCACGTGATAACGTTTTACCCAATAGAATTGTTTATAACATATGTAAGGTATAATAATTACTTATAATTACTTCTTATCTGATTCTTACAACATTATGTTCTTTAAAAACAATGTAATCATAATCTACATTAAAGTGGATACATATGATAATTTTCTGGAAATGCAAACAAAATATAAAATTTTGTGTATTTGCTGTTCCATATAAAGTTCCATAACATTCCTGACTAATTGGAAAAAATTATTTAGTGAGGCCACACTTAAAAATATTTTGGTTTGCCCAAACCCTACCCAAAGGTAGAGACAGTGGGTAGGTAGGTAGGCATTTTCTTTTTTTTTTTTCGGCAAAGAGAAATTGAAGTGTCAGATGTTTTTTAGTCTTCATGCCTATCTGATTAAAAAAAAACTTTTTCACATCAGGACAATAAAAGATTTTGAGTAGGCAGCTATTTTCTGGGTAGGTAGGGTTAGGGCAAACAAACATATTCTTTTTATGGCCTGATGTCTGAGTAATCAACATAAATGACTTTGTATGAACATGACGATGAAAATAACAATTAACATATACATGTATCATCTTTTTTATGGCACAGATGTTCCAGTTTGGTCAAAGTTAGAAACAGGAAGAATACCGCAACCAGGAGAAATGTTTCAAATTATAGAAAATCAAATGAAATTTAAATCAGATGGTGTGAAATAACATTACCAGTATTTGTAATCATAGTTCTATGGTTTATAAATAAGTAAGTGCAATTAATCCTCAATAGAGTTATACTGCTGTTATGTGAAAAGAAAACAGTTAAAACAGGAAACCCCAAAAAAAACCCCAACGAATAAAATAGAGAAACACCCCCCACCCCAAATGAATTAGCATGAGCCAGGTGGGGATCCCGGATTTTGGAAAGGGGGAGGGGGCCAGGCAAGCCAATGTTTTGAGTAATACTTGTAAAAAGTCTATGCGTTTATCTTATATGAAGATCCATAAATGAGGCCAAGCCCCCTAGACCCCTAAATCTGCCTCTGTTAGCAACTCTCATATCAATGGAAATCATTTGGCCATGCCCCCTCAGTCATGGTTTATTGAAATGTTTGCATAGTTTACATGTAAAAGTTTGTGATTATGTTGGACAGTTTAGGATAATCTATACTAATGGTTAGTCAGTGATTTTTGGTATGCAGTTGCTGAGTTACATTAGTACATCTCATTTCTTTGGAATTGACATGATTTCTCCACTCAGTCATGATTCATTAACTTTGGAACTTTGCATAGTTTACATGTATAAGTTTGTGAGTAAGTCAGTTAAAGGGAATACAATAATATACATGTATGGTATACAGTTGTTTTAGCATTAACATATATCATTTCCACAAAGATTATTTGGCCCTGTTTCTTTTGTGATGGTTCATTGACTTTGAATGTTTTGCATAGTTTACATGTTAAAGTATTGCTATTTAAATTATAATGTTTGCATTTTACTAACAAAATTACATACAGGAGAGACATATCTCTGTGCCAACAGTTTATCATTTTACTTGTCAGGTGTTTATTGACCAAAAGTAAAGCACATCATTGCATAAAAGTTGTAAAATTGGTTTTCTTTTGATTTATCAGGTGTTTTTTACCCAAATTTAAAGAAAACATCATGGTGTAAAAGTTCTTGTGATGTCATTTCTCAGATGTTTACTATCCAAAGTTAAAATTTGTCATCAGAGACCTTAAAATTGGTGTAATAGCAGAAGCTCATTAGGTCAATAATATGAACAGCCCAAATATTTAAAGCACCTTTTAAATGGTTAATTAGTAATTAAAAATTGTTTCTAAACGTCTCACAATAATATTTTGCTATTTCATAACAATATATCGCCTTTAGTCTGATGTAAAGAAATTTGAATGGTAAAGACTTGTCTTCATTTATTTGAATTTATTTGTTTTGTAAATAAATGCAATCACAGCATATTGACCAGATTTTTTCAACATTTGCAGCCAAATAAAGTTGTCATGAAGAAGGAACCAACTGCAGCACATCACAAATCTGACTAATGAAGGTTGGTACTGAAAGCAGCCATGTTGCTGGTACCTAACTGGATCAACCAATCAGAAGCTGTGTTGTTTTACAGTTAGCCAATCACTGATGATGTTTTGTTTGTTTACTTATAAACTGATTGTCCATATTTGTATATTTATGTAAATATGATTTTTGATTATTCTGTGATGAGATCCTTTAATTTACATCAAAGCTTTACAATATTCCAACATTCTTTTACTGGTTCATTTGTGAAATATGATCATATATTTGTTCCTTATTTCATTTGTTTTTAAATCAATCTTATTTTATGTCTTTGAAAATGAAATACAGATGACATACCCGTTAACAAAACGTGTTTGTACCATAAACTCAAACTTTTGTCAACAAAAAAAGGTTCATTAGTGAACTTTTTTGCTTGATATTTTATGGGTAAAAGACAACAATTAATATTAGATATTGATAATATCAAAAAGACAAGAAGATATGTCAATAAAACATTCAGTCTTTAAATTCAGAAATTTTCTTTCTTCTCTAAATATAAATTTTTTCAGAATTTGTTTATCTTGAAATCAAGAAGGTATACTATGCTAAAGATTAACGCAAAGAAATCTGAATAAATGTATTTTAATACTTTTTAAAGTGATTTGCATTGTAAAGTGAACTTGAGTTCTTGCTTTGTCTTAAAATGTCAAGTTTTCTAATACAAAGAGAATACAAAGCCATATGTCATATCCCTTTTCCACAACATGTTCTTAAAACTGACATTTCCCTGTCTGAATGTAATCTAACAACACCCAAGTTTTTATTGATTAGAAATAAAGGTTTTAGAATTTAACAGCAACATGCTATGTTTAAGTTAAGTCTTCTTTAATTGTTAACTTTTTATACATTGTGACTTGGATGGAGAGTTGTCTCATTGGCACTCATACAACATCTTATTTATAAGTACTAAATGAAAGCTCCAAGGTTTTATCTTTGTCAAATGGGTCAGAGGTTCTCTCAGGCACTCTGGCTTCCTCCACCAATAAAAACTGGCCTTCAAGATATATATATAGCCTAGAGTGCTTAAAGAGGCGTTAAACACAATCAATCAATCAATCTTTGTTAAACAGGAAATTTCTACATTAAAGTCATTATTATTGCAGCTGCTAATGCTAAAAATAAGTATAAAGTAATAACTATTTACTGCATATTTTATATAAACAGATGTCTGTACATTGTTTACATTTTGTTTTGTCTTGATACCGGGTATGATGTAAATGTGTCTTTTTTATTGAAATGAACTTCATGATGTTATATTATTTGCTGTGAAGTTGTATTGTGGTGTATACATGGTGTTGAAATATGCATTTGATTTAATTATTACATGTGTGTATGTTTTTCTAAACTAGTCAAGTTCTGATGTCAATCATGAAAACTTGATTGTTGTACTCTTGACCATTCCATGTACAAATGATATACCTTAATTTCAGAAGTAAGTTGCCAATGATTTTGTATTGATTTTTATATATTTTCTAGATAAATTTAAAGTAAAATTTGAAATAAGAATTCATGGCATAGTATTTGATGTCTATCATCTCTTTAGATAACATTTCAGTAAGATATATGAACAAATTATACCTCCCACATTCTTAATGTTTGAATTACTGTTGTGAGGAAAATTAGAGACAAAATTTGAAATATATTTTGAAATTCTAAAGTTTTTCGGGCAAAAGAAATGTTTCATCAGATGATATAACTAGCTATCCTTGATAAGAGATCATTTTAATTTAGTCTCTTATCGAGAGCTTCATTCATTATATAATGATTACAAATATGTAAGAAGGGAAGTTGTTAGCATTATCATGTAGTTTTTATTTTGATTATGTGACTATATGTTACATAAGAGAAAGAATCATATATCATAATGAATTAGATATATTTTTGTTTTTAGATAATTTTATAAACATTGTCCTTAAGATTTTTAAACAGCAAGTTATGATGCAAATAATTAAAAAGAGAATATCATCGCATTGATTTCTGTCTTGTTACCTCCCTTTCTCATATACCAGTCCCCTGTCATGGCACATTAAAAAAACAACTTTCTTTCAGTACACATAACATTAAATTGGTCATATATGCTGCATTACATGGGTTTAGAGCCAAAAAAGTAAATCCTGATCCGTGATAAATTATAAAAGTACTAGAAATGGTTCTTGTAGTACTGTGTTAGTTTAACTGGGTATGTAAATGTGATATAATTATAACTAGATTGTATTGTAATCAGGCTCAATGTTCATTTACCTTAAATAATTGTTGTATGAAAATAAATTAATATACTTTTGACATTTTTATATTCAATGTGACATGTTTAAACTACTGGGTAATGTACCTTGTGTGTAGGTTTAATCAATCAGTGTTCTTACTGTAAACTCAGAAATTATTGCAAATTATGTGACTGGTTGAATATCACAATATTAAATAATAAGAACTTGCATTCTGATATCCGATACATATATCTGCATGCCAGTTTTCCTGAAATTTCAATAATATTCACATTTTTGTCTCGTGAGATGAGACATGCTTTATACTTCAGAAGCTAGAAGACCTGGATTCTTCATACCTTGTATGCAGATACCTTATGTTACGAAGTTTCTGTCTGACATATATCCATTGTCCTTGACCTCATTTTCATGGTTCAGTGGCTGCTTGAAAAAAAGTTTTTGGAAAAATGACGCTATCAGCGGCATGTTTCTGATACCATTGACCAGCAGAACTAACGGAAGTTGATTATGCCTCCGCCTACCGCACTCGGTTTCATATTTACTATTTTACATACTAACTGGAATCTGCTTGTAGTCGAACGGAACCAGTTTACATACTTTATTTTATTTACCAAAAAATTTCGAACGTCTCTAGTTTTTAGATCGTAAGTCACGATAAACTCAAACTGAAAGTAAACAGTTGTTTGTACGACGCAGTTTTATTTACTCACCATAAACAAGCTGAAACGTTCAGTATGGCATATATTTTAGGTTAAAGACGGTCCCATTCATTTGAAAAGCATTTTGAAAGTAGACGATGGAATTATTTCAGCTTTGGGGAACGAGTAAATTATCACAAATTTCATTTCTTGACGACCTCATAATTTCATCATACCGATGGTACAAATCGATTTTACTGTTCACTTTCGCTTCTCATGTTTTGTAAACGGTCTTTTATTTTTAAACCCGAACCAGGCATATGCATTCTGTAATTGCGCAAATCTTCGTTCTTTGGTCAATTGGCTTATGGATAGTTGTATCAATTTCAACTCTTACATTATCTTTTTTAAAAATATATTTGCATTACACATGCAATGGCAGTACCTTTCAATTACTATTTATGTGTTGTGTCTAAATTAAAGTTGTAACACTTTATAGTGACTGGAAAGGGTAGAAAATTCATCAGATGAGAAAAGGCTGAAGATACATGGAAACGGCACCAAATCATTAGATATTGCATCTTATAAAAAGAAACTGAGATTTGGATAGTTCCACTTCAAGGTAAAATGTTTATCTCTTGTGAAATGAAATAAAAAATATTGTAACCCTGTAGTTAATCAATAAAGATACTATTACATGTATTTCTGTATTGGCCTTATTGTTGGTCCTCGGCCAGCAGTATTGGCCTCGACCGCCTCAGACCAATACACCAAGACATGGACCAATAACAAGGACAATACAGAAGTACTTACATAATAAAATTATAGAATGACAGTATGGTTCAATAGCGGAATCAGCCCTCAACTACTTTTTACATAAATATTAACTTCTGGCTTCAACTCCTTGTTCGTCTTGTCTGGAGATCTTGTTGTAGTTCCAGTTAGGCAAGCATTTTAGAGACGTATCCCGTCCATCCTCTCTTGACTTGTAATTTCTGGTGATAGATTTTGCCGCTTGACGTATCCTTTCAAGCTTGTTTTTTTTGTTACCGTGTAGGGGTCCCATACTATGGCTCCATATTAAATTGTAAGATCCATTCCTAAAGGTCTAGATCATTGTTCTAATCTGACACAAATTTCAATAACTGGAATGCTACCCAAGTTGAATATATGGTGACCTACATGTACTAGAACAGCATTATCACTATTGAAATTGTGTTTAATACCATGATTGTTCAATGTCATTAACTTAAATGGAGACAGACATTTGACCTGAAAGGTGGTGTGGGAGTGCAAAGTCAAAACTAACTGACTATGATATATGGTTAAAGAATAAATATCAATTACATGGGTCAACATGGTCAAGGGCAGTGTTGTTATGAAATAACAATATGGCAGAGAAGTGGTTTCAAGTTTCATATAAAGCGACCTGACTGACATGAAATAAAAATCAAAGGAGTATCCCCATTTGTCTAATCTTCAAGGTTAAATAAAACTAGTAAAAATATTATACTATTGTCAAAATCTACAGAAATATAATTTGCTTCAAGTAACAGAAATAACTAGGTCACTAGTAACTTATTTAATGAGTATGTGGGGTATAAGAGCTTGATAACAACAGGCTCTTCATAATCATTTGGTTTGAAAAGGATACTAGTAGTCTATATTCTTGATGTAGAAAATGTAATTGCAAGACAAAATCACATTACTTAAAATACTTTAGATCATTCAGGTAGTCTTTATTTATATGTACAAAAGAACAGCCAGTAGTCATTGGATATTGTAGATCATTCAAATAGTCTTGACCTATTTATTAGTACAAAAGAACAGCCAGTAGTCATTGGATATTGTAGATCATTCTGGTAGTCTTGACCTATTTATTTATAGAAAAAACAGCCAGTAGTCATTGGATACTGTAGATGATTCAGGTAGTCTTGACCTATACATTTGTACTAAAAACAGCCAGTTGTCATCTTCACATAACACACACATATATACGAATATCAATTATATGCTTACGAGACATGTTGGAATGTTAAACTAATTACGGTATGTGAAAATCAAGACTTGCATAAAAATATCACAATATTAGAGACAGTGGCGTCATTTTTCCTCAGAGCTTTCAGCTCTTTGATTTTAAGAAGTGAAAATACTCACTTATGAGTAAGAGGATAACTATATTTGGTATATGGGTTCCTTGCATATGGGGTCTGCGTTTACCTTATTTTCATGGTTCATTGGTCAATGTTAAGATTTTGTGGTTTGATCTGTTTTGTAGGTACTATTATCGATAAGACCTCTATATTTGGTGTATGGAATGATTGAAAGGTGTTCACTTCTGTCTGGCATGAAGTTCTATAAGGGGGGGCCACTGCTCCCCCTCCTAAATCCGCCTCTGCATAAGTGAGCCCACAGTTTATCTTATTGCTACAACAAAACCCTTATTTAGTCTTCTGTCAAAGAATACTTGTCTCAAGTATGGTCAAATTTTAGGATTTCAGACAAATTTTCTTTGAATAGATTCAATTGTTACCAATTTTAGCTTGATAACATCTTTTTGGAAGATCACTTTTGATTTTGGGGTCAAATGTCAAGGTTACAACAGCATGTGATAGACTGTAATGTGCCTTGTTTCTAGTTTCCAATGGATCTCTTTGAACCAAATGTCAAAAATTCACCAAACTGCTTGAAAATGGCCATGAGAAAGAACATTACCCCTATTGATTTTGAGATCCAGGAGTCGAAGGTCACAGGTGCAACTTTATTATAGACTAAATTTGGACATTGTTTTTTGTTTTCAAATTGTAATTTGATAAAAACACCCAATCATTACGAAAGTTATTTGATAATACCCTCTACAGTCTTCATAACAAAAAACTACCAAACACACAAATTTTTTCATCTACTAAAGATCTGTAAAAAGATTTGAACTACAGGCCTTATACAAAAAATGTGCTTCTATGATCATTTCTTAGTTTTGTGATTTAATCATTATTATGTAGATTATACATTGTCTGTGCAAGCATTTGGAGTATTAAGATCCATGCCCTAAATTTGAGACAAAAAAACTTGGTGTCTCATGATTGATTTATTGGTGTTTAACGCCACTTTCAATACTTTTGGCTATTTCGTAGCGGCCAGTTTTTAATGGTGGAGGAAGCAGGAGTTCTCGGAGAGAACCACCGATCTCTGGTAGAAAAACTGACAATCCTTTGTCAACTCATGAATGAACCTGATTTTTCAGAAGATAAATAAACAACAAAAATTATAAACTTAGATATCAATGACATATGTTCAAATAGATTCAATCAGTATCATTTTGGATAAGGAAAGTGACAATAACTGCAAAAACACCAAATACTTGGGAAAGTACCAGTAATTCCCTTGATTCTAGATTAATTGATGAAACACTGTCCTGGTATGCTTAGCAATATTCGAGGCACAAGTTACAAGATAAAATGGAATATAAACAAGATAAACAACTCAGAACATAGCTTACGAAACATACTGGGAAAGACGTATGGTTACAAAAAGAAAGAAGATAAATAACTAAAGAACAATTGAAAATCTTGTTTAATGCCCAATGGCAAATATGTTGATGTGCTATGAATATGCACCCAGCACATGATTTGAAACACCGAGCCAGATTTTCAAAGGGATAGTTCACAAAGTAAAAGTCAGCAGGTGAACATGTCAGCCTGCCCAGACACATTATCAATTCCGACTCTGAGCCGAACATTCTTTGCTTTTTTCTAAATGCTTTGTTCTTAGCTTAGTTGCAGCAAAAACAGTTTTCAAGTCTTTGGTTTGATCCATGAGCCATGGTCTCTTGCAGTCATTGCAAGCAAACTGCCATGCAGGAGATCCCCATGGTTGTTAAAAAATAAAGACAGAGATGACTAAAATCCACCATATTGTCAAAACAAAAATCAGATGAGATGGAAAAAAAAACCTCAATCCACAAAACACTGTAAAGTACCCTAGAAAAATTTCACCAAAATCTAGAAGGAAATTGCAAAGAAACAATGGTTTCAAGTTATTTAAATGGAACCAATAAAATTTAAAAAAACATCAAAATACTTAAAATATGTAAAGTACATTAGATTCTGACATTTTCTTCATTTTCAATGTCTCAGATGGGCAATTGTATTAGGAGCTATCTTAAAATTTTAATATTGTAAACGTTTTTGTAAATAAAATGAAACAACATACTCATTTCTCAAAACAATACAAAGACCGTATATTCATTTCTCAATATACAATACACCCACCTCGTGTTCATTTCTCAATACAATACAATACAACAACATTATAATCATTTCTCAATACCACACAACGACCTTATGCTCATTTCTCATTCCACACAATGACCTTATGCTCATTTCTCAATACCACACAACGATCTTATGCTCATTTCTTATTCCACACAACAACCTTATGCTCATTTCTCATTCCACACCTTATGCTCATTTCTCATTCCACACAACGACCTTATGCTCATTTCTCAATATCACACAACGACCTTATATACATTTCTCAATACCACACAACAACCTTGTGTTACTTTCTCAATACCACACAACGACCTTATGTTCATTTCTCAATACAATACAACAACATTATATTATTTTTTTTAATTCAATACAAGTCTATGTTCATTTATCTGAAAAATACTACACGAGTATGCTCATTTTTCAATACCATACAGCTAGTTTAATATGCTGATTTCTGAATACAATATAACAACATTATATTCATTTTTAAATACAATAAATCGACCTTATGTTCATTTCTCAATACAATAGAACTACCCTATGTTCATTTCTCAATACAATACATCAACCCTATGTTCATTTCTCAATACAATACATCAACCCTATGTTCATTTCTCAATACAATACAACGCCCTTAATATGTTCATTTCTCAATTCAATACAACGCCCTTTAAAGTTCATTTCTCAATACAATATAACAATACAACCAAATGCTCATTTTCAATACAATTTTTACAACAAGTTCATGTTCATTTATATAATACAACACGAGTATGCTCATTTTTCAATACCATACAGCAAGTTTATGCTGATTTCTCAATACAATGATGCAGCAAGCCTCTATACAATACAACAATATTATATTTATTTCTAATACAATGCAGGATTATGTTCAATAGCAATACAATGCAACAAGCTTATGCTCATTTCTCAATACAACACAACAAGCTTATGCTCATTTCTCAATACAACACAACAAGCTTATGCTCATTTTACATTACAATACAACAAGCTTATGCTCATTTCTCAATACAACACAACAAGCTTATGCTCATTTTACAATACAATACAACAAGTTTATGTCCATTTATCAATAAAAGTAACAAACTGACTATCGGAGGGGTGGTACGCTCTAGTTAGGGTGGGGAATGATGCGCTGTGATCTGAAATAATATAATATTCTAAAGTGGGGGGATATGCTCACAACTGGGCAAATTATAATTTTCTTTGGGGATAATTATATTCAAATATATTGCGTTTCAATTTGGCAGTGCATCGTAAGCCTATTTGGCTGGCTGTAAAATGTGATACTAATAACTGGCCATTGTGAGAATGATACGTTTCTGTGGGCAGAAATATGACAACTAACCGTTGGACGGATGATACGCTCCGTTGGGGAACGGATCAGACTGTCTAAACTGGGCAACAAGTTGATTTGTCTGTCTTACGACAGTAACTTCGTCGGTTATTCTTCATGTTAAAGCGCATATATTTTTATCTTTAGGGGTGTTCTTAACATATTGTTAAGTGGTAAATTTACAAATGCCTAGTCAAACTGAATTTTTTTTTTTTTCATAACGATTTGTCTATCGTTAAGTAAACAATTTTCGGGTGATAAAATTAATGCATATGTGAAAAAAGAATTCTAGGATTTGATCTCAAATTAGAAAGAGACAGATTTTAGACTTTATATATTTTATTTGTGTATTTTACTATTTATTTAGTTAGATGCTATTTTGCGGCTCCGGCAAAAAAGCCTCATTAGCGCTGTTTTGCCGGAGCCGGCAAAATAGCGATTTATATAGAATTTTGCTATTCTTTCGGTCTTAATTCAGATTTTTCCTTATATTAATTACGAATAGAAAGAAATGTAGAAACATACACTTTGACATGTTAATAAGAAATCTCAAAAAAAATGTGTCTTCTTTATAAAATTTATACATAAGCAAACATATTAAAATTGATATTCTAATAAAAATATCCCGTAAGTTTTGAAATTAAAAGTTACTTTATATACCCCAAAAATATGTTTTTTAAAAATATAATACATAAGTATTAAAATTGATATTCTAATTAAAATTATGATAAAAATATCCCATAGGTTTTGAAATTACAAGTAAAATTCAACAACTTCAAAATGCTTTACAAGTAAGACAAACCTGTGCATCTGGAAAAGTTTTATGACAGCATGTCCTATAAATAAATTAAAAACTTAATTGGATTTTTGAGTGCACTTTTTTCGTCCCTGCAGAAGATGATGAAATTAACAAACAGTTGAGTGTCACTTGATATGGTCCACTCAGTGGCATATAGTTTAAATCTCCAGTTATTGTCAGGTATCTATTGTCCCTTGTAAATCAATACAGTTCACTTCAATTATTAACTGTGGGAAGTTCTCAAACCTCTTTCCCAACTTTGTTTATTTTGGCACGTTTTGTAGGAACGAGTAAATTTGAGGTGAAAACACAGCCATTTTAGCCAAGATGTTGAATGACGGATAGTCTTGCAAGCCAAGTTTTTTTTACATAAGAAAACTTATTTCATTAAGTCTGAAAACAAATCTGAAATAAGACCGACAAAATAGCAAAACTCTCTATATATATATCACTAGTTTGCCGGAGCCGGCAAAATAACACCAAGGAGGCTATGTTGCTGGAGCCGGTAAAATAGCACCTAGCTATGCACTGCCTTAGTTTATCTAATTGGGGGATAGCTAGGGGAGCTGGAGGTTATATAATTTTTATAAAATGCCATTTTTATTATTTTATTTTATTTTATTTTATTTTATTTTATTTTATTTTATTTTATTTTATTTATTATTTTATTTATTTTATTTATTTTATTTTATTTTATTTTATTTTATTTTATTTTATTTTATTTTATTTTATTTTATTTTATTTTTTTTTTTTTTTTTTTTTTTTTTTATTTTTTTTTTTTTTTTTTTTTTTTTTTTTTTTTTTTAATTGGTTTTGTTTTGTTTTGTTTTGTTTTGACATTTAATTTATTCATTTTTGGAGGTATTTTTATTTATTCTATTTTGAGAGGGAACTGACTGAGTTTTAGGGAGAGTTGTCGTTATTTTTTGTATTCTCCTGTTTCCTGCGCCCACCCAAAATGGCAGATGACTGTCACAGTTGAACATGCAACAAGTTCTATGTTATATTGACTATATAACTTAACTATCAATGATTTGAATTAATCGATAACCAGAAATTATTCACAATTCGTAAACATTACATTTTAAAACAAGTTGAAGGTACAAAAGACGTGAGAAAAATGAACTGATTTAACTCGAATATATATCGCACCCATTTTAGTGACCTCATATTATCCTGGGGATTTAAATTGTGATAGACAAGTCCAGTCAAAGGCATCTGACCACAGCCTGTAATCACTGACCATGAGGGAATACAAAGTTGTTGTTTTAGGCAGTGGTGGTGTAGGGAAGAGTGCACTAACAGTTAAATTTGTAAGTGGGACTTTCATGGAAAAATATGATCCAACTATTGAAGATTTCTACAGAAAAGAAATAGAAGTGGATTCAGCACCATCAGTGCTAGAAATTCTTGATACCGCAGGAACAGAACAATTTGCATCCATGCGAGATCTGTATATTAAAAATGGACAAGGTTTTGTTATTGTTTACAGCATAACAAGTTTACAAACATTTCAGGACATAAAAACAATGAAAGAACAAATACAGAGGGTGAAAGGCGTTGATGATATACCAATGATATTAGTTGGGAATAAAGCTGACTTAGATCATCAAAGAGAAGTGCCGTCAAGTGAAGGTGCTTCATTATCTCTTACGTGGGGGTGTCCCTTCACAGAGACATCAGCCAAAGTTACACAAAATGTAAATGAAGTCTTTATTGAAATAGTGAGAGAAATGAACACTAGTCCTGTTAAAGAAAAAAAAGGCTGCTGTGTGATAGTATGAAAATAAGGTTTGTACAAGTACATATGAAGAGTCAGAATGAAAGAATGGTACATTATCATTCTTGTTTTTGAAATGTTTAACTGTAGGGATATGGTGTATTAATCCATGACACAAAAAAAAAAAACCCATACATGTAGGGATATGGTGTATTAATCCATGATACAAAAAAAAAAAAAAACCCATACAAGCACTCTACAAAACCATAACCTTAGGATTGTTCAAAGCTTCCATTTGCGTCTATTTGGGTTGCTTGCACAATTTTGTCAATAATGGGGAACTACATGTATACATGTACATGTATATATACAATGTACAATTGTCATGCAAGTAGGAGGTTTAGTTAGCTACATGTATAAAACCAGGTTTAACCCACCATTTTCTTCTGAAAATGCCTGTACCAAGTCAGGACTATGAATGTTGTTTTCCAGTTGTTCCATTAGCATGGTTAGTTGAGAAAGTCAGTTTTTATGGACTTTCCTCTTTTAATTTTATACCTTTGAGTTTGGGTATTTTTGTTATATTTTCATGATTTTTTTGCTGTTCTTTATCATCAAAACATGCAAAAGTTACAGTGTGACCAAGACGTCATAAAAAGCAAATACTTCGCTTCAAGTTCAAGACAGCTGGTACATTACACATGTTACATGTACATGAAACACTATTTTAGGGGAATTTTTGGCTAGATGTATTGAAGAACACACTAACAGAGGTGGGATAATATCACAAATTACAGACTATAACAGACAAAGAAATCTAAAAAAAGTACTGCCGTGATTAACCCAACAAATCTCATTGTTAGAGACATTGTACATGTATTATACATGTTACATATGCAGTAACAATCAGTGTTTTAGTACTGACATAACAGGGGTGTGGAAATATTTGTTGTGACCACTTGTCCCTGGGCAAGTAAAATTGTAAATTTTACTTGTCCGGAAGAAAAGTTACTTGCCCTGATTTCTTAATGAATTTGGAATGAAGAAGATGTATTTTACTGTAAACGTGTATGTTTCTCAAACAGTTTTGAAACACAATGGAAATGGTATTCATAGTCTTTGTTTGTATATTAGAATGATAAAAAGATAAGTGGAGTATAGACCACTATGAGCTAGAAATCAACCAAAAAAACAGCTCTAATTCTAAATTAAAGAATCTAGAGGCCAATATTGCAATGTTTTTCAATGCTAGCTTACATGAACCTGGGAGATTATATCATGGCTTATATTTTCTTCACTGTGAGCCAGTGCGAAGATTTAAAGTTAATGAAGGGATGAAAACCAAATAATTGATGAATTATTGAGTTGTTGTTTGCACCTCTCCTTTTACCCCCCAAAGAACTTTTGGTGAACCAATTGTAAATTTGAGATTTATTTTAGATACCTAAGCGAAATCAACATTTTATAGAACTTCGAAATCCTCTGTTCCTTTTTATTTTTTCATGATATTTGCGCTTTGCCGCCTCTGACTTCCGTTTCTTGTAAAAACCAAGTTCTATGCTCAACAATTTTATTTTTTTATGAGGCTCCTCTTTTCCGTTGGTCAAATTTCGAGCAATGACCTATCTTAAGATGCTTATCCAACTCGACTGGTCATTTAGTTTTCATTCTTGAAAAAATTTAAGTCTTCAAAATTAATAATGACCATTTCCGGTGTACCGTTGCTATAACCTAATCAACGATCCCGGATCAATGGGAAAAAAATCACAGAATATGAATGAAACCAGGGTCGGCATACCATGCATACCCAATTTTTTTGTTTGATAATCGATCTTTTTCTTGATCATTGATGGTGTTTTTACTAAAACATGTTGTTTTCATCTTGTTATTAATGATATTTTTTCTACTTTTTTGAATGGATTTTAGGGACTTTTCTATATGATTATATAAATCAACAATGTCAAGCATAATTTTTTTACTTGTCCACGGGCAACAAAGACACAAAAAATTGCTTGTCCGGTCGGTCAACTGTACGAGGTGGGCGAGTCGGGCATAGCATTTCCACACCCCTGATTGACTTTGAAAATTTTGCTAAGTTAACATGTATTACATTTGTACATGTAGTTTGTGATTAGGTCAGTTCAAGGGGAACCATTTAGGGTAGGCAAATGTTAATTGGTATTCAGTTGTATAAGCATTAGCACATCTCATTAACATGGAGAATATTTGGCCCCGCCCCCTCAGTCATGGTCTATCGACTTACAAACTTTTGCTTAGTTTACATGTATTAGTTTGTGATTAGATCAGTTTAAGATGGACTGCTAATGTTAATTCAATGATATTTGGTATGCAAATTTATTGGCATTTGCAAGTATCGTTTCCATGGAGATTATATGGCCCCACCCCCTCTTCATGGTTCATTGCATTGACTTTGAAACTTTTACATAGTTTACAAGTTAATGTTTGTGTTTAGGTTTGTTTAAAGGAACGACTTATAATAAGTCAATGGTATTTGGTATGCAGTTGTATTACCTTTGGCACATCTCATTTACATGGAGATTATTTAGCCATGTACCTCAGTCATGGTTCATTGACTTTGAACATTTGCATAACTTATGAATAGATATAAGAAGATGTTAAAGTATTGCTATTTTAATTTCAACATTTGCTTAATCAAAATTACAAAAGGGCGAGACATATCTCTGTGATAACAGTTTATTGACTTACATGTATCTGAAAATTTCACACTGAATTTAGAATTAACAAAAAACACTTAAGAAGGAATTAATTTGTTGAAATAGTTAAAGTTTTGCTTTCCTCACTTTTATAAGCATGATAAGGCATAGTTTCAAAACTTTGAATAATGCATTTATTGTATTATTTGTTTTGCAGTTTTCATAATATATTTTCCTGTTTCTTATATTTGTCTTGTATCCTACTCTGTTGCTTTTTAGCTCACCTGGCCCTTTTAAGTGAGCTTTTCTCATCACTTGGCGTCCGTCGTCGTCTGTTAACTTTTACAAAAATCTTCTCCTCTGAAACTACTGGGCCAAATAAAACCAAACTTAGCCTAAATCATTGTTAGGGTACATGTATCTAGTTTAAAAAATATATCCAAATTGGCAATGACCCCGCCAATCAACCAAGATGGCTGCCATGGCTAAAAATAGAACATGGGGGTAAAATACAGCAAAATTGTTCAGCAAAGTAAGATCTACAAATAAGTCAAACATGACCAAAATTGTCTATTGACCCCATAAAGAGTTGTTGCCCTTTAAAGTCAATTTTCACAATTTTTCGTAAATTTTTGTAATCTTTTAAAAAAATCTTCTCCTCTGAAACAACTGGGCCAAATTAAACCAAACTTGGCCTAAATCATTGTTAGGGTATCTAGTTTTCAAAATATATCCATGACCCCGCCCATCAACCAAGATGGCCACCATGGCTAAAAATAGAACATGGGGGTAAAATGCAGTTTTCGGCTTATATCTCTGAAACTAGAGCATTAAGAGCAAATCTGACATGGGGTAAAAATGTTCATCAGGTCAAGATCTATCTGCCCTGAAATTTTCAGACGCATCAGACAACCCATTGTTGGGTTGCTGCCCCTGAATTGGTCATTTTAAGGAAATTTTGCAGCTTTTATGGCCCTGCAACAAAGTTGTTGGGGCCATATAGTTTTACCCTTGTTCATCATTCTGTCATTCCATCATTCCATCATTCCCTCATTCTGTCATTCCATCATTCCGCAACAAATCATTATTCTCAATTTTTTCTAAATGCCTTCAGATATTGGGCAGATTTTTGGTATGTGAGTAAACCATGCTGAGTTACAGATCAAGATTAAGTTTCGTTCTGCTGTGCTAATCTTTGAGGAAATTACGGGCTTTGGACTTTAATAAATTGTTGAAAATCACATTTATACAGACTTTTTTAGCTCACCTGGCCCAAAGGGCCAAGTGAGCTTTTCTCATCACTTGGCGTCCATCGTCTGTTAACTTTTACAAAAATCTTCTCCTCTGAAACTACTAAGACAAATTTAACCAAACTTGGCCACAATCATCATTGGGGTATCTAGTTTAAAAAATGTGTCCGGTGACCCGGCCAACCAACCAAGATGGCCGCCATGGCTAAAAATAGAACATAGGGGTAAAATGTAGATTTGGCTTATATCTCTGAAACCAAAGCATTTAGAGCAAATCTGACTTGGGGTAAAATTGTTTATCAGGTCAAGATCTATCTGCCCTGAAATTTTCAGATGAATCGGACAACCCGTTGTTGGGTTGCTGCCCCTGATTTGGTAATTTTAAGGAAATTTTGCCATTTTTGGTTATCTTGAATATTATTATCACTAGGAAAACCAAACATCGAATTCGCCCACTTACTACCGATAATGCCGAGCAAAACGCTAATATTATTGACTAGAGCTATTATTATTGACTAGATCGATTTTCTAGACATTCTGCACCTGTATTGGATTTCGTATTTTAAATTAGCTGTCTGGCGCTATTTTTCGCTTTCCGTTCGGCAGATTAGACTTTTCCCTTTAATCCCTCTGATACCATCAGATAACGACGACCCTTTAACAGTATGATTAATTTTAAAGAAGACCTCGAGCTCTCGAGTTATTTACGTTGTTCTAAAGTTATATAACGTAATAAATAATATACACATCTAAATAATGCATTTAAAATAAAATTTTCAAATAGGGAAATATAATAATTATTGCATCTGTCGCTTATTAGGATGGTAAATACCTTATTGAATTTCTTTTAATCAATCTATGAAATTGACATTCCATATCAATTGAACTCGTTTGGGTTCATCTGCACACATGAACGATTTTTCACTTATTGCCACTTGTCAATCAACTTTAACTTTATTACCATCAAAGGATACCTTTATCAGTAGGGAGGGGTAATATCGATCTAAATGTCAATCAATAAGGAGTAATACATTGACAGCCACTTGATATCTAATTTATGTTTTAGATTGCTAGAATAAAGGAGGGGGCTAAGTGAAGCTTATGGTTCATATACATGTACCAGTCTATTTGTTATATTCCAGTGTTTTTGTCAGACATTTAATTAACATTGTTATTACAACCAGTTCATATTTTCCCAAGAGAATAACCAATCTCCCCACATATATTAGTGATATAATATCATGCAATAACAGTCTAAATTTCGATGAGTCTATTTATCTAAGGGGACCATTAATTTGATATTCAGGGGTGAAGGGTAGGATTTTTTCAGTATTACATTAATGTTTTAAACTGTTGTTACACATGATGATATTTAATTTTAGTATACAGCTATTAAAATTAGTTCGATTTATTACAGAATTGGTGTAAGAAATTAATTTTTTTAATGAAGTTTTAAAAATCATGTATATCATTTCAAATGTGGAAATCGTTAACACGTGCAAAATAAATGTGTTGCGGACATCAGCAGTGGCGGATCCAGAACTTTTCATAAGGGGTGGGGCGCTGACTGACATAAAGGGGGGCTCCAGTCATGCTTCAGTAATTCCCTGTATAGTCAACCAAATTTTCCCCACCCACTGGTTCCACCTATGATCAGTTTACAACGAGCCTTTGAATGGCGGGAAGAGATTACAATTAAGTGAACTAGTTCAAGGGTTAAAATGAGATTAGTGTGTATTGATCGGCATGTATTATTAAACTCTAAGCCTGTGGGGAAGGATTGAGAATAAATATTTAGGACCAGGAAAAAATAATCATTAAAATGAAACGTATTTTTGAAAGCTACAGAATGTTTGTCTGCCAATCATTCAACATTACGATTTTTTAATAAACATTTTAAAAATGTAACGACTTGACCTGCGGCGTGAAATGAGTATGTGCACTGAGGAAATATGCGAGTGATAGCTATATTATAGATAGAGATAGACTGTAAACAGCAATAATGTTCAGCAAAGTAAGATCTACAAATAAGTCAACTTGACCAAAATGGTCAGTTGACCCCTTAAGGAGTTATTGCCCTTTACAGTCAATTTTAACCATTTTCAATTTTGTAATCTTTACAAAATTTTTCCTCTGAAACTTCTTAGACAAATTAAACCAAACTTGTCCACAATCATCATTAGGGTATGTAGTTTAAAATATTTGTCCGATGACCCTACCATGAACCAAGATGGCCGACATGGCTAAAAAATAGTACATAGGGTAAAATGCAGTTTTTGGCTCATATCTCTGAAACCAAAGCATTTAGAGCAAATCTGACGAGGATAAAATTGTTCTTTAGGTCAAGATCTATCTGCCCTGAAATTTTCAAACCAATCAGGCAACACGTTGTTGGGTTGCTGCCCCTGAATTGGTAATTTTAAGAAAATTTTTCAGCTTTTGGTTATTATCATGATTATTTTGAATATTATTATAGACAGAGATAAACTGTAAGCAGCAATAATGTACAGCAAAGTAAGATCTACAAATAAGTCACATGACCAAAATTGTCAATTGACCCCTTAAGGAGTTATTGCTCTTTATAGTCAATTTTTTACAATTTTCATAAATTTTGTTAATTTTTGTAAATTTTTACAAAATATTTTCCACTGTAACTACTGGGCCAAGTTCATTATAGATAGAGATAATTGTAAGCAGCAAGAATGTTCAGTAAAGTAAGATCTACAAACACATCACCATCACCAAAACACAATTTTGTCATGAATCCATCTGTGTCCTTTGTTTAATATGCACATAGACCAAGGTGAGCGACACAGGCTCTTTAGAGCCTCTAGTTTCTAAATGCCTTCAGATGTTGGGCTGATTTTTGGTATGTGAGTTAACCATGATGTGTTACAGATCAAGTTTAAGTTTCGTTCCACTCTGCTAATTTTTTGCCGAAATTACAGGCTTTGGATTTTGATAAATTGTTGAAAATCACAGTTCTACAGACTTTTTTTCTAAACGCCTTCAGATATTGGGCTGATTTTTGGTATGTGAGTTAAGCATGATAAGTTACAGATCAAGTTTAAGTTTCGTTCCACTCTGCTAATTTTTTGCCGAAATTACAGGCTTTGGATTTTGATAAATTGTTGAAAACACAGTTATACAGACTTTTTTCTAAACGCCTTCAGATATTGGGCAGATTTTTGGTATGTGAGATGACCATGCTGAGTTACAGATCAAGTTTAAGTTTCGTTCTGCTCTGCTAATTTTTTAGAAATTACGGACTTTGGACTTTGATAAATTGTTTAAAATCACAGTTATCAGGTTATACAGACTTTTTTTCTAAACGCCTTCAGATATTGGGCTGATTTTTGGTATGTGAGATGACCATGCTGAGTTACAGATCAAGTTTAAGTTTCGTTCTGCTCTGCTAATTTTTTAGAAATTATGGGCTTTGGACTTTGATAAATTGTTTAAAATCACAGTTATACAGACTTTTTTTGTAAACGCCTTCAGATATTGGGCTGATTTTGGTATGTGAGTTAAGCATGATAAGTTACAGATCAAGTTTAAGTTTCCTTCCGCTCTGCTAATTTTTGCCGAAATTTCAGGCTTTGGATTTTGATAAATTGTTGAAAATCACAGTTATACAGACTTTTTTTGTAAACGCCTTCAGATATTGGGCTGATTTTTGGTATGTGAGTTAAGCATGATAAGTTACAGATCTAGTTTAAGTTTCGTTCCGCTCTGCTAATTTTTGCCGAAATTTCAGCCTTTGGATTTTGATAAATTGTTGAAAACACAGTTATACAGACTTTTTTCTAAACGCCTTCAGATATTGGGCTGATTTTTAGTATGTGAGTTAACTATGATGAGTTACATATCAAGTTTAAGTTTCTTTCCCCTCTGCTTATTTTTGCTGAAATTACAGGCTTTGGATTTTGATAAATTGTTGAAAATCACAGTTACAAATGTATATGGGTTTTTTTTCTAAACGCCTTCATGCACCAGATATTGGGCTGATTTTTGGTATGTGAGTTAACCATGATGTGTTACAGATCAAGTTTAAGTTTCGTTCTGCTCTGCTGATATTTGCCGTAATTACGGATTTTGAACTTTGAAAATTGTTGAAAATGACAGTTAAACAGACTTTTTTACTATATGCCTTCAGATTTGCACTGATTTTTGATATGTTAGTCTACCATGATGAGTTACACATCAAGTTTATGTTTTGTTCCGCTATGCTCATATTTTCATGTTGTTTCAACACATCTTCAGTACATCCACTTCCTGTTTGCTGATAGTTTGAAATTGAACTACTCATTGAGCAAGGAAATTTTTCATCAAACTATTATTGGTCTTGAGAGCTGGATACTATCCATGCATGTTTGTGTCCACATGTGTTGTTGAAGTTGCAGATTTTAAAACTTTTTGAGACGGGGCCATTCGTGTCGTTCCGACACATCTAGTTGGTTATTATCTTGAATATTATAATAGATAGAGATAAACTGTAAACAGCAAAATTGTTCAGCAAAGTAATATCTACAAATAAGTCAACATGATCAAAATTGTCAATTGACTACATAAGGAGTTATTGCCCTTTAAATTCAAATTTTCACAATTTTTTGTAAATTTTTGTAATCTTTACAAAAATCTTCTCCTCTGAAACTACTGGGCCAAATTAAACCAAACTTGGCCTAAATCATCCTTAGGGTATCTAGTTTAAAAAATATATCCGATGACCCCGCCCATCACCCTACATGGCCGACATGTCTAAAAATAGAACGTAGGGGTAAAATGCAAGTTTTGTCTTATTATTTTGTGAACCATTATAAATAGAGAAAATTTGAAAGGAGCAAAAATGTTCAGAAGGATGAGCTCTACCAATTGTCCATACACATCAAAACTGTCAGACAAATTCTTATTGGATTTACTGCCCATAAATGACAAATTTTACCTTCTTTTTTTTTCATTTTTGCCTATTATTATGAAAACTATGATATTTAGAGAGAAACATTTTTTTTCTGTTATGCCTTATATGATTTAAATTATAATAGATAAATAGACACTTTAAATCGCAAAAAGGATCAGCAAGGCAACATCTATTAAAAAGTCAAATTTTGCCGATATAGTTCGTAGACTGTCACTCTTCATAGGAGTGATTGCTCTTAAATAAGGATTTTTTTACCCTCTTTTGTATTTTGAGCAAAAACTAAGGAAGATAGAGAGAAACTTAATTATAAAAGATCAGTAATACAAGATCAACAAAATAGAGATTTTTGTCATGAAGTCTATTGTCGTCTACAATGTTGGAGAGTGTCCTTTTTAAGATATGCACATATACTAAGGTGAGCGACACAGGCTCTTTAGAGCCTCTAGTTTTCATTGAAAACATACCATTGATGTATATTTTCCAGAATTTACCATAACGTTATGGAAAGGCATGCGATAATAACCAGAAGCAAGTACGGTATTAAATTTTTCATATCAGCCTGCTTGCACCATTTCGGAAAATATGGAATTTACTAAATTAAATGCTATTTTCATACTGTAAAAATTACAAGTTATTTACTCAAAGTATATGCTAGACAATAATATATCAGACAGTTGTTATTACAAAAGAAATATACTTGTTATTTGCTAGATTGTTGTCAACTTGTCAACCTGTAATAAAAGATGTTTGTCAAGTATTAGCTATAATAAAACTTTCCAGATAAGTTAAAATGTCTGCAAATCTTCTGTAATGATGTAGGATCAACATGATCAAGTAACCAAATTATCCAAGTTTGGTAATACATGAATAATTTTTGTATTATTTATATATAATAACTGTGTAACATGTATTACAGAAAGTTCTTAACTACATGTATTTGCAATGTACAACATATATGTACATTCTACATATAATGACTAATGTGTGCTATTTCTTTATTTCTCTCCACACCGTGCATGGCCACTTCAAGTAGTTGCTCAGAAACTTTAATACGGTTTTGCTTAAAAATATAAGCTACTTCTAGGTTCATTCTTTTTAATAGTGCAATGAATCTTTCCAGCATATATAGTCATGGCCTTTTCAAATAATTTGTATTTTAACTATATGTACTAAAACACCTAAAACACTATTAGCTTGTCTAAAAAAATGTCACCCTAGCATTTGCGATGATGAAAATAGGGGTTAAAATGGTTTGCACACACTGAAACAACAAGATAGCTACATGTAGTTCATGAAACAAATATTTATAGATCCACAGAATTACTGAATTAATCCTTAACTGGGATCGTAACTGAGCATTATCATGGGCTACACTTTTTTGCTATATATATTACATGTACAATGTATATATACATTTATAACTGATATGTGTTATTACAGCTTGAATCAACAACTTAATAAAGAAAGAGGAAATGGACTTGATGATATTTATTCGTTAAATAATCAAGAATTCTCTAAATATACTGCCGAAATTTACCCACAGGAACTTACCTGAAATAAATCAAATATTAACAGCAATAAGTGTCCTTTCCTAGATTTAGATATTTCAGTTTTACACCAGAAACTCTACACAAAAATTTACAACAAAAGGGATGATTTTTCTTTCCCTATTGTTAATTTTCCTTTTTTGGACGGTGATGTTCCTCTTGCGCCATCTTATGGTGTTTTTATATATCCCAACTCGTTCTCTCTGTAGTGATGTTTTGAATTTTAATGAGCGTAATCTATGTATTACTGGTAAATTATTAAGTCAGGGATTTGTTACCACAAATTACTTAAAACCTTTACTAAATTCTTCCATAGATACAAAGATTTGGTTTGCAAGTTTGGCTGTACCTGTAAAAACTTATTTCAGACGGAATAGCACATCCTAAATTTTACGGTGATGTTGTTTACCGAGCCAAGAAATTTATATACAATCCGGGTAAACTTATCAATCCTTTAAATAAACTTATTCTAAAAGGTTACCAATTCAGCACTGTAATTAGATCGTTGAATATTGTTTTTTTTTTGTTTTGTTATTATACGACTGCAAAAAGTTTTTGTGGTCGTATATTGGTATGACGTTGATGTCGTCGTCGTCGTCCGAAGACACATTGGTTTTCGCACTCTAACTTTAGTTTAAGTAAATGGATCTCTAGGAAATTTTACCATAAGGTTCAATACCACAAAAGGAAGGTTGGGATTGATTTTGGGGTTTTGGTACCAACAGTTAAGGAATTAGGGGCCAAAAGGGCCAAAATAAGCATTTTGTAACTTCCAGACAATAACTTGTGTGTAAGTGTATGGATCTCTCTGACATTGTACCACAAGGTTCCATATCACAAAGGGAATGCTGGGATTGATTTTGGGATAATTGCCTCAAAATTTTAGGAATTAGGGGCCAAAAAGGGCAAAAATAAGCATTTTCTAGTTTCAGGACAATAACTTGTGTGTAAGTGTATGGATCTTTCTGAAATTGTACTACAAGGTTCCATATCACAAAGGAAAGCTGGAATTGAGTTTGGGGTAATTGCCCTAAACGTTTAGGAATTAGGGGCCAAAAGGGGCCAAAATAAGCATTTTCTAGTTTCCAGACAATAACTTGTGTTTAAGTGTATGGATCTCTCTGAAATTGTACTGCAAGGTACCATACCTCATTGAAGGCTGGGATTGAGTTTGGGGTGATGAATCATAAGGGGTTCAAAATTGGGGGATTTTTTCCCCTTTTCTTCCTTTTCTTCCTTTTTTTTTTTCTTTAAAATTTTCCATCTTAAGTTGGTTATTTCTGATTTATATTTAAAAGCAAATAATAATGATATGGCAGGAGATACACACCAAACAGGATGTGTAAATTATTATATAAGAAGTATTGTGCAATAGCAAGAAATTTTCAATTGCACAGTATTGCGCAATAGCAAGAAATCTTCAATTGCACAGTATTGCGCAATAGCAAGAAATATCCAATAGCACAATATTGCACAATAGGAAGAAATTGTCAGTTGTACAGTATTGCACAATAGCAAGAAATATTCAATTGCACAGTATTGCGCAATTGCAAGAAATATTTAATTGCACAGTATTGTGCAAAAGAAGATACTTTGTATAAATTGCTTATTTCTTGACCAATTTCAATGGGGTTTTATTCTTGAATTCTTGGGGTTCTCTAATATGCTGAATCTAACCGTGTATTAAGTTTTTGGATTTTGGGCCCGTTTTAAATTGGTCCACATTGAGGTCCAAAGGGTCCAAAATTAAACTTTGTTTGATTTCATCAAAATTGAATTATTGGGGTTCTTTGATATGCGAATCTAACCGTGTATTTAGATTCTTAATTTTTGGTCCCATTTTCAAATTGGTCTACATTAAGGTCCAAAGGGTCCAAAATTAAACTTAGTTTGATTTTAACAAAATTGAATTCTTAGGGTTCTTTGATATGCTGAATCTAATCATGTATTTAGATTTTTGATTATGGGCCCAGTTTTCAAGTTGGTCCAAATTGGGGTCCAAAATTAAACTTTGTTTGATTTCAACAAAATTGAATATATGGGGTTCTTTGATATGCTGAATCTAACCATGTAATTAGATTCTTAATTTTTGGTCCCGTTTTCAAATTGGTCTACATTAAGGTCCAAAGGGTCCAAAATTAAACTTAATTTGATTTTAACAAAATTGAATTCTTAGGGTTTTTGATATGCTGAATCTAAACATGTCTTTAAATTTTTGATTATGGGGACAGTTTTCAAGTTGGTCCAAATCGGGTCCAAAATTAAACTTTGTTTGATTTCAACAAAATTGAATATATTGGGTTCTTTGATATGCTGAATCTAACCATGTATTTAGATTTTTGATTTTTGGGCCCCATTATCAACTTTGTCCACATTGAGGTCAAAAGGGTCCAAAATTAAACTTTGTTTGATTTCAACAAAATTGAATATATGGGGTTCTTTGATATGCTGAATCTAACCGTGTATTTAGATTCTTAATTTTTGGTCCCGTTTTCAAATTGGTCTACATTAAGGTCCAAAGGGTCCAAAATTAAACTTAGTTTGATTTTAACAAAATTGAATTCTTAGGGTTCTTTGATATGCTGAATCTAATCATGTATTTAGATTTTTGATTATGGGCCCAGTTTTCAAGTTGGTCCAAATTAGTCCAAAATTCAACTTTGTTTGATTTCAACAAAATTGAATATATGGGGTTCTTTGATATGCTGAATCTAACCATGTATTTAGATTCTTAATTTTGGTCCCGTTTTCAAATTGGTCTACATTAAGGTCCAAAGGGTCCAAAATTAAACTTAATTTGATTTTAACAAAATTGAATTCTTAGGGTTCTTTGATATGCTGAGTCTAAACATGTCTTTAAATTTTGATTATGGGCCCAGTTTTCAAGTTGGTCCAAGTCGGGTCCAAAATTAAACTTTGTTTGATTTCAACAAAATTGAATATATTGGGTTCTTTGATATGCTGAATCTAACCATGTATTTAGATGTTTGATTTTTCGGCCCGTTATCAACTTTGTCCACATTGAGGTCAAAAGGGTCCAGAATTAAACTTTGTTTGATTTCAACAAAATTGAATATATGGGGTTCTTTGATATGCTGAATCTAACCATGTATTTAGATTTTTGATTTTTGGGCCCGTTATCAACTTTGTCCACATTGAGGTCAAAAGGGTCCAAAATTAAACTTTGTTTGATTTCATCAAAATTGAACTCTTAGGGTTCTTTGATATGCTGAATCTAACCATGTATTTAGATTTTGGATATTGGACCATAATAGGTGAATGTCCAATTTAAAATTTTTAAGTTCTTAGACCACATTCATTCTGTGTCAGAAACCTATGCTGTGTCAAATAGTCAATCACAATCCAAATTCAGAGCTGTATCAAGCTTGAATGTTGTGTCCATACTTGCTCCAACTGTTCAGGGTTCGACCTCTGTGGTCGATCAAGCTGCGCCCATGGAGCATTTTATCAGTAAATTAAAATCATACTAAAAAGTTTTTGTCTTGCCTGCTACGAAAGTCGCAGTATGCGAGACATAGGTATTACTATACGGTGGCAGCGGCGTAAACGATTTGTTTAAAGCTTTATATTTCAGAAGGTAGAAGACCTGGATGCTTCATACCTTGTATGCAGATACCTTATGTTACGAAGTTTCCATCTGTCAAATGCCCATTGTCCTTGACCTTATTTAGGTTCAGTGACTGCTTGAAAAAAATTACAGTTTTTTTGTCATGTGAATTTCTCATTTTAATATTATAAGTAATAAGATAACTATATTTGGTATATGGGTTCCTTGCAACGTCTACATGTCTGTCAGGGTTAACCTTACCTCGACCTCAATTCATGGATTAGTGATCAAGGTTAAAGTTATATGATTAGGTCTGTTTCTCAGGTACTACAAGCAGCAGGTCAACTATATGTAGTGTATGGAATGATTGTAAGGGGTACATGTCAGACTGGCAGGTTTCATCTGACCTCGACCTCATTTTCATGGTAACAGGTTTATTGGTCATTGTTAATTTTTTTGTGTTTTGGTTTGTTTTTCAAGTACTGTAAACAATAGGTGAACTATATTTGGTATATGGAATGATTGTAAGGTGTAATTGTCTGTCTAGCTGGTGTCATCTGACCTTGACCTCATTTTCATGGTTCATTGGTCATGTTAAGTTTTTGTGTTTTGGTCTGCATTTCAAGTACTATAAGCATTAGGTCAACTATATTTGGTTTATGGAATGATTGTAATGTGTACATGTCTGTCTAGCAGGTGTCATCTGACCTTGACCTCATTTTCATGGTTCATTGGTCAATGTTAAGTTTTTGTGTTTTGGTCTATTTTTCAAATACTAATGGCAATAGGTCAACTATTATTGGTGTATGGAATGATTGTAAGTTGTAAATGTCTGTCTAGCCGGTATCATCTGACCTTGACCTCATTTTCATGGATCATTGATTAATGTTAAGTTTTTGTGTTTTGGTCTGTTTTTCAATTACCATAAGCAATGGGTCAACTATATTTGGTGTATGGAATAATTGTAAGGTGAACATGTCTGTGTGAAAGTTTTTATCTGACCTTGACCTCATTGTCATCTTTTAAATTGTTAAGTTTATGTGATACTTGTAATAAAACCTTTATCTTTAAGACTTTCAACATAAAATCAATGGTCAGTAAAACAGGCGAGACATTTCAGCGTGTACACTCTTGTGTTATACACATATGCACTTTAATGGTACTGCAGTCTGTCGATACCTTTATTTTGGCATTGCACAAGGTCATGTTTTTCTCTGACTGTTAATGATGTCTTAGCTTTACACTAAATCCATTGGATGTTGGATGTGTACTGATTGATATTTTAGTCTTAGATACATGAATTTTATTTATTAGTTGTTATTAGCTTTGAACTAGCTGTCAGTAACTGCGAGTACTCTCAGATCTGTACTTAGTGTCCTTTTTGTTGTTAGGGATGAGGGATGTTTTATTATAAATTAGGCCGTTAATTTTCTCAATTGAATTGTTTCATATTTTTCATGACGGGGCCTTTTGAAGCCGACTATACGGTATGAGTTTTTCTCATTGTTGAAGGCCGTACTGTTGCCTATAATTGCTTACATCCACTTTATTTGAACTTTGGTGGATAGTTGTCTCATTGGCAATCATACCTCATCTCCTTATTTTTATAAACATGAAGCACTTTGAGATTTTTGTAAGATTGCCTTTTTTACGTGTTTCCTATCAGGATTTCCTTTAAAGAGAGGCTTGCTACCTACAAGGAAGCTACTTAACAAAGGTTTTTAATGATAAAGTGGAAATCATCTACAATGTAGTAAAAGATTTTAAGGTTGTAATTGTAACAGGTGAACATTTCAGAATTTCTGTGAAGACCACAAAATGTATTTACATGTAATTTAAAATGTATGACAGACTCTGTGTTTCATAGTTTTACTACTGGGCTGGGTTTCAAATGTCAATAATTAACATTAAATTGTAAGTGATACATGTTATTGAAAGGAAAGCATATAAGTAGCAAAATAAGATCTACATGTAAGTAGAATTTACAAAAATTGACAATTCAGAGTACACCTAACAAAGTTCATTTACATTGTGCAGTGACCATGTAGCATCTTGGTAAACAGAGAATTTGAAGTACCATCATTTTTCTAGAAATTAAGGCATCACATCCATAACATAATCTATAAGAAAATCATATCAGATTAATGTTAAGCATCACATTACCATGATGCTTAAAGGCCTTGGTGAGAACACTGCAATCGACTCACATTGCCATTCAATGACAAATTAATTATTCTCCCATTTTTTTGTGTACAAAATATTGCTTATTTGTTAAAAACTAATATCATAAATATAGACAAGAGAAATTGTATCCTACAAAAATGATCAGCAAGATAAGATCTTCAAAAAATCACCAAAATTTTTACCTATTTTTGGCTCTTTGGTGGAATTTAACACAACTGAATTTGTGGATCAACTTGTACTGAATTTAAAGATGTACTGCCCCTAAATAAAAAACATATTATGTATTTTTGTGTTTTATCTTAAAAACTTTAGAAAGGGTAAACAGTAAGACAAATTTGTGTTAGAAATTAAAGTGCAATATAATTATTAAATAGAAACAGTTAATTTACTCCTGATCTAAGGGTTATTATCCTTAAATGACTTGTCACTTGACCATTTTTGATGATATTTATGAACACAAAAAAAATTACCATTCCTCAAGCAACTGGAAATACTTAGCCACCCCACCACTGAGGCCCCTGAATACGGAAGAGGTCATCAAGTAATTGAAGTGTCCATGGGAGAAGGTTGAATATGGGAAAAGTTACCAAGTTATTGGTAAGAGGAGGAGGTTGAACGTGGGAGAAATCATCAAGTAATAAGCTGTTTCAGAATATAATGAATTTTGGGTAATATTTTCAAAAGCGTACACCAAAACATTGTGACAGGCTTACAATGTCCTAAACAGTGGGAATTCAACCAATGATGTGATGTAATTTACATTTGGGGTATGAACAATGAAATTACCCATAATGCCTTAGACTTTGAAACACCCGTTTGGAGAGGGAGAAGGTCGAATAATCAACACTTTCATGTACATTGTATTGGAGAGGAAAGGTCGAATTTTGGAGAAACCTTTAACATGTTTAAGTTACAGGAGAGGGGAGAAAGGTTGAATTTTGGACATGTCATCAACTTATTTGAGGAGAAGGTTGAATATTGGAGAGTGGAAATGTGTATTATTATAATAATCTATACTACTAAAGGAAGAGACCAATTTCATTGAGTCGCAACTCCTCTGAAACCATACAAAGTCAGAAATATTTGTGATATGATGTATAAATGTAGTGTTTTGTACTTCCTAAATTTGTCTATGAAACAATCTTTTTTCCACAGAAAACGCCAATTTTTGAGAAAATATCCAAATTTGGAGACTGTTATCGATCTGTGTCTTATACACTTTAGCACATGCTCAGTTGACGTACTGCCCGCGAAATTTAAAAACTCCTTGTTTCAACACTTGCCCAATTTCACGGGCATCTTCTAGTAATATTAATAATAACTAAAGGATGAACATAAAATAGAAGTAAACAAGTCATAAAAGGAAAGAATTTGTTTTATGCAACTTATCCATAAACATGTTAAATGGAAAATACAGTTTTGCATTGATTACAATGTAGTAATTATGAAGGAAGGATACTTGTTTTTCTTAGATTTAATTATCGAATTACAATGTATGTGTACCAGACAACTATATATTTTCTCTAATTACGTAATTTAAACTGGACTGTAGGTTAAAATAATTTGCAGGAAGTGAATTTGTTATGTAAAATTGTACTTTGTACATGTATGTCACCCAATACTTACCAGTAGGAACATGATGAAGGTACACCGGTGTTCTGTTGAATTGTTGAAGACCATACTTTGACCTATAATGGTTTACTTTTATAAATTTTGACTTGGATGGAGAGTTGTCTCATTGGCACTCATACCACATCTTCTTATATCTAATTACAAGAAACTTTAGGCTCAACTTTGTTTGTATTATTCATCATCCTAAAAGCATGTTGTATAGTGAAATATTTGTATAGGCTCTCACAGTATTTCTCATATTAATAGTTCTTTATCCTTGCTCTATCCAAAGGTGTTCTTTGTATGTCAGTCTGTCTTAAGCATGGGTGGGTCTCAGCATACAAATTTGGGTACAGACATCCGACTGGGGTTTAAAACCAACACTGTTCAAATTTTACAAGGAATTATTTGAATGTGAAATAATTTTGAATTCTGAAAAACTGATAAAAATGTATGATGAAAACAAATCCAATTAAGGGGGGTTAGCATGCATGGCTAAGGGTAGTTAGTTCATACTGAAATAAAAATGAAAGTAAATTGAACCTTAGCCTACCCATACATATATTTCATAGGAAAATCATTACCTATTTATAATTATATATTTTCTAGCTGTCAGGCATACAATCTGTGACATCTTATTTAGATCTGTATACCACATATGGGATCATTCATATTAGAAAAAAGATCAGTAAAAAGATTGTATAGACATCTGCACAGAAGAGTTACAGTATATTACCCCATTGATTTATTTGAAAAAAAGTGACCCATACTTACCAGAGGCATGTCTGTGTAAACCTTTATATGGGAAGAGACCCCCTCTGGTGCATTATGTACATGTATGTCACCACAGAAACTTGTGGGATTTTTGTGTTTGTTCATAAACTCACAATCAACACAGGTATTATCATTTGATGTGTAATTTAGGTGAAAATGGAAATCGCTGTTACTTTGTATTATTGATATCAGGAGTACAAAGATGAGCCAGGTTGACAATAAAGGATCTTTTAAATGGAACCAGTAGTTCAAATACATTTGTTTTGTATTCTTAACTGTTACTGTTAGACATTGTTATATTCTGTATTTCAATTAAATCTGAATTTACCAGCATTCCAAAAATATTACTTTTCTCCAGGAATAAGAGAAATAGATTATCTGTGGAACCAGTATTGATTTTGTTTCCAACACTTGTAATTATAATGGAATGGATTCCCATACTAATTTGTTTAATTGGTTTTACAGCCTATCTTATCTATTGTTGAGGTATTCAATTAGACAAGGACTGTTATCATGAGACTTAATGGTGTAAATGTCATTGTAGATTTTAACTGTATTCCCTAATATGATTTTGTAACACATAGATATACACCAGGATTTATGAGGACTGTGTTTCACAGTGTTGTGATTGTATTGTTTTTAATTGTTCCTTTCTTCCACTGTAAATGCCATTGGATACTATAAACTTGTTGTTTTTAATGCAGTAATATATGTAATGAGTGCCAGATGAAACTTCCCTTCAAGCATAAGTTCAGAACTTAATTACCGGTTATATATTAAACTAGCAAGTTTATTTAAAAATCAAAATCGGCTATATTAATCATAATTGTTAAGTCCAGAACATTGACAAACGGTGTTGTATCTTACATTCATTAGTAAAATATGATATGATTTAACATATTTACCATGTGACCTCAGCATTTTAAATAAAATATTTGACATAAATACTATGGGACCTCCCATGGGTTATCATATATATAAAGTAAATATTGACACGGAAGATAGTCATGAAAGTAGTATACATTTGTGATTATCATTGTATTTGAGCAGAGACTTTGTCATTGATTTAAGCTCCTTCAAAAATTTCTTTCGTTTCTTGTCTTGCCTAAATCATTATGTGATCCCAGATTGCGTCCGCGGCGGTCATAGTGTTGGTCTTGTCATTGTGTCATCAACATTTAGGTTCAGTCTGTGATCATGGTGATTACAGTTCTTTTAAACATCAATATTTCAAACTTTGTAAAACATTGACAGAATGTTTTGAAACTTGGACAGGCTTATTGATCTAGAGATACATTATTATGGCATCATTTGGAGCAAAATTTTGTAAATATTTTATTGAATTTTACAAAAATTTTGACATTAGCTTCTTCATGATCGAGAAATACATGAGGCTTCTGAAGAAAATGTTCATTTTTTATGCCCCCGCCATAGCGGAGAGGGCATTAAATTTTACCCTTCAATGTCCGTCTGTACGAGTTTGCCTCAACCAAATGTTATGAAACTTATACACAATGCTTATTACCACAAAACACAGATCAAGTTTGAATTTTGATGGCGTCACTTTAACCGTTCTAGAGTTATGCCCCTTTATTAATGGAAAAATTGCAAAATTTTTAGTTTCCGTTCTATAACATAAGTTTGCCTCAACCAAATATTATGAAACTTATACACAATACTTACTACCTTATAATACAGATAAAGTGTAAATTTTGGTGGCACCACTTTAACCATTCTAGAGTTATGCCCCTTTATAAATGAAAAAAATACAAAATTTTTAGTTTCCGTTCTGTAACTTAAGTTTGCCCCGACCAAATATTATGAAACCTATACACAATACTAATTACCACAAAACTCAGATCAAGTACAAATTTGGGTAGCATCACTTTTATTTTATTGAGTTATGTCCCTTTATAATGTTGTATGCAAGCGGGGGCATCATCTGTGTCCATGGGGACACATTTTCCATTTTATACGACCGCAAAAAATTTTTGTGGTCGATATTGGTATGACGTTAGCGTCGTCGTCGTCGTCGTCCGAAGACACATTGGTTTCGCACTCTAACTTTAGTTTAAGTAAATGGATCTCTAGGAAATTTTACCATAAGGTTCAATACCACAAAAGGAAGGTTGGGATTGATTTTGGGGTTATGGTACCAACAGTTAAGGAATTAGGGGCCAAAAGGGCCAAAAATAACCGTTTTGTAACTTCCAGACAATAACTTGTGTGTAAGTGTATGGATCTCTCTGACATTGTACCACAAGGTTCCATATCACAAAGGAATGCTGGGATTGATTTTGGGGTAATTGCCTCAAAATTTTAGAATTAGGGGCCAAAAAGGGCAAAAATAAGCATTTTCTAGTTTCAGGACAATAACTTGTGTGTAAGTGTATGGATCTTTCTGAAATTGTACTACAAGGTTCCATATCACAAAGGAAAGCTGGAATTGAGTTTGGGGTAATTGCCTAAACGTTTAGGAATTAGGGGCCAAAAGGGTCAAAATAAGCATTTTCTAGTTTCCAGACAATAACTTGTGTTTAAGTGTATGGATCTCTCTGAAATTGTACTGCAAGGTACCATACCTCATTGAAGGCTGGGATTGAGTTTGGGGTGATGAATCATAAGGGGTTCAAAAATTGGGGGATTTTTTCCCCTTTTCTTCCTCCTTTTTCCTTTTTTTTTTTTTTAAATTTTCCATTTTAAGTTGGTTATTTCTGATTTATATTTAAAGCAAATAATAATGATATGGCAGGAGATACACACCAAACAGGATATGTAAATTATTATATAATAAGTATTGTGCAATAGCAAGAAATTTTCAATTGCACAGTATTGCTAATAGCAAGAAATCTTCAATTGCACAGTATTGCGCAATAGCAAGAAATATCCAATAGCACAATATTGCACAATAGGAAGAAATTGTCAATTGTACAGTATTGCACAATAGCAAGAAATATTCAATTGCACAGTATTGCGCAATTGCAAGAAATATTTAATTGCACAGTATTGTGCAAAAGAAGATTCTTTGTATAAATTGCTTATTTCTTGACCAATTTCAATGGGGTTTTATTCTTGAATTCTTGGGGTTCTTTAATATGCTGAATCTAACCGTGTATTAAGTTTTTGGATTTTGGGCCCGTTTTAAATTGGTCCACATTGAGGTCCAAAGGGTCCAAAATTAAACTTTGTTTGATTTCATCAAAATTGAATTATTGGGGTTCTTTGATATGCCGAATCTAACCGTTATTTAGATTCTTAATTTTTGTCCCGTTTTCAAATTGGTCTACATTAAGGTCCAAAGGGTCCAAAATTAAACTTAGTTTGATTTTAACAAAAATTGAATTCTTAGGGTTCTTTGATATGCTGAATCTAATCATGTATTTAGATTTTTGATTATGGGCCCAGTTTTCAAGTTGGTCCAAATTGGGGTCCAAAATTAAACTTTGTTTGATTTCAACAAAATTGAATATATGGGGTTCTTTGATATGCTGAATCTAACCATGTATTTAGATTCTTAATTTTTGGTCCTGTTTTCAAATTGGTCTACATTAAGGTCCAAAGGGTCCAAAATTAAACTTAATTTGATTTTAACAAAATTGAATTCTTAGGGTTCTTTGATATGCTGAGTCTAAATATGTCTTTAAATTTTTGATTATGGGCCCAGTTTTCAAGTTGGTCCAAATCGGGGTCCAAAATTAAACTTTGTTTGATTTCAACAAAATTGAATATATGGGGTTCTTTGATATGCTGAATCTAACCATGTATTTAGATTTTTGATTTTGGGCCCGTTATCAACTCTGTCCACATTGAGGTCAAAGGGTCCAAAATTAAACTTTGTTTGATTTCAACAAAAATGAATATATGGGGTTCTTTGATATGCTGAATCTAACCATGTATTTAGATTTTGATTTTGGGCCCCGTTATCAACTTTGTCCACATTGAGGTCAAAAGGGTCCAAAATTAACCTTTGTTTGATTTCATCAAAATTGAACTCTTAGGGTTCTTTGATATGCTGAATCTAACCATGTATTTAGATTTTGGATATTGGACCATAATAGGTGAATGTCCAATTTAAAATTTTAAGTTCTTAGACCACATTCATTCTGTGTCAGAAACCTATGCTGTGTCAAATAGTCAATCACAATCCAAATTCAGAGCTGTATCAAGCTTGAATGTTGTGTCCATACTTGCCCCAACTGTTTAGGGTTCGACCTCTGCGGTCGTATCAAGCTGCGTCCTGCGGAGCATTTTATTAAAACTATTAAACAATTACTATGGGGTAATTTACGATTTGTCGTCTTTCATATTGATTTTTTTTTTTTTAACTTTTTAAAGACATCTGTGAATACCTGTAGGTATCCACTGATGTATGTATCCACTGGTTTATTACCCTACCGCAAAATCACTACTTCAGGTGTTGGTTTCACCATATACAATAACTTTTTATAACTGTGTCAAAAAAGATGATTAGTAAACTTTTATTTTAAGTTGTACAATTCACATTATAATTAAGCATGACATTACATGTACACACTGTGGAGTTAATAATTATTGAGGCTTTAGCAAACTACAGTATAATCCTATAATCCTGAAAAATTACAAACAGCTTTTTTAGGGTAAAGATTAAAATTATGAAATCAAAAACCTTATGTAGCTGGCATGATAGGTATTTATGAGACTATGTCATTGGACATACTTGTCAAGAAAATTACATACTTGTCAGTTGTGCATGATGTATGAATCTAGTATCTGTTCTAAAAATATAAATGATAATACATTTTATATCTAATATTGGAGTTGCATGTATCTTCCTTTGGCCAGAATTGGAGTTGAACCAACTACAATTATGGACAAAGGAAGATCGTTATCTCTAATTCATAGTACACAAATGAGTTGCCTTTGTACAATACAATGTTTAATTTTTAGTTCCCACTGCAAAATGAGTGCAATCTTTACCCTTCAGTTCTCACACACACTTTGATTATATCATATTTAGATATTAAAACAAATGTTATTTAGCTGTTATATTTGTTTAACCCAACATTTTTATTTCTAATTTTATATTTTCAGATCTCATAGATGTTTTAAAATATTATAGACAATTCATTCTCATGGTCAACAGTAATTAAAGAGGTCCAATTGATTCATGGGCACAGATCAAGCTATTGGCCAACATTTTCAGTTGTCTCTCTTGAGCACAGCAAACATTTCCAGTTATCTCCCCTGAGCACAGCAAACATTTCCAGTTATCTCAGCTTTCATCTTCATATTCAACAATGTAATCATCAGCTTTGTTTCATGGTATATTAGTAAAGCAGCACACAGGATCCTGAATATTAACATGATTCTACAAGAGACAAAAATTGACAAGCATGAGTTAGATAATCATCATTTTTAAGTCAGAAATTGTAATTATCGGAGTTTTATTTTTGTATTAGAATGTAATGTATGCATGAACATGCAGTATATAAACAGTCAATGATAGACCTGTAATTTACAAATGTAAACCCTACCTTAAACCAATGTAAATGTATCATTTCTTTGTGCCACAGTTTAAACAATAGTATGTGTAATGTATTAATTTTAGGGAAAAATATTTCAGGAAGTAAAATTAAAAAATGTTTGCTTGTTTTTGGACAGTGACAAAGTGCTTTATAGTCTGTTTCAAAACCATTCATGTTTTTTATACGACCGCAAAAAATTTGGGCGGTCGTATATTGGTATGACGTTGTCGTCGACGACGTCCGAAGACACATTGGTTTTCACACAATAACTTTAGTTTAAGTGAATGGATCTCTATGAAATTTTACCATAAGGTTCAATTCCACAAAAGGAAGGTTGGGATTGATTTTGGGGGTTATGGTACCAACAGTTAAGGAATTAGGGGCCAAAAATAAGCATTTTTGTATCTTCCAGACAATAACTTGTGTGTTAGTGTATGGATCTCTCTGACATTGTACCACAAGGTACCATATCACAAATGGATGGTTAGGATTGACTTTTGGGGGATATGGCTCAAACTGTTTAAGAATTAGGGGCAAAAAAGGGGGAAAAACAAGGGTTTCCTGGTTAATGGACAATTTAAAAGCAGTGTAAGGGAGGTAATCCAAATTCATTTAAAGTATTAAAAAAAAAATTTGATTACCTCCCTTACATTGCTATTAAATTATGTATAAAGATGTTGTATTGTCTTGAGGTGATTAGCTGTCAATTAATTTTTAGAAGTTACTATAGTTACTATTAAAGGAATATATTAATTTTAGCCATGATTATGTATGTCATTTTCTGTTTTAAGTTTAAGACTTTATGATGTATTTAAATTGGTAATTATGGTTGCAAACTCCATTGGAAATTTGAATTGAGATTATGACCATATCTTGAGGGAAAGAATTTTTTTTTTTTTGGGAGGGGGCACTTTTTCTCATTTCAGATTTCAGAAATTAAAAAGAAAATTTCTTCAAATATTTTTTTTTTTTGCAAAATAAAGGGGTGGGGGGAGGGTCAGTACGCAACAGCAGGGTGTATTGCACATAAGCAAAAAATTTAATATAAATTCAAATCATATAACCAATTCTAAGTTCTTTGACTACAGTTATTCTGTGTCAGAAATCTATTATGTGTCAAATATTTAATTACAATCCAAATTCAGACCTGTATCAAGCGCAAATATTGTGTCCATTTTTGCGCCAACTGTTCAGGGTTGGACCTCTGCAGTCGTATCCAGCTGCGCTCAGCGAAGCATTTTATTAAAGTTTACAACACAGCCATCACCTATTAAATGCATTATAAGTGCCTTTATGGGAGTTAAGGTGTTTCAATATTTTTAAAGTCACTGTGGCTAAATACATACATAATAACCTTATTTGTTAAACAGTAGATTAATATGCACCAAAATAGTCAAATTTGGCATGAATGGTCAGTCAGGAGTAATACTTATACAAGTCACTTTTATTTGCTGGTTAGAGTGAATAATTTTGGAGGTACAGTTATCTCCCTTTGTCATTAAGATTTTTAAAAACTTATTCTAGAAAGAAAGTCATAAGTTCTTCTTTTCTTGAATTTCTCTTAACTGCATTGCTCCAATAGAGGTTTTAATTGTCTACTATTACTATTCATAAAAGTTAAATTTCATAGACAATGAAAGTCTAATTTAAATTAGTCTTGTTATTTTCAAAATAATGTCTATTTCCAAATTTTCCAGGTCCTCGTCCGAGGAATTTTTTAATGCCTTGCACAGTGGATTTCTTTGTTTAGTTCTATCTGAGATGAAAGATTGAACTCTAATTAAGAAACAGTGAGCAAGCCAGGAAAAAATGTTTGATGCACATTTTGACTTCCTAAAACTTGATAATTTCAGGGTTTGCATAAAAATTACTTGTGAAAGTAAATGTTTGGACAATCATAATGGGAGATTATTCACTGCTTGAAAAGAAATTTAATTTGACAAATTACTTATACAAATTTCACGTACTGTACAATGTATTACCCCTGACTAATGATTGGTCTGCAATGATTATTTTACTGTTCTATGCAAAATTATTCTGAAAACATACTTTATTAGATTTAATTTAGCATCGGTAAAATCTATACATTAAAAAGTTTTTACAACATAGCCCCATGGGTAATGGGCAAGATATAATAAAAAGGACTTTTTTGGCCTTTGAAAGATACAGAAGTATAAAGTTCATAGGTGATTTTATGAGTTAGTCAACAAATTTTCAGTACATTTAATATTCATTGTTTATGACTGAAATCCGATTTATCTAAAATTAAAACTTTTGCATGAAATGCAGTAAATTTTGACCCACTAATCAGTCTTCATGATAATTTTATGAAAATTTAAGTTTGTTTCAATTGGCCTGTAGAATCTAAAAGTTATTTTTACAGACCAGAAAACAATTTTACAAGCCTACTTTGTCACAACTTTGAATGAAAGCTGATATAATTCTTCTAGAGTCAAATTTTACCTGAACTTTTTCTCAATATCTATGATGTATTTTACGCTCAAATTTTGAAAATTCAGACTAAAGAAAAGATTTCCATTAGTTTTACTGGTAATTGTATTACATCTTCTGGGCATACTTCAACATGATGCATGATTCAAATAGTTGACAAATAAATGACTGTCAATTAAAAAAAAAACCAAATGTAACCATTTGCATAGCTTACAGAAATGTGAGCAGTCATTTTTAATTTCTAATGTACCTGTTATTTCATGCTTTAGTGATTCAGTAACGATTGCACTTAGATATGATAAATAGAATTTATTTTTCATCCAATTTGATTTGCATTTTCCAAGAAGATTCTCTTGTCAGATTGCAGTTTTCAGGACTATGCATGCTAATTTGTAGGTCCAAGCCATAGTAGGTTAATGTGGTCAAAATACACTTTTACATGTAACATAGAATAAAGAAACTGAATCCTTTCATCCACAGCCATGCTTGTTACACTTGTTATTCACTGATGAACATGTTGTGGTTATGCTGTGATTACAGTATAGACTTTTAATGTTCTTGGGCATTGACTATCATATTTTGTGTTAGTGTAAACTTTATGTGTTTTATAAATCATACAAGATGCATCAGTATTTAAAGAACATTCTTTACATTTCTGTGGATCAGAAAAGCAGTTATATATATTATATATATATTATCAATAATTTATTATTATATGTACACAGAATGAGAATTTTTCAACAATGTTTAATAATCCAATCCTTAGCACAAAAGTAATAGAACTACTGTCAGGAAATTACTTTGTTCTTCAATTCCAATATTTTTATTCCACATTGTGATAAACTAAATTTATTTTGAATGACTGCAGGATATAAAGCTGTAATACTGGTAAGATGTATGTAATGTCAAATCACACAATGGTGATCATCAAATAACTTTACATATACAGGATTTGTAACCAAATCATTTGAATCTGATTGAGATAAAGATCTTCACTTGTGTTTAATGTTTTGCTCACAAATTTCTGAAACCTCTTTGCTCTAGTTTTTGTTCTGATAATCAAATCATTGTTATGCTAACCAATGAATATTCAGCCTCCAAATATTTTTAATGTGTGTATCATGAAAAAACTAAGGATCTCAGAAATGTCTTCACCATAGAAAGAACATAGTCAGATCCTTGTAAGCGTGGCATGGAAATAGGATCTATATTTCAAAACAAGATGCCAAAAGGTTGTCAAATTCAGTGTTTTTACCTTCTTTTTTTATGTCAAAAGGGACCAAAACTCAAAACATTTTGAATATTTATGTTTTAAATTCAGAAATCCAATAAAAATTGTCCATATAGGACATGAAGTTTTACACCAGTCATTAAGAAAATGAATCGGAAAAGAAAAAGAAAATTTCAATTTTTTTTTAATGACTTCCTTGAAAATGATTATTCTTCTGTCTATTATGCTCAGTAGTCAGAAATTCATTTTTTTTTTATTTCCTGACAACTATTATTATGTATTTGTTTTTATAACAAAGTAGATAATTTGGATGAGATAATTTTATTTTGTGTTATGATCTATTACAGACATTGAATATATGTAAGAAGTTATACTATGTGCTGTTATCCCTCTTGTCTTTCATTTTGAATTTTGTAAATTGTAGTTATCATGTTTTAACTGATGATATTACAGTGTCTATTAAATTTTAAAAACTATCATAAGGAAGATGATATATAAAAATCATGCTTGTAATAAGTTTGCTTTTGTCTACAATGATACTAACTAAGTAAAGACTTTAACAGTGTAATGATACCCAACACTACGTAGTAGCAGACTTGTAATGTTTTTGAATTGTCAGTCTAATGACGACTGAAAAAACTCTCATTGGATGGAATCAAACTTGGATGCATATTCACATATAATGAGGGATGATCCTTATGATGGTCAAGGTCATAGATACTAGAAATGGACCCATGTTTGTGCATGTACAGGGTTCCACGTTGTTTCAATTCATTCAAAAACATTTGAAATAGTTCAGTCCTTTCAGAATTATTTTGATTTATTGATACATAAATGTATAAAACATTATAGTTATATTTAAAATATCCTGGAAACAACCCTTGGTCAACATTGTGTCGTTGCATATCATTTTACATTACAATTTGAAATACTGTATAAAATTGTATCTTACAACAATGATTACTCAATTTAGTACTGATCACCATTTTTATCTTACAGATTTTTATAATAGCTTTGAAAAATCTGTTTCAAGAATATTTGAATTTAATATTCAAATTCTAGTCGGTTTCAACAACTTTTAGATTTTGACATTGTTCAGGAGAGATTTTTCTTTTATCTTTGAACCAATGTAACCCTCAAGAAGTTCTATCACAGTTTTAAAAAACCTTCAGCACAACAATGTAACAAATTGATAAACTCATCAATTAAAAATGGAAGTGTTGTATGTAATTAATACCACACAATGTAACATGTGTTTTCAAGAGTTCATTCATTAAAAAAGTGAAATGTTCAATGCTTACATGTCATATTTGAATTAGAATTGCAGTTTTTTCCATTTCAAGATAGTGAATGTGTTGATTGAAAGAAAAATCAAATGTAAACATTGTAAGGTCATCAACATTATTACCTCCCTTGTTATGAATATGTATTTATCATTATTATACAAGTATAACCTTTAATTATATTTCATTATGTGAATCATGCTACAAAATTCAGTTATAACTATTATAAACAACATGTATCTAAGTTCAAATGATTAAGTTTGCTATCAATTAATATGTTGAATGAAGTCAAGTGTATTAGACATTTTGTTTTGGTTTTATGAACTAAGTTGTACAAAAGACATTTCTCTTTTTTATACAGTATCATTCTTTTTACTCTATTACTTAGATATTTTGTATAGCATATGTAATCATTGTATTCCACTGCAGATACTAGAAATTCATTATACTGCACACACATTAAACAATCATGAAACAAACTTTATTGTAATATGTTGTTATTAATTTAAACTTCCTACAATTCCTAAAACTTGAACTTTAACAAATATTTTTCTGACAAGGGTATCACACATTTACCCATAATTTTGGACGATTTCTGAAGTCATTGAATTGAATTGACTTATCTCAATTAAGATCTCTATATTTTCTATGATATTGTTTATATTTTTTTACATGTATCTGTTTTGAGTCATTTGAACAATTGTTTGATTTTTTATGTATGGGTGAAAGATGGTAAAGCAAGTCAAACTTTATTATTTTTCCATGGCTATTTTACTTTAGTTGAAAATTTATTAACAGAAAGTTAATAATATTTTATTTGAGTCAACCAATACAAAATATTTTGAAAAGTAAACAAATAATCGGACATAGTAATAGTGTTTGTATGTTAGTTCATTTGACATTTCTCCTTAGACTGTGCCCCTGAAATGTATGTCGGTTCATCAGACACTTCTCCTTAGACTGTGCCCCTGAAATGTATGTCGGTTCATCAGACACTGCTCCTTAGACTCTGCCCCTGAAATGTATGTCGGTTCATCAGACACTGCTCCTTAGACTGTGCCCCTGAAATGTATGTCAGTTCATCAGACACTTCTCCTTAGACTGTGCCCCTGAAATGTATGTCGGTTCATCAGACACTTCTCCTTAGACTGTGCCCCTGAAATGTATGTCGGTTCATCAGACACTTCTCCTTAGACTCTGCCCCTGAAATGTATGTCAGTTCATCAGACACTGTTCCTTAGACTGTGCAACTGAAATGTATGTCGGTTCATCAGACACTTCTCCTTAGACTGTGCCCCTGAAATGTATGTCGGTTCATCAGACACTTCTCCTTAGACTGTGCCACTGAACCTACATACAGTTTGTAGGAATATTGTCATGTGTGTTCACCATTTTGATTTGACAATTTTTGTGGGATTGATTAGATTTAGACTATTTTTGGCTTATTGAAACATAATTAATTCTTGTTAATACTAAACCTGAGACCACTTTAATTTATTAACACACATATGAGACCACTTTGTTCATGCTACACTTGTGAGACCACCTTGTTAAAGTTACATATGTGAGACCACCTTGTTAAGCTACTAAACTGACACCATGTATCCAAAGGTTTCTTACTTATTAGGATTGGTTTTTATTATATATTTATTGGAGTTACCTCACTATACAATTATTTTTATTGGAAAATTTTGGCTGTCGTAATGGGACTTGCACCAGTTTTGGTCTATTATGGCATAATGCCACACTGATATCTTTTATTATACCTCTTAGCTGCTGAAATTTTCTAACAGTTTGGTCACACAACTAAATGTAACAACATTAAAATCTAGTATTATCTAAAAGTTTTCACAATAGTCCCTAAATTTTTTGAATGTCAACATTTCCAATTACAGAAATTATTATGTGCATTTATGATTATGATTTTTGAAGAATGGACAAATGCGAGATAAATTATTGCGATTTCAGGAAAAGCTGCATATAGACATATATCAGATATTCGAATGCGAGTTCTTATTATTTTGATACTCACCCAAATGCCGCTGAAATGTATGTCTGTTTATCAGACACTGTCCTACATATTAGCATATTTTTAGACTGTGCAACTGAAATGTATGTGGTGTTTCATCAGACACTTGTACCTGGTAGACTGTGCCCTGAAATGATAGTGTCGGTTCATCAGACATTCTACTCTTGTATATGCCGCAGGTGAAACTTACTTGTGCTGAGCTACAGCGTGTAGCTGATCCCAGTCGACTTGTGTATGTGACTGGGGATATTTATCTTCAGTGTGTAGCTGAAGTTCCAGTCTTCTTGTGTATGTACTGGGGATATTTAGCTACAGTGTATAGGTGGTATTCCAGTCTACTCTTGATTGTGACAGGTCATTTGGCTATTGTGTGTAGCTTGTATTTGTATATGGCTGGTCAAATTTACTACAGTGTATAGCTGGTGTTCCACACTCTTCTCTTGAATGTGACAGGACATTTATAAGCTTGTTTTCCATAGTTCAATCTTGTTTGTGACAGTGGAAAATAGACTACAGTGTAGCTGGTGTTCCACAAGTCTACTCTTGTATGTGACAGAGGACATTTAGCAATAGTGTACCTGGTGTTACACAACTCTACTCTTTTTCTGACAGGGACATTTATTTAAGCTATAGTGTAGTGGAAGCTGGTATTCCACAAGTTTACTCTTTTTGTGTCGGTTATTTAGATATAGTGTAGCAAGTTCACTCTTGGTTTTAATTGAGAACAATTGGCTACTGTGAAGCTGGTGTTCTACAAGTCTACTCTTGTATGTGACCAGGGACAGTTAGTTTCAGTGTTGCTTGTTTGTGACAAGGGACAATTTACCCTAGTTCCACAAGTCTACTGTTGTTAATGACAGGGAACAATTGACCACATTTAAGTTCGTGTTCCACAAGTCTACTCTTGTATGTGACTGGTCATTTGGCTACACTGTGTAGCTGGTAATCAACAGTCTACTTTGCTTGTGACCAGGGACAGTTTGTTACAGTGTTGCTTGTTTTCAATTATTCAATCTTGTTCATGACAAAGGGACAATTTACTACAGTGGAGTGTGTGTTCCACAGGCCTACTCTGGTAATGATGGGAACAATTTACCACAGTGTAGCTGGTGTTCCACAAGTCTACTTTTGTTAATGACAGGAACAATTTACCACAGTGTAGCTGGTGTTCCACAAGTCTACTTTTGGTAATGACAGGGAATAATTTATCACAGTGTAGCTGGTGTTCCACAAGTCTACTTTTGTTAATGACGGGAACAATTTACCACAGTGTAGCTGGTGTTCCACAAGTCTACTTTTGTTAATGACAGGGAGCAATTTACCACAGTGTAGCTGGTGTTCAACGAGTCTACCGTACTCTTGTTAATGACGGAACAATTGACTACAGCTGGTGTACCATGTGACAAAGCTCATTTGGATACAACTAAGCAATCTTGTAGTTATAAGAAGTAATATTTTGATTTAGAACTATTTCATCAGTTTAATACACATTCAGGCTAAAATCACCATTTAAAAAACCTTTTTTAGAAAATAAGAAATATTATATTATGCAAGAAAGTTTGTATTAATTTCTCAGTATTCAATTTGAAGCTGTGAAAACAGCAAATGATATACCATGAAAACAGCACATACATATATATCTTAAACCCATGCATAAATACTTGTCATAAAGCTTAAGAACATTCATGTATTTTACATTTGAAGAAATATGAATATGTCCATCTGCATTAAATGCAAAGCTTGTTTTTATAGACCACCATTGATATTGTAATAACTGTTGGGATTTGTATAAAGGAAATCTCAGTATTAATTATAAACATATTCTTTATTTTTTGTCTTTTTCTAATTGCATCATTTTGATAATGATCTTTTGAAATTTCTAATTTATTTGGAAAAGTCCCAAGTATATTGTTTGTTTTGCCTCACATGAGTATGACTGAGGACAAGATGATTTCAGACTCTAGCAATAACTGGTTGTATAAAACATATTATAACTTAACACTCCATACTTTGTTTGTAAATTATCTTTCCTATAATTTACTTTTCTCCATGTTTAAGCAGTTCCTAGATGTCAATATCAATGTATAAAGGAGAAGGTCTGATGACGGGACTGTTTTTGTTCCTTAAACCAGAAACTTTAATATTAGATAACTTAATTCCTCTTTGGTATTTGATTTAGTGCTCCAAACATTTTTACATTTAATGCAAATAAGAGGGAAAGATACCAAAGGGAGGGGGGCATTTAAAACTCATAAGTCGAAGAAAACAGTCGAAAGAAACTACTAAAGACAAAAACTCCACAAAACACTACATAGAAAACTGAAGATTGAGTAACAATAAAATGTAAATTAAATTTGAGATCTTTATTTACACTGATGACATTTGAGGAGAAGGAACTGCTGACCTTTCTGAGTTCATCCTGCCTAATTTTTGGTGAGATTTTTTTGTTCCTTATTGTTAAGTTATTGTTTAGTGTTTGGTAGACTTGTTTGTTAAACTTTTTTTCTCTGTTTGAAATACTCATGCTCTCAGTGGAGATTCAGATTTCAATGAAGGTATTGTTTTGGTGTTAGAAAACTTTTACAATAGTGTAAGTGGTGTGGTAGACTGGTCAAGGCTTTGCAGGGTTAGAAAACTTTTACAATAGTGTAAGTGGTGTGGTAGACTGGTCAAGGCTTTGCAGGGTTAGAAAACTTTTACAATAGTGTAAGTGGTGTGGTAGACTGGTAGCTGATGTTCCAGTCAACTTGTGTATGTGACTGGGGATATTTAGCTACAGTGTGTAGCTGAAGTTCCAGTCTTCTTGTGTATGTGACTGGGGATATTTAGCTACAGTGTATAGCTGGTGTTCCAGTCTACTCTTGATTGTGACAGGTCATTTGGCTATTGTGTGTAGCTTGTATTTGTATATGGCTGGTCAAATTTACTACAGTGTATAGCTGGTGTTCCACAGTCTGCTCTTGTATGTGACAGGACATTTATAAGCTTGTTTTCCATAGTTCAATCTTGTTTGTGACAGTGGAAAATAGACTACAGTGTAGCTGGTGTTCCACAAGTCTACTCTTGTATGTGACAGAGGACATTCAGCAATAGTGTACCTGGTGTTACACAACTCTACTCTTTTTTCTGACGGGACATTTATTTAAGCTATAGTGTAGTGGAAGCTGGTGTTCCACAAGTCTACTCTTTTTTGTGATGGGTATTTAAATATAGTGTAGCAAGTTCACTCTTGTTTTTAATTGAGAACAATTTGCTACTGTGAAGCTGGTGTTCTACAAATCTACTCTTGTATGTGACCAGGGACAGTTAGTTTCAGTGTTGCTTGTTCGTGACAAGGGACAATTTACCCGAGTTCCACAAGTCTACTGTTGTTAATGACAGGGAACAATTGACCACATTTTATTTGGTGTTCCACAAGTCTACTCTTGTATGTGACTGGTCATTTGGCTACACTGTGTAGCTGGTAATCAACAGTCTACTTTTGCTTGTGACCAGGGACAGTTAGTTACAGTGTTGCTTGTTTTCAATAATTCAATCTTGTTCATGACAAAGGGACAATTTACTACAGTGGAGTGTATGTTCCACAGGCCTACTCTGGTAATGACAGGAAACAATTTACCACAGTGTAGCTGGTGTTCCACAAGTCTACTTTTGTTAATGACAGGGAACAATTTACCACAGTGTAGCTGGTGTTCCACAAGTCTACTTTTGGTAATGACAGGGAATAATTTATCACAGTTTAGCTGGTGTTCCACAAGTCTACTTTTGTTAATGACGGGGAACAATTTACCACAGTGTAGCTGGTGTTCCACAAGTCTACTTTTGTTAATGACAGGGAACATTTTACCACAGTGTAGCTGGTGTTCAACAAGTCTACTCTTGTTAATGACGGAACAATTGACCACAGCTGGTGTACCATGTGACAAAGCTCATTTGGATACAACTAAGCAATCTTGTAGTTAAAAGAAGTAATATTTTGATTTAGAACTATTTCATCAGTTTAATACACATTCATAGCTTAAATAGTTATGACAAGTTTACTTTTATTGATGTTTGATAATTAATAAAAAATTATGGTATTGCATTTTTCAGGCTAAAATCACCTTTTAAAAAAACCTTTTTTTTAGAAAATAAGAAATATTATATTATGTAAGAAAGTTTGTATTAATTTCTCAGTATTCAATTTGAAGCTGTGAAAAACAGCAAATGATATACCATGAAAACAGCATATACATATATATCTGAAACCCATGCATAAATACTTGTCATAAAGCTTAAGAACATTCATGTATTTTACATTTGAAGAAATATGAATATGGCCATCTGCATTTAATGCAAAGCTTGTTTTATATAGACCACCATTGATATTGTAATAACTGTTGGGATTTGTATAAAGGGAAATCTCAGTATTAATTATAAACATATTCTTTATTTTTTTGTCTTTTTTTCTAATTGCATCATTTTGATAATGATTTTTTTGAAATTTATAATTTATTTGGAAAAGTCCCAAGTATATTGTTTGTTTTGCCTCACATGAGTGTGACTCAGGACAAGATGATTTCAGACTCTAGCTATAACTGGTTGCATAAAAACATATAATAACTTAACACTCCATATTTTGTTTGTAAATTATCTTTCCTATAATTTACTTTTCTCCATGTTTAAGCAGTTCCTAGATGTCAATATCAATGTATAAAGGAGAAGGTCTGATGACGCGACTGTTTTTGTCCCTTAAACCAGAAACTTTAATATTAAGTTATTTGATTTAGTGCTCCAAACATTTTTACATTTAAAGCAAAGAAGAGGGGGAAGATACCAAGGGGGGCATTTAAAACTCATAAGTCGAAGAAAACTGTTGAAAGAAACTATGAAAGACAAAAAACTCCACAAAACACCACATAGAAAACTGAAGATATAGTAACAATAAAAATGTAACAAATATTAAATTTGAGATCTTTATTTACACTGATGACATTTGAGGAGAAGGAACTGCTGACCTTTCTGAGTTCATCCTGCCTAATTTTTAGTGAGATTTTTGTTCCTTATTGTTCAGATAATGTTTAGTGTTTGGTAGACTTGTTTGTTAAACTTTTTTTCTCTGTATGAAATACTCATGCTCTCAGTGGAGATTCAGATTTCAATGAAGGTATTGTTTTGGTGTTAGAAAACTTTTACAATAGTGTAAGTAGACTGGTCAATTTACAATAGTGTAAGTGGTGTGGTAGACTGGTCAAGGCTTTGCAGGGTTAGAAAACTTTACAATAGTGTAAGTGGTGTGGTAGACTGGTCAATGTGGTAGACTGGTCAAGGCTTTGCAGGGTTAGAAAACTTTACAATAGTGTAAGTGGTGTGGTAGACTGGTCAAGGCTTTGCAGGGTTAGTAGACTGGTCAAGGCTTTGCAGGGTTTTTACAATAGTGTAAGTGGTGTGGTAGACTGGTCAAGGCTTTGCAGGGTTAGAAAACAATAGTGTAAGTTTTACAATAGTGTAAGTGGTGTGGTAGACTGGTCAAGGCTTTGCAGGGTTAGAAAACTTTTACAATAGTGTAAGTGGTGTGGTAGACTGGTCAAGGCTTTGCAGGGTTAGAAAACTTTTACAATAGTGTAAGTGGTGTGGTAGACTGGTCAAGGCTTTGCAGGGTTAGAAAACTTTTACAATAGTGTAAGTGGTGTGGTAGACTGGTCAAGGCTTTGCAGGGTTTTGTCGTAGACTCGTTGGTGATTACTTAACATTAAAGAGGTTGCCAAAATGATACATTGATCCATTTAAGAATGACCACAATAGCCAGTTTAGCCAACACTGCTATTATAACACATTAAAAAAAATGTTAGAAGATACCAAGGAAATCAAAACAGTGTCAAATAAGAGCAGACGACAACATGGCCAAAAGACGAAACAACAAACAATATCCACAAAAATTTACTCAGCAAGAAATAAAATGATTGAGGAACATGAATCCCATAAATATATGTTCATCTTGTTGCTAGAGACGTGTTATTTTAGTAGCCGTGTTTCAATTGCTCGGTGATCTTGATCCTTAATGATAATTTTTTTTAAAGCTATTTCTAGATTGATTAATTGATGTCTGCTTAACGTCCAGTGGCAAGCATTACAGACATATTGAGGACGATAAAATGCTAGTGAAAAATGGATATACCTTTCTTTGTACTTGACCGATACACCGAGTTAATTGGATTTTGAACGTGCAAGCACACAGGGTACCAGTTCTGTGGAACAAAGATTCTCCTACTCAAACACATTATTCCAGCTCCAACTCCAAGCCGATGAGTCTTATGCTCTTTTTTCCTAGCAAATGCTAGTTATTAACGTCATTGGTTTAGCCTAACCGAACAGCGAACCCCTGGTCTCCTGCACCCGACTTATTGACTTGGAAACTGAGGCGTGTTTCTGATACCATGGAAATATATTGTCCATAATACTGCCATGGTGGTACTTATTAGTAACAGTCGTTACAAAACTCATAATCACAGATGGAGTGGAGTGAAAGAAAAAGAGACAAATAGTAACACATCCAACATTAATATATATGGACAATGAAGGTAGACTGGATCGACGTTTTCTGTGTGCAAAGTATTCATTTTCATTAATCTGTTGTCTCGATGTCATATATCCTACTGGTAGTAGATGATAGTGTCTCTTCGTGTCGTTCCTTTTCATAAAACAACTCAATCTCGATATTATGATTTGTTGTGGTGTTCTATGCTGGATGAAATGAAGAAAAAAGATCATTAGAGATATTGAAATAGATATTAAAGTCAGTTAGAGAAGATTCCGATCGGACAAAGTCCTGATTATACAATTGGGCGTCTATATTTGGAGATGCGAGTAAAACATTCTGACCTAGATATTAAAGTGGTATTAGATCCGCTATTTGAGAAATGGATGTCGATCTGAGTAGAACATATATACTCCCTGTGCAGGTGTTGCTGGAATAATACTGTGTTAATACGGAAGTATAAAAAATTATAGTATAATTGCAATTGAGACATTTTCTCAGAGATATAAATGCCAGGTGAGCGATACACGCTCGTTTTGGGTCTCCATTATTCCTACTTCTATACCACTGACCACCGTCATCAGGTATATATAAATAAGAAGATGTAGTATGAGTGCCACTGAGACAACTATCCATCCAAGTCACAATGTGTAAAAAATAAACAATTATAGGTCAAAGTACGGCCTTCAACACCGAGCCTTGGCTCACACCGAAAAAGACTAGTGTAAAACAATTCAAACAGGAAAACCAACGGTCTATCTATATAAAAAAACGAGAAACACTTATGAACCACACCAACAAACGACAACCACTGAACAATGGACTATTCTGTCACTGCTGGATGTCCGCTTTAAAAAAACAGTTGCTGTACATATTTATAGTGTGAGAAATAGATAATTTAATATAATGTACTTAGTAGTCACTAGCCTCATGAAGAGGATATTGAAAATTTATATTTTGCCCTGATCCACATCAGGTCGGATGTTATTGATATGCCAAGGTATGTAGCAGATGTTTTACGTTGTGGCGGTAATTAATGCTTAACATTCTACATTGCCCTCGCGTACTTACATTCATTGTCTTAACCGTGTTGCGAACTACACGCTAACAGTGAACATATTGAGTGTGACGAACTACACGTTAACAGTGAACAAATTGAGTGTTACGAACTATACACGTTAACAGTGAGCACATTGAGTGTTACGAACTACACGTTGACAATTAAAAAATTGAATGGTACGAACTACATGTTAACAGTGAACAAATGGGGTGAAGCGGCATTAACTTTTTAAAACAACTTAAATTGTGCCGATGTACATGTTAAAAGCAATCGAATTGGTAAATGCGGAATGCTGAATAATAATTATTTTATTCTAGTCTTTAAAAATGGAGATCCTTTAATTCCCTCTAACTATCGTCCGATCAGTTCTGTAGATAAAATCATGGAAAGAGATATATATAAACGGGTTTATAATTTTATGGTTGAACATGACCTCTTTTACCTTTACAGTCTGGATTTTTTGCAAAACATTCAACTACACATCAACTCTTGGAAATTTTCAATTCTATTTTAAATGCACTTGAAAATAAGGAATGGAAGGTACATGCTTTGTTTTTGCAGATTTCTAAAAAGTATTTGATAAAGTTGGACATAAGGGTTTGTTACTCGTATTAAAAGCCTATGGAATATCTGGTAATTTATTAAAATTGTTTTCCAGCTACTTATAAAATCGAGACCAGAAGGTTGTCAATAAAAACAGTGCGTCTTCTGTGGGTAAAATGCAGGGGTTCCACAAGATTTCGTTTTAGGGCCCCTATTATTTTTTATATATATAAATTATATAAGCGAAAATTTAATGTCGCTCTGTAGATTGTTTGCGGATGATACCTCCTTTGGATATTCTAGTAGTAATCTACCCTTAATACAAGAACATATATCAAATGATTTAACTCAACTTAATCCGGTGATATAGGTTATGATTTTTTTAATTCATGATCTATATTGCTGTTCTCAGTTGAAAAAAAAAGAACGTAAATTTTATATTATAAATGTTTACATAGACCAAGTATTATGTCAATTAACTCACTGTTTGGTAATAAAACAATCAGTTTAAAATGTGTTTATCATTAAATGTATCAATAAAAGGGGACCGAGTCCCTCCTTTTACAAGTATTTTGTCATCCTTAATTTCAAAATATTTGGTTTAACAGTTTATTATACCTCATTGGTATAAGTTTACTGAGAAACAAAAATATCAATAAAATATAATAAGATTGAAGGTAAACAAATTCAGTATATATGAAAATAAGGAGATGTGGTATGATTGCCAATGAGACAACTATCCACCAAAGTGATATGTAGTATGCTTATTAAAATGAAGTCACAATGTTATCAAGACGAAGTATTTAAAAAATAATTCATTAGCGGATTCAGATGTAGGATACTGGTAGTACTTATAGAATTTTGTTTCTAGGGCTTTCTACCGTTCGGTGAATGAATGGGACAATGTGTTACTAAAACGCTTAGCTTCTGTATGTTCGTTTTATAGCATGAAAACAAAAACGAGAAATGTGCAACCCATCATAAATTATATATTATTATGAGATCCGAAAATTAAAAAAACCTGGCTAATGTCTTGTAATATAAAAAAAGACAGAAATAATATATTTCACAAACAGTCAACGACCAAAAGACTTTTCATTTTGAAATTCCGATAGTACCTAATCACAAACACTTGGGTATAACTTTAAGTGACGATTGTAAATGGAACGGTCATGTTTTGAAAACTTAAAAACATATCAAAACATCTAGGCGTACTACGAAAATTAAAATATAAGCTCACTCGTTTAGATCTAGAACAACTTTATTTAACTTATATAAGACCATTACTTGAGTATGGTTGCGGAGTGTGGGATAATTGTGGTGTTGCAAATACTAAACTGTTGGAAAAACTTCAGCGTGAAGCTGCAAGAATTGTTACAGGCATACCTTATTATTGCAACAGGGAAATTTCATATTCTGAAATGGGGAACCTTTGTCTGATAGAAAAAAACGAAGAAAAACTTCAGTTATATAACAATATCTATCATGGCAAGCACCTACTTATTTACGTACACTAATACCGCCTCCTGTATCAACTATTCCTGGATACAATCTTCGAAACAACACTAACCTCATAGTATCATTTTGTTGATAAGACCTTACAAAAAAATATATTTCCCAAATACTATAAAGCTATGGAAGATAACGTAATTTAAGTATTCCCTACGAAAGACATCCCACCAATCCAAAGCTCCCACACATTATTATGTTCGTGAACATAAGGTAAACATTATATTAACAAGACTTGGACATTCATTTTCAACTGTAAATTATAACGTTTTTAGTTTCAATATAATAAACTACCAAAGCTGTTGGTGCGGCTGTCTGACTGAAGACAGATTTCATTTTGAAATTTTAATAACTTTCTTAAACTATCCTGGATTTCTACCAAACTTGGACAGAAGCTTGTTTATGATCATAAGATAGTATCCAGAAGTAAATTTTGTAAAAAAAAAATCCTGTTTTTCCGTATTTTACTTATAAATGGACTTAGTTTTTCTGCCAGGAAACATTACATTCACTCTGTGGTTAAAGTTTTTAAAATTTTAAAACTTTCTCAAACTATCCTGGTTTCTACCAAACTTGGACAGAAGCTTGTTTATGATCATAAGATAGTATCCAGTAGTAAATTTTTTTAAAATCCTGTTTTTCCGTATTTTACTTATAAATGGACTTAGTTTTTCTGCCAGGAAACATTACATTCACTCTGTGGTTAAAGTTTTTAAAATTTTAATAACTTTCTTAAACTATCCTGGATTTGTACCAAACATGGACAGAAGTTTGTTTATGATCAAAAGCTAGTATCTAGAAGGAAATTTTTATTAAAATTTTGTACTTGTTTATTCATATTTTTCTTTGAATCATTCGCTTTATGCACAGATCAGAATTCACCTTTTAGATACCTTTTGTGCCGTTCTTTAGATCTCGTTACTTTACAAAATGGAAACGAAATTAAAATTTAACTCCTAGTCAAAATACATCCTTAATTAAAGTAATCTTGCATTTTATTCGGAAAAGTGATCGTTTTATACCCCTAGAAAGACATTTTCTTTTTTTGAATTTATATAGTTTAATATATCGGTGAATAAGCATTTTGATGTAGTGAACTTTTCTTTTTCTATAACTATTGTACAAATTTATAATAATTTAATGTTGTTGTTGCATGTCTTTATATTTATAGATTATAAATTATTGTATTTATGAGAGGACTATCTTAGTTGTGACAACTTGCAGAGGCGGATTTAGAGGGTTTTTCAGGTTGGTTGATTATATAGGGAATCACTGAAGCATGACTGGAGCGGGCCCCCTTAGAAAGTCAGAGCCCCCTTTATGAAAATTTCTGGATCCGCCACTGACTTGTGTCTGATCCTTATAGTTATATGCAATAGCAAATAAAACATGTTGAAATAAATCGAATTGGACGTTTTAAACAGATATATGTAATAATTGTATTAATACAATCATGTATCAATTAATATCATTACTAGAATTTGTCTTTTTTTTTATTTTCAAGAAATTACCACATGAAATATTCTTCACTTTTTCTGGCTAATGCAGAATAAAAGAACATGTGGAACCAGTGCCAGTGAAACATTAATCTTACTAAAAGCAAAGTCTTCCTTTTCTGATTTATTGAATAAATTGATGCATTTCTTAAATAGTTTAATTTCTTTAAATATCACAAATTATTGGTTATAATATATATAATATTTTGTATGAAATTGTCGATGATACTGTAAACAACCTGATTATAAATCAAAAGGAACCTCTAATACCGTGGTAATTTCTCTGCCGGACCGAAGTGTTAAAGTTACATTTACAAGATCAGGATTGTATACTCCAAATGTTGGCCACAGAGGTCGACTAACATCAACATTTCGGAATCTAAAGATGAACTTTCTACTTTTTGCGTCTACAACGATCCACTGTTTATTCCTTGTATCAAGCAGGAACCCGTATGTTGTTTTGTGAGTAGTGCCTGGAGGAGAGTTTTCTGTTGCTGGTGTGTGAAACAAACGCTGTCCGTTGTTCCAACACTGTAGACAAATCGTTCGGCAAATATTACATCGACGGGCACAGAACGTCCATGCAAGGGCATGGTTGTCTAAAGTGTAATTCATATCAACTTCCGATTTGCGAGCAATGCCAATTTCAAATATCAGATCTTGGCGTAGCTGACGCTTAACGAAAAAGTTGACCGAACATTCGAAATAATGTTGGTTTGTTTTTCCCAGGGGTTTCGTTGCTATGGTTCCTCTGTAGTTTTGGAAAGCAGTAGACAGATCACGTGATGACGGTCGTCTTGACTTCTGATTTATCAACGTTTTATAATCTTCCGACAGTTCATACTGATGGTAAGTGCTTTTGAGGTCAAACGAAAATTCTGGGCCTGAAAATATATATAACAATATTTCAATTATTGACTTTGAGACATTTCATTGAAATATGTAAATCAGGGATACGCAGAAAAAAAAATCGTCAACCAGAAATAGTCTTGCTGGAAAAAAAAGTGGCTGAGTAATCGGAGCCATATATATGTATTGCTTTAACGCTAAAACATAAAATCCACATTTATTAGAAGAAATAATATAACATGAAATTTTACCATTCAAGTCGTTAACTACTATTCAACTATAACATATTTTGTAAGTTTCAGGATATTAAAAGGTCTACTGTAAGTACTTATAGTTATACACACTGATCATATAGAACCTTAGGTTTACGGTTGTGTATATGAAGTAGAGGGATGTCTTAATTTGCACGATGCAGAAAGTTTTGGTTATATATTTTCCTTCAAAATTTGATATTCACAACTTATTAATATTTACTAACCTTAACTGCGTTAGTTTAACCGTGACCTTATTATATCTAGATTTGCTACGTATCTATTTATTTTAAACAAAACAAAATATATATAAATTATATAGAGCGAACATGAAGATAATCTTTGACTTCGGTGATTTTAAAAACATGATGAAGATGATGGAACGGTGCCTAGAGTCGTAAAAATAGAAAAAAATAAAAGATTAAAACTTTAAATCAGTCTTCAGAAAGAAAATGAAAATAATGTTACAAATATTAAAACTTGCAAATAATTTCTCCTACGGCTCTGTAAGGTGGAAACTCGTTGATATTAGAATTTCGGTCTGCATTTGAATCGGCATCTGTGTCTGAAATTATAAATGAAATTTCATGGCAGGATTAAAAAAGAAATCTTTGATTTGACGTAATAACAACACATTGACTTATGGGAATTGATTGGAAATAGGATATATTGATAATGGAATATGGTCTATTGACAATTCTATATAAAAAAACGAAAAATTGTCGTTTTAAAGATAAATGATGGCTTATTCTAACAAGACTAGTTTTCAAAAACCGTATAAGTATAAATTGTATCAGGAGATATATTCATTGGAAACTACGAAATATACAAATCTGACCAGGAGATAAGGTAAGTGGAAACCACACAATATTACACCAATTCAATCAAGGAGATTGGTTTATTGCAAACCACACAATATTCCATCGAATCTAACCAGGAGATTGGTTTACTGCAAACCACACAATATTCCACCGAATCTTACTAGGAGATTGGTTTAAAGTAAACCACACAATATTACACCGAATCTAACTAGGAGATTGTTTACTGGAAACCACACAATAGTACACCAAATCTAACTGGGAGATTGGTTTACTGGAAACCACAACATATTACATCCAAATCTAAATAGGAAATATGGCTTTGTTAATAAAGACCAAGTTTGAAAAATATATATATATGTAGCTGAACAATACCAGTAAACTACCAGATTTCAATAGTGTTGAGTACAACAACCTACCACTCATCATTCCACTTGTCACTCTAATATCAGTAGATCTGTCGGACACTTTTCCTGTTAGAGGCTGTGATTTTCTTGCTGTTTTGGTCGCTGTAAAATGAAAACAGTTAAGGATTAATTCTATAAGGTGGATCTTAATTAAAATCCCATAGATTTTTTTTAATAATTTGTCAAAATGTAGTTTTTATCATGCTTTTTTTCCAAAATATAATAAAAAGTATGGTTCACGCTACAGGTTGTGCAAAATTGTCAGATTTTGATAGAAAATCCAATTTGCACATATCATTAAAGATCTAGACCAATTGTTATCTGCTACTTCAAAATCCAAGATGGAGGAAGACACCCCAGCCACCTTAAACTGGGGCAGCTAGTAAAACATTACGTACCCGCGTCAATTTTAATTTATTCATCTTGTTTACCTAGTGTCTTTTCTTGGTATGTACATAAATAACATGCAAGTCTTTACTATAGTGTATATATTTTGTCAACAGGGAAAACGACTGTTCAAAATGGTCAGAATGCAACCAAGAAATAACCGATCTCATAACTAACCACATAAAATTTTCAAATGCTTACAGTTGTAGTGTTTTATTGTAAACAAAAAAATGGCTAATATTTATAATATCTTTTGACAGATTTCAAATATGTATGCTTACACGTGGATTTAAGGTTGATACGAAGATCGGCTTTCTTCACTGTCAGGTCTTCGTTCACCATAAATCCAAAACCGTCCTTTGATAATGTTAAACCAAGCATTGTAACATAAGCCCTGTGCTCTCCAGAACGTACAGGAGTAAAGTATACTTTGTAGGAGCCAAATTTCTTCCCATGATCCACTACAATACCCTGGTAACGCTTTCCTTTGGAGTCGAGGATATCCACTTTGATGTCAATGCCGCTTTCGTTGATTGGTCGATTGTGAGAGTCGTGAGGCGAGATTATGAGAACTACTTGTTCCCTACCCATGGAAATATCGAACGTTTGAACCCTTGTCTTCGGTACATATGCGGCTGTTGCCCAAATGTCACCCATTACTTTTCCAAATTCTCTGAACTCTTCCTCCATGTTTACTAACTCAAAAGCCATCTCCGCTGTGGTGTGTGGTGTAGTGTCTATCTGTTGGTCACGGAGTTCATTTGTCCTACTGATAATCTGATCCTTCATGATCAAAAATTCTGCTCCGTTGCTATAAGCTAAATGGTCTTCAGAAAATTTGATAGCTTGGTCTATAGAATCTTTCTTGGTCGAGAGTTCATCCAGTTGGAGGTCAAGATCGTTCTTCTTTTTACCAGATACATCAGAAAGCATTTGCTTTAGAACTGCCTTTCGTTCATCTAAAACATCATAGCATTTCGTAAAGGCCTGTTCAATATCTTGTTCAATGGAACTCTCTTTCAAATATAAATTCTGAACTTCGTCATTTAAAAGATCTATGGCTTCGTCCACTTTGGTTTTTTTGTGTCGTATATCTAAAAGATTATTTTCAACTATTCGTTTCTTTTCTACGTATACATCGTTCAAATATTTGACCTCGTGGCCATCATCTCGTTGGTGAAATTGGACTAGACACAAACTACAGATAGGTTTGTTACAAGACCTGCTTTCACAGAAATGTGAAAATGGTTGTCCCTCGTGTCCTTCTACGGTGCATGTAAGTTTATTATGGAAATCTTCTAGTGGTGATTCTTTCAACATATCCAGAGATAAAACTACATGACGTTTGGTTAACTTTGTACGATTATGTGCGTCGGAGCAAGTTTTACACAGAAATTCGTCGCAGTCTTTACATCTACTTGCGGCTACTACTTTGTTAGGATGGCACTGGTTGCAATAGAATTCCGCAGACTTCTTCTGCACACGGTAACAGTCTACTACATGACGTCTACCGCTATCAATTGGGAATGCGCTGATGTCATTTCCTCTTGCTTCGAACGTTTCGTTGCAATCCGGGCATTTCACGTTCTGGTTTTCTATCCGTCTTTTCAAGCAGTTGGAACAGACTGTATGTAGACATGGTAATACGTGAGGTGATCTTCCCTTCTCCCCAAAGTATTGTTGACAGTCAACACATGTTAGAAACGATTCGATATTTTGTTTGTTGTTAGCCATTGATCTGAAACGAAGAAAACCTTTACAATCGGAAATCAATGTCTATAAGTCTTTTTTAATACTTCTATGTCATTGATTATAAACATACATTCTTCTAGACAATTCTGTACAATCTTTTATTCCATAAAATGGATAACTCTATGTTTGTAAGGTGGTACGATATTTATTATATATAAATACAGTGAGCATATTAAATTTGTCTCCATTCTACATGCACTTGTATCATATTTTTATTTATTTTCGATATTGAACGGGTTTCAGTGGAGATTTTAATATTTTCTTTAAATATATGATAAAGCTGGATTTATTATTTTGGGGTAAAAAGGGATATTGTGACTATTAAAAACAGGTCTTGACATGATTTATAACCTACTCTTCTTTCAAAACGCGTTTCGGACACATCAAATTTATAAAGTGCTATTTTCTTCTTTAGCACTGCGTCGAGACCGCTGTTGGTGGACTGGTAGTCACTGAGGGTATCATAAGCATTAATAGTGTCCGTGTTTTTACATCATTTATAATAAAATACTTTTTTTCAATAATCCGTGGATAAATTCAGATTTTTTTTTAGAAAATAAGGTTCTGGCTTCTGCAGGCAAAGTTTACAATAGGTTTATTTGGATATTCTACGTAGGTTCCTTTTGGATATATAGATCCTCGTGTATTCAGGTATCATACACCTTTTACACCTTCGTGGTGCTTTTTCAAGTGAGGGTGGAGTGGTTTGGGGGCGGAAACATTATAATACGTTTGTGATTAGGTCAGTTTAAGGGGAACCACTAGTGGTAGGTCAGTGATATTTTGTATACAGTTTTATCAGCCTTAGCACATCTCACATCCATGGAGATTATTTGTTCTCAACCCCTGTTTTAGCAATTGCACGTATAATTTCTGTGTAGAGTTTATGGCTCCGTCCCTAATAAATGTTCATTGACTTGAATGTTTTGCATAGTGTTACATGTAAAAGTATTGCCATTTTGATTTCCTGATGAATGTAAATCGAGAAAAGCGCTTCGGACGAACCTAATTAATAAAGTGAGATTTTCAAATACAGATATACAAGTTAACTTTTTTAATTTATTAATTTTCGGGTCATTGTATTCAAACAAGTACCAGCAACATTTATAAAATAAATGTGTCGTGTTGATGGGATTATTATGTTGTTTTAAATATTTGCATTGTCAACGGATATAAAACAGATGTAGTAATAACAATCGTTGAACTATTTTCGTCAAGTTCAAGTGCATTATTTCATATGTCATTCAAGTTCAACTACGTTATTTATTTTGATGTGGACTCAATTTTGCTACCAATTTTATTTCCATGTATGAAAGTTGTGTATCGCTTCTGGCCAACGAGGCATAGTGATTAATTGTATCTTGTAATTGTCTTCCCTATGTATCCCTATTTAGTGTTATATATAAGATATGCTTAAGTTGAATTCCTTGAGCTCTTCTCTTTTCAAAGAAAGGGTCTACATAGCAATCTAAATTTGGGAAATTGGAACTTTTCCAAATTAACTAATCTCCTAGTTAAGTTCTGAGGTTCACCGTGCACCTTTTGATTTTAATCTCAAACATAATGTTTCATAAATATGTTTAATATCATATTCTAATTATTACGTTTAATTTGCTTTGGATAGATTTTGCTTACTTCCATATATAGATTTGAGTATTCAAGTTCATTCGTCATCTCTTGGCGCCGGTCACCTTGACTACTAAGTTGTAGTAAGTCTTTTAGTCTTTACATTCTCTCACATTTATGTGCGTCTCATTAATCATAAGTCCTCCACTTTATCGGTCCCTTTATATAAGCTATTGTAAGTCTTTAAGATTTTGTCTCTCACCTTACATAGTCCTCTGGACTTTGTCTGTCACCTTACTAAAGCTGTTATAAGTCATCTCGACTTTTTTGGTTTGTAGTACTTCTTTTAGACTTAGTGAGTCGCTTTACTATGCCATGGTTAGTCTTAAACTCTGTCGGTCACCTTACCGAAGCTCAAAAAACTCTTTATATATTTTGTCGATCCTCTTATATCAGCCGTAGTAATTCATAACTTTGTAAAACCTACCTAATACACTAGCCGTAATAAGTCCTCTGGATTTACACTATCATTACTAATTAGTCTTCTCACTGGTAAACCAATTTGGAACTGAAACAGTAATTTTGATCTGAACAGGTCTTAAAGACTGAACAATAAATTTCTAAGCCATGATCAGTCTTTCAGTTGATTTTCAGACTTGTTCTCTGGTGTTGAATTCAGTATTGTTCAGATTATTGGTTTGCAGTCAATCAAGATCGGTTCCGGAATTTAAGGTCTTCAATGCTCTTGTACTTCGTAATTTGTTTGGCCTTTCTCACTTTTATTATTTGAGCGTCACTGACAAAGCGTGCATCTGGCGTACACATTTTTGTCAGCCTAGTTTCTATGGTGAGGTTTTTACAGTCTATGTTCAGTAGACAGTTCAGTAGCTGATATTTATCTGTACAGAATAACAGCGTACTGAAATGCCTGAAAAAGTTCTGAATTTTTCGAAATATCAATTCTCGTCAACTTTGTATTGTATTTGGCCTTTAAAACTTTTTTTATTCGAGCGTCACTGATGAACCTTTTGCAGACGAAACACGCGTCTGGCATACAAAATTTTGATTGGCATACAAAATTTTGATGAGTTTATTTAACAGCAGCAAAATGTCTGAACAGTACGGAATTTATAACAAGAAAATATCTGAAAAATAACCTTTTAACTCTTAACAACACTTAACGTTTCTAGTTTCAGACTTTTCAGATAATGTTAAGATCAAAATAACCATTTAAGATTAAAATTCATTTATAACTAGTGTCTTGACTTGTAATCTGAAGTTAGTCCTCTTGATTTTGTCATTAACCTTTATAAAGGTGATAAGTCCTCACAACTTTTAAACTGTTATTAGTCCTATTGATTCTGTCGTTAACCTTACCTTAGCTGTAATATATGGCCTCTGATCTTAAACTTAAGAGAGGACTTAAAATAATATTTGTCCCCTTGAATTTGTCGTTAACTTAAACTTAACCATAATAAGGCCTCTGGACTTAATTTTTCTAACTAGTCCCCTTGATTCTGTCGTTAACCTTACCTCAGCCGTTATATGTCCATAGTACCTTAACTGTAAGAGTTGTTTTAACTTTGTGGATACCTTTAACTGGGTCCTCAAGACGCAAAAGGCAGTGTCCACTTTATCGGTTACTGACCATATAAAACTATGTGCAAGCAGTTATCACGACTAAATAACCAATTTCTCGTCAGTAATATTTCCCAAATGTCATTTTAATGTTGTTCTTAACAACTGTCTTTGTCAAGTTTCATATCAGCACACTGAAAGTTTTCACGATCAGATGAAACTTAAATCTTAAACGGTGGAAAAGTGGTTTTCAATTGAATCAATGATGCGCATGAAAAGCGCGATTGTTGTGAAAATGTTCATAAGTAATTTTATATTTGTGTTATATTGGACTGGTAAAAATAAAGAATTTGTGCACGTATACAATCAGCATATATCACAGTCTAAATAATCCCAATTTACAAAGAGCTTTACGACAAGCAGATAAATATTGCATAAAATGAAAATTGCATTTTATAAAAGATGATAGTCATAGGGTTTTTTCAGTCATTGATTCGGTGGATTGAAGATGTTAATTGTCTATTTGGGTCATTAATTAAGTGTTTCGAGATATTATACGTATTAATATGAATTATTAATTAAATTCAAATTTATTGAAATTGTTTATTGTCTATTTTAGTCATTAATTTTGTTCAGGTTATTGTGAGTTGTTGATTGTCTCTTTGAGTCGTGTATTCTGTTTATTGGAGTATTTGATAGTCTCTTTGGTTCATATATTCAGTTTATTGGAGATAATTTTGCTGATTGTTTTTTTTAGCCATTAGTTCAGTTTATTTGAAATGTTATCTTTCGAAATCAAGTATTCGGTTTATTGGAGATGTCGATTGTTTATTTGAGTCATGCATTCAGTTTACTGGAGTTGTTGATTGTTTGTTTTAGTCATTAGTTCATTTAATTGGAATTGTTTATTATCTATTTGAGTCATGTATTCACTTTATCGGAGTTGTTGATTGTCTATTAGAGTCATGTATTCACTTTTTGGAGTTGTTTATTGTCTATATGAGTCATGTATTTAGTTTATTGGGATTGTTAAATATCTACTAAAAAATTCCAAAGATGTTTTAGAGTACATACAATCTAAGACTCTTTCATCTTGCAATAGACTTTTCTACTATTTACACAAGTATTCCACATTCCAAACTGAAAGACAAATTGAAAGAGTTGGTCCTGCTTTGTTTCATAAAAAAAGAATGGCCAACGTAGATACAAGTATCTTGTCATAGGGAGGGATAAATCGTACTGTGTAAAAATCACTCTGATTCAAACAAAAATTTCTCTAACATTGACATTATCAAGATGCTTGATTTCTTGATTGACAACATATTTTTACGTTTGGGGCGTGTTTTTCAACTAACAATCGGCATTCCCATGGGAACCAACTGTGCTCCTCTTCTTGCCGACTTGTTCCTTTATTCATTTAAGGCTGACTTCATACAGGAACTTCTTAGAAGAAATCAAGTTAGCAGTATCCTTTAACGTTACTTTCCGCTATATAGATCAGTGGCGGATCCAGGGGATGGGATCCGGGGGTTGGAACCCCCCTTTTTTTTGACGATCAATGAATGGGGACATATATTTGGAACCCCAAATCCTTTTCTCCTGGGTTGGAACCCCCTTCCCTATTTAAAAATGGCTGGATCCGCCCCTGTAGATGATGTTCTCTCACTAAATACTTCAAAATTTGGACGCATCTATCCCATCAAATTTGAGATAAAGGATACAACAGATACAGTTAAGTCTGCCTAATATTTTAACTTACATCTAGAAATTGACAATGAGGGTCGGTTGAAAACAAAACTTTGCGACAATTGAGATGATTTCAGCTTCCCAATTGTGAACTTTCCATTTCTATGTAGCAACCGATTCCAGCAGGGCCTGCATACGGAGTATATATGAGGGTAGGAATGCCCTTTACCGTCAGGCGTCAAACGGTCATTTTCGGCTATCGTAAACGTCAAATTGGTTAAAATTTTACCGTGATTCGTCAAAATATCCTTATCGTGATTCGTCAGAGGTCTAAAATAATTATCGTTATCGTTATTTTTGGAAAAAAATTAACGTGATTCGTCAAAATCAGTCGATATTTTTATCGTCTAAAAGAAAGTGTACATTTTATCGTCATGCACCGAAAATTACCGTTAACATTATTTGGCAAGAATTTTACAGTTATTCATCATGAAGGTACCCCCATTACGACCCTCATATATCTCCCAGTTGATACGATATTCCAGGGCTTGTATTTCCTATCGTTATTCCCATGATAGAGGATTGCTGCTCACAAGGAAGCTATTAAACCAAGAGTTCCAAGTGGTGAAGTTGAAATCATCCCTTCGTAAATTTTACGGACGCAATCACGAGTTGGTTGACCGGTATGGAATATCCCTTTCACAGATGATAGCGGATATGTTCCAACTGTCGAAACTACAATCCCGTCCCTTTTTTCCCCGCCTTGAAATGTGACCTATCGAATTAGACTTATTGCCGGGTTTGTACTAACATAAGCAACACGACGGTTGCCACATGTGGAGCAGATCTGCTTACCCTTCCGGAGCCCCTGAGATCAACCCCGTTTTTGGTGGGGATCGTGTTCCTCAGTCTTTAGTTTTCTATGTTGTGTTTTGTATACTGTTGTTTAATTGTTGTTTGTTGGTCTTTTTTTTTTTTTTGCCTTGGCGTTGTCAGTTTATTTTTTACTTATGAGTTTCAATGTTTTGGTATCTTTCGCCTCTCTTTAGCAATCATACAACATGGTATAGACTATCTTATTTTTATAAATACAGTCACAATGGTCGTTATATTTTACCCTTCGGGAGCCTTAGAATAAGACAAACCGGATATGGATATGGTCATAATTATTCAATATGGTGGACATTTTCGACCAAAGATCGTGAATCGGGGTAAAATAGTGATTCTGCAAATAATTTCCTTTGCATAACTGAAGAATGTTAATGTATATATAACAACACAAAGTACATGAGATAATTTAATTGTATGCTACTATAAAGCTCAAGGGCATATGATACAGTTGCAGGGGAGGTAATGACGTCGCTAACCGTTCAACGTAAAATGTAATTTTTTTTCGCGACGTCAAAATGTCACTATTATGTGATATATATATAAATATGGGAATAAATGAATTATTTATTGATTTTAATCATTAGATTGAAAACCAGTACATTGATCCTCTTTTTAAACTGACATTTGGCTTGATTATGCATGAAGATCGTTTGTACCAATTTTTATGAACAAATCATCAATTTTTTTATTATGTCAATGATTTTTTTTTTAATTTGATAAATTACATAATTAATGATTACTTCAGAACAATTAATTGAACAATCAAATAAGATAAATACGCGGACATTATCATGATTATCAAGTGCAAAATAACATTCCTTATCACTTGTTATAAATACACCTTATCGCTATTTGGCCGCCATTACTGGACATCACAAAAGTTCCCGTAAAATTTTGACGTCATAATAGAAAATATCTGACGCCACAATGGAAAAGTGATTGTTGTATGACGTCAAAAGTTCAAGCGGGATAGATTCTCTTGTCAAGCGGGAATAGCGATAAGGTGTATTCATTTTTTCAATGCCAATGGATACTCCTAAAAATATTTTTGAAGAACAAATTAGTAATATGAAAATGTTTTGTTGTTAGAAATATATATATAAGAAAAAAAATCTTGAATATCTATGCACACGTACAGAAAAGGTGTGTTAACGCATGCGGAAGAATATCTCAAGAACGTTTGCAATCTTCCATGCAGAGTTATCGTTCCTTGCTCTCTCTCTCAAGGACCAATAACTCTGCATGGGACACTGAACGTTGAACGGGAAAGTTTGAATGCCTACTCAAATCTAATCTATTAGAAAAATTGAATTATTACAGAAGAGTGTCCACCATGCACTTGCACTGCACTATTATTAATATAGTAGAATAGAATGATATACAAATGGATGAAAATTATATATACATGTAACTGTAATATACAAATATTAGTATAATATATACTTCAGTACTTTGATTTTATTACACTGTTTTAATATGTAATCATTTGACATTAATGTTTAAACGGATTTGTGCATGTACTGATTTTGTGTCATGGATGGATACACCATATCCGTTGTTTTTCTATTATATTTTGAATGAAATCATTTTGTTTTATTTGATATAATTTTTCATATATATATATATATATATATTTCTTTTGGGAATATTTAATTTGAATTTTATATAAATATCTCGTAAGATTTTTCCTGAATATTGAAAAAAAATTGTGTTATAGAGACAAGGAGTTTAGTAAAATTCACCTACATTTGTAGCAGAAAAGTTAAATGCCAGGATGTTGAGAATTATGTATACAACACAAGATACAGCAGTTAAAATCATGAATATTTATAAAAATGAATTATTTCCATAGAATAATTACACAAATTTCATTGAATTTAGAGCATACTCCTGTAAAGGAGATATTCCAAAAGTTTTTGCAAAGATTTGTTTGCCTTAAATTTATCTTTTGAATAAAAACTTAGGTATATCTGTCCAAAGGATAGAAATGAAACGGCCAGGAAGTTTAGAGTAAATGTCTAAAATTTGGACCCAATTTATCTCGAAAAGTTAGGTGCTAAGCATTTAAAGGTATATTTTTTTTAACATATTTAAAATTACTAGGTGAAAAATAGCTTGTATGCAAGTCTTTGTAAACCCGTGGGGATAAAATCTGTAAAGTATAAATGTATATGCCCTTATGATTTTTGATATGGCGAACCTGCTAACACAGTGCTGAAATAACGGATATTATAAAAAAAAAAGATTGGAAAGGGTCAGTTTATCTACAGTTCAAGCTTAAGCAGCACCATTGAAACAGATAAAGTTTTTATTCAATTGATTTGATTACAGTCCCACAGCAGTACATTGTAATCTCTATTAATTTAATTAAGATATAATTCGGTCTACATGGTCTAAGAGAACTTGTAACATTGAAAACTTATACCATTGTGAACTTGTACCTTTTGAAACTTGATTGTTATTAACCTTTTCATCCCAAATGATTCCTTGAGGCATTGCCTTCTGTACGCCAATGGATGCCTTGATGTTCCTTTTTTTTTTAATCAAGTTAGCAAGGACAATGAAGGAAATGACAAGACTTATGACCAAGAAAATAGACACAGTCATGGAGCCTAATATCATAAATTTGTTTCTAAGCATTGTTTCATAGGCAATCATACGGTTTAAAATTGGACACATACAGTAGAAAGTTCTTACAAGATGAGAAATAAGAGGAATGGCTTCCTCCATTGAGCACCAGCTGTTTATTTCAATGTTTTTCTTTCAACATGTCTCTTCCAAGATGAAAATCTAAATTATTTTTAATTATTATTTATGTGACCTCATTTGATCTCATTAGAATGTATCAATGCTGATATTTTAATATCTTTCATTTCAACATACATGTACATGAGTCTGCCCAGATGAAAATCTAAATTATTTTTTCTGTGACCTCATTTGATCTCATTTGCATATATCAATGCATATATTTAGGGGCATTAATCCAATATTTCATTGAGATTTGTGGTTTTCTGACTAAGATGTTCTTACTTTTCCTTGGTACATTATTTCTTCAATTTGCACTGCAAATGATCACGGCAAACATTTTATTCAGTCCAAAAATGAGACAGCATATATATGGTTGCAAATATCGATTTGTTTGTTGTTTTTTATTTCCATCTTAAAAATAAATTGACCTTTGATCATGTTGATGATCATGATGATGGCCTTCAGTTGACCAATAAAAATTTGGATTATATTCCTTGTGTGGTAATCATATAAGATTGATTGGTGTTTAACGCGACTTTCAGCACTATTGTGCTTTTTCATGGCGATCAGATTTATTGGTGGAGGAAGCTGGAGTGCCCAGACAGAATTACAGACCTTTGGTAGGAAAACCGACAATCCCAGTCAATAAAGTAATCATGTGGGATGTTATGTGCTTAAAGTAAGTAGAAATGTGCACAAATTAGCAGCTATAAACATGAAATATACTTAAAATTCTTAGAGAATGGTTCTTGGTGAATGGGACAAGGTATAGAATGCCTCCCGTTGTATTTCTCCAAATAGTTTAAGACTCTGCAAGTTGGGAACTTGCATTCCCAAGTATGCAGATCATGAGTCCAGTCAAAACAGGCTGGACCAAATAAATACACAAGCTCAATAAGTGTATACATTGTTGTACATGTATATATATATACTGTATGTATTGTTACACAATCTTTTAGACTTATAATTTTCCCTGTTTGTGTAGTATTGTCAATTTTGATGATCCAATACCTATTAAGTTTACTGGTTGGTAGATTCTTATAGACTCTATATATATATATTTATATATATATACACTTATTGAGCTTGTGTATTTATTTGGTCCAGCCTGTAAATGTATATATATATATATATAGGGCCAGTCCTGTTTTGGTTATGGTATAGGAATAAAAGATTATAGGAGTAAATGAACTTCAAATATATATTCAGTAGATTAAATTATAAAATTATGGTCATACTAAATTGTATACCTTTGAGACTTTCAATGGAAACAACTGATTGATGTGCTACCTTATTTTTACTTAAAAAATATATTTAACAATTTAGAATAAACACCAAAGAAGTCATTTTATTTGACTATTAAGATATATTTAGGAACTATTGAAACTTATCACTTTCAAACCATATAAATCAGTATTATAAGTGACTAATATAAATGAAAAAATTACGATTTTAATAATTTTAAATGTAAAAAAAGATTTTCATTTTCAATATATATATAAATTTTAAGACAACCTAGGAAATACCAGATTCTTATATCATGTATATTATCCAAAATTGGACTATAAACATGATAAATTAATTTAAATCAAATTCATGTCATGCATGTATATGCAATTAAAGAAGGAATTTAAAATGCCAGTCATGATAAAAAGATGTGGTATGATTGCCCATGAGGCAACTCTCTGACAGAGACCAAAATGATGTGGAAGTTAGCAACTATTGGTCAAATTTAGCCTTCAATAATGAGCAAAACCTGTACAGCATAGCAAGCTATAAAAGGCAAATGTGAAACAATTCAAATGAGAAAAATAACAGCCTGATTTATGTACAAACAATGAACAGAAAACAAATGTGATATACCGGTACAGCAATGAATGACAACCACTAAATTACAGGCTCCCGACTTGGGACAGGCACATACAGAATGTGACTCGGTTATAAATATGTTAGCAGACGCCCAACAGACCACCTACTTTTTACCTATTAATAACTTAAGTTGTGAAATAATGTCTTATGTAAATGTGATTGAAAGTTGATGTTGGGTAAACATCAGTAAGAGAAGCAACCCAACAACACAAAAAGCTCATGATATATATTCAGTGTTCACCTAGAGAGTGAGAAGAGAGAGATGATTAAGGAATGCAACTTGTGTATTACATTTATCATGTTGATGATTACTGGGTGTAATTTGAAGTAGAATAATTTGTTCTGTTTCCAGTACCAAATGCAACAAAAAAAATCCAAAAAATTTGAACTTAAAAATGGGCTGTTATACTTTTATCACTCCAAACTGACCAGTCTGACATGTAAATTTTGAGCAGAACCAAGTTTTTAAATCATTTGCAGAATTTTACAAAAAAAAAAAAAAAGAATATTTCAGACTTAGTGTCAGCTGGGACCTGCTATATATTAGGTCCCAGGTGTAAACAGTTTTTCAAGCTTTGCTATACAATCATGACAATAAAAGGGATATATGACTATTGTAGAATATCATCCCCTGAGAATAAATATTGCATTCACAACTTGTGCAATATAAAAATCTACTTGGGACAATATTGATATTCATGCAATGATCCTGTATACTTAGACATGCTTTCTGTTTTGTATTTAAAATAAACATGATAAAGTAAATACAAATTGATCAGAATAAACATGAAAAATTTGGTATAAAGTAGTGTTTGGATAACATTTGAACCCAGTGTCCTCCCCAGTATTTTCATATAGCACTTTGGGAATCGAATATAGCACTGTTTCCTAAGAATCATAGAACCACATTTATAACACATTCTATTATAAAATCTATTCAGATACATGTAGCAACCTGCTAAAAACTAGAGCACCATGATACAGTGGTGTTGTATGGTCCTGGGGGGAAATGCTCAAACATATACATGCCAAACAGTTAGAATAACTTGCATTTACACATGTTTATTTTATTTAGAATTTTTTTATGATAATATTTATCAGCTGGAAATGGAAATAAAAAAAATTAAAAACCAATTGTTCAGAGAACAATTGAAGGTCTTTCCACCCATAAAGATCAATTTTGATATAGAACTATGAAAATTCAGTTTGAAATATCATATCCAGCATCAAATGATAGCTTATTGTACACTGATTCCAAAAATATATGGTTTCTATACATTTTTTTCTAAATAAGGGAGATAAATTGTTACTTCCGATTTGAAATATGTCACTTCCTGTTTTATTTGATAGTTTACTTGATACTGATTCCAAAAATATATTGTTCAATATACTTTTACATTAAAGAAGTACAAAAAATAGTTACTAACGGTTTACACAAGGTCACTTCCAGTTGGCTTTTCCATGGTCAAGTGTCTTGCAACGTAATGCAAAAAGTCCCATGGCTTTATCATGTATACATATGAGGTAAAAGCAAAGGTCAAAATCTAGAACATCAATTTTACCTATGAGTTCAATTTCAAGGTCATAAACCAAGGGCTTCAAATCAAAAGACCATAGGTCTTAATTATATATGGTTAATGAGTTATATCACTATATGTCTTATTTTTGATATAAGAGGGGAGAAAACTCCAATTTAATGTTAGCGTACCCTTTCAACCAAAATTCATGTGTTACGACATGTCGCAACTTACAATGTAGTAAAAATATGTTGTCAATATCTTATACGGTTTTTGAAAAGAATTGAAAATAAGCCAAAATCGAAAAAATTTAAAATATGACCTTGACCTCTGACCTTGACCTAATTTTCTTATTTTTGGATCAAGGACCTCAAATCAAAAGATCCAAGGTCTCTATCACTTATGGTTTACAAGATAGAAATGCATATCACTTATATCAAATGCATAAGGGGAAATAACTCTCATATGGAATATTCATATCGTTTCGGTCAAAATAGGACAAATCATGCAAAGGATATAACGAGCAATTTTATAAAATAAATTTGTCGCTTTCTTTTCTGTTACGGAGGAGATGCAGTCGCAAGAAAAACAGTGTTCGGGAGATAACTCCTACAAAGAAAATTGTTCGCTTAGAATGGGTGAAAATAAAAGCGCATAAACTGTATGATACTATATAAGAAATATCTAAGCGACATCTTGCGAAACAAAAATTTTACGCGAGAACAAAATTTGGCGGAAGAAAATAATAATAATCAGAACAAATACAATAGGTCTTTCCACAGAAAAGTGGAAAGACCTAATAATAATAATCAGAACAAATACAATAGGTCTTTCCGCAGAAAAGTGGAAAGACCTAATTAACATGAATAATGAGTAAAAACACAAAAATGTCATACCTTCTTACTAGGAGTAATTCTGCATAGGGTAAATTCTTTTAGTGAATTGAAATAAAATATGACTTTAAAATAAATTAGGTTAATTTGTTAAATTTAAATGATAAATATGATAGAATTATTTATTTTTCTTTGATGAATTTTATCCTCATTCCAGATTCTAAATAGAATTTATAAATGGAGTATAAAGTAAATATAAGATAATATTTAAATGGATAATTTGTATGCACTGATTTATCCAACATCAAAGAGGTATATGTTGTTATTGATAATGGCTTGTTTAAAGGTATATATATGTGTATGTGAAGAAATTGAAGTTTTTCCTTTATAAGTTTATATCAATTTTCAGTTGTTTTTCATTATATGCTGATACTGTTCAGGGGCTGCTCTGGCTCCAAAAAAGTTGGAGCCAGAAAAATCTATTCTTTCTATTTTCCTGAACCTTTGTTTGCCAATATTTTTCAAAGTTGCACTTACCTGCTCATTGGATTCAAATTAGATATTAAGCTATGTAGATGAGGATGTAAATAAGATATAAAGCTATGTAGATAAGGATGTAAATAAGATATAAAGCTATGTAGATGAGGATATAAATAAGATATAAAGCTATGTAGATAAGGATGTAAATAAGATATAAAGCTATGTAGATAAGGTTATAAATAAGATATAAAGCTATGTAGATAAGGGTGTAAATGAGATATAAAGTTATGTAGATGAGGATGTAAATCAGATATAAAGCTATGTAGATAAGGATGTAAATTAGATATAAAGCTATGTAGATGAGGAAGTAAATAAGATATAAAGCTATGTAGATGAGGATATAAATAAGATATAAAGCTATGTAGATAAGGATGTAAATAAGATATAAAGCTATGTAGATAAGGTTATAAATAAGATATAAAGCTATGTAGATGAGGATGTAAATGAGATATAAAGCTATGTAGATAAGGATGTAAATAAGATATAAAGCTATGTAGATAGGATGTAAATAAGATATAAAGCTATGTAGATGAGGATGTAAATAAGATATAAAGCTATGTAGATGAGGATGTAAATAAGATATAAAGCTATGTAGATAAGGATGTAAATAAGATATAAAGCTATGTAGATGAGGATATAAATAAGATATAAAGCTATGTAGATAAGGATGTAAATAAGATATAAAGCTATGTAGATAAGGTTATAAATAAGATATAAAGCTATGTAGATAAGGGTGTAAATGAGATATAAAGTTATGTAGATGAGGATGTAAATCAGATATAAAGCTATGTAGATAAGGATGTAAATTAGATATAAAGCTATGTAGATGAGGAAGTAAATAAGATATAAAGCTATGTAGATGAGGATATAAATAAGATATAAAGCTATGTAGATAAGGATGTAAATAAGATATAAAGCTATGTAGATAAGGTTATAAATAAGATATAAAGCTATGTAGATGAGGATGTAAATGAGATATAAAGCTATGTAGATAAGGATGTAAATAAGATATAAAGCTATGTAGATAGGATGTAAATAAGATATAAAGCTATGTAGATGAGGATGTAAATAAGATATAAAGCTATGTAGATGAGGATGTAAATAAGATATAAAGCTTTGTAGATGAGGATATAAAAAAGATATAAAGCTATGTAGATGAGGATGTAAATAAGATATAAAGCTATGTAGATGAGGAAGTAAATAAGATATAAAGCTATGTAGATGAGGATGTAAATAAGATATAAAGCTATGTAGATGAGGATGTAAATAAGATATAGTGCTATGTAGATAAGGGTGTAAATAAGATATAAAGCTATGTAGATGAGGATATAAATAAGATATAAAGCTATGTAGATAAGGATGTAAATAAGATATAAAGCTATGTAGATAAGGTTATAAATCAGATATAAAGCTATGTAGATAAGGTGTAAATCAGATATAAAGCTATGTAGATGAGGATGTAAATCAGATATAAAGCTATGTAGATAAGGATGTAAATAAGATATAAAGCTATGTAGATGAGGATGTAAATAAGATATAAAGCTATGTAGATGAGGATGTGAATAAGATATAATGCTATGAAGATGAGGATGTAAATAAGATATAATGCTATGAAGATGCAGTAATGTAAATAAGATACAAAGCTATGTAGATGCAGTAATGTAAAAGGAATTGATTCAGAAAGATTTATTGGCTATAGGTGACAGTTCTTGAATTTTAGGGAAATTTGCAAAGATGGCATCACAAATTCTTCAGCTTAGCTGTTTTCTGTCTTGCATTTTTTTTACCTACAGTTTTAACATCTTAATCTAAATAATTTCAAGTAAAACAGTATTTTTCCAAAAAGTTATTTGAAATAAATTTTAGACTGGAATGGCAATTTTAATATACAACATTAATGTTAAGATTTTATGATACTGTGTATTTTATAAGTTTGCGATAATATGCCTTGTAGTGGAGTATGAATTAAAGGATATGTGGGGCATATATATCAATGAGACAGTGACCCAAAGACATAACCATTATAAAGATTTCTCAAGATCAACATACAATCTTCAACAGCATATAGTTATGTAATGTGCCAAGCTCTAGATTAAACAGTATTCAGCAATAGACAAATAGCTATGTAATGTGTCAAGCTCTAAGTTAAACAGTATTCAACAATAGACATATAGTTATGTAATGTGTCAAGCTCAAAGTTAAACAGTATTCAACAATAGACATACAGTTATGTAATGTGTCAAGCTCTAAGTTAAACAGTATTCAACAACAGATGTATAGCTATGTAACCTGTCAAGCTCTAAGTTAAACACTATTCAACAATAGATATATAGCTATGTAATGTGCCAAGCTCTAAATTAAACAGTATTCAACAATAGACAAATAGCTATGTAATGTGTCAAGCTCTAAGTTAAACAGTATTCAACAATAGATATATAGTTATGTTATGTGTCAAGCTCTAAATTTAAACCGTATTCAACAATAGACATATAGCTATGTAATGTGTCAAGCTCTTAATTAAACAGTATTCAACAATAGATATACAGCTATGTCATGTGCCAAGCTCTAGATTAAACAGTATTCAACAATTGACATAGCTATGTAATGTGTCAAGCTCTAAGTTAAACAGTATTCAACAATAGACATATAGCTATGTAATGTGTCAAGCTCTAAGTTAAACAGGATTTAACAAAAGATATATAGCTATGTAATGTGTCAAGCTCTTAGTTGACCAGTATTCAACAATAGACATATAGCTATGTAATGTGTCAAGCTCTAAGTTAAACAGTATTCAACAATAGGCATATAGCTATGTAATTTGTCAAGCTCTAAATAAAATATCCTGCAACAATAGACATATAGCTATGTAATATGTCAAGGTCTAAATTAAACATTCTTCAACAATAAACAGATGGTTATGTAATATGTCAAGCCTTTCATTGACCAAAGCCTATAGAAGTTGTGACTAACAGAGACTATGAAAGATCTCTTGTCCTTCTGTCCGTCCCATTTTCATTACCGTACTCTTAACTTAAGTTTTCCTCATCTAAATTTAATGAAACTCATACACAATGCAAATAATCAAATAAACTCATCATAGATACCAGGATTTAAATTTCGTATTTACGCCCGACACACGTTTCGTCTACAAAAGACTCATCAGTGACGCTCAAAACTTGCAGAGTTTGAATTTATGCAGTGAGTAACTTACTTTTACAGAGTTATGCCCCTTTATAACTTTGAAAATTGCAATTTTTTTCATTTCCACACTCTAATTTAAGTTTTTATACGACCGCAAAAAATTTTTGCGGTCGTATATTGGTATGACGTTGGCGTCGTCGTCATCCGAAGACACATTGGTTTTCGCACTCTAACTTTAGTTTAAATGAATGGATCTCTAGGAAATTTTACCATAAGGTTCAATACCACAAAAGGAAGGTTGGGATTGATTCTGGGGGTTATGGTACCAACAGTTAAGGAATTAGGGGCCAAAATAAGCATTTTGTAACTTCCAGACAATAACTTGTGTGTAAGTGTATGGATCTCTCTGACATTGTACCACAACGTTCCATATCACAAAGGGAATGCTGGGATTGATTTTGGGGTAATTGCCTCAAAATTTTAGGAATTAGGGGCCAAAAAGGGGCAAAAATAAGCATTTTTCTAGTTTCAGGACAATAACTTGTGTGTAAGTGTATGGATCGTTCTGAAATTGTACTACATGGTTCCATATCACAAAGGAAAGCTGGAATTGAGTTTGGGGTAATTGCCCTAAACGTTTAGGAATAAGGGGCCAAAAACACATTTTCTAGTTTCCAGACAATAACTTGTGTTCAAGTGTATGGATCTCTCTGAAATTGTACTGCAAGGTACCATACCTCAAAGGAAGGCTTGGATTGAGTTTGGGTGATGAATCATAAGGGGTTCAAAAATTTGGGGGATTTTTTTTTTTTCCTTTTTTTTTTTTTTCTTTAAAATTTTCCATTTTAAGTTGGTTATTTCTGATTTATATTTAAAAGCAAATAATAATGATATGGCAGGAGATACACACTAAACAGGATGTGTAAATTATTATATAATAAGTATTGTGCAATAGCAAGAAATTTTCAATTGCACAGTATTGCGTAATAGCAAGAAATCTTCAATTGCACAGTATTGCACAATAGCAAGAAATATCCAATAGCACAATATTGCACAATAGGAAGAAATTGTCAATTGTACAGTATTGCACAATAGCAAGAAATATTCAATTGCACAGTATTGCGCAATTGCAAGAAATATTCAATTGCACAGTATTGTGCAAAAGAAGATACTTTGTATAAATTGCTTATTTCTTGACCAATTTCAATGGGGTTTTATTCTTGAATACTTGGGGTTCTTTAATTTGCTGAATCTAACCGTGTATTAAGTTTTTGAATTTTGGGCCCCGTTTTAAATTGGTCCACATTGAGGTCCAAAGGGTCCAAAATTAGAAAATTGTTTGATTTCATCAAAATTAAAAAATTGAATTATTGATATGGGTTCTTTGATATGCCGAATCTAACTTTGTTTGATTTCAACAAAATTGTATGTTTAGATTCTTAATTTTTGGTCCTGTTTTCAAATTGGTCTACATTAAGGTCCAAAGGGTCCAAAATTGAACTTAGTTTGATTTTAACAAAAATTGAATTCTTAGGGTTCTTTGATATGCTGAATCTAAACATGTATTTAGATTTTTGATTATGGGCCCAGTTTTCAAGTTGGTCCAAATCGGGGTCCAAAATTAAACTTTGTTTTATTTCAACAAAAATTGAATATATGGGGTTCTTTGATATGCTGAATCTAACCATGTATTTAGATTCTTAATTTTTGGTCCTGTTTTCAAATTGGTCTACATTAAGGTCCAAAGGGTCCAAAATTAAACTTAGTTTGATTTTAACAAAAATTGAATTCTTAGGGTTCTTTGATATGCTGAATCTAAACATGTATTTAGATTTTTGATTATGGGCACAGTTTTCAAATTGGTCCAAATGGGGGTCCAAAATTAAACTTTGTTTGATTTCAACAAAAATTGAATATATGGGTTCTTTGATATGCTGAATCTAACCAAGTATTTAGATTTTTGATTTTTGGGCCCCGTTATCAACTTTGTCCACATTGAGGTCAAAAGGATCCAAAATTAAACTTTATTTGATTTCATCAAAAATTAAACTCTTGGGGTTCTTCGATATGCTGAATCTAACCATGTATTTAGATTTTGGATATTGGACCATAATAGGTGAATGTCCAATTTAAAATTTTTAAGTTCTTAGACCACATTCATTCTGTGTCAGAAACCTATGCTGTGTCAAATATTTAATCACAATCCAAATTCAGAGCTGTATCAAGCTTGAATGTTGTGTCCATACTTGCCCCAACTGTTCAGGGTTCGACCTCTGCGGTCGTATCAAGCTGCGCCCTGCGGAGCATTTTATTCTCATCATAATTTTATGAAACTCATACACAAAGCTATGAATCAAAACTTGCAGACAGAATTTGGCAGTGAGTCACTTACCATTTTAGTGTTATTCCCCTTTATAACTTGGAAAATTTTTCATTTCCTCGCTCTTAAGTTTCATCTCATTAAATTTTATGAAACTTATACACAATGCTTAGAACCACAATGCACAGACAGAGTTCGAATCTGGGCAGTGATTCATTTACTGTTCTAGAGTTATGCCCCCTTTTTAACTTGGAAAATTGCAAATTTTTCAGTTTTGGGGCATTTGTGTCCTCAGACACATTCTTCTTTTATTTGTTTCTGTGATTCACACAAAAAAAATGTACAAGTTTCAATGATATACAATGAAGATAATTGCACATCATCAATACATGTATATTAATATTTCATTCTTATTAGCTTATAGATAGTACCATAAAAAGAATGCCGTTATGATTTATAATCCTGTAAAATGTATTTTTATCTGTGATGCATTTTGTAGTTAACAATTTGTAATAGTGTCAGAATTCTTATTGACTATTTGCTTTTGATTTGAGATTATTATTATTCAGCTAACATCCAATGTTCAGAATAAACAGAAAACACATGTAGCATATTAATTAACAACAATCAAAGTATCAGCACTGGAGTAATGAAGCATCTCAGTTAACAGACTCAAAGAAACAAAACCCTCACTTGGCCTTGTGGGGGACTGGGGTGATTCAAGGTACCAGGGAAGGGGAACAATGTTAATATCTAAATAAAACAACAAATAAACTTGTAAAATTGACAGTATAAATAAATTGAATAAACTTATTTTTCCAGTTTTTAGATATACTGTATAAATGTAGTTGCTTTCTCATTTTCTTCTTTTATTTATAAATATAGGTCTAGAACTATGATATGTTATGATTGTTTTGAGGAATGTCATGTTTGGAAAAGTACTGGAGCAGGACTTTTTTAAAACTGTTATTAGCATGATGGTTTTATTATTATTAGAAACCTTGGCAATGAAGTACAGGGGTGGATCCAGCAATTTTTAAAAGGGGGGTTACAACCATACGTCCCCATTCAAAAGCATTGATCGTAAAAAAAAAGTGGGTTGCAACCCCCAGAACAACACCCCCCCTCTGGATCTGCCACTGAAGTATTAGTTTAAAAAGTTTTAATGAAAGAAGCTTTCAAGTTCACTATAGTGTTATAAGTATAATTTCCAATACTGTACCCAGGTATAAATATATTTAAATTGTATTGTGGGCGGTTTTAACAGATCACTTATTTTTAATGTAACTTTTATTGATTCATTTATTACATATAAATGATAAACATCCCTTTATACAACAGAAAACATGTAATTATTGGTAGATTAATTCCCCAATTGTGCCTCAGTTTAACATGATGCTATGAGGGAAGACATAGGGGGTACACTGATGTTATAACTATTTAATGCAGATAATATTGATGTTTACATGAACAGGTTGGTGTGTACATATTTTGGCATTTATTTAATTAAGGGATCAATACTTTAAAGACACAGGTAGGATAACATGATAAATTATATACACTGCATGTAACTGCAGGTAGGATAAAAAAAGATGTTAAGTTATATACACTGAATGTATTATGTGTATACTTCAGGTAGGATTATAATGTTTTTAGAGTTAATTTGTTCACCACACATGAATTATATAAATAAACAGAAAAGGAGGAAATATGTAGATTATGCTGCCTACATAAATTGTGGATTAAAAACAATGTACAGTTCATACCATAAAATTAAACCCTCCTACAAAATCAAGGGGCAAAGTAATATTATACAATTATAGCCTTTGTATGCGGTTGATACAAGGATATTGACCTGAAGATATACTTCTTTGGGTGATATATCCTGTATTGACCTCATACAAAGGCTACAATTGTTATATTATTGATTTAAGACCATATTTGTATCAAAATCATTTGTGCATTATATTCTCTCATTTAATTTTGTTGGAATTTTATAGATATCGTATTGTCTCTTTGACAATAACAACATATTAGTTGTTATTTCAATTATTTTTTTGTTTTTTTGTGTGCATCTTATGCATGTTATGCATCTGATGATATTTTTTTTTTTTGAATAATCGATCATAAATATACACTTTTTAAAAACTTTTTACAATATCACGAAATTCTTTAGATGAAGTCATACAAAGTATATCGGTTTTTATACGACCGCAAAAAATTTTTGTGGTCGTATATTGGTATGACGTTGGCGTCGTCGTCGTCGTCCGAAGACACATTGGTTTTCGCTCTCTAACTTTAGTTTAAATGAATGGATCTCTAGGAAATTTTACCATAAGGTTCAATACCACAAAAGGAAGGTTGGGATTGATTTTGGGGGTTATGGTACCAACAGTTAAGGAATTAGGGGCCAAAAAGGGGCCAAAAATAAGCATTTTTGTAACTTCCAGACAATAACTTGTGTGTAAGTGTATGGATCTCTCTGACATTGTACCACAACGTTCCATATCACAAAGGGAATGCTGGGATTGATTTTGGGGTAATTGCCTCAAAATTTTAGGAATTAGGGGCCAAAAAGGGGCAAAAATAAGCATTTTTCTAGTTTCAGGTCAATAACTTGTGTGTAAGTGTATGGATCTTTCTGAAATTGTACTACATGGTTCCATATCACAAAGGGAAAGCTGGAATTGAGTTTGGGGTAATTGCCTAAACGTTTAGGAATAAGGGGCCAAAATAAGCATTTTCTAGTTTCCAGACAATAACTTGTGTTCAAGTGTATGGATCTCTGAAATTGTACTGCAAGGTACCATACCTCAAAGGAAGGCTGGGATTGAGTTTCGGGTGATGAATCATAAGGGGTTCAAAAATTTGGGGGATTTTTTTTTTCCTTTTTTCCTTTTTTCCATTTTTTTCTTTAAAATTTTCCATTTTAAGTTGGTTATTTCTGATTTATATTTAAAAGCAAATAATAATGATATGGCAGGAGATACACACCAAACAAGATGTGTAAATTATTATATAATAAGTATTGTGCAATAGCAAGAAATTTTCAATTGCACAGTATTGCTAATAGCAAGAAATCTTCAATTGCACAGTATTGCGCAATAGCAAGAAATATCCAATAGCACAATATTGCACAATAGGAAGAAATTGTCAATTGTACAGTATTGCACAATAGCAAGAAATATTCAATTGCACAGTATTGCAATTGCAAGAAATATTCAATTGCACAGTATTGTGCAAAAGAAGATACTTTGTATAAATTGCTTATTTCTTGACCAATTTCAATGGGGTTTTATTCTTGAATTCTTGGGGTTCTTTAATATGCTGAATCTAACCTTGTATTAAGATTTTGGATTTTGGGCCCCGTTTTTAAATTGGTCCACATTGAGGTCCAAAGGGTCCAAAATTAAACTTTGTTTGATTTCATCAAAAATTGAATTATTGGGGTTCTTTGATATGCCGAATCTAACCATGTATTTAGATTCTTAATTTTTGGTCCTGTTTTCAAATTGGTCTACATTAAGGTCCAAAGGGTCCAAAATTAAACTTAGTTTGAATTTAACAAAATTGAATTCTTAGGGTTCTTTGATATGCTGAATCTAAACATGTATTTAGATTTTTGATTATGGGCCCAGTTTTGAAGTTGGTCCAAATCGGGTCCAAAATTAAACTTTGTTTGATTTCAACAAAAATTGAATATATGGGGTTCTTTGATATGCTGAATCTAACCATGTATTTAGATTCTTAATTTTGGTCCCGTTTTCAAATTGGTCTACATTAAGGTCCAAAGGGTCCAAAATTAAACTTAGTTTGATTTTAACAAAATTGAATTCTTAGGGTTCTTTTATATGCTGAATCTAAACATGTATTTAGATTTTGATTATGGGCCTAGTTTTCAAGTTGGTCCAAATCGAGGTCAAAATTAAACTTAGTTTGATTTTAACAAAAATTAATTCTTATTGATATGCTGAATCTATACATGTATTTAGATTTTGGGCCTAGTTTTCAAGTTGGTCCAAATCGAGGTCCAAAATTAAACTTAGTTTGATTTTAACAAAATTGAATTCTTAGGGTTCTTTGATATGCTGAATCTATACATGTATTTAGATTTTTGATTATGGGCCCAGTTTTCAAGTTGGTCCAAATCGGGGTCCAAAATTAAACTTTGTTTGATTTCAACAAAATTGAATATATGGGGTTCTTTGATATGCTGAATCTAACCATGTATTTAGATTTTTGATTTTTGGGCCCGTTATCAACTTTGTCCACATTGAGGTCAAAAGGGTCCAAAATTAAACTTTGTTTGATTTCATCAAAATTGAACTCTTGGGGTTCTTTGATATGCTGAATCTAACCATGTATTTAGATTTTGGATATTGGACCATAATAAGTGAATGTCCAATTTAAAATTTTAAGTTCTTAGACCACATTCATTCTATGTCAGAAACCTATGCTGTGTCAAATATTTAATCACAATCCAAATTCAGAGCTGTATCAAGCTTGAATGTTGTGTCCATACTTGCCCCAACTGTTCAGGGTTCGACCTCTGCGGTCGTATCAAGCTGCGCCCTGCGGAGCATTTTATTAGATATTCTTAAAAAAAATAACCTTGCAATATCACTTTTCTATCTGCCATTTTCAATCGACCTTTGAAAATATGGTTTAACATGTGACTATTCCTAAACGAAAACAAATTAGTTAAAATTTACAAATATTAATATATATATGTATATACTACATTCTACCAGAACCCAGTACTATATAAATACAAATACTACACATCTAGTCTGTATATTTTCCGTCACTGAAATAAGTGTACAGTATTCAGTTGTTAACATTAATAATGTTTTGTACAGTCTAACATTTAATAGGGTCTCAATGTCATTTTATATATTTTCAGACATTTTAGTCTATGAAGTTTGTGAACGGTCTTCAGTCATTGGTCTGGATGAACATCTTGCATCTAATAACTGCAGCTAAACAAGAACCCTCCCCCGTTTTACAGAAATTACAGGAGTCATGTAAAACATCAGGGACCTGTGAAGTACACATCCCTAAGGAGGAACTCAAATCCAGGTTAACTCCCATTCAGTATCATGTGACACAGGAAAAAGGAACTGAAGGGTAAGTGACCCATGTCATCCATAATCATATCTTCCCTAAATTACTATCACATGTATATAAAGGAACTGAAGGGTAAGTGACCTATGTCATCCATAATCATATCTTCCCTGCTTTACTATCACATGTATATAATAGAACTGAAGGGTAAGTGACCTATGTCATCCATAATCATATCTTCCCTAAATTACTATCACATGTATATAAAGGAACTGAAGGGTAAGTGACCTATGTCATCCATAATCATATCTTCCCTGCATTAATTACTATCACATGTATATAGTATAACTGAAGGGTAAGTGACCCATATCATCCATAATCATATGTGACCCATGACATCAATAATCATATCTTCCCTGCATTACTATCACATGTATATAATAGAACTGAAGGGTAAGTGACCCATGTCATCCATAATCACATCTTCCCTGCATTACTATCAAATATATATAAAGGAACTATACTTATATTTTAGACATTACATTATACATACACTGACATCAAGTAACATGTGACATTAAATTATACATACACTGACAACAAGTAACATGTGACATTAAAAATTGAATACCACCTTGGTTGTTTCATGGTAAGATGCTTGCCTTTAGCTTGGTTTTATCCTCATTCTGATCAAACCAAAGACTTACCACTTTGTTTGTCTCATGGTAGGATGCTTGCATTTAGCTTGGTTTTATCCTCAACCTGATCAAACCAAAGACTTACCACCTTGTTTGTCTCATGGTAGGATGCTTGCCTTTAGCTTGGTTTTATCCTCAACCTGATCAAACAAAAGACTTACCACCTTGTTTGTCTCATGGTAGGATGCTTGCCTTTAGCTTGGTTTTATCCTCAACCTGATCAAACCAAAGACTTACCACCTTGTTTGTCTCATGGTAGGATGCTTGCCTTTAGCTTGGTTTTATCCTCAACCTGATCAAACCAAAGACTTACCACCTTGTTTGTCTCATAGTAGGATGCTTGCCTTTAGCTTGGTTTTATCCTCAACCTGATCAAACCAAAGACTTACCACCTTGTGTGTCTCATGGTAGGATGCTTGACTTTAGCTTGGTTTTATCCTCAACCTGATCAAACCAAAGACTTACCGCCTTGTTTGTCTCATGGTAGGATGCTTGCCTTTAGCTTGGTTTTATCCTCAACCTGATCAAACCAAAGACTTACCGCCTTGTTTGTCTCATGGTAGGATGCTTGCCTTTAGCTTGGTTTTATCCTCAACCTGATCAAACCAGAGACTTACCCCCTTGGTGGTATCATGTGCAATTTAATACTGCCTTGGTGGTGTCATGGTAGGTTGCATACCTTTAGTGCAGGAGTCTCTGGTTTGATCCTCAACCTGATCAAACCAAAGACTTACCACCTTGTTTGTCTCATGGTAGGATGCTTGCCTTTAGCTTGGTTTTATCCTCAACCTGATCAAACCATAGACTTACCACCTTGTTTGTCTCATGGTAGGATGCTTGCCTTTAGCTTGGTTTTATCCTCAACCTGATCAAACCAAAGACTTACCACCTTGTTTGTCTCATGGTAGGATGCTTGCCTTTAGCTTGGTTTTATCCTCAACCTGATCAAACCAAAGACTTACCACCTTGTTTGTCTCATGGTAGGATGCTTGCCTTTAGCTTGGTTTTATCCTCAACCTGATCAAACCAAAGACTTACCACCTTGTTTGTCTCATGGTAGGATGCTTGCCTTTAGCTTGGTTTTATCCTCAACCTGATCAAACCAAAGACTTACCGCCTTGTTTGTCTCATGGTAGGATGCTTGCCTTTAGCTTGGTTTTATCCTCAACCTGATCAAACCAGAGACTTACCCCTTGGTGGTATCATGTGCAATTTAATACTGCCTTGTCGGTGTCATGGTAGGTTGCATACCTTTAGTGCAGGAGTCTCTGGTTTGATCCTCAATCTTACCAAACTTCAGACTTACAATCTTGGTTGTCTCATTGTAGGATGCTTGCCCCAAGTGCAGGAGGTCTTAGGTTTTATCTTCAGTCAGATCAAACCAAAGACTTGCAAATTGGTTTTTACTGCTTCTCCACTCAGCATGGAGTAATAAGAAGTAAGAGCAAAGACTGGTTTCATCAGAGTCCTCCTGACTAGTAGTGTAGTGCAAAACAAGGTTTATATCTATATCACATTAACATATTATAATTTGAATAGGTGTATAATTGTTGAAACTGGATATTAAACAGCCATTTATTCATCCATTCAATCAAAAGTTTTATGAAAACATTTCACAAGAGACAGCAAACATTTCTGAGTTGAATGGGGGAAATTTAATGAAAATTTATATTTTACAGGAAAAATTCTGGTCAGTATGTGCACAACAAAGCAGAAGGACTGTATACCTGTGTGGTTTGTGGGAACCAGTTATTTTCGTCGGAAACAAAGTTTAATTCTGGATCAGGATGGCCTTCATTTTATGATGCTGTAGACAATGACAGGATAAAGCTGGTAAAGGACACTTCACATGGTAAGTATATAGGGTCCATGTTAAGGATGGTAGGACCATCCTTAACTTGGACACTGCAGTTTATACTAGGTCTATAGGGTCCATATTAGGGATAGTAGATAACCAGGGCCAATGTTTAGGATGTTGATAATCAGGGTCAATGTTTAGGATGGTAGGTATATAGGGTTCATGTTAAGAATGGTGGATAAGCAGGGCCCATGTTTAGGATGGATGGTTTATAGGGTCCATGCTAAGAAAAGTAGATAACCAGGGTCCATGTTAAGGTTGGTAGATAACTAGGGTCCATGTTAAGGTAGTTAGATAACCAGGGTCCATGTTAAGGATGGTAGATAACCAGGGTCAATGTTAAGGATGGTAGATAACCAGGGTCCATGTTAAGGTTGGTAGATAACCATGGTCCATGTTATGGATGGTAGATACCCAGGGTCCATGTTAAGGATGGTAGATAACTAGTGTCCATGTTAAGGTAGTTGGATAACCATGGTCTATGTTAAGGTTGGTAGATAACCAGGGTCCATCTTAAGGATGGTGGATAACCTGGGTCAATGTTAAGGATGGTAGACAACCAGGGTCCATGTTAAGGATGGTAGATAACCAGGGTCCATGTTAAGGATGGTAGATAACCAGGGTCCATGTTAAGGATGGTAGATAACCAGGGTTAATGTTAAGGATGGTAGAAAACCAGGGTCCATGATAAGGTTGGTAGATTACCAGGGTCCATGTTAAGGATGGTAGATAACCAGGGCCCATGTTAAGGATGGTAGATAACCTGGGTCTATGTTAAGGTATTTGGATAACCAGGGTCCATGTTAAGGTTGGTAGATAACCAGGGTCCATCTTAAGGATAGTAGATAACCAGGATCCATGTTAAGGATGGTAGATAACCTGGGTCCATGTTAAGGCAGTTGGATAACCAGGGTCCATGTTAAGGTTGGTAGATAACCAGGGTCCATCTTAAGGATATTAGATAACCAGGGTCAATGTTAAGGATGGTAGATAACCAGGGTCCATGTTAAGGATGGTAGATAACCAGGGTCCATGTAAAGGATGGTAGATACCCAGGGTCCATGTTAAGGATGGTAGATAACCAAGGTCAATGTTAAGGATGGTAGATAACCAGGGTCCATGTTAAGGTTGGTAGATAACCAGGGTTCATGTTAAGGATGGTAGATAACCAGGGCCAATGTTAAGGATGGTAGATAACCAGGGTCCATGTTTAGGATGGTAGATAACCAGGGTCCATGTTAAGGATGGTAGATAACCAGGGTCAATGTTTAGGTTGGTAGATAACCAGGGTCCATGTTTAGGATGGTAGATGACCAGGGTCCAGGTTGGTGATAACCAGGGTCCATGTTTAGGATGGTAGATAACCAGGGCCCATGTTTAGGATAAGTCTATAGGGTCCATGTTAAGGATGGTAGATAACCAGGGTCCATGTTTGGGATGATAAGTCTATAGGGTCCATGTTAAGGATGGTAGATAACCAGGGTCCATGTTTAGGATGATAAGTCTATAGAGTCCATGTTAAGGAAGGTAGATAATCAGGGTCCATGTTAAGGATGGTAGATAACCAGGGTCCATGTTTAGGATGATAAGTCTATAGGGTCCATGTTAAGGATGGTAGATAACCAGGGTCCATGTTTAGGATGATAAGTCTATAGGGTCCATGTTAGGGATGGTAGATAACTAGGGTCCATGTTTGGGATGATAAGTCTATAGGGTCCATGTTAAGGATGGTAGATAACCAGGGCCCATGTTAAGGATGGTAGATAACCAGGGTTCATGTTTAGGATGATAAGTCTATAGGGTCCATGTTAAGGATGGTAGATAATCAGGGTCCATGTTTAGGATGATAAGTCTATAGGGTCCATGTTAAGGATGGTAGATAACCAGGGCCCATGTTTCTTATGGAAAGTCTACAGGGTTTATGTGCAGGATAATAGGTAGGACTCCAGGGATCATGCTTTATACAAAAGAGGCTGAAGAGATCAAAGGGAGAATCAATGTTCAGTAAGTCAGAGAGATCAGCAAAAACTGAAAAACAATGAAAAAACAAACAACAGTCTACAAAACACTACATAAAAACTAAAGACTGAGCAACACAAACCCCAATCAGGTGCTCTGGAAGGGTAGGAATATCCTGCTCCACCCATTGTGTTGTTGGAATATACATATATATACTGGGAAAATACAACTACTGCTTACTGCATGGATTTCACACATATAGGGTTAACTCATTCCATACAGACAGCAATCACAAAATTTTTATGTTAAATGGAACAATTTTGCAAGATATAATGTGGTTTTGATGCCAAAATAAATCTACAATAAATTTAAACTTACAACTCAACTGAAGTTTATCAACAGTAAGTCAACACATTGTTTATTACATTATTCATAATTATTGGGTAGTACACAGAAAAAATAAATTATTTTAATGTGTGTGATTCTTTTTGCATGCAAGTGTGAAATGAAATAGATAGGAATATATTGAAAAGTTGATACTCCCATTCTGATTTATATAAAACACAAATCAGCCATATGTTTTTATCTTAAAGATAGCTGATTTTGCTTTTAACTACAAGTATTGATGAATGACTAAACAAAATTTTAGTTATGATCACAGATGAAAATGAATTTCAGAGAAAAACAGTCCAATTTACTTCTTTTGATTACCTCCCTTCGAATGGCATGCAGCACTTCTCATTCTTTCCTGGTCAAAACTTGTTGTAAACAAATGTTTGTTTACTTCTCAGGTATGGTCAGAGTGGAAGTGACTTGTGCCAAATGTGGGGCACATTTAGGGCATGTCTTTGATGATGGTCCCCCGCCAACTGGAAACAGATTTTGCATGAATTCTGCAGCTCTCAACTTTATGAAAAAAGAGGACATAAAACTAAAATCAGAATTATGAAATACAAATATTAAAGTTTTTTCAATTAGAAATATGCCTGTTTGGTTCTTGCAGATAATGAGATAATGGTAGTTTAGTTATATTGAAATTTTGATTCTCCCTTCCTCCCCCTAGACACATTCTCATGCAGTGGGGAATATAGAAGTTGTGTTCGACCATCTGTCCAAAACATATCAATACTAAGAGCCCAGAAAGCTTGCATACTTAGCAGGATTATTTGTCTTTCTACTTCCTTGTCAGTATAATTTGACAATTTTTACAGGAGTTATGGGACTTTGACCGTTTTATTAGTTCCAGAGTTGAGGAACTTTAACTGTTTACATTTAAGGCAATTTTTCACAAATTGTGCTGAAAATCCAGAACTCCTTGATTGATTTCCTCCAAACTTTACATTACTGTGGGGATTGAGAAAGGAAGCTCCTTTTTGATTTTTTTTAATGTTTCTATTTGTCACTCCAGAGTTATTGGACTTTAATTGTTAGACTTTAGTAAATTTTTCACATATTGTACCATAACTTGAGTTTATTTTTTTGATTGATTTAGTAGAAACTTTAGGTAATTGTTGGAATCAGTGAACACATGATTGAATGCCACTGAAATATCCCATTTAATTCTTGCAACAATTTCAATATGCTCTATAAGGGTGTATGATGCACTCGTGACATAGCTGTTTATTAATATATATTAAAACCCAATGTCACACATATTGTTGCTTTGACAATCACACTGGTGAAAACAACAAACACAGAATTTGAGGAGCCACAGCTGCTTCTGTTCAATTACTTGAGAACCTTTCAACCAATCCTTTTAAAAAAGAATGGAGGTTAAGTTTGATATTGATGATTTACACTTTGTTTTGGGGAGTTAGGGTCCTTGATTGATTGGAGAAAGCCACTTTATGCTGATTCTATATACTGACTTAAAAGTGTTTGATCCAATTTTTATACAACCGCAAAAAAATTTTGCGGTCGTATATTGGTATGACGTTGGCGTCGTCGTCGTCCGAAGACACATTGGTTTTCGCACTCTAACTTAAGATTAAGTGAATGGATCTCTATGAAATTTTACCTTAAGGTTCAATACCACAAAAATTGATTGATTTTTGGGGTTATGGTACCAACAGTTAAGGAATTAGGGGCCAAAAATAAGCATTTTTGTAACTTCTGACATAACTTGTGTGTTAGTGTATGGATCTCTCTGACATTGTACCATAAGGTTCCATATCACAAAGGGAATGCTGGGATTGATTTTGGGGGTCATTACTTCAAAATTTTAGGAATTAGGGGCAAAAAAAGGGGCAAAAAACAAGCATTTTTCTAGTTTCATGACAATAACTTGTGTGTAAGTGTATGGATCTTTCTGAAATTGTACTACAAGGTTCCATATCACAAAGGGAAAGCTGGAATTGAGTTTGGGGGTAATTGCCCAAAACGTTTAGGAATAAGGGATCAAAAAGGGGCCAAAAATAAGCATTTTTCTAGTTTCCAGACAATAACTTGTGTTCAAGTGTATGGATCTCTCTGAAATTGTACTGCAAGGAACCATACCATAAAGGGAAGGCTGGGATTGAGTTTGGGGGTGATCAATCATAAGGGGGTTCAAAAAATTTGAGGGGGGATTTTTTTTTCATTTTTTTTCTTTAAAATTTTCCATTTTAAATTGGTTATTTCTGATTTATATATAAAAGCAAAATTTTGATGTTATTTCTCATGACAAAATGGAGGTCAAGAATGGTTTTGAAGATTTTTTTAATTTTGATAAAGGAGATGTAAGATGTCAACAACAACCTAACACAGAGATGCAGCAATTCAACATTCAGTTTTGAAAGATGTAGAGCATATGGTTCTACCTCATATGACATGGGTTTACAACATATGACATGGGTCTACATCGTAGGACAAGGGTCTTCATCAAAGGAAATATGTCTACATCATAGAAAATGGGTCTACATCATGGGACAGGGGTCTACATCATAGGACATGGGTCTACATCATAGGACATGGGTCTACATCGTAGGACAAGGGTCTACATCATAGGACATGGGTCTACAGCAGAGGACATGGGTCTACATCATAGGACAAGGGTCTACATCAAAGGACATGGGTCTACATCTTAGGACAAGGGTCTGCATTAAAGGACATGGGTCTACATCATAGGACAGGAGTCTACATCATATGACATGGATCTTCATCATAGAACATGGGTGTGCATCATATGACATGGGTCTACATCACATGACAAGGGTCAATATCATAAGACATGGTTCTATATCATATGACATGGGTCTACATCATAGGGCAGGAGTCTATATGATAGGACATGGTCCTACATCATAGAACATTGGTCTATTTCATAGAACAAGAGTCTACATCATAGGACAAGAGTCTTCATCAAAGGACATGGGTCAACATCATATGACAAGGGTCTACATCATAGTACAAGAGTCTTCCTCATATGGCATGGATCCACATCATAGGACATGGGTGTGCATCATATGACATGGATCTACATCATACAACAAGGGTATTCCTCATAGGGCATGGATCCACATCATAGGACATGGGTGTGCATCATATGACATGGATCTACATCATACGACAAGGGTCTTCCTCATATGGCATGGATCCACATCATAGGACATGGGTGTGCATCATATGACATGGATCTAGATCATACGACAAGGGTCTTCCTCATATGGCATGGATCCACATCATAGGACATGGATGTGCATCATATGACATGGATCTGCATCATATGACAAGCGTCTTCCTCATATGGCCTGCATCCACATCATAGGACATTGGTGTGCATCATATGACACGGATCTACATCATATGACAAGGGTCTGCCTCATATGGCATGGATCCACATCATAGGACATGGGTCTATATCATATGATAAGGGTCTTCATCATATGACAAGAGTGTTCCGCATATGACATGGATCCACATCATATGATACAGGTCTATATCATATGATAAGGGTCTTCATCATATGACAAGAGTGTTCCGCATATGACATGGATCCACATCATATGATACAGGTCTATATCATATGATAAGGGTCTTCATCATAAGACAAGAGTGTTCCGCATATGACATGGGTCTACATCATATGACACGGGTATACATCTATGACAAGTGTTGCTCATATGACATGAGTGTTCCTCATATGACATGGGTCTACATCATATGACATGGGTATACATCTATGACAAGCGTTGCTCATATGACATGAGCCTACATCATATGACATGGGTCTAAATCATATGACAAGGTTCTACATCATAGGACAAGGGTCTACATCATATGATAAGGGTCTACATTTCAGAACAAGAATCTTCCTCATAATGCATGGATCCACATCATAGGACAAGGGTCTACATCAATGTGACATGGGTCTACATAATATGAGAAGGGTCTTCATCATATGACACCAATCTACATAATATGAGAAGGGTCTTCATATGACACGGGTCTACATCATAGTACAAGGGTCTACATCATAGGAAAATAGTCTTCCTCATTTGCTTTCAATACACTTTGACTTATTTGAGTTGAAGTGATAACATGTTGATATCTTTAGTGACAAACCCCTAGATAAAATGTATTTGTATCATGGATGTTTTCTCTTATACAACTGATCAGAGTTCTAAGACCCCGTTCACACTAGCACTTTTTGAATCGATCTAAATTTGAAACGATCTTAATAAAACCAGTTAGCATTCACATTATCTTATATCTTAATGATCTCTATCAGTCTAATCTGAACCACTGCATTCACACTACAAGTAAAAATGCAATCGATCTGACAGAATTACTCAGGAAATTGTGTACACTGTGTATAAATAGAAATATTTAATCAAATTAATGTGTTGATACACATGCTTGCAAAAAAATTATGGATGAAGTAATTGTTTCACTTGAATTACAAGTTCAAATTTTGATACTGCTGTTTGTATAGTTTTAGTTAATTTTTAGCCCTTTTATGTTGGTCATCCATTTTGTAATTAATTGCATGTGTAATTTTTCCCCCATACATGCGCACAAATTATTTTCGATTCAATTGTATTAGTTTAGATCGATCTCTGTGTAAATGTAGATCAGTTCACTTTAGATCAATTCAAACTTAACTACCTCTTTTGGTGTTTTAGTTTAGACCGATTCAAAGCGTTCACATTGGGCTTAATTCAATCTAAAGTGAACCGATCTAGTTTAAATGGAACTAAATGTCCCAAGTGTGAATAGGGTCTTACTCTCCTTTATTTGTGGAGGAAAATACCAACAGCCTTATATTCTACAGATCATAAGAACACTAGATACAACTTCAAAATACCAACAGACTTATATTCTACAGATCATAAGAACACTAGATACAACTTCAAAATACCAACAGACTTATATTCTACAGATCATAAGAACATTAGATATAACTTCAAATAGTTTGGTTTTTTTTAAATTGAAAATTGAACCAAAGGAAAGTTGTGAATCTATGCAGGGGTAATCAATTGTATATGCCTCCTCTTATTTAAGTTAATGTTGGAAGTGAAAACAGCTAGAACATTCTGAAAAGAATAAAGAAGAGTAATGGAAAAAGATAAGCACATAACAAATTATCATGGTATAGTTATTAGTTGTTGAGGTTCAGATGAAATCCTTAAAAAGTAAATTTTTACATTTCTTTAAATCTGCATTGGTGGTTAGAAGACAAAGTATAAATTACAAATTGTAACAAGTGAAAAAGTCAGAACAATAAAACAATATTTATAATTTATAACAATGAAAATAGATTTCTATGGATAGATAAATAGATTAATGTTTGTTTCAGGTATGCAGAGATTAGAGGCTAAATGTGTAGATTGTGGTGCTCATTTAGGTCATGTATTTGATGATGGTCCAAAACCAACACAAGTTAGATATTGTGTTAATTCTGCATCTATGTGCTTTAAAAAACATACAACGGTGTGACAACGAAGCCTTACAGATGGACTTTAAATGGCATCCATATCTTGACATGTGAAGAAAGTACAGTACATTAAAGAAAGAGTTAATACATATAACCGCTATTCTAAGCTTACATTGCTGCTTAATCATAAGAATTTTGTTGCTTTTCCTTTTTGCAATGACTTACTTACACTAGACTTAATACTAATATATATCTTACACACAAAGAGTCCTAACTCTTACTACAAATTCTCTACCTGTTCTTCCCAGCTATTTTGATAAGCTCTACCTGTTCTTCCCAGCTATTTTGTTAAGCTCTACCTGTTCTTCACAGCTATTTTGTTGAGCTCTACCTGTTCTTCCCAGCTATTTTGTTAAGTTTGTTTATGATCCTAAATTTAATTATGTACTAATTTATGTAGCAATAACTAAGTGCAATTGTCTGATTATTATTTAGACATGTTTAGATTTAACTGAATGTTCACAGGTACTTGGTAGTAATTTTCCCCACCTTTTTATACGACCGCAAAAAATTTTTTGTGGTCGTATATTGGTATGACGTTGGCGTCGTCGTCGTCAAATAAATCGTCCGGCATCGTCGTCGTCGTCCAAGACACATTGGTTTCGCACTCTAACTTTAGTTTAAGTAAATGGATCTCTAGGAAATTTTACCATAAGGTTCAATACCACAAAAGGAAGGTTGGGATTGATTTTGGGGGTTATGGTACCAACAGTTAAGGAATTAGGGGCCAAAAAGGGGCCAAAAATAAGCATTTTTGTAACTTCCAGACAATAACTTGTGTGTAAGTGTATGGATCTCTCTGACATTGTACTACAAGGTTCCATATCACAAAGGGAAAGCTGGAATTGAGTTTGGGGGTAATTGCCCTAAACGTTTAGGAATTAGGGGCCAAAAAGGGGTCAAAAATAAGCATTTTTCTAGTTTCCAGACAATAACTTGTGTTTAAGTGTATGGATCTCTCTGAAATTGTACTACAAGGTTCCATATCACAAAGGGAAAGCTGGAATTGAGTTTGGGGGTAATTGCCCTAAACGTTTAGGAATTAGGGGCCAAAAGGGTAAAAATAAGCATTTTCTAGTTTCCAGACAATAACTTGTGTTTAAGTGTATGGATCTCTGAAATTGTACTGCAAGGTACCATACCTCATTGAAGGCTGGGATTGAGTTTGGGGTGATGAATCATAAGGGGTTCAAAAATTGGGGGATTTTTTTCCCCTTTTCTTCCTTTTTTCTTTTTTTTTTCTTTAAAATTTTCCATTTTAAGTTGGTTATTTCTAATTTATATTTAAAAGCAAATAATAATGATATGGCAGGAGATACACACCAAACAGGATATGTAAATTATTATATAATAAGTATTGTGCAATAGCAAGAAATTTTCAATTGCACAGTATTGCATAATAGCAAGAAATCTTCAATTGCACAGTATTGCGCAATAGCAAGAAATATCCAATAGCACAATATTGCACAATAGGAAGAAATTGTCAATTGTACAGTATTGCACAATAGCAAGAAATATTCAATTGCACAGTATTGCGCAATTGCAAGAAATATTTAATTGCACAGTATTGTGCAAAAGAAGATTCTTTGTATAAATTGCTTATTTCTTGACCAATTTCAATGGGGTTTTATTCTTGAATTCTTGGGGTTCTTTAATATGCTGAATCTAACCGTGTATTAAGTTTTTGGATTTTGGGCCCCGTTTTTAAATTGGTCCACATTGAGGTCCAAAGGGTCCAAAATTAAACTTTTTTTGTTTGATTTCATCAAAAATTGAATTATTGGGGTTCTTTGATATGCCGAATCTAACCGTGTATTTAGATTCTTAATTTTTGGTCCCGTTTTCAAATTAGTCTACATTAAGGTCCAAAGGGTCCAAAATTAAACTTAGTTTGATTTTAACAAAAAATTGAATTCTTAGGGTTCTTTGATATGCTGAATCTAATCATGTATTTAGATTTTTGATTATGGGCCCAGTTTTCAAGTTGGTCCAAATTGGGGTCCAAAATTAAACTTTGTTTGATTTCAACAAAAATTGAATATATGGGGTTCTTTGATATGCTGAATCTAACCATGTATTTAGATTCTTAATTTTTGGTCCCGTTTTCAAATTGGTCTACATTAAGGTCCAAAGGGTCCAAAATAAAACTTAATTTGATTTTAACAAAATTGAATTCTTAGGGTTCTTTGATATGCTGAATCTAAACATGTCTTTCAATTTTTGATTATGGGCCCAGTTTTCAAGTTGGTCCAAATCGGGTCCAAAATTAAACTTTGTTTGATTTCAACAAAATTGAATATATTGGGTTCTTTGATATGCTGAATCTAACCATGTATTTAGATTTTTGATTTTGGGCCCCATTATCAACTTTGTCCACATTGAGGTCAAAAGGGTCCAAAATTAAACTTTGTTTGATTTCAACAAAATTGAATATATGGGGTTCTTTGATATGCTGAATCTAACCGTGTATTTAGATTCTTAATTTTGGTCCTGTTTTCAAATTGGTATACATTAAGGTCCAAAGGGTCCAAAATTAAACTTAGTTTGATTTTAACAAAATTGAATTCTTAGGGTTCTTTGATATGCTGAATCTAATCATGTATTTAGATTTTTGATTATGGGCCCAGTTTTCAAGTTGGTCCAAATTGGGGTCCAAAATTAAACTTTGTTTGATTTCAACAAAATTGAATATATGGGGTTCTTTGATATGCTGAATCTAACCATGTATTTAGATTTTTGATTTTGGGCCCGTTATCAACTTTGTCCACATTGAGGTCAAAAGGGTCCAAAATTAAACTTTGTTTGATTTCAACAAAATTGAATATATGGGGTTCTTTGATATGCTGAATCTAACCATGTATTTAGATTTTTGATTTTCGTTATCAACTTTGTCCACATTGAGGTCAAAGGGTCCAAAATTAAACTTTGTTTGATTTCATCAAAATTGAACTCTTAGGGTTCTTTGATATGCTGAATCTAACCATGTATTTAGATTTTGGATATTGGACCATAATAGGTGAATGTCCAATTTAAAATTTTTAAGTTCTTAGACCACATTCATTCTGTGTCAGAAACCTATGCTGTGTCAAATAGTCAATCACAATCCAAATTCAGAGCTGTATCAAGCTTGAATGTTGTGTCCATACTTGCCCCAACTGTTCAGGGTTCGACCTCTGCGGTCGTATCAAGCTGCGCCCTGCGGAGCATTTTATTACATAAGATTTACATGTTTTTACACATTTTGAATTTGACTAAAGGAGGGAATGCTGCTGGAATCCCTCACTTTGGATCCATAGCTGTTACCTATCTATCTATTTAAGTTTATATGTCATGGAAAGTAATTAAAAGTGCCTTTAACTCTTTATGAAACAATTTATGGAACAGTCCTAAACAAATTTGGTATGATTTTTTCAAAAGATAAAATGTTGTAAATAAAATTCATGCAGTTGTGTAACTTATTTTCTACCTTTGTAGTTTTACAGTCAAAAATAACAGGAGAAACAAAGTTATCATCGCTATTTTCTAATATTTAAGTTTAGCTAGAATAAGTTGAAATGGGTTACAGTTTATTTTAGAATTTGAATAAATGGTATTTATTGAACTTTATGACAAGCACAGCGGTAGCATAATTTGGTAAAAAAAATTAAATGGTGATTTGGAATTTGCTTAACTTGTAAATAGTTTATGCTTATTGTTTTATTATGTAAAATATCTAATGAGGTGATGATAAGCCAAAGTGCCAGTATATGCATGGTTTGTTAATACATTGTAATCATATGATTGTAACTGTAACTTATGGTAAGGACCAGAAGGAACCTATTCTTTTGATATTTCAATTTTTTCATTTTTTTAGTACAAAATGTAGTTACTTATGAATTCATTAATTATTGTTCAGGGGCCTTACTTCCAAACTAAAAAAGATAATGATAGCATACTATTACTTTTGTTTTAAAATAATACTTTTTAATTGATAAGATCAATATTTCTTGAATAAACAAAAGCAAAACAGGAGAAAAATATTACTCATCCTTTTGATATTAAGTGTTATTGGTTGCAATGAAATACTGTGCTTTTTATGTCAAATAAAAACCTATAATTTCACATGTAAAAGAAATCCTATAATTTGACTACTCTGAAATGTATTCTCAAGTTTTCAAAAAAGTAGCATTAAAGGATCAAAGTAATAATGTATAGAAAAGTTCTTTGTGATGTTTACTTTTTTTTTACATTAAAAGTCAATGTATTAAATGAAAAGAATATCTAGTCCAAAAATTCAAACATGAAAAAATATTCAATTTTGTCTGAACAACAGGAACATGCTGAATTAATGTGTTGGTAGATAACTTGACAGATATTTTTTTATAATTGAATTCGGCAATTATTTTTTTCCAAAAATATTTTCGTAATATATATAATTAAATGAAAAAAATTTAATTAAACATGCAAAAGATTGTACATGTATTGAATATTTTGGCTGGACTTTCATACACTTTGCTCTCATGCCTGGGAGAAAAATCCCCTTAATTGAAGAGAAGTTATATGATAAAAATGTCAGTCGCTTATAAAATTTAAAAGGAAATATTGTTAATTTATATGGTATTTTTTTCATATATGGGCTTTTTTCTCCAAACGAAATTCATAAATGATCTACCAGATAAGTCCTTCACTAAGTTTAAATGATATATGTGATAAATTCAGATGTGGATAGATACATATAACATACTTGTTATTGTAATAACTATTGACTTTGAATATGTATAGTAATAAAGATGTCATTACTTTAACATCAATGTACAATTAACAATTAACAATGGTTGTTAAAGAATTGACTTTTATATTATTATATAGTTGAAGATGAAATGAAAGTTTCTCTGTAAAGGATGACACTGGAATGCTAAACATTTGCAGTTATTATGAAATAAACTCCAATTGTTCATCCTAAAGTTTATAGTTTGACCTTGCACTTGAAAATATTGATAAATCTGATGTATTATTCCAATAATATATGACAAAGGATGTACTTATATAGATAATTGTATTTATTTGATGTGTTAGCTGTGCTTACAGATTTTTATGTAACCTGTTATTGTTTATTTGATATGTTAACTAGTCTCAGATTTTATTTGTTAGTTTTTATAAGACTGCAAAAATTTGCGGCTGTATAATGGTATAGCAATATCGTTGTCGTCCGAAGACATTTGGTTTCCAGACAATAACTTGAGTATAAGTATTTGGATCTCTTTGAAATTGTACCACAATGTTCCATACCACAAAAGGAAGATTGGGATTGATTTTGGGGGTTATGGTCCTACCCTTTTAAGATTGGATTGAATGTTTTCAAGTGGGTCCAAGTTAGGGTGCAAAATTAAATTTTGAATGATTTCAATATGCTGAATCTAATAATGTATTTAGATTTTGGATTTTGGGTCCATTTTTCAAATTGGTCAGGGTCCAAAATTAAAGTGTATTTGATTTCAACAAAAATTAAATGATAGGAGTTTTGCCATGCTGAATTGCATATATTTGATCAATTTCGTTTGTTTGGAATTTTTATACGACCGCAAAAAATTTTTGTGGTCGTATATTGGTATAACGTTGGCGCGTCGTCGTCGTCGTCGTCCGAAGACGCATTGGTTTCGCACTCTAACTTTAGTTTAAGTGAATGGATCTCTATGAAATTTAACCATAAGGTTCAATATCACAAAAGGAAGGTTGGGATTGATTTTGGGGTTATGGTACCAACAGTTAAGGAATTAGGGGCCAAAAGGGGCCAAAATAAGCATTTTGTAACTTCCAGACATAACTTGTGTGTTAGTGTATGGATCTCTCTGACATTGTACCACAAGGTTCCATATCACAAAGGGAATGCTGGGATTGATTTTGGGGTAATTGCCTCAAAATTTTAGGAATTAGGGGCCAAAAGGGCAAAAACAAGCGTTTTCTAGTTTCATGACAATAACTTGTGTGTAAGTGTATGGATCTTTCTGAAATTGTACTACAAGGTTCCATATCACAAAGGAAAGCTGGAATTGAGTTTGGGGTAATTGCCTGAAACGTTTAGGAATTAGGGGCCAAAAGGGGCAAAAACAAGCATTTTTCTAGTTTCATGACAATAACTTGTGTGTAAGTGTATGGATCTTTCTGAAATTGTACTACAAGGTTCCATATCACAAAGGAAAGCTGGAATTGAGTTTGGGGTAATTGCCTGAAACGTTTAGGAATTAGGGGCCAAAAGGGGCCAAAAATAAGCATTTTCTAGTTTCCAGACAATAACTTGTGTTCAAGTGTATGGATCTCTGAAATTGTACTGCATGGTACCATACCTCAAAGGAAGGCTGGGATTGAGTTTGGGGTGATGAATCATAAGGGGTTCAAAAATTTGGAGGGGGTTCTTTTTTTCCTTTTTTTCTTTAAAATTTTCCATTTTAAGTTGGTTATTTCTGATTTATATTTAAAAGCAAATAATAATGATATGGCAGGAGATACACACCTAACAGGATGTGTAAATTATTATATAATAAGTATTCTGCAATAGCAAGAAATTTTCAATTGCACAGTATTGCGCAATAGCAAGAAATCTTCAATTGCACAGTATTGTAATAGCAAGAAATATCAATAGCACAATATTGCGCAATAGCAAGAAATTGTCAATTGTACAGTATTGCTAATAGCAAGAAATATTCAATTGCACAGTATTGCGCAATTGCAAGAAATATTCAGTTGCACAGTATTGTGCAGAAGAAGATACTTTGTATAAATTGCTTATTTCTTGACCAATTTCAATGGGGTTTTATTCTTGAACTCTTGGGGTTCTTTAATATGCTGAATCTAATCGTGTATTAAGTTTTTGGATTTTGGGCCCCGTTTTATACTGGTCCACATTGAGGTCCAAAGGGTCCAAAATTAAACTTTGTTTGATTTCATCAAAAATTGAATTATTGGGGTTCTTTGATATGCCGAATCTAACCGTGTATTTAGATTCTTAATTTTGGTCCCGTTTTCAAATTGGTCTACATTAAGGTCCAAAGGGTCCAAAATTAAACTTAGTTTGATTTTAACAAAATTGAATTCTTAGGGTTCTTTGATATGCTGAATCTAAACATGTATTTAGATTTTTGATTATGGGCCCAGTTTTCAAGTTGGTCCAAATCGGGGTCCAAAATTAAACTTTGTTTGATTTCAACAAAATTGAATATATGGGGTTCTTTGATATGCTGAATCTAACCATGTATTTAGATTTTTGATTTTGGGCCCCGTTATCAACTTTGTCCACATTGAGGTCAAAGGGTCCAAAATTAAACTTTGTTTGATTTCATCAAAATTGAACTCTTGGGGTTCTTTGATATGCTGAATCTAACCATGTATTTAGATTTTGGATATTGGACCATAATAGGTGAATGTCCAATTTAAAATTTTAAGTTCTTAGACCACATTCATTCTGTGTCAGAAACCTATGCTGTGTCAAATATTTAATCACAATCCAAATTCAGAGCTGTATCAAGCTTGAATGTTGTGTCCATACTTGCCCCAACTATTCAGGGTTCGACCTCTGCGGTCGTATCAAGCTGCGCCTCTGGAGCATTTTATTACATTAAGAGTAAATGTTTTACAATGTTTTGGCTGATAAGTTATGTCTTATCTTTGAGGTGATATGCAAATGAGAGGTTGTCATTTTATTTTTAAATGTTACTAAGAAGCTAATATTATCCATTAATAAATAAATAATTTAGATTTGGGATATTGGACCATAATAGGTAAATGTTCAATTTCAAATTTCTCAGTTCTTTGACCACATTCATTTTGTATCAGAAACATATGATGTGTCAAATATTTGATCACAATCAAAATTCAGAGCTGTATCAAGCTTGAATGTAGTGTCTATACTTGCCCAACTGTTCAGGGTTTGACATCTACCGTTGTATCAAGCTGTGCCCCACTGAGCATTTTATTAGTGATTTATTTACACAGCATTGTTTCATTATGTTTACTGCAGATGCAGTTGTGATTAATTTGGTCAGAAATTGTTCAATTGTTTACTTTAAGAAATTCATGATTGTTGCTAAGTGTTTTATGCTGTTAAAAAAATGAACCAGTCAATGGTACATCCAACAATGTTAAAAAGTAAAATTAGTAAAACTTAAAATACATGTAACAAAATGGCAGCCTAGTATTCTTTTTGCCAAATGACTAAAAGATCTTTGTTAAGGCATATAGTATACACAATAATAACTGTCAGCAGTCTTCAGACTTAATGTGGAAATATGGATCGCTGCCAGTAGTGTCATAATAAATGTTCATTTCAAACCATCTCTATTTATATGAATATGAATTTTTAAATTTATATACAAGTCACTTAAAGTATTTGGAACATATTGAATTCAAATTTTTTAATAGCTGGTTAAATTGTTTGACTTCAGCATTAATTCTAGTTCGAGTTGAGATTACTTTAGAATTTTGAATGCTTGAAACAGCAGGAATATTGTAGAATACACTTAATTGAAAGTTTCCATTTAATGTTTCTTTCAATTTGTAAAAAAAAATTATTTATAAGACATTTCTTTGTTAATTTGCCTGTTAAATATTGAAATCTGCGATGAATATTAAGACTGATGATCAACATGACCAAATGCAGATTTATGTTAGCAGCTTTATAATTATATCTATTTATATATATATATACAAAAAATGTAAATCTGTAAGTCTCTTTTATAGTATATTTGTATTTGAAGTTTTGCTATTCTATTGTATGTTTGACATATCTTGTAGGAATAATAGATCTCCGATAAACCTCTCCACTATTAATGTGCTGTATGAAGCATGTAAAACACATAATCTACAAAATTAAATGTGCCATATTCAAATATTAATTTGTATAACTGTTTTCAAAAAATTAATTGAAATTAGATTAAGTTGTAATTTATGAGTTAACCACATTTAATACTGCAAAAACTGAGAACCATTTTTTGTCATGGCTTTTGTAAAAGAGCTAAAGTGAGAGGGGTGTCTGAACACAAATCTCTTACAGAATTCATTTTGTATGTTGAAATCGGACCTTAATCTATTCCACAAAAAAATTTCTTCTGGAAATAAGAAAATAAGTTGTTTGATGAGGTTTCACTATTATATCCTTTGTTGGTGGTAAAATACTACCACATAAAGAATAATGTATTTTCTTTCCCTTCAATATGAATCCGTACTAATCAAGTAGGACATATAAATAATTTCCCTTAACACAGTCTAATAGGCCAACAAGATATTTCTATAAAGCATGTTTTATATGTCTCAGTTATACAACCTGATAGGTCAACAAGATTTTTTTGTTTGTGGATTTGTCATTTTAGCAAGATTTGTATGTGTCAGTAACACAGCCTGATATGTCAACAAGATAAGATGCTTGTTATATGACCTTGACCTTATGCTCCTTTGGTTTGGTTAAGGTCTGTTCCTTTAGCAGATATACATAGAAGATCTAAAATATTTGGTATTAGGACCTGTTACAAAGATTGTATGTCAGTCCTACTATTGTCCTTGACTTATTTTTCATACTGCAGATGTCCGCTTAATTTTGTGGATAAAGTAGGTATCTCAGAAAACAAACATCAAAGTTTAAAACATTATTATTCTAGACATTCAAAGGCATCTTACAGGATTCAATTGACTGTAAAGTCATATGTTTTAAAGTTTATTGACCTTTAAAACAAATTAAAAATTTCCAGCTTATAAGATATTACTTTTCTTTTTGAAGTTTTTTTGTCACTTTGATTAATAAATGCTGTGATTTTATGGAATTTTAGCTATCTTGTTGAATAAGATGGATTCAGAACTTATCAGAGCTGTGATATATAGAACAAGAAAGAACAAATGCTTATCTAAAGTATAAATTGTTGATTTATGGTCAGATGAACTTTCAAATGATTGAATAATATTGTTGATGAAGTTAGCCTCCTTTTTACAACTAAAATGTATAGCCACCATTAACAAACTCCATGTTCCAGTACTTTATTTATAGGTAACTTTTTTGTGGAAATTGTTTTATTTTACAACAGTTACCATAGACATATTTTACAAAAGTAACTGGATTTTTTATTTAAGATAATTTTATGTACTAGTTGTTTTATTTTTTTATTTTCCCCACGTTTTTCATTTTTTGATTGTTGATCATAAAATAAATGAAAATATTTGCCATGCTTTAATATATATATTGTTAGTTTTCTTTAGACATCATTAGAAAACTATGGTAAGGTATATCCTGGTTGAACTACATATGGAATATTGTCAATTTATACCCATGTTATCACATGTGAAGCAGGATCTGCCTACCGTTCCAGATCACCTCTTTTTGTTTGAGTTCGTGTTGCTCAGTCTGCAGTTTTTATGCCCCCACAACTAAAAGTTGGAGGGCATATTGTTTTACCCCTGTCCTTCTGTCTGTCCCATTATGGGTATATAGTTATTCCGCATAACTCCTCCTTTTTGCTTCCTTGAAAGTTTTCAAATTGCTGTCTGTTTGTACATATATTGAAGGTGTGCATGTGGTCAGGGTTTTGATTTTTATTAATATTTGCTCTTTTGGGAGATAGTTGAACTTTGTCATTTTTTGGAGTATTTACTTGCATAAGATGAGCGTTTCCAGATAACTCCTCCTACAGTTTGAATGCTGGGAAGTTTTCACTTTGCTGGCTGTTTGTACATATATTAAAGGTGTGCATGTGGTCAGGGTTTTGATTTTTGGAAAATGACGCGATCAGCGGCATGTTTCCGATACCATTGACCAGAACTTACGGAAGTCGATTATATTTCTCCGCCTTCCGCACTCGGTTTCATATTTACTATTTTACATACTAACTGGAATCTGCTTGTATAACACTACACTCGAACAAAGTGTTGTAGTCGGACAGGACCAGTTTACATACTTTATTTTATTTACCAAAAAAAAATCTTGACCTGTCCATATGTTTTTGTTATTAAATGGTATTTGGAGCTATCCCTTTGTTATATTTTTCATATTTATTCGAGCTTTCACTTTTATGCACATGTCTTACAATCGTAAACAATTAGTATGTATAAATAGATCCATTTTGTTATGGTGTGACTTTTTACACTCCAATGATCAGCAATCGCTATACAAAATAGTTCTCCTAAATAATGTCAGCCTTTCATGCCATTTCAACTTTACAATCATTAAAAAAAGAAATAATCTGAATCATTTTGATATCCATTGGAAGGATACTGGTCTTTATCCAGATTTACGAAGATTTTAATAATCGGAAATTAGTAATACGGTTGTACCCACGCGGTGCGTATGAATCTTTGTTTACAAAGTTACTGCAGCAGAGTCTGTAACTGTATCATTATTAATTAACTACACTGTTATTGTACTTAATATGATGAAAACTGCCTATGCAATATAAGGTGTCAACTCGGCCAATATAGATTTTTTCTGTATTGGCCGAGTTCTGATCCAGCCAAAACAGGATTTCGGAACGTCTGTAGTTTTTAGATCGTAAGTCACGATAAACTCAAACTGCAAGTAAACATTTGTTTGTAAGACCGTTTTTATTTACTCACTATACAAATCCTTGCTCACCATAAAACAAGCTGAAACGTTCAGTATGGCATATATTTTAGGCTAAAGACGGTCCCATTCATTTAAAAAGCATTTTGAAAGCAGACGATGGAATTATTTCAGGTTTGGGGAACGAGTAAATTATCACAAAGTTCATTTCTTGACGACCTCATAATTTCACGATGTCGATGGTACAAATCGATTTTTACTGTTTACTTTCGCTTCTCATGTTTTGTAAACGGTCTTTTATTTTTAAACCCAAACCAGGCATATGCATTCTGTAATTGTGCAAATCTTCGTTCTTTGGTCATTTGGCTTATGGATAGTTGTATCAATTTCAACTCTTACATTATTATTTTAAAACTATATTTGCATTACACATGCAATGGCAGTACCTTTCCAATTACTATTTATGTGTTGTGTCTAAATTTATGTTGTAACACTTCATAGTGACTGGAAAGGGTAGAAAAATTCATCAGATGAGAAAAGCCTCAGGCCAATACACCAAGCCTCGGACCAATAACAAGGCCAATACAGAAATACTTACGTAATAATATTATAGAATGACAGTATGGTTCAATAGCGGGAATCAGCCCCTCAACTACTTTTTACATAAATATTAACTTCTGGCTTCAACGCCTTGTTCGTCTTGTCTGGAGATCTTGTTGTAGTTCCAGTTTGGTAAGCATTTTGGAGACGTATCCCGTCCGTCCTCTCTTGACTTGTAATCTCTGGTGATACATTTTGCCGCTTGACGTATCCTTTCAAGCTTGTTTATTTTTGTTACCGTGTAAGGGTCCCATACTATGGCTCCATATTAAATTATAAAATCCAATCCTGAAGGTCTACATGTGTATATCATTGTTCTAATCTGACACAAATTTCAATAACTGGAATGCTACCCAAGTTGAATATATGGTGACCCACGAGAACAGCATTATCACTATTGAAATTGTGTTTAATACCATGATGGTTCAATGTCATTAACTTAAATGGAGACAGACATGGTTAAAGAATGAATATCAATTACATGGGTCAACATGGTCAAGGGCAGAGTTGTTATAAAATAACAATATGGCAGAGAAGTGGTTTCAAGTTTCATATAAAGCGACCTGACTGACATGAAATAAAAAATCAAAGGAGTATCCCTATTTGTCTAATCTTCAAGGTGAAATAAAACTAGTAAAACAATATTATACTATTGTCTAAATCTACAGAAATATAATTTGCTTCAAGTAACAGAAATAACTAGGTCACTAGTAACTTATTTAATGAGTATGTTGGGTATAAGAGCTTGCTTACAACAGGCTCTTCATAATCATTTGGTTTGAAAAGGATACTAGTAGTCTGTATTCTTGATTTAGAAAAATGTAATTGCAAGAAAAAAATCACATTACTTAGAATACTTTAGATCATTCAGGTGGTCTTTATTTATATGTACAAAAGAACAGCCAGTAGTCATTGGATATAGTAGATCATTCAAATAGTCTTGACCTATTTATTAGTACACAAGAACAGCCAGTAGTCATTGGATATTGTAGATCATTCCGGGAGTCTTGACCTATTTATTTATACAAAAAAAAAACAACCAGTAGTCATTGAATACTGTAGATCATTCAGGTAGTCTTGACCTATTCATTTGTACTAAAAAAACAGCCAGTTGTCATCTTCACTTCACACACACACACACATATACGAATATCAATTATATGCTTCCGAGACATGTTGCAATGTTAAAATAATTACGATATGTGAAAATCAAGACGCATAAAAAATATCACAATATTAGAGACAGTGGCGTCATTTTTCCTCAGAGCTTTCAGCTCTTTGATTATTATTATTTGCTCTTTTGGGAGATAGTTGAACTAGGGGTATAAGCGGTTAAATGTTACAGTTATTTTAAAATAACACTTTGCATCTGCGGGGGCATCAATTGTGTCTCCCAGATACAATGATATCTCAAATCTAAACAACACAGAAGGGTTCTGAGCTTTAGAACATAAAATTCATTTATATACCGAACCTAAAGTCTTACATTGACTTTGTTATAATACAGTTACTTCAGAGTTGAGTGCGGGGGCATCACTTTGTCTAGTTTATGTTGTGTTTTGTAGACTGTTGTTGGTCTTTTGGTCGTATTTTATTTTTTGGCATGGTGTTGTCAGTTTGTTTTTCGACTAATGAGTTAGAATAATCCTTTGGTTTAAAATCCATGTATAGACCAAACTTAACAACACAGAAGGGTTTCGAGCTTGAAACATAAAATCCATTTGTAGACCAAACCTTAACTTTTAATACATAATGAACATAATATCAATTTTTTATTTTTTTGCGAAGTTTCCCTTTAACAACATAAGGGGTTTGAGTTCTAGAACATAAAATTCATTTATATACCAAACCTAAACAACACAGAAGAGTTCTGAGCTTTAGAACATAAAATTCATTTATATACCAAATCTAAACAACACAGAAGGGTTCTGAGCTTTAGAACATAAAATTCATTTATATACCGAACCTAAACAACACAGAAGAGTTCTGAGCTTTAGAACATAAAGTTCATGATTTATAAACCAAACATGAACAACACAGAAGGGTTCTGAGCTTTAGAACATAAAATTCATTTATAGACCAAACATAAACAACACAGAAGAGTTCTGAGCTTTAGAACATAAAGTTCATGATTTATAAACCAAACATAAACAACATTAGAAGGGTTCTGAAAATGATATTGGAACCTTTACCCATTTAAAATATATAAAAGGTTAACTACATGAAAGGGATGCAGCACCGATTTCTTAACATCTGACTCGAGTGCATACACAAATATATCAAAGTAATATAAAAAAAAAAATGAATGAGAAATTGTAATATACTGATTGAAAAGGCAGAGAGAAACATACCTCCTGCATGCACGGAACAACTAAGCTGTTAACACTTTTGATATCTTGGAAGGTAATTGTAGATTTACACCAATACCAATCCAAGACAATAAAACTAAAATCAAAATAGTCAACATGTTGGTAGCGTTAAAACAATGATAATGTTGGATAATTATATAGTACCTTTGTGTCAAGCACGGATCAAGAAGGATCAGCAAATCAATTTAGTGTCAAAATAAAGATATCAACGGGTTGTGAATCACCAAAACAAGGCGGAAAATGATTGGTAAATCGCGTTAAGTTTCAAATTGAGGCAACAGTAGTAAACCGATGTTCAGATATAAATTGATTAAGAAAATTGCCTTAGTCGTGTTTGGCACATTTAATTATTTTTTTAGAATTTTCGGTTTTTAATGCATTACAACTTTTTCGTTTTTGATTTGAGCACCACTGATTAATCTTATGTAATCTAACGAAACGAGCGTCTGGCGTACCAAATTATAAGCCTAGTATCTATGATGAGTTTTTAAGAGGTTACAAATAAAGGTGACAACAAAGATTGAGGATAATGCAATGACAGTAAAACAACTTATTGCCAAAAAAGGATGACCCATTGTTGATAATACAACTTGGCATCATAACATGAATGTCAACAGGTCGGTAAAGAAACATAGGGGAACTCAACACGAATGAATCAGAGATATTGCCCACAAGAATGCAAGAAAAGAGCATATATTTTACATGTCAGGTCAACAATGGAGTATGGAGCGATAGTATTGGACCCTACACATCTACATTCGTCAACAAGCTTGACAGCTTGAAAGGATACCACAACAAGCAGCAATACTTATAACAGTTGACTACAAATTAAGAGAAGATGGTTGTGTCTCAAATATGCTAGCCAAACTGGAACTTCAAGATCTGCAGATAAGACGCTCAAGCCAAAAGCTTATATTTCTGTACAAAGTGGTTGAGGGGCTGTTTCCTGCTATAGAACCAGACAAATTTTTAAAGAAAGGACGTCCAAAGAGAACAATTAATGCAAAAAAATGTGATAACTACCAGACAATAAATATTGTGGAAAAACAAGTAAAGAACAACACAAAGTGTTTTGACATTAAAACTAGCAAAACACCACAATATTCAAACTCATTCTTTGTGAAAACAGTAATAGAGTGTTACCATCTTGAAGACACTGAAGTGAGAGCTTCAAAACTGCTCTCATGCAGCGTCAATAAATCGACCGCGCTTTCTCCACTGTTGTTTTAATTGGCATCCACAACGTATTTATACAGATACAGATACCTGGTAGATAAATAATGGAATTTATGTATTATATATACATTCGGTTATTCTAGTGAAAAGTTTTTATCTCGTCCGTTGCAGTGCTATCTTTGTCATATCATATATAGTTGTTAAGATGTATAGTTATGACGTCAAAATTTGACGTTTACGTTCTTTTTAACTTTGAGCAGCGAGAAAACAGACGTAAAATAATTAGAGAGCGGAAGTATTTCGAAAATACCCACCCTCCCTCTACTATATATAGTTAAACCATGTATTTCGTTTTTGGTACTGCTCTTTTGTTCTTTATATTTTTAGGTGCATGAATATACTAGTAAGCGAGAGTTCCAGTTTGCAAAAATTCCTTCTCCATTGATGATTTACCATTTGCTACCAATAATTGCAGAAGTCAGTTAGACGTTGGATTTATAGAAACATTTGTTCGTTAAAAAGTATAAATTGTGTTTGGCAACTACGTACGCTGCGTGATTTTAGTGATAAAGTACATTTTATGGATCGCTGTATCCCTGGATCCAACAGCTAAGTTAGTTGATTGCTGTATCCCAGGATCATAACTATCTATCTAGTTATCTGTAGGTTGCCAGAGGTAACCAAAAATGATCTATGCAAAAAATGAGTTATCTATGAATCTATCTAGTTGAACAATATATATCTTTGAATCTATCTAGTTGAACAATATATATCTTTGAATCTATCTAGTTGAACAATATATATCTTTGAATCTATCTAGTTGAACAATATGTATCTTTGAATCTATCTAGTTGAACAATATATATCTTTGAATCTATCTAGTTGAACAATATATATCTTTGAATCTATCTGTGTGTAAATATTTAAATTTGAGTTTAATAGTAATAAAGCTGTGGCCAATACTGCCAACAAATCTTAGTTTTACAAGCCATCTCGAATAAACGTCAAACAATTATGACACCAGGATATAAAGCAGCATATTGTCAAAGCAAAGATATCATCTTCCGGCTTAAGAAAAGGAGTCGTTGCCGACTGTTTTTCAAAGTTTTGTCAAGCGCACACAGATGTATTCCACTAGTCTATAAAAAAAACAAATTTAAATTGTTATTTATATAATTAAAACAATGCACATGGGGTTCCGGTCTAATAACTAGCTTGGCTCACTCCAATGCTAGCCCTTAGCTCCTATATGCTGGCTGCAACAACTATTTTGGTTAGAAGTGTGATCCAGTCGGGGACTGTCTTTAAGAAAATGTTTCGGTATTTCTCATGGTTAGATCTTTCTTGGAAGAGGCCGTGTTGGCCTCTTGTTCTGCTGTCATTATGCCTTAAATATGGATCACCATTGACGTCAATACGCTAGTGTTGGATTTTGTAATGCATACACATTGTTTTGTTTCGTACATAAATCAGGCCGTTAGTTTTCTAGTTTGAATTGTTTTACATTTGTCACGTCCGGGCATTTTATAGCTTGCTATGCAGTGTGGGTCTTGCTCATTGTTGAAGGCCGTGCTGTGACCTATAATTGCTAATTTCTATGTCATTTCGGCTCGGTTGGAAATTTGTCTCATTGGCAACCATACATCTTATTTTTACACAGTCTACTATTATGTTTTCTCTGTTCTAGACTTTGCCAACTTAGTGTAGTTACCCATGTTTGTATCGCCAGGTGTTGTGTCCGTGTAGGTATTGGTGGAAAAAAAGTGTCGCTCTTTGCATATTTTCCAGGGTTAGATTTAACCTTGGCCTGTTGGGTCCCATGCGGTGGCTGCATAGTCTATTATAGGTCTCACTTTTGTTGTCAGGTTGTCTCTTTGGCAATTTCATTTGGCAGCTATGTTATCAATATTTTTGTCCTAGGAAAGTTTGATGGTAATTGTGACTCCAAAGTACTTCCTGGAGTCAAATATTTCCAGTGTCTGACTATGAAGCTTGATGTTGATAGGTAAAACTGACTTGATCTTATGATGTCCTACTCTTATTACTGTGCATTTACCTGGGTTGAAATTCATTTGCCAAATGCTTTCCAATTCATCAAAAGCAACTATATATTTCTGCAGTATCTGACTGTCTGATGATCAATTTATGGTGCGGAATAGGATTATATCGTCCGAAGATAGTCGTGCCTCTGAGTTTTTGGTAGTTTCTGGCAAACAATTTATGAAGGCTAGGAACAAGAGGGGTACAAGCACAGACATGGTGTACATTTGTTTCTCTCCAACACTACTTTCTTAATTCTGTTGACCAAGAATGATTTAATCCATCTTTCAGTGTTGTAATAGACCCCATAGTAAGTTAGTTGTTGTCCATTCGTTTGATGTGTTTGTGCTTTTGATTTTGCCTTTTGATTAGGGACTTTCCGTTTTGAATTTTCCTCGGAGTTCAGTATTTTTGTGATTTAACTTTTTAGCTTGTACAGTAATCTGGCTTGTGGAACCTTATAAAACTACCAAGGCATCCCTCCAGTCTTAGAGAGCTTCTTGGTATCGGAGGGAGTGCTGGTCTAACAGAGATAAAAAAAAATTGCGCTAGTTGCAGGGCTGTTGTTCTTCGTACAAATGTTTTGAAGTCGTCTGGACCTGTTGCTGTATGTGGTTTCTGGTTGGTCAACAGCTTGTAGAATCTCTGTTCAGTGATATTTTAACGTCCTTCGTTCTTATGAATGTTATGTGGTCCTCTTTGGTAAAAACTAATGGGAATTGCTTGTTGATTATGCTGGTATTACTCTGCTTTTGCACTTTGTAGAACTCTTTGTTGGTTTATCAGTGTTGCATCTTATGAAGTCTTGACCTTTACTTTTGATGCATGAACATAGTCTGCATAATCCTTATCCTAATTTTGTTAGCTTTTTTTATTTCATATTTTACTTTTGCCTGTTGTTTCTTGTATCAGTCTTTGTTTGTTTTTTGACTTTATGCTATCCCGAGACTGTCATTTTTGTGACTGCCCTGGATTCATGCCAAAATGGTCGAAGTAAATTCTTCTATTGCTATGATAAATATATTTTATGTTTTTCAGTTTAATGTATTTAGAAAAAAATCAGGTAGGGCAATCACCTTTGCTCCAAATCAGTTATCGGTATTACATCATGTCCGATATAGTGTCTTAACGTCACACATGGTTAAAAAGTGGTCGATTGAATATCTCAGAGTCAACAATGGATAGCTACATGTCGGTAAAGGACCTAAGCGTCAAAAGGGTCAAGATGTGCACACCACTACAAGAAGCTTGCTAAGGTTGTCTGCTGGTTGAATAGTGCCGTCCATAAAATCCATAGGATCACAAACAACACTACTTAAAGGTTTATGAAGTTTCGTCAGAAAACTTAATTGAAATCGTCAGTATTTAAAAGAGGCCAGTATTTATTAAGTCTTCAGACAATCGAAAAAAAGAATTATACTGAGTTAGTATGTCATATCTGTACCCCTTGCTGTTGAAAAATATAAGAACTTTCTACGAGTTTAAATATATAAACTTTCAATGGTTTCATTCTATTTACATCACAAAAAAGGAAGAGGGAAAAAAAACCGTCTAATATATATTTATTGAGGAAAATCATAGATGCTGATAACGATTTAATTTTTTTCTTATGTAACGTCCGACACAACAAATGATTTATCTTTGTCGATAGGTCTTGCAAGGTTACATTGTAGCATCTTCTGGTCAAAGCGGGCAGATAGCATCGTCTGGTCAGAACAAGGGTATCAGCAGGTAGATAGCATCGTCTGGTCAGAACAAGGATATCAGCAGGCAGATAATATCTTCTGGTCAAAACAAGGATATCAGCAGGTAAATAGTATCTTCTGGTCAAGACAAGGATATCAGCAGGTAGACAGCATCGTCTGGTCAGAACAAGGATATCAGCAAGTAGATAGCATCTTCTTGTTAGAACAGAAATTTCAGTAAGTCGATAGGATCTTCTGGTCAGAATAAGGATATCAACAGGTAGATAGCATCTTCTGATCAGAACGAGGATACCAGTAAGTAGATTGCATTGTCTGCCCACATGGATATCAGCAGGTAGATAGCATCTTCTGGTCAGAACAAGGATATCTGATGAGGGTCAGAACAAGGATATTAGCAGGTAGATATCATATTCGAGTCAGAACAAGGATATCAGATGCGGGTCAGAACAAGGATATTAGCAGGTAGATATCATATTCGGACCAGAACAAGGATATCAGCAGGTCAGCATATTTGCATGAAACATAGGATATAATAATAGGAAGGTAAAACATCCTAGCGTAAAAACAACGACATCAAAGGTAGGTTAATCACCTTAATTAACGTCGAAACAATAGATATCAGGCCGGTTGATCATACTATAGTTAAATATATGACATAATGGGTCGATAAAGCACCTTTGCGTCAAAACAAGGATATCAGGTTGATTAAGCATATAAGCGTATAAGAAATTACGTATGGGCATTGCTCATTGTTGAAGGCCGTACGGTGACCTATAGTTGTTAATTTCTGTGTCATTTTGGTCTCTTGTGAACAGTTGTCTCATTGGCAATCATACCACATCTTCTTTTTTATATGACGAGTCGTTTTTATGCTGATTCTCTGAAAATATAAACGTTAAACGTTCTTTGAATTTGACTACTGTCCAGGTTTCTTTTATTGAACATCGTATAATCAAATATAAAAATAAGAAGATGTTGTATGATTGCCAATTAGACACTCTTCATAAAGATCAAATGATGTAGAATTTAACAACTATAGGTCACCGTACGGCCTTCAACAATGAGCAAAATCCATACCGCATAGTAAGCTATAAAAGGCCCCGAAATGACAATTGTAAAACCATTCGAACGAGAAAACTAACGGCCTAAGTTACGTACAAAGCAATAAACGATAAAAGAACAGAGTTCCAATGTCCCCCGCGTTGCACATATTTTATCTGTTCTGTCAAAGGACAACTAAAAAAAAAAATTCTGTTCTTTAAAACTTTTTTAACTTATCTTACTAGAGAGTTAAAGACTTGAGAGCAATTTCCGATATATTTAATATTTACAAGGGAAACTCATTGAAAATATTTGATAGGCACTTATTTTTGAAATTATCTGAGACATTGCTGTTATATACCTTTGATATGAATTTGATAAAAATCTAGCAAAAATTGTACATGCGAGAGCACTTACAATGCAATTTTCCATATAATCAATGTTTCCAAGGGGCATAACTCTTTTAAAAATACTTGATCGGCACTGATTTTCGAACTCGTTAAAGACATTGCTGATATAAACCATTGATATAAGTTTCATAAAATTCTGGCAAGAATTGTACACATGAGAGCGCTGACAATGCAATTTTCCATTTAATTAATGATTCCAAGGGACATAACTCTTTTAAAAGTAATTGATCGGCACTGATTTTCAACCTCATTAAAGACATTGTTGATATGAACCTATGATATAAGTTTCATAAAATCTGGCAAGAATTGTACAAATCAGAGCGCTAACAATGCAATTCTCTATATAATTAATGTTTCCAAGGGACATAACTCTTTTAAAAGTAATTGATTGGCACTGATTTTCAACCTCATTAAAGACATTGCTGATATGAACCTATGATATAAGTTTCATAAAATCTGGCAAGAATTGTTCAAATGAGAGCGCTAACGATGCTATTTTCCAAATAATTAATGTTTCCAAGGGGTATAACTCTTTTAGAAATAATTAATCGGCACTGATTTTCAAACTCGTTAAAGACATTGCTGATATGAACCTATGATATAAGTTTCATAAAATCTGACTAGAATTGTACAAATAAGAGCGCTAACAATGCAATTTTCCACATAATTGAAGTTTCCAAGGGGCATTACTCTTTAAAAATAATTGATCGGCACTGATTTTCAAACTCGTTAAAGACATTGCTGATATAAACCTATGATATAAGTTTCATAAAAATCTGGCAAGAATTGTACAAATGAGAGCGCTAACAATGCAATTGTCCATATAATTAATGTTTCCAAGGGCATAACTCTTTAAAAAATAATTCATCGGCACTGATTTTCGAACTCGTCCAAGACATTGCTGATATAAATTTATGATATTAGTTTCACAAAAATCTGGCAAGAATTGTACAAATGAGAGCACTAACGATGCAATTTTCCATATAATTAATGTTTCCGAGGGGCATAACTCTTTTAAAAATAATTCCTAGGCACTGATTTTCGAACTCGTCCATGACATTGCTGATATAAACCTATGATATAAGTTTCATAAAAATCCGGCAAAATTTGTACACATGAGAGCGCTAACAATGCAATTTTTCATATAATTAATGTTTCCAAGGGGTATAACTCTTTTAAAAATAATTAATCGGCACTGATTTTCAAACTCGTTAAAGACATTGCTGATATGAACCTATGATATAAGTTTTATAAATCTGACTAGAATTGTTCAAATAAGAGCGCTAACAATGCAATTTTCCACATAATTGAAGTTTCCTAGGGGCATTACTCTTTAAAAATAATTGATCGGCACTGATTTTCAAACTCGTTAAAGACATTGCTGATATAAACCTTTGATATAAGTTTCATAAAATTCCGGCAAGAATTGTACACATGAGAGCGCTGACAATGCATTTTTCCATATAATTAATGTTTCCAAGGGACATAACTCTTTTAAAAGTAATTGATCGGCACTGATTTTCAACCTCATTAAAGACATTGCTGATATGAACCTATGATATAAGTTTCATAAAATCTGGCAAGAATTGTTCAAATGAGAGCGCTAACGATGCTATTTTCCATATAAATAATGTTTCCAAGGGGTATAACTCTTTTAGAAATAAAAATAATTAATCGGCACTGATTTTCAAACTCGTTAAAGACATTGGTGATATGAACCTATGATATAAGTTTCATAAAATCTGACTAGAATTGTACAAATAAGAGCGCTAACAATGCAATTTTCCACATAATTGAAGTTTCCAAGGGGCATTACTCTTTAAAAATAATTGATCGGCACTGATTTTCAAACTCGTTAAAGATATTGCTGATATAAACCTATGATATAAGTTTCATAAAAATCTGGCAAGAATTGTACAAATGAGAGCGCTGACGATGCAATTTTTCATATAATTAATGTTTCCAAGGGGCATAACTTTTTAAAAAATACTTAATCGGCACTGATTTTCGAACTCGTCCAAGACATTGCTGATATTAACCTATGATATAAGTTTCATAAAAATCTGGCAAGAATTGTACACATCAGAGCGCTAACGATTTAATTTTCCATATTATTGTTTCCAAGGGGCATAACTCTTTTAAAAATAATTGATCGGCATTGATTTTCAATCTCGTTAAAGACATTGCTGATATAAACCTATGATATACGTTTCATAAAAATCTGGCAAGAATTGTACACATGAGAGCGCTAACGATGCCATTTTCCATATAATTGATGTTTCCAAGGGCATAATTACTATTTTAAAAATAATTTTTCTATCCCCCCAAACAAACAAAAAAGACACAAAGTGCAGATCTGAGAGTACTCGCAGTAACTGACAGCTAGTTAAAAGCCAATAACAACTAATAAACAAATCATGTAACTAAGACTAAAATATCAATTAGTACACATCCAACATCCAATGAATTTAGTGTAAAGACGTCAAGACGTCATTAACAGTCAGAGAAAAAATGACCTTGTGCAATGCCAATATATAGGTATCGACAGATAGTAGAACCGTGAATGTGCATATGTATATAACAGAAATATTTAGTATGGTTTTAATTTACTGACAATAAAAATCAATATTTATAACAATAAAACAATATTAAAAGATCTTATTACAGTGTTGAAATGATAACCTTTTAGAATATCATAAGTTTATATATAGGATCGATAAGTTTAACCGGATCGTATCTTAATTTCTGGGCTCGCGGTAATCAACATCACCGTAAAAATTAGGATGTTGTATAGTTTTCATTTTTGGGTAAAATGTGTCTTAAAGCTTGCAATTCATTGACGTACGTTTACCAACCATAACCTTTTGTATATTAATTTGATTATTAACGTTACATTATGTTTGTACAATGCCATCTTTTTCAAATAAAAACAAGTACTTATTGCGTTTTCAAAGCCTTCCCCGCCCCGCAACAACAAAAAAAAAACCAACAAAAACAAAAACAACAACAACAAAACAACACCAAACAACTATATATAACACCAGCACAAAATATCACACATAACAAGGAAAAAAGACTAAATCAAATACGAATAGAAAAAAAAAGAAATACTTTTTGAGCATTATACTAATTAAAACATGATGTACTATAATTTGCTTTTTTAGTTATGCAATTACATACAGAAATGTTCTTAATTCATATTAACAGTGTTTGTTGTAACCAAAGCTTAAACGTTTGATTTCTAATAGCTTTGGAAGGGTTGCCAATGTCAAACAATCACAGAGGGATACGCCTCGCAAATTGTAACACATTTCCTCATGATTATTCTCGATTTACTAAGATAAAAGCAATATTGCCCATGCTTCACTCATTAACAAAAACACCCTAAGAACCTAAAAATGAAAGCTACGTCCAAAGAAAAAGTCGTAAAGTTTGATATTTATCAATACGTTCGTAATACCCTAACACATCACGTACAAGACAGATGATTACATCTATTTCACATATCCTAAGACACAAAACACGCGTCAGGTGAAGGCAACGGATTCGCAGATACAATAATAGTTCTCTCAGACACAAACTACACGTCAGGAGAAGACAATTAAAGTTGTTTTTGAGTCCGAAAAGAATAATAATTCTACCATTAAGATAAACTTTTACAAAACTGGATCAATTGTTATCCAAGGGCAAAAATGCACCCAGGTTTCGGATAGCTACTTTGAGGTCATCAAGGGTAAAGTATATCAAAACAATAACAATGAAACATCTGTTCCAAATTTGAATAGCACCAGTATTATAGACAATGCAGAAGAGACCATTCCGAAAGATCTGAATGATTCACAGGATAAAGTGCTTGATAATTTACATGATGAGGATGATGTCACTGTTGCTTCCACGCCTATTAAACAGTCAGTTGTGGAAACAAAGTTAACACCAAAAAACAGAATACTGCAACACAGTAAAACCACTGAAACAAAATTTAGTGAAATTAATTCAATATTGTCGGTAATCGATCAAACAATGAAATCATTTGTTGAAAAGCTAGCACAATTGTATAGTATTCAAGAGAAAGTGCCACAAAACGTCCAGTCAGTAATCACAAATTCCTTAAACACTCAAAAAAATGAAATGATGAGTCAATGGAAATCTATTGATGACAAAGTGAAGCACTGCAATGGTAGTCTGGACTCCCTTCACATAAAACAAATGTTTTAGATACCCAGCTAAAACAAGTAATCTCAAAACAGACTGATCAATCAGCATCAATTGAATCTCTTTCTTCAATAGTCACTAGTTTACAGGACCGTGTGGAAGAGCTTGAGAATAACAGGAGAACCCGTAATGATAATGAATGCCCATCCATACAAAATGACATAAGTCGGGTAGAAAATACTCCAATATCAGATACCAATAATACCTCAACAAAGTTGTCACAAGTGAGCAAAACCAAGTTTGATGTATTGATCCTTGGTGATTCTATTCTGCGTCGTATTCAACCAAAACGTTTTACCCCACAAGGTAAAACTGTAGTTCGCTTCATTAGGGGAGGGGCAAAACATGTACAAGCTTTGTTCTAAAAAATGGTCAACGGTCTGAACCCAAGAATATTCTTATTCATATTGGAACAAGGGATTTACAAGGTGAGGGAGTGCATGAGGATGAATTTTCCCAATTATTAGATCAGTGTACAAAAACATGGAATAACTCAAGCATTTATGTCCTACCGATCATCTCTAGAAAGGACATTCATGATGCCATTGTTAATGAGGCCAATAATACCATCGAGTTGGTATGCGATCTGTACCCTAGTATCCATACAATTGAGCGATTTGAGCCAAGCTATGATATGTTTCATGATGACGTCCACTTGAACTATGGAAAAGGGCTACTAGCTATTGTTAAACACCTTAAGATCGCTCTGAACATTCCATACACAAACAACACCCAACAACAACGAAACCGAAGACAGGGTGAAAACAACTTTAGCAGATCAACCCACCAGTCATATTATCGCCGTGATGGACTAAACATGACAAATCATAATACAAACATGAATTCACATCAGGGTGTAAATCCACTTCATGGTTTTAATCATCATTATCCACCATCATTCAACCAACAACACATGATGCCATGGTTTCTACCAACAAACCACTCAATGAACAATCCGAACTTCAATAATTGGAGAAATCCATGGTCTGTTCCTCCTTTTGGTCAGATACATTTTCCACCTCCTGATCAACAACAAGCACAAATGTAACTTGTCATTTTGCATTGATTGTAAAGTTCTAGTCATAAATGATTGTTAGTTATAATTGAATTGGTCAAATTCAGTTTTGTCTTTTAATTTTGTCTTTTATTATTATTTTTCAATCAATTAGGAAAATGAAATCATTTGTGTTGTTCTAATTCCTATTCACAAATACATGCAGTATAACATGTGTATACATTGTATATTTTGATTTTGATTTTCTTTTTTTTTTTTTTTTTTTTTTTTTTTTTTTGTTTGTTTTTTTATTTATCTATATATAATTTTATTATTATTTTTTTTTTTTTTTTGAAAACGAAAATGTATCATTATATAACTCTAAAATCTACTTTTCAACATCGTTTTATTTCAAGATGAGACCTTTAGCAAAAAAAGTTAAAAGTGATGAGAATCTTTTAAAAATTGGCATGTGGAACATAGAGGGTCTCACAAGTGAGAAAGCAAATGACCCACATTTTCAAAACATTGTTTCTAAATTAAGTATTGCCAGTTTTGTAGAAACCTGGATAGGTAATGAATCTATCCAGGACATTTCAATTCCTAATTTTGATTTAGTTCTTTCTAGTAACAGGAAAAAACATAAAAAAAGCAAGACGATATTCTGGAGGAATAAATATTTTTGCAAAAAGTTCAATTTCCAAAGGAGTGAAATCTTTGACAAACAGTCATCCTGATATACTCTGGATAAAACTAGATCATACGTTTTTTAGTATTAGTAGAGATGTTTTTGTAGCTGTATTATATATTATTATGTTTATATATCTCCTGAGTATTCAGTGGCGGATCCAGAGGGGGGCGTAGAGGGCGTACGCCCCCTTTGCTTGCACTTCTTTTTTTTTTTTTTTTTTTGGTAAAATGATTAATCAGACTAGACTTCGTGAACTTTGCCATTTCCCGTGTGCGACAATTCTTACTTATAAAGATATTTTTCGCTCGTATTAACTGTAATATATTATTGATTATGTCAAAGTCATGTGATTTTCTACGGTGGAGTTGACCAGTTCGTCGAAAAAAACGTCACTCAGTCATTTTGAAATTCAAATTACAGTAACACATTGCTTAGGCTGATGATGACAAGCATGACGCCTTCAAAGCGACAAAGTATTGAGCAAGAACGTATTGACTTCTATTTCACAATTCCACCCAACAGAAAGTAATACTCTATTACACTCTCATGAAAAAAAATTCCACAGCAATATTATTTACCTACGAAAACATGTTTAACCCCACACGCCCCAGCCCATTAATAACATTGCTGAATAGTGATTCCCAGTCAGTAAGCTATAGATATAGATTTAAAGTCTAAGGTACGGACCATTTGATCTGAGGGGGCAGTCTGAGATATTTTAGAGAAAAAATTCTGACCCTGATTTTTGCCTTAAACAAAATTCTGGCCGTATCTGGATTGAAAACAATAATCTTGTCCACTTTTGCTATTAGAAAAAATATTTTCAACAGAATTATTTAGCATTAAATGAATATGATGAATAAAAACAGGCGTAATTTTTTTTTTTTGGGGGGTTGCATGTGAATCCCATATCTGACCGGAATGTCTGTTTCGCCGAACTGATATATTGAATACTTTTTTCAAGGCCCGACTGCAACCTGCCTGCTGGGTGTGGCCTATATGTCTCCATGTGTCGACCGTCATTCACAACTTCATTCCGACTCATTCGTAGCCTTTGGTTGATTTGGAACCCCTCACTTCCCTTGTTGGGTGAAACATTTCAACCAAACATTTGGATGAAAATTGCTTGTTTGTCTTTCTTCGTGTCGGTCGTATTGTAAATTTCATTGAATAGCCGTATATCTTGTTTACAACAAGAAATCTGTGAGGTTATGCTACCTTACCATACAACAAACGAGAATTTCCCATGTCCATTTTTTACTGACAAATCCCACATCAAATATATTAATTAGTACATAGCTTTGGATCCATCCAATCATTTCATAATAGACAATTGATGGAGAGAATACGGCACCAAAAATGTCCAACCCCTACACTTTAATTATAACATGCATTTTACACTTATTTTTTGTTTTTTAGCCAAAAAAAATTTTCGCCTCGCTCGGCTCGGCAAAAATAAAATACTACGCCCCCCTCCCCCCCTTTCCAAAATCCTGGATCCGCCCCTGGTATTCAAGTCATAATAATAATGATATAGAATCAATATACTCAATTCTGCTCAGTGAAGTAGAAAAGTATTGTAGTATGGGTGACATCATTATACAAGGTGACTTTAATGCCTATACAAACACCCAACTTGATTTTATTGAATTTGATAATGTTACTGAACATGTAAACTTAGATGATTCAGAATATCATCCTGATAGGACATTGTCAAGGAATAATCTTGACCACAAACACACTAACAATAGTGGCAAATTATTATTAAATATGTGCAAAGAAACCAAAATCAGAATTTTAAATGGTCGAACTACTGGTGATTTAAATGGTCAACCAACTTGTATAACATACAATGGTAGTAGCCTTGTAGATTACACACTTACATAAGAAGAATTAATTGATTCAATAGGATACTTTGTAGTTCATGATTTGCTTTCCTTTCTAACCATCGCCCAATTAGTTGTGCAATGTTTGCCAATTTTTCATCCGTGCCTTGTGATTTGCACAAACTAGACTCCTTGCCGGGAAAATTTCTTTGGACTGATGAAGCAATTGCTTCATACACAGAAAATATGCAAAGTCAAATGTTTAAAGATAAATTTGCAAATTTTATAGCCAGAAGCTTCAATGACAGTGACTCGATTACCGAGTCATTTAATTCAATTTTAGTAGACTGTGCTAAACAATCAGCTAAATTTATTAATAAAAAGCCCATACAAAAACTGAGAAAATCAACCAGGAAACCATGGTTTTCACATTCCTGTACTGACTTAAGAAATACAGTTAAAAGCTATGAGAAATTGGTTAATAAAAATCCACAAAATGGACAATATAGAAAACTATATTATACATATAGATCAAAATTCAGAAGACTTTGTAAACATGAACAAAAAATGTATAAACAACAAATTTGTAATGATGTAAATGATAATATTGAAAAGAACCCAAAAACATTTTGGGCAATGTTAAATAAGTTAGATAAAATACATGCCAATTCTGACTCCCTACAGGACATACCTTATGACAATTTTGTTCAATTCTTTAAAAAGTTAAACAAAAGTGATGATAACTATGGTAATTTCCATAAAACCATAATGGAACATTTCCAGCAATTAAAAGATAATTTAGATAATGACTCATGTAATAATATTTTAGACATTGATATTACTACAGAAGAACTAATTAAGGCTATTAAAGCTCTTAAAAATGGGAAAAGTACTGCAATGGATTTGGTGTCAAATGAAATGCTTAAATATGGAGGACACGGTATATTAAATCCTCTCAAAAAGCTGTTCAATTTTATTCTAAACATTGGCCAATTCCCATATAAATGGAATGATAGTTTCTTAGTCCTTTTACACAAATCAGGTAGCAAAATGGACCCTAGCAATTATAGGGGCATTTCTATCACTTCTAACTTGGGAAAACTTTTTAATAGAGTCATTCATTCAAGATTATTGAAATTCGTTAATAACATATCTCTTATCAGTCAAATTCAAATAGGATTTAAACAAAATTGTTGAACTGCTGATCATATATTTTCTTTAAAAACCATTATTGATCACTATAAAAGTAAAAAGAAGAAAGTATTTGCTGCTTTCATAGACCTGTGTAAAGCCTTCGATACCATATGGAGAGTAGGCTTATTTTATAAACTTTTAAAATCAGGTTTACCAAAAAAACTTTTCAATATTTTATCTGCTATGTATGCAAATACTACCACTAGAATTAAATTTTCAAATGGTCTTAGCACTGCATTTACTTCAGAACGTGGTGTTAAACAAGGGGATGTTTTAAGTCCCACACTTTTTAATATTTTTATTGATGATGTCGTAAAAGATTTAATCAAAGGTAACTGTGAGCCAGTTAGAGTTGGTGATTTGTCTGTAAATTGTTTATTATATTCTGATGATATTGTATTACTATCAGAAAGCAAAACTGGTTTACAAACCAGTCTCAATACTCTTGGTACATATTGCTCGAATTAGAAACTACATGTTAATGTCCAAAAATCAAAGGTATTAGTATTTAATTCTAATGGTAAAACACATTTAAATGAGTTTATTTATAATGATAATAAATATTGTTACTTGGGAATAATGTTAAAGTGTAATGGCAATTTTAATTTAGCTGTATCCTTACTAATGGAAAAAGCTAGGAAAGCATGTTTTAAGATTAAGAAAACAATTGTATTGGATAATCCTGGTAAACTTTTAGAAAAATTATTTGATTCATTAGCAAGTCCCATCTTGATGTATTGTAGTGAAGTTTGGGGTGTTTTTGATAATTCGGGAGACAATTCCATTTTGGGAAAATTCCATATGAAGTTCATAAAAGAAATTCTAGGTGTTCATTACAAAGCAATTAATGCTGCTTGTAGAGCTGAACTTGGCAGGCTACCATTGTGGTGTCAAAAATCACATTTTCTTCTATTAAATTTTTTAAACATATTTTAAGGTCTGAAAACACACTTGTATCCAAAATTTTTCTGGCAACTGAAAAAAATAACCCCTGGACAAAGAAACTTTATTCTATTTTAAACAATCTAGGATTTTCAAACCTAGCTGGGGGAAACTTTTCTATTAAACAATATCTACCAAGTATTAAACAACGAGTGATTGATCAGTGCACGCAGGATCAATCATCAAAAATTTACAACTCATCCAAACTAAAATTGTATCAACAATTTCATAATTCAAATCAGCGTAGTTCTTATGTTGATGTTCTAAGTAATAAATTAGAAAGGTCATCTGCTATAGAAAAAGGGCGACATTTAGGTTTACCCACCAATGAACGAGTTTGTAATGTATGTAAATCGGGTGAGGTAGAAGATGAAAATCACTTTTTACTGAATTGTGAAAAATTTTCTAACTACAGAATAAACTTTAAAACTGTTATATTAAATATACTTCCTACAAGTTGTAGTGAGAGTCAGCTAAATATGAAATGTTGCATTAATAATCTCTCTTCGGCATCTGTCGACTCTTTTATAAAGGTGTTTTATGATTTATTAAATATGAAGTGAAAGTGCTGTCTTCAGCTCTCAATCAGATCAGAATGGGCACTGAACAAAATACAACTTTGAAATTGTGTTAATCTCCGAGTATCTTTTCATCACCCCTTACCAATAATATATATTTTGCATATATTGGCCATCATCAGAGAAAAGAGGGTGAATATTGGTAACGTATTAGTCATAGTATAGTAAGGTTGTCTTTTGTCTGCTGTCATGTTTTAATGTTTTATGCAGAATTGGGAGCTGACAGCAGATTTTTGAGTGTCCCTATTTAATTTATTCACAATTTTATAGACTTAGGGTGATTCAGAGCTTAAACTTATGTAGACACCTCTCCAGTACAGAAGGCTTGTGACATCTAGATTTATTTATTGAGTTGTTACATCGTGTACCTACTTTCACTTGTGTTTCTGTATTAAGTCGATTTCATGACGTGTCACAACATGTTTCTATTTTAAGAATATCGACATTATGCTTACACGTACACGTATGGCGTGCTGAAACAGGTGATGGAAAATCCCAATGATCTAGCTATTTTTAATGTACTGGACTTTTAGAAAGAGAAAACCAACACAAAATTACGATTTAAAATAAACACAATCGTGATATCATCAGTATTTATCTCATTTATTTGGTTCTAAATGGAATTTGGTTGCTTTGCGATCTCGGAGATTTCATTGATATATCGCAAGTAAATAATAACAAATAACTCATAATGTCTTTAAAACAAGTTCATCCACTGGCCAAGGTTAACAGAGTGTCAGTCTATATTCAAAAATGGAAAACTTTCCATCTTAAAATAGATAACATGTAACATTCTGTATACATAGTATTTTCAGAAATGATGTTTGTCGTATATATATAAAGATGCGTTTCATTGTAACTTCAATATACTGTGGGACAGAAAAGGATTCATTATGTATAGGTAAGTAATTTACTGCTTTATATCTAAGATCTGAATAATAGAAGTCACCAAATGGAATCATGATAAACCATGCGGAGGTTTACAGAAAAGAAATATAAGTTATTTGACATTCAGCACTCAACAACCAATTCTTACAAAATAATGAAGCTTGTATAGGTTATATTGGGATACCGGATATTTGCCATTTTAATTTTAGGGATATGGGATATTGATGCATTTTTAGGGATATTGACTTTTGAACATGAAAAAAAATGTGGAATTTAAAAGTTAAGTACAGAGATATTTACATCTCACTTGATAAAATTGCCAAAAATAATTTATTAGAAAAGGTCATTTTAGTGCTTTGTTGATTTTCATTGAGTTTATGGTCGTTTGCTGCACCCCCTTTTTTTGGACGATCAATGCATTTGAATGGGGACATATGATTGGAACCCCCCCTTTTGAAAATGGCTGGATCCGCCCCTGATATGTTCACACATTCAGGGTTTTGTGAAATAAGATTTCAGCGTTTCATTATTATATTTTGTAGTTTCTGTATAGAAGGGTTGAATTTTGTTAACATTACTAGTGGTTGCTCCCGTTTCGTTGGGCGTTGTATAAGCAAGTTTTCTCTTTCTGTATTTTGTGTTTGATAACAAATTTCGTTGATTTCAGATATTTTATATCCTCGTTTGAGGAGACGTATTTAAAAGTCTCCAACTGTTTTTTTAAGTTCAGTTTTGCTGCTTGTGTTTCTGATGTACCTCAATACTTCACCCTTGATAAATCCTTTGAAAACACTTTTTTGTCTGTGCAGATATTGAAATGTTCCAGTTGGTTTTATATGGGTTTTAATGTCAAGTATGCCTTCGTTTAGGAATCTTTCTCCTTTGTATATGACAGTGTCTAGAAATATTGTTTTATTACAGGAAAATTCGTAGGCCCGGAATATATAATCCAGCCATCATCCATAAATCTAGAAGTCATTATCATTTTGTTTCTGGGTAACAATAACAAACATTACAAGGTCTGCTAACTCAGCGGATGCTGATCCGCCTATAGGCACGCCCAAGGTTTCACGGTAAAGTTTATTGTTAAAAATAAATTCATTGTTCTTTAAACTAATAGATATAGGAAGATGTGGTATGAGTGCCAACGAGACAACTCTCCATCCAAGTAACAATTTATAAAAGTAAACCATTATAGGTCAAGGTACGGCCTTCAACACGGAGCATTGGCTCACACCGAACAGCAAGCCATAAAGGACCCCAAAAATTACAAGTGTAAAACCATTCAAACGAGAAAACCAACGGTCTAATTTATATAAAAACGAGAAACGAGAAACACATATGAACTACATATTAAACAGACGACAACTACTGTAGATCAGATTCCTAGCCTTAATAGGCGTAGTATACAGTCCTTTGGTGGAACTTTACTCGTTTAGATCAATATTGGCCAGTGCCCCGTTTGTAGCTTCTATTGTTTCATTAAATGTAAAACAAGTGTACATATTTTTTTGCATCGAATGTTTCTTGTTAGCAGTCTCGTTGGGGTTTTATATTTTCAATCGAATTAATAAAACTTGACGTATCTTTTATATGTGTATATTGTTTTTTAACGCTTAATTATATATTGGTTATTCCAGAGACATGTAGATTAAAATTTAAAGGTCTCTGGTTAATTCTGAATGATTAACTTTTCTCTGTGAAAAAGCCCACATCCTAACTACAACGCATACATGTATTTACGGATGTTGTTTACAAAAATGGGTTTGGGAATGAATTAATTTTTTGGGATATTTCAAAATAGTTTTAGGATACGGGATATTTGTAAAAAATATTTATTGGGATATTAGGGGTAAACATTATAGGGATATGGGATATTGGGACAAAAAATTAATTGGATATAGGATATTGATACCCCCTAAACAAGCCTCAATAATTCTCTAGTTTATTACTTAACAAGTATTTTTCATTAAGTGGCAAATTTTATTAATATATTTGTACATGTTTTTTTTTTTTTTTTTTTTTTGTGACATCTTAAGTTATATTCAAGCATTTAGTATTTACCTTTTGCAGCGACGAAGAAACTGTTGGGCGAGTTGTATTCGGAGAATCTAGAGGTGAGCCGATTGAAGGACAGCGTGCTGTTGCATATACCATGGTCAACAGGGCAAATCACTCTGGATTCCCGAACTCCGTAAGGGACGTAGCAAATCAGAGGACTACCTCAGGAGGTCATCAATACGAAACCTTGGATCTAACTTCACATAACAGCGCTTGGGACGATCATAAAAGAAGGAATACACAAGAGTATAGAAACGCAATGGAAGCCTCCCAAGATGCTCTCAGTAGAAGAAACCCTGATCCAACTCACGGTGCTACGAGCTTCAATCAAAGTCCCGGACCCAACAAAACAAGAATAGGAAATCACTATTTCTATCGTAATTAGAGAATTGTCTGTAAACAAACTTGTTCATGCTTTAATCTACTGCACTACCGATTTCCATATCTTAATTACAGGAAGTACTAATCTTTTCGTTCTGTTGGACATATTAATGTATATTGGTATATTCTTGCATGGTCAACTAACATCAAATTTATGATAACACTATATGATGTTTGAGATATTTCAATTGATGAACTATGCTTTTTATGTTTTCTCATCATAGTACGACTTTTTCCGTTCTTGGAACCTCAACTTGAAATAAAATATCTTGATGAAGAAAACATATTTATTCTGAAGTATTTGAAGCTTGTTATATTGGAGATTATTATGGACTTTGCTTGTATCTATGATGAATCTATTATGAGTTTATTTTATGTTTTCTTATAATTTTTCGTCATTAAGCTTCCAAATCTATAATACGGCATCTGAAAATAACATTGAAAATATATCATTTGATTGAGGTTTGGACTCTTTGACAAACCACTCCATCTGCTTATTCAAAACATCAACACAAACAAAACTGATTGTAATAATCATGAAGCTAATATGCTTACTTCTTATTCAATTCAACTCAAACGAAAGTAGCTTGTTACAACTGCAAATTTCTATTTCAATACAGCATCAAAACAAATGGAACTACTAACTAGTAATAAAACGATATTTCTATATTGAAAGTAGTTAGCAATACGTCATAACTGTCAACAAAAACGACAAAGGTTGTAATATAACTGATCGTTCTTTTTCTACACAATATATTTTAATTTAAGCAAACGCGACTCATGATTGTAATAAAATCGATACAATCATTTTAAAATAATATAACAACCCAAATTAAAGATTTAGTAATATATAAATAATAGATGATCTTTCTATATCTAAACAATATAACAAATGACACGTTTCTAAACAATATAACAAATGTACGACAGTGGTTAATAATATAGACACTCTGCATTTTTCTTAACATTATAACATCTCAAACTAAAATGAGTTGTTTCTATAACCAATCTTCCCATTTCAAAGTCGCAAGTATAAAAGACGATCTGTGTGTTTCTTAGTGCTATAGCTAGTAAAAAGTAAAATAACAACAATACTGAACTCCAAGGAAAACAGAAAGTCCCTTAACAAATGGCAAAATCAAAAGTTCAATAGAAATAAGAAGATATGTTATGAGTGCCAATGAGACAACTCTCCATCTAAGTCAAAACGTGTAAAAAATAAACAATTATAGGTCAAAGTACGGCCTTTAACACGGAGCCTTAGCTCACACCGAACAGCAAGCTATAAATGGCCCCAAAATGACTAGTGTAAAACAGTTTTAACAGGCACCAACCTTCACCCTAACCTGAAATAGTAGTGTAACATTACAACATAGAAAGACACACTATAAAATATCAATTGAAATGGCTTAACTCCATCAAAAAGACATACTAACAAAAACAAGTAAACATACACTGACTGGATAAATTTGATCTATGACACAATGTCAAAAAGACAACTAATAATTTTGTTGTTATTAGTACGGAGATATTTTTTTACAAAATTAAGTTGTTGTTCATAGTACGAGAACATCAGTGAAAATTCATCGTCATAGTAAATACTTATCAAAGGTGGTACATATTAAAAAATAGTGAGACGAGATATAACACAAAATAAGTAAACATTGAATAAGAAAAATGCATAACAAATTGTGTAACAGGTCAAATCAACACGAAAGTACGATTTGAGAGTACTCGCAGTTACTGAAAGCTAGTTAAAAGCCAAAAACAATTAATAATAAAAAATCATGCATCAGAGACCCATCAAAATCAACTAAAACACATCCCAGGGATTAAGTGTTTTAACGCCATGGACAGTGCAATGCCAAAATAAAAGTATCGAAAGACAGTAGGATAGTTTGGATTTAACCTTATAATAAATATGTATAATGTTATATATAGATAAAGCAATCTCTATATAGAAAATGAACGTGGATGTGTATTTATACATCTAAAAAAAAACATTCGAAAAGAATACAAATTTAGTTATGTTTTAATTTGTTGATGACAAAATCGTTATTTGTGCCTATGTTAACAATATTCAAAGATCTTATTACAACATTAATAAGATAACCTTTACTAATAAGTTTGTTTAAAGGTTCGATGAGTTTACACGGATAACTTAGTGATTTTCGTGCTTTTAGCACAATATTACCGTAAAATTTAGGATGTGAAATACCGTTTTAAATTAGTTTTCTATGGGTACAGCCAAATTTACTTATTATACGACCGCAAAAAAATTTTGTGGTCGTATATTGGTATGACGTTGGCGTCGTCGTCGTCGTCGTCGTCGTCGTCGTCGTCGTCGTCGTCCGGCGTCGTCGTCGTCGTCCGAAGACGCATTGGTTTTCGCACTCTAACTTTAGTTTAAGTGAATGGATCTCTATGAAATTTTACCAGAAGGTTCAATATCACAAAAGGAAGGTTGGGATTGATTTTGGGGGTTATGGTACCAACAGTTAAGGAATTAGGGGCCAAAAAGGGGCCAAAAATAAGCATTTTTGTAACTTCCAGACATAACTTGTGTGTTAGTGTATGGATCTCTCTGACTTTGTACCACAAGGTTCCATATCACAAAGGAATGCTGGGATTGATTTTTGGGGTAATTGCCTCAAAATTTTAGGAATTAGGGCCAAAAGGGGCAAAAACAGGCATTTTCTAGTTTCATGACAATAACTTGTGTGTAAGTGTATGGATCTTTCTGAAATTGTACTACAAGGTTCCATATCACAAAGGAAAGCTGGAATTGAGTTTGGGGTAATTGCCTGAAACGTTTAGGAATTAGGGGCCAAAAGGGCCAAAATAAGCATTTTCTAGTTTCCAGACAATAACTTGTGTTCAAGTGTATGGATCTCTCGAAATTGTACTGCAAGGTACCATACCTCAAAGGGAAGGCTGGGATTGAGTTTGGGGGTGATGAATCATAAGGGGGTTCAAAAATTGGGGGATGGGGGGGGATTTTTTTTCCTTTTTCCTTTTTTTTTTCTTTAAAATTTTCCATTTTAAGTTGGTTATTTCTGATTTATATTTAAAAGCAAATAATAATGATATGGCAGGAGATACACACCAAACAGGATGTGTAAATTATTATATAATAAGTATTGTGCAATAGCAAGAAATTTTCAATTGCACAGTATTGCGCAATAGCAAGAAATCTTCAATTGCACAGTATTGCGCAATAGCAAGAAATATCAAATAGCACAATATTGTGCAATAGCAAGAAATTGTCAATTGTACAGTATTGCGCAATAGCAAGAAATATTCAATTGCACAGTATTGCGCAATTGCAAGAAATATTCAATTGCACAGTATTGTGCAAAAGAAGATACTTTGTATAAATTGCTTATTTCTTGACCAATTTCAATGGGGTTTTATTCTTGAACTCTTGGGGTTCTTTAATATGCTGAATCTAACCGTGTATTAAGTTTTTTGATTTTGGGCCCCGTTTTTAAATTGGTCCACATTGAGGTCCAAAGGGTCCTAAATTAAACTTTGTTTGATTTCATCAAAAATTGAATTATTGGGGTTCTTTGATATGCCGAATCTAACGGTGTATTTAGATTCTTAATTTTTGGTCCCGTTTTCAAATTGGTCTACATTAAGGTCCAAAGGGTCCAAAATTATACTTAGTTTGATTTTAACAAAAATTGAATTCTTAGGGTTCTTTGATATGCTGAATCTAAACATGTATTTAGATTTTTGATTATGGGCCCAGTTTTCAAGTTGGTCCGAATCGGGGTCCAAAATTAAACTTTGTTTGATTTCAACAAAATTGAATATATGGGGTTCTTTGATATGCTGAATCTAACTATGTATTTAAATTTTTGATTTTGGGCCCCGTTATCAACTTTGTCCACATTGAGGTCAAAAGGGTCCAAAATTAAACTTTGTTTGATTTCATCAAAATTGAATTATTGGGGTTCTTTGATATGCCGCATCTAACCGTCTATTTAGATTCTTAATTTTGGTCCCGTTTTCAAATTGGTCTACATTAAGGTCCAAAGGGTCCAAAATTAAACTTAGTTTGATTTTAACAAAAATTGAATTCTTAGGGTTCTTTGATATGCTGAATCTAAACATGTATTTAGATTTTTGATTATGGGCCCAGTTTTCAAGTTGGTCCGAATCGGGGTCCAAAATTAAACTTTGTTTGATTTCAACAAAAATTGAATATATGGGGTTCTTTGATATGCTGAATCTAACTATGTATTTAAATTTTTGATTTTTGGGCCCCGTTATCAACTTTGTCCACATTGAGGTCAAAAGGGTCCAAAATTAAACTTTGTTTGATTTCATCAAAAATTGAATTATTGGGGTTCTTTGATATGCCGCATCTAACCGTCTATTTAGATTCTTAATTTTTGGTCCCGTTTTCAAATTGGTCTACATTAAGGTCCAAAGGGTCCAAAATTATACTTAGTTTGATTTTAACAAAAATTGAATTCTTAGGGTTCTTTGATATGCTGAATCTAAACATGTATTTAGATTTTTGATTATGGGCCCAGTTTTCAAGTTGGTCCAAATCAGGGTCCAAAATTAAACTTTGTTTGATTTCAACAAAAATTGAATATATGGGGTTCTTTGATATGCTGAATCTAACCATGTATTTAGATTTTTGATTTTTGGGCCCCGTTATCAACTTTGTCCACATTGAGGTCAAAAGGGTCCAAAATTAAACTTTGTTTGATTTCATCAAAAATTGAACTCTTGGGGTTCTTTGATATGCTGAATCTAACCATGTATTTAGATTTTGGATATTGGACCATAATAGGTGAATGTCCAATTTAAAATTTTTAAGTTCTTAGACCACATTCATTCTGTGTCAGAAACCTATGCTGTGTCAAATATTTAATCACAATCCAAATTCAGAGCTGTATCAAGCTTGAATGTTGTGTCCATACTTGCCCCAACTATTCAGGGTTCGACCTCTGCGGTCGTATCAAGCTGCGCCCTGCGGAGCATTTTATCAAATATATGTATCTATGAAAGAATTTAGTAAAAGTTTTAAGTAATTTATGGTAACGAAATCCCTGACTTAATAATTTTACCAGTGATGCATTGATTACGTTCGTTAAAATATATAACATCACTACACACACGGGCATAACGAACGAGTTGGGATATGTAAACACCGTATGATGGAGCCAAAAGGAACATCGCCGTCTAAAAGAGGAAAATTAACAATAGGGAATGAAAAATAGTCTCTTTTGTCGTAAATTTTAGTATGAAGTTTCCATTTAGAAATTGAAATGTCTAAATCTAGAAAAGGACAACTACTGCTGTTTATGTTAGATTTATTTAAAGTAAGTTCCTTTGGGTAAATTTCGGTAGTATATTTAGAGAACTCTGGATGTTTTAACGAAAAAATATCATCAAGATAATGGTAGGTATTGTTGAATGTGTCAACCAAATATAACAATGACGTTTCTTTACTGAGTTTGGTCATAAACTGAGATTCATAGCAATACAGTAATAAATCTGCTATTAAAGGGGCGCAATTAGTGCCCATAGGAATACATACTACATGTCGGTACACTTTATCGCCGAAACGTACATATATGTTGTCCTGGAGAAATTTTAAAAATTCAATCATATCTTCACATTTCCAGTAAGTGTATCTAGCATACTTTCCTTTTTCGTTACAGAAAAAGGCTTTAAACGAGTTACAGCAAATAAATTGCAACGAGATTTTTCAAAAGACCATTTAATTAAATATGAAAACTTTTTCTAGATAAGATTGTGTGGAAGTGTAGTGTAGAGAGTAGAAAAATCATAACTGTCAACAGAATTAAAAGGACCATCAAAAGCACGAATTTTATCTAAAACCTCTAAAGAATTTTTAACACTCAATAAAAATTAATACCATTACTTTCATAAGCTTTATTACAAAAGTTAATAACAAGTTCTTTGGTAGAAGTAAGGGAGATAATTAGAAGCACTGACAGATTAGTAGTTGAACACTTACTAGATGCGGAGATGAAATGAAATTAAAATGATTGTTTGTGTAATTTAGGAAACCAGTACATAATCGGGACTTTCAAATGTTCGGAAGAGGCTTTAAGCTGGTTAGTGGCAGTGATAGGCTTGTTTACAATTTGACTCTCTGTGGAGTGTACGGACCTGAATGTAGGAGAATTGATAATTTCGTTTGGGAGAACTTCCGTGTAGTATATGCGTCACACCACCACTACATTATTGGCTGCTTTGTCTGCCGGTACGAACCCAAACCGTTTTTCGAGTACTTGGAGTTTATTTTTTATTCTACAAATGGGTATATCATGAACAATATTATTAATTTCAAACACATCAAACGAATTGAAAACAACTGTCATATTCCTGACTTGGAATAGGCATTTCCTCATGTAAAAAATGGTGGATGAAACCTGGTTTAATAGCTAGCTAAATCCCTCACTTGTATAGCAGTCGCATACTTTCAATACAGAAATATAGAAATAAAAGTAGCAAGTAATATAACCGTCAACCCAAATGAAATTTGCCAGTAATATAACCGTTAACCTTAATGAAAGAAGCTATAATATAACCTTCAATCCAACCGAAAGACTTTCGTAAAGTAGCCTGTAATGTAATAGTTCTGCCTATTTCTAAATAATGTAACAATCAAAACAAAAGTATAGCATGCAATATAGACGATCTGTCTATGTATAAATCAAGGCGACAGTAGTTTACCGATGTTCAAATCTCGTAAATCGATTAGGTAGAGACATATCAAGGTAACGAACAAAAACTGATAGAACTCCAAAAGGAGAGAGACCGGGTGCGTCAACAGGGTTAGCGTCTCATGCTTTGCATGCATATATATAAACAATAAAACAATAAAAACGAAAAAAACAAGTTATATAACTTATATGTCAAATTCTGAACAATATAAGACCATTTCATATTTCATGACCAGATTCGTCTAAATAGCTAAATCTTGTAAGCCCATAGAAACCTTTACAGTGTGTACTAGTCGTATGTTGAAAATAGATGCAGCGGAAACAGATGAGTAAATATTTCACAAAGCTACTTTAAAACCATTAAAATCAAAGAAATAAAACAAAAATGCACTTTAATTCCAAGTTTTTCAAAATGGAGAAAATATCTTGATTGAAGAAACTGAGCACTTCTTGGAAATAGTTTTCTACGATGTAATTGATTTATTTAGTATCAGATCATGCCATAGGTTTGTATTATCTGTATGAGTGCATGAAGACTTTTGGCACAAGCTTAGATATTGTCATGTGTCTGTAACAGATTTCCTTGGATTTTATCCAAGTATATCAAAAGTTGAACTTGCGTTCCTTGTATTATGATTGCCATAATGCATTCTTTCGAAACAAAATATTGGCCTTTGTTAATACAGTGCATACCTCTATTGCTTATTCAAATGGAGTGACAATGTTGTACGGATTTTTTTAGAGGGATTTCGATGAGGAATAATGTGTTTATCTCTATGGGTTTTTACTCATTGGCAATCATATTACACCCTTCTTTACATTTAGAAACATATTATTAGCATGTCCAAAGTTTAATTCGTAAATTACATTCTGTCTAAATGGTTACGGTTGTCAATCCTTTATTTTACGGCCTGTTGACAAAACTTGTCTGAACGTTGCAGGTTTGCTCGAGGGACGGAAAAATTGATTTTCAAGTGGCAGTCCAGTCAAGTTATTTGGTGACCCAGTGTTATAAAATCAATCAAAAATGTGAAAAAATAGTATAGCCTAGCTTAAATCCTAGAGACCAGGGGCTACTGGGCCCCTGTAAACTTCCATCCCTGCGCTCTCTTGTGCTTTATGTTCATTATGATTACATTACATGTATGTTTCACGATTGTCCGTTAGTTTGATTGGCTAACAACAATCGCGCGTCATTCAAAAATTAACCTTCATATCAAAATGAAATGTTACATACGTGATGACGCGTGCTTCCACAAAAAAGTGCACAGGTAAATAAAAGAAAAACTTGTTAAAACTTTTTTTCATGGTCTTATTAGCAAAAAAATGTAATTAAAAGAAATGAATGCTTCTTTTCGTAGTTTAATTGGGGTGTAAAAGTATTGATCGTGCACACATTTAGAATGAAGCGCTTCCGCGTAATTTCTCCTCTGTGCTTATAATAGGTTTGAGCTGGTAACATCATGTAGGTTTATGATGGTACATTCTGGTGGTAGTTTTGTATTACTTCCAGTGCTTCTGTTTTTGCAAGTTATCAGTTATTTTGACATGTCCTTGTGTCTTTGATAGTGTTATAGCTAAACCTTCTCGTTTTGATTGTTCTATTCTTTCATGGAGCTCTCTTATTATACCTATGTAGATGTTAGGGACCAAGTTCAGTTTTTTAATTTACTTTAAGTTTTTGTTAATCTCTCTTATTACATGTATATTATTGTTGTAGCCAAGTTCATAGTAAGCATTCCTACAACACTTTGACTGCCAGGTTTTCAGAAGTGCAGTATTCAAGGAATACCATGAATATTGAAATAAGTTCCGCCAGGAATATGTCTCCTCTTTGTGCCAAGGGCCTATGTAGACATTCTGCATTTTTTAAATGTTCGATGTTCGGCATAGATAACTGCCTCTTCTCAACAAGGATCCATCAGTGAACGATATTCCATGTTCTTTGATTGCATTCTCTCATTTACTGGTTTATGGTTTCCTGGTAAAGTTGTTGTTACTCTATCCCAGGGTGATGTTAACTCTCCTCATCTGTGTCCATTTTACTGCCTTTGTAATGTTATTTTTTATTTTATCTTTAAGTTTTGTTATCTGTTCCGCTTTAACTGACTAGCAGGTCTTTGTTTAGTGTAGGGACTAGGATGGATCCTTGTGGTAGTCTATAAAGGGTTTCAAATTTCCTACATAGATGTCAAAGTTACACCTTGCCTTTCAATAACTAAAAAATCTGTTCCAGGCTCATATCCTTCATCTGACATCTTGATTGTATAATTTCACGAACAAATCCCTCTCTCCAGATCATATCATTTGCTTGTTTTAGATCTTTAAGATATGCTAAAGTCATTTCTTGAATTTCAAAAGGCAGTTGAATGTAGAAAACGTTATTGTTCATCTTCTGTTTACATCATTCCTTCTATGAATGCTGAGATCCTGTTTTGCATAATTATGTGTGTTAACTTACAAATAACAATGGTAAAGCTGACTTATCGGTATGATGATGGGATATAATATTTTGGTTTTTCTTGTTTCCCCAGAAATTTGGTATTTTCTTTCCTCCATTCCGATGATATATATCCAGTCCTGTTTCAATATGCAAGCTTAACCATTGTTCTTATTGATCCAATAAGGTTTTCCCCAGCAAACTTTAACAATTACGGGCAATATTTTTCAGTTTCAAGTGATTTTCCTAATAGATTAATGATTGATTCTACTTCATCTGTTGTTACCTCGTACTACTACTAGGGGGTGTTTAACGACCTTGACTACCCATGAGGGTCTCGCACGGTCGGTGTTTCTTTGAAGTCTTAATTAAGAGTACCCTTCTTCAACTGATACTCCAGGTCGCATATCTTTTTGATAAACTTCTAGAGTTTGTTTGTAAAACCTTTATCAAATTCATAAGTTTTTAGATGTTACCTTAAAGAAAACTTTTGTAGTATAGTGCATTTTTCATATTCAATAAGGTTTTTGCTTCTTATTATGTACTGATATAGGATGATGTTGCAATCATTCGTTTTGGTTATTTCTTTGTAGGTGTTCCATACTTCGATTGGGTTTTGTATGTTTTGATCTTGTCTATCAAGCGTTCACTTCAATCATTAATTTCTTTTTCAAATTTCAGTTCAGTTGTTGCCAGGGATTTATTCTTTTGTGAAAGGTTTCTCATTCTATACTGCCCCTGTCTGTGGTTTAAATGTTTCAGCATTGAAGGATTATTAGATTTTGGCTTATTTTTCATCTCTTTATGCCTTATAATACCTACATGGTTTTGTCAATAGCTTCCTAAATGGTAACCTCGCCCACATTGTCAATAACTGAATTGTTCAGTAGCCACTCTTCCATATTCCTTTCAGCTTGTTCTCTCCACTCTTTCGTATCTACTTTATTCAGTTACTATTTTTATCTTTTGGGTTTATTTTCATTTTCTGTTTTTCTTTTTTTCGTCCTTATCGTGAACAGTGTGTAACTTGCAAATGTTTTCATACACTTTCCAAATGTATAACATCATATATCATGCATAAAATAGTAAGTTGGGGTAAAAAGTTTTGGTCCTGAAATTTTAGGTAAATCAGTATTTTGGTCCAGTTGAAAAGTGTAAAAAATTAGTATATCTGATAAATAAAGGCAACAGTAGTATACCGCTGTTCAAAAGTCATAAATCGATTGAGAGAAAACAAATCTGGGTTACAAACTAAAACCGAGGGAAACACATCAACTATAAGAGGACAACAACGGAACAACAGATACACTGAAGTGCGTAAAAAAAGCAAACGCGAACATACATAGAAACTAACTATTTGATAACAACTGCCATATTCCTGACTTGGTACAGGACATTTCAAGAAAAAGAATGGTCGGTTGAACCTGGTTTTATGGCTAGCAAAACCTCCCGCTTATATGACAATGTTGAAAAATATTGCTAAAATGACAACACTACGTGACGAAGCTGTCAAACTGATTAAAAGACCCCTAAACATAAACATGTCCATATTTTGAGTCAGAGCTAGTACACTTTTCTATAGTTATGACCCCACCGTAGTCAACGGGGGCATTAAGTGTTACCCTTGACCCCCCGTCCGTCTTTCCGTCCGTCCCTTCTTCTGTCCGTCGCATTTTCGTTTCCGCACTCTAAACTTAAGTTTGCCTCATGCAAATTTTATGAAACTCATACACAATGCTAAGAACCTATACTCGCAGACAGAGTTCGATTTAAGGTAGTGAGTCAGTAACCGTTCTAGAGTTATGCCCTTTATAACTTGGAAAATTCCAATTATTTTCGTTTCCACACTGTTACATAAGTTTGCCTCATCCAAATTTCCTGAAACTCATACACAATACTAAGAACGAAAACTTGCAGACAGAGATCGAATTTGGGTAGTGAGTCACTAACGGTTCTAGAGTTGTGCCCTTTATAACTTGGAAAATTCACGCCGTGCAAAGCTTGAGCGGGGGCATTCGTATCCTTCTTTTATTCTGATATAATTTGTCCCAAGAATAGTACAACACACTTTAAAAAAAAACTTATTGAGAAATTTGAAATTTCCATTCATTGTTTTAAAGAAATGCACTACAAAATAACTGTTTTTTGGGCTTATATATTGCGTAATTTTGGATTTTACTCTGTTTGTTTGATATTACTTACACTAGGTCAACTACGCTTTTTGTGTTTAGTCTGTGTTTGTTGACCGTCATTTACAAACAACATGTCTGTTTTGGTCAAGTAATTTTCCGCTATAATAATTGATTATATTTTCTGCGTCCTTTCGTTGTTCCAATCAAGACTTTTCGCTTTCAGGTCATCAACTTTTATCAATACATGCTTGTTGTTTTGTTGCATATTTCGAACTATGGTCTCGATCGTGAGCTCTTCCAGTTGTTTTGTGTGTGTGGGACTAATAGAACATAGACAAAGTTGTTATCTGTGTGTATAGTAGTTGATACACTTTCGTAATTTGTGTCATCAAAGTTCATACAGATAGTGGCCATGTACATGTACAGTGCATGGACATAACTTATTGTCACTTTTATGTTGTCCCTATATTATTCATATGAAATCATTTTTGTTTTCAAAAAGAAATTTTTAACAAACATTTTTACAAACCTAGTGTTGAAAGCTGTAGAAATGTCTGAACTGTATTTGTCTCTTTATTGATGGTTTTGTTTTTGAGTCAAAGACATGAGATTAAAAAGACGGATTATTTCAAATAAAAAGGAATAATGCAAAAAAATAGCATACATGTAACTTAAAGGAAATCAAAGGAATGAACAACTAATTTTAACATTATATATCATACATACATTTGATGAAATATAGATTTAAGGATATAGACATAAGTTATAACTTTAACAAATAATATCTTTTATGATTTGATAAATACTCCATCAATGTTTATTGTTTTATTATCCATGTAACATCAATAAAGGCCACCTGCAAGTATTTAAAATTTCGGTAAATATTCTTCAATTGTTAAAAAGCTTTAAAATAAATTTCCAATTCTAATAAAGATAATAAAATTTCCAGAGGTTTCAGTAGCCATCAGTTATTTTTATTATATTCATTGTTAATCTTTCTTTTAATCTTAATCGGTAATATAAAAAAAAAAAACGGAAAAAAAAACAATTCAGATTTCTTAAATATCTGTATTATCAAAGAATTCAATTAAATAATTGAACAGACAATGGCATAGGTACAAGTTTACTTTGCTAAATTGCTCCGTAGCAGGAATACTTGCAGTTTAGGAAAGCAGACTAAAACAACTGAACTTTATCTGTACAGTCAATCTTCTATAAAGGTCACCACTTTCATCAAACATTTACGTCATTAGGGTTTATTTTCTGCATTCTTTATACCGTCGGTTCTCCAAAGAAAATATTTTCTTTAAAGACTATAAGTATATAATTATTACGTTAACATAGCATCGCTTAGTTTAGATGTGATCAAACACTGTCAGATTATTTTGGAAACATCGTGACATGAACAAATTAGTTAATGTGACAGAAAACATGGAAATTACATTACAGGAGAAATTAACACTATATGCCACAACCACAATGATAATGAGCAGTTATAAGATACACACAGCTCAATCAACCATATCCTCTTCTTTTTTTTTTTTTTTTTTTTTTTTAATTTAAAGCAAATTATTTCAAACAACAAATAATTGATCTACACAAGTTGAATATATCCTTGTCTGGTCACTTCTTCTATTGTCTGTATAAGACAAATTATAAAGAAAACAACAGACACCACAGTACGAGTACAAGTGTGTTCACGGTAATCACATTTTTTCTGAAATGGACTGAGACAAATTATGTTCAAAGGATAATCGCATAGTCCTGTTATGCACTGAGACCAAGTGTAGTCATAACGTAACAACCACAGTCCTGTTATGAACTGAGGACGAGTGTAGTCATAACGTTACCATCATAGTCTTGTTATGAACTGAGATCAAGTGAAGTCATAATGTAACAACCACAGTCCTGTTATGAACTGAGACTAAGGGTAGTCATAACGTAACCACCATAGTCCTGTTATGAACTGTGAACGAGTGTAGTCATAACGTTCCCACCATAGTCCTGTTATGAACTGAGAACGAGTGTTACCGTTTGAATGGTTTTACACTATAATTTTTGGGGCCCTTTATAGCTTACTGTTCGGTGTGAGCCAAGGCTCCGTGTTGAAGACCTTACTTTGACCTATAATGGTTTACTTTTATAAATTTTGACTTGGATGGAGAGTTGTCTCATTGGCACTCATACCACATCTTCTTATATCTAATAACGTAACAACCACAGTCCTGTTATGAACTGAGACTAAGGGTAGTCATAACGTAACCACTATAGTCCTGTTATGAACTGAGACCAAGTGTAGTCATAACGTAACCACCCTAGTCCTGTTATGAACTGAGGACGAGTGTAGTCATAACGTAGCCATCACAGTCTTGTTATGCACTGAGATCAAGTGTACTCATAACGTAACCACCATAGTCCTGTTATGAACTGAGACTAAGGGTAGTCATAACGTAACCACCATAGTCCTGTTATGAACTGAGACCAAGAGTAGTCATAACGTAACCACCATAGTCCTGTTATGAACTGAGACCAAGTGTAGTCATAACGTAACCACCATAGTCCTGTTATGAACTGAGGACGAGTGTAGTCATAACGTAGCCATCACAGTCTTGTTATGCACTGAGATCAAGTGTACTCATAACGTAACCACCATAGTCCTGTTATGAACTGAGAACGAGTGTAGTCATAACGTAACCACCATAGTCCTGTTATGAACTGAGACTAAGGGTAGTCATAACGTAACCACCATAGTCCTGTTATGAACTGAGAAGGAGTGTAGTAATAACGTAACCACCATAGTCCTATTATGAACTGATACCAAATGTAGTCATAACGTAACCATCACAGTCCTGTTATGAACTGAGAAGGAGAGTAGACATAACGTAATCCTCACAGTCCTGTTATGAACTGAGATTAAGTGTAGTCATAACGTAACCATCATAGTCCTGTTATGAACTGAGACCAAGTGTAGTCATAACGTAACCATCATAGTCCTGCTATGAACTGAGACCAAGTGTAGTCATAAAGTAGCTACCATAGTCCTGTTATGAACTGAGGACGAGTGTAGTCATAACGTAACCATCATAGTCCTGTTATGAACTGAGACCCAAGTGTAGTCATATAGTAACAACCACAGTCCTGTTATGAACTGAGAAAGAGTGTAGTCATAACGTAACCACCATAGTCCTGTTATGAACTGAGACCAAGAGTAGTCATAACGTAACCACCATAGTCCTGTTATGAACTGAGACCAAGTGTAGTCATAACGTAACCACCATAGTCCTGTTATGAACTGAGGACGAGTGTAGTCATAACGTAGCCATCACAGTCTTGTTATGCACTGAGATCAAGTGTACTCATAACGTAACCACCATAGTCCTGTTATGAACTGAGAACGAGTGTAGTCATAACGTAACCACCATAGTCCTGTTATGAACTGAGACTAAGGGTAGTCATAACGTAACCACCATAGTCCTGTTATGAACTGAGAACGAGTGTAGTCATAACGTAACAACCATAGTCCTGTTATGAACTGAGGACGAGTGTAGTCATAACGTAACCACCATAGTCCTGTTATGAACTGTGAACGAGTGTAGTCATAACGTTCCCACCATAGTCCTGTTATGAAGTGAGAACGAGTGTAGTCATAACGTAACAACCACAGTCCTGTTATGAACTGAGACAAAGTGTAGTCATAACGTAACCCTCACAGTCCTGTTATGAACTGATACTAAGGGTAGTCATAACGTAACCACCATAGTCCTGTTATGAAGTGAGAACGAGTGTAGTCATAACGTAACCACCATAGTCCTGTTATGAACTGAGAACGAGTGTAGTCATAACGTAACCACCATAGTCCTGTTATGAACTGAGACAAAGTGTAGTCATAACGTAACCACCATAGTCCTGTTATGAACTGAGAACGAGTGTAGTCATAACGTAACAACCACAGTCCTGTTATGAAATGAGACCAAGAGTAGTCATAACGTAACCACCATAGTCCTGTTATGAACTGTGAACGAGTGTAGTCATAACGTAACCACCATAGTCCTGTTATGAACTGATACTAAGGGTAGTCATAACGTAACCATCATAGTCCTGTTATGAACTGAGACCAAGTGTAGTCATAACGTAACCACCATAGTCCTGTTATGAACTGAGAACGAGTGTAGTCATAACGTAACCATCATAGTCCTGTTATGAACTGAGATCAAGTGAAGTAATAACGTAACCACCATAGTCCTGTTATGAACTGAGACCAAGTGTAGTCATAACGTAACCACCATAGTCCTGTTATGAACTGAGAAGGAGTGTAGTCATAACGTAACCACCATAGTCCTGTTATGAACTGAGACAAAGTGTAGTCATAACGTAACCCTCACAGTCCTGTTATGAACTGATACTAAGGGTAGTCATAACGTAACCACCATAGTTCTGTTATGAACTGAGACTAAGAGTAGTCATAACGTAACCACCATAGTCCTGTTATGAACTGAGAACGAGTGTAGTCATAACGTAACCACCATAGTCCTGTTATGAACTGAGACTAAGGGTAGTCATAACGTAACCACCATAGTCCTGTTATGAACTGAGACTAAGGGTAGTCATAACGTAACCACCATAGTCCTGTTATGAACTGAGACTAAGGGTAGTCATAACGTAACCACCATAGTCCTGTTATGAACTGAGACCAAGTGTAGTCATAACGTAGCCATCACAGTCTTGTTATGCACTGAGATCAAGTGTACTCATAACGTAACCATCACAGTTCTGTTATGAACTGAGGAGAGTAGACATAACGTAACCCTCACAGTCCTGTTATGAACTGAGCTTAAGTGTAGTCATAACGTAACCATCATAGTCCTGTTATGAACTGAGACCAAGTGTAGTCATAACGTAACTACCATAGTCCTGTTATGAACTGAGACCAAGTGTAGTCATAACGTAACCACCATAGTCCTGTTATGAACTGAGACCAAGTGTAGTCATAACGTAACCACCATAGTCTTGTTATGAACTGAGAAGGAGTGTAGTAATAACGTAACCACCATAGTCCTGTTATGAACTGAGAAGGAGCGTAGTAATAACGTAACCACCATAGTCCTATTATGAATTGAGAACGGGTGTAGTCATAACGTAACAACCACAGTCCTGTTATGAACTGAGACCAAGTGTAGTCATAACGTAACCATCATAGTCCTGTTATGAACTGAGACCAAGTGTAGTCATAACGTAACTACCATAGTCCTGTTATGAACTGAGGACGAGTGTAGTCATAACGTTCCCACCATAGTCCTGTTATGAACTGAGAACGAGTGTAGTCATAACGTAACCACCATAGTCCTGTTATGAACTGAGAACGAGTGTAGTCATAACGTAACCACCATAGTCCTGTTATGAACTGAGACCAAGTGTAGTCATAACGTAACTACCATAGTCCTGTTATGAACTGAGGACGAGTGTAGTCATAACGTAGCCATCACAGTCTTGTTATGCACTGAGATCAAGTGTACTCATAACGTAACCACCATAGTCCTGTTATGAACTGTGAACGAGTGTAGTCATAACGTAACCACCATAGTCCTGTTATGAACTGAGACTAAGAGTAGTCATAACGTAACCATCATAGTCCTGTTATGAACTGAGACCAAGTGTAGTCATAACGTAACTACCATAGTCCTGTTATGAACTGAGGACGAGTGTAGTCATAACGTAACAACCATAGTCCTGTAATGCACTGAGATAATCACATTTCTCCTGTTCATATAGGGACTGAGACAAAATGTATTCGCAGAGTAATTAAAATAGTCTTGTCATGGACAGGGTAACCACCACTCTTATGTTAAGGACTGAGACGAAGTGTAATTACATGATAACCAATATTCTCATATTGTGCGCTGAGACCAATGGTGTTCACATGGTAATCATCATTCTATTATCAACTGAAGCCAAGTGTTTTCACAGAAGCACCACCATTCTCCTGTTATGGACTGAGGCCAGGTGTTTTCACATTGTTACCACCATTCTCTATTGTTTGAGGGGAGAGGGAGTTGGGATCTAGTGGACTCGCAGAGTAACCATCATTTTCGTGTGATTTAATGATACCTAGTGTAGTCACAGGGTAACAACCATTCTCCAGTTATCTAAACAGATTGAGACAAAGTGCATTCACAGAGTACTATCTCTTCTCTTGTTATAAACTGAGACCAAATTCGTTCACAGGGTAACATCAAACAGCAGTTTAAGAAGGCAAACATCAAAATATGATATAGAATTAAAAATTACACATTTAAGGGCGGTCTCTTTTAAAATACTTTTATCGGAACGATTAAACTACGTTGATCTGCTGGGGAAAAACTACATTCAATACGAATTGAATTAAATTAAAAAAAACTTTTTTGGTGTCGATTCCATCTATTTATTTATCTAGAAGCTGTAGGAATTGAAAATACAGGCAGAAGATTTCAGGATGACTCGACAAACCCAACAAAATCCGACTGAAAATAAATACACGAGACAATCTATCAATAAGTAGTATGATTTGGGGTCATATAACCCGGATGATAAGTAGCAGTTAAGAGGATTAAGAGATTATAGACCGGACATTACGTCATAGTTAAGAGGATTAGCTGTCACGTGACTTCCGGTGGTGGTCTGGTGGCGTTTGGTGGCGGACTGACCCCAAATCATACTACTACTATATATAATTATTGAATATGTGCTACTGATCTTACTTCACGTTATATTATTAGCTACCTCATTATTTGGGATTGAAGATTCTTACAAACTACTTAGACATTTTGGGATTTAGAAATTTTACTGACTACCTTAATATTTTGGATTCATGCTTCTAACCTTAAAATTTGGTATTCTTGCTGACTACTTTAATATTTGGGATTTAGGATTCTTTCTAGTTATCGTAATATTTTTAATATAGAAATCTTTAATACTGACTACCTTGATAATTCTAACTGACTGCTGGTAATATTGGATTTATGATATCATTTGTGATTGCAGATATGCACCAAGAACTGGATACGGCACATAAGAGTATACGTACTATAGAAAACATGGAAAGTCCCAATTTATTTGAAAGAATTGCCCTTTTTATTTTAAAGTACATTTGTCTGTTTGTATACAGGTAATGTATTATATATAAACAGATTTAACCAACGGAACTTATTTCCGGTGGTAAACAGATGAATCCACGATAATTAAAATTCTCCACCTGTCTACTTTCGGTCAATAAAGTGCAAATAGATATTATATCTAATAATTTTATTATGATATTCAACTGCAGTCAATAGGATGGTTTGGTGACCCTATGCCACCCGCACATCTACACGTTACGTTGTTGAACTGCATCGAAGCATTATGTTGAGATTATCAGTGTCCTTTAGTACATATCTGTCTACGTAAAGATATAGTTATTTTGCTTTATAAACTTAGGAAGCAGTTACTTTTTCATCGGAAAGTACATTTTCAAGATACATAACAAGATGTTCAAGACTTTTACTGTTCGTACTGTAAAATCATGGTGTCCTATACAACCGTCCCCTTGCTTTAGATTTTGAGGTTTTGACTAGAAAACTATTTTCATCCCCTGTGTATGGTGTACACATAGTTGGTTCTTATGAATATGTGATCGCTGCTGTTACTTTGTTAAAAGGATACATTTACTCACATAACCTATTAAGCAAGAGTTGTCACCCTTACATACATTTGACGGCCAGCCTTAATGGTTTGGGCTATTGTTATCCCGGTTATTGTGTCATAAATGATCGTACATATATCCTTTCAAGTTTTGTTCACAAATTTTGACTCATTATTGAGAAATTCGCCTTGTACCGCATGCAAACAGGGTAATGCTTATCTTTTTGTTGAGTCAGCATTGGTGCCAAACCCATGAACCCCACTTTCGGGGAGTCAGTATTAACCAATCCCCTGATACCACTTCCGAGGAGTCAGTATTGGGGCCAAACCCATGACACCACTTTCGGGGAGTCAGTATAAGCCAATCACCTGATACCACTTCCGAGGAGTCAGTATTGGGGCCAAACCAATGACACCACTTTCGGGGAGTTAGTATTAGCCAATCCCCTAATACCAATTCCGATGAGTCAGTGCTGGGGCCAAACCCGTTGACACCACTTTCGGGGAGTTAGTATTAACCCATCCTGATACCACTTCCGATGAGTCAGTGCTGGGGCCAAACCCATGACACCACTTTCGGGGAGTCAGTATTAGCCAAACCACTGATACCAAATCCGGGGAGTCAGTGCTGGGGCCAAATCCATGACACCACTTTCGGGGAGTTAGTATTAGCCAATCCCCTGATACCACTTCCGATGAGTCAGTGCTGGGGCCAAACCCGTTGACACCACTTTCGGGGAGTTAGTATTAACCCATCCTGATACCACTTCCGATGAGTCAGTGTTGGGGCCAAACTCATGACACCACTTTCGGGGAGTCAGTATTAGCCAATCCCCTGATACCACTTGCGATGAGTCAGTGCTGGGGCCAAACCCATGATACCACTTTCCGGGAGTCAGTATTAGCCAATCCCCTGATACCACTTCCGATGAGTCAGTGTTGGGGCCAAACCCGTTGACACCACCTTCGGAGAGTCAGTATTAGCCAATCCCCTGATACCACTTGCGATGAGTCAGTGTTGGGGCCAAACCCGTGATACCACTTTCGGAGAGTTAGTATTAGCCAATCCCCTGATACATACCACTTGCGATGAGTCAGTGGTAGGGCCAAACCTGTTGACAATACTTTTGGGGAGTCAGTATTAGTCAATCCCCTGATACCACTTCTGATGAGTCAGTGCTGGGGCCAAACCCGTTGACACCACTTTCGGGGAGTTAGTATTAGCCAATCCCATGATACCACTTCCGATGAGTCAGTGCTGGGGCCAAACTTATGACACCACTTTCGGGGAGTTAGTATTAGCCAAACCACTGATACCTAATCCGGGGAGTCAGTGTTGGCTAAAACATTGATACCACGTTCGGGAATTCGTATTGACCAAAACCCTGATACCATTCCTGTGGAGTCAGTATTGGTCAAAGCCCTGATACCACCTGTGGAAGTCCTTATTGATCAAATTCCTGATACAATTTCTGGGGTTTCGGTAATACCCCTGATATCACTTTCGGGAAGTCACTTTTGCCTAACCCCTGATATCACTTCCAGGGATGCAGTTTTGCCAAACCCCTGATATCACTTCAGGGGAGTCACTATTTGCCTTACCCTTGATATCACTTCAAGTTACCGCTTGGAGTTAGCGCTTTAGTTTGTTACTGTCAATTGTATTTGAAGAGCTTTCCTTGTGCCTTCCGTACACCTTTCATTCGATTTGTTGCTTTTGACTGTGTTTTGTCCTCTGTGTTTCGATTTGCCTTTTAGTTACTTAGTGTTTCAACGATGGACGGTTGATGCTTGCATTGTGGGGAAGATGCATAGTTGTACGATTTTATAGCAATGTTTGTCTATTTGTAATCGGTACTTTGAAATGACTTCGGTATTCTTCCATTACAATACTTTAAAGTAATAGTGTCATTTCAAGACTGACTTTATAACACATCTTTGTAAAAGAAAACAAAAATACAGCTATCATCAGCATCTGTTTGGGGAGACATACACTTTTTGCTTTTGACTTTTCTTTGATAACACAGATGCAGTAAAGTGCAGATGACAAATAATTGACTTTGATGTTGAACAAAATACGTCAGCCATATATTTACATGCCAGTCGATTGCTTATATTTACAAAAAAACAATTTGCATGCAGCAGTACATCTATTATTCGATCAGATTCCTTCTGAATAACATTCACTGTTTACTTAAACATGCAATTAGATCATAAAGTATATATAGTTGATTACTTTAACTTCTTCAAGTGACGATTATGCGACCTAGGGGGCAATCACTTTTGTGCAGACATTACTTTCACACTCCGTTTGGTTGTGGTGATAATATATCTTTGTTGAGAAATTGAATTACGAGCTATAAGATAAAGATACTGTGAAATTTTATGACGAGTTACTGGGTCAAGCAGATAACCCACTGTGATGATTCAGTTGTTCTTCACAGTGTAATCAGTATAACAAAGTATATAAACCTTCTATTATAAACCCAACGAAGTGATGTAAGAATATATCGGGAGAATGAAAATATCAAGGAAACAAATCGAAGAATAAATGAAATAATACAACTAAAACAATACCAAAGATAACATTTTATTCAAATTATGTTAATACAATTGTAATTTGTAAGACTAAATTGCTGCATATATACTTCTTGCAGTTGTGTCACTTTAAATAGTACTGACTTCTCTGCACCAGGCACAAGGATGACATACCAGTTATGTGCAACTTCTTACAATATCTTACCATATCATTAATCATGTTAATGTCCCGATACACATTTTAATATGCACCCACCATGCCATATAGCACCGTCCTTGGTGCCTCCTGCAGTTAAGCTAGATATATTTAGCCTACTCACAGAATTCTTTTTTTTTGTTACTTTCTAGAGGTGTGCCTGAGACGAAGGTTTATATATACTCCTATATATATACGAATATGTGAAAACTGTTGTTTCTTATTTGTGTTTGTAACTATGTATACTGTATTGTTTATTATATTTGTAAAAATAATATTATAATGATCGATATTATATTATGCTCCTTGTGAGCCCATTTGATGGAAATAAAGCATCTTCTTCTATACTAATTTTAAATCAGTGATTCAATATGTCTAATGTTATACCATGTGTCTATTTTACAGATATATAGATATCAGATATAGATAAAGTTAGTAGTAAAAACAAGAATATTATTTTTAAAAGGAGACATAGAGGTAATGGCGATCAGCAAGCAACCCAACAACATATGTCCATATAGATCTCATCACTGTTAGACAAGCGTGTTCCTGATTGGGTCTTTGTAAGGGGAACAATATTTGGTATGGTGATGAAGGTATTTTACGAACTGTGGTATATATTTATTAAACAATTATAGTGTGACTTTGATGTTTTAGGCCTTTTAATGCTGATCAGTATTGATGCATTAATTCATAACAAAGTAAATGCAGGTGCATTCGACTTTAGTTGTCCTTTCTGACCTTTCAAATGACTCACAATATTCATAGGAGATATTTGAGAGTATCTTATCGTGCCTCAGCATCAATATTACAAAAAATGTGCACAACATTCACCTTTAATATTTGTAATATGCGTTTGTTCCAATCATTTAGTTGTAAGCCCTCCTTCTGTTTTTTTTTTTTTTCTTCTAATTCTTATAGCAGACGTACTACCCATTGTGTGAAATAGAAGAGAGCGTAGAGAATGTATCTTCTTTGTGGTGTTTCAAAACTTCAGCGAATAGACGTTGAAATTGAAAACATATTACTGATTTGACAGTCAAGAAATATATTTATTATACTTCATGTCAAAATGCCTGATTTTGATTGGTAAATACGAGGGAGACAATTTACTCTATCCTATGGCAAATACTCTATTACCCTTCACGGAGACGCTTGGTCAATTGTGCGCTTTACTGGGTGTGTGTTATGTACAAGACGTTATAGTTTATTACTTTGAAATTTAATAGACAGTAATAACAGAACATTCAGTATAATAAATTAAATAACACATAGCTAAGAGGGTGATAGAGCAGATTGTTACCCCTCGAAAAGATATGTCAACCTTGGCTTCGCCGCGGTTGACAATGTTTTTTGGGGTAAAATCTGCTCTATCACCCTCTTAGCTATGTGTTATTTATATAATATTGGATGTTATTTGTATCAGATTTATGTGTATATCTTGTTCCACGGTGTACATGCATGTCTGTATTGTTTAGTATTGCTTAACAATTGAGTGTACTAAGAAACGAAATCGCATCAGTTAAGATTTTCTATTCAACAGAAAGTAGGCAATTGAACACATATTTTGAAAACTTAGCAAAATGATTTTATATAGTCTGAGGAAAAATAGGTTTTATCAGATTCCCTGTTGTGAATGCATTTCTGTATTGCTTAACTATTGGATGTTTTAAGCGAAATCGTATCACCTTATTTTTCAGTGAAACATTGAGATAAAGGGACTGGTAGCATAAACAAGTCATTGTTTTTTTTCAACATGAAAGATAAATGTAAAGAAACATGCATACTGGTGCAATTAAACATGTTAATTTAAGTACCTAAATCTTTGATAGGCATTTATCTGGAGAACACTTGCAGAATATAAACTTTTGAAGCTACACACGTGTGTATCGGGAAACATGAAGAATATTACACTCCATAAAATACACAAAAAAAAAAAACATCTGGATGCTGGTTCATTGTTCATCCTGAGTTTCAAAGGACAGATGAGACCACCATCATCGTACAGGTCTCGGGTATCAGTTCAATGGTTATGTTTACGACATGACCACCGCCACCGTGTTGTTACAGAATGGCGATTGTATTTTTTGCTTTTTATCATCATCAGCACGCGACTAAGGTTAATTAAAGATAAGTAAATCACCTGTGAGTTGGTATTTAGATGTTTTGCCATTTGTTTTAGAGTTGTGATAAGATATTTTATTTATTTCTACAGATTTCTGTTTTTTTTTTTTTTTTTTATCTGTTACGATAACTTTAATCACACTTTTATCATGTAGGATTACATATTGATGGAAACGAAATACATACTTGCGTGATTAATACCTATTGATTTTATTTAACGTTTCATATTATAATTTGATGTCTTATGATTGTTTGTGTCGTTCTGTTGCTGTATTACTTAAATACCCTACATATAGATAATAATAGATAATAGTTATCTTTTTATTTCCAATAGAGGACTCTTTATGGGCATAATCAGTACAGTTAAACAATTGCAATATGGACAATACACAAGAATAGCTCAAGCATGAAATATAAATTGTGTTAATAATATATATAGCCATATAAACCATAATGTTTAGTGTTTATTGACCATGCACCAGAAGCAGCATATCACATCCATTATAAAAATAACTTGTATTAGTTAAGTCCTTTCTCTTTGCTGATGCATATATGAACAAATAGTATTGTTGTCCATATGCAGGAGTCACCAAGGGCAGGTGCTTAAAGTATATAATATCATTACAAACAATTGTCAGATTTAAGCATAACAAATCTTCACCAATATGTCAAGCACAATATCTGATATAAACATAACAGAGAAAGAGAGTGAGAGAGATGAATAAAAAAAAAAGGAAATGAGTTACGTTTTTTTAAGATTGTAGGTATTTGCCCTATGAACTAGTACATTGATATTCTAACATGTAATTAAATACAAACATCTGTTGATATTTCTCCCTTTATGTATATTGTTGTGCTTTTGATTAATATACAAACGTCAAAAAAGAATCAGAAATAATATACCCATTCTATATCAAAAGTTTGTAACCTTATATGTTAAAAGAACGGTTTAAAATTTCTTCAAGTGTGTTTACTTTTCTTTCAAAATGTATCAAGAAGTGGAAATATAATTATGGTTAGAATGTTATTCCAACAGATTACATCAAGATTTATACATGGTCATACTGTCATTGTTCTGTCGGGTACTGACTCCGATCACTGGTTCAGGTCTACCTCAGTAAGTGATCACTATCCCTTTCTATACACTATCAAACAAAGTATAAAACGTATTGCTTTCATCGTGATATCTGACAGCTATTCAATCATTCCAACAATTTTATTGCATTTTCATTAATATTAATGTTAACATTGATCTTGCTATTGGTTTAAGTGTTTCAAATTGACCAATATAAATAATCCTGAAAACAAGACAACGGATAAAGGTCCATCAAATATATATAAATATGATACGTTAAATGAATAACTTGCTTTAAGCTAGAACAGCAAACACTCTTTTATACGGTATTATGTTTTTGATGTGTTTTATACCGGTATCACAGAAATAAGATTTTATTTCTAACTTTATCAATTGTATGTTCTTTTATGTAGCATTCAATGAACGAAGGTTGAATACTGATTGTTAAGAAATTATTTAATATACCCTACCCAATAGTGTAGTTGCCATATCCGTTATTAACCTTGTAATTAGAGTTCCATTTCTACAAGTTGTTTCCCTTACACGAATCTTCATTACCAATGAAGAGTAAGCGGAAACGGCAAATTCATCTGAGCAAAATGTGTGTTTAATCAGTAAGTTTTCCAATCTTTCAATTACATTTGATCTTTTGTTAAGCTAAACACTTTTGATATCAATAGTTAGTTCACTTTAATTTTTCCGCTAACCTGTCTCCTGAACTATTTCCAATTTCCCTCTACTTTCCCCATACTGACGAGTTTTTCTGCAGAGTATATTTATGGTAATACATCCAGTTACATGTATCTCCCTTGAAGCAAATCTTACGTTTTCTGCCAACGCCATTGAGTACATGTTCTTACTTTTTCCCTCTTAAATTTATTTTGGATTTCTCCGATTTTAAGGACATTTTTTATAGTTAGGATGAAGGATCAATTAAACTCTAATTCGAAATTCTACATTAAGATCAATATTCTCGATGGTCACCACGAGTGTAATAAACACTGCATTTGCAATTAATCGTTTCCATGCGATGTTTGGAAGGCATGGTTAAAAGATCATCGTGAAAAAGTCATGAAGATGATTGATAAAAGTGTGCAAAACTGAAAACTGTCCGAAAACTGTATCAATCCTCCTGTGGAGAGGGATTGGCAGCTCCGGACACTATATTCCGTCTGCTGAGGCGGCAGTCTAATAGCAATATTGTATACTAGTACTAGCAACATGTGCTCACATTTGAACTAGGAATTATTAAAGAAACCAAATGTACAGTTTCCTCTGTCTAATTTCTAGACATTAACTTTGAATTAGACTACATCGGTAATTTCAGTACCAGAATCTATGACAAACGAAACGATTTCTGTTTAGAAACTATAAATGTTCCTCGCCCTTAGCAGCAATACACCAACTTCACCAGCGGTCTATGGAGCATACATTTCTCAAATCATACGATATTAAAGAGCTTGCAGCTGTTACTCCGACTTTCTTAAACGTCATCGGTGTTTGAGCAAAAACAATTTGAGCCAGGGTTTTTGTCGAAGAACGTACATCGGAAAGTACCAAGATCTAATAGATAAATATTCAGTGTCAACATAACTAATAATACAAGATGGTCTTCGGTTATAGATTCTAGGTGCTGAGGTAGTGTTTTTGTTTTGCATGTACTATCAACTACAGTAACTTTTTTGTTGGCGTCTTTTTAGATTTATTTGTGTGAATGTTTGAATTTTTTAGTCAGCTGTGTTGTATGTCTGTGATGTATGTTTACACAGTTTTGGTTGCTGGGTCACATTATTGTTACATTAACCAATTATGTCTTTTGGGTTGCCAACACAAGGTTGTTATTATAACGGAACTATAAACAACTGTCATAAAAGTCGGAGGTTTAGCTAGCTATAAAACCAGGTTTAATCCACTATTTTCTTAAAATAATGTACCAAGTCAGGAATGTGACAGTTGTTTTCCATTCGTTCCGTTGGTTGATATCGTCCAACGTTTGATTTGTTAGATTTTATGGACTTCCCCCTTTTTGAATATACCTTGGAGTTCGGTATTTTTGTTAACACTTTTATGTATTTCATATTAAAAAAAGCCACCAAACATATTTTCAAAGAACATAGTTATTTCCTATGAACAAAGCCATCAATATTTACATAAAACATGGTTATTTCCTATGAACAATATTGACAATGAACTCGGTTATTTCTTATGAACAAAGCCACCAATATTTACCAAAAAATATGGTTATTTCCTATAAACGAAGCCACCAATATTTACAAAGAACATGGTTATTTCTTATCAACGATATTGACAAAGAACTCGGTTATTTCTTATAAGCAAAGCCACCAATATTTACAAATGACATAGTTATTTTCTATGAACAAAGCAACTGATATTTACAAACGGAACACTGTTATTTTCTTTGAACAGAGCCACCGATATTTACACGGTAAAATATCAAAAAATATCAATGCCATCCATATTGACAATGAGACACTATTGATCAACATAAGAATACCGTTATTTCATTAGAACAAGACCACCAATAATAGCAAATAACACGGTTATTATCTATGAACAAAGCCATTTATATTTTCTGTTTACTTGTGTTATTTAGGAAGAAATTACATTTTGTTAAATAAGCAGAAACAAATGACCGTAATTGTAAGGATATATCATTATCATGATGACCGTAATTGTAAGGATATATCATTATCATGAGGCAAGATCAGGAGACAATGGTTGTTTGATTTTCTTAGTGTCTTCACTTTTAAGCCAGTTACAATATTTAGATGAAAATAACTAAAAGTACAACATATTTGTCTCTTTTTTTCAAAAGAATAATTGTATTGTACTTTTGCTGTAATACAACCTTTTTTCGATGAGGATTTTATTTCCGAAAATTGTATTTTTCTTCATGCATAAACTGTCATGTAACCTTTCAAATGTAAATATATGTGGATATCCGTGTACTTTTGATAGTATAAGATTTCATGTAATTTTATATTATTGTAATGATGATAACAAAATGTGTTAAAGTGTGAAACTAACCTTTCCTTAAAACCGTTTTTGTTTGTCATAGAGTATGTATAATTGTTCTTGTAAACATTTTAATCCGTTAACTAAGTATCGTGTAAGGGTGATGGCTTTATTAAAAAAATGAATATCTCTTTATTTGTGTACCATAAAATCAGCAATAACCGCTTCAACCAAACATGATTATGGAAATGTATGAGACTGTCCAACTTTGGTTAGGCTCACAATTTTCTATATCGAATATGTGACAAATTTTTGAGATCTAAAATACAAGTGTACTTCTATTTACTGTTTTTTCATCACTCAATCTGTCTATGTTCTTGGTTAATGATGTGAATGTTTTTCTTTCCTTTATCTGTTTCCATTGTACCAAAAAACAATACATCTTATTATCTACTTTTGTCCTTTTACTTTTTGTGACGATTTCAGTTCATTCTTAATTTTAGTATTACTATATACTACATGACTAGTATTTAATTACTAGAATATATATATATATGTATGATGTACCATGACCTTGGCTTTGACCCTCAACTCAGATAAAAAGGTCAAGTTAAAATTTTTGATTTTTATATGTCCCTCCTAAAACCATATATATTCTTGCTTATCATTGCAAGACATTTTCATTGCCTCTAAGGAATTTCCCCTAGAGGTATCATGTCTTGTTCCTTCATTAGTAAATTTGTTATTTATCCCAAAATGGTTCAGATCTCTCCCATTACCTATACGTAATCGTAATTGTCTTGATAAGACCTTTCCCGTTAACCATAGTTTTTGTCCCTTGCTGACCTAGCCCACCCTTGTTTATCATTAATGGTTAAATAACTTGAAAACTGTTCATATCCCCATCCATAAATAATATATATACTTAATCAGCATGACAATATCATATGTGAGTATACCATATATTTTTTTGCTGGGGGTCATGCTCCTTATGTAAACTATTAAGATTCCCACCCCAAAACTATATATTTGAAATTGGCAAATGGATGCATGACAACACCTTTCTGTACACCACATATTTTTTCCATTGGAGTCTTGCCCCTTACATAAACTCTTCAGATCCCCACCCCTAACCCATACGTGTATACATGCCATGACGAGGCCGTTTAAGAGCAGCATATATTTCGTCCCATGTCATATCATAGATTAGTAAATATATTAAAAACAGATAAGATTCCCATCCTTTAACCATATAAATGTATATTCTCATTGCAATACGTTTTCAGAGGAGACATTGGTTTTAGTCCACTTTTAAAAATAGTTCTTCTTGAAGTTATGTTATTTTCTACGACCCTTCAGAATATCAAGTGGGCATCCCTTATTATATAAAAATAAGAAGATGTGGTATGATTGCCAATGGGACAACCACTCTATACGTGAGATATAAGCAGAACTTAGAAGGCCAAAAGTTTGAAAAACCGAATTTGATTAAAATTCCTCAAATGTCAATTTTAAATACACTTCTCAGTTATTTCGATATGCGTATATGTTTGTCAGGACGTCTAATGTTTCATTCAACGTAAGATTTAGTGTGTTTTCTACAAAATGAGTACAAATACTCTTCAGGCATTGCTCAAGATCATGGATTCTATCACCGTTCAAGACGTCTTTGTATAAAATCGTTTCTACAGCGTGTAGGACGGCAAGGTGTGTATAACAGTAAATTATGTACTTCGTGCTGCCTTCAGTATCTTCAAACATTCACTGATGTGGCATTATTTAGTGTTGTTTTACGTAAAGCCATGTTTTAGTTTATCCATTATAGCTTGACGCTAATAAATGTTTCTATTATAAATTATAAATGTGTTGAATCGGTACAGACATTTTGGAAGATGACTTTTATTTTGAGTTCTTCCTTTCCACTGACCGAGATTAAAGCTGCAATATAATTATAACAAGTTTATCTCCGCTGAATTTTAATATGCGTTTTAAAAAAACATTGTAGTTTGATGATTCAATTAAGTATTATGTTCTTTTTTGTTTTTGATTTTGGTTTGATTGCAAATCTTTGACCATCTTTATGTTTCTTGTTCTTGTTTCTGTTTGTGTGTCGCTGGTAGCTGTCTTCATTAACGTATACCCCGCATCTCCTTTGTAATTGGTTCGTTTCCGCGTTAAATTCATCTTATTTATTTTTGTTTGTTTGTGATAATTACTTCATTCAACTTTTCTCCCGTTTATCATATGGTACTTGTCTTACTACAATTAACATGCTCTATAACAGTTCACATGCCTTGTACTTCACTGAACTAGTAATAGGTTATATTGATGTGAAGATATATTTACTCCTTTAATGTAATTCAAAAAAAAATATCCGGCGCTGTATTATGGGATCGTGGGCGTTCTTGTTTACGAAGTGTCAGTGAAAGTTTTTTTTACCATTGACCAAAACGTCACGACAGGGCTCCACGTTTCTGACTAATAAACCTATTTTGATAATTGTGACACTTGGAATCTATGTTTGTTTTCGTAATAACTTGACTGAAGGTACGGGAAAATAAAAGGTGTTTTTTTCAACTAATGTCAAGGTTTTTTTTCCAACGACGCCTTAATATTGATTTAGAAGATACTGAAAAGGGAGGTATAAAAAACGTTAAATTCGGTATTTGAAAAATTTGACCTTCCTATCGAAATATTTGACATTCATATTAATTTCAAGAGTGATAAGTTATTCACCCGTATAATTAACCAAAATGAGCAATTATTAACATCATTAAATTTTGATTTTTATCAATAAAACATCGCCGCCCAGATTAATTAAATTAAATACAGTTCTACTTTAAAGAAGAACGATTAATTTCAAAATAAATGCAACCGAAAGGAACCAGATAATTGGCAAGCTTTAAATGGATAATGGTTTGTGATAATTTTGGTCAATGCCATAGAAACATTGCATAAAGATGTATTATACGCCCTTTTGTTTGCTTTAATATATGCTAGATCATTTATGAATCTCGTAAGGTGACCAAAATTTACATCAACGTCATTTTAGGATAGTTGTCTCATTGACAATCACACCAGATTCCATGATTTCTATACAAATCAAGTGCCAATATTAATTGAAAAGTCTGACATCTTAAAAGGGTCCACTATACACAAACCTTTTCCAAAAAAATATGATTCATGTTCTCACAGTGCAAAAAGATAAACAAACTAGTTAAAATGGAAATAGATACTAGAATCTATAAAACATTAATATTAAGAAAGTATACTAACAACAAAGAAAGCAACATTAGAATAGAGAAAACTGAGCATAATGTCTTTACACTAAATCCATTGGATGTTGGTTGTATACTGATTGATATTTTAGTCTTAGATGAATGATGTTTTTTTTTTCGTTAGTTGTTATTGGCTTGGAACTAGCTGTCAGTAACTGCGAGTACTCTCAGATCTGTACTTAGTGTCTTTTTGTTGTGGGGATGTATATGTACCCTGCCACTTCCACTGTGTTGTTTTGTTAGATATATTTCTGCTTTGTATCCACCTGATGTGTTAAGCCCTTTTCAACCGATTTTTATAGTTTGTTCTTACGTTGCACTGTTACACCACTGTCCCAGGTTATGGGGAGAGTTGGTGCCTTCAAATTAGTTTAACCCCGCCACATTATGTATGTGCTATCCCGAGTCAGGAGCCTGTAATTCAGTGGTTGTCGTTTGTTGCTGTATGTCATATTTGTTTTTTTCGTTCATTATTTTGTACATAAATCAGGCCGTTAGTTTTCTCGTTTGAATTGTTTTACATTTGTCATTTCAGGGCATTTTATAGCTGACTAAGCGGTATGGTTTTTCCTCATTGTTGAAGGCCGTACGGTGACCTATATATTTGTTAATTTCTGTGTCATTTGGTCTCTTGTGGAGAGTTGTCTCATTGGAAATCATACCACATCTTCTTATTTTCACATATAGTAGAAAACGAGAGCCATTCGGGATAATATCAAATTATACAAGATCCATAGAGGAAGGATATGATATATCATATTTGTCTTTTCGTTCATTATTTTGTACATAAATCAGGCCGTTAGTTTTCTCGTTTGAATTGTTTTACATTTGTCATTTCGGGGCCTTTTATAGCTGACTATGCGGTATGGTTTTTCCTCATTGTTGAAGGCCCTACGGTGACCTATATAGTTGTTAATTTCTGTGTCATTTGGTCTCTTGTGGAGAGTTGTCTCATTGGCAATCATACCACATTTTCTTATTTTCATGTATAGTAGAAAACGAGATCCTTTCGGGATAATATCAAATTATACAAGATCCATAGAGGAAGGATATGAAATAAAATGAAATCCATTACAGGATAATATCAAATGATACGAGGTCTATACGGGATAATATCAAAAGAAATGAGATATATACAGGGATGATATCAAATAATACCATATCCACATGGGGATATCAGATGATACGTATCTTTACGCTGGGTTATCAAATGATAATTTCCTTACAGTATATCAATTGATACGAAATCCATATTGGAGGGATATCAGAAGACACAAGATCCATACGGGAAGGATTCAAAATGGCACGTGATCCAAACGGTATAATATCAAATGATACGAGGTCAATACGGAATAATATCAAATGATACGAGACCCGTATGGGAAGGGATATTAAATGATACCGCTTCATACAGGAGGAATATTAAATAATACGAGCTCCATACTTGAGGGATATCAAAAGATACGAGATTCAAACAGGTGTGGTATCAACTGATACGAGATCAATACGGGAGGTGTATTAAAACATGAGATTTACACGATTGATATCTACTGGTATGAAATCAACACGGAACAGATATCTAATGATACAATACTTCTACACTTGAATTATCAAATAATAGTTCTTTCAAGTTACGGGTCGAAAATCAAATGATACTTTCCTTTCAGGACATCAATTGATACTAGATTCATATGGGAGGTATACCAACAGATAGAGGGATTCAAAATGAAACGAGATTCAAACGGGAGGAATTTCAAATAGTACGAGATCTATACGGGAGGAATTTCAAATAGTACGAGATCTATACGGGAGGAATATCAAATAATATGAGATCTATACGGGAGGAATATCAAATAATATGAGATATTTACGTGAGAAATATCAATTGATATGGCATCAATACAAGTGCAGGATAAAACGATTTATAAGGGATACTAAATCCGCCAAACTAATAATATTAAATTAATCTTAACAATATTAATAAATCAGTCCAACCAAGAATACTAAATCCGTCAAACTAAAAATACTATGCCTGTTCAACTAATTTACCTAAATCAGTCCAGCCAAGAATATCAAATTCGTCATTGAATCAGTTCAGGAAGAATACTAAATCAGTCAAACAAGAATACTACTAGTATATCAGTTAAGCAGGAATACTAAATCAGTCAAGCAAGACTACTATATCAGTCAAGCAAGACTACTATATCAGTCAAGCAAGATACGAAATCAGTTCACCAAGAATACTAAAATCAGCTATACCAAGAACACTAAATCAGTACAACCAAGAATAATAAATCAGTCAAGGCAAGAATACTAAAAATGTATAACAAAAACTCCAAGGCAAATTCAAAAAGGGGGAGTCTTTAAAAACTGACAAAATCAAACGCTATCAATCAACGGAACAAGTGAAAAACAACTGCCATATTCCGGACTTGGTACAGGTATTCTCCAAAGAAAATGGTAGGCCAAACCTGGCCCTATAGCTAGTCAAGATATGATACTAAATCAGTCTAGGATAGATACTTAATCAGTCAAATTGTTATACTTTATCAGTCATAACAAGAATACTCAAGCCGTAGTCAAGAAATCAGCCTAACAAATAATACTTGTTCAGACCAACACTAATAAATCAGTCCAGCCAAGAATAATAAGACTACTACATGTAAATCAGTCAAACCAAGAATAGTTAAATAGCAAGGCAAGGATACCAAATCGTTTCAGACAAGAAGAGTTAATCCGTCCAGTAAAGAATGTTAAATTAACAAAAACCAAGCATTTTAAATCAGACAAACCTAGAATACTAAATCAACCAAACCAAGAATTCTAAATTAGCCAAACCAATAATTCTAAATCAGCCAAATAAAGAATTCTTAATCAGCCAAAACTATTTCTTAATCAGCCAAACCAAGAATTCTTAATCAGCCAAACCATGAATTCTAAATCAGCCAAACCTATTTCTTAATCAGCCAAACCTATAATACTAAATCAGTCAAATCAAGAATTCTTAATCAGCCAAACCATGAATTCTAAATCAGTCAAATCAAGAATTCTTATGAACCAATACATGCCTATATACTAAACTAAGTCCTATATATGCACGTTATTTTACATTTGTTATGAATCTATAATGTATAATCGACACATAATATTTCATTCGGTGATAGTCGATACTTCCGAGTTTGTTGCCGAAGTTTACCGGATCGTGACATTGATAAACAATCAACACAGAAGCACGTGGAGCATGTAAAAAAAGTGAATTTTTTATATATTTTCCTATAGTTTTCAGTAACTGCGAGTACTCTTATACCGGTACTTTGTGTCTATCGATTTTACAAGAATACTAAATCAGTCCCGCTAAGAATACTAAATCATTTCGAGGAAAGCTCGTACACATTTTCATTTACGTATTGCAATATATATATTTAGCTCTGTTTCCTAATTTTTAAACTAAAAACTTAACTCTTGGACGTCAATTTATGTTGAAATGGTCATTATAATTTATAGTAATGAATAGCATATGTACTTAAGCTCCAAAATATCGAACCGATGAGGCGTGTATTTTACTAGATTAGAGAGTAAAGGTTCGATTTGCCAAGACACTATAGCTATATTCCGATTTGAATCAACTTAAAGAACCATTGACACAAGAAATTTTGATCTATCTTACATATATCCCGTTTGGTAAATGATGCTCATAACTAAAACCTTGTATTAACTAGCAATTGTAAACTGATATTGATGGTCAAAATATATAATGTTTTTGTCGCACCTGGTAAAATTTAACAACAAAATTTATTCCACCTAACAAAAGGTAAGCTAGCCAAGATGATGGATATTTACTAGTTGACATGTCATGATATTCTCTCATAATTTTGAAAGGTGGCTCGAAAAACTTGATTTGAATAATATTGTTTTACAAATTGATTATAAATTTCTTTCATTTATCTGTTTATTTTATTTATTTGTTTGTTCATTCATATATTTTTTAATATTACTGTTGGCTGTTAAATTTAGAGTGTCTTTTGCGATATTTAGTGTCAACATATTTTCTAATGATTTATATGTTTGCTTTATCCCCTAGGATTTGAAGGACATCAGAGCACCACTATCAACCTAGTTTGGTTTTCCTCTCGTAGAATGTGTGCTTGCCTCCTACTTCTTAATTCAGATATTTCTGTGTGTTCTGTTTGCGTATTTATATACTAGTAAAACTTTGTCAGGTTTTTTCTGTTGTTTTTCATCAATCTATTTTTTGCCCCTACGTAACTTTTACCTTTGGACTGTCAGTAGACTCACGAGATCTGATTATCCCTCATTAAGTTATTTGGACTATCTGTTGAATCAAGGTTTCTGTTTTTCTCCTCAGTAGCCTTTGTCTTTGGTCTGTCTTTTAACTCACGGTTTATGATTTGTCCATCAGTAACTTTTGCCTTTGGTATGTCTGCTATCCCACGTTTTCTGATTTGCTCGTCAGTAACATTTGTCTTTGGACTGTCTGTTGACTCTCGGTTTCTGATTTTTCCTTTAGAAACTTGTGCCTTTGGTGTGTCATTTGACTCACGGTTTCTAATTTGTCCCTCTTGGTTAAGATTTGTCCCATCGGTAACTTTTGGCCTTGGACTGTTTGATGACTCACAGTTCCTGATTTGTTTCTCAGTAACGTTTGTCTTTGATCTGTTTTTTGACACATAGTTTCTGATTTTTCCCTCAGTAACTTTTGCATTTGGTCTGTCTGTTGAATCAAGACTTCTATGTTGTTCCTCTTTAACTTTTGCTTTTATGCTGTCTGTTGACTCACGGTTCCTAATTTACTCGTCAGTAACATTTGTCTTTGGTCTATCTGTTGAACTTCGGTTTCTAATTTGCCCGTCAGTAACATTTGTCTTTGGTCTATCTATTGAACTTCGGTTTCTAACTAGCCCGTCAGTAACATTTGTCTTTTGTTGAACTTCGGTTTCTAACTTGCCTGTCAGTAACATTTGTATTTGGTCTATCTGTTGAACTTCGGTTTCTAATTTGCCCGTCAGTAACATTTGTATTTGGTCTATCTGTTGAACTTCGGTTTCTAATTTGCCCGTCAGTAACATTTGTCTTTGGTCTATCTATTGAACTTCGGTTTCTAACTAGCCCGTCAGTAACATTTGTCTTTTGTTGAACTTCGGTTTCTAACTTGCCTGTCAGTAACATTTGTATTTGGTCTATCTGTTGAACTTCGGTTTCTAATTTGCCCGTCAGTAACATTTGTATTTGGTCTATCTGTTGAACTTCGGTTTCTAATTTGCCCGTCAGTAACATTTGTCTTTTGTTGAACTTCGGTTTCTAACTTGCCTGTCAGTAACATTTGACTTTGGTCTATCTGTTGAACTTCGGTTTCTAATTTGTCCGTCAGTAACATTTGTCTTTGGTCTATCTGTTGAACTTCGGTTTCTAATTTGCCCGTCAGTAACATTTGACTTTGGTCTATCTGTTGAACTTCGGTTTCTAATTTGTCCGTCAGTAACGTTTGTCTTTGGACTATCTGTTGATGCTCGGTTTCTGATTTTTTTCCCTCAGTAACCTGTGTCTTTGGTGTGTCCTTGACTCACGGTTTCTAATTTGTCCCTTAATAACTTTTGCCTTTGGACAGTCTGTTGACTCACTGTTTCTGTTTGTCCCTCAGTAACTTTTGTTTTTGGACAGTCTGTTAACTCATGGTTCCTGATTTGTCCCTCAGTGACATTCGTCTTATTTTACAGAAATCGTTGGGTTGATGTTGTAGTTTATTTCACACATCTCATTTTATCCATACAGAAATTCTGAGTAAACATTAATTTTATGTTAATGCTGAATGAATTTGCAATGTTTGCCAAATTCAACAAGTCCTTTAAAAGTGCCCCTTATTTCACATCCACATTAAGCATGCGCTATTTAAAAGTATGGCCTTTGTTTCATATCCAACCCTTCAGTGTACCGATCTACTGAGTGGATTATTATCAATAAAAAATTGTACAAAAATACAAACAAAGATTTCAGTAATTATTCCTGTTATGTTCTGATGTGCCTCTTACATTTGTATTTTATCTTATCTATATTTGTTAACAATTGTTTTACAGGTAAAAAAAATAATGTATTAAAAACTCTTCTGACAAGGAACAAAGTATAATATGCTTTATCTTTAACCAACATGTTTTCAAGTTCAAATCTATCAGCACTCATTCTAAAATCGTTTTCAATACTACAAAGTGACGTGTAGAATTTAAATGATAAATCAAATGTTTTCACATATTTCGTGAATGAAAGGTTTAATGATGCAAATAATTCGGAACATCGATTGAAGAGTTCATTAGGTTCAATATTTGTGTAATAGTTACTCTACGATCTCTTACAAACCTTATCATACCCTTTTTTTTTAAATAATTTTTATCTGTGGTTTTTTTGTCAAATGGTGCTTCATCGAATATGAGTAAATGATGAACGTACACAGAACCGGAACTTCTCAGTTCCTTGGGTTTACACGAAAATACAAGTACTAAAAGTTTGTTGACACTTTATTGGTATAATTTTTAAATCATTACAGTACTTATATATGATTCTGATAACAGCAAATTTGAAATACAAATATACAACACGTGGATTTGGGGGTTATATAACAAGAAGACAAAAACCTAACGATGAAAATAATAAAGACAAGTAGTGGCCAACACATTACCGGTATACTTCTGCCCAAACTTATCTCTTGTTGATTATCGAGATTTTTGTGGTTTTATTTTTGTCGTTGGGTTGTTGTCTCATTGACATACCACACACATGTATTCATATTAATATCAATTTTTTCATTCATTGTTTTAGTTCCCTTTAAATCTCCAGACAAGATTGTTTTTTACCTGTACACACGTATTGTCTTACCAAAGTGAGATGCTCACGTGTGGTTTAATGTTAACTCCTAACCTATATACAGCTTATATAATAGTTAATTTGAAAATGCATGATTCAGTTTTTGAGACGTGGGAATTGTGTCAGTGAGTCAGTCGATTGTCTTTAATAATCTATTGTTATTAAATTCTAAAGTCTCATTTATAAAGTCGGAAATTCTACAGGAAACCAATTAAATGTTGTATAATTGACAACGAGACAGCTAGCCATAAACACCAGATCTGTTCTTATTTCTAAGAAAATAAATGGGATTCTGATACCGATCATAAAGGTGATAAGGTTACCTGGTCCTCTCCTGTCCAGCTGATGGATGGGGCGTGCTTTTACTGTGTGGGATATATAAATACGCAGCCACGTCCAGTTGGAAATGTAACATAAAATGCGATACCACATTTAGAGATTATGCAACGAATGCTCTCTGCAAAAGAACTTGACCTGGTAGAAGCTAAATGTCTGCCCCCTATCTATAGAGTACTGGGCGGTTATTATGTTCAATGATCTATACGTCTCTTCTTTTAACGTTAACTCAGTGTGTTAACTAAATTAGTGGACTTATCGGAAGAATACAATCACTGGAATGTCCACGGTCTTTCAGTGGCATTTCCTAACCTAAATCAGTCAACTTACTTTACCCACATGTACCCATTAGATTTACTGTTAATTTGTTCATATCTTAAACATACATGAAATATCTGCAACTGGACGTGAAGGCTAAAAGAACATCAATCAATCCGATTAGTTTCAAATTAAACCAAATTTATATAAATGAATAAAATATATCATCTTATCCCGAATCAACGTTGAAGAATGCAGAAACATTTGATTGATACATTGTATGAAGTTAAGAATCGGTCAGTGATTTTAAATGTTCTGTAGTTAGTGGTCAGCGGATGTTACATGTTTTCAAGTTCAAATCTATCAGCACTCATTCTAAAATCGTTTTCAATACTACAAAGTGACGTGTAGAATTTAAATGATAAATCAAATGTTTTCACATATTTCGTGAATGAAAGGTTTAATGATGCAAATAATTCGGAACATCGATTGAAGAGTTCATTAGGTTCAATATTTGTGTAATAGTTACTCTACGATCTCTTACAAACCTTATCATACCCTTTTTTTTTAAATAATTTTTATCTGTGGTTTTTTTGTCAAATGGTGCTTCATCGAATATGAGTAAATGATGAACGTACACAGAACCGGAACTTCTCAGTTCCTTGGGTTTACACGAAAAATACAAGTACTAAAAGTTTGTTGACACTTTATTGGTATAATTTTTAAATCATTACGAGTACTTATATATGATTCTGATAACAGCAAATTTGAAATACAAATATACAACACGTGGATTTGGGGGTTATATAACAAGAAGACAAAAACCTAACGATGAAAATAATAAAGACAAGTAGTGGCCAACACATTACCGGTATACTTCTGCCCAAACTTATCTCTTGTTGATTATCGAGATTTTTGTGGTTTTATTTTTGTCGTTGGGTTGTTGTCTCATTGACATACCACACACATGTATTCATATTAATATCAATTTTTTCATTCATTGTTTTAGTTCCTTTAAATCTCCAGACAAGATTGTTTTAACCTGTACACGTATTGTCTTACCAAAGTGAGATGCTCACGTGTGGTTTAATGTTAACTCTAACCTATATACAGCTTATATAATAGTTAATTTGAAAATGCATGATTCAGTTTTTGAGACGTGGAATTGTGTCAGTGAGTCAGTCGATTGTCTTTAATAATCTATTGTTATTAAATTCTAAAGTCTCATTTATAAAGTCGGAAATTCTACAGGAAACCAATTAAATGTTGGATAATTGACAACGGGACAGCTAGCCATACACCAGATCTGTTCTTATTTCTAAGAAAATAAATGGGATTCTGATACCGATCATAAAGGTGATAAGGTTACCTGGTCCTCCTGTCCAGCTGATGGATGGGGCGTGCTTTTACTGTGTGGGATATATAAATACGCAGCCACGTCCAGTTGGAAATGTAACATAAAATGCGATACCACATTTAGATTCTGCAAAAAACTCTGAACTGGTAGAAGCTAAATGTCTGCCCCTATCTATAGAGTACTGGGCGGTTATTATGTTCAATGATCTATACGTCTCTTCTTTTAACGTTAACTCAGTGTGTTAACTAAATTAGTGGACTTATCGGAAGAATACAATCACTGGAATGTCCACGGTCTTTCAGTGGCATTCCAACCCTAAATCAGTCAACTTACTTTACCCACATGTACATTAGATTTACTGTTAATTTGTTCATATCTTAAACATACATGAAATATCTGCAACTGGACGTGAAGGCTAAAGAACATCAATCAATCCGATTAGTTTCAAATTAAACCAAATTTATATAAATGAATAAAATATATCATCTTATCCCGAATCAACGTTGAAGAAGAGAAACATTTGATTGATACATTGTATGAAGTTAAGAATCGGTCAGTGATTTTAAATGTTCTGTAGTTAGTGGTCAGCGGATGTTAGGTCATTATTATCATGTAACTGCCAATTCTTCTTGTCGGATTTCTGGTTATAACAAATCATTGGGTGCAAAAGTAACATAAACAAAACATACTGACTTCCAATTAATGTAAGGTATCAATAGAGCAGGACTACTTCACTCCTTTTAATACTAATATGAACTTTACGGTGATTGATTCCAATGCTTCTCTTGTAGGACAATTACCCGCGCTCTTTTCATCTGTAGACCGCCCATTGAACTTACCTGTCAATCATGACGTAATTTGTTTATATATTTATACATGGTTTTTCACACAAACTTTACTTTAGGAGTAAGAAGCAACTAATATTTCATTTATGTTCATATCGATTAAATTATGAATCTACTTTTATAATTTTACAGTCTATACAGCTGAACAACAAGGAACTAAATTAGTCAGTTAATGTCATTATGGATATAGTTTACAGACTGATTTGTAGTTTAACATTAGTGTTACAATTTATTAAATATGAAACCTTGGGAAACTTAGTTATAAATGCAGATGAAACGGTAAGAATTATATAATTTTTTGTCAAATAATATTTCACGATTGATTTGACAGTGGGTGTCTGACGTCATTATTCTTTAGAATAGCACATAGTTATAGTGCTGTCGCTGAATACAACAACATTCAATTTTCATAATATTTATTGAATTGTCCCACGGTGTGTTACTTTTTTTCTGTTAAATGACTGACAGCCGACAGTCCGGTAATGAAGTTATAATTTGGTTGATTTTTTTACCTGAATTTACTTTCATAAGCCTAATTACTTCTCCTGAAGGTTAACCCCAGTAGTTGGAAAAGCAATTTTAATTCTACTCTGAAAAAATCCATTATTTGTCTTTAATTTCACATTTCAGACAAAGCATGCCCATCGAATCAATTAAATTTAGAACTCAGGAAGTTTATGGTATCACTAGGAATAGATATGAGTAACCTGTGTTAATTCAGGACAGTTATCTAACATCTATTTAACTTTTTACCCAAGAGACAAATTAACTTTTAAATTGCCGACATCAAGTTTAAACTATATACTATACCATTGTCCCATAGTGTATTTCAGTTCTTCAATTGTAGCGGAAAATTTTGAAAGAAGATCCTGATAATAATCTATGTTCTTATGAACTAACCCGCCGATATTGTGATTGTATTGAAACGTGAAGTGGTGTAGTTTTTCACATTACATTTTAAGACCAAAAAACTTGAATATGTTTTCTAGAGTCTTTATGAAATTATCTCTAATTTATCCATTCAATGTATATAGTATATCACCCGTGTAATAGGAAACACTGTATATTAAATAACAATCAATGTAAATAAAATGAACTATTGGGTTATAGTACATAAGACAGCAACCCGACAACACAAGTTTACCCAAACAGTACATTGTTTGACGAAGGAATCATGCATCTTACTATTGGTAGTTGCTTTAAAATACGTAAAATTAAATATGGACGTGCTATAAGATAAAAAAATCTTAGTTATGTAAAATGATCGGTTGATAAAAATATCATACAATAGGACATTTGATCTTCTTTGGCAGTTCATAGGACATGTGATCTTCTTTGGCAGTTCATAGGACATGTGATCTTCTTTGGCAGTTCATAGGAGTCTTTTGCTTTCATATTCATATTATTTTACCTATATCAATAAATACAAAAGTACAATTTTTTTTTTTGCAAACTATCATATTATTTTTCCTAAATGATTTTTAAAACATTTGGTATGATATTGGAAGCGATTTAGATGCCGACTATCATTGAAGATTTTGTTGCTTTATTGTGTTGGGTTGCTGTATCATTGTTTCATTGCACATACCGCCCTATATTTATTTGTTACGTATTAGTGTTTAGATGTCAGTATTGAAATTTAATCGTAGTGACCTCTACAAAACAGTCAAATATTCTTCTGTCTTTGTATAATTATGTTTTAAATATGAATAAAGGTTAGCTTAACGTTCACGAGATACCAATTTACCAAAATTAGGATGGTTTACATTATGTGTATGATTGCTCTTTGTTAACTTCCAACTTTATGGTATTATATATGAACTTTGTAGAATTATTTAATGAAATATGGTTATATACCTCCGGAATCATCTGGTAGTGCTGCCTACAGAACCGAGGAGTTTTATAAAGACGCAGTCAGAAACTTTCAGAAAATGGCTAATCTACCAGTTACAGGTAAGTTTTAAAACAGAATCCACTATGTAATTGGTCGGAAGAAATATCTTTAAAGAGGTATGACTAATTTTCCCTGTAACTGATTCCATTAGAGGTGTGATGAAGCCTATGTATATAGTAGGTTAAAAGAACAAGATACTGTTATTAAACCTTAAAACTGTGACCTAACCCTCGTGTTATATTGATTCAAAGGCAGTCCTCTTTGATTATTACTTCATCTAGTACGTACATAGCCAAATTATTATTATACATAAAAGGTCTAAAGAATTTAAATCAAGTATTGAATAAGTTCCTATGTGAATAATATCAGATAATATTCTGATGCATTACATGATGTGTTTCTGATTTTGTTCTTATTTCTATACTTCGCTTCATAACTATTTACCCAATATCCTGTTTTTTTCTCAAATATCAATGTTAACTATCTACATTATAGTCGGTATTATGATTCCAGTTGTTCTACAATGTTCCCTGGTAGAACAAAATAGAAAGAAACATAAAACGTTGATAGAATATAGAAGCTGATGTCAAACTGAGAGTATAAGAATAATAATCACATGCAGTCGGTTTATTCATAAAGCAATCAATTTATCAAAGCTTATTTCCGGAAGTGCTGTTGGCTCATCATAACAAATTAATGTTTACAGGTACAAAGTGATTTATGTGTGGTGCATGTTTCATGGGTACTTTGTGGTTTAATATAAGTCTAAGTTACTTTATGGCCCAATGACCTGATGAATGATCTATAAACATTGAAAAGTACTCTCCTTATCAGATCATAACTTTAATTATGGGGTGAAAACCACATGTACACTCTATCGCAGTGCATTAGATCATTAGCTATAAGAATAACTTAGGTGTTTTCCAAAACATCACATGCATCTGAATCATGATACGTTTTGTCTGTTTCCATGGTAGTTTTCTCTTTCTGGAGTGTGTTGTGCTGTGATTGGATATTTTTTAGCTAGCTTGCAATTGGCATCTCCACAAACTTCTTTGTGTTTCTTCCAGGATCTTTGTCATGTTTAATGTTGAAACGTATTATATTATTTTTTAAGGCAGATCTTTGAAAGCTTCTGTTTAATTTCTTACGTTTTTTAAAACTATTTAGACCTTGGCATGTTTTGCAGACACCTTTCTATTAATGAAGACTGTATGTTGCCCTAAGTATGTGTCGTTGGTCTGTCTTATTGACGCATTGACACGTCTGTTGTTCATAATACGTAATATATTTGAACCCCGTTATAAAACAACGGAAGTAGACTTGGGGTCTTTATAGCTTGCTGTTCGATGTGAGCCAAGGCTCCGTGTTGAAGGCCGTACCTTGACCTATAATTGTTTACTTATTATACATTGTGACTTGGATGGAGTTGTCTCATCGGCACTCATACCACATCTTCTTATTCAGTTGTTCATGCTACCACTGTATAAAACCTATTCATCCCTTGTTTACTTCATGTTTTGTCTACATTGACGCCATTCGTGTTAAGAAATTTTGTTTCTTAGTGCAAAATATTACATCTAATTAAGACATACAATAACGTCTGTGTGGCATCACTTTTTGCAGCTAGACTGGTACCCATAACATAATCAATATTCATAAAATAAATCTGCTTAATTATGTTCATTAATAAGTTTTGATATAATTATTGTTATATAATACTCGAATATTGTAATAGATCTTCCGATACTAACAGCAAATCGCACTACAAATCTTTGGAAGTCTGGTCAAACCCAGTGCATTTATGTACACTATTGGTTCCCTGTTTAGGATCGAAACATCCTCAGACTCGTTTTAAACTTTGATGCACTAGGTTTCGAGAAGAGTCCACAACAAAAAGGAAATATTTTCTTCAAAAATTACTGGTATGGAACATAGCCTTGAACAATATCATGGAAGCATTAAAATCCAAGACATAAATATACTCAGATTATGTCTGTTTTCGTTAGTATAAGTGTATTCAATCATGACATTTTTTAGAAATGCAAAATAGAAAAGCTATTTTTTTCTGAGCATTACTTTAGTTTTCTGACAACTGACAACATAATTTCCTTCTTTGATAAATTTTATTTTTAGAATTTTCAAGTACAACACCAAATGTATTCTAAAATTGATTATTGGACCGGTATCTTTTCAGAGTTATTTTCCGATGTAAAATATCAGATTTAGTGTTGAATGCAGGTGGTATATGTATTAGAATTATTCTATCAATTCGTTAATGTCAGATTATAAATAGTTTTCATTCTTTCACGCAAGGGACATGGATATACGTTTAAACGACAAAAATATCTGTGCTAATATAAAAAACATTTTTTCTACGCCTGAGATATGAGCATTTAATAGTTTCAAGGATGCCTTGAATTTTACGAAGAAATGGTCTGTTTTCATAATTGAGTACGTTAAATGTAATTGATTTTACGTCATTTTGAATTTACCCCCATTGTATCTATAATGAAAAACAATCGTTTGATGCGTGTTTACAAGAAATGTCTTATAAGCGCATCATAAATTCATGATGAATCTCTAATTCTCATTCCCAACACCTATCACTGACCCGTTTATTCACAAATGTTATATCTTTGTAGAAGCTTTTCAGATACTATAACAATACTGTATCATAGCGAACTTCATTTATCTTACTAGTCTTAAAATTTAACAGGAACTCTGTGATTTGAATTTACGTAAAATACGTAGAGCATTTTTATTTACAGGATTTTTGTTTTTGTTTTGCCCACCTCTCCGGCTCCTACGCTAGTGCAAGGTAAATGGATCCCATACATTTATCTTAAGTCAGAGTTCTGAAATGTAACCCTTGCCTGGAAAGCACATTCGATTTAAAGGTTGCTGGGTAAAGAACATTCCCAGAAAGCAACGCCGAAATAAATGATAGCTTGTCTCTGTATCTGATGAAAAACATATGGCTTCTGACAAAAAAATGAATATGAAATATTTCAACCTTTATTTTGTAACAAAGGAAGCCATCCGGTAGTTAAATTAATAGTAGTCGGTATCACGTGTCTCTCACCTGTCATGAATTAATTAACATGCAGATAAATGTATGTTTCATTCCAGGTGTTCTTGACACATCTACAAAGGAGATGATGAAGCGCCCAAGGTGTGGCGTGAAGGACGATATGCAAGGAACTTTGATAATGCCAAGAGAAAGAAACGATACGCTTTACATGGTAACTACAATACATATCAATTATGCCATTTAATCTGTACAATATATTAACACAGTAAACCAATCGTATTACTATATCTCACCCTGATTGTTGTGCTTGTAATACTTTTTTTCTGATTAAGACAAGAAATAAGACAATTTCAGTGTTTTAATTATTTTGAATTTCAAAAGAAACGCGACCTATACATGTATTTTCCATTTAATAAAAATTCAAACCAAGTTCTTCTTGGTAAATCGACCAATCGTTCTAAGTATTGAAGACTTCTTAAGATATGCCTACAGAACATCTCCAGTAATTATGCAATAACAGGGCATCATCTATAATTGTATCTATAGTGGAACATAAAGTCTTGAGAAGCTACTGTTTGGAGTCGCCTCATACGAACAAAGGAACACGTCGACGAAAAGAGGAGCACACTTGGTTCCCATATGAATATTTGTTGTCATACAAGATAAAATATCTTGATGATGGCAGTTTAAAAGATATTTTTTTTGGATAGTATTATGCTGTTTTAATGAGGAATAAACCATTCCGGTAAAATTTGGTCCTATCATAATTTCTTTGCAGCTAGACTGGTACCCATAACGTAATTAGTATTCATAAAATAAATCTGCTTAATTATGTTCAGCGTACATTAATAAGTTTTGATATAATTATTGTTATATAATACTCGAATATTGTAATAGATCTTCCGATACTAACAGCAAATCGCACTACAAATCTTTGGAAGTCTGGTCAAACCCAGTGCATTTATGTACACTATTGGTTCCCTGTTTAGGATCGAATCATCCTCAGACTCGTTTTAAACTTTGATGCACTAGGTTTCGAGAAGAGTCCACAACAAAAAGGAAATATTTTCTTCAAAAATTACTGGTATGGAACATAGCCTTGAACAATATCATGGAAGCATTAAAATCCAAGACATAAATATACTCAGATTATGTCTGTTTTCGTTAGTATAGCGGTGTATTCAATCATGACATTTTTTAGAAATGCAAAATAGAAAAGCTATTTATTTCTGAGCATTACTTTAGTTTTCTGACAACTGACAACACAATTTCCTTCTTTGATAAATTTTATTTTTAGAATTTTCAAGTACAACACCAAATGTATTCTAAAATTGATTATTGGACCGGTATCTTTTCAGAGTTATTTTCCGATGTAAAAATATCAGATTTAGTGTTGAATGCAGGTGGTATATGTATTAGAATTATTCTATCAATTCGTTAATGTCAGATTATAAATAGTTTTCATTCTTTCACGCAACCCAAGGGACATGGATATACGTTTAAACGACAAAAATATCTGTGCTAATATAAAAAACATTTTTTCTCCGCCTGAGATATGAGCATTTAATAGTTTCAAGGATGCCCTGAATTTTACGAAGAAATGGTTTGTTTTCATAATTGAGTACGTTAAATGTAATTGATTTTACGTCATTTTGAATTCCCCCCCATTGTATCTATAATGAAAAACAATTGTTTGATGCGTGTTTACAAGAAATGTCTTACATAAGCGCATCATAAATTCATGATGAATCTCTAATTCTCATTCCCAACACCTATCACTGACCCGTTTATTCACAAATGTTATATCTTTGTAACCAGAAGCTTTTCAGATACTATAACAATACTGTATCATAACGAACTTCATTTATCTTACTAGTCTTAAAATTTAACAGGAACTCCGTGATTTGAATTTACGTAAAATACGTAAGAGCATTTTTATTTACAGGATTTTTGTTTTTGTTTTGCCCACCTCTCCGGCTCCTAAGCTAGTGCAAGGTAAATGGATCCCATACATTTATCTTAAGTCAGAGTTCTGAAATGTAACCCTTGCCTGGAAAGCACATTCGATTTAAAGGTTGCTGGGTAAAGAACATTCCCAGAAAGCAACACCGAAATAAATGATAGCTTGTCTCTGTATCTGATGAAAAACATATGGCTTCTGGCAAGAAAAATGAATATGAAATATTTCAACCTTTATTTTGTAACAAAGGAAGCCATCCGGTAGTTAAATTAATAGTAGTCGGTATCACACGTGTCTCTCACCTGTCATGAATTAATTAACATGCAGATAAATGTATGTTTCATTCCAGGTGTTCTTGACACATCTACAAAGGAGATGATGAAGCGCCCAAGGTGTGGCGTGAAGGACGATATGCAAGGAACTTCTGATAATGCCAAGAGAAAGAAACGATACGCTTTACATGGTAACTACAATACATACCAATTATGCCATTTAATCTGTACAATATATTAACACAGTAAACCAATCGTATTACTATATCTCACCCTGATTGTTGTGCTTGTAATACTTTTTTTCTGATTAAGACAAGAAATAAGACAATTTCAGTGTTTTAATTATTTTGAATTTCAAAAGAAACGCAACCTATACATGTATTTTCCATTTAATAAACATTCAAACCAAGTTCTTCTTGGTAAATCGACCAATCGTTCTAAGTATTGAAGACTTCTTAAAATATACCTACAGAACATCTCCAGTAATTATGCAATAACAGGACATCATCTATAATTGTATCTATAGTGGAACATAAAGTCTTGAGAAGCTACTGTTTGGAGTCGCCTCATACGAACAAAGGAACACGTCGACGAAAAGAGGAGCACACTTGGTTCCCATATGAATATTTGTTGTCATACAAGATAAAATATCTTGATGATGGCAGTTTAAAAGATATTTTTTTTTTGGATAGTATTATGCTGTTTTAATGAGGAATAAACCATTCCGGTAAAATTTGGTCCTATCATAATTTCTGAGAAGATGATATGGTTTACATTGACGAGAAAGAATATTCAAAAGGTCTAAGTTGTATCAATCATTGTCAATTTTAGACAACTGATACCATGATAGGTGTGTAATAGTTGCTTTCTCTATAGAATTAAATTATAGGTAAACATGTATCATGCATTATCTGTGAAACATTGACAATCACTGGCTCGCAAAAATACCTATGTTTTTCTGACAAAATTGATGACAAATATTACAGATGGTTTGTTTTATGTATAATCATATGTGTTTGCCTAACATATTGTATTGCACCTCGAGTGGTAATTGATTAATTGATACATAATTGAAAGGAAGCAAACAGATTTTTAAAAATTAAAGCATTTCATTTTCAGGAAGTAAATGGTCAAAGCACTATTTAACATATAAAATTTCCAAATATGGTAAAAGGTTAAAGAAAGAGGATGTCGACAGGGAAATTCACAGAGCATTTACAGTGAGTAAAAGGCATCTAAGGGATGGGAAATTAAAATCATAAGGCGAAAGTAAAAGAAAGAGAAATTTGATATAAAAATTGTTAAATTTAAGAGAAAGGCATCTAAGGGAGGCAATAAAAATTATAGGACAAAAGTTAAAGAAAGAGAAACTCTTACGGTATCAGTGAAAGGAACGTATTAAACGACAGATTAAGTTGGTATCTTGAAAAGTGCTTATTTAACTCAACTAGAGGTCCGATTAACCACCAGGAAAACTTAAGGTTGCTGACAATTTTTGATTGTCCAATCAAATGCCACATGCACATAATGTAGCGAAGTTATTGAAACTACTTGTAAGGTAATAGCAAACTTTAAAAAAACATGTGTTTAGAGTGTATACTGCAGTTTATTCAAGGCTTCATAATGGTATCGTTAACGTTGCAACTGGTTTAAAAAGTGAAAGGCGTGGGGAAACATCAGTTTCTCATATTAAAAAAACTGTCAGCAATAGTAAAAACATCAAGAGCAACTGCATGAGTATAAGTGAAAGAAATATCGTAATATGATTTAAAGATTTTTTTAATTTCCAACAGGTTTGGAGCGAAGTTTCACCTTTAACGTTTACTAAGAGAGAAACCGGAGCAGTGGATATTGATATACGATTTGAAAAATACTGGCATGGCGACAATAACCCATTTGATGGTCAAGGTCAAACATTAGCTCATGCTTTCTTCCCACAGTTCGGAGGAGATGCCCATTTTGATGATGACGAACCATGGACTATTAACCTTCCCGACGGTAAAGTGTTCGAAATAAATTTCTTGATCTGTTCATTATTTCTAATTAATCTCATTAAAGATTTTGCAGTGCATTACATATAATCACTCATGTAACTATTGTATCATATATGTTTCAACTTTTAGAAAATGTGTTTTCGTTTAAAACAAAATCAACAAAAAGGTTTTGCTTTAATCTCTTTGCTTTATATTTTAACACCCCATTACTTCTAGTTTTTCTTTTTTTTTTTTTGGGGGCAATTTTCTCTACTCTTTATCTTTTGGCCCATTGACATTGTTCTATATTTTGTAAACCCCATCCAGACCCTTATTTATAATATCACACTAATGCAATATTATGTAAATGCGATATCAACGTTTGTTTTTAGATTTTTGATTTACAATTCAAAGGTTTGCTTACTTCGGTACTCGATTGATCATGCTGATAAAAAAGTGCATTTGCGCATTTATTACACTTTATTTACGAATATTGATTTTCTGTTGGCCAAATTTTCTCAACTGAAGTCCTGTAATTGTTTTAATAGGCGTCTCAGCTAACGGCAAAAAAAAAGGAGGCCAAGCGAAGAGACCGTTTGCTATAATAGAAATATGTTTAACTTGAGTCCGTATTGCTTGATATCAACATGAGCTATTCTATTTTAATATAACAATAAACGAGCCTTTGGATGTTTCTTATTCGATAATAAACCTATAAGTAAATGTCATTTTATATTGTAGGTGTGGATTTTTTTCAAGTTGCTACACACGAATTCGGACATTCCCTAGGACTGGCACATTCCAACATTTACAGTGCGTTAATGGCACCATTTTATAAAGGCCACACAAAAGATTTCAAACTTGGAAGGGATGATGTAGCTGCCATACAAGCATTATATGGTAAATTCGTCGTTAATCAATATCAATGAAACCAAAGACATACAATGGTATTAATTGGCTCTAATCGGGGAAAAAAGAGGCGAAAGATACCAAGGGGACATTCATAACTCATCTGTTGAAGATAAACTGACAGCGCCATGGCAAAAAAAGGAAAGACGAAGAGAAGACAAACAAGTCCATAAAACACTACATGAAATAAGACTGAGCAACACGAACCCTACCTGGGGGTGAACTGAGCAACACGAACCCTACCTGGGGGGTGAACTGAACAACACGAACCCTACCTGGGGGTGAACTGAGCAACACGAACCCTACCTGGGGGTGAAACCTTATGGAGATTGAGGATAATATACAAAATATACTTAATATTTTTTTCTTCATATACAAATGAATTCGAAATATTTCACAGAATCAAAGTGTTGTTGAAGACAGTTTTGATGCATTATATTGTACTACTTCAGCATTGATAACATCAGGAACAATAATGAATACATTTATATCTGAGTATCTGTAAAACTAAACTTCGCTTTCAACAGAAAAATGGTTTTGGATTCATTTTTCATATCTTTTTCATGATTTGTGTAAATGCAAAGAAATCGCCAAAATCTATTTTACTGACAGTTTTAACCTGCCTTAACCTACGAAAAACTAACGAAAGAAAGATTGATTGATTGATTGGTTGGTTGATTGATTGATTGATTGATTGATTGATTGATTGATTGATTGACGTCGAGAGAATCTAATTAACGATTCAAAAACTGTTTGAATCTAGTTAGCGATTAATGACAGTTATAGTCATCAATACGTTAGATTGAATTATTAGTCCTACAGATGTCTTATTTTTACTTATATAGGTACACCAAAGAACACCCCTAAACCACCAACAACAACTACCACTACAACAATGAAACCATGGAAACCGTTGAAACCATGGAAACCAATGAAAGACCAAAACAGAATGACTCCCAAACCATGGACACCAAAACCAACGACGTCAGACAGAATTACTACTACATCTAAAAGTCCAGTTGTGAAAATCCCACACATATGTAGACATGCTTATATAGACGCCATAACAAGACTAAAAAATGGTGAAACTTATATCTTCAAAGGTATTTTAAAAAAGACTTATAAATTATCAAAGGTTTTATTAAGATTTGTTAATATCTTAAACAATTACAAAATTTCTGATTGAATTATATATGATCAATTTTTAATTTTAAGCTTTATTTCAAAATTAGTTCTATGTTTTATGGTCTCCTTTTGCTCTTTGTGTTCGGAACTTCCATAACATCAAAATATGTGGTAATCTTTATCATGCTTTTCAGACAAACCTATTATGATAAATATTGCTGAAGAAGTACATATTGACATTTTGTTTTGTAAATATCGTCAGATAAGACTGAAAATATACGACTATTATGCATAGATATAAGATAATTTTTATTCAACTTGATTTGTAATGTATTCATGTTTATAATGATGTCATGTACTACAAATATAGTTATGGAGGTGAATTGTATATTCAAATAATCTGTTACAGGAAAACATCATTTTCGTTTAACGCGATATGGTATCGACCGAGGCTTCCCAAGGAGGATATCATGGGACTTCAAAGGTGTAGAGGGACCAATAGATTCTGCTATCACATGGGATAATGGATATACTTATATTTTTAAGGTAAGTATCTAACAACTATTAATTAGAAAATAAAGATATGTGGTATGTTTGCCAATGAGACAACTACACTCTAGAGTCCATATGACGTTGATGTAAACAAATATAGGTCTCCGTACAGCCTTCAAGAATGAGCAAAATCCATATCGTATAGTTAGTTATATAATGCGCTGACATGAAAAAATGTGAAACAATTCAAACGAGAAAACCAACGGTCTTGTTTATTCAGTATTAAAAATAAACAATGTGATATGATTGCTTATAAGACAACTATCCACCATAGACCCAAGGACAGTGGTATAAACAGGCCACAATAAGGCCTTCAATAATGAGCAAAACCAATACCATGAAACTCATAAGCTGTAAAGGTCCCGAGATTATAAAAAATGTGAAACAATTCAAAAACATGTCAGTACGAAGTGTACTTGTAAACCAGGTTTAATCCACCATTTTCTACATAAGGAAATGCCTGTACCAAGCCAGGAATATGACAGTTGTTTTCCATTCGTTTGATGTGTATGAGCTTTTGATTTTGCCATTTGATAAGGGAATTTCCGTTTTGAATTTTCCTTGGAGTTCGGTATTTATTTTAATTTTTTGTATGTAGTGATCTTTATTCTAAATAGTGTCTCCTTTTTCGTTTATAGGACGATGTATATTGGAAGTTTGAGAACACTAAGAGAATATATGGTCCTAAAAAGATATCTGTTGGGTTCAGTGGAGTGCCTGCTGGTATCGATGCTGCTGTAGTCTGGAGCGGTAATGGTAAAACTTATTTCTTCAAAGGTGAGAACTTTACCTTTATCTTTATCAAAAACGAACTTCAACATGCGTATAGATAGATGCCACAGTGGAGCAAACACTGCTAACACATTCAGTAATCCTGAATATGAAAATAAGAATATATGGTATCATTGTCAATACAGCTATCCACAAGAAACCACACGAAGTTCTCCCTTTGTAGCACAGGTTTATTTATAGAATTGTAATGGTAATTTTTAATTATAGAGACTTATGTCTGTGTGTAACATAAAAAAAAAAAACACGGAAAGAAATCATTCTGTTGTATTTTATTTAATTCTAAAAAATATTTCAGTAAATGGGGATTTATCAAGACTATAAACATGTATACAAAAGTGATTACGTTTTTTTTTTGGACAAAACATGAACTATTATTTGGCTCCTTTTAATCTCTTACTCATACCTATTAAATTGAGTGTCTATTTGTCAACTGAGATATTCAAGAAAATAAGACAGGATATAATATAGTAATGTAGAGTGAGAATGCTTCAATGACATCACGTTATATTTATTTATTTTAGATGGTTATTACTGGAGATACTCTGGGAGAAAGGTTGAGTACGGTTATCCCCGACCAGTGTCTGTATGGAGAGGTTTACCTAAGAAGATAACTGCAGCTTTTAAGTGGGAGAATGGAAGGACCTACTTTTTCAGTGGCGAGAAATATTACAGATATAACGACCATCTTTTTACAGTAAGTTTTTTTTTTATATCAGATATTTTACTTCGAAATGTGTTTTACTCAAGAAGATGAGGATATTTATAACTCTTCCTATGTGAAAAACCACCAACTTGTTTTAGATAAAACATTGTTTGTCTAAAGTTGTCTCCTAAATCCAAAATGGAATGGTTTTCTCAATCCCCTTGTACAGTTGATAGATTTCTTTTTAGTGAGCGATTTTCGTTGCCAAATTGTTTTCTTTACTTTTTTACAAACATATTATTGCCAGTAGTATGATGGATCACTTGGAAAATAACAAAACCTTCAACATGGATTTCGGGCATCATGATCATGTGAAAATCAATTAGAATCGTTCATCCAAGAACTTGCAAAAACAACAACAATAACATTCAAACTGATATATAACTGTGATGGACTTTGACAAAGTACATCACAAAAGATTTCTCTCTAAGCTTTAATAATTATCATGACATTAAATACAACCCCTTAAAAAAGATAGAAGATTTCCTCACATTCCGCACACAAACGGTCATTATTGATGGTGTACAATTAAAAACAATGTGACATCTGGTGTTCCCGACAGGAACAGTTTTGGGTCCTATCCTGTTTTTTATGTATATAAATGGCTTCAGTGGATACATCAAACACATTGACCTAAGATTATTTACAGATGACAGCATGATTTACTAACCAAAATGAAACAGAGAAGACACAAAAATGGTAAGAAGATCTTACAACATCACTAAATGCGAGAATGACTGGCTCATGTAGTTTTACCCAGACAAGTGTTTAGTCCTTCAGATAACAACTAAGAATAAACCCAATAAAATTTGACTATACTCTTCTCCAACATTTATTGTAGAAAAGAAGCATCCACAAAATATCTTGGCGTTACAATACAAACAGACTTAAAATGGAACAAACATGTCAATGATATAGCAGCTTCAGCCACACACAAGTTAAACCTCATAAAGAGAAACCTAACGGTCAATTCAAAAAGAGTTAAAAACAAGCTTATACATTACACTTAAGACCCAAGCTAGAATACAACAACTGAGTCTGGAACCCAAATACCAAATCACAAACAAACCAACTTGAAATGGTCCAGCGCAGAGCAGATAGGCACACTTGCAACAGGTACCATAACACCAGCTCAGCTACTGTAAAACTACATAATCTCAGCTGGGCAACTCTGAAGAAAAGGCGAATAAAAATTCATCTGTTTCTACAAAATCATACACCATATTGTAGCCATCTATCCAACAGATTCGCTTATCCAATGTGACACTAGAACAAGACACAATTACACAATCATTCTTGCAGACCTATACAGACCACAAAAGATTCATATAAATACTCATTTTACCCAATAACAATATTACAATGGAACCTTCTACCTTTAGCTGCAATATAAATGTAATACACTTGACTGTTTCCCGAGAATATATCCCAATATCTGTTCTCAACAAACATCTGTACATCTAAATATAACCTTCAATGTACTAACCAAAATGTATAGTACAAAAAAAAAGAAAAGAAAAAGGGAATAACTTTGAAAGTTCTATTATATGACTGTAAATAGAAATTAGATCCCACGCACGCTCGGTATAGTACATCAGAGCCCGGCACGGTATAGTAACATCAGAGCCCGGCACGGTATCATCATAATGTTTTCCTTATTCCAGAGTAGGGTTTTGATAGTAAATCTTTGATTGTTTCTTTGTAATTTATTCACTATTTAACAGGGTTAGGATGATTTAGAGCTTGACATATTCTAAATGTATCTGTATTCACTCTATTATTGAGATCTATGTTGCCTTCTAGATTTCTTTTGGTTCTTTTTCTAATTTCATTGGGTTGAAGCTAACGTCTCTTTTTATTCCCACGTTTTTATTAAGGATTGTAACCGTACCGTACAATGCAATGTATATATTTGGAGGTGTTTTTTTCTACTTACCCAGGTGTAATCATAAATTGTAAACAATATTTTATTGTGCAAATAAGAACACAAACATTACAAATATGACAGTTGTACCTTGATCAAGTGTCACGATGTCCATTGAAATGTAAAAATAGCATTTATCTTTATGTATCATGATACAGCGTTTTGAACATACAAAGTATACAGATTCCATGTAAATTGAAGGTGAAATTGTATAAAATTTGTCACATTTTTGTTTTTGGGTATTAAATGGAGATTTGTCTCATTGATAATCATACTTTTAATAAAGTAAATTGAAAAGTGCCAAAGTATAAATCTCCTTATTTTCTTTTCATAATGTAAGTTTGAAAGTGAAACCGTGATCAATCTATCTTTTTATGTTTATGATTTTAAGAGACTACTTTATGTAAATGTGCAAAAGTGTGGGCTTGGTTCTCTGCTATCGTAATGAAATCTATTATGACACCACACGTCATCCGTCTATATACCAATAGGGCATTTGACACAAATCTGACGACAGCCTTAAGCGTGTTAAGTTTCAACATTTTGTCAAATATTTCTGAATATAATTATAAACATTGCTGCTGGTTCTTTAAATAAGTATAAGAATAAAACAGGAAAAATGATAATTTTTTTTGGCTTTCTCGGAAGAGAATTAATTTACCATCAGCTATAGTTAAGCTGTTACTCTTTAAATATCGCTCCTTAACCGTTTCGGTTCTTATACATCCCTCGGATTTCAAATGTTTGACTTTGAGCGTTCCTGATGAAGGTAAATCCAGAAAAGCGCTTCGGACGCATGAAATTATTACACGTGTTGTTTTCAATCTTTACAGTTTTTGACAGTTTTACCCTTGAACAGATTTTTACAGATCTATAGTAGACCTAGCTTGGAACTCTTTTGGAAAGTTCAACCAAAGAACTTATTCAAACAGTTTTATCCTACAATTTGTTCTGACAGTTTTATCAAGGGTAGAACTGATCTTTGAAAGAACTATTGTATAAAACAGTTCTGTGATTATTATGACCGGTCTAAAGAGAGGTTAGAACTGATCTTTGAAAGAACTATTGTTTAAAACAGTTCTGTGATTATTTTGACCGGTCTAAAGAGAGGGTAGAACTGATCTTTGAAAGAACTATTGTTTAAAACAGTTCTGTGATTATTTTGACCTGTCTAAAGAGAGGTTAGAACTGATCTTTGAAAGAACTATTGTTTAAAACAGTTCTGTGATTATTATGACCGGTCTAAAGAGAGGGTAGAACTGATCCCGACTGTGAGTCGAATTTGCTGGTGAATGATTGAGAGGATTTTTCGGCATCATGAGTCGAAACGTTTTTTGAATTTGACTGAACATAAGAGAGACATTTCTTGTAACAAGTTGGTGGATAGTTGTCTCGTTGTCAATAATACCATATCTCCTTATTTTTATAATAGCTGCCGGTTTAAGGACATATTAAAGACTATCGACATGATTGATATAAGACGTTTACGATTCAGATCTTCAAATTGTATTATTAATTTATTACCGTGAGGAAAAGTGTGATTAAAAGAACATTAATGTAAACAACCCACACATTCACCTGGAGTTATGATTAAGCTATATTATTCACACTTAGATTAATTTATTTAAATTTTGTCTACTTATCTTTTTCAATAAATTTAAAATGAAACTGCATTTTTTGTACTGACGATTGTTAAATATGTATATCCTTATAATTTCTTACTTAAACATCCACTGAAAGCTCATAGAATTACGTACCTGTTGACCTATTACATACAGATTTAAAATGAAAATATTTATGTATACCTATATGTTATGTGTATTGCATGATCCGTATCCCATTACTATTCGTGGGATACCAATGTATGTAGGTTTCAAGTGTAGCAGGAACCCGTAAATTAAAATACACGAGGAAATGTGATTTTTACGTAACTTTGTGAAAAGCAAATGATGAAAACACGAAATTACATACACTCGAAGTAGCATGTTTTTTTTTTTTTTTTTTTCAAATTCCAAAAAGTGATACCGTTGAAAGAAAATAAATGAATCTACGTACAAGGATAATTTTGAATACAATGTAGACAAAAAAAATACACATTTCAAGTAGAAACAACAAACAATAGTCGATATTATACTTTTTCCATTGTAGGTTGACGCTACATATCCCAGATCAGTTGCTACATGGTGGCTAGGATGTCCAAATCAAGGTGAAATGACAGACATAAGAGACCCTTACACACAAAATAAAAAGGGACAATCCGAGAAAAATAATAAAGATGAACAATGGTTAATTGTGGAAGATGATGGAACGATTTACATGGACGGACAAAATCAGAACAATTCGGCTGTCAAATATAGTACTTCTCTAACTTTAATTATTAGCTTTTTGATAGTTCTCTGCAATATTTATTTGTGATCATGTAATGAAAATTTATAAAAATTATAAACGGGTACAAGTTACATTCCATGTTGAACGAACCCAGTCTAAGGGAGATAAATCCAGCATTAATTTATAGCTACAGGTCTGCTGTGAAATATTCCAAAGTTCCTCATGTTAATCATTAGAATGTTTGCTTTAGTTATTGATATTTCTATGAATAGTGAGCGTGTGAACAGGCTAAAGACATTTGTACGTGTATTTAAGACTTTAGAGTATATATATATAGAACATGCATGACAAATAGTCGATCCAGTGTTAAAAATATTTAAATTTAACATAGTAATTTGTCTTGTTCTCCAATATTTGGGTTCCTTATGTTATTTCTGTATTTCGTTTCGATGATAAAAATATCATACAAGGAATTTCCATGTTAAAAGGCTTATGAAATTAACCTGGTTTACTTATTTCATTTAATGTCTTTTGTTTTCCAGTGTAATCTCTCTGTCTCTTATTATGATGTGGTTACTTTTGGAATGGTCCATTTACTGTGTTTATAGGAGCCTTGGGTCCTAGTCCAATCTTTGCTATGTCAGGTCAGAAGTTACTGCTATCCTGGTACAGTGAGCCAGGATCCCAGACTATAGTGGACTATGTTGTTCATATGTATTTTATTTCTTTGTAAGACATCAGCCGGTTGTAGCATTTTACTTATCAGTAGTAGTTGGTTATGACTTTGTTTGTATATATATATAATTGATGATATGGACTTTATTATATTGTAGATAATGCTTGTTATTTATTTTGAGACATTTATACAAAACGTAGGGATTATTTAAAATCCCCTTATTTATTAAAATTAACCACCAACCCACAAAATATGATTATACCTGTTAGGAGAAAACTGTATTGTGAATGGTGATGTAAAGTGTATGAACGTTTATCTGACCAAACCAACTATAATCAACAGAGAAACCTTTCTTATGTATGGTTATCTAAAGTGTATGGAAGTTAATCTGCCAAGAGCCTGACCAATCTGACTATAATCCTTACACCTTATTCATAAATTGAAATTTATAGTGAAATATTTCTTTATTGTTATACCTTACACACGTATTTCCTTCCAAATGATATGTTCAGAATCCATGGAAAAAGACACATTTTAAGAATATTAGTCATGGTTGTATCTTGTTAGCAAGGATTTCATCGTTATTACATTTATAAGTTATGATAACATTTGTGATTTGTTTGTATTTCATGATTACATGTGGGATTTTATAACATTTATATATAATCATTACATATGCGATTTATTCATATGTAATGATTATATGTGCTTTGATAATGTTTTGATTACATATGTGGTTTTAGTTATATGTTATGATATATGAAATTTGTTTGTATGTTATAAGATATTATGATTTGTGTGTATGTAATGAGTATGCATGTGATTTGTTTGTATGTAATGATTACATGTGTGATTTGTTTGTATATTATGATTCCAAGTGTGATATAGTTGTATGTTGTGATTACATATGTGGTTTGTTTGAATGTTATGATTACATATGTGATATGTTTGTATGTTATCATTTCATGAGTGATTAGTGTGTACGTTATCATAAGAAATGTGATTTGTTCGTATATATTGTTTACATGTGTGATTTGTTTGTATGTTATGATTACATGTGTGATTTGTTTGTATGTTATGATTACATGTGTGATTTGTTTGTATGTTATGATTACATGTGTGATTTGTTTGTATGTTGTGATTACATGTGTGATTTGTTTGTATGTTATGATTACATGTGTGATTTGTTTGTATGTTATGATTACATGTGTGATTTGTTGGTATGTTATGATTACATGTGTGATTTGTTGGTATGTTATGATTACATGTGTGATTTGTTTGAATGTTATGATTACATGTGTGATTTGTTTGTATGTTAAGATTACTTGAGTGAATTGTTTGAATGTTATGAAATACATGTGTGATTTGAATTGTATTTAGACATTGTCATTAAACATGGCCTTTTGATTTTGATATATGTGATTTATTGATATTTTGAATTTTATTTTCTCAAATTTGATATAACTGTTTTATACATCCTTTTTTATATGTATGTAGTCAGATAGAAATTAATATGTTTATTAAGTGCTAGGGAAGTTTGATTAATGTGAATGAATCTAAAAAATGAATGTACATACAACATGAAACAATCAGTGTTTTTAAAATCAGTAATTTTCCAAAATTTATAATTATGTGCCATGAAATTTGTAAATAAAATGTGTGAATCAATAGTACAACTGTACAAATACTCCTCATCTATATCATACTATTAAATTTTCTACTTACACATGGCTTGTTTTTTCTTTTGTTAGAAAATACCGTGGAAATTCTTGTGAATAAAAATACTAAATTTTCTAGATTCAATATGTTATTATAGTCTCACCACATACAAACATAATATAAGATTTACAAGATCACATATAAAACAATGAAAACATTTGTGATGTATGCACCGATCTTAAAAATATTTATGAGAGGCATGATTTAAGACATGATTTATATATATATTTTCGCACATTTACATATAAAAGTTATAATGTAAATCTGGGAACACTATATGTGTTCCTGTGTAAATTAACAATGTATAAAACATTTCTTTTTTAAACTAATGAAATAAATTATTGTACTGGCTACTGTTTGGAAACTATTATTCCACCAGCAGATGTATGGACCCATTGGTAAATATATCTTTAACAGTACAAATTTTATGAACCAGATGCACATTTCTACAATAATGTCTCTTTAGTCTAGCAGATTGGTGAAAAAATTGTGGGTTTGATGATAAAAGCACCAAATTTGGCATGGTAGTAGGTTTGGGTGTTTCAAGCAATATTAGCTATGGACCCACCTTGAAATTTCAATATGGCGGCTATTTCCAAGATGGCCACCATAAAATATCAAAATCAACATATATCACTTATATAAGGTCACATTTAAGGTCAAATTTGGCATGGCAGTAGTGCTGGGTGTTTCAAAAATATTAGCTGTGAACCCACCTTGAAATTTTAAGATGGCGGCTTTTTCCAAAATGGCCGCCACAAAATATCAAAATCAACAAATATCCCTCATATTAGTTCAAATTTGTCATTTTATTAATGCTAGGTGCTTCAAATAATATAAGATATGGACCCAAATTGAAATTTCAATATGGCGGCTTTTTCTAAGATGGCCGCCATAAGATATCAAAATCAACACATATCCCTTATAGAAGGTTACAAAGTGTTGTTTATTTTTTGACGTACCTGCAGTAAAACTATGTGCCCTCTAATACCAAGTGCATGCCACTCTTATATACTAAAGACATCCATCAAAACATTTGTGAGGAAAGTATAGATTCGAAGTTGTCTTTATGATCAATTGGAAGAGGAAATAGTAATGATCTGAAAAAAATTGCAGTAATCTCAGACTTGCCAGGCCATTAACAAGGCATGTCCTTTTGCTTATCCTATTTAATGATTATTTTGGTGTTGCATTTAAATAAGTTACCGCAACAATCTGTTTGTATGACAACGGTATTTGAAAAAAGCTGCACATGCTGGTAGTTCAAAAAGACATGATGTAGGCAAAAGTTTTTTTTCCACAGTCATTAAAACATTAGTTAATAATTGTTTGGCCAAATATTCAGATGCAGTCGAGTTATTTTATTGAGGCAAATATGACGCTGTCCAAATCGTTCGGCCAAATATTCAGATGCAGTCGAGTTATTCTATTGAGGCTAATACGACGCTATCCATTTCAAAGTTACTTCTGTTTGTTTTTCTCTATTCTTCTTTGATATTACATTCAAATGAACTAAACCTATCTAATGTATATAGGCCTTCTTATGAATGCTAGGACCAGAAAAGGAGGTACTAAATGACCAAAATGTACAGTTTACGTTTGTCGTTTATGAATGATCCAATAATCCATGTATCTACAGTACTACAAGATTCCATCTTTGTAACATTCAACATTGAATATATGGTTCATCTATCGAATCCTGGTGGTTTTACAACAGCAGCCGTGGACAATATTGACAACAACCGTTACATTCAGCATTTTCTAAGTTTAACTTGGCAAATTCGTCATAAACTTAACCTTTGAAATATATGCATTTACTTTATAATCTCTGGTACTTTCACCTTCATATTATGCGCCAGCACAACTGTTCGTATTATTGCTCTAAATTAGTATAAAATATATAAATATTACTATAGAATAAGATACAATTGTGCAACTCTATCCTTACATGGTATGAATAAGTTAACAAAAAGATAACATAGATGGCTTGAAGCAGATGATAATGAAAACATTAAATATGTCTGGACATCAGTCCACGAATGTAGAGCCAAAACAAATGGTCATCCGCCTTTATAAATCAGTCCGCATTGACCAATGTTTCAGGAAGAGATCAAATGTATCACAACGATTCGACATTCGATGAAAACAATTCAACATTGTGTTATTTTTTTCCGAGACATGTATCAATTATCACTTGTGAAACAGTGGAACTCGGCAAACATATTTCTAGCAGAACAAAGAATGTTTTTGTTTTAGGTCTTTATATAGAAATTTTATCGTTGAAAATCTTATGTGATTGGTTAGAAAACAGTGGTTGAACAAGTTTTCAATCAAGGAAACATAGTACGTCATGAACAGCAGATTCTGTTTTAGAGGCTTTCATGCATCCTGAACAAGACATTTCCATGAGGTTACAGTAGGTGTACATCTCATTCTTATACAAAGATCCTGGCGTAATTTTTACTGAACGAGACCCTGATGAGAACTGTGTAACATTCAAAGAATGGATTAATAAGAGGGAGATTGAGAGTCCACTAAACCACAACTGGTCTGTAACATTAATGATTGAACTGGACATGTTGATGTGAGATCATTAAGAGAATGCTCAATCTGGATGCATAAAGATTTCCTTATACTGCTTATTCATTGATTCGTTGCATTTTTCCTTCCAAATAATGGCTTCCAGGACCCGTGCGCTATATTATGGCATTTAACTATACAGTTTAAGTGTTGTAAACGTAATTTGAAAATGGAAATGTAGATTAAGCCCATGCGTAGAATTACACACTTGTAAAAGGAGAAGATATAGCAATCAGATTGACAATAAATATCGCAACTACAGCATTTAATGGTGTTTTGTCTAGAAATGGCCATAGTAATTAACAAGTTTCATGGATCCACCTTTAAAATAATTTAACGTGATCAGGTAAACCACATGATGTTCTACATCAAGAACGTTTTAAAAGCAAACACACAACATTCTCAAAGCATGTAAAAGCTTAACATGCTTAAGGCGGGGAATGTTTCGCCCTTTTACCCAGAGTGCTACTTCGAGTGACAGTAGATGGCATATGCCATATGGACATTTATCACAAATGTATCAGCATTTTGTAATGAGCTAATAAAATGTATATAAAACGAATGTCACGGTAGATGAAGTTGCGCGAGGAAAATTGTGTTATGTAAACACTAAGTAGGCTGTCCTTAAGAAACATGTTGAATACTGCATTGAAAATATGTTGTTGTTTAGAAGACAAAAAAGATGGAGAAGATACTTAGGCACTCAAAAATCATTCGTAAAACAAAAGATAAGAAAATGCATAAAAAACGCAAAAAGGACTAACAGCAGTCAAGAATTCACTACACAAAAATCTAAATATTGAGCAACACCAACCCAACTAAAAGCCGGGGATGATTTCAGGTGCTCAAAAAGGGTCAACAGTTCCTCTTCAACAAGTGACACCTGCCTATGTGCTCTTGTTAAATAGATTAATGAGTCATATCCAGTAATTAGGCATATATCATATAATAGAGGATTTATAAATGTCTCCTTTCTAACCTTTAGAATCACAAAATTTAAAACATGTAAAAGCCATTGGTACATGTAAATTATACAAAACTTGACCGAATGTGAACGTTTAAAATGAAATAAGGTTTCCCATGCCTGTACGATGAATAAACAAGACTTTCAGTGTTTGACAACACAGACATTGCAAAATAAAGAGCAAATAACACAACATTGAAAGCATAAACAACACAAGTTCCTTTTCATTAAAATTAGGGGTATTCGTAGGTGTTCCAGAAGGGTGTGTAGTTTCTGGCCAACTGGAGGTACTCGTGATGCTACCATGATTACCGTTTGCAAGTAGAAATTTGGTCATAAGTCGTTTTTGTTGATTATCTTGATGTTACCACAATCGAGGAAAAAGAAAGGATTGTGGCAAAGAGAAGTCAAACATATAAATTATCATTTGTGACTCAGATGGTACCTAATTGTCAAACAAATCCTGATGGCGTCCTGAAAACTTTCGAAGGTTTCCATTCATAAGATCTTTGATTAAATTATTTTGCAAGCAGCATCCATGTTTCATGGAAATACAATCCCTAGAATATTGTATGAACTGCAAAAAGCAATTCGATAGAATATAAGCACAAAGCCTTGTCTTAGTTTTGTTCATTTTCACTTTTTGGCGGCCATTTTGAAAATTTCCGCCATTTTGCAAAAATCAAAAGTCTAATATAACGTCATGACTAACTAGAAACGTTGGATTACATTTTATGTTTTAAAAAGATTTGGTTTGAATATTATTTGCTGTTAATAAGATATATTTGTGAAATTTAGACTGATTGGCAGACATCCTAAAAATAGCCGCCATATTGGATTTTTCAGAGTGGGTCCATAGCTTAGATTGACTGTCAAATACATATCTACTATTGTGCAAAGTTTCATGCTTTTATCATCAAACCCACAATTCTTCTAAAAATATGCACGAATCAGCTGGACTACTTCAATGATGCTCGAAGTCAAATTATTTGAGACTAATCAGTGGCGGATCCAGAGGGGGGGTAGAGGGCGTACGCCCCCCCCTTTTGCTCGCACTTTTTTTTTTTTTTTTTTTTGTAAAATGATTAATCAGACTAGACTTCGCGAACTTTGCCATTTCCCGTGTATTTAATTTTTATGCAACAATTCTTTACTTATTAAGATATTTTTCGCTCGTATTTACTGTAATATATTATTGATTATGTCAAAGTCATGTGATTCGCTACGGTGGAGTTGATCAGTACGTCGAAAAAAACGTCACTCAGTCATTTTGAAATTCAAATTACAGTATGCTATTAGAAAAAAATATTTTCGACAAAATTATTTAGCATTAAATGAACATGATGAATAAAAAACGGGCGTAATTTTTAATTTTTTTTTGGGAAGGGGGCGGTTGCATGTGAATCCCATATCTGACCGGAATGTCTGTTTCGCCGAACTGATATACTGAATACTTTTTTCAAGGCCCGACTGTACGGCTGCAACCTGCCTGCTGGGTGTGGCCTATATGTCCCCATGTGTCGACCGTGATTCACAACTTTATTGTCATTTCCGACTCATTCGTAGCCTTTGGTTGATTTGGAAACCCTCACTTCCCTTGTTGGTTGAAACATTTCAACCAAACATTTGGACACAAATTGCTTGTTAGTCTTTCTTCGTGTCGGTCGTATTGTAAATTTCATTGAATAGCTGTATATCTTGTTTACAACAAGAAATCTTTGAGGTTATGCTAACTAACCATACAACAAACGAGAATTTTCCATGTCCATTTTTTACTGACAAATCCCACATCAAATATATTAATTAGTACACAGCTTTGGATCCATCCAATCATTTTATAATAGACAATTAATGGAGAGAATACGGCACCAAAAATGTCCAACACCTACACTTTAACTATAAAATGCATATTACACTTATTTTATTTTTTTAGCCAAAAAAAGATCCAAATTTTTTTTCGCTTGGCGAACTTTAATACTACGCCCCCCTCCCCCTTTCCAAAATCCTGGATCCGCCCCTGGACTTCGTAACCTTATACATACGTTAAAGAGCTGATAAAACAAAAAAGGACCTAATTATAAAAATAAGAAGCTAAAGCATAGCCAAATCCGGACAAGGAATCAGGCTTTTGCATGAGGGATATGTATTAATTAATTTAGATGATTAAGAAAATATATATATAACAGCACATTGCTAACCAAACAATATCCGTATTTTCATGCGAGTACAGAAGTAATGAGCATGAGGGATATTCCTTACTTTAAAATAATTCAAAAAAATGTATAACAGTAAATTTTAACCAAACAATAGCTATATATTCATCAAGCCAGTGGCTACTGGGTTTGTGATACTTTCGGGAACTAGCAATCCACCAGTACCAGCTATATTGAAGGCCTTACGGTTTGGTTTGGTCAAGCAGGCATAGGTATTTTTTTCAATGTACTTAATACCATATTTCTTCTTTTCCGTTATACTGTACTTCTATCAATGGACCATTCGGGTGTTTAAATAAGGGTATTTCTCTGTGGTTATTCTAATACAAAGAGCTTATTACCTAGATTTTATCAATACAATCTATGTGAATTAAACTCTTACACCTTTACCAGAGTTAACCACTTAACCCAAGGTCTCGTTCACGATGTTTAAATCCCTGGTAGAATCCATAATCGGCATACACAGAAATGTTTTCTGGACGAAGATGACGCAACGCAATTTCTATAGATCTTTTTTTTACGGATTCACTTAAACTGTTTACAGTATCAATTATATCAATTATTCACGTAAAAAGAATGACAATCATTTTCATGACCTCATCTCAGTTAAGGCCTCCCTTGAACATAAGAAGGTCCTTACTATGAATTAGCTTCCTAAACTAAACACAAAAACGTCAAATATCGTTCTCATTTCAGCTAAGGCTTTCTCCGAACAATAATTTATTGAAGATTGCTACTATGAATTGGCTTTTTAAACTACACACACAAACGTCAAATATCGTCTTCATACCAGCTAGGGCCGCCACTTCAGTTAAAACACCTATTATTTCACTTTCATTTTATAAAACTTTACAATAGACATCAACTATGTGAATATTTCTTTTTGCTATCAGTTCATTTTGGGGTTCTCTTAGCGGACCGCGTTTAAACTATGACGATTTCTTTGAAAAATCGGAAACAGCTATTTGGATTTAAACAACTGATCCTTAAAGTACCGGGTGTAAATTACAGGATAAAAACAATATATGTACATTGTCGAAAATATGAAACTTATTTTACTTGCTACGAAACAAAACAAAAACTCGGAGAGCCTCGCTTTTCGTCCTGTTTCTAAAGCGCATACAAATATTTTTTTTTATATTTTCCGACAATGTTCATATATGTATGAGGTATATGGACACGAGCCTTAACACCGTCAACCGCTTAGCTAAAGCATGCACATTTTCGATACCATGCTTTACTGTCGTTCATTTCATACAATTTCAATGTAGATTCAGTGGTTGTCGTCATGTGGTTCATGTCTGTGATATTTGTTTTTTTTTTTTTGGGGAAATTGTATTGTACATGTATAATTAGACCGTTTACTTAGTTTTTTTTTGTTTCATGTTTCGTCATGTCGTATTTGTGTTATTTAATATAGTTTATCCTGAAAGTATTATTAAAGATGACATCTTCTGAAGATATAACAGACCTGTGTTGATACAGCTTGACACATCGCTGGCTGATAAAATGTACACAGAACTCCAGCTATCTCAAGAATTTGTGTTTATTTCAGTAAAATCATCTCCTCGATGTCTGTATTCGACAGAAAATCTGAGTCAAATTAGCATCTCGGACGTAGCTCTTTATGCTAAGCTTTTATTTTAAGTTAACATTTCATAAGGCACCGACCAACTATCATCTTGTTTGGGGAGTGGGAAGTGCATGCGTCTATTTTATTAAGTAACTGTTGTTTGATTCTCAGTTTTTAAATAAAATAATTTGTTTCAGAAGGGAAATGAACAAAATAGTTCGTTGAAAATTACGGGAAGATATATTTTCAACATTGATTTTCAAAAAACATTTCTTGCCCCATTATGTTATTCAAAAATAATTTGCTTTTGATTTAAGTGGTGAAAATTCTTGTCCCCAGAAGAAAAAACCGTTCCCCACATGAGATAAATAGTCGGTGCCAAAAAGGTTAATCATATTGTCATATCTGGTCGGCTTTTTGTTGTAAGGGGTGTTATATATACAACCAACACACCTTTGTTACTTATTTATATTATTAGTTAAAGATTTATATTGATAGTTATTTATCCATATTATTAGTTAAATATTAATATTAGTAGTAACTGTTACAGATTAATATTAGTAGTTCATATTTATATAAGTAGTTAAAAATTTATATTAGTAGTTACAGATTTATATAAGTTAAACATTCAAAAAAACACTAGTAACAGATATATATCTATATCACGTTCCTGTAAGACAGAAAATTGAATCTCTCTCTTTTTCGATTAATCGATCGAACGCTCTCTGTTGTTTGTGTAATAATGTAGAAATTGAGATTCCTCCATTCGATAATGATAGTTTAAAAGTATGTCCATCTTATTATATGATCTGTTTTAACATCCAACTGTAAACGTGAAAAAGTATATATCTACAAAAGAAAATAGTTATAAGTAGCTTATATCGGACTTGAGTCAGCAGTTTGACCTAATAGTCTTCTTGCCAAGCCATATATCTCATTGAGTGATATACCAAGCGCGATATCTTTGTCATTGGTTTATGTACAAAGCCATATATCTCATTGTGTGATGTACCAAGCGCGATATCTTTGTCATTGGTTGGCGCGATATCTTTGTCATTGGTTGGCGCGATATCTTTTTCATTGGTTGGCGCGATATCTTTGTCAATGGTTGATGTCCAAAGCGAGTGTATTTTGCCATTGGTTGTTGTCTCTCTAGCGAGATATTTTTGTGACTTATTCATTGGTTGCTATCCAAAGCAAAGATATCTTTTCACGTGTTGTTGTCCCTACCGATATGTTTTTGTCATTGGTTGTCCTTTTTGACATTCCTTGTCATTGATTGCTGTCCGAAGCTAGATATCTTTGTTATTTATATCTGTTTCCAAGTGAAATATTGTTGTCCTTTGTTGCCGTTTACAGCGAGATATCTGTGTCGTTGGTTGCTGTCCTAAGTGAGAATTTTCGTCATTAATTGCTATTGAAAGCGAGGTATCAGTGTCATTGGTCGCTATTCTAAAGCGAAATATCTTTATCATTGGTTGCCGTCTAAAATGAGACATCTTTGTCTTTAGGACCGTCTCGGTGGTCTCGTGGTAACGTACTCGCTGTGAAGGTTTTTGGTATTAATCCCCGACAAGGTCAAACCAAAAACCTGAAAATTGGTTTATGTCTATCATTAATAGAAAATGAAAGGATATGGAGTAAATGTACATGGGACAAAATCGCACACAATACATAGAAAACATAGAAAATTATCAATGAACAGGGCTTTTATTCCTGTTCTTCATCTTGACAGTTGATGTAAGGTCTTCAACAATGAACGAACCATTTATACCCTACAACAAGGTCAAGACGGCCCCTAGCGTCGACTTAAGCGGTACTATTGATAAAAATAAACCACAGTTCCCCTTCGGCTTGTCTTTGTTATTGGGTGCTGTCAAAGTGAAATATTTTTGTCATTTGTTACTGTTCCAAGCGCGATATCTTTGTCATTGAGTGTTGCCAAGTGAAATATTTTGTCATTTGTTACTGTTCCAAGCGCGATATCTTTGTCATTGAGTGTTGCCAAAGTGAAATATTTTTGTCAAAGGTTGTTGTCTCAAGCGCAATATTTTTGTCATTGGTTGCTGTCCAAAACGAGATATCTTGTCATTGGTAAATGTCCAAAGCGAGATTTGTTGTCATTTGCTGACCCAAGCAAGATATATCTATATCATTTAAAGCTGTTCAAATGGAGATTTTTTTGCCATTGATTTCTGTCCTAGGCGAGATAATCATTGATTACGGTACACGCGCGATGTCTTTGGATTATGTATTAAGTTAGAAAGATTATATGTCATTTGTTGCTATCCCAATGAAGATAACTTGGTCGACATAAGGCGGGAAAATATCAAAAGGGTGATTAAAAATGATTAGTCTCATAAAAACAGAGAATGTCATGACAAAGATTAACAACGTCAAAAAACAATACACAGAAAAACCAAAGAATGAGCAAAACAAACCCCACCAAAATACCTGGGTGTACTCATGTGCTCTGGAAGGGTAAGCAGTGTGACACCCGTAGTGTTGCTCATGCAAGTGAAAATCGTTGATGTTATAATTGAGGAAAAGATGACGCCGGGAATGTGGTTATGAAAAGCGGAACATATCTGTTGTCATTGGCGACATACATATTCCATAGAAGTCAACCAAATCATGATGACGTCCATAAAACTGTGGAAGGGAGTACTTCAACTGTACATTAATAACCCTTGCAACAACTTTTGCGGATTGTATATTTGTTTTCATCTGTTGTTACGAATGCTTAGTTTTTTGCCGCGTGGCATTTAATTTTACTTTTGTACACAATTGTTTCCTTCATTTTGTATTGCATTATATTCGTTTTCATTCTGTCTTGTGCAAGATTATTTATTTTCAGCTCTTACCAGCCAAGATATTTCTTTCCCAAACCACCCTGCCCCACTCCCCCTTCCCTACCAGAAAATCAAATGGTCGTACCTTTAATGAAACGATTGTAGATATATCGAAAGTTAGAAACCTATTGATTTGTTGTTATCATAACTAAAAATGAATGGTTTTATAGTTATCCAAATACACGTAAAAATCTATATACATTTGGTATATATATTATCAATGAACATTCCCACTAATGAATGTCATAAATTATGGAAAGCCAAATGGGTAAAAATTCCAACTATTCAATTCTTTATTGTAAGTATGTAACTCCGTAATTTAGAGATTCTAAGTTTTTATTTATTTGTATTTCTCACCAAATTGTACTTACACGGGCAACATGACGAGTGCCACATGTGGAGCAGAGTCTGTTACCCTTCGGGATCACCTGAAAACACCCGGGTTTTTGGTGGGGTTCGTGTTGCTCAGTCTTTAGTGTTATATGTGTATTGTAGACTGTTGTCTTTCGTCGTTTTTATCTTTTTTGCAATGGCGTTGTCAGCTTGTTTTCGACTTATGAGTTTGAATATCCGTTTGGTATCTTCCAGGTCTTATTTATAACAGTGCAATTCGCCAAATAAAAGTCCGATACTTGCAGCTCTTATTTTGCAACTCTGCGTCTTTGTTATTCGAAATTCTAACATGGATGTTCCATACACGTTAATGGCTTTGTGATAAGTTGAAACCTTCATTCAGATTTGAAGAGGATCCGATAAAAATGAAGACTCTGGCATAGCGACAACAAAGTTTGAAGGATTAACGGACGGACATAATGACGGACTGGACAAAAACATTATATACCTTCTTTAACCTTTCTTAGGGTATATGATAAGTAAATAACAATCATCTTAGCATAATTCCCTTCCATCTCAATATCTATAAATGGCTTACCCTATGTTGATTAAAAATTCTTCTATCTTTGGATAAATCATCTTCAACTTTATATTTTTTTCCTTTATCTATGACAAATCCATCAGGATAACCGTATAATCCGTAAAATTGTATAAAATCTATGTCAAAGTTGTTGCTATCGTTATTTGCAGATATTGATGTTATTATCAAACAATTTCCCTGAAAGCGATATATATATAAAAATTATCAATCCTCCTGTGAGTAACAGATATTGATGTTAACACTAAACAACTTCCCTGAAAGTAACAGACATTTTTGTTAACACTAAACAACTTCAATGAAAGTAACAAATATTTAGTGTTAACACTAAACAATTTCCCTGAAAGTAACGTATACCGATGTTAACACTTATATACAACTCCCCTGAAACTAACAATTATAGATATTTACACTAAACAAATTCCTTGTACGTAACTGATATTGATGTTAACACTAAATAACTTCTCTGAAAGAAGCACCGTCATAATTATATGTAAAAACTTGCCATTTCCCTGAAAGTAACAAATATTAATGTTAACAATACCTGAATTTCCTGAAAATAATAAATATTTGCGTTAACACTAAACAACTTCCCTAAAAGTAGCAAATATTCAACTTCCCTGAAAGTAACATCCTAGTATATTGGTGTTAAAACTAAACAACTTCCCTGAAAGTAACAGATATTAATGTAATCACTAAAGGTGGCTGGGGCGTCTTAATTAATAATTTGTCAAAATGAAGTTTTTATCATGCTTTTTTCAAAAATATAATAAAAAGTAAGGGTCATCGGACTTTTTTCACGCTACAGGTTGTGCAAAATTACCAGATTTTGTATAGATTATTCATGGGAAATCCAATTTTGTGTGATAAAAAGAAAACTACATGATAGAATTTTAAGATAGAATGTGAAAAGATAGCTCTTATAACATGCTTTCAGATAAGAAACAGAAAAAAATGGGGTCTTCGAACTTGTTTTCTTGCTACATATTAAAATAGGTAAATTCACAACACTTTCTATTATAAAATTACTTTATCTGAGTTATCTCCCCTTATTTTGCAAAGTTGGAAAAAAATGAATCAAACACAAATATGGTGTTTTTTACAATTTACAGCCATAAATATGATTAAACACATAATTTTCTATATTTACATCAAAAGTCTTACACATGAATTACATACTACTCCCAAAATTAGCACATTTCATTAAAGATCTAGACCAACTGTTATCTGCTACTTCAAAATCCAAGATGGAGGAAGACACCCGAGCCACTTTAACAACTTCTCTGAAAGTAGCACATATCAATATGTAAAAATTTTTATTTCCCTGAAAATAAAAAAATAATGGCGTTTACCCTGAACAATTTCCCTGAAAGTAACAGATGCTGATGTTAACGCTAAAGATATTTCCTGAAAGTAACGAAAAAAGGTCCAGAACCAAAGGTAGATTTCGTGTGGAATATTGTCCCGTGTTTTTATTTGTGGCCAGTCGACTTATGATGTATTTCTCCTTTGATGTCTTCTTACTTTGATAAATAAATAAAAGAGAAAGAAAAAACGTACAATTTAGTAGAATCACTGACAATTAGAAATGAAAATAAAATCAATGAAAACATTTCTTACCTCAGATACATAGAGTCGAAGGTTTACGTAATCGTCTTCTTTTTCTAAAAATAAAATAATTTAAAAAATACTGCCCATTTGAATCTCACGGTCAACAGATAGCTTTGGATTTTACATTAAAATAATACGGAGGAAAAGATGAAAACATGTTTGTGAGAGTTCCGAAAGGTTAAACATATTTGTGCTATATCTAAAACTAGTGTGAATCACATTTTGGTTACCATAATTATATCTGGAACTTATCACTAGTCAAAATAAAGAAAAATTCTCTTAAAATAATGACTTACGATTTCTAAAGATCTTTTTAATTTGGATTTCTCCTTTGGCACTTCCATTTTCATCAAGACTTATGAGCAATCCAATTGTATTTCTACAGTAAATGAGCAGGATATATCTGTTGAATTACACTCAATATAAATAGAGGAGGTTTTAAGTTTTAGTTTCATTATTTCCTTATCAAAACATTGTCAAAACAGTCTTATTTAAAGAAACACGCAAATGATCAAGCGTAGTCGTGAAGGTTAAAAAAGTCCTTTTATATGTATAGAAATAACACCGGCAGAGGGTATATAAAAAAGGAAGACATCATTGTGCACATGATTCACTCTTGGCACAGGCAATGTGTGTAATCTTTCAATGATGAATACATTTAAGGTCACAATATAAGATAACATTACAATTTCGATGGTATCTAAATGTGTTTCATGAGAGTCAGAATTCAAGAAAAAAAATCTCTTTTTAGTGTAAACCAACGATTTATTTGAAAAAAGTTCAAGATGTATACTTTAAAAGATGTGTGTTTAAATTGAAAAAAACCAGTCTGAAAAAAATTGTTTCGTGGTGTGAATGTGGAAGTATATAAGTCTTGCATAGAACGTTACTCTGGAGATTGGTCATACCTTTTATTGCTCCTCTTTGATTTGTCGTATAATGGTGAGATATATCCACCACGTACATAGTTGTCCGTTGAGTTAACAAGTAATAATGTTCCCTAATTAAAAAAAGTAAAATTTGCTAGGTGACAGATTTTTATGGTCTGCCTTTTTTCACCTTCGGTATGACAATAACATCGACTACCCCCGAGGTCATCGCAAAAGAAAGTTTCACGGTACTCTGTGGTAAATTTCTGCTATTTTATATCTTTTTGACTCTTTGTGGCTTAGGTTGCTGTCTCGATGACGTATGCAACACATAGTAATGTCCATACACCTTGACTTTTCTATTGGCAAGATGATATTAAAACCGAATCGTCACCCACAAGAGCGATTGGGAAATAGAAATTATTGTTTCACACTGCAATTTTATTCAGTGCCTTGTAGATGCAGACATACTAACTAATACAACATGAAATTCGAAATTCAGTCTCGGTAATAATGAATTTTCTGGAAATAGCAGACCATATATTGTTTATTAAAGTAGTCAATCTTGTCTTTCATTTGTCACCTGTTTGGAATAATGTACAGAATAAAATCGAAATCTAAGCTATACACAAAATACTAAATCAAGACAATATTCAGGGTAATACGATATTTGGTGAATGATATCCCGAGTAAAATAGTTTACTGCAAGTGCATGATAATGCAATCAATATTATACATGCGGCAAACTTCACGTATATTCGTGTTAAAACTCCTTTGTTGTGTGGTACAATTTTCAAAAGAGAGGCGAAAGATACCAAAGGGACATTCAAACTCATAAGTTGAAAGTAAACGCCATAGCAAAGAAAGAAAAAGACCAACAGACATAGAACAGGACACAAAACACAATACAGAAAACTAAATAATGAGCAACACGAACCCCACCAAAAACATGGAGTGGTCTCAGATGCTCCGGAAGGGTAAGCAGATCCTGCTCCACATGTGGTACCCGTCGTGTTATTCATGTATGTTCAAACCCGATGATAAGTCTAATTTGATAGGTCACATTCGAGGGGAAAGAGGACGCGATTGTGGTTACGATAATTGGAACATATCCGTCGTCATCTGTGAAACAGATATTCCATGACGGTCAACGACCTCGTGATGGCGTTCGTAAAATTAACGAAGGATGTTTTCAACATCACCACTTGGTAAATGATATGTGCTATACTACATATGCATAAAATATGGAGATATGTTATAAACTGGTCATCATAAAACAAGGAACGAGGATGCAAACTACAAACTACAATAGATAACAGTTAGTCTTTCAATGCTGAGTAAAATCTATCCCATAAGGTAAGCATAATAGCAAAGAGTGAAACAATTCAAAAGGGACAACTAATGGTCTGGTTAGGTAAATAACATTAAACGAAAAACTATTACAGCAGTTGGCAACTAACAATAACCATAGATTCCCTGCTTGGGACTGGCAATAACCACAGATTCCTATCTTGGGACTTGCAATAACTATAAGTTCCTTGCTTCGGACTCGCAATAACCATAGGTTCCTGGCTTGGGACTGTTAAATAAGAATTTGGTAGGGTTAATCGTGTTTGTGGATCAAAGATGCTAATGTACTGTAGAATTACTGATGACAAGACACAACTTGAGACAGTTTACTGCATTATATAACAGGACACATAACGTGATTATAACACATTGTACGTGGAATGCAAATAGAAGCATGGTCTTATTTGTTTAGGTATAGGAGTTATCTCCCCTAAATATATTGAAAATTTTATCTCATATTGACAGTTAGACAAATATGAAATGCAGTTTTTCAATTTAAATCTTTTGCCTTCAAATTAGCGGAAGTATCCCTGTTAACATAAACTCTGTGCCATCTTTTAATAAAGACCCGCCGTTTTATACAGATGTTAATTTTAAGCATGCCACATTGAAGAAATAGTATCATTTATATGAAATTCACAATGTAAATGATAGTCACGTTCAGATCGAAATGACCGTTTCAGATTGAAACTCATTTACTAGTACACTTTGGCAGCTCACTAAGAGCTTAATTAGAAATAACAAGGCTTTAAGAAATCATAATGTTGTGCCTGTAAATTTAAACGATGCAATTCTATTAGAAAATTAGGTTGTTGTCTCTTTGACACATTCCCCATTTCCATTCTCAATTTTATTATACATAATTAAAAGTTGAACTGAGATGATCTTACATTGACACAAAATTTCAGGAAACTCATTGAACACAGCTAAAATACTTAATACTGTCTTAATAACTGAAGCATAAAAGTATGCTTCTTGCACGGAAGATGAAAGCCGTAAATTGTTTTTTATTTGGTTTATTTGTTAACATGCATATATAGTCTGGTTACAATCACTTAATCGTTGTTTTAATTAGTTTAATCCTACTTTATTCGCTCATAGCGAAAAGGATCAGACACAGGTAAAACATACTTATGAAGTCTTCTCCACAATACAATGTATATAGTCTAATAACAATATATGAGCATGCATTGTATAATATAAACAACATAGATATTACTAAACTATCATGAAAAAAGAAAAGGGATTTAAAAAAACGACAGAGATTAGGATGATGATGATGATGATGATGATGTGCGTTTTACCTATGTTGATATTATACCACGAGGAATCTTTTTGATCTCTTTATGAAATTTAAGACTAGTTTTCACATTATGATCATAGCAAAGCGTATCTTTTCTAAAAACCAATAGTTTTATGTTCAAATTGCTGCCTTTCGGGAAACCAGCTGAGATCATTAATCAGAAAAGCCCTTTTATTAAATAGAAGGACAACCAAAGAAAAATGGCGCATGTCCTAAATATCCAATCCACATCTATATGTTGGATTAGATATACTGCTAGTTCTAATTTGAATTTTGATAATGAGTCTACATTTCGAACTGACATGTTCAGATTATTCCAAATGTTGGGGGAATAAATGATCTGGAAGTCAGTGTCAGCCTGTAAAATGGAAAAATAATATATTGTCCGTTTCGCAAGGTATATTGTGTTGTACTTTAAATGTTAGGGGGCACAAGACTACATAAATATTCAGGGGCATTATTATTCTAAATTTTAAAAAACAATTGTAATTTTCTTCTTTTTCTTTGTTCCTCTAAGTTTCCCAACCTACCTCTTTTAGGACAGTCTTAGAATTTGTGAAAACAGGTAAACCTGTTACAATTCTTCGAGTTGAATCTTAATCGTATTCAATTTTTATTAAAAATAAATATATCCCAAAAGTTATCTCTATTTTACGAATAAGCTGCACACTCATGTGTATCAGAATTCAATTTTTAAAAATCTGACAAGCTTACTGTACAAGGTCTCAACAAAACACAGTACAGACTGTGAATCGTCCGACAGAAAGACTTACATCGCTATATCTGTATAGTAAACTGTTGCCTGGGCTGCCCATACAGTTCTCCAACTAAAACAATATATTTCTATTTTAATTTGTATGCAAACAAATAACTTTTCATAAATTTCCAGAGATACAGAGCAGTACTGATCTACATTAATTACCTTGACATATTGTATTGTCTATTGTCGAGACTGTGTGTTGCCCTCTAGGCGTCTTTTGGTTTTTTATTTGTGTTGTTGTCTCATTGACGTATACCCCATATCTCCTTTTTTTATTCATAAAGCATTTAATGAGTTATGGAAGTTATACCGGGGTATGACATAAGATTACAAAATTATTTTTTTTGTTCCTGCGTGGTATTTATTCTTTCGTTCGCAAAACTGGTAAAAGATCTTGTCATCTCAATAAATAAAATCTCAATTATAAGTAATTTAAGCATAATTATACCCATACAAAATCAATACATGTACAGCTATAGCTGAGAGTCATAGAAACCAGCAAAGAGCTTTTCGGTGCCAGACATTTATTTTCCAATGTTGTCTGACTGCAACTTCATGACTAAATTTTTTTTCATTTTATGAAATTTCTAAGTAGGATGTGTAAGATAAACGGACATAATTGGTTGACATCATACCATGTTTGTCTGTATTTCTTAGTAGGATGTATAAAATAAACTGACATTATTGATGGACATCATACCATGTTTGTCTGTATTTCTTAGAAGGATGTGTGTGAGATAAACAGACATTATTGGTTAACATCATACCATGTTTGTCTGTATTTCTTTGTAAGAGTGTGCGATAAACAGACATTATTGGTGGACATCATACCATGTTTGTCTGTATTTCTTTGTAGGAGTGTGAGATAAACAGACATTATTGGTGGACATAATACCATGTGTGTCTGTATTTCTTTGTAAGAGTATGAGTTAAACAGACATAATTGGTGGACATAATACCATGTCTGTCTATATTTCTTATTAGGATGTGTAAGATAAACAGACATAATTGGTGGACATCATACCATGTTTGTCTGTATTTCTTTGTAAGAGTGTGAGATACACAGACATTATTGGTGAACTTCATACCATGTTTGTTGAGATAAACAAACAATATTGGTGGACATAATACAATGTTTATTTGTTTTTGTGACTTATTGTTTTTTGATTCGTTCATATTATGCTCTTTGCATTCTGTAATTTTTAACATTGTTATGTCTGTGTATTCTATCTGCATTTAGGGCTTTCTAAAACCATCTGTACCTGGGATGTTGTCTTTCCTAAGATTGGAGACCATATTTGCCATTGAAATCTGTTGCTATGGTGGTCTGTGTTATTTAACTCACATGATACAATACCTAACTGTTGTCCGCAGGTTACAGCTGGCAATGTTATGGTGCATCTATAAATAAGAATGTGACACTGGTTTAATCGTATCAAGTCAGACTACCGTGTGTTACTCGTTGGTGTTCGGTAGAACGATAGGAGTCGGTTGTTGGTGGTTGGTGTTTATTAGAACGATAGGAGTCAGGTGTTGGTGGTTGATGTTTGTTAGAACGACAGAATTCAGTGGTTGATGTTTGTTAGAACGATAGGAGTCAGTGGTGGATGTTTGTTAAAACGATATGTGTCAGTGGTTGATGTTTGTTAGAACGATATGAGTCATTGGTTGATGTTTGTTGGAACGATAAGAGTCAGTTGTTGATGTTGTTAGAACGATAGGAGTCAGTTGTTGATGTTTGTTAGAACGATAGGAGTCAGGAATTAATCTTATTCTATAATATTTATAATGGACAAGCACCTAATTATTTACGAACACTTATACCACCTCCTGTATCAACTATTTCTGGATATAATCTTCGTAACAACCCTGACCTCATAGTACCCTTTTGTAGATTAGAACTTACAAAATATTCATATTTTCCCAATACTATAAGAGAATGGAATAAAATCGATAGCGCAATTAGAAATGTAGATTAAATCTCCAAATTTAAGTATTCTCTACGAAAGATACCACATCAATCTAAAGCCCCAAAATTATGTTGGAGAACGTAAGGCAAACATAATATTAACACGGCTTAGACATGCATGTTCAACTCTAAATTCTGACCTTTTCAGATTCAATATAATTAATTATCAAAGCTGTCGGTGCGGCAGTCTGACTGAAGACAGATTTCATTTTTTCTTTGAATGTCCGCTTTATGCACAAATCAGAATTCGCCTTTTAGACAAACTAATTTTTGTCCCGTCTTTAGATCTTGGTACTTTACTAAATGGAAACGAAAATTTAACTCTCAGTCAAAATACATCTTTAATTAAAGAAGTCTTGCATTTTATTCGGAAAAGTGAACGTTTTGACCTTTAGAAAGATATTTTTCTTTTTCTTTTTTTTTTTTTAACTGATATAGTTAAGTATGTAGATGAATAAGCTTTTTGACGTAGGACTGTTGTTTATCTTTTTGGGAAATTGTGAACTTTCTTCTTTTTTTTATAACTATTATACAAATCTATAATTATCTAATGTTGTTGTTGCATGTCTTTATATTTATAGATTATAACTTATTATATTTATGAGAGGACTATCTAAGTTGTGATAACTTGTGTCTGATCCTTTTTGTTATATGTAATAACAAATAAAATATGTTTAAATGAAAATAGGAGTCAGATGTTGATGTTTGTTAGAACGATAGGAGTCAGGTGTTGATGTTTGTTAGAACGATAGGAGTCAGTTGTTGATGTTTGTTAGAACGATAGGAGTCGGTTGTTGGTGGTTGATGTTTGTAAGAACGATAGGAGTCAGGTGTTGGTGGTTGATGTTTGTTAGAACGATAGGAGTCGGTTGTTGATGTTTGTTTGAACAATAGGAGTCAGGTGTTGATGTTTGTTAGAAGGATAGGAGTCAGGTGTTGGTGTTTGTTAGAACGATAGGAGTCAGTTGTTGATGTTTGTTAGAACGATAGGAGTCGGGTGTTGATGTTTGTTAGAACGATAGGAGTCAGGTGTTGATCTTTGTTAGAACGATAGGAGTCATGTGTTGATGTCAGGTGTTGATCTTTGTTAGAATGATAGGAGTCAGGTGTTGATGTTTGTTAGAACGATAGGAGTCAGGTATTGATCTTTGTTAGAACGATAGGAGTCACGTGTTGATGTTAGGTGTTGATCTTTGTTAGAACGATAGGAGTCAGGTGTTGATGTTTGTTAGAACGATAGGAGTCAGTTGTTGATGTTTGTTAGAACGATTGGAGTCGGGTGTTGGTGGTTGATGTTTGTTAGAACGATAGGAGTCAGGTGTTGGTGGTTGATGTTTGTTAGAACGATAGGAGTCAGTTGTTGATGTTTGTTAGAACGATAGGAGTCAGGTGTTGGTGGTTGATGTTTGTTAGAACGATAGGAGTCAGGTGTTGGTGTTGGTGTTTGTTAGAACGATATGAGTCGGTTGTTGATGTTTGTTAAAACGATAGGAGTCAGGTGTTGATGTTTGTTAGAACGATAAGAGTCGGTTGTTGGTGGTTAGTGTGGTCTGATGTGCTGTCCAATATTCCTGTTAACCGTTTTGTGTGTACAGTCACTTTTAAATCAAGACTAAATTAATCGAAGTAGAATATTTTGCAACGATTTTTTTTATTTCTTTCTTATGTTGTGTGTTCTGATGTGTGCACAGATTGAATTTTTACTATATTCCATGCCTGGGACAGTGTTACAGTCATAATGTCTGGGTAGCAGGTAATGTAACTGTGCATTTATATTGTATGTTTCTAGAGTAATCAAGTCTTTTTGTCCTCTATGTGTATGTTCTTATGCCCATTGTGGGTCATTCATTGGTAATATAGTATGATTTACATGTAGTGACGAAGAACGAAAGTAAAATTGCTGACACTTTGCTTTGTGTTTTGTCAAGTGCGTGAAGGTTTTTGAGTCATGAATTAATACATCATGTCTCTTCTTTTTTATTTTTCATGTAATCTACAAAATTTTAACGTACAAATTAAAACTTTTAGAGGAGTTAATTACAGAAAAATGGATTCGTTCCATCAAGAATCTAGCTGAAAATAAACCGATTTACAAATTAGCAAAAAAATATCCAAATGAGGAGTCAATGCCTATACAAGCACTAAAGAAAGTATTTTGTTTGTTCTGATATAAAAGCTATAGATTCTGAAATAGTTTTAACTTCTGTTATTGTAATATTATAACATCAAGCTTATATGCGTATAGTGCAACTAGAGCAAAAATATATATCATTTGGAAGTTCGCCTATTTTGTTAAAGATTACTTACACGAGCTCTTTAGTGGTTACGTTTTCTACTCTAACTGTCGGGGTTGGATTCGTCGCAACTAACACATGGTATGGCATAATGTTAGATGTCTTTCTTTTCTCCTTGTAGAAAAGTCGATGTTTGGTTTTTGGATACATCTGTTAAAATAAGTGTATACATTCAGTAAACCATGTTTAATCAGGCCGTTGGTTTTCTCTTTTAAATAGTTTCACATTTTTTCATGTTGGGGCTTTTTATAGATGTTTGGTTTTTGGATACATCTATTAAAATAAGTGTATACATTCAGTAAACCATGTTTAATCAGGCCGTTGTTTTTCTCTTTTAAATAGTTTCACATTTTTTCATTTCGGGGCTTTTTATAGATTACTATACGGTATGGGTTTTACTCATCGCTGAAGGCTGTACGATGGCATACAGTTGTTTATATCCTCGTCCTTTGATATCTTGTGTATACTTCTTTCTTTGGCTAGAATGACATATCTTCTTATTTTTAAATTAATGATGATTCAGATTATTTTTCACAGGTTTTTACATCGGATCTATAATTTGTATAATTTGAATTGGTGCCTTCTCAAATATGACAGATAATGGAAATGCAAAAGAATGTTATAACATTACTATTTGATTTCGTTATTTAAGTTAACATTATATACCGTAATATATTAGGATGCGAATAATAGTGTGTCGTTATATATATCTAAATTAGTATGTTGTTATAACGACTTCATAACTATGATACATTTGCGATCCCTTTAGAATTACGGTTGTTGGCCCAATCTACCGTCAACAATCCTCACAATAGACCATTTTCTAGTTATGTCCTTCACCGGAAAAGTTCGTCAATTATGTACGCTTTTATGGCGTAATTTACCAGATAGAGGGGAACGCCTGTATCCCTGCACTATACACCTTGTCGCTATTTGTCCACCATTACTGGATATCACAAAGGTTCCCGTAAAATTTTGACGTCATAGTGGAAAATGTCTGACGCCACAAAGGAAAAATGATTGTTGTATGACGTAAATAGTTCAAGCGGCGCAGATTTGTCGCAGATCCCCAAATAGGATAAGGTCTATTAAAGTTCATCATGCGTCTTCGTAATCGTCATTATGCATGATAAACTAGAAATAATGTTTGTTCCTAATGACAGCAGTGCTGATTGTCAATTATAAGAATTTAATTTGCCGAATAATTCTTGCAATATAGCATCATATTTTTTCAACCGCTCTCTCGACATGGGAAGGAAGTGACGATACTCTTAAACGCATGAATGATGTTCACTAAAACCAAAGTTTTTGACGGAAATGCAACGAACTCGAAAGTGGTCTGATAAGCAGACTCAAGCTAGCGACGAGTTTTGTTCACAATTAGTACTAAATATAAAAACTTTGACCCGAAAGCATATAAAATAGAATAATTGTATGGCTGTATCTGTAAATTTAAAAAAGAGAGAGAGTAAATGCCAATGCCAAGGGACAATAATCATACACTGTAAGTAGAAGAAAAACAGAAAAGCACCATGGGAATGAGAAACACGACAAAATAAACAAAGAACACAGAAAAATCCACATAACACTACAAGAAATTAAACATAATGATTGAGCAACAAAAAACCTACAAAAAGCTTCACAAGTGGCATCAGTTGTGTTGTTCATTACAATAAGCTCACTGCTGATTTTTAGAAAAAAGTTTTATTTGGTATTTTCAGATTGTGTACCAGGATCATTTCGAGGCGAACACGCTACCAAGAGACCACCGACGCGGTTAAAAATATCGATCGACATAGTACATGTACTTAGTTCAGTATAACAACATAACATCTTAACGACGACTAGAAGTGCCTATTACGACAAGTTATGTTGAAATAACGCCTTATTACATCGTTTTAGATGCTTATTACAGATTTCAACATACTATGTTATGACCCATCTCTTCGAAATAACGATGTTTTGCTTCCTTTTGTATGTTCATACTGTCATTGAAGCTCTTTTTACACGTGAAATAAAATTAAACAAAAGTTATAAATACTTGTATCTGTAATACTCCGTTACAAACTAAATCTACTTCTATTGTGAAAAGAGAAGAGTGTCCTGCATTATGTGTTTTCTTTTGAAGTTGACCTGTCCATTGACCGTCTCTATAAACCATGTCATCAACAATAACATATCTGTCATGTTCCTTCATACACTGTACTGCACTCAAATCGTCTAATTCAGAACTGTAAAACAGAATGCACAGATAATATGGAAAAAAATAACAAAATAAGAAAATATACATAACTTAAATTATATATGCTAGAATATGGATTATATGATGTCATATCATAAAAGTGAAATAACTGTATGCTCCTTGTTATTTAATACTAGTAGTTATATATCATTATGTAGAGTAGGTAGTCTTTTGGTATTGAGATGTATGCTTCTTGTTATTTATTAGTATGTAGTTATGTATCGTTATGTAGAGTATATAGTCTCTTGGTATTGAGATTTATGCCCCTAGTTTATTAATACTATAGTAGTTATATATCGTTATGTAGAGTAGGTGGTATTTTGGTATTGAGATGTATGCTCCTTGTTATTTGATACTAGAAGTTATGTATAGTTATGTTGAGTAAGACTTAGTGGTCTCTATGTATTGAGATTTATGCTTCTTTTTATTTAATACTAGTAGTAATATATCGTTATGTAGAGTAGGTGGTCTTTTGGTATTGAGATGTGTGCTCCTTGTTATATAATACTAATAGTTATATATCGTTATGTTGAGTAGGTGGTCTTTTGTATTGAGATGTGTGCTCCTTGTTATTTAATACTATTAGTCATATCACGTTATGAAGAGTAGATGGTCTCTTGGTATTGAGATGTATGTTACTTGTTTAATACTATTAGTCATATATCGTTATGTCGAGTAGGTGGTCTCTGTGTATTGAGATAAAATGTATGCTCCTTTTTAGCTCACCTGGCCCGAAGGGCCATGTGAGCTTATGCCATCACTTGGCGTCCGTCGTCGTCCGTCGTCTGTCTTCGTCTGTCGTCTTCGTCGTCGTCGTAAACTATTTCAAGAATCTTCTCCTCTGAAACTACTCATCCATGTCCAGTGCACAATGTTAAAACGATATTGTCGACATTGCGATATTTACAATGTTAACACGATATCGTGTCAACATCGTTTATATTGTATGAACTCTTATATATCGTTTACATCGTTGACATCGTTAACATCGCCATATATACAATGTTGTTAAGATATCGTGTTTACATCGCGAAATCAACAATGTTAACAGTATATTGTGTCAACATCGTTTACATTGTAACATCTGTTTTATACTGTTTACATCGTTTACATTGCTATATTAACAATGTAAACAAGATATTGTCAACATTGTTTACATTGTAACAACCCTTATATCCTGTTTACATAGTTGACATCGTTAACATCGCGATGTATACAATGTGTTATCAATATCGTGTTTACATCGTTTGCATTGTAGTGTGCACGATATGGTGTCAACATTATTTATAATGTTTGAAATGTAATAAAATGTTTACATCGTTTACATCGATATATTACAATTTATTAACGATATATTGTGAATTACAAATGTGTCAATTTTTGTAATTGGACAACAACACGGAGATGTCAGTATATATTCAGGAAACTGCCGGGGTATATACTACATTTTTTATCCCAATTGGAACATCAACAACGTCATCATTGGATAAAAACTGCAATTTTTATACGTGTGCATGCAAAACAAATTTCTTGGTAGAGGGGTCTAAATACAGCACAAATAACATTTTCCAAAATACCAAACAAGTGAAAAAGTATATTTTAAAAACAAAACGCATTTGACTAACAGGTCGAACAACGGATGATCTTAAACACTGCTGACTGCCATGGCGATTGCCAAATAAACGGATCACCAGATGTAAGAAAATGAATCTTACTTATTAATTTTATACCATCACCAGATGTAAGAAAATGAATCTTACTTATTAATTTAATACCAAACAGAAAACAATAAACTTGCGGAAAAGATGGTATACCGAAAACATGAGGTGCATATATATATATACATGTAATTACTCTAAATATCAGCACAGCAATGTTTAATCTGCAAATCTTCAGAAGCAAATTTTTGTTCTTCCCTCGCCGGGATTCGAACTCATGTTATTGGGGTATCGAGAAAACACCGCCTGCACTGTGTCCATCGCTCTAGACCACTCGGCCACCTAGACTGAAGACTATATATATATATTACATTGACCTATAATGGTTTACTTTATAAATTGTTATTTGGATGGAGAGTTGTCTCATTGGCACTCACACCACATCTTCCTATATCTATATATATATAGAGAGATTGCCTAACAATGTAATTTTAACACACTATAATTTTGTTTAGTAACGGAGCTGATGAAAGAACTGCTTGTATTACGTATAATTTTGTTTAAAACTGCTTGTATTACTTGTAATACAAGCAGTTCTTCATCAGCTCCGTTACTAAACAAAATTATACCATCTACTCAAATTCCAACTGTAAAACGGAGAACTCAATTTATATATTAACATGTGACACTTGTGGCATTCAGTATGTGGGAGAAACAATGGACAAATTTAATATTCGGCTCAATAACCATCGTTCATGGTACAAAACCAACAAAACTGTCCTCTCACAAGACATCTTCGTTCAACGAAACATTCTTTTGATAATGTTACTTTCCAAATCATAGAAGTCAACACCGAGTGGGACACCACGGCGAGAAGGAGAAGAGAAAATTTTGGATCCACCAACTCCACACTTTAGAACCTGATGGTCTTAACGAAAAGATGAGAAAAGATACAGGAAAGATAAAGAATAATTTAGTACACAGCATCGTCCTTTTATCCTGTAATATTGGCCAATGGACGTTGCTAACTTCAACTTCAATTTTGTAAAATCTTGAACTTCATCCAAATTATGTATTATTTTCAAGGCAGCTAAATTCAAGTGCAACATATACATTGAGCTGCAAAGTTTCTTATCATCTACATCCGATTTCACCTGGATAGATGCACGCTTGATAAAGCTAGTTAGTCTAGCGAAATATTGCGTTTATTTTCATCATTTGTAAATATTTTAAACATTCTTAAATTTACATACTAAATAGTGTGTTAAAATTACATTGTAAGCCAATCTATAATTTTATTTGTGTAATTGAATTAATCTCTGTACTGATTAATCCACACTCCCATAGATTTGTATGTCATGTGCTGCTATTTATAGGCACTATATATATATCTTTATTCTCAAACACCCAATTCACGCATATAAGGTCATATAACATCGGTACAGAGATACAATAACATTAAAAAAAAAAAAAAGAACAACACAAAATTTACAATATACAAACTATACATGCATATACAACTAACAATTATAATTATGAAACATACACAAAACATAAAGATTATAAGAGTTACAAGCCAGGAGGACAAACACAAGTGTTTACATATTTGATATACGTGAAAAGTTTCTTTAAAAATTCCTTGTGATTACTGGACATGAGTTCCGGAAATTTATTTGCATTAATTCTTTTTGTGAAATAAGTATTTATACAATGTTTACGCTTCTCAGTTAAAAAATTTCATTCAAAAATATAGTGGTACTCGTCACCAACTTGACTCAGTTAAGAATATGGTATGTAAAGAATATTTTAGCAATAATTTTATAATATTTTGTGAGCGAGGGGTGGCGCTACTGTTAATTTTACAAAAAAAAAAAACTGTCATAAATTTTGTCAAGTTATGCTAAAAATCAGGTTTAAATGAAAGTCGCCTACATCTAAGACTTCACAAATGCATCACTAATGACGCAGTTGGTGAAAATCTTCCGTAACAATTGGGCATTTAACATACGTTTTCATCAAGGGCCACAATTATGGGTTAGTGAATCGACTCTTTTATTTAGTCGACTTGGTGTTCACAAAATCCGATTCCAGTCTAAAAGTCGAATGAAAATAGCGTACGTTTCGACTTGACATTCGACTTCCGATTTTAGTGTTCACACGGTACGATTTTAGTCGAAAGCAGGTGCACAGGTAAAAATCGAATGGAAATCGAATGGGAAGTCGTACCGTGTGAACGCACCTTTAAGCTAATAATGTAAGAGGCTCTCAGAGGGAAAATAATGACGTATATCCGTCAATAATATGTTTTTAATTTAAAACCATGCTATTTACACATTCAATACTTAAGTAATGTCTTAAAGTGCTATTACAAATTATTGCATATATGATAGAATTATTTTCACAGCAAATTATAAAATCCTTCACATATGCGGAAAATATCAAGTTGTTTTTTTCAGTATTTGTTGTTGTTAACAACAATACATAAAAAGTCAAACGGTATACATGAAATCTAAAAACTTTATTGAAAAATGTTAATGAAGAAAAAAAAATATTTGAGAAGATGGAAAACTTGTATTTAAAAGAATTACCCAAAATATTAAGAAATAATAAACATGTACTGAATATATATACTGCGTGGTGAATGTTTAACAAATACCTGGTATTGGTAAAAAAAAATAGGCAGGGATAATCAGTAATATATGTGTAATTCGGGTTTCAATCAGTATATAATGTGACATTCCAGGCTTAGGGTTTATACGTTGTGAACGCTGTAAACAGAAAGGTATAGACTCTATATACAACATAAACACGATGTTGACACGATATTGTTATCATTACGATGTAAACGATGTAGACACAAAGGTGTAGACTTGTTACACAACATTAATATGATGTTAACGATGTGAACGATGTAAACACGATATTGTCAACATCACGATGTATACGATGTGACCGATGTAAACAGAAAGCTATAGACTCTATATACAACATAAACACGATGTTGACACGATATTGTCAACATCACTATGTATACGATGTGAACGATGTAAACACAAAAGTATAGACTTGGTAAACACCATTAATACAATGTTGACAATGTGAACGATCTAAACATGATATTGTCAACATCACGATGTATACGATGAGAACGATGTAAACACAAAGGTATAGACTCGATATACAATATAAACACGATATTGTTAACACTGCGATGTATACAATGTGAACGATGTAAACAGAACGGTATAGACTCTTGTATACAACATAAACACGATGTTGACACGATATTGTCAACATCACGATGTATACGATGTGAACGATGTAAACACAAAGGTACAGAACATATATATAGATAGGATACAATGTAAACACAATAATGACACGATAAAGTAGATATAGCAATGTTGACAATATCGACAAAACATCGTGCACTGGACATACTTCAAACTACTGGGCCAAATACCTTCAAACTTTAACTGAATGTTAAAGCAAATCTGACGGGATGAAAATGTTCAATAGGTCAAGATCTATCAGCCCTGAAATTTTCAGACGAACAGAAAACCCAATTGTTGGGTTGCTGCCACTAAATTGGTAATTTTAAGGAAATTTTGCAGTATTTATTATCTTGAATATTATTGAAGATAAAGATAAACTGTAAACAGCAAAATTGTTCAGCAAAGTAAGATCTACAAAAAAATTAATATGACCATAATTGTCAATTGACCCCTTAAAGAGTTATTGCCTTTTAAAGACAATTTTACACAATTTGTTCATCATGTTTGCTAACATTTAAAAATCTTCTCTGAAACTACTAGGTCTAATACTTCTACACTTTAACTGAATGTTCCTTAGGGTAACTGGTTTATAAATTGTATTCGAAGTTTTGATCCATTAACAAACATGGCCGCCATGGCTAAAAATAGAACATAGGGGTCAAATGCAGTTTTTGGCTTTTATCTCAAAAACTATAGCAGTTAGAGCAAAAGTGAAAGGGAGTTAAAGTGATAAATGGGTCATAATCTATATGTTATGAAATTTCCAGACAAGTTCGACAACCCATTGTTGGTTTACTGTTGGAAATAGTTTATTTTTATTAAATTTTACTGTTTTTGGTTATTTTCTTTAATATTATAATAGATAGAGAGAAGGTATCAATGGCAATAAATTTTCAGCTAAGTAAGATCTTCAAATACGTCAACATGATCAAAATAGTCAATTCACCCCTTAAGGAGTTAGTGCCCTTAAAACGTTTTTTCTTTAACATTTTTTGTGAAAGTCTAATTACTTTTTCAAAAATCTTCTTCTCTGAAACTACTTGGCCAAATACTTAAAAACTTTAATTGAATGTTCCTTTGGGTATCTAGTTTATAGATTGTATTCGGGGATTTGATCCATTCAAAAACATGGCGGTAGTTTCTAAAAATAGAACATAGGGGTCAAATGAAGTTTTTGGCTTTCATCTCAAAAACTAAAGCAGTAAGAGCAAAACTGACATAGATGAACGTGTTAAACGGGTTTAGATCTACCTGTCAAGTAATCTTCAGACCAATAGGACAACTTAATGTTGGGTTACTGTCCAGAAATAGTTAATTTTTAGGAATTTTTACAGTTTTGGGTTATGTATTATCTTTAATATCATTATAGAAAGAGAGAAAGTGTAAATGACAAAATTGTTCTGCGAAGTAAGATCTACAAATAAGTCAAATGCCTGAAACTGAAATTACAGGTGAGCGATATCAGGCTCTCATGAGCTTCTTCTTATTTAATACTATTAGTATTATATCGTTATGTAGAGTAATTGCTCAATTTGTATTGAGATGAATGTTCCATGTTATATAATACTAGTCATTATGTAGAGTAAGGGGTTTTTTGTATTGAGATGTATGCTCCTTGCAATTTAATCGAAGTAGTTATATATCATTATGTAGTCTACTAGAATAGGTTGCCTCTTAAAATTGAGATGTATGCCCTTGGTTATTAAATACTAATTATTATATATCGTTATGTAGAGTAGGTGGTCTTTTAGTATTGAGATGTATATTCATTGTTATTTAATACTAGTAGTTATATATAGTTATGTTGAGTTAGACTTAGTGGTCTCTATGTATTGAGATTTATGCTCCTTGTTATTTAAAACTAGTACTAATATATCGTTATGTAGAGTTGGTGGTCTTTTGGTATTGAGATTTGTGTTCATTGTTATTTAATACTATTAGTCATATATCGTTATGTAGAGTAAGTGCTTACTTTGTAATGATATGAATGTTCCATGTTATTTAATACTAGTAGTTATATCGTTATGTAGAGTAGGTAGTCTCTTGGTATTGAGATGTATGCTCCTTGTTATCTAAAAGTAATAATTATAAATCGTTATGTTGAGTAGGTGGTCTTTTTGTATTGAGATGTATGTTTCTTGTTATTTAATACTAGAAGTTATACACCGTTATGTACAGAGACTGGTCTTCAGGTATTGAGCTGTATGGTCCTTTATATAGCAGTTGTATAGTGTTACGTAGAGAAAGTTGTCTTTTTGTTATTGAGATGTATGGTCCTGGTCATTTAATTCTAATAGATATATAGTGTTATGCAGAGAAGGTACTCGTTATGTATTGGGGTGTTTTTGCTCCTAGGTATTTTATACTGGTAGTTATATAGTGTTATGTCGATCAAGTTGCCTTTAGGTATTTGAAGTTAATTATCCGTGGTATTTAAAACTACTAGTTATTGAGATGAATGATTCTTGTTATTAAATAATAGTTACTGTAGTTATCGAGAGATATGCTCCTTTTATTCAATACTAGTAGTTATATACTACTATGTGAAGAAAATGGTTTTAGGGCATTAGAGGTGTTATCCCTAGTTATTTAGCAGTTAGTGGTGCTATGTAGATAAATTCTTATTTGTTTAATGAAGTGTATGTTTCTTGTTCTTTAATACATGTAGTATATTTTATAGTGTGTCTTTCTATGTTGTGATGTTTCACTATTGTTTCAGGTTAGGGTGAATGTTGGCGCCTGTTAAAACATTTAAACCCGCTGCATTCGTATGCACCTGTCCTAAGTCAGGATCCTGTTGTTCAGTGTTTGTCGTTTGTTGATGTGGTTCATAAGTGGTTCTCGTTTCTCGTTTTTTATATAGATTAGACCGTTGGTTTTCCTGTTTGAATTGTTTTACACTAGTCATTTTTGGTGCCCTTTATAGCTTGCTGTTCGGTGTGAGCCAAGGCTCCGTGTTGAAGGCCGTACTTTGACCTCTAATGGTTTACTTTACAAATTGTGACTTGGATGGAGAGTTGTCTCATTGGCACTCATACCACATCTTCTTAAATCTAGTTATATAGTTCAGTGTAAACAAAGTGTTATTTGGTTATATGGGGGATATGCTTTATAGATAAAGTGTTCTTTTGTTTATATGAGGGTTATGCTTTATAGATAAAGCGTCCTTTTGCTTTGAGTATTTAAGAGTTATACAGTAATGTGTGGATAAAGTGTTAATTCTGTATTTCAATATTTCCGTGTAGATATTTTGTTATTTCTGTATTTGAAGTTTATGCTGCGAAGATATTGTGTTCTTTGGGTATTAGGGTTTATGATGTGAAGATCAAGTGTCCTTTGGGTATTGGGGTTTATGATGTGAAGATCAAGTGTCCTGTGGGTATTGGGTTTATGATGTGAAGATCAAGTGTCCTGTGGGTATTGGGGTTTATGATGTGAAGATCAAGTGTCCTGTGGGTATTGGTGTTTATGATGTGAAGATCAAGTGTCCTTTGGGTATTGGGGTTTATGATGTGAAGATCAAGTGTCCTGTGGGTATTGGGTTTATGATGGAAGATCAAATGTCCTGTGGGTATTGGTGTTTATGATGTGAAGATCAAGTGTCCTTTGGGTATTGGGGTTTATGATGTGAAGATCAAGTGTCCTGTGGGTATTGGGGTTTATGATGTGAAGATCAAGTGTCCTTTGGGTATTGGGGTTTATGATGTGAAGATCAAGTGTCCTGTGGGTATTGGGGTTTATAATGTGAAGATCAAGTGTCCTTTGTGTATTGGGGTTTATGATGTGAAGATCAAGTGTCCTGTGGGTATTGGGGTTTATAATGTGAAGATCAATTGTCCTTTTGTGAATGTTAGGTGTTTGTTGCATAGATAAAGTCAATGTGTATTTGCAGTATACGCCGTGTAGAGTCCTTAACTTATTTGAGGTGTATGCTGTGCAGATAAAGTCAATGGGTATTTGAAGTATACGCCGTGTAGAGTCCTTAACTTATTTGAGGTGTATGCTGAGCAGATAAAGTCAATGGGTATTTGAAGTATACGCCGTGTAGAGTCCTTAATTTATTTGAGGTGTATGCTGAGCAGATAAAGTCAATGGGTATTTGAAGTATACGCCGTGTAGAGTCCTTAACTTATTTGAGGTGTATGCTGAGCAGATAAAGTCAATGGGTATTTGAAGTATACGCCATGTAGAGTCTTTAACTTATCCGAGGTGTATGCTGTGCAGATAAAGTCCAATTTTGGTACTTGCAGTGTATACTGTATTGAGGTTTATATGGTTCATTTTCAAGAATGTGGCTTCAAAATTTGTTCATGCAGAATATGAACCGTTTTATTGTCAAATCATGCCATCATCTCTTATATATATTGTGGCCTGTGCTTGAAAGAATGTTTGCGCAATTTTGTTGTATTAAAAGTGATTAGTGTCGAGCACTAAATGGCAGTTTTCTCAGAATAACTTTGCCGATTATTTTGTATGATTTCAACTATCACCCCTGCATATGTTTCCATGTACATGAGCATATCGGGCGTCAATGAATATCACACGCTTTCTTTATTTTTCTCAAAGTGCACGTGTCTCATCATTGATAAAGATGAAAATCAGACAATAATAACACGATGTTCCTTCCATATACTGGATTTGCCATCATTAGTTGGAGTGTTGTCTCATTTACATATACCCCATGCACTTTATTTTTCAAGTCCACGAGTATTACAGAAACTCTAAAATATTTATCGGTTGTGTTTCAAATTAAAATTTCACGAATTATTTTCCTTGTTCTCTTTTTTTGTAAAAATAGATCATTCATAATTTGTATACCTACCTTGAACAGCAGTGCTTAATATCTGTGAAACACACATTGTTTTCATTATTTAGCCATGCAGCAGTATCTTGAGGATTAAGGAATTGCCAACTTTTACATCGTAAAAAAATCTGTATAAAAATAAAATTCATATAATAATCCATATGTTTAACTGAAAAAGATTTATCATTTGAATAATCAGAGTTCATCTTTAATCTATAATTGTCGGGATATATATAGATAATTTGGTCAACTCATGGTCATAATGTGATGTTGTATTTTGAACTTAAATGCATTATTATCTATGGGGAAATATTTAAAAAGTGTTATATAAAAATGAAAAATATTTAAGAGTGGAAAACTTTATTTAAGAATTAGATGCTTCTTTTTGGAAGCATGTGCAGCCATGAATGATGCATTTTATTGAATTGTAAACAGTAAAATAATCCGCAATACAAGGTCTAAAAAATGCTAGTTAAATGTAACCCAAACCATAGGATGACTTCATATACGAGTTGTAGGTCTTAAATGTAGTTTATGAATGATGTTTTAGTCTTAGTAGCCTATTATCTGAAAAAGTAGAAACTGGAAACGAAAATTTTTTCTACAATGCAAGATCTACAAAAATGTCTATACTCCTTTTAGAAATTATTGCCCTTAAATGACGATTTTGACTTATTTTAAATTTTTTTCCTATCACTTGAAGATTATAAGAGATAAGTTGAAACCATAAAAAGCAAACATAATCAGCAATACGAAGGCTACCAAAATCTATGAGGACTGAAACGATTGGTTGACTTCTTAAAAGAGAAATTTTCGAGTTTTAGGTATTATTTCGAAAACTATAACAGATAGAGAGAAGTTTTAAACAGTCAATTTAATCAGACATATAAAGATCTATAAAATTACCAAATAACTGAAACCATTGAATGACTCCTTATATGAGTTAATGTCCTTAAATAATGATTTATGACTAATTTTCGTGAGTTTGCTTAATATTATCTCGAAAACTATAATTAAAGTATCCGGCCCATAATTAGCCAATAAACAACAACCAAAATAATTTGCATTTTTATCAAGGGTTGTAAGCAGTTGAGTCTAGAGTTTTTACTATGAAATAAAAATCCGCAAAATGTTCGAGATTTTACTACAGGGCTGGGTTACACTGCCACCCCTCTCTTGTCCTCACATGTTTAAGTAGGAGTTTAAATAGACAATAAGTATGTAATTTTCAGAAATATCTACAGTACAATTTACTACTCTATATGTCAAAAGGAACCTTATAGTTAACCTTGTCAAATAACACAAATAAAATTAAATTGTAATTTGCTATTTTATTTTAGAAATGTGTAATTGTTACTAAAAATTAAAAAAAGAAGAAAAGTCTAAAATTGTTGATTCTTATATCTTCATGACTTAATATCAAATATTTTACAAGAGCATTCAAAATTGATACTGAAATTAACTTTATATATTGTTCTTTCCAAAAAAAAAAAAAAATTCAGAAACTTTTACCGTACTGATTTTCAGAACTTTTAATTAATAATGTCAAGGTCATTGTTACTAAATGTAGACTGGATACCACAGTTCAGTTCTTTTTTTTTTTTTTTTTTTTTGTATAGTTCATGTAAATATGTATAGAAACTCACAATACATGATATAAACTTATAATTAGAAAAAAGTTTAATACCTATGGTATGTAAAGATCAAAAGGTCAAAGGTCAAGGTCATTTTAGAAGCTAAAATTATACAATAATCTCCTTTTTTGCTCGAATGTATATTTACCTATAGGTCCCATAATCTTACATTACCATTGTTAATTATGACCAAGGTCAAAGGGTCAAATTTCAAGGACATGCAGAAATGAGAGTATACAAAAATATACTATTTGTACTACAAGTACTATTTATTTTGTCATACTTTTGACATGTTTCCATAATCTTATTTTAGCAGTATATTATAATTGCATGTATGTATATGTATGTAAGAAAGAAATAAGGTGCCATATAGTAGCAAAGTCAAAGGTTGAGGGTTTTTGAAGAATTTAAGCATAGAAAATGTTCATTGTTTTGCTACATTATTCGGATTTTGTTCTTCGTGTAACACCAGACATCACATGAAAATCTTGGGGCTGCTTCTAGAAAGCAGAGGATGTCCATTCTTTTATTTCATGCCAGCATTAACTAGAGCAGTGAGTCACTAAAGGATACCCCCGTCATGCCCGTCCCACATTGAACTAAGTAAGTTCAATTATCTCCCTTTAAATATTTTGGACTGGGTTTATACTCCTTCATTCACATCCTCTGGTAGTGATTACAACTGTGTAAAGTTTCATCAATATTGATCCAGCTGTTTAGGAGGAGTTGCGGTAACTAGACCTGTTGCCACATATTGCAATATTAAAATTAAAATTAAATAGAGTTCTCTCTTTGTACATAGGCAAGTAACATCAGATCAACACCCCGTCCCGCATTATACTAAGTATGATCAATAGCTCCCTTGAAATATTTCGGACCAGGATTCATGCACATCTTCAGGTAGTGTACTGCAACTGTCTAAAGTTTGACAGACAGACAGACAGATGGATGGGCCGACAGGATGGTTCCTATATACCCCCTGAAACATTTATTGTGGGAGCATAATAAATGACAGAGGACACATAGAAGGTCACACAGGTGTTAACAGATATGAGACAATGTCATGGTCACAGAGGTTCCGAAGGTTTTTTGGACCTCAGTGAGTGGTCTTTTGGTCCAGTAATTGTTCAAGCATAACTGGTCCGGTCAGTGTTTTAGCAGTCTTTTACATTATGAGTATTACAAAATTCTTACATCTACACAAGTCATTTGGTCTAGTAATTGATGACATCTTACTGGATTAAACCATTTATTACAGGACATTGCCACATGTCTGAAGAACCATGGTAATGACTGTGGTCAATGCAGCTACTATAAATCTTCTATGATGATGTTCAACAAACTCAATCACATTTCAATATTTATTTGAACATTATCATGATTTTTTAAAAGAAAGCATAATCATGGTTAAGAGGTTACAGATTAATATCAAAGAATAGGATAAACATTGTTTTAAGGGACTGTGCAATATTTATCTGAGGGTGGGGCCGGTGCAAACATGGACGGGGCACATACTTTTTTCATGCAAATAATGAGCGGGGCGAAAAGTTTTTTTAGCAAACATTTGGCGGGGCGCACATTTTTTAAAACCCCTTCGTGTGTGCATAAAAAAAATTAAATCAGAGTATAAAAGATTAAAACTATCTATTAAAATCAAATTGAATAACAGCACCTTTAACATATCAATGGCTTGAGATGATGTTAGTTCATATACTTATATATTATCTGAATGCAACATGTTTAAAGGTATAAATGTTCTTATCAATACATATATTTGTGATTTCTGTGGGAAAAACATAACTTAAAAGAAAAAAAAACACAATTGAATCTAAAACAAAATAACCTAATACAGTGCTTCAATATATTTTTATATGTTGAAGCTAAAATAAGAAAAATAAATGTTTGGCACTTTAAAAAATATTAAATTGCTTATAGTACATTATTATTAAGCATTGTCTGTATAAATAAAATATCTGAAAACTATAAACAATGTTTTGTACATTAAACATAACATAACATATGGTAAATAAATGCTTAAACATAAAACAACTTCAATTGTATTGTAAATAAATCTTTAACATAACAAAATTAAATTCTTAAACATTAAAAGAATTACAACTTAATCTATGAAAAGCTGAATTATGTCCCTTGGGAGTATAAATTTCAACAAAAGTCCTTGCAAACAGTAGAAAATGAAAAATTATATATGCCTGATATAATAAAAGATAGAAACTACAAAATGAAGCACTATTGAAATATTTGCTGCATGAATTGCCAAGAATGTGAACAATTCTTTACACAGGAGAATATAAATTCTATCTAAATTTAGCCTCAAGTGGGCCTCTTTTTTTCTTAGATGGACAATTTTAACACTGAAAATGCTTCTAGTATGACTAAATATTGCCTTACTCCATAAACAGTGCAAACTTAACCAGAACATTTTCCGTTTTAATAGATAATGGGTAGAGAAATACCCCAGTGATAAATGGAATTACACAGCAAAGAAGGCAAATATCTCAGTTAAAAATATTTGTCGCGACTTGAATTCTGGTGTTTCCAATTGAATTAATCATTTAAAAGGTGAAAACAAATACAAAAGAACTATAGTTTGGTGCATTTTATGCAATAGAGTTAATATTGAAATCCTAGAATAAAGATTTATATCAGTACCCATCAATTTGACTTATTATGATGAATCAGAACTTTTCTCAACACAGCATTGTTCTCAGTGAAAAATTTCTATTCTTTGTGCTAAAAATCAAATGTACTAATCAAAAGCTTCAAAAAAGTATAACATAACTGAAGTCTGATTTATTTTGATTTCCTTGCTATCTTCAGTATAGGAAAACGGTACTATTTATTCTGCCATATGCGGCAATACTAACATATTCTAAATTTACCACTTTTTATAATAAAACCTGGATAAAATAGTTATGTGTGGTGTTAGTACTTTATTATTCTGTTTTAAAATTGAAGCCAAATAGTATCATGACCAACTTCCAACGGAGTTTGTTTATGTTATCCATGCCCACCTTCATTTTACACCAAATTATGAAATTTTGGAAATCTTTTCGAATAGTTCTCTAGAAAATATTTCAATAGGTTTCAAAATTTATATTGTAAATATACACACTGCAGTTATTCATAGATAAATAAAAAAATATATATTGTACCCTTACATCCAATCACAGCGCTCCTAAGTTGACTTTCTTCACAAAACTAAAATCTTTATAATATTGAAATATATGCATTTGAGTTTAAATATCATCCCTGATATACATGTATTATTGAATGTTGTGCATTTTAGTTAAAAAATATCATGTTTCCATATGTGTGCTTTATTTTTTCCAGTGGGGCAAGGACTTTTTCATTAATTGAAAGGGCAAGAACTTTTTATAATAAATATTGGCGGGGCATAAAGTTTTTTTTTTAAATATTTGCTCTACACCGGCCCCACCCTCAGATAAATATTGCACAGTCCCTAATGTCTTCATTAACAAGAATTTTACAAAACAGGAATTGATCACATTTATTAAATCAATATAAAGACAATTTTCCTAAAATAGGTCAGTAGAGCACATTATAACTGAATTGCAAATACACTTTTCTGTTTAGAAAAAAGGAAAGCTTACAAATAATAATATGAGTGGACACACTGAAATGTCTCACCTGCATTATATAAAAGCATTACATTAAAATAGCATTCCAGTGATCAATGCACATGAGGTCAATGTGAGATAAACCCTTTCAGACAAACATTAAGGTTGTACAATCATTCCATATACTAAATTTAGTTAACATATCGCTTAAAGAATCTCAGAAACCAACCTCATCAAGAAAAGTAAACTTTGACTTATTAACCGCACAATGGGGTCAAGATGAGATGATACCTGTCAGACAGACTTGTACACCTTACAGTTATTTAATACACAAGATATAATTGACTTATCACTTATAGTATCTGAGAAACTGGGCAAACTTAAAAGAATTAACAATGATTAATAAACCGGAAAAATTGCACAGCAATACATGATGAACAAAATGCTAATATGACCAAAACCATTGGAAGACTCCATACAAGACTTATTGCTCGGAATTGACGATTTTTTACTTATTTTTCGATGATTTTTTCCCCTATTCACTCTAAAAACTATAATAGGGTAAAATAATAAACAGTAAAAAAAACTCAGCACTACGATTTTATGATAAGATTGGTGAGCGATTCAGGCTCTAATGAACCTCTTGTTGGTTTTTTTTATTTATAAGATGTTTATTTATTTTCATAAGGACAATTTTCCCAAGCAGACAAAATCATTTATTCGAAACTGAACAATTTGCTACAACCAGCGTAGAATCCTGTCTATATGTATATTTTGGAATTGTACAAGTTCATGCAGTTACTTCGAGCACTCTTCGATCAATACTTTATGCTTCTTGTCTTTTTGTAACTAGCTTTTTGTGTTTCATGCTGATCTGATGAGTCCAGCCTTTTCCAACTGATTTTTACACTTTGTTAATATAATTTACTGTTACACCATTGTTCCATTAGAGTGTTTAGCGCTCGCAATCGTGTTATACCCGTCCACATTCTGTATGTGCCTGTCCCAGACAGGAGCATGCAATTCAGTGGTTGTCTTGATTGCTGTCAGTCAGATTTATGTTTTGTTTATTATTTATCATAAATCAGGCTGTAGTTTTTTTTTCGTTTGAATTGTTTTTCATGTTTCCATGTCGTGGTCTTTTATATAGCTTGCTATGCGGTATGGATATTGCTATTTGTTGAAGGCCGTATATGGTGACCTATAGTCGATAACATTTATGTCATTTGGTCTCTGGTGGATAGTTGTATCATTGGTAATCATATCGCATCTCCTTATTTTTATATACCATGGTTAATCTCTGGCTTTCAAATATTTAGGGTTGAGCGTTTTTGATCAAGATAAACCCAGAAAAGTGCTTCGGGCGCACGAAATTCATAAAGAAGTAAAGTATACATAAATGGACATTATGAATAAAGTATCATACATATATTCACATATAAAGATGTTTAAAGTAAAAATTTGGTCACATATAAAGAAAATTTTGTTCAAAACTAAGAGACATATTACGTGAAAAATCACGTGGAGAATTAATGAAACAAAAGAACATTTACTTTAGTCGATCTGAAAAAGTTCGTTAGCTTTTTTCATAATGTCAAAGAAAAAAACTTCAACTTTGATTCGTATTGACTTCTGTAAAGTTAGTCCAATGATACGAATGTTCCCTTCGTTCAACTTTACCTTAAACACAACAGCTAGTTTATTAATACCATTAAAATCCTGTTCGAACACCTCTGTTGGTCAGCAATAGCAAGTCGTTCAAATTGGTCCGAAAATACTAACTTTCCCGAAGAACGCTTTGTTCAAATTTTGTTTAAATTGCAATTGGTTCAACAATACTTACTTTCGTTTAGAACACTCCAGTAGGTCAAACAATACAAAATTTTACTCCGAACACTTCAAAAAGTCATACAATACCAGCCTTACCTTCGAATACTTGAGGTGGTAAAGCAATACCAACTTTCCTTAAGAACACTTGCGTTGGTCAAGCAATACCAACTTCCCTTAACTACACTTGAGTTGGCTAAACAATACCATCTTTCTTTTCGAACATTTGAGTTGGTCCTCAGCTGGCCCCTAAATAAAATTGTGTACTGGTTCAGTGAAAATGGACGTCACACTAAACTCCAAAACATATAAAGGAACTAAAATTAAAAAAACATACAAGACTAACAAAGGCCAGAGGCTCCTGACTTGGGACAGGCGCAAAAATGCGGCGGGGTTAAACATGTTTTGTGAGATCTCAACCCTCCCCCTATATCTCTAGCCAATGTAGAATAAAGAAACACAAAGCAACACGCACAGTAAAACTCAGTTTAAAAGAAGTCCGAGTCCGATGTCAGAATAGGTAACAAAAGAAACTAAGCAAAATGACAATGATACAAAAATTAACAAAGGACTACTAGCAGTTACTGACATGCCAGCTCCAGACCTCAATTAAACTGATTGAAAGATTATGTCTTCATCATATAAAAATCAGGTACAATCCCTCCCATTAGGGGTTTAGTATCATACCATCATAAAATATATGAGAAGAACATAACCCGTATCATGTCAACAACTGGTTTTAGAATAAATGTGTTTATTTCCGATGCAAAGACCCTATGAGTGAATCAATAATAATACCAAAATATGCAATCCTAATCAATAATAATACCAAAATATGCAATCCTCAATGACCTGACAACAGTATCGTAACTATATCCCTACCGAATAAGTCTGTTTAAAGGTTTGGTTAGCTTTTGAGGTGAATGCGGACATTTTAGTGCTTTGTAAAGAATATTACCATAAAATATTGGATGTGAAATACCTGAACGTATAAGATGCCTGCATGTTGATTTATATTTACGAATGATGTCCTTGTACCGACGATAAAATTTTGTAAATGTTTTGACTAGTTTGTGATATCGAAAACCCTGGTGTAATAATTTTTCAGTAATACAGAGACTTCTTTCGTTGAAATCAAATACGATGTTACTTACACGAGCGAATCGAACAAGTTGAGATATATAAACACCATTAGATGGTGACAAGGGAAAAAATGGATAATTAACAATAGGAAATGAAAAATCATCTCTTTTATCATAAATTTTGGTATTAAGCTTCCAGTTAAAGATATAGATATCAAGATCCAGGAAAGGGCAGTGTTCATTGTTAGTATTAGCTTTATTTTAAGTCAGTTCGGCAGGATAAATCTCTTTAGTGTACATACTGAAGTCGTCATTATTGAGAACCAATATATCATCTAAATATCTAAAGGTGTTATTAAATTTTTGAATCAGATGTTGTTTCGATGGGTCTTTGCTGATGTTAGTCATAAATAATAACGCATAACAATACAGAAACAGGTCCACAATAAGTGGTGCACAGTTAGTTCCCATGGGAATTCCGATAACCTGACGATATACGGAATCTCCATAGCGAACAAAAATGTTATCTAGTAAAAATTCAAGGGCAGTTATAGTATCAAAGCAGGTCTTATTTACATAGTTCTTTTGTTTGTTGTTACTTAAAAATTACCTAAAAGAGTTCGAACATATATATTCGCATTCCGACTTTTTAAATGCCCATTTAATCAGGTGTGTGAATTTTTTCTTAATAAGATTATGAGGCAAAGTGGTATATGGGGTAGAAAAATAAAAACTTTGAACAGTTTCAAAATCACCAATATAAGCATGCAATTTGTCAAGTACTTCAAACGAATTTTTGACACTCCAAAAGTAATTAATTCCACTATTTTCAAAGGCCTTATTTGAACAATTTATTATCAGGTTTTTGATTGTACCAAGTGTACTAATAAGTAGAATAGATAGTTTAGTAGTGGAACAATGGCTTGAAGACGAAATAAATCTACATTTGTAAGGAGTTTTGTGCAGCTTCGGAAGCCAGTACATAGTTGGAACTATGTATTTGTAATGAAATTGGATTAATGATACAGAGCTAAACAAAAATGCCTAAATGGCCTTATATTTACAGAGTGTTGTCTTCTTGTCAAAACCAATGATTTAAGACAAACCATGAAACTTTTTATCTGCAATGTTATTGATTTCAAAAGCCATTTCTTTTCACCAAACAATTTCACAACACGATAATGAATATTAAGACTTCAAACATAAACATTGTCTGAAATAAAAATGCCCTCGCTGATATTTAATGCCCTCACTTATATTTGAATACTAAACTCTCAACTTCGAAATTAAATGCCGATTTATTCATCATTATTTTCGGCGAAATAAATTTGACCCCTGTATTCTCGATCCTGTACTTTTCTCACTTTCAAACTGGTTTAAATTTGCTTTACAAATGATTTTTTCGTTGAATAATTTAACATTTTTTCTATTGATCATATTTCATGACAAATTGGAGTTCAAACTTGTGTATCGTTACTTCTATTGACTATTTTATAACAATTAAATAAACCTGTATCAAATCTTTTAAGCATACAAGACGATTTCTTAAATTATTTGCCTATGAATAATACATTGAACTACCGTTAAACCCTTGGTCTGAAATACCAACTTTATATTTCGGCCAAAACAAAAAATCATCCCTATACCCCGCCCCCAATGTTTCAGACCCCAAAATATAATATTATTTACTGCTTGATGTTTTTATTTTCATTTTGCTAGGAGATTTCACTTTAAATGGCAACAAAAAATCGCCTTGATGTAAATATTCACAGTGATGATAACGTTCATTGAAATATGAGATTTTACTGCAAACGCGCGTATGTCGAACAAACTAAGAAATATGTCTATAAGTTGGAGGGTACGCAACATGTAACCTATGGAACAAGGATTAATTTAGCATTCATTTATGTGCAACTATCGATGTGCACTTTATGTGACGTGAAAGTCGAGGGCATCAATGAGTTCTACCTAAAACAAATTGAGATAGTAAAATTTTTCAGAGTTAACAGTATCGGGTGTAAGTCTTGTCATTGGTGATCTATTAATTAACAGTATTGGGTGTAAGTCTTGTCATTGGTGATCTTTTAATTAACAGTATCGGGTGTAAGTCTTGTCATTGGTGGTCTATTGATTAACAGTATCGGGTGCAAGTCTTGTCATTGGTGGTCTATTAACAGTATCGGGTGTAAGTCTTGTCATTGGTGATCTATTAATTAACAGTATCGGATGTAAGTCTTGTCATTCTGGTCTATTTATTAACAGTATCGGGTGTAAGTCTTGTCATTGGTGGTCTATTAATTAACAGTATCGGGTGTAAGTCTTGTCATTGGTGGTCTTTTAATTAACAGTATCGGGTGTAAGTCTTGTCATTGGTGGTCTATTAATTGACAGTATCGGGTGTAAGTCTTGTCATTGGTGGTCTATCAATGAATGTTTTTTTTTATTTATTAAAATATTTTATTATCTATTCTCCCATTACAACCCCTAATTCGTGTATGGGTGGTGTTCAGCCTGTTAGGTCACACTTTTTTCATTTTACTACTAATAATATAACCGAAACTCAAATGAATGAAGAAACAAAGCTAATTAATTCTGATGAAATAAAAATGCTGCCATTCCAGAAAAATCACACAAACACACCCAAAACTGACGTAAATTTCTGATACTACGAGTCGCTCCATACCTTTTTAGAAAGGTTTAATTATTTTATCCTTCAAATTTTGGTTTTGATTTTAATTAGATTGGTTTGGAATCTTCTTCTGTTGTATATTTCCAACCCGACCCGAAAGCCATTGACAATCAGATGATTCCCCACGGGAAGTAATCATTTTATCTTTGTCTTATGCAAGTATGTAATAATATCTAAGCACTTATATATTACAGATACCTTTCTTCCTATTAACACAAGTATTTAAAGTCTCTAAATCTTGATATATGACTTGTAGTACTAGCATGTTTAGTATATACAAACAGCTATGTTTAGGCTCTTAATGGGGGGTGTTTACATAATTTTGGTCAGTGATATATGAATATGTTAAACTGAAGTCATTTTTGACTTACGACTCTGGATCATCTTATGAAGTTTTGAGGAACATTTTATTGTTTAAACTGATTTTTAAAATTAGTATACAAACTGATTCATGTAACATTTTGAACGTCTAGTATGCGTTTATATTTTAATTTCACCTTTCTACACGACCCTCAATATCTATACAAATTTATGTGGTTTTAGAAAACAGCTACTTTTGTATACATCCTGCTAAAAGTTGTAAACTGTGTAAACTTGACCGTGTATTATCACTTGTTTAACGTTCTCTATCCGAGCAAAACATAACTGCTGCGTAATTTACTTCACCTTTACCTGGAACAAAAATGCAGTCGTACGAATACGATGTAAAACCGAAACGTTCTTACGGAAAACGTTATACATATTTTGGGTGTTTTCTACTTGTGTTGGTAATTGGTGCAGTTGTGGTTTCTATTGTTGCATTAGTCCGACAAGAGAATAGTGAATATGATAATAGTTCGCTTGGACCTCCTACTCCTGAACCACAACCAGTGACGACAACCGATAACACAGTCGATAGCAGAAGTGATAGTGTCGTAGAATGTGCAGTCAATGGTGCAGTGAAAAGTCCTGTTACTCAAAATATATGTGACAACACAGACGGGTAAGTCATGATCTAATGTATGTGACAACACAGACGGGTAAGTCATGATTCAGAGTATCTGTCACAACACAGACGGGTAAGTCATGATTCAGAATATCTGTCACAACACAGACGGGAAAGTCATGATTCAGAGTATCTGTCACAACACAGACGGGTAAGTCATGATTCAGAGTATCTGTCACAACACAGACGGGTAAGTCATGATCTTATGTATGTGACAACACAAACGGGTAAGTCATGATTCAGAGTATCTGTCATAACACAGACGGGTAAGTCATGATTCAGAGTATCTGTCACAACACAGACGGGTAAGTCATGATCTTATGTATGTGACAACACAGACGGGTAAGTCATGATTCAGAGTATCTGTCACAACACAGACGGGTAAGTCATGATTCAGAGTATCTGTCACAACACAGACGGGTAAGTAATGACTCAGAGTATCTGTCACATTACAAACGGGTAAGTCATGACTCAGAGTATCTGTGACAACACAGACGGGTAAGTCATGATCTAATGTATGTGACAACACAGACGGGTAAGTCATGATTCAGAGTATCTGTCACAACACAGACGGGTAAGTCATGATTCAGAGTATCTGTCACAACACAGACGGGTAAGTAATGACTCAGAGTATCTGTCACAACACAAACGGGTAAGTCATGATCTAATGTATGTGACAACACAGTCGGGTAAGTCATGATTCAGAGTATCTGTCACAACACAGACGGGTAAGTCATGATTCAGAATATCTGTCACAACACAGACGGGAAAGTCATGATTCAGAGTATCTGTCACAACACAGACGGGTAAGTCATGATTCAGAGTATCTGTCACAACACAGACGGGTAAGTCATGATCTTATGTATGTGACAACACAAACGGGTAAGTCATGATTCAGAGTATCTGTCATAACACAGACGGGTAAGTCATGATTCAGAGTATCTGTCACAACACAGACGGGTAAGTCATGATCTTATGTATGTCACAACACAGACGGGTAAGTCATGATTCAGAGTATCTGTCACAACACAGACGGGTAAGTCATGATTCAGAGTATCTGTCACAACACAGACGGGTAAGTAATGACTCAGAGTATCTGTCACATTACAAACGGGTAAGTCATGACTCAGAGTATCTGTGACAACACAGACGGGTAAGTCATGATCTAATGTATGTGACAACACAGACGGGTAAGTCATGATTCAGAGTATCTGTCACAACACAGACGGGTAAGTCATGATTCAGAGTATCTGTCACAACACAGACGGGTAAGTAATGACTCAGAGTATCTGTCACAACACAAACGGGTAAGTCATGATTCAGAGTATCTGTGACAACACAAACGGGTAAGTCATGATCTAATGTATGTGACAACACAGACGGGTAAGTCATGATTCAGAGTATCTGTCACAACACAGACGGGTAAGTCATGATTCAGAATATCTGTCACAACACAGACGGGAAAGTCATGATTCAGAGTATCTGTCACAACACAGACGGGTAAGTCATGATTCAGAGTATCTGTCACAACACAGACGGGTAAGTCATGATCTTATGTATGTGACAACACAAACGGGTAAGTCATGATTCAGAGTATCTGTCATAACACAGACGGGTAAGTCATGATTCAGAGTATCTGTGACAACACAGACGGGTAAGTCATGATTCAAAGTATCTGTCACAACACAGACAGGTAAGTCATGACTCAGAGTATCTGTTACAACACAGACAGGTATGTCATGATTCGGAGTATCTGTCACAACACAGACGAGTAAGTCATGATTCAGAATATCTGCTACAACACAGACGGGTAAGTCATGATCTAATGTATGTGACAACACAGGCGGGTAACTCATGATACATATAGCATATGTGACAACAGACGGGTAAATCATGATACATAGAATATATGTGACAACACAAACGGGTAAGTTATGATACATAATGTATATGTGACAACACAAACTATGTCACATCACAGACGGGTAAGTGTTGTAACTCAGAATACCTTTGGAAACATCAAAAATGGGTAAATCGTGTTAGAGTTCCTTACAATAATATGTCCATAGATGAAACAGAAATGATCAAATATCTGTCATCAACCACTAGGACATAATACAACCATTGAATAGGTTCATGACTTGGGACAAGTACATGAGCATATGGTAGGATAATTTCTCTCTGATTATTCTCGTTGAACAAAACTCATACCGTATAATAAATACAGTTTATCGTCTGTCAACATAACCGTTGGTAATGACTGTCAACCAATCGTCCAATAATCTAACTAGATGTATAGCCGTAGTTCTGTGGCATGGACACAATGACCAGGGGTTAAAAAGAACGTTCGAGAACATTGTCCAAAAGCATTATCAATCATTATGACAATTGGCAGACGTCGTAAAACTTGTAGTTGAAGAACAGTATGGGGTATTTTTTTTTTTTTTTTTTTTTTTTTTTTAGTGATGTATACTGTTTATGTTGTCCCAATTTAAGTCCACCAAATGCCTCTGTGATCTTAAACTTTGACATATTATTCCTAAAACCTATAGGAGTCTATAGGAAATGCCTGTACCAAGTCAGGAATATGACAGTTGTTTTCCATTCGTTTGATGTGTTTGAGCTTTTGATTTTGCCATTTGATAAATGACTTTCCGTTTTGAATTTTCCATGGAGTTCGGTATTTTTGTTATTTTACTTTTTTCTTGCCATCATATCATATCATATATAATATTTAAGAGTCCTGCAGCAGTTAAGATTTCTGTCACCCAGATGAGACCTGTTTCGTATTTTCCTTGAATTTCTTACAAACGTATAGTTGTTTACATCCTTTTGACTTTGGTAGACAGATGTGGTTGTCTCATTGACATTGATAACAAATGACTTTGGTGGACAGATGTGGTTGTCTCATTGACATTGATAACAAATCACCTTTTTTAATATTAAAGAGTTAAATTTTAGTACTGAGACCCATAAATTAGTTATTCCATTATCAACAGGGTATAATAATGTTGCAGGATGTATACAAAAGTTCATTGATGTAAATATTTGTGTCCTTCGTCGTTTGTTGTTGCCATGGTTTTGACTGTTTTTCTTGACTAATCTTTTTGATATGTTGGCATTCAGCTTGTCTCAGCTATGACACCATTTATACTGTTAATTGGAAACTTTAGGGTACAGAATTATCACAGCTTTGTCAAGTTATCTTCAATGGATCCTAGCACAAGGCCTCTTAATCGTCTTTGGTCTAAGGACTTCGTGTGTAGTGTACGATAACATTTTTGTCTAAACATTCTCTGGCTTTGAAGCTAGTTTAATGTAATAAGTTGATTAAAAAAAGGGTCATCACATAATAGATGAGTATTCAAAGTTAAAACATTTGCAAGTGTTTATGCCATGGGATAGTCCACAAAATGTTTTTTCAAAACTCTAGTTAACAAAACCATTTTATCCCATAAAAATTTTGCTGATGCTTTCAAATCTTAAAAAAAAACAACAAAATAACTACTATACCTAAACACTTACTGATCTTATTCTAAAAGGTTAGGAATTCAACACTATAATTCGACCTTGAATATTGTTTTTATTGGTATTAATATTGATTTAGTTATTAGAAAATTAAAATCATACTAAATATTTTTTTTATATACATATGCACATTCATGACTCTACAATCTGTCGATACCTGTATCTTGGCATTGCACAAGGTCATGATTTTCTCTGACTGTTAATGACGTCTTTACACTAAATCCATTGTATGTTGTATGTGTACTGATTGATATTTTAGTCTTGGATGCATGATTTTTTTTTTTATTAATTGTTATTGGCTTTGAACTAGCTGCCAGTAACTGCGAGTACTCTCAGATCTGTACTTAGTGTCTTTTTGTTGTGTGGCTGTATAAGTACCCTGCCACGTCCACTCTGTTTTTGTTAGATGTATTTCTGCTTTGTATCCATCTTATGAGTATTGCCCTTTTCAACTGATTTTTCTAGTTTATTCTTATGTTGCACTGTTACACCACTGTCCCAGGTTAGGGGAGGGCTGGCGCCTTCAAACTAGTTTAACACCGCCATTTTCTGCATGTGCCTGTCCCAAGTCAGGAGCCTGTAATTCGGTTGTCGTTTGTTGCTGTATATCATATTTGTTTTTGTTCATTATTTTGAACATAATTAAGGCCGTTAGTTTTCTCGTTTAAATTGTTTTACATCTGTCATTTCGGGGCCTTTTATAGCTGAATATGCGGTATGGGTTTTACTCATTGTTGAAGGCCGTACGCTGACCTATAGTTGTTAATTTCTGTGTCATTTGGTCTCTTGAGTTGTCTCATTTGCAATCATACCACATCTTCTTTTTATAAGACAACCAAATCGCATCCTCATTTGTCTTTTGTTTTATAATTTGTGTTTTATGCATGTAACATATTAGGAATTTTAATTTAATATTTAATTCAAACTATATTAATTTTCCCACTTAACCCGATTCAAATGGTATTAAAGTCGTATTATTTTCAGATTTCTCATGTAAGGGTACAGTTATCATAGACATCAAACATTTCTTACCAAACTATTTATACCAACTATATATGTATAAAAGCTTAAATAAGCTCATCATAGATACCAGGATTAAAATTGTGTACACCAGACGTGCATTTCGTCCATAAAAGGCTCACCAGTGACACTCGAAGCAAAAAAGTTAAAAAGGCCAAATAAAGTAATTTATAGGGGTCCGACTCCGTACACACACTATCATATGAAGGGATCCGACCACATACATGCGTCTGTGTCTCAGAAATATATACAGGGATCCGATCCCGTACATACGTCTACGAGCAGACAATATAGAGATTCGATCCCGTACATTGTATGTGAACTCCAATTTATCGGGACTCAATCCCGTACAAGTAGACGTCTCCTAATTCTGTAGAAAAGAAACAATGGGATTATGAACGTTATCGTCACACACTTTGGCATGAGATGTTTTGTTTTGGTTTTGTTCGTAAATAAACTCATCATAGATACCAGGATTGAAATTTTATATTTGCGCCAGACGCGCGTTTCGTCTACAAAAGACTCATCAGTGACGCTCGAATAAAAAAATGTTAAAAAGGTCAAATAAAGTAAATTTCAGTGACACATGGCATGCTACCAGAAACAAACATAAAATCTGTCAGACAGATCAATAAGAATACTAGTTCAATGATGACTTTTAATGTCAGAGTCGTGCTTGATAAACATTACATGACATGTTTATAGAAGTAACATACTACCAACAAAAAGAAATAAACGACGTAACAATTTAACAGTGCTACATAATAAAAGAATTAACAAGCCAACAACAAAAACAACAAATCAACCACATTGATCAACAAAGTGTGCATCTTTTACCATGTTTGTAAATAGTTAATAGTGGAGATTCAAGACTCTCCATTTCACTGAAGTTAATATTTGGTTTGAGACTGAACTTTCTATTCTCGTTGGGGGAATCGTCGAGTTCAGAAGTAGATTTAGTGGAACGATACACGTCACATTCTGACATTCGGACATTCGAAGCACTGTTGTACTTTTTAAATATTCTCTTTGGTGTTCCTTGTCTCCGTTTGACTTTGGTAATGTTTTTCACGTTGGTTAATTTTGTTGGTAATTGAGTGTTTGACTTAATCTGTTTACACGGAGTGGCATCTAAATTTTCACTGTCCAAGTCAGTAGAGGCGAATACACGTTTTGCTTTTTTCTGTAATTCTTCGAACCTTTTACGAATTTCGGCATCTTTTTGTTTCAGCAACTGTGTCTTTCTCTTAATCCTAGCCATCTGACTGCTCCATACGATCATATTAGCTGTCACATCAGACTTACTCCGATTCGGTGTAGCGCTCCCCACTTTATTGAAACTCAACAAATGTGTTTCCGTAACATTCCGGTTCAAAGTTTTTGAAGTATTCCTAGTTTGAAGATATTGGTTATCTGAGTATGAATCTTTAACTGCATCATGCAAAACATTATAATTATCCGGCGTCACACTATTATTCAGTGTCAGACTCGTATCTGATATTTGTCGCCGTTTCAAAAGTTTCTGTTTACATTCTTTCTGATGTAAATTCTTCAACAAGGTTCTTCTCAAATAGCCAGGTGGCAAGGATTTTCTTGTTACTGCAAATTTCATCATTTTGAACAAATTCTGTGTGATATCACTACTAAAATGTTATAGTTTTACAAAATCGTGAATTTTTAAGGAGCTTCAAATCTGTCGGTTCTTTTGAACTTCTCCTAGTCCACGCAGTTCACGTTGATTGAACGAAACCATACCTGGCTTGTGTTGTCTAATTAATTCATTAATCAAAGTCAATCCAATTATCAACACAATTAGCATATTTATAAACAGATGTCTAAATTAAACCCCGTATCGAGTTTAATCTGTTATTTATAAATTCAATTAAGTGTTAATTTGATGCGAATGAGAAAAACAGTTTGACATATTTTGAAAATTAATTTCATGTTTCGACAAGTAATCTTTTAAACATAAAAACAAATGGAATATAATTTTTATTTGAACCTTTAGGTTGATATTAAAACGACAGTGTGATTTACCGAAATGGAATATGTGTGTTTCAAAATTGAATCCTTTCTATAGAGAGAACTGCTAAAACTATCTTTTAAGATGCGCTATGTGTATAATGTAACAATTTTATATTTGTTTTCATTACTATTTATAAAACCTCAAAATTCTATAATAAGAAAGTATTCTCTTTTATTTGATGTAATAATGTTGTTTGGATGAATGTCACCTTTAAAATGAACACTCTGTCTCGCTGTATTTTGGAATTTGGGAAATCAATTTAGATAGTTTATCATCATTGTTAAATGATTTAAGGTATACATATGGTATGATTTGATTTTTTTTCCCATTCTGTATAATATAGTAATTACTGTTACCATATTAACCTACACTTTTCAAATAGAAAACAAATTAATATGAAAAAAAAATAAGCAGATGTGGTGTGATTGCAAATGAGAAAATTATTCACCAAAGTTCAAACGAAGTGGATGTAAGCAATTATTGACAACCGTACGACCTTAAACATCGAGTAAAACCCATACTGCATAGTCGGCTATAAAAGGCCCGACATGAAAGATATTAAATAATTCAACTGAGAAAACTAACGGCCTAATTTATAACAAAACAATTAGAAAAATAAATATGACAGACATGAACCAACGACAACCACTGAACTACAGGATCCTGACTTGGGAAAGGCACATAAAGAATGTGGCGAGGTTAAACATGTTTGAAGGCGCCAACCCTCCCCTAACATGAGACAGTGGTGTAACAGTACAACATATGAACAAACTATAAAAATCAGTTGAAAAGACCCAACTCATCAGACCGATACAAAGCAGAAAAATACCATACAAAAACAGAAATCCCTCCTAACAAAATAGGCACAAAGTACAGATCTCAGAGAAACCACAGTTACTGTCAGCTAGTTCAAAGCCAATAACAAATAGTAAATAAAACCATGTATTTAAGACTTAAATATCAATCAGTACACAACAATGGATTAAGTGTAAAGACGTCATTAACCGTCAGAGAAAAACATGACCTTATACAATGCCAAAATATAGGTATAGACAGATTGTAGTACCGTGAATGTGCATATGTGCATAACAATAATATTTAGTGTGGTTTTAATTTACTGATAAAAAAAAAATCAATATATATATACCAATAAAAACAATGCTCAAAGATCTAATTACAGTGTTGAATCGGTAACCTTTCAGAATAAGTATATTTGAAGGATTGATAGGTTTACCCGGATTGTATCTAAATTTCCGGGCTCGGTAAACAACATCATTGTAAAAACTAGGACGTTCTATTCCTACAAAACAAAAATGGAAAATATGTGAATTGAAAAGAACGTTATAACGTAATGTGATGTTTGCTACATTTGTGTCACTAAGTTACTAAATGTGCGAATTGGAATGAATGTGTTTAACCTAACGTTATTTTAGCCACATCTGATAAGTTTTCTTCAGGTACAAGTTCTGTTCTCCTCGTCCAACTAAATTGTAGATTCTTGCACCCTTTAAGCCGACATATGACATGGGTAAGACTCCTACTCGAACAACTAAAATGTTGATTGTTGTATCGTTCACATGTCTAATATCCGTACAAAATCCCTTGTGTTGACTCTTCTATATACCGATTATTTCTTCATGTATTTCTTAATATGTCAATTGAATTTAACGTGTGCACGTAATGTAATGGTTGCTGCATGTGTGAGACTAAGTTTCTAGATATGTGAATCTCTAAATCTTTACTAAAAGTGTGAATTGATATGAACGTGTGCAAGTAATGTAATGGTGTCTGCATTCGTGTGACTAAGTTGCTAAATATGTAATTGAAATGAACGTGTCCGCGTAATGGTGGCCGCATGTGTGTTACTAAGTTGTTAATATGTGAACTGATATGAGTACGTAACATTATGGTGGCCGAATGTGTGTGACTAAGTTGTTAAATATGTGAATTGATATGAGTTCGTAACGTTATGGTGGCCGTGTGTGTGTGACTAAGTTGTTAAATACGAATACAAATACTAGTACTTTATTAAACCTATCATCGGCCCATAAAGGGCATGTTAAATATAATGATTACAAAGAGACATAAGTAAACTAAAGAAATAATAACGATAATGCTTATGATAATATGAAGTTATAACTATAACAGTTGTTGAGGTAACGGAACTCGTTTTCTTGCTAGTACCTACAAAACAAAAATGGGAAATATGTGAACGTAATAACATAACGTTATGTTTGCCATATTTATGTGAATAAGTTACTAAACGCGTAAATTGAAATGAATGTGTGTACGTAACGAAATGTTCTCTCAAATTTTACAAAATACATGATCCGATATGAACATGTGTACGTAACGTAATGTTTGCCACATGATTGTTTGTGACTTTTATCCAATGAATAATTTTTGATCCAGTTGTGCCTGGCAGAGTCGCAGCAGAAATGAAAAGACTCCAGCGTGTATATATAAGGACAGTGTCGGGTATGTACTAGACGGCGACGTCACTATAGGGGCAAATACATGGACAGCAAAGCTGAAGAAGACGGGGATAGATACAGTGTATGGTATGGATGTATTCAACAATATCAACGTACAAGTGGAAATGTTTAACGAAAATGCTCTCAGGATATATGTATGTGTTACTATTATTCCGGCTAAAATTGTGATTTAACGCCTTATCTTGATAAACTTTGTAACTTGTATGTATATTTGAATGAAAGAAGGTTTAACGTACAACCCGTATTTCTTATTATACACATTTATAGCTCAAGTATGTATTATATTGCGCGATGGATTCAACAGGAGTTCGAGAATAACTTTCTTTGATGTACATCTATTTTTATGTATACAAATTGAAACGGCGATTTACCAATAAGAAATTCTATAAAAAGATGACTTTTGACTTGCATGGGTAGGAGAATTCAGCCTTTTGGTGTTGTAGTCTCTGCCCTTGGCAATAGATAATACTATCAGAACTCGCCGCATGTAAATTTTACCACATTTTTATGCCCCCGCTGTAGGCAACGGGGGGCATTAAGTGTTACCCTTGACCGTCCGTCTTTCCGTCCTACCGTCCTTCTGTCCGTCTTTCCGTCCGTCCCATTTTCGTTTCCGCACTCTTAACCTAAGTTTTTCTCAACCAAATGTTATGAAACTCATGCACAATGCTAAAAATTAAACTTGCAGACAGAGTTCGAATTTAGGCAGTGAATCACTTACCGTTTAAGAGTTATGCTTGGAAAATTGCATTTTTTTTTCCTTTCCGCACCCTTACTTTGGTTTGCCTCATTCAAATTTTATGGAACTCATACACAATACTAAGAACCACAACACGCAGACAGAGTTTAAATTTTGGCAGTATGTCACGATCCGTTCTAGAGTTATGCCTATTTATAACTTGGAAAATTGCAAATTTTTCAGTTTCTGCACTCTACCTAAGTTTGTCTCATCCAAATTTTATGAAACTCATATACAATGCTAAGAACCACAACACATAGACAGAGTTCGAATTTGGGCAGAGAGTCATTTAATGTTGTAGAGTAATGCTCCTTTTTAACTTGGAAAATAGCAAAGCTTAAGCGTGGGCATTCGTGTCTTCAGACACATTCTTCTTTTATTTATAAAAGTCTATGTTTCAATACGTCAGTGAAACAGCAACACGACGACACAAACAATAAAATACACATAGAGGTCAACAGACGACAGTTTATATTATGCTTTATTAAAAAATATGATAAAGAGTATAGGTTACTTTTTTAAAGCTACAAGTTGTGCAAAAAATATTTTGCATTTGTAAAACCAGTAATTATGACAAAACATACAATTTTCATTATTTAAAAGACAAGTCTTGCAAATAAGTTGTGTTTCCTTCCCAAAATTTGCATATTCATTAAAGCCTGTTTTTTGATAGTACTATCCAAGATGTCTGGATTGCCGTCCCCTTTCTACTCATTTTTTCACGGATGGAAAATTCATACGTTAAAAAGCAAAACTAATTAATCCCTTAAAATATCAGGCGCATTTGTTCATTAAAAGTATAAGTGAAACATCTTTATAAACAAGCCCATTAACCCAAAAAGAAAAAAATGAATGACTTTGTCTAAAATTTACTGCGTAATAAAACTTTATTATCATATAAAGCTAGTTGTTAAATATTACTTTAAAGTTTTCATATTAAACTCCTGCAAGTGGAATATATGTTTTTAAGATGTACCCAGAGAAGTATATAAATGCTTGGGAAATGCCAGATGAAGCCCTGGCAATGGACATTCCAAGAAAACCCTCCATAGACAAGTTATACAACGTTTCATTTACTACAGAACCAGTATTCGGTGTTGTCGTCGAGAGAATTACAAATTCTACAGTAAAAACAAAAATGTGAGTTCTTAAAACAAAAACTTGACATTTCACCAAGGAAAAACGCCAATTCATTTAACAAGAAACGCACAATTGTGAAAACTGTGAAGGTGATAAACAAAAAACAGAGACTATCAAAGACCTGCAATTTATACAACAAAAACAGAACTATCAAAGAACAGCAGTCTATACAACAAAAACAGAGACTATCAAAGACCTGCAATTTATACAACAAAAACAGAACTATCAAAGAACAGCAGTCTATACAACAAAAACAGAGACTATCAAAGACCTGCAATCTATACAACAAAAACAGAGACTATCATAGACCTGCAATCTATACAACAAAAACAGAGACTATCAAAGACCTCATACAACAAAACAAAGACTATCAAACCTGCTATAATCAAAACAGAGACTATACAATCTATACAACAAAACAGAGACTATCAAAGACCTGAAATCTATACAACAAAACAAAACTTTCAAAGACCTGCAATCTATACAACAAAACAGAGACTATCAAAGACCTGCAATCTATACAACAAAACAGAGACTTTCAAAGACCTGATAACTATACAACAAAACAGAGACTAGCAAAGACCTGCAATTTATACAACAAAACAGAGACTATCAAAGGCCTGCAATCTATACAACAAAACAGAGACTATCAAAGACCTGTAATCTATACAACAAAAACAGAGACTATCAAAGACCTGCAATCTATACAACAAAAACAGAGACTTTCAAAGACCTGCAATTTATACAACAAAAACAGAGACTATCAAAGACCTGCAATTTATACAACAAAAACAGAGACTATCAAAGGCCTGTTATCTATACAACAAAACAGAGACTATCAAAGACCTGCAATCTATACAAAAAAAAACAGAGACTATCAAAGACCTGCAATCTATACTTTGAAAGACCTGCAATTTATACAAAAAAAACAGAGACTATCAAAGACCTGCAATCTATACAAAAAAAAACAGAGACTATCAAAGACCTGCAATCTATACAACAAAAACAGAGATTTTCAAAGACCTGTAATTTATACAACAAAAACAGAGACTATCAAAGGCCTGCAATCTATACAACAGAACAGAGACTATCAAAGACCTGCAATCTATACAACAAAAACTGAGACTATCAAAGACCTGCAATCTATACAACAAAAACAGAGACTATCAAAGACCTGCAATCTATACAACAAAACAGAGACTATAAAAGACCTGTAATCTATACAACAAAAACAGAATCTATCAAAGACACGCAATATATACAACAAAACAGAAACTATCAAAGACCTGCAATCTATACAACAAAAACAGAGACTATCAAAGACCTGCAATCTATACAACAAAAACAGAGACTATCAAAGACATGCAATCTATACAACAACAAAAAAGAGACGATCAAAGACCTGCAATCTAAACAACAAAAAACAAACTCTTTAACTGACTTTAACCAGTTTAAGCAAAGTACTGGTATGATCGACAAGGAATAAAAATAATAATATTGTGTCTGCATTTAACGCAAAAATACCTTAAACTATGAGATGCTTCAATTGAAGCCAAAACTGTAAAATGTGCATTTTAAAACTTCAAATTTCTTTTTTTATTGTTACATACGAAACGACAGTAAAATGTCTTTACAAATCTCTAATTTGATATTTTCCGTTTTAATAAATTACACAATTGTTTTTATTCTTCTGTATGTACATATTGATATCAAAATCAACATTTGATTGGTTGAGACTATCTTACGTGACATTGAACAAACTTTATATTCCCCTGAACATAGGGACTACCTGGTGCGACGTTACGTCCGGTTAATGTACATCACGTGTTGCACTTTAGTTTTCTGAACAGCGATAGTATAGTCATTTTCGTGTTCAATATTTCTTCAAAACAAAACAGAGAATAACTTGAACTTCATTTCCCTTAGCTTCGAGATAGATATGAAGATTTGTTTACCCTCGAAAAGTTATATAAGCTCCTTGGCATTACTTGGCGATGCCCCCGGGAAATATGATTTTCTTGGATGAAACAAATCTTCATATCTCCCTCAGACACGTGAAATAAATGTATAATGTTAACTAACAGTTAAAATATCGTAAAGAGCGGGAGATTGGTAGTTATATGTAAGTGGAAAGTTCACTATATGAAAATTGATTTTATCTCATTAGTTGAATCTGTCGCTAAAAAGACATGCACTTTTCTTGTGCGATTTTTGTTTGCCGTCACTGGAAATCGAACGCCTCCATAAAGTATGTTGTTAAAGTGTGACTGATTCATAAAACTAAAACACATCGTCGAATCCTCTCAATTTTCAGCTGAATCCGCCACAAAAAAAAACTGTCTCGTATTAGATTTTAAACATTCTTTACTACAGAATAGACACGACAGTTACAGGTACAATATTTTCCCGCCAATTCATGCAGTTGACCACCAGATTGTCGTCAGGACATGTTTATGGTTTTGGAGAACACAATCACAGAAGATTTAAACATGATATGGACTGGAAAACATGGCCGATTTTTACAAGAGATGTAGCACCTGTGGTAACTTTAATAACTTATCCACATAACAATGAAAACCGCGCTGAAGTACGTTCATTATTCATTTTCATTATTCAAAATTCAATAATGAATAATGAAATAGTTCACTATTCACTATTCAATGTTAAGTGATGAATAATGAATAATGAAATAGTTTATGTTTCATTATTCAAGTTGAAGCGGTGAATAGTGAAATAAAAATAAAAATTGAGGCTGTGACACTATAGCTATATCCCGTATTTCTAAATTAGTCTTTTGGTGTTATCTAACAAATATTCAAATTGATATCAGAAAAATAAATAAAACTCTAGCTCTTTAAATTTTAATTTGATTTATTTATCTGGTTCCTAGTTTCGGAGGATAAACTAGTGGGTTTTCCTAACTATTTTTAACAGAAATTCCTTGGTTCAATGTATGGACGACCTGAATACCAAAACATATATATATAAATTAAAATACTCTACGTCGTCTTTTTTTATTTTCACTGGATCTTTGCTATTCTTCATCCTCTAATTATAGATATAACAAGTCTATTGTTCATCAATGACCATTAGAGCCAATAGCCAATTTTGAATAATGAAATGGATATTTTGAATAATGGAATGGACTGCTGCGACCCTTTAGCCCCTAATTATAGATATACCTTATACCTCATTCGAAAGCTTATCAATAGAGGAACAAAAGGTATATAGTCAATATGTTCCGCAACGCATATTAGAGGAGTAACGAAGGACCTAAATATCGAAATACGCGTGAACATTAAGAAATAGCTTATTTTGAATAATGGAATGGACTGCTACAACCCGTCAGCCCCTAATCAAGGAAAAAATTATACACCAAATTAAAGCTTATTGATAGAGGAATAAACTGAGTATAAACGACATGTGCCGCAATAACCATTAGAGGGGTTACGGAGGACCTAAATGCCAAAATACGCGTGAAAATTAAGAAATAGCCAATTTTGAATAATGAAATGGATATTTTGAATAATGGAATGGACTGCTGCGACCCTTTAGCCCTAATTATAGATATACCTTATACCTCATTCGAAAGCTTATCAATAGAGGAACAAAAGGTATATAGTCAATATGTTCCGCAACGCATATTAGAGGAGTAACGAAGGACCTAAATATCGAAATACGCGTGAACATTAAGAAATAGCTTATTTTGAATAATGGAATGGACTGCTACAACCCGTCAGCCCCTAATCAAGGAAAAAATTATACACCAAATTAAAGCTTATTGATAGAGGAATAAACTGAGTATAAACGACATGTGCCGCAATAACCATTAGAGGGGTTACGGAGGACCTAAATGCCAAAATACGCGTGAAAATTAAGAAATAGCCAATTTTGAATAATGAAATGGATATTTTGAATAATGGAATGGACTGCTGCGACCCTTTAGCCCCTAATTATAGATATACCTTATACCTCATTCGAAAGCTTATCAATAGAGGAACAAAAGGTATATAGTCAATATGTTCCGCAACGCATATTAGAGGAGTAACGAAGGACCTAAATATCGAAATACGCGTGAACATTAAGAAATAGCTTATTTTGAATAATGGAATGGACTGCTGCGACCCTTTAGCCCCTAATTATAGATATACCTTATACCTCATTCGAAAGCTTATCAATAGAGGAACAAAAGGTATATAGTCAATATGTTCCGCAACGCATATTAGAGGAGTAACGAAGGACCTAAATATCGAAATACGCGTGAACATTAAGAAATAGCTTATTTTGAATAATGGAATGGACTGCTACAACCCGTCAGCCCCTAATCAAGGAAAAAATTATACACCAAATTAAAGCTTATTGATAGAGGAATAAACTGAGTATAAACGACATGTGCCGCAATAACCATTAGAGGGGTTACGGAGGACCTAAATGCCAAAATACGCGTGAAAATTAAGAAATAGCCAATTTTGAATAATGAAATGGATATTTTGAATAATGGAATGGACTGCTGCGACCCTTTAGCCCCTAATTATAGATATACCTTATACCTCATTCGAAAGCTTATCAATAGAGGAACAAAGGTATATAGTCAATATGTTCCGCAACGCATATTAGAGGAGTAACGAAGGACCTAAATATCGAAATACGCGTGAACATTAAGAAATAGCTTATTTTGAATAATGGAATGGACTGCTACAACCCGTCAGCCCCTAATCAAGGAAAAAATTATACACCAAATTAAAGCTTATTGATAGAGGAATAAACTGAGTATAAACGACATGTGCCGCAATAACCATTAGAGGGGTTACGGAGGACCTAAATGCCAAAATACGCGTGAAAATTAAGAAATAGCCAATTTTGAATAATGAAATGGATATTTTGAATAATGGAATGGACTGCTGCGACCCTTTAGCCCTAATTATAGATATACCTTATACCTCATTCGAAAGCTTATCAATAGAGGAACAAAAGGTATATAGTCAATATGTTCCGCAACGCATATTAGAGGAGTAACGAAGGACCTAAATATCGAAATACGCGTGAACATTAAGAAATAGCTTATTTTGAATAATGGAATGGACTGCTACAACCCGTCAGCCCCTAATCAAGGAAAAAATTATACACCAAATTAAAGCTTATTGATAGAGGAATAAACTGAGTATAAACGACATGTGCCGCAATAACCATTAGAGGGGTTACGGAGGACCTAAATGCCAAAATACGCGTGAAAATTAAGAAATAGCCAATTTTGAATAATGAAATGGATATTTTGAATAATGGAATGGACTGCTGCGACCCTTTAGCCCCTAATTATAGATATACCTTATACCTCATTCGAAAGCTTATCAATAGAGGAACAAAAGGTATATAGTCAATATGTTCCGCAACGCATATTAGAGGAGTAACGAAGGACCTAAATATCGAAATACGCGTGAACATTAAGAAATAGCTTATTTTGAATAATGGAATGGACTGCTGCGACCCTTTAGCCCCTAATTATAGATATACCTTATACCTCATTCGAAAGCTTATCAATAGAGGAACAAAAGGTATATAGTCAATATGTTCCGCAACGCATATTAGAGGAGTAACGAAGGACCTAAATATCGAAATACGCGTGAACATTAAGAAATAGCTTATTTTGAATAATGGAATGGACTGCTACAACCCGTCAGCCCCTAATCAAGGAAAAAATTATACACCAAATTAAAGCTTATTGATAGAGGAATAAACTGAGTATAAACGACATGTGCCGCAATAACCATTAGAGGGGTTACGGAGGACCTAAATGCCAAAATACGCGTGAAAATTAAGAAATAGCCAATTTTGAATAATGAAATGGATATTTTGAATAATGGAATGGACTGCTGCGACCCTTTAGCCCCTAATTATAGATATACCTTATACCTCATTCGAAAGCTTATCAATAGAGGAACAAAAGGTATATAGTCAATATGTTCCGCAACGCATATTAGAGGAGTAACGAAGGACCTAAATATCGAAATACGCGTGAACATTAAGAAATAGCTTATTTTGAATAATGGAATGGACTGCTACAACCCGTCAGCCCCTAATCAAGGAAAAAATTATACACCAAATTAAAGCTTATTGATAGAGGAATAAACTGAGTATAAACGACATGTGCCGCAATAACCATTAGAGGGGTTACGGAGGACCTAAATGCCAAAATACGCGTGAAAATTAAGAAATAGCCAATTTTGAATAATGAAATGGATATTTTGAATAATGGAATGGACTGCTGCGACCCTTTAGCCCCTAATTATAGATATACCTTATACCTCATTCGAAAGCTTATCAATAGAGGAACAAAAGGTATATAGTCAATATGTTCCGCAACGCATATTAGAGGAGTAACGAAGGACCTAAATATCGAAATACGCGTGAACATTAAGAAATAGCTTATTTTGAATAATGGAATGGACTGCTACAACCCGTCAGCCCCTAATCAAGGAAAAAATTATACACCAAATTAAAGCTTATTGATAGAGGAATAAACTGAGTATAAACGACATGTGCCGCAATAACCATTAGAGGGGTTACGGAGGACTTAAATGCCAAAATACGCGTGAAAATTAAGAAATAGCCAATTTTGAATAATGAAATGGATATTTTGAATAATGGAATGGACTGCTGCGACTCTTTAGCCCCTAATTATAGATATACCTTATACCTCATTCGAAAGCTTATCAATAGAGGAACAAAAGGTATATAGTCAATATGTTCCGCAACGCATATTAGAGGAGTAACGAAGGACCTAAATATCGAAATACGCGTGAACATTAAGAAATAGCTTATTTTGAATAATGGAATGGACTGCTACAACCCGTCAGCCCCTAATCAAGGAAAAAATTATACACCAAATTAAAGCTTATTGATAGAGGAATAAACTGAGTATAAACGACATGTGCCGCAATAACCATTAGAGGGGTTACGGAGGACTTAAATGCCAAAATACGCGTGAAAATTAAGAAATAGCCAATTTTGAATAATGAAATGGATATTTTGAATAATGGAATGGACTGTTGCGACCCTTTAGCCCCTAATTATAGATATACCTTATACCTCATTCGAAAGCTTATCAATAGAGGAACAAAAGGTATATAGTCAATATGTTCCGCAACGCATATTAGAGGAGTAACGAAGGACCTAAATATCGAAATACGCGTGAACATTAAGAAATAGCTTATTTTGAATAATGGAATGGACTGCTACAACCCGTCAGCCCCTAATCAAGGAAAAAATTATACACCAAATTAAAGCTTATTGATAGAGGAATAAACTGAGTATAAACGACATGTGCCGCAATAACCATTAGAGGGGTTACGGAGGACCTAAATGCCAAAATACGCGTGAAAATTAAGAAATAGCCAATTTTGAATAATGAAATGGATATTTTGAATAATGGAATGGACTGCTGCGACCCTTTAGCCCCTAATTATAGATATACCTTATACCTCATTCGAAAGCTTATCAATAGAGGAACAAAAGGTATATAGTCAATATGTTCCGCAACGCATATTAGAGGAGTAACGAAGGACCTAAATATCGAAATACGCGTGAACATTAAGAAATAGCTTATTTTGAATAATGGAATGGACTGCTGCAACCCGTCAGCCCTTAATCAAGGAAAAATTTATACACGAAATTAAAGCTTATTGATAGAGGAATAAACTGAGTATAAACGATATGTGCCGCAATAACCATTAGAGGGGTTACGGAGGACCTAAATGCCAAAATACGCGTGAAAATTAAGAAATAGCCAATTTTGAATAATTAAATGGATATTTTGAATAATGGAATGGACTGCTGCGACCCTTTTGCCCCTAATTATAGATATACCTTATACCTTATTCGAAAGCTGATCGACAGAGGAACAAAATGGTTATAATCAATATGTGCCGCAATGCCCATTAGAGGGGTTACGGAGGACCTATTCCTACAGTTACTGAGAGCTAGTTCAAAGCCAATTACCATTAATAAATAAATCATGTTATCCAAAACTAAAATATCAATCATTCATCCAACAGATTTAGTGTAAAGACGTCATAAAAAGTCTGAGAAATGCATGTATACATTATTGTTTAGGGGCCAGCTGAAGTGCGCCTTTGGGTGCGGGATGTTCTCGCGGTGTTAAAGACCTAGTGGTGGCCTTGAACGGTTTCTGCTCTTTGGACGGGTTGTTGTCTCTTTGACGCATTCCCCTTTTCCATTCTCAATTCTATGACCTTGTGCAATACCCAAATATAAGTTAACAGTATCGACTGGATGTAGGATCATATACAGCAATATACATTCATTTATGTTTTACTTTTTCAAAAACAAAATTAATGTTAATACCAATAAAAACAATATTTAGACATTTTCCTACTACGGTAAATTGATAACGTTTAAGAATGAAATTATTCAACGGTCAATTAGTTTACATGGATCGTATTTAAATTTACGGGCTGTATAAACAACATCGCCGTAAAAAATAGAATGTGATATTCCGCTTTAGATAAGAACTCTACAGGTACAGCCAAACTAAATATTTGTATCTATAATGAAAGAATTTGGTAATTTAAAGATTATATTCTTTTTTTTTTCTTCTTTTCTTTTTTGGTGAAGAAATCCCTGACTTAATAATTTATCATTGTACATAAATTGTGTTCATTGAAATCTAAAACGCGACTATAGACACGGGCATAGCGAACACGTTGTGACATATACACACCGTAAAAAGGGGCGGAAAGAACACCACCGTGCTAAAGGCGAAAATAAACAATCGGGAAAGGAAAATTGTCACTTTTGTCGAAATTTTTTATATAGAGAAACTGAAATATCCAAATCTAGAAAGGAAAAGTATTGCTGTCTGTATTGGATTTATTTCAATTTATTTCTTTTGGGTAAATTCCGGCAGTAAGATTAGAAAATTTTGATTATTTTAAAAAGCAAAAATATATTCATGGGTTTTAGATCTATAAAATAAATGTTATCTAGACAGAGTTTGACAAGTCTGCTATTAAAGGGTGTAATTGGTAACCATCGGAATTCCTACAACGTGTCGATAAACTGTATTGTCGAAACGTACATTATTATATGTTGTCAAGAAGAAAACTAAATTTAAAGCTTTAATTATCTCATCACAGTTCCAGTATGTATATATAATAGAAAATAAAGGATATGGGTTATCCATTCATGACACAGCAAAAACAAGCACGCACAAAAAGCAAAGGAACAGCTCTTTTATTGCTGTTCTTCATCTCAAAGTCACAGTGAGGCATTCAACACTTAGCAACAACAAAAAATCTCGCAAGTTTAAGACGGCCCCTATCACCGGTTTTAACGGAATTCTTTGTAAAATAATTCGAGTAGACTTTGTAAGATGTTACACCACCAAACAAAGGATATGGGTTATCCATTCATGACACAAAATCAGTGCATGCAAAGCTAAAAAAACCACACACACAAAAAGCAAAGGAACAGCGATATTATTGCTGTTCTTCATTTCAAGGTCACAGTGAGGCATTCAAAACGGAGCAAAAAGAAAAAAAAACTCTCACCCCACTGCAAGTTTAAGACGGCCCCCTATCACCGGTTTGAGCGGAAAATAATTAGGATAGACTTTGTAAGATGTAACACCACCAAATCGGGCCCAGTAAAAAAAACATACTGGAAAGTAGCATATTTCTCGTTTTCATTAAAGAAGAAGGCTTCATATGAGTTTTAGCAAACAAATCTCTTCAACCAGATTTGTTAAAGGACCGTTTAAATAAATTAGAGAACATCTGTTTGATATAAAAAATTTAAAAAACTCCAATTACGATACCATTATATGTGATAGTGTAATGTATAGAGTAGAAAAATTATAACTGTCAACCGAATTGAACGGACCATCAAAAGCACTTAATGTATCCAAAACACCCAAATACTAGTAGTTAATGACACTTCAAAATAGTTTGTTCCATTTTTTCATATGCTTTATTATAAAAATTAATAACCAGTTTTTAAAGAAGTAAGGAAACTAGTTAAAACCGAGAAAGATTAGCAGTAGAACATTTACTAGAAGCCTGGAAGAAACAAAATATAAACGGATTTTGTGTAGTTTAGGATGTCAATACATAGTAGGGACTTTCAAATTTTCAGAGGAGAGCTTAAGATGACCGGTGGTAGTGACATGCAAAACACCCCTCGCACCACACGATAAGAAATGGACGTGAGTCGCGGCTTATCGGAGCCCCGTTAGGATTATTTGACTCTATGTAGAGCGCACGGCCTTAAATGTAGTTAAATGAGTAATTTCATTCTTAAGGACTTCCGTGTAGTATTTACGTCATACCACCACCACATTGGTGGCTGCTTTATAAAAATAAGGAGATGTGGTAAGATTGCATCTGAGACAATTATCCACCAAAGTTTAAATGAAGTGGATTTAAGCAATTATAGGCAACCGTACGGCCTTGAACAATGAGAAAACCCATACTGTATAGTCGGCTCTAAAATGCCTAGACAGGAAAAATGTAAAACAAATCAATTGAGAAAACCAACGGCCTGATTTATAACCAAACAATTTACGAAAAACATATGACATACATGAACCAACAACAACCAGTGAACTACAGGCTCCTGACTTGGGACAGGCACATATAGAACGGGTTAAACTAGTTTGTTGACGCATAACCATCCCCCTGGGACAGTGGTGTAACAATACAAACTAAAAAGCAGTTGAAAAGGGCTTAACTCATCAGATCGATACACATCATGCAGAAAACATCTAACGAAAAAACAAACCGGACGTGGAAGCGTATCTATACATCCCACAACAAAAAAAGACACTGAGTAAAGATCTGAGAGTACTCGCAGTTACTGACGGCTAGTTCAAAGCCAATAACAACTAATAAAAAAAAATGTATCGATCAGTACAAATCCATCATCCAATGGATTTAGCGTAAAGACATCATCAACAGTCAGAGAAATTCATGACCTTGTGCAATGCCAAAATATAGGTATCGATAGATAGTTGTCAGCCGGTATGAACACAAAACGCTTTTAGAGTACTTACATTTTGTCTTTAGTCCTAGAAATGGGTGTATAACTTACTTTTTTTTAATTTCTAAATTATTTTCAAAATGTGATATGCGGATATCAACAATATTCAGACATTCTGATAATGAAATAGGAATCAAGTGATTTTTTGTCAGATTTTTTTTTAACATCAATTTTTACAATACATGCAGGATGAAAGAGCATCTCTAATGACCTGATAACACACTTTCCAGTTTATTTTCGACGGTGGATAGTGGTCATTTTTCAGAAATTAAAGGTGGTTCTATGTTTTGAACGGTAAATGTCAATTCGAGAGAACAGTCTGTGGTGGCAGAAAGCTGTAATGATACGTTTACACTCATATTTTGGACTGAAAAACGATGTTGTATCACACTCGTTATAAATATTGTGCAATTTACTAATTGGCATTTGCATAATAATTGATGTTTACCTTTACTTTTACCAAAAAAATGAAGAAAAAAATCCAAAATAATATTTATCATTAATACAATGTCTTTCAAAACAAAAATCTATAAAACTTTCCTTTAATTAATTTTCAAAATATCTAATAATTAACAGTAAATTTCAAACTATATTTATTCATAATTGCTAAAATTAAAATTTGATGCTATATGTATTTTTAATTATGAATCTACTAACAATTTCTATTAATTGTGCTTTACAGCTCTGAATTGGGATTGGGATTGAAAATTGGACAAAGCATAGGTTTCTAACTCAGAATGAATGTTGACTTAAAAATAACTTGAAAATTTGAAATTGAACATTTCCTATTATGGTCCAATATCCAAAATATGTATACATGGTTAGATTCAGCATATGAAAGAACTCCAAGAATTCAATTTTTGATGAAATCAAACGAAGTTAAATATTTCACCCTTTGGACCTCAGTATGGACCAATTTGATAACGGGGCCCAAAATCTAAAATCTGAATGCACAGTTTGATTCAACATATCAAAGAACCCCATAAATTGAATTTTGTTGAAATCAAAAAAAGTTTAATTTTGGACCCCAATTTGAACTAACTTAAAAATTGGACCGAAAATAAAAACTAGAGGCTCTCAAGAGCCTTTGTCGCTCACCTGTATCTACTGTTGGTTTGGAAATCATGTAAAATAAGGCTAAAATCATAATTAATAGTAATAGATACCATAATAATGATTGGTTTGGTTTAATTTGGCTCAGTAGTTATATCAAAAGCAGGTCATCCCATTGAAGTCTTACAATAGTTACAGAAGATATTTGAAAACCAGGCCCAAAATAAAAAATCTGAATTACACAGTTAGATTCAGTATATCAAAGAATCCGAAGATTTCAATTTTCGCTGAAATCAAACTAAGTTAAATTTTGACCCTTTGAACCTCAATGTGGACCAATTTAAAAACGGGGCCCAAAATCCAAAATCTAAAACACGGTTATATTCAGCATATTAAAGAACCCCGACAATTCAAGACTTTGAATTAAACCCTATTGAATTTGGTCAAGAAATAAACAATTCATACAAAGTATTAGAAAAGTATTGTTTTTGCTCCTTTTGGTCCTTAATTTTAAAGCAATTCGGACAATAACCCCAAAGTCAATCCCAACCTTCCTTTCGAGGTATGAAACCTTGTGATAAAATTTCATAAATATCCATACACTTATACACAAGTAAGTGTCCTGAGACAAGAAACATTCTTCTTTTTGGCTCCTTTTTAGCCGCTATTTCCTAAACAGTAGGGATAATAACCCCTAAAACCAATCCCAGTCTTCCTTTTGTGGTATGGAACCTTTTGGTACAATTTCATAGAGATCCATATATTTCATCTGTACGGAAAATTTAAAGGTGAATTATCTGAGCATAGGTTTAATTTTGGACACTAAAATATTTGCATCAAACAAATGTAGCATGTAGATATATACATATATATGTAAAATGTACTTTATTTGTGTGTGTGCTTTAATTGTAGACTGTATTTATATGTTGTTCATTTCTAGTAATTAGTATACTTGTGTTTAAAAATGTAAATCTTCAGTATAATGGAGGAAATAAAGAGAATCAATCAATCAATCAATCAATCAATCTTATAATGAAGTAATTGTCTGGTAACCAAATGTCTTTGGACGATGGCAACGACGACGACGACGACACTGACAATGTAATATTAACATCACACAACCATCCATTCACCAAAACATAAACAAATCATTATTTTTTCAAGTTTCTATTCAAAGGCTATCAATAATATGAATATAAACTTATTTGGAGAGGGGGCCAACAATGCTCCTTATCGTACCTTGTCCTTTATACAGATGGTTGATGTCAGGAATAAATTTTGAGGTTTACAGGTCAAAAGTTATTGTAAGTTCAAATAATGAAGGATCGCAGACGTTTAATTCATTATTCAAAAATAAGTTATTTCTTAATTTTCACGCGTATTTTGGCATTTAGGTCCTCCGTAACCCCTCTAATGGGCATTGCGGCACATATTGATTATAACCATTTTGTTCCTCTGTCGATAAGCTTTCGAATGGTGTATAAGGTTTCTCTGTAATTAGAGGCTGTAGGTCGTAGCAGTCCATTCCATTATTCAAAATAAGCTATCTCTTATTGTTCACGCGTATTTTGACATTTAGGTCCTCCGAAACTCCTCTAATAGGCGTTGCGGGACATATTGACTATATACCTTTTGTTCATCTATTGATAAGCTTTTGAATAAGGTATAAGGTATATCTATAATTAGGGGCTAAAGGGTCGCAGCAGTCCATTCCATTATTCAAAATATCCATTTCATTATTCAAAATTGGCTATTTCTTAATTTTCACGCGTATTTTGGCATTTGGGTCCTCCGTAACCCCTCTAATGGTCATTGCGGCACATATCGTTTATACTCAGTTTATTCCTCTATCAATAAGCTTTAATTTGGTGTATAAATTTTTCCTTGATTAGGGGCTGACGGGTTGCAGTAGTCCATTCTATTATTCAAAATAAGCTATTTCTTAATGTTCACGCGTATTTCGATATTTTGGTCCTTCGTTACTCCTCTAATATGCGTTGCGGAACATATTGACTATATACCTTTGTTCCTCTATTGATAAGCTTTCGAATAAGGTATAAGGTATATCTATAATTAGGGCTAAAGGGTCGCAGCAGTCCATTATTCAAAATATCCATTTCATTATTCAAAATTGGCTATTTCTTAATTTTCACGCGTATTTTGGCATTTAGGTCCTCCGTAACCCCTCTAATGGTCATTGCGGCACATATCGTTTATACTCAGTTTATTCCTCTATCAATAAGCTTTAATTTGGTGTATAAATTTTTCCTTGATTAGGGGCTGACGGGTTGCAGCAGTCCATTCCATTATTCAAAATAAGCTATTTCTTAATGTTCACGCGTATTTCGATATTTAGGTCCTTCGTTACTCCTCTAATATGCGTTGCGGAACATATTGACTATATACCTTTTGTTCCTCTATTGATAAGCTTTCGAATAAGGTATAAGGTATATCTATAATTAGGGGCTAAAGGGTCGCAGCAGTCCATTCCATTATTCAAAATATCCATTTCATTATTCAAAATTGGCTATTTCTTAATTTTCACGCGTATTTTGGCATTTAGGTCCTCCGTAACCCCTCTAATGGTCATTGCTGAACAATCGACTTGTTATATCTATAATAAGAGGATGAAGAATAGCAAAGGTCCAGTGAAAATAAAAAAGACGACGTAGAGTATTTTAATTTATATATATATGTTTTGGTATTCAGGTCGTCCATACATTGAACCAAGGAATTTCTATTAAAAATAGTTAGGAAAACCCACTAGTTTATCCTCCGAAACTAGGAACCAGATAAATAAATCAAATTAAAATTTAAAGAGCTAGTGTTTTTATTATTTTTTCTGATATCAACTTGAATATTTGTTAGATAACACCAAAAAGACTAATTTAGAAATACGGGATATAGCTATAGTGTCACAGCCTCAATTTTTTTATTTTTATTTCACTATTCACCGCTTCAACTTAAATAATGAAACATAAACTATTTCATTATTCATTATTCATCACTTAACATTGAATAGTGAATAGTGAACTATTTCATTATTCATTATTGAATTTTGAATAATGAAAATGAATAATGAACGTACTTCAGCGCGGTCAATGAAAAGGTGTACAAATTTTTAAATATTCCGCAATATGTTTTGTGTCACCACATTGACTAATTTGATATGTGTCCACAGACAAATTCGTTCACATGTATCTAAAGTTAATTTCACGATTTCATGAGAGCATTCATAAGAATTTCACGTGAATTGTTTCACATGAAATATAGATCTTTTTTCTAATTTAACATAATTTCACGCAAAATTTACGTGATAAATAAATGAACACTAGTACTCTTATGTAAAGCCAACTTTTACAGTGCATTTTAAATTTTTTTTAAAAGTAATTGAACAGTGCTTAATTGTCTAATTGAAGAGAACTCCACATGAAATTTTGTTAGTATTGGGTATATGCTAATTTTAAATTAAAGTTTGAATGATGTTGCTTAACTTCTATAAACAAAAGAGATAATGCCAAACTGTAACAATTATATATTAAGTAAAGGCAAAAAAGAACAGTTCAATCCACCTCAGCTGTTATCTTGTCAAAAACTTGAAAAGATATTGTTCAGATATCAATTTAAAGTTGTTTGAAATATTTCATTTAATATTTGAAGGACGAATGGAATCTATATGGAGCACATCCGGTCTATCTTAATCTTGAAGAAGATGGAAAGGCCAATATGGTTTTCCTGAAGAACAGTCATGCTATGGGTAAGTTAAGTTATGTTTGTTTGACGTATATATCAATAGGAAGGCCACTGTGGTATCTGCTGAAGGAAAGAATTGCCATGGTTAAGGTGAGTTACGAATGTGTGACGTATATATCAATAGGAAGGCCACTGTGGTGTCTGCTGAAGGAAAGAATTGTCATGGTTAAGGTGAGTTACGAATGTGTGACGTATATATCAATAGGAAGGCCACTGTGGTATCTGCTGAAGGAAAGAATTGCCATGGTTAAGGTGAGTTACGAATGTGTGACGTATATATCAATAGGAAGGACACTGTGGTATCTGCTGAAGGAAAGAATTGTCATGGTTAAGGTGAGTTACGAATGTGTGACGTATATATCAATAGGAAGGCCACTGTGGTATCTGCTGAAGGAAAGAATTGTCATGGTTAAGGTGAGTTACGAATGTGACGTATATATCAATAGGAAGGACACTGTGGTATCTGCTGAAGGAAAGAATTGCCATGGTTAAGGTGAGTTACGAATGTGTGACGTATATATCAATAGGAAGGCCACTGTGGTATCTGCTGAAGGAAAGAATTGTCATGGTTAAGGTGAGTTACGAATGTGTGACGTATATATCAATAGGAAGGCCACTGTGGTATCTGCTGAAGGAAAGAATTGTCATGGTTAAGGTGAGTTACGAATGTGTGACGTATATATCAATAGGAAGGCCAATATGATATTTGATGAAAACAGTCATATCATATGATATGGAATGTTTAAATCTTGATGATGACTTGCGAAGTATAGAGTTTTTGAAGGTTTGAACATATTAATATAATTTCAAATAAGTCTAAATTAGCACAATGAAAAAGAAGTGTTTACCATCTTTCTGTGAAATTAGCGTTTCTCTGAAACTGAAAGTATTTTACAATTTAATACTTGTTTATTGTTTTTTGAACAAGTTGTTTTTCATTTAAACATATTTCATTTATTATTACGTATAAAAAAATGACCAGACAAAAGTTATTACAAATTGGATGGTTTTCTCCTAAATAAAATTATGATTAGTTATGCAGTATGAGTATTAAGGCTTGCAACAACAACATAAAACAATTATTTTGTACAATAGAGACAAGGTACATAATTTCCCCCAAAAATAACAGTCCTACGTCATCATGATTTTTCAACAATATACTTAATTATAAAAAGAAAGAGATATATTTAAAAGAAAGATACGTATTTAAGAGAGTTTCCTAATTGGATAATTTTGGGAAAGGTTTCCTGCTTACAACGAAGCCGTTACAACCAAATGTTCTTAATGCTAAGGATATAGTCATTATGTTTACGGGAATACGATATATTTCACAGATATCCACAATGCATTAGATATATTTGATGTAGCCGCTGTCTCGCGACCACTTCCTTGTTCCGTTGTTTCAATGTTAATTATTGTACATCCCTATTGGCCGCCTTGATTTTTGTATTCATACATGAATGAAGCAGAGTTCATACAAAACTTTCTCAAAGACAAAAGAAAAAGCATCCTACCAAGTTCTTTAGTTTCACTTTCATATTTATTGTTAATGTCCATTCACTCGCGAACCCACTTAGTGGCAGCATTTTATTAAGCCCAGTGAACTTAATATCAAGGATATTACCGGAACTAAAAGGTCTACTTCATATCTAGATGTTTTTTTCATAAAATTGATACAAAAGGACAAATTCAAGAGTAGGATCTATGACAAATATGAGGATTTCAGTTTTCTGATTGTCAACTTCCTATCATGTTCTCAGTATTTAACATACTCTCTGCCCAATCGTATGAGATTTACATATTTCAATTGATACGATAGGCGTATATTTGACATCTATGTTATCAATTTATAGACTTCATTAACAGGGGTTTGCTCCTCACAAAAAAACTGCTCCAGCAGGGTTATGAAGAAGAAAGACTTAAATGTATACTACAAAATGTTTACGTCTCCATCACGAATTAGTTGAACGATATAATATGTATTGCCGAAATATAGTTTCTACCACTCTGTTCGATGTGACTGTCTGTGTCTCAACCAACGAGAGAAACATTTTAATTGTGTAAGATCTCAAGACACAAGAAGTGGCGTTTGACCTGTATATTCACCGATTCTGTCCACTTCCCAGTCGTGACATTTTTACTGGGTCTGGATTCACATGGCGGATGCTGCATGCATAGTATAATCTGTTTACCTTGTAAACGGCATCGGTCTCGCTCCGCTTATAGTTCATGTGTTCTAAAATTGGAGATTCGACACGGCCCCAATATGGTCGTCTTTCCAAATTAGAGTATTCAATGTCTATTATCACACTGAGTTATACTTACGGCTATTTTCAACGTTTTTCAGGACCATATCTTGGAACATCACGTTTGTTACAATAAATTACATGACTGACTTGAATATTTAGTTTGTCGAACTCTATCCTCTATGCTTTTCTAGGACTAAACTTGGTCTTAATCCAAAAGACTTTGTTAAATATCACCAAAATCCCAAACGTTGCATTATAAAAGTATATATTAGTTAGTTCTAACTTCTATTACACTTTTCGATGTGTTTATTCGTCAACATGAAACATTTTTCATCTTGAAATAATGGACTTGATAAGACTCTAACCGCATTTACATGTTCCCTTTAATAAAAAAAGATGTTCGCTTGTAAATCTTAAAAGTAAGATAGAAATAAAGTCGAAAGGCTTAGTGTTAGTGGACTATGAAGACTGGTTACTGTTGCATACTAACTTTTATATGTTTCAGATGTTGTTTTGCAACCTGAACCTTTTCCTGCCATAACTTGGAAAGTAATTGGTGGTGTACTCGATTTCTATGTATTTCTGGGACCATCTCCACACGAAGCAGTTCAGCAATACATATCTGTAATACATATTTGCTTCATAGAAATAGCTTCGTGATTGAATTATATAATGATAGAGTCTACTTGTAATCATGTATGAAAGAATTGGTTATTTCTTGGAATTCGAACTACATGTATGTCTTTTTAGAAGCAATGCAACGGAAGCTCTTAATTTGTTTGGAAATTCAAAATGATTCATTTTTTGTGCTTTGCCAAAATGTTGTTTTCATCATAGAATTGAGAATGGAAGTGGGGAATATGTCAAAGAGACAACAACCCGACCAAAGAGCAGACAACAGCCGAAGGCCACCAATGGGTCTTCAACGCAGCGAGAAAATTCCGCACCCGGAGGTGGTCCTCAGCTGGCCCCTAAATAAAATTGTGTACTAGTTCAGTGAAAATGGACGTCACACTAAACTCCAAAACATATAAATGAACTAAAATTAAAAAACATACAAGACTAAGAAAGGCCAGAGGCTCCTGACTTGGGACAGGCGCAAAAATGCGGCGGGGTTAAACATGTTTTGTGAGATCTCAACCCTCCCCCTATACCTCTAGCCAATGTAGAATAAAGAAACACATAGCAATACGCACAGTAAAACTCAGTTTAAAAGAAGTCCGAGTCCGATGTCAGAATAGGTTACAAAAGAAACTATGCAAAATGACAATGATACATAAATTAACAAAGGACTACTAGCAGTTACGGACATGCCAGCTCCAGACCTCAATTAAAATGATTGAAAGATTATGTCTCCATAATATGCTTCATCATGCTTTTTCTACAAATATGACACTGAGCTGCTTTTCGAGTTTTAGGTTGTGTACATGAGGGTAAGACAGAAAAAAACTCTGAGGAGAAAGGCACTATTATGTGACTAGAAAGAAAAGTAAATGATAGAATTTTTACCATTTCCTTGTCACATAACAAAATAATCTGTTGGCACAGAGATATGTCTCGCCTTTTTGTACTTTTCATAATGTAAATGTTGAAATTAAAATAGCAATACTTTAACATGTAAGTTATGCAAATATTCAAAGTCAATGACCCATGACTGAAGGTACATGGCAAAACAATCTCCATGGAAATGAGATGTGCCAATGATAATACAACTGCATACCAAATACCATAGACTTATCATAAGTCGTTCCCATTCAACAAACCTAAACACAAACATTGACTTGTAAACTATGTAAAAGTTTCAAAGTCAATGGACCATGATGAGGGGGTTGGGGCTATTTAATCTCCATGGAAACGAGACTTGCAAATGCCAATAAATTTGAATACCAAATATCATTGACTTAACATAAGCGGTTCATCTTAAACTGATCTAATCACAAACTAATACATATAAACTAAGCAAAAGTTTCATAGTCAATAGACCATGACTGAAGGGGCGGGACCAAATATTCTCCATGGAAATGAGATGTGCTAATGCTTATACAATTGCATACCAATTAACATTGGCCTACCACTAATGGTTCCCCTTGAACTGACCTAATCACAAACTAATACATGTAAACTAAGCAAAAGTTTCAAAGTCAATAGACTATGACTGAGGGGACGGAGCCAAATAATCTCCATGGAAATGAGATGTGCCAGTGCTAATACAACTGCATACCAAATATCATTGACCAACCACTAGTGGTTCACCGTAAACTAGACCTAATCACAAACTAATACATTGTTGTAGCCGCCGCCGCCGCCTCCGGAAACAGCATACCTATGTCTCGCTTTTTGACTCCTTCAAGGCGAGACAAAAAATGAAAGTTATTTATCATTTTATACTGGACACTAGACTTTCAAACTGGTAGGGCTTAGGAAAGCCCTTATTATTATCTTACTGGACACTAGATTTTATACTGAATGGGAATACTTAGGAAAACTCTTGATATCTCCTTATTGGATAATAGACAATATACATACATATAACAGGCCTAAGGCAAAACCATTATTGCCACCATAATACAGAATATTATTAGAACTTTATTATTAAACAGTCTATAGACAAACCCTTAATGCCACCTTACTGCACATTATACTATTATATTGAACAGACTATTAGGCAAACCGTTAATGCCACCTTACTGCACCCTAAACTTTAATATTGAACAGACTATAGGCAAACCAATAATGCCACCTTACTGGACACTAGACTTTTATATTGAATAGGCTATAGATAAACCCTTAATGCCACCTTACTGGACACTAGACTTTTATATTGAATAGGCTATAGATAAACCCTTAATGCTACTTTATTTTATACTTGTATATTGGATAGGCTATAGGCAAATCATTAATGCCACCTTACTGGACACTAAACTTTTATATTGAATAGGCTATAGATAAACCCTTAATGCCACCTTACTGGACACTAGACTTTTATATTGAATAGGCTATAGATAAACCCTTAATGCCACTTTATATATTTTTTATACTTGTATATTACATAGGCTATAGGCAAACCATTAATGCCACCTTACTGGACACTAGACTTTTATATTGAATACTAGTAGGCTATACATAAACCCTTAATGCCACTTTATTTTATACTTGTATATTGAAAAGGCTATAGATAAACCCTTAATGCCACTTTACATATATTTTATACTTGTATATTACATAAGCTATAGACAAACCATTAATGCCACCTTACTGGACACTAGTCTTTTATATTGAATAGGCTATAGATAAACCCTTAATGCCACTTTATTTTACACTTGTATATTGAATAGGCTATAGGCAAACCATTAATGCCACCTTACTGGTCATTAGGATTCCACCTGTGTAAATGGGGATATGAAAATTTGACTGTTGTGCAAGATGTAGTAGAACGAAACAGAATGGCAGAAATATCGCAGGTACGGCATACAATGTAAAACTTAAAAGAATATGTTGATCAACTGTTTTGCATCTTGTAAGAAGTACATGTAGATGTATGAATGATATGAGAACGAGGAGATCTAACAATTTGACTCGGCCAACAGACTTATGGCCAACGCAGCCATCTGTAATATAATGTCACAAAGAGAAGTTTTGATAATGACAATTTTTCTAATTATGCTGATTACTAGATCATGAGTGTGCTTTATTTTTTTTTTATTTTCTCTACATAATCTTGTCCCCACCCTGTCATGTAAACAGACGTTCTTTCATAATATTCTGTAATATTATTACCACTCGAACAAATATTACAGTCTTTGTTCCATACGGAATAAATGGTATAGAATATGTTCCAACAGAAGCAGATATTATGGCATTGTTTCCAGGGGTGCTTCAGTCTGTTAGGCGTAACAAATATACATTGACAACCCTCATGTATGTAGATCTGATTTTCTCTTACAGGATGTGCAGTGGGGAGATATTGACTATATGTTTAATAAATTTGATTTTACTGTTGATAAGAAAACATTCAAAGATCTTCCTGAATTTGTTGACGAACTTCACCAGAATGGGCAAAAGTATGTCATTATTGTGGTAAGTGGAATATTTGGAAGAAAAAAAAAAAACGAAAACATTGATGTTTACATGGTTCCCTGTTGACACATTCAATTAGAATATTAGAATTGTCGAATATATGTCACAATTGGTGGTTTCCTATGCGCAAGTTCTACCAGTCACTTATTTTGGTTTTGTAACGGGGGTGTTCTTAAACTTAAGATGGGAGATGCGTTTCAAGAAGTTATTTTTACCTTGATTTTTACATATAAAAGGCATTTATAAGTTTTGAACATCGGATTGAACATCGGATATATTACAGTTGCTTTTAGAAAGGTTTTGCGGACGCCATCACGAGTAGGTTGACCGTTATGAAATATATATGTTCCGTCTTCTTTTCCTCGGTTGTGACATCACCAAATTTGAGCCATAAGCAACATGACGGGTGACACTAGTGAAGCAGGATCTGCTTACCCTTCTGGGTAAATGAGTTCACCTTTTGTTGACGTTCGGGGCCTCTCAGTCTTTAGTTTTTCTTGTATAGTGTTGTGTTGACTTGTTTGTCCTTTCATCGAATTTCTTTTTTTGCCATGTTGTTGTCAGTTTCTCTTCGATTTATGAGCCGTGGATGTCACTTCGCTATCTTCTGCCTCTTTTTGTATCTTATTTATTTCTATATTTTGTTTCGTTTTCGTTTTCGATTTATTTTATTTTTATGGGGGGTGGATGGGGAAGTAGGTTCTTTCTAGAACGTTGATAGAGGCGCAACACAACCAATATGGATTATTTAGTTTTTGAATGTATATCGCACAGTGATTTTGGCTTCTGAAGAAAACTTTACGTTTTACCTCTACGTTTTTTTTTTTTTTGGATTGCTGTCTAATTGACGCATTGCCTTTAACTCATGTCATATATTTTTTTTTTTTGATATGATCGAATAGAACGTTGGTATTGTTGCTAATGAAACATGAAAACAGTTATTTATAGGACGTTCGTATTTGCGAATGATGAATAAAAGAGAAATAATTTATATTTCAATACAACAGCAACCCAACAACACGAAAATACACAAAAAGACTCCTAGAGGTCAATAAACGGTTTTTAACAATAGACAAGTGTTTATTCTATTTGTCATGTCTAAATCGCCCCGAGTTGTGAATTACTGAATATGGAGTGACATAGAGATCTCCAACGCACTCCAACCAGCACCAATCCTATACAAGAAACATCTATTGTATATATAACTTCGGATTATTATGTGTTTAGGACGTTTTCACTAATGCTAATCAAACTCTTATGGAATATTTTTTTTTGTATAACCTGGTATCGATGACTTTGGTGATAATGAAACCATACTGGAATGTATTGTTTTGTTCATATATGGGACAATAGTAAGGGAAATAATGAAACCATACTAGAATATTTTAGTGTGTTTGTGTATAGGACAATTAGATGGGCGATAATGAAACAATACTAGAATATTTTGTTTTGTTTGTGTACAGGACGATGTAATAGGCAATAATGAAACCATACTAGACTTTTTGTTTTGTCTGGATAGATCTATAGGACGATGGGTTGGGCTATAGTTAGTTAAGGCGACAGTAGTTTATCGATGTTCAAATCTCGTAAATCGATTAAGAAGAGACAAGTTAAGGTAACAAACAGAAACTGAGGGAATCTCGTGAACTCTAAATGGAGCGAGACCTGGCCTAGCGGTCATAAAACTTTCGAGCACAATTATCGTACTCAAGCTCGTAAAATCAACCAATCAAATCATTGGATTTGGTATTTCGAGAACAAATTCTGCACTCCGAGTACTGAGTAAAAGTTTATGACCGAGGACCCAGGTACGTCGGCAGGATAAGTGTCTCCTGCTATGTATGCATCAGATGCAATGCAAATTCACACTCAGTAAAAATGTCTCAATTTGTAATTGCCCACAATCGGTAAAATTACAGATCAGACGACTATACTGGTATATAAAGACAGCGAAAACAAGTAGGTAGAGAGTTAAGACACCAACATATCAAACCTTACAATGTACTAGAATATTTTATTCTATTTTTTGTATACGACGATGGCTCGGACGATATGAAATCATACAAGAATTTTTTGTCTTATTTGTGTATATAGGATGACAAGAACACTAATGAAACCATACTAGAATATTTTGTTTTGTTTGTATATAGGACGACGGTATAGGTAATAATAAAACCATACTGAATGTTTTTTTTTTGTATAGGACGATGGGACTGGCGATAATGAAACCATACTAGAATATTTTATTTTGTTAAATTATAGGACGAAGGATGGATGGTAATGAAACCATAGTGGAATGTTTTTGAATTTTTTTCTACAGGATTATTATATGGGCGATAATGTAACCATACATGAGTGTTTTTGTTGTTCCTTAATGTTTTGTTTTATTTGTTTTTGTTTTGTTTTGTTTTTTTTTTTTTTTTGGGGGGGGGAGGGGGTATATGATAATGGCATTGGCAATTATAAAACAATAATAACGATAAGAGGAATCGCCAATGATTGGACAGTGCTACCATACTTATTGCCAACACCGGACTCCTCCGAAAAAAGCACGTCCAAACAAAGTCAACAAATGACATCATATTGTCCAAATAGCCTAATTTGATATAGGCACAACAATTGGTTGAATCAAACGTGTTTTATGTTCGTTCATCACCCTTTGTCTATGAGCCCATGTGTCGTAAAACTACAACACGCATTAAAAACCTGCACAGTTCAAGAATGTTTTATTTTGTTAATGTAAAGGGCAATGACGAGTGATAATGAAACTATACTTAAGTGTTTAGTTTGTTTGATATAAGACAAACAGAATGGGCGATAATGAAACTACATTTTAATGTTTGTTTGTTTTTATATAGGACAATCGTGTGGGCGATGATATGAAACAATATTATAATTAGAAAGTTTTGTTTGTATATGTATAAGACAATAGTATGGGCGATGATAATAAAAAATATATTAAAAAATGTTTTGATTTGCATGAGTATAAAACAATAGTATGGCCGATGATATGAACCAATATTATAATGTTTTTTTCTTGGTTTTGCATGCATATAGGACGTTGGTATTGGTGCTAATGAAACCATTATAGAACAAGGACGACTCAACAGTCCAGGCTATAAGATGTACAAGGATGGAATAGATATGAATGTGTTTGTTAAAAACCACGATGACACCGTTCTTAAAGGAAAGGTAAAAACCATGATGATACCGTTCTAAAAGGAGAGATAAAACCCATATTGATACCGTTCTTAAAGGAGAGGTAAAATCCATGATAATACCATTCTAAAAGTAGAGGTAAAACCCAAGATTATAACGTTCTTAAAGAGAGGAAAACCCACAAGATACCGTTCTACAGGTAGCGGTTAAAACCATGATGATACCGATTTGAAAGGAGAGGTAAAAACCATGATGATATCGTTCTTAAATGAGAGGTAAAAACCACGATGATACCGGTCTTAAAGGAGAGGCGAAAAACCATGATGATACCGTTCTTAAAGGAGAGGTAAAAATCATGATGATATAATTTTTTAAGGCAGAAGAAAAACCACGAAAATACAGATCTGAAAGGAGAGGCAAAAACCAAGATGATACCGGTCTAAAAGGAGAGTTAAAACCATGATACCGTTCTCAAAGGAGAGTTAAAACCTATGATTATACCGTTCTTAAGGGAGATGTTAAAACCACGATGATACCGTTCTGAAAAGAGAGGTAAAATCATGATGATACCGTTCTCAAAAGAGAGGTAAGAACCACGATGATACCGTTCTGAAAGGAGAGGTAAAAACCATGATGATACCGTTCTTAAAGGAGAGGTAACACAAATCATTGTGCGATGATATGACATTGTTTGTATCTCCCTCATTCAACTGTTCTCCCTTTATGTACCCCTCCCGACACCACCAGCACAAGAAAAAAATTACAGAGGAATAAACAGTTGTCGCCTTTACCCTTCATCTGAAAACAATTCCTTTCCAATAATACAATTAAGTTTTCTTTACTGCGTGTCTCAAACGTCCTTCATCATTAGAATTATAACTATTTACTTCAAAATACAGATTTAACTTGATTTTTTTACTATAATGATTGCAACAGTTTAATAACAAGGATATTTCCAGTTATGGTCAGGGCTAACTGCATTACTGTCGTTTTACTGTTACATGTTATATTCAATAAAAATTTAATAACAATGATATTTCTAGGTATGGCCAGGGCTTACGGCATTTCCAGATTTTAGCCATACAAATGCAACAGATTATTGGATAAAATACATCAAATACTTTTATGACACAGAGAGAGTGAAAGTAGATGGTCTGTGGATTGTAAGTAACTAGGTACATGTAACCCTGCAGTGTTATATTGATAGTCAGTTATTCCTAGGATTAAACATCAGAACATATAGTCTCTCTGGTTTTTGTTGTATTACAAATATTAATATTCTCCATTCTGTTTTAGTGCATTATTATAGATATTATTATATAATTGTTTTTCTTTTCTTCTCACATGTCTCTTCATTCTTCCTTTCATGGTTTAGATAAGATTTTTTAATTAATGGATAAACATAAATGACAATTGAGCATGTTTTGAATTCGGTTCTGCTAGAAGTAACTATCCCAAAATTTTTTTCCATAGGATATGAACGAACCAGCAAGCTTTGTGCAGGGTTCTATCAATGGGTGTATTAACAATACATTGAACTATCCTCCATATGTACCACGTAAGTACTATTCTGTTCTATTCCCCATATGTACAACTTAGTACTATCTTGTAGTATCCTCCATATGTACCACTTAAGTTTTTACCCTCACTATCCTCCATATGTACCACGTGAGTACTATCTTGTAGTATCCTCTATATGTACCTCTTAAGTTCTACCCTGAACTATCCTCCATATATACCACGTAAGTACTATCCTAACTGTCCTCCTTATGTACCACGTAAGTACTATCCTGAAGTATCCTCTATATGTACCACTTCAGTTCTACCCTGAACTTTACCCCTTATGTACCACGTTAGTACTATCTTGTAGTATCCTCCATATGTACAACTTAAGTTCTACCCTAACTATCCTTCATATGTACCACATAAGTACTATCCTGTTGTATCCTCCATATGTACCACCTAAGTTCTACCCTGAACTATCCTTCATATGCACCTCGTAAGTACTTTCCTGATTTATCCTCCATATGTACCACGTAATTACTATCCTCTTGTTTCCTCCATATGTACCACTTAAATAATTAATTGTAGTATCCTCCATATGTACAACGTAATTGCTATCCTGAATTTATTTTCTTCCATATGAACCACGTAAGTACTATCCTGGGCTATCCTGCGTATGTACCACGCAATCATCATCCTGAACTATCCTACGTATGTACCACGTAAGTACTATCCTGTAGTATCCTCCACATATACAACGTAAATACTATCCTGTAGTATCCCCCAAATGTACCACGTAAGTATTATCCTGCAATATCCTTCAAATGTAACTACTATCTTGTAGTATCCTACATATGTACCGCGTTAGTACTGTCCTGAACTAGCCTCCGTATATACCACGTAAGTACTATCCTGAAATATCCCCTATATGTTCCACGTAAGTACTATTCAGAAATATCCTCTATATGTACCATGTAAGTACTATTCTAACTATCCTTCGTATGTAACACGTAAGTAGTATCCTGAACTCTCCTCCATATGTGCAACGTAAGTACTATCCTGTAGTATCCTCTATATGTAACACGTATGTCCTATCCTGAACTATCCTCCATATATACCACGTAAGTACTATCCTAACTGTCCTCCTTACGTACCACGTAAGTACTATCCTGAAATATCCTCTATATGTACCACTTAAGTTCTACCCTGAACTTTACCCCTTATGAACCTCGTTAGTACTTTCTTGTAGTATCCTCCATATGTACAACTTAAGTTCTACCCTAACTATCCTTCATATGTACCACATAAGTACTATCCTGTTGTATCCTCCATATGTACCACTTAAGTTCTACCCTGAACTATCCTTCATATGCACCTCGTAAGTACTTTCCTGATTGATCCTCCATATGTTCCACGTAATTACTATCCTCTTGTATCCACCATATGTACCACTTAAATAATTAATTGTAGTATCCTCCATATGTACCACGTAATTGCTATCCTGAATTTTCTTCCATTTGAACCACGTAAGTACTATCCTGGGCTATCCTGCGTATGTACCACGCAATTATTATCCTGAACTATCCTTCGTATGTACCACGTAAGTATTATCCTGTAGTATCCTCCACATATACAACGTAAATACTATCCTGTAGTATCCCCCATATGTACCACGTAAGTATTATCCTGTAATATCCTTCAAATGTAAGTACTATCTTGTAGTATCCTACATATGTACCGCGTAAGTACTGTCCTGAACTATCCTCCGTATATACCACGTAAGTACTATCCTGAAATATCCTCTATATGTACCACGTAAGTAGTATTCTGAAGTATCCTCTATATGTACCACGTAAGTTCTATTCTAACTATCCTTCGTATGTAACACGTAAGTAGTATCCTGAACTATCCTCCATATGTGCAACGTAAGTACTATCCTGTAGGATCCTCTATATGTAACACGTATGTCCTATCCTAAACTATCCTCCATATGTAACACTTCAGTTCTACCCTAAACTATTTTCCCTATGTACAATGTAAGTACTATCCTGTAGTATCCTCCATATGTAAAACGTCAGTACTATCCTGAACTATCATCTATATATAAGTTCTATCCTGTGCTACTATCTATCTATATACCACGTAAGTACTATCCTGAACTATCCTCCGTATGTATACGTAAATATTATCCTGAACTATCCTCCATATGAACCACTTAAGATCCATCCCGTAGTATCCTCTATATATTATTAATCGAACCACTTTTCGGACTAAATTTTTGTTAATTCCTTTGTTGCAATCATCGACGACTTTACTTTGAGCCTCATGAATATAAACGACATATTTCTTTCTCATGCGTCGAACATCACATAATGTCGCCTTAAGAAAATCTAATCTAAATCAAATTTGTTCAACATATTTAAGCACATATGGATAAAATAATAAAACCAGACAAAATAAAACAGTTGTATATAAATTAACAACCTTGAGATCCTAAAAGAGTTCACTTTGATGTATATGTCTAACAAAATCGTATTTTTTAATATGAAGAAACATTTTTTCTAGATATATTGGATGGTCATACAGGTAGCTTATATTACAAAACAATTTGCATGGATTCTAAACAAAAATGGGGCAATCATTATGCAGTACACAGTTTATATGGTCACGCTGAGAGCATAGTTACATATAGGTACGTTTCTTTTACAACTCATATTTGTTTCAGATATCATGTCTTGATTTCATTCACTATAAGTTTTGCTTTCTTTCCTTTTTATTATTATGTTTCATTAGATAAATAGTCCTAATTAAAATTGCTACTTTTGGGTTCTGGAAAACTAATGTAGTAATTACGATGTATTTAATGAGATGCTGCTTCATCTTGCAGGGCCATGACAACGTTGTGGAACAAAACACGGCCATTCATCATGACCAGGTCATCTTTTGCTGGCACTGGCAAATATTCATTTAAATGGTTAGGTGATAATCAGAGCCAATGGAGACAAATACCCTGGTCTATTATAGGTAAATTATTGAGAGACCAATACCTTAGCATGTTAAAAAAGATTAATTGACTTTTGTTGAAGAGTCATTTAAGACTGTTGCTAACTTCTACGTCATTTGGTCTATGGTGGAGAGATGCCTCATTGGCTATCAAACCACATCTTCTTATTTTTATATCAGTAAGATTAAGGGTTAAATGGGTCTTTTATATACAAACCGTTTAGTATATATACAATACATACGAAGGTCACTGATAAATTAAGCAGAAAATTGGAAATTAAACAATATTTGCGGTAATATTAATGCTGCTTATTTTGACTATACAGCGCAACTTATGGCGTAAAAGATATTTCAACAAGAATTAGTTCAGATTGGTCAATGCAAGCTGCCTCAAGAGTTGCGTTGTATAATTTATTTAAGCGTTTGCCATTAATGAACTTCGAGTCAGTAGTTGATTTTAGAGGAGACAAATATCATGGTATTTTTCTAATTTTCTCATAAGAATCGGGAAGCAAATACCTAAGTTGGTTCTAGGCTGACTTCTAAACTTTGATCATTGTTTGAGCGTAGCGTAAATACATGCGGATTTCAGTTTAACAAATACCCAGTCCTAGAAACGTATAATTTATTAGAACCGAGGAGAAAATGTAACCCGTTTTAATAAAAAAGAATCTAGGGTAAAATAAAAGTAAGCACCCTTTCGAAATTAAACATTTTCTGAATACCTTTTTCAAAACTGTCAAATTTAAGCTGGGAAATAATATCTATAATAGTCCCAGATTTAAGGCAGTGTATGCGCCTTAATAAATCCTCCTGCAAGATCTTCTGTAGGGCGTTTTTACTGACTTCTGATATAATGCCGTATACATTATTCCATTTTATTCCTATTTATTGACATATGGTATAGCTTAAGATGTAACATACAAGGGGGCACATAACCAGAGTCTTGATTAGAACATTTGAATTTAAGGTTAATTTCGCCTCATTGAGTTTTAAACATATTTTCTGTTATATTTATGAAATTTATCAACTGAAAATAATCAAAAGGTATCATAAGAAATACCTCAAAAGAGACAATGAGTTTCATAACTGCAATGCTGGACACATCGTATGTTATGATTATGAGGCAGCTGTTGTTGAAATTTATCATTTAATCAGTCTCCGTTATCTTTATCTCTTACATTTTATGACATACCCTCTAGAATAGCATTTCATTTTCCACATGCTTAAAATACCTGATAAATACAAATATTGAACCATGTATGACCTATAAGAATATTTATTTCGATAGATTTCTTCAGATTTCGCTATGACCAATGACCAAAATATGGAATTTATGTCAATGAAATAATTAAATACATGAACCAAACGGCAAAAAAGCCAAATCTTCAGGGAATGTAAATTGCTATTAAATTAGTGTCGTCTACTAACTTACCGACAGCTTTACTTTGCCGAATGCTGTGACCTTACCATGTAACCCTAACAATTTCATCGTTGTTTTCCACTAAGATCCCTTCATACGGAGAGAATCGAAGACTGCAAGGGCTTGAATTATTCTAGTTACTCTTGTTAGAAATTCGCATGTGAGAAGAGAAAAACCCTTATGCGATAAGACGCAAGCCAGGGCCGACCGTGCGAGGGCTTTATAGCCAGTCAAGGTCGTTAAAAACCCCAATAAGTATGGAAGAAAAAAAAAAAAACGTGGAAGGAACTTCGGAAAGTATGTTAAAAACGATTCTGAAAGAACAATTTTAGTATAAAATATTATTTTCTATTATGATAAAATAAAATTAACAAACGGAACGCAAGGGAAAAAAAGATTGCTATGCCGTAGTGAAATGTCCCCGCCGGTGTCAACAGTGAGGAAGTAAATTGTGTGTAGTATGCTGTGTCATTGTGGTACGATATTCAAATGTGGTAAAATTCCAACAACTCTGACTCATAAAAAGGGACAAATCAAAGTGACGGTATAATATGACCAATAACACATGATGGCAAACAAACCTACCAAGTAAAACAGCTTTCTATCAAACGGTGTCAGAGGATTTGAAGTTCTAAATTGTCATTGTAGTACAATTTTAATTGTAAAAAAAAAGTCAAAGTCCCATGAATCCGTAAAAATTATCAAATCAAAATAAGGGTATGATACGGCCAACCTCACACGATGGCAAACAATCTTGTCAAGTATGAAAGCTTTCTTTCCAACGGTCTCAGAAGATTCTCGTTCACAAAGTTTAATTGCGGTATGATAGTTTAAAAAGTGGTCTTAGTCCCATAACTCCCGTAAAAAATGATGAAATCAAAAAGGCGGTATAATAAAAAATGATGGTCAACAACACATGATGGCCAACAATCCAAAAACTATTAGAGCGTTTTGTAAAATGGTCTCAGAGGAGTGTTCACGAGGCATCACTTAAAATACTCAAATAATACCGTGGCTCAAAATCGAATAACTCCCGTAAAAAAGGATCGAATGAAAATAACAGTTTATATAGTCAACTTCACATGATAACAAACAATCATAAAAGTATGAGATTTTTCTGTAAAACGGTCTCAGTCGTGGTTCGAATGGACGGAGACCATTACCATTACTATATTTATCCCCCTCAAATAAACACCGCTCTATCAATCACTTATTATAAACGTGCTCACTTCAACATTCAATGATTCGTTGTTGATTGTTTATCAAGGTAACGATCGGTAAACTTCGACACCAAAACCCGAGAGTAAATTAAGAACCGAAGTTTGTGATCAACAATCAACGAATGAAAGATCTTTTTGTAGATTATGCATTATGGATTCGTAATAAAAGAATTTTAAAAACGTGATCAGAGAATATGCATGTGTTTGTTTGTTAAATAATTTCCTTAACGAATTTATGGATTCGTAATAAAAGAACGTTTTAATCACCATGCAGAACTAGTCTAGAAAGTTGAGAATACATTTAACAACCATCAACGGCAAAAAGAACAAAAACTTTAAGATATAACTAAACAAAACCATTGACGAGATTCGTGAATAAGACAGTATTAACTCGTGGTGGAGTTAAACTTGTTTGTTGATATCTCAACCCTCGTGCTCTTAATCTCATTCAACAGAATATATTAGGTCGTAATTTTTAACATATAACCGGATAAAGATGTCTCAAAAGTACAATTCTGATAATACCGAGCATATATTGATATGAATCAAACATGGGGTATACTAATTCATTTTGGACTTTCAATTCAACAAAGAATAGAGGTAAAAACCCTTTCTTTAAGATTTTTTAAAAACCATAGGGCTTAACATTTAGACTCCACTTAATTACTTCAACGTTCTTGATTTGACTCTTTGAGTGAACCATGCACACAGCGAAAATGGTCATAAATCTGTATCTTAAGTATTGAGAGTAAAATTCCTTCACGCTCTTAATTTCACTTTGTTTCTTTGTAGGAATTCTAGAATTCAGCATGTTTGGTTTTCCTATGGTGAGTGCTCTGCTAGTCATAAACAAGAAAAAAAATACGATAACCCGTGTTAAAATTTTATCTTTTAAGGAATGGCTTCCTTTTATTATATATTTTGATAGTTTTTATATTAGAAAAAACCTTTTTAATCAGTTGTTATGATACTTATATTGAGTCGTCGTCCATCCTACTTCTCCTCCTCCTCCTCATCATCATCATCTTGTTTTTGCCCTTAATATTTGCTGATGAATCTCCTCTATCACTTTATATATGATTTTCGACAATTTACATAATAGCCATACCTATTGTTATTAGATAGGTGCCGACATTTGTGGTTTTTGGTATGCTGCACAATATGAGATGTGTTTGAGATGGTCTCAGCTCGGTGCATTTTATCCATTTGCTAGAAATCATAACGCCAAAGGCTGGCCGGTAAGTAACATTTTGGCGTTTACCAGAAATCATGCATTATACAAAAGGCTGGCCGAAAATTTTACATTGTATCCATAATCCTGAAATAATAATGCAAAAGACTGTCGGGTAAGTAAAAAATTTACTACATCTAAAGCACTTTTATTTTACTGTTACATGTATAGAAATAAACATCGTATTTTCACTTTCTCAATCATATATTTATTATACATTTGTAATATTGAATTTAAACATATATTTCACCAGCTTTAATCATACATTTAAAAAAAGCAGGAGTATAATCATGCCTCATTATAATATTTCTCCCCTCCGAAAAGTATCATCCGCCGTATGGTCAGATATTAAATGTATCCATTTAGGATGCTCGTATTATAGTATGACCAATAGTGAGTATATTTCTCCACAAATGAAGGGTACCCCATCCTCAACATGTACAACCTTAAGCAATGTGTTTAAACTGAAAACGCTTGCATATCTAATCAAGTTAACGGATTCTGCGAATTTTTTGTACTCGTAGATAAGCGTAAATTGGAATCACTTTATAAATGCTGTTTGATTTAAGATGAATTTCTAATGTGGCTTATTTTCCCTGAAAACAACAAAAATTTGCAGAATGAAATAGTGCAAAGTATAAAGATATTAAATCTGATGCTGTATAGTACCAAAATTTAGCCGGTGTCTACATATATATGAATGTAAAAAGAAAAGAAAATGTTAAATTGTCAATAAGTTTGTGTCTTGCATGTGAAGAAAGAAGTGAAAGCTAGCTTAGGCGTGATGATTCCGGTGTTGGCGGCGTCAACTATTATTAATGTTTCATATTATGTAAAAAAGCGGAGATATTTCTCTGTGTTACTAACATGTACCAGTATATATATAAACAAGTCTAAGTTGAAAACAACGTTCAAACCTATGATTGCGTTGGATAAAAACCGCAATTTTTATACGTGTGCATGTAAAACAAATTTCTTGGTAGAGGGGTCAAAATACAGCACAAACAACATTTTCCAAAAGATCAAAAAGTGAAAAGTATATTTTAACAAACCGCATTTGACTAACAGGTCGAACAACTGATGTTCTTTAACCCTGCTGACTGCCATTGGCGATTGCCAAATAAATTGATCACCAGATGTAACATGGATCTTAATTATTAATTTAATACCAAACAGAAAACAATAAACTTGCGGAAAAAATGGTATATAGCAAACACGAGGTGCAAAAATTTGTACATCATATCCGGATTTCGACAATTAATGTCTCTTCAGTGATGTTAGGAATCGAAACGGTATTTGGAAGGCCATATAATTTACCTCAATTTAGGATAGACTCTTGAATTTTAAAGAGTCTAAATAGGATGAACGGATCATATAAACCAGAAGGAAAATATAATACAAGCTCAAACGAAAAAATATAAACAAGTCTAAATTCGTCTAAACAGCCGAACAATGTTAGATCTGTAAATTTGCGGAAGCAAATTTTTGTTCTTCCCTGGCCGGGATTCGAACTCATGCTACTCAGATATCGTGGCACCAAGTCGCATTGCACTATGCCCGACGCTCTAGACCACTCGACCACCACCTAGGCTCTATAATAATAAAGCTTTCGGTGGCCGGGTGTTACCTTTCCTCGTCAATTTTTATCTAGCGTCGTAACACAGTACATGATATATAAGGTCTGAAGATGGAATTGTTACATATCAGCTGAATTATCTATTGTAAAGAATCTTACAGATTAATGTAAGATGCAGTCACAGAAATAATTATATTATAAGTACGTCTGAACTAGTGACGACTCTACGACAGATTTTATCCATCGGATCACCAGCAGTGATGGTGATACAAGGCTGAAAATACATTCTGTATATATAATTCGTCTAAACAAAAGCCCAACAATGTTAGATCTGTAAATTTGCGGAAGCAAATTTTTTGTTCTCCCCTGGCCGGGATTCGAACTCATGCTACTGAGATATCTATACATATAATTAATTTAGAAACCAATCAAGACATAGTATAATACAACGACTGACGGCAGAATTTAACCTATCAAATTGACACAAGATCATTGCTCACGCATGACAGTATCAATATGTCCTCAGATAAACCATTTGCTGACCTTCTTTTTCTATGCATACATATCACATAGTCCATATCCAATAACCGAGAAGCGGAAAATCCTGCTTTACATGTGGCACCCATCGTGTTGCTCATGTAAGTACAAAAATTCAATGATGTCACATTCGAGGAAGATAGGACGGGATCGTGCATGGTCACGACTATTGGAACACATCCATCGTCATCTGTGCAACAGATATTCCGAAACAGTCAATCAACACCTGATGGTGTCCAAAACATTTTTCGATGGGAGGACTTTAACTTTACCACTTGGATGCTTTTGTTAAATAGCTTCCTTGTAATCAGCAAATCTCTATCAAGGAAATCATGATAGGAAAAGCAAGCTCTGGAATATCGTACCAACTGGGAGAAAACTCTATATGCAGGCTGGAATGTGGCTACATAGAAATGGAACGTTCACAATTCTGAAGCTGTTTTGTCGTAAAGTTCTGTTCTCAGGCGTCCCTTATTGTCAATTTTTAGATGTAAGTCAGGATATGAAGAAGACTTATCTATATTAGTATCTATAATAATTTTAACTGCATTATTGTTCATAACCTACGATATATTACACACATATAATACATTACAATAATAAAATATTTGTCATTTAAAAAAATGTCGACAGTTCTTGTAAACAAGGTATAATCGAGTCTTGATAACATGAGGCGATGGCTTACACATGTACCATAAGGTAAGGAAATTCAGTGAAAAAAATCTTCAAATTTATTACTCATATAACACATAGATGAAGGCTCAGTGAATTACACAAATAAATTATATAAGCTGGGGAAAATGAAACAGTGTTTGTATCGATAATTATTACATTGAATTTGGTGAAATTCGGGGAGATCAAAAGATCACAGAAGATTCTATATATTTTTTTCACATTACCAACAAAACATTAATAGTGTAGATTGCAATTTACAGCACCAAGATCCAGCAAAGTGGGGTGAAGGTTTTACCAGTATAGCCAGACGTGCCCTGCATATCAGATATAAAATATTACCATACCTGTACACTCAGTTCCATTTAGCTCATACTACGTCTTCTATGGTAGCTCGTCCACTCGTGTTTGAGTAAGTTATACATATTACGGAACATGTACATACAGTTCCTGCTAGCTCATAGTCCGTCTTCTAATGTAGCTCGTCCACTCGTGTTTGAGTAAGTTATAAATGTTACGGAACATGTACATACATGTCGTTTGTTGCTGTATATCATATTTGTTTTTATTCATTATTTTGTACATAAATCAGGCCGTTACTTTTCTCGTTTGAATTGTTTTTCGGGCCTTTTATAGCTGACTATGCGGTATGGGTTTTTGTTCATTGTGTTGAAGGCTGTACGGTGACCTATAGTTGTTAGTTTTTGTGTCATTTGATCTCTTTTGGAAAGTTCTCTCATTGGCAATCATACCACATCTACTTATTTTAATATATACAGTTCCTGCTAGCTCATACTACGTCTTTTATGGTATCTCGTCCACTCGTGTTTGAGTAAGTTATAAATATTACGGAACATGTACATACAGTTCCTGCCAGCTCATACTACGTCTTTTATGGTATCTCGTCCACTTGTGTTTGAGTAAGTTATAAATATTACGGAACATGTACATACAGTTCCTGCCAGCTCATACTACGTCTTTTATGATATTTCGTTCACTTGTGTTTGAGTAAGTTATAAATATTACGGAACATGTACATACAGTTCCTGCCAGCTCATACTACGTCTTTTATGATATCTCGTCCACTCGTGTTTGAGTAAGTTATAAATATTACGGAACATGTACATACAGTTCCTGCCAGCTCATACTACGTCTTTTATGATATCTCGTCCACTCGTGTTTGAGTAAGTTATAAATATTACGGAACATGTACATACAGTTCCTGCCAGCTCATACTACGTCTTTTATGGTATCTCTTCCACTCGTGTTTGAGTAAGTTATAAATATTACGGAACATATACATACAGTTCCTGCCAGTTCATACTACGTCTTTTATGATATCTCGTCCACTCGTGTTTGAGTAAGTTATAAATATTACGGAACATGTACATACAGTTCCTGCCAGCTCATACTACGTCTTTTATGATATCTCGTCCACTCGTGTTTGAGTAAGTTATAAATATTACGGAACATGTACATACAGTTCATGCCAGCTCATACTACGTCTTTTATGGTATCTCGTCCACTCGTGTTTGAGTAAGTTATAAATATTACGGAACATGTACATACAGTTCCTGCTAGCTCATACTGCGTCTTTTGTGGTATCTCGTCCACTCGTGTTTGGGTAAGTTATAAATATTACGGAACATTTACACACAGCCATTAAGCTCTTACTGTATCGTACATGGTAGCTCTTCCATTCACTTTTAAACCAGATATACAATATTTTTATACTTGTCAGCACATTGTGCATTGTCCACTTCATTGGAGCAAGCTATAAATATACGGAATATGGATACACAGTCCCATTTTGTTCATATACAATAGTCTGCGGTACCTTGTCCACCTTTATTTTTGGAAGTTGGTAAAAACCAAATGTTTCATGCTATATTATGTATGGTAGCTTGTCCACTTATATTTAAACTTCTTATTTCCAAGCATTGGCATTTTGAAAGGAATAATAACAAAGACCTCCATTAATGATATGTCATTTATACCTGTGAAAAATAAACCACATATAAAAATAACAATTGTTTGTGAAAATCTTTTACGAAATTGCACAATATTTTTTTCCCCAAATACCAATTTTTCAGGTAAAAGAATTAGTACTTAAAAAAAATAACTGGAAAATTTAAAATCATGTAATATATATAATACAATATTATTGTTTTGTCTTGTATAAGCTTATCTATTTTGTTGTAAATGTTTTTGGAGTATGTTTTAGTCGTCTCTGATTTTCACTAACGGTTTTCGTGATGGTTTTAAATTATGAAAGAGAGGCGAAAGATACCAAAGGGACAATCAAACTCATAAGTCGAAATTAAACTGACAACGCCATGGATAAAAAAGACAAAAGACAAACAGACAAACAACAGTACACAAAACATAACATAGAAAACGAAGGACTGAGCAACACGAACCCCACCAAAAACAGGGGATGAAATCAGGTGCTCCGGAAGGGTAAGCAGATTCGGATCCACATGTAGCACTCGTCGTGTTGCTAATGTAAGAACAAACTCGGTAATAAGTCTAATTCGGTAGGTCACATTTGGGAAAATGGGGCCTGATTGTAGTTACGACAATAGGAACGCATCCGCTATCATCTGTGAAACGGATATTCCATAACGGTCAACCAACTCTTGGTGGCATCCGTAAAATTTACGAAGGAATGATTTCAACTTCTCCACTTGGAAATCTTGGGTTTAATAGCTTCCTTGTGAGCAGCAACCCTCTATCAAGGAAATCATGATAGGAAATACAAACCCTGGACTATCGTATCAACTGGAAGATATATGCCGGCGATGCTGGAATGTTGCTACATAAAAAAGGAAAGTTCACAATTGGGAAGCTGAAATCATCTCTTTTGTCGTAAAGTTTTGTTTTCATCCGACCCTCATTGTCAATTTCTAGATGTAAGTCAAGATATGAGGCAGACTTAATTATTATTATTATTACAAGGCATTTTTAAAGCGCATTATATAACAATACAACTACTCTAAGCGCTTTACATGTTAAAAAAAAGTATGCACAAATTCGTACACACACGAAACTGCAAAGTAAAAAATACGCTTAAAAGCAACAAAATCAAATCAAATATAAAAATTTAAAACTCTAAAAACTTCACCAAATTGGATAAAAAATGGATTAAAAGAATTATTAATGAATTAGTAAAAATCTCAAACATTATTATCTTAACTAATCATATATAAATGGACTTAGAATTTGAATTGTCATAGACTTATCTTTTGAAATTTCTGAATGGTACTACTTTGCATTCATGAAATTTACTTCTGTATTTGTTCTATCCTTTATCCCAAGTTCGATAGGATAGATGCGTTCAACATAGTCACCAAATTTTGAATTATTTAGTGAGAGAATATCATTAAAGTATGACTATTTATCTAGGTTTCCAGAAGATAAGCAGACGAGAGATGTGGATAGACAATTCCTGCTAGGTCCAGCATTTCTTGTAACCCCTGTTCTTGAACAGGTATGATAAAAGCTAGTCTTTATAGGGATTACATGAATGCAAAATTCCAAATAAATTGTCGGAAAAAATCATGCATTTTATCAAATAAATTGGATTTGTTTTTAATTTGACATATCTTAAGATAAGGTGATATGGTTTGATATAAACTGAGACAGCAATTAACAAAAGAATAAGAATTAAAAAAGAAATGAATATCTTCCACGTGGTTCTTTATCACATCTAGACTTGTCGCCTGTTCTTATTGTGTATGGTTCTAACAACTAGGGTAGCAGACTATATCACAAAAGGGTTGTCTCCTCTTCTTTTATATGTTTGGATACAATCAACAGTTTTTTTTTCTGTATGACGTCATATTTTTGGGGAACATGCATAAGTGACCCTTAGTGGTGCTGTTGTATATAAAGATGCCTGTATAAATGTAGATATCAATGGAATCATAAATCATAATTTTCTCAAATTTATATTCACTTAGAACTATTAGACATCTTAGCTTCTAAGAAACAATTTCGAACATTTAGAAGAAAGCTTTCACTTGTGATACTGGGATGATCCTTAACTGATTTACATGTTGTTTTGACAAAAGCAAGTAAGAAAAGACCACCACATTGGATCATAAATAGAACCATACAAAAAGAACATGCATGCATGTTCTCTCAGAAACAATTTCGCATATCATGCAGGAATGCACTTAATGTGCGCTCTCCTAATTTTGAGTTTCTGGGGCTATCCAAAAGCAAAACAGAATCATTTGGTAATCCATACAAACAGTGTCTCTTCCATAACAGTCTTGAAAATTAAAACCTAATATTGAATAAGTGACACTGCTAACTTTTAGTATTTGGTACAGGTCTGATATTCAGGATAGATGTCACTGTGGAACACAGTTTAACATAGAACCCTATGAAAAAAAAAAAAAAACACATAGAAAACTCTTTTTGTAAGAAAACACTGTCAAGCATCCAAAGAAACAGTCGACACTGATATGTGTCCACACTTGTAATGAAATAAAAATAAAGTGTAATTTTAACATAATTAAAAAGTTCTAACCAAAGAAAATGAAAAAAAGAATCCTCAATGTCAACATGATAAACTTGAAATCAGGTCATGTACGTACCCATGTAGGGATGATACAGACACATTTTAAAAAATCAAAACTATAGGAATTTCATAGATTTATACCTTGACTTTTAAAAAAGTCTCGCTCCAGGGAACATTTGCCTGCTCCTGAAAGAGCTAGAATAGCTACAAATAAGTTTTCAATTTTCGCTATTGTTTCGGGACAAATTTAAATTATGTTGTTTTTTTTTTAAGAATAAAATATGTTATTTTTACAGGGCAAGTCTTCTGTTGAAGGATATTTTCCAAAACAACGATGGTATAATTATTATGATGTACGTATACCAAAATGAATGGTTTGTTTTAAAATACCAATCTAAATAATTGAACTTTACAAAATACACACATATATTAAAACAATCTCATACGAGAACCAAGGGTATAGTCGGAGTCATCTCTTCGGAAGTTTTATGGACGCCATCATGATTTTGTCAACAGTTATGGAAAATTTGATACAGAGATGATCACTTATTGTAACCATAATCCCACCCTCTTTTTCGTCCGTGGTAAGCAACAGAACTTAAACGTATGTTGTGTTACGTAATTAAAACAGGCGTTGTTAATTTACCTGTGTATACAGAGCCTCCTCATGGGGTTTTTGTGATTTGTGATTACTTGACCGTTTTTATAGTGATTATTTGATTACCAGACCAAATATTTCATGATTATTTGATTATTTGATAATCTAGGACTGTATTTTTGATTATTTGATTATCTTGTTTAAAAAAATAATTAATGATTATGTGATTATATTGGCAAAAAATTTGTGATTATGTGATTACTTGGACACCCCCATGAGGGGCCTCTGTACAGTTTCAATTTGAATAATCTTACTGTAGATTTGTAATACCAATACATTTAAAGATACACAAGTAATGTATTGTGCAGGTTCAAAACTATTTAAAGCTTCGTCTTTTTTACGAGAACGGCGTTTAATACATGTACCATACATGAAATCACACTTCATCGATGATTTATACCAATAATTTTAGTGATCATTGCATTTTGAGTTCCGGAGTTGTTCTTCCAATACGATCTTTCTGTTCTTGGTGTTGTTCATTCATTTATGGAACTGATTAGTTATTCAAGACAATTGCGTTATAGTTTTTAGTTTTATTGAGAGCATTTGTCTTTAAGGGTACTGAATTTGCAGTATTAGGACAGCGTATCACTGTTGATGCTCCATTGCCCATCATACCCTTACACTTACGTGGAGGGTATATCCTACCCACTCAACAGCCAGCTAATACAACAGTATACAGGTATGGATACAGAATTGCAGTAATTATAAACATAATGTATATATCATTACCAATCATATCCTTATATTTGCTTTGAGGGAATACCCTATCTACTTTTCAGTCAGCTGATACAACGCGATACAGGTTACAGGACAACAGAAAAAAAACATTGCTTATATTCAAAATCTATATACCAAGCCCCATTTTCAACCAATTCATGCCGATATGTAAGAAGAATCACAAAAATCATTGTTGACCTATAATCGATGAACAATTCCCGATTTCTAACTATGCGCACACAATGTACATCTGCGTGGAAGATATATCCTGCCAAGTCAACAGCCAGCCAATACAACAACATAGGAGTTCGGATATGTATCTTCGTCTGAAATAAAACTTAGAAAGGTAGAAATTACAAGAAAATGACACCCAACAAATTTAATTTTATAAAAATGATAGAAGCGTCTACTAACAGTACATATATGACGCTAAATATATACAAAACCACCTGACTACAGACAAGAAGATCTAAAAAAAAACCAGATTCACATTCAACTATATTCATCATGTCCTTTTACACAATAATCTTTTTTTCATTGAGTTCTTACACCTTGTATATCCCTTATGACTCGAAATTAAGGATACAAAACCGACAAAAAGTCTGCTTCGTTTTAAAGATATTTGACAGGAAACAATGTATGAACAGTGCAATTGATTTGGATTGGTTGCATACCGAATTCAAGAAACAAACAGATCGAAAGATAGAAATGAAAGTTGTACAAATCTTTTTATCATTCAAGGCAAAGACAAAATAGTATGCTTAATCTCTTCCAATATGAGGAAATTTAGATGTGAACGCTTAGTGACTACATTTTTTCTCATAGTAGCTGTTTAATATACTTCTTACTTTAAAGTCGTCAGCGACCAATGGGATTGATTGTAGCATTTGATGAAGATACATCAGCTAAAGGAGAGTTATTCTGGGATGATGGAGAATCTATAGGTAGGAAAAAATTACACGACTTTAGTGGACAATTGTTCTCGGATGATCTGTAGGTAATTATAGATCATACAACTGCTAGTGGACAAATGTTCTGGGGTGATTGACAGTCTATAGGTAATTATAGATCATACAACTGTTTGTGGGCAATTGGTCTGGGGTAATTGAGAGTCTATAGGTAATTATAGATTATACATCTGCTAGTGGACAATTGGTCTGGGGTAATTGAAAGTCTGTAGGTAATTATAGATCATACACCTGGTCTGGGGTAATTGAGTCTATAGGTAATAATAGATTATACAACCGCTAAGGACAATTGTTCTGGGGTAATTGAGAATCTATGAGTAATATGGATCATACAACTACTAGTGGACAATTTGTCTGGGGTTATTGAGAGTCTATCGGTAATAATAGATCATACAACTGCAAATGGACAACTGTTAGTGGAAAAATGTTCTGGGGTAATTGAGAATATTTGGGTAATATGGATCATACAAATGGTACTGGACAATTGGTCTTGGGTAATTGAGATTCTGTAGATAATTATAGATCATACAACTGCTAGGGAACAATCGGTCTGGGGTAATTGAAAGTCTGTAGGTAATTATATCATACAACTGCAAATGGACAACTGTTAGTGGAAAAATGTTCTGGGGTAATTGAGAATATTTGGGTAATATGGATCATACAAATGGTACTGGACAATTGTTCTCGGGTAGTTGAGAGTCTATAGGTAATTATAGAGCATATAACTGTTTTTAAACAATCGGTCTTGGGTAATTGAGTTTATATGTAATCATAGATCATACAGCTGATAGTGGACAGATGTTCTGGAGTAATTGACAGTCTATAGGAAATTATAGATCATACAACTGCTAGTTGATAATTGTTCTTGGGTAATTGAGAATCTATATGTAATTATAGATCATACAACGGCTAGTGGACAACTTTTCTAGGGTAATTGAGAATCTATAGGTAATTACTAGTATAGATCATACAACTGCTAGTGGACAACTTTTCTAGGGTGATTGAGAGTCTATAGGTAATTATAGATCATACAACTGCTAGTGGACAAATGTTCTGGGGTAATTGACAATCTATAGGTAATATGGATCATACAACTGCTAGTGGACAAATGTTCTGGGGTAATTGAGAGTCTATAGGTAACTATAGATCTTACAACTGTTAGTAGACAATTGGTCTGGGGTAATTGAGAGTCTATAAATAACTATAGATCATACAACTGCTAGTGGACAATTGTTTGGGGTAATTGAGAGTCTATAGGTAGCTAAAGATCATAGAACTGATAGTGAGCAATTGTTCTGGGGTGACTGAAAGTCTATAGGAAATTATAGAGCTTACCACTGCTAGAAGAGAATTGTTAGGGGGGAGGGGTTGAGTATCTGCAAATAAATCCTACAACTGCTAGAGGAGAATTGGTCTGGGATGGTTGAAAATCTACATGTAAATCATACAACTGCTGGAGGAGAATTGTTCTGGGATGAGTGAGAATCTACAAGTAAACCAAACAACTACTAGAGGAAAACTGTTCTGGGATGTTGAAGAATCTACAAGTAAATCATATAACTACTAGAGGAGTATTGTTCTGGGATGTTTGAGAATCTACAAGTAAATCATACAACTGGTAGGCAAGAATTGTTCTGGGATATTTGAGAATCTTCAAGTAAATCATACAACTGCTAAAAAGAGAATTGTTCTGGGATATTTGAGAATCTTCAAATAAATCATACAACTGCTAGAGGACAATTGGTCTGGGGTAATTGAGTCTATAGGTAGTAATAGATCATACAACCGCTAGGGAACAATTGTTCTGGTGTAATTGAGGATCTATGGGTAATATGGATCATACAACCGCTAGTGGACAAAAGGTCTGGGGTTATTGAGAGTCTATCGGTTATAATAGATCATACAACCGCAAGTTGGCAATTTGTCTGGGGGTAATTGAGAGTCTATAGGTAATTAAAGATCATACAACTGCTAGGGAACAATTGGTCTGGGGTAATTGAAAGTCTGTAGGTAATTATAGATCATACACCTGCTAATGGACAATTGGTTTGGAGTAATTGAGGGTCTATATGTAATCATAGATCATACAACTATTAGTGGAAAAATGTTCTTGGGTAATTGAGAATATTTGGGTAATATGGATCATACAAATGCTAGTGGACAATTGTTCGGGTAATTGAGAGCCTGTAGGTAATTATAGAGCATGCAACTGCTTTTAGACAATTGTCTGAGGTAATTGAGTCTATATGTAATCATAGATCATACAACTGATAGTGGACAAACGTTCTTGGGTAATTGACAGTCTATAGGAAATTATAGATCATACAACTGCTAGTGGATAATTGTTCTGGGGTAATTGAGAATCTATATGTAATTATAAATCATACAACTGCTAGTGGACAACTTTTCTAGGGTGATTGAGAGTCTTTAGGTAATTATAGATCATACCACTGCTAGTGGACAACTTTTCTGGGGTGATTGAGAGTTTTTAGGTAATTATAGATCATACCACTGCTAATGGACAAATGTTCTGGGGTAATTGAGAATCTATGGGTAATATGGATCATACAACTGCTAGCGGACAACTGTTCTGGGGTAATTGAGAGTCTATAGGTAACTACAGATCTTACAACTGCTAGTGGACAATTGGACTGGGGTAATTGAGAGTCTATAGATAACTATAGATCATACAACTGCTAGTGGACAATTGTTCTGGGGTAATTGAGTGTCTATAGGTAACTTTAGATCATAGAACTACTAGAGGAGAATTGTTCTGGGATATTTGAGAATCTTCAAGTAAATCATACAACTGCTAGAGGAGAATTGTTCTGGGATATTTGAGAATCTTCAAGTAAATCATACAATTGCTAGAGGAGAATTGTTCTGGGATATTTGGAATCATCAAGTAAATCATACAACTGCTAGAGGAGAATTGTTCTGAGATATTTGAGAATCTTCAAGTAAATCATACAACTGCCAGAGGAGAATTGTTCTGGGATGGGTAAGTATAGATCATACAACTGGATGCTTGTCCTGGGATGATGAAGATTCTAAAGGTAAACCAAACAATCATAAAACATCTAGAGGAGAATGCTTCGGGTGTGATGGATATTTCTTTGGTAAATATATATCTAGCTAGACGAATATCCTGAGATATCAGAGCATCGCCACGTTCAATACCAAACTATATATAGCTTAATGATAGCAGAATAAAGATATAAAACTTACTATATCATTTTTAACCCACCTCTCTAATAGTGGAGGCTATATAGCAATCATCGTGTCCGTACATCCTGGTTCCACCCGTTCGTTGTTCGTCCAACAAAATTTGTTGGCTTTTTTTCTAAGGAACCACTTCATGTTTTAACAGCAGCTTGGCAGTAATGAGCGCTTTTAGGATCTGATGGACACATATTTCCTGATTTCTGACACTCTTAATTACGAGTGGTTGTATGCATAGCACGATGCGTCCATTCTTGTATAAATTTAAAGTTCGGTTCCTTTTGAATTAATTGTATGTTAGATGTTTTTTTTTTATATTCACTTTATATGGATAAACACCGGTATAGCTGATAAGCAGTGATTGGTAATGGACTGATGCGGTAAATTCTCAAATATAGATTTATCATTTGTTCCATGTTATATTGTATGTTTTTGAAGAAGAATCATTAAATGAATAAGCAGCTCAAGCAGGAACATTTCAAAGCAAACAAATAACTGTTTTTTTCTGTTGAAGATTCTTTTACCCGAGGAGAATATTTAAAAGCGGAAATGTCAGCAACAAAGGTAATTAGCCTATATACGGTCTGAGATTCTACCTTATATTTTAGTAATAAGTGTTATAGAATATGTTAATTTCCACAAGTAAATATCAGCTTTTAGTTCCAGGAGAATAATGTAGATATTCTAATTGATTTTTATACTCTTAACGGATATTTGTTAACATACACAATGTTAAAATGATTCAGTTCATTCTTAATTATTTAGTTGATCTCCGTACCCTAGGGACATCTTTTGTTAACATCAAGCTTTAAAACTTGTTCAAAGAAGTTATTTCGTGATGCCCTTAATTTGTTATGAAACAACATCGTTCACATATAATTCAGTTTAGCATTTTTAGGCAATGCGAGTATTCAATTTAATTTGCATTTGATGTCTGTATTTTTCACATTAAAATACGAGTTTTGAGTTTTATAGAAAAATTGCATGACAATTTTAGCATTAATCGGCCCATATAGTACATATTTAAATGCCTTCTAGAGATTTAAAAAAAAAACATTCATTGTTGGATCGGAATATTTTGTCTATTTGTAGTTCTTTCCGATTTTTCATTATTTTCGCATTACATTTTCTACGTTGCTTAGTTTTGAAAGGTTAGCTTTCTGTGTAGTGTCTATAGACTCTTTTTTTTTTGTTGTCTTTTCGTCGATTTTCTTTTTGAGCATGGTATTGTCTGTTTGTTTTCGATTTTTATTTAATGTCCCCTTGGTATATTTGATTCGGGCTATTTTTTATAACCCACTTCCTTCTATACTTGCTGGAAAACTATACATTCTATATGCTTTCTTTTGTTGCATACTTTATGCTACATGTATCAGTATCTTTTATTTTGTATATTTTACAGGGGAAATATCTTGAATATAAGGTTGTTAAAAGTGGTTATGAAGCAGCATCATCATTAGTCATTGATACGATAGAGTTATATGGACTTTTTGGATTTCCAGAACGTGTAATAGTGGATTCAGTACAAATCCCTACATCTAGTGTACGGAGTAAAGAAAAGGTAAGTTATTAATTTTGAGGTTTGGAAGTATTACCAGAATGCTAAAAAGTATTCAATATTTAATTAACAATGAATAATTCATTGCAAAAGTGAAATACACATTCAAAAAACGTTATAAAAACTTTAAAAATCATGGTTTGTCAAAATTGTATGTCACTACAAGGCTCTTATTATAGCCATGAAGTTTATTTTGACGGAGTTTAATGACGTGTATGCTCGGCCGACTTGCAACTAATTAAAGCCCGAAATTAAGCTTGCAAATGAGCCGTCGAGTTTGCAGACTCTGTAAACAATCTTTATTACTTATAATTCAAATAAAATACACAATAAATTATGTCGAATAAAGACCAAAAAAGTTATAATATCATTCTTGCTTTTATAACAAAGTGAGACCGGGACATCTCTTTCTGCGCGTGTATCACACGATTCAGCGGTAAATGGCACGGTCAAAAACATTAAAAATGTCTGTAATTATTTCACTTATAACATTATTGCAGTAGTTTTTAACACAAGATCACATCTCTCATTGTGGAATCGTTGTATAAAAGTAGTAATATAGCTCATCACGTATTCAGGAAGCTTTACAATCTTGGCTTTCAAATTTTTGAACGTTCTTGGTGAAGGTCAATCAAAAAATGTGATTCGGACGCACAAAATTTTTAAAGTGTTATTTTCATTGACCATAGGAAAATTGAAATCGTAAAGCTTAGATTTTTATTGGATATTTTCATTTTTTTTTGCAGATTATAGAATTAGTTGGTTTGAACCTAAATATAACAGAATATCATAGTATAAGCTGGGAGTTCTTCTGAGAATTAGGAAAAGTGAATGTGAACTTTTTACTATTAATTTTGTTTATTTTAAACATTGTTTAACATACTATTTCAGAAGCGATACCAATACGATTTTTACTTTTAGAGCTTTATATGATCGTCATTTTATGTATTAGTAAAATAATAAAATACATCGTAATATTTAGAATTGGTGTTACCCATCCCTACACTAATATGAAAGATGAAAGTAATAACATTAACAGTAACTATTTTACTGCATCAGAATTTCGACAATTAATGGCTCCTCTGTTAGAGGCCAAAATATTTGGAAATCAACAACCTAATATATTCATTGAAGAGCTGATAAACCCAAAATGCCAAAATTAAACCTGTCTATCATTAAAATTAAACCTGTCTATCATTTCCATCATACAATAGCAACAGAAGTTTACCAGATTCATGGTTGGTGTGTTGTCTGTACGATTCCGCTTCGATTAACATATAGATATTTAGACACATCCGCAAAAGAAGTAATGGAATGTCTTCTTTTGTTTTGTTTTTCTTTTTACAATGTAGACTCTCCTTATAAGAGATATATTGGTGTCTTTTTTAAATGTTAACACTCCTGAAAAGTGATATTTGGATGTCTTTTTTACTGTGTTGACGCTTATAAAAGTGATATTTGGATTTAATTTTTACAGTGTTGACACTCCTAAAGAGACATATCTAGTTGTCTTTTTTCATGTTGACTCTCCTAAAAAGTGTTACTTGGACGTTTTTTTACATGATGCATATCGAAATTCCACGTGTGTTCAAAACGGTTTACACTTTCAATAGGTAGGACTCATTTTCCTTGACTGTATTTACCGCCAAAGGAGGTATGGTATGATTGACAAGGAGACAGCAGCGTGGTGTTTATTTCACTGAACTAGTATACATTATTGTTTAGAGGGCAGCTAGAGCTCGCCTCATAGGTTGGGATTTTATCGCTACGCTGGAGACCCATTGGTGGCATTGGGCTGTTTTCTGCTCTTTAGTCGGGTTGTTGTCTCTTTGACGCATGTCCCGTTTCCATTCTCTGTTCTATCTACAAGAGATCAAATTATCAAGATTTATATAAACACTACACGTTAGTTGTGCTATTGGAGAAATTATTTAGCTTAGTTGTTACAGCGAGTACATGCTAGTACATTGGAAATTCTGTAAGAAAAATCATGTTCTACTGCTTTTGCCCGTCAAAGACAGATATTTTTTAGCTAATTATCGTCTTGCTATCCGTTCCTTAGTCTCCATACAGTGAGATTCCCCACCTTGGCCAAAGTAACTAAGGCAGAGGTAGGCATTGCCTCAGCTATGCATTATCACATAAAAGGAAAATTGCGTACTTATTTTGAATTTAAAAACATCTTCAAAAGGGAAGCATATTTATGTCAAGTTAATAAATTTCAGTATCGAAAAAGCTTAACTCAATTTAGAATCAGTGCTCATCAGTTAGCTATTGAGAAAGGTAGATATAAAAAAATCGATAAAGATAAAAGATTTTGTGGGCAGTGTAAAAGTATGCATGTTGAAGACGAGTTTCATTTGTTAATAGAATGCAGTACATATGAAAAAGAACGAGATTTTATTCTTAATTCAGCAAGCATTCAATGCAAAAACTTCCCTTATATTTCAAAGTATGAACAATTTATTTGGTTGATGTCATGTGAGTCTGAAAATGTTAATATGTCAGTGTCAAGATTTATAAGTACTTGTTTTGAAATAAGAGACAAAAATTTGCATTCAAAACTAAATATACAGAGTAGTGATGTAGTTTATTTTAACTTTAATTTTTATGTATTATAGAGACAAAATATTCTATTTTATTTATTTTCAAACAACATCTAGTATGGAGTATAGTTATTTAATCATTTATATTTAATGTAATATATCTTTAAAATTACTGTATAATTTATATTATTTATATGTATATGCTCAGAAACGGGCCCTTTGATTGCATTTAATTTTATTCTTATTCTTATTCATATACCTTTGATCTCTGAAAAGCTGACAGCATTGGGTGGATAGGGTGGGAGACGGGTACTACGTTTGTCATGCATTGTATATTACACCAAATGCTAGTTTCGTCTACCTTAGACTCATCACTGACGCTTGAGACAGTAAGAAGGTCAAATAAATAACGAAGTTAAAGAGCATTAAGAACAAAAATGAGAAAAAAAACAAGTGCCAAATCTAGTTAAGACTATCTTTGCCTGGGTGTAGAAGATGATTTAAAAAGGAGTTTTCATTATATTTTTAAAGGAAAGTGAGCATATATCTGACAGGACAGGGTATCAATACTTAAAATTGAATTTGAACACTGGTAATAGTGCAATAGTGAAATAAGATACATATACACCATAAAGGCAAGAAATTGTTAAAGTGATTTTAAAAAGGAATTATGTGATAAACGAAAGTAACGAAAAACTGCTGCTTGACGGTATAATCCTTGAAAAGAAAATACCCAACGTGTAGTATATCTCCGTTTGGACTGGAAAAATACACTTTCGCAACCCTATATTCTTCAAAAAAAAAGCTCTTAAGACCATCATATACCCTATCGAGAGGGCCTATAAAAAATACCTTTTAAAATAAATTAGATATCTTATATAGTTTATAAGATATTTCATATATTTTAAAAGATATTTTTAAACAAATACTGTATGAGATATCTTGTAAAGTTTTATAAGATATATTTAAAGGTTTACAAAATATCTTGTTTACTTTATTAGATACCGTATTAACTTTATAAGATGTCTTATAAGCTAGACGAGATATCTTATATGATTGATTTATCAAATATCTTATTTAGTTTTAAGATATCTTATTTTCCTTATAATATATCTTGAAAATGAAATAAATATAAAGACGGTTTGTTATACTATGGCACACCTAGACATACATGAGTTTGCTGACCAACCATAATTCACAATGATATAAAAGAGGGACGAAAGATACCAGAGGGACAGTCAAACTCATAGATCGAAAACAAACTGACAACGCCATGGAATACATATATAAACTGCTGGCGAGAATCAGTTGACGACAATAAGTCTATCATTTACAAACATATGTGAAGCGAGCAATCATAAGAAGTGAAATATTTAATATTCGATTGTATGATAACATCAAACATAATTATTCTTTTATTTAAAATTCATTAGTTAAATATTTTAATGATCTTTAGGCGATAACTAATGATCTATAAAACAGACTTCAGATTTGATTGAGGGACAAATTCTACAAACAGGCAGATATGCAGGTAATTTTTATTTTAATTATATTAATATGCTCAACATATTTCTTTTAGAGCAGTTTTGATACGGTATTATATAGTCATGTTAATTTGTGTGTATTTTATATTCTGTAATTTAATTCAAGATAAGTGATTTTAATTTTTTGTTTTATTTTGATCTGGTGTTCCACGAATCAACATAAAAAGGGATGTTTAGATGCAAAAAGCAACAGATGTACCCTGTCCAAAATTATTTTCCCAAGTGTGTTTTTTTTTATTCTGTTGTCAGATAAAAAGTCTCATTTTATTATTTTATTGACCCGTCAAGGATCGAGGTCATTAAGGAATTTTTCCATTGTTCAAAACAGTATGACCTCTTCAGTAGATGCTTGTTTTGGTTAACTTGTAGCTTTAAAGGTTTACATGATGCATTTTCCTTCAATGTCTTTCCCACCAACCAAAGCCATTTTCAAAATATTTGTTAACTGTACGAACATTTTCAATATCACAACTGTGTGTGTGTACTTTGAGGCTTTAATAACATGATGTCGTAATTATGACAAACTGAATAAAATACAGATCCTGTGTCCAAGCTTTACTTACAACATTCTGAAAATGCCCCATTTTTTAAAATGTAACAAAACTATAACTTATAACATGTTCAATCTCGCCGCATGTTTGCGCCTATCCCAAGTCAGGAACCTCTAGTCTTTGTTATTCATGATTTGTTTTTTAATATTCTGGTTCATTTGTATGTTTTGGAGTTTAGTGTGGGGTCCATTTCGCCGAACTAGTATACATTACTGTTTAGGGGCCAGCTGAAGCACGCCTATGTGTGCTGGATTTTCTCGCTACTTTGCTGACCCATTGGTGGCCTTTGACTATTTTCTGCTCTTTGGTCGGGTTGTTGTCTCTTTGACACATTCCTCGTTTCCATTCTCTATTTCATAACTTTTAAATATGGCTGAAAACATTAATATTACTGTGCTTATTCAGCGGGCTTTGGGGTATCACAATAGCAATGGCTAAAACAGTTTACCTTTTTTAAAATTTTTTGTAGGCAAAATAATTTTTATTGAGTTGTATATATTAAAAATTTAATCAAATATACTAGGCTAATGATTTTGCCTAAAAAGAATTCATCAATACGACTTGAATAAAAAAATTGAAATACCAAATTTGTACGAAGTTGAAGAGCATTGTGGACACAAAATTACGGAAAGTTTTGCCAAATACTGCTTATAATCCTCGGTGGTAGAAAATCATTAGTACTTTGAATAATTCAAAGTTTTGCAAAACAGTTAATCTATAATTTTACCATATCAATAAAAATTCATGTCAATACAGAATTGCTGACGGCTACTGGGCTGGTGATACCTTCTTAATTTACAGAGGAATCTGTATAATTTATATAACTTTGAATGTGTTCCATAACATGTTTTTAACAGTCTTTTTTTCAAAATTTTAATCATCTTAACAATAAATTTCAGTATTCTTTTCAGAACAGAGGATAATAGTTTAATAATCATGGAAATAATGTTACAAACAAATTACTCATAAAATGAAGGAAGTTGATATTTGTCAGACAGAACAAAATTTTGCTGATTTTACAGTAATGTAAATTATTTCCCTTTAATAGTAACAGATTAGTAATTGCTTTAGAAAAAAATATCCAAATTACAATTACGCACTAACTTGCTGTTGGAAAACAGATTTATAAATTATAGACTTACAAAATGTTTTTAACTATTTATTTATAAAATCTATTTATGATAGAAGTTTTCATGTCAAAGTTAGACCCTCTAAATCAGTGACTCATATTATAGTAAGACATTATTTTGTTTGAAATTGATGACAAAGACATCAACTTACGGGAGCTGGATGGTAAGTATTACTTTTTATTTCACAGCACTCACTTCATACTAATAATCGTTCACTTATGCAATTTGTTAAACTAATTTACCAGTTGATCAGTTTGTGGGAGAAGAATTCAAACTACAATTTGGTAAACTGTTATAGCCATTGTTATGGTGATACCCCAAAGCCCACTGAATAAGCACAGTAATGGGTTTTAGCATTTATGTCGATTTTTAAAATAATCTTGTAAAGATGATTTCTGGTGGAAATAAGGCTATGTATTACTTTTCACATATAAAGATACAATAACATTTCGTTCATGAGACATTGTCTCAGATCATTAACCGTTTAGTCCCGTTACAGTTTCTAAATTCATAATGTATATTCCTTAAAGACTTTAGTGGAAAACATCTTAAATTTCAAAATTTGTTGATGTGTATACATATGATTAATGCTGTATATATTTATGGTGACTATAGCTGATCGCATTTCAACCGTACTTTTTATTGTGATTGTTTTTGGTGTACGAGAATCCCAAAAATAATTTTCTTCGTGTGATTGCGTTTGTACATATTATCCGGAAAATTTCAAATTGTAGTTATGTTGACCTTTTTATTTGAACTTAAGAAAAGAACAAATATTGCTTTTATCTATATATCGTTTTCAGCATATCACAGGTAACTTATAGACATCAGTGTTTTCATTGATACAAGTAGTGGTCGTTGTGTTATCTTTTAAAAAAACTAACTGCCTTTCATTTTGTGAAAATTGTTTTTACAAATAATGTAAATGTCAATGCCACCATGGAACCTGTTCCTGTGTCTCGTTTAGAGAGTTTTGCGTCGTAGGTTAGACAACAAAATTAAAAACCCTTGTTTTTTTTTTGTCTCTTTATGGATTAAAAAAAATCTTTTTTACAACTATTTTTTGGTAATATAATAAGTTATCCTTTACATGTATTGAAATATAATTTTAGAGCAAACAATAATCATACTTATAGTAAACTGCTCTCTTATTTGGTAATTTCACATTATTAAATATTCAACTCGCGTGAAGCGGTCGTGTATTCACGTTTTGCCTTTCTTTTTTTTTATATAGAAAGTAACTTGTATTGAATTCACTAATTATTCTAGACAAGACAAGACAAATACTTTATTAAAGTCTCACCACTTGTTACATATAAAATATACAGCATATTAAAACACAAGATAACAACAAGAGTCACTCTATAAAGAGTAATGAGAGACTATCAAACAATTTTTCTAAGCTTAAAATATAATACAAATACAAGTCAACTATCACGAGTATAAGATACATTTTCGCTTTATTAAAAGTTCATTGCAGATTTTGGCAGCATAAAATACCATATTTTCATTTGTAAAAAGAAAAATCAATTTTTCATTATCAGACATATGTAACAAAATTCTCATCAACAATACTAGCATGATTAAAAACAACATTACGAATATCTGAATATACAGGACAGTTAAACAAAACATGTTTTTCATCTTCAACGTCATCAGTACAGTTAAAACATACTCTATTTTCAATATCAATATTTTCATAACGACCAGTTTCAATTCTGGTGGGTGCTACACCACATCTAAATTTTGCTAAGGCACTCCTGTGTCTAACATGTATATTAAAAATGTGCCTATACTTGTTTTCTATTTGTAGACTAAAGTATTTGTAGTGGTTCTGATTGTAGCGGTATTGCTAATAACCGCTGAAGCACAAAGCTGCAGGAAGAAATGTGAAAACAAGGACGATAAGTGTGCGAAAGAATGCAGAAAAGAACATCCTAATAACAATAATAAGAAGAAAAAATGTCTCAACAACTGTGACGAAGCGGAAAGAAAGTGTAAAAAGAAGTGCAACAAACGTGACCTGTTTTCTGACCTCGATTTTAACCTGGAGGAAAATCAGTAAAAGATTCGATAATGCAGTCAAAACGAAAATATTATTAATAAATATATGAAAAGGCATTTGTTTTCTGTGTTGCTCTTTGTATGTTTTTCTCGTTTTTTTTTTGTCTTCCTGGTTTACATTTAACAACGTTACGTCCCTTCTTTATTTGACAGTCTCCACTAGTTGTTTGTTTATATCCTTGGCCTATGGTCCTTGGTGAATAGTTGTCTTTTTGGGCAGCCAATTTAGAGGCTGATTTATAGGGGATTCACGGGGATCCCGTCTCCCCTATATGTTTAATACAGTGGCGGATTCAAAAAGGGGGTTTAGGGTTCGTATGCCCTGTGACTCGAAAAATTTCTCTTTTTTGGCAAAAGTTGGAAAAAAAATCGCATTCCTACGCTCGGCAATCTTTTTAACATTTTGCAGGATTATACCTGTTCCTTTTCTCGGACCCAGGATCCGCCGCTGGGTTAATGCATAGACTTTTTACAAGTCACACTTGACTTTGTCTTCCCCCCCCCCTTTTCAAACTCATGGATCCGCAACTGGTCATACAATGGGTGAATTGCTTTTGCAACAATTTGAAAAAAAAAAAAAAAAAAAAAACGCAGCATTTCATTTGCGCTACAGGATTGTATTTCATTTGCGCTACAGGATTGTATTTCATTTGCGCCAATTAACAGGTATAATAATTGGAAACGTTTTATAAGAAATGTTGTAGAGTTTCCCCCATTGGGTATAAGTAGGTGCGTTCATACTTAGGATATCTAATGTATTGAAAAACGAAGACAAAACGCATAGATGTACGCAAAAAGAGTTGCAAAAGAGAGAATCACAATGGATGTGAACAGCAAAACCATTATAAAAACATTGAATGATAACAGTCAATTATGATTTAGACCATAAAAAAAATAGATATCAGAGCATCGACACGTTCAATACCAATCTATATATAGCTTAATGATAGCAGAATAAAGATATAAAACTAACTATATCATTTTTAACCCACCTCTCTAATAGTGGAGGCTATATAGCAAGCATCGTGTCCGTACATCCTGGTTCCATCCGTTCGTTGTTCGTCCAACAAAATTTGTTGACTTTTTTTCTAAGGAACCACTTCATGTTTTAACAGCAGCTTGGCAGTAATGAGCGCTTTTAGGATCTGGGGGACACATATTTCCTGATTTCTGACACTCTTAATTAAGAGTGGTTGTATGCATATCACGATGCGTTCATTCTTGTATAAATTTAAAGTTCGGTTCCTTTTGAATTAATTGTATGTTAGATGTTTTTTTTATATTCACTTTATATGGATAAATACCGGTATAGCTGATAAGCAGTGATTGGTAATGGATTGATGCGGTAATTTCTCAAATATAGATTTATCATTTGTTCCCTGTTATATTGTATGTTTTTGAAGAAGTATCATTAAATGAATAACCAGCCCAAGCAGGAACATTTCAAAGCAAACAAATAACTGTTGGATATGTTTTTTTCTGTTGAAGATTCTTTTACCCGAAGAGAATATTTAAAAGCGGAAATGTCAGCAACAAAGGTAATTAGCCTATATATGGTCTGAGATTCTACTTGATATTTTAGAATAAGCGTTATAGAATATATTAATTTCCATTAGCACATACTTACAACTTCTCGTCCAATCAAATTTCTTGAATTTGCCTTCTAATTTTCATAGTACACACTTTTTCCGTGTACTAAGTAACTACGCATGAATGACCACAAGGGTAAGATTTCATTGTATCGTTATCAAGATATTAAAACAAAAATTGCCACTAGCTATTTTGAAATAAAATGTTGTGTTCCAAATTAAATTAAATAGTTTGTTATTAGTTTTCACATTGATTTTAAATATTCTGCTATTAAAATCTTTGGATCTTAAAATATTTTTGACAATTGCAAGTTTCTTTCATTTAAATAAAGAGTAACAAATATGGTTCTTTATACCTTGATTAAAATACAACCCCATCTTAAAATTGTGATAATTTATCAGCCATGCAATAACTTTGTACACAAAAAGGTGTGTACTAGGAAACCTAGTGAAGGGAAATTAAGGCAACTTGGTGATGATTTTTTAAGCTTTCTTAAGGAAGTTGATCTTTTTCGTCAGATTGATTATTGGTTGCTTAATGAATTGAAAAACCGTGATAATGTCTGAATAGAATGTGCCACCTATATATATACATATTCTGATAAATCTTTTATTTTTTACTTTGAAAAAAAAAAAAAAAAAAAAACACGAAACCTATAATCTTTTAAATTAGTTGGAAGTTGCTTTTTAATGCGTATCCGCTAGACTATCTATGGGGACAAACTATCTATATGTTTGAAATTTATTATAGCTTTAGTTTTACTGTGAAATTGAAAAAATGTTTTTAAAACATGTAAAGCTTCCACTGCAATTTAATTATTGTCTGCTTTTGGTCAATTTATTTTATCATCTAACTATGTAAAGAAGTACATGTATAGTAAAACTCCGGTGTATACCTGTATACATACTTACACCAGTAGCTACCATCTTTTCATTCTGGAGTCAAAGGCGTTTTGAAATCACATATTTTACAATGATACTAGTGAGTAGATTAACAAAACATAAAACCTCGTTAGTAAGCTCCTGTGATACAAGTAGTCAGCGAAAATAAACTATCAATAGACCAATTAAAAGATTACTTGAGTTGTAAATATGTGCTAAATTGGATAGTCTATGAAAAGGTATATACTATGAAATTAAGAGCTCGGGGCAAGCCCCTCGCTCTAAATTGCATAGTATATACCTTTTCATAGACTAACCTAGACCAAGTAAATATCAGCTTTTAGTTCCAGGAGAATGATGTAGATATTCTAATTGATTTTGATACTCTTAACGGATATTTGTTAACATACACAATGTTTAAATGATTCAGTTCATTCTTAATTGTTTAGTTGACCTCCGTACCCTTGGGACATCTTTTGTTAACATCAAGCTTTAAAACTTGTTCAAAGAACTTATTTCGTGATGCCCTTAATTTGTTATGAAACAACAATGTTCACATATAATTCAGTTTAACATTTTTAGGCAATGCGAGTATTCCATTTAATTTGCATTTGATGTCTGTATTTTTCACATTCAAATACGAGTTTTGAGCTTTATAGAAAAATTGCATGACAGTTTTAGCATTAATCGGCCCATATAGTACGTATTTAAATGCCTTCTAGAGATTTAAAAAAAAAAACATTCATTGTTGGATCGATTCATTCCGATTTTTCATTATTTTCGCATTACATTTTCTACGTTGCTTAGTTTTGAAAGGTTAGCTTTCAGTGTAGTGTCTATAGACTCTTTTTTTTTTGTCTTTTCGTCGATTTTCTTTTTGAGCATGGTATTGTCTGTTTGTTTTCGATTTTTATTAAATGTCCCCTTGGTATATATGATTCGGTCTATTTTTTATAACCCACTTCCTTCAATACTTGCTGGAAAACTATATATATACATTCTATATGCTTTCTTTTGTTGCATGCTTTATGCTACATGTATCAGTATCTTTTATTTTGTATATGTTATAGGGGAAATACCTCAAGCATAAGGTTGTTAAAAGTGGTTATCAATCAGCAACATCATTATTCATTGATACGATAGAGTTATATGGACTTTTTGAATTTCCAGAACGTGTAATAGTGGATTCAGTACAAATCCCTACATCTATTGTACAGATTAAAGAAAAAGTAAGTTATTAATTTAAGGTTTGCAAGTATTAACAGAATGCTATTAAATATTCAATCTTTAATTAACAATGAATAAATTTTTTATTGAAATCCAGAGAAATTTCAATAGTCAAAAGTGGTATACACAATCAAAAAGCGTGGTTTGTCAAAACTGTTTGTCACTACAAGACTCTTATTATAGCCGTGAATTTATTTTGACGGAGTTTAATGACGTGTATGCTCGGCCGACTTACAACTGATTAAGGCCTGGATTAAGCTTGCGAATGAGCGGATGAGGTTGCAGACTCCGTAAACAATCTTTTATTTCTTATAAGTCAAGTACAATACAAATAAAGTATGTCGATTAAAGACCAAAAAAGTTATAATATCAGTCTTACTTTTATAACGAAGTGAGACCGGGACATCTCCTTCTACGCGTGTATCACCCGATTCAGCGGTAAATGGTACGGTCAAAAACATTAAAAATATCTGTAATTTTTACACTTATAACATAGTTGCAGTAGTTTTTAACACAAGATCACATCTCTCATTGTGGAATCGTTGTATTAAAGTAGTAATATAGCTCATCACTTATTCGGGAAGCTTTACAATCTTGGCTTTCAAATTTCTGAACGATCTTGGTGAACGTCAATCAAGAAATGTGATTCGGACGCACACATTTATTATAGTGTTATTTTCATTGACCATAGGAAAATTAAAATCGTAAAGCTTAGATTTTTATTGGATATTTTCATTTTTTTTTTTTTGCAGATTATAGAATTAGTTGGTTTGAACCTAAATATAACAGAAAATCTTAGTATAAGCTGGGAGTTTTTCTGAGAATCATTAAAAGTGAATGTGAACTTTTTACTATTAATTTTGTTTATTTTAAACATTGTTTAACATACTATTTTAGAAGCAATACCAATACGATTTTTACTTATAGAGCTTTATATGATCGTCATTTTATGTATTAATTAAATAATAAAATAAACGTCATATTTAAAATTGGTGTTACCCATCCCTACACTAATATGAAAGATGAATGTAATAACATTAACAGTAACATTTTTACTGCACCAGAATTTCGACAATTAATGACTCTTCTGTTCGAGGTCAAAATATTTGAAAATCAACTACCTAATATATTCGTTGAAGAGCTGATAAGCCTCAAAAATGCCAAAATTAAACCTGTCTATCATTTGCATCTTACAAAAGCAACAGAAGTTTACCAGATTCATGGTTGGTGTGTTGTACAATTCCGCTTCGATTAACATATAGATATTTAGACACATCCGCAAAAGAAGTAATGGAATATCTTGTTTTGTATTGTTTTTCTTTTTACAATGTTGACTCTCCTTATAAGGGATATGTTGGTGTCTTTTTCAAAATGTTAACACTCCTGAAAAGTGATATTTTGATGTCTTTTTTACTGTGTTGACGCTTATAAAAAGTGATGTTTGGATTTAATTTTTACTGTCTTGACACTCCTAAAAAGACATATCTAGTTGTCTTTTTTTCATGTTGACTCTCCTAAAAAGTTTTACATGGACGTTTTTTTACATGATGCATATCGAAATTCCACGTGTGTTCAAAACGGTTTACACTTTTAATAGGTAGGACTAATTTTCCTTGACTGTATTTACCGCCAAAGGAGATATGGTATGATTGACAAGGAGACAGCAGCGTGGTGTCTATTTCACTGAACTAGTATACATTATTGATTAGAGGGCAGTTAAAGCCCGCCTCATAGGTTGGGATTTTGTCGCTGCGTTGGAGACCCATTGGTGGCATTGGGCTGTTTTCTGCTCTTTGGTCGGGTTGTTGTCTCTTTGACACATGTCCCGTTTCCATTCTCTGTTTTATCTTCAAGAGACCAAATTATTAAGATTTATATAAACACTACACTTTAGTTGTGCTATTGGAGAAATCATTTAGCTTAGTTGTTAGAGCGAGTACATGCTACTTAGTACATTGGGAATTTTGTAAGAAAAATCATGTTCTACTGCTTTTTGCCCGTCAAAGACAGATATTTTTTTAGCTTATTATCATCTTGCTATCCGTTCCTTAGTCTCCATACAGAGAGATTCCCCACCTTGGCAAAAGTAACTAAGGTAGAGGTAGGCATTGCCTCAACTATGCACTTTATCACATATAGCCTTGATCTCCGAAAAGCTGACAGCATTGGGTGGATAGGGTAGGAGACGGGTACTACGTTTGTCATCATTAGACTCATCACTGATGCTTGAGACAGTGAGAAGGTCAAATAAATAACGAAGTTGAAGAGCATTAAAAACAAAAATGAGAAAAAAAAAACAAGTGCCAAATCTAGTCAAGACTATCTCTGCCTGGGTGTAGAAGATGTTTTAAAAAGGAATTTTCATTATATTTTTAAAGGAAAGTGAGCATATATCTGACTGGGTATCAATACTTAAAATTGAATTTAAACACTGGTAATAGTGTAATAATGAAATAGGATACATAAACACCATAAAGGCAAGAAATTGTTATAGTGATTTTAAATAGGAATTATGTGCTTAACAAAAGTAACGAAAACCTGCTTGACGGTATAATTCTTGAAAAGAAAATACCCAACGTGTAGTATATCTCCGTTTGAACTGGAAAAATATCCTTTCGCAACCCTATATTAAAAAAAAAGCTGCTTGACGGTATAATCCTTGAAAAGAAAATACCCAAGTGTAGTATATCTCCGTTTGAACTGGAAAAATACCCTTCCGCAACCCTATATTCTTAAAAAAGGCTCTTAAGACCATCATATACCCTAGCGAGAGGGCCTATAAAATATCTTTAAAACTAAATTAGATATCTTATATAGTTTATAAGATATTTCATATATTTTAAAGATATCTTTTAAACAAATACTTTATGAGATATCTTGTAAAATTTTAAGATATATTTAAAAGTTTACAAAATATCTTATTTACTTTATTAGATATCGTATTAACTTTATAAGATATCTTATATGATTGATTTATCAAATATCTTATTTCGTTTTAAGATATCTTATTTTCCTTATAATATATCTTGAAAATGGAATAAATATAAAACGGTTTGTTATAGTATGGCACACCTAGACATACATTTGTGTGCTGACCAACCATAATTCACAATGATATAAAAGAGGGACGAAAGATACCAGAGGGACAGTCAAACTCATAGATCGAAAACAAACTGACAACGCCATGGAATATATATATAAACAGCTGGCGAGAATCAGTTGACGACAATAAGTCTATCATTTACAAACATATGTGAAGCGAGCAATCATAAGAGGTGAAATATTTTATATTCGATTGTATGATAACATCAAACATAATTATTCTTTTATTGAAAATTCATTAGTTAAATATTTTAATGATCTTTAGGCGATAACTAATGATCTATAAAACAGGCTTCAGATTTGATAGAGGGACAAATTCTACAAACAGGCAGATATGCAGGTAATTTCTATTTTAATTACATTAATATGATCAAACATTTTTCTTTTAAATTTATTTCTTAAATGAATTTCATATACATGAATTACGACCACTAAAGGTTGAAAATATTTGCTTTGCGTGTGAAATGTTTGCTTATCTGTTCGTTGTTTAGATTAAAAATTTATTTTGTGTTATTGATCGTTTTGTTAACAGTTACCCTTACTATTGAATACGTGTTGCTATAGACTTGTTTTAAGGAATTCTGAGCAGTTTTGATACGTTATTATATAGTCCTGTTGTTTTGATACGGTATTATATAGTCCTGCTGTTTTGGTACGGTATTATATAGTCCTGCTGTTTTGATACGATATTATATAGTCCTGCTGTTTTGATACGTTATTATATAGTCCTGTTGTTTTGATACGGTATTATATAGTCCTGCTGTTTTGATACATTATTATATAGTCCTGTTGTTTTGATACGGTATTATATAGTCCTGCTGTTTTGGTACGGTATTATATAGTCCTGCTGTTTTGATACGTTTTTATATAGTCCTGCTGTTTTGTCTGTATTTTATATTCTGTAATTTAATTTAAGATAAGTGGTTACGTTTTATTTGATTTTGATTTTTTGTTTTATTTTGAAATTGTGTTCCACGAATCAAAATAAAAAGGGACGTTTAGATGTTAAAGCAATAGATGTACCCTGTCCAAAATTATTTTCCCAAGTGTTTTTATTTTTATTCTGTTGTCAGATAATAAGTCTCTTTTTATTATTTTATTGATCCGTCAAGGATTGAGGTGACTAAGGTATTTTTTCCATTGTTCAAAACAGTATGAGGACCTCTACAAGTAGATGCTTGTTTTGGTTAACTTGTGGCTTTAAAGGTTTACATGGAGCATTTTCCTTCAATGTCTTTCCCACCAATCAAAGCCATTTTCTAAATTTCTGTCAACTGTACGAACATTTACAACAGCACATTTATGTGTGTGTGTACTTTGAGGCTTTTTTAACATTATGTCATAATTATGACAAACTGAATGAAATACAGATCCGGTGTCCAAGCTTTACTTACAAAATTCTGACAACGCTCCATTTTGGAAAATATAACCAAACATTAACTTTTCATCCCTCCGCATTTTGCGCCTATCCCATGTCAGGAACCTCTTGCCTTTGTTAGTCTTGTGTGTTTTTTAAATTTTGGTTCATTTGTGTGTTTCGGAGTTTAGTGTGGCGTCCATTTCGCTGAACTAGTATATATTATTATTAAGGAGCCAGCTGAAATCCCGCCTGAGGGTACGCGATTTTCTTGCTGCACTGCAGACTCATTGATGGCCTTGGACTGTTTTCTGCTCTTTGATCGGGTTGTTGTCTCTTTGACACATTCCATTCTCTATCTTATAACTTTTAAATATGGCTGAAAACATAAATATTGATGGGTTTTAGCATATTTGTCGAGTATTCTTAAAATAATCTTAAAATGATTTCTAGTTGAAATAAGGCTATGTATTACTTTTCACATATAAAGATATAACATAATACTTTTATGCTGGATGTCGAAAAGGTCAAATTCTTCATGCGCGATTAAGAATGTATAGTAGTTCTTTAAACTGTCACTTGTTTCCAAGAAATTTAGTTTCTTCTCCTCACTGTCGCTGTGGTGACTTGGAAACTAACTCGCACTTTTTATTATTTTGCCCATTATATTCGGACATAAGACAAGAAATGATAATATCATTTGGACTTTTATTGGATAAATTTTATGTAAGGTGTAGCACGACTTTCAATTTATAAAACTAGACAAGTAAAAGTATTTGAAAATAAACATATCGATTGCACAAGGCTTTTTAAATATACACTTCAAAAGTACACGGAGTATGCGCTTTTTTATTATACAATGAAAAACAGCTTAGATCTGTTATAAAAATACTTTTTATATAGAAACTCCGTTTTACAATATAATGGATCACAAATCAAAATATTATTTTGAAAAACTTTAACACTATGCCGATGAGCATTTTATTGTTATGATAAGAAGAGTAACTCTTGATTTTCAGTTTTGGTGTGTTTAAAGAATACATGTTATATTTGAACTATTTTTTTAAAACTAATTACGACATCAAACTGTATTTTACTATTTTATCAACAAGCAATTGGTATGAACAATGTTTATCATGTTAAGTGAATTTGGGATTTATTCTATTCACTTTTTATTTTAAAAATATATTTGTAAATAAAATTTTATCAAATGAAAAAAAAGAAGCTAATATCATTTGGAAGCCTACAATGAACAGTACCAATGGACACCTAATTACTAATAAACGGCTCAAATATGATTTCAAATGAAGAAAACACTAGTTTATTTCTCGTGGTACAACGGTTCATTTTTAAATCTAAAACGTTTACAAACTATTAATTCACATAATATACCTGTAAGCATTGCATCTTATTAGTTACACTTTTCTTTACTTTTTCAGTTCATTATGAAACTCAGCTGACATTATCAATATTTTTATTATGTAACAGAGCATGTAGTTTTGATTTATTTGAGTATATTGTATCTAATCTAACAAGGAGACAGATTAACATTAGCACTTGTTGCTTATTTCTGAATCCTATTTGTGAATGTGATATTGTAATTCGTCTAATTCATTGTTTACACTAAGATATAACATTTCGTTTATCAGACATATTGTCTCAGATAATTAACCGTTTAGCCCGTTACAGTTTCTAAATTCAAAATGAGTATTTCTTAAAGACTGACGTGGAAAACACTTAAATTTCAAATTATAAATTAAATACATATAATTAATGCTGTATATACCTTCATACAAGTTGTGATCTTGTGTTATCTAAAAAAAAAAAAAAAAACAGCTGCCTTTCATTTTCTGAAATTTGTTTTTACAATAGTGTAAATGTCAATGCCACCATCGAGAACCTGTTCTTATATCACGTCTAGATCGACTTTCGTCGTAGGTTAGACAACAAAATTAAAACCCTTGTTTTTGTCACTTAATGGATAAAAAAAATCTTTTTTACAACTATTTTTTTTGTATGATTTCACAATGAAAATATAATGAATTATCCTTTACATGTATTAAAATATAATTTTGGGGCAAATAATAATCATATTTATGGTTATACATAAACTGCTCTCTTTTTTTTTTTTTGGTAGTTTCACATTATAATTACTCTGGGCTCTATAAATATATGCAAATATTTACTAACTGAGATAATAAATATTCTTATGTACTTGTATCAGTTATGGTTTAAGAAATGCAGAGCAAATTAAATGTTCAACTCGCGTGAAGCGTTCATATGTTCACGTTTTGCCTTTCTTTTTTTTTTTTTTTTTTTATACAAAGGAACTTGTATTGCATTCACTCTATGTGCGTACTTGTTTTCTATTTGTAGACTAAAGTATTTGCAGTGGTTCTGATTATAGCGGTATTGCTAATAACTGCTGAAGCACAAAGCTGCAGGAAGAAATGTGAAAACAAAGTCGATAAGTGTGCGAAAGAATGCAAAAGAGACCATCCTAACAACAATAAAAAGAAAAAAAAATGTTTCAACAACTGCGACGAAGCGGAAAGAAAGTGTAAAAAGAAGTGCAACAAACGTGACCTGTTTTCTGACATCGATTTAGACCTGGAGGAAAATCAGTAAAAGATTCGATAATGCAGTCAAAATGAAAATATTATTAATAGATATATGAAAAGGCATTTGTTTTCTGTGTTGCTTTGTATGTTTTTTCTCCTTTTTTTTGTCTTCCTGGTTTTCATTTAACAACATTACGTTCCTTCTTTATTTGACAGTCTCCTCTAGTTGTTTGATTATATCCTTGTCCTATGGTCCTTGGTGGATAGTTGTCTTATTGGGCAGCCACTATATGTTTAATACAGTGGAGGATTCAAAAAAAGGGGGGGGGGGGGGGGGTCGTATGCCCTATGATTGTATTTCATTTGCGCCAATTAACAGGTATAATATAATGGAAACGTTTTAATATAAGTTGTATTGTGAAAAACGAGGCTCGTATAAAAAATGTTGTAGTGTTTCCCCCATTGGGTAAGTAAGTGCGTTCATACAGAACTGGGAGTTACTTTTAAAAAGACTGCGATAAAATTGTATAGTGTTCACAAGTTCGAGGTGACAAAATGAACATAATTCATTCGGAGACAAACAGGGGAGAAATGCGTCTGTAATTTTTTAAGACCTCACATTTAGGATATCTAATGTATTGAATAAACTGTTGACACAGAGATATGTCTCGCCTATTTGTAATTTTGATAATGCAAATGTTGAAATTAAAAGAGCAATACTTTAACATGCAAGTTATGCAAATATTCAAAGTCAATGAACCATGTCAGAAGGTAAATGGCTAAACAATCTGCATGGAAATGAGATGTGTCAATGCTAATACAAATGCATACCAAATATCATAAGTCGTTTCCTTTAAAAAAGTCTAAACACAAACATTAACTTGTAAACTATATAAAAGTTTCAAAGTCAGTGAACCATGATGAGGGGGTGGGGCTATATAATCTCCATAGAAATGAGACTTGCAAATGCCAATAAATTTGCATACCAAATATCATTGACTTAATATAAGTGGTTCATCTTAAACTAATCTAATCACAAACTAATACATGTAAACTAAGCAAAAGTTTCAAAGTCAATAGACCATGACTGAGGGGGCGGGGCCAAATATTCTCCAAGGAAATAAGATATGCTAATACTCCTACAACTGCATACCAATTAACACTGGCCTACCACTAATGGTTCCCCTTGAACTGACCTAATCACAAACTAATACATGTAAACCAAGCAAAAGTTTCAAAGTCAATAGACCATGACTGAGGGGGCGGAGTCAAATAATCTCCATGGAAATGAGTTATTTCAATGCTTATACAACTGCATACCAAATATCATTGACCTACCACTAGTGGTTCCCCATAAACTGACCTAATCACAAACTAATACATGTAAACTAAGCAAGTTTCAAAGTCAATAGACCATGACTGATGGGGCAGGGCCGAATAATAACCATGGAAATGAGATGTGCCAATGCTAATACAAATGCATACCAAATATCATTGACCTACCACTAGTGGTTCCCCATAAATCGACCTAATCACAAACTAATACATGTAAACTAAGCAAAAGTTTCAAAGTCAATAGACCATGACTGAGGGGACAGGGTGGAATAATAATCATGGAAATGAGATGTGCCAATGCTAATACAAATGCATACCAAATATCATTGACCTACCACTAGTGGTTCACCAAAAACTAGACCTAATCACAAACTAATACATTGTTGACGCCGCCGCCGACGCCAGAAACAGCATACCTATATCTCACTTTTTGACTCTGTCAAGGCAAGACAAAAACGGAGACAAAACGTATAGATGTACGCAAAAGAGTTGCAAAGTCAGAATCACAATGGATGTGGACAGCAAAACCATTATAAAAACATTGAATGATGCAGTCAATTATGATTTAGCCATCAATAAATAAAATTTAAGCATTTAAAAAAAACACTAATCAGTGTTCTATGTATTCATTTTGGATTTTTGATGAATGCGATTTATGATGAATATGTTATATTATGCTATCAACACTATGTTTTAACATTATTATTAAGAGTCTCTTTTCAATATATATCTATTATATATACTATTTACTGGTAATATTGGCGCAAATAGAATATGGTTTGTGGCGCAAATGAAAGACTATTTTGTACTTTTTTGTTGTAATATTCACACAAACACATCGTTAGAAAACATACGCCCACTTTTTTCAGAAATTTATGTTGTTGCTAAAAATCATATGGTCGGCTGCATTTTAACCTTTTCGCACAACTACACCCGCCTCTTTTCTGGGACCCTGGATCCGCCCCTGTTTTTATATTCATTTTTTTAAGTTAAAATCCTTCAATATTTTAACTTTTTAAATAAATAATGAAAACGACAATGTGCACTTGAATGTGCTATTTAAATAACAACAGATACTATTTCAAAAATGAAAGATTGCTTCGAAAAAAACTGATGTATATAAACTATTGGTTTAGTTACCTTTATCAGAAGATTTTCTTTGATTTCTTTTCTATTGTTTCTGCTTTATCAGTTCATAGTTCATACACTGGAAAAGCGGAAGTCACGAAAATTTGAAAACAATCTGTTGAAATCCCATATATAATGTAAGCGATGGTTCCCTAAAGAACAAGCTTAAAAAGATGTCCAAAAAGTATGATCTCGACCGCTCTTACAGCCAGCAAATAACCATGCAACAAACATATTGACAAACTGAAGCAAGATATTTCGTAAACGAAAGCAGCAATCGGAATAAGGCTAAGTATGGAATAGGTGTTCAAATGGCCGGGTTGCAAATAATATTTCTTAAACCATAATGATTTATAATGAACAGTTTAAAGATTTGGAAACATAAGATGTAAACATATTTAAAAAAAAAAAAAAAAAATTTGTGGGGGCGTCTTGAAAAACTTCATAATGGTATCCACTTTTTCCACGCCCGCCTGCTCGACTCGACATCAACATATACACTATAAAGCGGTTTTTGCAACCTGGCCAAAAATACCCGGATAAATCTGAGGTAGACTGACCATTCAACACAGCCGGGTAGTAGACTAGTACACCTGGAGTTAAGCTTTGTCGACATGCAAGCTTTCGCCAGAAACAAAACTAGAGGCTCTAAAGAGCCGCTCACCTTGGTCTATGTGCATATTAAACAAAGGACACAGATGGATTCATGACAAAATTGTGTTTTGGTGATGGTGATGTGTTTGTAGATCTTACTTTACTGAACATTCTTGATGCTTCCAATTATCTCTATCTATAATGAACTTGGCCCAGTAGTTACAATGGAAAATATTTTGTAAAATTTACAAAATTTACAAAATTTATGAAAATTGTAAAAAGGGTCAATTGACAATTTTGGTCATGTTGACTTATTTGTAGATCTTACTTTGCTGTACATTATTGCTGTTTACAGTTTATCTCTATCTATAATAATATTCAAGATAATAACCAAAAGCTGCAAAATTTTCTTAAAATTACTAATTCAGGGCAGCAACCCAACAACGTGTTGCCTGATTGGTCTGAAAATTTAAGGGCAGATAGATCTTGACCTAATGAACAATTTTATCCTCGTCAGATTTGCTCTAAATGCTTTGGTTTCAGAGATATGAGCCAAAACTGCATTTTACCCTATGTACTATTTTTAACCATGTCGGCCATCTTGGTTCGCAGACGGGTCATCGGACACATTTTTAAACTAGATACCTAATGATGATTGTGGACAAGTTTGGTTAATTTTGTCTTAGTAGTTTCAGAGGAGAAGATTTTTGTAAAGATTACAAAAATTTACAAAAATAGTTAAAATTGACTATAAAGGGCAATAACTCCTTAAGGGTCAACTAAGTTTGGTTAAATTTGGCCCAGTATCAGAGGAGAAGATTTTGTAAAGTTAACGACGACGGACGACGGACAAGTGATGACTGGCCCTTCGGCCATGAGCAAAAAGTATCTACTGAATGCAATTTACAATTTCAGTAAATATACATGGTCAATGAAAACAAAAACAGGATAGAAATTAATCGAAGCGTATGCATCAATACTGAAAGTAGGCAGGGTGCCAAAACTGCTAGGTTTCGATTGAGGAAATTAAAGTACCAGTTCTTCTAGATCAGATTTTTAACGGAGATATCACGATAAAAGCATGCTACTTACCTAACTAATAAAGTGCATCGGAACTTGAATCCAGCTCCAATGGTTATCAAACTAAAATAAAAATTTGCGTAATACAGTTATGCTATTTCTGGGTAACAGTTGGTTTTTAATTGTACACTTGCTGGAGAACAGACTGTTGGTATTAACTTGTATCCATGATGGTGAACAGTTGGTTTTAGATTATACCCTTCCTGCTAACAGACTGTTGGTTGTAAATTGTACCCTTGCTAGTTATCAGATGGTTTTAAATTTTACCAATGCTGTTGGACAGTTAATTTAGAATTGTATCCTTGCCTGTGAACAGTTGTGTTTTGAATAGATTGATTGATTGATTGGTGTAAATTTTACCCTTGCTTAGCGAACAAAAGGCTATATCATGGCGAGAGCTAATTCGAACATTTAACAATTTAAAGTATATCTTTAAAATCGGACAAAAGGTCCTTCAATATACTAAAACTCAAGTCTAAAGCAAAATTGTTTATTTACAAATAAAAAAACAACACTAAGATAAGGGAGCTACCATTTGATTTTTATGGGGGGGCTAGGATGAAATTTGAAAAAAAATGGCAGGACAGGAGTTTTGAGTAAAAAAAAAGGCAGGATGAGATTATTTGCAAAAAAAAAGGCAGGACGACAATTTATGTAAAAAAAGTCAGGATAAACTAAAAAAAAAAAAGGCAGGACCGAATAGAGTGAAAAATAAAAAGGCAGGACCGAACAGAAGGAAAAATAAAAAGGCAGGACAAAATTTTCCATCCTAGCCCCCCCATAAAAATCAAATGGTAGCTCCCTAAGGTGATAAAAATTAAAATCATTTTCAATTCATACAGCATTTTTATATTTTATGATATATTCCAACTTCTTTTAAAATGAAACAATATTTGTAATTGGAACACTATCAAATAAATCATACATATTATTGACATTGAAATGCTTCTTACGAATATCAGCAAAGTCAATACAATTGATTAAAACATGTTTAATAGTATACTTGCAGTTGCAAGGTATACATTGTGGTTCTTCTTCATTTTTCAGAAGATATTCATGTGTTATTCTAGTATGACCAATACGGCATCTAGAAATAACACACTGATCTTTCTGCACATAAAAGTATTAAAAGGTTTACCTAATTTAGGTTTAATTTCATGTAATTTATTATCAACCTTTTACTCCATTCATTTTCCAATATATTAAAACATATTCTCTAATATTAGATCTAAAATCGGTATAAGGTATATCACAGTTAGATAAGGGATCATCCAGGGCATTTTTTGCTTCTTCGTCTACAACCGTGTTTCCATGGATTCCAACATGACTCGGATGTTTTGAATAGAACCCTTGCTGGTGAACAGTTGGTTTTAAATTGTACCCTTGCTGATGAACAGACTGTTGGTATTAACTTGTATCCATGATTGTGAACATGTGCTTTTAAATTATACCCTTCCTAGAGAACAGACTTTGTTTTAAATTTTACTAATGCTGGCGAACAGTTGGTTTAAAATTGTAACCTTGCCGGTAAACAGTTGGTTTTAAATTGTACCCTTGTCAGTGAACATTTGGTTTTAAATTACCCATTGGTGGTGAACAGTTGGTTTTAAATTGTACCCTTGCTGGCGAACAGTTGCTTTTAAATTATACCCTTCCTACTGAACAGCCTTTGTTTTAAATTGTACCCTTGCTGGTTAACAGTTGGTTTTAAATCTTACCAATGCTGGTGAACAGTTAGTTTAAAATTGTACCAATGCTGGTGAACAGTTGGTTTAAAATTGTACCAATGCTGGTGAACAGTTGGGTTTAAATTGCACCCTTGTACCTTTGCTGGTGAACAGTTGGGTTTAAATTGTACCCTTGTCGGTGAACATTTGGTTTTAAATTACCCCTTGTCGGTGAAAAGTTGGTTTTAAATTGTACCCTTGTTGGTATACAGCTGTTTTTAAATGTTACCCTTTCTGGCAAACAGTTAATTTCAAATTGTACCCTTGATGGTGAACAGCTGGTTTTAATCGAAACATTGCTACTGAAGTTACTTTTGATTGAACCTTTGATGGTGAACATTTGTTTTGAATTGTACTACTTTTGGTTTTAAATGCCCCATTTCTGGTTGACTAGTTTTAATTGCAGCTTTTTGTTGAACTAGATTGGCATTATGTACTGTATTGCACTACCTGTTTTAATTGCGCCCTTTCTGGTTTGGGTTTAATTGTTCATTTTCTGATCACCTGGATTTAATAGTCCTTTTTCTAGTTAACAGGTGGTTTTACTCGTACCCTTTTTGTTGATTGGTTTTATTTACACCCTTAGCTTGTTTTAATTGTCACCATTCTGGTTAATTAGTTTTAATTGCATCTGTTCTGGTTAAGTGGTTTTAATTGTAATATTTCTGGTTAACTGGTTTTAACTGCACCCTTTCTGTCTACTGGTTTTAATTGCACCCTTTCTGGGTAACTGGTTTCAATTGCACCCTTTCAGGTTAACTGGTTTAAATTGCACCCTTTCAGGTTAACTGGTATTAATTGTTCCCTTTGTGGTTAACTGGTTTTAATTGCACCCTTTCTGGTTAATTGGCTTTAATTGCACTCTTTGTGGTTAACTGGATTATTTGTACCCTTTCTGGTTAACTGGTTTCAATTGCACCTTTTGTGGTTAACTGGATTATTTGTACCCTTTCTAGTTAACTGGTTTTTACTGCACCCTTTCTGGGTAACTGGTTCTAATTGCACCCTTTCTGGTTAACTGGTTTTAATTGCAATCTTTGTGGTTAACTGGTTTATATGTATCCTTTCTTTGTAACTGGTTTTAATTGCACCCTTTCAGGTTAACTGATATTAACTGCATCCTTTCTGGTTAACTGGTTTTAATAGCAACCTTTCAGGTTAACTGGTAATAACTGCATCCTTTCTGGTTAACTGGTTTTAATAGCAACCTTTCAGGTTAACTGGTATTAATTGTTCTCTTTCAGGTTAACTGGTTTTAACTGCAACCTTTTTAGTTAACTGTTAATTATTTGCATGGCACAATAATATGTATGTTGAAATAATAAACACCAAGAAAAAACAAAATAACTTTAATTTTATATCTGTTCTCAAATTTGTTAAATAAACCCAACAGTATAAATTAATAACAACATTTTTTCTTAATAAAAAATCATATAACAGTAGTAGGTGATTTTAATATTTATGTAAATAATCTAGTAATGCGAATTAATTTAATAGAAAATAAATTATAAATATATCTTTAATTGGACGGAATGATTTGCTTGTAATTGGAAAAAATATCACAGTGAACAGCTTGTTTCATTTAACAATATAATTTAATATGTTACTAGCAACAGGAAGGATAAAAATTTGTTTAATTCTTAGATAAATAAATTCAACGATTTTGTAGAAGAATAAATTCAACGATTCTTAGTTCTTTTTCGTTGAAGATGTCACCTTTTAAACCTCAAAAAAGTTGGATATTTACATAAATTGAAAAAGTAAGAGATATACAATGTGTGTAAATTTTAATTTTTTCTTATTAAATTGTTTCATTAAATTAACCGAGTAAAAGATGTTCCTTGTGTAATATCTCCAAGTTAATGACAAATAAAGTTTGAGATACAACATGTATCACAATAACACTATACACAGCACATCAATGATAATATATACTGTCCAACTAAATTCTTATAACTGGAAAAAAACTAAATCAAATCGCAAAGTTATATTCAAATTTCTTTTTGTCAAATCATAAAGACTTAGACATTATCAACAAGTTAGTATGTTTTCTTTGTTCCTTCTGTCTTTATTAAGGAATTAATAGTCCAAACTCATTAACAGAGCTGTTCCTCTTTTAACCCAGTGGTCAGCATTCTTCTCTCCACTCTTCAGTTCCACGGCTACAATAAACGATGCTCTACCAGCCGCTCCAGCTCTGTTAGGGTAGTAGTAACAGGGGGCATTATACATACCTAAAATTATACAAATAGTATAAATTATTAAGAAATGTCAGATACAGAATTTCTATTTAGGGGTGAGGGTGATTGCTGATAGATTTTTTTTCACACAAAAGTACAGATTATCATTTGAATTTTTCCAAAACACTTTATTGATTTCAGTGGAAAATAATGGCATAGCAGTTTAGTTTACAATCGGAGAGAGAAACTATGGAGTGTGGAATTGCAATGATTGGCCATGATATATATCATTACAAGACTAATGTTTCCAATTGAATCTGAAATGTCATAATTAATGAATTTAAAAATATTACTTTACACAGACATGTCAACCTTTGAAGGTAAAACTGCAGGTCATAAATCTCATAACCCCATAACTATAAAAGATAAATGACATCCATGTACACAATGAAATGTGAAATGGGTTGTTGTCTTTGAATATTTACCCGTGTAGTTTTACTGACAAATTTAGAAGTAAATCTTCATATGTGAGAGTATATTTCTTGTATCTATTTAGGACCTGGTGTTACTAGTAACTTTTCACTGTAGGAAGAGTTTGTACAGTATAAAAGAAATAACTTATTTTTTATGATATTTTTAAGACCTGCATACATTGTCTACTTCACACATGATAGATAAATTATAAATATTCATTTAATATACAGTCTTTTGAAAACAGATAAGTTGATATATACATGTACAACGTTGACATGACACATTTGTTCCTCAGGTTTAGACGTATAGAATGAATTGGAAAAAAAGAAAAGCTTAAAGTACAATAAAAAGTTTGCACTATGATATTCATAAGAATTATACACTTATTCACTTATTGCTTGAATTCATATTTGTCTTCTTTTTCATCTTTATGAATGACAAACCTTTCCTTTTTTGATTGTACATTATTTACCACAAGTAAATACAATTAATTAAAATGTCACATGGGATACATAGATAATGGTTGTGTAAAAAAGAGGGGGAAGAATTCATTGTGTGAAAATTCATATCTTTTTTGGATAAAACTAAAATAATGTTTACCTGAATGATGGGAATGTGAATAAAAGAATAAAATGTTGGGTAAAATCCTTCGCATTAATGTATATCTTTGTATGTGTAAAATAAAATGTGTGCTTTACAACTGAGACTGTGCACTATTTGTACTCACTAAATACCACACTGGCTCTTTTCATTGCTCTTGCTATGTTTATCAATGACACAGTACACATCAGTATAATTATAGTGAAAATAACAGATTTAGTCTGTTACTTGATAGCTATGGTCAATTGAATGGTCAAGTAAAAAGAAAATATTTTGTAAATACATGTAGCTGTTTTCATTTTGTAATGCAGATCAACAGAAAAATAATTTCAAAGAACTGACCACCCAAAAAATGCTAAAAATAATGGATAGATTTATTGCTGCTTGCTTCATATGAATATATATCCTGCTTTGTCCAAGACTGGTATACAAAGTCAAACCTTTAAATTAGTAACTTGCACTATACCAGTAGGTGGGAAAACATAGAGGCATTATTATAACCGTCTTTATTTCTTATCCCTCAATACTAAATGCATGCTTAGCAGAAAAGCAGCAAATGCTAATGTTAGTCTTTGGTTTGATCTAGATTAAATTCAGAACCCCTTGATATAGTTTTGTTTCAAAGTATTTCTGAGACAAGACCTGCAATTTTTCATATCTTTGCTGATGATACATGAACATAAACTGAAATTACTAGAAACAATTAATAAGTTGAAGCTAAAATAGTTCATATCCTTAAAAGCTTTTTATTCTATGCCAAATTTGACACAGACTATCACAATTGAATAGATACTCTTGAGGTAATACAATTAGCCTGTCTTTTACAAAGTTTTTTTTTATCAAAAGAAACAACAACATGACAAATAGCCAACAAGAAAGTCAGTAAGTCAACATCAAAATGAGAACAAATACTTACTTTTTCCTACAGCAATATAAATAACATTAATGTTTAGTAGACGATAAGGATTGATTGTTGTTTAAATTATAAAAAGAGGCAAATATTTCAGGCATATTCAATTAATAACAAATTATTTTATCAGTTTTAAAGAAAAGTTGGTGGACTCTAAGACTCTAAAATGAGGCAGACAAGATTTAAGACAGTCAGTGGAACAAGTGATTGTATTGGGTAGAAATTTTCATTTTAGAATAATAAATCTTGACATATAAGTATACATATTTAAGAAAGCTTTCAAAACTGTTCATAATGTTAAAACAAGAGTTTTCATAATGCGGATATTCTGAGCATGCTTGAAGTTTGCTTTCAACAACCCTTAACATAGATTATCTAGGGACCTTCTTAAAGGGTTTTCAGGGAAGATGCCATTTTAAGGAGGCTGTTACTTTAAAAATATAAAATAAAAACCTTTATCTGAAATAAGAGCTTACATTCCCAATGAAAAAAAAACCCCAATAATTAGATGATGCATAGTATTTACCTGCCTTCAATGGAACATAACAGTTTTAGCAAAAAATAATAATTAAAAGATTTGTATATTAAGTAAAAACTACAAGCAGTGACTGACAAAAAAATTTGACAAAACATACCTTTAGCAGCCTTTTTCTTATTTTCTACTGGTTTGAAATGTATTGTTGGCATCTGGCAGACTAACTCCATAGGCTTAGCTTCTACCAAACAAGAATTCTTAATATCCCAGCCTGCTCCTTGTAGGAATAAACCTTTGATGTACACACCATCCTGACAAAATAATCAGAGAAAAATGTCTCAAAATAGAAAATAATACAAATTTACCCGAAGAACAACATTACAAAGCAAGTATAATATTTTCTTTATGTTGAGACAAGATTAAGCTTATAAGCTTCCTTAATGCATTTAAGAAACTGAATGATGTGACAATCATTGATTATATACAGAAAACCTGCTGATAATAGGTATTTTGCAAATTTTGCCCACAACAAATACTAAAAAAAAACTTAAATGAAATATTATTTACATTATTTTATAATCGTAATAAAAACAGTTCTACTACACAGCATTATTATTTTGAGCAGCATTTTGTAAGATACTTCTTTTCAGGTTTAGTTTCAAGTAGTCTCAGCATGATTGAATCATTTATATGAATAAGTTTTGTAGAATGATACAAACCTTTGGTGGACCAACTATATTCTCATCTCCTACAGTCATGACACTGAACTCCCAGGATAGAGTATCAATAGATACCTGAAGACAAAAAGAATAAATCATCAAACATATATATATATATAAGAACATTCGTTGTTCGACCCGCACACGTATAAAAATTGCGGTTTTTATCCAATGCAATCATAGGTTTGAACGTTGTTTTCAATTTAGACTTGTTTATATATATTTATATATGCATGAATTCGAATCCCGCCGAGGGAAGAACAAAAATTTGCTTCCATAAATTTGCAGATTTAACATAGTTGTGCTGATATTTAGAGTAAACATATATAATCATATCAAAATTACACGTTTTGTGAAATTTTATATACCCAACAATATTTTTATTTAAAAATTTAATGTAAATGTAGATGATATGTAGATGTTTAACATGATATAAATGCATTGAGTAAATGATAGCAGATGATTTATAGTTAAAAACATAAAATTAAAAACTCCAACATTATAAAATATTTTTTTTTACATTATTTGTACTTTCAAATATTTATTTTCAAGACAGATTAAATACAGCCAATCAAAAATTATTTCTTGATATTCTGTGAATGCTTTGTAATTATTCTCAAATAAACTCTGGACCTCAGTCTAGGTGAGAAAGTGACACATTTGTTACACTGTTATTCTCAAATAAACTCTGGACCTCAGTCTAGGTGAGAAACACTCAGTCTAGGTGAGAAAGTGACACATTTGTTACATTGTTATTCTCAAATAAACTCTGGGCCTCAGTCTAGGTGAGAGACATATTTGTTACATTGTTATTTCAAATAAACTCTGGACCTCAGTCTAGGTGAGAGACACTCAGTCTAGGTGAGAAAGTGACACATTTGTTACATTGTTTTGCATTACTTTTTACATGAGGAAGCAGTAACTTTGGTACAAACATCATTTTTTAAGGTCTGTTATTGTAAATTTGATAACCTGTTCTTTTGAAGACAAGTGAGCAATAATAAACTTACATTATTTTGTCTAGCAGATGTCTGTAAGACAGCAGTCAAGAAGCCAGTGGGGAAGGTAAAGCCAGACATCCAGAAAATGGTTGGAGGATGGGCTGTGACTGCCCACTTGGCAAGCTGTTCTACTCTAGCTACTAAATCTCTAGTCCAGGAGGCTAAAGGCTTCATAGATGGGTAGGCCTGTCAGAAATGTATATTAATAGTATTAATCAATATTAAAAAAAATCCTAAAAGGTTTTCATTTGCTGACAAAATACTTTTTTTATATCTTTTACATAACGAGTAGGACATCAACATTAAGAATGAAGAAATTTCGAGATTTCAGAATAAAATTGAAAACTTTATATTTGAAACACATTTCATACGAGGACATAAAAAGCTTACATGGGAACCAATTTGATATTAATTGCCCTTGTTACTTATTGTAAGGAAATTTTTAAGAAACTGTGGCTTGCTTCAATTTATTTCAAATTGAAATAAACAGCTGCTCAAAAGTGCAAATTAAGCTTTTTGTAATATTAGATATTATGATGATCAAAAACATATCTAATCATTTTCTATTTCATATTTTTTAATTAATTCAACAGATATAGATCTATTTATGTATATGCTCTGAGATAGCCCTTTAATTGGATTTAATAAAGTATTTGTACTCCTTTACATTACTGGTAGTTCAAATGTTCACTATATTATTACCTTCAGCCAAGTAGGAGGAACTCTACCATCAAATATACACTGGAATATGTTCTCTAACTCCATTGTCATGACAACCAAACCTTGTATACCTTTCTCTAGATCAACGAGTCTTTCTCTAATCTCTTTCATCAATGCATTATATCTTTCAATCTGTAAATAAATATGAAATATTAGAATAGTGTAAACAACACACCTGTATTTGTAACAATTTCCTGTTGGAATTATATTACTAAAATCAAAATTGTTAATAGTACACTCAATTGAGAAAAGAAGACCCAGGAAATACTTTCAGCAGCAGTACACAATTTTCACTCTGTGTTAATTTTTTGACCAGATAATGCTAAAAATTGACAAACAAAACATGCTGACAATTTGATTAACATCTATATATAATGTAATGTTAAAAAACGACCATTCAACTATTAATTTATGAAATAATGACAACTATAGTTCAAAGCAATCATTTGTTTGTGATATATCTGTCCTTCGTGTAATAAAACTGTACAAATTATAATGAGATTACCTCCTGTAATAGCACAACATTTAGTGGGCAGGGATCCAGTGCTAAGATTTTTGCTGTTCCTTCATAATCAATATTTTCTGGAATCTGTTTATAGATGTTTGCTGCTAGGTCCAGTACCTATAAATACATTTTCATACATCTGTTCAAATATTCTGATAACACTATATAATGTCTTGTATATCTTGTAATTAGTTTCATTCAGTTTACTAGTTTACTTCATTGTATTTCCCACAACTAAACAAAGATCTGAAGCATGGCATAACTCATCATACTTATTTTCTAAATAAAAATCATCCCTAGAAATGTGTACAAGTAAATGTACTTGATGAATACCAAGCATTAACACATTATCTTATCAGAAAAATAACCTGAACATGCAAACAAAATAGTGAATAACTGTGTTTCTATATCACTTAAAAGAATACTTGTGACATATCTGTGTCAAAAGGAGAACTGGTGAAGACCTCTCAATACATAGACAACAATATAAACTTACTGATGGACGATCCTAACATAAAAATTAATATAAAAATATAATTCAGTGGAAGTTCAATGATAAGATTATACAGGGTTTTCCTCTGAACTGCTGTCAGACATTTTTTTGTTTTATGATATTTTTAACTAGACTGAACTGTTTTTGTAAAAACAAGATTGCTAGGCTGTAGCCAAATTTCCCCCACCACTGAGGAAAAAAATTGTGTGCACAGTATAGAATTGTAGATCAGGAACATATATTATATTATATAGTGTATAAAGAGCTTTTTCATTTGTTCCTGTTATTCAATAGGTAGAACATGGGGTCATTGTGGTATGATATCCCCAAAAATAGTCCAAAGTCCCGTTTCTCCCATAAAATGGAGGAATCATAATGACAGTACAGTATGGTCAATTACACCTGATTACAAACACTGCTAAGGAGTATTAGAGCTTCTGTCAAGAGATCTCATAGGAGTTCATAAGGTGAAATTGTGTTAGCATAGTATATAAAAAAGTCAAGTCAAAACGGTGTCTGAGCAGTTGTGTTCAAAATAGTTAAATCAAAATGACAGTAAGAATGGTCAACTACACATGATGCCAAACACTCCTATGAAGTATGAGATCTCAAATGAAAATGGTATGGCAATGTCAAGAGAATATGATGACTACCAAGTATGCAAGCTTTCTGTCAAACAGTCTCCAAGTATTGATGTGTTTTAAACGGATGGATGGACAAACAGAGACCCTTGCCATATCCTCAGCATCACTGCCAGCAGTTGACAATAAGAATATATGTATAGTTAATGGGTGGGATCCTTAATTGTTTTCAATATATTTAACAATTTATGATACGAGGCAATGGAGCACGATTGCCATAGACAAAATTTAAAGTGCAGTAAAACAGCATTGTCATGGCAGTTTAGAATATATATGGTTTTAATATTTAATTTTATTTGGCAATCGCCAATGGCAATTAGCAGGGTTTAAGAACATTTGTTGTTCGACCTGTTAGTCAAATGCGTTTTGTTAAAATATACTTTTTCACTTTTTTGGTCTTTTGGAAAATGTTGTTTGTGCTGTATTTAGACCCCTCTAACAAGAAATTTGTTTTGCATGCACACGTATAAAAATTGCGGTTTTTATCCAACAATCATAGGTTTGAACGTTGTTTTCAATTTAGACTTGTTTATATTTTTTCGTTTGGGCTTGTATTATATTTGCCTTTGGGTTTATATGATCCGTTCATCCTATTTTGACTCCTCAAAATTCAAGAGTCTATCCTAAATTGAGGTAAATTGTATGGCTTTCCAAATACCGTTTCGATTCCTAACATCACTGAACAGACATTAATTGTCGAAATCCGGATATGGTGTACAAAAACCTTTGCACCTTTTGTTTGTGGTATACCATCTTTTCTGCAAGTTTATTGTTTTCTGTTTAGTATTAAATTTATAATTAAGATCCATTTATTACATCGGTGATACGTTTATTTGGCAATCACCAATGGCAGTCAGCAGGGTTTAAAAACATCTGTTCAACCTGTTAGTCAAATGCGTTTTGTTAAAATATACTTTTTCACTTTGTTGGTCTTTTGGAAAATGTTGTTTGTGCTGTATTTAGACCCCTCTAACAAGAAATTTGTTTTGCATGCACACGTATAAAAACTGCGGTTTTTATCCAACACAATCATAGTTTTGAACGTTGTTTTCAATTTAGACTTGTTTATGGTTTTAATATATATATATATATATACCTTATCTTCTCTACTTTCACCACCAGAAGTGGCAGACACTTGTGGCTGTAAACCTAGTAAAGTATCAAACATCAATCTTGTTTCTTGAATCTGTGATGTTATGTCAGCATTAGGATGTTGTCCGAAAGCTTCAGGATGGTCCACATTAGGTAACATACTAACATACTCCTTGTAAGATGACAAGGGACCATCTTTAGGTATGTAATAAGTTGGCAAACATGATAATCTGGAAAGACATCATACTGTATTAATATCAAATAAAAAACAAATAGATAACATAAATACATTAGTATTACCAAAATATTCTACAACAGTCAGTAAAAGACTTGTAACGAATGTTAGTATCTACTATTAAAAAATAAAAAAAAAAATACATAGAAAGTAATGAATTTAACTTTGGAGAATAATATAACTTCAATGATTGGGAATACAAAGTTTCTCAACCTAAACAAGAAAATGTCCTGTAATACAGCTTTATTGTTCATTGGAATTCCACATTACCGGTAATGTAGTTATAGTTCATATGAAAGAAAGGGGGCTTTTGCCTCCACTATTTTCTAACCTATAATTGACAATAATTAGCTGAAAATTCAATTCTTAAAATGAAATTTGAAACATAATCCCGAACAAACAAACAGTAAACATTGTGAAGAACTGCAACATGAAGTGACTAATTGGTGATAGTAGTTCTACACATGTAAACTACCTAAAAAATATTTTCTTTTAAAACTTTGTACAAAGCATTTTTATAACATTAATGGTGTAATAGTGATATTGTGTCATTTTCATGTTCTGAACAACTAGAACCTATGTTCAACAATAAACACTAAAAACTTTGAACAAAAGTGGACAAACGTGACCGCGTCTCAGTAGCCATGGTAACTTGCCTGTAGTTATGGTAAATTTGTCCAGATTCTCTGTAATGAAAGTCATTCTAGTTTTGCACAAATTATTCAGTTGTTACCATAAATTCTTATTTGTATAAAACTCCGTGTTAAGTTATTTTTTCCCCAGTATTAATGAATTAGTAGACATTCTTTAAATATTGATTGATTTTTGGTTGATTAATATCAAGTGGCAAATACCCGATGCATATCCTGGAATATTTTACAATTTGTTATAGATTTATAAAAAAAAAAAAAAGATAATAAAATAGAAGTTAAATCATCAATTAGTAATTTTTTTAAAACCAAGGAAAATATTAGCAAATATTAGCAACTATTAATCCTTTTATTCACAATTATTTATAAGAGAGTTTGTTTCTTATAGAAGTCTTACTTGAAGAAAGCATTCTGTAGTACACCATCATGGAAATATTCATTAATATAGGTAAGAAGTAAACGTCTATCAAAATCATCAGTCACATGACCTCCATAGTTTATTCCAGCGATAAGATATTTCAAAGCATCCCATGGTGTTTCATCATAGCCATCAAGATAAATACTTAAGAGGTTCTCAGATACCTATCAAAAACAGATGGAAACATTTAAACCTGCAAACCTGCATACATCTACTCAATAGGTCTTAAAATACCTTGCACAGCATCAATTTAAAACGTAACAACATTTATATATCTTATTTTTTTCTCTCACTTAAATGTTAGCCATGTTTTAGTCTATTTCTAAATAGACACAATGTACCCCTTTTTATATTTGGTTCAAATAAAAAATAAACAGCTGCCCCAAGAGAACATGATATCCCCTTTTTGCATATTGAAATTGTTTAACATTCACCAATCCTAACAACAGTATAAAGATTGTAGTAATTTGATCCATGCATACTAGAGCTAGTGTGTGACATGTGAAAAATCATTTTAAATCTGACAGTTAAAGTCCAATAACTCTGGAATTAAAAATCAGAAATTTTGTATATCAAAAGGTCATTATATTTTAACCAAATTCAATACTAGTGTAAATTTTCAAGTAAATCTATACTAGCATACTCAATTTAGTGTACAACATGTGAAAAATTAACTAAAATCTGACAGTTAAAGTCTGAAACTCTGGAATGACAAACTGGAAAAGTTTCAAAATCTAAAGGGAGTTTCTTTTATATTTTTATATTCAAGTATACCCTAATAAGTGAGCCAATATGTGAAATATTGCATTAAATCTGACAGATTAGGTATGATAAGGCAACTTTTTTTCCCCCTTAAATTAGAAAAAATAAATGAGAATAGTGGACACAGATGATGCCCCTGCTTGCATTTCATATAGTTATAATGGGACATAACTGAAGAACAGTAAAAGTGACGCTACCCAAATTTGAACTTGATCTGAGTTTTGTGGTAATAAGCATTGTGTGTAAGTCTCATAACATTTGGTTGAGGCTAACTTAAGTAGAGAACAGAAACTAAAAATTCAGCAATTTTTCTATTTGTAAACACGCATAACTCTAGAACAGTTGTGTATAAGTTTTATAACATTCGGAAACAAAAAATTCAGCAATTTTTATGTTTATAAAGGGACATAACTCAAGAATGGTAAACGTGTCGCTACCAAATTTCGTACTTAATCTGTATTATGTAGTAATAAGCATTGTGTATAAGTTTCATAACATTTGGTTGAGGCAAACTAAAGTTAAAAAACGGAAACAAAAAATTTGTACTTGATCTTAGTTTTGTGGTAATGAATATGGTGTATAGGTTTAATAATGTTAGGTTGGGGCAAACTTAAGTTACAGAATGGAAACTAAAAATTTTGCAATCTTTCAATTTATAAAGGGGCATAACTCAATCATGGTTAAAGTAACACTACCCAAATTCAACTTGATCTGTGTTTTATCAGTGGAAGTCAAAATGAAACATTGCATTGTATAAAGCATTGATTGTAGTTAATTCAAATATAATCATGGACAAAGGAAGATAACTCCAATTTTAAAAATTACTTGATATTTAGAAGGAAATAAAAATTTAGCAATTTTTCCATTTATAAAGGGGGATAACTCTAGAATGGTTAAAGTGATGCCACCAAAATTCAAACTTGATCTGTGTTCTGTGGTAATAAGCATTGTGTATAAGTTTCATAATATTTGGTTGAGGCAAACTCAAGTTAGAGAACGGAAACCAATTTTGGGACTTACGTACTATGTACGTACAGACGAACAAGGGTAAAACTTAATGCCCCAACTGCTACGGCGGGGGCATAAAAAAAAAAAATACAAATCTACCAAATAGCATCCTTCAGATGTACATAAGACATAAGTTTGTCGTAAATCAGTTACCATATTTTTGAATTTTTTCTTAAATATTGGATGGCATTAGGGCTTCAAACTTCTTACATTTAGTGGGAAACATCAAAAACTGATTTTGAGATCTTGTCATTAAGATATTTTGCTACTAATTGTATTTAACTAGGTTAATGTGTGTAAGATATCTTTTTGGATAAAGCTGTTGCTAATATATATTTTGACCAAAAAATATTTAGTGAAATGATCATTTTAGGTCAAATACATAAATTTCAACATGCTGATGATGTCACAGAGGTATCACGTTACCTTTCTGCACTAAAGTGTCCAAATAATATAAACCACATCATTTATCAATAAAATTAACATAATTTTTAAAGGCTTGAATAAGTTTCCTATTTTTTGAATTTCAGGAGCATAACAGCTCTTGTCATACCTTCTCTGTTGATTTATTGATTATTGTAAGAAGTGTTGACATATGGACAGATGGACTGACAAACTAATGTTTACCATAAAATGTCCCTTACAGTCATACAAACATTACATAAAAATATAAGAGAATTTTAATGGCCATTTGAAAAATAAATTTAAAGCCACCACTTATAACTATTCTACAAGCATTAACTCTTAAAAATTTTCCCTGTGTGTTGAACCAAAAAATAAAAAATATTTTAAATAAAGATCTACCTCAAAATCTGCATCATTGAATTCATACGCAATATTCCATCCTAACATCAAAAACTTCTTTCTCTCCAACAATACAGAATGGAAGAAACACAGAGAAAACAGTAGTTTTTTATATTTGTCTTGTTTTGGACATCTTACAAACTGTTGTTCTGTCACTAGGTTGTATAAACGTTTCATATTAGCTTTCAGTCCCTGCAAAATACAATCATGATAAGTTATATAAACTTTTCACATTAACTTTCAGTCCCTGCAAAATACTATAATGATAAGTTGTATAAAGGTTTTATATTAACTTTCAGTCCCTGCAAAAAACTATATTGATAAGTTGTAAAAACGTTATTTATTAACTTTCAGTCCCTGCAAATAAAACAATGATAAGTTACAAAACATTTCACACTAGCTTTCAGCCCCTGCTAAATGCAATAATAATTGATAAGTTGTTTCCAAGTTTAGTATACAAATATCCATACAAATGTGTTTCCTTTATTGTTACTTAAGGTAGATTAACTGTATACCACCATCTTGGATTGTACAATAGCATTTCACAATCATTCTAGTTTTTTGCTTAAATTTGCAAATTTGAGACAGTTTGGCAATTAATGTGTAAGATGGTTTATTTGAATAAAGAAAAATTAGTAATTTATTAAACTATTCAGGCTGTTTTAACAAATACCAAATATTTGTTTTTGTTTGAATCAATTTTTCAACACAGGTAGTTAAGGGGAGATAACTCTAACAGTAAATTTTTTTTTTGTAAAGGAATGTTAATGAAATTTTCCATTATTTACTGGTAGCAAGAAAACAAGTTTCGTGACACCATTTTTTCTTTTTATTTTCTTAAAGCATATTATAAAACCTATCTTCTCATATTTTATTTCAAAATTCTATCTCATAGATTTCTTTTTATTCACAAAAAATTGTTTTTTCATGAATAATCTATGCAAAACTGGGCACGGTGCTTTTTATTATAATTTTAAAAACAGCATGGTAAATCTACATTTTGGCAAAGGAAAAGAAAATTCTATCTGAGGAAATATATACTGATGATCCAACTTAAAAAAGTAAACAACTATACAAGGACATTAAATTCCATCTGAACAGTTCCTTCAATTTTCTAGGGATCTAAGATTGGTCCTATTAAAAATTTCTTGCTATGGAACACTGTTGTTACACTAGCCTAATTGTTTTGTATAATAACCTTTTATCCCTGCCTCAGAACACATAGTTTTCATTATTGTTGACAATGTATTAACTCCAACTGGATGTGTATAGCACTTTATGTCACCATCTTTCTCCAAAGGCCTCTTACCAACGAATTTCCACTCATTTAAGATAAAATAATTCAAGTATTCAATAAAAATCGTTAACAAACTATGATTTCAGAAGTGGTGTTTAATATTCTTTAACCTCAAATATCAATATATTGTTACAGTTTATCATTTACCTTAGGTGGTTCAGTTGTCATTTTAAGGCCTGTCTGTAGAATAGCTATTGGGAAGTCTGGATGAGGACTACTACTTAGCCATAACCTGAATTCTGGGTGAGGCTCTGGCTTCTGTATCTGTAACTGTTCCACTAACTTGTCTAACTGTGGCATCCAACTCAATGACAAGTGACAGTTAGCCAAAAATACCCAATTACCCTGTTAAACAGAATTATAAAAATAATCAAAGTATTAATCAGGCTAAGGTGATAAATTCCAAATAAAAAAAACTAAACAAACAATAAATTTATAGATGCATTCAATTTTGCAAAACTTTTCTTTATGATATAAAATATGAATTGAGTCTGGTATACTAAAGAAGTTATCAATCCTAAACAGAAAATTAAATTTGCAATTATTTTTTCAAATATATACTGTGGATTCATTTATTTTTGTGGGTACCAATTTTCGTGGATTGAGGAAAACTTGCATTTTCGTGGATATTTGATTTTGTGGTTTTTCAAAAATCTGCATATAATCATACATCAAATTTGTTATTCGTTGAACATTTAAATTCGTGGTTTCCCTGTACCCACGAAATCCATGAAAATTGGTATCCAACGAATAATAATGAATCCACAGTAAATAAATGCCTACCTCTCTGATACCTTCTTTAATCATCCTAGTAGCAATAGGTGCCTGACCTTGACCTAGAGATAAGGCATGGAATTTCTGAGCCAAGCCTTTAGCTTCTGCTAATTGGAGAAGTTGGCTTGTTGGATCCTGAATAAAATAAAACATGTCTCACATTGCAGTTGTTATTCAGTGGGAATAAATAAAAGAAATGAAACATAACAATATTTTATAAGAAAACATATTCCTACAAATCTCCATTGAAAACCTGAAATTACAGTAATTCTATGTGTATACATTATGTTTCAAGGTTTTATAAAAAAAATACAATCAATTTCTATTTCTATCAATTTTATGTATGATACAATGTTAAAACACCTCCAACTTCATACCTGACTAGATAAGAAATGGCTTTACAATTGAATCCACTAATAACCAATAGCTTTTTTCAACACAAAAGTTATGAAAAAAAAATCCACTTTGTCTCTTAAGATGAGACCAATTTCATAATATCTTGCAATTAATTGTACCATCACAATTTTCTGTAAATAGAGCTATATGGCCAATAAAAAAATTTGACTCAAGACCATTATTGATAAATCAGTAAATTTGGGTCTTGGTGGTAAAATATTTTACCTGGGGCATATCTAGGACTGGAGGTTCAGTAAACTTTGACCTCACATGGTTTATAATGAATCATTACCATTCTGACGTATAAACTATACTTACAACTCCAGGAGATAATACAAATATCAGTGGCGTCTTGGTGGTAGAATCTTCTACTACCTGGGCCATATCTAGGACAGGAGGTTCAGTAAACTTTGAACCCACATTATTTATAAGGAATCATTTACCATTCTGTCTATGAACTATACTTACCACTCCAGGAGATAATACAAATATCAGTGGCGTCTTGGTGGTAGAATCTTCTACAACCTGGGCCATATCTAGGACAGGTGGTTCAGTAAACTTTGACCCAAGATTGTTTATAATGAATGAGGTGGCACAGAAAGACACACGATCAGGACGTAGTGATCTTACAATTAACATTCTCTGTAACTCATTACATGCATTGTCCCATTCACCTGAAAGAAATTGGTAAAATTATACTATAGGGACAGCACACGATCAGGACGGAGGGATCTTACAATTAACATTCTCTGTAACTCATTACATGCATTTTCCCATTCACCTGGAAGAAATAGGTTAATCATACTAGGACATCACTATAAATGAAACATAACTATTGTTAAGTAATTTACCAAGTAATTTTCTCTGTCTGAAGAAAGATAAATGTGGTATTTTTTTTTTAAACATAATCATAATCTCCCCCTTAGTGGAGCTGAAAATAGGGAGATCTCCCACTTCGTAGCTCCAAAAGTTTGGCAGGTATGATTACAGGACTTACTTGGAAGTGAAGATGTTTCTGGTTCAGAAGATGTATACCATATATTCCAGTCTCTGGGATATTGTTCAAATGACGTAATGATTCCATGGAAGTTAGTAAGTTTGTCTAACTCTGTAATGTTATCCCAGGCTGTGTCTGATAACCAGGTAGCACAGGGATTATCCATTTGGTTCTCTCTATCCATGACCTAAAATATATTTACATGCTATCAAATCTTTTTTCTTTATTTTACAAAATTTTCACAGATCACATTGTTTACCTCAAACATTATTGTTAGACAAATAAACAATTTCTTTTGAATTGATCCTTGTAAAAGTTCTTTAACTAATAAATTAAAAGCGGGTGTTGAAAGGCCAAAATCACAACAAAAATACATTTGGTAATATCCAAGTGTGTATGATCATATGCTGTATTTTCATAGGGTTTTCTATCTTCAAGTAGGAGTTGAAAATGTTTGTAAATGATTCCATAACACTTCAAAGTTTAAAACGGAAAAATGAAAGATTCTTTTCAAAACAACAAAACAAAATAGATTGTGAATGACTGTTGTGCATTTACGTCATCGACATAATAACATTTTCATTTTATGTTGATTCTAGACTAAGATATTAATTTTTTTTATATTTCTTAAGTAAAAATAAATAGTTACGTCATTGAATGTACTTACCACACCCCCTCTTAGGAAGAAGCTGTATTCATCTGTGTTAATCTTATTGGCATTCTCTAAAATCTTCACACACATTTGGAAGGAAAATAATAACTTATGTCTCTCAAACAGACCTCTACATGCATATCTGTAATAAAAATAATAACTTGTGTCACTTCATCCAAATATCTGATGCATTTACAACTGTAGTTTTAATCGCATCTGTGAAAAAATTGACATCTGATTAGTTTTAGATACTTATGATTCAATCAGCAGTATATATTTCATTTCTATTTCTTGACCTTATCATATATCATGAGGGTAAAAAACGTTACCTATTCCTGTGTCTCATCCCTACCACACATTACATACCAAGTGCCCCTCCTAAAGAGAGTATTGTATGAATGGTACTTACTTGTACACAGCATATGTATGATATTCATTCAGATTGTTGATTCTCTCATCCCTACCACACATTACATACCAAGTGCCCCTCCCAAAGAGAGTATTGTATGAATGGTAATTACTTGTACACAGCATATGTATGATATTCATTCAGACTGTTGATTCTCTCATCCCTACCACACATTACAAACCAAGTGCCCCTCCCAAAGAGAATATTATATGAATGGTACTTACTTGTACACAGCATATGTATGATATTCATTCAGATTGTTGATTCTCTCATCCCTACCACACATTACATATCAAGTGCCCTTCCTAAAGAGAGTATTATATGAATGGTACTTATTTGTACACAGCATATGTATGATATTCATTCAGACTGTTGATTCACTCATCCCTACCACACATTACATATCAAGTGCCCCTCCCAAAGAGAGTATTGTATGAATGGTAATTACTTGTACACAGCAAATGTATGATATTCATTCAGACTGTTGATTCTCTCATCCCTACCACACATTACATATCAAGTGCCCCTCCCAAAGAGAGTATTGTATGAATGGTAATTACTTGTACACAGCATATGTATGATATTCATTCAGACTGTTGATTCTCTCATCCCTACCACACATTACATACCAAGTGCCCTTCCCAAAGAGAGTATTGTATGAATGGTAATTACTTGTACACAGCATATGTATGATATTCATTCAGACTGTTGATTCTCTCATCCCTACCACACATTACATACAAAGTGCCCCTCCCAAAGAGGGTATTATATGAATGGTACTTACTTGTACACAGCATATGTATGATATTCATTCAGATTGTTGATTCTCTCCTCTAATTTAGAACTCTTCTGACTTTTATCTATGGATAATAAGAACAGTTCAATATAGGCATCCAGTGAGAACTGGTACATAGGGTCAATACGTCCCATGTCATTTAACACAAAGAATAAAATAGAGGCTCTCTCAGCAGAGGGTCTGTAGCCTTCTCTAGCTGCATCAATCTTCACTTCATTTTGTTCAGAAATCTGAAGTTTTTCTGACACTTCCTGTGATGTTATTTTAGACAGCTGAAGAGTGTTGACCAGTTGTTCGTCATCCAATAGAGATCCTTTTGTCTCATTCAAAAGTCTGAAAAATTTATAATACATTGTAGTACAACAGTCAAATGACAAAAAGTCTGTAATACATGTTACTTTTAATTGAGTAATCTATGTGGTAACAATAAATTAAAAGCCACTAAAACTGTCTTTTAAGCATAAATAAGTTTATAGTCGTGGACAAAAACAGATATATCAATTCATATTGTTATAATTTACAGCATAAAAACACCAAAAACAGTTAAAATAATGTGTCTGTTGTAATTACACTAGTTGTATAGTGCATATAAATGATACTGTTACTTACTGGTAGCTGTTTTCATGATTTGAATGATATTACTATCAAATCAAAGTTTATCTAAATAGTCTGGATCAGTTAGGGCAGATAGATGAATACAATTCTATGAGGGAAATCTAAAGCTTTTGTTAAAACAACAAACCTGAGAATTTCATCTTCACATTCTTCTAATTTTTTCTTTCCACTGGCAATACTCTTCACAAGCTGATCTTTCTGTTCTTCTAACTCGGCTCTTTCTTTCTTTACAACAATACCCAACATTTGGGCCTCAAGACCTGTTAAATAACATCAATCTATCAAATATGTTAGCAAAATGTATAGGATAGCTTATTTATCATAAAAATGTTTCTTTTAGAAATTTCATGGTTTCATTATCTAAATCTTAAAATTAGCTTAGCTGTGATTAAAAAAATGTTGCTTAAAAATAGACATAATTTCCATATAACCATGCATAGAGAGAGTATGTTGACAGCTACTAGAATGTCTCTTTAACACTGAGAAAATGAGCTGACATGTTGAATCATGATGGCTCCTAGCAACAACTAAATGGTGCTCCTTAAAAATCTGACCTATTCATGAAGATAATTATCAGTAAGATGGTTCCATAAATGACAAGTTACTTTTGATACTAGTAACAGCTCCAACTGCTCTTACATTACATACTCAAAAAATTATAAATATGTTTGTTACATAAAGGAGTAGTTAATTTGAATATCAATAAACAGCTATAGCTGCTCATAGAATATCATTAAGTGTGTTACATAAATAAGTAGTTAATTTTCATGAAAAAAAATGAATAAAAAAACAGATATGGAGCTTAACAACAGCATCTTATTTTTGTTTTTATGACATATATAAATTAACCTCTTAAAGTTAATTTAAATTTTTTTTTAAACCATACCCTGTTCTTTGACAGCAAAGTTGACAATGGTGGTTTTGGTAGAGATTTCAGGTGTGTAATGTGGGTTACTGAGTTTGGTTGTAATGTAAAATTTAAATTCATTATTATACTCTATCTCCTTGTCTCCCAACCTAATCATGTAGGCACCACCTATAACAAAAGAAATAGTATTTAAGGCAAATTGACAAACAACAATATTTTATGTCACATATTGGGATAAAACAGAAAACATAAAACGTCTGAGCTATAGACTTCATATTGTTTTTAAACTACTAAAAATGCCACAAGAATAGAATCTATTTATAGAATAATTGATTGGTTGAATGTTGGAGGTTTGCACCACTACAGCACAGAAAGCTACATCAAGGCAATGAACATGAAATGTAGGAAATAAAATTAGCAAGAAACGAAGAAAGGGAATGTATACAAAATCATAACAAATTTTGAAACTAAATCTAAATATACATGCATGCAGATTTTGGTAGGGTTCTTGTATGTTCCATCATGATGGAACAGCTTGAAAGGATGCATATTGTCCTGTGTAACATTCAGAATGATTTATTTCAAAATGATATTCTTTGTCCAATCAAATTGTTATATATTGTATACAGACTGGAACTCTGCCTACATCCTAACAAAGTTGGCAACCAAGTCAACCAAACTTTTGGTCTACATGTAATGGTAAAACAGCTCTAATTTTTACAACAATATCTTACCTATTTTAATCAATGATTTATTGAGGATTGGGTCCAGTGAAGGATCCAGTTTTTCCTGTACGTTTTGTAACAAAACAGGCAGACCAAATTGTATTGCTGATTCCATAGTCCTCATGTAGTCAGACTGTTGTAAATCTACTACCTTCAAACCCTGGAAAATATATCATTTTACAATAAATAAAAATATAATAAAAAGTAGGTAATGCCAAAGCACATAATTAACAGTGCTTACAGTTCACGATAGAAAAAAAAAAATAGTTTACAAAAGATAAAAACATAGTTTACAATTACCTTATAAAAAGATGCCTATACCACAGTTGATAATCTGTGAGAAGCAAATTCTTATTGTTATTGGATACATAGTTTTAAACGTAAACTAAAGATCCCCATGACAGGCTCCCTATCAGTTGATGTAACAATTATATAACTATATTATAACTTACCCTGGACGACTCCATACTCTTGATCCACTTAATGGCCTGTCCCTGTGGATCAACCATGAGGGGCCACCTACTTGCTGATGTTACAATTACACCATTTTCTGTAGAAAAGCTGTCATTGGGTAATCCTTGAATGTTCCATTCTCGAACACTTGTAGGTTTGGCCATAAACTCACAGAAGTCAAAGGATGGGTCTGTTGGGATGCCTAGTTTAACAATCTAAAAAACATTCCAAATTCTTACTGGATGCACAATTAAAAATCATAAACTTAAAATAGGAAGAAAATTGTCATACTGTGTTCAATCATAAATAGTTACAATTCTAATAATGATGCATTTCCTTGTAATTTGTAAACAAATCCATGTTCTTATTTCAACAGAGCATTGGGTGTGCTAGAAGTTACAATTAAATTTGCTAAAGGGAGCATACAAATATATGAAAACAGGATCAATATTTATAACTGAGCTTTTATCTAACATATATCACAGTGGCAAATTCTTCAGTAGAAATGTTTTAGTGCCATGTTTTACGTTCCATATTTCTAACTTGTGTTCTACATCATGCACAATGATTCCAGTTGTGAAAACTTTAAAACATGCATAAGTAATCAAAATCATTTTAATATATCACTGTTTCATTATTCCTAATACTATGTACAATAAATAGTTTTTTTTCTAATTTTTACTAGTTATAGATATATCTTGTATATATCATGTATACAACTATATATATATAAATATATAACTAGAAATTGAAAGCTATGAACAAATAAATTCAATTGACAATTCCTGGGACATTAAAAGTAAATATTAAACATAAGGATAATGTGATTTCTAAGAATGGCATAAGAGGATGTGATTTTTCATTTTTATCCTGGCAATAAAATACATCAATATTGAGTGTGGTAGGTTTTTTAGACACCTTTTGAAAATGATTCTCATTTTATTCAATTTCTGAATGTTACACTGGTTTTCGTACATATTTGAAGCAATTTTTGCCAATACATTGCTAGATATTCAATGTGAGGGTGGCTTATTGTTTATTTTGGAACATGAGAGTGGTTTTAACAGATTTTCAAGCAATTTCTGCCAACATGGTTACTTGATATTGAATGTGAGGGTGACTTATCGACTTATTTGGAACATGAGAGTGGTTTCTCTTTCTGCCAATCCAATGGGACTGGATTATGAGGTCTGCCTACTTGCTATTTAGAACATGAGAGTGATTTTTTCAAGCAACATAACTAGATATTGAATGAGGAATCAGTTTCTTGACAATTTTCTAAGCATTTTCTGACAATACAGTAGCTAAATACTAGATGTGGCACAGGCTTCTAGACATATTTTCATGCTTTTGTGAAAATGTAATAGCTGGATATTGGATGTGTGTGGCTCATTGACATTTTTCTAAGCATATTTATTAACAAGTCTCTTACCTCCTATAATGAAAAGAAAAAAAAGAGTTTTCATTTAATTTTAATTGTTGATCTCACTCTTAATCAAAAATTCAATGTGTAGAATAGTAGTCTGAAAAATTAAACATGCGTAATAATTTCTACACAAATATTCATAAAAACTTGTACCAAATTTTAAATCTAAATCTAATTAATGTATTTATAATATAGAATTACACATGTTTTTGCCTTTAAGTATCATTTGAAGTCTGAATAACTGTGTTTCTGGGCAAGGAACAGAGTTCATATAAAATTACAATAGACATGAACATCCTATCCACATGCACATCTGTATACTAGGATCTAACAATGTACACAGTTTCTTGTAGATGCAATAAACCATGTAGAAGGATTGTGATGACCTAGGATGGTTCTAAAAATGGTCAAAATTTTTAAGATGAAAGGGGCCTAATTCTGGATAAACTAAACAGAGTAAAAATTCCCACATGTGGCTACAAAGTTTGAAGTGAATCAAACAAAGGATAACAAAGTTGGTCCAGACAGACAGGCTGATTCATATATACCTCCCACTTTCTTTGTGGGGGTAAAACAAGCCCAGAGATAATGTATAGCAGAGAAACTTCCTAGAGTTTGAAAGACCATAGATATGCTGTTTATCACTATTTGTCTAAGCAATGTCAATAACATTGGACTTACGACTTCATCACATTCTCAGTTTACTCAACAGTGAAAAACCAATCTTAGTCAAGTAGCTTGCCGAGATGGAAAACTATAACATACTGTGGATTAATTATTAATCATTGGACACCAATTTACGCTTAATTCATGGATACAGGAGAACCACGAATTTCAATGTTCAACAAATTACAAATTTTCTATGCAGACTTTATCAAAACCACGAAATCAATTATCCACGAAGATGCAACTTTTCCTCAATCCACGAAAATTGAAACCCATGAAAATAAATGAATCCACAGCAGAAGGATCAAAGGAAAATTTAAGAAAGTAGCAACATTTATCTTTATTGGATGGAGCCTTACTACATTCCCCTCTATGTCTGCATATCTCAGTCAAACATATCATCTGAACCATGTGTTCCCTTTTTTAAGAATGGTCCCATTAAGAACATGACAGTTATCTTTCTAAGATGAATGGTACTAAATTCCCTAATGTGTAAATACCTCAGCCAGCCATATCTTCTGAACCATCTGATCTCTATACTCTGATAAGAATGGTCCCATGTAGGACATAAATGCTGCTGCAATAAGACAATCTCCTGGTAAGAAACCCATTCTCTTTTCTAATTGCTGCAAAATACATAAAAAAGAAATAAATACTTTGCAATCAAAATCATTTTGAAGACACTAAAAATCAATATGTAATTGTTAAAACAGTCTAACTCATCTTATTCCATCCCACAGCTCTCCCAGATTGTCCTCCAAGTACAACTTAATTTCAGTTTCCTCTCGTCTAATTTTCCCTAGCCAGTCCCCCTACAAGTTTTCCATGACAATCTCCCCATTATTACCGTACCTTAACAGTTTCCTCCCATCTAATTCTTTCCCCAGCAAGTCCTTCCACAAGTTTTCCAGCTCTATCTAACATCATCTCTGTATATTCAGCTTTACGCTTTAATTCTTCCTTCTGTGCTAACTTCTCATCATATTCCTTCTTGAGTTGTGCCATTTTAGCTTCCACTTCAGCTAGTTTAGCTTTAGCTTCACTGAGAGCATCCTGTTTCTCTTTCAATTGACTTTGAGCAGCATACAGTCTTTGTTTCTTTGGCTCCACTACCCTATAGATTCTGCCGTACACTTCCATAGCTCTCACCCACATACACAAGGACTTAGCAGCAGTTGAGACACGGCCAACCACTTCTGGTTGGAAGTCAGACTGAGTACAATATGTACCTATCTTCTTCAGAATACGATCAGTAATATTGTCCTTATCAAAGTTCATCAACTGTTTAATGAAATTCTGGTCACCTGAAAAATTCATATAGATAAAATGTAAGATCTAAAATTTGTAAAATGTTAACAAATTTACATAAATGGCGCCATTTTTTTGTAACCACAAAGTACAATTTTTCATTACTTCTTAGTTTAGTACAGGAACGTATAACTACAAAATCTACATTTTTATGTAAAACAAATTGTAAACTTTTTCCCTCTTTTTCATTTAACCTACCACTTTTTTCTTGACAGTTAAGGCGGGAATACAAAGCATGAAGTTTGTTAACAGCTGATTTTATATAAGTCTTACCTAGTTGTTTCTTGGCCTCTAACCAGGTAGGTTCATTGCCCCTGAGGATCATGACAGCTTCCAACACTTTCTCTACTAGTCCTGGCGGTTTAGCATAAGACTTGATTTCTGTCATGTCTTTCTTATTCAGAGATTCTAGAGCCTGTTTTTATAGGATAGAACATCTCTATGTATTGACAAATTATTTTATTATATTCTATGGGTCGAATGAAAGTTACACAATTAAAATTTTTTTAATTCAAAATACTTAGAATTCTAAGCTAGTCATTATACAAGAGTAAACACACTTTTTGGTAAATCATGATTGAATTCTATGTTGAAAGTCTTTAACATCAAGGTTTCACTACAGTAATAACAGAAAATTATCATTATCAATGATCAATGAAAATAAAGTCAAGGTCAGATGAACACTGTCAGACAGACATGAGCACCCAACAATAAATATATAAACCCAGTACAGTTAACCTATTACTTTTTGTATCATACAAAACAGGTAATTTACCAAAATAGCTTCCTGTAAAGCTGGCAAAGCTTCATTCAAATCATTCTGAGCTAAATCAGCCATGTGTTGACATTTAACTTCTTCTTCACCAATCCTCTCACTCTTCTGTGCTACTGACTGTAAATAAATTAAAATCACATGTTAGATAACTTATGCTGTAATATTTCTAATCCCTGAATCAGATATTCCTTTTACCTTAATATCTTGCTCAGAAACCTTTTCCAATACTACCAAAACAGAATTATCTCCAAGATATAGCCAATATGTGCCAACACAATGTTTATCAACCAATCCAGATCTTATAGTTTTGTATGTAATATTCTAACATTTTTACAGTCTTATTTCAAAAATTAAAAAAACAAATGTCTTTACCCCCTTTAACTACAAATTACATATTTTCATAAACTTGATACCTATTAACTGTAGTTCTTTAGTGTTGTATGATAACCACTAAGCAACATTCCATCATAGCCATCACACTTTAGTTTTTATTGCATTATTTTAACCATGGCTTTGTCTAACTCCCCCAACCCCTCCCTATCTATAGAATATGTTAGTCTACCTTCTGTTGTTCATCAGCATCCCGTTTCTGTTGTACAATGACTAACTTTGTCTAACTCCCCACCCCCTTCCTATCTATAACATATGTTAGTCTACCTTCTGTTGTTCATCAGCATCCCGTTTCTGTTGTACAATGACTAACTTTGTCTAACTCCCCCAACCCCTCCCTATCTATAACATATGTTAGTCTACCTTCTGTTGTTCATCAGCACCGTTTCTGTTGTACAATGACTAACTTTGTCTAACTCCCCAACCCTCCTATCTATAACAAATGTTAGTCTACCTTCTGTTGTTCATCAGCATCCTGTTTCTGTTGTACAATGACTAACTTTGTCTAACTCCCCCACCCCCTCCCTATCTATAGCATATGTTAGTCTACCTTCTGTTGTTCATCAGCATCCCGTTTCTGTTGTACAATGACTAACTTTGTCTAACTCCCCACCCCTCCTATCTATAGCATATGTTAGTCTACCTTCTGTTGTTCATCAGCATCCCGTTTCTGTTGTACAATGACTAACTTTGTCTAACTCCCCCACCCCCTCCCTATCTATAGCATATGTTAGTCTACCTTCTGTTGTTCATCAGCATCCCGTTTCTGTTGTACAATGACTAACTTTGTCTAACTCCCCCACCCCCTCCCTATCTATAATATATGTTAGTCTACCTTCTGTTGTTCATCAGCATCCCGTTTCTGTTGTACAATGACTAACTTTGTCTAACTCCCCCAACCCCTCCCTATCTATAACATATGTTAGTCTACCTTCTGTTGTTCATCAGCATCCCGTTTCTGTTGTACAATGACTAACTTTGTCTAACTCCCCCAACCCCTCCCTATCTATAACATATGTTAGTCTACCTTCTGTTGTTCATCAGCATCCCGTTTCTGTTGTACAATGACTAACTTTGTCTAACTCCCCCAACCCCTCCCTATCTATAGCATATGTTAGTCTACCTTCTGTTGTTCATCAGCATCCCGTTTCTGTTGTACAATGACTAACTTTGTCTAACTCCCCCAACCCCTCCCTATCTATAGCATATGTTAGTCTACCTTCTGTTGTTCATCAGCATCCCGTTTCTGTTGTACAATGACTAACTTTGTCTAACTCCCCCACCCCCTCCCTATCTATAACATATGTTAGTCTACCTTCTGTTGTTCATCAGCATCCCGTTTCTGTTGTACAATGACTAACTTTGTCTAACTCCCCCACCCCCTCCCTATCTATAGCATATGTTAGTCTACCTTCTGTTGTTCATCAGCATCCCGTTTCTGTTGTACAATGACCACTAAATATTCATCACATTGTTTCTGGAACTGTACAACTTTAACCTTAGCTTCCTCTAACTCTACGGTCATGTTCTTTACTTTCTCTCTTGTTTCATCAATCTTGCTCAATCCATTACGTAGCTTGTTTGCCTGATCTCCTAATTCCTTCTTCTTATCATTCAGAAGTCTAGAGAGAAAATTATATAGTACAGCCATTCTTTCTCAATATACAGACAAAAAATAACCTGTTCTCCATTATAATCTGACTTGAACTAATCTTAAGCCTACATCAGTTTTAAAAGTTCTACTACTTATGTTTAGTTTAGACAACACATTTCTGTATCCAGTTTATGAAACTACCGAATTCAGGCTTGTATAGTCCGCGGTTTTATTCTCCAAAATTAAACTTGCTATACAGGGTGCAGATTATACAGTAAGATATGCAAGAAATAAGAGAAAAACTCGATTTCGCGAGGTTTGTTTGCGTTCCGCCATGTTTGTCATTGAAATTGTAGAGGGCTCCCTCTATATATTTTAATATTTTACCTAATCCATATGAATGTGCAATTGTAATTCAAAATCCATTATTAAGTGGTTAATTTCAAAATTAAATGCTTCACTATAAATTTCCTGTTTCTGTTCACAGCATTGCATAACATAAACTGTAAACCGCTTGTATTTAACGGAATGAAAAAAGTGTATAAGTTAGCCGGAAACCAGTTTATGCATAACGATGTATAAACTACAAAACATAATCGGTTATTCGTAATGTTTTGGTGATTCAAACTGACGCATGTGTTTTGTTTTAGCTTAAGATCCTTCAAACATTAATATGATGAATATTTAACAGCATTTTTCTAAAGGATGGAGCTGTTTTACTTCAAAAGTCGTATTCTAGTGGTATCTATTAAGTACGGATTTTCCGCACACTCTCACCATATTTACTTTCATTTACAAGTGCTATTTGAACTTCTGGTTTAAACATACACAAGTTTCTCAATTGATTTTTTTGGTGATTTTGACTTATTTTAACACTTGTGAAGTATTATAGAATCATTTTCAAGCATTTTCAACTTTTATTTGATGATGGAAAACTAGTTTTTCCATGAAAATACCGCAAACGATCACACACGATTTGAAATTACCGGAGTTTCATTAGACATTTTGAACAGTTACAAAAGTTTTTTACCTGAATTCTCGTGGCGATAAGGGGGGTGCGAACAATGTACCAGTGTGAACTATACAAGGCAGATTACAGTAAGACCTTATTTTAACACTTGTGAAGTATTATAGAATCATTTTCAAGCATTTTCAACTTTTATTTGATGATGGAAAACTAGTTTTCCATGAAAATACGCAAACGATCACACGATTTGAAATTACGGAGTTTCATTAGACATTTTGAACAGTTACAAAAAGTTTTTTTTACCTGAATTCTCGTGGCGATAAGGGGGGTGCGAACAATGTACCAGTGTGAACTATACAAGGCAGATTACAGTAAGACCTTATTTTAACACTTGTGAAGTATTATAGAATCATTTTCAAGCATTTTCAACTTTTATTTGATGATGGAAAACTAGTTTTTCCATGAAATTACCGCAAACGATCACACACGATTTGAAATTACCGGAGTTTCATTAGACATTTTGAACAGTTACAAAAAGTTTTTTTTACCTGAATTCTCGTGGCGATAAGGGGGGTGCGAACAATGTACCAGTGTGAACTATACAAGGCAGATTACAGTAAGACCTTACAAAAGAGAGGATAATTCTGTCAACCTCCATTATGATTTTGTAGCAAGATTTTAGTTATATATGGAAATTTATACTAAAAAGAGACAGCATAAGGATTGGACAATCCTATCTCTGTTTTTTTAATCCAGAAATCTTGAAATATATACCTGGTAACTAATGTCCACAAAAGTTGTTTCTAAATACGATTCATAAAGTATACTCAATGACATAAATTGATATGGACACAAACAAATCAATCATTAAAAACAAGTCTAAACAAGATACAGCCAAACTGTTTAAGGCCAGCTACATAAATGATATGAACTCTAATTTTACTACCTATAATTTTTGAGTTAATCCCTATTATAACATACTTTTTATATCCACTGACAAGTTCAAGGTAGTTGGTAGGTGTGACATAGTTGTGTCGTTTCATTTCTATCAACATCTTTCTGGAGAATTCTGACACTGATTTGTGCATAGTAGAGAACATCTGGGCCAAACTAGGTTTCAACTTATCCTAAAATAGATGTAATAATGTTATAAATCATGCACTAATCTCATGTAAAAAATAATCATTATCTCAAACTAATTTAATTATAACAATAAACTATAGCGCTTTTTAAAAAAATGACAAAAAGATAGGCATATTTTTTCCAACATTTTTAAAATGCAATTCCATTGCAACATACATCAATGAGTGCATAATCCGTAACATTCATGTAGACTAATAAACAAAAAAAAACATGCATCAGCTTTCAAATATATGTTCCTAAACAAAACATTGGAGTATCTAACAAAAATTAATGTTTTAGAGGATTTTTTCATATTCTTATCCAAATTCTAACATAGCTGTACAGCCCTGAAAAGTTTGAAAGAACAATAGTACTGTTTATTTTTTTAATGATTAAGGTTTGGACAGAATAATTATTTTTTAATTCAGGTGATGAAGACCTTTTTCTGAGAGTTTTACCATATTTCTAAACAAGACAATTCTTAAAGTAGCAGGTTTTAAATAAAGAATTCTGTTCAGTTGAACTAGAGATATGTAAGGTAAAAACAATTAGTTCATTCAACATATTAAAAAATTGAAAGTACATTTGTATTAGCAAACAGGAAGTGAATATCTGACAGATCTAAAAAGTCTTAAAATGTTACAACTCATCACTGGCAAGCTGTTGACCAAATATGATGTTCTTCTGTTCAGAAGAACCAAAAAAGTGAGACGAAAACAATTGTTGGACAAAAGACAAACAGACATACAGATAGGGTGATTGCAATATAGACTCTACTACTAAAATAGGGGTATAAAATGTTACTGAGACAGTATATTAGACTTATATTCTCCAGTGTGTAACTGAGACAATCTATTAATACGAATGATTTGTACATAAAACAGGCCTTTAGTTTTCTTGTTTGAATTGTTTTACATTTGTCATTTCGGGGCCTTTTATAGGTGACTATGCGGTATGGGTTTTGCTCATTGTTGAAGGCCGTACGGTTACCTATAATTGTTCACTTCTATGTCATTTAGTTTCTTGTGGAGAGTTGTCTCATTGGCAATCATACCACATCTTATTTTGGGTAACTAAGACAGTATATTAAGACAACTATCATCCATTGCTACAATGGGAAACTGAGACAGCATATTAAGACAATTATTGTCCAATGGGTAACTGACACTGAACATTAAGACAAATATTCTTCAATGGGTAACTAAGACTGTATATTGATAATATTCTCCAATGGGTGACTTGGATTGATTGATTTTGGTTGCTTTACATCCAATGGGTAACTGAGACCGTTTATTGAGACAAATATTCTCCAATGGGTAAATTGGAAAAGAAGAGAAAACAATGGGTAAATCAGTAGGTAACTGCGAGTATTCATTCAACATAAATTCTCAATATACAACTTAGACAGTACATACAGCAAATACGCTCCAACAGGTAAGTATAAAATATAGGTCTGTTTTTTAAAACATCAAAAGGAAAGTAATGCTTGCTTTTTTACCTTTTCTAGTCTTATTTAGCTTGATTCTGGACAGGTTTTGATCATGAATTGTGTGTGATTTAAACATAACTTGGATTGTGCAATGACCTACCCACTGACCCCAAACCCTTCTGGACTGTAATAATTAATCAGAGGCTCATTTATAGATAAAACTGGATCAAATCAGTTCTATACAGGCAAAAAGGTACAATGTTAAAACTAACCCCCCACTGAAAAATAACAACCCAATCTATTATGTTTGTAAAAGTTTAAAATCAAAATTCGTGCTTTGAGCTGTAAAATCATAATCATTGTATCATTCATGCATTTAAATATCATGCAACATTAATACTAACTTATATTCAAAATTATAATTTAAATATTATTCAGAATCAGAAGTTTTAAGAACATTATTAATTCAGAGGAAGATATTTTTAAGTTAAGACTGACAGCATAGAATGTGACAGCAGATTTTACTGTAGAGTTTGAAAATTACTTCAGTAAAATATTTGTTACTAACAGAATGGTGGTATGTGCTTCTGAAACTTTGGTTAATTGAGTTACAAAACTATCATGCTCATTATATTCTTCACATATAATTTTCAGACTATCATTACAAATTTATATTGTTTTGACAATTTTAATATTTAACACATGTATTTGTTAATTGGGGAAAAGCAAAAAATAAAAATATATGTACTTGGTGAACATGAAATCTTGATAAACACAGGTTAAATTGGAGTCAATGAAATATATTTTCTCTCACTACATGATAAAACAAACTGCATATATTTCAAGTTACTTATTAAATGGTTCAATATTTTCTCAGGAAAGATCTGTAAACAAAACAATGAAGGTGTCAACAGCTTTAATCCTGAAACTGAAAATAACATTACATTGGTGTATGTAGTTATGTAGTGGAAATTCCCTCTTATCAAATTACACAGGTTATCTCCCTTTTTTGGCAAATACATTCAATCTTTAAAAAAATCATAATTTTATTTAAAACAAAAGTTTTATGTCCCTAAGGTAAAACAATTATCAACTGTTTTTTTTTCTTTCTTTTTTTCCTCATTGTTTTACATTATTTTGCTCTTTAAATGTTTGGGACTTGAACTTTACCATGTGACCAAAAAGTACTTCCATTACAACAAGTATCTAGGTTGAGTATGGAATTTTATAATAGTCCAGAAATAAGAAAAATATGTTATATTGATTTTCATATTTCCCAACTTTTAACCATTGAAAGGGAATAAATGTAAAGATCAATGGAGGAAACCTGCATAATATGCAAAAGGGAGACAGGAGGCTATAACATTATTATATATATAGAAAGGCCCAAGCCATGACAGTTGTGATTGCTGCTTCATATAAACACATCTTTATCCTGGTTTATAATCTTGAACATGAACTTAATTCACTTTGTCTAAATTAAATACAATCTATTCACAATATCTTTTGGAATTTCAACAAATATTTCACTGAAAACTGTTATTTGGGTCTAATAAAACAATGTAATGATAGCATGTTGTAACTGCCTTCAAGAAAGCAGAATAAAGATGTTTTAATACAGCTTGGTAACAGTTTGCAGGAGATACAGTATAGTCAAGCTGTGGTGGACAGACCCTGAAGCCATTTTGTTTTGTTTTGTTTTCACTAACGCTATGTGAACCTCACCTTCTTTTTCTGAAAATTCAAAAATATATCTCAGACAATTAGAAATATATCTATTTTATGGTATACTGATTAGATGAAGCTTTGAAACTTCAATCTATTAATTTCTGGTTGAACAATTTAATATCTTTTCATGCATGGTTAATTGTCTGTTCATCAGTTTAAGAAATCAAAAGTTTATAAAGATATCAAAATTCTCACCTTACTAGGCTGGTAATGAAATGACAATAAAACACAAAATAATTTGTATTTTATGATAATATATTGTATTTTATTCATGCATCAGAGTACTTGTTGCATTTTATTCCTGAATCAGTGTACTAACTTATTGTATCTTATTCATGATTCAGTGTACTTATTGTATCTTATTCCTGAATCAGTGTACTTATTGATTGTATTTTATTCATGATTGAGTGTACTTATTGTATCATATTCCTGAATCAGTGTACTTATTGTATTTATTTCTGGATCAGACCAGTGTACTAATTGTATTTTATTCATGAATCAATGTACTTTTTTTAAAATGGAAATCATTTTATTTAAGAACCATTAATGTAAAACTGCATTTTATCTATAGATCAGTGTTCTATTTTAAAATTTATTTTATTTTATGAATCCTGATATCTATAGGACTAAAATATTGTTATTCTATTAATTTATCAGAGTATATTTTGTATCAACTGTTTTATATTATGTACTGACCAAAGAGGACTTATTTTTATCAAAGTGATGTGGAAAGTACTTTGACTTCAGTTAAGTATTTAACACATTTTAATTCTTTTCTGCTCAATAAATGAAGTATAAGCTTCAATTCAGCACAAGACCCTGATTTCAGTTCTTAAAAAATTCTTTTTAAGCAAATTTACATAGTGACAATAAGAAAATTATAAATCTATTTTACTTTCACCATTAAAAAAAACAAGCTTTTGACACAGATATATATCTCGCCTGTATGTAATTTTGATACTAAACTGCAAATATTTATACTAAAATGGCAATACTTGAACAAGTAAACTATGCAAAACATCCAGTCAATGAACCATGACGGAAGGTTCATGGCCAAAAATCTCTGTGAAATCGAGATATACCAAAGCTTATACAACTACATAACAAATATCACTGACTTATTATAACAAGTTCCATTGGTACTGACCTAATCAGAAACTATAACAAATTGTCGATGGCTACATATATGCTGCCACAAACAGCACCCTTATGTCTTGCCTTCTAGGCTTTGTCGAGGCTAAACAAAAAGTCCTGAATTAGCTATTCCTATTTTTTTCTTTAATCTAATATAGTCCCAATTCCTTCTTTTATCCAATATATTCCCATATTTCCTTCTTTAATCTAATATAGTCCCATTTCCTTCTTTAATCTAATAAGTTTTAAGAAATATTTTGAAACTAATCCCTGCTCCATTCTTACCCATCTTCGTATTTCTTCAGATTTCATTTGTTTCTTCTTTGAATTTAAAGAATGAGTTAAAAAAAGCAAAACATTTGATGTAAAAAGTGTTTAATAAGAATCTCACTTATATCTGTAGAAAGGGAAACAACTCCACCGTATTTGTTTTTTTCTCTTTCAGATAGCAAGTCCAAGCTGGTAAGTTGTGCGAAGGTCACTCTGCAGTGCAATTCATCAGTACAATTATATGCACAGTTTTAATTCGTGGAAGAAAAAGTATTTGGTGTGAATTTTCAAGACTATCATGTTGTGTAAATACATTTTTTATAAGTTTTAAGTGCAGCTTGTTAAAATATTAATAATAAAATTTTGATTCACAATAGGGATATTGTGCAGTAAAAGGTTTTGTATTTGGAAAAATAATTAGGAATTACAAACATGTGCAAATAATTTCAAATGTACTTTTATAAAATATATCATTTCATCATATGAAAGCTCAAAATCCTTAATATCATAACCTTATTATACCATCTCTTAACATGGAACACGAAAACAAGCATATTTTTGTAATTCTTATGCAAAAATTTAATGCATCTTTAATATTTGCCATGCAATAATCTTGTATTAGTAAACATTCTTTTAGCACAATAGAAAAATACTTTCATGTGAAAAAGCATTAAATAATAAATGTAAATGAGCAATAAATAATAAATGCAGAAGACCATTAATTAACAAGAGGCTCTCAAGAGCCTGAATCGCTCACCTGTTATTTTTTTTGCTTAAATCTTTCATCAATGATTATTTTTGCATTTTACCCATATGTTCCATTTTAGCCATAGTGTCTATGTTTCTTGACGTACAAGGAAATGAAATACAAAATTTATACTAGAATTCATTTGAGAAGATTTTTAAAGTTAAAAAACATTAAACAACTTGTGTAAAATTGTCCTTAAAGGGCAATAACTCCTTAAGGGTCAATTGACAATTTTGGTCATATTAAACTTTTTGTAGATCTTACTTTGCTGAACATTTTGCTGTTTACAGTTTATCTTTATCTTCAATAATATTCAAGATAATAACCAAAACTGTAATATTTCCTTAAAACAACCAATTTAGTGGCAGCAACCCAACAATGGGTTGTTTGCTGTGTCTGAAAATTTGAGGGCTAATAGATCTTGACCTTTTGAACATTTTTTCTCCGTGTCAGATTTGCTCTAAATGCTTAAGTTTCTGAGATATAAGCCAAAAACTGCATTTCACCCCTATGTTCTATTTTTAGCCATGGCGGCCATGTTTGTTGATGGATCAAAATTTCGGATACAATTCATAAACTAGATTCCTAAAGGAACATTCATTCAAAGTTAAGAAGTATTAGGCACAATAGTTTCAGAAGAGAAGATTTTTAAATGTTAGCAAACTTGATGAACACATTGTGTAAAATTGTCTTTAAAGGGCAATAACTCCTTAAGGGGTCAATTGACAAATTTGGTCATTTAACTTTTCTGTAGATCTTACTTTGCTGAACATTATTGCTGTTTACAGTTTATATCTATCTATAATAATATTCAAGATAATAACCAAAAACTGCAAAATTTCCTCAAAACTACCAATTTAGTGGCAGCAACCCAACAAATGGTTGTTCGATTTGTCTGAAAATTTCAGGGCTGATAGATCTTGACCAATTGAACAATTTAAACCATGTCAGATTTGCTCTAAAAGCTATAGTTTTGAAGATATAAGCCAAAAACTGCATTTGACCTCTATGTTCTATTTTTAGCCATGGCAGCCATGTTTGTCGATGGATTAAAACTTCGGATACAATTTATAAACTAGATATCCTAAGGAACATTTAGATGAAGTTTGAAGGTATTTGGCCCAGTAGTTTCAGAGAAGATTTTTAAATGTTAGCAAACTTGATGAACAAATTGTGTAAAATTGTCTTTAAAGGGCAATAACTCCTTAAGGGGTCAATTGACAATTTTGGTCATATAACTTTTTTGTGGATCTTACTTTGCTGAACATTATTGCTGTCCTTAGTTTAAATATATCTATAATAATATTCAAGATAATAACAAAAAACTGCAAAATTTCCTTAAAACTACCAATTTAGTGGCAGCAACCCAACAATGAGTTGTTCGATTCGTCTGAAAATTTCAGGGCTGATAGATCTTGACCAATTGAACAATTTTATCCCATGTCAGATTTGCTCTAAAAGCTTTAGTTTTTGAGATATAAGCAAAAAACTGCATTTGACCCCTATGTTCTATTTTTAGCCATGGCGGCCATGTTTGTCGATGGATCAAAACTTCGGATACAATTTATAAACTAGATACCCTAAGGAACATTTAGTTAAAGTTTGAAGGTATTTGGCCCAGTAGTTTCAGAGGAGAAGATTTTTTAAATAGTTTACGACGACAGACAACGACAGACGCCAAGTGATGGCATAAGCTCACATGGGGCCCTTTGGGCCCCGGTGAGCTAATAAATGCAAATAACTAAAGAGATGAAGGTTCTGATTTTCTATTTGCAAATACAAAAAATTAAGATGTAAATAAAACATTTCAAAACAATTTAAGGGATCTCAACTCTAAATTTAACCATCAAAATTTTCAAGTCACTGTCTAATATTTAATTTTTAGATAAAAATGTCAAATTGACAACTACAAAACCTGAAGGAAATGGTATAATAAGGTTTAACCTTAATCAATAGGTTAACCATACTGTTACCCGTACCTCATCGTCACTGCCAACCTGTACTTCCATTAAGTATTTATCAGCTACTTCTAGTAAAGCATCCGCTGGCCATTCACTGAACCAATCTATTGTTGTACAGTTCACAAAGGCTGGATACATACGAATACGGTTTCTATATAATAAAACAAAGGCTTCTAAGTTTCTATATGTAGAATTAAAGAAAACAATCCCAATCATATATAATCATTGATCAAAATTGGTTTTTCTGTATTATGTTAATGAAATCTGCATTTATGTCAGAAATTCAAGGCCCTTTCTGTCTTATCTTGTCATGATTTTTCTCATTTTTGACTTAATAAAATAGCCCACGATCAAAGGTTTTACAACTAGAATTGTACACATTAATTAGATATATGTTCTCAAACTAGAATCCAACATATCATATACATAAATATTGCCTACCTGAATGATTCTCCAACTGGACTCATAAATATTGTCTACCTGAATGATTCTCCAACTGGACTCACAAATATTGCCTACCTGAATGATTCTACAACTGGACTCATAAATATTGCCTACCTGAATGATTCTCCAACTGGACTCATAAATATTGTCTATCTGAATGATTCTCCAACTGGACTCATAAATATTGTCTACCTGAACGATTCTAGTCCTACTCATATAAATATTGCCTACCTGAATGATTCTAGACCTACTCATATAAATATTGCCTACCTGAATGATTCTAGAACTACTCATATAAATATTGCCTACCTGAATGAACTACTCATATAAATATTGCCTACCTGAATGATTCTAGAACTACTCATATAAATATTGCCTACCTGAATGATTCTAGAACTAGACTCATATAAATATTGCCTACCTGAATGGTTTTCGAACTGGACTCATAAATATTGCCTACCTGAATGGTTCTCAAATTGGACTCATAAATATTGCCTACCTGAATGGTTCTCCAACTGGACTCATACACAGCACTACATGGAGGTTGGCTCGAACTCGATCAATCAGGTATGCAAATATGCTCTGAGGGCTTTCGTCAATACCTTCTTTCTTGGCCGAGTCAATCAGAGCATTTCGCACCTAGTTTTCAAACACAAGATGCACAAAATTAATAATATAGCATACATGTGTTTGCCATGGTAGCTATCCTCTGTACAACTTGAGTCTGATGCAATCACATGCTTTGTCCTTGCTTGGAAATTATGCAGGTGTAACTGACACAGGTGTTAGTATGCAAACATTCAAAATAAAAAGCAATATTTTTACCTTAAGGACGTTTGCATCTGTTTCTTCCAACTTTTTCTTAATATTTTATAACCCTTTAGACTTTATCCTATGAAAAGTATTAGAAATTTTGCCCTGTAATCTTGATATTTGTTATTATTTTTTCAAAACATACATCTTAAATGCAATTCTGTCAAAATATTTCGAAATTCTTGTCATTTTTACTGCATTTTCCTACAGTAAAATATTTGTTTTTTCAGAGATATTCTTTTCAGACCAAAAAGTCTAGTACAGTGTATACAAATGCTTATATCTCAATAACAAGCTCTAGAAACTTTTATTTTTTCAATAATTTTGATGCTTATTTTCATTCTCTTTAGAAAATTACAGGACATCCAGAATCCTGCAGTTGTACAGCCTTATTCTTTGGTCTCTCTTTGACAGTTGACTCACTGGCAAACATACCGCATCTTATTTTTATATTTATCAATGGTAAAATTGTTGAATATTAGAGGCAAACATCCTTAATCATTACAAAAATTATAAAAAATGTATACTTCTTATATAAATAATTGAAAGTGCTGTTTCTAGGTCATGCATAGAACTTTTAAAATGAGATTATTTCTGGTATTACTAGATAATCATGCAAATTTTATAATTCTCATTAATGATTTTAATTTCATGAAACATTCTATCTATTCAGTCAAACATGTATATTTTTTTCCTTACATCTTTTATCAACTTACAGTTACATAATAATTAGAACTTATGTGCAATATACAAATAATGTGAACAAAAATCTGCAACTACCACAACAAAAGCAAATGTAATTAGTAATTAGTGTAAATTTATTTAAGTTTCCAAGCAAGGACTGCATTTCTTTGGAGTACCAAAGTTCTCACTGACTGAGTTCTGAAAGTCTGTCCATATACAAACATAGTGCAATTAACACACATATAAGCAAAACAAACGTAAAATCATTGATTTAAAATCTCAATAACAATATTTCAAATATCCTTCCAAAAATCTTCAATAAATAAATGGTTCATTTTTATTTTATTTCAGATCTATGGTAAGTTAGTATAAGTGCAGAGAACCCAAAACCAACATATGGACAAACTTTCAGATTTGTTTATTTTTCCACTCAAACCAAGTGCTAACTCCACATATATGTGCATCTTACATTTAAACAAAGGGTTTTCCAAAATTCATAGAGATTAATTTACACACAAGATCAAAGTTTTAATATAATATAAATAATATAAGAAAAAAGTGAAATCTTCAACAACATCCTCAGTTAAAATTTCAGATTTTTTATACATTTTTTGTTATGGACGTTATATCAAATATTGACAATAAAAAGAATAATGAAATATCTATAAATACTTTGGAATTCCCTTGTTCTTTATGTATAAAGTCTGTTTATTACATTCATGATAACATAGTTACAGCAACTTACACCAAAACAAAACACAAGTTGTACGAAACAAAACATATTGCATGAAATATCGCTTACTCTGTTGAAACTGTACAGATCATAATTGAGAGAAAAAGACTATCTCTATTTTAAAAAAAACCATTAATTGTCAAAAATAACTTTAGAAGCCAGATTTTTTCTGTATAAACACAAATAAATGATCTGTACAGAATAAAAACAGTGTCTCCACAAAAATACAATGTACATCCAAATACAAATATATGTGTACAACATGAGGCCATACAAAGATTCTCTGCATCCTTTTGAAGAAAGCATAATACAAGTATTGTTCTCGTTTTATTTTCTGCTGCCTTTTAAAAACATTTAATAGTTTCTAATGGAGTACTTAAGATGAGCTAAGAAAAAAAATAAGACTAGAAGAAGAATCAATTAATTTTATATGGCCTCATGTTTTAATTTTCTATTTAATAACCATGAACTCCATTGACCTTTACCCAAAATGTATAGCAATTATGATTATGAGCGCTGCCATTCCTTTTCCAAAACAAAAAAATTGATAAGCAGCAGAATGATACTGCCTTGGCATACCAACAAGGGAAAATTGAAGCATGATATTGCCAGGATATGCCAACAAGGCTTAGTTGGACAACTGTTTGTCAAAAGCAATACAGTGATGTGTTTGGACACAGAAAGGCTACTGAAACAGGTAATTATATCCCAAAAACAGTAAAATATGCAATGGATAGTTAAGATAAAAAGAATCTAGGTAAACTTTTTTCTTCAGAATTCAACTGAAAAAATTGAAAATCTAAAATAAGAAAAGTCATTTTTTTCTGACATCAATCTCTTTAAGCCCCTTTAACCCTGTTTGGCCCTCCCCTCCAGGAAATGATAGCAGACAGAATGATTAAAACCAACATCAACCATTATTTTATGCCAAGAATCCTGGAGTTAAAATTTCATGAGGACTGGTCAAACTAGAACAAAAGTTATCCAGACACAACTGTATCTACAAACAAAACATATAACCCCTGACCTGAAAGGTCACCAACATACCTCCTCAAACTCATCAGCCTTATAAAGGTTAGGAACCTCTCCACTACTAAGGATGTTGTTGACGTCCTCTAAAAATCCTTCCTCTACCACTTGGGTGTCATTAAAGATAAATACAGTAGCTTTGTTGTCAACTCCAGCCTGCCAGTATAGTCTCTTCAGATCTGAAATAGTGAAACTCTTTACCATAGAAATGCCACCCTTAATAGATATCCTACCTCCCTTCATTAGGTGTTATTTAAAAGAAATACAGCTGACATGTTTTTCAGCGCCTGCAGGAAGATATGTAAGATCTGAAATACTCAACCCTGATAAGATACCTCTAAAAATATATTCCACTTATAAGAAAAAAAGTCTGTTGAATACCTTTTTAAATCAAAGATTCCTAATTAACAAAATACATCACATTTTGCAAGATCAAATTTTGCTTGTATGCTTAAATTTTCATTTCATTTTTTAAATTTAGCCAAGAGAACTGAACAAAATATTTCCTAAAACTTGCCATCTCTGAATTCTGCTTTACGATAATGTTTAGTAACTTCGATCTGGAATGTTGCCATCTCACACATGTACGATGATAACCTGGTCAAACTCTGTCTACCACTGCCACCAATACCAATCAATAACATGTTACCACGAGGCTGCCTGATTACACGTACAATCTTTGATACTGTAAAATACAACACTCAATTAATTATAAGGTACTTTAAATCGTTTAACCACTGAATGATTACCGGTAAAATCTTTATTACTGTAACAAAAATTACAACAAATTTGAAATCACTTTTACTTCTGGTAAGATGCTGTTGGCTTACACAACAATATATTGGCTACATGACATCTTTTTAAGCAAATATTTATGCTCCCTTGAATTAATAATTTTCATGCTAGTTCCATGGTAATTTTTCAGTCTTATCTAAATCTATGGGACAACGTCTATCATATTTGTTTTTCCTGTATTGTTTTGTACATAATCAGGCTGTTGATGTTCTTGTTGTAAATTTTGTCATATCAGGGCCTTTTATTGCTTACTATAGGGTATAGGTTTTGTTCACTGTTTTAGGCCATAAAGTGACATCTATGTCATTTGGTCTCTGGTGAATAGTTGTCTAATTGACAATCATTACACTTCTTCTTATTTCTATATTTATGGAATTTATTTTGATAATAAACTACTGTTTTTTTCAAATCACAGCATCAATGAACATGATTTTTTTCATTTGTTTGTTTGCTTTTTAATTTGATTACATACCCCCTTTTATAAGCAGGGAGTATATAGTATTGATTTTTGCGCATCCTTTTGTCTGTTAGTCTGATTTTTTCATCTGAATGATTTTTGTGGTTATGACATGGAATTTTTTACATTCAGAGCCTGCAATACACATTTGTATCTGACTCCCCTTTGAAACCCCTTATCACGAATTAATGACATGTACACCATACAAAATGCCATTCTACACCTCATATTTTGTATTTTGATCCAAAATATTTTTTGGGTTCTCTAAGCAAATCATAGACTTTGGCATTACTTTATGTGCAGGTGGGGTATCATTTTTGGGGACTATTCTGTCAGTTTCATACAGATAGAGGTAGTGTATGCTTTCCTGTACATATTCATTCTGATAATGTTGATATTGTTTGGTTGCTGTCTCATTTATATCTCCTTTTTTATGAATAAAAGGAACCTAAGACTATACAGGTGTAAGATATTTGAAGAGTAAATGATCCTAGGTAGCCACAGATCAACTAAAAGAACTGTTTGTCCTGGTATACAGTCCTACTTACCATGTTCTATGGCATCTTTGAAGAGTACCAGATCCATGTGAACTACACCAGGTGAACCATTGTATTCCTCTAACAAGTCTACCATGTGTTTCTTTAGTTTGTTGACATCAGTTATATCTTCATATACAAGGTCTAAACTCATGTAATCACCTGTTGATCACAGAAATAATTCATTTTAATCACTTTTTGAATTTTCTATTAGCTAATATACACTAGCCTTGTGACACAATAAACAGCCTTATAGCACTTGAAAACATGGAATACATGTACTACCTATGGAACTTTCCAATGAGGATTGATTGATTCATGGGAGTTTACTGTCAAACAGATTATATAACATACATTTTCAGGATGATAACAGATGTCACATGAATGTACTCAATACTGGAAGGACACACTTAAGTCTGAAGTATTATAGGTCCTTGCCTGCACCCTACCTGGACACATTTTTACTGACTCCAGCCAACAAGTCTGTGTTCTTCTTTCTAAATATTGCATGCTTAACAGAAAAACAAAACAAGCTAATTTTAAAGTGATAGGTATGACCCCACCACAGCCTGTACTGAGAATAGTCCGTCACAAAATCATCAATGTAGTTTTCCATCATGGAAATCAGTAAAGAATAGTAGTAATCTTCACTTAAATTGAAAAATTAAGTAACATATTTTGAAGTGCTGGCAAAATTTCATTATAAATTCAAGTACAGAAATCTAATATTTTTTTTATTGTTTCACAAGTGAATTTTTCATATTCAAACTTTTGATTTTGTTATCAGACATGTCACTTTATCTTGTTTAGCAGGCTTTTTACAGTGTAAGAGTTTAACTCAATGTTGAATACCTTGTAATAACCTCTAGACATTCCATGATGTTTGACCTCTGTAGCATGTAGAATGTTAACCAGTTGTATATCAATAATACAGTTTACAACACTTAATTCAAACTGATTATGACAGAAATAATGGCCAATCTCTTGAATCAAGGAATAAACTGAATCTGTTAGAATTCTAACAAAATGGTCCAAAAAGGAGCCTAGTTTATCTGTCATTAAACTTACCAAATATGGGTGGGATCTTGTTGGGACAGATATTATGATATGTCTGGTCAAACAAGGAGCCTAGTTTATCTGTCATTATTCCAATGAAATTCTCTGTGTCCTTTTCATCGACCAAGCGATCAGAAAATACTCTGGAAAAAACATGCAAAAATACTCATTACATGAATGCACAAATGTCATTATTTATTAATTCTAAGAGACAATGAGAGAGGTATAGCTTACTAATCAGTAATCAGACCAACAGACAAAAGGATACTCATTGTTGAAACCCATTCAGTGTCCTATAGTTGTTTAAATCATTATCCTTTGTTTTCTGGTAGATAGTCGTCTCATTTACAATCAAAGGCACATCTCCTTATTTTTACAGTGATATATGAACATAACTTCTGGAAATAATGGCCTGTTTTTAAAGAATTGTGTATATATTTCTTTACAAGTAGCTGTCTTACAAATGCAGTGTGTATACCTTATTTCTAGAATTATTATTGTAACTTAAATCGTACCTGAAACATTCATGGATCCAGAGTCTTGTTATAGCTTGTTTTGTATCATGGAAATCTTTGTGGGCTCTCAACAAACCCTGGAATATCTGTATATAAAGATGTATTATTAATGAGGGCTACATAAACATAAATCAACATACACTGGAATATCTGTATATAAAGATATATTATTAATTAGTGCTACATGCAGATGAGTCAACAACCCCTGGAATATCTGTACATAAAGATGTATTATTAATTAGTGCTACATGCAGATGAGTCAACAATTTCTCAACAAATATTCAAGGACAAAATTCCAAAGTAAAAATATTCTTAAAGCAGATTTAAATTATCTCTCAGGCTGATGAGATAATATATTTCACATAGATTATGTTGATGGAAGAAATTTCCTTCAAGCTTTCAGTACTTTGATGAAGAAAATAAAGAACCTAAAATAATTCTCATTTTGTTGTGAATGAATCATAATTAACAATTAACAATGTATCTTGGGCGGGATAGAATATTACCTAAGATATCTCTCAAGTTAAGGAGATAATATATCTTGGTCAGGATAGAATATTACCCAAGATATCTCACAAGTTTAAGTGATATTGTATCTTGGTCTGGATAGTATCTTACCTTAGAGATATCTCTCAAGTTAAAGAGATAATGTATCTTGGTAGGAGTAGGTAAGAACTTGCTGACTACAGCAGTATACATCTCAATAGTAGCAAGAGTAACAACATCTCCTATTGGCTTCACTTCTTCCTCAAAATCTTGTAATTTCTGGTTGATCATACTACCAAAAATTCTCTTGATCTGAGATTCCTGTAAGACAAATGTTTAAAATAGATAACATTTCTTGTTCACTTATCAAAATTAAACAGTTTGCTAAATTGAGAATAACAACACTGATATTTCAGTCCACTGTTTATTCAATATCAAATATGAGTTCACCAAAAGAAATGCTAGGAACCTGTCTGAATGCCAACAAAAGTTTGACAAAAGGAATAATAATACTATAGTTACCCATATTGTCACTTAAATGATGTAAAATAACAGAATGATTACAGGAATCATCAACAGAATGATTACAGAAATCATCTAAACTCCAAGTAATCACGTTAACTTGTACAATCAAATATAGAAACATATATAAAACCTCTGTGATAATTGATTGTGTTTATCCCTCTACCTTTACAAAACTCCATTTACTAGAATATACTTACATGTGGGAATGTCATGTTGATCAAATTAAATCTGCTCTGTAGACGTGGAGAGATGACCATACGTCCACCACCAGGGGGCCCCATTGATGCTATCAGGAACATATCCTGTGAACAAAAATATAGATATATAAACTTTAAAACTGAATTCTTTGTATAAGACATTCACAACAGAAACTGATCCTATTTTGATTAATTTACTATTGTTTAAGTTTAACAAATAACAACTAGGTTTGTATTTAAATGTGGAAACAAGGAAAGTTAAATCTATAAAATCAATTATTATTTATATACAAGAAACAAGCAAAAAACTTATATACCTGTCCTCAGTCAGGAAAAATTATATACCTGTCCTCAGTCAGGAAAATTTATATACCTGTCCTCAGTCAGGAAAACTTATATACCTGTCCTCAGTCAGGAAAACTTATATACCTGTCCTCAGTATGGAAAACTTATATACCTGTCCACAGTCAGGAATACTTATTTACCTGTCCTAAGTCAGGAAAACTTATATACCTGTCCACAGTCAGGAAAACCTATATACCTGACCACAGTCAGGAAAACTTATATACCTGTCCTAAGTCAGGAAACTTATATACCTGTCCTAAGTCAGGAATACTTATTTACTTGTCCTAAGCCAGGAAAATTTATATACCTGTCCTCAGTCAGGAAAACTTATATACCTGTCCTCAGTATGGAAAACTTATATACCTGTCCACAGTCAGGAAAACTTATATACCTGTCCTAAGTCAGGAAAACTTATATACCTGTCCACAGTCAGGAAAACTTATATACCTGTCCTAAGTCAGGAATACTTATTTACTTGTCCTAAGCCAGGAAAACTTATATACCTGTCCTAAGTCAGGACAACTTGTCAGTCTTATGCCATATCTTAATGTTCTTTGTTATTTGGAGAATTCGTCATTGATGACAGATTTTTGATGGCTTGTGTTTAAGGGCATACGATACAGTTACAGGGTAGGTAATGACGTTGCTAACGTAATATGTTATTTTTGTGACGTCAAACTGTGACATATCGGGAAAAGATGAATTTTCAGACTGATTTCTATCATTCAGACTGATTTAATTTGAAAACGAGTCCATGGACCCCTCTTTTTTTAAAATGACATAAGGTTTGAATACGTATGAAGATTATTTGTACCAATTTTTATGAAAAAGTCACCCATGAATTTTTTTTTAAATAAGATAAATATACAGCAAAAAAATGCCTTTTTTTCTAGAATCATGAAACTTTGATAAAAATTTATTATTTCCAAAGAATTGTTATACAAATTTAGAGCATACTTATGTAAAGAAGGCTTTCCAAATGTTTTTACAAAAATTCGCTTTTGTTTATCTTTTGAAACAAATAAGTTAGGTATGTCTATCCAAAGGATAGAAATGTCCAAAAAACGAAATTTTGAGTAAATGTCTAAAATTTCCACCCCATTTATCTCTTAAAGTAGCACATGAAGGTATATTTTTTATTGCATTTGAATTGACTCGGCGAAAAATAGCTTGTATGCAAATTTTCATAAAATAATCACCGTGGGATCAAAACTGTATCGTATACCCTTAATTCATTTATTTATATCCAGGACACTTTACAGTTTGACATACATGTATAAACCTCTATTTATTGCTTTAGACTGTATGTTGACCTCTAGATGTCTTTGATTATGTGAGTCCTTGGGTTGCTGTCTCATTGATATATACCCAACATCTCCTTTTATTCCAAATAATGTAATCTTTGCTGAGAATTTTCAGTTTTCATATCATGCCAAGCCAATGAATTCATAGGTATAAGAATAGGACAGATATCTGTATCAGACTCATTTTATATAATCACAATATATATAAACTATGTAATACATTCTCAACTTCATTGAGAAGGTAACAATGTCTAATGTAAGAATAATGATATACATAATCATTAATAAACAGTCTATAAGGTGACCATGTAAAAACTATCCTTACTTCTCAGTGAACTTTTTCTCTTTTCATACCAGAATCCATAATCAAAACGTACCCTGATTTCCTTCTGTGTTTGTTTCTCTCTGTCATACCAGAAACCATAATCTAGCCACAACTTCATCAACTCTAAAGGTGGCTGTGATCCAAACGTATCCTTGGCTGGCATGTTAAAATCATCCATGAATGTAAGAAGTTTCTTACCACCAATCGGTACATACACTCCTTTTGTTCTCTTCTCTACTCTACTCTCTATAATTTCTTGTACTTGGTTGGATGTGGTCTAAATAATCACATTAGCATTTTTCATTACAATTGTGATAAAGGAGAAAGAAAATTATGCAGTCAAATGAACTTGTTTTGAAATTATCCCAATTCTCTTCAAATTTGTAATTTCAACAGTATAATAAGTCTACTTTTTTATAATTTATTATCATTATCTAAAAGAAACAAATATATGTTAACACACAATCCCACACTCTCTCCACAACAATGGGGGTAGGTATATCTAAGCTAAAATGACACTCTTTGATATTACAGGGACTTCTCTCTCTTTTGGATCATAAAATGTCAGAAAACAATTGGTTTTATAATAGGAGATAACTCAGATAACTAAATTTAATAGAGGAATGTACAACCTATTTTTTCTATATGCATTTTATAAGAGCTAACTTCCTATATATTATTTCAAAATTCTATAATATAGTTTCCTTTCTATTGACATAATAATGCTTTTCCCCTGTACAATCCTAGCAAAATGTGTCAATTTTTCATAACCTGTAGCTCGAGAACATCATATTTTTGAAAATAGTATGATAATTCAACATTTTGGCAAGGTATGGAAAAATTGTATCCTTTTATGTTTATACCGCCACACTACCTTAAATTTCTTTTTTTAAAGAATATATCTACTATGAAGTTTGATGAATTACATTTAGTAATACATAGAAAGGTGAATTACCTGAGCAGACATGTTGACAGTGAGAACACCATATGATTTAGAATCCACCTTAGACAGGGTGTTGTTTGCTACAGAAGTCTTCCCTGTTCCAACTGGTCCTACTAATAATACTGGATTGAACGATTTAATCAAAGATGACACGAGAAACTGGTACCGTACTGTGTCTACTGTTGGTACAATCAAACGGAAGAAAGGAGTTCTGAAATATAAAAACAGATGTTGACATACCAAAACTCTTGAATATGAAAAAGTCCTAGAGTAATTTCATAATAGCAGGTGCACAACTTCAGTATGTTTACAATTTTTCTATAAAGTTTTAGGAACTCCCCTCCCACTTCTTGAAAATGTCTGTACCAAGGTTTTTGTTAAAAAGATGTTCTCCATTAGCTAATTAAGTGTTGGCATTCCCTAATTTTAGGAAATATTTAGAATTTTTTACTTTTAGAATTAAGATTCTTATAAAACTTACCCAGGCACATATTTCCATCCAGTTTTCAGTTTCTCCTCCCAGTGAACCCAAGTCTTATTTTTGGGATCAACAAAGTATTCATAGATTGTGTCCTTATTGGGGAAAGTTCCCTCTGTCTCACGGATATAATTGTCAATTCTCTTACGACCCTCCTCGTCAACAGAACAACAGATGGACCAAATCATACAAAACTGGAACCAGCATTCAATCATTCGTACGTAATTTTCTTGGTCAATAGGATCGACTCCATTATCTGGTGTCGCCAGGGCATCAAATAAGTTACACAAAGATTTGACACCATTTAACTGAGCTATCGGTACCAGTTCTGTACAATGCAATCTCTTAAACTCTAAAATCTTTACAAGGAATTTCTCAAACAATCTTCTTAATTCTTCTACCAGTTGCTGTGAATAGAATTAAGATTATGTATATAAATATAAATCAATAGGCATCACCTTTTTTTTTTAATTCTTTTTGACATACCAAAAATGTTTAAAAATTTATTTAGAAATAATAGCTTTTAACAAACTTGAAGAAATTCATTAAGAAATAGGTTTGTGGTAATGGTGTCACATAATGGAAATCTATCCCAACATAAGAATAGAAATGATATAATGTGAAAAGAATTCTTACATCTGCCATCAAATCCTATTATGTTGTGAAGTAAAATAAATGTTCCCAAAACATTATATATGTTTATTAGTGGTAAATGAAATGCACAGAAATAGTGACCTATACTGTGTACAGTATTTAAAACAGGTACCTACCATAATTATCAATAATCCCTCTAGTTGTAAAAAAATCTTTTACTTTTTATTTGTATTTCTTTTCAAGTGGAGTCATTTTTATTCATGCAATATATCTTTTTTACAGATTTGTAATACAGTACGTCCAGAAAAGACTAGGAATTTAGATTAACTCAAATTCAACATGGGAAAATTGATAGAAACAAAATGAATAAAAAATTAGAATATATTTCCAATTCTAAAATGCAATTTTTTCACTTGATATGTATTAAGTAGATTTTACTCCATTTTCTAAAATTTGGTTAAGTCTTTATTTAATTAACTTCCACTAACTTCTCTCTTCATAACTGACCTTTTCCTTCTTTTTGGCAAGCCAACTCTCCACAAATGGTTGCCATTTAAGATCAGAATAATCAGCATACACCATACCACATCTAGATACAGTAGCAGGGGAGGCAACAGATAAATCTCCAACTTCAAACAGCAAGGACACTGGCTCAGGAAGTGATATTCTCTCTCCATTAATCAGAGTCAGAATCTTATTATCATCCATCACAGAGTTCATACTCTCAATCCATAGTGTATCCACAGGGCCATCAAATAAAATCCACCTCTCATCTAGTTTATCATCTAAAATTTATTCAAGTGAAAGTGTAAATATTTTTTTCAATAAATATATAGATGAAATGATGGTTTTTGACATAATTTACAGTATTCTTTTCTGTGAATGTGGGCAGTTGTTAATGACAACTAATTGATACATCTTGGAATAAACATAATGTTTCTAAATTGTTCTTTCTGCTTATCAAATCACCTCAAATCTCTAGTGTGAAAATGAAAAAAATGGGTGAAATTTAAAAAGGAAAATAAGAAATCAGAAGAATTAATTTATAAACAATAAGTGCAGTAAATCAACCATTGCTTGACAAAATATTTAAAACTTAATGTCAATATTGTAAAATATTTTATATTCTAAAACCAACATTCCATGTCCATGTATTTATTTTATATTTTCCACAACAAAGCCATTGGTCTATGACTGGTTCAAACTTTTCCTAATGTAGACCTACCATTACAGGCATTTCGTACAACACTGGACAATACACCATCAGTCCATTCATTTGTGTTCAGATCAAATTCTCCATACAATTCTCCTAGTGATAGGGATTTTGGATTCAGAGGAAATACCTTAAATATTAAAAATACAAATAGTAAGATTTCACTAGTAATCACAAAAAATTCGTAAGGGTTCCGCGGAACCCAGTGTCTCGCCTACTTTTGCTGTTAATCGCAGGCTCAACAAAAATGAGGAAAAAAATCAATAAAAATATTCCTTTAGATACTATCTTTTGATTGTAAGAAGCTTCTGTCAAAATTTGGTATAAATCCAGGATAGTTTAAGAATCTAATAAATGTTTTAAAAACTTTAACTGCAGACTGTATTTAATGTTAACTGGAAGAAAAACTAAGTCCATTTATAAGTAAAATACGGATAAACAGGTACAAAATTTTAACAAAATTTCCTTCTAGATACTAGCTTTTGATCCTAAACAAGCTTCTGTCCAAGTTTGGTACAAATCCAGGATAGTTTAAGAAAGTTATTAAAATTTTAAAAACTTTAACCACAGAGTGAATGTATTGTTTCCTGGCAGAAAAACAAAGTCCATTTATAAGTAAAATACGGAAAAATGAAAATTTTTTTTAACAAATTTACTTCTGGATACTATCTTATGATCATAAACTAGCTTCTGTCCAAGTTTGGTACAAATCCAGGATAGTTTAAGAAAGTTACTAAAATTTTAAAAACTTTAACCACAGAGTGAATGTATTGTTTCCTGGCAGAAAAACAAAGTCCATTTATAAGTAAAATACGGAAAAAATGAAATTTTTTTTTAACAAATTTACTTCTGGATACTATCTTATGATCATAAACTAGCTTCTGTCCAAGTTTGGTACAAATCCAGGATAGTTTAAGAAAGTTATTAAAATTTAAAAAACTTTAACCACAGAGTGAATGTATTGTTTCCTGGCAGAAAAACAAAGTCCATTTATAAGTAAAATACGGAAAAAATGAAATTTTTTTTTAACAAATTTACTTCTGGATACTATCTTATGATCATAAACTAGCTTCTGTCCAAGTTTGGTACAAATCCAGGATAGTTTATGAAAGTTATTAAAATTTTAAAAACTTTAACCACAGAGTGAATGTTTGTGGACGCCGCCAACGCCGACGGAATGTAGGATCGCTATGTCTCGCTTTTTCGACTAAAGTCGAAGGCTCGACAAAAATACGGATAATTACAACTTTCATCTTGTTAAAAGAACACACCCCATTAAGTTAACAACTTAAAACAAAAAAGCCAAACTTTTCTTCTATATACTTGTAAACTTATATCCCTGAACATCAATCTGATTAGTTTGTTTTTTTTAACTTTACTATTTGGTTGATGGGATCTCCCTTTTTGTTTTACTACTTTTACTATTTGGAAGTTGAGATCTGAGATCTCCCTCTTTGTTTAATTTACCTTTAGTATTTGGAAGTTGGGTTCTCCCTTTTTGTTTTTACCATTATTATATTGAAGTTTGGATCTCCCTCTTTGTTTAATTACCTTTAGTATTTGGAGGTTGGGATTCCCTTTTTATTTTCTATTTTTACTTTTTAGAAGTTGGGATCTCCCTCAATGTTATTTTACCTTTACTATTTGGAAGTTGGGATCTCCCTCTTTGTTGAGTCTAGTCATAGCTGCCTGAAGTGTCTGCCAAGCCACAGATTTACCAGCTTGAGTACCACCTACAATCATGACCGAGTGACGAGAGGTTTTGGTCTCATACAACTGTATTGTCTTGTTAAAGGTCTGTTGGTTCACCTGAAGCCCCTTACTTTCCAGCTCCTTTGAAATTGCTGCTTTCATCTGAAACAAAAACAATGCTAGATTTTCATTTCTTAAATTTAAATTGATTACATATGTAACAGCAGTCACAAAGGTCTTTAATTTTATCAAATCAACTAATTTTTCGACAATAAACAAGGATGACAGGAATTTTGTTTTCTCTTTTTACATCACTTATGCAACTATGTATCAAAAAGAATAGAAATGTTCTTGAAATATCAGAGACATTTATCAAGTAATGTAAGTAAATTCTTTTCACATGAATAACATAACATCTTACATTACATACTTTGAATGCACAGTACTGTATTCATTTGCCTAAAATAGCATGGGAGTACTCACTCATAGTGAACAAGTGAGACCTATCTTAGCATAGTCTGCCACTGGAGTGTCTATTCCTGGGAACAAGTGAGACCTACCTTAGCATAATCTGCAACTGGAGTTTCTATTCCTGGGAACAAGTGAGACCTACCTTAGCATAGTCTGCCACTGGAGTGTCTATTCCTGGGAACAAGTGAGACCTACCTTAGCCTACTCTGCCACTGGAGTTTCTATCCCTGGGAACAAGTGAGACCTACCTTAGCATAGTCAGCCACTGGAGTTTCTATTCCTGGGAACAAGTCTGACATGATACCATTAATCAATGGTAAATCTGCTGAAGTCATCTTAGCAAGATTCATGTCTTTCATGGAGGCCAGTAAAACCTGTAATAAAACATAAATAACTAATATTATCTTATGTATAGGACTCTCTAGAAACTCACTTCTGAAAGCCTGAATCTGATTGTTAAATAACAATGGAATACAAATTATTCCCCTTGTTGGGAATTATACTGGTATAAATACTGGTTTGCTGCAGTTAAGATGAGAAGTAAGGTTGAATACAATATATAACTTTAATTTACAAATATTTCTACTTTTATAATCAAGTTTGATTACAGGTAAGTTGGAAGACAAAAGACCATTAACAGTTTTTATCTTTATATAAATCAAATATTATCTTTAAATCGACAGGGATAAAAAACTGCTAATTGTTGACTCTTGAGAGCCACGAAGCATTTTACTTCCCGATAAGGGAAATAACCTACTTCAAATTATAAATTTAGAGTTAAAAATAAAGTGCTATAGTAAAAGAAAAAACAGATTTTTTTCTGTAAATGTTGCTCATCTACAATTTAGTTTTTAAAGTTTATGTTTGCCATTGTCTGCTTTTTCCTTTCTAACATATGTTTAGTTTTAGGAACTCGTACTAGGAACAACAAAATTATTTATTTTGTAATAATTATTTTCGTACTCCATGTATACCTTACAACAAAATTATTTTTATTTACCTGTGTATGTTATTTTATTTGGCGGCATTTTGTCCAAGGTTATGGTTGTCTTTCTGATATTGTTTTACATCTAACCCCATTGTTTTATTAATTTTGTATTTACATTGTGTCATAGATCAAATTTATTTGTTCATTGTTATGTTCACTTGTTTTTGTTAATATGTCTTTTGATTGAGTTAAGCCATTTCAATTGATATTTTATGGTGTGTCTTTCTATGTTGTGATGTTACACTCTTGTTTCAGGTAGGGTGAAGGTTGGCGGCTATTAAAACGTTTAAACCCGCTGCATTTGTTTGCACCTGTCCTAAGTCAGGATCCCGATGTTCAGTGTTGTCGTTTGTTGATGTGGTTCATAAGTGTTTCTTGTTTCTTGTTTATTTATAGATTAGGCCGTTGGTTTTCCTGTTTGAATGGTTTTACACTACTCATTTTTGGGGCCCTTTTTAGCTTGCTGTTCGGTGTGAGCCAAGGCTCTGTGTTGAAGGCCGTACTTTTATTACCTATAATGGTTTACTTTTACAAATTGTGACTTGGATGGAGAGTTGTCTCATTGGCACTCATACCACATCTTCTTATATCTATTATATTCTTGTTCATTATAATCAAACTGGTGATACAGTAATTTTCCCTATGTTATTATAATTCAACAAGTTATCAGAACCTAGATGTTTGCAAAATTTATGATGCAACTTGCCCAACAACAGAAAATTTAGGTTTAACTGAATTTGTTTACCTCTTCATCAGATAAGTTAGGGCTGTTTCTCTTCTTTCTCCCAGCATAACGTAAGACAGACACTAAAGCTCTGAGACCAAAGTCATAATGATCTTGTTTAGACAATTGCTGTTCAGCCAGAGAGTAAAGGGTGTACGTCTTCTTAGCCAGAGCTTTACAGTTACCAAAACCTTCTCCAAACAGTGTGATCTCAGCAATCAACATAGAGTCTGGCGTTACCATAGCTATAGGTCTGAACATAGACTTCAGATTATCTGGTAACTCTGTACGTCCAGCATAACCTGAAAATTAAAGACAACAATAGCTATACCTCTGAATATAGTTAAGAATCAATGTCTGCTGTGGATGCAAAGTATATCCAGAAAATAAAAGGCAACAAATTCAGGTCAGTTTACCTGTGTAGTACAAATACAAAGCAATAGCCTAAACATGGACTTTAGATTACCTGTGTAGTACAAATAGAAAGCAACAGCCTAAACATGGAGTTCAGATTACCTGTGTAGTACAAATAGAAAGCAATAGCCTAAACATGGACTTCAGATTACCTGTGTAGTACAAATAGAAAGCAACAGCCTAAACATGGACTTCAGATTACCCGTGTAGTACAAATGATAGGCAATATTTACCTGGATTCATGGTAATAAAGATTCCACAAGTGTGAGTCAGGTCAATCTCTCTTCCCTCAAAAGCAAATCTATCTGTCCCTGCAGCCAAAGCACTAAGGATGGACAGAATCTGCTGGGCAACTACCGACAACACTTCAATATTGATACGATTAAACTCATCAAAACATCCCCAGGCTCCAGTCTGTAAAATGGCAAAAATATCTTACACATTGCCATAAAATTTATATGACTTTTGTATAGTATTTTAGGTGATTGTCTTTTTTTACATTATTTGTTATTTAGATCAATGATGTGCATGCTACAATTTTTGCCTTTCAAACTAGTTTAATCAATATTTTATTAAAAATAAATTAAATTGGATTGGGCAACAACCCATCAATTTTAGCAAAAAATGGTGTGGACAGTATACAGGGAGGTAATAGATGATTGAAATTATACATACCTGGGCCAAACCTGAGAACATTCTTCCCATGGACCTGAAATCTAGACCTTCTGAACAGTTGACAACAATGACATACATTCCCAATCCTTTACCCAGATCCTTGACAGTCTCAGTTTTTCCTGTACCAGCCGGACCTTTAGGACTGCCTCCTCTGTGGAGATGTAGTGCAGTGGTCAGTGTGATGTAGCAACGGTCAGTCAATGGTGTTATAACCAAACGTCCAGAGTTACCTAGGTACTCGTAACCATAACGGAATTCTGTATTAGTTTGCCTGATCATACAAATATCTTTTTGGTGGTCCTATACAAATACAATGGAAATGAGAAATAATCAAATCAAAATAGGAATTTTTCGAACAAATAATAAAATAAAAAATCATGATCCTTAATATATTTTTTTAAATCTGAATCCTTAAGAAAATAGGAAATCTTACCCTTTCCATGTAGAATCTGAGTTGACTGAGCCATTCAAAAGCATTCTCGTCAGAACATCCTTGTTTGACCAACTTCTCTGTGATATCTCTCTGATGAACTTCTATAGTTACTATGGCAGTCACCTTAAGTCGCTGCATCTTACTTAGATTAGAACGAGTCATCTCAGAATACTTGTTCAGAATGCCAACCTATAAATAATACATCTCAAATTAACTCAGTCTTCAGTGAATACTTGTTCAGAATGCCAACTTATAAATGATACACTTCAAATCATAATCAATCATCTTTCAATACTTGTTCAGGGTACTCATCTATAAATTGCACAATAACCCAAGTTAGGACAAAATATGAATATCGCTTTTAACCCTTAGACTGCTACGCGCGACTATTGTCGTTCCGATAAAGCAGTCCGCTACTGCTACGCACGACTATTGTCGTTTCCGTAACTCGTTTGTTTACACAGTTACCATGGAATGGGCGGAGTCAATATTCATGAGATTGCGGCAGTTAAGACTTGTATGGTTCTGATTGGTTAAAATTCTGCGTTCTTTCGAGTTTCTCTTGACTTTAAATCAGGTATAAGAGATGAAACCGAAAGTGAAAAATTTTGATGAAAAAAGTACAAAATGGCGGATATTGTTTGGAGTGATGGCCAACACGTTCAGAAGTATTTCAATGATAACGATGTAACAGCGGCGGCCGATTTAAAGGATTTGGACGAGAACAGAAGATATAATAGATGGAAATAGAATCATTTTAGCAAAACTGTGAACAGAAGACTTTTAAAGCGAGAACCAGGGGAATTCCCCAGACGATGTTCGAAATGGATGACATGAAACAGGATTTGCGATGTTTATCATTGCGCCTTTCAACTGTGAATCAATACTGATCACTGACATCGATAGATCCGAACTTTATGTTTGTTAAGATTATTTATTGACGAAAGCTATATCAATGAACTTGTAGTTTAAACTTATTTGTACATGGAAGTAAAAGTCGGCGCAGTGAAAGTCAGAAGGAAAATACTGGCAAATAGTTGCATAAAAAAGGCCGTTGGTCAGAGAAGAAATTTTTTTCTTTTGATAATCGCAATGGAACTAGTTCTTAAAAGTGATTTCAACAATATTGGTTCAATTCTGAAGTCATGGGTACTTTTGTAAAGTTTTTACATTGATGGATTTGTTAATAAAACATGAAAAAAAAATTAAATTTACCTTTGTTTACCTCTATTTGCACCTGTACAGGTAATAAATGACCAGAGACTCACACAAAAATAAACATAAATATAAAATACAGAATCTAACAATACTTTTTTATATAACTTTTATTGATGAATATTCAATATTTACAAAGATATAGCAATTGTAAGTAAACATGTTTATTTCATCAGTGATTAAAATTTTATTCAGCAATACACAAAAGTACAATAGAAATGAATGCAGCAGTCTAAGGGTTAAAGAAATCTGTTATTACGATCGATCATTTATTTATCCTTTCAAACCTTGTAAATATACTACACATAATTCTTAATTCCAGAGAACAAAGAAGCAAAATATAACATCTTAATTTAAAAGAAAAAAATATCTAACAAATAAATTATCACCTTAAGAGCACTTACAAGACTGGATTGAAAGAAAGCCTGGAATTTCTATGCTCTCTGCCCTGCTCTGTGGCAGAATACAAAATTAACTATCAATTGAATTAGAAGTTTATATGGATCTCTTCTCATCAAACTGCAAAATGTCTATTTCACTTCTAAAGCTCATTAAGTGGACACATATATTTTCAGAGTTCTATTACCTGTTTTTTCTTCATGGACTTAAGAGCCTTCTTATCTCCCCTGTCACGGGTCTGTTTAAGAGCCTTTATAGTATCAGCGGTCCACTGAATCTGGCTAGAAGTGATACAAGTCTGACCAGGGAAGTCTTTCAACCATTTATCTCTCTTTGATTTTTTCAGAGCTGATTTAGTCACTGACAGTTTTTCTATCAATGTATTCACCATAGCTCTCTCAACATCGCCTAGCCAGTTCTGAAAAAATAAAAATTCCAAATTTGTAATTTAACTCAGAATGAACCTTTATATTACAATAAGAATACAATATACCCAATAATTGCCATCTTTTTGTGTCCCCTTTTTCACAAGAATATAAAGGTTTCTCAATTAATTGCTTAATAAATTTACAATACATTGGCCTTAACTGCTGTCAATTTATAGCACCATTGAAAATATTAATGCAAATGACTGAATTGCCACTTCAATTTTTTCACATTGTATAGTACTAGAACATAGGAAATCATTCTTTTCAGTCTATTTTCAGGCAATTAAATGGCAATATATATGACAAGTTATCTGATGAATTCACTGGTTAATAAATGACCAATTTTAACTTTGCTAGGTCAACAATACCATATTCTGTCCATCAAATAGTAAATACAATCAGACAAGCTATTTGATGTATACTGAAACCTGTCCATCCAAGAATAAGCAAACTGAACTACAACTAGTTTGACCAGTGTTTTAATTTGCATTTTGATGTTAAGTCAACCATTGCTAAATTGTCAAACCAGAAATACTGCATGTTAACTGACTACAATGAAGATAATGAGACCAATTATTATACAGTATGTTAATCATACCTCTACTTGTCCATCCAGGGGTACTGCAGTCAGGAATTCTATCTTCTCATCATCACCAGATTTCATAGCTGTTGCCTGCCATTGCATTCCATGCTGAAAATTTATATCATGTAAAATTTAATATACTTTTCAGTTATGTAAATAATAATCAAGATTTTAGTGTGACTATGGCTTTTGTAAAGTTTGCAACAGAAATCTTGTTACAATATAAGACAGAATAAGAAAATGTAACTAAATTGATGATGATAGAAGCTTTTCTTTAAGACACCATACATATATATATATAACACTATACGCAATAAGCATGCATGGATACAGTTATTATTTCCTTACCATTGGATATATTTCTACAAATTACATTGTCACATACAAGCAATACATATTACTCCTAACTCATTATATATATTTCAGTTTATTATATAGATGATGGGGATTTCTATGAATACCAGATGTGCACTTTAAATATCCAACTGATGATAAGCGCCTTGACACTTAAAACTAAATGATAAAGTGTGTCACAAATCAATAGTCAAGTTGCACTTAAAACAAGTTCTTGCTGCACATTATTTGGAAAATCTGCATCAATCTTCTTGAAGTGATGATCTGCCATTTTGACAACTGTGTGCAATACACATTTATTGATAACCCAAAAAAGTTCAGTGAAATCAACAATGCATAAAGTGAATCAAAGTAAAGTCAGTAACACAGAAAAAAAGAGTTTTAATATTCTGTTTCTATACAATAAAATGTACAACTAATCGAGTATTTGAATATAAAAATAAGACAACTTTTGAGCGAATGCTGCTATGGATTAAACTTGTGCTGCACACTCTTATAGAATCCATGCTTCGTTTGGTCACACTTTGTATCATTTTTTATATTCAAATATGGCGATTAATTATACTATAAATATACCATACAAGTAATTTACTAACATAATTAAATTGTACATGAAGATCCATGATAGGGTTAAAGTATTTTTTATCTGGAATATATTCAGTTACACAACTCCTTATGAATGTAAGACATATTGATAGACAAGAGTGGATAAGGGACATTTGTTGATAACAGTTATTTCATAGAGGCACAATTATATTTTTACTAATTAGTACAAATTTACAGAAATAGATCAATGATAAATTTTCCTATTTAATCCTCATAACTGTTAGTGAAGTCAAACCAATAAAGAAGATCAATTTTCTTAATAAATACTCATATAAACTGTTAGTTAAGTTCATTCACTCAACAAAAGTAAAAAAGGGTATTTGACAATACAAAGTTGATTGTAATTGTTTCTGACCTTACATAAGAAATAATTTTGTTTAAGTTACAATGCATAACATATATACACCAAATATATAAAACATTGTAGTTTTAAAATATCTGACAAAGTAAAAATAAGAAACAAAGCTCCTAAATAGAAATCTGATTTATGCATCTGTAAGTATACTAAATAAATGTGTTCTATTACAACTTGCAACGAAAGTCTCAGAAACAAACAAGCATCAACTTTGTTTTATCATTTATAAGTAAATAATATTATATGATACACAACAAATGTTAAAAGGAAAATATACAAAAGTTGGTGCACATGTACTTATCACTAGTGTTAAAAATACTCTGTAAAAATAATAATGTCAACAATTTTAATCAATATATCTAAAATTTATGATATAAAATTTGAAAATTGCATAGTTTGACTTTCTGTTTGTCATCGGGTACAGGAAAGTTTGAGTAAGCCATTAGGAATTATACATTTTCACATTTTCTTTCAACTTTATAAGAGACAGAAATTTTTTTTTTTTTTTAAATTTAAAACAAATTGATATTTATAGGTATCAGGAACTTGTGTAGTGTAAAGGTCAATATTCTTAAGTCAGTAAGTTTTTGAAAGCTGGACAAACTGTCAATCTTAATTTCAATCTCATGTGTAAATGTACATTAACCTTTCCAAAACTATGGTATAATTTCATTTATAAGAAACGTTGAGATATGAAGTGATCTTATATGCTTAAAATATTTTCAGCTTGTTTTTATAACATTGTTTTTACACAAAAATAAATTACTGACACACCGACTGGTTTGTAAAATAAAACCTACCACTTTTGACATATCCAAAGATTTGATGTTGTCAAAACATTTCTTTAGATGAGGCTGTACCAACATAGGTTGTTTAGAATTACCCAGAATTTCCAATAAGTCATCATTAGATAGGAAGTAAAACCTGGGAAATATCCCTCTCTTTGTCTCCAGGTACGTGTCTAGAGACTTCTGAATATCTTCAAGTTTCAAGTTCATCTCACTCAGTGCTTCTAATACTCCTGAAAAAACATTCAGTAAGAAACTCATCAACTGTTGACTTCGTTATCGTAGAATGAAAGAAATATAGCTTTACCTGGCTTCTTTCTTCTTCTGTTACTAACAGCCAGATACCACATGGAATGATCAAATATAACACTTATTTAAGAAGTCAGACACAAGAAATTTTTATTAGTCAAATTTAAGTTGGCAGAAACAGTAGTTTGTAAGAAATCATTGACTGATACTGAATGTGAACAAGCAAACAGATTATGTCTTCAACCTATACCAACAATGAGCCCTGTATCCAGTCCTAAATCTATAGATCTTACCTTCATGATGAGTACAGCGTAAGGCATTCTTTTCTTTGTGCATTCTGGTCATTATAACCTTCCATTTGGCATTCACATCATCAAAATCGGCTGATTCTCTTGGTAACTGCTTACGAATGTCCTCTCCCAAAAAGATGTTCTAAAAAGTTAAATCTTATAATTAAAACAAAAAATATCTGCACTGAAAATCAAAATGGTTTACTGGTTACATAACAACTCCATGAGAATCAAGATTATATAGGATGCATAATACAAATGTAAAAAGGAAAGAGGCAGCCAAGACCAGCACCAAAACTTCCTTCACTGTCACAACAAAATTTTTATCACTGATAACCTTTTTTGTGCTCTGACAAAATATAGATTTGAGTAAAGTGGTTCTCCTGAAGTCACAATATTAAGACATCATTAAGTTAGGAAATGACAGTAAATGGTTCATATACTGTCAATAGGTAGTGAATCATACCATATATGGTTGTTGTCAGCCAACAAGATTTTGTGTTTAAATGTGGACAAATACAAAACCAAAAGCTGAACATATAGTAGCTAACATCTGCGTCATTTGGTCTTTGGTGGATAGTTGTCTCATTGGAAATCATACCACATCTCCTTATTTTATATACATAATGCAGTTAAATATTGGGGTGTTTTGATATTTGTAAGCATCTTGCTTTGTTACTTTATCTGTTGTAAAACATGAGTAAACTTAAAAACAATAAAGAATGACATATTATTACACACCTCTAAATACATCCATTGTTTCTGTACTTGCAACAAAGTCTCTACAACTTCCAATATCTGTGACAGAGTTTTCTCCCATTTGTCTACATCCTGTTCAAAAGCTTTAACAAATCTGGAAGCTTTCATGGTTGATAATTGTACCTGATTATCATCCAATGCTGTAAAGATGTTATCAATGCTCCTGTAAATGAATAAAGATGATCTGTCAAACAAATTTTGACCAGGAAGATTTCAGCGTTGCAATTTTCATACAAATTAAAATCTGGCAAAAACCTACATTAGGGACATACATAAGGAAGGACCCCATAATCAATCAGTTGAAGGTTAGATATTGTTTCTACCACTGAGAAGTCACATTTTATAACTGAGAAGTCCTTTTTTATAGTTTACTTCTGACTTGGAAATATTAACTTTGTATTGAAAATTGGGAAAAATAGGGAACAACAAAAGTTATATCTAGAATTCAAGGTATGTTCTTCAAAAAATAAAACATATACTGGCTAATATTTGATCCAAGTTTTCAGTTAAATCTTGAATGACAGTCATTTCAATTAACTATGAAACTTGGGGTCAACGTGGCTGTATATGAATATTCCCTGTACAAACAAATGGCTGCCTCTGACAAGACAAGGGTTCTTGTGTATCCAGAGAGCATATCATACTTCCACACACGTATTTATTTACATTCTCAATCAGACTGGACATGAATACTTATTTATAAAAACTGACCGAAGCTGTTGTAAGAGTACACAATATCAAAAAGTTAAACTTGAACAAAACTAGTTCAGACTTAAAAGTATATTGAATCTCTTCATACAACCACTGATTTGGTGATATACTTACACAAGTTTGAAATGTCCTTTGTCTTTGTAAGGTACAATTTCAAGGTCTGTTATATTCCATAACTCATCAATAGCTTTAAGTCCCTGAAAAATAAACATATTTTCCATCATCTTACATTACTGTGTACAGTTCTACTTAATTTGACTTTCTCCATCTTTTTTTATTTAACGATTATCATTTCTTGACATATTTTAATGATTTCATCAATTTAATACCTGTTGTTATTTAAGTTATATTGAAATTACTATATAAGTTGAATCTTTTTTTTCTTTTAAAAGAAATCAATATATACATTTCTACAGATTGTTCTCCATATCACAAATGATAAAATCTTATCAAACTTTGATATTTGAAGCATAAAAAATTTTGTCTAGAAGAGAGACTACTGAATTCTTGTATTGCTTATTCACTGGTCAATAACATACCAATTCAATAGCTAATTCCTTGGTCGCGGCACCAGATACATCATTGATAGTATCAGCAAACTGATCAAATCCATACTCAATAATCTTCTCCAGTGTGAAATCTGCTTCCTTGTGGTTAAACTCTTTTTGCATCTCAGTCTGAAAAACATACAAGTAATAGTGAAACGTCGATAAGTCGAAGTTGAAGAGACCTTACATAACTGTTCCAACTTATCCGAGGTCTCGGTGGTTGTGAGTAGCAACATGTTTTCCGATTTCAAAATAACACCTTTTATTGTCAATCTGGTATATATGAAAGCAGAAGACTTGTTTTATTTACCAACATATCTCTATTGATATTACATGTAGTACTTAAAAATAATAATTTCATAAACAGGAGACATAATCAACAGTAATTGGATGTATATATTCCACATATGATCAACATCTGATTTATTATGTTTACAATCATAAGTTAATAAAATTTACAGAAGTAGTAAAGAAACTAACAGTTAAAGGTGAATATCTAGGGGACTTTGAAACAGACTCCAGTTAACCAAGATTTTGAATCAAGAGAGTTTGACCCATCAGAGTTATAAATAAATTGAACAAATGGGAACTTTACAGAGACTGACAAAATACCCAATTTATCCATGTTTTCGACACATCAAGGTTTGACTGACTACTTAAAGAAATTAATATTTTTGGAAAGCTCACAAGGTAAAAGAAAAAAGTCAACTCCATCCCAACTCTAAACAAACAAAAAGGTTGAAAACTAAAGACTACTCAGCAGTCTAACTGCTCTCCACAATTATTATACTTTTTCAAATAACTATAATTAAAAGAAGATATGGAATATACATCAGTGAGACAACAACCCAATTACCCTATTTCTACCTAAAGTGTTCCACTTTCAAACCAGTTACCTATGCTACTAAAAACAATATCATTTTATATAAGAAGACCATAAAATTTATGACTATTTTCTACTATTAACTGTTGTTACCTGTATCTTCTCCCAATGTCTGGGTCTCATGGCTGGGTTCTTCAGATCTACGACTAATGGCATGGTACGTTTGAACTGGTCTACACGGTTCTTACTCGATTCTACAACTTCCCAGTTTTTATCCTAAAAGTAAAGAAACAATTTAATCAGACTACTTTTCTTTCATATTTGATTTACAATATTTATATACTGTAAAATCAGAAATTAATGCGTGCAATTATTATTGCGATTTTTAAAAAATGGACATGAATGCCAGTTTAATTATTGCAATGTGAGAAAAATCTACATACAGATCTATGTTTTAGTTTTCAAAATTCGAGTTCTTATTATTGGGATACTCATCTTGTCGCATTATTCGCATGAATAAAAACCTCGCAATAATTTCTGAATTTACAGTAGCACATTATCTAATTAAAATTACTCTAAGCGCTTAGCATAAAAAAAACAATCAATGCAGTTAAAAGGTGTTTAAAATTAAAACCATTATATGAAAAATATTTCTTTTATTCTATAAATTGTTTTGATATTAAAACAAAAAGAATTCAAACATGCCTAAAGTATGCACTTATTTAAAGTATGAGTGATTTTTAAAAGTTTACAGTAAGTATTAAGGTTGTGAAATGCAAAATTTGAAGCCAACAGTAAAAGCATTATATTTATGTGCTTTCAAATTTACTTTTGTGTTTTTACCTAGGAAATGTGTGGTACTTTAATTTAAGTCTGACAGCAGTAAAGAACTTCATTACCAGTACTGAGTAATTAATACTGCATTGAGTATAGGTCAATTAACATGAAAGCTACACTAATTCTTATCTAAATACATCTTTAGATAAAACGCTTTGGTAACAAGTACTAAAATATCATGAAATATGAAAAATTCCTGTTATGTTTATTTTATTCCTGAATACACTGTCGTAAAAATAACTATTGGATATTTAGATTAAATGATTTAGAAAAGACCAACAACATATAAAGGTATAATAATCCATTGCTATACCTTCAAGGTAAAAAAAAAAACAGTACAAAATAGAGTAAAAGTGTATGTAAATGACATGTTGATGTGCATAAAACAAAATAAGTTCATCAGTATAGAACTCACTTCTTTATCCTTTAGATCGCCATGCTATCGCAGGATATCATATTCATTATATTGGGATAGATTAATATTAACAATTTTTCAAATTATATATATTTTTTTATATATATTTTTCATATCTTTAAACGGAAAGGTACTAGACACTATTTGTTTTCCATAAATTGTTTTGTTATAAATAAGCCATAAGTTTTCTCGTTTAAATTGTTTCACATTTTCATGTCGGGGCCTTTTATAGCCGACTATAAAGTATGGGTTTTCTGATAGTTGAAGTTCATACAGAGGCCTATCAGGGTTCACCACAGAATGAAAATCAAGGGTGGGGGAGAAAGTTCAACAAATCAGAGATTTTGTGTTACGTTGTCGAATTGATTCTTTGTGCAATGATTATGAATTATATGCCTTGCATGTATTTGTCATATATAGCTAATTTCGAAAGGGGGGCATCACATACATTTTGTAGATGGTCCTATAAGTGGTCAACACTTGTAGGAACATATTAAACAGGTAGAGGAAACACCTGATGTGGCTTCCCAGATTGCAGGAATATTAAAGTGAGGGATCCAGATATAATATTGCTTTTCATGTGATAAATTATGCAACATATAATTTGATTATTTTAAGGAGTCTTCTGACAAATTTTATTTAAATTGTCTTATGGAAAACCACATGGTAAAAAAGGTAAAGAAATTAATCAAAAAAAATATTTAGTCACATAATTTCAAAGTCATTTCAACCAAATTAAGCCTAATTTATAATAGCAGTTTATAAAATCATATTTGTTATGTAAAATTTTATTAAATTAACTCCCCTCTTTTCCAGTACAATAATGTAATGGAACTATATATATCCAGTTTTACTCTTTTCATATTTTAAATGAGTTTTCAGATAATGAAACTCCTATCCCATGTTGATCTAACTGTCTATAAATAACCAGACAATGTTTGTCTGTCATTTGGGTTTTCCCCAGTATTTTCCCACCAAAAGAGATCATGTGACATTGTTGTCAACAAAAGGAACATGTGGTCAAGGAATTCGTTTGTTTTCTGGATTACTGCCTTTATTAATCTAGTTAGGATATAAACATTCCATTTAAGGTACAGTCAAACATTTGCATTTATAAGATACCCGTAGTTTGCAAACAATTTTTACTTTTCAAATTGAAGACTCTGGGTCATGATCGTTCATTGGTTGTTACCTAGTTCAACCACGCGAGACCATGTAAATAATGTAATCAGCTGTCAGTTTACATTCCTTGATACAATGTTCACACCAATTAATAATTTAGATTTCTTAATTGCCACTGTCAGACATGATAATAGGATTAGGGATATCTGAAATTTAACTTCAATCTATTGAATTTTCAAGTGTGGCGGACAATCAAATAAGCGTGGCGCTGGGAATTTTAATGTGTCACAAGAAATTTAAGCGTGGTGCACCGCCACGCCAAAATAGGTTGTGGTGATCCCTGGGCCTATAATTGCTTACAACCACTTCATTTGAACTCTGGTGGATAGTTGTCTCATTGTTTATCATACCACATCTCCTTATTTTTATATTATTAATAAAAATATCAAATCAACTAGCAAACCAAGGTAAATATCTATTATATCTACTTTTTTTGAAACTTGTGCAAACTGAACTGTCTAAAAATTAAAATGTAACTAAGTCAAGTTAAACTTTGACCTTCGATGCTTGCAGGGGATAACATTTATTCTGTTGCAAATAAAAGTTCTGTCGATCATTGATACAGCTCTGTGATGTGACAATAGAGACAATTAATAAAAAGTTTATTGACAAGGTGTATAGACTGGCAAGATATTTTAACACTGCAATAAAAAGTTCTGCCGATCATTGATACAGCTCTGTGATGTGAAAAAAGAGAAAATTAATAAAAAGTCTATTGACAAGGTGTATAGACAGAGGAAATATTTTAAAACTTTTGTGTTACCAGAGTTATTTTTTATAATCACTGAATTTGAGGAAACTTATTTAAATACCTCTTAGTTCTAAAGTAATGAAGACTAAAAAGGAATTTAACAAAATGTACTAAGAGTTATTGCTCAGTAATTATCAAATTATATCCCTCTAACAGCAATTATCATATTATATCCCACTAACAGCAAAGGAACTGAAAACTCTTCACAGGATATGGCTAAACCAGATGAAGCTAAGTGCCATATATATAGAATATATGATATAAGAAAATGCAATAGAAATGTGTTATAGACAGTCAGATACCCAGACAAAGAGGTCCTTTGGATGGGGTATAACGATGTTATAGGTTTTTTATTGAGACAGCTATTAGGTCTGGTGATGAAGACTGAACAGAAATAAATGATGTTATACCTTAAGTTCTTTGCTAAATCTATTGAGTTTCTTGTACATAGATTGAGCAGTGGATTCCATTGTTTCTGTTTTGATTTCTTCAAACTTGCTGACTTTCCAATCTGACCACAAGCCTTCCCATTCTTTGTTAAGGGACCAAATTTGTTCAATGTGCTCCAAGTCCTAAAAAAAGGAAAATAAAAAAATATAAAATTGTGATCAGTTTTAATCCTTTCCTTTGTAATATATTGTATATTATAAATCAATGCAAGCAATACATGCATTTGTTTCATACATTTTTTTCAGATTCTGAGTTAAAAAGTAAAATATGAATAATTTTCATCTGTGTTAATACATTTTAACTACTTTAAAAAAAGTTTTCTAGTTTCCAGATGGCTTATAACAAAATAAACTGTTATCACAGAGATATGTCTCACTTTTTTGTAATTTTGATTATGCAAATGTTGAAATTAAAATGTCAATACTTAACAAGTTAGGCTAATATTCAAAGTCAATGAACCATGACTGAGGTACATGGCTAAACCATCTCCATGTAAATGAGATGCGCCAATGCTAATACAACTGCATACCAAATATCACTGACTTATTATAAGTTGTTCCCTTTAAACAAACCTAAACACAAACATTAACTTGTAAACTATGTAAAAGTTTCAAAGTCAATGAACCATGAAGATGGGGTGGAGCTACATAATCTCCACAGAAAGGATACTTACAAATGCCAATAAATTTGCATACCAAATATCATTGACTTAACATTAGTAGTTCATCTTAAACTGATCTTATCACAAACCAATACATGTAAACTAAGCAAAAGTTTCAAAGTCAATAGGATATGACTGAGGGGATGGGGCCAAATATTCTCCATTGAAATGAGATGTGTTAATGCTTATACAACTGAATACCAATTAACATTGGCCTACCACTAATGGTTCCCCTTGAACTGACCTAATCACACTCTAATACATGTTAACTAAGCAAAATTTTCAAAGTCAATAGACCATGACTGAGGGGGCAGGGCCAAATAATCTCCATGGAAATGAGATATGCCAATGCTTATACAACTGAATACCAAATATCATTGACCTACCACTAATGGTTCCACATAAACTGACCTAATCACAAACTAACACATGTAAAATAAGCAAAAGTTGCAAAGTCAATAGACCATGACTGAGGGGGCAGGGCCAAATAATCTCCATGGAAATGAGATGTGCCAATGCTAATACAACTGTATACCAAATATTATTGACCTACCACTAATGGTTCCCCATAAACTGACCTAATCACAAACTAATACATGTAAAATAAGCAAAAGTTTCAAAGTCAATAGACCATGACTGAGGGGGCAGGGCCAAATAATCTCCATGGAAATGAGATGTGCCAATGCTAATACAACTTTATACCAAATATGATTGACCTACAACTTGTGGTTCACCACAAACTAGACCTAATCACAAACTAATACATTGTTGACGCCGCCGCCGTCATCGCGGATGCTCGAAAGAGCATACCTATGTCTCGCTTTTTGACTCTGTCAAGCGAGACAAATATATCTTGACTCTGGTATCCCTTTTGGACTTCATGTAAAAGTAACACCTGAAAGCTGATAATTCTAAAGTAACTGAAGCATATTGCTGATACAGTCTAATGTCTGTTACTCTTACAAATCTAATTTTGCTGGACATTTATTTATGAAAACAAATGTTCCATCTTACTATAAGCAAAATGAAGATAAATATGGAATATAATTGTTTGAATATATATTCTTACCTTCTCCAAGTTGGCAACTTCTTTAGATGGAGGTTGGTCAATCTTGAAGATATTAAGTCCTTTTCTGATTTCTTGTTCTTGTTTCTTCAGTGTATTTAATTGTTCTCTGATTGCCTCAATGTTAGCCACAGCTTCAGCAGTACTAATGTTACTGGTGAATGGACCTTTAGTAGTAAATTCGTCCACCAAATTATGAACCTGTTTCTTGAACTCTTCTGACTGTGCCAATAATCCGGTCTTAAACCTTTCCTGTAAAACAGAAAAACTGAATTATTATCATTACAGAAATTGATGAGACTCTGACTTCTAAAACAATGATAACATTATAAGTTAGTGTTCATAATGTATCTAAATAGTGTTGTATTGTACAACTAGTCTGTAAATCTAAAATTTCATCGATAAAATACAAGTTTTCAGAGAAACTTGAATTTAGCAAAATTTTACTATTGTCACTGAAGCATGAAATGTAGACCATATTGACCCAAATGTTTGCTGAACTGTATATGATCGTAGAGTTGAAATGTACAGTTAGCAATGTCAACATCAATAAAGAGAGATAATATACCAACAAATGTGTCAAGTATATATAGAAAAAATTCATGCAAAACTCTGTTTATATTGTCTTTGAAAAAAGTCGTCTTCTCCTCAAGGTGTACTGCTATATTTTTATTAATTGTTCTAATGATGTCCAAGGGCATTATGTCTTAATCCCTATCTCAGTCCAAATATATATGATAAAAGGGAGGTGGTCCTCATGGAGATTCACACAATTAATTTAGGCAATGCTTAGTTTACAATAGGTTTCTGAGAAGTTCTAGCAAAAGCAAAAGTTCTAATAAAGATCCAGATGAGCCTATGCTCCAAAACACTCCTATATCATTAATATGGTAACTATATTAGCTACATATTTGGCCAGGGTGCATTTAACATGTATAAAATCCATCATATTTCCTTTAAACCAGGTTTTATTATCTGCAAGGAGAAAGGTAAATTAAAATAAACCAGAAGTCATCAGCAAAAGGGTGAAGAAGAACATGATTGATATAGTACAAGTTCTTACCTTGTTCTTCTTCAGCATGGTCTCTGCATCTATAAGTTTCTGTTGGAATATGTGCCATTCATTACTCAACTCATTTAACATGGCTAATACCTACAATAACATGAAATGTTTAATGAATACATTAAAAAATAAGACAAGTCTTTATTATCCTACAATAGGCATAACAACAAATTGCAATTGTTTTATGTAAAAGATTTGCTTGTTGTTAAAAGATAAATGATATCACATATCACATATCACAGATCACGCTTACTCCTTATCTGTTATATATATATATATATGCACTTTTGTATGCCAGTGGTTCCATATGAGCAGTCAAAATGTGTTGACTGTATAAAGCCTTATAGCATGACTATTACTGAGACTACTTTTAAAAATTTTAAATGAAATAACAGCATGATTTTGATACACAGACACTGACATAAACCTTTTCAAATTGATATTGTTCTTATTTATTGATACAATTGTATTAATTATTATGTTTATTTCTTATTGTTACACTTTACAGTTTTCAATAGTCGAATTCGTGCGCTTTCCCATAAATTTCCTATGTCACAATGCTTATGTTATTTCGTCACAGTTAGAACCAATTATTCGATGACATTGTTTACACTGATTGACCTTGGGTCAACCAGTGTTACTCATTCATAAAAGACAACTCAAAATTGGTGTTTGTTTTCCCAAGGTGATGACATGAAAAAAAAAAAGACACCAAGACAGAGGACATTATACAGACAGAAAAAAATATTTGCAGATTAGGTTTGTTCAATTTAAGCATACATGGTACCCAGGGAAGGCACTTCAAAAAGTCAAATGTTTAGCAATTCATGTGTCTTTTAAAATTAAAAAAAAAATTCTCAAATGAAATTAATATTATTTTTCACCAGATGACAAGAAACCATTTCTTTTGAATTTTAGCTAGAAATTACAAGAATTTTTATACTTATCAATGGAAAATCCTACCTCCTCTTCCACAGGGACTTCATATTTCTCTAAGATGTTAAACTGATCCTGTAGAGGTGGGAACTTTGCTTCTGTTTCACATAATCCAGTGCTCAACTTCTCCCAAAGATTTAGACTGTTACCTAATTCATCCAGTGTCTGTGGAATCTTACTCACACTTCAAAGTTAAATGTTTATGATGAAATACATCGCATGCAAAGTTTAATCAATATTCACCATTTGTTTAAATAATGATCATTTGATATTTTCCCCTAAACCAGCCGTTTTCACATTTTTTTTTTAGAATATTCCATTAAAGTTTATATGTTTGTCTTTTCATTTTCTTACGTAAAGCAAATTTTCAAAAATAAGTCAATTCATCTGTACATAAAATTAGTGCAATTATATTAAGAGAAAACTTTTTGATTCTTACAAATAGTTTTTTTATTATAACATTTCTGTTAATTATACTCTCACAAACATCTGTGCTTGGTACTAAATGAAATATTTGCTTGTTTTTTTAGTTTTCTTTTTTTAAATTTTTTTATTTGATACAGATCCTGATTATTTTTTTCAAATATACTTTTTCATCACAAAAACACTATTTATTTGAAAGAATACTTGTAAACAACCTACTTTTCACCATTTTCCTTGAGGAAAGTATTTAATTCCTTCAGACCATCAGTTGCTATTTGTTTCAGTAATGTTGTAAATTTATTCTGCCATTCCTGACAATGACTAAGAATAGAGTATTTTAGTGGAGAACAGTCCAATAGTACAAACTGTATGTTCAGTATGGTCTCTTGTGTCTGTACGTTGTTTGCTACTTCATCATACCTGGAAAATAAAAGACTTTTCTTAAACTGGAACTGAATATATGAATTGATTTGATAGGGTAGAAACCTGATAAGTAACTGAAAATTTTTCAATGAACTTATAATTTGTCATATTCATCCTGGAAAGGACAAATGAAATGTTGAGCAAAACAATTTTGGAATAAAATTAAATCTTCAGTAAAGTTTAAATTGTCATTTATATAAAAGAAAGCATCCTTTTCCTTGACATAGCTTTTACTGCAAATTTTGTTGAACTATTCCATGAAAAAGTTGACACTTTGACAGTTTTTCATTTTAAATGATTGAAAGTTTTTTATATGGAAAACTATGATCATGTAAACCTAGCAATATCCGCATCAAATAAAACTTGCAACTTACTTTTCTAGTAAAGTCTTAGCTAGCAATATCGGCATCTGATTTTTCAGACTAGTGGAAAGTCCTGGAAAAGTCTTACATATCAATATTCACATTAGATCTTAAGACTCGTGGAAACTTCTTACCTGGCAATATCAGCATCAAACGATGAGACCTGTGGATTAAGTTTCTGGTAACGTCTTATAAACATGTCTTTGTTGATTTCCCAGATTTCTCTGTAATTATCCCAGGTAGCGAGATAGTTCTTCAGGTTTGTAGCATTCGCTGACATTCCACCATTAATAACACTGTGAATCTTCTTTGTCTCCTCATCTCTTGCTATTACTTCATGGATTGGCTTAAAATAAACAAATGTTAATGGTGAACTCAAGCCTGTCGTTATTTCATTAACAAAATAACCATCATGAAAGGAAGAGCTTTTGTTCAAAATGTTTTAAGGAAATTCATATTTTTGTCATTTTAGATGCTGGAAAACTTGCAAACCCAAACTATTTTTTTTCATCGTTATTTTATTTTAAGATTAATTCTTTAAGTACTTACATCTTTGGTAGATTTTTTCTTTGTCAATAAGTTTGGTAGTCTATTTATGTTGGAAATTGATTTTGTTAGATGTCCATAGATACTGCTTACGATGTTGGCCAATTGTTTCAGTGTTGGCTGGAACTCAACCTGTAATATAAAACATGAACAATTCATACAGTAGAAAAAAACACCAATATCTGATTATGACATATAAAAAGAACAAACCTTTCCTATAGATTATCAAGGACAGAAAAGGACAACAAATAATTTTTTTGTGAGAAAAATATGACACTAAAATGCATAGAAAATAAATTTTCTCTAATATCCATTTAAAAAAGTAAGTATCAAATTCTAAAAATTAAGAGTAGTGAGTTAAACTTACTTGGTCTCCCTGAAGAATGACTTTGACCCTGAAGAGAGGATTAGGAGCAGATTAGCCGTCCCCATTGATAGCTTTTAGAGAGTTCTTGTAATGACCATTTAACATTTAAGTTTGAGTTAAACTTACTTGGTCTCCCTGAAGAATGACCTTGACCCTGAATAGAGAATGAGGAGGAGAGTTGCCGTCCTCATTGATAGCTTTAGATAGTTCTTGTAATGACCATATAACATCAGGTCTCATGTTAAACTTACTTGGTCTCCCTGCAAAATGACCTTGACCCTGAAGAGAGGATTAGGAGCAGATTTGCCATCCCCATTGATAGCTTAAGATAGTTCTTGTAATGACCATATAACATTAAGTCTTGAGTTTAACTTACTTGGTCTCCCTGCAGAATGACCTTAACCCTGAAGAGAGGATTAGGGCAGATTTGCCATCCCCATTGATAGCTTTAAATAGTTCTTGTAATGACCATACAACATTAAGTCTGAGTTTAACTTACTTGGTCTCCCTGATGAATGACCTTGACCCTGAATAGAGGATGAACAGATTTGCCGTCCCCATTGATAGCTTTAGATAGTTCTTGTACTGACCATACAACATTAGGTCTCATGTTAAACTTACTTGGTCTCCCTGCAGAATGACCCTGACACTGAAGAGAGGATTAGGAGCAGATTTTCAGTCCCCATTGATAGCCTTAGATAGTTCTTGTAATGACCATATAACATTAGGTCTCCAGTTAAACTTACTTGGTCTCCATGCAGAATGACCCTGACCCTAAGAGAGGATTTGGAGCAGATTTTCAGTCCCCATTGATAGCTTTAGATAGTTCTTGTAATGACCATATAACATTAAGTCTAAGTTAAACTTACTTGGTCTCCCTGCAGAATGACCTTGACCCTGAAGAGAGGATTAGGAGCAGATTTGCCATCTCCATTGATAGCTTTAGAGAGTTCTTGTAATGACCATTTAACATTAAGTCTGAAGGCTTCCTCCACCATTTTGTCCATTCTTTCTGTATATCTGTGCCAGTGTTGTTGTACCTGTATGAACACAAGCGTGATAAACTAACATAATTTCAAACATAAAAAATATATATTCAATGACAAAAAAAGTTAAAAAAAAAAAAAAACATTTGACATATCAACTGAGGAAATAAACATCGAATAAGGATACAAGCATGAAAAAAAAAAAAAATGCGAAAAATGTAAATGGTGAGTCAATAATACTTAATCCTTGGATTTTTTAGGGGGAAAGTATTCAATATTCAATATCTAATTTGACTATTAAAAAATGACAAACATTTTGATTAACTTTGAATAAAAACAGATCTTTGTAATTTATACATCCCTTTTGATTTCTTCCATAAGCAATTGATTATTTTTGTTGTTGCAAAAATTGAAATACAACTGACTGATTTTTTTCACATAAATAACATGAAATTTTATATAAAGTTTACCTCATTTCCATCAGTTCTGAATATTTCATAGGTCTTCTTCATTGTTCTGACAATCTCCTCATGGAATTTAGCTAAGTTCTTGGCTGATATTTCTCTATGTTTGGCCTGAAATAAATTTTTCCAAGTATGTTATACAAGCAATAACTTACAAATCAAAGTGAACAGCTAATAAGGCAGCCAATAAACAAACAAGCAAAATGATCAACTGATTTTTTTCTATTGAACAAGTTGAATCACACCAGATTTTGATTATTTTTTTCTCAAAATTTTAAGAGGCCAGTAAATTGCACTGGTGAAATACCTTATAAACTAATGTACAAGCAGAAGAAAGTATTCAGGTTATGACTCAATTCTGGTAAGATATAAATACTGTTAATTCAGAAATTATTGCAAGCATTTATAATTGCAAATATGATACAATCAACTAAAATTCGAGATTAATTATTGCGATATACAATAGTAAGACAAACCTGTTCATCATCAAATTCAAGATTTTCATAGACTTTCCTGCTGTCAATACTGATGAGTAACTGTTCACTAATCTTAACACAGTATCCTGATATATCCATGTTTGCACCTTTATAATCATCCACCATCAGCTGTATCTTACTGGCATTGATACGACAGTCTGTTATAAAGTAATCACTGATACCCTTAGATGCCCACGTCAGTTTGGTCAGTCCTGGGTGAATCTTCTTGTCAAGGAATCTGATTCTTTCTCTGAACATTCCTCTCTCTTCCAAAGATAAAGCTGCTATAATTCTGAAATGATATTGTTTATTTTGGAATTACTTTGTTCCTGTTCCTCACAGTGATGTTACAACTAAAAATGTTACCTTTGTTTTACTAAGGTGTTACAACTTAAAACTTGACCTGTGTTTTACTAAGGTGTTACAACTTAAAACTTGACCTTTGTTTTACTAAGGTGTTACAACTTAAAACTTGACCTTTGTTTTACTAAGGTAAAGAACAGATATGTTACAGATGTCACACCAAGATTTTGAATGGATAAACATTAAACACATTAAAGTGATCACTGACATTACTTATGCATTTAAATAATATTACTTTCTACAATTTACCTATTTAAATGCCTAACAATCAGGAATTCATGTTCAATTAGACTTTATGAGATCTTCCCTTGTGTTGTAAGTAAATCACCTCCTATAATCTTTGACTAACAATACATGTTTACTTTGACCTTTGAGATCTACCCTATTGTTGTAGATAATTTACCTGTTATAATCTCTTACAACCAACAACCCATGTTCCCCGAGACCTCTGAGATCTTCCCTCTTGTAGACAATTTACCTGTTATAATCTCTTACAACCAACAATACATGTTCCCTTAGACCTCTGAGATCTTCCCTCTTGTTGTAGACATCTACTGCATAATGTGGTATCTCAAACATCAGTCTCTCCCAGTAATGAATTTCTTGGAACATCTTTAACAGATTCCTGGTAACACAGACAATGTGATAAAATAATAAATTCATGTGATATATTATTTATTTTCTGCCAATTTAATATAAATAATCAATAAAGAAATTGATTAATCTGTCAAATTTAAGCATAGAAAATCCCCCAAAATCATGGTTGTAAATATCATAATTAATTTCATAAAAAAAATGTCATTTCTAAAGATTACATTTACTGAAAGTTTGTATACCAATAAAAATGCTTCAGTTTGGTAAATATAACATATAGGATTGAGATGGTAAGTGAATGTGCTTCCATGTTGATTGTTGTCATGTAGGTATTTAAGACATGTGTTTTGGGTAAGGTTGTGTACTTCCTTAACATTGCTGCCTGTATAAAATAACTGTAGAATTTTGGTGATCTTGGTGTTAACATTTCAGAAACCTGTGCTTTTTGTCATCTTTGGTTGTATAATAGAACCAAAATTGAGTTAAAGTGCTGAAAACTGTAAATCAGTTTGTGATTTTCATCAGGTTTTTCATTGCAATTATAAACTATGTAATAAAACATCCTAACTATACAACACATTTACAGTGTTCCAGCTAGGATTTCAAAAGGGCAGGGAGCCAATCATGAAAAGGGCACTTTAGCATGCTGATTGATAATTCAAAATGGGCCATCAAACATTGTCATTTATTATGTAAACAGCAGGGATTTCAACTAGGAGTTTGCAGGCTTTAGTCACTTTTACGCTAGATGAAAATCAACCATATTTTGGGTATCAGTAAGGGACCAAGAACGTTTATAACTAGCTATAAATATGCCCAAGTCCTTCAAGGACCAGGATCTTTGAAGGCCTAAGGCATGCTACAAATGTAGGCAGTTATTGCATGATTTGACTGATGTGATGCTTAAATATGAAGATTAGAACAAGGATCCGGATATCTAGCTCACAATTTCACTTCAGTTATTTTCAGGGGACATTCCTGATCAACAAAAGTTGGGTTCCTCCTTTTTAAAACCAGGAATCACAGCATAAATGAATTTGTAACGATTATTTCACTGCATAATCATTATCCCTGGAAAAACATTTGATTCAATATTTGGAATACATTTTTATAAACTATGAATGATTAAAATGAGTGCATATTTTAAATCTATCAAGAATAGATCAGGTTTACTTTCGATTTTAAAAGAAATGAAAACAGGAAAATACAAAAGGATAAAAAACTTGGAATGAATCCGGATTCATCTACGGATTGCTTCATGTTTGACAAAAAGGCAGGAAATTGTAATTTTCTAAATTAAGTTGCTCAGTAAGAAATATATTTGTCTCTCTCGTTTTATTTGATACTAAATGATTACATATTCTATTAAATTTATAAAAATACGTTTACGCATGCGCAGTACATGATGAAGAAAACACCTGTCTGACTCGTGAAAATATTTTTGAACGTTTTGGATCAAGTTTTATCTTGATAATTGAAAATTGTCGAAAGATTTTTATGAAAAGTTATATAAAATGTGACGAAAATATGTCATATGACTAAACTACGTTGAACGAGCTGCAAATAGTGATTGTTTGAGAAATTTTGAAATTAAAATGTGAACTGTCTGGGGGAAAACAATTTTGTTCAATTGACGAAACTACAAACACATCTTTGGATAAACGAACTCCAAATAGTAGTCTTTTGAGAAATATTGAAATGCCAACTGACCGATTTTACTGGGAAAAATAATTATTATGGTAAATTTTGAGGTTTATTAATTAACGGATTAGTGACCCATCGGATGGCGATTATAAAGCAGATTACCTGTAATCACAACTTATAACACCTGCTGTAAATGTTAATTAGCTGAGGGTCATAAACTTGTCAGAAACATGAAGACAGGTAGAATTATAGTATTTTCATTAAAATAATACGATAATAAAGGCATGGACTTGCAAAAAAGGGCAGGGCGTCTTTAAAAGGGCACAGGGTGTCAGTCGGGAAAGGGCGGAGGACCGCCCTGTGAAAACGATCAAGCTGGAACAATGATATTGTCTGCTTTAAGACATATTCAATTGTTATATTAAGTTTAAAGACAGGCATTTCTAAATACAAATTTTATGTGTTTGAAAAAACCACAAATCACAAAAATTAAACAATTTTCAGTTCAGATGTGCAGTATTCATGCATTGGGTATGCACAGAACAGATTGGTTAATTTTTTGAAAATTTTCTTTATTGTATTTCATGTGCTCAAAATTCACCACAGATTGCTAGCATAAAATACAGACAAAAAAGCAAAATTAATGTATAATATATATAAGAGTAAACTGGTTGTCTTAAATGTTGAAAAATAAGAAACTATTCATCTAAAATACTGTACTAGCAATGGCATATTTATAAAATTAAACACAAGTCCTATTGCTCAGGCCAGCTAAATGTTGTCCTAAAAAGAGACTTTACAGGCCATACAAATTTAATGAAATTTACGGCAAACTGATTTTCGAGCTTGTAAGGCAAAAAGTTTTCATGAACACTGGATTGACACACATAATTTTTTTAACTCATATCATCAGGGATAAATTTCTACTTATTTCATTAAGAAAATACTAATATTAATGCGTATTTGTCAGCTGTGAGTATATTTAAAGTATTTTGGTATAGTTACAGACCTTATTATCATTTAGAACTTTTACAACTTAATGAACATGCTTCTGGCCAGCATTCTTTTTTAACTGTCTTGCCAAAATACAAAAAAAAGATAGAATATTCAAGTTAATAATTGTCCTATTTCTGACATACAAAAATTTTTTATGATCATAGGTTACATTATGACATCATTGATATGGTTACCTATTAAAGTTAATGTCCAACATTGGTGGTCTCTCATGACTTCTACACATTAATGGAACTTCCAACTGTTTCATTGGCTCCTTAAAAGGAAAAGAAATATCATATACAAATTACCATGGTTTTGTTTTTTAAAATATTATAGTAAACTAACAAGCTGATATAGATTTTTACTACTGATGTTATTATTGACATTAAATTGCTTAATATATCCATATTCTGATAAATGATCCACAGCAGCATAGTCTAAAAAACATGCTTTTGGTGTCCATAAATTTTGTTTGTTTGAATTTCTTTTTCAAATGTACCATATGATAGGTGTCAACCTGTAAAATAAGGGAAATTTCCCTCAGAGTCTAAGCAGTGATTCGCATTACAATATAATCCTTTTCTTAGTAATATGATAAATGTTTATAAACATTATCATTGAATAACTTACTTTATCAACTGTGAGTGTCCATTCATGGAATGTTTTTCTGATGTATTCATCCAAGGCCTGACAGAGCTGTTGGTATTGGTTCCTGACTTCCTGTCCTATACCAATAGATGGCAAAAAGTGGGCTCTATCTAATGCCTGTAGAAATAATAAATATCACTACAAATTTCCACATAGTTATAGTGTTGCACCCTAATATAACATCTGAATAAAGCTTATAGTCAAATTTTGAAAACATCCTTATATTGAAGGCCTCATGACTAACAGCACACAAAATACTGTTCATTTGCTTCATTTGTGTGATGAACAAATATACCACATTCTTTCTCTTCTATTACATGCATGGATGGTAACAAAACATTCAGACAACTACTCTATCATAAGTACTACTGGGTGGGCATAATCAGACCACTTATCTAAACTTCTAAAAAAGTGAAGAATAAATAACAATTGTCATAATAAAACTTATCCTGAATATGAATGGCTATTTTTTTAGGCACACTGTGTTTATGGTGAAAAGCAATGCTATTTTCTCCATTTCTGTTAAGCTCTGTTTGTTCCAAAAGCTAAGTCCAGAATATTTGGGACTGTTTAGTGTCTGATGCCATGCTTGATTTATCGTTGTTTCAGCTTTCTAGCCTACAGATCAAGCCCAGAACATCATAAATGGTTTGGTGATTTATCATCACACTCTCTCAATCCTCCTTTTTAACAGTCTGGGTCACAGACCCTGTACTGAATGTTTGGAATGTTTGGAATGTTTGGTGATTTACCATCATACCCTCTCAATTCTCCTTATAACTGTCTGGCCCACAGACCCTGTACTGAATATTTGGGATGTTCATTGATTTTCCATCGTGCCCTCTCAATTCTTCCTTTTAAATGTTTGGCCCACAGACCCTGTACTGAATATTTGGATCTTTGGAGACTTACCATCATTCCCCTCTCAATTCTCCTTTTTAACTGTCTGGCCCATAAGCCCTGTCCAGAATATTTAGGATGATTAGGTGATTGTGGTTGAGTTTTGTGTGTCAATTCTTTCTTCACAGCATTTAGTTCTTCATTAAACATGGAGAAGACATCCACTGTTTTCTTGTCAATTGTTCTTCTGATTGCCTGCAGAGAATTAAAGCCAACTATTATTTTGTTACAACAGATAGGTTTTGAATGACATAATATACATTTACGGCCCTCCGAGGAGTGGGATATCAAAAATTTGTCAACTCTGCTAAGGGAATTACCCTTAGCAGGGTTGACAATTTTGGATATCCCTCATCTCATAGGGCTGCAACTGTTTTATTATACCTCACCGGCAGTGAATAATAGGGTTATTCACCAGACAGTACAATTTGGCCTCATTGGCTGTGAATAACCAGACGGTACAATTTGTCGAGGTTATTACTGTGAGGTATAATTATGTAAGTTATTTCCCTTAGCTCCCATTTTGGAGGGATAAAGGGTTGATTTTCTTATTTGACTAACCAAATTAAAACATGCCATACACACAAGTCTAATAAGAGGTCCATACTATATCGTAGTGATGATAATCAAGCAAGGCTAAAAGAAATTAAAACATGCCATACACACAAGTCTAATAAGAGGTCCATACTATATCGTAGTGATGATAATCAAGCAAGGCTAAAAGAAATTAAAACATGCCATACACACAAGTCTAATAAGAGGTCCATACTATATCGTAGTGATGATAATCAAGCAAGGCTAAAAGAAATTAAAACATGCCATACACACAAGTCTAATAAGAGGTCCATACTATATCGTAGTGATGATAATCAAGCAAGGCTAAAAGAAATTAAAACATGCCATACACACAAGTCTAATAAGAGGTCCATACTATATCGTAGTGATGATAATCAAGCAAGGCTAAAAGAAATTAAAACATGCCATACACACAAGTCTAATAAGAGGTCCATACTATATCGTAGTGATGATAATCAAGCAAGGCTAAAAGAAATTAAAACATGCCATACACACAAGTCTAATAAGAGGTCCATACTATATCGTAGTGATGATAATCAAGCAAGGCTAAAAGAAATTAAAACATGCCATACACACAAGTCTAATAAGAGGTCCATACTATATCGTAGTGATGATAATCAAGCAAGGCTAAAAGAAATTTAAATTGTTCAGAAAACCATTTTTTCTAAAGTCTGGAGGTCAGTATAACAAGTTGAATTTGTGCACTTAGACCTCAAACACGGTGACAAAAGGGAAGTTACTCTTGCTCATATTGTGTCAATCGAAACCTATTTATAGCTACTAACAAGTCTTCAAACTATTTAATTTCAAGCTTTACTATATCTGTGGTACACCATTAAAAAAAATAACTCTCATCAACTATCTATTTAGACCAACTGGAAGTATTTTCAAAAACTGGTTTACTTTTACCAGATTTAAAAAAATAAGTAAAATGGTTTAAAAAGGACCATAAATCTAAAAGAAACTCCAAAGAAAACCTGTAATGATAATCCAAGGGTACATATTGTCACACTTCTATTTCTGATAACTGAAAATACATCTGTATTGTCCCTAATTTTGTTGTTGTGAACTTATTGAAAAGCTTTACCTCTCTTGAAGCCAGATGCATGAAGATATCCAACAGCTCTACTCCACCATCAACAGTCGTTACCGTATCAAATGCTGATGTTATTATATTCTGCATCATAACTTCTAGATCTTTTATACCACCTCGAAATCTGCAAAAAAAATTCTCAAGTTAAAAACAATAACTCACATCTCCTATTGTTCATATACACAGTTAGAAAAATATATGTCCTTAGATTAAAAACCACTGTTAACAACTCCTTTTATTCACAATTACTTATTTTTCAAAAGATTTCCAACTGGTCAATTAATATGAATCATGCAAAGATGCAGCCCCATAACATCTAAAGTGGTATTTTCCACAATTTCTTTGTTTAGAACCATTACCAATTAACTTTTTCTAGTAATTATTCCAAAATGTAGCCATGAAATACTTTTTTACAGACCACATGTTTGGTCCCATTATTAACTTATTGTAGTTATAATACCAAGATGTAGCCTTGCCATCTTAGATTATGATTTTTACAGAGTTCCATAAGTTTGGACCCATTATTAAATTACCTGTTGTAGTCATCATGCCAAGATGTAGCCTTGACATCTAAGATTGTCTTTTTCACAGCCCTCAGCTGACTTAAATTCTTTTCAAATACAGCTTCAATTTCCTGTAAACTCCTGGCAATCTCTGGACCTTTTTGTCCAGCAAAGTGTGGCATTTCTGTCTTAGATCCATCCTGTCGTCTGGCAAAGTGTATCTGAGCATCACAGATCTAAATACAGATATAAATGAAGTGTTATAATTGTGTCTCAAATCTTTATTTTTCATTTCTTATCTTTCTAAACAAAAAACAGAAATGGCTCTATTAAAACAGTATTTTCCATTAAATATGTATTTATATATTTTTCTATTGACACATCCCAGTTTTAAAACATGTAGCAAAATGCAGCATTCTGATACAAACGCTAAGATGTGACATTATGTTTTGTTTATTTCATATGTTTTCTTCATACCTCAATCAAATCTTTACATCTCTGTACAAAGGCATCAATCTGTGCAAAAATACTGCTCTTGTCCAATACCCATCCATCTGGAGAAAACTTATGATGAAGTTTGGCAGTCTGTAAATGGACAAATCAAAAGTTCACTACTTATTACAGGGGTATAAAAATAGAATGCAGAGGTATATTTTTTTCATGAATTATAATGATTTCATATGAAATATTAGGAAAACTCTTGCATTTTTTTCAACTAATTACTGAATTTTGTAATTGGTTGAAACAGAAAATTTCATTGAATTGGTTTATACTATTTGTTACAAACATTCCAACAATATTCAATAATGTCAACTGATTAAACGATACAGTCATGAGCTAGGGTAATCATCAACCATGCCAGAAGCTAGTAACAAGTGTAACCCACGCTTTTGAAAGATATTTAAAACGCTGTACAAAAAACAAGACAAATGACAAATTTGTTCTCTCTCTAAATACTGTAAGGACAGCTTTGTCATATAAGATGAAAATGTTTTTCGTACTTGAAAATATTGTATTTCTGCAAATAGAAATAATCTGAATGAAACCATTTTAATATTAACAGTACATTCAAAAAGAAAAAAGATATATTGTAGTTACTTTTATTAATCCCATTAATAGCAATTCCCTACAGATATAACCCATTGTACCCACCATCGTTATACAGTATAATTAGTGATTTCTCACATATACCACCATTTGTATCATCATCAATGTTATCAAATATAATTTGCCCATGCTTTTTATGTTAAATATTAAACAGTCACACAATATAATATTAGAAATATTTCAGCAAATACCATATATGTAATTCTGTAATTTAAATATAGTAAGGAATTCTTTCTGTAGGAGAACATTTGCTCAAAAGGTAAAAAATTCTTAATTATATTTTTTTTCGCCAGTCATTGTGATATATTCATAAAAAATTTACTATTCTGACTATATGCAGTCCGTAGACAAAAATCAAAACATTGTTTTCATTTTTTCACAAGAAATGTAAACTAATTTTTTTTTCATGGTCTGAAATAACTGTTATGAGTCTCCAAATCCAATTTTGTCCGATTCATGACTTTGATTACTTTAAAAAATAAAATTGAAGATTTTAAAAAGCTTTTAAGTGTTCACATTTTAATCCTTTTTTTAAAATAATAGAAACATTAAAAACAAAATCAGGAAAGTAAACAAAAAGGAGTATATACCAAAAATTTTGAGGGAAACTGAATAATTGATTGGAGCAAAACTGAACTGGAAGTGTTTTAACAACCAAGTTCTCCTTTACACATGCAGTGTGATCTTACTTTTATCAAGTCCTTACCCAGCATGTATACTTACTGCATAATTATGTAGTGCTGCAGTCTATCACAAAGAAATAGTCAGTTAAATCTTGTATTAATTTGTTCATCTAAGCATGACAATTCTAAATTTTAATCTATGTGTAATGTAAAATCTACTTCTACATATTAGTTTCTCAATACTATAAAAAAATAATTCTTATTGCGAACATAAACTATTCTATTAATATATCACAACTCTATTGTGGTGGCCCCTCATATCTTCACATATTTTCAAATTGTGTCTTTACAAAATTTGTACAAGTTCTATTTATATTGTCATCTAAACTTTGTAGGGTCCAAGAGTTAGTGATATATCAGTAGTTCACTGTTGCAAATTGATACCTTATTCAAAATAAATTCTAATTACTATAGTTATAAGTGGAAGAAAATCTATCTACATAAGGGGAGATAATGTCAACTAGATCAAAGGGAGATAATTAATGGTTTGTCTTGATTCTTACTTTATCATAAATCTCCTTCCAGTGTTCACAGCATTCGATACAATCACGAAGTGACTGTAGACCTGTCTGTACATAACCATCAAATATCCTGTCCAAGTTTATTTCACGGCAACATCGTCTGATTATCTCATTGCTCATCTAAAATTGAAAGCAATTCAATTTCCTACATTAAATTATCTTTGTTGATCTAAAATCACATAATTATCTCAGTTCTAATATGGAATGAATTACAATTAAATAAATTCATCTCATTACTAATATGGAATTAAAAACAAATTCTTCTACCACTTTTCTAATATCATTAAATAATCTCATTAGTATTTAGTCAGGACTTTCCAAGTTTAAACTGACGAAAGGCAAATACATACTGAAATAATAATCTGGAAAACAATGACTTATTATGTGAAACCACTATTTACAAAACAGAATAACCAATGAGAATTATCTTAAAATAACTTTGTAGTTTCAAACAGAAATAAAATAATTTCAAACTGAACCAAATATGAAATCATTAGTATATTTAGAAAAAAACACTATACTTTGCATTGGGAGTCAATTGAATGTGAGTTATGCTGTACGAAATATTTCTTCCCTCCTTTATGAAAAAAAAAGAATAAATATGTGCCCATTAAACAGACTTATGGTTAGGGTCGATTAAAAAAAGTTCATATGACTTGAAAAACTACATTTCTGATAAACATAGTTATCCTTCTTACCTTTTTCAGAATACCAGTCAACCTTTCTCTACTTTTATAAAACTCAGAGTTAACCCAGATCATTCTGATCATGTTGAGTATTTTTGGTAACATGGCTGGGATGTCTTTAGGTTTGGCCTCGGACAATTCATAACAAGGATCTTTCAGCACCAACAAAAACTTTAAATTACTCTCTGCTTGCCGTGATCCTTCCTATCAATAGTAAACATTAAGTTGTCTTCATTTTTGTCATGTTTTAGAACATTTCTTTTTCTGGAAAAGACTTACACAGTCACCTTTTATCTTCTTTGACAACCAAGGAACCTTATTCCCATGCAACAATCATTTACTGCATGTTGTTGTGCATTTTGAGAAAAACAAGTGCAAAACGTCAAACTAATTTATTTTCTATTTTAACAAAACAACCTGTTTCAGTGCAACCTAAACCAAGGTCAAACTGTACACATTTTATCTTTACCAGAAAATTACCTGAATTCACTAAATCTACAAAAAGGGAAAATACAATTATTTTTTTAAATAAAATTTTTGGCCAATATTAACTGTAACATAAATGAATTATTTTCAAATCTTATAACCAGTCTTTGTTTACAATAACATTTACTTATACTCAAATCTTTATGAATTTGTTACCTAGTAAACATCGTAAAGGGAGATATCAAGCTGATGATTTGAAAAACACAAAAATTAAAAACAAATATTTTTGTCCATCTCTAGCTCAATATTAACTCTATTTCAAGCTATAAGACATTGTTCTTACCTTAATTTCTCCAGATAATTTAAGGAATGGTGCAACATATGATGATTTAGCACAGGTAAGTATTTCTGTGATCTTTTTAACCCCTGCTTTATCTAACTGTGTACTGATACCAGTCAAATCTGAACATCTGTTCTTCCAAAACTGTATCTCATCTAGAGGACCAGAGTTCTCAGCCATTTCAAATGCATCCTGGGTAGTTAATACTTCCTTGATTTGTCTGGCCCAGTGAATCATTGCAGCTAAAATGAAATTTTATTTAGTTTAATGCTTTGTCTATTTTACATGGATTTACAACAGTTATAAGTTTCTTGCTGATGATGGCACAATGGAAACTTAATCAAGGCTAACAACCTGATTTAGACTGTGTGAGAGAAGTCCTTTCTATATCTGAGCAAATTAAGGAGTAGTAAATGGAAAATCAAGAAATGTTTGCTTTTGAATTAAAAAAATAAATCTTTATTAACATTTAGAGACACTATTCTCCTTAGAATATGACAGTTAGACTTATGATTCCACTATGTTTGATGTGCTGTTTCATCACAGATAGATCATGTTTCCATTTGTGTAATGAATCAATCATTGCACTTATAATTTGTTTTTCATTTCACTGTTCAGACACACTAATCTTTAAATCACATATAAGTGAAATGTTGCAATTTACAGAGATATAATAGCACTTACTTTCTAGTCTTTGTACCAGATCTTTGTTTTTGGCAGCATCCTCTGATCTAAGTCTAAGTCCCTCAGATGGAATATACAGAACTGTTTTACCCTCTAACTTCCATCGTGTGTCAGTCAAGTTGGCCAAAAATTTGTGTAGCTGTGCTGAGAAATCATTTTTTATACCTAAACAACAGTTAAGGATTTGATATATCTATCTGAAACTATTTATGAAACTGTTATTTTTATGCGGAAAGTAGGAATGTAATAAAAAGCATCACTTCAATAGTATTGTTGATTCATAATTATTCCCAGGGTACCAAATTTTATGGAGTTCTGGACAGTGTAGAGGTGAACCTAAAATATTACTGTTCAACAGAATGCAAATACATTTAGGCTGGAATAAGGAATTTGTTAAAACTACAAAAGCATGTATCTATAAATACAATTTCTTACTTGATCCATGAAATTGGTGAGCACAAAACTAAATAATAAATTAAAAAAAAACGCATGTCAATGTGGCTAGCATATTAAAAGAAAACTAGAGGTTCGGCAAAAAAGCACACAAAATGATACCCCTCATATTACTAAGTCCATTATTTAAGGAAACCCCAAAAATAATTTGAATCAAAAAGCAAAATAAGAGGTGCACAATGATATTATATGGTGAAGATTCTGAGAAAGCTTTATTAATTCTGAAGAGGGATTTAGGAGAAGTAGATATAGATTTTTACTCATGCTTGATGAAATATTGTACATATAAGCTGCAGTTTTAAAAATTGGTTGATATTTTCTGTACATAAAGTATGCATCACACCGCAGGAATATTGAAACAAAGGATACTGTCTGGCCATGTTGTATTTTCAAAGAAAGCTGGAGCATAGATTCCCATCATAAGCCTGAGTAGACTTTCAATATGTTGTCCTTTAACAGTTCCATACTGAAGGACATGATGAAAGCTTTCTGTTGTCACTTCCTTTGCTCCGTCAGCTTTGATGAAGTAGGTCATCTGGTCAACGTAGTATGCAGGTAATGAATACTCAATAATGAATCCTTTATACTGGTCAATGAAAGCTACCATAAATCTAAGTCCAGTATCTTCAATAAAATTGTTTATAGCATCTTCATGGAGTTCTTTCCACATGTTTTCTGATAGGCCTGTCACATTTATTCTCATTTTAATCAGGGAAAGCTGAAAGGCAAGTTAAATAAAGTGTCAAATCCTTTAATCAAGAGGATAAAAGAAATTCAATGTTAACACATTAAGTTCATTATGATTAAAAGTCTGCTAGTTAGGCAATTTAAATTTAAAACAGATATGAAGTATCCATCTGACAAGTTAAGACTTTTTCAACTGATTTTTATAGTTTGTTCTTATGTTGTACTGTTACACCACTGTCCCAGGTAAGAGGAAGGGTTGGCACCTTCAAACTAGTTTAACCCGCCACATTCTGTATGTGCCTGTCCCAAATCAGGAGCCTGTAATTCAGTGGCTGTCGTTTGTTGCTGTGTAACATATTTGTTTTTCGTTCATTATTTTGTACATAAAAAACTGTTAGTTTTCTCGGTTGAATTGTTTTACATTTGTCATTTCAGAGCCTTTTATAGCTGACTTTGCGGTATGGGCTTTGCTCATAGTCGAAAGCCGTACAGTGACCTATAGTTGTTAATTTCTGTGTCATTTGGTCTCATTGTGGAGAGTTGTCTCATTAGCAATCAAACCACATCTTCTTATTTTTATATGAAGTGTTTTGGCTTTTTCAAATGCTAAAAATATATTTGTCAAAATTAACTATTTTACTGGACTGAAATTCTATAGGCACTGCCACAATGTAGTTTTGTACATGCCAGTAAATTGTATAGTGTGAATAAATCAGGTGCTTAGAACTCTTTATTTATAAAAGACTATATAGCTAGATGACGTCAAAAGTTTTAATTAATAGTAGCATTATTTAAGAAGCAGAGCTACAATTACCACAGATGGTCCTGTATCTATAGGAGGTTCTGGTTCTGTCTGTTCTACAATTTCTCCTGTTCCATTAGCTGCTACGGATAAATCTCCTTCTCCTGGCTGTAACGTACCATTGGCTGGAACAATAACAACAAAAATAAATGAAAAAGTGTTAAAGAGTTTCATTCAGTTTGTACAAATCAACCAAATAAAGCAGTGAATGATTTATCCAACTTATTTTTCTGATTAGAATGTATGAGAAACCCAGTTTTGTGTACTATCAACTACAAAAAGTTTCTTCTATAACAGTTTACTTATTTACCTTAGCACAGGAACAGGAGATTAATAAACTGCTTAAATTGTGTTATTTCTTTCTATACATGTATTATATTCTATACAAAGAGATCTACCAACATTAGTATTAAATTCATTAATTTACTTTCTAGCTGCAAATTGTTTGGGCACAGTGAAATATTCTTCTTGAATAAAAGAACAGAATTCCAATGTCCCCCGGGGTCGCACATATTTTATCTGTTCTGTCAAAGGCAAACATTAAAAAAACTTTTTTAAATTATCTTACTAGAGAGTTGAAGACTTGAGAGCAATTTCCAATATATTTATTATATCCAAGGGAAACTCGTTAAAAATATTTGATCGGCACTTATTTTCAAAATTGTCCAAGATATTGCTGATATCTACCTTTGATATGGATTTGATAAAAATCTGGCAAATATTGTACCAATGTAACTTAGTTAATCTATTGTCAGACTATAAAACAAACAATATCTTCTCAATGTTATATTAGAAATTTATAAAAACTAAAGGGAGGTTATCTTAATAGATATAAATCTGTCATCAAAGTTTAATGAAGCTCTGAGCACTTTAAGGATATTGTCAAAAAACTTGAAAATCAACCCTTTTTTAATGAATAAAATCTTATACATGTAACTCGGAAACGTAAAATCTTAAATTTATAAAAATCAAAAGGAAGCTTACAACAATAGATATAAACAACTTACCAAAGTTCCATAAAAAATGCTGAAAGCATTTTTGAAGGATTGTCCGAAAACTGGAAAATCCCCCGTTTTGTAATGAATAAAACCCCATAAATCGGAAACGTAGTCTAAAATTTAAAAAAATCAAAAGGGAGCTCATGTCGATAGAAATAAACAATTCACCAAAGATTCTTGCAAATTGGTGAAATTGTTTTTGAGTTATTGTCCAAAAACTGGAAAATCCCCCCTATTTTAATGAATAAAACCCCATAACTCGGAAATGTAAAATGTAAAATTTATAAAATTCTAAAGGGAGCTTACATCAATACTGAATAAACAATTCACCAAAGTTTCATATAAAAAAATGCTGAAAGTATTTTTGAGTTATTGTCCGAAAACTGGAAAATCACCCTTTTTGTAAAATTGATAAAATTCTAAAGGGAGCTTACATCAATACTGAATAGATATAAACAATTCACCAAAGTTTCATAAAAAATGCTGAAAGTATTTTTGAGTTATTGTCTGAAAACTGGAAAATCCCACTTTTTGTAATGAATAAAACCCCATAAATCAAAAACGTATGGTCTAAAATTTATAAAAATCAAAAGGGAGCTCATGTCGATAGAAATAAACAATTCACCAAAGTTTCTTGCAAATTGGTGAAACTGTTTTTGAGTTATTGTCCACAAACTGGAAAATCCCCCCTTTTTTAATGAATAAAACCCCAAAACTAGGCCACAGTAAATCCAAAATTTATAAAAAACAAAAGGGAGCTCACGTCAACAGATATAAACAATTCACCAAAGTTTCATGCATATTGGTTAAAGCGCTTTTGAGTTAATGTCCAACATGTTGATGATGGACAGACAGACGGAGGGTCAACCTATACCATAAGTCCCGTAAACGGGCGTATAAAAATAGTTGATCGGCACTGATTTTCTAATTTGTCTGAGACATTGCTGATATAAATCTATAATATAAGATTTATAAAAATCTTGCACGAATTGTACATGTGAGAGTGCTAACATTTTAGACCGGACGCCCTGTATTTCTATGTCCCTTGCAATGCAGACAAAAACGTCTACATTATATATAACAGACATACTTAATTTGTATAATTTGAAATTTCATAATAATAGTATTATCCAATTCATTTTATATTTTTATTTCTTCATTATTTTGTTTTCTGTTACCCACAGAAATAAAGATTATTGACACGCTCCTGTTAAATGTGACACTTGTCCACTTCAGACCACTTAAGAAAGTTAATTTTTCAAACTTTAAAATGCAAGGCTGGTAAAACTGATTAACCACAACAGCTGTTTATTGTCTGCTGCTGACTGGTATGAGATGAATATCATACATGTACGTCTTATAACAAATGTCATTTTTCTTACAGTATTATACATGTACGTCTTATAACAAATGTCATTTTTCTTACAGTATTATACATGTACGTCTTATAACAAATGTCACTTTTCTTACAGTATTATAGATTTATTGAAAAAATTCAAACATTTAAAACAGTTTCAAAGCAGCATATAATACACAAGAAACTCTTAAATCTTATTGCTTATATTAACTTTGTTTGTTTTTAATCTCTGGTTATATGTGAAAATAAGGGGACTTTTTCCAGCCATTTGTTGTCAATCTTTTTAATGTCTAAAAGTTATAAGTACAGATTTATAACATGATGTTATTTAAATTCAAAAGAAATACTATATACAGGACAATATGATTTAAATCTTAAATACAGTTCTTAACTTTGGCAGATTATCAAAGCTATACTGATAAACGATTAAACTTTTTTCAATAATCAATAATGAATGCAATGTATGCATGTATATGTAGCCTTCACATTAGTTACTTAACTTTACTAAATGTAGTCTTTAGAGTTCTGTGAATTCTTATAGGTATATAAATAAATAATTCAAAGACTACATGTAGAAAATATGTATCATTAAAATATTTACATGTTTGAATTACTGAGTGATAGTTAAGACTTAACATAAGAAAATAATCTGGTAATCATATAAACTTACATCAGTAAATTACTCAGTAACTGAACAAAAATTGCAAGGGTAAATTAGGCAGTGAGTCAGTAAAACATCAGTAAATCATGTACTCAGTCGGGAAAGGTAGACTTATATTGGTTGATTACTTAATAATGGTAGAGACTGACTTGGGTTAATTACTCAGTGAGCCAGTAAAAACATCAGTAAATCATGTACTCAGTCAGGAAAGGTAGACTTATATTGGTTGATTACTTTATAATGGTAGACTTACTTGGGTTAATTACTCAGTAATAAAAGATTTCAGTGTTAATTACTTAGCAGCATTATAGATTTACATGGGTTTATTACTTAATAATTCTTATATGATTTGCATATCTACAAATACTTGAATTGGATTGGTCTGTTAGATCTTTTACAAATACCCTTGGTTTACACTTCGATAAACCATGTTGCTGAAACTACTTTTGTAACCCTAACTGTGATCTTTTCGTAATAAAAATAGAATTCTGTAAAATATCATGAATGATCTTGGTGCGTTTACCTAATGGCAAAACAAGACATCATACGAATGAAAACTCTCAAGCTGAAGATTGTTTGTTGGACAATACTTACATGTCCCTCCCACTATGTAACAGATTCTGTTCTTATTAACTACAGTTGACTCTCGTTATCTCGAAGTCAGCCGGACCAGAGAAATATTTCGAGATACCCGTAGTTCGACTCAATCGAAAACTGGAAGTTTGACTGTCCAAGGGACATAACTCTTGCTTAGCTTGGTAAGGCTAAAATAAATCCGGATGGGAAGGGGATCGATATTCTGGTCTCAGATCGATGTTTTTGTATGTTATGGTCTTTTATTATTTAATAACATTTTATGTCTCTTATTTATTTCTTTGTACAGTTACAATTTGTCCCTGTGGCTTTCAGCTGAGAGAGTCATTTCCAATCGATCTTAGCGTTATTTAAAGTTGACTAAATTGTTCATTCTCGTATACAAGAGATTTTAAAAAATATAGATTTCTTTTAATTTTCTTTCATTAAAATATTTTTCTGCAAGAGAAAATACAAAAACATAATAAAGACGCCGATTGAGTAGTTTTGGATTGATCGCCAACAGAAGTCTTAATCCCCATGCACTTTATACACAGTCAAGCTCATTAGTGTATGATTACGATTAATTGTTTTTAAAACATTTTAAATAATTTTTCATAAACTATAACAATGTATCACTAATTATTTATCATGGTAATTAAAGATAATCTTAGGTAAACACTCGTGGAAAAAGCATGTCATAAATCAATACAGTGGTCAGTGACAGGAAATTTAATTACACGTGTATTGTCAGATTAACTCTTCAACCATTTAAATCCCCGAGGTCATGTTTTGACATATGTGTTTTGGTTCAAGATAAATAATGAATTTTGAATGGTTTTGTTAACCTTGGGACCATAAATTTAGTTAGAGTCAATTGAAATTTCGACTCATCAGGAGTCGAAATACATTTATTTATATGGAACAAAGTTTGGGACCACAAGAAAACTTCGACTCATCCGAAATTTTGAGACAACGAGAGTTAACTGTACTTAAATTTCCCTCCTACTTTGTAACTGAATGTGTTCTTATTAACTACTTACATGTTCCTCCCACTATGTAGCAGATTGTGTTCTTATTACATTGTAACTACTTATATGTCCCTCCCACTACGTAACAAATTGTGCTCTTATTAAATACTTACATGTCCCTCCCACTATGTAACAGATTGTGTTCTTGTTAACTACTTACATGTCCCTCCCTCTATGTGACAGATTGTGTTCTTAATTACTACTTACATGCCCCTCCTGCTGTGTCATCCTGCTCTGCCAATCCATTTGCTGCTGAAACGGCAGACTCTAATGATGGTAGGGGTGTGTTACTTTTAGATCCTTTAGGTGTTCCTGCTTTTGATCCTTTTGGTGTGCTAGCTTTAGAACCCCTTTTTGTGTTTGGGGTTCCAGTTCTAGAACCCTTTTCTGACATCTCAACTAAGTCAATTATCTTTTTCTATGATAACATCTATGTAACTTAACTGCAATACATGAAATATTAGATACAACTTATTTCAAACAAACAAATAATTGCCTTGAAATTTCAAATAAAATGAAATGGAAATTAATACTAGCCTGATCAATTTCATTTTCTTGTGAAAGAAATGTTTCAGCTTCAATTTTTATTGATTTTTTTCTACAAAGTTTTCAGTATTCCCTTTTGGTATAATGTCACATTGTGTCTGGAGTGATTTTCAAATTTGGCCACCCTCAGTATCCCTTATCAAGCACTAGATTTTTAAAAAAATTTACCACACCTCGAACCACTGACTTTTACGCCTACAGCATACCTGCCAACCTCTGAAACCTTCAAAGAGTAAACGGTCATATATTTAACTTGAAATTGTCGTTCGCGCAAAATCTCCCCTCAGCTGTCATAGCTGAGGGGAGATTTTGCGCGAACGACAATTTCAAGTTAAATATATGACCGGTTTACTTATTCATCTACAAAACACCAATAAGAGTTAATAAATATACTTTATTTCTTCAATTCATGGTTATAATCTATACAAGGTGGGTTCTTTTTTTTTTTTGCCTTTTTCAATACCTCTGGCTCTAAGTCTCATAACTCATAACATTCCACATTTTGATTTTGTTGTGAATCTCACACTAAGCATACTTTCAAACGTCAGACAGACCACCAGAAGAAACCGAAAAGTTGATTGAACATGATATGCAAAATGTGTGAAGATTCATTGCCTAGTGAACTTGGTCGTAAAAATTGAAAATCTTTCATTCAATCTGCTTGACATTTTGATTTTCAGTTATATATTTCTTCTTTTTACACTGCCGCTGGGTCCAGACAAAGACCTCTATCTAGTTGGAGTTGATATAGCAGAAATGAATTTCGATTACTTAAAAATCAAACATAAAAACTACTGACCAAAGTTTTCAAATGATCGCCGATTGTTTATATATTTCTATCAACAGTAAATGAAAAAGCCAGAGAATTACGAACGCAGGTCATTCCAGGTAAAATATCCGACAGCGGGAGATTTCCAAAATTTCGTCGTTTGCGCGGGTGACTCCCGCTCAAAATGGGAGGGTTAGCAGATATGGCCTACAGCACCATTCCGAACATTCTAATCAGGTAAGAATTGAACAGAAGACAAACATGTATCAGCCTTTCAGAATTCCTTAAAATTTTGAAGTTTCCTTACCTTTTTAAGCTTTGAATTAATAATTTTTGGTGAATAAAGAAAGTAATTTGTATATCCTTTAATGAGCCTAAACTGATACAATGTTAAATGAACCGAATGATAGGAATGTAACTGAAGAATGTGATTTGTCTTCCAAAATTTCAAAGTTACTGTACCACTGTGATTCAACCAAGCACAGTAAGCCACCACTCTACCAAATGAGTTCTCTACTGTCACAGCTAATGGAGGACGGTAAAAAAATATAGTAGGTAAGGGAAACTACAGAACGAATAAAATTGAGGTCGGCATAACTGCAATGTTCATAGAGTTCTGGGTTCTAAATAATTTTGCTTTAATTTTATGTGATTTTTGTAAAATCATATGTATTGATTTATTCCATGTGACGGTATCACCTTAAAGTTCAATGAAAATTTTACATTAATAATACAAAACTTTGTGTACAATGCTGAAAAAAGTTTGAAGTTTACCTTAACAACCATCCAGCTTTTGATTTATTTAGATCACGCCTGTTCTCGTAAATTGCCGAGAAAATTGTTTCGTTTTCATTGGCTAATGAAAAGAGGCACCTGTGGGGGTTTGTATTACGCTAAGTTTTCGCTAGATTGTTCTCTTTTGAACCTTTTTACACCAATCATAAAACCTATGTACATCGTATTTCAAAACGCACAACAACGTACTAAAAAGACACCAAAGACCAAAAGCAAGAATAAAAAAACAGCAACAACGAAAAAGCACAAATTATTATTGTTATATGTCCAAAAGTACCAAAATTTATATTTCAAAATATTTTCTTTCATGACTTAAATAAAGCCAAACCATGAATGAAAAGGGCAAATATAATGACACAAGACACTTTTTTTATTTTTGGCTATTTCTGGAAGACCCTAACCAGCATAAATTGATCAACAAAATAAACTTATTGCCTGTCAATGAAAAGGTTTACCAATTTTAAGGATATATGACGTTTTCTTGAAAACTATAGTGAGAAACTGTAACCAGCAAAATAAGATCTACAAATCAATCAACTTGACAGAAACTGTCGATTGACTCCTTCAAGGAAATAGTTCTTTCCTTTCTATAATGATTTCCATCTTTTGTTTTGGTTAGACTTTTATCTTGAAAACTATAATAGATAGAAACTGTTACCTGCAAAAATGGCCACCAAGATAAGATTTAAAAACCAGAGACCCCTCTTGAGTCTGAATCACTCACCTGGTAAACATATGTCATTTGATTTTGATTTTACTTTTTTCTTGCAATCAGTTATGTTTTCTTTATTGTAAATCTTATTCAGTGACATTTTTGTAGATCTTGTATTGGGATCAGTTCTACTGTTTACTGAAACCTTTCGATTAAAGTTTTCTAAATAATTGGCAAAATTATAGAAATTAGTAAAAAAAATCGTCTTTAAGGGCAATAAAGCCTATAAGAAGTCTGTGTTGACTTACTTTTAGATCTCATTTTGCTGATCTTTTTTTTTTTCAGTTTCTTTCTATCCACTATAGTTTTTGACAAAATGCCCCCAAAAAATAGGAAAATCATCACTCAGGGAAATAATTCCTATAATGAGTCGGGTGACAATTTGGGCCATGTTGACTGATTTATAGATATTATTGTTCTTAAAATATTTGCTATTTATTGTTCTTCTCCATATATAATAGTTTCAGCAAAATACACACAAATGGGTAAATAGCATCTTTCAAGCACAACAACTCTTCTAAAGTGTCAATTTACAATTTCAACCTTGTTGAATAATATGTAGATCATATTTTGCTGAACAATTTTTCCACAGTGTTGCTCTCAATTTATCATAGTTTCTGCAAAAACATCATAAAAGGGGTAAAAAATGGTAATCATGGGGCAATAACTAATACAAAGGGTCAGATGATAATTAAGACCATGTGGACTTATTTGTAAATCTTGTCTTGATGAACATCATTGCCTTTTACAATTTCTCTATCTATTATGGTTTCTGCAGAAAAAAACAAAAAATGTGAAAAACCATCTTTCAAGGGCAATAACTCCTATAAGGGGGTCAATTAACCATTTCTGCCATGTTGACTTATTTGTAGATTTTATTTTGTTGAACTTTTTTGCTTCACAGAGTTTATTTCCATCTATTATGGTTTCTGCAAAAATGGGTGAACATCATCTTTCAAGGGCAATAACTCCTAAAAGGATTCAATTGAAGATTTTGGCCATATTGACTTATTTGTAGACCTTATTTACCTGAACATGTTTGCTCTATCTATTATAATTTCTGCAAAAAACTTAAAATGTCTTTCAAGTGCAAAATCTCCTGTAAGGGGACTATCAACAATTTCGTCCATCTCTTATTTTCTGAACATTTTTTGCTGTTTAGAGTTTCTCTCTATCTGTTATGTTTTCTGTCAAAATGGGCGAAAATCATCTTTCAAGGGCAATAACTCATATAAGGTTTCTATTGAAGATTTCTGCTATATTGACCAATTTGTAGATCTTATTTTGCTGAAAATGTTTGCTCTAACAAAATCTCTCTATTATACTTTCTACAAAAACACAAAAATGGGTAAAATCATTTTTTCAATGGCAATATCTCCTATAAGGGTCAATTGACGATTTTGCCATGTTTACTTATTTGTAGATCTTATTTTGCTGAAAATTTTTACTGATTATAGTTTCTGCAAAAATGCAAAAACTGGGTAAAAATTATTCAAAGGCTATAACTCCTTTAAGGGGCCAATTGACAATTTCTGCCAAGTTGACTATTTGCAGATCTGATTTTTCTGGTTATTTTTACAATTTCAAATTTCTCTCTGTCTGTTATAGTTTTATTAGATAACCAAAAACTTAGAAATTTGAAGAAAAATTTTACATTTCATGGGTAATGACTCCAAAATGTGCTGCCCAATTTTTATGAAAATTCCAGATATAGACCTTGATCTCCTGTTGATCATTTTTCTAAGTAGTCACTTTTGCTCTTACTGTTTTAGTTTTTGAGATATAAGAGATTTCAGGAATAACTCAAAAATGGTCTGTCTTATTTTTCTGAAAATTCCAAAGGAGATAAACCTAAACCCTGAGGATTATTTTAACCCATGTCAGTTTGCTCTAACTGCTTTAATTATACAGATATAAGCCAAAAACTGCATTTTACCTCCATGTTATATTTTTAGAAACAGCGTCCATGTTTGATGACAGATCATATCCCCTAATAGAATTTTTGAACTAGATTCCCTTTGAAGCATTAGATAAGTTTGGTAACATTTGACCCAGTAGTTTCACAGAAGATTTTTCAAAAGTTTAGAAGACAACAAATGCCAAGTGATGACAAAAGCTCATGTGGACTTATAGGCCAGGGTAGATTAGTCTTCAAACTTGGAATTGTAAATCAACTTCTTATTGGAATTATTGCTTTCAAATGATTACTTGTTTTTGTGTATTTTCAATCAACTGGCTTTAGGAGTTATTGTCCTCTCATGACATTTTTTACCAATTTTTGTGTTTTTGGCTATTAATTTGAGAAGTATATAAGATATAGAGATACTACGAAAAGCAAAAAGGATCTACAAATAGGTGAACCTAACTTAATTTGTGGATGGACTTCTTACAGGAATAATTGCTAATAAATGATGATTTTTTACCAATTTTAGCATTTTTTGCCATTTATATGCTGAGTCTTGTTGAGTTTTATAATAGATAGCGACAAACTGTACAAAGCAAAAATGACCAGCAAGACAAAATCGTAAATCAAAAGAAGAAATTGTCAATTGACTGCTTATTGGGGAAATTGTCCTAAATGAGTTTACCATTTTCTTTTTAAATATTCCCCAGTGTGCATCCAGATCAAACCTACATTTCAGGCACTTTGAGTACTCTTAGGTTGGTACTTCATGTCTCTTGTATTATCTAAGATATTGTCCAATGTACCAATAGTATTTTAAGTTCATTGCATGGTTTTTCATGAGATTCCTCTTTGTTAGATGATTGTTCAAGTTTGGTTGTTCATTAACCATGAAACATACCTATTATGGTTGTGCCAGACAAGGAGTCTGTAGTCTAGTAGTTGTTGTTTTCTTCTGGCTATAAGTTTCACAATTTACATTATTGACTTGAAATCAGCAGTTTATGTTACTTGTTATGCTCTTTCAATGAAGTCAACTGTGTCACTGTAGTGGACACAAGCTCTATAGAAGCAAAATAACTATGATGTATACATGATGACAGTATATTGCAACCTAGAAAAGGAAAAATTACTATTTGGAAACTAATACCATTATGGGTTTTTTTTTTATTTTGTGTTCAAATATCTTTTGGTGTCTATCTATAAGTGCAACTCCAATTTAAAACAGACCTATTGTTTCAGAAGAGTTGTTAAATTCTATCTGACAACTGGAATGTAAAAATGTGGTTTAAGACCATATGACATATGTTACACAGACATATACTCCTTTGACCAACTCATATACCAAATATCTTGTATAGTTTCTGAAGAACAGACTTCATTCTTAAAACTTCATCTGACCAAGAGTGTGATAATGAGGTCAAGATCAGGAGACAACATACAAACACATTTTTCGTATGTAGGTGAAGGAATGGAGAAGATATTGAGGTTATTCACAAACAATATAAAAATAACTAGATGTGGCATGATTGCCAATAAGACAACTATCTGTTAAAGACCATAGAACAATATTGTGAACAATTACTGGTCACCTTATGCCCTTCAACAATGAAGATAACCCATAACGTAAAGTAAGTTATAAAAGGCACCAGGCAGACAAAATGTGACACAATACAAAAGAGAAAACCAACAGCTTGATTTATACTACCAATAATAAACAATAAATAAGGATGACAAACAACAACCAACGACAACCACTGTATTACAGGCTCCTGGCTTTGTCCAAACACAAAAATAATGAGGCAGGTCAAACATGCTTGTTAGAGGTCAACCCTCCCAATAACCTACTTCAGTGGTATATCAAGACACAGTAAAAAACAGTTGGAAATGGGCTTGACTCATCAGTACAAAAGACAAAAAACACAAAGTACCAATATATAAGAACTGACAGTTACTGAATAAAATTGAGAATGGAAATGGGGAATGTGTCAAAGAGACAACAACCCGACCAAAGAGCAGAAAACAGCCAGAGGCCACAATGGATCTTCAACACAGCAAGAAAATCCGCACCCGGAGGCTGGTTTCAGCTGGCCCCTAAACAAAAATGTGTACTAGTTAAAAACCCAATTTCAACTAATAAATAAACTATGTTTTCCCGACACCTCCAACAGATTTAGTATTAAGACGTCATAAGAAGTCTGAGAAAAGCAAGACCTTTATGCAATGCCAAAATATGGTATCGACAGGATGTAGGACCATAAGTGTTCAAAATACATATAAAAGTTTACCCTGCTTTCACCAGAAAAGTAATATTAGCTTGGGTCAAGCTGAAATTTTCATCAAAGATTAGACAAACAAGGTGCATCCATGAGGAACTTGATAACATAAATAGTTATATTTAACCAATGTTTAATGTGTTTTAATGGTAATGCAAATACATACAAAATCTTCTCTCATAGAGTACAATTAATAAATCAATTCATTTAACATTTAAAAAAAAAAAAAATATATAATTCTAATAAATACATATATATCATTATAATATTTACAAGTCTAAATTGAAAACAACGTTCAAACCTATGATTGTGTTGGATAAAAACCACAATTTTCATATGTGTGCATGCAAAACAAATTTCTTGGTAGAGGGGTCTAAATACAGCACAAACAACATTTTCCAAAAGACCAAAAAAGTGAAAAAGTATATTTTCACAAAACGTATTTGACTAGCAGGTCGTACAACGGATGTTCTTAAACTCTGCTGACTGCCATGGCGATTGCCAAATAAACGGATCACCAGATGTAACAAAATGGATCTTAATCATTAATTTAATACCAAACAGAAATACTGAAAAAAGCAAACACAAACAGAATTTTTGTTAAAGTTATCAGTATTTTGTGAACCTGACTTAACATAATTCCACACAGGCTTAGATTTAATTGGCTTATTGCTGTCAACATTTGCTTGACTACATGACAGCCTTACACATAACAATAATACATATATAATGTTTTTATTAGGACATTATAATATATTTTGGGGACTTACAATATGATAAAAAAGAATCTAATCCAATTGAGTGTCCTCACTTTCAGAATTTTATTATTGTGAAGGAAATAAAACCTTTCCCCAGAATCAGTTGTTGTTTACCTTGCCATTTACATTTTGGCAAAGTGATCTGTAGCTATTGTTCTCTGCGGAGTTTACTCAATAAAAATTTAAATTTAACGAAATGACTTGTTTTTCAAAGTTCCCATTCAATGAACATCACAAAGAAAAATGTGACAGTTCACTTTGCAAACATGTAAATGACCAGGTAAACACCAACTGGGAAATTTTTATTTCCTTCACAATAATAAAAGGTTAAAGATATAAATTTGTGAGAAAATCATCAAGCTGGTTAATATCTTGTATTACCTGAAGAAAGAAATGGGTTATCATAATAATGATAATTTAAACAAAAATTAAAACTTATACACAACATATATAATTGTGGAAATACATATGTACAAGTTTGTTACAAAAGAAATATATTCCTTATCTTTCAAATCCAAATTAATCATGCTTTTCAAGAAATGAGTTCCTCTATTTTCAAGTTTAACAAATCTAACATGTCATCTTACCTTATTTATTTCATAGAAAATGTAATGCAAACAAACTGTGATTAACCTATGTGAGGTAAACATTAATCAGACTGCAACTGTAAACCATTATTTATAAGCTATAACCATGAAAAAAGACAAGCAGACATTATGATATGATTTCAATCATAGACAAGTGCCTAAAACATATGTCAATTTGGCCCTTAATTACCAAGAATTAGGACACATTTAAAATGTATAAAAGGCTACTTTAACTCTGACATGAAAACATAGTTCAAAACTATGCCTTTATTATCTTGATCAATTAAATAAGAAAAGTGCAAAGAAAAACATACAATAAAAACACTAAATTGGTTAATTCCAATATATCATATAACACAAACTAATTTACAAGTCTGTCTAATAGTCTAAACTCATCAGTAAAGCTGTTCCTCTCTTTACCCAATGATCAGGTGATTTTTCTCCTGCTTTCATATCTACCCCTACAATGAAGGATGACCTCTCTCCACTCCCTGCTCTGTTAGGGTAGTAATAACATGGACATGTGTATATTCCTGTAATGGATAAAGATCAAGATTTACTTTGCCTTTACATAATTATCAAATACTGTGGATTCATTTATTTTCGTGGATACCAATTATCGTGGATTAAGGAAACATAGTATTTTCGTGGATAATTGATTTCGTGGTTTTGCCAAAGTCTGCATATAAGCCTTTACATTTACATTCGTGGTTGACCTATACCCACGAAATCAACGAAAATTGGTACCCCACGAATTATAATGAATCCACAGTATAGGTTTACATATATATATATATATATTGTTCTGCAGTAATGGCCATCTTAGATTTAAGATTGCATCAAATAAAACATTGAAAAAGTATTCCATAATATTTAGATTATAATTTATGAAGCTGTTTCCAATATAAAATTTGTATTTCTCATATAATCAAAAGTTGAAATATCAACAGTAAAGCTATATTGAGTTTAATATTGGTACAAAGTTAAAGAACCATTACAAAATAATTTCCACAAAATATAACTAAAATATGAGAAGAATTTCCATATATATTTACCATGTAGCTCAATACTTACGACGAATTAAAATGACAGATACTATGTAACAAAATCTAAAAATGTCTAAATAATCTCCAGTTGTCATTATTAAGTAATAACAATTTGAAGAATTAAACTCCGTTTGGTGAACCAACGCCTGTGTGAATCATTTCGATAGAGTCCCTGAAGTGGATACCTTGGTATGCAGGGTTGTCAAATTATGCAAATGAATGCAACATTTAAATAATACTAAAAATTGACAACAACACTTCAAATGGTCTACAATTTTATTTGCTATGGTCTACATGTTTCGCCTGCAAGGCAGGCATCATCAGGACAATTTTCATACAGAAATTAATTACTGAGGTACTCAAAGTGGTACATTGAATTTGACGTTGTCAAGGTGAGAGAAACAATGAAAAGTGAAAGTAGCAATAAAGAGTTATAAATAGATAAGATAAATATAGAAAAATAAAGTTTGTTTACAATGTAGATTGAGTTCGTTTTACTTTTATATGATACATGACATTGTTCTAAAGGCTTGGTATCTAAATGGACGATCTTCCCATGGTTCCTACCACTTCGCAAGGCTTCCCTTCGAACCTGGCCATTGTTGGATGTTACTACTTCCTGGCGCGTCGGCAACAATGGGAAGATTTTGGTCGCCGCTAATGGAAAATAAAATTGTCAAAAATTGTTCCCTTGTAAATTATTTGGTAAATATATAAATTTTTTTTCGGAAAACTTGGTAATATTGGTTCAGTTGTTGTTTTGTCGCACTTATGGAATAGTACTTGGTCCATGTAACGTTATACGCTGGTGGCCTGTAGATCGGCGCTTGTAGCAAGGCGGTTCCTTTCGGATGCAGGGGTTCACGAATAAATTAATCTTAAATTAAACTCCGTTTGGTGAACCAACGCCTGTGTGAATCATTTCGATAGAGTCCCTGAAGTGGACACCTTGGTATGCAGGGTTGTCAAATTATGCAAATGAATGCAACATTTAAATAATACTCAAAATTGACAACAACACTTCAGATGGTCTGCAATTTTATTTGCTATGGTCTACATGTTTCTCCTGCAAGGCAGGCATCATCAGGACAATTTTCATACAGAAATTAATTACTGAGGTACTCAAAGTGGTACATTGAATTTGACGTTGTCAAGGTGAGAGAAACAATGAAAAGTGAAAGTAGCAATAAAGAGTTATAAATAGATAAGATAAATATAGAAAAATAAAGTTTGTTTACAATGTAGATTGAGTTCGTTTTACTTTTATATGATACATGACATTGTTCTAAAGGCTTGGTATCTAAATGGACGATCTTCCCATGGTTCCTACCACTTTGAGTACCTCAGTAATTAATTTCTGTATGAAAATTGTCCTGATGACGCCTGCCTTGCAGGCGAAACATGTAGACCATAGCAAATAAAATTGCAGACCATTTGAAGTGTTGTTGTCAATTTTGAGTATAATTTGAAGAATTATAACAATAAGTTGTGTGAATACCTTTTGCTGATTTTTTCTTGTTTTCCACAGGTTTGAAATGAATGGTTGGTACAGGACATACTAGCTCCATAGGCTTGGCTTCTACTAAACAAGAATTCTTCATATCCCAACCTGCTCCTTGTAGAAATAAACCTTTCACATAGACACCATCCTACAGTACACATAAAACAGACTTTTAGGTAATATAATTAAATGAGCTCAAATTATGTGTGTGTCTTAAGTTAGAAACCTCAGTGGTTCTTTAGTCATATCTGTGTGCTTTTTTATCCCATAAGTGGAGTCCATATAGCTTTAAAATAAAAAATCATAAAATAAAACATATATAACCATGCTTTTTTCAAGATAAAAAGGAATTACAACTATAAAATTTTCTAAAACTGGTATTTTCGGAAATAAAATAGCCAATTTTGTTAAAACAAAAGCTCTCATTACTAGTAATATGTATTAGGGAAAAATTAAATTATAAGTCAACAGTACTAAATCTTTTCAAAACTTGATTGAATTCTTGTATTGCATGACAAAACAAACAAAATTTGGCGACCTAAATTGAACTCATTTACATGGCTCTTGTATTGTCCTTTTTGTACTTTTTCTACATGGGTTAGTTTTCATTTTGCTTTTTCACTGTGTATCATCGCCACCGGAAATTGGGTACTAACGAAGCGGAGAGAAATGGAAAAAAAAAGTAAACAAGGTAAGAATTCATTCAATTTAAAGCATTTCTACTGATTTGACGAGGGTACCGCTTAAGAAATGATTTTCTGATATATAATTCTTTAAATTATTAGGCCGATAAGTACAAAATTAAGACAATATTTTGTGTTATACTCCAAAGCTTGCCACTTAGTACCTGAAAATTTCGAGGTCGATTGTTCTCTGTCGCCCCATTGGCAAGATATTCAACTGTTTTTCATTATTTTTCCAGACACGTTTTTAGATTATGATAGTGTGACATCATATTGACTGAAATTTGTTGTCAAAAAGATGTTTTTAAAGAATATGGATCAAAACATTGTGTTTATTGTACGGCGAATTGCAGGACGTTGTATGGCGAATTGCAAAATAACAACTTTTGACTGTACGGCGTCTTGCAATATATTGTAATTTAAAGATGAAATTAATTAAGAATTAATTCTTTCATGCCATGCTTTATGCTCATTTTAACATGGGTAGGCATTATATTTGTCAATATCTTTATACCGAGCGTTAGCAAGGTGTAAAATATTGACAAATATAATGCCTACCCATGTTAAAATTAGCATAAAGCATGGCATGATAGAATTATTTCGATTCTGATAGGAAATATTTAGAGCTTTTGTACTTCAAAGCGGACCTATAGTACACATCAAAAGGCAGCTATTTGGATTTGATGAACCAAAAACGTTATAGAAAATCGACAGTTGAACAATAAAAAAATTAACATATATACGTAAACTTACTTTTGGAATGATTTTATTTAATTTCCTAGCGAGCAACACCAACAAAACTGTCCATTTCGACCTCTGGCGTTGTTCAAAATACAACTGACGTTGCAATATCAATTGTGACGTCAATCACGTGCAGCCCATGCTTTATTGTAATAGACAACTTTCGAGTTCGATGCATTTCCGTCAAAAATTTCGGTTTTAGTGAACATCATTCGTGCGTTTAGGGGCGTCGTCACTTCCGTTCCAATGTTGAGCAAGTGGTTGGAGAACTATGATGCTATATTGCACAAATTATTCGGCAAATTGAATTCTCATAATTGACAATCAGCACTGCTGTCATTAGGGAATTGTTATTAAGTATCTACGGAACAAACATTATTTCTAGTTTATCCTGCACAATGACGATCACTAAGACGCTTGATGAACGTAAATAGTGCAGGGATACAGGCGATCCCCTCTATCTGGTAAATGACGTCATAAAGGCCCGCATAATTCACGAGTTTTTTCCGGTGAAGGACAAACTCGAAAGTGGTCTATTAGAACATGGCTTTGTTTCCAAAGCGAAAGAAGGACGTCATATTAGAATCACTGTTTAGATAATATCAAGTGACGATATTTTGGCTGTATCAAAGCTTTACCGGCTTACAAATATACGAAATAAACTACAGTGACTTATTAAATACTATAAAATATATGCCGTTAATTTCGTTCAGAAGTCGTCGTTGCGTAGGCCTACCTCTATTTGACTTTGTGTTTTAAAAGACAAAAAGGTTTTTTTCAACCATATTATCCTAAATACATTCATATATCGTTATAATACTAATGACTGTTGTCTTATTTGTTGTCAGGGTGAAATTTTGTAAGTTCAATAAAAAAAAACAAAAAAAAACGACCATTCATCATTGTTGGTGCTGTTCTTTTTTTTTTTTTTAATATAAACAGTGGAGATGTTGTATGATTGCAAATAAGATAACTATCCACCAGGGTCAAATAAAGTGTATGTAAGCAATTATATGCTATCGTCTGGCCTTCAACAACGAAAAATCGTACCTTATAGTCGGCTATAATAAGCCCCGACATGAAAATTGTGGAAGGATTCAACAAGAAAACTAACGGCTTAACTCATAAAAAAACAATTTACGAAAAACAACAAATATGATAGAGATGAACCAACGACAACCACTGAACTACAATCGTGACTTCGGACAGACACATAAAGAATGTGCTGGGTTAAATAGATATAGGAAGATGTGGTATGAGTGCCAATGAGACAACTCTCCATCCAAGTCACAATTTATAAAAGTAAACCATTATAGGTCAAGGTACGGTCTTCAACATTGTTTATTGTTTATGTTTTTTAATTTCTGAAATGAATAATTTGTTAAAAGAAAAGTGAAGAAAATACTTTGTTTTCATTGAAAATTAGGAGAAATAAATCATGAATTGTGTTTTGAATTAATTTTCTTGTTTCTTATTGAAAATAAGATTGTATTTTTTTAGTTTAAGTAAATTCAATCAATCTTTTTATTTACAGGGAAAAAATAATAAAAGACTGTTGCTAAGGCTGTTTGACCTAAACTTAAATGAGTAGATGGAGGGGTAGTGAAAAGGAGTGTATTCGTCCGAATTTTCATTGTTACAGTAGTACATTTTCATGATTACTATGTATAATATTTCTCAGTAAATTTCAATGTGATATTGTGCCAATTAAAATTATATAATTAATACAAGTAAGACTTGCATTTGCCTTAAAAGATATAGCAGTACGTGATTATTTGTTTTCAAACACACCTTCTCAGTTTTGAAACTTATAAAGGTGTGGATCTCGGCCTATCTGTTTTGTTGAATATAAATGTGAATTCACGGAGTTTCAAAATCAACAGTTAGCCATATTTTTGTGTGTGTGTAAATAATCTTATCTTTAGATAGATGCTAAAATTAAAATCATTTTTCTTAATAAGAAGAAAAAAGTGCAACTTAAGCATGCCTGAATGTAAAAAGGTGTACCCGACTTATTCTTTCACGATAAGAATTTACCGATTTCGGTATTTTAACAAAACTGTTTACGAGGGCAAATAAATAAATGAACGCTATCAAATCAACATTTATAAATTTACGTGGATTTTTCCAAAAGAATTTATGAGTATGCACCATCAGGATTCAAAAATATTTCAACCTGTCCTTATTAGATGTTATTTCATTATAATTCTTTAAACTTACAAGTCGAAGATACTAGCTTTTGTGAATTGTATTAATAAGTATATAATATTAAGATGACAACAAAAAAAAAATCATACAAGGTCATCTTTATTCTCAAGTAGAAATTTTATATAAATAGTTTATGCCGTAGCCACAGCCGGATTTGTATCCCTTGTATCGGATTCTTCTTTCATTCTTTCCAAAAATGATTAATCTAAGGTTAATATTTTTTTAAATTCAAACAGTGTTAGCCACCGAGCTTGTTCATTTCTTACTATATAGAGATGAAGTTTTTTTTTAGAAAATTAATGTTCTTTATTCTAATATATTGGCTGTATCTGCCTTTTACAAATAAGACAATAACAGTTATTGAAAAAGGAGACGTGGAATGGTTTTCACTGAGAGGACTTTCAAACAAAGTCCAAATGAAATAGATTTGACCAACTATTGGTCACTATACACTTCACAATGAACAAAACCCATACCGTATCAAAATTGCCTGATTTATGACAAAATCATAAACAAATATGTCAGGCAGCAACTTACGACAGCCGCTATATAACATGTTCCTGACCAGGGACAGACATATATAATGAGGCGGGGTTAAACATGTTTGTGAGCACTCAAACCTCCCTTAACATAGTGCTGTGGTGTAGCAATACAACATTTTTTTTGCAGAGAATGATTATTCATTTTTATGTCATTTTATCTGAAAGTTGAAAGAGAATTCATTCACTGAATGGTTCTAAATATTCAATGCGGAAAAATTCTCCTGCCCTTACCTCCTTCCTTCCCTCCACCCACAACCCATCCCCGAAATGTTCATCACTTATATGCAAATGCTGACTAATGTTGTATGGTTAAAACATTTGGTTGAGGCAATCTAAAGTTTAGAGAACAGAAACGACAGCTTTAGCTTTGTTTTCATTTATAAAAGGGCATAACTCAAGAACGGTAACAGTGACGCTACCCAATTTATAACTTGATCTGTGTTTTGTGGTGATAAGCATTTCGTGTAAGTTTTAAAACATTTGGTTAAGGCATACTAAAGTAAGAGAACGGAAACCAATTTTTGGGACTTTCTGGACGGACGGGAGAGACGGGTCGGACGGACATGAGTAACATTTAACGCCACGTCAGGGGCATAACAACAGGTCAGTAAAACAGTGACATGCCTTTCCGAAAGTTACAACATTTGCCAGCTTTCAGATATGCCTTATTCAACTGTGTTCAAGCCTTATATTGTGTATACATCTTAAATGGTGTCAAGCGAATTGTATTTTTATCAAATGCATAAATAGATATTTGAACCTAATACTTTATTTTCTTTAAAAGACGGCAAATAAATATTTTGAAATTAGAAAGTTGCCATACAGTTGAAAACAAGTTGCCATACAGTAAATTTGTCAACATGAGCAAGTTGCCGTACCTAGACTTTATTTTGTATGGTCTTTATTCTTTAAAACCATCATTTTACAACAAATTTCAGTAAATATGATGTCACACTATAATAATCTAAAAAGTGTCTGGAAAAATAATGAAAACAGTTGAATATCTTGCCAATGGGGCAACAGAGGACGATCAACCTCGAAATTTTCAGGTACTAAGTGGCAAGTTCTTGAGTATAACACAAAATCTTGTCTTGATTTTGTACTTATCGGCCTAATAATTTAAAGAATTATATATCAGAAAATCATTCCTTAAGCGGTACCCTCGTCAAATCAGTAGAAATGCTTTAAATTGAATGAATTCTTACCTTGTTTACATTTTTTTTCCATTTCTCTCCGCTTCGTTAGTACCCAATTTCCGGTGGCGATGATACAGTGTTTTTGTAATAAATATATAAAAAAAATATGTTGCTGTGCTTATTTTAGAGAAACATCACACTTTTTCTTGAAATCTTGTTTCCCCAATTGTCACCCCATATTTGCAAGGTAATCACTTGACAATGTCTTCAACAGTTCAATGACATCTCCAGTCAAATTTCAAATATAGTTCAAAAATAAGAAATAATTCTGACAAAAACCCAAACTTGTCCAGTTTCCTTTGAAAACCACAAAACAAATTTTTGTAACTCTTATGATTGTACTTTTGCCATTAGCTTTATTTTTCATATTCTCGTTATGTGATTTGATTCTGTTATTTCAATGTCATGATTTTGATAAAAAGGAATTTGAACATTTATTATTGTGTAAAAAGTTATCTTCCTTGTAACTGTATCGAAACCCATTATGCCATCTTGCATTGTAAAATAGAAGAAAACAATATGTCTAGATCTTTAATAAAATATGCAAATTCTGAGGCAGGACTGCAATTCATTTGTAAGAATTTTTAGTTGAATGAAGAAAATTTAGATAAATCATCACTGTTTATACAAATACAGAATATTTTTTCTTTGATTCAATATTTTTTTAACATAGCCATAGCATTTTAAAATAAAATTTGATAAGCTAGCTCTTTCAATGTGCTTGAATGATTCATTTTATTTTTTCAACTGTATTTACAAATTCAGGATAGTTTTTGTTTGATCCTAACACATATAAGGGGAAATAACTAAGATAATTAAATTTTATAAAGAAATGTACATTAAATTTATCTATTTGGTTTTGAAACTAGAGAACGAGTACAGTGACCACAATTTGTCTGAAAGCACATTATAAAAGCTATCTTCTTATATCTTATTTTAAAATTCTATATATCTCCCCTCTTATAGCTATGTTTAAAATAATTTGAATCAAACAAACAAAAATTGCATTTGTTGAAACAGCAACAATAAGATAAGTATCATAATTTTCTTCATCCAAATGAAAAGTTAAATTGCATTCTTGGCTCAGAATTTATATTTCATTAAAGATGTAGAGTAGTTGTTTTCTGCTATTTTTCAACCCAAGGTAACAGAAGGCCTTGTATTTACCTTAAATTATATGAAGTTGTTTGATACAAAGAATCTGTGTAGAAATGTTCTCTGTGCACACTTGTCTATACCAACTTTTCATCTCTATCATAACATTAACTCTCACAAATTATGAATCTGCCTTCAATATTCTTACACAATACCTTACCTTTGGTGGTCCTATAATGTTTTCATCACTGACAGTCATAATGCTGAACTCCCATGACAAAGTATCAATAGACACCTATAATATAGATAATACACTAAAATAAAAACATTGACAGCTATAATTCTAAATCTGACAACAAACAAAGGTGTTTAAAAATAAATAATCCAAATGCAAAAATTATAAAACATCTTTTAAAAAGACAAGAAACCAGTATTGAAAATCTCCTTTCTAACAAATTTTCTAATCCATCTTCTTCAAAGTTCTTATACCAGAAAGGAAAGTAATCAAAGCACAAGAGCGCTGTAAAGGTAATTGCCATTAAGTCAATGTTTTTTGTGACTTCTAGTTTTCAGTCTTATGTAAAAAAAAAATTACACCTGACAAGAGACTACGGGTATATTGATAAAATTATCAATGGCTATCGACAATTGATTTCGAAAATAAAAACTTTTAATTCAATGAATAACAAAAATGTCCTTGCACTGGATAATTGAGGATTTCTATTGTGTGTCATAATGTGTCATTGTGGTATGATAGTCAAAATATGGTAAAGTCCCATAACTTCCATAAAAATAGTCAAATCAAAATGATAGTACAATATGGTCAACTTCACATGATGGCAAACAATCCTACAAATTATTATAGCTTTCTGTCAAATGATCTCAGAGGAGTTTCTTTCACAAAGTGACACTGTTACAATACTCCAAAAGTAGTCAAAATCTCACGACTCCCGTAAAATGGTTTGATCAAAATGACAGTAAAACATGGTCAACTACACATGATGGCAACCAATCCTACAAAATATTAGACAGTTTTGTAAAACGGTCTCAGAGGAGTTGCATTCATAAGGTGTTATTGTTAAAAACTAAAAAAAAGTGCTATAACTGCTGTGAAAACGGCCAGATCAAAATTACAATATTATATGGTCAACTTCACCTGATGGCAAACAATCCTACTAAGTATGAGAGCTCTCTGTCTAATGGTCTCATATAGTTGTGTTCACAAGGTGTCATTTGCATAATGACATCTTGATCAAGGTCTACTTGTCTGTAGTACAGCAGTCAGGAAACTAGTAGGCAAAGTAAAGCCTGGTATCCAGTATATCAGTGATTGTTGTAGCATATAATACTTACATTGTTTTATAAAAAAGAAGATGTGGTATGATTGCCAATGAGACAACTGTCCACAAGAGACCAAAATGACATAGAAATTAACAACTATAGGTCACCGTACGGCCTTCAACAATGAGCAAAGCCCATACCGCATAGTCAGCTATAAAAGGCCCCGAAATGACAATGTAAAACAATTCAAACGAGAAAACTAACGGCCTTATTGTCTGGCTGATGTTTGTAGTACAGCAGTCAGGAAACCAGTAGGCAAAGTAAAGTCTGGTATCCAGTATATCAGTGATTGTTGTAGCATATAATACTTACATTGTTTTGTCTGGCTGATGTTTGTAGTACAGCAGTCAGGAAACCTGTAGGCAAAGTAAAGCCTGGTATCCAGTATATCAGTGATTGTTGTAGCATATAATACTTACATTGTTTTGTCTGGCTGATGTTTGTAGTACAGCAGTCAGGAAACCAGTAGGCAAAGTAAAGCCTGGTATCCAGTATATAAATGGGGATTTGCTCTCTTGGACCATTTTGAAAGCTGTTCTACCCTGGCAACAAGGTCTCTGGTCCATGAAGCTAATGGCTTAAGTGATGGGTAAGCCTACAAAAATAATTTCTAAATTAAATAAGTGCTAGACATTTTACTTACTTGACTTAAATATAAAAACAAGACCAATACTAGGTGGACCTGCGTCGCTGCATGCAATTGGTTGAGGTAATTTGTATACTGGAGCATTACTGATCATTCCCTTTCACTGATGCCAAGAAAACTTAGATGCAAATTTTCCTAGTACAATGAGTGTTGTAAAATTTCAAACTATTGGCAAAAAAGTAGAATGGCAGAAGTAAAAAATTGCTTACTGGCTACAACTCAACATTATCAAGGTGCAGACCAATTATTAAATAATTCCCTTCAATAGGAGACGAGAAAACTTTGACAAAAACTTTCCTTGTACAATTAGTGTTCTTAAATTTAAAACTATCAGGAAACAGGAAGTGGCAACATGGCAGATTTAAAAATCGTTGACTTGCTTCAAATCAACATTATCAAGCTGCAGACCAAATATTAAATCATTTCCTTTCATACAAACCAAGAAAACTTTGATGAAAGCTTTCTTTCCGACAGATGGATGGACAGAGTCAGGCAGTTACTAGACCTGCTTCCGGCCTTCTATGCAGGTAATAAGATGTGGTATAATTGCCAATGAGGCAACTCTTCATCAGACCAAATGAAATAGGAGTTAGCAACTATAGGTCACTGTATGGCCTTCAACTATGAGCAAAACCCATACTGCATTAATCACAAAATAATCATCTAAATCTTTGTATATAGTCAGTATCACAATAGTTATCAAATAATTTAGTGAAATGATTTAGTTAATGTTAATATTCTAATATGCAGCTCTCTTTTGCTTTGTAAACAAAGCCATATTCTAATTCCAGTAGTACATGGGGTGTGTGTGACTTCACAATGAAAATTGCAATATCAGTTGTATTTTTAACAATGCCAGCTATTGAAATGGACATTTTTGCTGTAGTTGCTTGCTAGGAAATTAAAATAAAATCATTCAAAAAATAAATTGTCATGTATCTACATTTTCAATTGTGATACCGTTTGCTTTCAGGGAGGTTCTTGCTTCATCAAATCAAAATGGCTACCTTTCAAATGTATCCTATAGGTCCGCTTCAAAGTACAAAATTCTGAATTACAGCATGGCATGAAAAAATTATTTCTTAATGGGTAAAAACATATAAAAGTTAGTGAGTTTGTTCAACTATTTATATTGTTTCCAGTTTGGTGTATCGATTTGTAAACTGGCAGATTAACTCTCAACCCTTACATTTATTTTTTCCTTTTAACATGATTTCATTCATGTGTATAGTGTATGGATATATCACAGTGAAATTAACATAGGTTACAAAAGTAGTTTTGACAACATGGTTTATCCAAGTGTAAACCAATGGAAAAATGCTAATGGACCAATTGTAAAGTCTATGTTCATGGCATAAAGTATGACTTGTTTCTAATCTAACTTTCACAAAAACTAAGCATGATATCACCAGGTACATAATATCTTATTTAGAACAAACAATAGCATGCATACACAGGATGAAACTTGACCTTATCATTCCATTGATAATACCTTACAGAGTTTGTGAGAATGTGTAACCTAAATATTCAATAATCTGTCACTAGGAATTAATTGTCTATTTTTTAAACACTACACAACCGCATTTAAGCATTTGAAGATATATCATATGAGAATTATTGCTAAATGTTCATTTTTTTATTGACTCTTCAATGTAAAACAAAACCTAACAAACCTTAAGCCAAGTGGGTGGAACTCTACCATCAAATATACACTGGAATGTATTCTCTAATTCCATTGTCATCACAACTAAGCCTTGAATTCCTTTCTCTAAATTTGTCAATGCTGTTCTTATTATTCCCATTAAAGTATTGTATCTCTCAATCTGGAAAAAAATAAGTTGGGTGTGATTACTAAATTACTGTCAAGAATTAATTTTTTTTACATCTGCCTTTATAAAGGAAGCATTATAAGAATTGAAAAGGCTACAATTTTCACTATACTAAGATTTGTTTACATTCTTACTCTTGACATAATAATCATTCTTTATACAGCATTCCTAACAGTAAAATACTATATCATAACGTTATATTTTTAATTTTGGATTCCAAGATCTCATGCTCACAATTTTATGATAATCAACATGTGGTTCCCTTGTTCTCAATTTTTCATTGGTAAAATAAATTTCTTAACTTTGCTATTGTGATGACATGAAAGAATTTAATACAATATTTCTTCTTTTTCCTTCGAGAAAGTTAAATTTTTGAAATTTAAAGTGGCAGGCTATATTTGTTCCCTATAACAAGACAATATTACTCAAATTACAGGGATCATGCTTCATGTTAATGTTTTAATCTGTACAGTTTAACAGTGAGGGTGAAGAACTTCCAATAAATACCAGGACAAAGCACAGCAATAAAAGTACTGTTTCTTTGATGTACGGTGATATCTATAATATGATCACTCTTACTTCTTGTAATAATACAACGTTGATTGGTCGGTGATCCATCTCTAAAATCTTTACTGTTCCTTCATAGTCTATATCATCTGGGATCTGTTTACAGATATTGGCAGCTAGGTTTAATACCTGGAAATTAAAGAATATAGACTATATTTATGTCCCAAGTCAGGAGCCTGTCGTTCAGTGGATGTTGTTGGTTTATTGTCTGTCATATTTGTTTTTTGTAAATAGTTTTGTTATAAATTAGGCCATTAGTTTTTACATTTTTTCATATCAGGGCATTTTACAGCCGACTACACGGTATGGGTTTTTCTCATTGTTGAAGGCTGTATGGTGGCCTATAATTGCTTACTACCACTTAATTTTAACTCTGGTGGAAAGTTGTTTCATTGGTAATCATACCACATCTCCTCATTTTTGTATATAATCTGCCATCTGTTTATATATATTGGCAGCTAATTTTTTCACCTGAAAAATATAGAAAATAGTGTGGATTCATTTTTATTTGTGGGATATCAATTTTGCTGATTTATTATCATTTATGAAATACCAATTTTCTTTGATTTCAGGTGTTATAGAGGAACCAAAGTTTGGCAAAACCACATAATGAAATATCCATGAAAATACAATCATGTCTCAATCCACAAAAATTGGTACCCACAAATAGAAAGCCATGGACCTTTTGTTCTTTTAATGAAATTATGATCCTTCATTTTGAACTTTTCAACACAAAAGTATACCTCAATACCGTACATTGACCTACAATTGCTTAATTCTTCATTAAGGGCATAAGATACAGTAGAGATCCCTCGTTGATTATTTCTTGAAATTTTAGTAAAGGTCAATTTCGATGTGTACTTTTGAAATATGCAAAGAAAAATATACCTTCATGACTTACTTTTTGAGATAATTTGGTTCGAAATTTGCATATTTGAAAGGAAAACCCTGAAATTTCATAAATAAGGACTTTTAAGGAAAGTAACAATACTTTTGAACGAACAGTCATAACTTAACCAGGTTTTTTGTAAAATGTTCCCTTGATCCATAGCATCACCATGCTGTAACACGTTTAAGGTTAAACCAAATTGTTATTTTCTGAAATTATATTACTATAAGTGAAATAAAGAAATTGACAATATTTTTGTGTCTTTTCAGAAGTGCAGAAAAAATTTGATCGTTGATTTTGTTCTTAAAATTTTTGTGGAGCGTTCTTTAAACATTACTTGATTGATTGCAAAAGAAAAAACTGGGGGTCCATGTGCTTGTTTTTGCAATAAAAGCAATAAACCTTGATTTTTAATGGCAAACGGACATTTGCCAATAAGGCGCTAAACTACGTTGAAATAAGTTTTAATCGCAACAATGTCGTGAAATCATTCCCGCCATTCACGATTATGCTGTCAAGTTCAGTGGTATATTCAAGGTTTTTTTTTCAAAAGCAATATTAATCATAAAAATTTTTAAAGCTGGTTACTCGTAAAATAGCATAAAATATTTGCCAAACCTTTATGAATTGTTACAAAACCTGGTTACAAAAAGTATTCTAGTAAATTACTTTTAGAAAAGAAATGTTCGGAAAATAAAAGATAAATCTGATAAAAAATTAATTTGCATATCTGTCCGACATTAGTCCTTCAATTCATGTAGACAACACAGCTTGAGCATAATTTTAATTATTCAAAGGCCCCGACATGACAAAATATGAAACAAGGTTAGTGGGATAATATAAAAATAAGGACAGTTGATATGATTGTCAATGAGACAACAATCAACCATAGTTCAAATTATGAAGATAAACACAATTAAAGTTCACCGTACGGCCTTCAACAAAAAAAAAGCCACACCGTATAATCATCTTTAAAAAGCCCCGACATGAACATGTGAAACAATTCAAACAAGAAAACTAACGGTCTACTCTATAGGCATTAAATGAACACAAAACCATACCCACATTAACTCGGGTCAGCTTAGAAACTACTCTGAACATGTTTAAAAAGTGAATATTTAGAGCTGTTTCGAGCAACTTCATGTCGTAATTGTCTCAATATAGTCCATTACGGTGTAGTTTAACATTTCATAGGAAGTACAGCAGTCGGTATTAGAGCATGAAATTGCATGATTCTGTATCAATAGATAAGTTACCTAAGCTTGTCTTCAGGGTATTTTTTTTTATTACGGTACATATAATTATTGACTTACTTGTCTGTATTATACCTCCAATCTAGAAGTGGGTGCAACCACATTGTTTGTCCGTCCGTCTGGTGGTCCAACAAATATTTTGTTTCTTATCTGAGAAACCACCTTACAGAAAGACTTAATATTTGGTCAGCAGCTTAACAGCAATGAGTTGCAACGTGTGAACACTTTTCTGGTCTGTCAGATACCTAATTCTTGTGTGCCGATACATCGTTTTTTTTCTCTCAATATGTACATAGGGGATATGCTAAGCACATCAACGGGTGCATTTTTGTTTTGGTCTATAATACGGGGCTTATAACTGTCTTTTTAACTGACAGTTCTTCTTCATACATATATATATTCCACTGGGTTAAATTCTAAAAATGTCGTTAAACTTTTTAACGTACTTATTCAAAGTCAGGAACATTATGAGGCGTTGTCTTTATTTATCATGTTATTTTGTCATATTGTTGATAGTCTCTGTTTAATTTATCCGTACAATCCTCCATACGATTTAGAGTTTGCCAAATGGTGTAGATACTATATTTTGATCAAGACAGTACGTTGATATCTAAATTACTTATTGGGCTTTTTGTGTAGTTGGGTATCTGTCTCATCAACGTATTATTATTTACATATCTTTTATTCATTTCCTATATGAAATAAAACACATACAAAATTATGAATGTGGATTGGTTTTTTTCACATTTCAAGTTAATACTGTTGACTTCATTATTGATGAATAAATATAACAATTCTCGTGATATGGCCGATTTTCCTAGCAGGTACTTTTTTTCAAATTTGCGAAACCAGATTTATGACATCAGTGGATTTTCCGCAAATGTGACTACATCTAAAGCAACAACGCGAAATGTAATCGTTCTTATTAGAAACATCGCGAAATGTCAACGTTCTGATTAACAACGTCGCAAAAACAACACGAAAAGTTTTGAAAACGTTATTATCTGCCCCTGCTACTGTATCGTATGCCCTTAATTGGACTCTAGTGGAGAGTTGTCTCATTGACAGTCATGCCACATATTTTTATTGTCAAATAGTCAACACTTTATATACTAGGTGTAATCAAGGGAATTCCTATTTAGTTCTCTCTACACACTTGGATGTTAACCCAGTTAATCTACCACCTATAGCATATTGAGTGCCCAAAGTAATCTCATCTTGTACTATTATACCCATCCAATACCTAAACCCATCTCAAACCTTGTCCTTCCTGCTATCTCTGTCCCTTATGAGGACAAATTGGGATCTAGCCTATTCAGTCTGGAAAACGTGATTTATTCATTGGTTTTAATTGGCTTTGAGCTGGCTTTCCATAACTGCAAGTACTCTTAGATTTGTACTTTGTGTCTTTAGTCTTTTTGTTAGTCTTTTTTGTGCTATGTGTCAATCTAATGAATCAAGACTTTTTTCAACTGATTTTTATAGTTTCTTATGTTGCGCTGCTACACCACTGTCCCAGGTTAGGGGAGGGTTGGGCACTTGCTGACATGTGTAACCCCACCACATTCTGTATGTGCCTGTCCCAAGTCAGGAGCCAGTAATTCAGTGGTTGTCATTGCATGCTGTCTATCATATGTATTTTTTGTTGACTGTTTTGTACATAAATCAGGCCATTGAATTGCTTTACATTTAGTCATTTCGTGACCTTTTAAAGCTTACAGTATGGATTTTCTCATTGTTGAAGGCCATACAGTGTCCTAAAGTTGCTTATATCTACATCTTTTGGTCTTTAATGGAAAAATGTCTTATTGGCAATCATCCCACAACTTCTTATTTTCATAAGTAATGTCCTGATGTATTAATGTTTCCACCCTAACACCTATACAAACCCCATACCTTATCCCCTGTTTTCTACACTTCCTATGAGGGACAGTGGGATGTATAATTAGTAATGTCACCTAAACAAACCCTGTACCTTATCCCCCCTGTTTTATCCTATGAGGGACACAGTGGCTGAATACTCAGTAATTTTCCCATCATATACCTTGTCCTCTCTGCTTTCTCCACTCCCTACTAGGGACACCGTGGGCTGTAGACTCAGCAATGTATCAAACATCATCTTAGTTTCCTGTATCTGTGACTGTATGTCAGCATTAGAATGTTGTCCAAAGGCCTCAGGATGATCCACACTTGGTAACATACTGACATACTCTCTGTACACAGCTAAAGGACCATCTTTAGGTATGTAATAAGTTGGCAAAGATGACAGTCTAAATAAGATACAATTTATTCTTTTTTTTTCCATCTAATATTAATGATGTGAAGGACAACAACTTAATAGATTTCATCTGAATTATTAAATAATAATGTTAATAAACATGCAATTAACGTCAAAGATAGAAAAGCATTACAACTAAATAATGATTATATACTCAAATTAGGATGAACTAGTTACTAAAACTTAAAAGAATCTTGAAGTAACCATACAAAATAAGGTCAAGGTCAGGTGTCAAACCTAACAAAAGAGGCTGTATAAGAACCATTATCTGACCTCAGAAATCTCAAAATTAGCTTAAATTGTCTCATCCTTTCTAAATTATGCTATTTTTATTGATATATGACCTAATCACTTTAATGTAGAAATGTCACTTTTGGTCAGGAGAGGTTAAAAATCATTGATAAAATATGGTATTATAAACATCATCTTGGAAATGGTAGTTGATGTAGGTGTCATAAGTGTCATTATATAATTAACATTCATGGCCATACAAAACACTTACTGGTAAAATAATGTACTTATGACTCCATCTTGGAAATAATCATTTATATATGTCATCAACAGGCGGCGATCCCAATCATCAGTTACATGACCTCCATACACTATACCAGCGACTAAAAATTTCATTGCCTCCCAGGGTGTTTCCTCATAATGATCTAGATATATACACATCAAGTTCTCTGATACCTGAGGTAAACAATATAGAAGTTACAATGTAGATCAAAATTAATTTCAGATCAGTTTCCTTGCTTATTCTATGAAGAGTGCACATGCTGAAATGTCTTGCCTGCTATACTACTATTGATTTTATGTTGATAGCCCTAAATATAAAGTTTTACTACAAGTATCAAAACAACTTCTCTTGATCCAAGAAAATACATGTACACTTTACAATCATTCCATACATTGAATATAGTTGACCTATTGCTTATAATATACAAGAAACAGACCAAACCATGAAAACTTTAAATTGACCAATGAACCATGAATATGAGGTCAAGGTCAGATGAATCCTGCCAGACAGACATGTACACTTTACAATCATTCCTTGGATCAAATATAGTATTGAAGAAACAAACTTAACCACGAAAACTAATCATTGACCAATGAACCATGAAAATGAGGTCAAGGTCAAATAAAACCTACTAGACTGATATGTACATCATAAAATATTTCCATACACCAAATATAGCTGACCTATTGCATACAGTATTAGAAAAATAGACCAAAACACAAAAACTTAACTTTAACCACTGAGCCATGAAAATGAGGTCACGGTGAGATGACACCTGCCAGTTTGACATGTACACCTTACAATCATTCCATACACCAAATTAAGTAGAGCTATTGCTTGTAGTATCTGAGATATGGACTTGACCACGAAAACTTAACCTTGTTCACTGATCCATGAAATGAGGTTGAGGTCAAGTGAAAACTGTCTGGCAGGCATGAGGACTGTGCAAGGTATGCACATACCAAATAAAGTTATCCTATTACTCATAATAAGAGAGAAATTAACATTACAAAAAAATCAACTTGGTCTGTGTTTTATCAGTGGAAGTCAAAATTAAACATTGCATTGTATAAAGCATTGATTGTAGTTGATTCAACATTTTTTCCATTTATAAAGGGGCATAACTCTAAAACGGTAAAAGTGACGCCACCAAAATTCAAACTTGATCTGTGTTTTGTGGTAATAAGCATTGTGTATAAGTTTCATAACATTTGGTTGAGACAAACTTAAGTTAGAGAACAGAAACTAAAAATTTTGAAATTTTTCCATATATAAAGGGGCATAACTCTAGAACGGTTAAAGTGATGCAACCAAAATTCAAACTTGATCTGTGTTTTGTGGTAATAAGCATTGTGTATAAGTTTCATAACATTTGGTTGAAGCAAACTTAAGTTAGAGAACAGAAACTAAAAATTTTGCAATTTTTCCATTTATAAAGGGGCATAACTCTAGAACGGTTAAAGTGACGCCACCAAAATTCAAACTTGATCTGTGTTTTGTGGTAATAAGCATTGTGTATAAGTTTCATAACATTTGGTTGAGACAAACTTAAGTTAGAGAACGGAAACTAAAAATTTTGCAATTTTTCCATTTATAAAGGGGCATAACTCTAGAACGGTTAAAGTGACACCACCAAAATTCAAACTTGATCTGTGTTTTGTAGTAATAAGCATTGTATATAAGTTTCATAACATTTGGTTGAGGCAAACTCAAGTTAGAGAACGGAAACCAATTTTGGGACATACGTACGTACAGACGGACAAGAGTAAATCTAAATGCCCCCACCGCTACGGCGGGGCATAAAAATCATAACTTATTTTTCAAGTAGTCACTGAACCATGAAAATGAGGTCAAGGACAAAGGAAATATGACAGATGGAAACTCCATAACATAAGGCATCTACATACAAAGTATGAAGCATCCAGGTCTTCTACCTTCTGAAATATTAAGCTTTTTTAAAAGTAGTTAGTTAACGCCGTAATGGCCACCGCCACCGGATCACTATCCCTATGTCGAACTTTCTGCAACAAAAAATCTTCTTCTTTGTTGACTGACGTGTTCTGGTATTTCAAGTTCTGAATTGTGATCTCCAAATTGTGTTTAAAGTTTTCATGTATATAGAAGCTTCATTTTGTTACCTCAAAATCGGAATCATTGAATTCGTACAGAATATTCCATCCCAGCATCAGGAACTTCTTTCTCTCTAACAGTAAGGAATGGAAGTAACACAGAGAAAACAGTAACTTTTTATACTTGTCTTGTTTTGGACATCTCTGGAACTGGGATTCAGAAATGTTAGTGTACAATCTCTTCAAGTTGGCTTTCAGACCCTAAAAGATATGATGTAAAAAAAAATGCAAGATATATGAATGTTTCTTAGGAAATAACACATCAAAAATACTTGTTAACAAATTATTCTTATAAGCATTAGTTATGTGCTTATTTTGTAGTATTTCTCATTCTTATTGGATTGTACTGTACCGTATACACTGTAAAGGGAGGTTATTTGCATAACTGATAACTCTAAAGAGACTTTTATGAGAGTGTTATTCCATGGTTGATTACTCAGAAGATACTTTTATCAAATGATTGATTATTCTTGAGATACTTTTAATGCATGATTGATGATAACTCAGACTATACTATAATGAGAATTTATTACTTCAAAGATATGTTTTTGTATGATTGATTACTCTAAAGATACGTTTAATGCATGATTGATTACTCTTTTTATTACATGCTTACTCTTGGGAAATCTTTCTGGAACAATAGATAATTCAATTACTCTAAAGATACTTTAATTGCATAATAAATTACTCTGGAGATACTTTTATGGCATGACTGTTTATTCTGATGATACTTTAATTGCATAATTGATTACTCTGGACATACTTTTATTGCATGACTGATTATTCTGAAGAAACTTGTATTGCATGATTGATTACTCTGGAGATACTTTTGTTGCATGATTGATTACTCTGGAGATACTTTTATTGCATGATTGATTACTCTAGAGATACTTCTGGTGCACGATTGATTACTCTGGAGATACTTTTATTGCATTATTGATTTCTCTGGAGATACTTTTATTGCATGATTGATTACTCTGGCGATACTTTTATTGCATGATTGATTACTCTAAAGATACTTTTAATGCATGATTGATTACTCTAAAGATACTTTTAATGCATGATTGATTACTCTTTTTACTACATGGTTACTCTTGGGAAACCTTTCTCGAACAATAGATAACTCAATTACTCTGAAGATACTTTAATTGCATAATAAATTACTCTGGAGATACTTTTATTGAATGATTGATTATTCTGAAGAAACTTGTATTGCACGATTGATTACTCTGGAGATACTTTTATTGCATGATTGATTTCTCTGGAGATACTTCTACTGCATGATTGATTACTATGGAGATACTTTTATTGCATAATTGATTACTCTGGAGATACTTTTATTTTATGATTGATTACTCTGGAGATAATTTTACTGCATGATTGATTACTCTGGAAATACTTCTACTGCATGATTAATTACTCTAGAGATACTTTTATTGCATGATTGATTTCTCTGAAGATACTTTTATTGTATGATTAATTATTCTGGAGATAATTCTACTGCATGACTGATTACTCTGGAAATACTTCTACTGCATGATTGATTACTCTGGAGATACTTTTACTGCTTGATTGATTTCTCTAGAGGTACTTCTACTGCATGATTGATTACTCTGGAGATACTTTTATTGCATGATGGATTACTCTGGAGATACTTTTATTTCATGATGGATTTCTCTGGAGATACTTCTACTGCATGATTGATTACTATGGAGATACTTTTATTGCATAATTGATTACTCTGGAGATACTTTTATTGTATGATTGATTTCTCTGGAGATACTTTTATTGCATGATTGATTACTCTGCAGATACTTTTATTGCATGATTGATTACTCTAGAGATACTTTTACTGCATGATTGATTACTCTGGAGATACTTTTATTGCATGATTGATTTCTCTGGAGATACTTCTACTGCATGATTGATTACTTTGGAGATACTTCTATTGCATGATTGATTACTCTGGAGATACCTTTATTGCATGATTGATTACTCTGGAGATACCTCTATTGCATGATTGATTACTCTGGAGATACCTCTATTGCATGATCTGGATATGGACTACTACTAACTACTTACCTTCGGAGGTTCTGTTGTCATTTTAAGGCTAGTCTGTAGGATGGTTATAGGGAAATCTGGATGTGGACTACTACTAAGCCACAGTCTGAATTCTGGATGTGGCTCTGGTTTCTGTGTCTGGAATTGTTCTATAATCTTATGGAGATGTGGCATCCAGCTGAGTGATAGGTGGCAGTTAGCTAAAAATACCCAGTTACCCTAAAAATTAAAAATAATGACACATATGTAACAAACTTTAAAATATTGCTGAAAACATGTATGTTATTTTGGACATTTGAGTGACAACTCCACAATAATTCCCCCAAAAAATGCATTGTAAGAAAAACAAATTAGTTATGTAACCATTAAAAAAATCTACATTTATCTTATTTCTAGGGTACACAAATGTTTCACACTTTATTACATACCTCTCGAATTCCTTCCTTGATGAGTCTGGTTGCTATTGGAGCTTGACCTTGTCCTAAAGACAGGGCATTGAAGTTGTTGGCCAGACCTTTAGATTCAGCAAGCTGTAGAAGGTGATTTGTTGGGTCCTGTAATAAAGGAAGTAACTTACTTTATGTTTACCTTATAAATCTTAACAAATAAAGAGGTAAGATCTTTTTTGTATTACACTTTGCTGCATTAATTCTCTTACAAAGGATACAGGACATTTTTTTTCATACTTTTCTGCTTTATGTTTCTTATTTTTTTCAATCTCTAAAAAAAAAAAATATAAAGAGAGTACAATATCAGTTTAAAATGTTAGTATTAAAGTGGTCCAAACTCCTTAACCAAATATTGTGAATTCATTTATTTTCGTTGATACCAATTTCGTAGATCGAGGAAAAATGATTTTTTTTTCATGGATATTTGCTTTCGTGCATTGCCAAAGCCTGTATGCATACAAGCCTATAGAAATTTGTACTCTGTTGAATGTTTACCTTAACTCACGAAATCTAGGAAATTTAGTATCCCATGAATTATATTATGAATTCACAGCACTATTTATCATAAATTCAATCAATATAGGAATATAAAAGGATATTTATCTCAAAGTACAAAAAAATATTGAATTAGACTGACTACGATTTAATTAATGAGAATACTAATCTACTACCTTTTCAATTTTAAATGTGCTAAAAATAAGTGAGAATTTGTTCTTCAATTGTTAATGAGAAAGTCAATGTATGTAGTAGGATATATGCTATAACTTACCGCCCCATGAGACAGAACAAATATCAGCGGAGTTTTGCAATTACAATCTTCAATAACTTGGGACATATCTAGGGCTGGTGGCTCTGTGAACTTTACACCAAGATGGTTCAAAATAAATGTTGTACAACAGAATGACACACGGTCTGGTCTCAAGGATCGAACAAATAACATTTTCTGTAATTCATTACATGCATTCTCCCATTCTCCTGTAATATAGACATCATGAGTGAGTAAAATACAACATGAGATTTAATCTTGAGAATCATACATATAATATCTCTTATAATTCAGTTCACTCATTTTTGTATAAAACATATCTTGAATATTTTATTTTCATTTTAGGCTTTATGTATGAGTAAAGAATGTATATCAATGAGACATCAACCTAATGACACAAATAACTACCGAGTATATCCAAAACAGGAATGTGGATGACATTCTAGGGGGATTTTGTTCAACAAAAATTTTTAAAAATATTTGATAATCATGAAAGAAACAGATTCTTGCATAGTTACTCGTGGATTATCAGATTTATCCAATCTCGATAGTTAAATTATCTAATTTTAAAGTCCTTGCCAAGACTCAGACTTTAAAATTTGATAATTTAACTATCAAGATTGGACACTTCCTATAATACACTGGTACCAATGTAAGAATCTATATATATATATATATATATATATACTTACCAGGTAGGAGTGATATTTCAGGTTCTGCAGAAGAGTACCATGTGTGCCAATCTTTTGGATATTGTTCAAAGGATGTAATAATTCCATGGAAGTTGGTTAGTTTGTCTAACTCTGTAATGTTATCCCAGGCTGTGTCTGATAACCAGTTAGAGCAAGGATTATCTATTTGACTGTCCCTATCTATAACCTGAAATATACAGCAAATAATGTCCTGAGACAGTCCCTAACAATAACCTGAATTATATAGCAAATAATGCCCTGAGACAGTCCCTAACAATAACCTGAAATATACAGCATATAATGTCAAGCGTAGCAAATTTAATACATATAATTCAACCAAGTAAGATAATCAATGAATCCCCATACATAAACTTCCACCGTGTGAGATAATTAATGAATATTTACACTTACAATGCCACCATGTAAGATCATTAATGGATACCCATACTGACAATGCCAACATGTAAGATAATTAATGGATACCCATACTGACAATGCCACCATGTAAGATAGTTACTGATCTGCTGGTAATTGATCCCTAAACTTCCACAGCCATCATGTACGGTAATTAATGGATCATTACACTGACAATACCACCATGTAAGATAGTTACTGGTAATTGATCCCTTAACTTACACAGCCACCATGTAAGGTAATTAATTTATCCCTAAACCTACATTGCCACCATATAAAGTAATTAATTGATCCCTTTACTGAAGATGCCACCATGTAAGATAGTTACTGGTAATTGATCCCTAAACTTACACTGCCACCATGTAAGGTAATTAATTGATCCCTAAACTTACATTGCTACCTATAAAGTAATTAACGGATCCTTATACTGACAATGCAACCATGTAAGATAGTTACTGGTAATAGATCCCTAAACTTACATTGCCACCATGTAAGGTAATTAATGGATCCTATACTTACAGTCCACCATGAACTATATAGATATTATTTATAATGCCACCATGTAGGAAAATGGATCCCTATACTTACACTGCCACAGTTAAAGACAATTAATGGATCACCACCATGTAAGATAATATTTACAGTGACCATGTAAGATAATATTTACAATGCTACCATGTAAGATAATATTTACAATGCTAACATGTAAGATAATATTAACAATGCCAACATGTAAGATAATATTTACAATGCTAATATGTAAGATAATATTTACAATGCCACCATGTAAGATAATATTTACAATGCCACAATGTAAGATAGTTACTGGTAATAGATCCCTAAACTTACATTGCCACCATGTAAGGTAATTAATGGATCCTATACTTACAGTCCACCATGAACTATATAGATATTATTTATAATGCCACCATGTAGGAAAATGGATCCCTATACTTACACTGCCACAGTTAAAGACAATTAATGGATCACCACCATGTAAGATAATATTTACAGTGACCATGTAAGATAATATTTACAATGCCACCATGTAAGATAATATTTACAATGCTAACATGTAAGATAATATTAACAATGCCACCATGTAAGATAATATTTACAATGCTAACATGTAAGATAATATTTACAATGCCACCATGTAAGATAATATTTACAATGCCACCATGTAAGATAATTAATGAATGCCCATACCTACAATGCCACTGTGAAAGACAATAAATGAATTCCCATACTTACAATGCCACCATGAAGGAAAAAACTGTACTCATCCATGTTGATTTTATTAGCTGCTTCTAAAATCTTCACACACATTTGAAATGACATTAGCAGTTTGTGTCTCTCAAACAATCCTCTACAGGCATATCTGAAAATAATAGAATTACCTATGAATAATGGCAGATATGGGTTCTACCTCAATGCAACCCAACGACAAAAATAACCAAAAGACATTTAGTGTAATAGTTAAACTCTAAGCAGTGTTTAGTTTATGTGAGTACTCGGGTCTTGTTTTCTTTCTTTTATAAATATTATCTAAATTATCAATCTGGTGAAATAAGTGCAAACAAATAGTTATAAACATATATATGCTGTTTATCGCATTGTTTTGCTACTGTCCACAGAAGAGGGGGTTGAGCATCTGCATTCTAAATAAGGTAAAAAATAATGTTTTTTTACTCTTAAAATTTAAAGCACTGTTTACTTATATATTGCTCTGCCCCTTAAGTGTAAAAGACTACATATTTCCAATATGACAACTATTTACATTATAAAATGTCAATTCCTGTAAACATCACTGCAAATTCAATCATCTGCTATCTAAAATAAGTATAAAGACCAAATAGAGATATCATATGAAGAAGACTTTGGTTCTAACTTGAATACACTTTATGTATATTTAGATAATTTTTTTTCATATTTGAAGGTTCCTACATATTGTAACAATAACTTACTTGTAAACAGCATAAGTGTGGTATTCATTTAAATTGACAATTCTTTCATCAAGCTTTTGACTTTTCTGGCTTCTGTCTATTGACTGTAAGAATAATTCAATGTAGGAATCCAAAGAAAACTGGTACATCGGATCAATCAGTCCCATGTCGTTCAAGACAAAAAACAAAATAGCCGCTCTCTGGGCACATGATCTGTAGCCCTACAAATATGTAAAGAATTTATTGTATAGGTCTAAATAAAACTGGTACATTGGATCAATCAGTCCCATGTCATTCAAGACAACAACAAAAAATGACAGCTTTCTGGGCACATGATCTTTAGCCCTACAAATATGCAAAGAATTTATTGTATAGGTCAAAATAAAACTAGTACATTGGATCAATCAGCCCCATGTCATTCAAGACAAAAATTAATGACAGCTTTCTGGGCACTTGATCTGTAGCCCTACAAATATGTAATGAATTTATCAAACTTTTTCAGGGAACATGAAAATAGGCAGTGGAACACATATTGCATAAGAACAAAAAAATACTAAACTTCAAATAAGATACCTCTTTAAAGTTTTTTTTTCCATTTCAAGCCCATGGATTGGTCATTAACTAATGGAATAGATTTATGAAGGAATTGGTCTGTTAAAAGATAAATGTTTCTGTTGAGTTCCTAAGACACTTCCTATGAAGCTAGTTTACATCTCTTATAGACATATACCAACCTCTCTAGCAGCATCAATTTTATGTTCAGTTTGTTCAGATATCTGGAGTTTCTCCGACACCTCCTGTGAAGTCATTTTAGATGTCTGTAATGTGTTAACTAACTGTTCATCATCTAATAAAGACCCTTTCGTCTCATTTAAAAGTCTGAAATATATTTCAAAATATTTGAAAGTAATTAAATGTCTGTGAAGTACTTGATTAAGACTACACAACATATCTATGTCTAAATAATGACAAAGTTCACAGTAAAATCTGCACTATTGCAAGTGTTTAGACAAAACATATAAATAGAGAAACTAATTTCACAAAACACAAAGTGATTCACAGAATTACAAATCTAAGGTTAAGGTCAATGGCATGTGTCAGATCAGCAAGTGCACCTTAAAGCTGGTGGATTTTCTGTAAAGGATAAGGTAAATACAGAAAAAACAAGATACATTAGGAAGAAAGCAAACCTGAGAATTTCATCTTCACATTCTTCTAACTTTTTCTTTCCACTGGCAATACTCTTCACAAGCTGATCTTTAGTTTCCTCTAGTTCTGCTTTCTCTTTTTTTACCACAATACCAAGAAACTGAGCTTGTAATCCTATAATGAACAAGAGGCTTTCAAGAGCCTGCATCGCTCACCTGTTATTTTTTTCCTTAAATCTTTCATCAATGATTATTTTGCTTTTACCCATATGTTCCATTTTAGCCATAGTGTCTATGTTTCTTGATGTACAAGGAAATGAAATACAATATTTATACTAGAATTCATTTGAGAAGATTTTAAAGTTAAATAAAAAAAACAACTTGTGTAAAATTGTCCTTAAAGGGCAATAACTCCTTAGGGGTCAATTGACAATTTTGGTCATATTAAACTTTTTTTCAGATCTTACTTTGCTGAACATTTTGCTGTTTACAGTTTATCTTTATTTTCAATAATATTCATGATAATAACCAAAACTGCAAAATTTTGCTCTAAAAGCTTTAGTTTTGGAGATATAAGCCAAAACTGCATTTGACCATATGTTCTATTTTTAGCCATGGCGGCCATGTCTGTCGATGGATTACAACTTCGGATACAATTTATAAACTAGATATCCTAAGGAACATTTAGATGAAGTTTGAAGGTATTTGGCCCAGTAGTTTCAGAGGAGAAGATTTTAAATGTTAGCAAACTTGATGAACAAATTGTGTAAAATTGTCTTTAAAGGGCAATAACTCCTTAAGGGTCAATTGACAATTTTGGTCATATAAACTTTTTGTAGATCTTACTTTGCTGAACATTATTGCTGTTTACAGTTTAAATATACTTATAATAATATTCAAGATAATAACAAAAACTGCAAAATTTCCTTAAAACTACCAATTTAGTGGCAGCAACCCAACAATGAGTTGTTCGATTCGTCTGAAAATTTCAGGGCTGATAGATCTTGACCCCTATGTTCTATTTTTAGCCATGGTGGCCATGTTTGTTGATGGATCAAAATTTCAGATACAATTCATAAACTAGATTCCTAAAGGAACATTCATTCAAAGTTAAGAAGTATTAGGCACAATACTTTCAGAAGAGAAGATTTTAAATGTTAGCAAACTTGATGAACACATTGTGTAAAATTGTCTTTAAAGGGCAATAACTCCTTAAGGGTCAATTGACAAATTTGGTCATTTAACTTTTCTGTAGATCTTACTTTGCTGAACATTATTGCTGTTTACAGTTTATATCTATCTATAATAATATTCAAGATAATAACAAAAACTGCAAAATTTCCTCAAAACTACCAATTTAGTGGCAGCAACCCAACAAATGGTTTTTCGATTTGTCTGAAAATTTCAGGGCTGATAGATCTTGACCAATTGAACAATTTAACCCTTGTCAGATTTGCTCTAAAAGCTTTAGTTTTGGAGATATAAGCCAAAAACTGCATTTGACCCTATGTTCTATTTTTAGCCATGGCGGCCATTTTTTGATGGATTACAACTTCGGATACAATTTATAAACTAGATATCCTAAGGAACATTTAGATGAAGTTTGAAGGTATTTGGCCCAGTAGTTTCAGAGGAGAAGATTTTAAATGTTAGCAAACTTGATGAACAAATTGTGTAAAATTGTCTTTAAAGGAAATAACTCCTTAAGGGGTCAATTGACAATTTTGATCATATAAACTTTTTGTAGATCTTTTTTGCTGAACATTATTGCTGTTTACAGTTTAAATATACTTATAATAATATTCAAGATAATAACAAAAACTGCAAAATTTCCTCAAAACTACCAATTTAGTGGCAGCAACCCAACAATGAGTTGTTCGATTCCTCTGAAAATTTCAGGGCTGATAGATCTTGACCACTTGAACAATTTTACCCCAGTCAGATTTGCTCTAAAAGCTTTAGTTTTGAGATATAAGCAAAAACTGCATTTGACCCCTATGTTCTATTTTTAGCCATGGCGCCATGTTTGTCGATGGATTAAAACTTGAAACAATTTATAAACTAGAAACCCTAAGGAACATTTAGTTAAAGTTTGAAGGTATTTGGCCCAGTAGTTTCAGAGGAGAAGATTTTTGAAATAGTTTACGACGACAGACGACAACAGACGCAGCGGCGACAGATGACGGACGCCAAGTGATGGCATAAGCTCACATGGGGCCCGAAGGGCCCGGTGAGCTAAAATGATTTGTGAATGGAGCTCCCATGTCTATGAAACAGAAATAGAGCCATCATAAATGACAGCTAATCCCCTCATCTGTCATAATATCATTCAATTTAATCACTTCTAAAGCTCCTGGGAGCAGGATTGACTCTGGTGCATTTATTTTTCCCAAGTAACCCTGTAGCAAAAAAATAGGTTTGTCCTCAGAACCAAAGAAATAACATAAGTAAATAAATTCTATAGAGCATTTCATCATGGTTCATATTCATTTCACTTCATCTGTTCTTAAACAGAAATCAAATAATTATTTCCCATAGGTTTCAATGTAAGTCTTGACCTCTGCTGGCAGCTTTTTTTATTCTATTTATAATAACAAGACTTGTGACGGAAAAATTTGCTGGACAAACGGACTGACAAACAAAAAGAGGGACAAGTTTAATGCAATATAGGCCAGACTTCTAAAGTGGGCTATAAAACTGATAAAGGTATTTCTAGCAGAGATAAGTAGTTGATATTATTGAGTTAAGTTGTGATATTTACTTTGCTCTTTAACAGCAAAGTTGACAATGGGTAGTTTTAGTAAATATTTCTGGTGTACAGTGGGAAATACCAAGTTTTATTGTTATATTTACCTTGCTCTTTAACATCAAAGTTGACAATAGTATTTTAGTAGATATTTCTGGTGTACAGAGGGGAGTACCAAGTTTTTTGTTATATTTAACTTGCTCTTTAACAGCAAAGTTGACAATGGTATTTTTAGTAGATATTTCTGGTGTACAGTGGGAAGTACCAAGTTTTATTGTTATATTTACCTTGCTCCTTAACAGCAAAGTTGACAATAGTATTTTTAGTAGATATTTCTGGATTACAGAGAGAAGTACCAAGTTTTATTGTTATATTTACCCTGCTCTTTAACAGCAAAGTTGACAATAGTATTTTAGTAGATATTTCTGGTGTACAGAGGGGAGTACCAAGTTTTTTGTTATATTTACCTTGCTCTTTAACAGCGAAGTTGACAATGGTAGTTTTGGTAGATATATCTGGCATATAGTGGGGGTTACCAAGTTTCGTTGTGATGTAGAATCTGAAATCAGAGTTGTACTCTATCTCTTTATCACCAACTTTAATACAAGTGACACCACCTGAAACAAATTAAATACAAACCAACTTATTTTAATTATCATAAAATTTATACTGAAATATAGATGAATATAAATCCTTTCATTTAATCTTTATCTTAATTAACTTAGATAATTCCTTTTTCATTTAATAGAATGTAATTTAATACTTAAATGATAAAACATGCTTACAATCGATTGTTGCTTGCAGAAATTTGTTGAGTACATTTCTTATCATGTCAAAAAGAGACTTCTAAGAACAACTCCTATCCACATATTTTTTTTTTTTTTTTTAAGCTGAGCTTACACAATATATGTGAAAACATAGTCTTTTAATAAGAATTTGATAATAATAATATTGATCAGTAAATATAATAATACAATTATAACCAGTGAACAGTTGGCCAACAGATGCTGCTGGAACCGCACATATATTGAGAGAAAGCAGGGTACACCCTTTAAAAACTTTGCACATTTGGGGCTAATTGTCAAAAATGTTGCTGATTTTTTTAAAGTTATATTTTAAGAGATTTCATCTAGAAATAAAGATTCTGAGGAACTTTCAATCTAAATATTAACCTTGACTTTTGAACTAAAAAACTTATTATTATTTTTCATCTATAAGTTTCTTTTAACCTTAAAATTTGACCCCATAATCGATATACTTCATTCCCTTTCCTATATGTTCCAATGGTGTAAGTTTTGTACTAATTAAGCAGGAAAACTTAAGATTTCATCCAGGAAACCATTCGTTTCTGACACAAGAGTTAAAAATAATTATTTCACTTTTTTAAACAAATGATCTGTTCAGTATAGGATCCAGTGATGGCTCCAGTTTTTATTCTCTCACCTATCTTAATCAAAGATTGTTTCAGTATAAATCCAGTGATGGCTTCAGTTTTATTATCTTACCTTTTTTAACCAATGATTTGTTCAGAATAGGATCCAGTGATGGCTCCAGTTTTTCTCTGACATTTTGTAGTAAAACAGGTGTTCCAAAGTGTATCCCACTCTCTAGATATTTCATATAGTCTGTCTGCTGAAAATCTATCACTTTTAATCCCTAAAATATTAATCAATCAATTCTTTAACAATTACATAATATGGAATGTTTAGAATTAACTTTTGTTTTCCTTATTAGCTAAAGTATCAGCTCAAGACTGTAAATAGGTCTAGGACTCATACCAGTTTCTAATATTGAAAATGATATTTAACAATCTATTTATCAAGTAATGCTGCCACATTCAAGAAACATTATTCCTCAGATCATAAATAAAATGCTTCGCTGAGCGCAGCCTGATACGACCGCAGAGGTCGAACCCTGAACAGTTGGGGCAAATTTGGACACAATATTCAAGCTTGATACTGTCTGAATTTGGATTGTTATCAAATTTTTGACATAATATAGGTTTCTGACACAAAATAAATGTGGTCAAAGATCTTAATCAAAGTGCTTGTAAGCACAGAAGGGTAAAGATTGCGTTAATTTATCAGTGGGAAGTAAAATTTAATATTGCATTGTCAATAAAGCATTGGTTGTAGTTGATACAACTACAATTCTGGACAATGGAGATAACTCCATTTTTTAAGGACTTTAACAATGACATTTATATTTTTAGAACAAATATAAGACTCATGCACCTTACAAAAGTTATGTAATTTTCTTGACAGGTGTAACATCGTTTTGTGACTTGAATATCTGAGCATATACTACATTGATAAATTTCTGGAAATGTTCATGGATAGGTTGTATAGAAAGTTATGATCAATGCACTATATTTTGTGTATCAAAAAGGTAGTGATAAACCTTGGAAGATTTAGATATCAAGTCAATAACATAAAGTTTTGATTGCATTTCATGCAATCTTTACCCAAAATCTATTGCAATTGAAGATTTCTTTTTGAAACTTTTCAAAAAATTTGGAAAAAAATATATGAACCCCTTAAAAATTTGGAAAAAATCCCTAAAACTTTTGCCTCCTCCTCCCCGCCCTTTTGGAGCAATTACCCCCAAACTCAATCCCAGCCTTCAATTTGTATTATGGAACCTTGTAGTACAATTTTAGACAGATCTGTACACTTAAACACTTAAACACACATTATTGTCTGGAAACTAGAAAAATGCTTGTTTTTGGCTCCTTTTTTGCCCCTAATTCTTGCATGTTTGGGGCAATTACCCCCAAACTCAATCCCAGCCTTCCCTTTGTGATATGGAACCTTGTGGTACAATGTCAGAGAGATCCATACACTTACACACAAGTTATTGTCCGGATACTACAAAAATGCTTATTTTTTGGCCAGTTTTTGGCCCCTAATTCCTAAACTGTTGGTACCATAACCCCCAAAATCAATCCCAACCTTCCTTTTGTGGTATTGAACCTTCTTGTAAAATTTGATAGAGATCCATGCACTTAAACTAAAGTTATCGTCCGGAAACCAAATGTGTCTTCGGACGACGACATCATACTATTATACGAACCCAAAAAAATTTTTGCGGTCATATAAAAACATTATTCCCTAGATAACAAGAGTGCATGCTGAAATGTCTCGCCTGCTGTACTGACCAAGGTTGCTTTCATGTTGATAGTCCTAAAGATAAAGTTTTACTACAAGTATCACATAAACTTAACCATACCAATGATCCATGAAATGAGGTCAAGGTCAGATAAACCAAGCCAGACAGACATGTATACCTTAAAATCATTCCATACACCAAATAAAGTTAACCTATTGCTTATAGTATCTAAGAAACAGACTTAACCCGGAAAATTTAACATTGACCAATGAACCATGAAAATGAGGTCAAGGTCAGATGATACCTGCCAGACAGACACGTACACCTTACAATCATTCCATATACCAAATATAGTTGACCTATTGCTTATAGTATTAAAACAAGAATGTGTCCATAGTACACGGATGCCCACTCGCACTATCATTTTCTATGTTCAGTGGACCGTGAAATTGGGGTCATAGAAAGATCATATCAGAGGAAACATGTGTACTAAATGAACTGTGAAAATGAGGTCAAGGTCAAATGAAACCTGTCAGACTGACATATACACTGTACAATCATTCCATACACCAAATATAGTTGACTTATAACTTATTGTATTAGAAAAACAGACCAAAACACAAAAAACTTAACATTGACAAATGAACTGTGAAAATGTGGTCATGGTCAGATCAAATTCACCAGACATACATGTACACCTTACAATCATTCTATACACCAAATATAGTTGACCTACAGCTTACAGTATCTGAGAAATGGACCTAATTACCTAATTTTAACCTTGATCACCACTGATCCATGAAGGAGGTCAAGGTCAGGTGAACCCTGTCTGGCAGATATGAAGACCTTGCAAGGAAACCATATACCAAATATAGTTATCCTTTTATTCATAATAAGTGAGAAATTCACATGACAAAAAAAAACTTTTTTTTTTTTAGTTCAAGCAGTCGCTGAACCATCAGAATGGTCAAGGACAACAGACATATGATAGACGGAAAGTTTGTAACATAAAGCATCTGTATACAAAGTATGAAGCCTCCAGGTCTTTTGACCTCTGGAATATAAGGCTTATTACAAATAGTTTACGCCACCGCCAGATTGTAGTCCCTATGTCTTGTATTCTGTGACTTTCGTCGCAGGCAAGACAATAAAAATCCATTATTCCTTAGATCATAAAAAAACATTATTCCTTAGATCATACAAACATTATTCCTCAGATCATAAAAACGATTATTCCTCTGATCATAAAAAAAAACATTGTATCTTAGATCATGAAAAAATTATTCCTAGATCATAAAAATGTTATTCCTCATAGCATAAAAATATTATTCCTTAGATCATAAAACCATTATTCCTTAGATCATAAAATCGTTATTCCTTAGATCATAAAACATTTATTTTCTTACATACATACTTGTAATTCCATAATAACATTGTCAATTTTGACTACAATGTTTAATACCAGTGATGTCACGTTTTAGAATGTTATTTTGAAAAAAATAAACTGTTGACACAGAGATATGTCTTGCCTGTATGCAATTAAAGCTAATTATAAACTATTGACTTACCATTTCTGCTTCTTTGTTCTTGATCCATTTGATTGCCTGTCCTTGAGGATCCACCATCAATGGCCATCTACTACCAGTGGTTACTATAACACCGTTCTCTGTAGAGAAGCTGTCACTTGGTAGACCTTGGATGTTCCATTCTCTTACTTGTGTAGGTCTTGCCATGAACTCACTGAATTCAAATGTTGGTGTACATGGAATTCCTAGTTTGGCAATCTGTATCCAAAAAAATGCTACCTTAACATATTACATTTGATTGACTGGAAGTTTGACAATTTTGGAGAACCACAGATTTTCAACTTGATTTTGCTCTATTTGTCTTTTGCTTTATTGATTTTCAAAAATATTGGACTGTGGTTCTTTCTCCCAAACCTGTGTTTGTTCAGTTTATACCTTTATACAAGAACCAGTTAGCATGTCTTGGGTCCCTTACTGATCTCTAATTAGTGTAAAACAGATGATTTTATTTGCACTGTATTTTCTATCAATTTGGTTCCAGCTCCAAAGAGATAGCAACCAGGTAATTGGTACCACAGGCACTTAATACTATTAACAGCAATATACAAGGAGGATTTGGTGGTGGGGTGGGGGGAAACGTGGTGTGTGGATGAATTGATGTACCAGTACATAAACATTTTTATATTCTTACTTTAAATTGCATCCATTTTCTTTAGAAAGTCGTATCAGGGTTTTAGACAGAAAAGTTTCATTGTATGAGTATATACAACAATGTATGGGAAATTTCAAAACAAAAACAAAAACTTACTTACCTTGCCATGTCCTGGTTAAAGCATTAAAATATAATTTTAACAATCGAATGCCGCTTTTTTACTGTATTTAAATAGGTTTCATTATGACGAAACATTTAAACAAACATATATGAAATTCAAAATTTGAAAGTATCTGTATTTAATTATTTGTGTCTATATGTTCAAACCTGAGGAATCCATAATTTCTTGACAATTTTCTCTCTGTAGTTGGATAAGAATGGACCCATGTAAGACAGGAAGGCAGCAGCTAGCATGCAATCTCCTGGTAGAGTACTTATCTTTTCTTTCAAATTCTGAAGAAAAAAAATTTCATTTTATTGATCATCTTTTATTCATATACTGTGAGTCTTTGTGATATCACAATTTTGATACAAAATGAAAAAAATAGGAAAATGTTGGATTTTTTATCAAAGTTATTTCCATTTTTACTTTTACCTTAGTAAGTCCTTCAACTTTCCAATCTATCCCAGTCATTCAAGCTCCCTATCTACAGTACCCATTACCTCAGTCAGTCATTCAGTAAGTTTAATTGCTGGTTTTAATTTACCTGAACTGTGTCTTCCCATCTGACTCTTTCTTCAGCCAGTCCCTCTACAAGTTTAGCAGCTCTTTCTAACATCATTTCTGTATAATCTGCCTTTCTCTTTAGATCTTCTTTCTGTTCCAACTTCTCATCATAAACTCTCTTCAATTCCTCCATTTTAGCTTTAACCTGCATTGGTCATTATAGATTTTAATTTAATATCTTCTGCTTAAAGACAAGAATAGAATTTCAGTAAGATAATCATGTGTAAGAAGCTGCTGTTTAGTTTACTTTTCTTAACCTGATTGGAAATGCATAGTGCTTCAAATCTTTGTATTATTCATTTATTTTGTAGATTGCGGAAAAAAGGACATTTGTTGATATTCAATACTTTTGGTAAATTCTATTAACAAGCCTGTAGGCAATTTTATTTGTATTTTGTTAATCACTTGAATATTTGGTTCCCCAAGAATCCATGAAAATAAGTACCCTATAGTATAATTCCACTGTAATTAGTTCATACTCTTCCACAGCCCAGAAAACAAAACAAATACTGCAATACAATCTTTATTACACAATGTTGTAATTACTTTATAAATAAAGAAGGGTTTGCATATCTAACTTTTAATTCATTATAATTTACAATTAACTCTCTCCTTGCTGAACTCAAAATAAACCTATATTCAATTAGAATTAAAATCTGATAGAGATATAAAACAAACCTCTGCCAATTTCTGTTGAGCCTCGGCAAGAGCATCTTGTTTTTCTTGCAACTGTTTCATGGCCACATTCAGCCTCTGTTGTTTAGGTTGGACTACCCTGTAAACACGACCATACAGTTCCATGGCTCTGACCCATAGACAGAGGGACTTAGCTGCCAGAGATACCCGACCTACGATCTCTGGACGAAAGTCACTCTGGTTGACATAATTGCTGCTGATTTTCTTTAACATTTTGTCTGATATATTGTCTTTGTCATAAGCCACTAATTTGTTGATGAAATTGTTATCACCTGTAATGAAGATCTTTTAATTAAGTTGGATGGTACCAGAAATAATAGTAAAAGAGACATAAACCTGAGTGCTAACATAGAGTAAGCCATGATTACCTCAAGAATCCAGTTCAACCAATAGAAATCAGGAAATTAATTCCAAGAGACTACATAATAAGAGGCTGATTGTCACACTCTTACAGCCATGTTTATGGTTTATATACACAGAATACATTTATAATGGATGTGTCATTTAAAAGTCTTATACTTAGAAGTGAGAAACTATGTAGACAAAAACTAGATGTGTCAGAATGACACAAATGGCCCTGCTAGAAAAAAAGCTTGAAGCAATTTTTAGGAGTGGAACATTGAGAATAAAGTCCATATAACTGTTATATTTTCACAAAGTCCAAAGCCCATAATTTTGGCAAAAACAGCGGAGTGGAACCAAACCTAAACTAGATCTGTAACTCATCATAATAGACTCACATACTAAAAATCAGCTCAATATGTGAAGGCTTTTAGAAAAAAGTCTGTATAACTGTTATTTTCATGAAATTTTCAAAGTCCAAAGCCCATAATTTTGGCAAAAATCAGCAGAGCCGAACGAAACCTAAACTCGATATGTAACTCATCATAGTAGTCTAAAATCCATATAACTGTTATTTTCACGAAGTCCAAAGCCCGTAATTTCAGCAAAAATCAGCGGAGCAGAACCAAACGTAAACTCAATCTGTAACTCATCATAGTAGACTCACATACTAAAAATCAGCTCAATATGTGAAGGCGTTTAGAAAAAAAGTCTGAATAACTGTTATTTTCACGAAATTTTCAAAGTCCAAAGCTCGTAATTTTGGCAAAATCAGCAGAGCAGAACCAAACGTAATCTCGATATGTAACTCATCATAGTAGACTCATGTACTAAAAATCAGCAAATATGTGAAGGCGTTTAAAAAAAAGTCTGTATAACTGTTCGTGTTGGAATGATTGAATGACGGATAAGGGTAACACTATATTGCCTGACCACTTGGTGGTGGGGCCATAATAACAGTCATCATTTAAAAAGATAATAGAAAGAAAATTAATTTTATTGTAAGTAAAAGGATTTTGGCAGTAAATTTGAGTTCTCTTGTTAATCTGATCATCACAGTGGGTAACTCCTTATCAATATCGTAATATGAAACTGGGAACTTTCGATAGCCACTGTCTATGTATTTGGGTTTCGATGGTACTGAAATTCAAGTAGAATTTGCAAGCTTGGGAGGGGTACTTTACGACCGGGACCTTAATGCATTCAAAAGAAAATTTTATGCATGTATTTCACACTTTTAAACCAAACACAGTTTTTATGCAGATCGGGTAATGATTTAACACATGAAAATTACCCAGACAAATTAGCGCGATATCGTCTCGTTTGCTGATTACGTTATCACTGTCTATGGAGTAAGTCACGTGGTCATAGGTCAATTATTGCCGAGGTATTCGGAAGTTCCGGTCATGACTATAACGAAAAGGTAAACAAAGTGAATCGTTGGTTAAATTTATCATTGAAATACCGGAAAATATTACTTTCTGGCATCAATGAGGACTTTGGAATAATACTGCGTCGTTATTAATAGATCAAGTTCATTTAAACAATGCAGGCATGCAGATTTATGCTAAAAATGCGTGCAGCAGTTGGCAGTTCAAAGCGAAAGTAGAACATTTTTATTTTTTCGTGTTACATACACATTGCATAACTTTTCAGTACTCACACACACATAATTTATGGTTACAAACAATCACACATACTAGTGTATTCAAAATCTGATTATCTGTACATGTATTGTTTTATTAAATTTCCAATATTTGATAATTCTTTTTCCACATATTGCCCACATTCAAATTTCTGAATATACTGGCAAATAAATAATTATATATAGTATGATTCTTTTCTGGGTAAATGTGTATCAATATACACATGGTAAATGTGTATCAATATACACATGGTAAAAATTATATCAATATACACATGGTTAAATGTGAGTTATTATTTTCCTGGTAAAATGTGTATCAATATACACATGATTAAACGTGTATCAATATACACATGGTGAAACGTGTATCAATATACACATGGTTAAACGTGTATCAATATACACATGGTTAAACGTGTATAAATATACACATGGTTAAACGTGTATCAATATACACATGGTTAAACGTGTATCAATATACATTGTACACATGGTTAAACGTGTATCAATATGCACATGGTAAAACGTGTATTAAAAAACACATGGTTAAAAGTGTATCAATATACACACGGTTAAACGTGTATCAATATGCACATGGTGTTATATGGTTTATAATGACAAGGTTTTTATTGGTTGATTACATTTTTTACCATTTAAATGGGTGCTCTGTACCTACAAGGTTGGTACATGTTAATATTTAAAAACTTTTAAAACATTCAATACATGTACAGATTTCATTATTTTATATCATATGGTTCATTTAAAAGGAATTTTGGCCATATATACCAATTGTGAAAAGGCCATATATCCTGGTTGTTTTATTTATAGATGCCAACTCAGAGATCTAGAGTGAGGAGAAGGGTGGCACCTACAGATCTGAGGATGTTGACCCGGTTCAAGTGATCCCTGACATAGTTGCACCACAGCCAAGACGGCGAAAGCGTGCAAGGGCTGATACCACCCAAGTACCAGCTGATCGACCCGTTCCACCAAGGCAGCAACCAGCAGAATCACTACCCCAGATTCCTTTAACGCATCCATCAGCAGACCAAATAGCTGCCGCAATGATTAGCCAGCTGAATGATTCAGGTGTTCAACTTACCGTCAACAGAGAACCAGTACCGGTAACAGCAAACTTTCTGGCGAATTATCTAACAGATGGGGTTTCACATGAGAACACTGGGAGAAGGGACTTACACAATGCAGAACCAATACAAATTGCAGAAAGTCAACCAAATTCATCATATGTATTGGCACCACCACTGGTAACAGACCCTGATATGTTAGCTTACTCAGGTCAAGACACAGTTGAAGGTCCATCACCCGCTTTAGGCATTGACAATTCCACAATGGGTAAAACGGCTTCATATATTTTACAGAACACTTTACCTCTAGGTTTTAATGTAGATGAAAAAATAAGGAGAGACATTTGGTCCGATTTATATCTGGATTTGATAAACTTTCACCAAATTTTAATGAGGAGGAAAATGATGACATTCTGTTTAGAACAAAATCTGTTAAAATTTCAACAACTGCAAAGGCAAAACAGTTAACCAACATTCACCAATGGACAGCAGCTTTCGATAATTTTATGTCTATTCATCATGTTAAATATCCTCATTTAATTCTCAGTTTGATCAAATATGCATATAATATAAGGGCCATGTCAAAACATTTTGGTTTTCACATGGCTAGGTCATATGACGAGGCTTTCCGCAGAGTACATAAAGTGATGAGGTTTGATTGGTCTAAGGTAAATGATGATTTATGGCGTACTGCCTTTTATGAACATTTCAATAGCAGTCAAACCTCAAATGGTAACAATAATAATAGAATAAATAGGCAAGTTGGAACTTCTCCCTTTCCAAGACAGGCTCAGCAGCAAAATAATCCATTCCCAATGGGGTACTGCTGGGCCTACTGCAGATCAGGAGAATGTGCCAACATGGCAACTTGCAGACTCAAACACGAATGTGTCAGATGTTCCAAAAAACATGCAACAATTTCATGCAGGGAAGGGTCTTCAAAATTCAACAAGTCTGCCTACACCAGTAAGGGTAAATAAGCTAAACCATTTTCTTCAGGGATATGACAGTAATCTAAAATACAGATTGGTTCATGGTTTCAAATTTGGGTTTAAGTTAAATTCATCCTTAATTCAAACAGATAAAAATTTCCCTAAGAACCATAAAAGTGCCAGAGAGAATCCTGACATAGTAAATAAGAAAATTTCAAAGGAAATTTTAAAGGGTAGGATAAGAGGGCCTTTTAAAGACCCACCATTTGAAAATTTCATTTGCTCACCTTTAGGTCTAGTTCCCAAAAAGAGGAAGGTTCTTTTCGTTTAATTCATGATTTATCTTTTCCAAAAGAAAAATCTGTTAATTCTTGGACACCAACTGAGTTTACTTCAGTATCATATCAGAATATAGAAACTGTCATTGATCTGGTACAGGAATTTGGTTTAAACTGTCTCATGAGTAAGGCCGACATTCTAGAGGCTTTTGTTTAGTTCCTGTCCATTCATCAGAATATCGTCTGTTGGGGTTTAAGTGGCAGAATTTATTTTATTACGATGCAGCATTACCCATGGGAGCATCTGCATCTTGTCAACTTTTGAATGTTTTCTAACGCCCTTCAATGGATTTTAAATACAAAATTTGAAATAAAGGGTATGTCACATTTACTAGATGATTTTTCTTTGTGGGTAAAGCTGGGACGAATGAATGTTCCATTGCTTTAAATACATTTCTAGCATTAGCTGAAAAATTGGGGGTTCCTATCAAAGATGAGAAAACTCAAACCCCTACCACATGTATTACAATTTATGGGATTGAAATTGATTCACAATCAATGATAGCTCGTTTACCTCAAGATAAGATAGAAAAGGTTTTAGGTTTACTGACAAAATTTAAGGTAAAAAGGAAAGTGACTTTACGAGAATTACAGTCATTACAAGGTTTGCTAAATTTTGCTTGTAGTGTGATTGTCCTGGGCGTGCATTTTGCGAAGATTATTTGATTTAACTTTGGGACATACATGTCCTCATTTTAGAATCACTCTTAATTCGAAGCCAGGGCAGATCTCAAAGCTTGGTATGAATTTATATGCAATTTTAATGGAAAATCTTGTTTCCTGTTCAAACAGTGGGTGTCATCCGAATCTTTGAAACTTTATTCTGATGCTGCTGGGGTGTATGGTGGTTTTGCAGCAGTTTTGGTAATAATGGTTCTCCGCCAATGGCCTCCTGAGTTGAAAGATTTGCATATCACTGTTAAGGAGCTTTTCCCATTGTTCTTGCAATTGAGATTTGGGGTAAAACTTAGCTAATCATAAAGTGTTATTTATGACGGATAATCAGGCTGTTGCAGACATTATAAATAAAACATCATCTAAAGACAAAAATCTGATGAAATTAGTTCGTCGAATGGTCTTGTCAGCAATGAAATTCAATATCCACTTTAGGGCAAAACACATAGCGGGAAAACAAATGTGGTCTGTGATTTGCTATCTCGTTTTCTTTTCAGGAAGCCCACCGAATTGCTCCTGGTTAAATCTAAATCCAGTTACGGTTCCACTGCATCTCTTGAATCTGTAACAGCACAATTATTACAAGCTTCATTATCACATTCAACAAGACAATCTTATAAAAGGATGCTGAATGTATTCCAGCAATTTTGTAAAGAAAAATTTCCTGTAGTCCAACCATTTCCATCTACAAACATTATGATAGCACATTTTATTTCATTTCTTTTCTTAAAGAATTATCAGCCATCGACAATAGCATCCTACATTTCTGCCATCAGTTTTGTTCACAAACTTAATTTTTGGAGTGATCCTACAGATTCATTTTTATTAAGAAAATTATTAAAGGGCCCAAAATCTAAGAAGTTCAAGTGATAATAGATTACCAATCACAAAAGAAATTTTGTCAAAATTAATAGCAGCAATTCCGTAGTTGTGCAAAGTCCCTACAATCAAATTTTGTTAAGAGCAATGATGTCCCTGGCTTTTTACTGTTTCCTTCGTATAGGTGAGATGGCTGTTAAAAGTGAAAGCAAGAAAAATAATGTCATTCAATTATCTGATTTAAATATAGAGTTTGAAAACAAGGTTTCAAAGCGTATGAAGGTCACAATGAGGAATTACAAACACAGTGACATGCAGCCAAAAACTATTTCAATTGACAAAATACTAGCAATACAGCTTGTCCAGTTATGGCTATGTCTACTTATTTAAATTTGGTTAAACATAATTCTGGTCCCTCTTTCAATTTCCATGTGGCACACCAGTATCCTATGCTTTCTTCAGCGCATCACTTAAAGCAGTTCTTAATTTCGTTGGTTTAAACACCCAGTTATATAAAGGTCATAGTTTTAGAATAGGGGCTGCAACATCTGCAGCAGCCAAGGGTGTATCTTTAGAAGTTATTCAACAAATGGGAGATGGAAATCAAACGCTGTAAAAATTATATAAGGTTACATAATTTTTGAGGTAGAGAGGTCAACAAGGCTTGCTCTACCAGTCAATAGAATTGTATAATGTAGAATTTTGTTTGTTTTACACTAGATTATTGATTAGAAATGAGTAAAGAGGTCAACAAGGCTTGCTCTTTCCTTTATTTTTTACATAATATGTCAACACTTTGCGTGCCTTGCACATTTCATTTAATTTTTTTATATATTTAACTTTTCTACTTTGTGTGTGTGATGATTTAAAATTGTATGCTATAAGTAGAGGTCAACACGGCTTGCTCTACATTATTGTTGCCTTATAACTTGTTAATGTTTAGTATACACACTAAACAATGTACCAAGAATTTTTGCTTTACATTTATTATATTTTTTGGGGAGGGATGCACCTCTCATAAAACTGCATTGACCTTCTAGGAGTTTTCGGTGGCGGTCTCCCAAATTTAAAATCGTTAATATTGGGGATCTTTGGCGGTTTTATTCGCCACCTTTGCTAATTTTTGTCATTTATTCAAATTTGGATTATTGCATAAATTGCATAATTGATTATATAATACAGAATATTATGATTTTATGGTATGTTTGAATAAATGACCTTTATCGCAAATAGTTATTTAATTCACTGCAAATGAACTCAAACTCCTTGGAAATTAAGGTATGGTTTTAATAAGACCGAAAATTGGTATTATGCCTGTCTGTTATTTTTGGAGGTTGGATTTGCCCCTTTAGTTTACTTGACTCTACTTCTTTTCCCTATGTTTGGTATGAAAATTTAGGTGTCAAAAAATTAATTTTATTGTAAGTAAAAGGATTTTTGGCAGTAAATTTGAGTTCTCTTGTTAATCTGATCATCACAGTGGGTAACTCCTTATCAATATCGTAATATGAAACTGGGAACTTTCCATAGCCACTGTCTATGTATTATGCAATTCTTAATCAAATGCAGTCAAGGTCAACATGGTCATCTCATGATCATGGTATATATTAGTTGCAATTGGCTATTTATAATTAGAGTGACCAATCAGGAAACCGCATGATAGCACCACTGCATGTGAGGGGCGCTTGGTCATTTACGATTCGTTTTGAAAGCTGCTAGACGCCATTTTGTGATTTCAAGAGAAAAGCCAATTCTGTTAACCCACCCTCCCACACCTTTGAAATATTGTTTATATCATATGTTTATGTTTTGGGTTTGTTTGTTTGTTTGTTTGTTTGTTTGTTTGTTTGGTTTTTTTTTTTTTTTTTCTTATTGTGTAACATATTGTATTCTTTATACTGGCGGTTTTATTCGCCACCTTTGCTAATTTTTGTCATTTATTCAAATTTGGATTATTGCATAAATTGCATAATTGATTATATAATACAGAATATTATGATTTTATGGTATGTTTGAATAAATGACCTTTATCACAAATAGTTATTTAATTCACTGCAAATGAACTCAAACTCCTTGGAAATTAAGGTATGGTTTTAATAAGACCGAAAATTGGTATTATGCCTGTCTGTTATTTTTGGAGGTTGGATTTTCCCCTTTAGTTTACTTGACTCTACTTCTTTTCCCTATGTTTGGTATGAAAATTTAGGTGTCAAAAACTCTTTTCATTATTGTGTTCCAATGTTCAATTTCATTTGATGTTTTTCACTGACCTTCGAATAAGAAGATTGGTAAAGCTCATATACAGACGTTACCCAATCAGAACTAACAATGTCTGGCAATACAGCTAGGAGTGAAGCATTAATAGGTTGTCCCTGTTGTCTTGTATCTTCATTGCTACTACTTCAGTATTTTGCTTTTTATAATTTTTGCACTCTTATTGAGCTTTCTTGCCATCCAAAAGGTGTGACCACCTTGGTGCTCTTATGGGAGCTGGAATGGTCATGGGATCAAACCTCTGGCTAGGACAAACCAAGACTTAAAAATTGGCATTTGCTGCTTCTCTGGCAAACATGCAACATGGGGATGCAGACTATCACCTTGTGAAATAGCATTTCAAAATTTAGTGTGTCAGCCTGCTAAATTACTAATCAAACAATTCTTAGATGTCAATGACCTCTGCCTATTTATTATCCTGAACTTTAATCTAAAATGTCTTCATCTGCAGTGTATGTGATATCAGCTATCAATGAATGTGAAAGTTACATCTAACAAATCCTCTACATACCAAGCTGTTTCTTGGCTTCGGTCCAGGTAGGCTCATTGCCTCTGAGGATCATGACAGCTTCCATAACCTTCTCCACTTGTGCTGGGGGCCTACCATAAGACCTGATCTCAGTTATATCATTCTTGTTCAATGAATCAAGTGCCTGTAACCAATAAATACATAGGTTAATGTCAAATCAGCAAAATCACATTTAACATGTATCATATGGTCCCTAGCCTTTGTGTCAAACCCTTGGTCAAATTCTTACACTTTTTCAGAGCAGGCATGGCTTCATCCAGATCATACTTAACTATGTCAGCCATATGTTTATACAAAACATTATTCCTTCTTACCTCTATAGCTTCCTTTAGAGCAGGCATAGCTTCATCCAGATCATGCTGAGCTATGTCAGCCATATGTTTACATTTAGCCTCTTCTTCACCTATTCTTTCACTTTTAATAGTTACAGTCTAAAATAAAAATATCAAAGATACTGACATTACAAGAAAAACCAGACTTCACAAATCCAAATAAAGATTATGAATGAAAAAAAATAAGGAAGTAAGGCAAACAATGAACTCATATAATAGGTGATAGCAAATGAACTCACATAATTGGTGATAGCAAGTAAAACAATGAACTCATATAACAGGTGATAGCAAGTAAGACAAACAATGAACTCATATAACAGGTGATAGCATGTAAGGCAAACAATGAACTCATATAACAGGTGATAGCAAGTAAGGCAAACAATGAACTCATAGAATAGGCGATAGCAAGTAAGGCAAACAATGAACTCATAGAATAGGCGATAGCAAGTAAGACAAACAATGAACTCATATAATAGGCGATAACAAGTAAGGCAAACAATGAACTCATAGAATAGGCGATAGCAAGTAAAACAATGACTCATATAACAGGTGATAGCAAGTATGACAAAAAATGAACTCATATGATGGGTGTTAGCAAGTAAGCCAAACAATGAACTCATATAATAGGTGATAGCAAGTAAGACAAACAATGAACTCATAGAATAGGCAATAGCAAGTAAGACAAACAATGAACTCATAGAATAGGCAATAGCAAGTAAAACAATGATCTCATATAACAGGTGATAGCAAGTAAGACAAACAATGAACTCATATAGTAGGGGATAACAAGTAAGACAAACAATGAACTCATATAATAGGTGATAGCAAGTAAGACAAACAATTAACTCATATAACAGGTGATAGCAAGTAAGACAAACAATGAACTCATATAACAGGTGATAGCAAGTAAGGCAAACAATCAACTCATATAACAGGTGATAGTAAGTAAGACAAACAATGAACTCATATAACAGGTGAAAGCAAGTAAGACAAACAATCAACTCATATAACATGTGATAGTAAGTAAGACAAACAATCAACTCATATAACATGTGATAGTAAGTAAGACAAACAATGAACTCATATAACAATTATCAATGAAAAATTTACTCTTCAGCAAGTTGAACTGGAATGTGTACAGGACTACAAGTATTTAGGCCTTATATATTCTGCTTCAGGGTCTTCTCTCATGCAAGACAGGAATTGTACAAAAGAGTCTAAAAGGCTATTATAAACTATGCAAAGATGTTATTCGTTCACATCCAAAAATTACTACCAGTCTACATCTATTTGATCACATGATCAAACCTATTTCTTTATATTCCTCTAAAATTTGGGGTACGTTTAACCCAAAGAGTAGTAAATTTAGAAATGATATACTCTTAGATAAAATTTATTCAGATCTTGAACCAGATAAATTACACATGAAAATAACAAAATTTATTTTGGGTGTAAATAGAAAGAGTAGCAATTTTGCTGTACTATCTGAACTGGGTAGATTTCCTATTTATATTAGTATTGTGAAAACTTACTGAATTATTATTTTAGAATTGAAAATATGCCTGAGGAGTCTTTATTATATAAAGCCTTACAGACCTCTAAAGATTTAGATGATAAAAATCACAATAGTTGGTATAGCAGTGTCAGACACCTTTGTAAAATTATTGATCTGCCTAGTAACCTTATTAATTGTAGTAAATACAAATTCAGAAAATGTTTACTTAATTGTTTAAAAGTATCCTATGTTAAATCTTGGGAAAATGCTTATAGCCAAAATAGCCAAGGAAAACTAAGAACATACTGTCAATTTAAAACATCATTTTGTAAAGAAAATTATTTAGATATCTTGAATAATTTTGATCTGAGAAAAGCTATCACAAAATTCAGGATTTCATCTCATAGACTCAAAATTGAAACTGGGAGATATTCCAAATTAGAAGTTCATCAAAGAATTTGTGCTAAATGCGATTTAAATAAAGTGGAAGATGAACTTCATTTTCTTATAGAATGTCCTGTATACTCTAAGGATAGAGACCTGTTATTTGATCTGATATTTAAAGAATGTAAAGATTTTACTCCTTAGATATGGTCAATAAATTTATTTGGTTATTAAACTGTGAGTCTATTAATATTTTGAAACAACTTGGCTATTTCTTATCAAAACACCTGCCTTGAGTAAACATTTATTATTATATAACACTGGGATACTGTTAGCAATATTTATAATGTCTAACTTAAGTATACTGTTTTGCTGTTCTGCTTTATTGTATTTGTAATTGTAACTTCATATTGTCATATATGTACATGCACTATGCCCTTGAGGGTACCACTTATGGAAATAAAAGATATTCTATTCTATTCTATTCTATTCTATAACAGGTGATAGCAAGTAAGGCAAACAATCAACTCATATAACAGGTGATAGTAAGTAAGACAAACAATGAACTCATATAACAGGTGATAGCAAGTAAGACAAACAATGAACTCATATAACAGGTGATAGTAAGTAAGACAAACAATCAACTCATATAACAGGTGATAGTAAGTAAGACAAACAATCAACTCATATAACAGGTGATAGTAAGACAAACAATCAACTCATATAAAGCAAGTAAGGCAAACAATGAACTCATATAATAGGTGATAGCAAGTAAGACAAACAATGAACTCATATAACAGGTGATAGCAAGTAAGACAAACAATGAACTCATATAGTAGGGGATAACAAGTAAGACAAACAATGAACTCATATAATAGGTGATAGCAAGTAAGACAAACAATGAACTCATATAACAGGTGATAGCAAGTAAGGCAAACAATCAACTCATATAATAGGTGATAGCAAGTAAGACAAACAATGAACTCATATAGTAGGTGATAGCAAGTAAGGCAAACAATCAACTCATATAATAGGTGATAGCAAGTAAGACAAACAATGAACTCATATAACAGGTGATAGCAAGTAAGGCAAACAATGAACTCATATAACAGGTGATAGCAAGTAAGACAAACAATGAACTCATATAACAGGTGATAGCAAGTAAGGCAAACAATGAACTCATATAATAGGTGATAGCAAGTAAGACAAACAATGAACTCATATAACAGGTGATAGCAAGTAAGACAAACAATAAACTCATATAATAGGTGATAGCAAGTAAGACAAACAATGAACTCATATAACAGGTGATAGCAAGTAAGACAAACAATGAACTCATATAGTAGGGGATAACAAGTATAACAAACAATTAACTCATATAACAGGTGATAGCAAGTATGACAAACAATGAACTCATATAACAGGTGATAGCAAGTAAGGCAAACAATCAACTCATATAATAGGTGATAGCAAGTAAGACAAACAATGAACTCATATAGTAGGTGATAGCAAGTAAGACAAACAATGAACTCATATAACAGGTGATAGCAAGTAAGGCAAACAATGAACTCATATAATAGGTGATAGCAAGTATGACAAACAATGAACTCATATAACAGGTGATAGCAAGTAAGGCAAACAATGAACTCATATAACAGGTGATAGCAAGTAAGACAAACAATGAACTCATATAACAGGTGATAGCAAGTAAGGCAACAATGAACTCATATAACAGGTGATAGCAAGTAAGGCAAACAATGAACTCATATAACAGGTGATAGCAAGTAAGACAAACAATGAACTCATATAACAGGTGATAGAAAGTAAGACAAACAATGAACTCATATAATAGGTGATAGCAAGTAAGACAAACAATGAACTCATATAATAGGTGATAGCAAGTAAGACAAACAATGAACTCATATAACAGGTGATAGCAAGTAAGACAAACAATGAACTCATATAACAGGTGATAGCAAGTAAGGCAAACAATCAACTCATATAATAGGTGATAGCAAGTAAGACAAACAATGAACTCATATAATAGGTGATAGCAAGTAAGACAAACAATGAACTCATATAGTAGGTGATAGCAAGTAAGGCAATCAATCAACTCATATAATAGGTGATAGTAAGTAAGACAAACAATGCACTCATATAACAGGTGATAGTAAGTAAGACAAACAATGAACTCATATAACAGGTGATAGTAAGTAAGACAAACAATCAACTCATATAACAGGTGATAGCAAGTAAGGCAAACAATCAAGTCATATAATAGGTGATAGTAAGTAAGGTAAACAATGAACTCATATAATAGGTGATAGCAAGTAAGATAAACAATGAACTCATATAGTAGGAGATAACAAGTAAGACAAACAATGAACTCATATAAAAGGAGATAACAAGTATTACAAACAATGAACTCATATAACAGGTGATAGCAAGTAAGGTAAACAATGAACTCATATAATAGGTGATAGCAAGTAAGACAAACAATGAACTCATATAACAGGTGATAGCAAGTAAGACAAACAATGAACTCATATAGTAGGGGATAACAAGTAAGGCAAACAATGAACTCATATAATAGGGGATAACAAGTAAGACAAACAATGAACTCATATAGTAGGTGATAGCAAGTAAGACAAACAATGAACTCATATAACAGGGGATAGCAAGTAAGACAAACAATTAAGTTATATAATAGGTGATAGCAAGTAAGGCAACTCATTAACTCATATAATAGGCGATAGCAAGTAAAACAATATTCAGTCATTTTCAGTTATATGTGGGAATTAATTCATGAAGTATTGCCCCTTAAGTGATGATAAAGTTGCAAAATATTCCCCAAGATTCCTGTTGCATGGTTTTGGAAACAAAACAGTCATAGGCTTTCTGATATCCAAGCAGATAAATGAACTATAACCTTTTGTTGTTAATCAACATCTCTTTTCTATTGTAAAATACCAACAAGGTACTCGTCGGAAGTTCTCTGATACAGATACTGTATGTCTACTGCCTCTAATTTTATCCTGATTATATTTATATCCCTACATTCTGTTGATCATCAACATCCTTTTTTTGTTGTATAATTTCATGAGGTACTCAACACAAGTTTTCTGATACTTCATTACTATAATTCTATTTTTTCCTTAACTGTATGTATATATATCATACCTTCTGTTGTTCATCAGCGTCCCTTTTCTGTTGTACAATATTAATGAGGTACTCGTCACAAGTTTTCTGATACTGAATAACTTTAACTCTAGCATCTTCTAACTCCTCAGTCATATTTTTCACCTTTGCTCGTGTGTCATCTATCTTACTCAAACCATTCTTTAGTTTGTTGGCCTGGTCACCTAATTCTTTTCTCTTGGAATACAACAACCTGGAAATACATAATACAGATTACATCACTGCATCCCAAAATTGACTGACAGGAGCTAATATAATCCATGTGAAGTAACTATTTTTGTCATGTGATATTTTACCTCTTGTCAAATCAATCAAAATGGAAGGATATTTAATTTTACGGTTTTCCTGCAACTAGGAGCAAACACAAAATAATGTATGTAAGGAAAGACCAATGTATGGTTGATTTATTAAGAAAAAATAAATGGGGAATGTGTCCATGGGACACAGATGAGCCCTCTCTTGCATATAACGTTATAAAGGGACATAACTAGAGAACTGTAAAAGTGACGCCACCCAAATTCGAACTTAATCTGTGTTTTATGGTAATAAGCATTGTGTATAAGTTTCATAAAATTTGGTTGAGGCAAACTAAGTTAGAGAAGGGAAACTAATTTTGGGACTACGGACAGACATACAGACAGACAAGGGTAACACTTAATGCCCCCTCCCAAAAAGGTGGCAAAAACACTATGTCAATTAATTTTCCATTAATAAATAAAAACAGGTTCTTATAAAATAAATGAGTTCCCTGTTCAATTTTTGAACTCAGAATTATGTAATAATACTGTCCTTTTGAATATACTTGTGTGTGTTATAAGAACAAATTCTTCAATTCTTCCTAATTTATAACATTATGTAACAGGAAACAGGATTCTCCATACACATTTTTGTCATAAAGAATTTTATCCTTCCTAATTGTTGGTCTTAACAAAGAGGCTCCTATAAGATTCAATATTGTATATCACTTTGGATTCAATATTGTATATCACTTTAGAATTAATATTGTATATCACTTTAGATTCAACATTGTATATCACTTTGAAACTTACTTCTTGTATCCACTCACAAATTCCAGATAGTTAGTAGGTGTAACATAGTTATGTCGTTTCATCTCTAATAACATTTTACGTGAAAGATCAGAGACAGATTTATGCATTACTGAGAACATCTTCACCAAGTATGGCTTAATCTTGTCCTGAAAAAAAAAACCAACAGATTCATCAAAAACTATTCTGATGAAAGCATAGTGATACTTATCTAAGCTGAACACTGTCTAGACTGAACATTTTGTCCAAATTAATCATATCTCTTTGACAGAGGTTATATCAAAAAACCTTTTTGCATAGCTCTGATCCCTTGTCTAGGTTTGGCATTAGTTTTAAAATTTGTCCTTTTTGGTTTTATCAGTTCTTCATCCTTTGGGTTTTTAAATATTTTGGCCTCGAGCATCACTGAAGAGACATTAATCATTGAAATGTACATATAGTGTAATAAAATTAGTACTGTTAATGTTATTAATGAGCCAGCTCAAATACCTCACACTGATATTAAGACAGTTATATTGTCTTACACATTATGTTTTAGTTACTATGACAGTTTAGACAGGTTGCTATTTTGTATTAAATGCAAATATGTTTGAAGCCCTAAAACAAATATGTCGGAAAAATTCACAACTATTCATAACTCTATGATTGGGATGAGACAACACTGCTGTTGATAAGTGAAGAAATAATTTGTGTACTTTAGACCAAATTATAATAATTAATAGGTAGTCTACAAATTTTTTTTACGAAACTATTTTACTGGTTGAGGATGTCCTGTTCATTCTTTAGTGTGGCCGTCTGCATACCTGCCAACTTTTCAAAATCTCCATGGGGGATTTTAAGAACAAGAGGACCTAATGCTCCTCTTATATTGTTATAAGTGTCCTTAATCTACTCCTATATTGTTTGCATGAGTATATATGTGCTTAAAACCCATTTAACTCATTTGAATGCCTGTTTTGAGGTCTTCATTTTATATAATAAAGAATTTCAAAATTCAGGTCAACACCTCTCATGGGGGATATCCCCCATAAATTGGGATAGTTGGCAGGTCTGCGTCTGACATCAATATTACAAACACTCTGATTCAATGAACTTCTGAAAATGAAAGACATCTGTTAAGATACAGGAAAGTAAATCAGTCACTTATGTTTAAAAGTATTGTAACCTCTTTGTCCATGTCAAGAGAAACATCTTGTAAGTACTTGTCAGCTACTTCATTCAGGGCATCTATTGGCCATTCACTGAACCAGTCAATTGTAGTACAGTTCACAAAGGCTGGGAACTTTCTCACACGATTTCTGTAGAAATAGAATAAATGATAAACATCCATGAATTTAGTATCACTCATAAACCAGTCAATTGGGCATACTTCATAAAATTAGATAATAATCAGACACAATTTTTGTAAAATAGAATAAATCATAAGCACTCATCAACTTAAAAATTAGAATGGATAAGTCACTGACGAAAATTAACCAACAACTTACTGTGAAGATCATTCAGGTAAACCATTAAATAAATAAGTTCATTATCAGTTAGACCAGTCACTCACTGGAATATATTTCCTTACAAGAATCAGTAATATTAACCTTTGATGATTTGGTGCATATGACATTAGATGTTACCAGAGTAATCTTCATTAGGTAAGCATACCAAGCGTTTGGGAGCACCAATCCAAAAGGGCCTTCGCAAAATCTTCTAATCTCAGTGGTTAACAAAATTAGTCAAGGATAAGTCACTCATATAGTTAGTCATAAATCAGTCACTAACTAAATTAATCATGGATCAGTCAGATCATCATTTAACTAATCAAGGATCAGTCACTCATTTAGTTAGTCATAAATCAGTCACTTACTTAATTCATCATAGATCAGTCGGATCATTCATTCACTTAACTAGTCAAGGATCAGTCACACAATCAGTTAGTCATAAATCAGTCACTAACTAAATGAATAAATGATCAGTCTGATCCATCATTCACTCAACTAGTCAAGGATCAGTCACTCAATTAGTTAGTCATAAATCAGTCACCAGCTAAATAAATCATGGATCAGACAGATAAATCATTCACTTAACTAGTCAAGGATCAGTCACTCAATTAGTTAGTCATAAATCAGTCACCAACTAAATTAATCATGGACTAGTCAGATAAATCATTTGCTTAACTAGTTAAGAATCAGTCACTCAAATAGTTAATCATAAATAAGTCACTAACTAAATTAATCACATATCAGTCGGATCAATCATTAACTTAACTAGTCAAGGATCAGTTTCTCAATTAGTTAGCCATAAATCAGTCAACAACTAAATTAATCATGGATCAGTCATATAAATCATTCACTTAACTAGTCAAGAATCAGTCACTCAATTAGTTAGTCATAAATAAGTCACTCACTAAAGTAATCATGGATCAGTCAGATCAATCATTAACTTAACTAGTCAAGGATCAGTCACTCAATTAGTTAGTCATAAATCAGTCACCAACTAAATTGATCATGGATCAGTCATATAAATCATTCACTTAACTAGTCAAGGATCAGTCATTCAAATAATTAGTCATAAAAAGTCATTATCTAAATAATTCAAGGATGAGTCTGATCAATCATTCACTTAACTAGTCAAGGATCAGTGACTCAATAAGTTAGTCATAAATAAGTCACTAACTAAATTAATCACTGATCAGACAGATCAATCATTCACTTAACTAGTCAAGGATCAGTCACTCAATTAGTTAGTCATAAATCAGTCACCAGCTAAATAAATCATGGATCCGACAGATAAATCATTCACTTAACTAGTCAAGGATCAGTCACTCAATTAGTTAGTCATAAATCAGTCACCAACTAAATTAATCATGGACTAGTCAGATAAATCATTTGCTTAACTAGTCAAGAATCAGTCACTCAAATAGTTAGTCATAAATAAGTCACTAACTAAATTATTCAAGGAAGAGTCTGATCAATCATTTGGTAAACTAGTCAAGAATCAGTCACTTAAATAGTTTGTCATAAATCAGTTACTCATTAAATCAATAATGAGTCAGCTGGAAAAATTATTCACTTAACTAGTCAAGGATCAGTCATTCAATTAATGAGCCAATTTGGGGGGTGAAGATACCAAAGAGGAAAATTAACAAGAGGCTCTCAAGACCCTGAATCGCTCACCTGTAATTTTTGCTGAAATCTTTCATCAATGATTATTTTGCTTTTAATATATATTAATGAGTGGCTTAAAATTCCATTGAGATGTTCTTTGTATCTGTCATATGTTCTTCAAAAGCAAAGAAATACATTTTACCCTATGTTCCATTTAAGCCATAGTGGCTGTTTCTTGACATACAAAAATAAAATACAAAATTTATACTAGATACTCTGAAACTCATTCAGCCCAAGTTTGGCTGAAATTGATTCAGCAGTTTCAAAGGAGAAGATTTTTTAAAGTAAGCAAACTAGATGAACAAACTGTGATAAATTGTCTTTAAAGGGCAATAACTCCTTAAGGACACATTTGACAATTTTGGTCATATTAACTTATTTGTAGATCTTACTTTCCTGAACATTTTTGCTGTTCACAGTTTATCTTTATCATTAATTATATTCAAGATTATAACCTAAAACTGCAAAAAAATTACCAATTTAGTGGCAGCAACCCAACAATGAACTGTTAGATTCGTCTGAAAATTTCATGGCTGATAGAACTTGGCCTAATGAACATTTTAACCTCTCATCAGATTTTCTCTAATTGCTTAAGTGTTTGAGATATATTAGCCAAAAACTGCAATTTACCCCTATGTTCTAATTTTAGCCATGACAGCCATGTTTTTTGACGAAACAGAAAATAAAACACAATCTTAATTCTAGATACCCTAAGGATCATTCAGATTAAGTTTGGTTGGAATTGGTTCAGTAGTTTCAGAAGAGAAGATTTTTTAAAGTTAGAAAACATGATAAACAAATTGTGTAAAATTGTCCTCAAAGGGCAATACTCCTTAAGGGGTCAATTGACAATTTTGGTCATATAAAACTTATTAGTAGATCTTACTTTGCTGAACATATTTGCTGTTTACAGTTTATCTTTATCATTAATACTATTCAAGATAATAACCAAAAACTGCAAAATTTCCTTAAAATTACCAATTGAGTGGCAGCAACCCAACAATGGGTTATTAGATTCATCTGAAAATTTCACGGCTGATAGAACTTCACCTAATGAACACTTATACACTTGTCAAATTTGTTCTAACTCCTTTGGTTTTTTAGATATAAGCCAAAAACTGCATTTAACCCCTATATTCTATTTTTAGCCATGGTGGCCATGTTTTTTGACGAAACAGATAATAAAACACAAACTTTATTCTAGATATCCTAAGGATCATTCAGCTTAAGTTTGGTTGGAATTGGTTCAGTGGTTTCAGAGAAGATTTTTTAAAGTTAAAAAACATGATAAACAAAGTGTGTAAAATTGTCCTTAAAGGGCAATAACTCTTTCAGGGGTCAATTGACAATTTTGGTCATTAAACTTATTTGTAGATCTTACTTTGCTGAACATATTTGCTGTTTACAGTTTATCTTTATCATTAATACTATTCAAGATAATAACCAAAACCACAAAATTTCCTTAAAATTACCAATTTAGTGGCAGCAACCCAACAATGGGATATTAGATTCCTCTGAAAATTTCAGGGCTGATAGAACTTTACCTTATGAACACTTTTACCCTGTGTCAGATTTGCTCTAACTGCTTTGGTTTTTGAGATATAAGCCAAAAACTGCATTTTACCCCTATGTTCTATTTTTAGCCATGGTGGCCATGTTTTTTTCGACAAAACAGAAAATAAAACACAAACTTTATTTTAAATACCCTAAGGATCATTCAGCTTAAGTTTGGTTGGAATTGGTTCAGCAGTTTCAGCGGAGAAGATGTTTGAAATAGTTTACACCAGACGGGCGACGAAGGATGCCAAGTGATGGCTAAAGCTCACAGTTCCTTTGGAACGGTGAGCTAAAAATAAAAAGTCATGGACAAGTTTCTCACTAAATTAGCCAAGGAACAGTCACTCACTTAATTAGTCAATTAGTTATTCAGAAAATATGTCAATAGTTAGTCTGATCAGTCATTCACTACTTTAGAAAAGATCATTCCCTAAATTAAATAGTCTAGGGTCAGTTATATCAGATGCTCACTAGATAGTCAAAAGACAGTAATTTCAAACTCTTACAAAGTTCGTAGATTATATGTGTACCACTGATTATATATTGCTGAAAAGATAATATTTTAAATTCAGAAATTTTAAAATGCATTTTCATTGTAATTATTGAACAATGGACAAAACTGAAAATATAATTGTTGTGATTTCAGCAGGAGTACTGAAACACAAAATATATATAATCTACAAACAAATAAAATAATATTTCAAAGTAGAAACATTTCTCTTTCACCATTCATAAACCATTTAAATACAATATCTCAAATTATTCATATAAAAACTGTGAAATGAAATTAATTCCCCTCAATATTGCCAACTGATAACACAGTCCATTAAGCCAAACAAAAGTGTAACCAAAAAACCATACTGCAAAATATTGCAATTCACAGTACACATACTAGTACCACAAATAGTAGATGTGTTTCCCAATACTATAATAAACATATACATTTCAAGTCACACAGTTCTTGCCTGAATGGTTCTCCAACTGGGCTCATACACAAAACTACATGTAAATTGGATCGCACACGTCCAATCAGGAATGAGAATACACTTTGTTGAGTATCCTCAATTCCCTCATTTTGTGCGACTTCTAACAATTCATTTCTGACCTAACAATGAATCAACAATAAAGTTTATAAAATTTTCTGAAAGTCAATTAACAAATTTAGGGTCAAAAGTTTGTTTTTACTTTGATTTATTTTTATCAATAAATACTTAATACTAGAGGAATAAAAGAACAGCACATAATTTATCTGTCCAATAATTCGAATATTTTTTTTTGGTTCTCTTAAATTTTTTCATAAATATTCTTCAAGAAATGTAGGCGTGAGATTGGTTACATTGCAATTTTCCGTATAATTTCCATTTCCAAGTGTCCTTTTAAAAAGTTGATCTACACTAATTAATGATCTTGTCCAAAACCTTAATTATATAAACCTTAAATATAAATTTCAAAAAAATCTGATAAGAAAGGTAGGGGTGAGAGTGCTTATAATGCAACATTCCATATAATTTACATTTCAAAGGGACATAATTCCTGTACAAATAAATGAACAACACTGATTTTAGAAGACGCCAAAGACATTGATAATATAAATCTTTGAATATAATTTCACTAGAGCCTTTACAATGCAATTTTCCATAAAATATATAGTTCCAGGAGGCATAACTCCTTAAAACATTGTTGAATTGATATAAAACTTGATATAAATTTCATAAAAATGTGGCAAGAATTGTAGAATAGATATCTGACATTAGGTACTAAAAGACACTACCTCCTCAAACTCCTCCTCGTTATATAAACTTGGTATTTCTCCACTACTTAAGATGTTATTAACATCCTCTAAGAATTCCTCCTCTACCACTTGACTGTCGCTAAAAATAAACACTGTGGGTTTGTTTAGAACTCCAGTTTGCCAGTACAGTCTCTTTAAATCTGAAGAAAGAAAGAAAAGAATGCTTGTTCAATACACTAGTAAAACAGTTTCAAGTTTAACAAACATATGTGCTCCAAATGATTTTCGTGATGTTTTTTGCCATTTGGTGTCAAACAGTTATGAAAGTGAAAATCACCAAGATTTATTAAGTTTAATGCCACTTATGGATATTCTAAACTTCTTTCCTAGTTCCTTTCAGGTTTTTAGCATGATTTTGTGCTGTTCTCTCAAATTTTTGTAAAACATTGTCTTTCCTGCTAGGTTAGGCTAAGAACATCATCAAAATGTTAAAACTTCAGCTATTGAATAAGGACTTTGTTTTACAAGTTAATAATTTGTAGTTTGTAAATATTTTTGTGGAATAATGGAAAGAAAGAAGAAAAGTTTCCTTTTTTTTTTTTTTATGAAAACGAATGTTTTGTCCTATGGAATCTTCGAATACTCTATCCGAAGGGTTGTCATTCAAGCCAGGATCCTTAAAGAACACACATGGATTGAAAATAGAAACCTGTTTATACAGAATAATTGGTATCTAATGATGTATTTACATACCGTCTTTGAATTCATTTCTCCTGTACAGTTTACTAATCTCAATCTCAAAAGCTGACATGCCACACATAAATGAAGCCAGTCTAGTCAAACTTTTATGTCCACTTCCTCCAATCCCCACAAGTAGCATGTTACCACATGGTTGACGTATCACTCGAACTATCTTTACCACTAGAAAATATGATAATTGTTTTATTGAAGAAAGATTACATTTATATGATGTAAAGTTGTCAATCAATCTTTAAAAGCATGTATCAATAGTTATTGACATCAACAATACTTCAGTGATTCTTTTATCTCTACATGTCCAAGGGTGTTGTTCCTTCTCATGAAACTATTTTATTGTGTTATATAGCCTCCAGAATAATATAACCAGCTCCATTTTTAAAATTCCCAGAGTGATGTTGCACTCCACTCCATAAAATTGATATCTTTTCATGTTCTATGGCTCCCAGAGTGATGTTGCACGCCACTTCATAAAACTGATATCTTACCATGTTGTATGGCATGGCATCCCTGAACATAACAAGGTCCATACTGTAAGTCCCTGGTGTTGTCACCTGTCCCTCCCATGTAATAGATATCTTATCATGTTCTAAAGAATCCCTGAACATAACAAGGTCCATACTGTAAGTCCCTGGTGTTGTCACCCTTCCCTCCAATGTAATAGATATCTTATCATGTTCTATAGAATCCCTGAACATAACAAGGTCCATACTGTAAGTCCCTGGTGTTGTTAACCTTCCCTCCCATGTAATAGATATCTTATCATGTTCTATAGAATCCCTGAACATAACAAGGTACATACTGTAAGTCCCTGGTGTTGTCACCCTTCCCTCCCATGTAATAGATATCTTGTCATGTTCTATAAAATCTCTGAACATAACAAGGTCCATACTGTAAGTCCCTGGTGTTATCACCCTTCCCTCCAATGTAATAGATATCATACCATGTTCTATGGCATCCCTGAACATAACAAGGTCAAACCTGACAGGGCCTAATGTGTTGTCACCCTTCCTCCACATAAAACAGATATCATACCATGTTCTATAGCATCCCTGAACATAACAAGGTCAAACCTGACAGGGCCTAATGTGTTGTCACCCTTCCTTCACATAAAACAGATATTATACCATGTTCTATAGAATCCCTGAACATAACAAGGTCAAACCTGACAGTGCTTAATGTGTTGTCACCCTTCCTCCATATAAAACAGATATCATACCATGTTCTATAGAATCCCTGAACATAACAAGGTCAAACCTGACAGTGCTTAATGTGTTGTCACCCTTCCTCCACATAAAACAGATATCATACCATATTCTATGGCATCCCTGAACATAACAAGGTCAAACCTGACAGTGCTTAATGTGTTGTCACCCTTCCTCCACATAAAACAGATATCATACCATGTTCTATGGCATCCCTGAACATAACAAGGTCCATATTGATGGTCCCTGGTGTGTTGTTATACATCTTTAGAACACCATTTAGGTGATCCCTTATTTTTCCAATATCTGTTATGTCTTCATATCTCCTTTCTTCATTCAGAAAATCACCTATAAATATTACTACTGTATTAAAATAGTGTCTTCAAACATATGTATTCAAAACTGATTCATACTGGGTATGAATAAATACCTCATTTGAGAACAGACCTTTAACTGGTATCATTGAAAGGTGTTAAAAAATATCAACAATGACGCATAATAACCATCTTGCCTGTTCATTTTTGTTTGGTGTTTTTCTTTCACTGCATATAGTATAGATATTACTCAGAGTAATACTACTATCCATTTATAAGAAACATGGATGCTTTTGTATTAAACAACTTAATATACTTACAAAAAATCAGAAAGTGTTAAATTGAGGGGTGGACAGGGGGTAGCCGATTCCCACTTCCATTCCACCTACTCCCATGCCCTCTACCCTACTCCAACTACCCTCCCCTTACTCCCAGACGAAAAATGGGTCAAAATTTGTTTCCCAGAATATTCTAACTTTTAATCCACCTTTCTCCACCCCCACATTCCCATGTTCCGTTACCCGGTCCACCCCCTCTAAATTGAACATTTACATCATTAAAGTAAAATATTTTGTTTTTTGCTGTGTTTATTTTTGTGGCATGCTTCATCAGGAATATTGATAGATAGGAGCATTGTTACCAAATTGAATGAAGAAAGTTGAACACATAGGTTTATAATCTTGGATTGCTTTAAAAGTCAGTATCCTACATTTTAATAATTGTAAACATTGAAAAAATACTGAAATTCATCAAACTTTTCTTGCAAGATGAACTTAATTCAAACATTTTTTTTTTCTCAAAGATATATTCAAGACATAAAGTACAGTTAATTAATGGCTTATGACCAAAGAATATGTATTTTTTTCAGGGGAGATAACTTTATATAATATATAATAGTATTACTACAAAAAGACAAAGGTATCAAATGGTTTATTTGATCTATTGAATTTGAAAATTAAAAGGAAAACTATCAAATAAAACCCTAAATAGAGACCTAACAGTATAAGGCTAACCTACCCTGGTTTACACTAAGTTTTGACGAAACATTTACTCACCAAATACAGGAGGTTGTTTATTTGGACATATGTTGTGGAAAGTCTGATCAAACAAGGATGCTAACTTCTCTGTTAAAATGGCAACAAAACATTCATAGTCATTGGTATCAACCAATCTGTCTGAAAATACCCTGCAAAGGAATTGTAAACTTTCAAATATACAAAACATTGTATTTCATTGTATCTACTAGATAACGCAAGAACAAATACTGTGAAAAAATTCCCAGATTTTTTTAATATGGCTTAACAGAATTTCAATTTTGATTTAAAAAAAAAATGATTTTATATATATACATATTGTAAAGGAATTTGTATTGCAGATTTACATTGTTATAGATGACTTGATTACCTAAAACATTCGTGTATCCACAATCTGATCATAGCATTCTTGGTATCATGTACATGTTTGTGTGCTCTTAACATTCCTTGGAACACCTGAAAATACAGTTAGAAAAATTAGAAAAAAATTCTTAAGAGCTAAAGGTAGTTAATTTACAACACCCACTGACAAACTAGTCTCCCTAAAACGCTCAGAATAAGTGAGTATAATACATTCTTTATGTGCCTGTACCAATCCAAGAGTCTGTAGTCCAGTGGTTGTTGTTTGAAGTCTGACATAATTGTTTTTCATTCATTGTTGTAGTTTAAAATAGGTCTTTGGTTTTTATTTGGGACTTTTATCATAGAGCACAATATTGTATGGGTTTTGTTCATTTTAAAGGCTATACAGTGACCTACAGATTTACTGAATAGTTGACTCATCAGCATTCATGCCACATCTCCTTATTTTATATAAGTAGTAATCAATGAACAGTTAAAGATTCACTTATTACATAAAATCATATGGTTTTCATAAACCTTCTAATATCATCTTATCATTATCTGTAAGAGTTTTAATGAAGTTTATTTTACCTTTGAAATATCTCTCAGATTAAACAAGTAATGCATTCTGGAAGGGGTTGGTTTGAATTTCTGCTGAACAGCAAAATACACTTCTATTGTTGCCTTGGTAATAATATCTCCTATTGGTTTTATATCCTCCTCAAATTCCTGTAATTTCTGGTTAAACATCCCTCCAAAGATCACTAGGATCTGATTATCCTGTAAAACAGAAACATGTTCATATTTTAATGATAATGGTAGAAAATTCTCATGGCTATGATCTGTTTAACAGAAAGTATATTAATTAATACAGATAAAAAGGTAGTATGGGAGTATTCCTTAATCTTTGTTTGGAATTGACTGCAAATGATCAGTCCAGATTTATACAGAAATTAGAAAATGTTGATGCTGAAATTATTCTAGGGACTATAAATGAATGAATTTATGTATTTTCTCACAGTTATTTCTTTTTGACAAAAACGGATTTTAATTCAAATTCCAGGAAATGAGAGGAAAATTGAAGATGCTAATAAATTGCTATCTCCTTTTCTTGCTTTTTCACAAAAATAGTGTAAAACTTGATTAATTTGTGGTAATCTCCCTAAAAATTAGTAAAATGTGTGGAAAAGTTATCTCCCCATGGCAAGATAACAGTTTTTTTATTGATAAATAAGCCATATCAATAGAAGTAAATCTTTTAAATTCATCTTTATTTATAAGGTAAAATGTTTGAACAAGGGTATATAATGGTAATAAATCACCATCTCAAGAACTAAAATATATGAAAAAAAATTTATAAACATGACAACAAATGCTTGATGGCAGCCTATGCTAAATAGGATGCCGAGTTCAATAGTGTATGTTTACAGTAACATAATCAACCATTCACCTTTACTGTGAGCAGATAGAAAGAGCAAATTAGCATGCATCTCAGCTCATCATTGTGGGGCAAAAAGTTGCAAAACATATTTTTGTCAAATACAAAACAAATAATACTCTGTCCCATCAAGGCATTGTTATCATTCGCCATCATTCTTACCTGAATCCTATTGAGATTACCAGATATACCTGAGCTGTAAATGGTGAAAATGCATCAGAGAAAGGCACTAACACTTGTTGTGAAATTATAATACCGTATAGCGGGTTATTTTCATGGTGTAAAATTTCGCGATTTTCATTGAATAAGGTATATGAAATATTTTGGTGGTAATTATATTGGCGGATTCAAAACTTTTATCAATATCTTTGCATGTGCACTTTTAAATTGGCAGAATTTATTTTGGCGATTTTGTTCTATCCACGAAAATAAGCGAAAATTTACACCCTGTAAAAATAACCCGCTATACGGTATATACTTCTCATGATAATAACCCAAGGGACAGTCATATTACTCAGTAAACAAGAACATTTCTCCACGTTATTTCATTCAGAATGATGAACTTATAGAACTTAATTATCTCTGTAAATTAGGATGAACTAGGATTAAACTTTTTCCCAAAACCAAGATTACATCAGTTATCCAATTGGTGGAGGAAAACAAGTATTTGCCCTGATCTACAGAGCAGATTTACGAGCTTACATTGTTCTACAATTCTTCCTATAGTTCTATTGAAAGAACTTGATACTGATCAGATTAAATCTGCTCTGTAGATAAGGACAAATTACTTTCCAACTACCAAGTGGACCAAGCATTATCGTTCTACTCCATATCCCTAATATTTAACTATGTGAAAGTTATCTTGATAAGAATAATAAATCTGCTCCGTAAATCAGGGCAAATACTTTTCTACCTCCACGAAGTGGACTAACTGATGTCATACTAAAATCCTCACCGTTATACTAACATGAGGGAAAGCTGTCTTAAGTCCAGGACAAATAACTTGTCTTCCTCGACAAAAAGAACTAACTGCTATCTGTTAACATTCCTTGTCTTTATACTAACCTGAGGGAAAGTCATGTTGATCAGATTAAATCTACTCTGTAATCGTGGGCAGATAACTTGTCTTCCTCCACCAGGCGTACCCATTGCTGCTATCAAGAACATCTCCTATAAATTTAAAATAAACACAACATGAAATGCAGATCCAAAATAATTTGTAAAGGATTACATGGAACCCTGTGTCTTGCCTATGATTGCTGCTGTCAATGTCTCTTAATTGTAAATAAGCTTTTACAAAGTTTGATTGAATTCTATAAAGGCTTTACAAAGATATTGATGTCTAAAAACTTTAACCCCAGAATGTATCTATATGTACACTGCAAAAAATGACACAAGTTCTTTTATCAATCAAATATTGAAATACTGAAGAAATTTTTTTCAAGATTTTGCTCTGAAAACTTTGTTTTGATAATAAAATAGCTTATGTTAAAGTCTTGTAAAATTCCATGAAGGTTTGGCAAAGTTTTTGATGTCTGAAAAACTTTAACCTTATATTGTATCTTAACGTTTACTGCAAAAAAAAAAAAATCAAAGTCCATTTATTAGAAAAATACAGCCAAATTTTAAAAAGATGATAATAAAAAATTTGCTAAACTGTCTTATGATTATAAAAAGCACCTATCCACGTTTAATAAAATTTCATGAAGGTTCGACAAAGTTATTGATGTTTAGAAAAATTTTAACCACAGTCTAAACCTCAATAATGAAGACAACAGAATGTAAGATCACTATGTCTCACTTCCACATTTTTCTGCTACAAAATGATTTCTTTTTGTATTAGCTTTTCCCTGTCATACCAGCATCTGTATTCTGAACCTACCCTGATTTCCTTCTGTATTTGTTTCTCTCTGTCATACCAGAAACCATAATCTAACCACAATCTCATCAACTCCAAAGGTGGCTGTGATCCAAACGTATCCTTGGCTGGCATGTTAAAATCATCCATGAATGTAAGAAGTTTCTTACCACCGATCGGTACATACACTCCTTTTGTTCTCTTCTCTACTCTACTCTCTATAATTTCTTGTACTTGGTTGGATGAGGTCTGAAAAATCATTCAGACATTTTTCATCTATAAGGATTTGTGATGGGAGGAAAAGGTGAATTATGCAGTCACAAATTTTATCATATGCTTTCATTTCATATGAAAGCAACCCAATATTATAGAATTATTAGCTCCACCTACCTAATTAATTGATTTTTGTTTGCATTGTTCTTGTACTGTGTACAAATTTTGTTCATTTGAAAAAAGGAGTTAACAATATATCTTTTAAATATAGATAAAAGATATAAATATATAACATAAAAAATATATTATTCTATGGCATACATGTACAGTAACGATCAAAATTTGAAAGATATTTCACGACCTATCTATTTTGAAATCAGCATCTTCATATGATAATTTCAGCTATATGACGTATCATAATTGATTTCATGTGGAATGATACTGCTTTCATCTCAAATGACAATTTCTGCTGAAGTTTTGTGATTGAAGATTTACTTTTAGATTCAAAATGTGACTAACATATAATATTTTGTCTTAAAAATCTGTAAATATAAGAATTGAATGCTGTTTTTTTTTTATTTATACGATACGAAAGCAAGTGATCATCACATTTTTAGCACTATGCTTCATGAAAATGTGGTAGTCACTTGTTTTCATTTCGTATAAATTTTCAAAACACAGCATTCAATTCTATAATAAAACTACACCATAAATCATACTGCCTCCTTTTTGTTGATCAAGATTCTATTTCAGTGTAAATATAAATGCATTTTAAAAAAGAAGTGCAAATAGATTGATAATGCATATAAAATTCAACTGACATGAGCAGACATGTTGATGGTAAGGACAGAATAAGACTTCTGATCACTCTTCCTTAATGTTTTGTTTGCCACTGATGTCTTCCCTGTTCCAACTGGTCCCACAAGTAACACAGGATTAAACGAGTCAATCAAGGTAGACACAAGGTACTGGTACCTCACTGTATCTACTGTAGGTACAATAATCTTGTAGAATGGCATACTGAAATAGACGTACATAAAAAGTTTACAAATTTTTGTTCTCATGAAGGAATTTAACAAGAAAGACACAATTTTTTTTTTAATTTGTACATCTCAAAATTATTATTGATATTTAACAAGATAATAGAATAAAAAAAACAAAGGCATGAATCCTAGAATATATCTAGTCCCATTAGAACTACAACATAAAATTTGAAAGTCAAACCTTGGATCATATTTCCATCCGGCTTTCAGTTGTTCATCCCAATGTATCCAAGATTTTCCTTTAGGCTCAACATAATACTCATAAATTGTATCTCTATTTGGAAAAGTTCCTTCAATTTCCCGAATAAAATTATCCAATCTCTTTCTTCCATCTTCATCGACAGAGGCACCAATAGACCAAATCATACAGAACAAGAACCATAACTCTATTATCCGGGCAAGGCTTTCTTCTGATTGGTCAGTTTGATCTACACCATTTTCCGGTGTTGCTAAGGCATCAAACAGTTTACAAAGGGACCTAACTCCATTCATGGGAGCAATAGAAATCAGATCTTGGCAGTAGTACCTCTTGAAGGTCAAAATCTTTACAAGGTACTTATCAAACATTTTCTTCAGTTCTTCAACCAATACCTGTTTAAACATCAACTTTATTTAGCATTTTACAACTAAGGAACAGTACTTATCAAACATTTTCTTCAGTTCTTCAACCTATACCTGTATGCATTTGAAGTTTATCTAGAATTTTACAAGGTATTTATCAAACATTCTCTTTCAATATTCAACCAGTACTTGTATAGATATCAACCTTATTTAGTATTTACTCTATTTGTCTCAAATCACATTAAATGTTATATAAGATCATTACCTCAGCAGCACAACCTCTCTTTACAATAATTCATTTCATTTCATCAAGTGCTAAAACAAAGATAAATATGTTGATGCTTCAATTTGCGATCTTTAATGATTTTTTATTATTTTGGCAAGAGAAAACTGTGTGTATGTTGCCATCTAGTAGAACTATGTGTAAGTTGTTATCTATTGTTCATTTTTTGAAAGTTTTACCCTACAGAACTTTGAGCAACTTTTTACCTCATTTTCCTTTTTAGTCAGTAGCCAACTCTCAACATATGGCAGCCACTTTAGGTCTTCATAATCAGCATACACCATACCACATCTAGAAACAGTGGCAGGGGAGGCAACTGATAAATCTCCAACTTCAAACAACAAGGACACTTGATCAGGAAGTGAAATTCTCTCTCCATTAATCAGAGTCAGAATCTTATTATCATCCATCACAGAGTTCATACTCTCAATCCATATTGTATCCACAGGGCCATCAAATAAAATCCACCTCTCATCTGGTTTCTTATCTAAAATATAAAACAAAACATAAAAAAAGAAACATTTTTTTCGTCAGATTTATCTTTGAACTAATTTTATCATAGCTTTAACATGAATTCAATTTGTGAAGACATTTTAACACTGACTCCTGTGACGGTCATTTGACAGAGTAAATAACAGATCTTTTTCTTTTTTAGTTGATACATTAGCTGATTTCAAAACTTGACAAACCTTCATAGTGTTTAGTGAAATAAGAAATGTAATGTGAAGTTTGAGTTACATTATTTTGGGTTAATAATACATACCAGTACAAGCATTTCTCATAATACTTGATAATATTCCATCTGTCCATTCATTGGTACTAAACTCAAACTCTCCATACAGTTCTCCAAGAGATAATGCCTTGGCATTCAGGGGGAATACCTGGAAATATAAAAATTCAATAGATCAAGCTCTTAGTTTGAGTTTTTGTACGTTTAATCATTTTTCTGAGAAAAAAAAACTTCTCAAATGCTCTTGTATCTGTGTATAGGCTAATGAATTTTAAAATATTAGACAAAAAATTAATAACATTTAATAATTATACTTTCTGGATCACCTGAATTCACATAAGTTTTAGTGGGGTTTGTGTTGCTTAAACTTTTGTTTTCTGTTGGTGTTTTGTGGACTTGTGTTCTCATTGTTTTTCTTTTAGGCCATGGTATTGTCTGTCTTTTATCAAGTTATGGGATTAATTGCTCCCTTGGTATCTCCTGCTATTTAATTTTCACTGTGTCCTTCAACAGAAAAATAACTAATAGTCAAGTGTTTATCTTATCATATACATTATTATATCATTCACTTTAAATTTTAGCTTTTAGCATTCTGACCTTTAACCTGTTAATTTGATTTCTTTTAAATATAGATTTTTCAAATGTGATAACTGAATAAGTTTTTAAATTACCTTAACATTTTGGAAGTTTTCATCCCCCTTTTTAAAGAGTGATATGAGCGCCCCCTGTAATGTCTTCCATGCTATTGTCTTTCCTGACTGAGTACCTCCAACTATCATGACGGAGTGTCGTGATGACTTTGTCTCATAAAGCTGCATTGCCTTTTTAATGGAGTGTGTATGAGCTTGCAAATTTGTACTCTTCAGTTGTGCTACAATGGCATTCTTCATCTGTAAATAAGAAAATTAATTTTCACACTTGCATACAATGTTATAAATGGACATATCTCAAAAACGGTAAAAGTGACGCCACCCAAATTCCAACTTGATCTGAGTTTTGTGGTTATAAGTATTGTGTATAAGTTTTATAACATTTGGTTGAAGCAAACTTAAGTTAGAAAACTGAAACAAAAAATTCATCAATTTTTCCATTTGTAAAGGGGCATAACTCTAGAACAGTAAACGTGACACCAACCACAGTCAAATTTGATCAGTTTTTTGTGGTAATATGCATTGTGTATAAGTTTCATAACATTTGGTTGAGGCAAACTAAAGTTAGAGAATGAAAACTAATTTCATGAGATATGTACGGACATACGGACAGACAGACAGACAGACAAGGGTAACACTTAAATGTAAATTATTGTTTTTACACATCAACCTTAAGCTAGTTATCAAAAATGTCATACTAGAGAAGAGGACACTATTGGAAAATTTAGATCTGACAACTATTTTGGTATCTTTGAAAACATGTCTCTCTTGAGTTGAGATACAGTCCTATCATATTTGTCTACCAATTCATGATGGTGACTGACTTACTGTAAAACTTGTGTAATGACAATATCAATCCTGACTTCCGTATAACCCTGCTGGAGAATTTTTTATGTTAAGTCTGTATAATGTGAACATGAATTTGCATAAAGCATCAATTGAAATACGAAAGCCTCATACGATAAGGCAGAGTGATCATTTGTGTTAATCTGAAAATTTACTTGCAGTTTTATGTTCAAAATAATGAACTATAACTTTACACATATTCCCTTTCTGTCTTAATAAGTTTCTACATATATAACCAAAACACAAAATTTGTAAAACCTAAATTTAATACAGTTAAACTTTTTGGTTTATACAAACACAAGAATAAAACAAAAAACAAAATAAATAAAGACAATTATTGGTTCAGTTCTACTTTGCACTATTTGTACAAACACCAAAACTTACAATAGTATGTTCAACACTTGGCATTTCTATCCCAGGGAAAAGATCTGATATAATTCCATTAAACAACGGCAGGTCAGCCGATGTTAGCTTTGCTGCATTCATATCCTTCATGGACAAAATTAACACCTATAAATAAATACACATGTAATTACACAACACCACATGTAACAATGGCAGGTCAGCCTATGTTAGCTTTGCTACTTTCATTTCCTTCTTGCAGGATGCATAAAGCAGTGTCATGTCTCTTTTGTGACCTTGACCCAAAGAAACATAGGACTGTAGAAACTGGTTTTTACCCACCATTTTTAGTGCCTGTACTAAGTTAGGACTATGAGAGTCAACTGTTCTCACAAGGATCATTTGAAATCAGTATTTATGGACATCGTGTTTTTCTAAGTTTATTTTTAGGTTTATTTTAAAGGTATATTTGTTATACCCCATTCTTAAATAAAACTGACCAACATATTCTTCTCCAATTTTTTAAAGGAACAATCATTTCATCAATTTCAAGCATTTGATTAAAATTGTTTTTTTTTCAAAGATCAACAGATTTATTTCAATCATAGTAAAATAAAAAAAAAACAATTTTTCTTTGAATACAAAACTGGAAATTTTTTTATTTTTTACAAATTACAAAAAAAACTATACAGACCTCTTCATCAGATAGGTTAGGAGAGGTCCTTCGTTTTGGCCCAGCATATCTGAGTACAGACACCAAAGCTCTCAATCCAAAGTCATAATGATCCTGTTTAGAGAGTTGTTGTTCTGCTAGAGAGTAGAGTGTGTACGTTTTCCTGGCCAATCCTTTACAGTTATTAAAACCCTCACCGAACAGAATAATTTCTGCTATCAGTGTAGAGTCTGGTGAAACCATAGCTATAGGTCGAAACATAGACTTCAAATTGTCTGGAAGCTCGGTTCTTCCTGCATAACCTGTAACAGAAATGAGACTAAAGTAAAGTGTCAAAATTTACACTTAGATTGTCTGGAAGCTCTGTCCATACTGTATACTCTGTAATAGAAAGGAGACAATTGCTACAAGACAAAACATAGATTGAGATTGTTTTGAAGCTGGTTCCTTCCTGCATACCTTGTAACAGAAAGGAGACTATAACAATAGGGCGAAACAAAGATTTTAGACTGTCGGAAGATAAACAATGCAATAGAAAGAAGACAATAGCTATAGGTCGAAAAGATATATATTTAAGATTCACTGGAAGCATGACCCTTCTTGCATACACTGCAATAGAAAGGAGACTGTAGCTATAAAATTAAAATCATTCATATCATTGAAAAATTCAAAGTATTGGCAAACAGGAAGTAAGTATCTGACAGATCCGAAAAGAGCTCATATGTTACAAATCATCATTGTTGAACTACTGACTAAATATGAAGTCATTATATTTTGTAGTTTCTGATAAAAGGGTGAAGATATATTTGTTGGACAAACAGATTGACAAAGGACTGGATAACAATATAGCCACCAGAGTGAGGGTATAAAATCTTCATTCTAAGCAAAGCTCTTGCAAATAAATTTAATTAATTTTTAAGGTTAAAATTTGCAAATTTTAGTAAAATATTCTGTGTAAATAAATGCAATTCAATCACAGTTTAAAATGTACATACTACCTTAAGAGATATGCAAACCTAGATGTAAAATTATCTTGTTATATGTGTAAATTTTTAAATGTAAGAGCGTGGAGTGCTTTGTTCAATCTCACAACGTTTTGCCTCCTTGAAGTTTAGTAAGTTGATATTACCTTTCCATTTAATGTTTTGCATCAGTATTATATACTGAAAAGTAAAAAGGAAAACACAAACCTGGATTCATTGTGATAAATATTCCACAAGTTGGTATGAGGGTTATTTCCCTTCTTTCAAATGTAAATCTTTTGGCCCTTGATGACAGGGCACTTAGTATTGACAGTATCTGTTGAGCCACCACAGACAATACTTCTATATTGATACGGTTGAACTCATCAAAACATCCCCATGCTCCTGTCTGTAAATAAAGGAACTAATACCAGTCAACAAGGATTATAAACAACAGATGACTTTTAGCATACCTGCCAACTCTCCCGTTTTGCCGGTCCGCTCCCGCGCGGGAGTATCCAATCTCCCGCTTTCGGATATTTTGACCTGGAATAACCTGCATTCGTAATTTTCTGGCTTTTTCATTACTTTCAATAGAAATAAATAAACAATCGGCGATCATTTGAAAACTTTGGTCATTAGTTTTTATGTTCGATATATAAGTAATCGAAATTCAGTTATGCTATGTCAACTCCAACAAGATAGAGGTCTTTGTCTGGATCAAGCAGCAGTGTAAAAAAGAAGAAATAGATAACTGCAAATCAAAAGGTCAAGCAGATTTGAATGAAAATTTTCAATTTTTACGACCAAGTGCACTTGGCAATGAATCTTTTTGCACGTCATGTTCAATCAACTTTTTGATTTCTTCTGATGGTTTGTACGATGTTTGATTGTATGCTTAGCGTGAGACTCACAACAAAATCAAAATATGGAATGGTATGAGTAATGAGACTCGGAGGTATTGAAAAAGGCTAACCTTAGATTATAACCATGAATTGAAGAAATAAAGTATATTTATTAACTCTTATTGGTGTTTTGTAGATGAATACGTAAACAGCTCATATATTTAACTTGAAAATGTCATTCGCGCCCTCTTTGAAGGTTTCAGAGGTTGGCAGGTATGATTTTTAGTTTGATTTTCTCATTCTTTTGCTTCATTGCTTTACATATAAGTTTTTGCTGGAAAATGCAACAGGATTATCATCATCATATTAATTAGGGTCCTTACATTTCAAATGCTTTTATCATCATGTTTGTAGAATTTCCTGAAATGCATTCACTAATCTCATATTTTTGTCTGTTGATCAAAATTATTATACTGAAATAAGAAATAATTTAAAACTACAGCATAATTTGTACATATTTAAATGACTTAATATTTTGTATTTTATTATCAATCATGAAAATGTGTTGCAAGTTATTTATGGTTAAGGTTAGGTTCATGTGTAAAAGTATTAAACCACAGTTACTACATACCTGGGCCAAACCAGAGAACATTCTTCCCATGGACCTGAAATCTAGACCTTCAGAACAGTTGACAACAATGACATACATTCCTAAGGCTTTTCCTAAATCCTTCACAGTCTCAGTTTTCCCTGTACCGGCTGGACCTTTAGGACTACCTCCTCTGTGGAGATGTAGTGCAGTAGTCAGTGTGATGTAGCAACGGTCAGTCAATGGTGTAATGACCAGACGTCTAGAGTCGAGATATTCACAGCCATATCTAAAATCAGTATTGGTCTGTTTGATGACACAAACATCATCTGTCTGATCCTGAAATAAAAGATTTATCACATTTGAACCATTTCAATGCTTTCCAAACATTTGGTTTTAAGCATACTGGATGTGGATTAATCGAAGAAACATGTGTCCTGCACATGGAAATCATATCCTGTTTTTTACAAAAGTTAATATTATGAAAGAACAAGAGGGTAGATTAGATAACAGAAATCTAATGCTTTACACTAATATTACAAAAAGTACAGACTAGTCAGAATTTCTAATCCTAAAATTACAATAGTTATCCTAATAGATCTGTGTTTTACTCACTTGGCTTATAATAATTAATAACTATATTTCTGTTCATATTTTCTATTCTATAAACTACATATATACATTTATGCTACAAATCTACAACTCTCAGTTTTGGCTACACCTGCTGTTCTTATCTATCAAGTCATGCATATTCAAAAGCTATGTAGGCGTTTCAAAATTGTATCATACATGATAATGACCAGCCAGTACAAACTGTTATGATTTCATTAACCAGTATTAAAAAGAAAAATATAACTATCCCATTTAAAAATTGTCTCGACTCCTGAAACATTTAAAACATTTTTAGGTCATTGAACTTTTAAGATTAAAGAACCTTAGTGAGCGTGCTCACATACCACACATCCCCCCATTGTCATTGGAGAAATAAAATAAGTGTAAGAAAAAAAAATTGAATCATAATTTCCAGTCAATATGCACATCTACATAGTATGTCCTTATTATCTACAAAGTTTCATGAAATTCTGTGGTGTGGTTTCAGAGGAGTTGCGATGACAAACTGTTGCAGAAGTACATTGAAGCAAATAAGTTCAAAGGGGCGTAACTCCTAGCAAACAAATTGAATTGTAATTTCCTGTCGATATGCACATCTACATAGTATGTCCTTATTATCTAAAAAAGTTTCATGAAATTCTGTTGTGTGGTTTAAGAGGAGTTGCAATGACAAGAAACAGGACTGACGGACTGACGGACTGACGGGTCAAAAACATTATACCTTCCGCAACTTCGTTGCGTGGGGTATAATGAGGTCATAGTAAAACAACACCTGGGAGATAGACATATATATTTGTAATACTTTTTATTCCATATAGTTTTGCCTGTATAATTTCTGAAAAGTAGCCTGAATTTAAAATCTCATCCTTGAACCCTAAAGTGTGAATATAAGCTCAAGATTATTTGGCAAATTCCACACAAACAAAAATTACATCAAAACTTATTGAATTATCATGTTCAGAACAAACCTGATAGAACAACTCTACCACTGGAAGGTAAATTCATGAATTTAGAGTTTGTGATACTCTGTTATTACTATTGTTGTGAAATTGAAATGGTATTTGGACACATCTCGATCAACAATGATGATTTCTTATGAAATATCATTCCTTTTGTATTATTCAAATTTGCCAAATTTGTGTAATGGTATGACGGACCTGAGAAATCATATTTTAGCCTTGCTTACGTTTATTAATCAACATTTTCAGTAGAATTAACTGTGTTGATACATTTTCCGCCAAACCGTAGCTCCTTGTTTTGTGCAAGAGTTGTCGTTCTTATCACAACAAAGTAGTTATTTCTAAACTACTGGATTAAATTCCAGGTGTGCTTATTGAAATATTATTACTATGGAATATAAACTGTTATCACAGAGATATGTCTCGCTTTTTGGTTATTTCGATAATGCAAATGTTGAAATTAAAATAGCAACACTTTTACATGTAAGTTTTGCAAATATTCAAAGTCAATGAATCATGACTGAAGGTACATGGCCAAACAATGTCTATGGAAATGAGATGTGCCAATGCTAATACAACTGCATACCAAATACCATTGACTTATCATAAGTAGTTCCTAAACACAAACTAATACATGTAAACTAAGCAAAATTTCAAATTCAATAAACCATAATTGAGGGGGCGGGGTCAAATAGTCTCCATTGTAATGACATGTACCAATGCTAATAAAACTGCAAACCAATTATCATTAACTTACCATTAGTGGTTCCCCATAAACTGACCTACTCACAAACTAAACATGAAAACTAAGCAAAAATTTCAAACTCAATAGACCATAACTGAGGAGGCGGGGCCAAATAATCTCCATTGAAATGAGATATGCCAATGCTTATACAACTGCATACCAATTATCATTAACTTACCACTACTGGTTCCCCATTAACTGACCTAATCACAAACTAATACATAAAAACTAAGCAAAAATTTCAATGTCAATAGACCATAACTGAGGGGGCAGGGCCAAATAATCTCCATGGTAAAGAGATGTGCCAATACTAATACAACTGCATACCAAATATCTTTAACTCACCACTAGTGGTTCACCATAAACTAGACCTAATCATAAACTAATACATTGTTGACGCCGCCGCTGCCGCCACCGGAAACAGCATACCTATGTCTCGCTTTTTGACTCCGTCAAGAGAGACAATCAAAGTGCTGGATAGCACCTCTGGGAAGTTTGCAACTGTAGATGTGTATTTTTTCAAATAGATTATAGATGTGTATTATTTTAAATATGTATTCAATCACAGCTTTGATATTTTTAACTAAACCATTTTCTTTTTTCATAAAAGTTTTCATATAAAATTTTGATATTTTCTATTGCAACCTTGAACTGTTGTTCTAAAATAATCAAATATACAATAAGCTCTGTTAATTTCTTTATGTGCCCATGCCATATCTAGGGCCTGTGATTTTATAGTATTTTTTTCCATTCGTAACTGGGCATAACCCTAACAACAACAGTAAAATGACAGCACCGAAATTCAAACTTGATCTTGGTGTTGTGGTTAAAAGTATTTTGTATAAGTTTCGTAACAATTGGTTGAGGCACACTAAAGTTAGAGCAAGGAATTGAAAAAAATCGTAAGTGTTCATGGAACCCGGTGTTTCGCCTACTTTTGCTGTTAATCGAGGCTCAACAAAAATGAGGAAAAATTAATAAAATATTCCTCTCTATACTATCTTTTGATTGTAAGAAGCTTCTGTCCAAGTTTGGTAAAAATCCAGGATAGTTTATGAATCTAATAAATGTTTTAAAAATAACTGCAGACTGTATGTAATGTTAACTGGAAGAAAAGCTAAGTCCATTAAGTAAAATACGGAAAAACAAGAACAAAATTTTAACTAAATTTCCTTCTAGATACTAGCTTTTGATCATAAACAAGCTTCTGTCCAAGTTTGATACAAATCCAGGATAGTTTAAGAAAGTTATTAAAATTTTAAAACTTTAGCCACAGAGTGAATGTAATGTTTCCTGGCAGAAAAACCAAGTCCATTTATAAGTAATATACTGAAAAAATGGATTTTTTTTAACATAATTTACTTCTGGGTACTATTGTATGATCATAAACAAGCTTCTGTCCAAGTTTGGTAGAAATCCAGGATAGTTTAAGAGAGTTATTAAAATTTCAAAACTTTAACCACAGAGTGAATATTTGTGGATGCCTCTGCCGCCGCCGCTGAAATGTAGGATCGCTATGTCTCGCTTTTCGACAAAAGTCAAAGGCTCGACAACAATCAGTTTTAAATTTGTAAAGGGCATAACTGTAAAGGGCATAACTCTAGAACAGTTAACTGACGCCACTAAAACTCAAATTTAATCAGTGTTTTGTGATAATGAGCATTGTGTATAAGTTTCATAACATTTGGTTGAGACAAACTAAAATTAGAGATCGTAAACAAAAAATTCAAGCAACTTTTTCATTTGTTAAGGAGCATAACTCTAGAATTGTAAAATCGACGCCACCAAAATTCAACTTGACCTGTGTTTTGTGGAAATAAGCATTGCGTATAAGTTTCATACAATTTGGTTTAGGAAAACTAAAGTTAGAGAACAGATGGGATGTACGGACGTACATACAAGTAAGGGACGTATAAATTCTTACAGAAGAAAAAGGGTAAAACTTAATACGGTGGAGACATAACAATAGCAGTATGACGACATGAATAAAAAGTTTATATACACTAGATTCATAGAGGTGCTAATAACCCCGGCTGTAACACATTTTATAGTTGATGCTGTGAAATTTAGCATTGAGACAATAACATTTGAGATTTTTGGTTTGTCATAATCATGATAATTATTTGGACTAGCACTAAGATAAAGAAAGTCATTTTCCTATTACATGGACAGATTTTATTTAATCATGTAAATAATTGCTACAGCACTTGTCTTGATACACTGAGTTATTCTAAGTAGAAGCTGACTTGTCTGCCTTATATCCTTGTAACGATTTGTGTACAAATGTAATTGTTAATCGCTGGGACTAGTATAATAGTCCCAGTTAATCGTAACGCTGAGGAGGCTGCGATATGTACGAACTGTCGTTCAGTCAATGTTTTTCAGCTGTCAGTTTGACCCACGTGACTGAGCATTCTGGACGAGTGAAGGTCCTTAAATCCACATTGGAATGTGAAATAGCTAGTATTTAAATAGCAGAATTTAAAGTTTTCAAATGTTTTGGCATCAAAACATTCTGATCGATGTTTTAACAAAACATGCACCTTTCTATCATAGCGGTATTTACCTTTACTCATCGATGGCGTGTGACATAAGCCATATGATTATTGAGTATTTCTGTCACTTGTGTATAATTGTTCAATCAAACTTTTATCACTTGTCAATTATCCGAAGGCTTGGTCAAAACACATCAGTAATGTCAGCCATACGGGATTCTTTCGATACACTCGGACTTTTACTTATTTAATAATAAACATTTGTAAATATCGTACATAGTAAAAAAAAGCGCGGAAAATGTTCATTCATGAAATATTCATGAATGAATTAAACGCTGTCTTGCGTGAGATTTCTTTGATTTTCTCTTCAGCGCATGGCAGATCCGCAGTAGTGTTTGTGATAGTTATTTTCAAAATGAAGTTAAATTCATCTGAACTGTCGGTGAACATTCATTCCTTTTTATTCAAGCTGTAATCTTTTCAAAAGGACTCAAAATTTCAAAAGAATCTTCTTACAATCAGTATTCAAACACTAGTACTATATTATCTTGGAGCAGAACATTTGCGATAGTCTGTCACCAGAAGTTTGAGGCCGACGCCTAAGGAAAGTATTGCTATAGCAAACTTCCCAAAAACTAGTTATTGTATATAGTTTATGGTCATGCATAGTTGTCAGTGTAATAAACGTGCATATGAGATCCATGAGATGTAGGTAATTACGGGAAATGGCCCGTGAGAATGACATTTTGGTTTCTAAAGTAAACAACTTGGTAAGTAGAACTTTAACTGTCCCAGAGAACGGCTGTTTTTCGTTCTCCTGACCTGTTCATTTCATGTTTGGCTTGGTGAATTAAGTAAGAAGTTAAAGTTAAGCTGTTTTATCATTTATTTACATATCTTCCAGTAATATTAGTGTAAAAAGATGGTGAATTCTGTTACACATTTTACCTGACACTGGTATTTTTGCCTTGAAACATTCTAAGCCCAACCCTGGACAAATTTGGAATTGTACTATTGTAATTGAAGCATATATTTATTGATATTTATTATTTTTGTCTAAACACTGACATTATGCAGGTTCTTTGATTTTAACAATACTATCATTAAACTGGTCATTTCAAATTCTATGAGATTATTGTGCTAATTATATCCCATTCGTAATTCAAAGCATCAGAAAACAGATAGTAGGTGTCCGACAGATTGGAAAAGTGCTTACACACAAATTGCAACTACATTTAAGCTGCAGACAAGATATGAAGAACAAAGTCATTCTAATGCTGATTTAAGCTTACAATATCAAAGGAGACTACAGCCTCCTTACTCAGGAACAAAGTATAACTTACCTTTATGAGATATAACTTACCTTCTCCATATAATATCTAAGATGACAGAGCCACTCAAATGCATTTTCATCATTACACCCCGACTTCACTAACTTTTCTATTACATCCCTAGCATGAACTTCTATGGTAACAAGGGCAGTAACTTTCAGTCTCTGCATCTTTGTCAAGTTTGACCGTATTATTTCTGAATACTTGTTCAATGAGGTCACCTGAAAAAAAATCAGTAGAAATATTTTCATAGTAGAAAAGAAAATGTCTGGATCTGGGTCATCTTGTTTGAAGTAATTATTCAATGAGGACAGCTAAGAAAAAGAAAGAGAAGCCTGAATTATGGTATAATATATATAAATATATATGAAACAGATCTATATTCAGTGCCATCCCATTCACCATTGTTAATTACTTGGTTGTTTTGTTTTCCTCAGGGCCTTTCAGTTTAATCTAAGCCTGACCGTTGACAGGGCCTTCTCTGTATCCTGAATTAGCCTTTTTCATGGTCCTCAGGGTATTTTGCTTCATCAAAGCATGACCAGTTTCAAAGCCTTCTCTGTATCCTTAATTACCTATTTTTCTTCATGGTCCTCAGAGCCTTTATAGTCGCCTACAAGCCTGTAATATTTTAGGGCATCTCTTTATCCCAACTTACCTTCTTTTTCTTCACAGTCCTCAGGGCATATAGTTTCCTCTTAGCCTGACAGGTTAAAAGGCCTTCCCTTTATACCAAATTACCTGTTTTTTCTTCATTGTCCTCAGTGCCTTTTTGTCTCCTCTAATCCTGACATGTTTAAGGGCCTTCTCTGTATCACTGGTCCACTGTATTTGACTAGCAACAATACAAAGCTGTCCAGGATGTTCTCTCAGCCATTTGTCTTTCTTAGATTTCTTCAATGCAGATTTAGTAGAAACCAATCTTTCCATCAAAGTATCAACCATACCTGCTTCCACATCTCCTAGCCAGTTCTATGGATAAGATATATAAGGAACATTAGTTTTCATTAATATATGTATCTTTAAGTTTGCTGCTGTGCTTATTGCTATGCAGCATAAAGCAATCACCAATCAATCAATCTTATCATATGACACACATTTTTCTAAAGGGGCAACATTAAAAATAAGCAAAGGTTGAATATGCGTGGTATGAACATAAGGCCTGAGTTCAAACAGGAATAAATCTACAAAGCCCTTATAAAACAAAACCTTGTAACTATGTTTGTATATAATAACTATTAATGATCCATACTTGGTAAAAGCTTTATTAAGACTAGCATAAAATTGTGGTTTTAAAAATGATCAAAATCTATGTATATTTCATGAAAACACAAAACAAGGCCTTTTCGGTGATGTCACAACTGCATTTATTGTGACTTCATGGATTAAAAACTACTATTTTCTAATTTTGCACTACCTAAACTTTTAAACAGACATTAATGTAAACCTTAAATGAAAAGTTCAATTTTCAAAATTAGGACAAACAAGTGAAACTGCGAGCTACTGCTCACTGATGATAACCCTAGCCCAAATATTTGACGGTAAACAGGAAGTTGTTGAGTGATTAATCTGAAAACGCATCACACGGTATAGCTGACTTATATAAACACTGAAACCAAATTTCAGAAATCCTTGTAATGTAGTTCCTGAGAAAAATGTGACGAAAATTTCAACTTGGATGTGTTGTGTAAAATGATGTAAGTGTTCAGTTAACAGGAAGTTGTTGAGTGATCAATCTGAAAACGCATCACACGGTATAGCCGACTTATATAAATCCTGAAACCAAATTTCAGAAATCCTTGTATCGTAGTTCCTGAGAAAAATGCAACGAAAAATTTTCATGGGACGGAAGGACAGACTGACGGACTGATGGATGGATGGACAGACAGAGGTAAAACAGTATACCCCCACTTTTTTAAAGCGTGGTATAATAAGGTCCTAATCACACACTGTCCTTTCCTAAAAGAGTGTGCAATGTATATGTTCCAGACCATATGAGTATTTGGACCCGTTAATAACCAAACGAGTATATACTCATATGGTCTGACCATACACATATTGCTGTGCTTTGCTTTTGCGCCAATTGGCATTTCATTTGCACCAAAATAATCTTTCATTTGCGCCACAAACCATATTTCATTTGCGCCAAAATAAAAACATTTCATTTGCGCCAATAATACAGGTAAATAGTATAAAAAATAGTTTTATTCAAAAGAGACTTTTACTAATAACTTTAAAACACAGTTTTTGGTTGCATAATAAAACATATTCCTCCAAAATCAGTCATCGTAACCATAATGATGAACATCAAAAATGAGAAAACCCACACGGCATAGTCGGCAATAAACAGCCCCGACATGAAAATATGAAACAATCCAATTGAGAAAACTAACGGCCTGTTTGTCTCAGAATTGACAATGTCCATCTTGACACCTAAAACATGTGAACACTATATAGTTCTAAACCTAAGTGACTCTCACATTTATAAAAAAAAAAGAGTATGAACTTACCTAGTTACTCAGGGGGAAAAACAAAAAAAAATCTTATTCACGATGTAGCAATGAATATCTTAAACTTTTCCATTATATGTTACCTGAAAAATGGCGCAAATGTAGTTTTTATTTTTTGGCGCAAATGAAAGATTGGATTTTGTAAAAATTGGCACAAATGCAATGCGCCCACGTATGGTCGGACCATATGAGTATACCCATATGGTCATGACCATACACTTAGGGTTCAAATACTCATATGGTCTGGGACATATATACTGGTACATTAAAAACTAACTTGACTATTGTAGAAGACTGTATGTAGTCAATTAGGTGTCATTTTTTATGTAATTTTGGTTCACACTTATTTTCTCAATGCCATATAAACATCTTTTTTATCCATTCTTACATTGATATAAAATTAACTTATGAAAGATATTTGCGAGATTTACAGAAAAAGGGCTAAATGCACATTAATTTTTTTATTTAAAGTATTTATACATAAGTCACTGTATTTATATTGAGAAATGCAGGGTTTTGAATTTTAAATTTTTATATAGATTAAAAAGATGAAAACCTTATCAAAAGAAATGATATTTTTGATGGGTATTTTTCAGATCAATAACTTTTTTAGGGGTTAAAAGGTAAAAGGGTGTCCATTCTTATTTTCTCGATATACAAATCTAAATTTGGTTGATTTGCAGTAATACTGTGGTTAATTATCTCCCCTGAATTAAACAGTTGGGCATAATCTATCTCCATAGCCAAATCACATGATCATGAATATTTGGATAAATTTGCTACATTTTGAAATATACCTTTCAAAATATATTTCCTAGGGAATAATTATGAATCCTTAGTTGTGTCTAAATGGTGGCAATTTTTTTAAATTTATAAACTTAGAAGCCATACAAGATGGCTGTCATTTGATTCTCAGTTGAATGTCAAGTTAAACAGTGTCTATCTACTTTAAATGGAATATTCTTTAAAAGAATCTTCCAATGCTTAGGCTTGTTTCTTTCAAATTTGTCCGTTGTTCGTTCATATTCAAATGGAAGCATCAAATTATAGGATAGCTCTTACTATCCAAAATATAAGCTCCATCTGTTTAAGGTAAAAAAAATTCAGAAACTAGGCAACCCACAGTAAATTCTTTTAGATTATTCCCTATATACCTACCTCTACTTGACCATCTAGAAACACCCCACTATTGATAAACTCTACTTTCTCTCCATCTTCTGAGTTCATTGATATAGCCTTTATATGTTTTCCCTGAAATATCAATAAAAATTTCTATATAACAGATCAATGAAAACTTTAAACAGTTTTGCTTAACTGTGGATTCATTTATTTTGTGGGTAACAATTTTCTTTGATTGTGGAAAACCTGCATTTTCGTGGATATTAGATTTCGTGGATTTGCCAAAGTCCGCATACATTCCTGATCAATCCTATAAAAACTTTGTAAATCATTGAAATTGATGGTTCCATGAAATCCACAAAAATTGGTATCCCACAAATATTATCAATCCACAGTATCATATAAGGTTCAAAGTTTAAATCAGAGATTTATTGCCTCAGTATCATATAAGATTCAAAGTTTAAATCAGAGATTTATTACTACATACAATATACATAGAGACCAACACATCAATTCAGGGATGTGTATAAATCAACAATCAGTTAAGTCAAAATATCTTAAATATATGACTGAAGATTATTATTGATGAAGAACAGCAATAAAAACCCTGTTCCATTACTTTGGGTATTGTCAAGTATATGTAGTGATTTTGTGTCATGAATATTGATAAACCATATCCTTCCTTTTCCACTGTTCAAGTTTGGTTTTAATGTTGTCGCTTTTACTATGTGTCAAAGATCTTATTTTGGTTATGAAATAAAAGTTCTCTTATGGTTGAGGCCTGTTATCTATTTCTATTTTTATTTAACACAATGAGAATGTTTACCCTAAAAGAAATAGGTTTTACAACTCATGAGCATTGGATATCGCTTGATATCAACTCTCGTTATTTAATTTAAATAGTAATAATTTAATTTTGGATGTAACGCGTCTTCTGATTGGCTGACGTTGTTTTGTTTATCAGCTCATAGACATAATTTTGTCATGTGACCGTGACGTCATCAACTTTTTTCATGGTTTACTCCAGTTTAAAATGGAATTTAGAATTAAATTATAAGAAATGACTGTAATATTTTTCTGTCTATTTGAAATAACATAAAAATGTGGTGCACACTTTAAAATAACCGCTACGCGGGTTACTCAGTGTGCACCACATTTTTGATGTTATTTCTTCATAGACAGAAAAAATATTACAGTCATTCCTTAAATAATAAACTTGCATAAGGCTGGTTTTTTATTATATTGATATTAAATAACTCGAGTTAATATCAAGCAATACCCCATGCTCACTCGTTATGAAACCTATAAATAGCAATAAAAGCACTGTTCCTTTTGGGTTTTGTTATGTCTGTGAAGGAAATTTGTGTCATAAATTTATACACCAAATCCTTCCTTTCCATACAATTAAATTGTGTTCTTTTTCATGAATAATGAACTGATATATTGCCTCTTTTTTCATGTCCAGGAAACTGATATTGTCAAACAATTTCTTCAAATGAGGTTGAACAGAGTTTGGTGTTTTAGACTGTCCAAGTATTTCCAGCAAGTCATCATTTGAAATAAAGTAGAATCTTGGGAAAACTCCACGCTTTGTTTCCAGATAGGCCTCAAGGGATTTCTGAATACTTTCTAATTTCTTGTTCATTTCATTCAATTCGTCTAACAAGCCTGAAAACATTAATATTAATATTTTCATAAAGACTTGCAAATCTAACAAGAAATTACTAGTTATACTGTTTTCTGACAAATTTAAAAGCTTTTCCATACTCATCAGTAAATTACATTTAAAATTCAATTTTTCAAGCATATGAAATTTTATGCCATTGGTAAGACCTCCTCATCAGTAAATTGAGTTTAAAATTTATTTTTTCAAGCATCTCAAATGTGATGCCATTTGGTAAGATCTCCTTTTGCACTGCCCCTCCTTTTTTGTGATTGTCTATGTTTATTCAATCAAAAGAGTAGGACTCATCAGAAACTGTTTCCTAACGTTTGTCTTGACTATCTGTATGTACACCAAACAATTTTTTAAAAGCCAACTTTTAATTCAAGTTTCAGGAGTCAGTTTCACAAAAAACCTTACGACTAAGACTGATCGTAAGGCCACACCAATTTGATTTGTAGTTCTTTGGACAAAAGCTCCAAAAAATATGGGGCGAGCGAGCGAAATTTTTTTGATTGTATTTTTTTCTTGAAAATGAGTTTTTATGAGGCGAGTGCTCTACAAGTGAAGCGAGCGGTATATTTTTTTTTTTTAATTGTGCGATTTAGAATTTATGTACATGTTAAAACTGGGTTACTTCATAGAAAAAAGAGAAGAAACATGCTCTAATGCATATAATTTGATGGATTGGCGCCTGAACCATACCCAACTTTCTTGTCTCGCTGTGGTTTAGTTAATTTTGATTATTTTGTCAAATAAGCTTTGTCTGCATGAATTTTCATTAAAATTCATACATGTGTATATATTAAGGAAGCATAGCAGATGCAGTTTAACAAGAGGAATTATGTTAGTTAAGTAAACATGGTAAATGACATATGTTGAATAAAATTTAAATATGTGTATGTATCCCAAAAAATGCCCCTGAAAAATATTAAATATTTGTTGATATAGTTGTTTTCATTATATCAATATATGGTAATGATTGCTTATTGGCTGCTTGATGTCCACTTGGAACTATTTATCCATACTAAGGATCAACATAATGAGTGAGGTGAATATTTCAACAGCATCATGAGTAAGATAGTAATATTGCTATGCATGTAGATCTCAATGTATTAAAATATTCCCTTAAAATACATGTCACCACATTCACATGCATTATTCTGACAGCAAAGTACTCTTTCCTTTTGCTCCTAAAAGCTGCAATGCATTTTAAACTCTTTAGCTTGAATAGAAGCGGTTGAACCAATTACACATCCCTAATTATTATGAGCATGCCAATCACAATACCACCACTTTGGTCTCGAAAGTTGGAACTCTGAAATTTTCCCTTACAAAAGAGTTCTGCGTACCAATAGACTAACAAGGGGATATGGGGTTTCATCAAAATAAGATGAATCTGTGATTTTTTTTAAATTCATGGGAATTTAATATTAATTTCATCCAAGATAGATAGGTCTATAAAACAACAAGCATTGTAGATAAATTTGTACAAAACAGCAGCCGGTGTTTCAAAATTCCACCTAGCAATTTTGAACAATATAAACAGTCATTCTTTGTAAGAACTATTTTTTATTGGAATAGACTACCAAACAATCTCGTGTGTGCCAAGACAATTGAGAGCTTTAAAACTTCGGTTGCTCTCATATCGTTGGACTAATTTTCCAGCGCCTCTCTTCCGTTGCCATTGATGCCATATCCTGGCCCTGCAACGTACTTATTCAGATTCAGGACTGTGTATGTTGAAACAATGATCGGGGATGACGATGGTTCTAACGAACATTGATGTGATCGTGGTCATCTAAAGACAGATTTTTAATATTTGTCTCCTAGAACAGGTCTTCATAGATAAAACGAGATGCATTTCGGATAACTGTGTGTTCAGTAACTACTTGTCCACGGCATGAGCTGACACAACTACATGTTGGCATCCCGATTTTTGACCTTTTATTTACAATTCGATTTTATCACACGTGCGTTTGAATCGATTGGAGCAATATATGCTCATAAAAACATCTATGTGAAAAAAAATTTCAAGGAGAAACTAAATTTGGAGCGGCATGCAGCCCAAAAATTTGCGGAAGCGGTAATTAATTTTTTTTATTGAAAAGTCAATTTCTCAAAAACAAGAGCGGGAAAATCCAAAGAACTATTAATCAAATTGGTGTGGCCTAAATCATGAACAATTCAGTATACTTACGATCAATCTTAGTCGTAAGTTTTTATTGTAAAACCGACTCCAGGATATGATGTTCAATGCATAAACTAAAATGTTGTTTATGGTTTAAAAATTCTAAAACAGTCTGTGTCAAAAACTTTTATACCTACTCACCTAAAAACTAATTTCAAGAAAATACTTCTGTATGTCAAACCAATTTTTTGTGTGTATGCCTATAGATGCTAACTTCTACATCATTTTTTCTATGGTTGAAAATTGTCTCATTGTCAATCATACCATATTTTTATTTGTTTTTATTCATTTTTCACATTACATTTATAACATTGATGACTTGACTGTGGTTTTTCTGAAACATTTTGGTAAAAGTTCTGACCAGTTAAACAGCTTGATTTGATGAAACAAATTGCTTTTGGGTCAGAATTTTGAATGAACTGCAAAGAGTGGAGAGAATCACTTAAAATCAAGTGAAAAGAAACATATTCACCTTGATAATGTGTACAACGTAATGCGTTTTATCAGCATGCATTCTGGTCATTATAGCTTTCCATTTCACATTGACTTCATCAAAGTTAGAAGATTCTCTTGGTAGCTGTTTACGTATATCTTCTCCAAGGAAAATATTCTGAAAATATTAATTCTGCTCATTACAAAAAGTCCCAATGTTTAAATCAAAACTGTTTTCTATTGGATGAAACTCATCAGTTTGGCAGAAAATACCAAATGTACCAAAAGATTTTTCTATTTCTTTTAACTCTGACCAGTAAACCTCACACATTCCTTCTGCCTACTTAAATTATGCACCAATCTCTACATACCAGTATAACCTCTGAGCTTGATGACCTCACACATTACTTAAATCTCTACATACCAGTATAGCCTCTGAACTTGCTGACCTTAAACACATGGTTAAATCTATACATACCAGTAGAACAATTTCTATGATTTCAACAATATCAATTCAATTATCTATTTCTTTACTAACATCTCATCACACCTGTTTCTGTCTGCATACAATTATAATTGTACCAACCTCCAAACACATCCTTTCATTTTCATCAATTGAAGAGTTTCAGTAAATTTTCAATGTTAGATAAAATGTTCTACCATCTATCATTACTTGTTCTGATTTGAATCATAAAATATACCAACCTCTAAATACATCCATTCTTTCTGTACCAGTAGAAGAATTTCTATAACTTCCAATATGTTTGATAAAATTTTCTCCCATCTGTCAACATCAATTTCAAAAGCTTTGATAAATCTGGAGGCTTTCATTGATGATAGTCGAATCTGATTTTCATCTAAGCAAAGGAAAACATTTTCAACACTCCTGTAAACAGAAAAACAATTTGTGATTGACCTATATCTTTATATGGTATAACCTTGACACAATACTCACTCTACCTTAGAGTGACCTCTATCTTCTAAATTGTATAACCTTGACAAAATACTCACGCTAGCTAATAGTGACCCCAATCTTTAGAGGGTACAATGTAATCTTGACATACACTATATCCGCCCTGCTCATAGTGACCTCTATCTTTCTACAGTATAATCTGGACCTATTACTCAAACTAGCTTATAATGACCTCTACCTTTATACAGTATAATCTGGACCTTTTACTCACACTAGCTTATAGTGACATCTATTTTTATACAGTATAATCTGGACCTATTACTCATACTAGCTTATAGTGACCTCTACCTTTATACAGTATAATCTGGACCTATTACTCACACTAACTTATAGTGACCTCTACCTTTATACAATATAATCTGGACCTATAACTCACACTAGCTTATAGTGACATCTATTTTTATACAGTATAATCTGGACCTATTACTCATACTAGCTTATAGTGACCTCTACCTTTATACAGTATAATCTGGACCTATTACTCACACTAACTTATAGTGACCTCTACCTTTATACAATATAATCTGGACCTATAACTCACACTAGCTTATAGTGACATCTATTTTTATACAGTATAATCTGGACCTATTACTCATACTAGCTTAAAGTGACCTCTACCTTTATACGGTATAATCTGGACCTATTACTCACACTAGCTTATAGTGACCTCTATCTTTATACAGTATTATCTGGACGCATTAATCACACTAGCTTATAGTGACTTCTACCTTTATACAGTATAATCTGGACCTATTTCTCACACTAGCTTATAGTGACCTCTATCTTTATACGGTATAATCTGGACCTATTACTCACACTAGCTTATAGTGACCTCTATCTTTATACGGTATAATCTGGACCTATTAATCACACTAGCTTAAAGTGACCTCTACCTTTAAACAGTATTATTTGGACATATTAATCAAACTAGCTTATAGTGACTTCTATCTTTATACAGTATAATCTGGACCTATTAGTTACACTAACTTACAGTGACATCTATTTATATACAGTATAATCTGGACCTATTACTCACACTAGCTTATAGTGACCTCTACCTTTATACGGTATAATCTGGACCTATTACTCACACTAGCTTATAGTGACCTCTATCTTTATACGGTATAATCTGGACCTATTACTCACACTAGCTTATAGTGACATATATTTTTATACAGTATAATCTGGACCTATTACTCACACTAACTTATAGTGACCTCTATCTTTATATGGTATAATCTGGACCTATTACTCACACTAGCTTAAAGTGACCTCTATCTTTATACAGTATAATCTCGACCTATTACTCACACTAGCTTAAAGTGACCTCTATTTTTATAAAGTATAATCTGGACCTATTACTCACACTAGCTTATAGTGACCTCTATCTTTATACCGTATAATCTGGACCTATTACTCACACTAGCTTATAGTGACATATATTTTTATACAGTATAATCTGGACCTATTACTCACACTAACTTATAGTGACCTATACCTTTATACAGTGTAATCTGGACCTATTACTCACACTAGCTTATAGTGACCTCTATCTTTATATGGTATAATCTGGACCTATTACTCACACTAGCTTATAGTGACATATATTTTTATACAGTATAATCTGGACCTATTACTCACACTAACTTATAGTGACCTCTATCTTTATATGGTATAATCTGGACCTATTACTCACACTAGCTTAAAGTGACCTCTATCTTTATACAGTATAATCTGGACCTATGACTCACACTTGCTTATAGTGACCTCTACCTTTATACAGTATAATCTGGGCCTATTACTCACACTAGCTTATAGTGACCTATACCTTTATACAGTGTGATCTGGACATTTTACTCACACTAGCTTATAGTGACCTCTATCTTTATATGGTATAATTTCAAGATCTGTTGTATTCCATACAGCTTCTATTACTTCGAGTCCCTGCAAAAATTTTACATTATACACATGTAAACATTTTAATAGTAACAAGATGAAAATTTTGTTACAAAAGAGAGCTTAAAGCAAGAAGCATTTTAAATGTATCTATTTCAATTTTATCTGAATAAAAAAAATTTCCAATAGATATATTTTGTTTTGCTATTATACAATGATACAGATTTGATTACAAACTGGGTGTATATTTCTGCTGAATATTTCTCTCACTACTTTGAAAACTTTTACACTAGACAATTACTGTCAGAGGTGACTTTCAATTTACAAAGTCTAAAATTACCTGCTCAATGACTAATCACTCTATAATTACTAGTTCTCAGACATCAGAGCAGTCCTAGAATGTATAAGTACCTGCTAAATGCCTGATCAAACGAGAAATTCTACGTCTTTAAGTATTTTAAAAAGTCGTATAAAAAACCAAAATAATAAATGCCCAAATTTTTACTACACTGGTACAAGAATGGGTCAAGTATGTCATGCCAGGTTAAGGATGAATAGTAGTTCTTTAAATGAACATTTGTTCAAAACGAAATCTAGTAGATTCTTCAAACTGCTCGTGTGGTCTAATCGAGTCTACAGTTCATTTTTTATTGCATTGTAAAAAATATGACGCATTGCGTTATGACATTATTTTCTCAATTAATTAAAGAACCTTAGTGAGCGTGCTTACATACCCCACGTCCCCACATTGTCACTGGAGAAATAAAATAACTGTAAGAAAAAAAATTGTATAAAAAAAAAAATTGAATCATAATTTCCTGTCGATATGCACATCTACATAGTATGTCCTTATTATCTACAAAGTTTCATGAAATTCTGTTGTGTGGTTTCAGAGGAGTTGCGATGACAAACTGTTGCAGTAGTATATTGAAGCAAATAAGTTCAAAGGGGCGTAACTCATAGAAAAAAAATTGAATTGTAATTTCCTGTCGATATGCACATCTACATAGTATGTCCTTATTATCTAAAAAGGTTTCATGAAATTCTGTTGTGTGGTTTCAGAGGAGTTGCGATGACAAGACAGGACTGACGGACTGACAGATGGACAAACAGACGGATGGACGGGTCAAAAACATAATACCCTCTGCAACTTCATTGCGTGGGGTATAATTATCCAGTCACACTAAACACAAACTTACTTTTATTTAGATCACAAGCTCTAACTTTAGACCAAAAAATAGATATTTTTGGAAAAGTACAAAAATTCTTACTAAAGTGCAAGAGATTTACAAGTTAAATTAATATTCACTATTTGGACAAAGTTGCATTTCATCTGGACATGTGTGTAGTATTTAAGTGTATTTTTTCTTCTTATTTTTTCTTATTTTTTTTATTTTATTTTTTCCTCTTTTGTTGTATTTTCATTATTTTCAAATTATAATTTTTTCCTCTTTCTTTTTAGTTATTTTGTTTACTCTTGTTCCATATCAATGTAACATTGCATGCTATATTTATGTAATCGTTTATTGGAGTTGGTATTTCAAGGAAGCAATTAATATAAGCTATGTAAAGCTTGTTTCGAATCCTATTATAATTATGTATTTTGTATGATGATATATTTGTAATGATAACGAATAAATATGTTTAAACTAATGCTTAATCACTCTATAATTCCTAGTTCTCGGACATCAGAGCAGTCCCAGAATGTATAATTACCTGCTCAATGCCTAATCACTCTATAATTCCTAGTTCTCTGACATCAGAGCAATCCCAGAATGTATTATTACCTGCTCAATGACTAATCACTCTATAATTACTAGTTCTCAGACATCAGAGCAGTCCCAGAATGTATAATTACCTGCTCAATGACTAATTACTCTATAATTCCTAGTTCTCGGACATCGGAGCAATCCCAGAATATATAATTACCTGCTCAATGACTAATCACTCTATAATTACTAGTTCTCAGACATCAGAGCAGTCCCAGAATGTAGAATTACCTGCTCAATGACTAATCACTCTATAATTACTAGTTCTCAGACATCAGAGCAATCCTAGAATGTATAGTTACCTGCTCAATGCCTAACTCCTTGTTGGCAGCCTCTGATATGTCATGTATTAGTTCTGCATAATGATCGAATCCCATCTCTATAATCTTTTCTAGAGTAAAATCATTTGATTTATGATCAAAATCCTTCCCCATCTCATTCTATAAATATAAAGAAAAACTTAATGTCATTACTAAAAGACAAAGTGAGATTTAATGTCATTACTAAAAGACAAAGTGAAACTAAATGTCATCACTAAAACACAATGTGAAACTTAATGTCATCACTAAAACACAATATGACAACTGATGTCATGACCTAAACACAAAGTAAAACTAATTGCCATTGTACTTATATACATCTATTTAGACAACTGTTGATGGGCACTGTTTTTCAAACTCACCCAAGACATTACTGATACAAATGTTTTATATGAATTTCATAAAAATCTGACAAGAAATTTAGGTTTGGAAGTGCTTACAATGCAATTTTCAAAGAAGTTACATTTCCAAGAGAAATTATTCCTGTTCAAAATTTTATCAAAGCTTTTTCTAGACATTGCTGATATAAATTTTATAACAATCCTACAAGAAATGTAGGCTTGATGTAATATTTCAGGAGCTTGTAATTCAGTGGTTATCTTTTGTTGCTGTATATCATATTTGTATTTCATTTATTGTATGGAACATAAATCAGGCCATTAGTTTTCTTGTTTGAATTGTTTTGCATTGCTCATGTTGGGGCCTTCTACAGGGTACTATGTAGTAAGGGTTTTCCTCATTGTTGAAGGCTGCACAGTTACCTATAGTTGTTAACCTTTAAAGTCATTTGGTGGAGATTTGTATCATTGGCAATCCTATCACAGCTTCTTATTTCTATATTGAGAGCACTTGTAATGCAATTTTCTGTGTAATTAATATTTCAAATGGGACACAATTCCTGTAAAAATAGTTGAGCTGCACTATTTTTTTTAATCATCTAAAACATTATTGATATAAACCTTTGATAAGAAATTAATAACAATCCTTCAAGAAAATTAGGCTTTAGAGGGCTTCACATGCAATTTTTCATATATGTAATATTTCCTATGGACATTTCTCCTTTAAAAATAGTTGATCTATGGGGTTTATTTGGCATTGCAAATTATTTGCAAATAAAAATTGTATAATGACATTATTAATCATAAATCTATTGAACTTCAGAATACAAGCTCAGTAAATGAAAATTCCAGCTTTAGATTTAATGACACATAAGAAAAAGTCATTTTGACCGTGGCATCATGAAAGCAACATCATTTTCAAAATTTTTAATTTTTAAGCAAGGAAAGGGAAATTCAAATAATTACACAGCAAATGCATTGCTCTTTTTTAACCAAGGAAACACAAAAAATAAACTTACAGTAAAGTTGGGGTTCAATATCATTTCTCCACAAGTATGAGTCAAATAGTAAAAATATTGAGTAATTTTCCCATATATCTGAATTAGTTGTAATTTCATTTCATAAAATACATTTGATTTATTTGCTTAATTGACCTTTCATATATATATTTTCATACCAAGGACAATAAGAACTGTGAGTTAACTCACAAAAAGAAACCTTTCCCTGCAAATTTAATGATCTACCCTTGAACATGTTGGAGATTATATTCCTTGATGCACATCCTCAGATAGAATTTTACTACTGTATAAAGTTTCATCAATATTCATCAAGACAGTTTTGAGTAGTTGTGCTTACAAGGCACATAGACAGACAAATGGATGGATGGACAGACAGACATGGTGATTTCTATATACTCTCCACCCAACTTTGTTTGCAAGGATTTAATTATAACAATATCATATATTTCTGATATACATATTACACTGTAATACCTGAATTTTGTCCCAATGTCTTTTTCTCATCGCTGTATTTTTCAGGTCATTAATCAGGGGCATGGTACGTCTGAACTGATCAACACGATTTTTACTAGTCTCAACAACTTCCCAATTCCTATCCTAGAATGAAGAAACATCACAAATATAGAACATGTTTGTACAAGCAATTGTTTGGGAAGAATAAAAAGTTATATATCAATATTTTCATTTAACTTAAAATAATCTTTTAATAACATAGTGATTATATACCGACATACAAATGGCTCTGTGAAGGGTCATAGAATGTAATTCTGGTAGGAAACAAATCTAAAGGCTTAAATAAACTAAAAACTTTTCTTTTGTAAAACAGATGAGAAAAAAATGCTGCTTTATAAGAAAATTATTTTGACTACTTACTGCTAACAGTTTACTGTACTTTACTAGTTTCTTATGATCAGCAATAGCTGTAGCTTCCATGGTCTCTGTCTGTAGATCTTCAAACTTGTTTCCTTTCCATTCAGCCCACGATGTCTCCCATTCTTTGTTCATTAACCAGATATCTTCTATATACTGTAAATCCTGTAATAAAACAACTAAGTTATTGTGTGAGATTAACAATTGTATGTTAAATGAGTTAACTTCGTTAAATAAAGAATTTATTATTATTATTGAACCAACCAGTTATCACTTATATATTGCAATTTCTCTTATAAAACTATATCTGTGAGTCAGCTCACAAAAGGATATACCCTCCCCTGCAAAACTATTAGCTTATTGAAATGAAGTCTGTAAATATACAAGTTGATTCCTTTATAGGTTAAAAAAAAACAAAAACAAAGCAACTAAACTGTTGACACAGAGATATGTCTCGCCTGTCGGCATAAAATTCAGAAAAAGACAATCTGATGGACAGCAACATTACTAATTAATTCAAAGTTGCTGGACCAACTAGTGGACAGGACCTTGAAATGGTTTGAGATGTACAAACAGCAATGTAACTTTATAGAAAATATTGTTGTCTATTGTAAATAGTTCCTATCAAACTAACTCAAGCAGAAAACTTAACCTTGAAAATTGTTAATAAATTGAAAGTCACTGGACCATGACCTAGGGAGCAGGGCCTTGAAATAGTCGTCAAACTGATATGTAATGATAGTAATGCAGCTTTATACGAAATATCATTGCTCTATCACAAGTAGTTCCTATCAACCTAACTTAAGCAGAAAACTTAACATTGAAAATTGCTTATTAATTGAAAGTCACTGAACCATGGCCTAAGGGGCAGGGCCTCAAAATAGTTGTCAAAATGAGATGTACTGATAGCAATGCAACTTCATACAAAATATCATTGATCTATCACAAGTAGTTCCTATCAATCTAACTTAAGCAGAAAACTTAACATTTAAAATTGCTAATTAATTCAAAGTCACTGAACCATGACCTATAGGGTGGGACCTCAACATAGTCGTCAAACTGATATGTACTGATAGCAATGCAACTTCATACAAAATATCATTGATCTATCACAAGTAGTTCCTACCAAACTAACTTAGGCAGAAAACTTAACAATTGTTGACCCCATCGCCCTTACCATCGCCAGAAAAGCAATCCTTATGTCTTGCTTTCTCAGGAGAGACAAAAATGATTTATCTACCCAAGAAATATGACATTCACCCTCGGCTGCTGGCCTCAGGGATTATCATATATCTTTGGGGTCGATGAATCATTGCATCAACCTCATCAAAAGTCAATTATTTTTATATTATCCCATGCAAAATAATTATATTACAGAAGTCTACCAGGAATATCATTCACTAATATCAAATCAATTACAATTCAATAAACAGTCATAATTTTTAAACAGCCATAAACACAATGTCTAAACATCATTAACATCCACATACATGTATAAAACAAAATTGAATGAGTCCTATCCTTACCTGTGTTATTTTTATACCTTTCCATTTCCTTTTCATTCTTGATTAGGAAGTTGTTATATGTTGATAAAGTGCTTAATCTATCCTGAAGATAATGAGGCCATTTGTAATCTGTTGCAATTTATGCCTTCTCAACTAAAATATAGTGAGAACATTTCTATTTTCCTACTTTCTCCATAAAAACCATTTCTTTATTAGGGGGATGTTCTAAAATCATGAATATAGCGATAGCATTTCTATTTTCGTACCTTCTCCATAAAAGCTATTTCTTTGTTAGGTGGCTGATCTATTTTGAAGATATTAAGACCATCTCGAATCTCTTGTTGAGCTTTCTTGAAGGCCATGAGTTGTTCCTGTACCACACTGATACTTTCTAAAGCTTCTCCTGTCCCTAAAGTACTAGTGAATGGTCCATTCTTCTGAAAGTTTTCTAACAAGAAATGTACTTTTTCTTGAACTCATCAGATTGAGCTAGTAATCCTGCTTTAAATATATCCTGGAAATATATATAATAATTCATATAGGATTTGCATAAATAGACTAACAGACAGATGCACAGACCAAAAAAAAGATAATGCCCTCTACTTTCGTAGGCAGGGTATAAGTGCACTGACCAGGGGATAGATATAGTTTTTGCATGAATTTACCACACAACTCCATTTACTTACGGGTATGCCCAATACATTAGGTATTTCAAGCAATATGTAGGCAAATTAAATATCAACAATAAATTTTTCCAGTAGTCAATGTATTCATTACTACAAAAATATACCTTATGTTTCTTCAGCATGCCTTCAGCCTCTTTCAAACTCTCTTGGAATATAAACCACTCGTCTTTTAGTTTTTCTTGTGTGGTCAGATACTGTAACAGAAGTGTTCGAAACAAATTATAAAGATGTCAGCAAATTAAATCATTAAAACGGAAATGGCAGATAATATATTGCTTTCCTAATTCTAATGTAATATATATCAATGATTGATAGAACCTTACAGTAATAGGTGTTCTTAATATCTCCCAAACACCGGTCAGAATGTACCTCATATACTGGTCAGAATATCCCCAATACACTCAATAGAACCTTACAGTAGTAGGTGTTCTTAATATCTCCCATACACCGGTCAGAATGTACCTCATATACTGGTCAGAATATCCCCAATACACACAATAGAACCTTACAGTAGTAGGTGTTCTTAATATCTCCCATACACTGGTCAGAATGTACCTCATATACTGGTCAGAATATCCCCAATACACACAATAGAACCTTACAGTAGTAGGTGTTCTTAATATCTCCCATACACCGGTCTGAATGTACCTCATATACTGGTCAGAATATCCCCAATACACACAATAGAACCTTACAGTAGTAGGTGTTCTTAATATCTCCCATACACTGGTCAGAATGTACCTCATATACTGGTCAGAATATCCCCAATACACACAATAGAACCTTACAGTAGTAGGTGTTCTTAATATCTCCCATACACCGGTCAAAATGTACCTCATATACTGGTCAGAATATCCCCAATACACACAATAGAACCTTACAGTAGTAGGTGTTCTTAATATCTCCTATACACCGGTCAGAATGTACCTCATATACTGGTCAGAATATCCCCAATACACACAATAGAACCTTATAGTAGTAGGTGTTCTTAATATCTCCCATACACGGTCTGAATGTACCTCATATACTGGTCAGAATATCCCCAATACACACAATAGAACCTTACAGTAGTAGGTGTCAGGGTTTCGCTGGCGGTCGCCATTTTCGCATTTTGCGAAAAAATAAAATTGTGGCGATTAAAATTGTTATTGGCGAAAGAATTTGGCGAAAGAAATATAACTGTTCGACTCGTCCATCTTGTTTACTTTTTCGTGTTTCTCGGACTTTTCCTGATCAGACAATACTGGGAATTCACCTTGAACTCGTTACGACAATAATCATCTGATTGCATTTTATAGCCATCGGTAACAAAGGATTATAATTAATAAATGTGTTGATTGTATTGTTTTGTGAAATGGTGTGGTTAAATGGCTTCACATGTCACTTAAAGGATATTTTACAACTTTGATTGAAATAATTGTTTTGAAGTGGGTACTTTACAATCCTTTTAGCGACGCACATTTTACGTCTCCTCTTTTCTTTTAACGATGGTCTGGAAAAAATCTGTTGTTATGACAAAATGTTCAAAAGTAAGAAAAATCTCTGACTTTAAATTTTATCTTATAACTTTTGAGAGTAATAATTCTTTTGAAATTGGTAATTTACAATCGTTTTAGCAACGCACGTGTTTGAGGCATAATTTTACGTCCAAACTCATTTAATGATGGTCCGGAAAAGAAATCTATTGTTAAGAAAAATATTCAAAAGTAGGAAAATCTCTGATTTTATCCTTCAACTAGACGGAAGTATCTTATAAACTATTATAGATGAATCCGTGCTCCCTTGCAGAAGTAAACATAATGATTTCATGATCTTATTCTATATTGCAATTTTACAGTATCTTTTAAAACTAAAAAAATGTTTGTTATTATTGAGTGTTTATTTATGACAATGAGATTAAAATATATATATTTAGAATTATAAAAGACATAGTTAGTTTTCTCGTTTGAATTGTTTCACACTTGTCATTTCGGGGCCTTTTATAGCTGACTATGTGGTATGGGTTTTGCTCATTGTTGAAGGCTGTACGGTGACCTATAGTTTGGTAACTTCTATGTCATTTGGTCTCTTGTGAAGAGTTGTCCCATTGGCAATCATACAACATCTTCTTATTTTCATATACTAGTAGCAATGTGGCAAACTAATTTTTTTTTGTTAGAGAAGGAAATTTTAAACGAAAAATATGTTTTTGTTTGTTGGCGAAAAAAAATTGAAAGTGGCGAAAAATATATTGTTTTGGCGAAAGAGGTGGCGAAAAAGAAAATTGACCCAGGAAAACCCTGGTAGGTGTTCTTAATATCTCCCATACACCGGTCTGAATGTACCTCATATACTGGTCAGAATATCCCCAATACACACAATAGAACCTTACAGTAGTAGGTGTTCTTAATATCTCCCATACACTGGTCAAAATGTACCTCATATACTGGTCAGAATATCCCCAATACACACAATAGAACCTTACAGTAGTAGGTGTTCTTAATATCTCCTATACACCGGTCAGAATGTACCTCATATACTGGTCAGAATATCCCCAATACACACAATAGAACCTTACAGTAGTAGGTGTTCTTAATATCTCCCATACACTGGTCAAAATGTACCTCATATACTGGTCAGAATATCCCCAATACACACAATAGAACCTTACAGTAGTAGGTGTTCTTAATATCTCCTATACACCGGTCAGAATGTACCTCATATACTGGTCAGAATATCCCCAATACACACAATAGAACCTTACAGTAGTAGGTGTTCTTAATATCTCCCATACACCGGTCTGAATGTACCTCATATACTGGTCAGAATATCCCCAATACACACAATAGAACCTTATAGTAGTAGGTGTTCTTAATATCTCCCATACACCGGTCAGAATGTACCTCATATACTGGTCAGAATATCCCCAATACACACAATAGAACCTTACAGTAGTAGGTGTTCTTAATATCTCCCATACACCGGTCAGAATGTACCTCATATACTGGTCAGAATATCCTCAATACACACAAATTTATACGATTGTCTCCCTTGTTTAACGAACATTTTTTATTTTTATTATCAATAAATAAGTCTAAGTGACAATCTTTACAGAATGATTCACATAATACTTTATTTAGAAGCACTGTGCCCTCCTTAATAAAAGGGTGTGTACTAAAGTTTTACAATCATTGGACATTTCTCCTTTGAAAAATACAGAAATTTCAAATATACATTGCATGAAAGAGATAGAATAATAATTGATTGTTGTTCACTTAATGCCCATTGGCAAATATTTCGTATATGTTCTAGATGAGCACAATAAAATAATTACAATAGGTAGATTCTACAATAAGTATTATATAAGGACAAAATTTAGCTTTGCAACAGGCCATTTATGGACTGTTCAGAGAGTTGTTTTTAGGAATCTTAACATACTGAGAGTGTGGCACTCTCTCTACACAAGCCATCTAATGAAATGTCCCCATTCTGACCAGACATTGCTGCAAATTTATGCATCCTGCACAACCAAACAGACATCTTATCCACTGAAAATTACAGTACTTTGAAAAGGATTTTATTTCCAGTCTGAAGAAGGCCAAGGGATGACAGCATTTCTATACCCCAGTCACCCTTGGGTGAATAATAACTGATATCTGAGAAGAAAGAATTTATTCTACTTATATTTATACCTTTTCTTCCACAGATACTTGATATTTCTCCAGAATCTGAAATTGTTCCGCCAGTGGTGCAAACTTTTCCTCTGTCTCTTCCAGCTCATTATGTAATTTATCCCATAAGTTTAAACTAATACCTAATTCTGATAGGGTCTGGGGTAGCTGATTTATTCTGTAAAATTGTACTAAAATCATTAGTTGACAGCAAATGATTTTGACTATTCTGTTTAGGCCCTTTTAGTTGTATGCTCTCAAAAGTTTTACATTGCTGTCTTTCCAAAATTTTGTCCATGAGCATACCTGATGAATGTAAATCAAGAAACATGTGTTTATGCACAGAAACCATATCATATAACTTTTTTTTTATCCCTTGCTAAAGGTATATGTTACTTATTTATTCAAAAGTTATGGAATATTAGTTCATAATATCATGAAATTGTTTAAAATCATTACAAATATAATAGGAAGATGTGGTATGTCTAATAGAAATCTCTCCAAGGCAATCAAAAACCATAAGTAAAAGAAAAACAAACAATTTTATGACCTAAAAGAAAACTATGAAAAGTCCACAAAATTAAGTAAGACAAATCCTTTCACCTATCTCCATTTTCCACTAGATAATTCTGAAGATCCATCAGACTGGTGGTTGACATTTTCTTCAACAGTTGTGTGAACTTTGTTTGCCACTCTCGACAGTGGCTCATGATGGCTGTCTTCAGAGGAGAACAATCAATCATCATAAACTGTATGACTTCTATGGTCTCATGGGCCTCAACATTATTGGCAACTTCATCGTATCTGTAATATAATCAGAGAATTTAAAGATAACTGCTTCATAATGACAAAGTTCAAAGGTGAACAGTCAATCATCATAACGTAAAAAATTCAGCCACTGGTCTTAGAAGAGTTGTAGATACAAATCCTGGACAGACAGACAGAACTATCACTTGTAACAACTGCTTTACTAATGGGGTATAATGTCATTTAAAAGGTTATAGGCCTCTGTTTTGTTAACTATCTTGTGATGTATGTAAAGGTAGCTAGTTCAAATATATAGAAAATATTCAGAATTTTTGCAAGGTTTTTTATTATAGGGAATAATAAGACTGGATAAGTATCGCAATAATAAGAACTCGCATTCTGATATCCGATAAGTTTTATCTGTACGCCAATTTCCCAGAATTCACAATAATTTTATATCTCACATTTGTGCCCTTTCTTAAAAAATCACATTAATAAATGCATTGCAATAATTTCTAAAGGAGAAGGTCCGGTAAGGGCTAATTTCGGCCTAAAATTCAAAGAACATCTGAGGAAAGATTTTTGACATTTTTTAAACACTTAAGTGTCTTCTTCAGTCGATTCAATTAGTTTATGTTAAAGATTTGAACTAATTTGTCATTAAAGACGCTCAAATTCAAGCTAAAATTTGAAAAATCTACCAAATGTGCCGTAAAATGTCACTTTTTAGATAGTGTTTGTCTAAAATGGAAGTGGCCGCATTCGTGTTCAGTCTCAACATTTATATATGTTATATATTATCGTTAAATACAACATATATCTAGATATTACGACTGAACACAAGTGCGGCCACTTCCATTTTAGACTAAAACCGTCTTAAAATTAGCACAAATGCTAAAATTGTAAAGATTTCAGTATTTTTGCATGAAATAATTATGCTAGTACCTGATGCATGTCCATTGTATTATCAAAAACAGCCCATATTTATGTAACAAAAGTATTCTACTTTTCAATAAATAGCTATAAGTTTACATTTTAACAAGTTTGTAAAAACGCTATATTTTGGGGCCAAAAAGGGGTCTTACCGGGCCTACTCCTTTACAGTATTATATGGCTTTTTCAATATAACATCTTACCTACACCAAGACACCAAGTCAGAGTGGAACACTGTACAGCTAAACAGATGAAGGTACCTTACCAACCCCAAGACACCAAGTCAGAGTGGAACACTGTACAGCTAAACAGACGAAGGTACCTTACCAACCCCAAGACACCAAGTCAGAGTGGAACACTGTACAGCTAAACAGACGAAGGTACCTTACCAACCCCAAGATACCAAGTCAGAGTGGAACACTGTACAGCTAAACAGACGAAGGTACCTTACCAACCCCAAGACACCAAGTCAGAGTGGAACACTGTACAGCTAAACAGACGAAGGTACCTTACCAACCCCAAGACACCAAGTCAGAGTGGAACACTGTACAGCTAAACAGACGAAGGTATCTTACCAACCCCAAGACACCAAGTCAGAGTGGAACACTGTACATCTAAACAGACGAAGGTATCTTACCTGGCAATGTCTGAGTCAAATGATGAAACAACTGGACCAAGGTTCTGATAGCGTTGTATAAACATTCCCTTGTCAATTTCCCAGATCTCACGATAGTTGTCCCAGGTCTTTATATAGTTAAGCATGTGAGTGGCATTAGTCTGCATTCCTGTATTAATTACACTGTGAATCTTCCTGGCCTCTTCACTTCTCGCTATCATTTCATAGATTGGCTGCAAGATAGAAATATTATGCTCTTCTTTCCCTTTTGTCATCAAACCATGTTCTAATCTCAACAAAACATGGGGTACACAATGAAACTTGCAATGTCAGTTGTATTTTCAATGACGCTGGAGAACAAAATGCATATTTCTGTGGGTGAGGCTTATTAAGAGATTCAAAGAAACCTTTTGAAATGTATATGATTTTAATGCTACACTTTTTAGGGCCTTTTGGATAATAGTACCACTCACGGACTTACACTTCATACACATCTTTGATTATCTAATATTTTGGATCTTAGAATTCCACACCAATTATGTTGCACATCATAAAACCTAGTCCAATCCAACACTTTAATTTGATGGTGCCTGTACCAAATCAAGACTTTACATTTTTTCAAATGAGGATTGTTCAAATAAATTTTTGCCAAAAATAGCCAGTGATTATGGACAATAATGTTTTTTGGAATACGTCTTGATGTTAAATACGTTTTTAGTCCTTTTTGTAATAAGGTTGTCCAGGAAACAGCTTCACATAAATTAATTCAATAATTTTTTTCCTTCAGTAATTCGAAAATATATCTGCCTTATAGTTTCTACTTTGAAGTAGAAAACTGACTTTAGTTTTTAACAAAACAGTGACAATGAAATATAAATGAATTTCGTAATTTATCATGCAATTGTATTTATAACTATTAAATATTTGGCGAATACTCAGAAAGTTGCATTTTTCTAAATTTAAATAAGGTTTTCAGATTATCTTTTCAACTCAGAAAAATTGTATGAATTATTTAAATCTGACCTCTTTTACACTTTCTTTTGGTGTCAACAGACTAGGTAGTCTCTGTATCTGTGATAAAGCACCGGTTATATAGCCATATTCACTGCTTACAGCATAGGCTAGTTCTGATAGGGAAGGCTCAAATTCAACCTGAAATGTAGCAAAGTCAACATAAACTTCCACTATACACTAGTTCTCATAGGGAAGGCTCAAACTCAACCTGAAATGTAGCAAAGTCAACCTAAACTGTCACTATACACTAGTTCTGATAGGGAATGCTCAAATTCAACCCGAAATGTAGCAAAGTCAACATAAACTTCCACTTTACACTAGTTCTGATAGGGAAGGCTCAAACTCAACCTGAAATGTAGCAAAGTCAACACAGACTTCCACTATACATAAGTTCTGATAGGGAAGGCTCAAACTCAACCTGAAATGTAGCAAAGTCAACATAAACTGTCACTATACACTAGTTCTGATAGGGAATGCTCAAATTCAACCTGAAATGTAGCAAAGTCAACATAAACTTCCACTTTACACTAATTCTACTAGGGATTGCTCAACATTAAATCAAAAACAATAAAATGCTTTGCTGAGCGCAGCTGGATACGACCGCAGAGGTCCAACCCTGAACAGTTGGGGCAAAAATGGACACAATATTCGCGCTTGATACAGGTCTGAATTTGGATTGTAATTAAATATTTGACACATAATAGGTTTCTGATACCGAATAACTGTAGTCAAAGAACTTAGAATTGGTTATATGATTTGAATTTATATTCAATTTTTTGCTTTTGTGCAATACACTATGCTGTTGCGAATTGACCCCCAAAAAAGTTTTTACCCCCTTTTTGCAAAAAAAATAATTTGTGAAATCTGAAATAAAAAAACCTGTTCCAAAAAAAAATTCTTTCCCTCAAGATATGGTCATAATCTCAATTTTCAAATTTCCAATGGAGTTTGCAACCATAATTACCAATTTAAATACATCATAAAAGTCTTAAAATAGAAAATGACATACATAATCATTGCTAAAATTAATATTCCTTTAATAGTAACTTCTAAGAATAAATTGACAGCTAATCACATCAAGACAATACAAAATTTCTTTATACATAATTTAAAAGCAGTGTAAGGGAGGTAATCAAAACATACACAACATTGTACTTTAAATGTGTTTGGATTACCTCCTTTACACTGCTTTTAAATTGTCCATTAACCAGGAAACCTTTGTTTTTCCCCTTTTTTTGCCCCTAATTTCTAAACGGTTCGAGCCATAACCCCCCAAAGTCAATCCTAACCATCCCTTTGTGGTATGGAAACTTGTGGTATAATTTCAGACAGATTCATACACCGTTCCACAAGTTATTGTCTGGAAACTAAAAAAATGCTTATTTGGGTTTTTTTTTGCCCCCTAATACCTAAACTGTTAGGACCATAACCCCCAAAATCAATCCCAACCTTCCTTTTGTGGTTATTAACCTTGTGTTTAAATTTCATAGATTTCTATTCACTTATACTAAAGTTATTGTCCAGAAACCAAATGTCTTTGGACGACGACAACAACGTGATACCAATATATGACTGCAAAATTTTTGTGGTCGTACAAAAATGCATGCAAAATGCAAAAATGAAATTAAATATGTCTTTTTTAGTCCATTCTTTTCCCCACTTACTAATATTTATCCTGCAATCTTATGACGTTTTGAAAGTCTATTTTATTTTTTTCTGTGATGGCTTCCTAGGTTGGAAGGCATCTAAGCAAAAAATTCAAAAAGCCTTTCAAGACAACATAATTTTTGGACTATCTATAATCAGCCAAATTTTGTACAAATAATAGGGATGGAAATAATTTTTTGCTTTATATGTATAATAAACAAATAAAATCTCCAGTTGGTATCCTGCTTCGATGTTGAGCCAAAAATACTGTTAAGGTTGATTTCAATAAAAATCAAAGACAGTAGGGAATTAAAAAATAAACAATTGACTGTAGACATTAAGACATTCATTGAACAACAAGTATGCATGCAAGCAAAACAAACAAGGTGATCAGTGTAAAGGTTAAGTTGCATGATAAGCCACTCTTTTCTTCCTGTTTCTAAACCTGGTACACATTTATGTTTAATTTAACTACAGTGTACACATCTTGGATATATTTATGATCAAAACATTATCAAACTTGTTTTATCAAAGCCTTGGACAAAAATGTGACAAAGATTTAATAAACCAGTTATCTACCTTCTTATCCTTGAGCAGGACTTTAACTTTAAACAAAGAATTTGGTGGATTTTTGCCATCTCCATTTATGGCTTTAGACAATTCCTGTAGAGACCATTTCACATTTAGTCTGAAAGCTTCTGCCACCATTTTATCCATTTTCTCTGTATATTTATGCCAGTGTACCTGTACCTAAAGTAGATCATATGGTAAGAATTATACATAAAGGATTTAAAAGACTTACTAGTATTTACACTTGCATGCAAATTTTTATGCCTTTACTTAAATCACACTAGTTCTTGCAAAATCTTGCATCACAATTAAACAAATTTTACATCATAATTAGGGATTGTTGCATGACATCAGAAGGTTATTAGGAGCAATATCTAGGGTCATTCAGAGCATAGGTCATAGGGCCATCTTGAACTTACAGCGAGATATGAAATCTAACGTTAAAGGCATCACTGTGGCTTTGAGATGAAGAAAAGCAAAATATGTACTGTTTTTTTTGCTTTGGGTTTGTCTAGAATGTGATTTGTGAAATGAATCTTTGTCCTCTCTTTTACATTATTTTAAACAGACTGCATGTATAGAAAGGTTTCCATTTACACAATCTGAGCAAGAGTTCCATCACCATGTTGGAGGTCTACCTGCACAATTTCAACTTGTTATACTTATACTGACTGCTATACTTTAGAAAAGTGGTTTTCAGAACAATTTTAATTTCTATAAGCCTTACTTAAGTCATCACTACAATCTAGTATGGATTTTTCATCAGACTTTTTTGTACCACATTTAGTCCAACAGGAAAATCAACCATTTACACCTTCAAAATGGTATCACAGGAAAGAACACAAACTCAGATTATGTGAATAAATGTGAGGATAGATAATAATCATCTACAGAGATGTAGAATAAATTATAAAGATCTACAGATATGTTAAAATCAATTCAAAATTCAAATTTAAATTCTTTATTTCCTAATCACAGGGCCCTTTCGGGCATTACAAAATTTAACACAATCATTCACACTTTCATACCAATCTTTCTCACTCCGCTCGCTCTGATTATGTTAATTAGATACAGTACATTAGAACATACATAAAAGTCATCATATAAAGTATAAATCATAAAAGTCCAGTTTGTGAATAAAGAGAGATAACTCTGATTGTTAAAATGAATATTTTCTTTTTACCGGGTAGATGATCATTATAATTTAATACAATTATGCTGTTTTCTTTCTGCAAATTTAAGCTTTAAAAATTCACACAATAAAGATAAAAAATGTGTTCTCTTCATTTATCATTATCCATATAAACAGGTTATTTGTACTTAGATATTCTACATTGGGGAACTGGTTATCAACCTGAGATAGTAAAGTTTTTCTCCCAAGGTTATATTTAGGATATTGAAGTAAAAAAAGTACCTCGTCTTCTACTTGGTTTAAATCACAGAACTGACAAAGACCTTCACATCTGGGTAATAGTTTTAGTTTTCCAGGAGAGTTGTATTGTCTCTCACGTCTTCCTGTTTCTACCCTTAGAAAATGATTACTTATTCTGAATTTAGATAGCATTGACCGATTATCTTTATTTCTTATTTCTAAATATTTTTCAAACTGGAATGTAAACTAGATAATGAGGTTCTAGAGAAATGTGAGAATAGATTATGAGGATCTACAGAAATGTGAAAATAGATTATGAGGTTCTAGAGAAATGTGAAAATAGATTATGAGGATCTAGAGAAATATGTAAAATAGATTTGGAGGATCTAGAGTAATGTAAAAATAGATTATGAGGATTCTAAATGTGAAAATAGAATGTGAGGATCTAGAGAAATGTGAAAATATATTGTGAGGATGTATAGAAATTTGAAAATAGATTATGAGGATCTAGATAAATGTGAAAATAGATCAGGAGGATTTAGAGAAATGCAAAATTAGATTATGAGGAACTAGAGTAATGGAAAAATAGATTAAGATTAAGAAATTACCTCACTACCATCCAGTCTGAATATTTCATGGGTTTTCTTCATTGTTCTGACAATATTCTCATGTATCTGTGTCAATCTTTTTGTAACAATCTCTCTGTGTTTGGTCTAAAACAGAAAACAAGAAAAATCAAGAAAATGAAATATTTGGTATTTACTTCATTATTTTCAATGTGAAACCTTGTCAACTGATGTTAAAGAATCTTAGTGAACATGCCCTACCTAATAAACTTATTTCTAACCAGCAACAGCTTAATGGTATAATGACAAAGTTGTTCTCCATAAAAGAGGATAATTATGATGATCATCTTCTACCATACTTGGAACAATACCAGGCAGGAAATTACTGTAATTATCATAGAGATCTATGTGTAAGTGTATGATAATGACCCTATTGTTCACAAATTTCACTCAATTTCTAGTAGCTGTGATCTTGAATTTGGATGTATTGAGCTAAAAATAAATTGGGATCTCCTTTTACTATATGTTACAATACATCCAAGTTAACTTCACATCCCATGTTAGGTCTTTGAGATATCATCAGGAAACCCCTTTTTTGTCCTTGACTAATCAATAAGGATCTTCCTCTCATTAGTTGTGACTATATATATAAGCTTAGTTCCAATCCTATATGAAAGATCAATTTTCATTATTATTACCTACAAACCCTTTTCTGTACTAATTTCAAACTATTAACTATTATTTAAGTGTTGCATTCATTTGCATTATTTGACAACCCGGCATACCAAGGTATCCACTTCATGGACTCTACCGAAAGGATTCACACAGGCGTTGGTTCACCAGACGGAGTTTAATTTATTAACTTATTCGTGAACCCCTGCATCCGAAAGGAACCGCCTTGCTACAAGCGCCAATCTACAGGCCACCAGCATATACATGGACCAAGGAATATTCCACACGTGCGACAAATCACCAAATCACCAAAAAGAAACCAAGAGTACCAAGATTTCTGATACCACCCTACATGCATCTATAAATGATAGCAGAAGCAACATACTGCACACCATGCAGGTGCCGAACATAAATGAACTATAAATTTACAACCAGGCCGATAAACGAATTATAACTACAGCAGACGATCAAAAAAACTATATATATACCAAATAATTAACAATGGAAAAATTTCTGACGATTATATTTTCCATTAGCGGCGATCAAAATCTTCCCATTGTTCCAGGAAGTAGTAACAACCAACAATGGCCAGGAAGAGAAGCCTTGCGAAGTGGTAGGAACCATGGGAAGTTCGTCCATTTAGATACCAAGCCTTTAGAACAATGTCATGTATCATATAACAGTAAAACGAACTCAAGTTACATTGTAAACAAACTTTATTTTTCTATATTTATCTTATCTATTTATAATTCTTTATTGCTACTTTCACTTTTCATTGTTTCTCTCACCTTGATAACACACATTGTGACGTCAAATTCAAGACACCAGTTTGGGTACTTTAGTAAATAATTTCTGTATGTAAATTGTTCTGATGATGCCTGCCTTGCAGGTGAAACATGTAGACCATAGTAAATAAAGCTGCAGACTATTTGAAGTGTTGTTGTCAATTTTGATTATTTTTTATTTGTTGCATTCATTTGCACTATTTGACAACCCGGCATACCAAGGTATCCACTTCATGGGCTCTACCGAAAGGATTCACACAGGCGTTGGTTCACCAGACGGAGTTCAATTTATTATCAAACTAGTTTAAGTAACTATGACCTTTACCTTGGAAGCAATGTTCTCAAAATAAATTGGGATTCTACTCTCCTATGTGGCCATATATGCAAGTTTCCTTGCTATCCCCTGTAAGGTTTAGGAATTATTAACCTCAAACCCCTTTTCTGCACTTATTCAGTCTATTTTTAAGTAACTATGACCTTGATGTTGGAAACAGTAATATCAATATGTATAGGGATCTTCCACTCATTATCTGTAACTATATATTTCTATGTCAGGTTCTAGTCTAAGAATAAAAATATGAAAAATCTTTTCCTGCACTAACTTTGGATTATTCATAGTAACTTTTTATTTTTGTTCACTTTATCAGACCATATATCCAAGTTAGTTGTGCAATCTGATCGAACCTCAGGAAACAAATAAGAATGACAGACTGAATATACAGACAAATAAAAACAATATATTCCAGTTTTTGTAGCATGAGGTATAATTATAGGCTGATGTATATATTTGCTGAAATAAATTGTAATAAAAAAATATTGAGGTTTATTTGAAAACTGTTTATTACATTCACAATACTGAAAACAAAAATATATTCAGATATCAACATATGAGCTGCGTAGGATAGAAATCAACATTATGCAAATGAATATCAATACATCTGATAACCTTTTTCGGTTTGAAAAAATCTCTATGGAAAGTCTGTAACTGTTTGAAAACTGACTTGTTATAAGAATCCTACAAAAGAGACCAAAGTTCATCTTACATATTGTATTTGAATGTTTCAATATCAATCAAAGTTTTATACATGTACATGTATACGTGCACTTGCATAAGTTCAGTTTCTATCTGAAGCAGCTCATATGTTACTGGAGAATAGATAACAAACGAAAAATTTTTTCTGGCTTTATAACATGTTTACATCATATCTAAAAAAACAACTCTTTGACAGCTGTCAATTATTAAATAATCTTAATTTAAAATTGACTTACTTGATAAGAATCAAAGTCCATTTTCTCATAAACTTTCTTCGGAATAATCTTGATCAATAACAGTTCACTGATTTTCACACACTGTTCAGCAATCTCTGTGTTAGCCCCTTTGTAATCATCAACAATTACTTGTACTTTGCTGGCATTATTTCGACAATCAGAGACAAAGTATTCAGATATACCATGTGACACCCATGTCAGTTTTGACAAACCAGCATGGATTTTTTTATCAAGGAATCTTATTCTTTCTCTAAACAGGGCTCTTTCTTCAAATGACAATGCTGCTATGATCCTAAAACAGGGATTACAATTTGTACAATAGCATCCCCTGTATATTTAAAATCTTCAAAAAAAAATTGATAAAAATCTAATGTTTTTGATAACTGTAACTTCAGAAATTTTTGAATGCATTTATTACTATTTTTGAACAATGGTGAAAAATGTGAGCTATATTATTTTGATTTCAGGAAATGTTGCATGCACAATAATGCTATCAAATGAAAGTATTTCTTTTTGCAAAAGCTATCTTGTTGCAATCTTCGCAATAATAAAAATATCACAAAATTTTTCTGAACTTACAGTAATTTAATTATTTTGCAGTGTATCTCTATCAATATAGATGAGACTTGACAATTACTTTTTCAAACAAGAAGTCACACACTCGTTATTAAACATAAACAAAAAATACTTGCCTGCTGGGTAAAATGAAAATCAGAACATGAAAATATGAGCAAACATGAAGTGACCGCCCAGCAGATTACACATTACAACTCAGCATTATAAAGTTCATGACTATTACTATCAAATTCAAGGCTCACACTACTGGGTGACTACAGCATTGAGGTCACTTTCCTGTCTGTCACTTCACATTTTCCATATACCAAATGAGATATTACCCTGGTGTTACAATAGTCGTCCTAGTAATTAGTAAATTTCTTTTTTCAGTAGCCATTTTCAATTTTTGTGAGGCATTAGACTTGGATCAGAGTCAGAATATGACATGCAACTGTATTCTTATAATGATAACTACAGATGCATGCATAGCTGAGCTGACTGGAGAATAAAGGGTTCAAAAGTGAAAACTTTGCATTCAATACACATCCACAGACCTTTCGTTAAAATCCCTTAGATACCGGCATCTATACTACTAAAGGAAGAGACCGATTTCATTGAGCTGCAACTCCTCTGAAACCATACAAAGTCGGAAATATTTGTGATATGACGTATAAATGTAGTGTTTTGTACTTCCTAAATTTGTCTTTGAAACAATCTTTTTTCCACAGAAAATGCCAATTTTTGAGAAAATATCCAAATTAGGAGACCGTTATCGATCCGTGTCTTATACACTTTCGTGCATGCTCAGTTGACGTACTGCCCGCAAAATCCAAGTGAAAGTAAGAAGAAAGGATAGAAAATGGGACAGTTAGGCCTATAAGGATCCAATATTGTATTGTAAGTGCATCATTTTGCTAAATTAAACGACATCCACCCTTTTTACTCAGGTGCAGAACTGTCCAAAAATGAAATGAGCGTTGAACGTTTCGAAGTGATCCTCCCCCTTTTTATGTGTAAACACAGGCACCGGATGTCCGGACCCCTCCCCTTCTTTTTATGGGTAAACACAGGCACCTCTTTGTTTCAACACTTGACCAATTGTACCGCGATTTCGCTGGCATCTTCTAGTGTATATTAATGTAAATGCATTGCTTCAATTGATTCAATTAAGTAATACTTTATTCTTTAATTAATACATTCGGTAATGAAAGAAAAAGAAATGAACATTGTAAACAGAATAGTTTTCATCACTGAATTTTAAATTTATAAATCTCTTTTTTTTCTTTTTAGATTTATTTATTCTTTAAAACTGCTACATTGCTTGATATTTGGATGGTAGTGCCTGGCTAGTGGAACATATATTGTAACCATAAAAGATATCAAATATCGAAAACTTTCAAATTGGCTATCATGTGTAAAATGATACAAGTGTTCGGTAAACAGGAAGTTGTTGAGTGATGAATCTGAAAACGCATCACATGGTATAACTTACTTATATAAACCCTGAAACCAAATTTCAGAAAACCTTGTATTGTAGTTCCTGATAAAAATGCGACGAAAATATTCATGGGACGGACGGACTGACGGATGGACTGACGGATGGACAGACAGAGGTAAAACAGTATACCCCCACTTTTTTAAAGCTGAGGTATTTTAAAGCGGGGGTATAATAATTAGATCTCTTCTCTATATGATTCTTAGGTAATGTGAGCTCTGAAATTATTACTTACTACAGAATCAGAGATGTATCTTACATTGATCTTTTAATATTAAAATAGACCATACCTGTTATAACCCACGAGAACAAAGAGAACACCTTTTAATATTTTACTTTATCATACCTGTTATAATCTCTGACAACCAAGAGAACATGCTCTTTTAAATTTCTGAGATCTTCCCTTCTGTTGTAAGCCATACGTACATAGTGGGGAATATCAAAATTCAATCTCTCCCAGTAATGTACCTCCTGGAATATCTTCTCCAGTCTCCTGAAATTAAATACCAAAAATATAGAACTTTTCCCTTTTCATAAAATAGATGATAAACTAGAGGAACAAGTAAGATAGCGATATCCAAACATTGACAGGTGTCTTAAGTTGTGTCACAACTGATATCCAAAACCAGGGTTTTCTTCTGTCAAAACTGATATTAAACCTTGGCGTGTCTCTTATCAGTCTTAAGTGATATCTAAAATAATATCTCCTCTCGCTCCCAAAACTGATGCTCTACCTTGGAGTTTCTTATCTATCATACCTGATATATCTAAAATTAAATTTCCAAAGTTTCAAAATTGAATCCCACCTTGGAAGGTCTTTCTTTTACAACTGAAATCCAACTTTAAAATGTCTTTTATCTGTTAAATTTACATTTGAAATAACTTACCTGTCAAAATTTATATCTAACATTGGAGGTCTCTCAGTACTTCTACACATCAGGGGAATATCGAGTAATTTCATTGGGTCCTAAAATAAAATTTTCATAAATATATATATCACATAGAATGTTACATGGCCATACAATATATAAAGCTCTGAACTTGGTCTAGATGATAAGTGGCAATATCATACATAAAGCTCTGCGACTCATTTCACAAAAATCATATCAGTGAAAATACTTGCAAGTCATGAACATTTCAGTATAACTTACGATCAATTCTAATCATAAGATATTTTGTGAAATGAGCCCCTAGATGATAAGTATCAATACCATATATATAAAGCTCTGAACTTGGTCTAAATGATAAGTGGTCAAACTATATATATATTTGAACTTGGTCTAGATGATAAGTGGCCATACCATATACGAAGCTCCAAACTTAGCCCAGATAATAAGTGGCAATCGTACATAAAGCTCTGAACTTGGTCCAGATGACAAGAGGTTATACCATATATAAAGCTATAAACTTGGTCTAGATGATAAGGTGCCATACCATATACCATATATAAAACTCTGAACTTGACCCAGATGATCAAGTGGCAATACCAAATATAAAGTAATATAATAAATGTTTCATAATGCACAAACCAGCTTGGCAGCATATAAAAATGTTCCATTATGCACAAATCAGTGAAGCATATAAACAATGTGTCATTATGCACTAAACAGCTTAGTAGCATATACACAATGTTTCATTATGCAATACACAGATTAGCAGCATATATACAATGTTTCATTATGCACTTAACAGCTTAGCAGCATATACACAATGTTTCATCATGCATGAAACAGCTTAGTAGAATATAAACAATTTTCATTGTGAATGAACCATCTTTGCAGCAAATAATCTATGTTTCATTATGCATGAACCAGCTAAACAGCATAATTATAAACAATGTATCTAATACAATTTTCATACTTTCTGTTTTTTACGACTTTATCACTGAATTGTTTCTTTCTATAACCTTAAAAAAACTTCAAACAAAAAGTATTTACTTTAACAATACTTAGGGTCCATTCAAGAAAGGTTTTCCTCATATACTCATCTAAAGCCTGATTCAACTGTAAAAAGGCACCTCGAACCTCTTCTCCAGTCCCAGTAAATGGCAGAAAATGGGACTTTGATAGCAACTGTTAAAAAATTAAAGGATGATATTATGAACTAATCCTCAATAAATGTTGGCAGATTGAAGAATCGCTATGTCTAATTTTCTTTGATCAAAATGTGAAATCAAGAAAATATTATTCCCAAAGCACCATATACATGTATTGATAAAGAAATATTACTGTCCTACAAATAAGCTGCTGTACTTCTGAGCAGATTTCATACAGAAAAAAACAAAATAGTGCCGGAAAACAGGATTTAATGTATTGACAAAACAATGTCCGAACCATCAAGATAAAAACTAGAAAACTGACAAGCCATTAAGGGCCCTGCTAGCACATTTTTATGTGAGGCACAGAGATTGATGCATGCAAAACAACTCATGTTTATGGGTTGTCAGTTTTTCATAAATTTTGACACCAGCAATTAATTCAGAATATGTTCTCAATAAATATGATTTTGTTAAAACCCTAGCACTATGTATTTTGTTAGGCAAATTAGTGAATTGTGGACAACCAATAGTTTTTGACAGAGGGAATCATTTTGAAATAGCAAATAATACCTACATATAGATTTTCCTTGAAATCCTAGCTAAAAAAGTTGTTACCACAATTTTAACATCTAAAGGAAACAATTTGTGTAATGCATATTATAACTATATCACAATTTTTGTTGAAATCCTTACATGAAAAGATGATTCTCAAAATTTGAGATATTTTTCACAAAAACTAACTTTTTACCTATATTTGACATCCAAAAACTACTTAAATAGCATATTGTACTTACTGTAAATATCAATTTTTGTTTGAATCCTACCATGAAAAGATGATTCTCAATATTTGTGATTTTTTTAACAAAAAATAGGTTCATTTTATTTCTTTTGTGATGTTTAAACTTAAGTTTTCGCCACATTTATCCCCTCTTTTATTTTTTTTTTTATATTTATTTTTGACAACAAAAAACAATTTTGAATAGCTAGCATATTATACCTATACATCAATTTTCTTGAAATCATGACACAAAAAGATGTTTCTCAAAATTTTAACAAAAACTTAGTTTTTCACAGTTAATTTTACTCCAAAATGATCATAAATATCTTTCTATAACTTACATGTCAATTTATAACTACGCGTTTTACGAACACAACAAAATGTGAAAATTTTCAAACAAGAAAACCAACAGCCTGATTTAAGTGTGTCATATACACTTATCAATACAATCAGTTAACCTTACATTCATGTTTCTTTGGATTCTATTCTTAAGATGTCTGGCCCACAGAGCCAGTCCAGCATACTTAGGATGGTCAGACATTTGTAGTTCTGGTTTTAAAGATAGTTCCTGCTTGACAGAATTTAGTTCTGCATTAAACATTATAAATACATCCTTGGTCTTCTTATCGATCATCCTCTTAATGGCCTGGAAATACAAACATTAGTAAAATAGATCATCTTTTAATTTTACAACTCCTACTGCATTGTCCATTACCTCATATACAAGATAAAGATGTTTAGTTTATTTTTGCTCCCCATTTTCTGTATTATTAGCTGTTTAGTTAGTTACTTTTAAAGTAACCTGAATACATGGTTTTTAATCTAACCAAAAGATATAAAATATGCCAAAAAGATGTATATTTCCTAGTAAAACTTCACACTTTCCAATTTTGAATATTTACATTAAAGTTAACTATGACATATCTCATTGATGATAAATGGCAGAAAACTTCAAATGATTCTACTAGGCAACCCTCAAATGTTTTCACCGTGTCAAAAGCATATAATGTGACTTACCTCCCTTGACAAAAAAATGTCAGAAATTAGTCAACACTTAACCCCAATAATTCAGTCGTTATATTCTGCTGATCTACAATTACTTCATTAAAGCCAGAATGCATAGACAATGAAAATCTTCAAACAATCATTTGGAATTAGCTCGGGATTTACCTATCTCGATAAAATTGAGATGAATGTTGATTGGTCACCTCTTCTACAGGGAACCAATCACAATCCAGGATTCGTGAAGAGTTTTTATCGTGTTAGGAATTCAGGCCCTCGCAAGTAGGAGAGATCGATTAAGGGGGACTGAATTATTCGGGTTACTCAACACTGTGCAATTAAGTTATGACAACAGTTAAAGTATTGGATATTTTCTGTATTTGTTATAAAGGGAGGCAAGTCATGACAGACTCATTGACAGCAGAAATTGTAACTACTGTCAATGAGCCCATCATGACTTGCCTCCATTTATAAAAAATGACAGAAAATATTCAATGCTTTAACTGTTGTCACAGTATAAATTTCAAAAGTCCTTCATAGCTTACCTCCCTTTATGACAATTACAGAAAATATCAACAACCATAACTGTTGACACAGTATAAAATACAAAAGTCAGTCATGACCTCCCTTGATGACAGTTACAGAAAATATCCACAACCTTAACTGTTGACACAGTATAAAATACAAAAGTCAGTCATGACCTCCCTTGATGACAATTACAGAAAATATCCACAACCTTAACTGTTGACACAGTATAAAATACAAAAGTCCTTCATGACCTCCCTTGATGACAGTTACAGAAAATATCCACAACCTTAACTGTTGACACAGTATAAAATACAAAAGTCCTTCATGACCTCCCTTGATGACAGTTACAGAAAATATCCACAACCTTAACTGTTGACACAGTATAAAATACAAAAGTCCTTCATGACCATCCTTTAGGACAATTACAGCAAATATCCACAACCTTAACTGTTGACACAGTATTAAATACAAAAGTCCTTCATAGCTTACTTCCCTCAATGATGAATGACAAAAATTTCTGATCCCTTTACTGTTTTCACAGTATAAATTCAAAGGACCTTCATGACTTATATCCCTAAATGACCAGAAACAGAAAATATAATTCCCCTTCGCTGTTGGCAAAATATAAGAATGCAAAGTCCTTCGTGACTTAACTCCCTGGATGACAAAAAACAGCAAATATCCAATACATTAACTGTTTACACAGTATAAATAGCAAAAGTTTTTTGTGATTTACCTCCCTTGAAGAAGCAGTGACTGTTGTCACAATGTAGAGAAAATCCTTACTTACCTCCCTTGGTGACAGGTGACAGAAAATATCCAATAATTCCACACCTCCCTCAACTGTTTTCACAGTTTCAAATGCAGAGTCCATCATATTCTGCATCATTATCTCTAGATCCTTCATATTGTCTCGAAATCTAAAGTTCATTAAAATGACTTCTATTAATTTTGTTTTTATAGATAGGAATACTTTACTGACAGTTACTTTTTACCTGCAGGTAAGTCATAACTTACATAATTTGTCATTCTTAAATCTATGCGAACATTTCAACCACAGTCTTTCAATGCAAAGAGTGATTTTTCTATGGGGAAGTGGCTGGCCTTAGAGGTCTCATAATAATGCCATTGTACAATTCATAATCTTTTGCTGATATTTTTTCAAAGCTTTATCTAAAAGGTTCAGAAAAGATTCTTTGTACCAACTGTTATAGTAAAAAAATATTAATGACAGTAAAGAACATTTTTGAGCGAACATTTTGTTGGTAATTGATGCAAGTTTGTAAAGTTCAACTTATTAATAACAACCTGTTAAAATCATCATGCCATGAAGTCACTTTAACATCCAATATCTTGTTTTTCACAAGTCCAAGATTCCTCAGCATCCTATCAAATGTTTTCTCTATTTCGAGTAGTCCTTTAGCTACCTCTGGACCTTTCTGTCCACCAAACTGTGGCATCTCACTCTTGTTACCATCCTCCATTCTGGCAAAGTGTACCTGGGCATTACACACCTGTCAAAATTTCAATTCAGATATATATTTCTGTCTATTGGAGGTGCTTAACGTCCTACACAGAAACTTAAAGCAATAATAGACATATTTTTAATGCTAAATAGGTTTATCATTTACCAAACTTCTCATTTTATTGAAAGTTGATTACTTAGTGTATCAATTAAACTCAATTTTTAGGGGACATTTTTATATTTGTTGGGAAAATTGTCCTAATGTCCTAAATGTTCAGATATAAGCTTATATATTGAATACTACATAGAATAATTAATGCCTTACTTTGAGGCTACCTTTATCATAGAAATACTTTAGGATTTAAGTGATAAATCAAATTTAAGGAAAAAGATTAATTGTCCCATGCTGCGATTTGCTGTAATCTTTAACAACATTTGTCCCCTTCAAATATAGAATATGTTTCTGGAAATAAATTTAAAAGAGATAGACAAAGAAAACATACTGTAAATTCAGAAATTATTACGAGGTTTTTATTAATGCGAATAATCCGTCTGGGTGAATATTACAATATAAAACATTAGCATTTTTACATTTAATACATATATCTGTATGCAGCTTTTCCCCAAAACTAGAGGCTCTAAAGAGCCTGTGTCGCTCACCTTGGTCTATGTGCATATTCAACAAAGGACACTCTCCAACATTGTAGACGAGAATAGAACTCATGACAAAAATCGCTGTTTTGATGATCTTGTAATGCTGATCATTTAGACTATTAAGATATAAGGCAAAAACACAAAAAACTGGTAAAAATCGTTATCAAAGGGCAAAACCTCTAATAAGGAGTCGACTGACGATATCGACCATGTTAGACTTATTTGTAGAACTTGTCTTGCTGATCATTTTTGCAATTTAAAGTTTCTCTCTATCTATTATAATTGTCAAGATAATAGGTAAAATGAAAAAAATGGTAAAATTTGTCATTTAAGGGCAATAACTCCTATAAGAAGTCGTCTGACAGTTTTGATGTAAATTAGCAATTGGTAGAGCTCAACATTCTTAACATTTTTGCCCATGTCAGATTTTCTCTATTTATAGTGGTTTTCAAAATAATAGACAAAACTTGCATTTTACCCCTATGCTCTATTTTTAGCCATGTCGGCCATCTTGGTTGGCAGGCGGGGTCATCGGACACATTTTTTAAACTAGATATCCCAATGATGATTGTGGCCAAGTTTGGTTAAATTTGGCCCAGTAGTTTCAGAGGAGAAGATTTTTGTAAAAGTTAACGGACGCCAAGTGATGAGAAAAGCTCACTTGGCCCTATGGGCCAGGTGAGCTAAAAAAGCAATAATTAATCTTGTAATTTTTGTCCATTGTCCAAAAATTGCAATAATATATGCACTCAATAATTTCTGAGTTTACAGTATTCTTTATTATGTCTTTAATAAAATACCAACCTCAGTCAAATCTTTACATCTCTGAACAAAGGCATCTACCTGAGCAAAAATGTTGCTCATATCAAGAACCCATGGCACAGAAGAAAGCTTGTGATGCATTTTGGAGGTCTGAAAATAAAAATAAAATATTTCACTTATATCTATAAAAAACAAAACAACGATGGAACACAAAAAAGTTTGTGATGCAGGTAAGAGGTCTGAAATAAAAATAAAATTTGGTACTATTATTTGAAATCAAAAATGTAACATTGTTTCACATTTTTACCTGTCAGGGCCTTTTATTGCTGATTATATGGTATGGGGTTTTCTTGAAGGCCATACGGTGACATACAATTGCTTTTATCTTGGCATTTGAACTCTGGTGGATTCTTGTCTCATTGGCAATCAAAACACATCACCTTATTTCTATATTCTTTTGTTAAATACAACATGTAGCCTCTGCTGATATGAAACTCAAAAGTAAAAAGAAACAAAAATGGCTGTACCAGAAGCCAATCACTGTGGTGTACTTTCATTATAAAAATTGAAATCATATGCACATGCTCAAGTTATACAAAACAATATCTCAAATATGAGTGTTGTGAAGATTTAAAATTGTGCTTTGTATGATCGAACATTTTGTTAGTACCAAATCAAACATTTGTAATAAGTAAATTTCTGCAAACTGCAACATTCTTAAGACACATTTGTGTTATTGGTTACATTGACACATTTCATTGACCTTGAATGCTTGCAACCTATTTTTAAAGGCATTGTTTTTGTGTGCAACCTATATACAAAAAGAGGAAATATTTTTTGTGGAAGATTCCCCTATTGAACTTAGTTTGGATATTGTCTACAACATGTTCTCTTAATTTTTCGTTACAGCTTACTTCTAAAGTCCCATAACTCTGAAAGGAAGCTTCCTTTAACCGATCCCAACAAAATTTAATCAATCCAAACCAAGGGTCCGGAAACGGTCATATTTGCCAGTCAATGTGTTAAACTGAAAGATATTTTTCCTAAACGGCAGATTGGGATTTAGGACAAATTTATTTTTTACAGAAATAATTTCGGTCATTTCATTGAGATTGGGTTTCTTTATCACCAATTTACACTTGTTTCTGTTTTGAAATTCCTTTCCTGTAATAAAACTGCCATTCCAAGCCTGAGGGCCCTCCTAATAGCCATATTAATGCCTCTGGGAAATATTGGATAATGATCGCTAATCACTTTTTACCTGTGTTTTTAATTCACACCTGAGAGTGATCACAAGCTCAGAACTAATATTTTAAAGAAATTAAAATTCCATGATCACTTTCTTCATTATCTAATTACTTTTCAGCAAAGACGATCGACAATTCAGATTTAAAATTAAAACTTGATTTGATTTACGTAGAAAAAAGAAATTTTTCATGAGCCAAAACGTGTGCTTTATTTACTATTTAATACGCATGCGTGAAATTGTCTTCCCCCGATTAGACTCTTAATCGTAAAATGCAAAATGATATCATGCTAAATTAAATGAATGCAACTATTATCTGTTATATTCAAACACATTTAAAGGTAATAAAATAAAAAATCCAGTAATTTCCTGTCAATTTGATAAACAGAATGAATCCCGGAAATGAATCCGAATTACTCGTACTTTAGTTATGTCGTGAAACTTCCGGTTTTAATTTCGTCTTCAAAAGTGAAAGAAACGTTAGCGATGTCTGAGAAAATTACCATTTTGAGTCATTAAAATCAAATCAATTTTAAACTGTTGCATTCCATTAACTGTTCTTGAACGTTTTTAGAAAATAGGTATGATAATTCATTAAGTAAATGCAATGAAATAGTCAACACAAGTTCGTTGATGCTATGAATCTAGTGTGAATAATTTCGACAGTTTGAAAAAAAGGGCCCAATTTTTAATTCATCTCAAAATGACCGAAATTGTGTGATAAAATTTCGGATCCTTGATCCAAACATCAATCAAGAATATGCTGTAAGTATCAGATATTTGGGGAATTTTGTTATGCAATGCATTCATACTATTCCAAATCAGAGCTTGTTATCCAGTGTGGCTGATAGCCTATTTGTACTTTTGATTTTATTTCCTATTTTCACTGACCTTTTCATAAAGATCTTTCCATCCTTCACAGCTGTCAATACACTGTTGTAATGTCAGTAAACCAGACTGTACATAGCCATCAAACATCCTGTCTAAATCAAGAGCTGCTTTACATCTACTAATTATCTCATTACTGACCTAAAAAATGTCAAATACATGTTTCTCAGTAACCCAGACTATAGATAGCCATCAAACATCCTGTCAAAATCAAGAGCTGCTCTACAAATTCAAATGTTCTCATTACTTACCTAAAATATGTAAAATAAAAAAATATCTTCTTTTAAAGCTTTTAAAATGACTGCCATCTTGAATATCACACCAGTATAATAAAAACATGACAGGATACACTATTGAGAAGTAAGTTTGATTTGTTTATAATGAATATTGTAAAACTATATGCACATGCTTTTTCATCTTTTTAAATATGTGCATTTATTTTCAAACTTCAAAGATTGAGTATTTCTATATGACCACATCTTTTACCAAGGAACCTATTTTGTGATATTATTTATGATATGTTTCTTCTTTTTTTTGCTGTAAACTCATTTTTGTTTTAAAAAACTTAAAATTAACATTGTTGACATGAGTTCTTTGTTAGCTAGAATGTTGTTAATCTTTCCTTTCATGTTGGTCTAGTAAAAGTAGGGTACATGTATATCAATTTATAATTTACGTAACATAATCCTGAATGTGCAAGTAACATTTGTTGCTGGATTTCAATCACCCTTAAGTCAATCAATCAGTCTGGATTGAAAAAAAAAATGAGATATCTTCAAATATACTTGTTTTATGAAGTTAGATGTTACCTTTTTAAACAATGATGTGAGTCTCTCTCTTGAAGTATAGTAAGGGGCATTAACCCATATAATCCTGATGTAGTGGAGTATTTTAGGTAACAACTTAGGAATGTCTGCTGGTTTGGATTGAGATAACTCATAGCATGGATCTTTCAGCATCATTAAAAACTTCAAATTACTTTCTGCTTGCTTTGATCCTTCCTGAAATAGAAATAATATTCTTCCAATTGTTGTTGTAAATGAAATATAAAATGCAGAATTTAAGAATTTTTTTTAAATGTTTAAATGTGCACTTCATAATAAATCACAAAATGCAATGGTACAAAAAAATGCTTATAAGACATATGGTCCCTCAGTGATTACATATATTCCGTATCAAGTAAACCTGCAAACACAATATTTCAAGTTTTTACAGGCAATAAGAAATAAATCTGTATAAAGGGACTATAATGAAACAACATGCATATATGATAGAGCTAACAGACAAATATATCGTAGAGACTCTGGAATATAAAAAGAGAATACCTATCACTAAAGCTTTGGACAGTACAAATTTCATTCTAAAATCAGAAGTTGAAATTCAGGTAAAAAAGCAAATATTTGAAACATAATTATCACCTTTTGTGACACAGTGTTGTGTTAGTTCTCTGTTGAAAGTTTTAAAGGGTTTCTAAGATAGCTTTATCCCGATCTGCAAAACAAAATTCCCTAATTCAATCATTGCCAGGCTTACCCTCTTGGAAGATTATTATTCATTTTTATCATTATCCCATAGAATATTAGATCTATAGTACATAATCACCTTGATTTGTTTAAAGACTATGAAAAATGACTGTACTATTTACCTTGATCTGTTCAGAGACTTTGAGAAATGGCTCTATGTATGATGATTTTGAAAATGTTAAAATTTCTGTAACCTTCTTAACACCAGACTTGTCCAGTTGCTTACTGATACCAGTTAAGTTAGTACATCTTCTGTTCCAGAATTCTATCTCATGCAGGGGACCAGTGTTCTCCACAATTTCATAGGCATTCTGGGTAGCAAGAACTTCTTTGATTTGTCTGATCCAGTGAATCATGGCAGCTGAAATGATAACAAGTCACTGATCTGTTAAGATTTAATCAATTACAATTTGACCCCTTTTTGTGTAATTTAGAACTTAAGAGGATTTTCAACTCTGTAATACAGGCTTTTAAGTTATATACGGATTACAAATGTGTCCAGTTTCGTGATTGGATAACAATACAGAGATGTCAGTATATATTCCGAAAACTTCCGGGGGTATATACGTTTTTTACCCCAATTGGAACCTTAAATACGTCATCATTACTATGTGAAGTAGTCTTAATCTATACAGAATAGTTGAAGAATGTCAGAGGCACACAAAGAGTAAATAATGATGAGTATCCAACAAAAATATGTTTTTAATTTAAAATGTGATTTAAAAATCAAATACTAAATTAATGGCTATGAGTGTTATCATAAAGTATTGCCAAGTACACGATAAAATTATTTTCACTGCATTTTACAAAATCTTTCATTTATGCTCAAAAATATCAGATTGGGTTTTTCAATTTTTCAGGTGTCAAAAAATATAAAGTCACAAACAAACAAACAGTTCACATGAAAGCTCAACATTTTGTTAAAAAAAATATTTATATAACGAAAAAAAATGTATTTGTCAAGATGAAAAAAGTGCATTTAAATGAATAACACAAATTATAAAGAAACATGTACTGAATATCTATACTGCATGGTGTATGTACAACAAAATCCTAGTACTGGAAAATACGTTTAGGCAGGGGTAATCCATAATATATGAGTAATTGAGGTTTCAGACAGGGTATATAATGGGACATTCAAAGCTTAGGATTTGTATTCCCTTCCACTCAGCATTTGACTTAGGGAATATAAACACTTACTAAAGCCAGAAATGTCACATTATATACCCGGTCTGAAACCTGACTAACATATAATATTCTTATAGATCTTCTTTTTAAATTGCCTTATAACTTCTGTATATATCCTGTCTTAATTCCCTACCTTTGTACATGAAGGTCAGTTTTATCAGGTAATATTCTTATAAATATCTTTCAACTTCTGTATATATTCTGTCTTTAATGTTTATCAATTCCCTCCTTAAGTACATATAGAACCTTTTCATCTGTTTTAGTCTTATACATACCTTCCAACCTCTGTATATATTCTGTCTTTCTAGCTGCCTCCTCTGAAGATGTTTTAAGGCCCTCCATTGGTACATACAGAACAGTTTTATCAGCCAATCTCCATCTTGTATCTGTTAACTTGGCTAGAAATCTATGTAAGTGTGAGGCAAATTCATTCTGTATACCTTTGTATGGTTAAAGAATAATATATACAAAATATCAATTGTTATTCCTGACAACGTATCAGGGCATACATATGTTTCCATAAAATAAAAGAGCTTTTATATGTTACCTGAACACTTTTTGGGGATAACATATGTTGCCTGTAAAATTATAGGGCTTTCATATTAGTTTAAAAACTTATCGGTGCTTCATGTTTCCTGAAAACTTATTGGGGCTTACATATGTTTCCTGAAAACTTATTGAAGCTTACACATGTTTCCTGAAAACTTATAGGGTCTAACATTTGTTTCCTGAAAACTTAAAGGGGCTTACATATGCTTCCTGAAAGGAGTAGGCCCGGTAAGACCCCATTTTGGCCCCAAAATATAGCATTTTCACAAATTTGTTAAAATGTAAACTTTTAGCTATTTATTGGAAAGTATAATACTTTTGTTACATAAATATGGGCTGTTTTTGACAATACAATGCACATGCATCAGATACTAGCATCATTAATTCATGCAAAAATACTGAAATCTTCACGATTTTAGCATTTGTGCTAATTTTAATACTGTTTTTGTCTTAAATGGAAGTGGCCACACTTGTGTTCAGTCTAAATATTTTAATATATGTTGTATTTAGTGATAATACATAACATATATAAAGGTTGAGACTGAATACGAATGCGGCCACTTCTATTTTAGAGAAAAACCATCTGAAAAGTGATGTTTTATGGCATATTTGATAGATTTTTCATAATTAAGGTTCAATTTGAGCAACTTTAATGACCTGATCAGTTCAAATCTTTTATATAAAACTATTTGAATTTAATGAAGTAGACACTTAAAAGTCAAAAATCTTTCATCAGATGTACTTGAATTTTAGGCAAAAATTAGCCCTTACCTGGACCTTCTCCTTTATTGGAGCTTACATATGTTTCATGAAACTTGTATGGACTTACATATGTCTCCTGGTAACTAATAGGGGTGTTCATATTTTTCCTGAAAACTTATTGAGGCTTACATATAATTCCTGAAAACTTAAAGGAACATACATATGTTTCCTGAAAACTTGACCGGGTTTACACATGTTTCCTGACAACTTTTTGGGGATCACATATGTTTCCTGAATACTTATTGAGGCTTACATGTTTCCTGAAACTTTATAGGGACTTTCAGTTTCGTTTGTTTCCTGAAAACTTACTGGGGCTTACATATATTTCCTGACAACTTATTGGGGCTAACATATATTTCCTGACAACTTATTAAGTCTCGCAAATGTTTACTAAAACTTATTGAGGCTTACATTTGTTTCCTGAAAAAGTTTGTTAATTTACAGATTCTAAGAGATTCCACAGAATGAAAACATATTCCTAAGTTATATATATAATATATTTCAAAGGATACTATCTGGCCATGAAGTATTCTCAAAGAAAGCCGGTGCAAAGAATCCATCCATCAGTCTTAACAAACTCTGTATATGTTGTCCTTGTAGTGACCCATAACGAAAAATCTTGTGGAAATTTTCTGCCGTTAACTTTGTGACAAATTGACATTTAATGAAGTATGTCATTTGTTCTATTGGATATCCTGGGATGGTAAATTCTATAACAAATCCTCTGTACTGGTCCATATAAGCTATCATCAGCTGTAATCCTGGGTCTTCTATAAATTTTTCCATAGCATAATTATGGGATTCTTCCCACATAGATGGCTTTAAGTTTGTAACCATAATTCTCTCCTTCAACATTTGTACCTACATAAATAAACAATTACATAGATGGCTTTAAGTTTGTAACCATAATTCTCTCCTTTAACATTTGTAACTATACTAATAAACAATTATATAGATGGCTTTAAGTTTGTAACCATAATTCTCTCCTTTAACATTTGTAACTATACTAATAAACAATTATATAGATGGCTTTAAGTTTGTAACCATAATTCTCTCCTTTAACATTTGTAACTATACTAATAAACAATTATATAGATAACGAAAATCATTGCTTTAAAGAAATAGTTCCCCTGCTTATATAGCAAACTGTGGAGTAAAGACATTTAGACGATACTTCAATTTTCTTATTAGCCTATTGTAGTTGAAGAATATGTGGTGGCCTTTTTTTTGGCTATCTGTAGTCGTTGGATTGCTGATTTGTTGTTGTTTCCACAAGTCTATTTTTATTCCTATCTAAAATGTCAACGCTGTGCTTCATATTATTATGACAACGTCACCAACTCATAGTTGCCAACTGACATGATATTTGCGTGTAATACACGCTTTTTCAACGGTTTACACGCAAGGATTTTATCACATGGCGTGTACACGGTTTTCACCACTTTACACGCAATTACAACGCTTTTTCGTTGTTTTGATTTTTTGGTGGTTAGTGATATCGCGATTCTCGGGTTTTTTCATTATTACACGATAAATACCGAAAATTTCGAAGTAATTGTTTGGTGGCTGTTGTTTATTCTTCTATATGGACGAACAGCAAAAGCTCTTAAGGTAAGTAGTTTGTGATTAGTTTTTACGATTTTGGGACTTTCTTTCTTTCAAATTCACTTAGGGGAAATGTCCACAGAAAGAGGTAGCTTTCAGGACCTGTACCGTCGTCTAAAGAGCCAATATTTCTAAGCAAAACGATGTGTACGTACCAAGATTTATAAATTATATTTGGGAGTTCGAGTTTAAATGATCGAGGGATGAGTAACGCATTGTGCACTCTGTGTTGCAATCATAACAATACATATGAGAGGAGAACTAAAATATATAGCTATTTGATTAAGCATTTAACAATTATAAAATATTTTTCTTTTTCAGTTTCAAATGTAGCCAACAGATTTCTACAGGCCACAGGGGATGGAAATATCACGGAACTGTTGGATCAGTTCTCATAGTATTAGCTGTCTTCTGATGAACTACCCAGTTTTGACCAGGCAATAGCAACATATATTGTATAGTTTGTTGGGAGCAATGGCAGAGATCATAGATGACATTTTAGATGGCAAAAAACATTATGACACTCTTTCAAAGCTTCATGAAGCTATTTTAGTTCAGCCAAATATCAATTCTGACTGTGAGAGATCATTTTCAATTATAAAGAAATTTACACTGAATTCTGATCAGAACTCGACAATGATATATTGTGTGCCTTGTTATCAAGTAAATCTAACCAAACCAGCAGTTGTTTTGACTATGTGCCTAGTGGTGTTGCTTTAAAAGCAGCAAAACAGACCACTGTTGAATACAATAAAAGTTTACAGTAGAATATTGTTTTTTATATTAACAAATTTGCATATAATGTGAAATTATGAACATTGTTCATATTACAAAGTTCGCATCTACGTCACGCGTTTTCACACGCTTTTTGACATGTCATGTCATGTCATGACATGATTTCTCATTGTCAGAGGTTGGCAAGTAAGCAACTTGTTTTTAATAAAGTTTTGATCAATGGTATTCTCCATTAATAGCTTTGAATATGTTTAAAATTGTGTTACTCATTCCATTTATATCTTGAATATATTTTAAATTGTACATAACATTATCTTACCACTGATGGCTTTTGGGGTGTTTCTACTTTTTTTGCCACAATGGGTGGCTGTATCTCTGGAAGTCCTCCATCTGCCCCCTCAGGAGTGGTTATTTCCTCTATAACAAAATTATAAAAATGTAGTACTATAAAAACATGTGGTACAATGTACCATTAATGTCTTAATGTTGAAAGTCATTTAGATAAAAGTTTTACTATAAGTATCACATAAACACGCATCCACAAGGTAATGATTTCTGTTGGTCCAGTGGATACGTCCAATCTAAAGCGCTTTTAAGATGATCATGTGTAAAAGTAGAGAATGAAAATAAACAATTGCTAAGTATACAATGTACATAATCAATTCAGATATTTGATTCAAAATTAGTGTTATTACACCAAGAAATAGGATCAAAGTTTAAATCATGACTGATGAACTAAAGCAACTGTTATAAGCTTTAGCATAGAAGCTACGATTGTTTACTTCTAATCTAGTTTCTAATCCACCATTTTTGCTTTTCTTTTCTAATGAATGAGAGCAAAACAGATCTTTATCAAATTTAGCCAAAGAATGTTACTCATTAGCAGAAAAAGGACCAATCGAAATGAAAGGAAAACAGTAAGTGTCTGCTATAATTTCTTCTTTCTGTGGTGTATGTATATACCTGAGATTACTATAGCACTGTGTTATATTAATCTCAGGGTATATTCAAAGGTTTAGATCACCTCAAGTCTAATTAATAATGACTTCTTTGAAGATTAAGATCACCCTTATCTTTTTAACTAGGAATACAGCTGGGCATTTAACAATATCTGTATGGTTCCAATTTTGTCTTTACAGGTATCCTGCTCATTGTCATGGCATTTGTGAGGCATCTGAGCTGACCTTGTCTCTTATTTATTTTATATTTTGAGGTTGAGCCAATCAGGCCTAGGTGAGTTTGTGTGTTCATATATAAAAATAAGGAGATGTGGTATGGATTCCAATGAGACATTAACATATCTACCAAAGTTTAAATGAAGTGGATTAAGCATCTATAGGTAAACATACGGCCTTCAACAATGAGAAAAAAACATATTGTATTGTCAGCTATAAAAGATCATAAAAAGCCCCAACATGAAAAATGTGAAACAATTCAATTGAAAAAACTAACAGCATAATTTATAACAAAACATGTATGTTTTATTGCATTGTATTAATCAATGTTTAATGGAAGGTTAACTTTCTGGTAGTAAGACCATCATAGCCAGATTAGAGAATAAGTAGTCCAAATAATTATGATGTCTTTAAAGGCTATTCTAATTTTTTGATGTGATGTCTATCATAATGTCATAATTATTCTGCCTAGGGAATAAGCTGGTTCTAGGCCGCGACTTCACTCACAAAACATTCAATACAAGCAGACTCCAGTTTAGCTGGGAACTGGATTTGCTGCAGAACCATCTGCAAATTGTCAAAAAATATCATAAGGACCTATGAGCTATGGTTCCGTAGCTAGGAACTGGATATGCTAAAGCTCACATTAATCGGTAGTGCTCCTGCAAAAGGAGGATTATAGAAAGCATACATATATACTAGTCTAAAAGGGTGCAGGTCGTTTCGTACCTAATCAATTCGTAACTAACTAGGTCGTTTTGTAACTGAGACATTTCGTAACCTTATAATAATATATGATGATATGATACCCAAGGACAACTCTGCCTCAGACCATGCCGCAGACAATACCTTTGACATTAGCAATTGCCAATTGCAAGCTGGTGTGTTTTCATGCAATCCATCCACACCAATTATATGCCAATAATGACGTGGAAGGATGGCCCAACAACCTTAACACTCAATCTGTCATTGGTAACCTTTTATGTAGACTTTTACACAGGGAAACATTGTTTCTTCCCCTGCAGGTCAAGTAAGTGTCCAAGGGTAAATTAAAAAGGTATCAGCGTGTTAGGACCTGGTACATACAAGGACGCATATTCACATATTGGGATCAATATACTCAAAACCAGATGTCATCTAGTACATTATTAAGAAGGTGTGCATTTGTTCCCAGACCTACTGCTGCTGCTGCTCCGGCCAACTTAAGACTTCGTTTCATGTTTATACCAGGGCTTTTCGGATGAAAAATCAGGCTTTATGCCAGTATAAACATGCAAACAAAGGACAACGAAATGAAGTATCTGAAAGAAAAAAACTTGAGAAAATGTTCTAAAGGAAGACGATTTACACAAAAAAAACAAAAAAACTTTAACTCTGCCAATGCCAGTCCCAAAACCGGGCGAAAAGGAGCTTTAAGGAGGAGGGTTATGCAAATGCATGTAAAAGTGAAAAAAAAAGAAGAAAATAATTATTTTTCTCAGGTCGTGTGCCATTTTTCATGTTGCAATCCTAAAGATATTTATTTTGGCTTCAATATATAGACATTTCTAAGAGTTATACACTTCAAGTGACAAAAATTACATCAGGTACGAAACGTCTCAGTTACGAATCGACCAGGTTATGAATCGACTAGAATTCGTCTAAAACTGAAAACCGTAACTCTTATGGTTTTTTTTTATCTGTTATCCTAAGATTTATATAGGAACATGCTGAAGACCATAAAAGATATGCTTCCGCAAATACTAGTCCAGATAAATTCATGACGTCTGCTGTGAGAGAATGATTTTTCTATTTTTATTTTCATTGATCCCTCAAGTAGGCGCCATAGCAAACATTAGCTTTCCCAGAAGTCATAATTACTCATACTAGCCTACTTTTTAACTAACCAAGTGTCTGGGCCAACATCATAATTTTATAAAGGAAGATGACAACGTTTTTTACGCTATCCTTTCGCCAGCTCCAACCTAAATTTGGACCGTGAACGAAACGGAACGGGTTTTCCGCTTGTTTTATTTAGAGTTTGGCTTAACCCATAAACGATCATATAATAAATTCTCTGCTCTACGATGGCAATACTAATAATGTTCAGGTCCTCGCGAGTGGGAGATTCGAACCCGAAGAGGGTCAAACTTATTTGAGTTAACTTTGGCCCGACGAAATACGAAAGCTCGTTTGGGACCTCCCTAAAATACATATTCCGAAATTACAAAAATCGTCGTAATCATGAATTGTTACTATTAGTTAAAGAAACGGATGCAGCCATTTTGAAAAGGGGGTTCCAACCCCTCGGAACGCCATGATTGAAACGTTCACATGATTACAGGCACACCATGAAACGTTCACGTCATAGGCGGATCCAGGGGGGGAGGGGCGGGCCTCCCCTTTTGTGGGAAAAATTTGGTTGATTATATAGGGAATCACAGAAGCATGACTGGAGCGGCCCCCCCCTTAGGTCAGTCAGTCAGTCATACGCAGATAAAGATTTAGATAAATTAATTAATACTCTAGAAGATGAAAGTAAAATTTTGATAAATTGGTTCTCAATAAATAAAATAAAAGCTAATCCAGAAAAAAATTCAAGTAATAGCTGTAGGTAAAAAAACTGAAGACAAAAACCTAATATTTAAATTAGAAGGTAATGAAATAGAATGTGAAGATAACGTTAAACATTTAGGCGTAACAATAGATTTTAAACTAAATTTCAATGAACATGTCTCTATAATATGTAAAAAAGCATCCAAACAGCTAAATGTATTAAAAAGAATAGGAAAACACCTGACTGAACTCGGAAAATTAACAATTTATTATTTTTCATAATGTCCAACTTTAATTACTGCCCACTAGTTTGGCACTTTTTAGGGGAGGTTAATACAAAAAAGATAGAGAAAATTCAAGAGAGAGCACTAAGGTTTATCTATACAGACTATTCAGCAAGTTATGAAGATCTACTCTGCAAATCAAAATTACAATCTTTAAAAATAAGAAGAATGCGATCATTGGCTATTGAAGTTTTCAAAATTATTAATAAAGATTGTCCTGTTTATCTCCATGATTTAATACACTTAAAGAAAACACTTACTCTTTCAGATACCAGAATACAGCCGAATACATGTAAGAACAACTGCATACGACCTACAATCTTTAAGGTATGCAGGTGCTAAGCTTTGGAATGAGCTGCCAGATGAGCTACGTAAGCAATCATCTTTAAATTAATTCAAGAACTTGATAATTTCTTGGTCTGGCAGCTCATGCCAATGTTTTGCCTGCAAAACCAGTTAATTTCTGTTCATTATTTTTGGTTTAATGCTCTATTTTCAGCATGGCAATTTTATTTTGTTATCTTTACTATAGTGCTTCTCCTGCTTTGTGCTAATTTTAGTAACTAACTAATCTATATGTGCTTTTAATGTGCAAACCATTTTATTTTTGCTTTTGTGTTTTTTATCTCACAAGTGCATGTTTCGGTGTGTGTTTAACTTGTAAGATGCTTTTAAGAACTTTTGTGATGCATGTTTATATACTGATATGAACTCTTGATTTATATGTTTAATTTATGTGTGCATGGCTTGATATGTATGTTTTGTTTTATTTGTTGCTCTGTCGGTTTTAAAAGCTCTTCAGAGCTTATGTTTGTACTTGTATTGTATATACCGACTCTAAATAAAGCTTTATGTCTTATGTCTATTACAACAACAAAAATCGAAAAGGGGAGGGGGTACAACCCCGGAACACCCCTGGATCATCCGCCAATGACTGAATGTGTTATCACCAACTATACTTCGTTTCACCTGGGACTATTATACTAACATCAATATATTATGTCCAAGGTTTCACAGATTAAATTTGTGATAACGAATTTGTGGAATTAGTTATTACATATTTTTGTAAGTTCGTATGATCACGTCGATTACTACGGAAGCCCATTGTAGAATTCGTCACGATTTAAATCGTTATCATTAATTTATGAAACTAGTTATCACAAGTTTTTTGTAATTCGTGATAACGGATTAAAACGGATTTCGATTCAAAAATATATAAAGATATACATATACAACTCGTCTAAACATCAGCCCAACAATGTAAGATCTGTAAATTTGCTTTCGCAAATTTTTTGTTCTTTCCTCGCCGGGATTCGAACTCATGCTACTGAGATATCGTGACACCAAATCGCCTGCACTGTATCCGACGCGCTAGACCACACGACCACCTAGGCTTCATAATAAAGCTTTCGGTGGCCGGGTGTTACCTTTCCTCGTCAGTTTTAATCTAGCGTCATAATACAGTACATGATATATAAGGCATGAAGATGGAATTGTTACAGATCAGCTGAAATATCTATTGTAAAGGATCCTACAAATTAATGCAAGATACAGTCACAGAAATATTTATATTTATAAGTACGTCTGAACTAGTGACAACTCTACAACAGATTAATCCATCAGATCACCAGCAATGATGGTATATATATTTTTTTGGGGGAGGGGAGGGGTCTATAAATTGGCTCAAAGAAAGAAAAAAAGTTATAAACATTTAAGAATTCCTCACCACGGATTTAATCCGAAAATCTATGATATCGGGTAAAATCCGTGATATTGAATTCAAATTATATTTTTGGGAGGTCCTAAATGGGCTTCCGAACGATGTCGAGTAGACTAACCTTATTTCTCTTTCATTCTTGCATATTGTGTAAGCCTCTACTATAATACGATGAATATGCTTTGATTGTTCTGTGACTGACCTTCCCGCAAAGTGAAATAAGTTAGCTTTGTTGTGTAGTACTAGTAAATAAATTTGGCCAGTTATTCATCTTGTTCTAAGTTATACAAATCATTTGAAAACTGTGGAACACTTTATGGTTTAGGGATTTTATAATTAAATTGAGCCACTACTAAAACAGATCACTGACATTCTGTATAGTTTGTCAAAGTCAATTATTCATCAGAAATCTGTATAAAATAATTAAAAAAAACTATGTTGAAAAATTAGAACCGTAACTAGAGTTAAAAAAAGGGGCGGGGGAGAGTGCATCATCAGAACTAAAACATCAGAATTGTATTTGAAGCATGCAAATGGTGCCTTTCATTTAAGGGTCCACACAAATTCTGGACACTCGCCTAATGTGGTATCTTATCTTAATTTGAAAGAGTAAAATGTTTAAACTTTTGGACTCTTTATTTAAAAGAGCATGATCGTACATTCAGGTCTTTCAATGTTAGGGGGATACATTCATTCATTAAAGCCTTTGTTTACCTGGAGTATCCGGCTCATTCACAACAACTTTGGATGACTTGGTTTTAGGTGATGTAGTTCTCTTCTTTGTTTTTGGTGAACTTCTTTTTGAACTAGAAATTCCAGCTTTAGAACTTCTCCTTGACCCTGATCTTGACGAAGCCTTACTCGTAACTCCTTTTTCTTTTGTTTCCGTACTTTCTTCTTCCATACCTTATCCGATCCTTAATCTGGTTATATTCTGTGAATGAAAGAGATAGGACCAGATTCCCCTTAATATATTCACATGAGACCAATCTTCAAACAGTCTTTTAATTTTGACTAAAATTAACATTTAAACAGCTTCATGTGTGTTTACTTTGATTCTAACAACATATTGACTTATTTCTAAACATACAACCGAATTACTATAAATCTCTAAAGCTCAAAAGCTCAAAACTGCATTTTGATAATTTTAGGAGAATTTAATGTATTTATTCAGGTAATATATATGATGGACATTCTTAGTCGAAACAAAATTCTATCTTAAGTGTTGCCTTTCAGATATGCAAATCAATTCATTTGGGTTAAGGATGTCCTTCGATGCAAATTTTTACACAAATGGAAATGGATGTTTTTAGAATTTAGCCATACTTTGACAAATTATTCATCTCATCATAAAACATAACTGGAAGATTTCTTTTTAAACATTGTGTGTTACCATGGTTACGACAACCTTTCAATTTTGGCTCCTTTTTTTAAGTGAAAAAGACCATTTTCCAGGATCAAATATAACCAAACCACTATATATTAATGAAAATTTATTCCCATTCATGCATTTAATGCTTATTGATAATATTTTTACTACATCTCATGTATTCCAGTCTAACATATTTTCAAGAAAAAATCGCACGAACATGTGCAAATTCAGAAAATCTACATTTTGAGAATTTTGCCTTTTTTAGCATAATTTAAGCTAATTTTTCTTAAAGTTGTCAAAACAAATAAGAATTTATAATTTGTTCACCAAGTCGGTATATCATGAAAAAGTATATTATATATTTAAACTCCCCAATTCCAGTAGATTTTAAAAACCTTGTGATTTTAACCATGTGAGTGAAACAAATACAGGGGAATTTGTCCCTGTCTCTTTTTTAATCGGAAACCAAACAAGGTTATATATATGTGGTATATGTCAATTAGCAAACAGACCAACTACAATAGTCAACTTCATAAAGAGACGCTTACACCCAACCTGCCGTGTCTATGAAACCCAACAGACAACGTCGATTCATGCTAACGTCATCTTAGTGTCATATGATTTCAGAAATACGATTCCTGACATTTAATAACTAAATCTTTACAAAAAAAAAACGTTGAGAAGGATTAGTGGTTAGAACATGTCTTAGGCTGATTCGTGAACAACAACGATAAGTAAAAAAATTTCTTGAACAGTTGATGGTATCGCGAATCACAACAAAAGTTTACATGCAATGCCTGTTGACATCCGACGGGAACTATGTCTGTCAATATTTATTTTAGTGCCTGACGACCGAAAAGTTTTGTTTAAAAAATACTCTTCTACTCTTCTTTGACATATGTTGCAAGTGATTTGATCAACACTACATCTTTATATCTATTTTAACGAAAGTTTAATTATTTGGAGAATTTAATTTTTATATAAAATAGCAATATTTTACCTTAGATTATCCAGTGTTGTCGCGACTTGAATGTGAATGTGAAAACAACAATCAAATGATTTTGTTTCCTTTGTTTTAACGAATCACTGACTCTTATTCAAAAGTGCACTGCATGAAATCAAGTTTAAATTCCTTTTTGTCAATTTTGTTAACTGTTAAATAACGGTAGAAAATGTCACGTGGTCATGCGCAATTTTTTTTTTTTATTTATGATGATTGAAAAATCGAGAGCACTTATTTGATTCAAATTCGATCAACGATTAACTGTACTTTTCTAACAAAAAAAATTAATATAATACTAATATAATTGATTGTAATTTATACTTTGTCAACTACTTGCGAACACTTACTTAACTAAGTTAATAGTAAACATACAGAATAAGAGAGAAATCAATCGCATGTCTGGAACAATTAGATATAACTTTCGATGCCGGTAAAAATACAGATTTCATATTGGGTGCACATAATGAATTATGACATCCAGACTTTTCCAGTCCACCGGGTAGTAAACTAGTGACGAGAAGGCGCCAGTTTGACTGATTAGCATCCACGTTCGGTAGGAATTGGAACCGTTTAGGTACGGTGTCTCTCGAGTAGGGAGAACCCCACGATCTCTGTATGTTAAAGAACCCTTGCAACAACTCATTAAATGTCCGCAACATATTGCAAGTTAAATATGCCCTTAGGTTATCTTTTATATCGTTATTTTCAGAGTTAAGTGCAATTCCTGTACTGATTTTTATTGCATGTTTATTTGAGTACGTTTTGTTAGTCTTTTGATCGAGATTAAAATGGGGTAATGATAAGATCTAAACAAAAACTAATTTAGTCCCATCACATATTCATGTGCCTGTATGAAGTCAGGAACCCACCAGTAGTTGTCGTATGTCAATTCTTAAGCCGGTTCTGCGTTATATGGAAAATTGGGTGATGATAGCAGATCTTTCATCGTTTCTATTTAATTTATTCACAACTATATAGACTAGAAACGATATTGAGCTTTGCACCTGTCTATTTGTAGAGACTGTGTTGCTCTCAGGCTGTAGATGCTTTTTTGTCGTTTCGTTCACATACACTGCTTCTCATCTCTTTTTATTCGTCACTATTTATCATACCATCGCTCAGCGTAAGCAGTTCCTTCTCCACATGTAATATCCGTCGTGTTTCTCAAGCAAGTAAAAATCCAATAATAAGTTGCTCTCTGTAATTTCAATATGTATAATGTATAATGATTTAAAAAGTGGTCATTCATTTTCGCATTAAATGCAACTCCAACTGACATAGAAAATTTTGATATGTTTCGATAACACTATTTTGTATCTTTTGACACTAGTGTGAATTTGATTACCACTATCTAAATGTTTGCCCAGTCTGATTAAAACCAGCCCCCACTACCCACTTGCGTTTGTTTGCCTACAAACGCAAGTGGATAGTGGGGGCTGGTTTTAATCAGACTGATGTTTGCTATCATTTCATATGGATGTACGACTTCATTGTTTTTACTACCTAAATTATTACCTGTGACAATTCTATTTCTGAAAAACTTCGTTACTGAGTTTTTTAAGTTCTTCGATCCTGCGGACTAAGACGCTTCCCCATTCTGTGTGCCCTGGTCTCTACCCGTTTCAATTTCACAATTTCACAATTCCAGTTTTCTAGTTTCATTCCAGGTGTAAACATTGTACAAAAAAATGCATATATTTCACTCTTAAGGGTGGTGAAAATACTACTGTCGCCATGAAATGCACTGTTCGTGTCAAGTTCAACACTTCTGAATGATTTGATCTGATTGTTGCCTAGATTATAAATATGTACATTGATATGCGCTCTTAAATTGAACTGATTTGGTTTGATACCACTGTTATCATTTCCTTGACACTATGCAGAGTTTGACTGCTGCCGTCTGAATATTTGATATCACTCTCAAGTGGATTTATGAATTTGTCTTTTCTCAACCAGGGTTTAATCTTAATGTTCCCTTTGACAACAACATGTCTGAAATATTTCAATCGATGCGACAACTATACACCAAAGACTGAAGGGTAAGGATTTGAACAACTTTAGTTATGTAGCACTTTGTGAATGTTCTCTAATTTTAGAGACAATCAGGTCATTTTTTCTTTGTTTAAGTTCGTCCACCCTGCGAACTAAAACGTATCGGAATTTCTTTTTGTCATTTTCAGCTGCTGTATGAAGCCCAATACAGAAGACTAGAATTGATGATGTGATTCTATCTACATGTAGTTTCAACATTTTGACAGCAGGTATGACCTAGTCAAAAAAAGATTACACCTCTGACAATCAGGAGAGAAAAGTTTTTCTGCAAGAAATAATAATCACTGCACGAAATTGTTTCAGCACGTTTTCTTTCGGGTATATTTATCATTTGTGCACTCGCAAACAAACGTATAAAACAACTATACCATACTATTGTTTCAATGCTTCAAACTGATCATATTTTAACTCACTTTTGAAACGTAGTGTGTCCAGCAGTGGTATAAAGTAGTTACATGTATATTCCATCGTCAAAATAGATTTAATTGTAAATAATTTGCTTTATTAAATAATTTTTTACCCGGCAGTAGGAACGTTCACAATGTGCTACCAATACCATTATAAAACAGTGAAATATAGTGTAGCCAACAGTGGTAACACCCACAAGTGCTACATACCTAAAAATGTTCAAATCCTTGTCCTTTTGGCCTTTTGTGTATAGTTACCACATCGAACATCATTTCACATCTCCCTTTTACTATATGCACTGTACAACGAAAAGGGAAAATGTCCTAACAATAATTAAACTGTCCACGCAGCTGTTGCGTAGATATGAAAATTAAAACATTTGAGCGCTGTAAGGGTAATTGCCGTGTCTAGTCAATGTTTTTGTGGTTTCAACTTTTTATCTGTACGTCAATGAAGTACACCTGACAGGAGACTACATCAATCAAATTCAGAAAAGACTTTTGTCAATTGAGTTAAAATATTCTAACTTTCAATTCAGTGTTTGTTTTAACATGTCGAACGTTTGCTTTTATTTACTACGCAATGCTAGCGTCCCTCACTTTTTGAAAAAAGTACAGATTTGACCCTTAATCACAAGTCATGAAATAATGTCTTAACAATTACAGCAGTAAATCTATTATCAGTCAAATAAAAGCCTCTATGAAAATAAGGAGATGTGATGCGACATAGATTATTAATTGGATTGCCTTGAATGTGACGTACCGAATTAGACTTATCACCGGGTTTGTACTTACATGAGCAACACGACGGGTGTCGCATGTAAAGGAAGATCTGCTTACCCTTTTGAACACCTGATATTTCCACCGGTTATTGGTGGGCTTCATGTTGCTCAGTCTTTAGTTTTCTATGTTGTGTTTTGTAGACTATTGCTTGTCTTTCTGTCGTCTTTCGTTTTTTTTTCTGCAATGCAATTGTGCGTTCGTTTTCGACTCATGAATTTGACAACACCTTTGATTTCTTACGCCTCTCTTTTAAACAGTGTCAAACAGATGAGGATTCTTAAAAATTACTAGTATAAAGATCTACTGCAAGATCACCAATCACAATCTCTACAATGTTCTACTAATATCAAAACATTTGATTTTTCTACACTTCACCCTTCTATCCCAATTCTCAATTGTAAGATTGAATACATCGTCTCATTAAACAGAGCTTCTTCTATCAGAATGTGAATCAAAATTTGTTATTTTAGGTCATGAAAAATTTTACTTTATGAAGAACCGCACTGATTCCAAAACAAAAATACATATTCTCAAAATGGACTTTTTTATCGATTATATATGTGTTGAGCTTGGTGGATTCTCAATAGACAGTCGGAATTCTAATAGCTTTTAATTGCGCACTTGTGTTGAACTCGTGTGAAGCAGAGTACACCCAAAACCTTCTCAAAGAAGAAAAAAACCACAAAGTTCTTAAATTTCACTTTCAGTTGTATTGATGATGTCCTGTCCGTTAATAACCCACATTTCAGTGAGTATAATCTAGTGAACTTGAAATTAAGGATACTACCGAAACAAGACGGTCTGCTTGGTATCTTGATCTTTCCCACGATATTGACACTAATATACGCATTCAAAATAGAACCTATGACAAACGTGATGATTTCAATTTTCCAATTGTCAACTTTCCATTTCTCAGCAATAATAAAAAAAAGAATCCCTTTGGCCCATCGTATGGCGTTTAAATATCTCGATTGATACGTCACGCTCTTGCATGATTACCCAATTCGAACTACAGTAGCAAGGGTGTGCGGCTTAAACAATAAACTGTTGACACAGAGATATGTCTTGCCTTTATGTAATTTTGAAAGAATAATGCAAGCATTGAAATTAATGGCAAAACTTGAAAACTGAAACTAAGCTAAACATTCAAACTCAATGGACCATGACTGAAGTTATAGGGCCAAATCACCTCTATGTCATTGCTCATTCAGCTGTATACCAAATACCATTGACCTCTATAAGTGGTCGCTTTAAACTGACATAAAAAATAAACTTTTAACATGAAATATATGCAACAAATACAAAGTCTAAGTGGCAGGACCTATAATCTCCATGGCAACGAGACGTGCAAATGCTAGTACAACTGCATACCCAATATCATTGATTTACAATTAGTAGTTCATCTTAAATCTTGACCTAATCACAAGTTTAACATGTAAACTAAGCAAATATTTCAAAATCTAATAGACAATGACTGAAGCGGTAGGAAATGAGATGTGCCAATGCTCATACAACTGCATACCAAATATCATTGAAATATTACTAGATGTTCCGTTAAATCTGAGTCCTAATAAACAAATAAATACCTTTTTGACGCCGCCACCACTGCAGACGCAGCCAGCCCACCCCTTTAATCATGTTTTTGGACTTCGTCGAGGCGAAACAAAAACTGATCCAACAGAGTAATGAGGAAAACTGTTGAAATCGATACTACATACGTTCACTTATACCATCATGAATTATTTGAACGATATGATATAACTGTGTCTCAGCTCACAAGCGATATTTTTTTAAAGCATCATTTGATCTTTCGATACCAGAATAGTCTTAGAATTTGTATGTTTACCGTTTGTGTCCTATTCCCGATTGAAGTAGTAAGATTGAGTGTGGATTCGCAAGGCGGGTGGCGCATGAATAGCATGTGACGATTATCCTGTCGACGCACTAAGGACCTGAGATTTGAACACCGGTAAACTACTGTTGACACAATTACTTTACACAGATTTTGAAAACGGTCAAACAACAAATTTCTAGTTACTGGGTATTTTTGTTATATAGCCAGGAAATTACGAAGTGCGCCATATGTTGTTTCAAAATTGAACCGTGTTATCACTCGATCATACCTGCTAATCCCAAAATATATGGTTGAGAGGGTATTTTGTCAACGGGAGAAACCTTTTTTGGCAGAAAGGGAAGAATCGATGTCCTTGGGATTCCAAATTATGGCTACTTACAACCTTCGATTAGGTTTATCTCCCGTTAGGAGGTGTCGTATTTTTTAAAAACATGTTTCTAACTTTAACGATCTTCGATTTTATTGTATGATTTTTGGACAATTTTTTGAGGTATGATGTTTGATGGGTCGGTTCAATGTCCAAAGTTATCTTGTCAACGTATATTTGTTCCGCCTAACAGGAGTTCCACTGGAAACTTTGTTATAAACAATGTTATAACATCTATTCCTGTTGGAACAAATATTCTATACCATTTATTCCGTTAGGAACTAATACTGGTATATTTATTCCTGTGGAAATAATATTCCAGAATATTTTTTCCTGTTGGAACTTATATTATGAAGGAACTTCTCTGCCATGACAATCTTCCATTAGGATTCGACACAATAACCAGGTTACTGATTGGGAAGACAGTTTATAAACTGAAAGATAGTTTCGAAAAGCTTATGACGTCCGATACTTGACACCGAAGATAATTTTGATTTATCGCAAATTGTCAAAAATATGATAAAGAAAATATTAATCTTAAGAAATATAGTTAGGTCTTCAAGTTGTCCATATAAAGCATTACAAACTGGTATTCGGTCACCTTTCAGATATCCAGAACTGCTCATGTGTTGAGGAAAACGTCCCTAATAATTCTTTTACGGTACAGTTTTCTTAAGTTTCCTTTACTTTTTGTCAATCCCATAAAATTAGAAAATCCTGGAAAGATAGTATTTCGTGTTGAGGAGTGATCGTCGCCATGAACTCAAACGTACATTTTTTCTCCAATTTCAAGCTGTACTAGTGTTGAAGTTGTCCTTGATCTGCTCCTTTGCCATAACTTTCACCCCATGTTATGATATTACTACCTTTTACAATTTCAAATTCTATTTTCTTACTAGGAAAAACTACCATTGTACAGAAAAATGCATTGTCGATATGGAATGCTTTGTGAGTATCAAGTCTTACAGTTCGGAATGGTATGATCTGGTTATCACCAAGATAAGATGTAATTTTACTCACTCCTGCACGAAAGGCAACTCCAACTGGCACATAGAGTCTTTTGATTTTGTTTGATACTTTAGCGTTTTCCTTGACAATATGAAGAGTACGGCTGCCACTGTCTATATGTCTGCTATCACTCTCACGAGGATCTTTAAACTCCGCGTTTTTATTCAAGGTTTTACGTAAATGTTTCTTTGGACAACCACATATCTGAAGAATTGCGTTTGTTTCTTCAAGATCATCTATCCTTTGATCAAAACTTTGTAGGAACTTCTAATTTCCCGCATCAACGTATCTGACAGTGATTGCAGAAGAACTTATCTTTGCTGAGATAATTTTATTGTCAGAGGTGTAATCTATTTTTATCAGGTCATACTTGCTGTCCAAATGTCTAAACTACATGTATATAATGTTATATCATCAATTCTATTGTTCGGTGTTGGGATTCATGCAGCAGATGTAGATGATGAAACGAACTTGTTGAGAGAAGAGTTCATCGGCACTTAAATCTTGTTCCGAAACGAACACGATATAAAACGGTTGTTTCAGAAAAATATCCCAATCATATGCATAATCATTGTGCATATTATAACGTAGAGTAACAACCTTACCTTTAACTGTACATCTTCCCTTTTTGTGTTTAACATTTGTTAATACACTTTTCGGAACGTAGTGTAGCTTTCAGTGGAAATGTCCACAATGTGCTTAATTTTCCCCAACTCTGCCAAAGCGTTACATGTTTGTATCTAAATTTTTCAAGCAGTGTTTGCAACTACATTTCTACAGAAAATAGTGTAACCAGCAGTAGGAATATCACAAAAGGTCTACATTAAAGTATCCTCATATGTCTTTATCATTGTCTGTTGGTCTTAGGTGTATGGTTGTCTCATTGCCATTCATAGCGTATCTCCCTTCTTGTTGTGTTATATTAAAATTACACGGTAATGCTGTTAAGTAATAAGGTAAATGTTTCCTAAAAATATTGTAGCTGTTTACGGAGCAGTTGTGTAGATATAAAGATAAGGAGACGTGGTATTATTGCCAATAAGACAGCTCTCCATAAATATCAAAGAACAAAAATGTAAACAATTACTGGTAACCGTACGATCATAACATGTTCACCAACCCAGTAGTCAGCAATTCTGGGTTCACATGAATTATTATTGATATGGTTAAAATTAGAATTAACTGTTTACGAAACTTTGAATTTTTCTTCGAAATACTAAGGATTTTCTACCCCAGGAATAGACTACCTTAGCTGTATTTGGCAAAACCTTTCGTAACTTTAGGTCTTCAATGCTCTTCGACTTTGTTCTTTTTTAATTTTTTATTCGAGTGTCACGACTACCTTAGCTGTATTTGGCAAAACCTTTCGGAACTTAAGGTTTTCCATGCTCTTCGACTTCGTCCTTTTTTTCTTTTTTTAATTTTTGATTCGAGCGTCACTGATGAGTCTTTGTAGGCGAACGCGCGTCTGACGTACACAATTGTAACCCCGGTATCTATGATGAGTTTATTTACAACCACTGAGTTTATGCCACTGATGGAGGAGGTTTCCTCCCAGAGGGTATCACCAGCCAAGAAGTCTTTTGTGTTAACATGAATTATCACTGATATGGTCATAATTAGAAGTAAACTGTTTACAAATCGATGAACTTTTGTTCGAAATTCTAAGGATTTCTACCCGAGGAAATAGACTACCTTAGCTGTATTTGGCAAAACCTTTCGGAACTTTAGGTTTTCCGTGCTCTTCGACTTCGTCCTTTTTTTCTTTTTTAATTTTTGATTCGAGCGTCACTGATCAGTCTTTGTAGGCGAATGCGCGTCTGACGTACACAATTGTAATCCCGGTATCTATGATGAGTTTATTTACAACCACTGAGTTTATGCCACTGCTGGAGGGGGTTTCCTCCCAGAGGGTATCACCAGCCCAGTAGTCTTTTGTGTTAACATGAGTTATCACTGATATGGTCATAATTAGAAGTAAACTGTTTACAAATCTATGAACTTTTGTTCGAAATTCTAAGGATTTCTACCCGAGGGAATAGACTACCTTAGCTGTATTTGGTAAAACCTTTCGGAACTTTGGGTCTTCAGTGTTCTTCAACTTCGTTCTTTTTTTTTAAATTTTTTATTCGAGCGTCACTGGTGAATCTTTTGTAGACGAAACGCGCGTCTGACGTACACAATTTTAACCCTGGTATCTATGATGAGTTTATCTACAGATATAATTCCTTATCAAGATCTTAAATGTCTGTCTTATTTTCACCGATAGTTGATCATTGTTATTGCAAAAAAACCAGTTTCATAGTTTGTACTATATGATGAATATGAGATTCACTGGACCGTCTGAAGTGGTTCAATTGGCCCTATCCTCGTTTTATGATTCATTAACCATGAGTAACCATCTTTGTTTGGTGATGGTAAAAGGTCAACTATAGTTGGTGTTGGGTTTGTTTTCGCCTTCCTTTCCTCATATCAATATGAAATATAATATAGGTCAAACTACATTTGCTTGGTGGCAGTTTAAATTATGAACTTTGACGTAGATTAAATCAAAAGCAGCGGCATGAGAAAAAGGATTAAGGTGACCTACTTTAACTGAATTTGCATCTTCTCAATTTGAGTTGACCCCCAAAATAAATGCGACTATAATGTGACACCTGAGACGCAGTTTGCATTCGATAGAATTATTAATTGTTGCTTGCCTAAAGTCTAATGATCTCTAATGGCAAATATTGCATTGAATGGATACGAATTCTTATGTGTTAATCAAAGTCTAATAAAATTTGGAATCCCCTCAAGGGTTAAGTAAAGATTATGTTGGTTTTTGAACACTGTTAATATACCTGATACTGGCTCAGGAAAACATATTAATAGGCAAAAGAATACTGGTGTTGAATGAAACTAACATCCAATCATAAATTAAAAATAATTCACAGAACTGATATAAAAACTAAAACCGAAAGACTATCAAATAAGTAATACTTTCAGAACGATCTTCATATTAACGAGAGCATACTTCAACCATTGGGGGTAATATTCAAATTTTTAAATATTTTTTTAATCCAAACTAAATCCCATTAAATATGAAAACCCTTGAAAAATTATCTGTCCAGATGGTGGATGAATGTTGCCATGAACTCGAACGTAAACGTTTTCTCCAGCATTTAGCTGTACTATTGTTGAAGTAGTTCCGCTTCCATAGTCTTTATGTTCTGCTTTATTGCCATAGCTTCCACCATATGCTAAAATATAACCGTCTTTTACAATTTCAAATTCTAATCTCTGTTCATAATAAACTAAGATTGTACAGAAAAATACATACAGTCCACTTTTAGGGGAAGTGAAAACACCACTGTCGCCATGAAATGCTTTGTGCGTGTCAAATGGAACAGAGGTAAATGGTATGATCTGATTATCACCAAGATTAGAAATGGGTCCAGTCACATATGCTCGAAAGGCAACTTTAACTGACACAGAACGTCTTTTGATTTGATTTGATACCACTGTTTTGCATTCTTTGACACCATGAAGAGTTTCACTATCACTTTCTTCTTTTGTGTTATTATTCTGATGTGGATTTATGTAATCATTGTTTTTATCCGAGGTTTTGCCTATGTGGTCCCCTAGACAACCACTTTTCTGGAGAATCTGGTTTGCTTTTTCAAGTTCGTCAATCCTGTGGACCAAAACTTTGAAGGAATTTCTAATATACCTCAACTCTTCTTTCAACACGTTCGTTTCATCGACTACAGATACTGCATGAAGTCCTACTCCGAACAATAGAATTGATGATATCATTCTATAGACATGTAGTTCCGACATTTTGATAGCAATTACGAATAGATTACACATCCGACGATAAAAGAAGAGATAAGTTTACCTACAATAAATATAAGATAAACATATGTCGAAATTGACTCAAAACGTTTTCCGTACAAATTACATGTATGATCATTTGTGTACTTGCATCAAATAGAGAAGAACCAATCATATCATGTTATTGCACGTCTTTTCATGTGCCGCTATATAGATGATGTCTCTTAACTACTTCTTTTAAATTTAGTGACTATGTGGAATGTGTTTATCCCAATTGAAATAAAGGACATCACATATACAGTTAGTCTGCCTCATGTTTTTACTTACATTTAGAAATTGACAACGATTTTGAGAACAAAAAATTACGACAGAAAGGATGATTTCAACTTCCCAATTTTTAACTTTCCATTCCTATGTATCAACATTCCAACAGCACCTGTATATGGAGTATATATCTTTCAGTTGATACGATATTGCAAACCTTGCAATTCCCATCATATTATTCGAAAGTTTTACGTAAGGATGCTATCACAATTTGGTTGACCGTTACAGAATATCTTTTTATTCTCTGTAAATTTACTGCTTATAAAATGTTGAATTATTTCAAACAATAATGTTTTTGTACCCCAGGCATACATTGCCTTATCGTATTTGATACTATTTTTTGAATTTTTGGTTATAAATGTTGTTCAACTTCATATTTGATTTGGTCTTCAAACTATTTTTATTCGAGCGTCACTGATGAGTCTTATGTCGATAGAACGCGTGTCTGGCGTAACAAAGTATAAGCCTGGTATCTCTGATGAGTTATCACAGTTGACCACATATATGTTCCAATTGTCGTACCCAAAACTTCGTCCTCTTTTCTTCACTAACCATGTGCAACATGAGGGGTGCCACTAGCGAAGCATGATCTGCCTATCTTTCCATAGCATCTAACATCATCCCCAGATTTTATTAGGTGTGTTTCACAGTCTTTAGATTTCCATGGAGTGATTACTTAATGTATTTGACTTTTCGTCGTTTTTCGTTTTTGCCATGACGTCAGTTCTCTTAGACTTATATGAGTGTTGAATTTCCCCTTGGTATCTCCTGCCTCTTTTTTCTTCTTTCTTTTCAATATTATCGTTTTAGTTTATTTTTTAAAACGTAGTGTAGCCAGCAGTGTAAATTTCCGAAACAAGCTACTTTTTCCTCCAATCGTCGAATTAGTTTTCCTTGCTTATAATTTGCCTTTTGAATCTGTGAAGCCAGCAATGGAAACATTCACAATGTACTAACCAAACCCTTAGCTTTTCAAAACAGTTGAATATTCTGTAGCCAGCAATTGGAACACAGTGCTTCATAATTATATTTGTTTATATCCTTAGTTTTCCCGTGGTCTTTGGTGGATAGCACATATCCATATTGCGTTATCCTTATACTGTAAAGTAATAAGGGAAATTGTTTTTACAAATAAGGAGCCGTCAATATAAAATAACTATCCATTATAAATCAAATGACAGAGACGTGAACAAAACTTCAGCTGATAATTTTGGTCATATAAAAGAATATGCCTGTTCAAGATGTCAAAACTACACAATTTTAGAGTAGATTCAGATAAATAAAAAAAAAATCAGGGCATTGGAAATGCAAGTGTCGCTTGCAGCTGACCATCTAACAAATTTTGACTCATTTGGCAAATAGCAGCCAGTGACGAAGTACCACATGTGGACCAGGATCTACACCCCAGATCATCCCCGGTTTTTTTGTGAGGTTCGTATTGCTCAGTCTTTAGTTTTCTATGTTGTGTTTTGTGTTACCTGTTGTTGTCTTTTTTGTCGTTTTTCGCCATGGCATTGTTAGTTTGTTTTCGATTTATGAGTTTGAATATCCCTTTGGTATCTTTCGCCTCTCTTTTATCAAATGCAATTAAATGCTTATTTCAGACATATACATATGTATCAACAAATAGAAGAAATTAATTCATTCATTCAACAAAGGTCGGTAGAAATATTGCAGAATACAGCAGAAATATCTGTATTTATTAATGATGTTTTCCATGCTTTGTTTTCGGTAAGTAAACTTGTAGAAGAGTTACGTGAAGAAAGGGGGTCCACAGATATACCCCAGACACTGAAGGACATAAAAGTCTCATCAGTTGTGTCATTCTTTGGTACATATGTAACATTTTATTTTTGTATACAAGCCCTTCATTATATTTAAAAAAACGTTATATCTATATGTCCATTTTCTAAGATTATTTTTTAATAGTCGTCCTGCTTAATTGTAACAGATTTAGTTTGGTATTTTTAAAATATAATAATTATGTCTATTCAATTAACAATAAATACTTTAGTCAGCACTAACTGACATTTAGAGTAATTACAAATAGTAAATCAATCTTGATTACAAATCAGTGAACTAAGTATTATCATTAACATCGAATATATTTAAATAAAACGAGAACAGGGAACCTACTGCATGATATGTTTGTTGCATTCATTGTCTCTGAATATCTGGAAAGATTTACCAGTCCTAATTATTTTAAGTACAGAGATCGTGAAGACCTGCTTGACCAGCAGTGGGAACATGCACAAGTTCTTGTAAAGGTCCAAAATATTCTACCCAATTACAATCTCAATCTATGTACAGAGATTGCAAACACCTGCGGAGTCATCAGTAAGATAATCAACAAGGTGCTCTACGTGCACATTAACACCAACCAACCAAATGCACCTACAAGCTACTTTGTCAGCAAAAAGCATGGAACTAGATTTCAAACCAAACAAGCACTTAAACTTTTCCCTGATAGGTACCATCTTCAGGAGCTTTATATACCAAAGTTGTTTTGGAGTTCTGGGAACAAAATGTGTACGCCTTATTGGAATTTTTCAAATTTTTCCAAAAATTTTCCTTTTTGCACCTCCTTTGTTTTTTGAAAGGAATTATTTTTGGTATTTCCCTTAGCAAATCATGGACTTTTTCCATTTCTTTATCTAATGGGTACTCATTTTGTATCCACAACTCCTACTAAATACCTTTTTAGAATAGACTATTTTCATATTACCAAGTTTTGACTATGTTGTAGGACATTCTGGTACTCGGTCAAGTAAGAGCAACTAAATGAAGTAAAATCAAGCTTAGAATCGGTTCAATTTGGGGAAAAATTAACTGTTTTGCAATTATTTTGTAATGCATAGAAAACATGTAACAGTCAACTTTTCCCCCAAATTGTAAAGACTGTAAGCTTCATTTTAGTTTAACCTTCTCATACTCAAACCAAATAATATTATTGGAGTAAAATCCCAATATTGGGTTGTTACCAAGACAAACATGACAATATTTACAATTATACAATATTTATAAAGTTAACCGAAATTCATTTGATATCAGTAAATCATATATTTAGATATTTTAGAGGAGGTGATACTTTATGAGGTTATGATCATACTTGAATGAGTATCAGAATATACTCCATTTTGTATCGATTGTAAGCTTCGTTTTACTTGCTCATACTTGAACAAGTATCAGAATGTCTTCCAGATTGTACTGATTGTAAGCTTTATTTTACTTCTTTTACTAAAAAATTATATTCTCTGTAGTCAAAAGTTGGTAAGATGAAAATAATCTATGGATTGAAAAGTTCACCTCCGTTTTTTTACATATCATTTTGGGGTTTTCCTTAGCTTATTATAAACTTTCAAGGGAAAGGGATATTATTTTGTGAACTTACAGCAACTCTAGTTAGTTCCCCTGGTGTTTTATGATCAGTGCCTGTTTGGTTCTATGTATTGTCATGTATATTTGTTTAAACGTTTACTGCAAGCTAATTTAGAATGTTACCGAGATTACTGATTTTATGTAAATCAAATTGTGCAATGATATATTAAGTTAAAAAGAAATCCTGCTAAGAATGAAAAAGACATACAGCGTAAACATTTGTGAGTGAGCACTCCAACAATAGAACAAAATATAGCTTGCTGTTCGGTGTGAGCCAAAGCTCCATGTTGAAGGCCGTACTTTGACCTATAATGGTTTTCTTTTACAAATTGTGACTTGGATGGAGAGTTGTCTCATTGGCACTCATACCACATCATCTTATATCTAAAAACAGCTAGGATTGGATACATTATTTTATCATAAAGTAGGCCATTTGTAGTCAGTAATAAAAAGACCAAAATACATAATGTATTTCTTTTATTTATACATCAAATATTAGTGATGTAAGAGATCATACAATTAAATAAACAAACACACATTAGACAAAACAAACAACATAACTAACAAAGTTAAGACACATTAATTAAAATACATGAAAATATAAAAAACATCTTATTATGCTTCAGTAAGTAAAGCATATTTAGTTAACAACTGTAACAGCAATGGTATCTAAAAGAGTGAGTTTATACAGTAACGTGTGTGTAAATGAAGTCAAGTAATAACATTAATGGTACCAATTTTACTGCACCAAATGTACATTTCAAGTTAAGTAAAACTACAAACTATTAATAGGATGATGAGAAACATTTAAATTAGGGATGGCATACTGGTTTTCACCAATGTTCTTAGACATGTTTATCATGTAAATATAATTAATACATATAATAAGAAGATGTGGTATGACTGCCAATGAGACAACTATCCACCAGAGTCAAAATGATGTAGATTTTAGCAACTTGGTATGCAAGAGTTGACACAATAAAATGTCACATCTGCTGAAATATTGGACAAGATCTAACCATGAACCCTCCATACACTTCCCATTACCCTAATTGAAAGTGGGATGTCATATTAAGGTATTTACAAATTTTCCTGAAAAGTACTACACCATTCTAATCTGTAACTTTCAGTGCAGTAAAGATAATAACATTGAAAAAATTATCAGATAATAGATATAGTACCCATGTTTATGATCAATCTGACATGCCATAAGATACTGAATTATCCCACAATAAGCACCTTTCTAATTCAGTAATCATATTGCTGCACCATTAAAGCCTTTATACAAACAAATTCATATTAACAAATTAGATGGAAAAACTTAATTAAATAACACAATTGTTAACATGGTTCTATAACTTGAATTGAATAAAACTTATATTTCAATCATATCTAAGTACACATCTAAATTACCTATCTTTGCTATCAACATTAATATTCAATTTGTAAACTTTATAATTTGATTTCAAAATGAAATTTTATGAATTCTTAATATACACTGTCTATTGATTCTAACACTAAGTCTGAAAATAACATAAAAATAAAGATGCAAACTGTAAATATACAAAATTAGAAAAAAATCCTTTTAAAAAATACAATCTTGAAAATAGTTTCAGGAAGGCAATTTAATAATGTAAACTTTTTCTAACATAGAAATTTAAATCAAATGATTAACATATAAAATATAAAAAAGAACATAAGACAAGTTTTTCTTCATCACAGCTGTTATCAAGCTTTACATATTGCACAGATATTATAACTAGACACATCTAACACTGATATTACAACTAGACTTGTCTAACACTGACAAAACAACTAGCAGTATCTAACTATATTTACAACCAGATAGCTGTTTCAGTTATGCAATTTGGTTCAGATGTTCACCTCACACAACAAAGCCAACTACATGGTGAATGATGAATTGATAAATGCAGCTGATATTCTATCTACCTAGGCCATGAAAATGATCCTTACAGCAGTTAAATTGTCTATGGCCATCCATTTTCAAACAGCACCGATATATCATTATAGTTATACCACAGTCATGAAGGTTGGCAAGATATTGCGATTCCTTGTTTATTCATCACTAATTTCTTGTCATTCATCTGTGAGGGACATTAGGTGGTTCATCTGCTTCAAATATAATCCGTAGATTAATAAATCCTGATCTGTAAAGAAAACAAAATCTGTCATTTTGATTCACTTCATACATCAAATGTGAAATTCTGTTTGTTTTGTCTTGGAAGTTTTGAAATAGTTCCATGGCCAGAAATCCCAGTTAATTGCCCATCATAAAATATTGAAATATTGTTTAATCAACTCTTTTTCATAAATGGAAATAACAAGAATTTACCATTTATTGTACTAGTTTATAATGTTATCCTGATTTTACTGTAATTCTGGACTTGACTTTTGATACTAATAGATTATTGATGGTTCTGAAAACTGGGGGAAATTTTTTGATACAATCTCAATAAAGGACAATAGTGATAGCCCTGAGATGAGATGTAGCCTTGAAACTTTCCTCAGCTTGAAACAGCATAGATTATCTGTTTATGATTACTTTCCTAGGCAACATATTATTATTAAGAAAGTAAATACTTCATAATATAATTTTTCATAAGGTTGTAGGCTTTACAGGTACTGAATGAATTACTCTCAGAATAAAAGATAGTTCATATAAATGACAATAACAAATTTTAAGATATATACAAACCTTTTCATATAGAGCCATATGACAGTTCCTAACAACTCTTTGATGATGATAACAGACATAAATATCAGCACAATGTAACAGGTATCCTCTATAAGCTTCCGTATACTGAACAAAAACTCATCCATCTGTAGGTCAGAGATGTTCGTCTCTGAAGTGGTGTGCCTGTAAAGGAGAATCATATCAGAACAATGTAACAATTATCATACTGAACAAATCATTCATATGTAAGTCAGAAATGTTGGTCTCTAAGTGGTGTGCCAGTAAAGGAGAATCATATCAGAACAATGAAACTAGCATTCTACTGAACCATCCGCAGTTTACTACAGCTATCGTCTATTGTTGAAGACTTTATGTTGCCCCCTAAATGTTTCTGTTATTCATGTTGTTAGATTGCTATCTTATTGGCATACACCCCACATCTTGTTTTATTTATGAGCATTGTACTAGAAACAAAGATAAATGTTGGCCTGTGATTTCATGTTATCTTGCTCAATCAAGGGCATAATATGACAAACTTTTTAGTGCACTGAAATTTATAAATCCTGGTTTTTTTAAGCTGCTAAAAAAAAAAAAGAAATTGTGTTGACTATGTTGTCAAATCTATTGTATGCTTTAATTTTTTTGGTATTTGGATGGTGCTAAGAGGTTACAAGTCCCAATTTCCTGCCAAATATAAGAATCTGTCTAGCATTCAACTGTTGAGTCACCTTCTTTGTCAATAAGACATGATAATAGGAAAAAATACCTTAGATAATGTCGTGGACTGATCTTCTCAAACTGACAGGCTGAAACTACAACCTCTGGAAGGTTAGAGGTCACACTATTATCACACACTGCTGACACATTAATTGACTTAAGATAATCACAGTAGAAAGACGAATGTGCACCATGCATTGACTTTAAGTGATTCTCGGTTGATCTGTACAGGTAAAGGTGGCGCTGTACATATAAGTTAGCTATTTCTTGGTATGCAGGATACTGCATCAAGTTAATGCGACTAGCATGAGTTTCTAAACGTCTGTTGATGAATTTCTCATTTAGTTTCAGCAAATCATCCTATAAACATAACATGACAAAAGAAAATAATACCTGCATGGACACTTCAGGTCTTGGGGTTTATACAGCTAACCTAGCTGGAATTATTGCTAGAGTCAATACAGAAATAGCCAGTTAACAACACTATGAAATAAACTATATCAGTTGGATGTCTTCAATGACTTTTGTGGTAACAAAACAAAATTTCAATTTAAACATAATAATATATGTTATAAATGATCCTGATATATGTAGATCTATTGTATTATTATGTTCATTATTTACTTATTCAGTTTTCTTGTTCATTTGATTATAATTTGAATCTTCAGGGAAGATGCATTTGTATCTCCTTTAAAAAAAAAAAGAATGTAGATTAGAATAAAAGTATTCTTACTTACCATATTATTGTAATATCCTAGATAACTAAATGTTTCTCTGTTGACAAAATGGAATGTTGCAATTGACAATACATAAACAAACAAACAAACAAACACTGTAGCTATCACCTTGGGGACAAACATGCTGACCAATGACTGAAATATAAAACATTCCATCTATAATTTCTTTTTAGTTTAAGGTTATTACTATTACATACTGCTGTAAGATATGGATTAACTTTATTCTTGTAAAAATCAATCTCATAAAGAATACTGCTACAAAGGGAGATAGTGTATGACAAACATTTAATCCTTAATACCTTACTTTTATGTATCTGTCTGACAAACATCTGTCCTTGATTTCTCTTTTTTTGGCTTTGCGGAAACTACCCTAAAATGTTTACAATTAAAGAAAACTGAGGGTTACTTACCAACCTACCACCCCACTTCCCCAAAACCTTTAAAAGATGTAAATTAAGGAAAACAGAAGGCATTATTCACCAAGCTGTTTTCCCCTCCCCCTCTTATTTTTAAAAGGTTGAATGTGAACACTAATAAACTGATATCTCTTTTGTTTTAATGAGTGTAATAAATAATTTACTCCTGTAGCATAAGCTATTTTATACATAAGTTTGGTTGGTACTTTTAAGTTTTGGAGAATCAGATTAGATCATACTTTACCTTTAACATTAAATCCCTCAATGTTTTACAGAATCCTGATTTGAACAATCTTTTTTGTCGTTTAGCAGCTTCATCATCTACTTCTTGTGTTGGATCTACAACAATATAATACATTAATACCTTAATATACTAGAATATAATTTTTATAAAAAATGTCTTACTGATGACAATAGTCAGAATCAAAATTGTTAAAGCTAAATTTTAAGGACACATCTGCATCATAATACTTCTCAATTAACCCCCTTTATTTCACCTATTCCACACATATATATATAAAATCAGATTACAGCATAAACATCCCAGTGAACTAATCAAACCCATCCCCTTTTTATCCTCAGAATCATCCCTGATAGCCACAATATACATGTACCCAAACAACAAAGACAAAAAAACAAAACAAAATTGATCAATGCACTGAGGTATTGATAAATATGTAAGACAGGAAAATAACATATTACCTTACTGAAAAATGATATAAAATGACTTTTCAAAGAAAGCCAAAATTATCAACTGGATGCAATTTTGATTTCAAACTTCACAAAATTGTCTTGTTTTCAGGGTTTAAATTGTTAACAATATTTGCATCAATGCTGTCCTAGTAATGTTACTAAAATTATCATACAGTTAAGTAATTAAAGTCTTTGACAGATTGATTTAAAAACAATATATCTAATAAGAGCGAAGACTTTAGCCTTCTAGCTGACCATTCAAATCTCCTTTTAAACTTGTGTTTCATCTCATTACCCACATAGATAAAATACCTACAAAGGTGTTCACAACCAACTCTAGCATAACCTTTCAGACCTTTCCTTTTTACATGTGTTTTTATGGAATGAAACCACAGACAGACTCCAATATGTCAGTATATTTTTTACATCTCCCTCCCTTTTCTTACTGTTTAGCTTCTGATATTCACACCCAACCACATAATGAATTACACAGACCAATCAAATCTAACAGTTTAAATAACCATGTTTTTCTCATTGTTGAAGGCGGTACTGTTGCCTATAATTGCTTACATCCACTTCATTTGAACTTTGGTGGATATTTGTCTCCTTGGCAATCATACCACATCTCCTTATTATTATATGTGAACATATGAATGATTACCCGTTTTGTCTCTGATGTCCACATAAACAGGATTTCCATATAATATCTAGCTACAAACTCTTAACATTTACACTGACCAATTAAATCTATCTAGCAGATAAGTTAAGATCATTTAAATTATTACCTGTTTTGTCTCTAATGTCCACATAAATAGGATATCCATATAATATCAGACTACAAACTCCCACAGCTTTTAACATGCGATGTAAAAACCAAACAACATCTATAACAATCATCAGGGCAAAGAATACCATATATCCACTGTAACTACTAGTCTCTTCCTCTCTGTAAGGGTCATTCTGTCCTTGAGAATGGTTGCTATGTAACATCTCCGGCTGGATCCAGAAGTTATGATACTGGTGAGTTCTTTCTGAACGTTTGTTTGTTGCTGGATTGGGATTTCCTTTTGTTCCAGAGATGAACACATCATCAAACTTTGGTAATACAGGAACAGGAATTGGTTTATCTGGAATAAAAACATTTTATTTACATTTTCTGGAATGAGTGCATAATATCATACTCCTAATTTATAAAGCATGAGGTATATAGTGAATGGGGAGTCTGTCCTTTTACTCACCTACAGAAAACTGATTTAAATCTTACGGTATTCCTAACCACTCTTAGAATGGTCGGATTGGCAAATGTTTTACTCGGCAAAAGACAGCTGATTTAAACCTTCATGTGTTCTTAACCTCTGTAGGAATGTCTGGCCGCCAGATTTCCCAGGTTTTACTCACCAACAGCAAATCAAGTTAAAAATCAAGGTAAACTTAACTTCTTTAAGAATGTCTGGCCGGCAGATTCCCCAGGTTTTACGAACCTAAAGCAAGTCAGGTTAAATCTTAAGGTATTCTTACCCTATGTTAGAATGTCTGGAAGGTAGATTTTTTCAGGTTTCACTCACCTAATGACAACTGAGTCAAATCTTCAGGTATTCCTAACCACTGTAAGAATGGTCTGGTTGGTAGATTTTCCAGATCCCTGACATTTTTAACAGATCTACGTAAGAACTGTGCTGTAGTTAACCATTTATTCTGTTCCATACTTCTGTAAGTCTGTTGTAACTCTGAGGTAAATTTCTGTCTCATAAACTTTATATAACTTTCAAATCTCTCTCTGAAATGAAATTAAAACTGAGAATGGAAATGGGGAATGTGTCAAAGAGACAACAACCCGACCACAGAACAGACAACAACAGAAGGTCACCAATAGGTCTTCAATGCAGCGAAATTCCGCACCGGAGGTGTCCTTAAGCTGGCCCCTAAACAAATATATATACTAGTTCAGTGATAATGGACGTCATACTAAACTCCAAATTATACACAAGAAACTAAAAGTAAAAATAATACAAGACTAACAAAGGCCAGAGGCTCCTGACTTGGGATAGGCGCAAAAATGCGGCGGGGTTAAACATGTTAATGAGATCTCAACCTTCCCCCTATACCTCTAGCCAATGTAGAAAAGTAAACGCATAACAATACGCACATTAAAAGTCAGTTAAAGAGAAGGCTGAGTCCGATGTCAGAAGATGTAACAAAAGAAAATAAACAAAATGACAATAATACATAAATAACAACAGACTACTAGCAGTTAACTGACATGCCAGCTCCAGACCTCAATTAAACTGATTGAAAGATTATGTCTTCATCATATGAATATCAGGCACAATCCCTCCCGTTAGGGGTTAAGTATCATACCATCATAAAATATATGAGAAGAGCATAACCCGTGTCAAGCCAACAACTGGTTTTTAAATAACTGTGTTTAGTTCCGATGCAAAGACCCTATAAGTGAATCAATATTAAAGCCAAAATATGCAATCTTTAATGACCTGACAACAGTATCGTAACTATATCCCTTCTTAATAAGTCTATTTAAAGGTTTTGTTAGCTTCTGAGGTGAATACTGACATTTTTGTGCTTTATAAAGAATATTACCATAAAAGATTGGATGTGAAATACCTGAACGTATAAGAAGTCTGCATGTTGAGCTATATTTATGAATGATGTCCTTGTACCGATGATAAAATTTAGTAAATGTTTTGACTAGTTTGTGATATCGAAAACCCTGGTGTAATAATTATTCAGTAATACATAATTTCTTTCGTTAAAATCTGAAACGTTGTTACATACATGAGCCAATCGTACAAGTTGAGATATATAAACACCGTAAGATGGTGACAAGGAACGTCACCATCTAAAATGGATAATTAACGATAGGAAATGAAAATCATCTCTTTTATCATAAATTTTGTATTAAGCTTTCCGTTAATGATATAGATATCAAGATCGAGGAAAGGGCAGTGGTCATTGTTAGTATTAGCTTTATTTAAAGTAAGTTCAACAGGATAAATTTCTTTAGTATACATACTGAAGTCGTCATTATTGAGAGCCAATATATCATCCAAATATCTAAAAGTATTATTAAATTTTTGTATCAGATGTTGTCATTTAGATTGTTTTGATACTGGCAGGATTTTATCAGGTCAAGGACTGAATACCGACCAAAACACCAGAAAAAATTTGATAATATCATGGGTTGGTGTGACAAAATTATATTGGGTCATTGGCTGAATTCAAATAATGAAATCATGTGACTTTAAAGGTATGCAATGTTAAAGCTTTTACAAGGTGTGAGAGATCAGTGTGTACATTTTTTGTATATATAAACATACCTAAAAATATCTATATTAGTAGTGAACTTTTGTGCCAGTGTTTTCATCTGGTTGCTCAATAAATTATTAATGTCCTTTTTGCCAATATCTTCTGTAGTGTTTCTTTCAATCTCCTTCCTCAACTGAAAGAAAATCATATCATCTTGGTGGAAAGTTAAAGAATCCATTTAGTGTATTTTAAATTATTTATAAATTGCTAAATGCTTAGTTTTCCATATAGATATACAACTGCTAATTGATTGGAAATTGGTAGATAGACATGCAAACCAAGACTGAGTTGCACACATCTGAATTAGCATTAAATCTGTTGTATTTGTTAATGATTTAATTAACACTTAAAATTGACGTTTACTGTTGATTGATATTTGTGCAACCCAGTGCAGACGTTAAAACAAGCAATATGAGATATTATAAGCATCAACTACAGTAAAAACGTAAGTTGTTTATTGAAAAATGTCAAGGACTAAAACAATCAACTTTCAAGAAAGGAACAAGAATGTGTCCCTAGTACATGGATGCCCCACTAGCACTATCATTTTCTATGTTCAGTGGACCGTGAAAATGGGGGAAAATCTCTAATTTGGCATTAAAATTAGAAAGATCATATCATAGGGAACATGTATTCTAAGTTTCAAGTTGATTGGACTTCAACTTCATCAAAAACTACCTCGACCAAAAACTTTAACCTGAAGCGGGACGAACGGACGAATGGGCGGACGAACGGACGGACGGACACACAGACCAGAAAACATAATGCCCCTCTACTATCGTAGGTGGGGCATAAAAAAGTGACCACTTTATTTTCACAAATCAAGTCCTGTAACTTTTAACTCAGGAATTGTAAAATCTCGCTAAATCAAAAAGAAGCTTGTCTTCATGATATGGAACCAAACATTGTATAACAATATCATATAGACTAAATTGTTACAGCAAACTTGAGTTTATCATGAAACTATTCCGAAATGTCAAATTTCAAAGATAAAATATCAAAACTCTGGAAGGAAATATCAGAAAATGGTTAAAATAAAAAGGAAGCTAGAGCTCACTTAACACATAAACAGTGCTTTAAATCTTGAACAGAGCAGAAAAAGCTCTGACTATTATTATTCCACATAATAGCAAATGTAAGTTGCAAATAATTTTAACCCAATTATAAAGTGAGTAGTTTATGATATGAATTTCTATTGTCAGACTACAAACAGTCATACTTCTAGATGTATAAATTGCCATTGGGCATTAAGCAAGCAACAGTCAATCGATCTAGAAGTGTTTACTAAACAAACATTTCCTTTTTTGGAATTTCTTGATGAGAGAAATTTTTCCTGGTTAAACACAAGACCTACATACATCATTAAGATTCTCAATAATAATAAGCATCTGCTGGTCACACAGCTGTTTACTGGTATTAGCTACAGAATTCTGACGGTGGATTTCAGCCAGAAGATGGCGCTCCATATGATCTAGTTCTAGATGTGTAAAGGCTGACTTGACTGATCTCTGTTGTTGGTAATTCTTCAGGAAAGCTGTTGTGTCACTGTAACATGAAAGGAAAACTTTATATAATTGATGTTGCCATTCTAAAAATCATTAAAATTCAAAACAAGTAAAACAGGCTTATAGGCAACAGCAAAATATGATCAGGTTGATATATTATAATTAACTTTATTATATACCTAGTAGTAAAAACAAGTAAATTGTATGTGTGCTGTGGATTCACTATTATTGGTGGGGTACCAATTTTTGAGGATTTCCCTGAAGACATGAACCACCAATTCAAATGTTCAATGAATTAAACATTTTCTTTATGCTTGTATGCAAACTTTTGTAAAACCACAAAATAATATGTCCACGAAAATGCAAGTTTTTGTGAACCCACGAAAATTGGTACTTACAAAAATAAATGAATCCACATTAATACAATAATGGGGAATCGTGCTGCTACAATAAGTATTTGTATTTATTCTTGTTAAAATTCTTTTTTGTCTTATAGAGAATACCATATGGCTTTTTCAATATCACACACCATATCAACCCTCAACTAATATAATCCCTCGAGCAGAGCTCTTGTGATTATATTGGTGTCTCAGGTGATAGGGGTGTGATTTATAACTGCCACAATGAACAGAACAAAATCTGTCATGGAGGCACACACAGCAAATAGTAAATGGAAGGAAATTTATCTTACATCTACATTTCTAGGAATATCATTGGTTAAAAGCGACTGTGAGGAGACCTTGTATATTTAATATCTAATATATAGTAGGCGTGGTTTATCTTAATATACAGTTAGTAGTGGTGTTTCACCTTTTATTATAAAAAACAACACTGCGTCGAGTTAAAATCTGAAACGTTTTACCTGGACAACAGATGAAGAAATTGATGATGAACGATTGAAATAAATTCAGAAAACACATTAAAAGCTTACAAGTTGTTATTGTTGGCATTTGTTTTTGTATAGACCAATGGAAATAGGTTCTTTATATTGAAGACTTGATCACTTTGATAGGCCACTAGTCTAAATACCACATGTTAAGAAAGTCGGTAAGATAAATTTGTCACACAGCACACTGTGTAAGTAATAATATCCTACCATTAACACTACGTGGGACCACTTACCTATTAACTGCAACAATGACCAAAACAAATACGGTCATGGAGGCACACACAGCAAATAGGAAATGGAAGGATATATATCCTACCATTAACACTAGGTGGCACCACTTGAATTCTAAAACATCACTTGTAGGTTGGCCTGAAACGAAATGTCAGACTGCACAAATATTCATATATATTTTTTATATTAGTGCTGCTATTCTAATGAACTATTGTTCTCTAGATAATTTAAAGCTTGACATATTGTATAGACAGTCTTTCATAATAGACTGCATGTTGACCTCTTAATGTTGTTTTGTTGCTGTCTCATTGATGTTCATCCCACATTTCCTTTATTCCCACTGTAAATCTGGCATATGAAGATGGTATTGATAAATTTGTGATATTTGAGACTTTACAGTAAAATCTGGGAGTTTTCTATTTTCATGATAAATCTGAAATGTTGTTTTAGAGCTATTTTCCTAATGCTTTTAGTTTAAAGGTTTGGTTGGCTTTCTTGCTTTTCTTTGTATAAATGTTTGCTCAAGAATTGTTATCAAGATTGACATCTGCAATCAATAGATAGGCAGGGCTTCAGCTTGTAGAATGTTATTGGATGTTGAGTATAATGCAGAGAATAATGTATACAAGCTGAGGACCCGCCTATCTATTGATTGCAGATGTCAATCTTGATTTCAATGCTTGAGCAAACATTTATACAAACAAAGCAAGCAAGCCAACCAAACCTTTAAACTACAAGCATTAGGAAAATAGCTCTAATAAAAAATATAAAAATGTTGCTTTAAGAGAAAATTAGTTTTTTAGAAACTTCAAACTGTAAGGATTGAATATGCAAAATAAGTGTTGAAACTTACCAAATTTAACCATCATTCCAAAGGCTGCTATAAATAGTAACAAGACAACCACGCCAATTACAGTAGCCATGAATGGAATAGAAAAATGTGACGGTTGTTTGGAATCTTTGGTTGTTGTAACTTGTCCTTGTGTAGAACCTAGAAAACAAAAATAATTAACATGACAAGAGGTGAATTTACTGCTAATTTTACAAAATTGTGGTCTATGAATTTTTAAGTCTCAATTAAAGCTGAACTTAATTTTATAAAAAAAATTATTAGGGTCTGTTCCCATTAACCACATGAAGAATGGACAGACAGATGCACCAACTGGAAAACATAATGCGCCCTACTATCGTAAGCTGGGCATACAAATTGTTGTTCTTTCCTACACCTAATGCATATTAAGTTATATGTAAATCTAAATTCTATCTTATAAAAGAAAAATAAATTCCATAAAAGTAAAATTCGGTACCTTAAAGTCTAGCCATACCTGACATGTAAACATTTGCTCTTCCTGCGGGTTTAAAAACAAACAACTGATGAACTGTATCTTTGTCCTTGACACTGAGTGCAAATTCCTTGTCAAGATAACTCTTGTCCCCAGTCGGTACAGCAAAAGACAGTTCAAAAGTTTTAGGGCACCTGACTTGAGCTACAAACTGGTATAGAGGTTCACTAGGGTATCCTGGATCTGTCAAGTTGATACTTAAAACACCTATGAATGTATAAATTGGAAAATTAGATGTAAGTCAGGTTTTTCGTGTGAATTTTTAAGCATTGTGTAATTGCTTATTTCCATAAATCTTACTCAACTATGCAGCAAAACTAACTTTACTAAGAAAAACAGCAACAATTGAACTTGTCTGCTATAGTAAAAACAGATATACAATTCTTTCAAAAAAGATTCAAAATCTTTTCTTTTTCCATCTTCTTCAAATAAGACTTTGTCACATCCAAGGAAGATAGTCTAATCTTAAAACTCTTGTAAGATTGTATCAAATGATTTTCTGCAAAATTCCTTTCCTTCATCTATTGACCACAAGTCATAAGTCACACTTTTTAATAATTTACCATACTCGTTCAACCACCTACAACTTACAACCCCCCCTCCTCCACCAAAATAACAAAACAAAACAAACAACAAGAAACAAAAACAAAACAAATAAAATGCTCAGCAGGGCGCAGCTTGATACGACCGCAGAGGTCGAACCCTGAACAGTTGGGGCAAGTAAGGACACAACATTCAAGCTTGATAAAGCTCTGAATTTGGATTGTGATTAAATATTTGACACAGCATAGCTTTCTGACACAGAATTAATGTGGTCTAAGAACCTATAGTCGCCGTCATGTAAAATTGGCACCGTGTTTAGGTTTGAAAATTTTTGAACTAACAACCGCATTCATTCGAGATGACGTTTTTCAATTAGCGGTATCAAATATCTTTTCAAAAATCAACTACTGTCCTACCTTTTATTGTGCTTGCACTGTATAATCCTGACCTTCACATAATCCCAGATTATTTTCAATGGTGGAATCCGACATTGTTATTACCGGAAGTGTTGCCGTGGAGTTCCACGTGCAGTCTATTTTTTCCGAAGCATCCGGATCTTTCCTTCATATTTATTGTTAACATTCAAAAAGCGCGGGAAACTGTATCACATCGATGACACGATTATTACCGGAGAGTAACGAATGTTATGTAAATAAAGGATCCTCATAGAAACCAAGATGGCGGATTTACAATGAAATAAATCTTGGATAATGTGAAGGTCAGGATTATACAGTGCAATCACAATAAAAGGTAGGACAGTACTGGTTTTTTGAAAAGGTTTTCGATTCCGCTAATTGAAAAACGTCATCTCGAATGAATGCAGTTGATAGTTTAAATTTTTTCGACCCAAAACATGGTGCCAATTTTACATGACGGCGACTATAATAGTTTTCAAATTGGACATTTACCTATTATGGTCCAAATCCAAAATCTAAAAACATGGTTAGATTCAGCATATCAAAGAACCCTAAGAATTCAATTTTTGATGAAATCAAACAAAGTTTAGTTTTGGACCCTTTTGACCTCAATGTGGACCAATTGGATATGGGGCCCAAAAATCAAAAATCTAAATACATGGTTAGATTCAGCATATCAGAGAACCCCAAGAATTCATTTTTTGTTAAAATCAAACCAAGTTAATATTGGACCCTTTGGACCTTAATGTAAAAAAATTTAAAAACGGGACCAAAAATAAAAAATCTAAATACATGCAGTACTGTGCAATTGAAGATTTCTTGCTATTGCTCAATACTGTGCAATTGAAGATTCCTTGCTATTGCGCAATACTGTGCAATTGAAGATTTCTTGCTATTGCGCAATACTGTGCAATTGAAAATTTCTTGCTATTGCACAATACTTAATATAATAATTTACACATCCTGTTTGGTGTGTATCTCCTGCCATGTCATTATTATTTGCTTTTATATATAAATCAGAAATAACCAACTTAAAATGGAAAATTTAAAAGAAAAAAACAGGAAAAAAAGGAAAAAAAATCCCCCAAATTTTTAACCCCTTATGATTCATCACCCCCAAACTCAATCCCAGCCTTCCCTTTGTGGTATGGTACCTTGCAGTACAATTTCAGAGAGATCCATACTCTTGAACACAAGTTATTGTCTGGAAACTAGAAAAATGCTTGTTTTTTGGCCCCTTTTTGACCCCAAATTCCTAAATGTTTCGGGCAATTACCCCCAAACTCAAACCCAGCTTTCCGTTTGTGATATGGAACCTTGTAGTACAATTTCAGAAAGATCCATACACTTACACACAAGTTATTGTCCTGAAACTAGAAAAATGCTTGTTTTTTGCCCCTTTTTTGCCCCTAATTCCTAAAATTTTGAGGCAATTACCCCCAAAATTAATCCCAGCCTTCCCTTTGTGGTATGGTACCTTGCAATACAATTCAGAGAGATCCATCCACTTGAACACAAGTTATTGTCTGGAAACTAGAAAAATGCTTATTTTTGGCCCCTAATTCCTAAACGTTTCGGGCAATTACCCCCAAACTCAATTCCAGCTTTCCCTTTGTGATATGGAACCTTGTAGTACAATTTCAGAAAGATCCATACACTTACACACAAGTTATTGTCATGAAACTAGAAAAGTGCTTGTTTTTTGCCCCATTTTTGGCCCCTAATTCCTAAAATTTTGAGGCAATTACCCTCAAAATCAATCCTAGCATTCCCTTTGTGATATGGAACCTTGTGGTACAATGTCAGAGAGATCCATACACTAACACACAAGTTATTGTCTGGAAGTTATAAAAATGCTTATTTTTGGCCCCTAATTCCTTAACTGTTGGTACCATAACCCCCAAAATCAATCCCAACCTTCCTTTTGTGGTATTGAACCTTATGGTAAAATTTCATAGAGATCCATTCACTTAAACTAAAGTTATTGTGCGAAAACCAATGTGTCTTTGGACGACGACGCCAACGACATAGCAATATACGACCGCAAAAATTTTTTGCAGTCGTATAAAAACCCACATTTTCTAGAGCAAATAGTTAACATAAATTATCTCTACAAAATAAACATGCCTGGACATTCTTGGATTTTTCCAGTCACATTCATGACCCAGTGTGTTGAATTATGAGTAATGTTGCCATGGAGGTGATTAAACACTAGTTTAGCCATAGGAAACAGTGACTCCAGGAGAGATTTGTGTCTATCTACTACAATCCTAATACTTGGCAGGTCTGATGTCCCCTCTGATGATACAGCATAGGAATGGTTATCATTGAGGAATTCTACCAATCCTGGATACTGGTCAAATGGTTCATCAATTCCCTTGGCCATCATTAGGTTGTCTAATACTTCATCTTCACAGGAATGCTGGGCTACAAATAACATAACATACAACTGACTTTATATACAATTAAGGGTGTAAGTTCTCATAACAATAAATTTTTTACAGGATATTAAATGACAAAACATAACAAATCCTCAGAGTACAAGTGCCTCTTTCCTAGCTCAAGTAATCTATATGTTGCCATTTTCCTTGATCAATAGACAACTTTCTACACAGACAAATATAAAAAGGAGTGCAAAACGAAGCCTGGCCAACAAATCAGTCACCTAGGTCATAGAAAGTTTAATACAAATATAACATGATCAAGCACAGATCAAATAATCATATCACTTCTTCCCAATTATTTTTGCTGTATATTGTTTACAGACACTTAGATATATTTTCATTTTATGGAATTCATCAAAGAGTTATTAAATGACAAAGGAGATGGTACATTTTGGTGATTAATTGTAGCATTCTATAATTTTAACAAAATTACTACTTACTACATTATGTCAATGACCCTTATCTTGTAAGAATACAAACTCACAGACACCAAGACAAGCTCCAACTGTCTTTTGTTTGAGATGGAAAAATATTACGTTACCAAAGATATTTTCTTGATGACAAACTTACCAAATGAACTTGATGTGGTGCTAAATGGAGATTGGGGTCTAACTACAGCAGATGTCTGTGTGATCAATGTTTTCACACTGACATCTCCTTGTTTATATCGTCCAGCTGCTACTTGCTTTGTTACACCTGACATTTTGACAAAGTCTGGAATTTGTCTGACCTTGGAATCAATATCAATGTCAACAATCTCATCTCTACAATGAATAATTCACATATAAGTTTTTACTATTTTCTTGCTACCAGAACCAAATTTGAAAATGGTCCTACTACAAATTTTAAATTTCAACTACAGCAGTTGTTATTCATTCTCTCCTCTACTTCTAAATGTATGTTTTTCAGTACATGTTGTGGGTATTATTTTAATGGTTTACAATATGTTTGTATTTTATTTGTATTATAGTTTTTCAAAGGTACCATGAAAAATACAGAGCTTCATCCATCTAATTTATTAATGTACCGTTTTTTGGTATGTATAGTGCGCACATTCATACCCTGGGTCATGTCTCTTGTAAGAGGGGTGCGCATTATACATGCCTATAGACATTTTCTTAGTCTTTTTCAGGTCCAAACTCCGACGAAGAAATTTCCAGGAGAAGTGAAGAGTACGGAATATTTTTGGCTAAAACCTTGATTGTTATTATGTTTTACATGTTATATTTGTAATATGTATCTTATTGTTCTTGATTTGTCATGTTTTATTCAAATAAAATACATTTTATATCTCTGTAGTTACATTTATCATGTAAATTTGTCCATCTGTTTGCAATCCGGAAATTTGCCATGTCTTAATATAAATAAAGACACAATAAAGCTTTTGTTGTCGGTTAAATTAGTCTCTGTGTTCCTTGTTGTCATAACTTACTGTTTTTGTATGTGTTCATCATGAAGAGTAGAAGAAAAGTGTATGAAAATTGAATAAACCACACTCGTTTTGAAAAGATAAACTGCCATTTTTTCTAATGTATCAGGTGATCGCCAGTCATGTGACTTGATATTGTAAAGTGATGATTTAGTCTATGAGAAGTTTATTCTTATAAATACGTTTCTACTTTGTAACTTTTAAACAACTGAAATTATGATTGAAAACATGATAATCCCATAAATGTAACCTGAACGAATTTAATTAGGAACAAGGTGAACCTGTCACTGATTTGTTTTGACATTGATTAGACCCTTTGATTGAGGTGTGATAATCCGGATTAACAGCTAGAATCAACAAACAAAAATTAAAAATAATGAGATTTTAACAATTTATTACAGCACTAATGATGTTAATGATAATCATTTGACTGATTCGTAATTATGTTACTGTTTCAATCAGAACATTAATTTGGATATTTAATCTTGTCCTTGATACTCAAACAATTTATTAAATTTGGTTTTAAAAAAACAAACTTAAATGTAGATTTATCTCAACCTAATAAAATTCTTATTCATTTGTCAGAATATGCAATTTCATATTAATTACGTATTCCGTACGGAATTCTCCAACATCGGTGTCCATTTAAAAAACTTCCTGTTTGCCGATTTTGGAGCTGTAACTTTTCTGAAAAATGTCTATGAGTCTTATATGAACAATAAACTTTTTTCTCCCTTTCTTGGACCATAAAGGGGGTGCGCACTATACACAAATGCGCACTATACATCCCAAAAAACGGTAATTCAAATATTGAAGCTATAAATCATTTATGCCACTGAACGTTAAGCAACCAACAATCAATCAATCAATATAAATCATTTATCCTTCATTTTATGTACACACCCATAATGCATTTTTCCAGTTGTAATCCAGCTTCCATCACTTTTCACGATCAAAGTCTCTGACACAAGAGTCTCATAGTAGTTAATGACATTATAGACCAACTCCATTACTGTCTGATTGGTTACAGGAGTCATGTGACAATAAATATTGTTTGCATTATCATAAATAGGTCTGAGTTGGAATCCAAGAAGATCACCTACTAAACATCTACAAAATAATAAATAAATATAACATAAGTAATCATCCTTAAAAATAAATTATACTATTTATTGTAATTCATGTAACTTCCATTAAAATGAGAGGTTTGGTATGCTGTAAAACCTGGTTCATTAAAAAGTGTTTGTACCAAGTAAGGACAGTTACAATGAAATTTTTTAAAGTTTCCACAGAGTAATCAGTATACATGGGCATTGTTTTATTTAGAATTTATTTTGAAGTTTAATACATTATCCCCTATCATTTCAAGTATTCACTGAAATCTAAATGATAAAAGTTGTAAGCATGGAAGGATAAAATCTGAAATAGTTTATATACAAACATAAATAACAATTACTCACTACAGTTTATGTTACACTTATACTTCATTAAACTTTCAAAAGAGATAATACTATATCTCATATTTGATGACAAAGTATGAATAATACAACTTATATTTCATGCATCCAAGGCAATTTTCTGGATTAACCATCATCAGGAACGCTCAAAGTCATATATTTGAAAGCCAAGGATGTATAAAAACTGAAACAGTTGAAGAGCTATATGACCAAAAACGACTTAAAAATAATAGCCAATTCCATCTTAAGTAATGTTTGCCTGAGGGAGTTAGGAGTGGAGAATAAATGCTTAGGTACCAATTTCTTGTGGATTCATTGAATGTTTTATTACTGACTTTTATTGTAATGGATTTTTAGGTTTCACAGATGTCTGAAATGATAGAACAAACTAACACACAGAAAGGTATACTAGGAACATATTACTGTCTAAAGGGGGATAACTCACTGTTCTGTTTGACAATGGTAGTCATGGTAAGTCCCACAGAGATTTGTGCAATTAGAATCAGCACAGCATGACATACAAAGAGGCAACCGAGGGGATCTCCCATTATCCTTGTCTGTTACACCACAATCTCCCCCTTGTAACCTCATCTTTTTTGCACATGTCTTGGTACAGTTTAGGCAAGCAGCATTCTTAGATACACAACTTAAATAGAATAATATCAGTTAATAAGATTACTGGCAATTTCAAGATTAAAGGTATTCACAAATTAACTGCCATTGGATATATTACAGGAGTCCCACATGTAGCAACATAAATAAAGAAACATATTCTATTGAGATTGTGTTAGAATATTTCTCCACTCAAGTTAGTTAAATTGAAGATCTTCAACTTCAGATTGAATATTTAACAAAATGTGATTTAAATTATTATCAAACACCTGGCTGAGTGTGAAAAAAAACCTTACCAATGGGAGAAACATATTTAACTATATGTGTATTTAAATGTACGATAGTCTGTCCTATTTTTGAGTTTCATTGGTTGTAAAGTGTTTGATGAATTTTTGGACAATTTTTCCATATAATGTTATGATTTGTAACTATTCTGTTCTTATATTTTTCAGTAAAGCAATAATAGAAATGGAAAAAGACAAATAATCAACATATTAATTTCTTTGTTACTAAATATTAATTGGATACTCACTTTTCCTCTTTTTCTATCCAGAAAGGTGTACTGCTACCAAATCCTGATTTCAGTTCAAATATATTAGTTACAGGTCCAGGCTGGGAACAGTAGATAAATCTGGATGCATGCTGCATATCAGGGAAGTTTCCATGTCTCATGTACGTTTCACATGGCTCTATAAATGTTTTACCTCCATACATCTTATTTTTGTATGTTATATTCTACAAAATAAAATTTAAATAAATATAGTTTAAAAATAAAAGCAGAGCTCAAAAAAGTTGATCTATTATTTGTCAGTACCAATTTATATTCTCAATGCACAATGCTATTATATTTTGCAGATTCTGTGAAAATTTAACTCACATGAAAAAGTTAAAGTCAAAATGATGGCATAATATGATCAACTACACATGATGGCAAATAATCCTACCCTTAATGATAGCTTTCTGTCCAATAATCTTAGAGGAATTGCGTTCACAAGGTTTACAACACTATCACAATACTAAACAAAAACAGTCAAAAACCCATTACTCCTGTAAAAATGGTGAAATCCAAATATCCGTATAATATGATCAGCTACACATGATGGCAAACAATCCTACCACCAAGTATGATAGCTTTCTGTCAATTTACCACAAGGTGGCACTATTTCAATACTAAACGAAAATAGTCAAAGTCCCATTTATATAAAATTAACAATGTAAATTGAACTTTGAACATCGCCCAAGATCAAAATGAGCATAGAGCATGGCATGAAAGAATTATTTCTTTATTAACACTGTACAAACACACAGCCACTCTGTCCTCTGAAGGGGTTAAACAAATTTATCATTAATAAGCATAATATTAAAGATTCTTTTTCACAAACTTTTTTTTCCTAAAAATCAAATTTGCCCAGTTCATAGAATGATGAAACAAGATTAAGACAGTATGTGCCTTTAAGTTCTGGGCTACAAAGAATCTATATAAATCATTATTTTGACTGTTACTGGAGAGGTATGTTGTAACAACTTACCTGTAAATCAAATTTGCCCAGTTCATAGTATGATGGAACAGGATAAGGACAGTATTTATCTACCAGTTCAGGACTGCCATTGAATCTATCTAGTTCATTATTTACACTATGATCTACTGGCTGCAGCAGGATCTGTGGTTTAAAGTAGGTCACAGTTCCCTTGATAAAAAATCCTGAACCTGAAATAGAGCATTCTTTGTTCTAAACTAAAATTCCAAGTAGGCAAGGTAATACCATATCACAGGTACTGATGAACTTTACCAAATTATAAACACTTATTTTGCTTATCATAAATATGTGTTATTGTTCATTTAAAATCATTGCCATATTCAAATATTTTGACTATTTTATTTTTCATGTGAAAACACCATATAATATATTTTGGGACTATCATCCCTCCAGCTCAGGTAGACTTAACTCTGTCAATATGAAATCAACTTTCCTACTACATTCCTCCACATTTTGAGATTATCAAACCTCTGACATCTGTCAATATAAAATCCTCTAGTTCCACATAATTCCCCTATATCATGAGTGTATCATCCCTCTTGCTCAGGCAGACTTACCTCTGTCAATATAAAATTCTCTAGTTCTACCCAATTCCTCTTTATATTGAGTCTGTAATCCCTCTTGCTAAGGCAGACTTACCTGTCAATATGAAATCCTCTAGTTCTACTCAATTCCTCTATATCATGAGTTTATCATCCCTCTCGCTCAGGCAGACTTACCTCTGTCAAAATGATATCTTCTAGTTCCTTAAATTCCTCTATATCATGAGAATATCATCCCTCTTGCTCAGGCAGACTTACCTGTGTCTATAAGAAATCCTCTAGTTCTACTTAATTCCTCTATATCATGAGAATATCATCGCTCTTGTTCAGGCAGACTTACCTCTGTCAATATGAAATCCTCTAGTTCCACTTAATTCCTCTATATCATGAGACCATCATCCCTCTTGCTCAGGCAGACATCAGTCTTTATGAAATCCTATAGTTCTACTCAAATCCTTTATATCATGAGACTATCATCGCTCTTGCTCAGGCAGACTTACCTCTGTCAATATGAAATCCTCTTGTTCTACTTAATTCCTCTATATCATGAGACTATCATCCCTCTTGCTCAGGCAGACTCACCTCTGTCAATATGAAATCCTCTAGTTCTACTTAATTCCTCTATATCATGAGACTATCATCCCTCTTGCTCAGGCAGACTTACCTCTGTCAATATGAAATCCTCTAGTTCTACTCAATTCCTCAGAATTAACTAAACTAACATCCTTCATGTTTTCTGCAATGATATTACTGCTCACTGATGGAAATCTTAAATCTCTTCTTTCTAATGAAAAAAAATGTATATATAGGTTTAGTGTGTCACTACATATTTGATGGAATACATCCTAGTTGTGAGTGTATTCTATATAACCAATAAATACATTTCGTAGAAGAAGCCTCCTTTTTACAGTTTGGAAATTACTCTGATTGTAAAGTTATGATTATTGCTCTACCTCAAGATTCGTGTGAAAAATTATTTCAGTAGTTTAATAAGATTTTGTTTTTGTAGGATTAACATTACATACCTCAAAGAAGAAAGATCATATTTAAATAAATATCCTACCATTATCTGTCATCTTGTAACTTCTAATAATCAAAGTGCTTGTTAGCACTAATGGTAAAGGTTGCTTTATTTTGCAATGTAAACTTGAAATTTAACATTGCATTGTATTAAGCATTGGAGGGCAATATAAAGAGTTATCTTTTTGTTGGTCCATAATTGTAGTTGAGTCTATTTTTAGAACAGATAGATTTATACACCATGTACAACTTCGGTAATTTTCATTAAAAAGTTTTCTTGATAAGTTGGTAATACACATATAAATCATTTTTAAATTTGAATATCTGAGTATATATATCCTGTGTATTATTGGTTATTCTTTGTTACATGGATAGGATCCAAGGAAAGCTCAGTCCACTGTACTATGTTGTTTGCACTCCCAGAGGTACAGATAACCCCGGGAAAATATAGTTTTCAATCCAGTGACAATATTGGTTTGCTTGCATTTCATGCAATATTTACCCCAATAAAATGATTTAGAATGTAATTTTTTTTCTAAATAAAAAGTCTTTAAAACAATTTGGTCTGTAAAAGGTAATAAATAACCTACAGTACCATTTTCAATCTGCTACACTGGTACAATCATTTATTAATGTAAAGATTATCATAATGGTTAAAGGAATTTAGTCTGAGTGTTGATAGGTAATAAATTTCTCTATCTGCTACTCTAATTTATTCATTATTAATGTAACATAATGGTTAAAGGACTTTAGTCTGAAGGGTGATTGATAGGTAACTACCTACCTCTACATTCTCTATCTTCTACATCAGTACATCTTTTGAATTCGTAATCTGCTGCTGTACATTTCTTTGTACAATCTGGAAATACATATTTTGTATCCTTTGTAATGTTTATCTAAGGCAAACAATTTGATATAAAAACTTTTAAAAAATAATTTTCACAGAATAATGCTAAAACTTTTATGAGAACACATTATAATTGATTTGAAAACATTATACAGTTTGTAAGTTTGTATAGGACTTTAACCAGTAACCATCTGCTTCTATATTCAGTTAAAGTAAAGTTTAAGAATTGATTGTCATGCAGAATCTGATGGCACTTTTATAAAAAATTAATTGGTATTGATTATTTTAGATAGACAGATTGAACAGTTGTATCAAACATTTTTACCCCATGTATAAAAATTCAGACATGTATTATTTGAAAACAGGTTTAATTTTGAGTTTTGAAAAGACCTTGATTGATAAACATTTTTGTTCTTTGTTAACCAGTAACAGTATATTGTGTATTTATCTCAAAATGTATTTTGTATATTGTGTAAATAATCACTTGTTTCTTTGTATGCAAGATTTTCATATACATGGAGGAAATAAAGATTGATTGATTGATTGATTGATTGATTGATTGATTGATTGATTGATTGATTCATTGATTCATTGATTGATTGATTGATTGATTGATTGATTGATTGATTGATTGATTCATTCATTCATTCATTCATTCATTCATTCATTCATTCATTCTGTACTATCAATAGATTACCTTTACATTCAGCATTCCCCAGAGATGTACACTGTCTGGACATGTAGGTACCTCTTGGACATTCCTTTTTACAACCTGATTAAAGAAAAATATTCTATTTTACAATCTCATTTGCTGCTTACAAATATGTTTGGTCTCATAGTACCACACCAGTAACTAATGTCTTAAAAACAATCTGTAAGCAAGTGATTGTTATATAGTTATTTAAGACTAATTTTGTGCTCTCTGTTGAGTTAGTATGTCATGAATAATAACACTGATTGTTTTTAATTATAAATCAAAACATTGTTTTGAAGGACATAAATAGACAGTAGAATATCATTTTCTTAATCTGCAAACAAAAAAAATGTTGCTTTGTGGTTACTAATCTGAAGTATTTAAAATATCAACAGGAATTTGGATTGGGACCATAGATTCCATGGAAATATCCTCTTATTTTCTGATATGTTCCTACTTTTACAAGAAGCACCACATACTGTATCCAATCTCCATTCCCCTCAAAGTGACAATAGAAGCTGTCTCCAACCTAATCCTTGTAGTAAAACTTACTTAAACAGATTTTCTTCTGATTTTTCCCACATGGTAAGTCTTGATAGGTTCCTTCTCTACATGGGGCATCGCAAGCTAAAATACAAAGAAAATCTTTTTTCAAATTGTGTGAAATGTTGCCACTGATTTATTAACATTTGACTTCTCCATGAAGGTTAAGACATTATATGATTCACTGAATTTCTGTAAATAAAATTACACTTAATGTAGATCACTCAGATACTTAATATAAGATCATTCAGATATCTAATATAGATCATTCAGATATCTAATATAGATCATACAGATACTTTTAAAATATAGATCATTCAGACTGGACAGGTGAACTCCAAAAGATCATCCTAAGTACAGTGACATTGGTAGGTACTCTCCTTATCAACACTAAATTATCAATAAAGCTCATGGAAGAATCAGTTACCTACCATAACAAGTTTTACCATCTCCGTAATATCTCCCTGTACAGTGACATTGGTAGGTCCCCTCCTTATCCATACAGTCAGCATTCTCATGACATCTGTGGTGAACAGATCTACATTCATTTACATCTGAAAACATAAATTTCTCTATCTGCTACTCTAATTTATTCATTATTAATGTAACATAATGGTTAAAGGACTTTAGTCTGAAGGGTGATTGATAGGTAACTACCTACCTCTACATTCTCTATCTTCTACATCAGTACATCTTTTGAATTGTAATCTGCTGTACATTTCTTTGTACAATCTGGAAATACATATTTTGTATCCTTTGTAATGTTTATCTAAGGCAAACAATTTGATATAAAACTTTTAAAAATAATTTTCACAGAATAATGCTAAAACTTTTATGAGAACACATTATAATTGATTTGAAAACATTATACAGTTTGTAAGTTTGTATAGGACTTTAACCAGTAACCATCTGCTTCTATATTCAGTTAAAGTAAAGTTTAAGAATTGATTGTCATGCAGAATCTGATGGCACTTTTATAAAAAATTAATTGGTATTGATTATTTTAGATAGACAGATTGAACAGTTGTATCAAACATGTTTACCCCATGTATAAAAATTCAGACATGTATTATTTGAAAACAGGTTTAATTTTGAGTTTTGAAAAGACCTTGATTGATAAACATTTTTGTTCTTTGTTAACCAGTAACAGTATATTGTGTATTTATCTCAAAATGTATTTTGTATATTGTGTAAATAATCACTTGTTTCTTTGTATGCAAGATTTTCATATACATGGAGGAAATAAAGATTGATTGATTGATTGATTGATTGATTGATTGATTGATTGATTGATTGATTGATTGATTGATTCATTGATTGATTGATTGATATATTGATTGATTGATTGATTCATTCATTCATTCATTCATTCATTCATTCATTCATTCATTCTGTACTATCAATAGATTACCTTTACATTCAGCATTCCCAGAGATGTACACTGTCTGGACATGTAGGTACCTCTTGGACATTCCTTTTACAACCTGATTAAAGAAAAATATTCTATTTTACAATCTCATTTGCTGCTTACAAATATGTTTGGTCTCATAGTACCACACCAGTAACTAATGTCTTAAAAACAATCTGTAAGCAAGTGATTGTTATATAGTTATTTAAGACTAATTTTGTGCTCTCTGTTGAGTTAGTATGTCATGAATAATAACACTGATTGTTTTAATTATAAATCAAAACATTGTTTTGAAGGACATAAATAGACAGTAGAATATCATTTTCTTAATCTGCAAACAAAAAATGTTGCTTTGTGGTTACTAATCTGAAGTATTTAAAATATCAACAGGAATTTGGATTGGGACCATAGATTCCATGGAAATATCCTCTTATTTTCTGATATGTTCCTACTTTTACAAGAAGCACCACATACTGTATCCAATCTCCATTCCCTCAAAGTGACAATAGAAGCTGTCTCCAACCTAATCCTTGTAGTAAAACTTACTTAAACAGATTTTCTTCTGATTTTCCCACATGGTAAGTCTTGATAGGTTCCTTCTACATGGGGCATCGCAAGCTAAAATACAAAGAAAATCTTTTTCAAATTGTGTGAAATGTTGCCACTGATTTATTAACATTTGACTTCTCCATGAAGGTTAAGACATTATATGATTCACTGAATTTCTGTAAATAAAATTACACTTAATGTAGATCACTCAGATACTTAATATAAGATCATTCAGATATCTAATATAGATCATTCAGATATCTAATATAGATCATACAGATACTTTTAAAATATAGATCATTCAGACTGGACAGGTGAACTCCAAAAGATCATCCTAAGTACAGTGACATTGGTAGGTACTCTCCTTATCAACACTAAATTATCAATAAAGCTCATGGAAGAATCAGTTACCTACCATAACAAGTTTTACCATCTCCGTAATATCTCCCTGTACAGTGACATTGGTAGGTCCCCTCCTTATCCATACAGTCAGCATTCTCATGACATCTGTGGTGAACAGATCTACATTCATTTACATCTGAAAACATCACAAAAATAGTCACTGACATTTTAAATGGACACTTTACATCTGAAAACATCATAAAAATAGTCACTGACATTTTAAATGGACACTTTTCATTTGAAAACATCACAAAAATAGTCACTGACATTTTAAATGGACGCAGGATGTTCATTTTTAAAATAAATATAAATTGAACTCCAAGTTGTATACAGTCCACTAACCTAATCACAATACAGATACATATGCACCGACTATCATGCCTTTATTCCTATAAACAAACATAACTTCAGGGTTTCTTTCTTAACAGTCAAACACACATTGAGAGTCAACACAGTATTTACCTTGACAAACCCCAAAACTATCTAGTCTATATACTTTCCTACAAACACAGCGTCCATTATTTTCTTCACAGTCAAACACACATTGAGAGCGAACACAATATTTACCTTGACAAATCCCACCACTATCCAGTCTATATCCTTTCTTACAAATACAGCGGCCATTATTTTCTTAACAGTCAAACACACATTGAGAGTGAACACAATATTTACCTTGACAAACCCCATGACTACCCAGTCTATATCCTTTCCTACAAACACAGCGGCCATTATTTTCTGAACAGTCAAACACACATTGAGTGTGAACACAATATTTACCTTGACAAATCCCACCACTATCCAGTCTATATCCTTTCCTACAAACACAGCGGCCATTATTTTCTGAACAGTCAAACACACATTGAGTGTGAACACAATATTTACCTTGACAAATCCCACCACTATCCAGTCTATATCCTTTCCTACAAACACAGCGGCCATTATTTTCTTAACAGTCAAACACACATTGAGTGTGAACACAACATTTACCTTGACAAATCCCACCACTATCCAGTCTATATCCTTTCTTACAAACACAGCAGCCATTATTTTCTTAACAGTTATACACAATATTTACCTTGACAAACTCCAGCACTATCCAGTCTATATCCTTTCTTACAAACACAGTGGCCATTATTTTCATCACAGCCATGCTTACACTGAGTTGCATCACAAAGAGTAGAATTCAACTTCAGCAAATAAGGATCGACCATATCTGAAAGGAAATAAACAACAGAATTCATGGATAACTTTAGATAAAATACAAAGAATCTTAAGATAAAGTATAAAGCACCTACAGGTTTAGTCTGAACTGTATGCATGTTTAATTTTATGTCAAACTAGAGGCTCCCAAGAGCCTGTGTCGCTCACCTGATTCTACTTTGGTTTTGGAAATCATGTAAAAATAGACAAAAATCATAACAGATATCCTAATAATGATTGAGGCCAAATTTGGTTTAATATTGGCCCCGTAATTTAATCAAAAGCAGAAGACTTTTGTAAAGTTTACAGAAATTACCAATAAATTCATTGAAATTGTAGAAAATGACTTTATAAGGACAATGACAAATCAGCTACAAAGTAACAACACTTGGTCAGCACCTCAAAAGAAACATTCATACCATGTTTGGTTTCAATCTATTAAGCGTTTTTTAGAAGAAGACATTTGTATATATTTCCCATAGGGTCCTTTGTTAAACTAAGTCCCCCGTTGGCAGCCATCTTGGTTGATGGATTTGCTACAAAGTAACAACACTTGGTCAGCACCTTATAAGGAACATTCATGCCATGTTTTATTTCATTCCATTTAGTGGTTTTCTAAAAGAAGACATTTGTATGTATTTTCCATAGGGTCCTATGTTAATCTAAGTCCCTCTCTGGTGGCCATCTTGGATGATGGATTGGCTTCAAAGTAACAACACTTGGTCAGCACCTCATAAGGAACATTCATGCCATGTTTGGTTTCATTCCATTTAGTGGTTCTCTAAAAGAAGACATTTGTATGTATTGTCCATAGGGTCCTAAGTTAAACTAAGTCCCTATCTTGCGGCCATCTTGGATGATGGTTCGGCTTCAAAGTAACAACACTTGGTCAGCAATTCAAATAGAACATTCATGCCATGTTTGGTTTCATTCCATTCAGTGGTTCTCTAAAAGAAGACATTTGTATGTATTGTCCATAGGGTCCTATGTTAAATGAAGTCCCCCCGCTGGCGGCCATCTTGGATGATTGATCGCCTACAAAGTTACAACGCTTGGTCAGCACCTCATAAGGAACATTCATGCCATGTTTTATTTCATTCCATTAAGTGGTTCTCTAAAAGAAGACATTTGTATGTATTTCCCATAGGGTCCTATGTTAAATTAAGTCCCTCGCTGGTGGCCATTTTGGATGATGGATCGGCTACAAAGTAACAACACTTGGGCAGCACCTCCTAATGAACATTCATGCTATGTTTTGTTTCATTCCATTCAGTGGTTCTCTAAAAGAAGTCATTTGTATGCATTTCCCGTAAGGTCCTATGTTAAACTAAGTCCCTCACTGGCGGCCATTTTGGATGATGGAACGGCTACAAAGTAACAACACTTGGTCAGCACCTTGTAAGGAACATTCATGCTATGTTTTGTTACATTCCATTCAGTGGTTCTCAAAAGAAGTCATTTGTATGCATTTCCATAGGGTCCTATGTTAAACTAAGTCCCCGCTGGCGGCCATCTTGGATGATGGATCGGCTACAAAGTAACAACACTTGGTCAGCACCTTGTAAGGAACATTCATGCTATGTTTTGTTACATTCCATTCAGTGGTTCTCTAAAAGAAGTCATTTGTATGCATTTCCCATAGGGTCCTATGTTAAACTAAGTCCCCCGCTGGCGGCCATCTTGGATGATGGATCGGCTACAAAGTAACAACACTTAGTCAGCACCTCATAAGCAACAATCATGCCATGTTTGGTTTCATTCCATTCAGTGGTTCTCTAGAAGAAGTTCAAAATGTAAAAAGTTAACGACGACGAGGGACGACGGACGCCAAGTGATGAGAAAAGCTCACTTGGCCCTTCGGGCCAGGTGAGCTAAAAAAGGCTATAATACCTTTTTTTAGCAGTTTGATGGCTGTTATTTGACACCAACTAAATGTTTAAGTTAAAAAAATGATTCAACATGATTAGTAACATCAAATGTGTTCAATTTTGATTGGATTAGGTATAACTTCTGATATTTGAATTTCTCATGTTTTTCGTTAAATAAACCTAACCAGATTTGCCATAATTGACTGCTGCTTTACTTGATTCCATTATATGATCTATTGATACCAAACAAAGACATATAAAGCTTTAGTTCACACGCTATTTTACCGGATTCAAGCTAAAACTTTGCTGGTAGTAACAAGTTTTGGTTATTCAAGAAAACTGCACAGGGGTATAACTGTAATTCATAAGAAATAGCATATTGAATGTTAACAAAGATAAGTTAAAGCATTATCACAGTATCCCTCAAACAAGACATAAAGCAACATTTTGCAATGAATCAATCCTAAATCCTGAACTGCAAAATTGAAAATTCTCAAATCCGACATGATCTCAATTTTGTCACAAAAAACAACATGTGAAAAGATGGAAGTATGATAAGAGCCATTATTTGGTCCTTGAAATTGCAAAAATTGTAAACTTATTGGATCTTTTCAAATTATGTTAATTTTAACGATAAATGGACAGGTTAATATAATCTATACACTTTGAGTGCAGAAAGGTCACTTGTGATGTCTCTTTGACATCATAAACATGTCTAAATTTACAGATTTGACCATTTCACACATGGGTTTTGTTCAAAATAGATTTGAACAACAGTGTGACCCGAAGAATATTTGGCACACATTAATATCTTTATATAATACATTTAGTAGCAAAATATCTTTTTGGTAAAATGAGTTGCTCATACTGTAAATTCAGAAATTATTGCAAGGTTTTTATCAATGCGAATAATGCGACTTATGATAAATGCATGCAATAATTTCTGAATTTACAGTATTTAAATATTAATGACAAGATCTCAAAAATAGGCTATTTTTGAAGTTTTTTGCTGTTTTGCACGAAATATTGATGCCATACCATGAATAAGTGGGTTTATGGTCATTTTATAACAACAATGTAAATGTAAGAAGTTTGAAGCATGGCTTCCAAAGCGGTCATATAAATAGCATAGGTTTGCCACTTTTTGTTATTCAAGGCATTTTCATAAAACGGTCATTTCACTTTTTTACCAACTATCGATCGGTAAAAATATCCGTTTGGGCATTATAGTTTATAATTGTGGCAATCTATTTCTCAAAGATATTTCGGTCATATTTGGGTTTAATTAAACAGATGCAGCAGATTTCAAATACTTTGAAGTGTCTCAGTTAGTCTAATCCTCTGGGTACATAAATGTACGGCTTGGTCTTCAGCTTGTGTACATCAATACAAAGTAGAAAAAACATGTGTTCTTTTATTTAAAAATCAACAAGCTGTCAAACAATTATCCCTTCAATAAGTAATACTGAAGCCATAAATCATTCACTGATTACAGGTTGACCTTTGATGAGGTGTCCTTAGCTTGTCTTAATCAACAGAATTAATGATGCATAACAATGGACATAAAGGTGATCAGGTAAACGAGGTCAAACATGTAAGCGTGTATGGAACAACTTCCTATTTAATTACGCTTTTTAGATATTATTTTAAATGAGCATTCAGTTTTTAAAAAAGTATCCTGAGATTTTAAAATAATTCTTCAAATAAGAATATTTATAAATGAATTTGTATGATATTCGTTATTACATTTAAACACTGTACATCGTGTTAAATACTGGGGTACGCTAAAGGGTATTCAAAGTTATTTTCTTACATGTCAGCAGTTTGCATCTAATTAATTTAGTCTAAAAGATTGAAATTATAAGAAATACATTAATAAATATGATTTGATGAAAAATTTATATAGGTTTTAAACCAATAATCGTCAGAACCACGTTGTTTGAACTAGTACATGTATGCGCATGTGCGCTGGTGGGAAATTTAATTATGCATCCTAATTCTTCAAAAATGCTAAAATTATCATTGGTACCTTTATCTAACGCTCATTTCGAGTATTTTCTTGAAGAAATAACTTGGAAAGAGCTACTTAACTCAATCATGCTTTGTAAACGTACACGATTTTACGTATCCGCCTCTGGTCCGTGATTTACCATTGTCAAGTCAACATCTGGTATTAGGAAAATGTGCTTTTTAAAAACGAAAGTAAAGTTTTTGACAACGTTATTTTGCACAAATAAACAGTTTAAGGCAGAATAAGAATGCTGATGTTGCACACTTTGAATGATTGCACTTTCAATTTAACAGTTTACGTCAGAACATCAAATTTATATCAAAGTAAAGTTAAATATCGTTTTAATGTCAATCATTGGTTATATGATGGCCAACTGATTACCATAATTGCCTTTTGTAACTAAGTCTAAAGGGATTAAAATCGGGATAAGATATAAAATGTCCGGCTGGCTCAAATATTTTTTGGAAGCCCTGGTTTGAAGCCATAATATTTATATGCAAGACAAAATTCAAATATACAAATACTGATGTCTAATACACCAGTATTTTATGAACATCTGAAGGATGTTATTTGTTTGATTTATAAAACTTCTTGATTTTTGAATTGGAGGGGCCAAAAAAGTAGCCTCATCATACCTCATCCTTTAAAGAGTTATAGATATAAAAAAGATGTGGTATGATTGCCAATGAGACAACTGTCCACAAGAGACCATAATGACACAGAAATTAACAACTATAGGTCACCGTACGGCCTTCAACAATGAGCAAAGCCCATACCGCATAGTCAGCTATAAAAGGCCCCGAAATGACAATGTAAAACAATTCAAACAAGAAAACTAACGGCCTTATTTATGTACAAAAAATGAACGAAAAACAAATATGTAACACATAAACAAACGACAACCACTGAATTACAGGCTCCTGACTAGGGACAGGCACATACATACATAATGTGGGTTAAACATGTTAGCGGGATCACAACCTCCCCTAACCTGGGACAGTGATATAACAGTACAACATAAGAACGAACTATAAAAATCAGTTGAAAAAGGCTTAACTCATCAGATGGACAAAAATACAAGTGGACGTGGCAGGGTACTTGTACATCCCAACAACAAAAAGACATTAGGAACAGATCTGAGAGTACTCGCAGTTATCTGACAGCTAGTTCAAAGATAGATGAATGGTTCTCAAGTCACACATTCAAAAGATATAAAGTGCCATTTTCAATCAATCAAGGACAATGAGTGAAAATTGTCAAAATAAAATTTGACCTCTGTTTTGTTTTGAGAAACAACAAATCAAAATTAGACTAGATGTGTCAGAACGACACAAATGGCCCCGTCTCAAAAAGTTGAAAAATCTGCAATTTCAACAACACATGTGGACACAAACATGCATGGATAGTATCCAGCTCTCAAGACCAAAACTAGTTTGATGAAAAATTTCCTTGATCAATGAGTAGTTAAATTTCAAACTATCAGCAAACAGGAAGTGGATGTACTGCAGATCTAACAAGATGTGTTGAGATGACATGAAAATCAGCATAGCTGAACGAAACATAAACTTGATCTGTAATTCATCATGGATAACTCACATACCAAAAATCAGGCCAATATCTGAAGGCGTTTTGAAAAAAAGTCTGTATAACTGTGATTTTCAACAATTTATCAAAGTATTTTTGACAAAAATTAGCAGAGCAAAACGAAACTTAAACTTGATCTGTAACTCATCATGGTTCACTCACATACCAAAACTGAGCCCAATATCTGAAGGCGTATAGAAAAAAAATCTGTATAACTGTGATTTTCAACAATTTATCAAAGTATTTTCGGTAAAAATTAGCAGAGCGGATCAAAACTTAAACTTGATCTGTAACTCATCATGGTTAACTCACATACCAAAAATCAGCCCAATATCTAATCAAAGTGCTGGATAGCACCTCTGGGAAGTTTGCAACTGTAGATGTGTATTTTTTCAAATAGGTTATAGATGTGTATTATTTTAAATATGTATTCAATCACAGCTTTGATATTTTTAACTAAACCATTTTCTTTTTTTCATAAAAGTTTGTTATATAAAATTTTGATATTTTCTATTGCAACCTTGAACTGTTGTTCTAAAATAATCAAATATACAATAAGCTCTGTTAATTTTTTTATGTGCCCATGCCATATCTAGGGCCTGTGATTTTATAGTATTTTTTCCATTCGTAATTGGGCATAACCCTAACAACAACAGTAAAATGACGGCACCGAAATTCAAACTTGATCTTGGTGTTGTGGTTAAAAGTATTTTGTATAAGTTTCAGTAACATTTGGTTGAGGCACACTAAAGTTAGAGCACGGAATTGAAAAAATCTTAAGTGTTCCATGGAACCCGGTGTTTCGCTTACTTTTGCTGTTAATCGCAGGCTCAACAAAATGAGGAAAATTAATAAAAATATTCCTCTCTATACTATCTTTTGATTGTAAGAAGCTTCTGTCCAAGTTTGGTAAAATCCAGGATAGTTTATGAATCTAATAAATGTTTTAAAAATAACTGCAGACTGTATGTAATGTTAACTGGAAGAAAAGCTAAGTCCATTAAGTAAAATACGGAAAAACAAGAACAAAATTTTAACTAAATTTCCTTCTAGATACTAGCTTTTGATCATAAACCAGCTATTGTCCAAGTTTGATACAAATCCAGGATAGTTTAAGAAAGTTATTAAAATTTTAAAAACTTTAGCCACAGAGTGAATGTAATGTTTCCTGGCAGAAAAACTAAGTCCATTTATAAGTAATATACTGAAAAAAATGGATTTTTTTTTTTACAAAATTTACTTCTGGGTACTATTGTATGATCATAAACAAGCTTCTGTCCAAGATTGGTAGAAATCCAGGATAGTTCAAGAAAGTTATTAAAATTTCAAAAACTTTAACCACAGAGTGAATATTTGTGGATGCCTCCGCCGCCGCCGCTGAAATGTAGGATCACTATGTCTCGCCGACAAAAGTCAAAGGCTCGACAACAATCAGTTTTAAATTTGTAAAGGGCATAACTCTAGAACAGTAAAACTGACGCCACTAAAACTCAAATTTAATCAGTGTTTTGTGATAATGAGCATTGTGTATAAGTTTCATAACATTTGGTTGAGACAAACTAAAATTAGAGATCGTAAACAAAAAAATTCAAGCAACTTTTTCATTTGTTAAGGAGCATAACTCTAGAATTGTAAAATCCACGCCACCAAAATTCAACTTGACTTGTGTTTTGTGGAAATAAGCATTGCGTATAAGTTTCATACAATTTGGTTTAGGAAAACTAAAGTTAGAGAACAGATGGGATGTACGGACGTATATACAAGTAAGGGACATAAATACTTACAGAAGAAAAGGGTAAAACTTAATACGGTGGAGACATAACAATAGCAGTATGACGACATGAATAAAAGTTTATATACACTAGATTCATAGAGGTGCTAGTAACCCGGCTGTAACACATTTTATAGTTGATGCTGTGAAATTTAGCATTGAGACAATAACATTTGAGATTTTGGTTTGTCATAATTATTTGGACTAGCACTAAGAAAAGAAAGTCATTTTCCTATTACATGGACAGATTTTATTTAATCATGTAAATAATTGCTACAGCACTTGTCTTGATACACTGAGTTATTCTAAGTAGAAGCTGACTTGTCTGCCTTATATATCCTTGTAACGATTTGTGTACAAATGTAATTGTTAATCGTAACGCTGAGGAGGCTGCGATATGTATATACGAACTGTCGTTCAGTCAATGTTTTTCAGCTGTCAGTTTGACCCACATGACTGAGCATGCTGGACGAGTGAAGGTCCTTAAATCCACATTGGAATATGAAATAGCTAGTATTTAAATAGCGGAATTTAAAAGTTTTCAAATGTTTTTGGTATCAAAACATTCTGATCGATGTTTTAACAAAAACATGCACTTTTCTATCATAGCTGGTATTTACCTTTACTCATCGATGGCGTGTGACATAAGCCATATGATTATCGAGTATTTCTGTCACCTGTGTATAATTGTTCAATCAAACTTTTATCACTTGTCAATTATCCAAGGCTTGGTCAAAACATATCAGTAATGTCAGCCATACGGATTCTTTCGATACACTCGGACTTTTACTTATTTAATAATAAACATTTGTAAATATCGTACATAGTAAAAAGCGGAAAATGTTCATTCATGAAATTTTCATTAATAAATTAAACGCTGTCTCGCGAGATTTCTTTGATTTCTCTTCAGCGCATGGAAGATCCGTGAAGTAGTGTTTGTGATAGTTATTTTCAAAATGAAGTTAAATTCATCTGAACTGTCGATGAACATTCATTCCTTTTTTATTCAAGCTGTAATCTTTTCAAAAGGACTCAAAATTTCAAAAGAATCTTCTTACAATCAGTATTCAAACATTAGTACTACATTATCTTGGAGCAGAACATTTGCGATAGTCTGTCACCGGAAGTTTGAGGCCGACGCCTAAGGAAAGTATTGCTATAGCAAACTTCCCAAAAATTGCATATAATGGTTTGTTACGGAATGACGGACAAGGGTAAAACTATATGGCCCCGACAACTTTGTTGCGGGTCCATAAAAAAGTATTGGTTGAAATGTTCCAAAGTTATTGCACAGAAGCAAAATTAAGCACCATTTTAAATCAATCAAGGAGTATCACTCCTGAATGGCAGGGATATGTGAGAGGGTTATACACCTACCATAAGACTGTACATAAGCATACTGCTGATCTAATACATCTCCAGGTCTATCTTGATTGAAATATACTTCAATATCCTGTTGAAGAAAGTTCTTAGGAGCATACACGGTTATGTGAACCTGGGTCTGTGTTGAAGGGAAAGCACTATAAACTGTTGTAGCAAGGCTGAGAATACTGAGAGAACATATCACTGCCAAGTGTAACCTGAAATCAAAAATAATTCATCATCCAATAATAATTATCTTCAGGAATCATATGTCTGGGTAAAATCTCTCACCAATAAATTGATGAAGTTCTAAATTACTGCTTAACAAGTGGCAAATATTGCATGCATATTCAGGTTGACAACATGTCTGAGTTAGATTTGATAAAAGTGCTAGAACACAAGGCAACTGTCAGCAGGAAGACATGTGATACTACCTGGATACATTTTTTCAGAATATGTGACCAGTGTTTGCTGTTACTTCTTAATGTTGCTTGCTTACAGGAAAAAAAGCAAATACTATGATCCAGTTTGGTATTGAAAGTTATGACATTCAAATAAGCAGGTTACCAAAAGACAATCGAATCAGTTCACCAATAAATAATTGTAACCATTCAGACATTTAAAGTTATATACCGGTAACTGTGAAGTAAAGTGTACATATCTTAGTCTTCTCATGTAGGTGTTATAAAAAATTGTATGAAACATACTGTGTTCAGAAATTATTGCGTGCATTTATTATTGCGATTTTTGAAGAATTGACAGAAATGCAAGATTAATTATTGTGATTTCTGAAAAATTTGCAAACAGAGATATGTATAAGATATCAGAATGCGAGTTCTTATTAATGCGATCCTCACCTAGTCGCATTATTCGCATAAATAAAACCTCGCAATAATTTCTGAATTTACAGTATTTAAGACTGATATATAATTGATGGTTTTCAATTATATACATACATTTTGTTGATGGAAGTAAAATATATTACAATACCCTGCTTCGCCTAGCGCAGCTGGATACGACCGCAGAGGTCCAACCCTGAACAGTTTGGGCAAAAATGGACACAATATTCAAGCTTGATACAGGTCTGAATTTGGATTGTAATTAAATATTTGACACATTATAGGTTTCTGACACAGAATAAATGTAGTCAAAGAACTTAAAATTGGTTATATGATTTGAATTTATATTCAATTGAAGATTTCTTGCTTTTATGTAATACACTGTGCACTGTGCTGTTGCGCATTACTTAGTAAATCTGTTTTCAGACTATATACAAAGAATAAGCAATTGTGACCCCAATTTTTTTGGAAAATTGACAATTTCTTAAATCTTGAGGATAAAAAATTGTCCCCCTTTTCCAACAAAATTAATATTTGAAGAAAATTTTCTTTTGTAAAATGTGGTACAGTTTAAGAGACATCACTACACATAAACATGAGTTATTGTCTGAAAACTAGAAAATGCTTGTTTTAGACACTTTTGACCCCTAATTCCTGAGTGTTTTGGGCAATTACCCCAAAATGTCTCCCAACCTTTGACTTGTGGTATTGAACCTTGTGGTATAATTTCAGAGCAATCAAAATACTTATATACAAGTTATTGTCCTAAAACTAGAAAATGCTTGTTTTGGGCCCTTTGTGCCCCTAATTCCTAAACAGTTGGGACCATCACCCCAAAAACAATCCCAACTTTCCTGTTGTGGTATTGAACCTTCTTGTAAAATTTCATAGAGATCCATTTATTTATACTAAAGTTATTGTCCGGAAACCAAATGTCTTCGGACGATGACAATGACATCATAGCATTATACAATCCCCAAAATTTTATTTGCGGTCTTATAAAAATCAATACATACAAAATATTACAAAAAAAAAGGTGAGTATTCTGTTTGAATTTAAGTTTTAACTTTTTTTTTCATTTACTGAACCCTGTAACTTGGTTTGGTTCAAAATGTTACCATGGAAATGGAAACATTGTTTACATGTAAGTTTTGGTTATTTTTGGTCTCAAAAGCAAATTATTAACGTTCACATTTTAACTGATGCCAACATTACTATAGTTAGACTTACTGTTTAGGTTTAAGTATGGGTTTTTTTCTAACTCCACCAAACCCTCTTGAACTAGGTGTAGTCTTTAACTCTTCATTCTCCTTAGTAGAATTCTCCTCTTTTGATTTTAGTTTTGCATAATCTCCCTGTTCAGGGGACTCTCCATCACGGTCCCAGGAAAATCTGTGTGGAGGACAGTACATTCTAGGAGGGGGTGGGGGTAGCTTTCTTTGTGCAGGGTGGACAGGTTTGGCTGGTGAGAATGGTGACTCATCCCCTTGGGACAGAGGAAGACTTTGTTCTGAGGAAATACCAGAATCACGGTAAGGTGACGGAAACTGAAAGATTTGATCCATGGTGTTGGTTGGAGAGATCGTCAAACCAATGTATGTACCGCCTAAAGATAAAATTACACAATTACTCAGAACAGTATAAAGAAAACCAATCTGTTAATGAAAGAAGTGTTAAATCAAAATCAATACATTCTAAATCATTGTTTTTTCTTCAGATCTTAGTTACGAGTTTCTGGTGATCATAATGTTAAGGAAATTACTGAACCAATGCATGCATATATATTAAACTAAGTCCTCAGTGTACATTTTTATATTTGTTACGAAGCAATAACATATATTTGACAAAATATTTCTTTCATTGATTGTTGAGCAAAACTTTGGCACCAATTAACTTGGATTTTTGTGCTAAAGTTAACAAATTGTGACCTTAATAAGCAATCAACACAGAATCATGGAGCACATAAAAATAAGTGAGATAATAGAGCTATGTTTATTTTTATTTTTTTTTTTATATTGTCCATACATTCCAATTATTTAACTAAACTTTGTCATAACAATTTTTTAACTCAAATGATTTGGTGCATTAAATTTTTCTTTCAGAATTCGATCTATTGTTATGTTCTTTCCACATTTGTTTACCTTAAATATCTTTCATTACATTTTTCCTTCGCACCTGAAATCAAAAATAATTCATCATCCAATAATAATTATCTTCAGGAATCATATGTCTGGTAAAATCTCTCACCAATAAATTGATGAAGTTCTAAATTACTGCTTAACAAGTGGCAAATATTGCATGCATATTCAGGTTGACAACATGTCTGAGTTAGATTTGATAAAAGTGCTAGAACACAAGGCAACTGTCAGCAGGAAGACATGTGATACTACCTGGATACATTTTTTCAGAATATGTGACCAGTGTTTGCTGTTACTTCTTAATGTTGCTTGCTTACGGAAAAAAGCAAATACTATGATCCAGTTTGGTATTGAAAGTTATGACATTCAAATAAGCAGGTTACCAAAAGACAATCGAATCAGTTCACCAATAAATAATTGTAACCATTCAGACATTTAAAGTTATATACCGGTAACTGTGAAGTAAAGTGTACATATCTTAGTCTTCTCATGTAGGTGTTATAAAAAATTGTATGAAACATACTGTGTTCAGAAATTATTGCGTGCATTTATTATTGCGATTTTTGAAGAATTGACAGAAATGCAAGATTAATTATTGTGATTTCTGAAAAATTTGCAAACAGAGATATGTATAAGATATCAGAATGCGAGTTCTTATTAATGCGATCCTCACCTAGTCGCATTATTCGCATAAATAAAAACCTCGCAATAATTTCTGAATTTACAGTATTTAAGACTGATATATAATTGATGGTTTTCAATTATATACATACATTTTGTTGATGGAAGTAAAATATATTACAATACCCTGCTTCGCCTAGCGCAGCTGGATACGACGCAGAGGTCCAACCCTGAACAGTTTGGGCAAAAATGGACACAATATTCAAGCTTGATACAGGTCTGAATTTGGATTGTAATTAAATATTTGACACATTATAGGTTTCTGACACAGAATAAATGTAGTCAAAGAACTTAAAATTGGTTATATGATTTGAATTTATATTCAATTGAAGATTTCTTGCTTTTATGTAATACACTGTGCACTGTGCTGTTGCGCATTACTTAGTAAATCTGTTTTCAGACTATATACAAAGAATAAGCAATTGTGACCCCAATTTTTTGGAAAATTGACAATTTCTTAAATCTTGAGGATAAAATTGTCCCCCTTTTCCAACAAAATTAATATTTGAAGAAAATTTTCTTTTTGTAAAATGTGGTACAGTTTAAGAGACATCACTACACATAAACATGAGTTATTGTCTGAAAACTAGAAAAATGCTTGTTTTAGACACTTTTTGACCCCTAATTCCTGAGTGTTTTGGGCAATTACCCCCAAAATGTCTCCCAACCTTTGACTTGTGGTATTGAACCTTGTGGTATAATTTCAGAGCAATCAAAATACTTATATACAAGTTATTGTCCTAAAACTAGAAAATGCTTGTTTTGGGCCCCTTTGTGGCCCCTAATTCCTAAACAGTTGGGACCATCACCCCCAAAAACAATCCCAACCTTCCTGTTGTGGTATTGAACCTTCTTGTAAAATTTCATAGAGATCCATTTATTTATACTAAAGTTATTGTCCGGAAACCAAATGTCTTCGGACGATGACAATGACATCATAGCATTATACAATCCCCAAAATTTTATTTGCGGTCTTATAAAAATCAATACATACAAAATATTACAAAAAAAAAGGTGAGTATTCTGTTTGAATTTAAGTTTTAACTTTTTTTTTCATTTACTGAACCCTGTAACTTGGTTTGGTTCAAAATGTTACCATGGAAATGGAAACATTGTTTACATGTAAGTTTTGGTTATTTTTGGTCTCAAAAGCAAATTATTAACGTTCACATTTTAACTGATGCCAACATTACTATAGTTAGACTTACTGTTTAGGTTTAAGTATGGGTTTTTTTCTAACTCCACCAAACCCTCTTGAACTAGGTGTAGTCTTTAACTCTTCATTCTCCTTAGTAGAATTCTCCTCTTTTGATTTTAGTTTTGCATAATCTCCCTGTTCAGGGGACTCTCCATCACGGTCCCAGGAAAATCTGTGTGGAGGACAGTACATTCTAGGAGGGGGTTGGGGTAGCTTTGTGCAGGGTGGACAGGTTTGGCTGGTGAGAATGGTGACTCATCCCCTTGGGACAGAGGAAGACTTTGTTCTGAGGAAATACCAGAATCACGGTAAGGTGACGGAAACTGAAAGATTTGATCCATGGTGTTGGTTGGAGAGATCGTCAAACCAATGTATGTACCGCCTAAAGATAAAATTACACAATTACTCAGAACAGTATAAAGAAAACCAATCTGTTAATGAAAGAAGTGTTAAATCAAAATCAATACATTCTAAATCATTGTTTTTTCTTCAGATCTTAGTTACGAGTTTCTGGTGATCATAATGTTAAGGAAATTACTGAACCAATGCATGCATATATATTAAACTAAGTCCTCAGTGTACATTTTTTATATTTGTTACGAAGCAATAACATATATTTGACAAAAATATTTCTTTCATTGATTGTTGAGCAAAAACTTTGGCACCAATTAACTTGGATTTTTGTGCTAAAGTTAACAAATTGTGACCTTAATAAGCAATCAACACAGAATCATGGAGCACATAAAAAATAAGTGAGATAATAGAGCTATGTTTATTTTTTTTTTTTTTTTTTATATTGTCCATACATTCCAATTATTTAACTAAACTTTGTCATAACAATTTTTTAACTCAAATGATTTGGTGCATTAAATTTTTTCTTTCAGAATTCGATCTATTGTTATGTTCTTTCCACATTTGTTTACCTTAAATATCTTTCATTACATTTTTCCCTTCGCAATTCCGCTGTGTGGTTGACGAATTTCTAATGAGAGATGTCATACGGAAAAGTTATCATCCAATAGAGTATGGGAAGATAATAATTTAATAGCAGTACTTTTTTTGAAGATTTGAATAAAATAAAAGATTTTCTTTTAAAAAAGAGTCTATGTAGATGTGTTTTAAAGTAAAACTTAGCTATTCAAGTATTAATACATATTCAACTTTTTTGTTAAATGAGGTATATAACATCACTTAAAAATGTACAGGATTTTCCTCTAAGCTTTTTCTACATGCCATATTATACATGCACCCACAATTCTCAAATTTTACTGTAAAAAGCATGAATGATTTTTCACACCAAACTTACTCAACATATCGTCATCTACAGGTATACTAAGTCCACTTAATGCACTAAGTGGTGGTGGCCTCACTTTGGGTGATGGTACTAAAGTCCGAGGACTATACCCTGGTGGCATCTTAGCATAGGGTGGGGGACTAGGCAGTGGAAGACTAGCTTCTGACAGACCATCAAGATCGTGCTCCTTCAAAGGAGGAATTTCCACATCAAAATCAAAAGCATCATCGTCTAGGTTTTCTTGGTAGGGACTAGTAGGACTGAACATTTCTCCACTACTGTAGAGAGATATAGAATTATCACTTAGCACACTAAATCTCTGAGAGTTAATTGTAGAGGTTCCTGTTATATTCAATTCAGCCTTGGGAGAAAGTGGTAAAGTATTATTGTAATTGTAGCCTTCCAAAACTGTTCTCTGCAGTGAACCTGAAAATAAAATATAAATTCATTATTGGGTGGTTTTTACATGTCAGAGTAGGCTTATTGGTAGAAACATTGCCTTTAAGTAAAGACATATAAGATACAAAATAATAAGTGTGATTTTATCAGGAGCATATATCCAATGTCCCTGATTCAAGAGGTTACTATACATCAAACCCACTTAAATCTGAGACCCATAAATTAAGCACAGAGTCTTCTTGGTTTTTGTTTTGTTTAATAGTCTCAGACCCACTTATCCTGTTTGTTGAAGTCTTCCTTTGTTTGTTAAAAGTCAGGGAAATCTATCGTATTTTGATTATTAATATTCATAAATTTCTATTTTATCAAAGTTCAGTCAAACTCTTGTATTTTCTAACTATGAAAAATAAATTTAAAATTAAAATGTCAACAAACTTAAACCTAAATATTAACATATATTAGGTCTCTAAACTATAAACTTATTTTCCTCAATTATTTCCCAATATGACTAAGCACACTTTATTATAAATTGTGTTTTTTTTAAGAATTTGTGTTTACAAAGGAATTAGCCAAAATTTACATGTTACAACAGGTTTTTTATTTCCACAGATCCTTTTAAAACTAAGGTTTTATGTATCTGCTGGAGAATATTTGCCTGAACTTTTTACATATCTTTTTATCATTTTATAGTTCTGTCTTTTGTCTTTTGTCCAATTTTTCTATTGCATCTGGCTTGCTTCCAGTCATTCACCAATGAAATTTAGATTGTTTTTTTAATACAGCATTTTTTTCAAAATTAACAAGACCAATAATGGGTCTGACCCTGCGTCGCTGCATGCAATTGATTGAGGTAACATGTTTATCGGAGAAGAGCTTACTTATCATTCCTAGACCAAATATTAAAATCATTCACTTCAATTGGAGCTAAGTAGTTTGACGAACATTTTCCTTGTACAACGTAAAATTTCAAACTATTGGTAAATAGAAGTGGCTACAAGGCAGATGTAAAAATTGCTAACTTGCTACAACTCAACATTATCAAGCTGCAGACCAAATATTAAATCATTCCCTCTCATATTGACAAATGTTTTCTTTTTGGACCAACGGACAAAGTGATGTGGTTACTAGACCTGCTTTCACCTTCAGCGTAGCATGGTAAAAAGAATGAATATCATCATAGAATCAATATGTTCAATAAAGACAAGTTTTCATTCTTTATTGCCAAATTGATTTATCCATAACTTCTATAAACGTCTGAAATTACAAGATCTGTCTAGTCATAGTAGATAGGAACATGCAATGACTCTCAATAGTGGACAATCGAAAGATGTGTCTTACAATGTATGTCATTTCTTCGTGCTTTTTTGTTATTTGGAGTATTATTTTTTCTGGCAATTCTTTGCTAGTTTCTATTTTATTTATTTACAACTGTTAAGACAATTTAGAGCTAGCCGTATTGTATGGACACCTGTTTATTGTTGAAAACTGTAAGTCACCCTCTAGATGTTTTATTATTCTTTTTGGGTTGATGTCTCATTGATGGTCACACATCTTATATCTAAATCATATACCTGATTCTGGTTTACTTTTATGTCGTTTCTTCTTCAGGGATCCAGTAAAGGATGTGAGAGGAATGTCCATTGGATTACCCTGAACGGCATCTAATTGGTCAACAGGTGTTAGTTTCTCAATGGGTGGTCCTGTTGTTGCTTTCAGTTCTATATACCCTGAGGAATCATCCAAATTGTTCTGTTCACTGATATTCACTTCTGTTGGAAGTTTAATTGGTGGAGGTTTCTTAGCCTTGGCATAAATATATGATGGGGACTTTCCTCTTTCTACATAAATAGGTGACCTTCCCCTTTCATAATGATTGGGTGTACTTGATTGTCCAGGTTGGCTTTGTGTAATAGACTGTTCATAATTAGTGGGTGTTTTTGTTTTTTCATTGGTATTTGGGGATTTAGGTCTTTCCTGCCTTATGGAAGACCTAGAATGATTTGATCGGAATGAGGCTGATCGTTCAACATGGACTGGTGTCCTCACTAGTTCTTCTCTGGGAATAGGCGCTGTCTTTTTCATTTCATCTCTTGCTATAGGTGATTTTGACCTTTCAACCTGTACCAACGATTCTTTACTGTTCAATATTTTCTCAACTTTTCTATCTCTATTCGCATGATAGTCATCATGCATAGGATTAACAAATCCTCTTGGTGGAATATTATGAGCTATGTATCTTGGACTACGAACATTGAGTTCGGTATCAGAATGAGCCACAGGCAATGTCTGAAGGGCTAATGGATTGTATGAATACAGGTCTCTACTCTGATAGGAAGTTTGTTCACCAAAACTACGACTACTCTCAACAAATGGTTTATTTCTCTTTCCTTTCTCCTCCATACTTTGGACACTAGTTATATATGTCTTTTTTTTACCAGCTTCTTCCCCATCAGACTCATCACTAGATCCCCCTGGGTATTCCATAACTGCATCATAAGATGGTGGATCATTCAGTGAAGGATGACGTTTCCTTCTCCCATGACGTCTCATGTGTTGTTCTCTGTACAGTCTTTTTGATGGAGGTTGATAGCGCCTTTTTATTGTCAGCTTATTATCATCAACCTTTTCATTGTCCTCATCACTGTCATCATTACGAACTTGCTTTTTTTTCTGTCTTCTGATTGGCTATTATATATAAAAGTTAAAAAATTTATTTAAATTATATAATGAGTGTATATAAACATATAAAAAAGCTAAACATGCCATGTGAACACTTATTTTATTTAGTATTTTATCTTATCTGAAAAAAGCAATTTTGAAACATTTCAACAGGTAATCATAATTGCAATTTTGAAACTTTTAAACAGGTAAATAGTTTTTCTTTACTACAGCAAACTTTGTTTTTACACTAAATGGGAGACAACTCTTGTCAACATCTTTAAAAGAACCATTTTTGTGTAGTCATACCAACGTAATTCATTTTCTTAACATGTACAGCCTTCTTAGTGTGATACAAATCCATTTTTACAAAGCTTTAAATCAATGAATAATATTCTGTGTTTTTTTGTTGCCCATGCTTTAGATTTTTCACCCAACAGTTCTTTCTTTTAATGCTTATAACTTGCCAATTATTGGATTGAAATATCGTGCAAGACCCACTGCAAAAAAACAAGCAGAAGAAAATTTTGATATTTACTTTTTTGATACTTATACATGATATGATCACCTTTCAGGCCAATTAAGATATTGACTACTGTATCATATCTGTTGATGAAGATTTTATTTTGACCTCAAGGGGTCTTGTATATTGCTGTTTGGTTGTTTTTCAATTTACTTAAATCATACATCTCCTTTGATTCTTATGTTTTATTATTCTACTACTTTAAGCAAAAAACTACAAACTATTCCATTTTCATCTTCGTCTTCCTCTGGAAGATCTGGTAAATCTTTGCCATCATCTATCATACTATCTCGTCCATGGTCAGATTGTATCAGCAACTCTCCTGCTCCTGATGACAGACATTCACTGTTTCTGGAACGGAACATTACATTCCCATGACTATAGTAGTCTCGCTGAAGGTCCAGATACTTCTTCGAACAATACCACCAGAGCGCATAAGCAGAGGCCAAGATGATGACAACACATGTAGCTATGGTAATTATTATAAATATCCATGGTAACGTTATTAATGATGAAGATAATTTATTTTCATACTGAAATACAATAAAATCATTATATATTTTTGTACTGAAAAACGATAAAATTGTTTAACTTAGACACATCAATTGTATAAGCATTATAGCACTATTTTTCTAGCTATAATTCTTTATATTTTTCCCATGGTTTTGTTCCTGTCTCAAAACTGATATCTCTATTAAGGATATACATTAAATTCAGTGGTTGGCGTTAGTTGTAGTCTGTCATATTTGTTTTTCGTTTATTGCTTTGTCATAAATTAGGCTATTAGTTTTCTTGTTTATCATAAAAACTTAACATTTGAAACTGACCAAATCACAAATAATAATTTATAAACCATGAAATTAAGTCTATATAAGGCAAGCCTGGTCAGAAAGATGCTATAGACTTAAAATAGTTGACCATTAACTTATTTAACCATGAAATTGAAGTTAATTAGAACAAGGGAAATGCCATATGAAAACTTAAGACCATTGAAATCTATATTTACCATATAAAACATATGAATCCTTCAGCTCTTCAGTCTTTATAAAAAAAAAAAGATTTTCCTATTGCTGCTGTCGGATAAGGTTAGTTACATTTTGTCTTCAGCAACATTTTTCAAAAGTAAGACTTTATTATTCAGGTCCATGTAGTACTTAGAATTAAAAAATATAGCGCGTTTGATGCTTAGAATCTCTTTGAACTTACCACTTGTATGAGTAACCTTCCTTTGCTCTCTGTGACATCTGCTGTGACAGCATAAGCTTCTTCTATAGATGGCGCTGTTACATTTAACAAGACTTTGAAATCATCTGATTCTTTGAAATCAACAAAACCCTGTAAAATATAAGTAAATAGAGTTCTCAGTACACTGATAGTATTATTTTGGTACCTTACACTGATAGTATTATTTTTGTACCATACAGATTGGTCACCCTTTACTGAACCATACTTTACTTTACATGACATATCAGAATGTTCAATGACAGTGTAAAAACTTTTCTACAATTCTTATCTGATTTATACTTTTCCTGACTGGTTGATTATTTTTTTCATAATCAAAGTGTGGATCTAAGTTCTTCATTGGTCAAAATTCATTTATGATGTCAAATTTTCTTGCTATTCTCTGAAGATACTATTGTGATGTCTTTAAAAAAAGGTGACTATGCCTAATGACATCACATATGAAGAACATGTCGTTTTGCAGATTAACGAAAAAGTTTTTCTACATATCTACTGAATCTTGTGCAATACAATATGTCTCCACTCTGGACAGTTAAAATTTCAAATATTCAAAATGCTAGGCAGCCTCTCATTTCAATTTGAAAATTTAACTGTCTCCAGTGGAGATATATTGTATCACACTTAATGAAATGGTAGAATCTATATTTCTGTCACACAACTGTAGTATAAATTTTGTTTTGCTCATAGTTATTGCCAACTAAGCCCTCCACTTACTAAAGTTTGTGTGGTTGGATCAGGCCACTAAAGTTTGTGTGGTTGGATTAGGCCGCTAAAGTTTGTGTGGATGGATCTGGTCATTAAAGTTTGTGTGGTTGGATCAGGCCACTAAAATTTGTGTGGTTGGATCGGGACACTAAAGTTTGTGTGGTTGGATTAGGGTAGCAATACACAGTTAGCAAATGATGCTGAAATTTGGTCTTTAAATTCAGGAATATGTGCATGCATTTTGAAAAGGATATAACCAATTCTACAAGAATACCCAAACATGTATACATATTTAGAATCATATTTCTCAGCAGATTTCAAATCTGTAACCAAACACTTAAAACAAAATTGTACAAGTTCAGTATCCATGGAAACATTTGGTGTTTGTTATCTATTTTTTTCTTCAAAAAATGCTGTTGGACACCCCATACAGGCTTAAAATATCCATTTTATAAAATTTCAATGAATATCAGACATACATTGTTTCAACACTGAATGATAGCCCTCTCAAAAAAACAAAAAAATTGGGGTCTTTCTGCTCCTTTTTCCGCAAATTACCTTTCAAAAGATCGAGGCAAATTTACACCATTGAAAACAGTCAACAAATGCTGATATAGTTTTAGAGTCATTGGTGGACTGGATATGAATTTAGACCCGAAATTTACATTTCTACTGAGCAAACCAGGGGTCAATCTCTTCTCTGGAATCATACCTTTCAATTAAAACCACTCTCACAGCATCAAATTTTATTTTTCTTCATTTTCAGGTACTTATAACTTGTCTTTCTCTTTTATTTAAAAATTTCACAGGGGCCAAAATGCGAAACTAACAATTCTAACTGTGTATTGCTACCTAGGCCACTAAAGTTTGTGTGGATGGATCTGGTCATTAAAGTTTGTGTGGTTGGATCAGGCCACTAAAGTTTGTGAAGTTTGATCAGGCCACTAATGTTTGTTTAGGTTAGATCTGGTCATTAAAGTTTGTGTGGTTGGATCAGGCCACTAAAGTTTGTGTGGTTGGATCTGGTCATTAAAGCTGTGTGTTTGGAATAGGCCTATACAGTTTGTGTGGTTGGATCAGGCCACTAAAGTTTGTGTGGTTGAATCAGGCCCATAAGTGCAGGGGATAAATTCAACATGAACAAAAGCAAGGAGTAGTCCTTGACTAAAGTTAGTTATAATGACCTTAGAAGTAGACATCTATATATACAGACCATGGAAATGGATAATTGTATTTCAAATAGTTTAATTCTGTGTACTTATGATAAAATAATCTTGCACAACACTGAATTATGCAGTGAACAAACATGGATGGTTAATTATTATTTTGTCCCTGTAAAGAAAGTGTTAGATCTAAATATTTGTCTCTTCAAAGACTTTCCTTACATATACTTGAGGAGTTTCACAAAGACCAGAAATTTATTGACTTGAAAATCAACTTATTCATTACAGTTGTCAGTCATTAATTAAACAGGTTTGACATGGAAAGTTACATAATTTGTTTTCAAATGAATGAACTGAGAAAGTGATAAAAGGAGCAATGTGACATAAGAATTTGTAACCAATGATTTAGTGCCTGAAATTGGCAAACTTTTTGTATACTTTTTGTATACACAAATATCTTAAATTTCATTAAATTGGCCTATTTCCAAAAACTACATGTACTTTTAAATTAAAGACAACTTTAAGGCAAATTTATGTGTTGTTTACTGTCCAGCAAATCAAGGAGCAAGATAACATACAATCATATGTAATATATTACAAGCTATGATACAATTAAATATTGCAAGATAGGATGTAATATATTTTTGTTTCACTTGCATAGTACAGTGGACACATATATATATGAATTACTATCAGCCTTTTAACACCATCCAAATGAACTCCTTCATCACACCTTCGCAACTCTACTTCTGTTCTATTTGTCAGACACTAAGCAATATAGTAAAGGTGTGAATTTCCTTCTCTTTACTCATTCATTACCTTTAATGGAGGTTTCCTTTTTGTCACTGAAGTGTTTTTATGACATTAAAAACTAGATGTGTCGGAACGACACATATGGTCCTGCCCGAAAAAAAGCTTGAAGCCATTTTTAGGAGTGGAAATTTTCAAAGTCCAAACCCCGTAATTTCGGCAAAAATCAATAGAGGGACACCAAACGTAAACTCGATTTGTAACTCATTATAGTTAGCTCACATACTAATATCAGCTCAGCATGTGAAGGCGTTTAGAAAATTTTTTTGTATAACTGTTATTTTAAAAGTCCAAAGAATGCAATTTTGGCAAAAATCAGCAGAGGGGAACCAAACATAAACTCGATCTGTAACTCATCATAGTAGAATTGCTATCAAAAATCAGCTCAATATGTAAAGGAGTTTAGAAAAATCTTTATAACTGTTACTTTCATGACATTTTCAGTCCAAAGCCAATAATTTTGGCAAAAAACTGATGAGGAGAACAAAACATAAAATCGATTTGTAACTCATCATAGTAGACTCATACAGTAAAAATCAGCTCAATATGTGAAGGTGTTTAGAAAAAAAATTTAGATTACTGTTATTTTCACGAAATTTTCCATGTTCAAAGCTCATAATTTTGGCAAAAATCAGCTGAGCGTTTTATGAAAAGTCCAAAGCCCATGATTTCAGCAAAAAACAGCGGAGCAGAACCAAACGAAAACTCGATCTGTAACTCATCATAGTTGACTGTCATACTAAAAATCAGCACAATATGTGAAAGCTTTTAGGGAAAAAGTCTGTATAACTGTTCTTTGAGGAATGGCAGATAAGGGTAAAACTATATGGCCCAGACCCAAGTCAGCAGGGGCCAAAAAAATACCCAATCCAGAGAACATTATTGGAATACTGATATCACCACTATCAGAGTATTTCTTACAACAAATGCTAAAGGTTATTTCGTTATGTATGATGATTATTAATCTTACATAAGTTGTCTTTTAATGTTACAGGAAACTTAAAGATGAAAAGTTGGAGACCATTTAGCAAAAAGACAAGTTAGTCAACCAGAAGAATCCAGAATATTATGTGGAAAATTATCATAGTTTTGTTTGCGATATAATACCCCCTGCAAAGGAGATGATAAACAAATAATTACACCACAAACAAACTCTGTTTTATCTTTTTTAATTCATTTTAAGAAATCATTTAAACCTAATAAAATTAATTGTAACTTGACCTAACATAACAATAAACATTCTTTATTCATAAATATCAATTTGCTGAATAAGACCATTTTACTCAACACTGAGGAGACCAAGTCTTTTAAAAAAATATGACAGGTAGATTTTATGTGGATTTAACTTTTAAAAGAAAAAGTTCTTTCGAGAAGAGATACTATAAAACTTATAATCTGTCATTGGGTATAAATCTTAAATTTTCTCTTGTCATACCATTCTGACAAATAAAACTAGATAATCTGCAATGTCATCTTGCAAAAAATATTATTTTACTACCTTTCATGCTTTACTCTGGATACTTTATACTGAAATTGTACAAGGATAGTGCCCTTTTAAAAGAGATCAATTCTGTGTTTTAAATCCCAAAGTAAATTACAATTATGGTCTGCAGGGGGCATGATCGTGATAGCGTAGATTTTTCAATTCAAATATGGTCTCAGATTTTGTGTACACAAATATTATATATTAGCACAATATTATATATAGGAGATTGAATGGTTTTAGATATATGATGTGTGCCAAGTTTCATTGACTAGATACGTACCCCAGGACATAAAATTATAGACGTTAGGAAAATTTATACAATCAAAGTTTGCATAGTGCTTATTTAGGACTAATAACAAATATGTTAACACTTTTAAGTCCTGCTCTTGAAAAAAAAAATTATATTTGCATATACTTTTTGCAGAGTTTTACTTTTCTTTAAAATAACTTTTATAAATTGTGTAAATTTTCTACAGTAAAAGTGAAATCAACATGTACAGATACAATTAAAACTGCAGCTAGTCATGATCTTATATTCTGCTCAAAAGATAAACAGCTGCTTCTGTAGAAAACAATGGTCTAAAATAAGAGCTTGTTTGATTCTGATTCAAAATAAGATTTGTAAATGCTTCTGTTGCAGGCAGTAGTCTATCATAAATACTTGTTTTATTCTGTTTGTTAAATAAATAATTAAAGAAATCATTCTAAAAGTTAAAAAAAAAGTTTTGGCTTCATCAAATCAAAATGGCTGTCTTTCAAACATGTATTATAGGTTCCCTTCAGATAATAAAAGTTTAACATTTTCCTATTAGAATCGAAATAATTCTATCATGCCATGCTCTATGCTCATTTTAACATAGAGCATTAAATATATTTTTCAACATTTTACACCTCGCGGACGCTCGGTATAAAGATATTGACAAATAAAATGCCTACCCATGTTAAAATGAGCCTAGAGCATGGCATGAAAGAATTATTTTTGAAGTTTATTTAAAGAATCAATGAGTTTACATGGATTGAATCTAAAATTACAGTCTCAATAAACAAAATCACCACAAAAATAAGAAAGTGATATCCTGTTTTTAATTCAGAATTCTACAGGTACAGCCATATTAACTTCCAAACCAAATCCTTGTATTAATAAAAGAATTCAGTAAAAGTTTTTATTATCAAAATCTATGACTTAATAATTAACTAGAAGTACGTACATAGATTACGTTCATTGAAATCTAAAACGTCACTACAAACACTGACACTATATAGTTTATTCAACTTTTTATCTTTGTAGCTAAAAGCATTTAAAAGAGGTAATTCAAAATGGGAAAAGTGAACAAAATACTATGTATAAAACACAATAAAACCATCCTTCATTATTCAAAACTTAAAATTTACACCATAAATCATCATATCTTTAACAACACCATCTTGTTACATCTTGTACAAGTTTATCTAGGGCTGTTTGCATATACTTAAAATATAAATTCATCTTTTAACTGACATACATATACAATACACACAATGAAATATTCTCTTTAACTTAGTAACTGGATCTCATAGCCTTGGACCAGGGAAGTGACTCCATGGGTTGAAGGAGGACATTTTTACTTAGAACAATAGTTAAAACTAAAAGAACTTATATCTTCTATTAGCTACAAAATTACAGATCTACAGGTGAATCAGCTTTATATTTGACAAACGACCAAAACCAGAGCTAAAATTGAATACCTTCTATAAAAAGATAATTGATCAACAATATTATGTCATTGTTTGGCCTCTGTACCATCACTTCCCCCCTAAGAATAAAATAAACATCTTTCAAATTTAACAAAATAAATAGATACATACATAAAAAAATAAACAAAAAATTGGTCAAGTTATTTACTGTGGTTTGTGGTTTTGAATGATACCCAATACAACTGTGGGATGGGACACTTAACAATCAGGATATTGTTCATAGATTTTAAATTTAAAATAAATTAATCTCCTGTATCGGTAGTGAATACCTATAAAGTCAATAAGCATAAAAACCACAAAACTCATTCATAAAGATGTTATTAAATAACAACTGTATGGGAAATGTGCAGAAATTATTAATTACACAGGGAAGATAAAATAAATCATGTTTTAAATTTCATAAAATAAGGACATTTTCATTCAAAGTAATATGTGTTTCCTCCACGTGGCAAATACTATGTGCATCAAGTTGAACCACAGATCCATTTGAATGGATTAGGAATATTACTTTTCCCATCTATAAAGGACATACATAGCATTCTAAAAGTTGAGAGACATTAACAGTAACAAATATGAAGTAAAATCCATGAAATTTGAAAAGAAAATCCAGTGTTAACTTAGTTCTTTGTAAAACACACAATATACAGTATTTTCTTATCACAAACCAACCTGAATCTGTCTTATCCAAACTTACAAAGATGCCTATATGCCTTTTCCCTAATTTCTTGTGTACAAATGTATAGCATATTGGTAACAATTTTTGTACAGGAACAACTAAATTATGTTAAACAAAAGGTTGTGAACCTGATGCAGATCCAGAATTTTGAAAAAAGGGGTCCATCAACAAAACAACATCAGGATTGGGACTTATGCAGAAACCTTATATCTAGCTTCATTTTTTCACATCAAATTCTGGCCTAACATTTTTTCTTGTGAGATGTTGGTCTGCATTTTTTCCAAAGATACTTTATCAAGTATCTAAAATAACATACAAGAACAACATGATAAATTATTTTTATTATTAAATGTATAACTTATTCGTTCACATTTTTAAGTCTATTATCAAATGTAAATCAAATCAAGCAATATTAAATTTGAAAGTTAACATTTTTATCTTCTGCATGTTAAAACAATTTATGAAAATGTACTGAGAACACTTGTATAACAATTACCCTAGATTTCCAATGCATACTGGGGTGTAAATGGCTATGACGAATGAAACATTCAATTTCACTTTACAGTTGAATTTCACAAGACCTTGATCAATTAACCTTAAATCAAAGACCACTACTGTTCATAACTTCACTCTTTCTTTTCCAGAAAATTAGAGAAACCACCTTCCTTCAATCAAATCTATAGAAAAATATCAATTCATTTCACTTCTAATGACTGTCATTTTGCTAAAAGTTTTGGTCAAGTGGCTGGACAAAAAAGGAATACATTCAGTCGTTAATGAGATCATTTAATTTTGACAATTTTCTATGCTTTTTATGAACACATCTAACACCACCCCTCCTGTGAAGTCAATGAGGCAGTCAAACACACTTTTGTTAATTTAAATAGTATGAGTGTTGGGTTCTGGCTTTTTCAATTTACTTTTCACTTTCTACAGTATCTCAACTTAAAGTTCAAGTCAAGTGCAGATTTCAATCGAGACTTTATTGTTTGGTAAATACAGCTACTATCTTGTCCATGCACATATTGAAAATCGTTTTGCATAGTTAATTTTTGATGTCTGTTGTCCCAAGATTTTATATAAATAACAATGCCACTGCCATTACTATAGTGTAAAGATACTATAATACCAAATGTCTTTTGAAATACAGAAAACAGACATTCAGATTGATTGATTGCTGCTAACTAAACATTTTATAGTTTTCTAAATAACATCAGATTGATTGTTTGATTGTAGGTTGCTTAACGTCCAGTGGCAAAGATTTCAATCATGTTCAGGACGAGAACAAATTAACAATGAATACAATAGGTAGGTCCTGTAATAGAAGCCGTCTGGGATGAAGGTCTGAGTAATTTGGACTGCCACGGGAAAATGAGGGTATATTGGATAGGGAAAGAAATTTAGCCTTGCAACAGGCCACCTACAGACCCCAGAGTTGTTGCAAGGGTTGTTGCAAGGGTTATTAACATGCAAAGAGCATGGCACTTTCTTTACAAGAGGCATCAGATTTAATGTCCCCGTTCTGAAAATAACTTCAGTAGAGGCCATCAAAGCTATAATGACATGTTGACTTTGTTATGGACTCTCACGTCTCCTAGTTTACCACATACCTTCAGTAGAGACCACCAAAGCTATGATGCCACAGTAAGTATAATGTCAGGAACCCTAAAGTTTCCTAGTTTACAAAATGACTTCAGCAGAGGCCACCAAAGCTATGATGCCCCAGTGAGTTTGTTAGTAACCCCCATGTTTCCTAGTTTACAAAATGACTTCAGTAGAGGCCACCAAAGCTATGATGCCACAGTGAGTTTGTTAGTAACCCCCATGTTTCCCAGTTTACAAAATGACTTCAGTTGAGGCCACCAAAGCTATGATGCCACAGTGAGTTTGTTAGTAAACCCCATGCTTCCTAGTTTACAAAATGACTTCAGTAAAGGCCACCAAGCTATGATGCCACAGTGAGTTTGTTAGTAACCCCCATGTTTCCAAGTATACAGAATGACTTTAGTAGAGGCCACCAAAGCTCTGATGCCACAGTGAGTTTGTTAGGGAATCTCATGTTTCCAAGTATACAGAATGACTTAAGCAGAGGCCACCAAAGCTATGATGCCACAGTGAGTTTGTTGGGGACTCTCATGTTTCTTAGTTTGCAAAATGACTTCCAGTGATCTCCCCAGGCCGTTTTAGCTTCATGGCACCGCAACGCTTTATTTTTTTCCCCAAGACGCTATAATTATTTTGAGGATGCTATTTTTACTTGTCTCTATGCCGCAAAACCATGTCCTAATTTTTGAACTTTCATCTAATTACCACTTGTGATCATAAAAATTATATCACCTTTAATTGAAATCCCTTCAAGTCGGACAATAGAGGCAATTTAGAGTGATTAAATAGGTGTTAATTGCCCTTTGGGTGATAACTGTTTGGATACGAATACCCCAAGCTGACACTTCTGACATGACTAATAACACGTAGTCCAATCGCAAATTTTAACATTGAGAAAATGTAATCAGAAAATCATAAACAATTCGAAATCTACGTTTGCATCATGGAAATTCAAAGATATAAACTATTTATCTCTTTAGAAAAGAGGTTTGGTCGTATGTTATTACAACTTTTAAAGAATTTATATTTTCTTTTCCTTCCAGTACTTGTTACTCGAGAGCGTAAACTAAACATTTTGATTTTCAGCAAAACAAGTTTGATACTTCATTAGAAAGTGATCATAATTGCCTTAGTTAATGTTTCATGCTTTTAATGCATTAAAAGCGTCATATTCATTCCTAATCCCGTCAAACATTGTTTATTTTCGTTAATTTTTCTTCGACCGCCATTGAAATATTTGGGCAAACTAAAGATCGGATGCGGGATTCATCGGAAGCGGACCAGGTATGACTAAAATCCGCATTTTTACGATAACAACTACAGATGCACAAATGGCACAGTAGACAGAATAATAATGATCCCAAAAGAGAAAACCACACATTCTACACGCATTAACAGACTATTTGTTAGATCTCCTTGCTAAATGTATTCATTTTGCAAATGCATTGTTTCAATATACTGATTAAAGTAGCTTGACTTTGTTAAAAATATATATCATTTTGATAAGAAACAACTGGGACTAATACATTGAGTCCCATGAAACAATGAATTTCATAGACATGATAAACAGAATAGTTTTTTAATTGAAATTTTATTGCTATATGATACTTTCTCTTCCTTTTTTATATAAAAACCTGTTCTTTTTTGTACTAGATATTTAGTTAGTAGTTTCTGACAAGAGGAAAAAAAAAATTGTAACTATAAATGGATATAGAAGACATAAACTGAAACAACTGTTATACTTTAATTGTATTTTCAGTTATGAATTGAACAATATAAACATAACTTAAAGGAAATAGAGCATCGCCACGACGCGACAAATGACATTGAAAAAAATACAGTTTATATTTTTACACCAAATGTGATGCTATCCAAAATTTCTGGGGAGAGCACTGGACTTCAGTAGAGGCCACCAAAGCTATGATGCCACATTTATTTTGTTAGAGACTCTCACCTTTCCAAATATCTCCACAAAAGCTTGACATTGAATTGTATTACTTAAACACTATACAATGAACTTTCCAAAAAATACCTTTAATATCAATGTTAACTGAATCTTGGGGAACATTTAACAGAATTGAATTTACCAATATTTTTATATATTAATACCTATTTAACAGTTTTTCTTTCTTTACTACTGTAAAATTGTTGGAGTAGATAATGGGTTAATCATTAAGATATTGGATTTATTTGTTACATACCAATACAATTACTTAACTGTTGCCTTTTAAAAATAATTGATAGAGTAAATTTATGTTTAAATAAGTCTGCTTTTAAATGTCCCCACAAGGCAGCAACTGTTGTGGTTCAATATCAAATAAATAAAATGTAATGAAATTTAAACAAAATCTCATTTAAGTGATTTATAAATTTGGTGTGATTTAAAAAATGATTGTTTGTTTACGGTTTAAATTTCAACAAATTAACTACCTAGACAAATGTATACTTTAAATAATGAACAAACATTAATTCTTAGATCACACATAATGCATAGTTGTACTTTAATGCTATTGTGCAGTGTTCTTCCAACGACATTTTTAATTTAAATTTAAGGAACAAGATGGCATTTCAAAATTCCCAGTTTACCAGGATTTTTTATGAAGTTTTTGGGGAGAATATTGTATTATAGAATTATTACTGTTCCTGAAATAACAGTTTTTGTGGGTTTTGCAGGTAATAGAAAACTATGCATTTCAAAACTTGCAAATCTATAATGAACAAACTTATTTTCCCATTCAACTCTTTCTAGCCTACAAAATTACAGCTATTTATTTTTGTGATTTACAAAATTTCTAAATGTATTCATATCAGCGATATCAAAGTTTGACAAATTTGTTTTCTAACTGAAAAAGTCACAAAAGTAAATTGATCACAAATAGTTGATTTACAGTATAAATTTTATATACATTTTTTTGTACTTTTAAATAGCTGAAAATTGTTGTCCCAAGATTTTATATAAATAACAAAATTAGGTACCAGTGAAAAAGCAATATTTTCTTGTACCAAGAAAATTGATACCAATAAAAAAATGAATTCAGAGTATCTCCTAAAAAACCTGATTTACAATCCTGTACCCACAGGACATCTTGACAACAAAGTAAGAAATGAATCATGAAGATGATTGAGTAGTGAGGGAAGAATGTCAAGGATATTAGGGATCTTTTCTGTCTGCAGCTTTAGAAAAGAGCTTCTTTTCTCTGTTCTGAAAGTGAGTTAAAGGGATAGTAGCTACGATTTTGACAAAATTATGAAAAAGTTTTAAAGCTGCTAAAATCAAAGATATGTACTAAAAATAAGCAATAAGATCGCTAGAATATTTTCACAAACTTCAGAAGTGTTAATAATTGATAATTCATATCGAGTTGCGTGCCTATTCATCTCATTAATTATGCATCGGGTTTACTGCCCGAACTTTGCCGACACAGCGAGTGAGCTAACCAAGATATAAATAGATCTATGAACATGTGCTTTTTGTTTTCTTACGTATTTGATAATTACTTATATTAAACGTACATATTTGACCTGAAGTTTATCAAATTATGTAAACAAAAAATATAACAAAAACCTGGCATATTATTCCAACCCAAGATTCTCCATCAATGGCGATATTATACACTTGTTATTAAATTTGTATGACCAAAACATGCCGATAATGTATACACGTGTTTGTGTGTTGAATCGGGGCCTCCATGAAGGATACACTTGAAGAATAATACTAAATTGTAGGAAGTTGATTTCTAATTTCTTCTAAGGTGGGCGATCACTGCCCGTAAATTTATAAACATATTTTTGACAATAATGAACACGTTGCCATTTATTTTCATGTGATCTGAATATTTAAAACGTAAACATTACAGTCGGAAAGCTGACCCGGTTTGACCCCATTTCTTAAAGCAACAATGGAAGTCATGTGATTACCATATATGGGCATTTTTACGAAAAAAGTGAAGCCCGTTTTTGGATTTTGTAGTTTTTGCATGAATTAAAACTAATTTGCTTTTAACTGAACTTTCTTGAGTATATAAGAAATATATTGATCCACTCAATTATGGATTAAACTATTTTTTCTCTCAAATGAGTCTTCAAAGTCTAGGTGTTGACCAAAAAATCGGTCACTGGAAATTAAAATCGTAATTTTCTTTCTTAACTTCGGAAGCTATGCTGAATTTAAATTATGTTATGTAACATAACTTTGACTATGATATGTCAAATTTGTGCCACTTAATACGCTGTAACACGCAAATGTGCCACTGATGTGTCGATATTTCTGACTAAGCGGGGCCGATAGTAATTTACGAGTTACGTCCCTTTGTTTGACACTCTCATGATCAAACTATTATTATATTGAGCATCATATGCTGTTATTTACATGAGGATATTATTAAAATAATTTTATTGAATATATTTTGATACTAAAGACATGTGCAAAAATTAGCGAAACACATTTTATCACTTTTCAGAACTCAGTCTCAGTGAAATACTCAAATAGGCCCTATGTCAGTATGTGCCATAATATTATTATTCCAAGAGTTAATTTAATATTTATATTTTGGTAAGTATTTATACTGCTGTAACCAAATTATTTCAACACAGAAATAAATTTCTACTTTAATCATACAAGGGGTAGCCAAAATATTCATGAATAATGGATCAAGACAGGATTAAAATGATCAAATACAGGAACTCCTTTTCATTACTGATACCTGATCCTACCTTTTTCATCTAAACTTAAACGAGACCATAATGAAAGTATTCTGAATGTAAATTCTTCATTATTTGAAATAAAAGGAAATTAGTTTGCAATTCTTGTATGAAAAACTAAATATAACAATACATTTTGTTTCACTGATTCCATGCAGATTCTAATGAATGGACTCAAATTATAAAAAACACTAAAACCAATAAATAAGTGGTTCTATTAAATCATGAACTTGAAAATAGATAAGAACAAAAAGACTGGGTCTAATATTTTCTTCTTCTATTTTTTTTTTTTTTTTAACAATTATGCATTTTATATTTATATAAAAGTATTTCAGAGCAGATTCTGAGTGCTAAGTCAACAATATTATGTTTTAGATCACAAGTCATAAGTAAGTCACACTTCTTGTCAGTATGAACATGCTTTGAATAAGAGTGATTAAAATGCTAGTCTGAAAGAGATTGTTTTCAGTTCATATTTAGGACAACACTTTTCATTTACCTTTGGCAGTTTTGCAGGATTACTTCATCACAATTTTTTTATAATATTAAAACGATGAATGAGTTTTGGTTAAGGTTGTGTAAAGACAGTATACGATTTCCTTACCTTGTTTTAGTTAAGTCACACAATTCACTGACTTAAAGAGAATAATTAATCCAGTCAAATATTCACAACTGAACTCGCCATTGCTTTTTCAAACAAACACACTAAATGTGTGTACATTGTGTAAAGATGCAAGTTGACATCGATGTGTAAGATAAAAACTACAATGTCAAAAATGTCTTTCGTTTGGAATTTAGTTCGAACGGGTTTCCTAAGGGTGATAGAACGTTAGACTTGACTTTTGTTTTAACTTTGAGATACTTATTATTAATTTTTATAAAGTTGTATATTCTTTGTTTATCTGGAAAAAAGAAGAAAAAATAACAGACAATTTCGCATAATTTTAAACGACGATCAAAGGCATTACGTCATTTTTAAAAGACGGACAATTTATAACATGCTTATGTATTATTTTCTTTGATAATAAGAACCATGCTTGAAAATCGAAAGAAATCTATTTCTGACCCTAATGGCAAGTAAGAAACAGAAAAAGAAAAAATTCCAAATTGGCGTAAATTATTTTTCCATGAAATTAACGCAATTTCAGAATGGCGGGTTTTAATATCAGTCCCATTGTTGTCTTAAGAAAGTAGCAACAACGGTCGTTTCTAAGGGCTTGCTTTCCGACTGATTACGCAAACCGTCGGCTACTTCTGTTTGACTTTGCTCGCGCCGCAGGTGTTTGAGTGATTTTAATGACCGATCTCATCCCGCTTTTTATTTTTAATTTACAATAACTTGTCTGCACCTCTTTTTTGTTTCTTTTCTCGCAGAAACTGTAAATTCACGTACCATTTCATGATAACATTCCCCTGTTCGACAATTTTCCTTCGAGGCACAATGTGCGATTGCGCATTGGGAACTGAAGAGTTAAGGTCAACATAGGTCATATGAATAAGGGTTGGCTTAACATCAATTATTATCTATAGACAAGAAATAAATTTAGGTGTAAAACGTTAAAAGCTTCTAAATGCTAAATGGAAAGTAAGCAGTAATTGTTTTAATCATACTTATTAAACTTTTGTACAAAATACGGCATAAAGATTAAAAAATAATTTTAATGAAAATCGTAGCTACTATCCGTTTAAGTATTCAGGAGCCATAATCTATGGTGTCTGAAGACTGAAGTCACCAGTGGTAATATTTAACCTGTTATAAGGAGATCTGAATAGTTTTTTTTATTACAATTCATATCTTTTTAGGTTTTATCTTTTCTGCATACAAATTTCTGTTTACATATTACATGTATGTTCATTGTATAAATAATACATGAATGTCTTTTACATGTAACACAGACCAAACAAATTCAACTGTTTATTGTGCTTAACAGAATATATGGACAATCATGTTTTCTATTCTTTTAGGTTATCTAAAATGAAATATAATTATGGCCTATGAAATAAGAATATTATAAGGCCACTCGGGGAGTACGTATAATATAATGTAATCGAAGGTTTCTTATTAAACTGTCAAAAAAACTTTTAAATGTCCCATTCAATGTTGACTGTCCTTGTGACAAAAGAAGACATTCAAATTACCATTGAGTTTCATTACAACTGAAAATAAACCTGATTTGGATTGTAATATGTTGTACAAACAAGACAGTACCTATATCTTACCTACTGAAACCCATAAAAGAATATTACATTTAACAAAGAAAAGTAAACACCCTCCTTTTACCCTTGTGGCTAGTTCCAACACCATACTATCTGCCAAGGTATAAAAATACTGATAAATGATTTAAACAAACATTGATGATAGCCGTCCAAATAATGAACTTCTCTAGTATAAATATAAGTTAATATACTATTACTTGACTACACATAAGTATGTCTCGGTACCTATTGTATATCTTAGTGTACCAATTAAAACATTTCAAAACAAAACTACCTATCTCACAGAATATGTACCTGGTCATAAAGGTCATGTTTACTTCTTTTAAACATGTACTAATAATAAGATTTCCAGATAACCTGCACTCACAGGGATTTTGATTTTTGTTTGTGTCCGGTCCCCTGTAAACTCCCCTGCTGCCTCCTCTGAAAAGGTCTGGATTCAAAAGATTTGAGTTAATCAATCATATATCCATTAATGACTAACCTACCTAGGATGGCGAGATTGGCGACACTCAAATATACATATAAATACAATCATAATTTCCAATAAAACATTCAGTGGGACTATAGCACATGTAAGTAGGTCTTTCAGTCAACAGCTTTGTCCATTCAGGCCATTCCATGTAAATATGCAACCCACAGTCAACAGCTTTGTCCATTCAGGCCATTCCATGTAAATATGCAACCTTCAGTCAACAGCTTTGTTCAGTCAGGCCAATCCATGTAAATATGCTACTTTCAGTCAACAGCTTTGTTCAGTCAGGGTTTCCATGTTAATATGCATACTTCAGTCAACAGCCCTGTCCAGTCAGGCCATTCCATGTCAATATGCTTCTTTAAGTCAACAGCTTTGTCCAATCAGGCCATTCCGTGTAAATATGGAGCTTTATCTAATCAGGCTATTCCATGTAAATAGGCTACTTTCAGTCAACAGCTTTGTCCAATCAGGCCATTCCATGTCGATATGTTACTTTCAGACAACAGCTTTTTCTATTCAGGCCATTAATTACTTACAGAACAGTGAAACTAGAGGCTCTAAAGAGCCTGTGTCGCTCACCTTGGTCTATGTGCATATTCAACAAAGGACACTCTCCTACATTGTAGACGAGAATAGAATTCATGACAAAAATCTCTGTTTTGTTGATCTTGTATTGCTGATCATTTAGTCTGTTTAGTTTCTCTTAAGAGTGACAATCGGCAAAATTTGACTTGTCAGAAGACCTTGCCTTGCTGATCATTTTTGTGATTTCAAGTGTCTATTTATCTATAATTTTTATCATATACGGCAAAGCGCAAAAAAAATGGTAAAAATCGCCATTAAAGGGCAATAACTCCAATAAGGAGATGTCAGACGATTTCCTCCATATTGTCTTTATTGTAAATCTTGTCTTGTTCATCATTTTTGCTTATTTAAGTTCATATCTATCTATTATAATTTTTAAGATATAAGGCATAACGCAAAAAATGGTAAAAATGTCATCAAAGGGCAATAACTCTAATAAGGAGTCGACTGACGATTTTGACTATGAGACTTATTTGTAGAACTTGTCTTGCTGATCATTTTTGCAATTTAAAGTTTATCTCTATCTTTTATAGATTTAATGATAATAAATGAAAAATGGTAAAATTTGTCATTTAAGGCAATAACTCCTATAAGAAGATTAAGGTCAACATAGGTCATATGAATAAGGGTTGGCTTAACATCGAATTATTATCTATAGACAAGAAATAAATTTAGGTGTAAAACGTTAAAAGCTTCTAAATGCTAAATGGAAAGTAAGCAGTAATTGTTTTAATCATACTTATTAAACTTTTGTACAAAATACGGCATAAAGATTAAAAAATAATTTTAATGAAAATCGTAGCTACTATCCGTTTAAGTATTCAGGAGCCATAATCTATGGTGTCTGAAGACTGAAGTCACCAGTGGTAATATTTAACCTGTTATAAGGAGATCTGAATAGTTTTTATTACAATTCAATGAATTCATATCTTTTAGGTTTTAACTTTTCTGCATACAAATTTCTGTTTACATATTACATGTATGTTCATTGTATAAATAATACATGAATGTCTTTTACATGTAACACAGACCAAACAAATTCAACTGTTTATTGTGCTTAACAGAATATATGGACAATCATGTTTTCTATTCTTTTAGGTTATCTAAAATGAAATATAATTATGGCCTATGAAATAAGAATATTATAAGGCCACTCGGGGAGTACGTATAATATAATGTAATCGAAGGTTTCTTATTAAACTGTCAAAAAAACTTTTAAATGTCCCATTCAATGTTGACTGTCCTTGTGACAAAAGAAGACATTCAAATTACCATTGAGTTTCATTACAACTGAAAATAAACCTGATTTGGATTGTAATATGTTGTACAAACAAGACAGTACCTATATCTTACCTACTGAAACCCATAAAAGAATATTACATTTAACAAAGAAAAGTAAACACCCTCCTTTTACCCTTGTGGCTAGTTCCAACACCATACTATCTGCCAAGGTATAAAATACTGATAAATGATTTAAACAAACATTGATGATAGCCGTCCAAATAATGAACTTCTAGTATAAATATAAGTTAATATACTATTACTTGACTACACATAAGTATGTCTCGGTACCTATTGTATATCTTAGTGTACCAATTAAAACATTTCAAAACAAAACTACCTATTTCACAGAATATGTACCTGGTCATAAAGGTCATGTTTACTTCTTGTAAACATGTACTAATAATAAGATGTCCAGATAACCTGCACTCACAGGGATTTTGATTTTGTTTGTGTCCGGTCCCCTGTAAACTCCCTGCTGCCTCCTCTGAAAAGGTCTGGATTCAAAAGATTTGAGTTAATCAATCATATATCCATTAATGACTAACCTACCTAGGATGGCGAGATTGGCGACACTCAAATATACATATAAATACAATCATAATTTCCAATAAAACATTCAGTGGGACTATAGCACATGTAAGTAGGTCTTTCAGTCAACAGCTTTGTCCATTCAGGCCATTCCATGAAAATACGCAACCCTCAGTCAACAGCTTTGTCCATTCAGGCCATTCCATGTAAATATGCAACCTTCAGTCAACAGCTTGTTCAGTCAGGCCAATCCATGTAAATATGCTACTTTCAGTCAACAGCTTTGTTCAGTCAGGGTTTCCATGTTAATATGCATACTTCAGTCAACAGCCCTGTCCAGTCAGGCCATTCCATGTCAATATGCTTTTTAAGTAAACAGCTTTGTCCAATCAGGCCATTCCGTGTAAATATGGAGCTTTATCTAATCAGGCTATTCCATGTAAATAGGCTACTTTCAGTCAACAGCTTTGTCCAATCAGGCCATTCCATGTCGATATGTTACTTTCAGACAACAGCTTTTTCTATTCAGGCCATTAATTACTTACAGAACAGTGAAACTAGAGGCTCTAAAGAGCCTGTGTCGCTCACCTTGGTCTATGTGCATATTCAACAAAGGACACTCTCCTACATTGTAGACGAGAATAGAATTCATGACAAAAATCTCTGTTTTGTTGATCTTGTATTGCTGATCATTTAGTCTGTTTAGTTTCTCTTAAGAGTGACAATCGGCAAAATTTGACTTGTCAGAAGACCTTGCCTTGCTGATCATTTTTGTGATTTCAGGTGTCTATTTATCTATTATAATTTTTATCATATACGGCAAAGCGCAAAAAAAAAATGGTAAAAATCGTCATTAAAGGGCAATAACTCCAATAAGGAGATGTCAGATGATTTCCTCCATATTGTCTTTATTGTAAATCTTGTCTTGTTCATCATTTTGCTTATTTAAGTTCATATCTATCTATTATAATTTTAAGATATAAGGCATAACGCAAAAATGGTAAAAATGTCATCAAAGGGCAATAACTCTAATAAGGAGTTAGACTGACGATTTTGACTAAGAGACTTATTTGTAGAACTTGTCTTGCTGATCATTTTTGCAATTTAAAGTTTATCTCTATCTTTTATAGATTTAATGATAATAAATGAAAAAAATGGTAAAATTTTTCATTTAAGGGCAATAACTCCTATAAGAATTCGTTTGACAGTTTTGACGTACATGAACAATTAGCTCAACACTCTAAACATTTTTGCTCCAGTTAGATTTTCTCTATTTGTAACGGTTTTCATAATAATAGACAAAACTTGCATTTCATCCCTATGTTCTATTTTTAGCCATGTAGGCCATCTTTGTTGGCAGGTGGGGTCATCAGAGACATTTTTAAAATGATACCCCAATAATGATTGTAGCCAAGTTTGGTAAGATTTGGTCCAGTAGTTTCAGAGGAGAAGATTTTTGTAAAAGTTAACAGAAGACAATGACGGATGCCAAGTGATGAGCCAAAGGGCCAGGTGAGCTAAAAAATGGCAGCTCAACGTTTTTACAGATTTATCATTCTCCAGCCAACCCACCCCTACCAGATGTTTAACATATTGTCAGGATTTCATTGAAGAGTATAGCAGTTAATCATTTCAATTCTAAATAAAAAACTTATTACACAGTCTTACTCTTATGTTTGTTATTGACCAGGATGCATATGCACTGTCTGACATAACATCATGTCATTTGTTCTAGGTGTAAATAGCCAAAGCTGGGTGTGTTGACATCACTGTAGTGTGCAATATTAGGATTAAACATTAAAATATGTTAATGTGAGCACATTTTATATCAGTAATAGGTCAAAGAGTACATGTCAGACTATTTTTGATATAGATTGTTATTACTATAAAATACCATAATATTAAATGTAACATTTATAAATGATAAATTCACACTTGACATTAAATAGATTGTCAGTCCATATGCACTTTATTACATGATAGCTTATTTATTCAGATTCATATATATATATTATATTTAAACCATGTTTATAATCTGGGTATGTGGCTATGACAAACGAAATATACCCATGGTCATCCTTTATACATTTTTTTCATAACAGTCCTTCCATCTTTTAAACATAAATTTTATGATGGTACATCATTTTTTTTCCAGAGATATTCAATAGGAGTCAACTAGTTCCTTACATCTGTCATTTGGTTTCTTGTAGATAATCATTGGTAATCATACTACATTTTCTCTATTTTTTTAAATCACATGACCATCCATTCAACTTTTGAAGGGATGACTTAAACTTTACCTTAATTGTCCAGTAGGATGAAAAGACAAATGGACCAAAGTCCTACATGTGAAGGAATACTGATCCACAAGTATAAGATAATAAATGGACTAACGCCCTACATGAATAAGAATACTGGTCCAAAAGTATATGATAACAAGTGGACTAAAGTCCTTAATGTGAAGGAGTATAGGATGACAAATGGATTACCTATAACGTCCTACATGTGAAGGGGTACAAAATGCCAAGTGGATTAATGTCCTACATGTGAAGGGGTATGAGATGCCCAATGGATTAACGTCCTACATGTGAAGGAGTATAGGATGACAAATGGATTAATGTCCTACATGTGAAGGAGTACAGGATGACAAATGGATTAACGTCCTATATGTGAAGGAGTATAGGATGACAAATGAATTAATGTCCTACATGTGAAGGGGTATAGGATAACAAATGGATTAATGTCCTACATGTGAAGGGGTATAAGATGCCAAGTGGATTAATGTCCTACATGTGAAGAGGTATAAGATGCCAAGTGTATTAACGTCCTATATGTGAAGGAGTGTAGGATGACAAATGGATTAACATCCTACATGTGAAGGAGTTTAAGATACCAAATGGATTAACGTCCTACATGTGAAGGGGTATACGATGCCAAGTGGATTAACATCTAACTTGTAAATGGTATAAGATGCTAAATGGATTAACGTCCTACATGTGAAGGAGTATAGGATAACAAATGGATTAATGTCCTCCATGTGAAGGAGTATAGGATGACAAATGCATTAACGTCATACATGTGAAGGAGTATAGGATGACAAATGGATTAACGTCATTCATGCATATGTGAAGGAGTATAGGATGACAAATGGATTAATGTCCTAGATGTGAAGGGGTATACAATGAAAAATGGATTAACGTCCTACATATGAAGAAGTATAGAATGACAAATGGATTAACGTCCTACATGAGAAGGAGTATAGGATTACAAATGGATTAACGTCCTACATTTGAAGGAGTAAAAGATGCCAAATGGATTAACTTCCTACATGTGAAGGGGTATAAGATGCCAAATGGATTAACATCCTACATGTGAAGGAGTATAGGATGACAAATTGATTAATGTCCTACATGTGAAGGAGTATAGGATGACAAACGGATTAACATCCTACATGTGAAGGGATACAAGATGCCAAACCGATTTACGTCCTACATGTGAAAGAGTAAATGATGACAAATGGATTAACGTCCTACATGTGAAGGAATATAGGATGACAAATGGATTAACGTCCTACATGTGAAGGGGTATAGGATGACAAATGGATCAACTTCCTACATGTGAAGGAGTAAACTAAAGGATGACAAATGGATTAAAGTCCTACGTGTGAAGGAGTATAGAATGACAAGGGGATTAACGTCCTAAATGTGAACGGGTATAAGATGACAAATGGATTAATGTCCTACATATGAAGGAGTATAGGATGACTTGGATTATCGTCCTACATGTGAAGGGGTATAAGATGCCAAATGGATTTATGTCCTACATGTGAAGGAGTATAGGTAACAAATGGGTTAACAACCTACATGTGAAGGAGTATAGGATGATTATTGGATTACTGTCCTACATGTGAAGGGTATAAGATGCAAAATGGATTAGTGTCCTACATGTGAAGGAGTATAGGATGACAAATGGATTAACGTCCTACATGTGAAGGAGTTACAATACACGCTGAATGTTGTCTTTGATCTGACAAACAATACTGGTTTGTTCTGTAATAGTCCTTTGATTTGACAAAAAACCCTTTGAATATCTGAAGAAACAATGACCACTGTCAAAAAAAATGAGTCCTTAAAATCGTCTTTGGTCACAAGTCCATACATTCATGTATCTTATTGACTGAAAAACTCAAAGAGTGGCCTGTAGTTTAAGGAAAAAAGTTCACTTACACTGAAATTGGTCCTGAGGATTATCTGTGGTGAGGAGTCTAAACTGATATAGTTTGGTAACTGGTCTAGTAGTATAAGATGATGCATGGACTCTTCATCTCCATGGCAACACACTGATACCACCACCAGGACTATCCACTGCAGGATGGTCTTCATTTCTATAATTTTACTTCATTTTTGGTCCTGAAAAAAAGGGATAATATAATTTCATTTTTATTTATGACAAGTTTGTTAACATGTTTACTCTAAGCTTTTATAACAAGACAATGTATACTAATTAACATAAATTTTAAAACCCATAAAGAGACAAACATGTGGAGCTGAAAAACAAAAATAGGTCTCAAATATCATGAATATTGTAACAGAAAAATACCAAAAGAGCATGTTTTAATAAGAATATCAAATTCAAAAACCATGAGGTTTTATTAATTACAATAATGGTACCAATTTTATTGCACCAGATGTACATTTAGACAATTAATGTCTCTTTAGTGATGCCAGAGGCAAATTATTTGAAATCAAAATCTAATACAACCATTATAGGGCTGATAAAACCTAAAAGGACCAAACTAAAGCCAAAGCTGGACAAGAAATTAGAGCTATGCATGAGGTAGATACATTCCTAAATTTTAAAATGATTTTGAGGGTTTATAACAGCAACTTTAAATAGAACAAATTAAATATTAACCTAGTCAACCAAGTCAAGATTTTTTTATAAATTGTTTAACAAGCAAAGATAACCAACAGACATTCTTTATAGGCCTTTCACAAACCACCCATGCCAGATGAAATTAATTTGCAGGAGCTACTAAAATCCAGTGATGGTTGTTGGTTGCCATCTGCCATAATTATTTTTCTTTTATTGACAAATTGTTGCTGTAGTATAAATCAGGCTTTCTGTTTTCTCTTTTGAATTATTTCACATTTTGTCACCTCATGACTTTTTATGGGTTTTTCTCATTGTTTTACAGTAACCTGTTGTTGTTTCCAGCCTTGTCCCTTAATAGATAGGTGTTTCATTGGCATCATATAACATCTCCTTCATTTTTACAATAATGGCAAAAGCTTCTTGTCAATGAACTTAGGAATTAAAATGATTCCTTTGACCCTTTCAATAACAGGAAATTTTTGACCTATGTACAATGTAAGTCTTGTTTTAGGACAAATAGTTCAATTATAAGTAAAACTGTTTACTATGACTCAACTGATGTATTTCTACCTATCCATTATATTTGATGCATCTTACAAAAATAAACCTGTAACTTCAAACATATGGAAGGACTATCAAGGTACATCTATTCCAACAAGGAAATGTTCAATTGACTGGAAAAATGTTTTTCATTCTGTGAATGACTTTTAGCATCTTTAAGGAGGAAGAACAGCTAACAAATCTGGGGATAATGTTTTAATCAAACTATTAGGGAGAAGTTGCCTTATGCACATCCATATTTGTTGTCCTTGTTTGAGTATGAACCAACCCAATTATATCAAAGATCATCATATAAGATAGCCTCTGCAAACATATCTGTCAACATGTAAGCCTATTCAGAAAATGACCACTACTTTTGTTTATGCTATATCTCTTGATTGTTTTTGTTATGACTTGGGCATTTCAGTTTCACACCAGAAAATCCTAAACAAAAATTTACGACAAAAGAAAGAATTTTTCATTTCCTTTTGTTAATTTTTTTTAACAGAGATGTTCCTTTTGGCCCCTTATACCATGGGTATATTTTCCAACTCTTTCGCCATGCTCATGTCTATAGTGACATTTGAGATTTCAATGAACATAATCTATGTAGAACTTCTAACTATAATTCAGGAATTTCCTTACTAAAAATTACTTAACAATTTTAATAAATTCTTTCATCATGTTCATAGAAACAAAAATTTGGTTTGAAGTTTGACTGCACTTGTAGATTTCTTATTAAAAACAGGATATCACATCTTATTTTTAAAGCCCATAAATTTAGATACGATTCATGTAAACTCATTGATTCTTTGAATAAACTTATTCTTTAAAGATATCAATTTAACACCATAGTAAGACCATTGAAAATTGTTTTTTATTAGTACTAACATCAATTTTGTTTTCCATAAATTAAAACATAACTAAATATATATATGTTTTGCAATACAGTTAAGAAAACGTACAGCTCTATGATCCTGTTGATATTATGTATACTTTAGCATTGCACAAGTTCATGGTTTTCTTGGTCTGTTTATGAAGTCTTCACATTAGTTGGATGTATACTGATTGATACTTTAGTCCGGGAGAACATGATTATTTTATAAGTTGTTATTGACTTTCAACTAGCTTTCAGAAATTGTGAGTACTCTTAGATCAAAACTTTGTGTCTTTTGTCTTAACATAATGTCCTTTTATTTGCTTTATTCCAATCTGATCACTCCATCCATTTCTATCAATTTATACAGTTTGTTCTTATGTTATGCTCTAACACCATTGTCCAAGGTTATGGGAAGGTTGAGGTCCACTACAAGCTATTAAGCTACATGGCCAACATGTGCATTTGACTTTATCCTAATGTTTTCAAACATGTACATCTATGTCTGAGTAACCTAATCTAGACCAATGACTAGTGACAGACATCTCTGATAAATCTGTGTCAACATTCACCATTCATTAGGTTGTTGATGTGTACATTAAGTAAACTTTTAACTGACAAAGATTGAACAGCAAGGTTACTGTAAATACTATGTACAGCTGATATCATTCTATATAAATTTTAAGCATGACCCGTAAGGCTGTTTACTTTATTTTGTAGATTTCAACATACATGTACATGTATATACATTTTAGGCCTGACCTCAAATGGTTGTGGGCATTGAATTTGTAGATCTCAATATACATGTTTATATATACATGTATACAAGTCTAAATTGAAAACAACGTTCAAACCTATGATTGCGTTGGATAAAACCGCAATTTTTATACGTGTGCATGCAAAACTAATTTCTTGGTAGAGGGGTCTAAATACAGCACAAACATTTTCCAAAAGACCAAAAGAGTGAAAAAGTATATTTTAACAGAACGCATTTGACTAGCAGGTCGAACAACTGATGTTCTTAAACCCTGCTGACTGCCATTGGCGATTGCCAAATAAACGGATCACCAGATGTAATAAAATGGATCTTATTATTTATTTATTGCCAAACAGAAAACAATAAACTTGCGGAAAAGATGGCATGTTTATATATATATTTATACAAGTCTAAATTGAAACCAACGTTCAAACCTATGATTGCATGGATAAAAATGGCAATATTTATATGTGTGCATGCAAAACAAATTTCTTGGTAGAGGGGTCTAAATACAGCACAAACAACATTTTCCAAAAGACCAAAAAAGTGAAAAAGTATATTTTAACAAAACACATTTGAATAGCAAGGTCGAACAACAGATGTTCTTAAACCCTGCTGACTGCCATGGCGATTGCCAAATAAACTGATCACCAGATGTAACAAAATGGATCTTCATTTTTAATTTAATACCAAACAGAAAACAATAAACTTGAGGCAAACATAAGGTGCAAAAATTGGTACACCATATCCGGATTTCGACAGTTAATGTCTCTTCAGTGATGTTAGGAATTGAACGGTATTTGGAAGGCCATATAATTTACCTCAATTTAGGATTGACTCTTGAATTTTGAAGAGTCGAAATAGGATGAACGGATTATATAAACCCAAAGGCATATATGATACAAGCCAAAAAGTAAAAATATAAACAAGTCTAAATTGAAAACTACGTTCAAACCTATGATTGAGTTGGATAAAAACCAAAATTTTATTTATACATGAGACGGTCCAGTGGTTCCCAAGGCTTTGAGAAATCAACTAGACATTTGGTCCAGTAAACCATTCTTCTTAACTGGACCAGACTCTTTTTACAGGATATTTACACATATGATTTGGACAATATCAATAATTTATTGGTCATTTGGTCCAGTAATGCATATCACATATAAAACTGGACCAAACCAATTTTTACTTGACTTGGCCCAATGTCCGGCACCCTTCGGAATTACTGGAATTTGCCTTAGTTATATCCTTCAATGTTTATAAGATACTTAAATTTATTCTTTCCTTTAATTATACTCCTTAATTATGCAGAAAAGCCACTTGAAGTACTTAAAATTGTTGGCCTGAATGCTTTGAAATTTTAAAACAATGTTATGCAGTCTTAAACTTTGAAGATTTTTCAGGCATTTGTCTGTCTCTGCAATGCCTACATGTATGTTCATGTATGAATACATGAAACTGACTATAAAATTCAACCATGCCACATTCTTTAAGTACATATCCAAAGTCAGGAGCCTGTAATACAGTAGTTGTGGTTGGTTGTTGTTTGCCATAAAACAAGGAATTATTTGAATCTGGAATAATTTTGAATTCTAGAAAATTAATAAATGTATGATGAAGTTTGAGTTAGGAGTTACAAACAAAATCTAACATGATAATAATTTAAGTGAAAACTAAGACAGTTTTAAGAGCACTTTAAACATTTTACACACTATTAAGAATATATAGAAAGACAATTTGTCTTTTATGATTGATGAGGCAATGGTTGTTCATTCAACAAACAAGAAATGGAGATTTCCTATAGAAACAAACAAGTGAAAGAAAACCTATTGTTCTGAATCACTTGAGACGTTTAATGAATGTTTTATAATCAATTTTGTTTTGTATCAGAAAAATACAGTTAATCCTATTAAAAGTTCAATGTTGTCTTAAATCTAGAATATTTTAATCCTATTAAGAAACTTACTTAGTCAGTTAGTAGATAATTCATTCATAGAACATTAGCTAATTCAAACTGACGTGTATTTTAGGCATGAAATGAACCTACATGTAGCAAATAATTTCTGCTCCAGCATTGGAAAAGCGAAAGTGGACCTTTATTGGCAGAAATCAACAACCTAAGCAATCCTGTTTAATTTCCTGTTACTACTGAGATACTGCCAATTTCACATAATCTTACACAAAATTCCATTCTTTTCCCTTTTAATAGCAGATTTTTCATGACATTAGCATTTTATTTGAGGTCATATAATTCTCATCAGAGGATCTGATAATTATCATCAGAAATTTTAACAGACTAGAGCCAATAGTTCTGAAATGGTCCAAGCTATAATTGTTTTTTTCTATTAAGATCAGAAAAAAAATATATTAAAGGATGAGAAGATGGGTCAGGACCACAGTGAAATCATTTGTTTGCCTTATTTCAAATATTTCGTATTCCTTAACTTCATAATTCATTGAAGTTTTTCATTTATTTCATACATGTACCAGCAATCAACTACAATAATTTTCTTGATTAATATTTTTTTTATATTTCATCCCCCTTTTTAATCTTCTTCAGTGGAATTACAAAAATTGCAAAAAAGAATGCACAATAAAGGAATCATTCTTATATCAGTGGCTGAACAGTAGTCTCCTAAAGCAGCAAAATATTGATAAAACAATATAACTACATGTAACCCGAATAATTCAGTCGTTGTATTCCGCTGATCAACGAAGGCTACATTAACGCCTGAACGTCTTCCTCAATAAAGACCGTCAACCGGAAAATTCACACAGCTATGCAATATGGGAATTTTGATTTAAGTTGGCAGCTAAAGAAGGAGGAGTTCCGGATGTTAATTGATGTTAAATGATGTAAACTGATGTTAATTAATTATTATCGGATTTGTGTTAATTGAACACGCGTGTTTGGCAAGACAATTACAAGACAGTTGCACAGACTCATTATCCTGATCGCCGCCGATTGGTTCTCTCTCACAGAGAGCAGGCAACGCGCCAATGATCATAAGGAGTTCAAACCCTCGTGTGGGAGAAAATCAGACACGGAAAGGGCTTGAATTATTCGAGTTAAACTACATGCAATGTATGACTTGTTCTCACTTTTACAGACTATGTACTTGTTTGTTGCAATAAGTGATTGATTAATTGACTGAGGGTAGTTTTTAAAAAATGTCTTGACAATACACATAGGCTGCATGTGGTGCATCAAGAAATGATCTGCATAAAAAAAACTTGACTAAAAGTTAGGCATAAAACATATTATTATAGTTAATACAATAGAGCTTATGTTTTCTGATGCAGTAATTTGTCTACAATGCTTTGGAACTTGAACATCTATTGGTGGCCTTGGTTGTTTTCTGCTCTTTGGTCGGGTTGCTGTCTCTTTGACACATTCCCCGTTCCCATACGTCTTGTATATAAACTTTAATAAGATTTAATTACAAAAAATAAAATTAACCATAGACATTTGCTAGTCTTATCAAAAATTTGATAATGATGCTAAATATCTCATCCTGAGCTTCAAAATGTCTCTAAATCTAAAACTATATCATTAATGAAAATACCCTCCCCCTTTTATCCATTTAAAACATAACAGGTGCCCTTAATTAACTAGTTGTTAAACCATTCACTATCGCCATTTAATTCTAAAATGTTGAATTACAAAAAAAATAAAGATATGTATAAGTTTCGTGTTGGTAAGCCTAACACATGCTTACTTGGTGTCTTATTCAGAAAAATAAATAGACACACCTGAAAAATATCTTTTTACCTGTCCAAAATAACGTTACCTGTGCAGACGATTTCACCGAAATACAAATTGTCACATTAAAATCTTTTCTTTTTCTTCACTTTTCTAGAATTTGTCCACATTTTATTCTGTCACTAACTTAAGTTCCGTTTTCACTACTAAACATGTGCTATACAGTAGCAGCCGCTATATTTTGGTAAATCAGTGCAAATCTTGATTTGGTCTGTTAAAACTTGCGATTCACTCCCACCAAAATAAAAATATCTTTTATTTTTTTCACTGTTGTAACGTCATTTGAAATGTGTAAATTTATAACTTTGCATTAATTTATTATTTTCACATTTTCGTGTCACATCTTTTTATAAAATCACCAAACATTGCACTGAATATGTTTAAATTTGAATGATAAACTTTACCTGCGACAGTGGGAGTAAGTTTTTGTAATTCAATAGCAACTTTGTACCCTCTTGATCGACAATACGCTTTGAAACAGGGCCAAACATGAATGTGAGTTGACTTGTCAAAAATCATAGCTTTTTTAAAGTTATATAACTACTGTCACCGGTTATAAAGTGCACATTGAAGAAGATACTTAATTATGGATTTGGACAAAGTATTTTTCATTTTTGGATACTTGTTTATTTTTGTAATATTCTGCCCAGTTTCAGCAGATGGGACACATGGCCATGCACTCTCAGTGACAACTGTGCATGGTTTAAAAACTATTAAAGAAAGTGTAAATGAAGAAAATGTGAAGATTCACAGTGAAATTCTGAAGATTCCTCATGATTTTAACAAGATTATTTATTTGGATATTGTCCAGTATATGGAGGTAAGTCTAAATTAAAATATTATTAATTATGATTTAATACATGATGTATGTAAAGTGTGAACAATTCAGAGAGTGAGAATACATTTAGAAAAAGATTAGAAGAGCAGGTATGAATGATTGATTTAGACTAATAAACCTTGAATATATTTTTTATGTTGTAGAACTTTAACTCACAGTGAAACAGAATTCTTTTTTTTTTTTTTGTAAATGGGTAAAAGGTTATTTATTGACATTTATCAGTTTATGTGTATTAAAATGCCTCATAGAGAATATAAACATTTCATGTTGTGCATGTCACATGCAGGGAGCTTGTAGTTGTCAGTGGCAGATTCAGGGGATGATGGACAACCACCTCCCCCCCCTTTTGATCTAAAAATACAGTTTTTGGTATTATTTTTACCATTACTCAGGATTCTTCCCTGACCCTGTCTGCTATAATTGTTTTATCTTTTGAATTGTTCCAGAGTTTGTTATTTTGTTGCCTTTTTATAGACATTTGTGTATGTTGTTTTTTTCATTGTTGAAGGTCTTTAATATTGAGACCATTTATTGTTAAACATGTTAAAATATTGTCTTTTTGGATTGTTGTCACATTTGCAATCATGCCACATCTTCTTGTTTTTATATGTTTGAAAATAAAGAGATGCTTGTCATTTTAAATGGATGAATAAAACTGAATTTGGGATATAAATCACTATGACAGCAACCCAATGACAGAAATATATAAAACATCGGAGAAACGAATTCCATGAGTTATTGCCCCTGTTTGTACATTTTTATGATTTACCTCACATGAATAATTTTATAGAATGTTTCATATAAAGCCAAATTAATCAACATTTATCCAAAAAATTCACATATATATATACTGGGACTATTATACTAATAGTATAATAGTCCCAGATATATATATAAACACAGATTCAATTCTTGTGTGAGTTGACCCAAAAGTAAAAAAAAAAAATATGAAACTCCCTTTTATTAATGTTATACATGTACATGTTATATATATATCATAAAGTACCAAGAGTGATGTTCATTATGATTGTACACATTTGAAAGTACAAGTTTGAAGATTAAATAAAATTTGTATTGAGTACAATACTAAAGAAGGCCTGATTTAAATGTGAGTTTATTATTATCGGATTATTATCAACAATCCGATTGTCTGAATGGAGATATTCACCTATGTTTATTTCATTCATCACTGCTGACATTTAGTACAATTCATCTTAATATTTGGTGTTAAGACAGCATTGTCCTGTATAATAAAATCTATCATGATCCTTCAGTGTAATCAAGCAGAACAATCAATTGTTAATTGATGGATTAATTTGTTTTGATTAACTAACAATATAGGTTTTGCTTGTTGTGAAAGTCAATATCATTCATGTTTGATTTTCCTGTCTTTTTCTAATTTACTTCCTCTTTTTGATAATATGTTCATTGCGAATTTTCAAAATTTTCAAAATTGATCACATGTTTATCCCAAATTAGAAAAATACTGTGTTTAGGGTTTCCTAATTACCTACCATTTATTTTCTTTCCGCAAAATGCCTACCCTTAAGTTTTGGTATTGAATCATGACAAAATCCAGGAGAAGATTAGTACAATTTATCTTTATAAATTGCAGTTGGTCCCCATATACCCAAAGTAAAAAAATTGAACCAAAATGAAAAACTAAAATTCTTACCTATTGTACCAATTTTTCTGGAGATGAAAACCTGATAAATACATATTTTTGTTTTGCCTTATGAAATTTTAGTTTGTTTGTTCAAGATTTTACTGCTTCTTGCATACAATGTACATATTGGTAGAATGCATGTACGAGTAACATATCATGTTAAATATATATAAAAAACTAATTTTCAGAGTTGCATGTATATTACATTGTTGAATGCATGTACATGCACACGATTAAGAAAAAATAGCACAAAAAAGCAATATTTGACAATTGTAGATATATTTTTACATTCTGAAAACTGTCTTAGATGTTCATATTCTTTAAACCTATGGTTCTACATTGTATAATACAAATTGTTCCTCAGGTCTGACTGAAGTGTCGGTAGGCCATATCTCTGTTGAGTCTTCTGTTCTGGGAATAACACAAAGTTTATGATAGATTTAGAGGAAATCCACTATATAAACTAGTTTAATTTCAAAGACTAACTTTAACAGGCCTTGTCAACATCATTTTCAGATTTCAAATACAAATTGTTTTTTTAAAATCATGTGAGATAAGAACTCTTTGATACTTGTTGCAGTATAAAACGATAAGAAATTTCCCACCAAAGAACTAATTTTTTAGGAAAACTTCTGGAAATGATAGAATTTATGTAAAAAAGATCATTATTAAAAACGATGATAAAGATAATTTCTGGGGTCAGTTTCTGGAAAATATGAAATTCTCACAAGAAAATGAATAAAGAGGTACTTATGATGTAGTTTATATTTTATAACCAGATGTTATGTAAAAGATCAGGGTTGACTAACTATCAAATATTAACATGACATCTGCACAAATAAATTGGTGTGTGATGAGATACCTGTTTTTCATGGATCATTAAATGCACATGCAGTGCATCTAATGTTTTGTAGCATTAATGTCTGTACAACCAGCTGACATGTTCATATGCTTTTGCATTATACATCCCAACTATGGAATTTGAATGAGCAATTAAAATTCTAAAAAGACCTTCATAAGCTCATATAATGAAACTTTGTGGAATAAGCTTTACATGTAGCTTTTAGCTTTCAGAACATCAGCCCCATTATCAGGATAGAAGGAGTTGAGGGTTATACATTAATGAGACAGCAACCCAATAACACAAATCTATAATGGACCTCCTAGTGACAGAACATCAGTCCCCTTCGTTATCAGGATAGAAGGAGATGAGGGTTATAATGAATTAGACAGCAACCCAATAACACAAATCTATAATGGACCTTGTAGTGACAGAACATCAGTCCCTTATCAAGATGGAAGGAGATGAGGGTTATACATGAATTAGACAGCAACCCAATAACATAGATCTATAATGGACCTTGTAGTGACAGAACATCAGTCCCCTTATCAGGATAGAAGGAGATGAGGGTTATACATGAATTAGACTGCAACCCAATAACATAGATCTATAATGGACCTTGTAGTGACAGAACATCAGTCCCCTTATCAGGATAGAAGGAGATGAGGGTTATACATTAATGAGACAGCAACCCAATAACACAAATCTATAATGGACCTCCTAGTGACAGAACATCAGTCCCCTTCGTCATCAGGATAGAAGGAGATGAGGGTTATACATGAATTAGACTGCAACCCAATAACATAGATCTATAATGGACCTTGTAGTGACAGAACATCAGTCCCCTTATCAGGATAGAAGGAGTTGAGGGTTATACATTAATGAGACAGCAACCCAATAACACAAATCTATAATGGACCTCCTAGTGACAGAACATCAGTCCCCTTCGTTATCAGGATAGAAGGAGATGAGGGTTATAATGAATTAGACTGCAACCCAATAACACAAATCTATAATGGACCTTGTAGTGACAGAACATCAGTCCCTTATCAAGATGGAAGGAGATGAGGGTTATACATGAATTAGACAGCAACCCAATAACATAGATCTATAATGGACCTTGTAGTGACAGAACATCAGTCCCCTTATCAGGATAGAAGGAGATGTGGGTTATACATGAATTAGACTGCAACCCAATAACATAGATCTATAATGGACCTTGTAGTGACAGAACATCAGTCCCCTTATCAGGACAGAAGGAGATGAGGGTTATACATTAATGAGACAGCAACCCAATAACACAAATCTATAATGGACATCTAGTGACAGAACATCAGTCCCCTTTAATCAGGATAGAAGGAGATGAGGGTTATACATTAATGAGACAGCAACCCAATAACACAAATCTATAATGGACTTCTAGTGACAGAACATCAGTCCCCTTATCAGGATAGAAGGAGTTGAGGGTTATACATTAATGAGACAGCAACCCAATAACACAAATCTATAATGGACCTCTAGTGACAGAACATCAGTCCCCTTATCAGGATAGAAGGAGTTGAGGGTTATACATTAATGAGACAGCAACCCAATAACACAGATCTATAAGTGACCTCTTAGTGACAGAGCCATAATTAATATGAGTACTTTTTTACCATGCTTATCAAATCTTTCAAAAGAATTTAATCCTTACTTTAAAAACCATCTTAGAGTTCAATCTTTAGTTTTCTGTATGAATGTTAAAATAAAAAGATGTGGTTCGATTGCCAATGAGACAACTCTCCACCAGAGACCAAATGATGTAAAAGTTAGTTCACTATATATGTGTTTTGTTTTTGGAAGCTGTGGTTTGTTTTTTCGTCTTTGTTTTTTGAGGTGATGAGCTTCTCTGTCCTTTGACTTTTGATTGGTCCTTTTGTGTCTTCCTTCTATTCATTACATATTCACATTGTAAACTTTAAATTTTTGTTGTTTATGAGATTAGAAGGACAAGGATAAGTAAATCTTTAGTGATATTGTTTAGAACACTCCTTTAAATTACGTTTGGCAATATTATGTAACCTATGTAAAGTATGGTAAAAGTTTCTCAATTAACTATTTTGTCAGAAATCGTGGTCAATTGAGTGCTTCTGTAAATTTACATTTTGATGTTTACCAAAAACTAATTAATATTACCTATTTTAGGTGAAAACTTTTCAAATGTGATAATAATTTTTGGACTGTAAAATAAATATACTCCTTCCACTTAGAATAATTTTCTAACTGAAAAATAATGTGATTTATAGCTAGGTGTCATGTTTCTGACAGAATATTTACCATAAACTAAAAAAGATAGTAACATTGTACTCATCCCACTATTATAATAAAATGCTTGGCTGATTTTATTTTGTTGGTTATCATTGTAGCAGAACTGTGACCACTGTGTATGCTAGACCTTATAATTACACACTTCAGGAACCCATTCAAATCATAATTGACCTACTTGAGGAAAGATTTTTTTTTTTGTACAATTTGATAAAACATGGCTAAATTTGGATTTGAGATTTTCTTTTCTGAACCTTTGCGATACTTACTGAATATTGATCTGTAAAAACAGTTCTAAGCTTTAATTTTTCTGATTTTTAATAAACTTTCTTTTAAAATCATGGATTTAAACCAAAATAAAATTATACTCTTGATAAAATCTGGGAAAATTCTAATGTATTGAACTTTTTATAATATTCATATATGTGTAATATATAAATCTACAATTGTTCCTTGTCAGAAGTATACATGTATATCTTTGTTGAATGTCACACTCTCAATCTTCCGAAATTTGGAAGTTTCTATAAATCAAAATTGAACAGTTATTTGTTGTATTGAAAATGAGATCAAAATATGAATGAGAAAAAAAACAACATGAATATAACTGGAATCTTGATATGCCACTTCATTTATTTTGAATATGGAAAGGTAAGAAACCTTTAAAATTTAAGAATTAAAGAGAATGTATTCTGTAATATGTGGCTTCATGTGTTATTGTATTTAATATTGCAATAGAGGACATCATAAAATCCACAAGATTAGAACTGACATGAAATTTCTATTTGTTTTGTTAGTTATTGTTCAGTCCCATGTGTCCTAACTTTGAGACAGAGAAAGATAACTTCACTTGTTTAATTACATAGAAAAAAGGTCTTGACACATTTAAAACTGAGATAAATCTTATCAAAATTTTGCTACAGACATATACACATTAAAATTCATATGATAAATTGTAAACATTGTTATGTATGTATCACTTTAGTGACTTAAGCCCGATATGTTGAGAGGGCTTCATTCATTTACCTATCATTGTTGGTTAAGATCTATCAGTATTCCCTGAAGTCAGATCTGTCCATATTTGTGATTTTGTAGACAAGGTGGGAATAAAAGAAATGAATAGATTAAGCAGAGACTATCATAGCTCTGCCATCAACATTTGGACATGAACAGTGCCATAAAAGACGTTTTGTTTAAAGTCTCTGGACTCCTTTTAATCAGCCATTTTCTACCTTAGTTCTTTCAGAATTCCTGTATAGCATGTATAGGAGTTACATGTTCACACATCCTTTTCTCCCTGATGCCAAATGAACAGTAAATTTACTCTGTATTTTTTTTGAAATAAAGTCATTAACCAAAAGTAACCATTGTCATGACTATATATTTAAGCAGATGAAATTCAAAACTAATATTTTTTGCCCGGAAATTTGTTGCAATGTCTAGTTCACAACACTTATATAGTATATTCCTTTATTTTAATCTACCAAAGCATTAAATACAAAAACCTGGTTTTATAGCTTCCAACATTCTTTTTTTATTCAGATTTTATATCACCACAAACACCAAATCACATGACCACTATATAATTTATGTACTTATAGTCATAATGATAAAATGGACTGTAAGTTACATTTATACTTGTCCTAATTCTACAACTAAATAAACACATTGATGACAAACAACAAGTGTTATCACACTACAAGGACAAGAGGTTTACTTAGATTTGTGGTGTAGGCCAGTAGTATTGATTTGCAGTTTCTTGGACCCTTTGTCACAAGGACAAGAGGTTTACTTGGATTTGTGGTGTAGGCCAGTAGTATTGATTTGCAGTTTCTTGGACCCTTTGTCACAAGGACAACATGTTTATGTAGATTTGTGGTGTAGGCCTGTAGTATTGATTTGCAGTTTTTTGGACCCTTTGTCACAAGGACAGCAGGTTAACCTAGATTTGTGGTGTAGGCCAGTAGTATTAATTTGCAGTTTCTTGGACCTATTGTCACAAGGACAACAGATTTACCTAGATTTGTGGTGTAGGCCAGTAGTATTGATTTGCATTTTATTGGACCCTTTGTCACAAGGACAACCGGTTTATCTAGATTTGTGGTGTAGGCCAGTAGTATTGATTTGTAGTTTCTTGGATCCGTTGTCACAAGGACAACAGGTTTACCTAGATTTAAGGTGTAGGCCAGTAGTATTGATTTGCAGTTTCTTGGACCCTTTGTCACATAAACATCAGGTTAACTTAGATTTGTGGTGTAGGCCAGTAGTATTGATTTGCAGTTTCTTGTACCCTTTCTCACATAAACATCAGGTTAACTTAGATTTAGGGTGTAGGCCAGTATTTTTGATTTGCAGTTTCTTGGACCCTTTCTCACATAGACATCAGGTTAACTTAGATTTGTGGTGTAGGCCATTTGCATTGATTTGTTGCTTCTTCAGGACCCTTTGACACAAGGACAACATGTTTAAATTAAAGTTTAAGTTCTGTTTCTTTCTGTTGAAGGATAATACCATTTGTAGTTTCCTTGGCCTTTGTCAAAAGAAAAAGGTAAAAATAAGGATATATATATGGTGTAATTTCCATACAGCATGGTCCAGTAAAAGAATCTTTTCTAGCTAAAGATTATTGCTTTAATTTCATAAAAAAAGAGTCAAACAAAAATATGTATGGCTTAGAAATGTTTTCTAAAACACTTTTTTGCAGTGGACAAAAATACAATTTCTGACAAAATTACCTTTTTTGGCAGAACATTTGATAGCACAAAAGAGTGCATGAGACCAGAACACACAAGATTTTAAGATAAAATGTATGAATTTCAAGTGATGACATAACTTTGACTGAGAAAGAAAAAAACCCACAGATGAAAACTTTTCTTTACATTTGTGACCGTAGTTAAATTTGACTCCCTTTATTGAAACTGTTCCTCTCCCCAAAAATGCCTTTCATAATACACATTTCCAAAAAATCAGAATAAGTTTATGTAATAATTCAACAAGAAAATGTTGATAATTCTAGGTATAACCTGGGATTGTTCTTTCCATTCTGTCAGGTAAAATAGACAGGTAACAATTTCAAACAGGATCTATTTAACCTTGTTAGACAAAAGGTCACATGGTATGATTAACTGAATTATTAGAAAAAGTTTTTACTACATAGAAGCTCTGGGTATATAAACAGACATTTAATATACTAGGGGTTGAGTGTAAGGGACTGATTAAAAGGGTGGTTACTGACGAGCTCATTTCTTTAATACGGAAAGAGTGAATACTGAAGGGCTGATTCTTATGTTTAAGACTATTTGTTAATGGGACTGCAAATATACATACCAGTATTCCTTTTAACAATAATTTATTTTTAAGACCTTCATTCTTGGTTTGACTAAATCCAACTGGCTCGACCAACTTTTCAGGCATTGACTTAAAACTGTCTTTCAGTTCAATGATATTTAAGCTAATTTCACATTTTTTGTGAATGATATCCACTGTGACCACTGTGTATGCTAGACCTTATAATTACACACTTCAGGAACCCATTCAAAACATAATTGACCTACTTGAGGAAAGATTTTTTTTGTACAATTTGATAAAACATGGCTAAATTTGGATTTGAGATTTTCTTTTCTGAACCTTTGCGATACTTACTGAATATTGATCTGTAAAAACAGTTCTAAGCTTTAATTTTTCTGATTTTAATAAACTTTCTTTTAAAATCATGGATTTAAACCAAAATAAAATTATACTCTTGATAAAATCTGGGAAAATTCTAATGTATTGAACTTTTTATAATATTCATATATGTGTAATATATAAATCTACAATTGTTCCTTGTCAGAAGTATACATGTATATCTTTGTTGAATGTCACACTCTCAATCTTCCGAAATTTGGAAGTTTCTATAAATCAAAATTGAACAGTTATTTGTTGTATTGAAAATGAGATCAAAATATGAATGAGAAAAAAAACAACATGAATATAACTGGAATCTTGATATGCCACTTCATTTATTTTGAATATGGAAAGGTAAGAAACCTTTAAAATTTAAGAATTAAAGAGAATGTATTCTGTAATATGTGGCTTCATGTGTTATTGTATTTAATATTGCAATAGAGGACATCATAAAATCCACAAGATTAGAACTGACATGAAATTTCTATTTGTTTTGTTAGTTATTGTTCAGTCCCATGTGTCCTAACTTTGAGACAGAGAAAGATAACTTCACTTGTTTAATTACATAGAAAAAAGGTCTTGACACATTTAAAAACTGAGATAAATCTTATCAAAATTTTGCTACAGACATATACACATTAAAATTCGTATGATAAATTGTAAACATTGTTATGTATGTATCACTTTAGTGACTTAAGCCCGATATGTTGAGAGGGGCTTCATTCATTTACCTATCATTGTTGGTTAAGATCTATCAGTATTCCCTGAAGTCAGATCTGTCCATATTTGTGATTTTGTAGACAAGGTGGGAATAAAAGAAATGAATAGATTAAGCAGAGACTATCATAGCTCTGCCATCAACATTTGGACATGAACAGTGCCATAAAAGACGTTTTGTTTAAAGTCTCTGGACTCCCTTTTTAATCAGCCATTTTCTACCTTAGTTCTTTCAGAATTCCTGTATAGCATGTATAGGAGGTACATGTTCACACATCCTTTTCTCCCTGATGCCAAATGAACAGTAAATTTACTCTGTATTTTTTTTTTGAAATAAAGTCATTAACCAAAAGTAACCATTGTCATGACTATATATTTAAGCAGATGAAATTCAAAACTAATATTTTTTTGCCCCGGAAATTTGTTGCAACGTCTAGTTCACAACACTTATATAGTATATTCCTTTATTTTAATCTACCAAAGCATTAAATACAAAAAACCTGGTTTTATAGCTTCCAACATTCTTTTTTTATTCAGATTTTATATCACCACAAACACCAAATCACATGACCACTATATAATTTATGTACTTATAGTCATAATGATAAAATGGACTGTAAGTTACATTTATACTTGTCCTAATTCTACAACTAAATAAACACATTGATGACAAACAACAAGTGTTATCACACTACAAGGACAAGAGGTTTACTTAGATTTGTGGTGTAGGCCAGTAGTATTGATTTGCAGTTTCTTGGACCCTTTGTCACAAGGACAAGAGGTTTACTTGGATTTGTGGTGTAGGCCAGTAGTATTGATTTGCAGTTTCTTGGACCCTTTGTCACAAGGACAACATGTTTATGTAGATTTGTGGTGTAGGCCTGTAGTATTGATTTGCAGTTTTGGACCCTTTGTCACAAGGACAGCAGGTTAACCTAGATTTGTGGTGTAGGCCAGTAGTATTAATTTGCAGTTTCTTGGACCTATTGTCACAAGGACAACAGATTTACCTAGATTTGTGGTGTAGGCCAGTAGTATTGATTTGCATTTTATTGGACCCTTTGTCACAAGGACAACCGGTTTATCTAGATTTGTGGTGTAGGCCAGTAGTATTGATTTGTAGTTTCTTGGATCCGTTGTCACAAGGACAACAGGTTTACCTAGATTTAAGGTGTAGGCCAGTAGTATTGATTTGCAGTTTCTTGGACCCTTTGTCACATAGACATCAGGTTAACTTAGATTTGTGGTGTAGGCCAGTAGTATTGATTTGCAGTTTCTTGTACCCTTTCTCACATAAACATCAGGTTAACTTAGATTTAGGGTGTAGGCCAGTATTTTTGATTTGCAGTTTCTTGGACCCTTTCTCACATAGACATCAGGTTAACTTAGATTTGTGGTGTAGGCCATTTGCATTGATTTGTTGCTTCTTCAGGACCCTTTGACACAAGGACAACATGTTTAAATTAAAGTTTAAGTTCTGTTTCTTTCTGTTGAAGGATAATACCATTTGTAGTTTCCTTGGCCTTTGTCAAAAGAAAAAGGTAAAAATAAGGATATATATATGGTGTAATTTCCATACAGCATGGTCCAGTAAAAGAATCTTTTCTAGCTAAAGATTATTGCTTTAATTTCATAAAAAGAGTCAAACAAAATATGTATGGCTTAGAAATGTTTTCTAAAACACTTTTTTGCAGTGGACAAAAATACAATTTCTGACAAAATTACCTTTTTTGGCAGAACATTTGATAGCACAAAAGAGTGCATGAGACCAGAACACACAAGATTTTAAGATAAAATGTATGAATTTCAAGTGATGACATAACTTTGACTGAGAAAGAAAAAAACCCACAGATGAAAACTTTTCTTTACATTTGTGACCGTAGTTAAATTTGACTCCTTTATTGAAACTGTTCTTCTCCCCAAAATGCCTTTCATAATACACATTTCCAAAAATCAGAATAAGTTTATGTAATAATTCAACAAGAAAATGTTGATAATTCTAGGTATAACCTGGGATTGTTCTTTCCATTCTGTCAGGTAAAATAGACAGGTAACAATTTCAAACAGGATCTATTTAACCTTGTTAGACAAAAGGTCACATGGTATGATTAACTGAATTATTAGAAAAGTTTTACTACATAGAAGCTCTGGGTATATAAACAAACATTTAATATACTAGGGTTGAGTGTAAGGGACTGATTAAAAGGGTGGTTACTGACGAGCTCATTTCTTTAATACGGAAAGAGTGAATACTGAAGGGCTGATTCTTATGTTTAAGACTATTTGTTAATGGGACTGCAAATATACATACCAGTATTCCTTTTAACAATAATTTATTTTTAAGACCTTCATTCTTGGTTTGACTAAATCCAACTGGCTCGACCAACTTTTCAGGCATTGACTTAAAACTGTCTTTCAGTTCAATGATATTTAAGCTAATTTCACATTTTTTTGTGAATGATATCTGCATGTATTGTCTGTTATAACTAATCATTTTCATTGCATGTGGAATTGTATTGTTTCTGGTTTATTTATAAGAAAGAGAATTGAAGAATAAGAATATCTATTGTTCCAATTAAGGGCCCAGGTTGAACTTTAAAAGTTTATACTTTATATAAACAGTCTTTTTTTAGGGGATGGTTGTTATAGAGTAAACTGTTTTATAAATTGGAATAAATTGACTTTAATAGCTATATATTCATAAGGCTTTCATTTCAATTAATACATTTTGTGGCATTCTCTTCTTTAAAAAAACCTGTTTTGGTTTACTGGTTTATAAACATTAATAATATTATAGCAAAACTATACTAAAGTACTTCTTAAAACAGCCAACAAAAGTTTTATTCTTAAATAACAAAATGGTGAGAATAATCATTTATATTCAATGTTTTGCCTGGATTTGTATAACACCAATACCTTAAGGATATAAAAATGACACTAGCTTAAAAAAAAGTCATCCACGGTCATAAGTATGCATAATCTTCACATAAAAGGATGAAAGTACACGCACACGCATGAAATCACGCCATTTATACTTGGCATACGTACCGTAGAGTGAAAAGAACAAACAAGGTGAATTGAATAAATTAGAATTTTGATGTAAATGCAGACACATAATTTCACTAAAAATGCTTGAGTAAGCAGAACATAAATATATAACACCTCACTAGGTGTAAAATAGAATCATTGTGCCACCATCAATGGAAACACAAATAAACTATACACCTTTACACTTACTGTGAAAAAAGAATGATGGAAACAGACAGGCTGTCAATCAGTGTAAAAATGATAAAAAGACGATACATTTTACAAAGATGTAACAAACAAACAAACAAACAAACAAACATTCATTCATTCATTCATTCATTCATTCATTCATTCATTCATCCATCCATCCATCCATCCATCCATCCATCCATCCATCCATCCCATCCATCAATTCATTAATCCATCCTTCCATCCATCCATCCATCCATCCATTCATCCATCAATCCCCTCCTCCAATCCATCCATCCCTCCCTCCCTTCATCTATCCATCCATCCATCCTCCCTCCCTCCATCCATCCATCAGTTAAATTCCAAAAATAAGAACAAAAGATGATGTGGGTATTCTGTATCTATGTAAACTGACACAAAACCTCTTAACATTAGCAGTAAAACATTTTACAAAGATGTAACAAACAAACGAACATTCATTAATTCATTCATTCATTCATTCATTCATTCATTCATTCATTCATTCATTCATCCATCCATCCATCCATCCATCCATCCATCCATCCATCCATCCATCCATCCATCCATCCATCCATCCATCCATCCATCCATTCATCCATCCATCCATCCATCCATCCCCTCCTCCAATCCATCCATCCATCCTCCTCCTCCATCCATCCCTCCTCCTCCATCCATCCATCAGTTAAATTCAAAAAAATAAGAACAAAAGATGATGTGGGTATTCTGTATCTATGTAAACTGACAAAACCTCTTAGCATTAGCAGTAAAACATGAGTAAGACCTAAATTCTAAAATAGCAATAAAAACACAAAAAACACCTTTTCATAATACAGCCATAAACACACCATTTTGCTACTGAATAGCTTAAAATGGCTTGGAGTTCTTACTATGTTTATAATATAAAAATAGGAGGATGTGGTATGATTGCCAATGAGATAACTCTCCACCAAAGACCAAATGACATAGAAAGAAATAACTATGGGTCATTGTACAGTATTCAACAATGAGCAACACTCATACTGCATAGCAAGCTATAAAAGAGCCCAAAATGACAAATGGAAAACAATTCAAACGAGAAAACTAAAGGCCTGATTTATGTGCATAACAATAAATGAAAAACAAATATGATATTAAGCAATGAAAGCCCCTGAATTACAGTCAGTTTAAGATAGTCTGTATCTAGGTATTGAGATGGGAATAGTGGATTTGATAGTCTGTATCTAGGTATTGAGATGGGAATAGTGGATTTGATAGTCCGTATCTAGGTATTGAGATGGGAATAGTGGATTTGATAGTCTGTATCTAGGTATTGAGATGGGAATAGTGGATTTGATAGTCTGTATCTAGGTATTGAGATGGGAATAGTGGATTTGATGGTCTGTATCTAAGGTATTGAGATGGGAATAGTGGATTTGATAGTCTGTATCTAAGGTATTGAGATGGGAATAGTGGATTTGATAGTCTGTATCTAAGGTATTGAGATGGGAATAGTGGATTTGGGGATTGGGTCTGTATCTAAGGTATTGAGATGGGAATAGTGGATTTGGGGATTGGGTCTGTATCTAGGTATTGAGATGGGAATAGTGGATTTGGGGATTGGGTCTGTATCTAGGTATTTTGATGGGAATAGTGGATTTGGGGATTGGGTCTGTATCTAGGTATTGAGATGGGAATAGTGGATTTGGGGATTGGGTCTGTATCAAGGTATTGAGATGGGAATAGTGGATTTGGGGATTGGGTCTGTATCTAGGTAGTGAGATGGGAATAGTGGATTTGGGGATTGGGTCTGTATCTAGGTATTGAGATGGGAATAGTGGATTTGGGGATTGGGTCTGTATCTAGGTATTGAGATGGGAATAGTGGATATGGGGATTGGGTCTGTATCTAGGTATTGAGATGGGAATAGTGGATTTGGGGATTGGGTCTGTATCTAGGTATTAAGATGGGAATAGTGGATTTGGGGATTGGGTCTGTATCTAAGGTATTGAGATGGGAATAGTGGATTTGATAGTCTGAATCTAAGGAATTGAGATGGGAATAGTGGATTTGGGGATTGGGTCTGTATCTAGGTATTGAGATGGGAATAGTGGATTTGGGTATTGGGTCTGTATCTAGGTATTGAGATGGGAATAGTGGATTTGATAGTGTGTATCTAGGTATTGAGATGGGAATAGTGGATTTGATAGTCCGTATCTAGGTATTGAGATGGGAATAGTGGATTTGATAGTCTGTATCTAGGTATTGAGATGGGAATAGTGGATTTGATAGTCTGTATCTAGGTATTGAGATGGGAATAGTGGATTTGGGGATTGGGTCTGTATCTAGGTAGTGAGATGGGAATAGTGGATTTGGGGATTGGGTCTGTATCTAGGTAGTGAGATGGGAATAGTGGATTTGGGGATTGGGTCTGTATCTAGGTATTGAGATGGGAATAGTGGATTTGGGGATTGGGTTTGTTGAATATTCTACATTTGTTTATAGTCTACATTTTTTATCACCTCTCAAACTGTTCCTCATTTGTTCAAGAAATTTAACGTTTCATATTTGGAAACCTTGTTCTGCTCCTATATAGCTGGAGATAGAGTGTGTTATACCATATCCAAATCCTTCTTGAAAGTGTCTATTTGCAGTGTGTATGGAAGGGGCATTACCATTGAAAGTCTCATGTTTTCTGTCAGAAAGCTGGATGCTGCTGTGAATTGATGTCATATATCTTATCTGAAGATGTTGAATAGGTTTCATTTTCAAAAATGTCTTAAGTTACTGACATCTATGTAAAAACAGGCCTTTCCTCGGGTCAAAGGTTGTCTGTTGTATTTATAAAATGGTTATAATGATGTGTAGAATTTCTGATAACATTTCTTTGAGTGGTGTCAGAATTTGTCTAAGACAGACAATAGAATATATTTTCATAGATATTTAAGAGGTGAATTCTTGACTTTTATGTTTTGATATTGTTGAAGTGGTATAGGTCCTCTGTTTTGTCAGGTAATTTCTACATTGACCTGATTATTCATGACAAACAATCACTGCCAGTACCCTGTATTAATTTCATTGATATTAATGTTGAAAACAGTTTAGATAGAATATATTGCATATTTTACATGTATTTATAAATTTTGAAGTGAAGGACATTTAAAACCAAACTCTATGTACTTTTATCTGAAAGAAAAAAAAAACAGTTCTGTAAATTACGTTTTAACTTTGGTGTTTGTTTCAGATGACCCTCCGAACAACAATTCTCAAAATTTGCCAAAACTTTTCAAAATTGCAGTAATGAGGCATCTTTAAGACATTGTTTGATGATAAGGGTACACTTTGAATGATATTAGTCTAAATGATGAGTGAAATTTGAAGTAAACATGTGTAAAGCTGTTATATTTTGACTTTAAGTAAAGTTTCAAGTTGTTTTAATTAACAGGGGATATTTTTTGATACATTACATTGTAATTAAGTATTACTTTACTTGAACCTGTTTTTATCAGCCCGTTTACGGGACGTATTATGGTATACCTTTGTCAGTCTCTCCGTCCGTCTATCCGTCGTCAACATGTCACACATTAACTCAAAAATGCTTTAACCAATTTGCATAAAACTTTGGTGAATTGTTTATATCTATTGAGATTTTACGTTTCCGAGTTATGGGGTTTTATTCATTAAAAAAAGGGGGATTTTCCAGTTTTCGGGACAATAAGTCAAGAATGCTTTCACCAACTTGCAAGAAATTGTGGTGAATTGTTTATATCTATTGACATGAGCTCCCTTTCGATTTTTATAAATTTTAGATTTTACGTTTCCGAGTTACAGGGTTTTATTCATAAAAAAAGGGGGGATTTTCCAGTTTTCGGACAAAAACTCAAAAATGCATTTAGCAATTCTTATGAAACTTTGGTGAATTGTTTATATCTATTGATGTAAGCTCCCTTTTTATTTTCATAAATTTCTAATATGACATTGAGAATAAATTGAACTTTATTTGTTTATAGTCTGACAACAGATTTACTAAGTATTGCACAACAGCAAGAAATCTTTAGTTGAATATAAATTCAATTCATATGACCAATTTCAAGTTCTTTGACTACATTTATTCAGAAACCTATAATATGTCAAAAATTTAGTTACAATCCAAATTCAGACCTGAAACAAGCTTGAATATTGTGTCCATTTTTGCCCCAACTGTTCAGGGTTGGACCGCTGCGGGCGTATCTAGCTGCGCTCAGCGAAGCAGTTTATTTTAGCTCACCTGGCCGAAGGGCCAAGTGAGCTTTCTCATCACTTGGCGTCCGTCGTCCGTCGTCGTTAACTTTACAAAAATCTTCTCCTCTGAAACTACTGGGCCAAATTTAACCAAACTTGGCCACAATCATCATTAGGGTATCTAGTTTAAAATTTTGTCCGATGACCTGCCAAACCAACCAAGATGGCCGCCATGGCTAAAAATAGAACATAGGGTAAAATGTATATTTTGGCTTATAACTCTGAAACCAAAGCATTTAGAGCAAATCTGACATGGGGTAAAATTGTTGATCAAGTCAAGATCTATCTGCCCTGAAATTTTCAGATGAATCGGACAATGGGTTGTTGGGTTGCTGCCCTGAATTAGTAATTTTAAGGATTTTTTCAGTTTTCGGTTATTATCTTGAAAATTATTATAGATAGAGATAAACTGTAAACAGCAATAATGTTCAGCAAAGTAAGATCTACAAATAAGTCAACATGATCAAAATGGTCAGTTGACCCTTAAGGAGTTATTGCCCTTTAAAGTAATTTTTACCAATTTTTGTAAATTTTGTAATCTTTTACAAAATCTTCTCCTCTGAAACTACTGGACCAAATTCAACCAAACTTAGCCACAATCATTATTAGGGTATTTAGTTTAAAAAATATGTGCGGTGACCCAGCCAACCAACCAAGATGGCTGCCATGGCTAAAAATAGAACATAGTGGTAAAATGTAGATTTTGGCTTGTAACTCTGAAACCAAAGCATTTAAAGCAAATCTTACGGGATTAACTTGTTTATCAAGTAAATATCTATCTGCCCTCAAATTTTCAGATGAATTGGACAACAGGTTGTTGGGTTGCTGCCCTGAATTGGTAATTTTAAGGAAATTTTGCCGTTTTGGTTATTATCTTGAAAATTATTACAGATAGAGATAAACTGGAAACAGCAATAATGTTCAGCAAAGTAAGATCTTCAATTAAGTCAACATGATCAAAATGGTCAGTTGACCCCTTAAGGAGTTATTGCCCTTTAAAGTAATTTTTACCAGTTTTTGTAAATTTTGTAATCTTTACAAAATCTTCTCCTCTGAAACTACTGGACCAAATTCAACCAAACTTAGCCACAATCATTATTAGGGTACTTAGTTTAAAAATATGTGGGTGACCCAGCCAACCAACCAAGATGGCTGCCATGGCTAAAATAGAACATAGGGTAAAATGTAGATTTTGGTTTGTAACTCTGAAACCAAAGCATTTAAAGCAAATCTTACAGGGATTAACTTGTTTATCAAGTAAATATCTATCTGCCCTCAAATTTTCAGATGAATTGGACAACTGGTTGTTGGGTTGCTGCCCTGAATTGGTAATTTTAAGGAAATTTTGCCGTTTTGGTTATTATCTTGAAAATTATTACAGATAGAGATAAACTGTAAACAGCAATAATGTTCAGCAAAGTAAGATCTTCAAATAAGTCAACATGACCAAAATGGTCAGTTGACCCTTAAGGAGTTATTGCCCTTTATAGTCAATTTTAACAATTTTCATTAATTTGGTAAATTTTGGTAAGTTTTACAAAATGTTTTCCTTTTGTAATTTTCTTTTCTGAAACTGCAGTAGAAAATCAATATAGAAAACAATCTACTAATGAACTGGCAATAAAATAATTGATAATTCTATAACATGAAAAAAAACACATTAATACCTGATGATGGTGTTTCTTTCTTTACATTGAAAATGATGTCACAACTATAATCCCGAACAATAGGTCAAATGTCAGATATGTTTCAGTACTTTGGCTTCATTTTCTACAGATTCGAAGTGCAAATAATGCTTGAATTCCTACACTAATTTATACAGACTTCATCCCCTTTCACAGGTAATGCCTGCCTCATATTATATTTAAAACTTTAATAGAATATCAGAAATTTTGAGAGAAAATTAATCAACCATGCAAGATCTAAAACTTAATTAATATTGTTCAAATTGTCAATTAACTATTAAAAAAAAATTCTCATTAAAAAATATAGTTCTTCATTTTATATTTTATCAGAAGTTTAGGGAAAAAATTGAATTTAATTGTGTCCCTTGTTCTCATTTCCTGGGATAAATCCAATACAAATTAAAGTATTGGTATTGAATTAATATTTAAGAAATATTTCAAACCTTACCATTTTCTTCACAAGAATGAAGACGATATTTTCAGTGTCATGAGTATCAGTCATCATATTTGTTGTACTTTGTTGTTTAAAAGTTGAATACAAAAAGATCAACAAAGCAATTCAAAACCACTTGAATTTTGCAACAACAAATGAGAGTTTTAACGACCTCAGCTGGCTATACAACCCTTGCACAATCAACTGAATTTTGCAGAAATCATTAATAGGAAAGATTGCCCTTAAATGATAATTTTTATTACCTTTTTTTTTTTTTGGGGGTGTGTTGCGCAACAACAAAACTTCACAACAAACTTTTCATCACTTGCATTTCTCGTTAGATAAATTTTACAAAATTCTCCCTGAAACTACTGTCAAATTAAACCAAACTTGGTTTAATCACCACTAGGATATCCAGGGACCACTGTGTATGGTGACCCTGCCTGCCAACATGGCACATATGGCTGAAATAAAACATAGGTTTCAAATGCACTTTTTAGTCTTATATCTCTGAAACTAACCGACAGTACAACAGTTGCATTTATCATGCATCAATTGTAAATAAAAATATCAGGTGAGCGACACAGGGTCCTTGGAGCCTCTAGTTCAGTTGTAAAACAAATATTATAGAATGAAGTTGGTTTTCACAGTGAGGTTTATTCATATTGAATGCATAAGCACCTGTTCCACCAATTGAAATAAAGCAGGGAGATTGCTCAGTACTAAAAATTTAGTTTAACCAATCATATAAATGTGTTAGAATTTTAACATTAAATTTCATTTGAAATCAGCTTTTAAGCACCTGTACATCACAGTGGTTTTTTTTGGTAATTAGACTTGACTTAAATCCATGTTATTCAGTTTTAAATTCACATTAAAATTACATGTTAAATTTGTCATATTGACTGAAGGGAATATTTATATAAAATGCTTTGTATAATACTGTTTGATAATGTTTTATCACTTTGTTTATATTGGTTGCAATGTCTTGTGGGATAGAATGTCTCAATTTGAAAATGTTGGGATTGTCCAATTATTTCTTTATTTTATAGGTAAGGTAAAATAGTGGGACCAAATTTTATATTTTTGTCCTTGGCAACACTTGGTGCAGGGAACATAGAAATATCAGGTTCCTGTCTGTCCATGCATCCTTCCAGTCATGTAATGTGTACAGTTGATGAAAATTTTTTATGAAATCTATATCAAAGGTTTATTTCAGCAATGTCTCAGACACATTTGAAAATCAGTGCCAACAATATATATTTTTTAAGAAGTTTAAGATTAAAAAGTTTAAAAAAATCACCCAAAATTTCATTTGGTATTTATTGCCCTTGGACAGATAAAAGAAATGTGATTTATGTACATTGGAATGCTGTTCTTTTATCTGTTTGAAGACAGACCTGGGGTAATTAAAAATGTAATTGTAATTAGCTGTAATTAATTACATTTTTGAAAGTAATTCAATGTAATGTGTAATTGAGCATATTTTCAATTACATGTAATTGAAAGTAATGAATTACGTTGCCTTTTTGCCATGTAGTTATGAATTACTTTTCAATTACTTTGAATTACATTTACATAATTGCATGGAAATTTTAAACATTTTTTGGCTTTTCTGATGCAACTTGTAATTTTGTTTTCCTTCATTTAGTATGCACTTGGTACTTTCATTTTTCTTAATACTTTTTAAACATTTATCATGATGAAAAAAAAATTTATAACATTTCTCAAGATATTTTATTTATCATTATAGCATGTATAATAATCTTTATTTGTATTCAATTCATTAGTTTTCACATGTTTAAATAAAAATCAAAAAATTAAAAACAATAAATTTACATATGATTTGTAAATATGTTGTTCTAACAATTTACAATAATCTTAGCCTCAGGTTATTCCTTTCATTTAACTAATTATTAAGTGCAAATTTGTCCCTTGATTAAAATGCCAAAGGCAATGCTTTTTTAAACCATCATGTGAGTTCGTGGTCTAGTGGTTAAGACCGATGGCTACAGTGCTGAAGGTCCCGAGTTCGATTCTCACTCGGGTTGCTAAAAATATCAGTACATCAGAAGGGTGATTTTCACCCTCTCACACACATCTCTGGTACCCAGACCGGAGTTTAAACTAGAATGGGTACTATGGGGGCCTCGGTTGGTCAAAGTTGCTCCGGACTTTGACCTGGAGATCAATCTGCTGATATCTCTTCGGTTTGTCTGTTCCAGCCGAGCAGCCAGGTGGTTCTCTCCGAGTACTTTGGCTTCCTCCACCATAATAACAGATTCTGCCCGGTGTCCTAACACTCCCTGGTGTTGGGGTGGGGATTGTCCTTGTAAATATTGAACATTGTAAATACGTTAGTGACACATTTCCATTAATCCCGATAGGGAGTGTATCTGATTCCACTGTACCCTCGCAGCCCTCGAGGGGTGCTCCGTAAACGGAGGAATCTACGTACATACATACATACCATCATATTTATATGTTAAAATCTGTAATACAACAGTCAAAACATACACGAATGGAGTCCAATATACTTGACAATTTTTACTTGTTATAAAACAAGTCTTGAAAATGCTACCATTAAATCTTCTTTGATAAATGGAAGCTTTAAAGTTACTTCAAATTTCACATGAGGTACATCTTTAAAATATAAATTAACATTTTTAGCAGAAACTTGAAATTTTAAGAAAAAAATCTTAAGAATAAGAAATATATTAATCTGGATCTTTATATATATTTATAAATCTTGTTTTCCTAAATAAATTGTTTTCCTATGAAAATAAGAAATGCATTCAAATAATCAGCTTTGAAAATCTAATGGTGATTAAATGTAACAATCACATAATTTGAAAACTTTTTTATACAAATCATGTTTTCATTGTTTAAAAGTTAACGTACCGGTATATATGTATAGATAAGTTCATTCTATTCTAGCCTGTTGTCATTTTCATGATTTTATTCTAAATGATATAGCTCTTACATGTCTTTGGATAAAAGCAATTGAAATGTAATCGATTACATTGGCAATGTAAGTGTAATGTAATTAATTACATTTGAAAATCAATGTAATTGTGATGTAATTAATTATATTTAAAAATCAATGTAATTGAAATGTAATTAATTACTTTGGCATGTAATTGACCCCAGGTCTGTTTGAAGAAAGTCTTCTACTTTGTCCTTTGGTTGCTGTCACATTGGTGTTATACTACATATCTCTTTTATTCAAAATTCTACATTGGAGCTGAGGCAGATCCAAATGAGGGCCCATCCAGTACCCCTCTCCCCTTCCCCCAATAAAAAAAGGTAATTAATTATTCTTAATTAATATTTGAAAGATATGTCATATATTTTTCTTAATTTCTGAGCTGTGCCCCTTAAACCAGAATATTGAAATTGTGCCTGTGGAAGTAGTCTAGTCATATTTGTAATAATCTTTAAATTCATTACTTGCTGGTCAGGTTATATCAGAGATTATTAATGATATACATGTATTTAAAGAGAACTAACAGTAGCAAGTATAATGGGTTTTACTCATTGTTGAAGGCCATACGTTGACCTACATTGTTAATTTCTGTGTGGTCTCTTGTGGAGAGTTTTCTCATTGGCAATCATATCACATCTTCTCATTTTTTATAATAGATCTTTTTACCAGTCTTACCAACTTTTGGGAATTTTTAGAAAAGTGCAATCATAAAATATCATAAACTAATTAAAATGAATTGATCTTTAATGTAGAAAAATCTTATAAAAAAACATATCAGGTAGATTTTAGGAATATTAACGGATATCTGTAAAATTTGAGACACTTCTTTCATAGGCAAAAAAGATGAATGAACTTCCTGTGTAAATTATAGCAGACAGGATTTCCCTGTCATAACTTTGACAAAATTCATATTTTATTTTAGTAATAAATTCTGTTTGTGGTTAAGAAGAGCCCACCTTTCCTGTTTATTAATTATAAATTTTGTCAAGTGATACATGTAGTACAATACGTTCAGGATTGCTAAGCCATTTTTGTCCTACATGGCTTTAGATCCATGTACTTCTGACCTCTAAACTGATGGGAACAGAAAGGGGTCAATTTGTTCTATCTGTAGATTCTGTTCAAACATATTTAGTGACTCTTTTCACAAAAAATCTTACATCTTAGGTTTGCTGTAAGTTATACTGAAATGTTCATGCCTTACACTTTTTTTTGCCTATTATGATTTTTTCTGAATTTGATCATAGATTTAGTCTGAATTTTGAAAGTTAACGTATGAATGATGTCCAAGACTGCTGGAGTCTATCAATCCCCTTAGACTTTGACAACATGATTGAATCTAAATTATACATGTTGAAGGTCCTTTATTGATATGTAGTCTAAAAGAGAAAGATACCAAAGGGACATTCAAACTCATGAGTCAAAAATAAACTGACAACTCCATGGCTAAAAAAGGAAAAGACCAACTGACAAACAACAGTACACAAAACACAACTTAGAAAACTAAAGACTGAGCAACAGGAACCCCACCAAAAACTGGCGGTGATCTCAGGTGCTCCGGAAGGGTAAACAGATCCTGCTCCACTAAAGTATCAATCAAAGAATAAGGAAGCTGTTAAATGAAAAGGAGCAATAGTTCTATCGAATGAAAATACTAATCAGGAAATAACTTTTGTATACATGAATGAAAATACTAATCAGGAAATAACTTTTGTATATATGAATGAAAATACTAATCAGTAAATAGCTTTTGTATGTATGAATGAAAATACTAATCAGGAAATAAGTTTGTATATATGAATGAAAATACTAATCAGGAAATAACTTTTGTATGTATGAATGAAAATACTAATCAGGAAATAACTTTTGTATAATAACTCTGAGGTAATCTATAAAAAAGTGAAGCATGTAGGATGCTTTGATGACAGTTGAGCAAAGCAAGCTATTGAGACCCTATAGTTAATGATTCCTGTTACAGTATTGCTCATGTCTTATGTAATATGAGAGATATGACAGCAACCCAACAAACTTTGGGTTTAGATTGAAAATATTAAAGTCATAGTGGTTTATAACAGTGAAGAAGAACCTAGTACAGACTGTTTCCTTGTGTCAAAGTTTTAAAGAATTGATTAAATAACATGAAAGATTTTTTTCACCTCTCCTAGTCTATTGAACAATATTGAATATATGTATTATATGGGATGACAATGAGGAGATGAAATGTTTGATCAATACAGAGTTATCATCTGGTTTCTTGCCGTCAAGTATAAGCTGCTTAACCACCCTTTAATTACATGTATCATATCTGTTGATAAAGTTTAAATGTAAGCTATTGTTCGACAAAATGGTTTGTATTGTGGACCATCTTGATAACCACATAGAACATCGAAGCTGGTTGGTATTAATTAAAACTGTGGTTAGTCCGACTCATTATGATACCAGGTACAATCTCATGAATGAATTGTGATTCAGTGATTACAATCGGGACATCAAACTTTATAACCAAGTATGAAAGCCTTGAGACGGCATTGTTAAGTGGTAATGAAATGTGTTTTCAAACCAACATCTTTTTTTATTGTCTCCTAGTTTTAATCAATTTTTTTATGTTTTAAAATGTAGGTCAATAACAGTCAAGTTTGTAAAATTTCACTGAAAACCATTTTTATACAACCGCAAAAATTTTTGTTTGCGTCGTATATTGGTTTGATGTCGTCGTCGTCCAAAGACAAATTTGGTTTCCAGACAATAACTTTAGTTCAAGTGAATGGATCTCTATGAAATTTTACCAGAAGGTTCAATACCACAAAAGGAAGGTTGGGATTGATTTTGGGGGTGATGGTACCAACAGTTTAGGAATTAGGGGCCAAAAAAGGGCATAAAACAAGCATTTTTGTTTTTTCCGGACAATAACTTGTGTGTAAGTGTATGGATCTTTCTGAAATTGTACCACAAGGTTCCATATCACAAAAGGAAGGTTGTGATTGAGTTTGGGGGTAATTGCCCTAAACGTTCTGGAATAAGGGGCCAAAAACAAGCATTTTTCTAGTTTCCAGACAATAACTTGTGTTTATGTGTATGGATCTCTCTGATATTGTAATGCAAGGTATCATACCACAAATGGAAGGCTGGGATTGAGTTTGGGGGTAATTGCCCCAAACGTTCAGGAATTGGGGGCCAAAAAGGGGTAAAAAACAAGAATTTGTCTAGTTTCCAGACAATCCCTTGTAATTAAGTGTATGGATCTTTCTGAAATTGTACTGCAAGGTACCATACCACAAAGGGAAAGCTGGGATTGAGTTTGGGGGTAATTACTATAAGGGGGATAAAAAAATATTAAGGGGGTTTTTTTTCATAATTTTTGGGGTTTTTTTTTTCTTAAAATTTTCCATTTTTGCATTTATTATTTCTGATTTATATTTAAAAGCAAAAAATACTGATATGGCAGGAGATACACACCAAACATGACGTGTAAATTATTATATGAAGTATTGTGCAACAGCACACTATTGCGCAATAGCAGGAAATCTTCAATTGCATAGTATTGCACAATAGCATAATATTGCACAATAGCAAGAAATCTTCAATTGCATAGTATTGCGCAATAGCAAGAAATCTTCAATTGCACAGTATTGGGCAATAGCAAGAAATCTTCAATTGCACAGGAGGGGCCTCGGTGGCGAGTGGTCTAAGTAGTTACTACTGTAATCACTAGCCAGTCAACACTGAGGTTGTGAGTTCGAACCCGCTCGTGCGGGTGCACTCGACTCAATCTTAATTGACTAGGATTGTCAGTTTTCCTATCGAAGGTCGGTGGTTTTCTCCGGCACCCCGCTTCCTCCACCAATAAAACTGGCCGCCACGAAATAGCCCAAAAGCGGTGCTTAAAAGTGGCGTTAAAACACCAAAATCAAATCAAATCAATTGCACAGTATTGCAGAATAGCAAGAAATATCCAATTGCACAGTATTGCGCAGTAGCACAATAGTGCCCAATAGCCAGAAATCTTCAATTGCATAGTATTGCGCAGTAGCAAGAAATATCCAATTGCACAGTATTGTTCAATTGCAAGAAATCTTCAATTGAAAATTAATACAAATATTTCAACTCATTTCAAATTTTTAAGATTTTTCACCACATTTATTTTGTGTCAGAAACCTATATTATGTCAAAAATTTGATCACAATCCAAATTCAGACAGTATCAAGCTTGAATATTGTGTCCAAACTTGCACCAACTGTTCAGGGTTCGACCGCTGCGGTCGTATCAGGCTGCGCTCAGCGGAGCATTTTATTGCTTTATGAAATATTGAAATTTAAAGAAAATTGGATGTGAGGATGTTTAAGCTGCAAAATAATTATTACCATAAAATAATAAATTTACATTAATAGACAGCAAGGCATGGTGAATTAAAATGCCAGGGATCCTTCCCATGATTTCTCATTGGTACTGTATCATAGATGGTCATGTCTATCAGATTTGTAAAACTGCACTTCATATTTATATATATAAAACAGTGAAACAGAGATTTTAAGCTGTCGTCTTGCTAGGATGGATAGGTTACTTTATTTCATTGTCATTGTCCTCGAGGCATGATAAAAATTTCAGCAGGGCAGGGACTAGCAACAAAATTTTCACATCAAAAGAGAAAAAGATCTTTTTTATATTACACCTTCAAAGTGTTTATACACAGGTAAAAAGAAGTGATTATAAAATTATCTGTGTTTTATATCAGTCTTCAGGGGAATGTGATCATTATATAGTGAAAGTCCAGTTTAGATTAGTTGGTTAATGAATTTAAATTGTTCACTTATTGTAATTTTAGGAAGAACTGTCATAAAATTGTAAAAAACAATTTCAAGGGTATCCCTCTGTTATGGAGGACAGAGTCTATTGATGTATATTTGTATAGAGAAGAGTCTATCGATCCATGTATATTAGTCCCTTAATTTGGATTAAACTCGAATTTAAAAAAAAATTATTACAAATGGTACGAATTCATTCAATAAAAAATGCATTGGTTTTATCCTTTGAATAGTTTCATATTTATCTAGTCGGGTCTTTTATCATATAAACTAAATATACGGTATGGCTTTTTGCTTATTGTTGAAGGCTGTACATGTACAGTGACATAGTTGCTTAAACCTATGTCATTTAGTCTCTGGTGGATAGTTGATTCATTGGCAATTAAACAACATATTCTTATTTTTATACGTCCGTTTACGGGACGTATTATGGTATACTGTTGTCCGTCCGTCCGTCCGTCGTCATCATGTCGGACATTAACTCAAAAACGCTTTAACCAATTTGCATAAAACTTTGGTGAATTGTTTATATCTATTGACGTGAGCTCCCTTTAGTTTTTAATAAATATTAGATTTTAAGTTTCCGAGTTATTGGGTTTTATTCATTAAATAATATGCTCCATGGGCGCAGCTTGATACGACCGCAGAGGTCGAACCCTGAACAGTTGGGGCAAGTATGGACACAACATTCAAGCTGGATACAGCTCTGAATTTGGATTGTGATTAAATATTTGACACAGCATAGGTTTCTGACACAGAATGAATGTAATCTAAGAACTTAATTTTTTTCAGCATAGGTTTCTGACACAGAATGAATGTAGTCTAAGAACTTAATTTTTTTTAATTTACCTATTATGGTCCAATATCCAAAATCTAAATACATGGTTAGATTCAGCATATCAAAGAACCCCAAGAGTTCAATTTTTGATGAAATCAAACAAAGTTTAATTTTGGACCCTTTTAACCTCAATGTGGACAAAGTTGATAACAAGGTCCAAAAATCAAAAATCTAAATACATGGTTAGATTCAGCATATCAAAGGACCCCATATATTCAATTTTTGTTGAAATCAAACAAAGTCTAATTTTGGACCCCGATTTGGACCAACTTCAAAACTGGGCCCATAATCAAAAATCTAAATACATGTTTAGATTCAGCATATCAAAGAACCCTAAGAATTCAATTTTTGTTAAAATCAAACTAAGTTTAATTTTGGACCCTTTGGACCTTAATGTAGACCAATTTGAAAACGGGACCAAAAATTAAGAATCTAAATACACGGTTAGATTCAGCATATCAAAGAACCCCACATATTCAATTTTGTTGAAATCAAACAAAGTTTAATTTTGGACCCGATTTGGACCAACTTGAAAACTGGGCCCATAATCAAAATCTAAATACATGTTTAGATTCAGCATATCAAAGAACCCTGAGAATTCAATTTTGTTAAAATCAAACTAAGTTTAATTTTGGACCCTTTGGACCTTAATGTAGACCAATTTGAAAACGGGACCAAATATTAAGAATCTAAATACACGGTTAGATTCGGCATATCAAAAGAACCCCAATAATTCAATTTTGATGAAAGCAAACAAAGTTTAATGTTGGACCCTTTGGACCTCAATGTGGACCAATTTAAAAGCGGGCCCAAAATCCAAAAACTTAATACACGGTTAGATTCAGCATATTAAAGAACCCCAAGAATTCAAGAATAAAACCCCATTGAAATTGGTCAAGAAATAAGCAATTTATACAAAGTATTTTCTTTTGCACAATACTGTGCAATTGAATATTTCTTGCAATTGCGCAATACTGTGCAACTGAATATTTCTTGCTATTGTGCAATACTGTAGAATTGACAATATCTTGCTATTGTGCAATACTGTGCTATTGGATATTTCTTGCTATTGCGCAATACTGTGCAATTGAAGATTTCTTGCTATTGCGCAATATTGTGCAATTGAAAATTTCTTGCTATTACACAATACTTATTATATAATAATTTACACATCCTGTTTGGTGTGTATCTCCTGCCATATCATTATTATTTGCTTTTAAATATAAATCAGAAATAACCAACTTAAAATGGAAAATTTTAAAGAAATTTAATTTTGGACCCTTTGGACCTTAATGTAGACCAATTTGAAAACGGGACCAAATATTAAGAATCTAAATACAAAGATCCATACACTTACACACAAGTTATTGTCCTGAAACTAGAAAAATGCTTGTTTTTGCCCTTTTTGGCCCTAATTCCTAAAATTTTGAGGCAATTACCCCAAAATCAATCCCAGCATTCCCTTTGTGATATGGAACCTTGTGGTACAATGTCAGAGATCCATACACTTACACACAAGTTATTGTCTGGAAGTTACAAAATGCTTATTTTGGCCCCTTTTGGCCCCTAATTCCTTAACTGTTGGTACCATAACCCCAAAATCAATCCCAACCTTCCTTTTGTGGTATTGAACCTTATGGTAAAATTTCCTAGAGATCCATTCACTTAAACTAAAGTTAGAGTGCGAAAACCAATGTGTCTTCGGACGGCGACGCCGGCGGCACGACGACGCCAACGTCATACCAATATCGACCACAAAAATTTTTGCGGTCGATAAAAAGGGGATTTTCCAGTTTTCGGACAATAACTCAAGAATGCTTTCACCAACTTGCAAGAAATTGTGATGAATTGTTTATATTTATTGACATGAGCTCCCTTTTGATTTTTATAAATTTTAGATTTTAGGTTTCCGAGTTACAGGGTTTTATTCATAAAAAAGGGGGATTTTCCAGTTTTCCGACAAAAAATCAAAAATGCTTTCAGCAGTTCTTATGAAACTTTGGTAAATTGTTTATATCTATTGATGTAAGCTCGTTTTAGAATTTATAAATTTTACATTTTACATTTCTAAGTTATGGGGTTTTATTCATTAAAAAAGGGGGGATCTTCCAGTTTTCGGACAATAACTCAAAAATGCTGTCAGCAATTCTCATGAAACTTTGGATAATTGTTTTATTGATGTAAGCTCCCTTTTGATTTTCATAAATTTCTAATATGACATTGAGAATTAATTGAACTTTATTTGTTTATAGTCTGACAACAGATTTACTAAGTATTGCGCAACAGCACAGTGTATTGCACAACAGCAAGAAATCTTTAATTGAATATAAATTCAATTCATATAACGAATTTCAAGTTCTTTGACTACATTTATTCAGAAACCTATAATATGTCAAATATTTAATTACAATCCAAATTCAGACCTGTATCAAGCTTGAATATTGTGTCCATTTTTTCCCAACTGTTCAGGGTTGGACCTCTGCAGGCGTATCCAGCTGCGCTCAGCGAAGCAGTTTATTATATATGTAGCAAAAGTGAAAATGAATTTTTTATGTCACTATTATAACACAATATGTTCAAATTTAGGGATTTAAGAGATATGATAAAAAATACACGTCTTTGTGCTGATTATCCTGGAAATAGTGAAATGATTTGGATTTTCGTTGTTAAATAGTTATGGGACTTATCAGTTGTGAGTACACCATTAACTTACACTTCTTCAATTCAACATTTGGATCTTATTTGTATTACATTCATGTCCTAAATGAGCAATTGGAAAAATAAAAGTCATGTTGTCCAAATTAGGCGTATAATTTTTATGGCCCCGCAACAAAGTTGTCGGGGCCATATAGTTTTACCCTTGTCCGTCATTCCGTCATTCCGTCAAACCCGGAACAAACCATTGGGCTGATTTTTGGTATGTGGGTTAACCATGATGAGTTACAGATCAAGTTTAAGTTTCTTTCCGGAATTTTTCTTTGATAAATTGTTGAAAATCACAGTTATACAGAAACTGGGCTGATTTTTGGTATGTGGGTTAACCATGATGAGTTACAGATCAAGTTTAAGTTTCTTTCCGCTCCGCTAATTTTTGCCGAAATTACAGGCTTTGGACTTTGATAAATTGTTGAAAATCACAGTTATATGGACTTTTTCTAAATGCCTTTAGATATTGGGCTGATTTTTGGTATGTAAGTTAACCATGATGAGTTACAGATCAAGTTTAAGTTTAGTTCCGCTTCGCTGATTTTTGCCGAAATTAAGGGTTTAAGACTTTGAAAATTGTTGAAAATCACAGTTATACAGACTTTTTTTCTATACGCCTTCAGATTTTGCGCTGATTTTTGATATGTGAGACTACCATGATGAGTTATAGATCAAGTTTATGTTTCGTTCCGCTATGCTGATTTTCATGTCGTTTCAACACATCTTGTTAGATCTGCAGTACATCCACTTCTTGTTTGCTGATAGTTTGAAATTTAATTACTCATTGATCAAGGAAATTTTTCATCAAACTACTATTGGTCTTGAGAGCTTGATACTATCCATGCATGTTTGTGTCCACATGTGTTGTTGAAATTGCAGATTTTTCAACTTTTTGAGTCGGGGCCATCTGTGTCGTTACGACACATCTAGTTTCAATGTATTTTCTGTTTGTGCCTCACATTATCTTGTTTTGTATATAGGTTTTGAAATTATTTGAATTTGATTTCTTATCTTCTACTTTCAATGTGATTTTTGAAAAGGATCTTAAATACAAAAGTAAATAGTAAAACTGAAATTGCAGTATAACTTTTTACAGTGGCTCTGGGTTAAGGTCAATTTATATACAAACAAAATTTTGATTAGTCCCTATTGTTAACCTTAAAGCATTTATTTATAGGAAATATTTTATGAATGGTTGCTTGACAAGGAAATCATGCACTTTGTGTGAAAGCATGATTTTCAGTAATAAGTTGTGCACATAATACTGTTCATTTATGTTACATCATTTGGTTAACAGGGTGACAAAAAAAATAGAAGTGAATGAAATATTTCTGTAAAATAATATCAAGAAAAAATGAAGTATATATGTTTATGGTTTCTCACATTACATTAAAGATACCTGATACTTTCTAGTTAAGTTTCTTACTATTGCGTTATCAAATTATAAAATCTGATCAGCCATATTGTAATTATAGAAAAACAAATTTATGTCACCTGGAGAAGATAATATATCTAGATGTCATAACTTGTACTAAATCTCAGGTATAGTCGAGACAGGTTTCATAGTAGATCCTAAATCATATAGATACCATTAGGGGGAATCAGGTATTTACACTTATCACACAGACAGATGACCGAGTTTCTCAGTCTTCTGCTCTGTAACCAGATTTCATTTAACTGCCATGTAATTCACATAAGTAAAGAAATTCTCTTAAAGCTTCTTGTGTTATTGATGTCATCTGCTAGTTAATACCCATCCTCCTGAGTATTGTATTAACCTTGTGTCTGAATCTTAATTTATCATAATGAGCATGATAGCACAGAGTTGATTCCTACTCTACAGTTTATGGTCACCATCTAGAATTGGACGAATTTGGTTGACCGATATAATGTGTCTGTTTCTCAACTCAATGTGGTCTTCTGATCTTTTAATACCAGAATAGTCTGATGTGTAAATTTTGTGGATTGGCATGGTGGATAGTCTGATGTGTAAATTTTGTGGATTGGCATGGTGGATGAAGCATGCATAGCAGGAGATACTTATCCTGATATTACACCTGATCTGGTGGCCCCTTTTTGAGTCCATGTGATTTACACATTACAAATTCATTTAAGATAAAATCAAAAATGATAGAAAAAAAAAATAGCAGAGAATATGTGAGGTTTTGACAGAATCTTTTTAGGAATAGTTATATCAAAACCATTTTTCCTTAGTTTTAAAAAAATCCAGGAATCATTAGTTTGAATTTTCAGTGTCAAAAACATCTCATTTGATTATATGAGATAAATTATTATAATACAGTAAATATACAAATCACATTGTCAAAGGTTATCATATATTATGAGGCACCTTTTTCAAACCCCAGTATACCCTAATACATAAATCATGCCAAATTTGATATGTATAGTTAGTCAGCAAAATATTTTGATTTTCATTAAATGCAAATAAGCATATTGAAAAGTCATATTCCATACAGAGTTTATTTGAGTTTACTTTGGGGGAGGTTGCCTAAATCATTTATAACAGAAAGGTTGTGTTTTCTATTCTTCATCGACCTGGGTGACTAACTCAGTCAATATGGATCACTTAGAGAAACAAACATTTCAAATGACATTAGAATAAATATCTTTTTGACAAAGTTGTCTATATACTGTAGTGTTTGTTTAGTGGTCATTTGCATATTGTATATTACTGAAGATTTATAAACTTTGTACTGCAGAGAGTATGTCTGAAGGGATCTTTGGTGTAAAATCTATGTAGATTTGAATAAATTAAAAGTCTCCTATATAACAGTTTTAAAGTTTTCCTCTATAAAGTAAACTATTATTGTGACCTTTTCTTCTTTTACATTTATGGGTTTTATCCATTTACCAAGATAACCAGTATCATCCTTAGTTTTTATACGCCCGTTTACGGGACGTATTATGGTATACCGTTGACCGTCTGTCCATCCGTCCGTCGTCAACATGTCGGAAATTAACTCAAAAACGCTTTAACCAATATGCATGAAACTTTGGTGAATTGTTTATATCTATTGTCGTGAGCTCCCTTTTGTTTCTTATAAATTTCGGATTTACCGTTTCCGAGTTTTGGGGTTTTATTCATTAAAAAAGGGGGGATTTTCCAGTTTGTGGACAATAACTCAAAAACAATTTCACCAATTTGCAAGGAACTTTGGTGAATTGTTTATTTCTATCGACATGAGCTCCCTTTTGATTTTAATAAATTTTAAACTATAAGTTTCCGATTTATGGGGTTTTATTCATTACAAAAAGGGGGATTTTCCAGTTTTCGGACAATAACTCAAAAATGCTTTCAGCATTTTTTATGAACTTTGGTGAATTGTTTATATCTATTCAGTATTGATGTAAGCTCCCTTTAGAATTTTATAAATTTTAGATTTTACATTTCGAGTTATGGGGTTTTATTCATTAAAATAGGGGAGTTTCCAGTTTTGGACAATAACTCAAAATAATTTCACCAATTTGCAAGAAACTTTGGTGAATTGTTTATTTCTATCGACATGGGCTCCTTTTGATTTTTTAAATTATAGACTATCGTTTCCGATTTATGGGGTTTTATTCATTACAAAAGGGGATTTTCCAGTTTTCGTTCAATAACTTAAAAGGCTTTCAGCATTTTTATGAAACTTTGTAAATTGTTTATATCTATTGTTGTAAGCTCCTTTGATTTTTATAAATTTAAGATTTTACGTTTCCGAGTTATAAGATTTTATTCATAAAAAAGGGTTGGTTTTCAAGTTTTTGGACAATATCCTTAAAGTGCTTAGAGCAGTTTTCATTAAACTTTGATGACTGATTTATATCTATTAAGATAACCTCCCTTTAGTCTTTTATAAATTTCTGATATAACATTGAGAAGTTATTGTTTGTTTATAGTCTGACAACAGATTTACTAAGTATTGCGCAACAGCACAGTGTATTGCACAACAGTAAGAAATCTTTAATTGAATATAAATTCAATTCATATAACCAATTTCAAGTTCTTTGACTACATTTATTCAGAAACCTATAATATGTCAAATATTTAATTACAGTCTAAATTCAGACCTGTATCAAGCATGAATATTGTGTCCATTTTTGCCCCAACTGTTCAGGGTTGGACCTCTGTGGGCGTATCCAGCTGCGCTCAGTGAAGCAGTTTATTGCCAAATGGTACACTGGAGACATTTAGTGTGTTATCATTTAAAGTAAGAGCATCATACAATGGAATTGTTTAACCTCAGTAGATTTGTTTTTGTTATTTTAAATCATGATGTTGTCCCCCAAAACAACACAGAGGATGGGGACATAGATCAGAAATACCAGGCATGCAGGTGTAAAGTGTCTGTACATCTAGTTTTGTAAGCTCTCTCAACCTGTAACATTTCTTGCCAGATTTTAGAAAATATGAACGGTTTAAATTAGCAAAATCTCAGACACATCCCAAATTTTAGAACTGATCAACTTTTTTTTAGGGATTTATGACCCTTGGAATGAAAGTCTATGGAAATTTGCTTTGAACATGTTGTTACAGCACACTAACAAGCCTACATTTTTTGTCAGAATTTTACAAAAATTAGGTCAATAGTTTATATAGGCAATGTCCTGGATAATTTCAAAATAAGCACCAATAAACAATTTTTATGAGAGTTCATTATGCTCTTAGAATTATGAATTATATGGAAAATTGCATGGTAAGCGTTCTCATGCCTAGTTCTTACTTGTTTTAATGAATAAGTTTGAAAGAACAAAAAGTATTATTGGAATATTGTCTTTTTGATAGATAAAATATGTAGACGGGAATTCGAAGGGTACAATTCTTTCACTAACATTTTATTTAAAATAAATCATTTATTATTCAACTTGTTAGTCTTTCAAAGAATGACCGAACAAACAATTGTTATGATTATTTAGATCTATTTTTGATTAGTTAGCCATCTTGTTTTGTATTCAATGATGGGCCAAGCACTCAATTCTTAGAAGTTATTTGGATCTATTTTGATCAGTTAGTCAATGTCAGTTAACTTTAAATAAATCTTTTAAAATACTCATCAATTGCTGTCAAAACAAAAGTTGGTTCTGGTCTAGAACATTTCAGCAATTTAATCCTGTTTAAATTTCAAGCAGTCCACTTTAGACAGAAACCCTGAACTATAACTTAGACAAAATCAAAGTCATTACTGAAATAAATACAATAAAACAAACAAACAAGAAAAAAATGAAGGAAGATATTATCATGATAAAGAATTTGATTAGTTCTGTCAATGTGTAACTAGTGAAGAGTAAAAAAAGACATTGAACAAGTTCAAAGGGATCTTGGATTAGGTAGACAAACTTCAAACACCTAAAAAGAAATACAAAGAAAGAATATTTAAATGTTTTCAAGTTGATGAAATAGAAAACCACAAAATCTTATCTATGTTCAAGGTGGTACCTGACTGAGCAGGTGCCCTTGATGATAGACTGACTTGAAGACTTTTAAATAGAGGGTGGAGATATCATAAGGGGACAAAGTCCTTTTAGATGAAAATAAACAGACAACATGACCAAAAAATATACTTGACAAAAAGTCAACAGTCTTCAAAGGTATTCAAATAGAAAACTAAAAATTAAACAACATGAACACCATCAAAAACCTAAGTGATCACTGATGCTCTTAAAAGTTACACAAAAAAAGTCAGATTTATTTCATGGTGGAGAGTTGTATTAACAATTATACCACATCTTCTTATTTTTATATAAAAGGAGATGGGAGGTATACCTCACTGAGACAGCAACACAACAACACAAATAACCAAAATGATATACAGAACTCAACATAGTCTTAAGCAATAAACAGTTGTCAATACCATATGTCAAGGTCTAAATCGTCCCATGTCTAAAAAAATTGGGAACTTTTCACTCATAGTTTGTACTTTTCTTAGCTGACAAAATACATTTTATTTCATTACTGAAATCATGATTAATGAATGTATGAATAGCTCTTTCTGTAATCATAAATTTCACTACTCAAGGTAACTTAAGATTAGTTATTTCTCTATGTTTCAAAGAAGGATTGATTTATGGCAGTGACACCAGAGCAACAGCCAGAAGTTAATGTATTACTTTTATTAAGATACATTTGCAGTTATATATTCAAGTTTGATTACAAATTTATTCAAAGAAAAAAGATTGTAACAAGTTCTGTGATTCTTCTTTTCTTATGACTGAAATTGATTGTAAGTTATGCTGAAATATTCATGATTTAAGAATACCTTTACTCTAAAGATTTTTTGAGATCACTAATACATGTTTTTATATATAAGAATAAAAAGGTTATTTTGGGTACATGTATATGTCAATGTGATAGCAACACAAAAACTCACAATAAGACATCTGGTGAAATCCTTTATTTTGTGCAAATTGAAAAAGGTACCAGCTTGTCCTCTGTATTGCTTAAAACCAGAATTAACTTGCAGCAAAATAAACTACTTCAAATGTATCTTGTTAGAGTTATTGTTCTAAGTGAGAATTGGGTTTTGTGGAAGATATAACAATGTATAACCATCTCTAATTTGTTTTGTCTCATGATTTCCCGATTCTTATCTAAAAGTTTATTTCTTAGTTATGCAGTAGGCTTAACTTTTACAGATCTAATAAAAGTGTCAATTTGCAAATTTAAAAATGGGTTCTTCGAAAAGCATGTGTTGTTACAGGATAAAGTTATCAATGTAAATATATCCATGTCCCACTGGTACTTTCTCAGGAACAGTAAATAGACAAAATGTTTATTTGTGCCTGAATTAATAAATGGTTTCCTTACAAATTAAGTGTAGAAATAGAATGTACTATATTTCTTCTCATCCATTGAAGAGGGATAAATTTGATATTTATTTGTGGATAGATCATGTACTAATTTATCCAACAATAACTCTTCTCCTTTTTCTTATTATCGTAGATATGTTAATTTTACAGGAAATATGAGAACAGTTATTAAGTTGCTGTATATATCTTCACTGGTACTTTTCTGGTGTTGATTGGACAAGATACACTACCTGATAGCTTGATTTGGTGTCAAATTCACCCAATGTATACTCTAAATGGGAAATTATCAAGTGTACCTAATAATGTTAATGGGGCATAGTAAAAAAATATTCTCATTTGGTAAATTACCTGAATTCCCCTACAGTGAATGCTTATAAATAGGAATAGACAAAGAATGATTACAGTATATGAATACAAGCCTTACAACATGATCCCCACATGGTCAACTTAAAGGTTTGAATATTTGGTGCTTTACAGCTATACATACTGTGTTTTAATATCAAAAGAGCAAGGACTGGTCATCTAATATTCAGAATATTGTCATTTTATGGGCTGCTTTGTAACCCAGTATGATGACATGTTTAAAGTCTCGACTGACAATTGTCAATCTCAGTAAAATTCAATGTTTATGAACAGCTCTTGTCCAAAATATGGAAGAAAGTTTGTGTGCAACCAGCTTAACATTCTTTTTATATGTATTGATGTTGAGAAGGAATCTTGACAAAGAAGTAATTCTAGGGTCATGAGTGAGTTTTGATGGCAGTTGTCTACTACTTGTAGTTACACAATTATTATAAAGGCTTTCGGTTGTACCCATGATGCAAACCTCTGTTGATTGTTCAACTCTTGTCAAATGTTCATTCAAATTTGTTTTTGATTATTAGTAATGGCTTAGTTTTATCTTACATTCTTATACATACCAAGTAATCTGATTTAGAAAATAAATTTTGATTAAATCCTAATCTTTAATAATCTTGAAGCTTAATCCTGGTCTCAGAAGTTGTATTTAAAGTATTTATCACTCATTAGTATATTAATTAACTTTTTAAGGCATGTATTTATATTACTAAAATGACTTCTCTAAATCAATTCATCTGATTACTGACATTTTAATTCAATTTTTTATATCATAAGAAATGATTTTTTCCTCATGTATAAACTAATACCTCAATATTATGATTTCGATCTATCAATCTAAAGATTTACGCTTTTAAATGGTATTATTACTAGATATAAGATAAAAGTCTCTTATTTCTGATACATATATCCCAGAGTAAGATTGATATCTGTTTTTAAACCTGTTAAAATCTAGTTTATACACTGCTTCAACTATACTATAGGCTAAATAATACACTGATTATAGACAGGAGAAATAGCAACAAACCCTGACAGATGGATACCAGTTACAAATCTAGTTTATACACTACTTCAACTATACTATAGGCTTAATTATACACTGATCATAGACAGGAGGAATAGCAACAAACTCGACAGATGGATACCAGTTACAAATCTAGTTTATACACTACTTCAACTATACTATAGGCTTAATTATACACTGATCATAGACAGGAGGGCAGATGGATACCAGTTACAAATCTAGTTTATACACTACTTCAACTATACAGGCTTAATTATACACTGATCGGTTAAGCTTATTACAAATGAATTTTATGAACTTCTTTAACTATACTATAGGCTAAATAATTGACTGGTCATAGACGGCCGAGAAAAACTACAAAATCTGACATAAAACCAACCTTTTTTCTATTGGGTCAAGTAAGCAGAAAAGAAAGATTTTTTTTGTATAACCATGTTCTACATTTTTTTTAAAAATAATTATCTAGAATAATAAATAAAATTATATTGCCACTGGATATTAAGCAAGCAACAATCTATCAGCATAGTTTTATAAAGGTAGGACATGTCAGACTGAGCCTCATTTGGCTCCCAGATATAAAAAATACATGTTATTATACATCTGATAGGATAAAGTAATTAAAACAAAACTTGTTTCAGTATCTGTATAAGTAAATACAATCACTAAGGAGTAATAATCTGGCTAAACTCAAAATGAGGATTTTCCCTTTAGTTATATTTTATATTTTATTTAGATTTTGATGAAAATAATCTTTTTTAAGTAGGAAAATCATAAAGCCATGAGATTTCCACTCCAAATAAAGTTGTTTAACAAAAAACCTTTGAAGTTGATTTGTTAACATTTTGCTGAAGGAAAATGTATACTTATTGAAAAAATGAACAGTAAACCGCTTAACACAACACATAGAAACTGTTAGTTCTTCCTTCAAGGTATGGAATTTTATTAAGACTTAAGATTTGAAGGTTAATAATAATTCTGAATTTAGATGAAATCTTGTTAGCTTTCTAGTTACAAATCTGATGAAGCATGCTTGGATTGTAGAAAAGGAAATAAAAGAGCTTATTGGCCCTACAAATAAATTTGATTACCTTAATCTTAAAGACATTTTAGAACATACTGAAAGAGGGGAATAAAGGTAGAAAATAAGAAGACACACTCATAAAAAATTAGGCCCAGGTCACTTAAACTGATATAGAAAACCTGTAAGAGAAGAATTCTCCCACTTCAGCCACTGATTTAGAAAACAAGTATAGAATATTTTGGCCCAGGTGACAGCTGTTATGATATAGAAAACAAACATGAAATCTTTTGGCCCATGTCAGCCAGATGAAGAAAATTAATAAAGATTATTTTGGCCCAGGTGACAGTCGTTATAATATATAAAACAAACAGAAAATCTTTCAGCCCACTGGTCAACCAATGATATATAATCTTTTGGCCAAGGTCAGCCAATGATATACAACCTTTTCACCCAGGTCAGCTAATAATATATAATCTTTTGGCCCAGATCAGCCAATCCTGATTTTCCTAAATAAAATTTTTGCAGTTAGTAATCAATGCTTCGCTGTAATAAATGCATGCATTAATTTATGAATTTACAGTATTCTTTTGGTCCTGTGAATTACATCTCTTATATTTATATCTTTTATTACAAGTCATCATGCATAATGGCATTCGTTTATTTTATGACAGGTAAGCAAAATGTTGCCTTGGTATACATATGACATTGCCCTAGAAAGAAGATAATCGTTAGTTTTGACAGTAGGTTTGGTTAGGTACAAGTTCAAATAAAAAAGTCTTTTGTTGTCATTGAGTATAAGTATTTATACATTTTCTACTGATTTTACAGTTATGAATGGTGTGGTATATAATCGTAAACCTTATGTCAACAAAGCTCTTCTCTATGATTAACCCCCTACTAAGACTTATAGGAAGTGCAAGGGTAATAATTACTGGGGGAAAGTCACATGGGTGTAGCAGTACACCTGTATATAATGGTATAGGTAATAATTACTGGGGGAAAGTCACATGGGTGTAGCAGTACACCTGTATATAATGGTATAGTTAATAATTAGAGTCCTTGAAAGCACACCTATGTAATGGCTTATCACTTTTGCTTTTATTCTCCCTTTGTATCAAAAATGGTGTCTTCTGAAACCTACATTATGTCAAACCAAATTTGATTGAATAAAGACTTTAAACTATCATAAGATGCCAAAGATGAGAACACACTTTTGCAGTGGTTTCGTTTTATGAGATTTTTGCACTAAAATAATGGAATTACCTGATTCTAGCTGCTAAGTGTTGCTTGAAAAACTCAATTTGGGAAAGTTAAACAAAGATTTACATAGGCTTTACTTAAAATACAAATATTGATTCTCTTATTTAATTCACAAATAAGACCAGTAATAACCTGGCGGCCTCCCTCAAACAGAAGTTTTATTAGTTTCACCATAAGTTATTCAGTATACTAGACTTTCATTTATTTTTGTTGGGTGCCATTTTTTGTGGATTTTGTCAGTAGGGGGAAACAACAAACATAAATATTTGATGAAATATACATTTTTTAGTTACTTTGCAAGGAGTAAATGAGTTAAACACTAAATAAGGTTACCCTCAACATAAAATTTTTTCTTCCAACCTTGAAAATTATTACCAGTTACAGATCCAGGATTTTGAAAAAGGAGGGGTCCTCCGACAAGACAAATTTAGGAGTGGAACTTGTTAAATGTCTATACATTATCCATATATTTAGGTACATAAGGGGGTGGGGTTACACTCCCTATCCCAAATAATTCCACTTCTGATTACCATAAAAAATTATTAATCCAATGCACTAAGCTTGTGTTTTCAGTAATTAAGATACCAAAAGAGAACTAGACTAAAAGTGCCATTTACACCAATACATATAAAAATAAGGAGATGTAGTATGATTGCCAATGAGACAACTATCCACCAAAGTTCAAATGAAGTGGATGTAAGCAATTATAGACAACTGTACGGCCTTCAACAATAAAAAAACCCATACTGTATAGTCAGCTATTAAAGGCCCCGATACGAAAAATATGAAACAATTCAATAGAGAAAACTAAGGGCCCAATTTATAACAAAATAATTTACGAAAAACAAAAGGGCAGATCATCAGATCGATACAAAGCAGAAAAACATCTAACAAAATCACAGACTTGACATGGCAGGGTATTTATACATCCATCACAACACAAAAGACACAAAGTACAGATCTGAGAGTACTCGCAGTTACTGACAATAACTTGATAAAACACATAAATGGAAGTTTTATATGACTAAGTAGTCTTGTAATTGATCAGTGATGTACTTTGGAGATGAACAGTACTTATAGATAGATATATTTATGAACCGTGGAATATTGTATCTGTGTAAGATAGATGACATTGCATAATTTTGTCTTTATTATATACAGGATATATAGGTATAATCCGTGGTCACCCGGGTGTATAATTGCAATGTAATTGTTGACACGTTGAGGACAGTTTTATCGAACCAATTTTTTACTTGTCAGTGAGCAGCTCACGTCACCAAAGTTTGGATCTCAGTTTGTGGTTTTTCTGTCTGGATTTTTATAGTTTCCAAATTTGCAGATTAATTATATAATAGAATTATCAGGCAGTTCAACAATATGTTATATCTTTTTTTTAGAGTTGAATCATGAACATAAATTGTAAACAAAGCTTAGGAACCTGACAAAGTGTACTTTTGTAAAACAATACCATGGTGTGGGAAGACTTTAAGAATATTTAATGTTCAACAAAAGTTTGTCATACTTTGTTCATTTTCAAGCTATTTTTTTTTATCCAAAACTTCTTTATTATTACAAGTCAGTGTAAACAGAAAATAAACACATTTAGTAAATGATACATTCTTCTGGGAGATTTATTTATTAGTTGTAATTGGCTTCAAACAAGCTTTCTGTGTTCAGAAACTGCAGGTACTCTGTTCCTTTGTGCCTTTTGTTCTAAGTTACTTGGTTTCTTTTATGCAATGTATGACAAATATATGTTCAAAGACCTTGCCCGTAATTATAAATTATGTAATTCATTGACTGCTCCCGACATGTGTAACTTCAAGGCATATTTTAGCGGCAATCGATGTCTTTCAAAATTACTTTATTTTTATCAATAGTACCGCTTAAGTCAACGCTAGGGGCCGTCTTGACCTTGTTGTAGGGTATGAATGATTAGTTCATTGTTGAAGACCCTACATCAACTGTCAAGATGAAGAACAGGAATAAAAGCCCTGTTCATTGATAATTTTCTATGTTTTCTATGTATTGTGTGCGATTTTGTCCCATGTACATTTACTCCATATCCTTTCATTTTCTATTCCTTCCAATCTGATGAGACAAGCCATTTCAAGTTTTTTAGTTTGTTCTTATGTTTTGCTGTTAAACCAATGCCCCAGGGTAGGGGATTATTGACAAACATGTTTAGCACCGTCACATTATGTATGCGTCTGCCCTAATACAGGGGTCTGTGATTTAGTTGTTGTCGTTGGTGGCTGTCTGTAGTATTTGTTTTTAGTTTATTGTTTTGTCATTAACTTAATTGTTGTTTTTAGTAGTAGAGAGCCAAGAAGTAAAACAATTTAAATGTCATATCAGATTTTAAGTTTAAGTAAATAGGTATATTTTTTCAGGTTTTAAGTGGCAAAATTATTCATTATTGTACTTAGAAAAGAGGGTAATTTGAATGATAAAGAGGTGCTATTTGTGAATTTAATGACATCATTTGAAGGCATATTATGTTAATATATAAACATTAACCTTGAATTTAAAATGCACAACCTGTAGTTAGTGTTAAATTCATATCTCTATTTCATACAGATCCATTTAACCAATGCAAAGCAATTCCTGTACTGAAATGTACCATTATTTAACGAACAATGAAAATAAAATGGGGGTTCATACAAGTACGTGTAGTCTTGAAGAAAAAATGTAAAGCCTGCTTATTTATATATTGTTTTTACGTATTATCTATTGGAAGGCTTTTATCTTAGTATATCAGCTTCCTTTCTATGTATAAAGTTGTAACATAACCTCAAGCTTGCCATCTTTTCAAAGGCTGCTTGCTTCCTGTTCAAAGGATTATACTTCAGAATAACAATAGGGCCTCGGTTCAAATGATTGTACTTCAGAATAACAATAGGGCCTCTGTTCAAATGATTATACTTCAGAATAACAATTGGCCCTCTGTTCAAATGATTATACTTCAGAATAACAATAGGGCCTCTGTTCAAATGGTTATACTTCAGAATAACAAATGGCCCTCTGTTCAAATGATTATACTTCAGAATAACAAATGGCCCTCTGTTCAAATGATTATACTTCAGCATAACAAATGGCCCTCTGTTCAAATGATAATACTTCAGAATAACAAATGGCCCTCTGTTCCTTCAGAATAACAATTGGCCCTCTGTTCAAAGGATTATACTTCAGAATAACAATTGGCCCTCTGTTCAAAGGATTATACTTCAGAATAACAAATGGCCCTCTGTTCAAATGATTATACTTCAGCATAACAAATGGCCCTCTGTTCAAATGATTATACTTCAGCATAACAAATGGCCCTCTGTTCAAATGATTATACTTCAGCATAACAAATGGCCCTCTGTTCAAATGATTATACTTCAGAATAACAAATGGCCCTCTGTTCCTTCAGAATAACAATTGGCCCTCTGTTCAAAGGATTATACTTCAGAATAACAATTGGCCCTCTGTTCAAAGGATTATACTTCAGAATAAAAATGGCCCTCTGTTCAAATGATTATACTTCAGCATAACAAATGGCCCTCTGTTCAAATGATTATACTTCAGCATAACAAATGGCCCTCTGTTCAAATGATTATACTTCAGAATAACAAATGGCCCTCTGTTCAAATGATTATACTTCAGAATAACAAATGGCCCTCTGTTCCTTCAGAATAACAATTGGCCCTCTGTTCAAAGGATTATACTTCAGAATAACAATTGGCCCTCTGTTCAAAGGATTATACTTCAGAATAACAAATGGCCTTCTGTTCAAATGATTATACTTCAGCATAACAAATGGCCCTCTGTTCAAATGATTATACTTCAGAATAACAAATGGCCCTCTGTTCCTTCAGAATAACAATTGGCCCTCTGTTCAAAGGATTATACTTCAGAATAACAATTGGCCCTCTGTTCAAAGGATTATACTTCAGAATAACAAATGGCCCTCTGTTCAAATGGTTATACTTCAGAATAACAAATGGCCCTCTGTTCCTTCAGAATAACAATTGGCCCTCTGTTCAAAGGATTATACTTCAGAATAACAATTGGCCCTCTGTTCAAAGGATTATACTTCAGAATAACAAATGGCCCTCTGTTCAAATGATTATACTTCAGCATAACAAATGGCTCTCTGTTCAAATGATAATACTTCAGAATAACAAATGGCCCTCTGTTCAAATGATAATACTTCAGAATAACAAATGGCCCTCTGTTCCTTCAGAATAACAATTGGCCCTCTGTTCAAAGGATTATACTTCAGAATAAAAAATGGCCCTCTGTTCAAATGATAATACTTCAGAATAACAAATGGCCCTCTGTTCCTTCAGAATAACAATTGGCCTTCTGTTCAAAGGATTATACTTCAGAATAACAATTGGCCCTCTGTTCAAAGGATTATACTTCAGAATAACAAATGGCCCTCTGTTCAAATGATTATACTTCAGCATAACAAATGGCCTTCTGTTCAAATGATTATACTTCAGCATAACAAATGGCCTTCTGTTCAAAGGATTATACTTCAGAATAACAATTTACCCTTTGTTCAAAGGAGGATTTCTGTCAAAAAATTCTTCACTCAGAAGAGCAGCTTGTCTGATGTTGAAAGGCATTTACCAAAATAACAGTTTTCCACAATGAGTATTGTAACTCAAAAATAACTGGTTGAAATTAGAATTGTTGTGTATCAGGTTGCAAAGTGTCCTTGTTCACCTGTTATTTCACTGTATTTTCTCTTTCGTAATATTTTGTTACATCAGCAACAAATAATGATAATAACTTTTTATTTTTCAGACAGATGTTTTCTTGGGAACAAGCACTGATGACCTATTGACCTTTGACCTACAAACCCATATAGCTTACAGTTTCAGTCAGCCTTCAACTACACTATGGTCCAGTACAGTAAACACAGACAATGATATGTACATCAAAATACAAGTTGTAAGATTTTATATAATTTGAACTTCAATCTCATTAGTCATGAGCTTAGTCCTGATTGGTTGTCTCATCAATTTCCACTATTTATGTTTAAATTTTAACCAGCTTTATCAGGTACTAGCACTTTTCAAAATTAAAATTTTAGATGTTTTCCATTTGTTAGATTTTTCCATTGCAAATTTACAATAATCACTACTGAATTTTGGTGTTTAGACTAGTATTAATGAAAGACAAATAAAAACAATCATGAAAGTTAGTAAGCTGTCAAACCAAATCTAAACATGCATCTATCCATGCTTTACTGTAATAGGTTGAAGTTTACTTTAAATATAAGTCAAATCTAATATGAACAAAGTTAATACGAGGTTGTTGTTATACCTCCTCATGTTATTCACATAGATGAATTCATTGAAATATCCTTCTGATTCGTATCTATATCTAAACCATAGAACAAGCTCCAAATAAACTTTTAAACAATGTGTTAAAAGTAAAGCAATGCTGTTGAGATGATAACTGACATTCACAATTGTTTGGTATTTTTTTTAATTTAACATAGCAAGAAAATACTGTATGAAATAGATGAGAATTTGTTTTTCAGGGTGAAGACCCGGATGGATATACAGATTACACGATAACAACAATAATAATTGGATTCATCATTGTAGTGCTGCTGTCAAAACTCATGAATTACAAATCAAAATTCAAGTTACAGATCACCTCTACAGAAAAAAGTAAGTTATGCCAGTGAACCTTAACTTACTGTGATGTAGTCTTTTGCGCTGATGTACACACTTATCAATCAATCAATCAAACATTTATAATTGCTTCAGAGATGATTTACTTGAGGGTCTCACAATGTCAGGTTTTCTTTAGACTCTAAAAAAAGCAATATTAATGTTTACATACAAACAACTTTATATGGTTTGTGTAAAGGCCGCAATAGCTTAAGGAGCTATTATGTGTTTGGACTGCATACAATCCTGTGTTGATCACTGTACACAAAAAATTTTCTTGTCAAAATTCCTTCAAGATAATTTTTTAAATGGTCCATGGTAGATAACTCTGTAACTCTGTTATTAAAAATAATAAGGGTAGATAGATGTTCATTTTGGCTTTCATATAGATAGTTAAGTTGTCTTTTATAAGTAATTAGCATTTTGTTTAGATGGAAGGAGAGTTTTATATGAATTTAATTTAATTCAGATCATATTTTTTTTCTTGTAGACATATGTATATCTGTAGATTTTGGGGCATTTTTTAAATTTTTATTTGGGGTGGTGGGATTTGTTGAAAAATATTAGTTACCAGTTTTGCTTTGCAGTCTGAATAAAAATATTTCTTAATACAATTTTGCATTTATTTACTTGGAATTGTTCACTTTTTTTTTCTTCAGATAAGATTGTAACTTTCTACCCATAGTAAGGGGAATAACTCTATTTCTTCAAGTAATATTTCTCTAATTTGTCTGTTCTAATTGTAATAACATTGCATAAATCAAGTTCCTCTGCAAGGATTATTAGGTGTTCATTTATTGAAATTCTTTCACACAGAAAATCCTTTGATACTCTATCAAAGTCATGTTTCATCTTTTTTTTTCTATACCAATGATGTAAACAATACTGTCAATGGTATCTTTTGATAACACTTGGTAAAAAGAAAATTTTAAGATTTTCAGGATATTTTTGAAAGGTAACACCTGCTTTGATATGACCTATTTTGTAAGAGGGGAGTGTGTCTATACATATTTTTTAATAAGGGGTGTGACATAATGTCTGTTAGGTATTTTTGACTGGGAATATTTAATTAATAAAACCTGGATTTGCGTAATTAAATAAATCTTATATATCACATGTTACTCACGGCACACTGGTTTCATATTAGAACATATTTGTAGAATTTACATGTAGGTAAGGCAGATTTTTTCTCCATTATATTAAACAATGTAAAGGTTCAATTAGAAATGAACATGATAAATCTTTGTGTCCTTCAGCAATATAAATATGTGAACAAATTTCTGTAATTTATTCAAAAAATAAATTCATTCGAAGATGAAATGTGTCAGATTTACAGTAAGGTCTAACATCGAGAACTGTTTAATCATTTATATTTGTGGGATACCAATTTTGCTGGATTTCTTGGGTAGGGGTGTGGGATACCAATTTACCTGGATTTCTTGGGTAGGGGCGTGGGATACCAATTTACCTGGATTTCTTGGGTAGGGGCGTGGAATACCAATTTACATGGATTTCTTGGGTAGGGGTGTGGGATACCAATTTACCTGGATTTCTTGGGTAGGGGCGTGGAATACCAATTTACATGGATTTCTTGGGTAGGGGTGTGGGATATCAATTTTGCTGGATTTCTTGGGTAAGGGCATGGAATACCAATTTACCTGGATTTCTTGGGTAGGGGCGTGGAATACCAATTTACCTGGATTTCTTGGGTAAGGGCGTGGAATACCAATTTACCTGGATTTCTTGGGTAGGGGCGTGGAATACCAATTGACCTGGATTTCTTGGGTAAGGGCATGGAATACCAATTTTGCTGGATTTCTTGGGTAAGGGTGTGGGATACCAATGTTACTGGATTACTTGGGTAGGGGTGTAGGATACCAATTTTGCTGGATTTCTTGGGTAGGGGTGTGGGATACCAATTTACCTGGATTTCTTGGGTAGGGCTGTGGGAAACCAATTTACCTGGATTTCTTGGGTAGGGGTGTGGGATACCAATTTTGCTGGATTTCTTGGGTAAGGGCGTGGAATACCAATTTACCTGGATTTCTTGGGTAGGGGCGTGGAATACCAATTTACCTGGATTTCTTGGGTAAGGGCGTGGAATACCAATTTACCTGGTTTTCTTGGGTAGGGGTGTGGGATACCAATTTTATACGACCGCAAAAAATTTTGTGGTCGATATTGGTATGACGTTGGCGTGGTCGTCGTCGTCCGAAGACGCATTGGTTTCGCACTCTAACTTTAGTTTAAGTGAATGGATCTCTATGAAATTTTACCATAAGGTTCAATATCACAAAAGGAAGGTTGGGATTGATTTTGGGGTTATGGTACCAACAGTTAAGGAATTAGGGGCCAAAAGGGCCAAAATAAGCATTTTGTAACTTCCAGACATAACTTGTGTGTTAGTGTATGGATCTCTCTGACATTGTACCACAAGGTTCCATATCACAAAGGGAATGCTGGGATTGATTTTGGGGTAATTGCCTCAAAATTTTAGGAATTAGGGGCCAAAAGGAGCAAAAACAAGCATTTTCTAGTTTCATGACAATAACTTGTGTGTAAGTGTATGGATCTTTCTGAAATTGTACTACAAGGTTCCATATCACAAAGGAAAGCTGGAATTGAGTTTGGGGTAATTGCCTGAAACGTTTAGGAATTAGGGGCCAAAGGGGCCAAAAATAAGCATTTTCTAGTTTCAGACAATAACTTGTGTTCAAGTGTATGGATCTCTCTGAAATTGTACTGCAAGGTACCATACCTCAAAGGAAGGCTGGGATTGAGTTTGGGGTGATTAATCATAAGGGGTTCAAAAATTAGGGGGTTCTTTTTTCCTTTTTTTTCTTTAAAATTTTCCATTTTAAGTTGGTTATTTCTGATTTATATTTAAAAGCAAATAATAATGATATGGCAGGAGATACACACCTAACAGGATGTGTAAATTATTATATAATAAGTATTGTGCAATAGCAAGAAATTTTCAATTGCACAGTATTGCGCAATAGCAAGAAATCTTCAATTGCACAGTATTGTGCAATAGCAAGAAATATCCAATAGCACAATATTGCGCAATAGCAAGAAATTGTCAATTGTACAGTATTGCGCAATAGCAAGAAATATTCAATTGCACAGTATTGTGCAATTGCAAAAATATTCAATTGCACAGTATTGTGCAAAAGAAGATACTTTGTATAAATTGCTTATTTCTTGACCAATTTCAATGGGGTTTTATTCTTGAATTCTTGGGGTTCTTTAATATGCTGAATCTAACCGTATTTTGTATTAAGTTTTTGGATTTTGGTCCCATTTTCAAATTGGTCTACATTAAGGTCCAAAGGGTCCAAAATTAAACATAGTTTGATTTTAACAAAAATTGAATTCTTAGGGTTCTTTGATATGCTGAATCTAAACATGTATTTAGATTTTGATTATGGGCAGAGTTTTCAAGTTGGTCTAAATCGGGTCCAAAATTAAACTTTGTTTGATTTCAACAAAATTGAATATATGGGGTTCTTTGATATGCTGAATCTAACCATGTATTTAGATTTTTGATTTTTGGGCCCGTTATCAATTTTTTCCACATTGAGGTCAAAAGGGTCCAAAATTAAACTTTGTTTGATTTCATCAAAATTGAATTATTGGGGTTCTTTGATATGCCGAATCTAACCGTGTATTTAGATTCTTAATTTTGGTCCCGTTTTCAAATTGGTCTACATTAAGGTCCAAAGGGTCCAAAATTAAACTTAGTTTGATTTTAACAAAAATTGAATTCTTAGGGTTCTTTGATATGCTGAATCTAAACATGTATTTAGATTTTTGATTATGGGCCCAGTTTTCAAGTTGGTCCAAATCGGGGTCCAAAATTAAACTTTGTTTGATTTCAACAAAAATTGAATATATGGGGTTCTTTGATATGTTGAATCTAACCATGTATTTAGATTTTTGATTTTGGGACCCGTTATCAACTTTGTCCACATTGAGGTCAAAAGGGTCCAAAATTAAACTTTGTTTGATTTCATCAAAAATTGAACTCTTGGGGTTCTTTGATATGCTGAATCTAACCATGTATTTAGATTTTGGATATTGGACCATAATAGGTGAATGTCCAATTTAAAATTTTTAAATTCTTAGACCACATTCATTCTGTGTCAGAAACCTATGCTGTGTCAAATATTTAATCACAATCCAAATTCAGAGCTGTATCAAGCTTGAATGTTGTGTCCATACTTGCCCCAACTATTCAGGGTTCGACCTCTGCGGTCGTATCAAGCTGCGCCCTGCGGAGCATTTTATTCCTGGATTCCTTGGGTCGAGGTGTGGGATACTTATTTTTTCTGGATTTCTTGGGTAGGTGTAACCACAAGTTGAGTAAGTTAAATAAAAAGCTAATGATGAAACAAGGAAATAAGATTCCCTCAAAGTATCATTTTTTTATCTTACCACAAAAACTGGTTCTAACAAAACTAACTGAATCCTCAGTAGATTTTAAACTTTAGATTGAATTTTCTTTCATAATTTATAAATAAAATCCTCTATCTGGGCTGAAATATTAATAAAGCCCAGTTGAGAAAACCTGTGCTGATTCATTGTTTTGACCAACACATTCAGAGACAAAGAGTAAGCAGATACCAGTGTTGATATTTCTATGGTCTCATTTGGTGGAAGGCTGATCTGGAAAAATAACACACAATGTTTTTCTAACATTCAAAAAGAAATTAAATCTGAAGTTACAATTGTCAAAACTTTGTGGCCTTAAAATAAGTGAATAATTAATGATACAAAAATACAAAAGAATTGTTACAAAGATTTTTAAAGCATAAATTGAACTAATAACACTTTTCTTGTTGGAATAATATAATTATGTATAATTTGCTGGAGGGAAAGCATGGAACATTTTGATAATAAACAACTTAGAGTTTCATACTAAGATTTGGTCAATGAAAAAGAGAAACTGTTTTGAATGTTAGATAGTTCAAATGATGTATAAATACTTGTTTTTCAATTTGAAAATACAAAATGGCATAGATTAAAAGATAGGAGGTCATGTTAATTCTAGATGAATGTTTGGCTGTATGTTAACCTTTAGGGTAACTGGCACGATTTTTTCATGGATATAAGGAGATGTTGAATATTTGTCAATGAAACAGCAACCAAACAACACTTATAACCAAAGGACATCTAGAGGTCAATTTACAGTCTTCAACTTTAGACAGGTGTCTATACAATATGACATGCTGTAATAATATATATAATAAGGAGATGTGGTATGATTGCCAATGAGATAGATATCCACCAGTGACCAAATGATGTAGATATTAGCAACTATAGGTCACATTATGGCCTTCAACAATGAGCAAAATCCATACCACATAGCAAACTGTAAAAAGCCCTGACATTACAAAATGTAAAACAAATCAAACATGAAAACCATCATATATGCTGGTACATATACACAAACATTGTCTAATGATACTTGTACACATACAAAATACATTGTTTAAACGAAATTTTTACACATGCAACAAAAAAAACAATATTTCTGATAATACTTGTACTCAAACATTTCTATAACACCTACAAAAGATCAAAACTTGAGAAAGTAAAGCTGTAACATGATATTTTATTTCTAAAAAATATAGCAAAAAAATTCTATATTTTCCCCAAGATAAAACAAGTTGACATTTAAAACAAAGAATATGATTCAGATGAACTGTTAGTCACTATAGGAAAATATTCCTTGATTGCTATCTTGTGTATACAGCTATGATTTAAGTGGCATTTTATTTAAGTAACCCTGGAGAATTATGACAATAATAATTAATAAAGTTGGAAAGAATTGCACAATTTCATTATCAAATTGCTCAATATGGCCAGAAATATGATACTTAGTAGTCAGTTTATGATGGCCAAAATGACAAAACCTTTTCCCCAGTGATTTCTGAAATAACATTAGATGAAACTGTCATCATATAATTATCAAGGCTGACTTGACACTTGTAGTGTTTCTTCAGTCAAGCAGAAACCTAGTAAGTTTCATTAAATATTCTAAATAATCATTTTATTTGTCGTATTATTGCTGATTTGCATTTATTTGCATTCTGTTCTTAAATCATGTTCAAATTAATAAGATATGAAAACTTTGATTTACATATCTGATATTCAATTGTCAATCTAATTATTGCTAACGAAATAATGATATTTTTCCCTTTCGTATGAATGAAAATGATCAATTAATGAATAATGTCACACCAGGTATTATCCTGCATCTTGTATTTCAAATTTTTTTAAGTACTTTTCCATTATGCATTATAAAGCCAATGGACAAGCTTTCTGACTTTCATTGATCTGTTCACTTTTGATGCTGAAACAATGCATTATAGAAGGACGACTGTTGAGTACTGAAATATATTTAGCTGAGTAAATCTTTGGTAAAAATGGACATGAAAGATGTACTAAAGTAAAGTAATACTGGTATTATTCTTTGTTTTAATGAGTAACCTTGGTTGTCTGTCTGTATGATGCAAAATTAGATGTGTTGCCATTTAAATTCTGTGTTTTAAAAAAATCTCAACCTACAGTTTCAGTTCTTTCCACATTTAGATGACATTTTACTTCAATAAAAGTTTCAATATTCTATCAGGTTTAGGAGACAATATTGAAAATGAAACTAACTGTTATATATTTACAATGTAATGATATAAAGTGAATCAATTAATATTCATGAGCAACTTTTTTACCAAACTTTTGTGATTAGAAAATAATGCAAACTTGTATAAATCTTTCAAAATGTCAAATGGAACACCCATAAACATATATCACTTAAAAATGGGCTAGAAAGTAGAGAGGGCTAAAACAAAAAAGTAGGATATAAGTAATGAATGTATTGAGGTGTTATTAACTTGTTATTTCAATTAAGCTAATAACTGCAAATAAAGTGCATTGACCTACTTATAAATATGTAAATGATAAGGACTGTTTATATCTTGTCATGAAATATATCTTATCGCCAATTAGGGAATTGATTTCATCTTAAGTAATCTATCTAAAAACCTGATAAGACCAATTAAAGATAAATACAACTGACCAGTATTGATTGTCCAGGGAGGTAAAAGAAGATTATCAAGGGATGTTTTTGATACAACAATTATGGCATCAAATAATGTTTATTTTGTTTTTACAGAATCAAAATCAGAAAATTCCTTAATTTTCACAAGAGACTGTCCATTACCCAATTATCAATATAAATACAACCAGTTCACCTTGAGTTTATAAAATTTAACATTATACTCCTCCTGTTCCTGTACAACAATGTTAAGGTTGTCTAGTAACAGCTGTACTTATAAGAAAACATGACTTGTACTACTTGGGATGGGGCATCACCAAATTTGAAAATGAAATTTCTTTATTTAAAGAAAGGAACAGAACATCTTATTTATGACTATAGTTAAATATTAGTAAATTTTGAGAGAGAAAAATAAATGAGTAATATGTTATCAACTTTAATCTAATCATATATAATGTTCCCAAATACAGTCCTACAACTATGCCCAAGAATTCACATCAGAATGATGTTGGATGGAAAATCAGCTTATCACCAACACCACTTTTCAATTTCATTTTTTTTTAATGTGTAGGGAAATATAATATCACAAACTTTCCTTCATCCTTTTTAATATTTTAAAATTTCTATGATTAGTTATGAAAATGTTAAAATAATCAAAATTTCAATAAATTTCATTGTTCCTGTCCTGGAATGGTAATATCAGAAACTGGACACATTGTGTATTATCATCTCTACTGTTATTACACACTCACTTTTTTGTTTTAAACATCTGTTTGTTAAGTAATATTATCTGTCCTTTTATCAGCATCAGATGACAGATTTACAGCTTTAGTTAACCATTTTATAATTGAGAAAAGATATGAAATTTTCACTCTGAAGGGTTTGGATGTAAGACTGATATGAATAGGAAATGAGGTAAAAACCTTTATAGATCCGCCATAGCTGAATTTGAAAAAGAAGAAAATGGAAAATGGAAAATCAAAAACCATAAGTAAGAGAAAAATAGACACGACCAAAAGTTAAACAACAAAATTGGAAATAAAAAAAAATAGACAAAGCCATAACTAAAAGTTAAACAACAAAGAGAAAATCCACAATCCGTAAAATTATTTCACAGAAAACTAAAAATTGAGCAACCCATACTCCACCAAAAACAGGTATGACCTCAGTTGCTCAGAAGTTTTCTACAGTCATGATGTTTTCTAGTCATGGATGTTTTATACAGTCATGAAGTTTTCGACAGTCATGAAGTTTTCTACAGTCATGAAGTTTCTACAGTCATGATGTTTTCTACAATCATGATGTTTTCTACAGACATGATGTTTTCCAAAGCCATGATGTTTTCTAAAGCCATGATGTTTTCTACAGCCATGATGATTTCTACTGCCATGATGTTTTCTAGTTTTTTTTTTAAATAGTCATGATGTTTTCTACAGTCATGATGTTTTCTAGTCTTATTTAAATAGTCATGATGTTTTCTAGTCTTATTTAAATAGTCATGATGTTTTTTACAGTCATGATGTTTTCTAGTTTTATTTATATAAAATAGTCATGATGTTTTCTAGTCTTATTTAGATAGTCATGATGTTTTCAGTTATGGTCTCTGTACTTTGAATATAAATCTCTGAACTGACGGACAGTAAATAGCTTTGTGATAAATTTCATTCTCAATTTTATTACTTAAAAATCATGTTGCATGTTGCATGCAGAAATTATGTACTAAAACTACTGTGTTGTTTGAGATTTTATTTCTGGCATTGGAAGAAAACAAGTTTCCACTTGAGAATTGTTCATATTGTTGTTTTAGAAAATAGATTTAGAATGATACATTAGAGAAACATTAAAGTAATAACTAGTATTTACTCAAAAACCATATGTAGAAAACATTTAAGGGGTGTTCAGTGGTTTGTTTCAAGGCCAAGTTCAAGCAAATAATGTTTTTAGGCACCAGAGATTTACAGCATTCCTTCAATAAATATGTACTTCAGTTCCTTCATAAAGTCCTTCAATGCTTTTTTGAAAGACTTGTATCAGATGTCTTCTTGAACAATTAAATATATTTAAGGAAAGGTATTCTTTTCATTTAAATTGACTTTCGTTTAAATCTAAAAGGTGAAAAAAGGTAATGAAAAAAATGAAAAAAGGATCATGATTATTCGTGGAGAAAAAATGCAAATGGCTTCAGACCCAGTTCCAGAGATTATAGACATATTAAGCTTAAGCTATTCTTATATGGCCAGCCTGACTTGTCACTTATAAATGAAATAATAAAATTATTAAAATAATTTATTTCTTCAGCAGTTATTTACGACATTACATTAACAGTCTATGAGATAGCAATAAAATGCCATCATAATACATTTCCAGTAATAAAATTGTACTTTAGTGTAACCAATAGCTTAAAATAAAAGTAGAAAGGCTCCAGGAGTGATCGATAATCTTGATATAAGTAAAATCAGTTTAAGTTAATCAGTATTACACCCTCTGTGATGATTGTCAGTAGAGAGGCTATATATTTATAAGAAACCTAATGACAGTTTTGGCTAGGTCAGACTTAATTGAAGAGTTAATTGTCAGTCTGAAATCATTGTATAACCTAAGATCTCAGCTTTGATTTGGTTCCACTTAAATAGATTGAAATTTACTTGGGTGGTATATTATTAAATCAGTTTGGTCGTTGATTAATAGTAAATTTCTGCTTCATTATAGAAAATGTTTAGTACGGCAACTATAAGAATTTTCTTAAATCTAATTTTGAATTGTTACATTCACGCAATAAAACATTATTATTGAAACTGTTATTTAGCCTTTGCACACCTCACGGTTAAAGTATGCTGTGTTCCTAATTGCTGTCTGTAGCTACTAGTCACTCTCAGGCCAATCAAGTTAATCTTTCACTCTAGCTGCTATACTTTTATTATATAGGAATTGTCCTGTTAGGCAATGGTTATGATTCATAACAACCAGTATTTTATCAATTTACAGTCTTGTTGTAAATCAGGAAGTTACTTAAGATTGACATTTATTCAACACTTGACTTCCTAACATTTGTACTTTATTCTTTTAACCCTTTTCTGCAAGCTGTTTCATGATAATAAGGTAAATATATTTGTAATATTTATCATTTTATTTAGGTCCCAATCATTGATTTCAAAACATTGTGATCTCATCTAAGGGTGTAGCTCAAATCATGGTCAGAGTTGTTGTTGATTATGTTGTATGTTAGTTTACTTATATCAGCCCCTAAACATACACTATCTCTGGATTTAAGGTTTCTCTTGTCATTTCTTTCCCCATCCCAGCATTTCCCGTCATCCTCTTATGAACTTTGTTTTAAGATATTTTTTTTGTTTATGTCTTTTCTTCCCCAAGGTCTCATGGTCCCAGTCCAAATCAGATCCCAATATAAAAAACTTAGTAATGTTTTGTTTTAATCATGGTATTTTGATTTTGTTGTTTGGTTGCTGCTCTATGTGGCTACAACAGTACTTTCAACTGATGTTTATCTTTAATGATTTTGTGAAGTTAATTTTGTTCCTCTCTTTCAGAGTCCCCCAATACCATCATCTAATGTCTGTTTATATGACTAACTAATGTTAATGTATTATTATTTTAAAATTTGTCCGTCTCCTTGACAGTCCCCAAAATGCCCTCATGTTATATCTGTTTATATGACTAACTAATGTTAATGTATTATTATTTTAAAATATGTCTGTCTCCTTCACAGTCCCCACAATGCCCTCATGTTATATCTGTTTATATGACTAACTAATGTTAATGTATTATTATTTTAAAATATGTCTGTCTCCTTCACAGTCCCCACAATGCCCTCATATTGAATCTGTTTATATGACTAACTAATGTTAATGTATTATTATTTTAAAATTTGTCCGTCTCCTTCACAGTCCCCACAATGCCCTCATGTTATATCTTTTGTATGACTAACTAATGTTAATGTATTATTATTTTAAAATTTGTCTGTCTCCTTCACAGTCCCCACAATGCCCTCATGTTATATCTGTTTATATGACTAACTAATGTTAATGTATTATTATTATTTTAAAATTTGTCTGTCTCCTTCACAGTCCCCACAATGCCCTCATGTTAAATCTGTTTATATAACTAACTACTGTTTATGTATTATCAGGATCCTCTTACAATAAATCACAAGTACAATATAACTTCTGAGAGAAAATCAACAAATGTGGTACTAGATTAATGAAACAATTGGTAATAATGTCCATTTGTAATTATCGTGGATGACTTACGATGGTAACAAGTGGTGAGCTGTCAGAATGGTATCAGTAGTAGATGATTGCACTGCAATATCTACAACTTAAACAGTATAAAAAGTCATAATGCAGTAAGAAAATCACAGATGCACTGCAGAAATTACATTAGAATATCTATATTATGATTTTTGTGGATTGTCATAAAAATATTAAAAAAAACATTATAGTCGTTACAGTATAGATTATAACAAAGTTATGTGATTTTAATCTTCCCTTTTTTGCTAGTGGCATCTGTTCTTTTGATCCATCACATTTGTACTCTTCCTCAATTTGCATGAAATACTTTCCAAAGGACATTTTAAGCAAATAGCAATCAATCTTTCTAGCACATGAGATGTACTTTCATGAAATTATAGGCATCTGACTAATCTGACTTACTCAATAAGAAGAGTAATGCATTAAGTGAGTAATGTCAGAGCTAAAAATCAACCATCAGGTATAATAAGTCCCAATACCTTACTCAGGTGAAACAGCTTACTTCTGGGGACTTTACCTGAATTTACATGATTACCACTTCAGCAATTCTGATTTTAACAGATTTCAATTAGCTTATAAAATATGAATTATCACTTACTATAAATAAGTTAACACATTTTTTATTATGATTGTAATGATATGAATTTATTAAGTCACATGCTGGAATATTATATTTTTATAAACATTTGGGTATTTGCACATTGTCATGTGTTTCCAAAATAAAAGGCAGAATATCTTTGACATATTTTGTTGATTTGATGTTGAATATGTCTCCAAAGCTCCCAAGATCTGTGATGAAATTACTTTTCTAATAAAGGGGTAATTTGACCTTGAATGTTTGACGCTAAGGTGATATAAGTAGTTCCAATATTGACACAATTTGGACAGAATCGGAGTAAATGTTGTTCCGCTGGTGTTAATCAATGAGTCAATATTTGTTAAAACTACAAGTAGATTGAATAATAAGAAAAGTAATATGAGATGTCGAGGAGATATATTAGATAAAGGGAATTTTGTTGATTGTTCTTCTATAAGACACCCTATATTAAATTAAGTTAATAAAGATAGTACTTTAGGGATTAAAATGGTCATTTTGTTTCCTTTGTTGGACAGTCTGTCTAACTTTAGATAAAATGATTTATTAGAAATCAATCCATGAACTACTGTAAATTCAGAAATTATTGCGTGCATTTATTATTGCGATGAGGAATGGACAAAAATGCAAGATTAATTATTGCGATTTCAGAAACATTTGCATACAGATACATGTATCAGATTTCAGAATGCGAGTTCTTATTATTGCGATGCTCATGGAGTTGCATTATTCGCATTAATAAAAACCTCAATAATTTCTGAATTTACAGTACTTACCCTCTGTAATATCAGAGTTCAATCCTGAGTTTTGGTGGGGTTGTAATGTTCAGTCATTTATGTTATGTATTGTGTTTTTTGTCTTTTAAAGCCATCATTTTGCTGTTCTTTTTTTTTTTTTTTACTTACATGGTGCACTGGATAACCCTAATATCCCAAATTCACCCATTTATAAGACATAAAATTAATTTACCACAGAAAATTGACCACAAAATTTATCAATCAAAGGTAGTATTATCCAGAAATGTCATTGATTGTTTAACAATGGCAATTTTCTCTGTGACATAAATATAGTTATTGTGACAGATGAGCTTACTAATTTGGAAATGATTAAAACCGAGAGGGCAAAGTATGTAAATATCAAATACCGAAACCAGTCACCAACATATTTAAACCTGTAGCAGGTTTTGTACAGTATGTCATCACATGATGTGAAGCTGCCATACAGGTTTTGTGTTTTTCTATTTCCATCTTGGCACGTGGACTGATGATAAATCCATTGATGGACAAATGACAAGTCATAGAAAAAAGCATGGTTCTAGGCTCAGAAGAGCCTGTTATATCAGAGCCTGTTATATAACAGGCTCTTCTGAGCCTAGAACCATATATTCTGGCATATTGAATGATGAGAAAAAATCCATATATTGATCAGGATCCAGTCATGAATGACAATTTCCACAGACAAAACTATAAGAAACAAGTTATATCCTTGATATGGGATATATGTCAATGTGACAGAATCCGACGACATCAACAACCAAAAGAGGTCTCAAGGTTTACATATAGTCTTCAACAATGGACAATAGTGTCTATATAATATGTCAAGCTATAAATTGTTTGAAATCTAAGAAACTAGTTTGGTATAGTGTACCACCTTACACTGGGAAAAAGCAGTAGGGCAACTCTAAGAAAGTTAAGATCCTTTCAGTTTAAGATGATTAAGCTACTAAGGTTTTGATCTGTATCATTGTCCTCATTTGAATTTGTATTTTACAAAGTTCATTAAAACAAAATTTTGACAGGAATAGAAACATTTCCATAAATCTTCCAATTCACTATTCTAAAGATACATTTGTATCAGTCCAGAAAATAATGGTTTAAAATATTAATGTGGTTAAATGGAATGTCAGTAAAAACTATTGTTCACTTCTAGATAACCCATAAAAAGATTGGTAACAATCAAGTTTTTTGTAATTTTGACATTCTTGCTTACTGTGCCAATATAATGTTTTAAATGATAAAAAGAAAAGTGATGGAATACAAGTAATTAATGATATAGACGTAGAAAGTTCTTCAAACATTTAAAGTGAAATAGATTTAAAAACATCCCATGACATAGTGCAATTTGTTTTAATTCCCTTTACTTTATAAGGAAACATCTGTAATGGCTTTTCTCCATATAGGAAGCCAGTCAGATCATCTTTAAAGTGTTGAGTCAATATTTCTGACTTAGTCAGTGCTATCATTAACTTATCGTTGATAATTAAGGTACATTATTATCAATGATACTATTATACATTAAATGTTGATACTGGATACTGTGAGGTTTTTTACACAGTTCTACTGACAAATGCCAAATATTGTCATTTCAGGTGTTTCTATGTTAGATGAAAAGTAAAATAACAAAAAATACCTAAATTCAAGGAAAATTCAAAACGGAAAGTCCTTTATAAAATGGCAAAATCAAAAGCTCAAACACATCAAGTGAATGGAAAACAACTGTCATATTCATGACATTTTAATATAATATTATAAATAATTTTGCATGCATCATGATGTTGACACAGATTCCAGAAATGATATGGTCAGTTTTGTTTGATTCACATTATAGTTCTAATGTTTTTCCCAGGAAGTTACACATACTGTTTGATTCATCATTGTCTAGTGACAATTTATTCTATTATATGATTGATTACAATTTGTTTTCTAGACAACTGTTTTTAGGTAAAGTAAAGATAGCAGAGGACCTTGTCATTCAAATGTTCAGTCATTTAGGAGCCAAAGTTTGCATGTTCATGAAATATTGTCAGTTTTATAAAAGTTTTATTGCTGTTGCTCTCAGAGTTTCTGAAGTAGTGTTAAACACAACTAATTCTGCGTAAAATAAGTTAAATAGAGTATAAATAATTGTATCTGTCCATTAGCCTATGAACAGGATATGATAAAGATCTTCACAATCAATTTAAAGTTTGTCAATAATAATATTAGTAGTACACGAAAAGGACATTTAACATCCAAGGCACAGGGACTCGGTTAGCAGATTAAAATTTTGTTAATCAATGTTTTTTAATTTTTTTTTAGTATTTCCTGTCTATTTGTATTACTTTATTAACGTATTTGACGTTGACATCACTATTTCTTTGTTTTCTAGCAATGTACAGTTTACTATCCATATCCGTATACTGAAAAATCCTAAAGGGATCTAAGTCGCCATCTTGAATTGCCTTCCTACTTTAGATAAAAATAATTAAAATATTAATAAATTACTATATACCTTACAAAGGCACTCATTTTCTTCCTAAATTATTCTTCTATCACATGCATATTTTGATTTTGGATCAACAGAACCCTTACGCAACTTCAGTTGCATTCGGTCAGAATATTCAAATTTCCGCGAAAGCAACGTAACTGGCAAACGTCGTTTTCAGAAAGATAGACGAAATGGGAGATAACTCTTGTCATTCGAAACTTTCGGGTTGATGCATTTACTACAACGATAACTCCTCATAAACTGACGAGTGCTGTCCCCTGACATAAATATTGAGCGCAAATTTAATAACGAATAGAACCTTTCTGCAAACGGGTAACATAAATCACTGACTTTTGGTAGACACATCAATAAAATGAAGTAGTTACTAAAAATATAAAAATATTGACGTGTTCAACGGGATTTACCAGGTTCAGTAACAGTACCAGGATTTAAAAAGGGGGGCAAGTTGGTAGGCTAACTTTTGGATTAATACTTTGAAAAGTCTATGCATTTATCATACATGCATGTATGAAGCTCCATTATGAGGCCCCTTGTCCCCATAAACCGCCTCTAATTATATACATGTTGTACAACATAAATCCTTGATGTGAAAAATATCAGGACGATGTCTGACAGAAAGTCACATTCCTTTAAGAAAAAAACCTGATAGTTTGGGGACAATCATTTGATATTTTCAATGGGCGGAAGGATAGGAGAATAATCTGATATTGAAACAACACATACAATGACTGTTCGAGAAATTTTCGTTTGATATTTAATTTTATGAAGGATTCTTGGCGTGTAAATCTGTCTCAAATCTGATCGATTGAGCGTAGGTATCAAGTTAGGGACAGCACTCGTCAGTCTATGAGGAGTTATCGTTGTAGTAAATGCATCAACCCGAAAGTTTCGAATGACAAGAGTTATCTCCATTTCGTCTATCTTACTGAAAACGACATGTTTGCCAGTTACGTTGCTTCGCGGAAATTTGAATATTCTGACCGAATGCAACTGAAGTTGCGTAAGGGTTCTGTTGATCCAAAAATCAAAATATGCATGTGATAGAAGAATAATTTAGGAAGAAAATGAGTGCCTTTGTAAGGTATATAGTAATTTATTAATATTTTAATTATTTTTATCTAAAGTAGGAAGGCAATTCAAGATGGCGACTTAGATCCCTTTAGGATTTTTCAGTATACGGATATGGATAGTAAACTGTACATTGCTAGAAAACAAAGAAATAGTGATGTCAACGTCAAATACGTTAATAAAGTAATACAAATAGACAGGAAATACTAAAAAAAAAATATTAAAAAACATTGATTAACAAAATTTTAATCTGCTAACCGAGTCCCTGTGATCCAAGGTATCAGAAAGATAAAAAGGAAATATCATGTTTCTTTGCTTTCTTTTTTTTTCCTTTCTCTCTATCTCTCTCTCTTAATTTATAAAAGAAAGGTTTTATAAAGACATTCCAACATTGTTTGTATACTCTATTAAAGTACAAAAAACACAAGGTTGGGTCACCTCCAGTAAATGTAGATGGTTTTTATTCAAATGGTAAAAAAGAATGTATGAACATTAAATTCATCAAAAGTACTTTTCTTGTCAACCACCCACAACAACATTGTGTAATGTTGTAAATCAATTTTAGGGCTATAAAAATATTCCCTGTAAGAAAATGACAGATAGGAATATTTTTCTTCAATAGTTTTACCTACATAATATTGATATATACTTCATTGCATAAATTATCTATCAGGTCTTTTCAGGTCTTAAAACCCCATATTCATAAAAACTTCTGTGGGTGGGATGGAATTTTGTCCCGTTACCGCTAGACATAGGGTGGATAAATAATTAAATATTATGTAAGTATTCCTCAGTAATCAGATTCATGAATAAAGATGTGGTTAATTTGTTAAGAGACAGCAATTCAACTACACATAAAACAAAGACATACAAAAGGAAGACAAGTGATCATTTTCTATACAGTATCAACTCTACTAAACTATTCTTAGGGCATATCAATAAATACTACAATCTATATAGTCGATAGCCCAACAAGACTGGTTGACACCGAATTTATTTATATAACACACAGTATTTGTAATTATCAATACAACATATAATTCATAATTTTATAATTTATGTACATAAAAAATCAAATAATCTTATGATCGTGTGTGTTCAATAAATATGCTGTCATCAACAATCCTGCCGGCCAGGAAAAACCAACAAAAACAAGATAACTCGGTCAAACTACATTTAACATGCAGTCAAATGGCTACATTTCAAGTATAGTGGAAAATGTCAGAAACCTTTGTCCAGAACCCAAATGCTGGGAAGATCATCTCGAGAGTTATACTTGGACAGTATAAAAAAATAGATAAAATGTTTGTGTATTTGAATATGTATGAAGTAAGTATGCATAAAAAATAGATAAAATGTTTGTGTATTTGAATATGTATGAAGTAAGTATGCAGGCAAATAGAATACCCGTTTAATAACATAATATAGTATGTAAAATTGTATTTAATTATAAATAATATTGAACTTTATTTCACTGTTGTCCAGTCTGATGTTTGGCAAGAAGTGAATAACAAGGGAAAATATTCCCGCTTAATCTCAGTACCTGTATTAATAGTATTCACTAGTACTGTTATTACAGTAATTTCCCACTATACTATTGAACCGTGGGAAATTATAAATATGCAAAGTTTTAAATTGCTAATGGTGTAGTCAGAAAGTGAATTGATTTTACACAGACTATCAAAGATCCCAGAATAATTGCTCACAACTGAATGTGGCATTGAAATTTGCCTGCAACATATCTGATCTGTAAACGATAGTGATTTACAGTAAACACAAGGTCAACCTTTTGGGAACTGTTAAGAACTGTGCTGTGTGAATCAATACATCAAGTACCTCTTCCTATAAGCAAATCTTTTACCATCAAGAGACTGTCAAACATTTTGTTACAGTAACTAACAGTTAAAGTATGATAGTCCAGAGTTTTATGTTTATCTACAACTGTTGGTCCTGCATGGTTTCAGTTGTGAACAATTATTCTGCAACAGAAAATGTCTGCCAACTGAGATGCGCAGTTATTTTTGAGGTTCATAGTGTCTAAAGGATAGAATTGGAGTATTTTGGCCTGAATATGTACAAAAATTTGTCACTGGCATTAATTAACTAAATAAATTGTGAAAGTGAATCTTTTCATTAACTGGAAGATAACTGAAAAAAAATGCTTGGTGAGAAATCATGCCCACCTAAAACCCTAATCAAACAGAAACTTTATTTGTCAGATATTACTCTTGACATCTGACAGCCTGTTTAAGGACTGGTCAGGGCTGTAGGATCAAACAATCCCCCCAGGCTGTCAAATGTGAGAGTAATATAGGACTCTGAAATTGATCAACATTGGAGAAAAATATCTTGTGCAATTCCTATTTTTTTAAGAACTTTGTGTACCGAAAGTCAATACAGAAAATATGATAAATGATAAATCTGATTTAAGTCAATTAAAAAAAAAAAAACTATTGAATAAAACTAAGAAACTACAAAAATAAAAGATGCAAGGATATTTTTACAACCCTAAATAGTTTGACATGATTTATATATAATGAGTATCACCTCAGCATAGCAGAGAGAAACCTAAATGACTTTCCTGTTTTTTTTTTTTTTTATATTTTTATCACACAAACAGAAATAATTTGTTGAGGAGCAATTTGTCAGCCTTTTCTAAATGTAAATTCCATTTTGCATTTTGATTTGATTTTGATTTTTGGTGTTTTAACACCACTTTTAAGCACCGCTTTTGGGCTATTTCGTGGCGGCCAGTTTTTATTGGTGGAGGAAGCCGGAGTGCCCGGAGAAAACCACCGACCTTCGATAGGAAAACTGACAATCCTGGTCAATTAAGATTGGAGTCGAGTGCACCCGCACGAGCGGGGTTCAAACTCACAACCTCAGTGTTGACTGGCTAGTGATTACAGTAGTAACTACTTAGACCACTTGGCCACCTAGGCCCCTTTTGCATTTTGAAAAAATGACATTACATATTGATGTTCTTCTTCCCCTTCTTTTTCCCTTCATTTTATTCATTCTATAGATGTATCTGAAAAAATCTACACTTGAAAATGTTTTAATAATTTCTCATTTTTAATAAGATACAGATTTTCTTCAGTAAACCAATATATGTCAGATTTGTGTTATAAACAATTACAATAAATATTATAATAAAATCAATTAGCTGTTAATCATGAAGATAACATGACAGATCTGAATACATTCAGTGAGAGATATCTGTAGGGTTATCTCATTAAAACATTTTGATTATCGCAATATATATATATTGGTGATGAAGGATTGAGATTTCAATCAAGTGTAGAAAAATAAATCTGGTACCCCTACCTGGGCTCATCAAATGACTATAAATTCACTGAAATGTACTTATCTAGCAAATAAAATGAAATTTATAAAGTGCAAACCCAGTCTGGTCATATCATACTCATTACTATGTGTATTGGTTACTAAGTTCATTCACTGTATTTAAACAAGGATATAGTCTATAGAGAATAATTTTGTCAGGAATAGAGTCTAAATATTGGCGCCATGATATTTTATAAGTATTATTGACCAGATTTAAAGCATGTTTTCCTCTTATAGTTGATGTGTTTCCCTCGGTTTTAGTTTGTAACCGGGATTTGTTTTCTCTCAATAGAGTTATGACTTTTGAACAGGGGTATACTACTGTTACCCTCTGTTACCTTTATAGATATATTTTACCAGTATGTATATTCAAATGCCATAGATTTAGAGTGTTATAAAATGTACTCAAAGCAATGCGATCTTTATATCTGGCCAAATCAGTTAAAAATAACAAATTTAACAATTTAACAAAAGGAAAGTGTTACAAAATAATTCAGACATGCATTACAACTTTCCACCCTCATCTTTATATAAAGTTTTATATCTATGTCTGCTGACCCTCACATTACTGAACACCACAAGTGTCAGTGGAATAAATAATATTAGAATATAGCACATAATATCTGTCTTATACTATTGTCACCTTGTAAAGTTATAATTGGAAGCAAGTTATCTCCCTTGTTAGAAAGAAGTATAAATGCATGGTGATACAGGGTAAGTGTGTAAAAGAAATTTATTTGATATTCAAAATTTCCTAAAAACCAAGAGTAATTAAAATCCTGTAATCCTAGCTTGTTCCTTGCTATAAACCAGTATTACTTCCCAGTACTGAAAACAAATCTTACCATCAATCAATTTAATAAATAGTACACACTACTTAACTATTTAATATAGTATTTTAAAACACCATGCATTTGTATGAGTTGGCAGTGAAAAGAAATATGTATACAACCATTCCTTGTGTGGAACAACATTTTATGAATTGAAACAAACAAAGAAATATTTTCCCGCATTATTTCATCTCGGACGAAAACAGAAACTATAGATACCAAACAGTATCAGCAGTAAACTTTTAACACTAATTCTTATTTATAAAACAATAGAAATTGAAAATTTTATCTGCTAATTTGCATTCAAAAAGTTGAGAAGTATTAGATAAACACCAAGTCTCTATACTCTCTGATACTTTCTTACTGACATCAATTAACTTACCTCTAATCATTATAATCACAATCCTAGAATGGCAGATTTTAGTGTAAATTTTCCACAAGTACACTTCACTATAATCGCCACCTGTCAAATTGTACAAAAAAATAACAAACGTAGGCTTCCCATTGATCTGTTAACATCGTATCCCATAGTTCAATGATTATGATAGGCATACCACGTCTTTATCTAGCTTCTGTGTACACTGATTATCCTAACTTTGTCAATTCTCTCTCTTTTAGACAGTTCCAATGAACAATCAACATTATTCATGTGGAATTTAACTTATTTAGAAGAATTTTTTTGGAAGAGGAAAGAAAACAAAATTTTAAAGGTAAGTTTTTAAATTTTTTATTGTTGATAAGATTTGTGAATGAATTATTGAGTTGTAACTTGTTACCTCGAGGTAACCTACATGTGTAATTAAAGGTAAATAAAAAAAGGTAAGCAGATTTGTAATTAAAATTTATTTAACAATTGAAAATTATTGCAGGTTACAGATAAATAAGGTGTGATATTATTTTACATTTATTTATACATTTTAAACAGGGATAACTTCTTCAGTTAGATTTCTGATAGTAAGTATTATATGACTGAAATTATGTGTAAATGGTCATGATTGTTTTTGGAAAATAACAATTTTTTGAAATAAGGAAATGTATTTGTCAGTTAAAATATATGCATAGTGAGACTTAGAGACATGAAATATTTAATATGTAATATTGAAAAGATCAATGTACAGAAATTTAATTTTACTGTGAAGTGAAGGACTAAAAATTTTTATAAAATGTAAAATGTGTTGATGAATAATATATATATACTTGGTAAATAAATAAAATAAATACATAGTAAAAGAAGGAATAAATCATTTCTTTCATTTCATTTTGTAAACTATAAAGATATAAGTTCTGGTTGGATAAGCAACTTTAAGAGCATCCTGTTAATCTAGAAAAAACTTTTAAAGAAACAAATAAAGAAGAAATAACTTGGTTTAATTTAAATTTTGCAGATATTTGTAAGATTAATTATTTCTCATCTTGACTACACTCAGACAATACTATATTACATAATTTTTCATACAAATGTTTACTTCAACATTAACAGAGTTAATACTTTTAAATTTTATGTTAAATAGACACTAAATTTTAGAGCTGCTAAATTTTTCTTAAATAATCCTAAAAGTGAGTTTGATGTATTTACAAATTCAGCTTACGGACCACAATACTGTCAGTATTTATTCCTAGAAAATATAAAAAGTAAGTTTACAAAACATTCAATGAATTAAAGACATAAATGGACAAATAAGATGTGTCTCTCTACCTTAAAAATTGGTTTCTTGCACTATTGACTAGAATTGACAGATTTTTATGGAATCTAATATATATAAAGTAAACAATATTAGGATTTTGTCCTTGAATCTTTTCCTTTTCTCTTAAGATTTATTGATCAAGGTTTTAATTATTGTATTGTAAAATCATTTGGCCTGCAATATTTTGGCATTAAATTCAATTGTTTTTAATGTGTAACCAATAGGGCGCTGTTGGTACTCTTGTCTTGGCTCCCTTAAGGTTACGGGGTCATGATTTTATTTGTAAAATCATTAGAAAAACAATTAAACCATGAAAGTCACCAATATCAGGAACTAGTTGTTGCAGTTCACGAAGATCCAACACATTCAAGTTATATAATTTAATTCCAAGCCAAAGTACTAATATAACATATACAAAGGACAATGTCAATATAATGTGACTCCTACTGTATCTTACTTTCTAACTCTTGCTCGTTCTCATTTTACAAAGTTTACAATAAGTATTTATACTAAATATCGAAAATAGACAATACTCAATTAACATGACAATACTCAAATTAAAATGACATTTCATAACTTTAAGCTATAAGTGACAGCATTCACATTAATTAATATAAAAGATAATTATAATTTATAATACTCATATAATCTTATTCTTTCATTTTCCTATACAATAATTTTCACACCTTTAGTATGAATTAACGTTTTCATATAAATTTCTGTTACTCAATAAATAAATCTGTCACAAACATTTGAAAATCAAATGTCACTAATTAAGATTAACACATTATTTGTCTATACATGTAAATATTTAAATTTGTAAAATAATATGTTTTCTAAAAGTCCAATTTCTAAATAAAATTATGTATAAAAATATAAGTCTAAATTAGCCTGGTGACAAATGGCTCCTCCTCAACAAAAACACGTCCTCGTGTTAATAAAAGTTAATAAAATCGTCCTCTATTGTTCCTACTGTTGTAACTAGAATTAAACGATTGTCTTTGATTATAAACATTCTGTGGTTGATTCCACATCTGCTGTTGTAGTTGTTGTTGTTGTTGCAATTGTCTTATCTGCATCTCAAGCTGTACAATCTTTATTTCATATTTTTCTGTTTCTTCTCTTCTTCCCATTGTTGACTGTTTCAATATATCTACTGTCTTTTGCAACTGATCATAATCTAGTTGAAGATCGATGTATATTTGATGGTTTTTCACTATATCATTATATTCTGCATCAATTTTGCTTTTCTCCAAATGTTGTTGTTTCTTTGAATTAATATTCACTGTTATTATCCTTAAATTTTCGGTCCTTAAGAATTCATTTTGCCAATAAAGATCGTTAATATTCAGGTTTTCTGGTGTTGATTTAAATTTATCCAATTCTTCGAAATTCCTCATTTTGTTTAACATACAGTTGTGCTCTTTCCCACATTGTATGCAGTTCTTCTTTAGGTTGCTGATTTCTTCATCTTTTGACTGTTCTGATGTCTTAAATTTTCACATTCAATATTTTTCTCATTTAATTTTCTTTAATCCTTTTAACTCCACTTTTGCTGAATTATTTGTTTCTAAAACACTTATGAAGGCTGTATTTCTGATATTTGAAAATGGTAATTCAAACATTGGTTGTTTTCTGTCCATATGTTGAATCCATCGGATCGGTCCCTTTCTGTTTTCTTCTGACTCTTAACTTTGTTTTTCTTAATTGTATGGTTTCTTTCCTTTTCACTGATGGTACACGAGCAAAACACATTCTAGCATAATGTCCCTTTTTCCACATTTGAAACACGTTTTGAAATTGGCAAAACAAATTCTGTTGTGCAATATTCGCATTTGCCACATACTGGTCGTTGACTAGGAAAGTTCCATAATCTCCATTGCGGTCTAAGATTAATATCCATGATGATAGTTGTTCTTTGAAATAAGGAACACTCACTTGCTGCTGTTAAAGGTATCTAGGATCGTTGTTGAACTAGGAAGTCAACATGCATGGTCGTCCACCATATGTAACCAATAGGGGCGCTGTTGGTACTCTTGTCTTGGCTCCCTTAAGGTTACGGGTCATGATTTTATTTGTAAAATCATTAGAAAACAATTAAACCATGAAAGTCACCAATATCAGGAACTAGTTGTTGCAGTTCACGAAGATCCAACACATTCAAGTTATATAATTTAATTCCAAGCCAAAGTACTAATATAACATATACAAAGGACAATGTCAATATAATGTGACTCCTACTGTATCTTACTTTCTAACTCTTGCTCGTTCTCATTTTACAAAGTTTACAATAAGTATTTATACTAAATATTGAAAATAGACAATACTCAATTAACATGACAATACTCAAATTAAAATGACATTTCATAACTTTAAGCTATAAGTGACAGCATTCACATTAATTAATATAAAAGATAATTATAATTTATAATACTCATATAATCTTATTCTTTCATTTTCCTATACAATAATTTTCACACCTTTAGTATGAATTAACGTTTTTCATATAAATTTCTGTTACTCAATAAATAAATCTGTCACAAACATTTGAAAATCAAATGTCACTAATTAAGATTAACACATTATTTGTCTATACATGTAAATATTTAAATTTGTAAAATAATATGTTTTCTAAAAGTCCAATTTCTAAATAAAATTATGTATAAAAATATAAGTCTAAATTAGCCTGGTGACAAATGACTAAAATATTCTTCATATTTTCTGTATTGAAATTCTGAACATAACTGTTTTGGTCATTGCACAGTATAAAATAAGGAGACCTGGTATGATTGCCAATGAGACAACTATCCGTAGACCAATAAATCAAATAAAGTAGAACTAATAACAAATATGATAGTGAAAATTAAAGGAGGAGGGTTTTCTCACTAGAAAACAACTTGTAACTGTAAAATGATAGGACAGGATCATATCTTCTATTACTTAACTGTATACAAAATCAACTTTGAAGTATAGTTGCCAATTATAGTGTGTAGAATGCCAAGATTTTTATATCATCAGGTTAAGTACTTTGAGCTTGCTTTCAGTAACTGGGAGCCTTTTTTTTTTATATCATTTGATTTAGTATTGTTTACTTTTTCATATATTTTTGTTGTCTATTATACTGATGCCAGTCATTGTTAAGCAAACAACGATCAATCTATCATACTGGTATTATATTATTAAGTTAAGTGCTTTTTCATACCTGATTTATATTGCACTTTTTTTTCTATTTACCCTTTGTTATTCAACTCATCAAGTTTAAACAGTAGAGGTATGAGTGCTAAAGACACTACTTTTACTCCTCCACTTGTTCACGTGTCTGTCCCAAGCCCATTGTAGATTTTTTGCAGACACTTGACTGTTGTTGAAGACTGTTACATGATAATGTTGACCACTCAATATCTTTTAGTTTAACTATAATGTTGGGTTACTTTACTTTAATTTAATTCGTTTTGTTTAAAGTCTGCTTTGGTCTTGATGTACCTTATAAATCTTGTCTTTTGTAAAAATATGTGATTTAAAGTAAGATCTTATTGGTCAAAATAAGACTATCCATGACTATTGAAATCAAAATCTACTAACCCATGGAACCAGGAGGCTTTGGATATTTTTGGACAAGTTCATTAAGAACAAGAATGTGTCCCCAGTACACGGATGCCCCATCAGCACTATCATTTTCTATGTTCAGTGGACGGTGAAAATGAGGGAAAATCTCTAATTTGGCATTAAAATTAGAAAGATCATATCATAGGGAACATGTATTCTAAGTTTCAAGTTGATTGGACTTCAACTTCATCAAAAACTACCTCGACCAAAAACTTTAACCTGAAGTGGGACGAACGGACGAACGGACGGATGAACGAACGTACAGATGGACAGACGCACAGACCAGAAAACATAATGCCCATAAATGGGGCATAAAAATGGGGCATAATAATATTGTCTGCTTGATAGTTTTATATTTCTATGCATGTGTGTGACAAACTAGTTTCACCCTTTGTACATTTACTATAAAAAGACACTGTTAAAAACAACAATAAGTTTGTACATGACACTAGTATGGGGCTCGTTAATGAGATCTCTTGTGTTATTCAGGACCTACAGGGGACCAGTAATTCATTCATCTTTTCCTGATAAAAATCTTGAGGTTTTTTTTAAAACAATAGAGGATGACATTTAAGAGAAACATTATCCCAATTAGATTTGAATGATATCTGTCTGGTTATGAATATCATTAATTGGATATTACCATCAACTTTATGAATCAAGGATTTTTATTTCAGCCCATGGCACCACTTTAATGTCATGTAATAGACACTGATTTTGCATATTAATTTTGATATATCATATTTGTAGGAGTGATTTTGTAATATTTATGAAGGCTATGGTTTGATTTTTATTCTTTGTATAATTATTACATGTCTGTGGAATTACAGAAATGTTTGAAGATATGAATAAGATTGGTTGAATTTTTAAGTTGAAAATATCAAATGCATATTCATAAAGCAAACTTGTTTAACAAATAACAGTTTGTTGGTTCCAAAGTCAAATGCCATGAATATTGACTGAAACAATGTGAGCTTTGAAGGGGTTATACCTTGAACAATTGTTGGAAATTGTCTTTAAAAGAGATTTTGACACTTAGGTAAAAGGGTCCTTAGATTTATGGTTCATCTGGATGTGATGTCCTACAAGCATTAAAACACAATTTACATTGAACACATCAAACATGCCACAGTTTGCTTGTAAGACAGCAAGTGAAATTTCTTGTGCAAGGGTCATTATAATTATTGACAGAAATCAATGTAGCAATATTCTATTTCTAACAGTCAACCAAGTGAAATTCCTATGCAAGGGTACTTTTTGACAGGAAAAGTTAATGTAACCATATAACAATAAACAACACAGCACAATGGTATCTTTTTTTACAGAAAATTGACCCTTATAACATTTTATAACAGTGATTTTATCCACAGAAGTTGCATGATTTATTAGCAAAAGGTCTAGGATTTTAGCAAGTCATATCATCATGCAATTAGCAGTGATATTAGGTATCAATCTGATGACAAAATAATGTAAGAAGATTTCATTCCTAAACCTTAACTGTATAACATCCTCAGAAAATGCACCTGACAAATGTCAATTAATTTACTTCACTATAACATTCTTACCAATCTATTGAAAACAAATCAGTTAAATGTCATTGAAGATGAAGAAGTTGTACGTACAAATCATGGTCTATACATCTATGGAATCATGGTCTATACATCTATGGAATCATGGTCTATACATCTATGGAATCATGGTCTATACATCTATGGAATCATGGTCTATAAATTTATGTAATCATGGTTGGCACCTTCAAACGAGTTTAACCCCGCCACATTATGTTTGTGCCTGTCTTAAGTCAAGAGCCTTTAATTCAGTGGTTGTCGTTTGTTGCTGTGTAACATAATTGTTTTTCGTTCATTATTTTGTACATAAATTAGGCCGTCAGTTTTCTCGTTTGAATTGTTTGAATTGTTTTACATTTGTCATTTAGAGGCCTTTTATAGCTGACTATGCGGTATGGGCTTTGCTCATTGTTGAATGCCATTACAGTGACCTATAGTTGATAATTTCTGTATCATTTGATCTCTTGTGGAGATTTGTCTCATTGGCAATCATACCACATCTTCTTTTTATATTTTAAAAGTGTTTCTCATAATTCTAAATTTCATATTTTTCTAGAAAACTCCTCAGTTTTTAATTTTATTTAATTTTATGGGAGACACAATGGAAGAACTAACATATAGGTTAAAGTCAACCCATTTAGAATTAAGAAAACAAATTTGTTTATGACCAAAATTAAGATAAAGTAATAATTTATTACTTATCTGTTAATTGATTACACTGCACCCTTTATCTAACTAAGATCATCTCTATCCTGGTCAGTGATGTGACCTCAGATAGATAGCCGAGAAGCAATGTAGTCTATACCTACAATTACAACCATGTCAGCACTTATTAATCTCTCAAAGATACATTCTTTATCACTTTAATTTGAAAAGATTAGGTCATCATTGAAATATTTGCTAATTCATAAATACTTCAGATAACAGTGTTAACTGAGGTAGGACTGTTGCATATGGATTTTGTAAAATCTTCTGATTAGTGTCAGGGTCTTTATAAACTTGGGAGTGTCAGTCATCACCACCCTTTTTATACTTATACAGTGTGTTAGGGAGTGTCAGTCATCACCACCCTTTTTATACTTATACAGTGTGTTAGGGAGTGTCAGTCATCACCACTCTTTTTATACCGATACCGTGTGTTAGGGAGTGTCAGTCATCACCACCCTTTTTATACTTATACCGTGTGTTATGGAGTGTCAGTCATCACCACCCTTTTTATACTTATACCGTGTGTTAGGGAGTGTCAGTCATCAACACCCTTTATATACTTGTACAGTGTGTTGGGGAGTGTCAGTTATCACCACCCTTTATAAACTTAAACAGTGTGTTAGGGAGTGTCAGTCATCACCACCCTTTTTATACTTATACAGTGTGTTAGGGAGTGTCAGTCATCACCACCCTTTTTATACTTAATCAGTGTGTTAGGGAGTGTCAGTCATCACCACCCTTTTTATATGTAATCAGTGTGTTAGGGAGTGTCAGTCATCACCACTCTTTTTATACTTAATCAGTGTGTTAGGGAGTGTCAGTCATCTCCAACCTTTATAAACTTATACAGTGTGTTAGGGAGTGTCAGTCATTACCACCCTTTTTAATGTTCAATGAAGGATTGAATGTGGTTATACTAACTCTATGTTTGTGGTTTACATGTCTACCTTTGGCCAAGTGGTTAGGAAATGAAATGGTTGGAATTTTGTTTATCTAACTCCCACTTCCCTTAAATCTTTTTTACTCCCTGTTCCCTTTCTGCTGGTTCCTATTTTCTGTCCCCATGCAATTTCCTGTATTATCTATGTTAAGGGAAAAGAGATTTGACTGGTATGGTTGAGTGTTAAGTAAGGTGACAGTTTACTGCATGACATTCCAGTCTATACTTATGATTTAAATGACAGATTGAAGAAGATAGTTTTATTTGTTATGATAACCACCTGATGACAAATTATCAATTCATTGAGGTCGCTGGCCTTTTATTTACCAAGCAGAAGTGGGTAGTATTGTTAAAATCACAAATAGAGATATCCATATAGCTCTCTAACCTAACAAACCCTAAGACATTTTCTTCTGAACGATAACTAGTCAGTAGTTCCCCATGTCTGATATGTAAATAAGTTTGACGAAGCAGATAGTCTATGATAAGTGTTTACTTACGACATATCAACATGCCATAGAGCTTGTTGACCAAACAATTAAAATTTGTAAATATTTGAAGAGTGTGTTTCTTGTAGTATGATATTGTGCCTTATGAATTTGAATTTGTGTGTTTAATATTTCTGATTTCTCCAAGGGGTCAAGCTGTCTTTATTATTTAATCTTATTGTCATCTGATACAGGGAGAGTGGCAAAGATTGTATATCTGATCATAACTTTTTACATGGAGAAAATCATATTATAAGAACGATATCAGCAATTTTTGTTGGTGTTTGGTTGCACTTTTGTTGATGTGAAAAATATTTTTTAAAAGTTGAATCTAAGATGTACAACTTTTAATACGTCACCTCTGTATTTTAAAATCTAAGATATATAATTTCATAGTTCAAGGGAGATGTGTGGTAGATAACAAAAAGAAAACAATCCAACAATACCAGGAAAAAAGGGTTTTGGAGGTCAACAAACAGTCTTCATTAATATTTTATTACTTAGCCATAGAAAGTTGGACCTTTACCCCTTGCAATCAGGTTTTCTATACCTTTGATCTGTTACCCAAAACAATTTGGCTCTTTAAACCTTGGGATAAGATTTTCTCCACCCATGATCAGGTACCCAAAGAAAGTTGGTACTTTATATCACCCCCTGCACTCAGGTTTCCCTCCCCTACCCATATGTTATAAAAATATATGAATAAAGCACCATCATCAAAGAACATGAATTAATCAAGAACATTAAAAAATTAAGGAGGACAGAATAATGTGCAACTTCATTAAAGGATATAATATAAATCAACATAGTAACAGATAACGACAAACAAAATTAATTAGGAACAGTTCACTAAAATAGTTGTAAAAATTGTAATATTAAAATACAAAATATAGAATAGAATAAAATTTATGCATATAAAAACAAAATTGTAAAAAACCAAGATAAGGGGAATGATAGATAGGAATTTATATCACATTGACATGATGATACGTCAATCGATTTACACTGGCGACCTTCTTATTCAAAAGACCTGATAGGATTCACTGGTGCAGTCAGTTTTATGAGTACACATTTTAGATTGAAGTAAAGAGACTCCTCAAACAAGTAGTTGTGATCATTATAAAACCTCAAATTTACGTAATTAGATAACTCTTCATAGGGTATTTATTTTTTCATTTCAAAGACATATTTTCCTATTTCTAAATATTATAAATTTTATTAGCTGCAGGAACAGCATATACTTTGATCATTTTTAGAGAAAATTAAAAGACTTAATGACGTTAGAATTGAGTTAACCCATTATATTTGTGAATGATCAGGGAAAGACTTTTGTTAATTACCCAAGGTTATATAATGTTTGTTAAGACAGTTGTCATTACTGTAAAGAGATTGTATTGTTAATGATGTAATTTAAGAGTTTTCACTGCAGTTTTTTAACACTAATGAAGCACAATTTGATCCTCTCATATTTTGGTACTTTAAACATGAAGAGATATTCTTGAAATTTTTTGGAAAATGTTTTATTTTAAGGCATTTGATTGTTGTCATGGAAACTTAAAGATTTCTGTTATAGCTATTCAATTAAATATGGTGGTACTTTCTCTATTTCTTTTTATTATACGACTGCAAAAAATTTGCGTTCGTATATTGCTTTCACATCGTCGTCCGAAGACATTTGGTGTCCAAACAATAACTTTAGTTTAAGTGTATGGATCTCTATGGGTCAATTTTTTTCCCTCAAGATTTAAGAAATTATCAATTTTCCAAAAAAAAAATTGGGGATCACAATTTATTTTGCTAATTCTTTGTATATAGTCTAAAAACAGATTTACTAAGTATTGCGCAACAGCACAGTGTATTGCACAACAGTTTATTCTGTGTCAGAAACCTATAATGTGTCAAATATTTAATTACAATCCAAATTCAGACCTGTATCAATCTTGAATATTGTGTCCATTTTTGCCCCAACTGTTCAGAGTTGGACCTCTGCGGTCATATCTAGCTGCGCACGGCAAAAGCACATTTTATTGGATATCAAAGAAAAAGTGACAAAATTTGAAGAATAAAAGTGTGATTACAAGAATTTAGACAAGCAAGTGTTATTAATAAACAGTTATAAAACTAGTTTCATTGGAACTAAATGTATGAAACAGTTGCATCTTATTAAACAAAAAGAAATCATTATTTCTGGTATAATTGTTACTTTTTTTTTTATAGCTGCACCATTAATAGAAGTATATTATCGTCTATGAATAGTTCGTTATAATGTTATAACAGATTGAATGTGGCAAGATGATCATATGTAAATGTCAGTGTAGATACTGCGTCTCTAATGTATCATTCACTGGGAATCTTCCTGGCACAAAAATATAAGTCTACCTCAAGTTCAATGTTCTGGAGCTCAGTCTAGATATCTCTCTAAAAGAAACCTCCTGGAATATTCCTATCATAGAAATATAAAGAGGATTACCATGAGCTCTCCCTTCCCCAAAGCTCGCCTTCCCCAAACCAACCAACCACTATTATTTGCACTTGTCCAAAGCTCAGATGATAGGATCAGTCAGGTTGTAATTTTGTTTTGTTTATATTTCATTCATAGTAGTTTTACTTAAGAACTCTGGACTTTCTAGTATGTCTGTGGTCTTTTCTAGTCCCTTAGATAGCCATCATGGTTTGAGTTTTACTAAATCATGAAAGAACTTTCATTTCAGTTTATATTTTGATCTGAATACTATTATGTGTAATTCTACAGATAACATTTTGTTGTATGATAAGAATTCTGTCTTTGAAGGTCTGGAAGAGGATGGACTAACTAAGGAAGACAGAATATAAAACCTGGGTTAGTTTTTCTTCCCAAAAGACTATAAATAAATTGTATGACAGGCTTAGAATAGGCAATTTGTTATTTCATAATGTTTCCAGAAAATGTCTGGAATAATTTCCATGTTTTCTCAGTAAAGTACTTTATGGGTAAATCAGTGTTAACCCCTAAATAAGTCAGTAGTGTTTTCTTTGCCTGATGTGTCATAAGATTTGAACTGTCTCTACTCAGTCTATAACAAGCAAACAGCATTTAATTCACTTTTCAATTTGATTGTTTTCCTAATGGTAAAATGTCTTAAGTTAGATATTTTGTATTGTTTTATTGTGCAGTATGTTGATATATGAGTAAAACGAGACTGCTAGACTTGGAGTCTGTCAGCTAAAGCTTAAATAAAGATTTTATTTTAAAAAAATTCCTTGCTGAAATGTCCCTCAATCAAAATGCTCTTTTTAAAATATCTCCCCTAATCAAAATGCTCTTGTAATGGAGATATGTAAGAAGTAAAAAATTTAATTATGGGACACTTATAAGAGTTGTTGTATAATGACACCCTTAAATTCCAGATTTTTGACCATTGATACAGTTGTTGTCTGCCCCTTTAGGTGCACACATTTGTTTTAAGCACAACCAGGGGTATGATTGCAGGCAGATCCAAAATTTTGGGGCACACATAGAGGTTTAACAAGAATAGGCCCAATCAGCAGTTTGTGTTATGGGGCACATGCAGGGTTTTGGGATAGAGGGAACAAAAGGGAAGTTTGATTAATTGGCATATCCAGGAATTTAATAATAAAATATTGTATTTTAGATATTTCCTAAAATTTTCAATTGATAAAGAACATTATCGCTATTTTACGAATTTTTCCTTTTATCTTGCTGACTTATAATTTCCTTTCTCAAAGGAGTCGAATGATATGAAAATTATCGCTAGAAACTAAGGGAACACGTGTCGTTGTCAAGGAAATTAACAACGTCTTCATAGGTAAAATAGCGATAAACAGATTATCATTGGTCATCTCAACTTGATTGTTTTCTCACTTTCGCCGTACCGGCTCAAGCGAGAAAATCAATCTCGTTGAGATAACCAACGATAATCTATAAGTAGTTTTCTAGGGACAATCGAAACAAGAGTTTTAGATTCACTGGAAATGAATTCATATCAGTAATATTCAGGGCAAAGTGTATTATCTTTTCTAGACTGGACTGGACTCACACATATTTATGTATTAAATAACATGCACTCATTTTTATTTGTTTATTTGTTATCTAATTGGTTATGTTGTTGATGCTGTTTTATTCAATTATATAATTTGAAATTATAATCTGACATTCGACCTCCCAAACAGATGTTTATTTTATCTATTTAGTTACAGATTGAAATGTCAGCATCAATTTTATTACAGGACACATTGTGTATTGTTATCTTTGTAATACATTTATCACCTTGTACTACTTCATTTCCGAAATTTATTGTTGTGTACTTGTTTTCACATATATGAATTTTAACCCAGTCTTCAAATACATTTGTGCTGTCTCTTTGATAAGTCCTTTATATGCATATCTATTTTGACCAAGGATGCGGTATATAACAGTCATATTGAAAACATACTAACAAAGAAAGGTGTGTAAATGCACCTTCCAGGCAGGGCTATAAACAAGATATATATGAGGGTCTGGATACTGGTCCATCATTTATGTATTCATTCATTTTTGGTATTTTTCTTTATTTTTAAAAATAATGCTTATTCTGTAAAATTCTCATAAAAATTACTTTACAATTAAATTTATTTTTAATCATAGGATTTCTTCATTCTGCACATCCTTTATTTCAGTAAACAGTAAACAGTACTTTATTACCTAATTCTTTCTACAGTTATTCTTTATACTTTTGTTTAAATAAAAAAAAACCAACCCAAACAACTCAATACAATCCCCAAGACACAATTCTCCTATTCTTGTAACAGCATATATCTTCAGAAAATCATAATGAGATATCATTATCTCATCATTTAAGACATACCAGTTGGAACCCCCTTGTTTTTGACGGTCAATGCTTTTGAATGGGGACATATGGTTGGAACCACCCCTCCCCTCCTTAAAAATGGCTGGATCCGCCATTGTTCATTTTCATACCCTTAAATATTTGAAATAGTCGGTCAATATGAGAATATCAGTTTCACATTGAACAAAACCATGTAGGCAAATACCTATTTTATTATTACTTCAATAATTCATTAATACATGCATAGATGTATTGGTTAGAAACAATTGATTTGATGATGTAATTTCACCTGGTGTTTCGATTTAGGTTTATATTACCTAGGCATCATCCTCATCAGGTACCCTAGCCTTACAGCAAAATGATAATAACAAACGAGAAACCTAAGGCATGACACCGGTGAATTTCTTTCTGTTTTCCTTATTATCCCTGTGCAACGCGTTGCAGGGGACATAGAAATGCCTCGTCCTTCTGTCAGGTCTTGTTAGCTCTCTCAGGTGTACAATTCTCATCAATCCACAGTCCACAGTCCTCTGTACAGTCCAAGAGTCCAATCCAGTCCAGATAATACACTTTGCCAATATCTGCATGATTTAGGAAATAATGGCAAACCTCTGGAACTGAGTGTCATTCTAATGATAACACTATGATCTATGATAAACACTTCACATCATTGTCTTCATGATATATTAAATTGCTTCTAAAAAAACCCAGTGAAGTTGAATCTAAGAACTTTTTGTTGTATAACTTATGTGATGTTTTCATTGTGCATGGCATTAAAATATAAGCATGTGCCCAATCTAAATACTCATGTAAATTATATTGAATCAGTTAAAGAATAACAAAATATATAAAAGCTTAATAAGCTTTCTAGTCAAGTCTTAGAGTCCAGTCCAGTCCAGTCCAGTCCAGTCCAGAGTCCAGTCCAGAGTCCAGTCCAGTCCAGTCCAGTCCAGTCCAGTCCACAGTCCACAGTACAGTCCAAGAGTCCAATCCAGTCCAGATAATACATTTTGCCAATATCTGCAGTGCTATTATATAAAAAGGAAGAGAAACATAAGTGAGAATGGAATGTAATAAACATTTTACATGTAGGTTGATTGAATGACAGTTACAATGTATCTTTACTGAGCACAACATTCCCTACATTTGTGTTATACTGGTCATGTGACAATTATTGTTTCAGAAAGGTTAAGCAAGTAAGCTATAAAAAAATATACAGTATTTATGAGGACATGGTTTCAAAGAAAGGAGGATAATGTAAACAGATATAACAAAATTCATGTTGATAGTTTTAGAAATCATTCTTTTTTCTTCACATTATCAGTTAATGTGTTATCCTTTGAAAAAAAAAATATTTCAGTATCATTCTATTTAGGAATTTTGAATTGGGGGATATGTAGTCAGAAATGCAAATAGTCAAAATCAAAGTAGCCTTTAAATGGATTAATTTTAAAACCTACTTGAAATAGTGAAATATCTTTTGGATCAGTTAAATAGAGTATCATCACTTGTTTCTTACCTGTAAAAACATTTGGAAACTTTGGAGCTTTATAGAGTGTTTATAAAGGACATGGGTTTGGAAACTTTGGAGCTTTAAGTGTTTTAAAGGACATGGGTTTGGAAACTTTGTAGCTTTAAGTGTTTTAAAGGACATGGGTTTGGAAACTTTGGAGCTTTAAGTGTTTTTAAAGGACATGGGTTTGGAAACTTTGGAGCTCTAAGTGTTTTTAAAGGACATGGAGCTTTAAGTGTTTTTAAAGGACATGGGTTTGGAAACTTTGGAGATTTAAGTGTTTTTAAAGGACATGGGTTTACATTTGCTTTGTAAACACATATTTCAGATTATTTTTTAATACAGAAAACAGATGTTTTTATTCACTCAAAACAATAAAAAGAAATGTAATCTTAGCTACATTGATTGCAGTAATTTCACATTAAGCCAATGGGGAGAATATGGACTTTAAAAAAAAATTAATTGAGTTGTACTAAGTATTGTAAGCAGACCATTGATAAATTCTCCAGTAAGCCTGACATTCTTTTATGTCAACTTTTATATGAAAATTAGTAAATTGTTAAAATTAAAATGTAGAATGTACTTTATCAGTGATAAAATAAAGGCTTTGTTTTTGTAGTAAAATAAGTATTTGTTCTTTTGTTTTATAGTAGAATAAGTATTTGTTCTATTGTTTTTATAGTAAAATAATTTTTAGTTGTTAAATTACAAGACAAAAGTATTTTCCACAAATAAAAAGATTATAAGAAATATCAATGTCAGGTCCCTTTTAAGATGAAGCTGACCACATCTGACATTATTCTATTTGGTTGGTAGGTTATATGTTTTTGTGGGACACTTAATATTACAAATTAATAAAATAATATTAAAAAAAGATGAAGATTAAGAGGTCAACATATTCAATGATAAACCACTGCCATAACCGTAGTCTAGCTCTAAACCACCTCCAGTGTATGAATAAGTGGAGATATTTTGTATACTGTAAACTTAGAAATTATTGTGAGGTTTTTATTAATGCGAATAATGCAAGTAGGTTAATATCTCAATAATAAGAACTCACATTTTGATATCTGATACTTATATCTGTATGCAGATTTCCCTGAAATCACAATAATTAATATTACATTTTGGTCCATTCTTCAAAAAATTGTAATAATAAATGCACACAATAATTTACAGTACATCAATGAAACTACAACCCAACAATGACAAACAAAAATAAGCATCTAATCAGTCAACACATAAATTCAAAGATTGCTCATACAATTTGAATAGAGGCAAGTTCTGAATGATATTCCAAAGATCTGCAATCAAATCCAAATCCTTTAAAGACAACAAAACTAAAATATAAACAACTGTCAAGCTCTGGCAAAATCTGACCTCAGATGTACACATGAGTTCAACAATAAAGAGATAGGCACAGACACTTCTTCAAGCAAACAATCTACACAATATATCAAAAACATTATATACCATACTATGACAAGATAATGAAGGAATTATCAAAGTAAACTAAATTAATTGATGTTAGAAGGAACTGATCTTATAATATGTAACAAAAGATTGTTTCTAACATGTATAACAAACTTCAAACAAAATTAAAACATTTTAGATAGAAAGTGTGAAATATAAATCTCTGGGTGGTTTCTTGACATTTTATTAATCCTGTTTTAAATTCATGACATAAAATGAACTTTATTTAAATTTAGATAAACATTTTGTTTTTGAAGTGTTCCAGGACTTTAATCCCGAAACAAGAGTTTTAGATTCACTGGAAATGAATTCATATCAGTAATATTCAGGGCAAAGTGTATTATCTTTTCTAGACTGGACTGGACTCACACATATTTATGTATTAAATAACATGCACTCATTTTATTTGTTTATTTGTTATCTAATTGGTTATGTTGTTGATGCTGTTTTATTCAATTATATAATTTGAAATTATAATCTGACATTCGACCTCCCAAACAGATGTTTATTTTATCTATTTAGTTACAGATTGAAATGTCAGCATCAATTTTATTACAGGACACATTGTGTATTGTTATCTTTGTAATACATTTATCACCTTGTACTACTTCATTTCCGAAATTTATTGTTGTGTACTTGTTTTCACATATATGAATTTTAACCCAGTCTTCAAATACATTTGTGCTGTCTCTTTGATAAGTCCTTTATATGCATATCTATTTTGACCAAGGATGCGGTATATAACAGTCATATTGAAAACATACTAACAAACAAAGGGTGTGTAAATGCACCTTCCAGGCAGGACTATAAACAAGATATATATGAGGGTCTGGATACTGGTCCATCATTTATGTATTCATTCATTTTTTGGTATTTTTTCTTTATTTTTAAAAATAATGCTTATTCTGTAAAATTCTCATAAAAATTACTTTACAATTAAATTTATTTTTAATCATAGGATTTCTTCATTCTGCACATCCTTTATTTCAGTAAACAGTAAACAGTACTTTATTACCTAATTCTTTCTACAGTTATTCTTTATACTTTTGTTTAAATAAAAAAAAACCAACCCAAACAACTCAATACAATCCCCAAGACACAATTCTCCTATTCTTGTAACAGCATATATCTTCAGAAAATCATAATGAGATATCATTATCTCATCATTTAAGACATACCAGTTGGAACCCCCTTGTTTTTGACGGTCAATGCTTTTGAATGGGGACATATGGTTGGAACCCCCCCCTTTAAAAATGGCTGGATCCGCCATTGTTCATTTTCATACCCTTAAATATTTGAAATAGTCGGTCAATATGAGAATATCAGTTTCACATTGAACAAAACCATGTAGGCAAATACCTATTTTATTATTACTTCAATAATTCATTAATACATGCATAGATGTATTGGTTAGAAACAATTGATTTGATGATGTAATTTCACCTGGTGTTTTGATTTAGGTTTATATTACCTAGGCATCATCCTCATCAGGTACCCTAGCCTTACAGCAAAATGATAATAACAAACGAGAAACCTAAGGCATGACACCCGGTGAATTTCTTTCTGTTTTCCTTATTGTCCCCTGTGCAACGCGTTGCAGGGGGACATAGAAATGCCTGCGTCCTTCTGTCAGGTCTTGTTAGCTCTCTCAGGTGTACAATTCTCATCAATCCACAGTCCACAGTACAGTCCAAGAGTCCAATCCAGTCCAGATAATACACTTTGCCAATATCTGCATGATTTAGGAAATAATGGCAAACCTCTGGAACTGAGTGTCATTCTAATGATAACACTATGATCTATGATAAACACTTCACATCATTGTCTTCATGATATATTAAATTGCTTCTAAAAAAACCCAGTGAAGTTGAATCTAAGAACTTTTTGTTGTATAACTTATGTGATGTTTTCATTGTGCATGGCATTAAAATATAAGCATGTGCCCAATCTAAATACTCATGTAATATTGAATCAGTTAAAAGAATAACAAAAATATATAAAAAGCTTAATAAGCTTTCTAGTCAAGTCTTAGAGTCCAGTCCAGTCCAGTCCAGTCCAGTCCAGAGTCCAGTCCAGAGTCCAGTCCAGTCCAGTCCAGTCCAGTCCACAGTCCACAGTACAGTCCAAGAGTCCAATCCAGTCCAGATAATACATTTTGCCAATATCTGCAGTGCTATTATATAAAAAGGAAGAGAAACATAAGTGAGAATGGAATGTAATAAACATTTTACATGTAGGTTGATTGAATGACAGTTACAATGTATCTTTACTGAGCACAACATTCCCTACATTTGTGTTATACTGGTCATGTGACAATTATTGTTTCAGAAAGGTTAAGCAAGTAAGCTATAAAAAAATATACAGTATTTATGAGGACATGGTTTCAAAGAAAGGAGGATAATGTAAACAGATATTTCAAAATTCATGTTGATAGTTTTAGAAATCATTCTTTTTTCTTCACATTATCAGTTAATGTGTTATCCTTTGAAAAAAAAAATATTTCAGTATCATTCTATTTAGGAATTTTGAATTGGGGGATATGTAGTCAGAAATGCAAATAGTCAAAATCAAAGTAGCCTTTAAATGGATTAATTTTAAAACCTACTTGAAATAGTGAAATATCTTTTGGATCAGTTAAATAGAGTATCATCACTTGTTTCTTACCTGTAAAAAAACATTTGGAAACTTTGGAGCTTTAAGTGTTTTTAAAGGACATGGGTTTGGAAACTTTGGAGCTTTAAGTGTTTTTAAAGGACATGGGTTTGGAAACTTTGTAGCTTTAAGTGTTTTTAAAGGACATGGGTTTGGAAACTTTGGAGCTTTAAGTGTTTTTAAAGGACATGGGTTTGGAAACTTTGGAGCTCTAAGTGATTTTAAAGGACATGGAGCTTTAAGTGTTTTTAAAGGACATGGGTTTGGAAACTTTGGAGATTTAAGTGTTTTAAAGGACATGGGTTTACATTTGCTTTGTAAACACATATTTCAGATTATTTTTTAATACAGAAAATAGATGTTTTTATTCACTCAAAACAATAAAAAGAAATGTAATCTTAGCTACATTGATTGCAGTAATTTCACATTAAGCCAATGGGAGAATATGGACTTTAAAAAATTAATTGAGTTGTACTAAGTATTGTAAGCAGACCATTGATAAATTCTCCAGTAAGCCTGACATTCTTTTATGTCAACTTTTATATGAAAATTAGTAAATTGTTAAAATTAAAATGTAGAATGTACTTTATCAGTGATAAAATAAAGGCTTTGTTTTTGTAGTAAAATAAGTATTTGTTCTTTTGTTTTTATAGTAGAATAAGTATTTGTTCTATTGTTTTTATAGTAAAATAATTTTAGTTGTTAAATTACAAGACAAAAGTATTTTCCACAAATAAAAGATTATAAGAAATATCAATGTCAGGTCCTTTTAAGATGAAGCTGACCACATCTGACATTATTCTATTTGGTTGGTAGGTTATATGTTTTGTGGGACACTTAATATTACAAATTAATAAAATAATATTAAAAAAAGATGAAGATTAAGAGGTCAACATATTCAATGATAAACCACTGCCATAACCGTAGTCTAGCTCTAAACCACCTCCAGTGTATGAATAAGTGGAGATATTTTGTATACTGTAAACTTAGAAATTATTGTGAGGTTTTTATTAATGCGAATAATGCAAGTAGGTTAATATCTCAATAATAAGAACTCACATTTTGATATCTGATACTTATATCTGTATGCAGATTTCCCTGAAATCACAATAATTAATATTACATTTTGGTCCATTCTTCAAAAAATTGTAATAATAAATGCACACAATAATTTACAGTACATCAATGAAACTACAACCCAACAATGACAAACAAAAATAAGCATCTAATCAGTCAACACATAAATTCAAAGATTGCTCATACAATTTGAATAGAGGCAAGTTCTGAATGATATTCCAAAGATCTGCAATCAAATCCAAATCCTTTAAAGACAACAAAACTAAAATATAAGCAAAATCTGACCTCAGATGTACACATGAGTTCAACAATAAAGAGATAGGCACAGACACTTCTTCAAGCAAACAATCTACACAATATATCAAAAACATTATATACCATACTATGACAAGATAATGAAGGAATTATCAAAGTAAACTAAATTAATTGATGTTAGAAGGAACTGATCTTATAATATGTAACAAAAGATTGTTTCTAACATGTATAACAAACTTCAAACAAAATTAAAACATTTTAGATAGAAAGTGTGAAATATAAATCTCTGGGTGGTTTCTTGACATTTTTATTAATCCTGTTTTAAATTCATGACATAAAATGAACTTTATTTAAATTTAGATAAACATTTTGTTTTTGAAGTGTTCCAGGACTTTAATCCACTTGAAAGAAAGTTTTTATAGTATTAAGACATGTATAGAAGATAAACTATTGTCATTCAGACCTTCTGTGTATTTGTCCCTTGTCAACAAATCTCACGTAAATCCCATGTCAACTCTGGAAAATAAATGACTTCTGTTCAAACTTTTTGTAAGAAGTTTTGTTTTCAGCATGTATTGAAGGGTTTTGCTATGATACTGACAGTGAGTCACAGTAGAATTAAAGTACTGTTGTACTGTTAACTTACAGGTCATACTTTTAATCATTAAGTTTTATTCTCACTTAGGCTACAGGGCCATGTCAGCTTTTCTCATCACTTGGAGTCCAACATATGTCGTCAATCATTGTTCTTTAACTTTTATAAAAATCTTCTACTCTGAAACTACTAGGCCAAAATGAACCAATCTCTACCATACTCATCTTTGTGGTGTCTAGTTTTAAAAAAAATGTGTCAGATGATCTCGCTTACCAACCAACATGGCCACAAATGATAACAATAGGACATGTAGGTAAAACACAAGTATTGTCCATTTTTCTTTTAACAGTTATAGTTAGAGAAAATCTGTCAGAGGCAAACATATTCAGAATGTCATGTTCTAATTCTACTGTTCATTTTGACTAAAACTGTAGGAAGAAAACTTATAGGAGTCACCCTTAAATGACACTTTTTGGCAACTTTGCAAAAAAAGACAGGTGAGCAATTTGGGTCCCTGGAGCCTCTAGTTTAATATGCTGACTAAATGTTTCATAAATTTAAGTAAAAAATTGACTGTTAATGGGTTTTTTGTTTTTGTTCTTCTTTTTCATCTTTATCATATAGATCTAGTTATTTTTCCCAACAATATCCTTTAGTATTTATCTCAGACAAAATTGAAAATGAATCAATAGAAGTTATGGCCCTACAGACTATTTATTGAGAAATAATACAGTCAAAATTGAATTTGGAAATAAAAATGGTCAAAATTGAGACATAAAAGATGTTAGCTTTCCTGGTTTTTGATTCTCAGCCAGTTGGACAGACAATGATAAATGATAAATAATATTTATAAAGATAAAAGAAGATTGGGAAAACTTAGTTTAAATTTGTGACTTGTTATTGTTTTATCTCAATAAGTTTGACACTCACAGGAGGTCTCAGTACTTAATGGGGAGGAGAAGTTAAGAAAGCAATTAGTTGCTATGTTTTGTGCAAAATATTTCGAAATACGTGAGAAAATATAAGTTTGATAGTAATATCAGTGATTATCTGTGATATAATATGAATAAAATGTTTCTTGAAAAGACATTTCTTTTTGTTTAAGACAAAAACCACCTGTCTATGGTTAAAACCTGCCTTATCATGGTTCTCCATGCTTTTAACCATGGGTTTTACTGAATTGCACCAACATCAACCATGTTACATAGTCTGATCATGGTTATACTAACTTAGACCATGGTTTTATTCAGACTGGCCATGGTTATCTACATTGACCATGGTCACACCTTCACTGACCATGGTTAGATCTTTACTTACTTGCATTTTCTCTTATATGAATCCCTAAATAAAGAAAATCTCCAAATTTAATCGGCTGAAAGAACTAAACAAAAAAAAAAGTATCTGCAAAAAATAAATTGTTTGTACATCATAAGATGTCAAAAGCTGACAGAGGGACTATGCAGCTAATAAAGAAAGCGAAGAATAGACTATTTATAAACAAAATTCAATAAAGCTCTTAATGTCTAAAAGTAAACGTACATGTACATGTCTTTTTCTTGTTCTACAAAACTCTTTTTGAGACAAACAAAGCAATTAATCTGCCAATAGAAACTGAAGTGATCACAATAAATGTTGGACTGGTTCCCTCAGTGTTGATATTTGAAAGACTTATTGATTTTCTCCCTTTAATCAGTGTTGATATTTGAAAGACTTATTGATTTTCTCTGAAATTAGACCTTTAATAAAGAGCAGACAATTCTGGCATATGGATGAAATATATTTTAGTTGTCTGCTAGAGAATCTTGAACAAAGATGTTCATTTTGTTTTTGTTGTTGTATATTGTTGGGTGGCTGTCTAAAATAACCTTTATCTCTGTCAAAAATGACTTCATTTACAAAAGTTAAAGATAGAAATTGTTTCAGAAAAATTCTTTTAATTACATTTGTCTTTGACTCTCATGAGCAATCAAACTCCATGAAAGCACTTCACAGAACTAATTTGTTGAAGTTTTTTCTGCAAAAAGAATTAAAAGTTATTTAGTTTGGCCATGCATTGACAGGAAGTGTGATTTATTGTGTAAAGCAATGACATTAGTAGTACAGATAAATGAATTTTTGATGGAGATTTCTGTCTGACCACTGATGACCAATTAGGTCCGTTTGATTTACTAATAGATATAAATATTTGTAAATTGACCAAAGTAGAAAAGTAATTTGGCGTGTCTACAAAGTAGATTTATTGCAAGACATTGTGCAGGATAAATGGACACCATTAAAAACTAAATATTTACACAGCTATGGGATTCAAGGTTCAGGTAATATATTTTATCCATAGATTTGTAAGTGGTCAGTTTGAGGTAAATGACTGTTTGGATGAGTTCTGCAGTAATTACCTATTCTTTATGAATATTTCATTAAAATGATATATATAAATCAAGATTGACTTATTATAAAAATAAATACCATGTTAGGTGTATTTAGATTAATGTAAACAATAACTATGTTTTTTTGTTTTTTTAAATTGGTTTCTTAAGTATCCACATGCATGTTCAAAGTCAATTGTAACAGTGAAATTCAGTCATATAGTTTGGTGTAGAAGTGCACCTTTGAGACATTATTGATGTCATTTAATTTGAAGATTACATATAGTTTGGTGTAGAGGTGCACCTTTGAAACATTATATGTCACTTAATTTGAAGATTACATATAGTTTGGTGTGGAGGTGCACCTTTGAAACATTATATGTCACTTAATTTGAAGATTACATATAGTTTGGTGTGGAGGTGCACCTTTGAGACATTATTGATGTCACTTAATTTGAAGATTACATATAGTTTGGTGTGGAGGTGCACCTTTGAGACATTATTGATGTCACTTAATTTAAAGATTACATAATAGCTTCTATTTATAAGTTGGTCACTTAGGCCTACGTTTCACACTCATTGATTATGCTTAAATTAAATTTCAAGGTCAGTGCTAATATAAGAAACTAAGTGATCATATCTTTTTGTTTAGGGATGCATCCATGCAAAATATAAGTTTCATACCAAAATCAATTCTCACTGAAATTCATTATTTTGCCACATTTTTTATATTTGAGTTTATTTTTAGGTTATTAGGTTTGCACTCCGTCTGTCTGTCTGTCTGTCACTCCGTCTGTCTGTCTGTCCATCCGTCAGTCCGGCAAAACAGTTTTCCACACTTTTTTTCTTCGTGCTTGAAGATATTGATTTGATATTTGGGGTATTGTTTAATCATGACAAGTTACAGATCAAGTTTGAATTTTGTTGCGGTCTGATGATTTTGTGCAGAGTTATAGTCCTTGGACTTAAAAATTTCACTCAAATAATCAGTTTTCCTCACGTAGTTTCGTCATGCTTGAAGATATTGATTTGATAATTGGTATATAGTTTTATCATGACAAATTACAGATCAAGTTTGAATTTTGTTCCGGTCTGATGATTTTATGCAGAGTTATGGTCCATTGACTTAGAAAATTCACTCAAATAATCAATTTTCCACATTTTTTTTTTGTCATGCTTGAAGATATTGACTTAATATTTGTTATATAGTTTACACCATGACAAGTTATAGATCAAGTTAGCATTTTGTTCCAATACAATGAATTATTAACCGGTAGGGGACTATGTATTGCCAGGCAATACTCACAGAATGCTTGTTAAATTTTAACATAAAATCATTGATAAAAAGCTTTTAATGTTTTAATGTATTTAGTGGTTAATGTTAGTCTTGCTCTAACATAAGACATTATGATCAGCAAGAATCAAGATTCAATATTTTTTATTAAAGTTTCACCACTTGTAGAACAAAAAACAATCACGTACATGTGTAACAAATAATATTCATTAAATCAACATTAAAACACCATTAGCTTATATGATAAAACATATACAAGTGTTGTTATATGAAGAATTTTGAGAGACTATTAAAACAGTTCTTTACATCATTTTAAAATCTATAAAGAAATATTTATGATTTAATTACATTTCTGTTATAAATAGATTAGATACAAATATATTTTTCTTTAAAATATTAAAGCAGGTTTTATCAACTTTTAATTTACTGTTTTTAATGTCCTTAGACAGGTGTCTATTGTCATATCTTTTTATATTTTTGTTATTGTCTCGCCTGCAATGAAAGTGACAAAGGTGAGGCATGGCAATCCTATGCTGTTCATTAACATTGAGGTTCAGTCTGTGGTTACTAAAGTTGTTTTAGACATCAATAACTTTTTCCAACCTTCATGGAATTTTATGAAACTTGTACAGAAGCTACTTTGTGATCAAGAGAAAGCATCTGGTCGAGGAAAATTTTGAAAATATTTTTTTGATGTTGAGGATTGTTTATTGCTGTCTAGATTTCATCTGAGTAGCTGTTTCATTGATGTATACCTCCTTTTATTCCTATTAATGAATATATTTCATTCAAAGGACAACGGTTTGATTAATTAACTGGATTAACCTTTACTACCTAACAAACTTTGTTGTAAAAGTTTAATATCTCGACCATTTTTAGCATCTTAATGTAATTGCACTCAGTTATTTTAATTTATTTGCATACTTCCATATTTTGATCAGGTTTGTAAAAGCCATGTTTTGACTTGCTAGTTCCATCAAATTTTGACAAATTTTGCATCATATTTCATGTCGTTGTCTGTTAAATTCATTAATAAAAATGGCATGGATTTCATAGAGGCAGAGCTAAACAATAATCGTTAATGATACGCAAGAATTTGTAATCAATAATTAGTTCTTTATCTTTTTACTGGGATCAAATGAGTGTTTTATCTTGTGGAATTTCTCATGATGATGTAAATAACAATGAATAAATCAGTACAATTGATTTCTATGGTTTATGGTCGGTTATTGTTTTAACACCTTGAGGTGCAGTCTTATGCATATTTCAAAAGTTGAGGGAATGTCTAATTTTGTTGTTAAAATCCTGGAAATCAAGTAGCTAAAACCACAAATTTGTATAGCTGATCTGAATAATGTATAAAAATAACACCAAAATGCAATTTTCTGATCTTGCGAACTTAGCGTATCAGAGGTTAATTTAGCAGTTAATTAGATGATGAAATGGAGAGTTGCATTGATTAAAGGGGTTCATCAAATGCTGTGAATAATATCTTTAAAGTTTTCATTAACAGAATGCCTCATTTGATGTTGATAGTTTCTAGACGACTATTTTTTTGTTATCTTTCAGCCAAATCTCAGGTTAATTGGTAAACACCCTGAACTCACTATTTGCACCTGAAAATATATAACCTAAGTTTGCAGTGGTGTAGGAGTAGACTGAAAAGAAGGGGAGGCAATCTTCTGAAAGTGACAAGCAAAAAGAATTATGAAAATTACTGGGTTTTTATACGCCCATTTACGGGACGTATTATGGTATACCGTTGTCCATTTGTCCGTCCGTCCGTCCGTCCGCCGTCCGCCCGTCGTCAACATGTCTGACAATAACTCAAAAATGTTGAATCAATTTGCATGAAACTTGGGTGAATTGTTTATATCTATTGACGTGAGCTCCCTTTTGTTTTTTATAAATTTAAGATTTTAAGTTTCTGGGTTTTGGGGTTTTTTTTCATTAAAAAAGGGGGATTTTCCAGTTTTCGGACAATAACTCAAAAACACTTCCACCAATTTGCAAGAAACTTTGGTGAATTGTTTATATCTATTGCCATGAGCTACCTTTCGATTTTTATAAATTTTAGATTTTACGTTTCCGAGTTATGGGGTTTTATTCATTAAAAAAAGGGGAGTTTTCCAGTTTTCGGACAATAACTCAAACATGCTTTCAGCAGTTTTCATGAAACTTTGGTGAATTGTTTATATCTATTGACGTAAGCTCCCTTTCGATTTTTATAAATTTTAGATTTTATGTTTCGGAGTTATGTGATTGTATTCATAAAAAAGGGGGTATTTTTCAGTTTTCAGTCAATCCTTTGAGCAGTTATCATGAAACTTTGGTGACTGGTTTATATCTATTAAGATAACCTTTCTTTAGTTTTTCATGAATTTCTGATATGACATTGAGAAATTATTGAACTTTATCCTTTGAAAAAGCGACGGGCCTATCATGCTATCATGGCGCAGCTGTTTATTTTCCCAGTATTCTGTCGATGTTCCATCTTATGATTTTCCAAATTATGACAAATGCTTTGTTTTCCAGTATTGTGTCTATGTTCCATCTTTGTATTTTCCAAATTATGACAAATGCTGTATATTTTCCCAGTATTCTGTCCATGTTCCATCTTTGTATTTTCCAAATTATGACAAATGCTTTGTTTTCCAGTATTCTTTCAAATTTCCATCTTTGTATTTTCCAAATTATGACAAATGCTATGTTTTCCAGTATTCTGTCTATGTTCCATCTTTGTATTTTCCAAATTATTACAATTGGGTTTTCCCCAGTATTATGTTGATGTTCCATCTTTGTATTTTCCAAATTATGACAATTGCTGATATTTCCAAGCATTCTGTTTATGTCTATACCAATCAAGGACAAAGGCTTTTTGCCATTCTTTACCAGGATTCTGTCTGCGACATTACTATCTGCAGACAATTGCTGATGTTTCCAAGTGTTCTGTCTACATCTATACCAATCAAGGACAATGGCTGTTTGCTATCCATTCTTTACCAGGGCTCTGTCTGTGACTTTACTATCTGCAGACAATTGCTGTTGTTTCCAAGCATTCTGTCTACGTCTTTACCAATCAAGGACAATGGGTATTATGGGGACGTATTATGGTATACCATTGTCCGTCCGTCTGTACGTCGGTTGTCAACATGTCGGACATTAACTCAAAAATGATTTAACCAATTTGCATAAATTTTTGGTGAATTGTTTATATCTATTGACGTGAGCTCCCTTTCGTTTTATAAATTTTAGATTTTGCGTTTCCGAGTTATGGGGTTTTATTCCTTAAAAAAAAGGGGGATTTTCCAGTTTTCCGACAATTACTCAAGAAAGCTTTCACCAACTTGCAAGGAATTTTGGTGAATTGTTTATATCTATTGACATGAGCTCCCTTTCGATTTTTATATATTTTAGATTTTACATTTCCGAGTTACAGGGTTTTATTCATAAAAAAGGGGGATTTTCCAGTTTCGGAGAAAAAATCAAAAAGCTTTCAGCAGTTCTTATGAAACTTTGGTGAATTGTTTATATCTATTGATGTAAGCTCCATTTAGAATTTTATAAATTTATCATTTATCATTTCTGAGTTATGGGGTTTTATTCATTTAAAAAAAGGGGATTTTCCAGTTTTCGGACAGTAACTCAAAAATGCTGTCAGCAATTCTCATGAAACTTTAGTGAATTGTTTATATCTATTTATGTAAGCTCCTTTACATTTTCATAAATTTCTAATATGACATTGAGAATTAATTGAACTTTATTTGTTTATAGTCTGACAACAGATTTACTAAGTATTGCATAACAGCACAGTGTATTGCACAACAGCAAGAAATCTTTAATTGAATATAAGTTCAATTCATATAACCAATTTCAAGTTCTTTGACTACATTTATTCAGAAACCTATAATATGTCAAATATTTAATTACAATCCAAATTCAGACCTGTATCAAGCTTGAATATTGTGTCCATTTTTGCCCCAACTGTTCAAGGTTGGACCTCTGCGGGCGTATCCAGCTGCATTCAGCGAAGCAGTTTATTGCCATTCTTTATACTAATCAAGGACAATGACTACTGGCCATACTGTACCAGTGTTCTGTCTGTGACTTTACTATCTGCAGACAATTGATGTTGTTTTCCAGTGTTTTCAGCATGTGTTTACCAATTAAAGGTAATGTCCATCCAGTGTTCTATCCATGTCATTTCCAAAAACTCAAAGATTCAAACATACCTTTAGAACAGTGATTGTTAACATCAGCCCTTTACTAAATGTATGGTATACAAGTCTACTGAATAGAAATACATTAAATCTAATGGAATATGTCTTTCTCGTTGAAACTCCCTACAGTTATCATTGAATTGACCAAATTCTGCTTAATTTGTTTCATTTATTGGGTCATTAATGATAAAATTCGTAGATCAAAATTATCACAAAGATTATTAGTCATAATACAAATAAAACCATATTATTTAATGTAACAGTTATCATAGTTATCCATTAAATTCATTAAACAAATTGCTTTTTATTGTAAATTGTAATAAAATAAGAAAATTATTTGTATTTCCATTCAGTTAGATTGATTCATACATTTAAAAGCAGTTTTTTGCAGCATTTTACAACCAACCCAAATTACTTTTTTGATATCTCGTAAAAGTTCAATTAGAGGAAATATGAGTTCAGTCTGAAATATGCTATTTTGTCTGCTGTGTCCATTGTAGCTTCAATTGCTTATCATGGTTTTTACACTTATAACATTATTGCAGGTTTCATACTGTTTATAAAGATTACCAAGAAAAGCTTAGAGCTAAAAATAAAACAATTTAAAGAGCTATTAAACAGGGATAAATTTATGTATTGGGATTTTGATTTCTGCTGATCACAAAGAATTATATATATTTAGAAAATCATCCTTTTATGGGATGGATTCTTTTTGCCGAAATTTTTGTAGGTTACTGTGAATTTATAAATAAAATCAATAGTTACATGAAATAATTTGATTTTATAGAGTTGATGATAATAGTTTTAATATAAAGTGAACAAATGTACAGTAGACATCAAACGTTATCTTATAAAAACATATTAGTTGTTCCTTGTTGCAGACACTCCATTAATTTCCTGACTAGTATCAATTCATCATGATGTATATTTATGTAATCTAGAATTTTGTTTGTCATATTAAACACTCTGTCATGCTTCATTTGGCTTTTCAAAAAATGAAGAAAAGATTTTCAGACAATTTCTTAGTTGGTGTGATGAAGCGATAACATTCACCATTCACCACACCGATCAATGTATATAAATGTAGGACATGAATTAATGGAATGTGTACTTTAATCCTTCTATTGAAAAGATCAACTTGAACTAAAGGAAATGCAGGGTAACCATCAATATAACAGCAACCTAACAACATGTCCATATTTAATCGGTCCTCATAAAACTTAGTCCATTAGAATTATAGCCTTTTAAAAAATTACTGTTCTTCTAAACTGATTATCTGTTACCTGGAGAGAAATCCTTAAGATGCTTATTAAAAAAGAAAGTATACATCAGAATTTTATTTTCTGTACAATTGTTGGCACATCTGACTTGTTTTATTAGCCAGTATGTATTGACCAATCACCCGAGTTTTTTGTAATAAAACAAAACCATAGATCAGTCATTAACTATTGAAGAAACTTTTGAACTTTTTAGTGGATACAAAAAATCTGTTGATGCTTGAGGCTTTGAAAAATACAAGTGTCATTATTGTTAACTGAGCTACTCTTCATGTATAGATACTTTATCCATGTGTTGGAGAATAAAAAGTTTATGTATGCTTGAAATATAAAATAAGATAAAGCACAATTTTTTCCCTTGGATAAAAGAAAAATTTAGCAAAGGCCCTTAATTTTTAGTACTCCCTAAGTATTTGTTTAATAACAGTTATGGAATTTGAAATTCAAGAAATTTTCATCAAATCATTGTATAAAACATAAAAGAAATTTTCTGTTTACTAAATGTGATTGTTCAAGAGTTTAAGAAATCTATTAACTCAGATGATCAAATTAATGAATGCTCATAATAGATATAAGAAGATGTGGTATGAGTGCCAATGAGACAACTCTCCATCCATGTCAAAATTTATAAAAGTAAACCATTATAGGTCAAAGTACGGTCTTCAACACGAAGCCTTGGCTCACACCAAACAGTAAGCTATAAAGGGCCCCAAAAATTACTAGTGTAAAACCATTCAAACGGGAAAACCAACGATCTAATCTATATAAAAAACGAGAAACACTTATGAACCACATCAACAAACGACAACTACTGAACATCAGATTCCTGACTTAGGACAGGTGCAAACAAATGCAGCGGGTTTAAACGTTTTAATGGTACCAAACCTTCACCCTTTTTCTGAAACAATAGTGTAACATCGCAACATAGAAAGACACACTATAAAATATCAACTGAAATAGCTTAACTCAATCAAAGGACATACTAACACCAGTGAACATACACTGAACAAATAAATTTGACCTATGATACAATGTAAATACAAAATAAATAAACTAAGGGAAGAATAATAAAAGTAACATGTTATATCTGTATGAAAAACAATATGCTCGAACAAAAATATCAGCCATTTGCAATAACTATAAACACAGGTAAATGAAAATAATTTTGTTGTTAGGTATACATGTACAGTTCCAATAGAGAAAGGAAATATTTTTACAAAATAAATAATTTTGATATTCATAGTACGAAGTGAAAATTTATAGTAGTACCAAACACTTATTAAAGCTGGTATATAGACCAGATATAACCCTGAATAACATTAAATAACAAAAAAGCATTACAATTAGTATCAACAGGTCAAATAAACAAGAAAGTACGATTTGAGAGTACTCACAGTTACTGACAGCTAGTTAAAAGCCAAAACAATTAATAATAAAAAATCATGCATCAGAGACTAAAATCAACTAAAACACATCCCAGGGATTTAGTATTTTAACGTCATGGACAGTCAAAGAAGACATGACTTGTGCAATGCCAAAAATAAATGTATTGACAGACAGTAGGATAGTTAGGAGTTTAAACTCTTTATAGATAAAAATGAACGTGGGTGTATCTTTATACATCCGTTTGAAAAGAATACAAATTTAGTTATGTTTTAATTTGCTGATGACAAAGTCGATATTAGTGCCAATGTAAACTATAATCAAAGATCTAATTACAACATTGGTAGATAACCTTTACTGATAAGTTTATTTAAAGGTTATAAGCCTGTTAAGGATGTCTGTTGGTTTCTCCTGAAGCATTCATATAAAAACTTTAAGGAAGCATGGTTATATCTGTTGTGGCAAGTAGGGTACAATGAATATTCAACTAAAATCTATTAAGGCAAGTTTTCCTGAAGGTGATCAATTTCTACCATGTATTCTATTATATATACACACAAGTCTATGATTGTGTTGGGTAAAAACCACAGTTTTTATACATGTGCATGCAAACCAGATTTCTTGGTAGAGGGGTCTAAATACAGCACAAACAACATTTTCCAAAAGACCAAAAAAGTGAAAAGGTATATTTTAACAAAACGCATTTGACTAGCAGGTCGAACAACGGATGTTCTTAAACACTGCTGACTGCCATGGCGATTGCCAAATAAATTGATCACCAGATGTAACAAAATGGATCTTCATTTTTAATTTAATACCAAACAGAAAACAATAAACTTGCGGAAAAGATGGTATACTGCAAACATGAGGTGCAAAAATTAGTACACCGTATCCGGATTTCGATAATTAATGTCTCTTCAGTGATGTTAGGAATCAAAACGGTATTTGGAAGGCCATATAATTTACCTCAATTTAGGATTGACTCTTGAATTTTGAAAGGTCGAAAAAGGATGAACGGATTAATTAAACCTGAAGGCAAATATAATACAAACGAAAAAATATAAACAAGTCTAAATTGAAAACAACGTTCAAACCTATGATTGCATTGGATAAAAACCGCAATTGTTATATGTTTGCATGCAATATATATACACACACCAGAGTATGCCAGGCTTCTATGGTTGTTTTATATACTTTTGTATTTAAAGACTAAAATAACACCAAACAAAAATAGTTTGAAATCCTAATTATAGTCAATTGAAAATATATCCGTTTTAGATCTTTATCAGAAAGCAGATTTAAGTTTTTTTTGTTAAACATTGTTTAAACTGTTAAATATCATAATTTTTAATCAATTTCTGATACAATTTTTCTCTCAAATATCAAAATTATCTGTCCATCAGAGGTTAAATAAATTTGGACGTGTGCAATTGAAAATGGTTAGAAAAACATTAGTCGGGTGGGAGAATTTTGGTTATTAATCTTAGGCTTATTTAAATGTCTTGATTCGAGATTGGCTTTGAGTCGGAAGCATTTCACAACATACTTATGATATCCCATATCAGGGGTTCATGACCATGGTCGAGTTGAGATTAAATCTAAATTCTTCAGCCAAATGAAGATTCGATTCCACAGACCTTACCTGAACAAAGATTTGATTAGAATGATTGGAATTAATTTGTGTTTGATGTGTGGTATTTACATGAAAAATGATCTAATACAGAGGTAATTTGATTTCCTTACCTGCTACCTAGCAGGTGTCTTTGATGTATGTTAATTAAAGGTGAGTCGGACATTGCAAGCTATCATGATAGACCATTCATTGTATAATAATATTTTTTCGGGAAGAAATTGACAAAATAGGAAAAACATATTTTTGGTAGATTAAACTCTAAGTATAGCTTACAAAGTTTTTTGTCCAAAATACCTGATTATTAGTAATAAATATAGGTATATTGTATATCAGTTTAATTGCTTGTCAAAAGTTGGTCAGTTGGCCTGTAAGTTTCAATGATATATCCAGGGTCATCTTTTTACACAAACAATGTATCAAAGATACAATGTAAATCTAATGGTCACTTTTTTCTCCATTGAAAACTTGTTAGGATCATATTATGTGTACAAGACATACATGTTTTAACTTTGATACAATAAATATGATGACCTCTATTCAGATGACCTCATACTTTCCTTCTGTAATAACTAGGCTAGTCATAATTAGGTGCTAATGGTACTTTATGCTTTAAGATCCCCTTTCATATTATGAAAAGCTGTGATTTGTTGGATTTATATAAAGAAAACTGTTCCCTCTAATCACAATAAAGATTTACAGTAAAACTCAGTCAAGTCAGATAATTCTGTTCATCTAAGAGACAGTTTATCTAACTGGTTAACATAACAGTAAATGAATGAAATTCAATGGCAAACGAAACTATTAGCCAGCATTTTACTTTCATTCTGTCACTATGTGAGATCAACTTTTAGTAACATATGAGTTGTGTTGCATGGAATGCTGATGTAACTGTATATCAAATATCAAGGCTCTATTTCAATAGAAATGTTCCCATGAGGCTCATTTAAGAATGTTCCCCATCTGTGGACACTGATTTTTAGAATATTCCTTTATCTTAACTTTAATACATTTGTTTATTTTCTATTCTGAAGGACTAACTGTTAACAACAGCTAATGTCATATCCACACTATATGACCCAGGCCAGTGGTACGGCAACAGCTAATGTCATAGCCACACTATATTACTGACCAGCGGTAAGGCAACAGTTAATGTCATATCCACACTATATGACCCAGGCCAGTGGTATGGCAACAGCTAATGTCATATCCACACTATATGATCCAGGCCAGTTGTAAGGCAACAGCTAATGTCATATCCACACAATATGACCCAGGCCAGTGGTATGGCAACAGCTAATGTCATATCCACACTATATGACCCAGGCCAGTGGTACGGCAACAGGTAATGTCATATCCACACTATATGACCCAGGCCAGTTGTACAGCAACAGCTAATGTCATATCCACACTATATGACCCAGGCCAGTGGTACGGCAACAGCTAATGTCATATCCTCACTATATGACCCAGGCCAGTGGTACAGCAACAGCTAATGTCATATCCACACTCTATGACCCAGGCCAGTGGTACGGCAACAGCTAATGTCATATCCACACTATATTACTGACCAGCGGTAAGGCATCAGTTAATGTCATATCCACACTATATGACCCAGGCCAGTGGTATGGCAACAGCTAATGTCATATCCACACTATATGATCCAGGCCAGTTGTAAGGCAACAGCTAATGTCATATCCACACAATATGACCCAGGCCAGTGGTATGGCAACAGCTAATGTCATATCCACACTATATGACCCAGGCCAGTGGTACTGCAACAGGTAATGTCATATCCACACTATATGACCCAGGCCAGTTGTACAGCAACAGCTAATGTCATGTCCACACTATATGACCCAGGCCAGTGGTACGGCAACAGCTAATGTCATATCCTCACTATATGACCCAGGCCAGTGGTACAGCAACAGCTAATGTCATATCCACACTCTATGACCCAGGCCAGTGGTACTGCAACAGCTAATTTCATATCCACACTCTATGACCCAGGCCAGTGGTACGGCAACAGCTAATGTCATATCCACACTATATGACCCAGGACAGTGGTACGGCAACAGCTAATGTCATATCCACACTATATGACCCAGGCCAGTGGTATGGCAACAGCTAATGTCATATCCACACTATATGACCCAGGCCAGTGGTAGGGAAACAGCTAATGACATATCCACACTATATGACCCAGGCCAGTGGTACGGCAGATGCTATAGGCAACACCGATCAAAATCTGCTGTACATGATTGAAAAGTCCATTGCATTGAACTGGCAATCTGAAATCAGGACAAAATATAAATGCTGTACACAATAGCAAAAACTAATGTTTTAATAACAATCTGAAACACAGATCCTGTTGTATCTGCCAAACCAATAGCCAGTAACAGGGTGTGATATCACTTCTCAGATCCTCTTGTATCTGCCAATTTCCAATAGCTAGTAACAGGGTGTGATATCACTTCTTCTCCAACCCTTAAATCTTAATCTGGTAATAATTACATTTGGTAACATCAAATATTTTTATTTTTTATGCCCCACCTATGATAGTAGAGGGGCATTATGTTTTTCAGTCTGTGCATCCGTTTGTTCGTTCGTTTGTCCGTTCATCCATCTGTCCTGCTTCAGGTTTAAGTTTTTGGTCAAGGTAGTTTTTGCTGAAGTTGAAGTCCAATCAACTTGAAACTTAGTACACATGTTCTCTATGATATGATCTTTCTAATTTAAATGCCAAATGAGAGTTTTGACCCCAATTTCATGGTGCACTGAACATAGAAAATGATACTGTGAGTGGGGCATCCATGTACTATGGACACATTCTTGTTTTATTTTCTTTTCAATCTAAAGTGTTTAATGGAAATCAAATATTGAATTGAAATGAAAATGATTTTACAGAGCAATGTGAATGTGTTAACTTAGTAACACTTTCTGCTGCATAGTCACCAGTATCAATAATAGATATGAAAGTATGTTGATATGAGATGAGGCAATAAATCATACTGATGATTTAATTCACTTGTCCCAAGAGTTACTATAGCTGATTATTGATTACGTCATTAGTTCATTAGCATTTATTTAATGTCACAGTACAGGGTACATTCATATAAATCTTAACTTTGAATCAGTTTATACTGATGTCATTCAAACTAGGATGCCAGTCTATTACAATGAAGTTGTGGAGATTGTGAAATTGTCTGGTCTGTCCAACAGCATGACATCACTTTATTGTTGCTATGTTATTGTCATCCTTTTTTTGTCAGATCCACTTTAAATTTGAATGAAAGTTTTGACTCATCAAACCATGTACATGAATGTCAGTTCAGTAATCAAACAAATCTGAAATGGGGAACCTTTGTTTTTGGGGGAGGGACTTATAAACATATCTCATATTTACTCTTGTTGCCAAGATAGCACCTTGGGTTTTTATCAGAACCTCTTCAAATTTGTATGAAGGTTCCCACTCATCAATACCAATGGACATTAAACAGACTTCAATCAATCCACACATCAAAATATTGGATGGACATCTTTGTGAGAGGGAGGCTTGGGTTGTGTGGGGTATGTGAGTATGCTATATTAAGGTTAAGTGTAGGTGTATTATGATAAAGATATGAGGCCCATATACTAGGTATTAATCTGTCATTCTCTCTTTGTATAGATATGAGGTCTGTATACTAGGTATTAATCTGTCATTCTCTCTTTGTATAGATATGAGGTCCATATACTAGGTATTAATCTGTCGTTCTCTCTCTGTACAGATATGAGGTCCATATACTAGGTATTAATCTGTCGTTCTCTCTTTGTATAGATATGAGGTCCATATACTAGGTATTAATCTGTCATTCTCTCTTTGTATAGATATGAGGTCTATATACTAGGTATTAATCTGTTGTTCTCTTTGTATAGATATGAGGTCCATATACTAGGTATTAATCTGTTGTTCTCTTTGTATAGATATGAGGCCCATATACTAGGTATTAATCTGTCATTCTCTCTTTGTATAGATATGAGGTCTATATACTAGGTATTAATCTGTCATTCTCTCTTTGTATAGATATGAGGTCTGTATACTAGGTATTAATATGTTGTTCTCTTTGTATAGATATGAGGTCCTTATACTAGGTATTAATCTGTTGTTCTCTCTTTGTATAGATATGGGGTCCATATACTAGGTATTAATCTGTCATTCTCTCTTTGTATGGATATGAGGTCTATATACTAGGTATTAATCTGTTGTTCTCTTTGTATAGATATGAGGTCCATACACTAGGTATTAATCTGTCATTCTCTTTGTATAGATATGAGGTCTATATACTAGGTATTAATCTGATGTTCTCTTTGTATAGATATGAGGCCCATATACTAGGTATTAATCTGTCATTCTCTCTTTGTATAGATATGAGGTCCATATACTAGGTATTAATCTGTTGTTCTCACTTTGTATAGATATGAGGTCCATATACTAGGTATTAATCTGTTGTTCTCTCTTTGTATAGATATGAGGTCTATATACTAGGTATTAATCTGTCATTCTCTCTCTGTATAGATATGAGGTCCATATACTAGGTATTAAATCTGTCGTTCTCTTTGTATAAATATGAGGTCCTTATATACTAGGTATTAATCTGTCATTTTCTGTGTATAAATATGAGGTCCTTTTGCTAGGTATTAAATCTGTCGTTCTCTTTGTATAAATATGAGGTCCTTATACTAGGTATTAAATCTGTTGTTCTCTTTGTATAAATATGAGGTCTATATACCAGGTATTAATCTGTCATTTTCTTTGTATAGATATGAGCTCCATACACTAGGTAATAATCTGTCATTCTCTTTGTATAGATATGAGGTCTATATACTAGGTGTTTTTCTGTTGTTCTCTTTGTATAGATATGAGGTCCATATACTAGGTATTAATCTGTCATTCTCTCTTTGTATAGATATGAGGTCCATATACTAGGTATTAATCTGTTGTTCTCTCTTTGTATAGATATGAGGTCCATATACTAGGTATTAATCTGTCGTTCTCTTTGTATAAGTATGAGGTCTATATACTAGGTATTAATCTGTTGTTCTCTTTGTATAGATATGAGGTCCATATACTAGGTATCAATCTGTCGTTCTCTTTGTATAAATATGAGGTCCATATACTAGGTATTAATCTGTCGTTTTCTTTGTATAGATATGAGGTCCATACACTAGGTATTAATCTGTCGTTCTCTTTGTATAGATATGAGGTCTATATACTAGGTGTTTTTCTGTTGTTCTCTTTGTATAGATATGAGGTCCATATACTAGGTATTAATCTGTCATTCTCTCTTTGTATAAATATGAGGTCCATATATTAGGTATTAATCTCATTCTCTTTGCAGAAATTCTCTTAGGTTTTTCGGTTGGTTTACAGATTTTTTCGTCTCCTCTCAAATGTAATGGTTGCTTCAAATGTTAATGAATTTGTATGGGTTAATTGTATCTATTCTGGGGAATGTAGAGTTTGTTATAGTGGTTGAGTATTTGTCAATTTTTGCTTTTTGATGCATGTTCTTTGTTAACTTATATTGTTGGGTAGCTGTCTCATGTGTTCACTCCACATCTTCTTTATAAGTTTATTTTTTATTGTGAGTCTTGTGTAGGAATTACATAAAAAATAGCGGGTTATTCAGTGTGCACCACATTTTTTATGTTATTTCTTCATAGACAGAAAAAATATTACAGTCATTCCTTAAATAGATATTTTTAATTTTCTGTAAGAATTCAAATCTCAAGTTATTTTTAATTTTCTGTAAGAATTCAAGTCTCAAGTTTTCATATTGTGTACATTTAAATAAGAAATGATCTTCATCATCTATTTTATTTAAAGAACAATTTTGACATAAATAAATAACATTATTTGTGTTCTAATACTCTTAGAACCCTTTTTTATCTGTCTAAAAATTGACCAGACAACCATCACATTAACAACACTCTGATGTGTTGGATCAAACCTATCATTTACACATCAACTTAATTTCTATATAAGAAAGTAATTTGATTGTTATTTTTATAAGATAGCACATTGATGTCAATTTTATATTAAATTTTACTTTTAAAAGTCTTTTGTTAATATTTTGTTTATGACTGAAAAAAAAAGGATTTTTGTTTATTATATTGCTTATTAAAAATATTTTTGAAGTCATGGAATTTGTACCAGATTATTTTAATATGTCTAAATAACATTTAATATTCTATCCCTGTGTTTTATTTAGTGTCAGTTGTGTTTCCATAATAATTAACCATCCTGATGACATAATGGTCTACAACATGCCATAGTAATACAACCAATTTGCATCTTTGTGCACACAATTATCATTGCTTGAACAAAAAATTATTTTTCAGTAAATGTTATAGCAAGGCATGCATTGTTATGTTATATGAAAAATGCCTTGTCCATCAAATTGGATTGATTATGTTGCAACAATATAATTTTTGAGCATTTAAAGTTTGACCCTGAATCATGTTTTTTTTTTTTTGTTTTGTTCCAGATGAAAATCTGCATTTTTTGCTGGTCTGTTATTCTCCTTTCATTCTCCCTTCATAATCTTCTAAAATGAAAAAAGAAATACTATAAATGTAAAATGTCTTCACAGTGTTGGGTATATATATATATTTCTCTAATTCTTCGTCAATTTATCCCTTTCTGCACCCATTGTATAAAAAAAATTTAATCAACGTGTGGTTCGTTTGATCTCAGTTCATCATTGGTTAAAATCCGATTATGACATCAAATTTTCTTGCTTTCCTCTGAATTTCCTATTGTGACGGCATGAAAAAGGCGACCAAGTCTGATGACGCCACATAGAAAGAACACATCTTTTTGCAGATCATTCGAAAAGAAGGAATAACTTTGCCTGCATATTGTTAGAAAATCATTAGAGAAACAGATTCCACCACCAAATCTGTAATACGATATTTATCCACTCTCAACAGTTAAATTTTAAATATTTAAACGCCGCAAGCCTCGCGTTTTAAATTTGAAAATTTAACTGTCTCTAGTGGATAAATATCATATCACACTCGATGCAGTGGTATAATCTATATATATATACACAAGTCTAAATTGAAAACAACGTTCAAACCTATGATTGCGTTTGATAAAAACCGCAATTTTTATACGTGTGCATGCAAAACAAATTTCTTGTTAGAGGGGTCTAAATACAGCACAAACAACATTTTCCAAAAGACCAAAAAAGTGAAAAAGTATATTTTAACAAAACGCATTTGACTAACAGGTCGAACAACAAAAGTCTTAAATCCTGATGACTGCCATTGGCGATTGCCAAATAAACGGATCACCGATGTAATAAATGGATCTTAATTATAAATTTAATACTAATCAGAAAACGATAAACTTGCGGAAAAGGTGGTATACCGCAAACAAAAGGTGCAAAGGTTTTTGTACACCATATCCGGATTTCGACAATTAATGTCTCTTCAGTGATGTTAGGAATCGAAAAGTTATTTGGAAAGCCATACAATTTACCTCAATTTAGGATAGACTCTTGAATTTTGAGGAGTCAAAATAGGATGAACGGATCATATAAACCAGAAGGCCAATATAATACAAGCCCAAACGAAAAAATATAAACAAGTCTAAATTGAAAACAACGTTCAAACCTATGATTGTGTTGGATAAAAACCACAATTTTTATACATGTGCATGCAAAACAAATTTCTTGTTAGAGGGGTCTAAATACAGCACAAACAACATTTTCCAAAAGATCAAAAAAGTGAAAAAGTATATTTTAACAAAACGCATTTGACTAGCAGGTCGATATATATACAGCCTGTTGGGTTACATGTTTAATTGGTGAGCAGCAAAAGGAATGACACTATTTTGAAGAAATAAATGAATTATCCTTTATTTCCACCTGTAGTGTATGTAGAACAACTATTAGGGTGATATTTAAGACGAATGGTTCACTAAGTAGGAATATAATTAACATCTATATATTGTATAACATTGTTACAACATACTGTATATTCTGTAGGAATTAGAATGGCAGGCACTGACAATTGATAGACATTAACAAATGGCTTCCCTTTGTAAAATTCAAGTGCCATGTTTTTTTGTACTTTTCACTTTAACAAAGATTCTTTATAACTTTTGTATGTTTGAAAAAAAGTTTTATTTATTTTGTTCAGCCTAGATACTTTATGCTGCACTTCATACAACTTTGAAATATCTCATCGTTTTCTTTTATACAACTGAGATTTGTCTTTCAATTTATCTAATGTAGATTTTATTTATTCTTATAATTGTTCAGTGAAGATGTCCATTGGGTTTTTTGTTGTTGTTGGACTTCTGTCTTGTTGTCCCACTTATCTCCCTTTATTTATATTGATGTAAGATTTCAAATATGTTGATACTATGATTGAATAACAGTTATAATAATGAAATAAAATCATTTGTCTCTAATGCCTATTTCATTTTAAAGTGCAACATACATGTATGTGGGTGTAATACTTACAGATTTCAGTAAAATTGTGGACTTTAGAAATCAGATATCAAATTCATATTCCATTGTGTAATATACATATTGATAAGCAGTTTATAATGTAACAGATTAGGTGGAATTATGCCCAACTCTGCATAATAATCGCCCACAAGGAAGTGTTGAAACAGAGAGCAAGGGAGGTATTCAGTGTTTTAAGAATGATATGTTTTGACATTGTCTTGATATAATTACTTGATTGTTGTATTTTTGGCAGGATGTTGTTACATTTAGTGCAAAGTTATTACACAATGTTATGTTTCACCTGCTTTGGGAGTTTGTTATTTTAATAAAAGCAAAAGAGGGATTTTGCAACAGACATGTTTATTTTAATGTTAAAAGAAGGTTTTTGTCGAGCCTGTGACTTTTGTCGCAGAAAGCTCGACATAGGGATAGTGATCCGGCGGCGTTAGCTAACTTCTTAAAAGTTTTATATTTTAGAAGCTAGAAGACCTGGATGCTTCATACTTTTTATATAGATGCCTTATGTTACGAAGTTTCCGTCTGTCATATGTCCATTGTCCTTGACCTCATTTTCATGGTTCAGTGACGACTTGAAAAAAAAGTCAACATTTTTTGTAATGTTAATTTCTTTCTTATTATGAGTAATAGGATAACTATATTTAGTATGTGCGTACCTTGCAAGGTCCTCATGCCCGTCAGACAATTTTCATTTGACCTCGACCTCATTTCATGGATCAGTGAACAAGGTTAAGTTTTCGTGGTCAAGTCCATATATCAGATACTATAAGCAGTAGGTCTACTATATTTGGTATATGGAATGATTGTAAGGTGTACATGTCCATCTGGTAGGTGTCATCTGACCTTGACCTCATTTTCATGGTTGAGTGGTCAAAGTTAAGTTTTTGAGTTTTGGTCTTTTTTTCTAATACTATATGCAATAAGTCAACTATATTTGGTGTATGGAAATATTTTATGATGTATATGTCAGTCTCGCAGGTTTTATTTGACCTTGACCTCATTTTCACGGTTCATTTCTCAGTGTTAAGTTTTTGTGTTTTGGTCTGTTTTTCTTCAACTATAAGCAATAGATCAACTATATTTGTTGTATGGAAGGATTGTAAGGTGTATATGTCTGTCTGGCAGGTATCATCTGACCTTGACCTCATTTTCATGGTTCATTGGTCAATGTTAAGTTTTCATGGTTAGGTTTGTTTCTTAGATACTATAAGCAATAGGTCAACTATATTTAATGCCTAAATTGATTGTAAGGTGTACATGTCTGTCTGGCATGGTTCATCTGACCTTGACCTCATTTTCATGGTTCATTGGTCAATGTTAAGTTTTCTTGGTTAAGACTGTTTCTAAGAAACTATAAGCAATAGGTCAACTATGTTTGGTTTATTGAATGATTGTAAGGTGTACATGTATTTCTCATTTGGTTTATCTGACCTTGACCTCATTTTCTTGGATCATGTTAAGTTTATGTGTTACTTGTAGTAAAGCTTTATATTTAGGACTATCAACATAAAATCAATGGTTAGTAAAGAAGGCGAGACATTTCAGCGTGTGCACTCTTGTTTAATCTTCATTGTGGCACAAATAACAGATGAAGTTGAATTAGTTCACCCTGTAATAAGAAGCTATTTACATATACAGTCAAATTAATTGAAAATCTGTATATTTTATGGATGATCATCAAATAAAAGACTAGTCCATATGAGGAATTCAAAGGAAACTGATCTTCTTTGTATGTTGAGTTGACACAAGCTATCAAATGATTGGACATTCTGGTCATGTATGCTTTAAGTACAATGTCTGTGTATCATGTCACATTGAGTATCAAGTGTAAACCACTCATTTTACACAAAATCTCACAAGAAAAATATTTGAACATTTCATTATAACTTACTATCAATTTTTATAAAAGAATGGACTGGAAATTTATTTATTTATTTTTCTATGTTTCATGAAAATCCAATTTTTTTTCTGAAATGATTTTAAGACTGATTGTATCATAATCTTTTACTTTAAAGTTCTTTCATATGATTTTTTTTTTCTTGCCACTTAAAAGTGGTTTACTGTGTATATTATCTTTACAAAATGTTTTGAATTTTGAACAGCCTGTAACTTGTTAGCATTCATTGTCGAGCCTTCGAAAAAGCGAGACATAGCGATCCTACAACCCGACGGCGGCATCCACAAATATTCACTCTGTGGTTAAAGTTTTTGAAATTTTAATAACTTTCTTAAACTATCCTGGATTTCTACCAAACTTGGACAGAAGCTTGTTTATGATCATAAGATAGTATCCAGAAGTACATTTGGTAAAAAAAAATTCCTGTTTTTCCGTATTTTACTTATAAATGGACTTAGTTTTTCTGCCAGGAAACATTACATTCACTCTGTGGTTAAAGTTTTTAAAATTTTAATAACTTTCTTAAACTATCCTGGATTTCTACCAAACTTGGACAGAAGCTTGTTTATGATCATAAGATAGTATCTAGAAGTAAACTTAAAAAAAAAAATTCCTGTTTTCCGTATTTTACTTATAAATGGACTTAGTTTTTCTGCCAGGAAACATTACATTCACTCTGTGGTTAAAGTTTTTAAAATTTTAATAACTTTCTCAAACTATCCTGGATTTCTACCAAACTTGGACAGAAGCTTGTTTATGATTAAAAGCTAGTATCTAGAAGGAAATTTTTTTTTAATTTTGTACTTGTTTATCCATATTTTACTTATAAATGGACTTAGTTTTTCTTCCAGTTAAAATTAGATAGTCTGCAGTTAAATTTTTAAACATTTATTAGATTCATAAACTATCCTGGATTTTTACCAAACTTGGACAGAAGCTTCTTACAATAAAAAAATTGTATTGAGAGGAATATTTTTATTAAATTTTTTCCTCATCTCATTTTTGTTGAGCCTGCGATTAACAGCAAAAGTAGGCGAGATACTGGGTTCCGCAGAACCCTTACGAATTTTTTTTTATAATATCATGGTATAAACTCTATTTTGACTAACTTCTACAAAAAAAATCTTGTTCCTTAACAAAATAAACATTGTTAAAATGTTAGGGAAAATCTAGTATTTAACACATAAACCATCAAAACCTAATGATTTTCAACTTAAATATCTTTATTTTTTCAGGTATATGAAGACAGTTATACAGCAAACAAGACAGACAGGAAAGACCACATAGGGAACGCTAAGAGCTACCATGAGGTATTAGTTTTCCCTTCTGCATCAGTGTATTCTAGACCATATCTGCCTAAAAATGGTCGTTGCAGTGTTACGAGCACTCATATGTTGTATACTTTTGTTGGTGTGTTCAATGATTGTAGGTGTGCAGGTCTGTCTGGCAGGGTACATCTGATCTAGACCTCACTTTCATGGTTCATTGGTCTATGTTAAGTTTTTATGACTAGGTCTGTCTTTCAGATACTATAAGCAATTGGTAGATTTTATTAGGGATAAAGAATGATTGTCATGTGTACATGTCTGTCAGTCAGGGTTCATCTGACCATGACCTTATTTTCATTGATCATTGATAATGTTAAGTTTATGTGATACCTGTAGTGAAACTTTGGTCAGAAAGACTTTCCACATAAAATTCCTTCATAATCAGTTAAGTTTGGCAAGACGTTTCAGTGTGTGCACTCTTGTCCTGTTTTTATAAGCCTCTGATTTACAAAAAAAAATGACTGAGTGGATATAATTTTAGTACTGATAGGAACACTTACTGTGTAAGAGGGATGTCAAGTGCTTCAATTCTTTAATTATTTTGACACTTTTTTCCAGCCAAATAAAAAAAAACAAAAAAACATTTCTTTAAACTCTACTTGTTTCTTTGGTGCATCCAAGTGAAAATGTAACAGTGAATCCTGTTATTATAAAGAGTAAAGAAACAGTAATTGAGATGTCGAATGATATTTCATATAAAAAATGATACTATTTTCCTGAAGGTTTTCCCCATAGAATTACAGGGATGATTACTTTGAACTGCTGTATTTAAGTCAACTGTGGAGATACAAAAGTATCATAATGGGTTTTTTCAAGGAACAAATGTATAATTTATAGGATTAACTCAAACAAAGCGTTGTTGATTCTGGAACAGTGCCTGGTTGTAACATTGTGATACAAACTCTTTTCCATGGCTTCTTAGTTAAAAGAATTAAGATAATTACAACTATTAAAACATTAGATGCATTATATATTGATTTCAACTCTTCCTACAGCATACACGAATACAAATATAGCAATGAGTCAGCTACCCAGTGACTTGTCATTAAAAAAACCTACTTTGTTTTACCATCTTAGTTCAGTTAACCTTTGAATAGGACTATTTATTTCAATGTGTATTGTGTAAAATCTTGTCAGTCAAAGATACCAGCTTTATAATTTAGTCTTCATAAGACTCATCAGTTGGATCCAAAAAAAAGGGACTCTTTGCACTTGAAATTATCAAACTTAATAAAGGATGATGATATGGTCTTTTTAATTCACAGTTTATTTTTAAATCAGTTAAATAGATAATAAACCACAACTTGGTGTCATTAATTCATTATAAATTGTTACAGAGAAACAATTTTCCATTCTTGTTTGAAATAACATTTGATTAGGTTTTCATTGTTTCCCTTACATTCGATGGGAAACAGATTTAACAAGTTCAATAACTTTTTCATTGACAACGCTGAATTTCCACAGAATATGATAAAAACAGGAAAATATCCTGAACTCTATGGTTTAATTATTGCATATAATTGCATCAAAAAGTATGAAACCCGTCAGATACACATGGTATTATCATTACTGTATTTAATTATAGAATCAAATCAATGGAAGCTTTTTATTGAAGAAATTATTGGCATGTTGTTAGAATATTAAAGTCTTTTAATCTGGGAAGAATTAAAAAAAATCCATAATGATCCTGCAGCCACCCAGTTACAAAATAATACCAGAAAGAAGATGACCGATATTTTTTGTTTTTTATTTGATTTACAGATAAAGTTATAGGAAATTATGTACAGAAAACGCCCTCTTAGGATTGCTTTATCAAAAGTACATGTACTATCTGTTTTGATTTCATACCATAATACACCTTGTTTTCATTGGCTCTAATTAATGACATAAATGATATTCAACCAACTGATGTATTTATATTAGCTCAGCCTTGTCTAGTAGCAAGGACATTTTGACCCTGTTTCCCATATGATGTGATTGATTGATTGGTGTTTAACACCACTTTCAGCACTATTGGCTATTTCATGGCGGTCAGTTTTAATTGGTGGAGGAAGCCAGGATGGCTCTGGAGTCTCAGCACCAACCACCTAAAAAGGAAAACTAACAATCCTTGTCAATTAAGATTAGAGTCGATTGCACCTGCCACATGTGGGATTGGAACTCACAACCTCAGTGTTGACAGGCTAGTGATACAGTAGTTGGACTACTTAGACCACACGGCCACCGATGCCCCTCCATATGAAGTGTATTTTTATTTCCTTGTTCACGTTAGTGGTTGTCATGTTGGAATCAAACTGTGCAGGTTTTTATGACCCCGCCGAAGCGGTGGGGGCATTAAGTTTTACCCTTGTCCGTCCGTGGCGTCACTTTAACCGTTCTAGAGTTATGCCCCTTTATAAATGGAAAAATTGCAAAATTTTTCATTTCTGTTCTCTAACTTAAGTTTGCCTCATCCAAATGTTATGAAACTTTTACACAATGCTAATTACCACAATGCACAGATCAAGTTTGAATTTTGATGGTGTCACTTTTACTGTTCTAGAGTTATGCCCCTTTACAAATGGAAAAATTGCTAAATTTTTTCATTTTTTTTTTTTCTAAAAATATCAGTCATTTTTCAAGTAATTTTTAAAATTGGAGTTATCTTCCTTTGTCCATGATTATAGTTGAATCAACTACTATCAATGCTTTATACAATGCAATGTTTAATTTTGACTTCCACTGATAAAACACAGATCAAGTTGAATTTGGGTAGTGTCACTTTAACCATTATTGAATTATGCCCCTTTATAAATCGAAAAATTGCAAAATTTTTAGTTTCCATTCTGTAACTTAAGTTTGCCCCAACCACACATTATAAAACCTATACACAATACTCATTACCACAAAACTAAGACCAAGTACAATTTTTTTGTTTCCGTTCTCTAACTTTAGTTTGCCTCAACCAAATGTTATGAAACTTTTACACAATGCTTATTACTACATAATACAGTTTAAGTACGAAATTTGGTGGCGTCACTTTTACCATTCTTGAGTTATGCTCTTTTATAAACATAAGAATTGCTGAATTTTTCTTTTCTGTTCTCTAACTTTAGTTTGTCTAAACCAAATGTTATAAAATTTATACACAATGCTTATTACCACAAAACTCAGATCAAGATCAAATTTGGGTAGCGTCACTTTTACCGTTCTTCAGTTATGTCCCTTAATAACTATATGATATGCAAGAGGGGGCATCATCTGTGTCCACATGTGTCCACAATCCACATTTATTTACTGTGTGGTTTACTCCTATAGAATATGGTCTAGCTTACATCCACTCCATTTGAACTTTGGTGGATAGTTGTCTCATTGGCAATCATACCACATCTCCTTATTTTTATATAGATAGGCATGTGGAGGATTGTACACACATTAAACAGGTTTAAACCCATTACATGTTTTGACTGTATCTGTATCATGGTAATCCTACTTGTTACTGTTTTATCTTTGTTTGTACATCCATTTTTTTCAGAGGAATCTGTTTGTTTGTGGTTTGTATGGACTCTTAATGTCAGATATTTTGTTTGTGGTCGGTGTGGACTGTAATGTCCAATATTTTTAGTTATTCTTGTTTTTGTTTTTGATGTATTATATATATTTGTTTTAAATTTTAGAACACCTTTTTTGGAGAAATGCCTTTTTTCTCTGTTGGAAGTACTTACTTAGATTGACTGATCGAGGTGCTACACATGTACACCATTTTTATAGATTGTTGGAAATACTTGCTTTGATTGACTGACCAAGGTGCTATACATGTACACTATTTTTAGCTCACCTGGCCCTAAGGGCCAAGTGAGCTTTTCTCATTACTTGGCGTCCGTCGTCGTCGTTAATTTTTTACATTTTGAACATCTTCTAGAGAACCACTGAATGAAATGAAATAAAACATGGCATTAAGTGTATGTTACCATCTTCCATGAGGATTTTGCTGACCAAGTGTTATTACTTTGTAACTGATCCATCATCCAAGATGGACCCGTTTTAAATTGGTCCGCCAGCTGGGGACTTTGTTTAACATAGGACCCTATGGACAATACATACAAATGTCTTCTTTTAGAGAACCACTGAATGAAATGAAATAAAACATGGCATTAATGTTCCTTATGAGGTGCTGATTAAGTGTTGTTACTTTGAAGCCGATCCATCATCCAAGATGGCTGCCAGAGGGGGACTTCGTTTAACATAGGATCCTATGGACAATACATACAAATGTCTTCTTTTAGAGAACCACTAAATGGAATGAAACCAAACATGGCATGAATGTTCCTTATGAGGTGCTGACCAAGTGTTGTTACCTTAAAGCCGATCCAACATCAAAGATGGCCGCCAGAGGGGGACTTTGTTTAACAAAGGACCCTATCGGAAATACATACAAATGTCTTCTTTTAGAGAACCACTAAATGGAATGAAATAAAACATGGCATGAATTTTCCTTATGAGGTGCTGACCAAGTGTTGTAACTTTGTAGGTGATCAATCATCCAAGATAGCCACCAGCAGGGACTTAGTTTAACATAGGACCCTATGGGAAATACATACAAATGTTTTCTTTTATCGAACCATTGAATGGAATGAAACCAAACATGGCATGAATGTTCCTAATGAGGTGCTGACCAAGTGTTGCTACTTCATAGCCAATCAATCATCCAAGATGGCTGCCATCAGGGAACTTAGTTTAACAAAGGACCCTATGTGAAATACATACAAAAGTCTTCTTTTGAAGAACCACTGAATGGAATGAAACCAAACATGGCATGAATGTTCCTTATGAGGTGCTGACCAAGTGTTGTTACTTTATAGCAAATCCATCATCCAAGATGGCTGCCAATGGGGGACTTAGTTTAACAAAGGACCCTATGGGAAATATATATAAATGTCTTCTTCTAGAAAACCGCTGAATGGATAGAAACCAAACATGGTATGAATGTTTCTTTTGAGGTGCTGACAAGTGTTGTTACTTTATAGCTGATTTGTCATTGTCCTTATAAAGTCATTTTCAATGAATTTATTGGTAATTTCTGTAAACTTAACAAAAGTCTTCTGCTTTTGATTAAATCACAGGGCCAATATTAAACCAAATTTGGCCTCAATCATTATTAGGGTATCTGTTATGATTTTAATCTATTTTTGAATGATTTCCAAAACCAAAGTAGAATCAGGTGAGTGACACAGGCTATTGGGAGCCTCTAGTTATTGATTGTTGGAAATACTTGCTTTGATTGATGGATCGAGATGCTACACATATACACCATTTTTTATTGACTGTTAGAAATACTTGTTTTAATTGACTGATCATAAGCATAAGTCTGTACAATGTACTATCATTCAGTGTCAAATACAGGCTGCAATTAACTTAGTTGTCTATCCTCTTCTGCTCTTTTGGATTTTTGGATTTATAATGTTTGATTGCACCTTATTGTCTCCTGAATTTTTGCATTTTAAACAATCAAGTCACAAAATTCAAACTTTAATGAAGGCAACCTATATTTGATATCCAGCAATCAATGGATAAGGGAATTTTAATCATATGGTACTGCCCCTGAATCACCTTAGAGATTGACTGTTGGAAATTAAATACAGCCAGTTGTTTCAATGCAATAGTACATTGTGCAGGCTTTTGAAGAAACATTTATGAAGACTTGATAAAACTGACAGAGAATTGCCAGTCCATGAAATGAAATTGAATTTAGGATAAAATAATTGAAATATTGTTCCTACTGGAAACATATAATAAATTGTAGGTCATTGAAGGTCAGACAATTAATCAAATATTGAGAGCTAGACATATAGCTAGATTTCATTAATGTGTTTGTTTGAATTGTAATTTATTTATTACAGCTATTGTTTGTATTGATGTGCCTTTATTTGATTAAAGGCCAGTAAGATTATGTCTTGTATTCACATAGTGTAGTCATTGTAACGGTCATTAAACATTTACTGATTGGACCTCAGAACTCATTATGACAGGACCACTTACATTTTACCTTATTCAAACTTAAAAGTGCCTTTGTGAACAAAATTTCTGAAGAGGAAAAATTTATATTGAAATCATTCAAAGACAGAAGCTTAATTATGATTGTGTTAGGGAATTTGCTTTTCTATATTGTAGAGTTTCTTCTTATTATGGTTTCACTGTTTCTGCTAAAAATGGTTTCCTGTTTCCATTCTCTGTGCTAACAACACATGTCTTTGGAACAACCTCCATCATGCACACTCACCACATAAGACTAGAAAGTTATCAACACATGTCTCTGGAACAACCTTCATCACGCACACTCACCACAAAAGACTAGAAAGTTAACAACACATGTCTCTGGAACAACCTTCATCAAGCACACTCACCACAAATGACTAGAAAGTTAACAACACATTTCTCTGGAACATCCTTCATCAAGCACACTCACCACATAAGACTAGAAAGTTAATAACACTTCTCTCTGGAACAACCTTCATCAAACACACCTACCACATAAGACTAGAAAGTTAACAACACATGTCTCTGGAACATCCTTCATCAAGCAAGCTCACCACATAAGACTAGAAAGTTAACAACACTTGTCTTTGGAACAACCTTCATCAAGCACGCTCACCACATAAGACTAGAAAGTTAACAACACATGTGTCTGGAACATCCTTCATCAAGCACACTCACCACATAGGATTAGAAAGTTAACAACACTTGTCCCTGGAACAACCTTCATCACGCACACTCACCGCATAAGACTAGAAAGTTAACAACACGTGTCTCTGGAACATCCTTCATCACGCACATTCACCACATAAGACTAGAAAGTTAACAACACATGTCTCTGGAACAACCTTCATCACACACACTCACCACAAAAGACTAGAAAGTTAACAACACATGTCTCTTGAACAACCTTCATCAAGCACACTCACCACAAATGACTAGAAAGTTAACAACACATGTCTCTTGAACATCCTTCATCACGCACACTCACCACATAAGACTAGAAAGTTAACAACACATGTCTCTGGAACAACCTTCATCATGCACTCACCACATAAGACTAGAAAGTAAAAAACACATGTCTCTGGAACATCCTTCATCACACACACTCACCACAAAAGACTAGAAAGTTAACAACACATTTATCTGGAACATCCTTCATCACACACACTCACCACAAAACACTAGAAAGTTAACAACACATGTCTCTTGAACAACCTTCATCAAGCACACTCACCACAAATGACTAGAAAGTTAACAACACATTTCTCTGGAACATCCTTCATCAAGCACACTCACCACATAAGACTAGAAAGTTAACAACACATGTGTCTGGAACAACCTTCATCACACACACTCACCACAAATGACTAGAAAGTTAACAACACATGTCTCTGGAACAACCTTCATCAAGGACACTCACCACAAAATACTAGAAAGTTAACAACACATGTCTCTGGAACATCCTTCATCATGCACACTCACCACAAATGACTAGAAAATTAACAACACATGTCTCTTGAACATCCTTCATCACGCACACTCACCACAAATGACTAGAAAGTTAACAACACTTGTCTGGAACAACCTTCATCAAACACACTCACCACAAATGACTAGAAAGTTAACAACACATGTCTCTTGAACATCCTTCATCACGCACACTCACCACAAATGACTAGAAAGTTAACAACACATGTGTCTGGAACAACCTTCATCAAGCACACTCACCACAAATGACTAGAAAGATAACAACACATGTCTCTTGAACATCCTTCATCACGCCACTCACCACAAATGACTTTGTTTAATTTCAACAAAATTGAATTCTTGGGGTTCTTTGATATGCGAATCTAACCGTGTATTTAGATTTTTAATTTTGGTCCCATTCTCAAATTGGTCTACATTATGGTCCAAAGGGTCTAAAATTAACTTAGTTTGATTTTAACAAAATTGAATTCTTTGGGTTCTTTGATATGCTGAATCTAAACATGTATTTAGATTTTTATTATGGGCCCAGTTTTCAAGTTGGTCCAAATCGGGTCCAAATTAAAACTTTGTTTGATTTCAACAAAAATTGAATATATGGGGTTCTTTGATATGCTGAATCTACCCAATTATTATTTTTTTGGATTTTGGGCTCTGTTTTTAAATTGGTCCACATTGAGATCCAAAGGGTCCAAAATTAAACTTTGTTTGATTTCATCAAAAATTGAATTCTTGGGGTTCATTGAAATGCTAAATCTAAATTGTATTTAGATTTTGGATATTTGACCATAATAGGTAAATGTCCAATTTGAAATTTTTTAAGTTCTTAGATCACATTCATTCTGTGTTAGAAACCTATGATGTGTCAAATATTTAATCACAAAACAAATTCAGAGCTGTATCAAGCTTAAATGTTGTGTCCATACTTGCCCAAACTGTTCAGGGTTCGACCTCTGCGGTTGTATCAAGCTACGCCCTGCGGAGCATTTTATTTACATTTTGAACTTCTTCTAGAGAACCACTGAATGTAATGAAATAAAACATGGCATTAATGTTCCTTATGAGGTGCTGACCAAGTGTTGTAACTTTGTAGGTGATCAATCATCCAAGATGGCCGCCAGCAGGGACTTAGTTTAACATAGGACCCTATGGGAAATACATACAAATGTTTTCTTTTATCGAACCACTGAATGGAATGAAACCAAACATGGCATGAATGTTCCTAATGAGGTGCTTACCAAGTGTTGCTACTTTGTAGCCAATCAATCATCCAAGATGGCTGCCATCAGGGAACTTAGTTTAACAAAGGACCCTATGTGAAATACATACAAAAGTCTTCTTTTGAAGAACCACTGAATGGAATGAAACCAAACATGGCATGAATGTTCCTTATGAGGTGCTGACCAAGTGTTGTTACTTTGTAGCAAATCCATCATCCAAGATGGCTGCCAATGGGGGACTTTAGTTTAACAAAGGACCCTATGGGAAATATATACAAATGTCTTCTTCTAGAAAACCGCTGAATGGATTGAAACCAAACATGGTATGAATGTTTCTTTTGAGGTGCTGACAAGTGTTGTTACTTTATAGCTGATTTGTCATTGTCCTTATAAAGTCATTTTCAATGAATTTATTGGTAATTTCTGTAAACTTTACAAAAGTCTTCTGCTTTTGATTAAATTACAGGGCCAATGTTAAACCAAATTTAGCCTCAATCATTATTAGTATCTGTTATGATTTTAATCTATTTTTACATGATTTCCAAAACCAAAGTAGAATCAGGTGAGCGACACAGGCTCTTGGGAGCCTCTAGTTATTGATTGTTGGAAATACTTGCTTTGATTGTTGGAAATACTTGATTTGATTGACGGATCGAGATGCTACACATATACACCATTTTTTATTGACTGTTAGAAATACTTGTTTTAATTGACTGATCATAAGCATAAGTCTGTAAAATGTACTACCATTTAGTGTCACATACAGGCTGCAATTAACTTAGTTGTCTATCCTCTTCTGCTCTTTTGGATTTTTTTATTTATAATGTTTGATTGCACCTTAGTGTCTAATGATTTTTTGCATTTCAAACAATCATCTATATTTGATATCCAGCATTCAATGGATAAGGGAATTTTAATCATATGGTACTGCCCCTGAATCACCATAGAGATTGACTGTTGGAAATCAAATACAGCCAGTTTCAATGCAATAGTACATTGTGCAGGCTTTTGAAGAAACATCTATGAAGACTTGATAAAACTGACAGAGAATTGCCAGTCCATGAAATGAAATTGAATTTAGGATTAAATAAGTGAAATATTGTTCCTACTGGAAACATATAATAAATTGTAGGTCATTGAAGGTCAGACAATTAATCAAATATTGAGAGCTAGACATATAACTAGATTTCATTAATGTGTTTGTTTGAATTGTAATTTATTTATTACAGCTATTGTTTGTATTGATGTGCCTTTATTTGATTAAAGGCCAGTAAGGTTATGTCTTGTATTCACATAGTGTAGCCATTGTAATGGTCATTAAACATTTACTGATTGGACCTCAGAACTTATTATGACAGGACCATTAAACATTTACTGATTGGACCTCAGAACTCATTATGACAGGACCACTTACATTTTACCTTATTCAAACTTAAAAGTTCCTTTGTGAACAAAATTTCTGAAGAGGAAAAATTTACATTGAAATCATTGGAAGACAGAAGCTTAATTATGATTGTGTTAGGGAATCTGCTTTTCTATATTGTAGAGTTTCTTCTTATTATGGTTTCACTGTTTCTGCTAAAAATGGTTTCCTGTTTGAATTCTCTGAACTAACAACACATGTCTATGGAACAACCTTCATCATGCACACTCACCACATAAGACTAGAAAGTTAACAACACATGTCTCTGGAACAACCTTCTTTACGCACACTCACCACATAAGACTAGAAAGTTAAAAACCATTAAAAGCTTGGGAAATTAAAAACCCAAAAGGTCTTTTTTTGCCCATAGTTATTTGCAACACTATATATATCTGTAGAAAGAGAGGGAGTTTCATCCAAATCTGTTCTCATTTGTTATAGAATTGTACTGAAAGTGGTTTCATTGTCAATATTAGTGTCATATAAATCTTGTTTCATTTGTCATAGAGTTTCATCCAGATCTTTTCTGCCACCATTTATGGAATTTGATTCTAGAGATGCCTGTTCTAAAAATATGCATGTTGAGGACAACAGTTAAGTTAGAACTTTACATTTTATTTTTAAGAAAGTGGTATGAATATTTTGGAGGTAGCATTTATATTGTCAAGAGTGCTTTTAGAAGTAATCTCAGGTCAGCAATTATTACACATAAAAATCTGAAGGTTGGGTTAATAGTTATAAAGACAAATATCACTTATTCATGCTGATTTGAATTGTATCTTGTTTATTGCAAGGTCAAGTTTGTGTCTCAAGTAGATCCATTTAGACTTCAGAACATATAATGACTTTCTGAACTTCTATTATTACATATACTAATAAATAGAAAATTATTGAGTCAGATCTAATTCCACAGCCCAATCAGAAACACATTCAGTAAATTATAGAAGTCCAATTTAAAACCATAATCTGGCCATAACTTGGACATTAACTCTGGGGCTAATGCATTCTAAATCTAGTTTTTAGATGATAATGAGGGGTTTTATGGGGAAAGAAGACACAATTTTAACATTAGTTGGAAGGGATTAATACGAAATAATTAAACATTTATGATAGAATTTATGTTTAGAATCTTGAGTTGATTATAGATTAGAAAACCTGATTTATTGTGATTTTTATCATAACAATTATGAACAGCAGTGAACCAACTGGTAAAACTTCAATAGGATATAATCCATAAAGTGGATACTACAAGTATGCTGGGTTGTTTAAATTTACTTTCATACCTACTTTCACTTTCTATTTATACCTACTTTCACTTTCTATTTATACCTACTTTAGCACTTTCTGATTTTGTACTTAAATGAGATTTCTGTATTGTTCTTATCCTGATGACCAGTATCCTTGGCACTGAAACATGACAATCTTATTTAATTACTGCAGCAATCTCTAAAGTGTTGTTATAACTGTCTTAGCATTTAATCATAAAAGATGAAAAGGAGTACTACTCTTTTAGTTTATACTTCCCCTAACGTTTTATCAGAATTATTGTCTAGAATATTTGTTATCTTTGCCATTTGCCCTGATGTTTTAATAGGAATTTGAACAACTTTATTGATAATCATAACACAGATTAAAGAACATTTTGTTAAAATTAACTGACTGGCATTTTTATTTTCCATAAAATAATGCAGATATTTTTCTATACTAAGAGCAAATAAAACACTTTGAAAATGAAGGTTCGATGTGCCACCGAGTCTGGCTTAACCCATCATTTTAATTTACAAAGTACCAAGTCAGGAATATAACAAACATTTATTGTTTTAATGATAATTTGTTAAAAGATATTTTTCCTGTGAGATTTATTGGACTTTCTATAGAATATTTAGTTTGATGAAATTATTTTCACTCTGTTAAAACAGCTTGCCTTAGATGACTTTACCTTAGATTTACCTGAGTTCCACATTTGGCCTTAGATGACTTTATCTTAGATTTACCTCAGTTCCACCTTTGGCCTTAGATGACTTTATCTTAGATTTACCTCAATTCCACCTTTGGCCTTAGATGACTTTATCTTAGAGTTCTACCTTTGGCCTTAGATAACTTGACCTTAGAGTTACCTGAGTTCACCTTTGGCCATAGAGGAATTTACCAAGTAGATTAACCTCAGTTTCACCTTTGACCTTAGAGGACTTTACCTTAGATTTACATGAGTTCACCTATTGTTTTAGATGAATTTATCTTAGATTTACCTGCGTTTTGACTTTGACCTTTAGAGGACTTTACCTTAGATTTACATGAGTTCCACCTTTTGCCTTAGATGAACTTATCTTAGATTTATTTACCTGAGTTTTGACTTTGGCCATAGATGACTTTACCTTTGATTTACCTGATGTTCACCTTTGGCCTTATATGACTACCCTAATTAGATTTACCTGAGTTCCACCTTTGGTCCCAGATGACTTTACTTTAGATTTACCTGATGTTCACCTTTGACCTCATATGACTTTACCCTAATTAGATGAGTTCTGACTTTGGCCTTAGATGTTTTTACCTTAGATCTACCTGAGTTCCACCTTTGGCTTCAGAAGACTTAGTTTTTTCCACATTTGCAAGAGGTATATGGGGAGGGCTGAGATCTCACAAAACTTGTTTAACCCTGCCTCAGTTTTGTGCCTGTCTCAAGTCAGGAACCTGTGGTCTTTGTTTATTAAGTCTTGTATGTTTTTTAAATTTTGGTTCATTTATATGTTTAGGAGTTTAGTGTGGCGTCCATTTTTTGCTGAACTAGTATACATTATTGTTTAGGGGCCAGCTGAAGTCTGCCTCCGGGTGCGGAATTTTCTCACTGAGTTGAAGACCCATTGGTGGCCTTGAGCTGTTCTCTGCTCTTTGGTCAGCTTGTTGTTTCTTTGATGCCTTCTCTGTGTCCATTCTCAACTTTATTTACCTTAGATTAAACTCAGTTTCAACTTTAACCTTATGAGCCTCTTTTCTTATATTTACCCAAGTTCCACCTTTGGCCTTAGATGACTTTACCTTTAATTTACCCAAGTTCCACCTTTGGCTTTAGAAGACTTTACCTAAGATTTACCTGAGTTCCACCTTTGGCCTTAGATGACTTTACCTTAAATTTACCCAAGGAATCCAACTTTGGCCTTAGAAGACTTTACCTTAGATTTACCTTAGATTTACCCAAGTTCCACCTTTGGCCTTCAGATGACTTTACCTGAAATTTACCCAAGGAATCCAACTTTGGCCTTAGAAGACTTTACCTTAGATTTACCGTAGATTTACCCAAGTTCCACCTTTGGCCTTATATGACTTTACATAAGATTTACCTGAGTTCCACCTTTGGCCTTAGATGACTTTACCTTAGATTTACCTCAGTTCATTCCTTGGCCTTAGATGACTTTACCTTATATTAACCTCTGAGTTCCACCTTTCCAATTTCAGCATCTGATTTTATTTTTTTAACAGCCGTTCAGAAATTCAAAATAGAATTTACTATTTGTAACTAACTTAGTTAACACAATATAAATGTTATGGTAATATTTAGAAAGCAGACAATTCTAGTCTTGTCCTCTCCTCAAGTTGACCATACCTTTTATGAAGTTTCTACACAACATTTGGTCCCATGAAGACAAGCTCTATTTTTAATTTTGACAGTAATCATATTTGTAAATCTGGACTTCATGTGTTATGAAACATTTTACACTAACATATTGTAACAAAATTTGATCTCAAGTTGGTTTCCATAAAGACAAGTTAAAATGTTATTTTGAAATGTTGTGGGTTTGTTTTTATGAAATTTCAACAATTTTGAGCATGTGTGTCAATAATTCAAGTTTGTTTTTACAGATCATTACTTTCTTTTTTATACGACCTCAAAAAATTTTTTGTGTCATATAATGCTATGGTGTCATCGTCGTCGGCGTCGTCCGAAGACACATTTGGTTTCGGGACAATAACTTTAGTTTAAGTGAATGGATCTTTAAAAATTTTCCCAGAAGGTTCAATACCACAAAAGGAAGGTTGGGATTGATTTTTGGGGTTATGGTACCAACAGTTCAGGAATTAGGGGCCAAAAAGTGACCAAAAACAAGCATTTTTGTAGTTTCCAGACAATAACTTGTGTGTTAGTGTATAGATCTCTCAGAAATTGTATCACAATCTCTCAGAAATTGTATCACAAGGTTCCATATCACAATGGGAAGGCTGGGATTGAGTTTGGGGGTAATTGCCCCAATGGTTCAGGAATTAGGGGCAAAAAAGGGGCCAAAAATAAGCATTTTTCTAGTTTCCAGACAATAACTTGTGTTTAAGTGTATGCATTTCTGTAAAATTGTACTACAAGGTTCCATACCTCAAAGGGAAGGCTTGGATTAATTTGGGGGTAATTATTCCAAGGGGGAGGGGGTTCAAAAAGTTTTGGGTGATTTTTTTGGGGTTCATATTTTTTTCTTTCTTCAAAATTTTTGAAATTTCAAATGATTGCACAGTATTGCACAAGAGCAAGAAATCTTCAATTGCACAGTATTGAGCAGTAGCACAGTATTGGGCAATAGCAAGAAATCTTCAATTAAACAGTATTGCTCAATAGCAAGAAATCTTCAATTGCACAGTATTGCACAATAGCAAGAAATCTTCAATTGCACAGTATTGCGCAATAGTAAGAAATCTTCAATTGCACAGTAATGCGCAATAGCACAGTATTGCGCAATAGCAAGAAATCTTCAATTGCACTGTATTTGGCAATAGCAAGAAATCTTCAATTGCACAGTATTGTGCAATAGCAAGAAATCTTCAATTGCATAGTATTGCGCAATAACAAGAAATCTCCAATTACACAGTATTGCAAAATAGCAAGAAATCTTCAATTGCACAGTAATGCGCAATAGCACAGTATTGCACAATAGCACATTATTGAGCAATAGCACAGTATTGCACATTAGCAAGAAATCTTCAATTGCACTGTATTTGGCAATAGCAAGAAATCTTCAATTGCACAGTATTGCGCAATAGCAAGAAATCTTCAGTTGCACAGTATTGTGTAATAGAAAGAAATCTCCAATTGCACAGTATTGTGCAATAGCAAAAATTTTCAATTGCACAGTATTGCACATTAGCACAGTATTGCGCAATAGCAAGAAATCTTCAATTGGCCAGTATTGCACAATAGCAAGAAATCTTAAATTGCACAGTATTGCATAATGGCAAGAAATCTTCAATTGAAAATAAATACAAATTTTAACCAATTTCAATGGGATTAATTTAAAGTCTTTAATTTTTGGGGGTTCTAACCTTGTATTACTTTTTTGGATATTGGACCCCATTTTTAAATTGGTCTACATTGAGGTCAAAAAAGTCCAAAACTAAACTTTGTTTGATTTCATCAAAACTGAATTATTGCGGCTGTATGATATGCTGAATCTTATTGTGCATTTAGATTTTTATTTTGGGCCCTGTTTTAAAATTAGTCCATATTAAGGTTTGAAGGGTCCAAAATTAAACTTTGTTTGATTTCAACTAAAATTATTTTTTTGTTCTTTTTTTTTTACATGCTGAATCCAACCATGTTGTTAGATTTTGAATATCAGACCATTCTAAGTAAATTAAATGTCCCATTTCAAATTTTTAAGATCTTTGACCACATTTATTTTGTGTCAGAAACCTATATTATGTCAAAAATTTGATCACAATCCAAATTCAGACAGTATCAAGCTTGAATATTGTGTCCAAACTTGCCCCAACTGTTCAGGGTTAGACCTCTGTGGTCGTATCTGGCTGCGCTCAGCGAAGCATTTTATTACACCATGTTTTGTTCCATATAAACACATTGAATTTTGTAGATTTTTCATATTTGTTAATTGTGAGACTTTGATCTGTAAGGATTTGGAGCACATTTTGAGATATTGAAGTTCAGATAACTTGTTAACAACAAAATACTGAAAAACAGAAGATGGCACTTTGTGCACTCCTTTCATAAGGTGGTGATTCTACAACAGGTGCTCCTTGGAGTTAATGTATTGGTTATTCCCTATTGATATGCCAATAAAGACATGAAATACAAAAGAAAAGCTACCAATAAGAATGATAGATCTACTCATTATCATATAACAACAAAAGTTATGCATATAACAAATTGGTTTTATAATAAATCTTTCCTTTATTACTTTAAGGATAAAAGACAGATAAAAAAGTGCATCATACAGGGTGTCTGAGAAGGTTTACAAGAATGTCTAGGATTTAAATTCTGTCTATTTCTAGAATTGAGATGTGACTACTCATTTAAAGAGAGAATGTCATTACAATAGATTTGTGGGATTTTACAAATAAGTCGACTAATTCAATTTCCCAACACTGTCGTTTGTGATATTTCATTATGTTAGTTTGCAATAAAAACCGTCAGATTCTATTTTTGAGCTTCCTTATAATCCAACGTTGTGATATATAGTTTGATGGGTAGATAAACTTATATTTTGTAGACAATTGAATTTGTAAGGCGTACTGAAAGGAATAAGAACTGACAGAATTTGTAGTAAAAACTACAACCTGATCTTATACATCTTACTATTCATTGGGAAAAAATTGTAGGTCGTCAAACTTTTAATTATATTTCTAGATTGAAAAAAAGTTTCATGAACATCTTAGCATCAACATTGTTCATTGAAATGTGACCTTTACACTGATTGTTTAGATAAAAAATGTCTCCAAATTAAATCAAAAACTTTTTCATTGCTTATAAAGAACTATCATATCTAATAAAAAAAATCAACATTTTAACCAGGTTTTCAGAAGGAAAATCTGGTTATTTCAATGGTGAAGTATGGCAGGATCTGTCAACAGTTTCTGTGCAATATCTTTAAAAATATGAACTGTTCAACCAAATTTACTGTTGACAAAATGGAAGGTCAAGTACAATATTGATGATTTTTACGTTTGAATTTCTGGAGTTATGGTTCTTGATAGATTGGAAAATGGCACTTTGTGTTGATTCCATGCATTAACGTATGAATTTCTTTTTAAACGTTTACCATTCAGCACATATGATCCTTGATAGATTGGAAAATAGGCACAGAAGTAGCAGGTCAAAGAAGCACGAAAGTAATATGCATTCAAATACATCAATTTCATTTGTACTAGCTGCTTTCTTAATTTCAACAATAGTTACCTTCAAAATACAGAAAAGGAGGTTTGCTGCATGATTTACAGCTCATTTCTTGTTTTAAGATTTATCCACAAAAACATCTAATTTGTCAGAGTTCATTTGAAATACATGCTGAGAGCCAAAGTGATAAATACAAGAGAAGAAAATCCTCAATTACTTATAGAGTTACGTTTGAGATCTTGAGATGCTAAAACTAAGTTTATATGTTTCAACAACTTGTTTGAATTGTTATTTGTTGGAATGTTATTTGCTGGATTGATTTCTTGTCATTATCAGATTAAGTCAGTGTCTGTAGTATTTTTTATACATTGTCAAAATTGTGAAAAACCAATTTCCTGAAATGTTCTGTTATATCAATTCTTTCAACTAATTTAAGTGTTGTTAGCAGTAAACAATTGCTGTCTGTAGTCAGAAAGTTATATCATATTAAATTTCTGCCATTCATACTGTACTTTTGTGAATTGAAAATTTGAGCCACATGAAACTAAATTTGATTGAAATGATATTTTTGTTGATTTGTAGAAATTATGGATAAGGATATGGTAAATAGGAATTGTGGTTAAGGTTAGAGAAGGGATTGTTTTAAGCTATCATCAGTAGAGATTTTTGATGACATCACATTTTTCTTTTTTTCAGATAGACACATTTGTATACTTGTGGAGCAATGACTTACTAAATCTATAGCTTAATTATGTCTGTGTAGCCTTTCTTTTTTTGTCTAGTCAATACTTTCCTTATCAGCTATGAAATTTTATTTTGAACTTTCTGATAGCTATCAATAGCTATATTGTTAACAGCACATAAAGAAAATTTGGAGAATTATTTGCAGATCAAAGGAGAAATGTTGACATAAATGAGCTGTTGTTTAGACAATTAAATACATGTAATTGTCACATATCCCTTGTTATGAATGATTTGACATTCTGAGCCCTAGTTGGCATACACGAAAAAGTCATAATTGTTTCATTCACATAGAAATTAAAAGCTTCAATACCAAATTGAAGGGAATTTCATCTGTTCACCAGCATAGCAGTATGACTGGCAGTTTATATGGTACAATGTTTTATTGGAGAGAAATTATGCATGCAGTAGGATGAAAAACTGTGGCACTTTTTTTCTCGACAAATTTGAAAATCAGTGCTGATCAATTATTTTTATACGCCCGTTTACGGGACGTATTATGGTATACCGTTGTACATCCGTCTGTCCGTCCGTCTGTCTGTCTGTCCGTCGTCAACATGTCGGACATTTACTCACAAACGCTTTAACCAATTTGCATAAAACTTTGGTGAATTGTTTATATCTATTGACATGAGCTCCCTTTTGTTTTTTATAAATTTTAGATTTTACATTTCCAAGTTACGGGGTTTTATTCATTAAAAAAGGGGGATTTTCCAGTTTTCAGACAATAATTCAAGAATGCTTTCACCAACTTGCAAGAAATTTTGGTTAATTGTTTATATCTATTGACATGAGCTCCCTTTGGATTTTTATAAATTTTAGATTTTACGTTTCCGAGTTATGGGGTTTTATTCATAAAAAAAAGGGGGATTTTCACGTTTTCGGACAATAACTCAAAAATGCTTTCAGCAGTTCTCATGAAACTTTGATGAATTGTTGATATCTATTGATGTAAGCTCCCTGTAGAATTTTATAAATTTTAGATTTTACATTTCCGAATTATGGGGTTTATTCATTAAAAAAGGGGGGATTTTCCAGTTTTCAGACAATAACTCAAAATGCTTTCAGCAATTCATATGAAACTTTGGTGAACTGTTTAATTCTATTGATGTAAGCTCCCTTTAGAATTTTATAAATTTTATTTGTTTATAGTCTGACAACAGATTTACTAAGTGTTGCGCAACAGCACAGTGTATTGCACAACAGCAAGAAATCTTTAATTGAATATAAATTCAATTCATATAACCAACTTCAAGTTCTTTGACTACATCTATTCAGAAACCTATAATACATGTATGTCAAATATTTAATTACAATCCAAATTCAGACCTGTATCAAGCTTGAATATTGTGTCCACTTTTGCCCCAACTGTTCAGGGTTAGACCTCTGCGGGAGTATTCAGCTGCACTCAGCGAAGCAGTTTATTTAAAGAGTTATGCCCCTTGGAAATATTCATTATATGGAAAATTGCATTTTAAACACTTTCACATATACATGCTAAATTTTTGCCAGATTTTTATCAAATTTATATCGAAGGTTTATATCAGCAATGTACCAACAAGTTGAAAATAAGTGCAGATCAAATATTTTTAAAAGAGTTATGCACCTTGGAAATATGAATTTGTATTGGAAAGTGCATTGCATTTGCTCTCAAGCCCTTATTTCTCTAAAGATATTTATAGAAAGTTTTTAAAGAACAAAAAAAAAAAACGTTATGCCCCTGAACAGATAAAATATGTGCAAGGTGGGTCACATTGGAACTCTGTTCTTTTATTTTTCTCAATTTATACCACTTTTTTTGGCATATATGTGCGTGAAGTGTAGTTATTCTGAGTAAGAGTTATCTTCCCTAGGGATAGGTATTTTTATAGAGTGCTAAAACTGTGATGGATAGTTGTCTCATTCGCACTCATACAACATCTTTTTAAGAAATTTTCTGTATACTCTTTATTTCTGTCAGTTATAGGTTTCTTTGTTGGGTGATCAATATACAACTTATTTCTAGATTTCTAATTTGTATGATTAATAAACAATATCTTTGTATAAGCTTTTTATGAATCGTCATTAATTATTGTGATAAACAAAAATACAGAATACCAAAAAAGAATCTGGGTTATCAATATTAATATATAAAAGAGCATTGATAATTATTTAAATGATAAAATGTTCAAGATAAAATAATAGTTATTAATTATACATACACATATGATGACAAAAAAGTACTGGGGGAAAAAAAGAGAAATGAGGTGTTTTTTAATGATAGATACAGCAATGAGACAAATTACTAAAATTAAGCCTGGTAATATATGATGAGTTTATTGGTGTTATTAATAATATTAGAGACACAAACTCAATGGCACAAAAAGAAATATTTTGATATATACAGCAACCAAAATGACACAAATAAACAAGAGGCATCTTTATATTTATTTCCATTAGATATGGTATGATTTATATAAAAATGTGCCTGAAATGATAGAAGATTGAAATTCTGTGTTTAATTTCCATGATCATAGAGGTATAATATTTTAATGCCATTACAGACAACTTAAAATCATCCATTTAGTTTTTTTTTTAATGACAATGATTGTGTATTTGTTTAAAATGTTCAGCAGCCAATATTTGATGCATGTTCAGCAGCCAATATTTGATGCATGTTCAGCAGCCAATATTTGATGCATGTTCAGCAGCCAATATTTGATGCATGTTCAGCAGCCAATATTTGATGCATGTTCAGGATGTTTAAAAGTTATGTATACACTTTCCTCAATTATGGATTCCAAAAAAAATAAATTATCATCTTAATTGAAATATCACAATGATATTCAAATGAAAGAAAAAAATTAATTTTCATTTAAATTTTATTTTAACAATAGTGCTAAATAACATAAGTTTACTCAAATGTAAAATTTTGATTATATTCTTTTGTGAGCTAGAGGGACATTGATAAACCTGATGTTTCCCCCTCACCATCCATTTATATTCAGATGATGAAACTTACTCAATGTTTACCAGCTTTCTCTATGGAGATTACCCATTTTAGATAATATCTTCTGGGAGACTGCAGTTTTTTTTTTTAGTTTTGCTCATTTGTAGAAATCAGTATCACTTTTATAATCTTAACGTTTTAAACATATAAAATTCCTGTGCCATCAGCATTTATATTGCCTCTAAAATTTATACACAACCCAGTCATTATTGAAATAGTTGACTTTTTTTTTAACTTTTGATTGATTGGTTGCTGTCCACTACATTTCCCTTGTTACAGACAGTATAAAGTGCCTGGCATGTTTGTCTTGCTGAGAAGTAGTTACATGATAAATAGGAGGACCAGCTGATATTGTAGGGTTAAGTTTGTAGGGTAGAGATTGTATCAATCTGCCATAAATATCCTCCAAATATAACAATAAACCACAGAAATGACAATGAATTTCCATTAAAACTTTTTAGCTAAAACAGGCTTAAAAAGTGACATTTGGTAAAATTTATTGATATAAATTAAAAGTGTCATTATTTATTTTAAATTAAACATTTCAAAATTATTTGGTTGCCAGGTAGTAGAAGAATTCAATGTGTCAAAAACACAAGTGTTTGTTTGTTTTAAATTTGTTTTTAGATTTTCATCTTAAGGTGTTGTAACATTGTAATGAGAAAGAAATAAGTAGTTGTCACATATACTTAATAGTATTATTACAACAAAAAAACTTTACACAGCATTTTATACTATAAAGCTGTTACAGACTAGTTTATCCAACAAAGTCGGTTGGGACCTTAAATAATATTACATACTAAACTAGTTTATCTAGAAAATCTAGTCTCAATCTAAAATAATTTTTCAAACAAGTTCATCTAACATAGTCAGACTGTAAATAAAATAATTTTACAAGCTACAGTACTAGTTACTGTGAAAGATGTATTAAGCTTCCTTCTCTATTTATTCCAAAAACAATGCAGTACCACAAATACCTGGCAGAGACATATTAATACTATTGTAGACAGTGTTGCAGACTTATCTCTTTTATATTATATAGATCTTTCAGTTAGTTTTGTACCAAATATAACCAACTTTGTATTTTGCAGGGCATAAATGAGATTTAAGGTTTCATTTGATATTTGAGTGATATTTGAGATTAACATGGTTAACGGAGGATCAGGGTTGTACATTTAGAGGCTTTCTTGTGAGGATTCTAAAGTACTGTGTGTCAGTGGTCTTAGGTTCTCCTGGTTTTTATTTCATGGGTAAAAGAATCCTTAGGAAAGACCACCATGTTTCCAAAGACATTAAACTGAAATTTTACACTATTGAATTGTCATTTTAAACAGAAATGTCATAAAATAATCTGTTAACTTGCTGTTACGTCATTCATAGTTTGAAAGAAGAAATTGCATGATATTTACAACATATATAATGCAAAGTGTCAAAATAGCAGAAAAAAACACGAGAAATTAAATAGTCATTTACAGAATTGTGTCTACTTTTTTTTTTAATTTTAGGCTGAAATATATCATCTTCTTAACAAATAACTGAGATTTATAAAGATATCTCTGCAATCATAATGGGCTTTAATCAGGCAAAATGTGCCTAAAAATAACTTTCTAGTGTACTGGTTGTAATACTATGATTCCAAAGATAGAAACATAGAGTATTAGTTTCCAATGTTTTCCATTGTTTGCATTTAAAGAATGATTGAATCTAAATATTTCTTGACTCATTTAAATAGGTGGTGTACTATACATTACAGTTCACATTTTTTTTTATAAAATTGATGTAAGTTACAAAACTTATAGTTAATTTTTTGTTTACAAGAAAGTATTTGATCAACTGAAATGGTAGCAATAAGTGAGATACAATTTTCACACAGAGAAGAAAAAGGAATTACATTTTTGATTTTCTTGTTGTAGTCTGCACTATATCAGTACCATTTATATAAAAAAAAAAAAACACTTTCTGAGTGACTTAGAAATTCAATCTAGAGAGTACTGTCAGCCACCTTTCAACACTTACTAGTAGATGCCAGGTTTATATGTCTATGTGGTACAAAATGAAGGACATATTTCAGTATTTTGTTTTCACTTGATTTTTTTAGATTTAAAAACAGATATTTAAATTGCACTTTTTAATGGCCAGTGATGTAAATATTTAAACATTGAAGCATTATTGCTAAATGTCCAGTGGCAAATATTTCATGCATGTTCAGGATAAGAACATTAATTAACAATAGATACAATGGGTAGGTCCTGTTAAAGAGGCTGTCCATGATAAAGGTCAGGGGAATTTGGACTGCCACTGGAAAATGAGTGTATATTGGATAGGGACAGAAATTTTGCATTTCTCTCTCTACATGAGGCACTCTCTGTACACATGTCTCACATTGAAGAAACTATATCTTGCTCCAGTAATTCAGTAATAAAATTTGGGTTTATTTTACAACTGAATAGAATATGTTATTTTGAAAATCTAAGTCCTGTATACCTGTATAATATTTTAACTGTTTACTCCTTTTACAATTAGGTAAGGAGAAGAAAAAAAGTGAAATTAAAATTTTCCCCACTTGCATATATCTTTTCCTGGTTAAAATCAACAGATTAAAAGAATAATGTTTGCTTGTGGTTTTGTGAAGTAAATTTTCTGAGGTCTAATGTTTGAAATGTCATTTTTGTGGTGAGGAAATTATACCTGTACCCAATCCCTTAGTGCTTAATCAAATAGCACAATTTGTCATATTACTAATCTTTATAGAAAGAAAAGTCAGACACAATGAAAAAAACAGATTGTATGATATAATTTATGGACGGTGGCTGTTTTTGTGTTGGTCTTAGAAGTGTATTGGTGGTCATCATTTTAAGACATAATAGAAATTATACAAAATTAAACATTCATGATGTGGAGCTGCATTTTAAACCATCATACTTTTTAAGAGTGCAATATAATAAAAGGAGATGGACTGTTATAGTAATGAGGATAGGAATGGGGAAGCCCACATGATGAATGAGGGTAAAATATTTGTTAAAATAAAGTTAACGATAAACAATTTACTCCATTTGAAAATCAGGTAGCTACAAAATGAGATTTGACGAATGACCATAAGATATTAAGGCTCATTTGATTCTAATGGTAGCAAAAAACAGACATTTGAGCTCGACAATAAAGGGCATTCCTTCCCTCAGTAATGTAATGGTTATTAATTTCATATTTTATGTTTTAATTTATTTAGGATGTAATTTTCCTATTAGTGAAACATTTTATTTATTTGAACATTATCAAAATAAAAAGTTCTAGCATAAAAATCAGTACACAGAAAATTGACTGATTTCAGTTCATAAAATTATGATTGGAATTTGTAAAGAATAATTTAGGGTAAAATTTTGCAAATATATCTTTATTATTATTCTGGAATGTTATCTAACAGCATTTTATGGCAGTTTTATTTGATCATATTGGGGCCTAAGTGACTGAATAGTCTAGGTCACTGACATTTACTTAACAAATCATGGACGATAAAGGACCAAGGTTTCATTTATTATAATGTATAAGATTGGGTGGGTGTAGAAACAAAACAGAAACAGAATTCCTTGATGGACCAGATGATATTGTATGATTATAAAAAAAGTGAAGACAAAGAAACCTCTTGACTTACTATTGATCTCATTATAGCCCTTGGACTTAATATTTATACTTGAATGTTAGTTTTTTACTTCCTAATCCTAAAAGTTGAATTTGCTTTTTATGAAATTGACATGACTTAAATATGGACTGAGATGAAGGCCCCAAATTGAACTGTGATGGAAACATGCATCTGATTATAATCATTCACTTGCAACCAAAACAGGATACCTTAAGTGACAAAATAGGTATACCGTACTATAGGTATATCACTTTGTGTTATCTCTTCACCTGTATTTGTATACTATAAAGGTTGATTTCAGGATAAATTGATATTAACAGGGAATGAAAAGTTCTGGATCACATATGAGCTTTGTTGTATTTGAATGACTTTTGACCTTAAAACATAAAAAAAGGACATACTCCCATTTGGTACTGGCTTGATTGAAGGTATGGGGTCCTACAAAGGAAAATGGTTATCTTAAGTGATTAATTCTTTGACTGTCATTTCTGATATCTGTATATAATTGTATAATGAGAAGTAACGAATTATGGCCAGTGAAAATTATGAATATTACATTTTTTAGCACAATGGATTAGTAAAATACGTTCCAGGTGAGTGATAAAGGGGTCAAGGAGTCTTTAATACTTATATTTTTGTTTCTGTACTTAAATCATTTTTTTTTTATATTTTCAGGAAAATGGAATTAAAAACAGATATTACATGATGAGCAGCAGCAATAGCCAATCAGAATGCATTATACCTAACAAGAGTTACAGAATGAAATTGTCTCCCAATGCTCACAAAAGAAGCTGGACTTTTTGTATAGGCATTATTTTCATGATTTTAGTTGCTACTGTGTTAGCAGTGACAAATTTTAAACAGAAACATGTGCTGAAAATAGATGTTCCAGAAAATGCAGTAATAAGTAAGTGGAATTACACAATACAAGATAAATTTTCATTAAACATTAAACGATGAGGAAAGTTTACAAACCTTTATCAATATTCATTTCAGTTTTGCAAAAGCCAAAAGTTGATCGGACAAAATGCAATACAATTTGTTCACATCTCATCTAGTATCTTGTTAAAAAAATTTCACAATAGTCCTTAAATCTCAAAATTACCACTTTTCCATGAAAACAACCATAAGGGGAGATAAATATAAAATATCCAATATGAGATGATATATAATATTCTTTATTTGTGTAGCCAGTGTTCAGCTCTCTCATAATAAGAGTTATTACAGGTGCTAATGATCTCTAAACAAGGAATAATTTTGAATTCTGGAAAATTTATGGGAAATGTATGATGAAAACTAACCTAACTAAATAGGGTAAGCCATGCGTGCATGACTAAGGTTAATTTTACTTTAACTGATATTTCAGTGCAAACTAACTTACCCCCCTCAGCCATGCATGCATGGCTAACCCTCCTAAAGTGGGTTTGTTTGCATCATACATTACTTATCAATTAATTCAAAATTATTCCAGATTCAAATAATTCCTTGTATCTATCTCATTTACAACTCATGATTTTTATAAGAATTTTAATAATTTTGCAGGAAGAATTCGTTCTTACTCTGTAAACCCTGACTTATCAGCGATAGCTCTAAATAGTAGCAGTATGACGTTGGTTACTAGAGTCCAGTTGCTACAAACTTCATGTCTAACTGACAAGTCTCTATGTGAGACCTACGCCATGTGTGATACAGACTTAGGTCACATGACCTGTAGATGTAAACGAGGGTTCTATGTCAAAGACAGGAAGTGCAGAGGTTTGATTATATAATAAGTCTTATAATTTTAAAGTACAATAAGAATCACAGAGACACTTGAGACAGAAAACAAACCCAAAAAGGAACTGAAAATGTCACAATTAAACACCACATTGAATGTTATGCAGAAAATTTTGAACTTGTAGATGTATGGGTTTTCTTTTATAAGATTATAGATCAACTAATCTGCGAATTCTGTTGAAATGTTGAAAATATTCAACATGTGACCATACAACACATATAGTGAATTTTCAGAGTTTATTTGGTCACAAGTTGAATAGTTTTCTGTATTTAAATTCTAGGATCAGTTATACTTTTAACTTCATTAACATTTTATGTAAATCAATTAAATAATGGAAGAAACTTTATATTTTTCTATGAATTCTTTCTCTGATCTGATTGAACTTTAATGTTTGACTATGAAACAAATGGAAAATGGCAATATTTTAGAATATCTAACAAATAAACTGTTTTCTCAAAGTCTTAACACTTTTTCCAGTAAGAGTCAGAAAGAGAAGTCACTTATCTATCAAAAGTAGTTTGAGCCCTCAGACATAATAGTTACACAACCAAAGTTTAAATAGAATTATATAATTATACAGAAAGATTGAAGACAATAATATATTAATTACAAATAAAACTAAAAATTATTATAGAACTGAAATATTGTCGATGTTCAAAAAACCAAAGCCTGTGTGAATTTACCTTCCTCTACTTTAGAACCTGCATACCTTGAAAATTGTATCAGTGTATATATCAAATATCAATAAATCAACCGTACAATCCAATCAAATGATAACATACTAACACTTTCTCGAAATTGTTGTTTCAGCATGTGCCACGTCATGCCCAGATGGTTATTACATGTCACGAGCCTGTACATCCAGTAGTGATGTCATTTGTAGGCCATGTTCTACTTGTACTGGAGCCTCTTATGAAGTGGCATCATGCAGCAGTACACAGGATACCATCTGTGTTGGAGCAGCATTTCCTGTACAAGATGTTAAATGGAATAAATTGATTAAACAATCAGGTAACATATAAATAGTACCTTAGGTTTTTAGTATTGATTAATTTAAAGAAAAGAGTCACCTATTTTCATACTGTGGTTTTCAGAAAAAAATCAATATACTTAGATTTGAAAAGAAGAAAGTTTTGTGGTAGTACAGTTGTAATAAAAGGGAAATTAATCAAATGTTATAAACTATACATATTGTTTGAGAAAAGGCCTTGTTTTATAGTAGAATGTAACAATCTACATAACTTTCTAATACCATATAACTTTCTGGTACTGTATCCTGAAATATTTTGAAGATAAATTCATTGTCACATGACTTTTCATTGCATGATTGACAGCTGGTACTGAGGTCTCATTGACATCATCCCAAAATGTATTCCATGAAAAAATAGGAGGAATAAAGAAGTTGGATGTCTCTATGTACATACCAAACAATGCACAGATTCAGGAGTTTGACTTCCAACGAGAAGCAGGTCTACACATCAAGATAAAGGTTTCCAGTCTGTATCTGGTACCCCAGTATATTGATCTAGATCATGAAGATGATTTCAAGTTCATAGATAGAGATAGATTCCAGCTGGAAAAAGCAAAGAAACAGTACAGGGCTATTAAAAAGGATTTCTGTAGGTAAGTCAGTTAAAAGGAAAGCTTTTTGGTCTACTCTACTGATCTGGCTTGAGGACCTGATGATGTTTGGTCTATTCTTCTGATCTGGCTTGGGGACCTGATGATTTTTGGTCTATTCTACTGATTTGACTTGAGGACCAGATGCTTTTTGGTCTATTCAACTGATCTGTATTGAGGACCTGATGATTTTTGGTCTATTCTACTGATCTGTATTGAGGACCTGATGATTTTTGGTCTATTCTGCTGATCTGTATTGAGGACCTGATGATTTTTGGTCTATTCTACTGATCTGTATTGAAGACCTGATGATTTTTGGTCCATTCTACTGATCTGGCTTGAGGACCTGATAATTTTTGGTCTAATCTTCTGATCTGACTTGAAGACCTGATGATTTTTGGTCTATTCTACTGATCTGTATTGAGAACCTGATGATTTTTGGTCCATTCTACTGATCTGTATTGAGGACCTGATGATTTTTGGTCCATTCTGCTGATCTGTATTGAGGACATGATGATTTTTGGTCTATTCTACTGATCTGTATTTGAGGACCTGATGATTGTTGGTCCATTCTACTTATCTGTATTGAGGACCTGATGATTTTTGGTCTATTCTACTGATCTGTATTTGAGGACCTAATGATATTTGTCTTGCTTATCGTAGAATCTGATATATACTTATGCTAAGTTAAGTGAAGTTTTTGTGTCTGTTTCTCAGATACTATAGCAATAGGGTCAACTATATTGGATGTATATAATGATTGTAAGGTGAGCATGTCTATCTGACAGGGTTCATCTGAACTTGACATCATTTTTATGAATCATTGGTTAACATTGTTATTATGATTATGTCTGTTTTTCAGATACTTTAAGCAATAAATCAACTATATTTGGTGTATGGAATGATTGTAAAGGTTAAAAATCTGTCTGGCAAGGTTCATCTGACCTCTCTTTTATGGATCATTGATAATGGAAAGTTTATGTAATTCTTGTAGTATAAGACTCTCAACATAAATTTCAATCAATCAGCAGTTAATTTCAACATGTTTATTGTTGTTGGTCTATTCTGCTGATCTGATGACTCCATTAATCTTACACTTGTCTCTTAGTTACCAAATCATTCCGACTTATCTAAAACTGTACAGTTATTACCACTGAAGTCACATGACCTTTGATTACTGTGAAAGTACTTTTATTCGTGGGGAACCAATTTTCGTGGTTTTCGTGGATGACTTTATCCACGAATTTAAGTGTCCAACGAAATATAACAACTGTTGTCCAAATCAAGACATGAAAAGATTCCCGTCTAGGTTTGACTACCGATATAATCTAGAGAATACATTGAATATCGGCAAATCGGAGACTACTATAATATTAGTATCAGGGCAAATGCACTATGAACTACAACTGCAGGCAGGATTATACCCATTTAATCTTAAAAGCCTAAACTGTACACCTTCTGATCTTTTAATTCCATAAAAATATTTTTGCAAAAGCAAGCCCAGCATGAAATTGCTATTTCCGTACAAATTATGAGGATATAAACTGAACACTTTATCATAGCATATCATCACCGAAATCTGACTTTCATCGATCAAATTGATTTTAACTAATTAATTTTACAATTCAATTTACATTTGTAGAATTTGTTTATGTAACTGTTTTCTTTAAGTGACATGTTTATGGCATAATTAACACCTTTGATGGTCTTTAATCTGTTGATCACTCGATCTCAGGTTAATTAGTATCACCACTACACGGGTGCAATAATTTAAATGTTTACTTTGCAATTTCCTTCAATCGATACAATTTGTAATATTCGTTTCTAATGGCTTCAATTCTACACACTATTTGTTTTTTTTTTTTTTTTAGAAAACGAAAATCCACGAAATTAAAAACCCACGAACATGTAACTTTTGCACTAACCACGAAAATTGATACCCACGAATTAAAGTACTTTCACAGTATTTCCCTTTATAACATTTGAAAAAAGATGTTACCTAGTAGTCAATATATCATCACATGAATACAATATCACAGAATAATGTTAATACTTTCAGGCATCAGTTACCAGACCATTACAAACTGGTATTGTACATCACACGTAACCATACCTCTGCTGCTAATGCGGTCAAGTGTAACTCGCATGACCCTAACATCCCAGCATGCCCTGATGGATATAAGGACGGTGATATCTACCTCAACAGACAAATCAATACGGAATGTCCATATGAAAGAAATGTGAGTATAGTTATATATGGTATAATCAGAGTTAAATAATTCATTATCAGTTCTAAATTAAAACAAAGTGAAAACATCTTATAAAATTTCACAGTATACTGCTGCAGGCGTGGGTATCTGTGATCACTGTATCACCTCTCTAGTTTCACATTTGGATTTCTGAACATTTCATCTCCAAATTTCCTGATAAAGGATTCTCTAGGAACATTTGTGATTCCTAGAGGATATTGGTAACATATGTTATTGAAGAAGTTTGAAAAAGGGAGGCATAGGATGTTTAAGTCTAAATAGTCAATAAATTTTATTTCGCAATGTTTTGAAAGTAAGCAGTTTAAAAATCACCTCAATGTTTATGTCTGTTTTATAGCAATATTTTGAGAGATTTGAACACAGAAAGAACAATATCTATTGTACACATACGACCTCCTTGTTTATGGATACTTTTGGACTTATACCAGAGGAGATCAGTAATTATACCTACCCCACAGAAGACTGTCACAAGACAACAGAGGATTGTAAGAAATGTTTGATGTTCCCAAAGTGTCGTTCATATGAAGGTATTTCTTCAATTTATACCTTAATCTGTATGTAATAAGGGGCCCAGTAGTAACAGTAGAGCTTTTTTAATCGGTCTGTTTTTGATAGTTAAGCACAATTTTATAAGAGGAGCATAATATTGAAGTCTGTACAAGTATTTTTAGTTCAACAATTACGCATGAAACTGTAATCTCACTTTTTAAGATTCCATTTTCATGACAAATTACTTCCTCTTTGGCTTATAGAGCCATTGTAAATATTATTAAGAATTATTTCCCTTTAATTGGCCTGCATCAACCACCAAAATAAAATGAACATTTCAAAAAAATAATACAGCTATCCAGAAAAAAAAACTTGCATGAATTTAACATAAAAAATCTTCAATATTGCTAAATCTACAGTGATAATTCTGTATTCATAATTTGATACACAACAAATAGAAAGATTTTATTAGTTTGTTAAGTTTATTGCAGATTTTTAAAATTCAATTTTATTTCCAGGTCAGTGTTGTGATATAAATTGTTACACACAAAGAAGCTGTCAGAAGTCTTTCAGCGATGATTGTCCTAAAAAGCCTGTGGAATGTGCTTCTGGTAAGAGTTAGCTCCCATTAAATGTTTAGTAGGACAAGATATTTTTGTTTATCTAATTCTATATCAAAAAAGGAGATGTGGGATATATATCAATGAGATAGTGACCCCAACAACACAAAATAAAGGTTTATAGAGGTCAGTATAAAATCTTCAACAATAGTCAATTGTCAATACCATATATATGCTCATAATTTCAATATTTTCAAATCTTAATTACATATTCAGGAGTTCAATTCTAAATTCAGTTTAAACTATATTACCGTTGTCAAAATATGTTGATTTTTAACATATTTTCTTTTGAATAAGTACATTATTTGTGTTTTAAAAATTGGAACTATTATAGCCAAGTCTATATTATTTAAAAGACATATTTGATTTTACTTGTATTGTTGGGTTTCGGTCTCATTTTTGTTGACTGAACATCTTCTTTTATTCCTATCTGGAAAAACAATTATTGAATCCTATGAGCAAATATATTTTTATAAACGATTTTTAGTCCCCTACTGACGAAGTCGAAGGGAACTTTAGGTTTGCAATCCGTCCCATCCGTCAGTCCGGCAAATCAGTTTTCCACACTTTTTTTCTTCTTGCTTGAAGATATTGATTTGATATTTGGTGTACTATTTTATCATGACAAGTTACAGACCAAGTTCGAATTTTGTTCCGGTCTGATGATTTTGTGCAGAGTTATGGTCCTTTGACTTATAAAATTCACTAAAATAATCAGTTTTCCACACCTTTTTTTTGTCATTCTTGAAGATATTGATTTGATAATTGGTATATAGTTTTATCATGACAAGTTACAGTTCAAGTTTGAATTTTGTTCCAGTCTGATGATTTTGTGCATAGCTATGGTCCTTTGACTTAGAAAATTCACTCAAATAATCAGTTTTCTACACTTTTTTTTCGTCATGCTTGAAGATATTGATTTGAAAATTGGGTATATAGTTTTATCATGACGAGTTACAGATCAAGTTCGGTCTGATGATTTTGTGCAGAGTTATGGTCCTTTGACTTATAAAATTCACTAAAATAATCAGTTTTCCACACTTTTTTTTGTCATTCTTGAAGATATTGATTTGATAATTGGTATATAGTTTTATCATGACAAGTTACAGTTCAAGTTCGAATTTTGTTCTGGTCTGATGATTTTGTGCATAGCTTTGGTCCTTTGACTTACAAAATTCACTCAAATAATCAGTTTTCCGCACTTTTTTTTCGTCATGCTTGAAGATATTGATTTGAAAATTGGTATATAGTTACACCATGACAAGTTATAGATCAAGTTAGAATTTTGTTCCAATACAATGAATTTTTAACCGGTAGGGGACTATGTATTGCCATGCAATACTCACAGAATGCTTGTTTATTCTATCATTCTTTTGTGTCTGTTCAAAGTGTAAATTTTAGAATATTTTTTCTGTTACAGAAAGGGACATAATAAATATAAGGCTTTAAATGAGAATTATAAAACAATTGGTGATTTTTGTACTGGACATAAATGTATGCTGACCTATAGATATTGATATTTGGTAAATTTTGTACTGGACATGAATGTATGGTGACTGGTAGATATTGATATTTGGTAAATTTTGTACTTGTCATAAATGTATGGTAACCTCTAGATATTTGGTAATTTCGTATTGGACATAAATGTATGCTGACCTCTAGATATCAATATTTTGTTATTTTGTTGTTTTTTATTCTCTTATTATAAATATATCTTTGTTATTTGCAGGTGATATTCACAACTTTGTCTTGGAGCCGGTGTTCTCGTCAGTAAATGATAGATTCCTGTGTCACTTGAAGTACAAGAAACCACGACATTTGTACCAAATGGAATACACAGTCCGTATGCTAGGGGTGGACTACACCCTTCCAAAAAGGGTCAAATTCGCTAAGGGTGATATATCCTTCAACGAGAGAGGGGTGTTTACATCAGAATTTATTAAAGCATCACACTATTCTTTTCCAAAAATAAGTGAAGAAATTATTCTTATTGGTTCTGAGAATGATAAAATAACACACAGGCCAACCAAATTTCAAGTGCATGGATTGAAAAAACCACATGATTTTAATAAAAGAAAGAAGTTTAGGGTACGTCCACACAGATCAAGTCTTGGATTAAGTAATGTTTACTCTACAAACATCCAGGTGGAGCGGCCATTTATGTATAGTTCTTCTACTTTCTCAAAAGGTGGTTGTATTGAGAAGAATTTCTCCAATATTTATCCTCCACAACCACTCTACGGACCATCTAGCATCCGTGTGGATCCATCAATAACTATAACAGGAGCTGGCATTGAGTATGAGACACCAGTATATAACATTACTAGATCAGCCTATATTAGAATGTTTATTGGTAGGTGGTACAAAAACTCATAGATTTATATTAACTTATAACTGGTCAGATCTTTCCAAGTATTCAGATAAGCTTCAAGAAATTGTTTTATTTCAATATGCATATATTAAAAGTAGATAATGACAAACTGAAATTGAAATTAAGTGTTTATATAACAAGTTTCATCAAGCCATCCTCAAATTAGAAAAAGTGGTAAAGGTCAGCTGGTGAATATAAAGGTTTCTTTTATGAAAATTTGAAAGTTAGTGGGTCATTCCAGGAATAAATATATCCAGTATATAATTCATAGACTACATCTGATACAAATATTAATTGCTGTGGGAATAATAGGATTAAAATCATTTCTAGGTGGAAGTACACAAAACAAAAGATTTCATGAGTTACTAGAAAATGACCCAATATATAACAAAAGAAATTTTTTTTTGCCCTATCATTCATTACGTTTATTTTTATATTTAGATAATTCTTCCATTTTGACTCACTTCCAAGATGATCTGCCAAAATCAGTCTTAGATGGAAGTTCTGTATCTGGTGGATTAGTGTGGAATCCTAAAACAGGCTTGTGGACTATAAAAGTACAAGGTATGCATAGCCTTTTGTTTTATTCTTTTAGTTGTGAAAAGGTAATAAAAACCATGACTTATTTTTAGTTACTAGTTTCTCTGATTAAACATTGCCTTTCCTTATTTCTCCTTCAGACATTGTCTGTCTATGAATAAAAGGAGATGTGGGTATACGTAACAATGAGACCGCGTATAAAAAAGATATCTAAAGGTCAAAAGGTCAATAACAACTAACATGTATCTATACATTATGTTGATATTAAAATAAGAAGATGTGGTATGATTTCCAATCAGACAACTCTCCACAAGAGACCAAAGCACAGAAATTAACAACTATAGGTCACCGTACGTCCTTCAACAATGAGCAAAACCCATACCGCATAGTCAGCTATAAATGGCCACGAAATGACAAATATAAAATAATTCAAACGAGAAAAGTAACAGACTAATTTATGTACAAAATAATGAACGAAAAACAAATATGATATAAAGCAACAAACGACAACCACTGAATTGCTGGCTCCTGACTTGAGACAGGCACATACAGAATGTGGTGGGGTTACACATGTCAGCAAGTGCTCAACCCTCCCCCTAACCAGGGGTAGTTGTGTAGCAGCGCAACATAAGAAACTATAAAAATCAGTTGAAAAAGGTTTAACTCATCAGATGGAGCTCTTCACCATGAATCTAATAAGTGGTGAATGGATTGAACAGGGACTATCAAGAAAGATCTGCCACCAATACCAACTTCAAAATATGATGAAATACATTAAGATATGACAAAAGGCAACCACTGACAAGGTTCTTGATGAAATACATTAAGATATGACAAAAGGCAACCACTGACAAGGTTCCTGATGAAATACATTAAGATATGACAAAAAGCAACCACTGACAAGGTCCCTGACATTTGGTTGGGTTAGACCAGTTTTTGAACATGTATGCCATGAATTTATCTGGAAACAATATTTTGATGTCAATGTATTCTTATTAGCAGTTCAAATATTATAATCTGTATTTAGAATCGGCATGAGAGTTTACAAGATAACAATAGTCTTAATGATAGATTTGATATTGTCACCTGAATTCATACACAACTAACGTCACAGTACCCAAATTGCACAGAGTACCGAATTTTTACCCATATTGCAGTAAATCAGAGGAAATCCTATAGTTAATCATAGAGACTGAACAATTTGTTTTTGTATAATTTGCCATTTGGCACATCTTTCAACATAGCTAATTATACTTAAATATAAACAAAACGGTCACATAATATATCAACAGATGAAGTATCCAGTGAAAAAATATTTTTATGAATGAGATAAGCATGTTGGCAGTTTAGGTACTCCTCATTAGAGAATCTTAGGTTGTATTGAGATAGGTTCAACCCTATTTTTCTATGATTCAGTATGAACTAAAGATACATCTACAAAATAAACACAGAATGGAAACTTTTGTCTGTTTCTTAAATAAAGGTATAGGTGAAAAAACTGCCAAAATTGGTGCAATTTGGGTACCCGGCATCAATAATGTGTTAGTTTGTGATTAGGTCTAGTTTATGGTGAACCACTAGTGGTAGGTCAATGATATTTGGTATGCAGTTGTATTAGCATTGGCATATCTCATTTCCATGGATATCATTTGGCACTGCCCCCTTCAGTCATGGTCTATTGACTTTGAAACTTTTGCTTTGTTTACATGTATTAGTTGTGATTAGGTCAGTTTATGGGGAACCTCTAGTGGTAGTTCAATGATATTTGGTATGCAGTTGTATAAGCATTGGCATATCTCATTTCCATGGAGATTATTTGACCCCGCCCCCGCAGTCATGGTCTATTGACTTCGAAACTTTTGCTTAGTTTACAATGTATTATTTTGTGATTAGGTCAGTTTAAGGGGAACCATTTGTGGTAGGTCAATGATAATTGGCATGCTGTTGTACATGTATAAGCATTGGCACATCTCGTTTCCATGGAGAATATTTGGTCCTTACCCCTCAGTCATGGTCTATTGACTTTGTAACTTTTGCTTAGTTTACATGTATTAGTTTGTGATTAGATAAGTCAAAGATGAACCACTAATGTTAAGTCAATGATATTTTGTATGCAAATGTATAGGCATTTGCGGTATGCAAATGTATATGCATTGCATTTGCAAGTCTCATTTCCATTATATAGCCCCACCCCCTCATCAGGGCTCATTGACTATGAAACTCTACATAGTTTACAAGTTAATGTTTGTGTTTAGGTTTGTTTAAAGGGAATGACTTATGATAAGTCAATGGTATTTGGTATGCAGTTGTATTAGTATTAGCACATCTCATTTCCATAGAGATTGCTCAGCCCTGTACCTTCAGTCATGGTTCATTGACTTTGAATATTTGCATTACCTACATGTTAAAGTATTACTATTTTAATTTCAACATTTGCATTATCAAAATAACAAAAAAGGCGAGACATTACTATAATGTTTATATGGTAGAGATTGGTCATTAAGTCAATGGTATGATTATGTTTTTTTGTTTTACAGGGAAACTACAGTCTTGTCCAGGATATCTGACCGTTGATATGTATGACCAGTTTATGGAAGGAAAATTGGCTCATTTTGATGTGTTTGTCAAATGTCCTGTAGAATTTGATTTGACCTTCGACCTCAAGACACCAAATACAGACTTGCCAAATGTATTTGTAGCTCGGATTAATGATTCTTACATCAGTCACTATGTTTTATTGTCTATGATGCATCCACCATTTTATCCACCTTCAGAGTATCCTCTAACTGAGTCAACAAATCAGTTGTACCAGTTTCCATGGCTACCCATCATTGCTACATTGATCATAACATCCATTGTTTTCTCAGCATTTGTTGCAGCCTTTTTGGTAATCAAAAGACAGCGACCAATTCAAACTCCAGAGGTCAAGAAATACATTAGTCCACAGACGACCACCTATATTGGTGCTAAAGATGATGAGAGAAATGTCAACCAACCTTTGACCTTGACCTTGTTTTCAAAACCAGTTTCAAAACATGTGTCTTGTACTTTATGTACGCTATATATTGTGTATGCCTTTATGTTCACATTTTCAATGTTTTTAGGAGTGTTCTATTTAGTCCAGGGACCTCTTGTTAGTAATTTAACAATTGTATCAAATACTAGTGCAAAAATTCATGAATCTGTTAGCAGTCATATGGCCAAAATCAGTCAATACGAAGACCAGGAACTAGTCAATGCATTCAACAGAACATTTAATCGTATGAGAGCTTGCTCAGCACATCTTAAACAGGATGTAGCAAGAATAGAGAACTCCATCAGAAAAAATGTTCAGGATGTTTTAAATAAGTTTTATAGTGGTCAGGGTTTAGTTAAAACTGCTATAGATATTAGCATAACTGAAAAATCAAAGCTAATTGCTGATAAATTTCAGAAATTTTTAACTGAAACTGATTCTGTGTTAGATAAACATTTTGATAATACACAGGGAAAGTACATTGAACTTCTTGAGAACTTTAGGGATAATTCATGGCTAAAATTCTCTAAGGAGAGATTTGCTGATCAGCAGTTTATTTTGGGAGAGGAGAAGACATTCCAGGGATTGAAGGACTTTATGAAGTGGCTTGAAGTCGATGGTGTGGAACCAGTTCTAAATTTTAAGGACATTATAAAGAATAGGTAAATAAAAACATATTCATATTTCACAATTAAAAAAAACTGGACAATATTTTATAACAAAAAAAGCAAAAATGTAAATATCTCTGTTTTATTAATGGAATATTCGTAAGTGACTGATTTATATTTAAAAATGGTAAAATATTATTAAAGGGGCATTAGCTGTCAAATTTATGTTCACGGATTTGACTCAAATTCTCATATTTGATTTATAGCATACTAAAACATATATCCAAATTATAAAAAGTCTAAAATAAACAATTTATGATGCATGGACTCCATAATATGTACCAGCATTTAGTATGTATTTTAGTCTAGATGCCATCTAATTAACCATGGAGGTGACCTCCGAAGACTGCCGACGGTCATATAAGCATAACCTGTAATAAACATTAATATAGATATAAATAGATAGCGAACACATGGGATATGATTTTTCTAGGTCGGTTTGATTTCATTTTATAGGTTAAAAAAATTATGTTAATCATCTTTTTTCCTGTATAAGACTGAGTTTGTGTGGATGGAATCAGTCAACCAAATGGTTTACACTTGTTTCAATTTCAATGTTGACATACTTTTCCTTTTGATAGCTGAACATGCCTAATTTAGCGTAACCAATCTCTAGCTAAGGGGTTAAATTGAAGGTCACATGAATACAAATTTAATGTGGTCCAATTATTCACTTGCAAGTGAATAATTCATCAGCGATGTTTCTTGCCCTTTAATATTTCTGTATTGTCAAGTAAATATTCCATAGTGACAAATTTATAGTAGTGAAAATTCCATATGGGCCAATTCATTAAATAAGTTGTACAATATTTTCATATTACCTAGTAATTGGCAATTACATTAGTAAATACGGCGAATTACAAATATTCCTAGTAATCAACTATGGTAGTAAATAAGGTAAATGGTAAATATTATCTAATGGCCAACCTATGGTAGAAATTAAAGCAAGAATATAAATATTTATATATTACCATTAGAATTTTCCCTAGTGATTGATTTATATTAATAAAAAGTGAAAAAAATATTTTTCTTTATTACCAAGTTAATATTCCCTGGTGGTCAATTTGATTCAATTTCATATGCACCAATTTATTGTATAAGACCAGGCAAACAAGAAATATTTCAATATTCCCAAGTATTAATTCCTTGTAGCCAATTTATGGTAGTAAATCAGGCAAATAGAGTAAAGTACTTCCATATAACCAAGTAAATAGTCCATAGAGACAAAATTGTTGCAGTGAATAAAATATAAAACATTACCAAGAAAGTTACATAATATTTCAATATTACAAAAAAAAAGTTATATACTCGGAAATATTTATGTCTATGAACATGAAATTGATTGAAATATAGATCGTGTGACAAGGCATAGCTTACAAGTATCTAACCAGGCTTTTTTTTTTTTTTGATCTGAATACATTTTGGAAATCCTTGGGATTAGCAGTTATATTATATACTTTCAAAAATTTTGAAGTTGATTTGGTTGATGCAATGATATCAAAACAGAAAGTTTAAGGTGAAGCCTTGAGAAGGGAACTGTATTTTGATAAGATTATATTCAGTAGAACAGAGTTTTTTTCAGATTCTTACAAGTGAAGTGTTGACATAGTTTTTGTATTGTAATCAGATTGTATAAGTATTGATAATAACTGTTTATATTTCAGGCTGAAGAAGTCTGTAGCTGAACTTATACCTGCAGGACTACAAGTATCACCTGAAACAATACTATTGAAAAAGGATCCAGAGTTACTTGTGAACTATAAATCAGAATTCAAATCACAAATTCTAGAGGCTGCAGAAACATCATGGGTTAATATTAACTCATCATCAGACGGAAAGTCTAATGAACCACAGGATGATAAAATGATATCTAAAGCAAAGATGATCAGTCGTATGAAACAAATTATACTACCAGTTTTCATATGTTTATTTATTATAATGGATGCTTTCATGTTAGGCTACAGATTTGTGTGGTTATGGAAAATATTACGCAAGGCTAAAATGGGAGTGGATATCAAAGTACCTACAGACCATGTGGCTGAAAAAATTCAGTTTTGGCAAACAGGATGTAATAATCGTAAACTAGAACATGCCTCGAAAGAAAATCCTTACAACTTTTATTCAGAAAATAAAGAAGACATGTGGTCTGGTAAAAATGATCCAATTCAACTGTACGCCAATACTGCTCAGAAATCCAAACAGGAAATCCTTAGAGAAATCTGGAATAAAAAACAAAAACAGAAACGTATATCATACACAGAGAGTACTCCACACTCCTTTATAGCTAGAACTATTTTTACTTTGTCAACTTTTCTTTACAAACATTTAATTGCTCCTATCCTGTGGAGGTTTGTTTTAGTCGGAGCTTTTGTTTTAGTGATTTGTTTAGTTACAAAGGCAACTTCAGACTTGGTTAGCATAGAAACAGCTACATTTCTCATAGACACTAAATCCATCATTCCACAGTTACATAGACAGGTTGACATTACAAATAGTTTATTAATAGATGTGACCTCTGACCTCAACGCTATTTTGAAAGAGCACAAAGCATTGGTTGATTCAGAAGTGGCAGCCATTAACCATTTTCTGACCAGTACAATAAATACACAGGTATTTATTAAAATTTCTACACCAAGCAACTTATAGATTGTTTGGTATTTATCAAGTTATAATTAAATCCAGCAGAGATGACTATGAACTAATAATATGAACAAAGTTGCATGTTTGTACAATTTAGCTTCTTGGTATTTTCATTTTATGAACGTTTTGGTAATAATTGGATTTTATATAACTGAAGAGAACGATAGGTTTTAACTTTAACTGTATTTTGTACAACACCAGACAATGTATGAGGTTGAAAATGCATATTGGACAGATGTTCATGCAACAACAATTGCAAAAGAAACAAAGGAATATTAGCACTTTATTGTAGTACTTTATCTTGACACATGTGCACTGGCTAAAAGGTCTTTAATGATGAACTTAACTTGTTACACCTCACAGCAAGATTTATATAGCTCCCAACCTCAACTTAAGCCATGCTCTTCAATATACATCAACACCAATTATACATTTCACTCATTATTTCACATAAACTAATTATGAATAAAAGAGACTTGCATTAAATGACAAGGCAACTAAAAAATACATCAGCATGAATAAAATACTGTGGATTGGTTTTTTTATCGTGGGTACACATTTTCATGGATTGAGGTAAACTCTTCGTGGATATTTTTTTTATGGACTTCCAAAAGACTGCATACAATCCTATATACCGTAAATTAAACATTTATAAATTTGTGGTTTACCTATATCCACAAAATCAACAAAAATTGGTATCCCACAAATAATAATGATTCAACAGTAATATAAATATAAACATCTTAACTTCATACAGTTTTGATAAATTTTATAGAATTTTTAGAAGACAATAAACTTTTGTAGAATGAAGTATTACAACTGGTACTATCAGACCTCTGTTCCATGACTCATACAGATATTTGTAGTCCATCATTACTGAGGGTCCAAGAACTGATAACATCTTGTAACTTTTTACCAGTTACATCATCACCATTTAAAGGTTAGTTTTATAGTAAAGGGGAACATTACATCATCACCATGTAAAGGTTAGTTTTATAGTAGAGGGGAACATTACATCATCACCATTTAAAAGTTAGTTTTATAGTAGAGGGGAACATTACATCATTACCATGTAAAGGTTAGTTTTATAGTAGAGGGGAATATCACATCATCACCATATAACGGTTAGTTTTATAGTAGAGGGGAACATTACATCACCATTTAAAGGTTAGTTTTATAGTAGAGGGGAACATTACATCATCACCATTTAAAGGTTAGTCTTATAGTAGAGGGGAACATTACATCTTCACCATTTAAAGGTTAGTTTTACAGTAGAGGATAACATTACATTGTAACAATGTTACCTTTCCTTGGATCTGGGATGCTATTGCATTGTTTAAGTTAAAGTTTGTTGGTTTCCTTTCACTGTCTCAAAAAATAGGTCAAAATTTTGTTCTTTTTTTTCCTTTAGACATAATCCAGAAAAATTCCATTTTTCCTCCAAGTGAGATTCTGTATTACACTACACATCCAATAAGTCATACACCCATGACAAAAATTTTAATTTCCAATGTTATGACATTTTTTCTCCAGGACTTCATTTAATTTTATCACATAACTAAATAAGTCGGAGGATAAAGGATGCATAGGCTACTAAAACCAGACAAAACATGATTTCTTGTATAATTTTTTACCAAAAAAAATATATATTTGGGTTGGTGGTCAAACAAAGTGTTGGTAGCAAGGCATATAATTTTGTATGGCCTGAAATAACTTAAAACAAGGTACGCCACAACATAGTTTGATTTCAACTAAAGAGATTAATTGTTACTATATGCTTCTCAACAAACGACAAGTCCTTACATTATGTATACTGCAAACAAACTTAATTTAAGTTCCTTATTTTATTAATGTTCTGATACATTTATTTTTCAGAAATGGATGAAGGATTATTTGTGCATTATTTACATTCAGAGTTAGTTCCCCTTGTTAGTACATTAAGACAGATTTTGTTAAACACATGTTACATCTTATTTGTGTATGCCTGTCTCATGCTTATATGTCACATGCTTATCCGTATTGTGATTTTCTATCTGATCAAGAAAGGGCAACTTCCAAAAGCCATGATTTATCTTGTGTCTAACACTAATGACTGCTGGAAAGTGAACGAGGGCAGTAATACTAAGTCTATGTATCGTAGTAACTCATGTATAGAGAGTTGTGAGAGTGGAGTAGTAGGGGATATTGAAGATCATAGAGAGTCTAATATGTGAAGCAGGTCATGTGATCAAAATGTGAATGTTAGATCCAGTTGTGTGATCTGAATGTAAATTGGCTGAAATGTGAAGCATTTAGCATGAGATAAGCAGTGAATCATTGTAAAATGTGAAGTACTAAGCAAACGAAAAGTAGTGAATCATGGTGAAATGTAAATCATCCTATTGCTGTTGTTCAAAGGTGATAACAGAAGTAATTTATGAATGTAGTACAAAAACTGAAATATGAATACATACGATACGATATAAATGAAAAATCCGGGCAGATACTTAAAACTTGTCAGACATATTAAACTATGGAGTTTCTGAAAAGGTTGTCAAATAGGTGATTTTTAGAGAGAGACCTGAAGAAGAAAAAAATTGAAGAAACTAAGATGAATTTAATGGAGCAAAATACCCAGAACTTTTTCAATCAAGATACTCAATATAATCAGCTTTCATTGATAATGATAATATTGATTTAATCTTTATGAGCAAAATTTATTGAGCATTAGTTTGTGTTCAATGTGAAAAAACAATTGTGAAATTTTTTTTAAAGCATTTTGTGCTGAATTTTTGTTTTCTTATTAAAATGCAAAAATATGTGCATCTAGAAATATAAAGTTTAAAAATAATGGTGCAGCTTTTAATACTTTGTTAAAATATTTAAGTAGCTTTTTGTATTATTAAAATTACAGATGCATTAAAACAGATAACAGGATTGATTACAAGTAGTCCTTGGCATGAAAACTGATGAATAACTTACCAAAGGTCCACACAAGTTTTATGTGCATGTTGATTATGAAATTAAGTATGGCATATTGCTGTTCATTTGTCTATCTTATTGAAATATGAGTCAATTTATCCTTTGAACTGCCATATGAGTAAAAGTTATTGTTGCATAGGTTAAAGGTCAATGAGACACAAAAATTCAAAATACATCTAGAGATCATCCTCAGACAAGAGAACATGCTTTATTGATAAATAAACCAGGTTATAGGTTCGAAGTTGGTGTTTAATGTTAATTTATGTCAACAACAATAAACTTATTGTATGATTTTATTAAATACTTTATTTGTTTAATGCCACCACCAAATGAGAATAATCAGGAGAAATAATTTAGTCATGTGACCAGAACTTGTCATAATATTTATTTAACTGTTGTGATATTTGTTAAGTTTGTGATACTTTAATAAATGTGTAGCTTATCTATTTTTTATTGATTAAGATGTAGAAACAAGTGTGGCCAGGGATTCATGTCTCTATGAAATATAAAACAGTATAGGGAATGGTAAAAAATGAAATGGTTTGAATATTAAAAGACAATGTTGGGGTAAACATCAATAGAGCAGCGAGCCAACATAACATGTTAAACATAATAGACATTTCACCAAAAAAATGAGAGAAAAAATGTGAGTTAAACATAAATGAGACAGCTAACTAATGACAAAATAAACAAAGAGACCACCAGAGGTCAACTTAGGGTCCTCAACAATAGACAGTTGTCTACAATTGGTCAAGCTCTACATAGTCCTAAGTCCAAAAAAAGCAGTGAATGAGTTTAAAAAACACATCAAAGAACTATTATCAACACAAAATTCTCAAAAATACAAAATGAAGTTGTACCAAAAGATAAACAGAAACCATAAAAGAAAAACAATTATGGAACTATCAACAAGCACTGGACTTCGGCACCAAGACAAATCGGCACCCAGATTTTAAGACATTTCGGCACTGTTTCGGACATTTCGGCATCAGGACATTTTGGGACCAAGACAATTCGGCACCACATTTTTTCTCCATATTTTCCTGAATTTCAAGAATTTTATTGGTAATATTAAAATCCTTAAATTAAATATGCAATATAAAATTTAATGGTGTTTGAATAAACATCATTTAATTAAATCATAATTAATTTTAGTTTTGTATTAATCAATATTTTATGTAAGTTTCAGCGTTACGTTTGTATGAATTTGTCCTACTTTTGCGTGAAAAAAAATCAACATTTGCGCAGCAAAACAAATTACATTTGCGTGAAATTTACCTGTTGAAAATCCACTATATATGAAAAGAAATCCTTGACTTTTTATAAACAAACTGTGATTGCCGAAATTAAATAAATTTACTTTTAATTATTTTAAAAATTGTTTTAGCCACAAAACGTACCAACAATGGGCTAGAGTATTTTCAAAACCATTACATTGAACAGGTTTGCTCTACTCATCCAGCATCTACACCTCCATTGAGATTATACTGCAAGTTCAGGCTACTACTTACATAAGAATTCGCGGTAGTGATAGCCAAGCTCTTGTAAAGCGCAAAGACAAAGACAAAATTCAGTTTACTGTTCAACAATTTTTGAAGTTTCAAACTCAGGAATTTCCTGCCAACGTTATCTGAAATCGCTAGAGTACATGTACCAGACGAGGACTGATTTATGGAGGTTCTTGTAGATACCATATACATGTATACTGTGTTTTATTCATGACTGTATACTTTGAATGTTCCTTTTTAAGATATTCACTGTATTTTATTCAAAACTTTTCATTTACATAAATGTAGGGCTTTTTAATGTTTATATAAACAAATAAAGACTTCTTTAATATATATATTTATTAATAGGCACTGGCTACAGTTACATGGAAATGTAACAATAATATAAAAATTATTGTTACATTGGAGACTAATTGCCGGAATGCAGGGTTGGATAAGGAACCGAATAATTACGAATGTAACAATAATATTTGGGTCTACGGTTACATTGCGTTATTGTTACATTAACGCACTGCAATGTACCATGGGAATAATAATAAATATGTATTAAAATAAAACTTGAAAACTTTTATTTGATATTTACAATATTGCATACAATATTTTGATTTTTTATTTACAATGACAGTTTCTACAAATCCAGTATGTTGTTTTTGGAGTATGTTTTAGTCCGACGCATTTTCGGTGAAACCACTCTAAGCAGCCATCACAAACCAGTGATACAGCAATGTGCACGCTCTATATTGCATACCGTACAATTCCATTTTGCATTTTCCCTTTATGAAGTTTAAGAAATTTTCAATGTCTGAATGCCATGCTTCAGGTGAAAAATAGTTTGTTACTCTTGCGATGTTTACATTTTTGTCCAATATTTTTTTTGGAAGCATGTTAGGTTGTTTAAATACAAGTCGACAATTGTGAAAGCAATTAATGTTGACATTTGTCGACAGATTGAAATTGGTGGAAACAGTGTTTTCATTTTCAGAGTCCAGATATTTTGTGATCTTATCAGTCGTGACAGTACATGCTCTAATGAACAGTTCATTAAGTATTCATCAATAGTGATATTGAACTAACTGTAGTAGTCATGATTTTTAACAACACCAAAACAATCAATACTTATTCGCTGAATAATATTATTATTATTAATATTATCTAGTATACATATCGAAGAATTAAGCAACATAACTATAGAAGGTTTAAGTTTAATAAATCTATCATACATTGCAGTTCAATGTAACAATAACGCAATGTAACCGTAGACCCAAATATTATTGTTACATTCGTAATTAATCGGTTTCTTACCCAACCCTGCATTCCGGCAATTAGTCTCCAATGTAACAATAATTTTTTATATTATTGTTACATTTCCATGTAACCGTAGCCAGTGCCTTATTAATATAAGAAATAAGAAGATGTATTTTGATTGCCAATTTATATTCAAAACAATAAACGAAAATCAAATATGATAAACAACAACCAACGACATAACTAATTTTCCTAAAACAAAAACGTAAAATTCAGGTTATTCTCAGGATCAAATCCAAGGTAAAAACTCAAGTAAATTGCAGGTAAATTCGCGCAAACGTAATGCTTGTCATATTCAAATTCTCGCAAATGTAGGTCGCCCTTAAGTTTATAATGGGTTTTGATAATTTCTCAATGAAGATCAACACTTTGTGTTTGCAGCTTGGGTTATCGTTTGATCTTTACATCTCTAAAGACAACAAAATACATGAAAACTATATTTTATTGTTTTAACCAGAGACATATAATACAATGTATTATATGTCTCTGTTTTAACATTACAAGCCGTACGCATAAAATGCATCATGTGTTTTATTAATTAAATACTAGAAAACCATCGGAATAAAACTCTGCATTTACATACTATAGTATATGCATGATGAAGTCTATAATCTCTTTGAAATCAATATTCATACATGAAGAAAGGGAATACACACAAATGAGACAACAACCCAAACGACTAAGCTGCAATAGTCTTCACCAATAAACATCAAAAAGAATAAACCACTTCATTAGATACTTCATCTAAGATACCATATACAATAATGTCGTAGAACTTTAAAAATTCAATTGGTAATTGTAAAAACAGTAGAAAATATTTGCTATATTTACACTAAACTTGCAAATTGAGGTCATGCATACAAACCTACATCAGTCCCAGGTAATTTTAACTGTGTATACAACATATTTTGAACAAGGATTTAATAAGGTCTGAAAGCTAATAACACAAGGTTGATTTAATCTTTATGAGGTGCCGATTTGTCTGTGTGAGGTGCCGATTGTCTTGGTGCCAAAGTGTCTTTCTCGGGTGCCGAAGTGTCTAGAATTCCTAGACTACAGGCTCCTGGCTTAGAACAGGCACCAAAAGAATGTAGAGGGGATAATGCATAGACAAGTTTGTGAGCCCTCACCCCTTCCCTAACCTGGAACAGTGGTGTAACAACGCAACATAAAAACGAACTGACTGTAAAAAGCAGATGTAACGGCTTTAGTCATCAGATTGGTACTAAGCACAAAAACTAACAAAATAACCAAAGGCACTAAGTACCAATCTAAGAGTACTCCCTTTAACTGTAAGCTAGTTTAAAGTCCAATTTCCATTGATAATTAGACCCTGTTTAATGAATAATCAAGACGAGACAAATTCTTTATTAAAGTCTCATCTTATGTACATACATATAAAACCTGAGACTAAGTGCAGTTATGGACTTGAATTTACTGTCCAAACCGGAAGGTAACCTCGAGTTTTACCAGTCCGTGGGATCGGGTCAATGAGCAACTCACCCATAACTTACATTCAGATGAACAATCTGTTTTCCGGATATTTCATTTGCAAGCCTTAATAATAAACCTGTGTAATGATGTAAAATTTGTAATTATATGAAATATCATTTTTCTGTATCAGTGTTACAATTCCGATGCAGAACTGAGAATCACACGTGACAAGGTGCATACACACAACTGATGGTCTGATACTGAGTGATAGGTCAATTTGTATTGTTAATTTAAGAAATTCAGACTTATATTGTGTTCCGTTGATAATATATATATTCAGTCTATACATGTGAGAATAATAAATGTATGCAATGAAAGTTTGTAGCCATGTCTACATTTGTACATAAAGAGTTATAGACATATATATATATTTTTAAATACTAGACCCAAACATGATATTCTAAGTACATGCACCTTGGTCTGCTTTCTTTATCAGTTTAAATGTTTTGATAAATACTGACATGATTGTTCAATTACTGCTGAGCCTTATCTCAGATTACTGTCTTAACAAATACTGATTTGCCTATGCTATAAACTTCATAAAAGTTATTTTTTATTCATAATATATTCTTTATTGTAGGATTAAGAATGCCTCCCAGAAAGAAATCACGCATTGGAAGAATGGCGAAGTACCATTATAATAAAAGGGAACAGAAGCATGAAATTTGATATAATAAAGGAATAGCCACTTGTAGCAATACTAATAAAAATAAGGAGATTTTGATTTTTAATAATGATCGCCAATCAGACAACTACTTAAGTTAAATTAAGTTCAATGATGTGGATGTAAGCTATTGGAATCCACCGTACATGTAATTACCTTCAACAATGAGAAAACTTATACTGTGCTTCAAAATTCCCCGACATGAAAAATATAAAACAATTCAGTAGAGAAAACGAAGAGTCTACATTAACAAAGCAATTTACAAAAAAATCAAATATGACCGACATCAACCAACGGCAACCACTGAAATACAGGCTCCTGACTTGAGACAGGCACATAAAAAAAACACTAGCATGGGACATTGGTGTAACGACACAACATAAGAACAAACTTTAAACAGAAAGTTGTAAAGTGTTCATTTCGGTCTAATCAGACTGACTGTACATGAAATATTCGCCATTGACAAGCAGTTGTGAATCGAAGTTGAATTTACAGAAAGGGTGACATCATCATGTGCTATTATATTTAACATTCTGTTTAGATCTGACATTGCTACGTATTTATTTACACATTCCGCAATTTTTGGCTTCTCAGAATTTTCACATGGAAAACTGTCAGCAGATACCCAAACGAAAAATGTTATAGGAACCTATAAAGCATCATGCCGGCAACAAGCACATTTATATTTGCTGTGGTTAAAGCAGTTCTCAACTCTTCATCTAAGTGGCTCGATTATTTGGGTTACAAAAATATACGAAGAGCCTAGTGTTATAACTAAAACATACGACACTTTTAACAACAGACAATATTCAAATTTTCAAACCACTGGACGTTAAGGTAGATTCATGGTATACCGCCATCTTGGATTGTACATTGGCAGTACAAAATCGGTCTAGTTATTTGCTCAAATCCGCAAACTTGGAGACATATATGCGATTTATTGATTAGACTGTTTATTAATATTAAAGAAAACTTGGTGATTTATTGTATTATTTAAAATATTTAAGCAGATATCAAATTTTGTGTTTTAGAATCATTTTTTCAAATAAGCCATTTAAGGGAGATAACTCTTTTAGTAAAAATATATACTGGACTAATAGGAAATTTTTATTTTACATGTAGCAAGAAAACAAGTTCGGTGACACCCTTTTTTCTTTTTATTTTCTAAAAACATATTATAAAACCTATCTTCTCACAATTTATTTCAAAATTCTATCTCATAGATTTCTTTTAATGCACACAAATGTGTTTTTTCATGAACAATCTAACCAAATTTAGGCAATTTTCAACGACTCATAGCTTGGAAAATAGCACGGTGACCCATACTTTTTATTATATATTTGAAAAAAGCATAGTAAAATCTTCATTTTGGCAAAGTATAAGAAAAATCTGTCTCAAAAATATATACTTATGATCTACCTTAAGCAACCAACAATCAATCAAATTTTAAAAACTTTCTGGTTCTATATTGAAACACAAAATTCCTTGTTTGGGTTTACGAAAGAGGGTCAATATTTCTGGTGTTGAAAAAAATATTATCGTGATTTACACAAATGCTGTTCTATTTATGTGAACAAAGAGATAATTTGTTAGATATTTTGATTATTTAGTCATGCAATTTGGAAGCTTTCTTCATTTAGAATATCTTACGATTCGTCATTAAACCTGGAGCCACACTATATAATTATATATAACAACATTTAGTACACCCAGAAATACACAACCAAAAAGGAACTTCAATTGAGGCGTTGCTATATTTGGAAATTGGCAACTAATATTACAAATTAAATTGAGTTTTGAGATACTTAGTATAGCTTCAATCACTAGGATACAGAGAATAGTGTACGTCATAAAGATTCTGTAAAAACGCAATGAACCCCATTTCGAGAAATATTTGCCACTGACGCTCTCATGTAGCTTAGAAATTGAAAACTTGACAATTCTTAACCACCAGTCTTTTCATTGATCAAATTGAAAAAGGATTTTTAATTTTTAATTCAAAATTGTTGCTTTGGTTCTAGACAATGCATTTCGTGGTAAATGTTGTCGTTTAACACAAGATTTGGACACAACAATGTACTATCTTGACCATGTTAATATATTGATGTTTGCTTTATGTACCCATGGAAGTTATAAACCTCTTTGCTGATCTGTTACGTAAGGAAATTACTCATTTACCTTTAATGATATATTTTCTGTCTTCTGTGATCGCCGCTAATTACATTGTTTGCAAAACTTAATCTAAATTGATTGAATAATTAAACCTTTTAATTATCATGTATACTAAGAAAGGCATCCTGATTAAACTGATTCTTTAGAAAGGAATGTGATAAAAAAACTAATTATCAGACTGAAATTTAAAAAGAGGAAAAAGGGGGGTTGAAACCGAAAAATGGTTTGAAAAATAAAATTTACGTTGGATAATCTGATGAGGGTCTGGATGGGGTTCTTTATTTCCTATAATTTCTATGCCATTTTCTCTATTCTTTAAATTTTATCACCTAAATATTTCCTCTTCTCTATTCTTTATTTGTCGGTCCATTTTCTCCATTCTATACTTTTTTTCCCCTTATTCTCTATTCTATAAAACCCCATCCACACCCTCCTGAATCCTACCACAAGTGCACCGACGATATTTGACAAGGTTTACTACAATAAACATGCATATTGGGCACTCAGCAGTGAAACATACCTTTACAAGTATAGAATAAAATTTTAAAGTTTACTGCAATAAACGGAGCCTCGTGTATCTTGGGCACCCAGCTGTGAAACAAAATTCATCTCCCATGCTTTTGAGACTACCTGTCCTTACAGGTAAAATATTTGTATATTAGATACAATTAACGGACGTGTAGCAAAACAATGTAACTGTAAGATTGATAAGATTAATCACATTCACAATTTCAAGAGTGGCCGCATAATAACAACATGAAACTATTAACAAATTATTAATGATTAAAAACAAAATTTAAATATTAATAGAGATAACTACATTTAAAAGATAAAACTATTTTCCTTTTTGATTAATTCAATTTTGTTTTAATTTATTTTAAAGAAAATAATAATATCCGATACTTTTATAGCAGTCTCAGTGATTAGGTGATGATTTATGTCGTCTGCTACGGTCGAATACGAAACTACGGTTAAATACGAAACTACGTTAAAATAACGTAGCTAACTATACCGGAGACTCAGATAATCCAATAAATCGATAGTGACCAATCTCTGTGTTATAGTAGTCTCAGATAAAACATAGACATATATAAAGGTAAACAACAGCGTATACAGTGGCGGATCCAGAACTTTTCTTAAGGGAGGGGCACTGACTGACCTAAAAGGGGGGGCCGCTCCAGTCATGCTTCAGTGATTCCCTATATAATCAACAAAATTTTTCCCATAAAAGGGGCGGGCCCCAGCCCCCTCCCTTGGATCCGCCAATGGTATACATAAGCCACTCTAAAAAGAGTTATGAGAGACTGATTAAAAAAACATATACATAAATGAAATGTATATACAAGCATTAAACCTATTTGTTATATAGACATATATAAAAGGTAAACAACAGCTTATACATAATCCACTCTAAAAGGAGTAATGAGAAAATGATTAAAACATTTTAACATAAAAGAAATGTATATACAAGCATTAAACATATAAAACACTTTCTTTTTAATAATATATCGTGGCAGATTTTGGCAGTGTAAAATTGCATATCATCATTATTAAACATAAATATAAGTTTTTCATCATCAAACATATTCATAAAACTATCGTCAAAGTGACTAGCACGATTAAAAAGGCTATCACGTAAATCTGTATATATTGGACATTATCACTGAACTAGTATATATATTTGTTTAGGGGCCAGCTTAAGGGCGCCTCCGGTGCGGAATTTCGCTGTATTGAAGACCTATTGGTGACCTTCTGTTGTTGTCTGTTCTGTGGTCGGGTTGTTGTCTCTTTGACACATTCCCATTTCCATTCTCAATTTTATTTTATTGCAATAACACATGTTTTCACTTTTAATTGCATTACAATTAAAACACAACCTTTCTCTAAAAATATTCTCATATCTCCCGTTTCTATTCGAATAGGTGCGACGCCACATCGAAATTTAGACATAGCACTCCAGTATTTACCAGGTATATTTTTAATCAAATAATTCTCAACACCATATATACATTTAAATTCTCTGTAAGTTCGTAATTTAATTGTATCATTAGACATCAATTTTCTTAACCAATCCTGCTTAAAATGTTCAAATAATACATTTTGATATCTTTTATATCACTCTTACTTAAAATATAATCAGTATTGCATAAATAATTCATACCAAGATTTATAAATTTGGCATTTACTCTAAATTGCCAATTTTGTATTCTACCCTTTCGATAGGAATTATTCCATAAAAAAACTTTTTTATTTAACCTCTCATCACACATTTTTAATCGTGACCAGTTTCTAAATACACAAGACCATTGTTTAATACTACAATGTATCCATCCCATATCCCCATATAATGAAGGATTATGTGTATATTTACCGACACCCATAAAAAAACGCATGGCTCTATTCTTCACACTGTTAATACATGATAAATCCTTCGTACCCTATATGGCAGCACCATATTCAATAACAGACCAAACTAATGAATCAAAAAGTTTTGTAAATGTAGAGTACTGAAAACCTCCATTTGCTTTACACTTGGATATTAACAACCCTAATGATCTACTAGCGGATTTTGCCACCGCTTTTGCCATCATATCATATCTCAAAAATTCAGTAAAAAGCAAACCAAGGTGATTATATTGAGATACAGTATCTATTTTTTTACCATTAAATAATAAAATGCTCCGCAGGGCGCAGCTTGATACGACCGCAGAGGTCGAACCCTGAATAGTTGGGGCAAGTATGGACACAACATTCAAGCTTGATACAGCTCTGGATTTGGATTGTGATTAAATATTTGACACAGCATAGGTTTCTGACACAGAATGAATGTGGTCTAAGAACTTAAAATTTTAAATTGGACATTCACCTATTATGATCCAATATCCAAAATCTAAATACATGGTTAGATTCAGCATATCAAAGAACCCCAAGAGTTCAATTTTGATGAAATTAAACAAAGTTTAATTTTGGACCCTTTGACCTCAATGTGGACAAAGTTGATAACGGGCCCAAAATCAAAAATATAAATACATGGTTAGATTCAGCAGATCAAAGAACCCCATATATTCAATTTTTGTTGAAATCAAACAAAGTTTAATTTTGGAACCCGATTTGGACCAACTTGAAAACTGGGCCCATAATCAAAAATCTTAATACATGTTTAGATTCAGCATATCAAAGAACCCTAAGAATTCAATTTTGTTAAAATCAAACTAAGTTTAATTTTGGACCCTTTGGACCTTAATGTAGACCAATTTGAAAGCAGGACCAAAAATAAGAATCTGAATACACGGTTAGATTCGGCATATCAAAGAACCCCAATAATTCAATTTTGATGAAATCAAACAAAGTTTAATTTTGGACCCTTTGGACCTCAATGTGGACCAATTTAAAACAGGGCCCAAAATCCAAAAACTTAATACACGGTTAGATTCAGCATATTAAAGAACCCCAAGAGTTCAAGAATAAAACCCCATTGAAATTGGTCAAGAAATAAGCAATTTATACAAAGTATCTTCTTTTGCACAATACTGTGTAATTGAATATTTCTTGCAATTGCTAATACTGTCCAATTGAATATTTCTTGCTATTGCGCAATACTGTACAATTGACAATTTCTTGCTATTGCGCAATATTGTGCTATTGGATATTTCTTGCTATTGCGCAATACTGTGCAATTGAAGATTTCTTGCTATTGCGCAATACTGTGCAATTGAAAATTTCTTGCTATTGCACAATACTTATTATATAATAATTTACACATCCGGTTTGGTGTGTATCTCCTGCCATATCATTATTATTTGCTTTTAAATATAAATCAGAATAACCAACTTAAAATGGAAAATTTTAAAGAAAAAAAAAGGAAAAAAAGGAAACCCCCAAATTTTTTAACCCCTTATGATTCATCACCCCAAACTCAATCCCAGCCTTCCTTTGAGGTATGGTACCTTGCAGTACAATTTGAGAGAGATCCATATACTTGAACACAAGTTATTGTCTGGAAACTAGAAAAATGCTTATTTTTGGCCCCTTTTTGGCCCCTAATTCCTAAACGTTTCAGGCAATTACCATCAAACTCAATTCCAGCTTTCCCGTTGTGATATGGAACCTTGTAGTACAATTTCAGAAAGATCCATACACTTACACACAAGTTATTGTCATGAAACTAGTAAAATGCTTGTTTTTGCCCCTTTATTTGGCCCCTAATTCCTAAAATTTTGAGGCAATTACCCCAAAAATCAATCCCAGCATTCCCTTTGTGATATGGAACCTTGTGGTACAAAGTCAGAGATCCATACACTAACACACAAGTTATGTCTGGAAGTTACAAAATGCTTATTTTGGCCCTTTTGGCCCCTAATTCCTTAACTGTTGGTACCATAACCCCAAAATCAATCCCAACCTTCCTTTTGTGATATTGAACCTTATGGCAAAATTTCATAGAGATCCATTTACTTAAACTAAAGTTAGAGTGCGAAAACCAATGCGTCTTCGGACGACGACGACGACGACGCCAACGTCATACCAATATACGACCGCAAAATTTTTTTGCGATCGTATAAAAATGGTTCTAAAAGTAGTTCTAGGCACAGACTGTGTTTACAATGTTTGACTTATCTAAATTAACTGTCATTTCATTTTTATTGCACCATGTATTGAGTGTATCTAACAGTTTTGTAAATCAGTTTCATTTTCAGTTAAAAAAAACCAACATCATCTGCATACAATAATATACAAACTTTATCATTATCAATATTAATACCAATATTTAACCTTTTAATATCCTCAATTAGATCATTAATAAAATTGAGAACAATAATGCCACATTTTACGTTAAACCAATCAGTAAAATTACCGTTAATCTTAACACAAGACTGAACATTTCTATACAATGAATGTATTGCCTGCAGCATTTTCGAACTTATTCCTAAAGACTGTAGTTTACAAAACAATAAATCTCTATAAATCCAATCATAGGCCTTATCAATCAGTACACAGTCAACAGATTAAGTATAAGGAGTCATAAGCAGTCTGAGTAAAAAGTATAACACAGCCAATGGATTAAGTATAAAGACATCATATGCAGTTTGAGAAAAGTATGGCACAGTCAATGGATTAAGTATAAATGTAACGGTAAAAGTTCGGTCCGGTAGTAAAATTTATCCGCCAGACTTTTTTCCCTAGGTAATCAAGTCCGTGACCATATTTTTAATAGGAATGTAAGTCCCTGGATAAATTTTCCTAGGAAAATAAGTCAATAGCTAGTAAAATATGTCTGGCACTTATTTTCCTAGGCTTATATATCTCTATTCTTTTATTTTCTATGAAAAAAGTCACTTAAAAATTTTATTTCTTAAGACATTCTTTAAATTAATCAATTTTAGAATTAAGAAAGGAACATTTGCAATTATGTATCAATTTTCCTAGGCAAAAAGTCCGTTTAATTATTAAAAAAAGCACCCATATTTTAATGAAATAGGGAAAGATTAATGCACAACTGTTAAACAATTTAAAAACATATAACACTGAATTAATTAAAAATTCCACTGTTTACTTGTAAAATATTTCTTTCATTACAAAATTTCAATATCACACACCGTATCAACCCTCAACCAATATAATCCCTCGAGCAGAGCTCTTGGGATTTGATGATGTCTCGGGTTGATACGGATGTGATATTGAAAAAGCTATATAATATTCTCTATCTACAATTCGTGATAACGATTTTGATTCATGATATAGAATTCAAATCATATTTTTGGGAGGTCCTAAATGCCCAATGGGCTTCCGTATAAAATTTAAATACTATTGTTAATATGTATAGCAAAATAAAATCTTGTGATTTTTATATAGCAATGATTTTTCAGATTGTCCCGATGTAATGTTAAGGTAAGACAAGAGGGAAATGAATCCCTATACAGGATACTTTTTTTCGCTATATATAAATGATTTAGAAGAATTTCTAAACAACAAAAACATAAATGGACCGAAAACTTTAACAGATGAATTAGAAACCGAACTTAATAAATATCTTACACTTTTGGGTTTTTTTTTTTGTACGCAGCTGATAACGTTTTGGTATCAGAGTCGCAAAATGAATTTTGTATGGGCTGAATATTTTGAATTGTGGAAATTGAAATTGAATGTATAAACAACTAAAATTGTAATTCTCTCAAAAAGTAAATTACATAATAACTTTGGGTTAAAATATAAAACAACATTGTACTAGAAATAGTTAATGAGTTCACATATCTTGGTGTCTTATTCTAAAGAACAGGAAGTAAGGCTAAACACACACACATATTAAACAATGTGTGTTATGTACAAAGTTAATAGAAAAACTTTCTGTTAAATGTCAACTAAAATTATTCGAAAATTGTTACACCCATTTTATAGAATGGCTGTGAAGTATGAGGTTTAGGTAATAATAGGGTTCATATGAAATTCTGTAAACTTTGCTGAAGGTTGTTTCTTTTCGTTGATATATTGAGAAATGGGCAGATATCCTTTGGAAATCGGTATTAAAATCCGTATAATTGATAATTGCATGGACAAAATTATTATCTGGAATACAAGAAATAATTCCTGCAGTTTTATATAAGTTTTCATCGTATAAATATAGAAGTGATATAAAATGTAAAATCAATACTAAATGATTGTTGACCAGATCAAACAGACTAGTGTCCCTCTATTCTTGTGTAAAATAAAAATAGAGGGGCATCAGTCAAAAGTTACTGTTATTGTTAAATCGTCAAGATAATTGGAAAAATAAGTTAAATACCCCAAAAATTAAGAAATTTTACTTTAAATGAATTAAAAAAGGGTGGTGAGGTCCATTCCCCAAGTGCATGAGGACCCCCATTGATTTTTGGTATGGTTCGTGTTGCTCAGTCTTTTTATGTTGTGTTTTGTATACTGTTGTTTGTCTTTTGGTCTTTTTCTTTTTTATGCCATGGCGTTGTCAGTTTATTTTCTACTTATGAGTTTTAATGTCCCTTTGGTATCTTTCGCCTCTCTTTTACCACATGTTTAGATTGCTTCCAGTAACTTCGAAAATTGTAGTAGCACAGACACTTATTTCTGAATACAGTGAGAAGTTGGTAGGTCAGGTTTACACCACGTTTAGTGAATAATAGTAAGATTACGTATATGTAAGTGAATGATAATCCTTTCTTCATGATTAAGTACGAGCTTTAGCGAGTACTTATCATGAAGTAAGGTATTATCATTCTATTACAAACTTAGAATATTGTAAAGTGCTCAAGGCTCAAATGATCTCTTGATTGGTTGTATTCAAGAATTAGTGTCATTGTCAGTGCAATATTTATAATTGATGCATGACTTTCTTTTCATCATTTCATTTATGGTGATGTAAGGACATTCTTATAATTTGGGAAATATTAAAAAAAATGTGTTATAGACATTAGGTGACACAACAGTACAAAGAAATAAAGGTAGGAATTGTATATGTTTCCTGATTGTGAGTATGAATGTATATCATGTAATATTTTAGTGAGGAATTATCTTTTTTCATTTACAGCCAATATTTTGGTTCAGCTTTTTAAATCAAATAGTATTTCATTATGTCAGGGAATGTTCAAATAAAATGCCTTTAAAAGTTTTGAATATATTCAAAACTTAAATTAAATTCCTATTTTTTTTTTTTTTTTTTTTATTTTAACGGAATATTTGAAATAATTATTCTTCCCAACCGTTAGTCCAGTTATCAGAGTTTTGGAAAGCTAAAGATTTAGGTTGTTTTTATTTTAAAACTTTTTGCATTGCTTTGATATTGTTAATTCTTTAGTAATCTGAAGTTATTAATATTTTCATTATAACATTCACGGTACCAATTTTACTGCACCAGTAAACTTCAACTTATTTTGTTTTTTTGTTTTTGTTTTACAACTCAACTTTTAGTCAGTTTCAATCACTGTGTGATAAATCCTTTCAATCGGATAAATGTTCTTCAGGGCAGTTGTAACTCATTTATAGAAACTCTTTGTTCTGAACTGTAAATACCCAAATAATAGGACAATCCCTTACTAAGAACATGATTTACATTCATTCTTCACAATTAAGAGACATCAAATTCTACAATTTCATTGGTCGAGAGCACTTTGCTACATTCTAAATTGATGAGGAACACTGAAGGGATATAAAATATGTGTAGTATTCAAGGAAAGTATTCAATAAAACGATTCATATAAGGTGAGAATATTTTACGTTAAGTTAATGGTAATCCAGTAGATTGAGCATGTTCTACAAAGCCACACATGGAAAGGTTGAAGATGTCCGTCCTTTACCTCTTTTCATGGTTTAATGATCAAAGTTATGCCAGTTTCTCATTTACTAAATCTATATCTACAGAGAGTGATATGAGTAATAATACACATATATATGGTCTATAGTATTCTCGAGATAGTAATGTTGCAAGGTGAACATGTGACGTCTTTTAATCATAAAATGATCAACGGTAAGTTTTTGCTCTTTCAAAACATGTTTGTTGTTTACTAGGAGTAATAGGTCAGCTATATTGAGCATATATGTATCTTTCAAGATATATTAAGAAAAGAAGGTGTGAGGAAATCGGTGAGCGGCTCAACAACACAACACAACCAAAAGACATTAAGAGGGCAACATACAATCTTTAACAATAGACATCTTCTTTTATTAATACATGTATAAAACATTGAAAGGGTGAGGTATGATAAGGCTACAGTCTGCCAATCTATCAAATAACATCCTCAGATCTTCACGAGGAGGTATGATAAGGCTATATTTCGGTCAATCTATCAAATAACATCCTCAGATCTTCACGAAGAGGTATGAAAAGGCTACAGTCGGCCAATCTATCAAATAACATCCTCAGATCTTCACGAGGAGGTATGAAAAGGCTACAGTCGGCCAATCTATCAAATAACATCATCAGATCTTCACCAGGAGGTATGATAAGGCTATATTTCGGCCAATCTATCAAATAACATCCTCAGATCTTCACGAGGAGGTATGATAAGGCTATATTTCGGCCAATCTATCAAATAACATCATCAGATCTTCACGAAGAGGTATGAAAAGGCTACAGTCGGCCAATCTATCAAATAACATCATCAGATCTTCACCAGGAGGTATGATAAGGCTATATTTCGGCCAATCTATCAAATAGCATCCTCAGATCTTCACAATATAATTAAATATCAGTACGTATATCTTTGAATTATGTCTTGCATATTTGCTTAGTGATGGCTTCAATTCTTTGCATTTCGTGCAATGTTGCAAAAACTAGTCTCAACTAGAGATCTTGACATTCATATATTCTTTATGAGTCAAATCCTTACCTAAAAAAATATTTTGCTACAATATGTCTTATACAAAGATGTAAATATAGGTAGATCTTTTTTTAAGACCTTGGCTCATAACCGTATGTGTAAAGTATTCGTTTTAGGTCAAAAGCGCCAATTTCAACATGTCCAAACTATACCTTACAAACAATAAAACTAACACGCTTTGAGAGGATTGAAGAGTTCACTAAGTTTGTAATTTAAGGAGCCAAATACTGTCGCGTTATCGTACCTCCTCCTGTGTTTTAAATCATGGAAAGTTGTAGAAAACTTTGCAATAACAAATTTGGTATCAACTGTTTAATTTTGATTAATTTTTATGTATTATACTGGGAATTGTTTGATAGCGATTTTTAATTATTCGCGTATGAGAAAGAGTTAGTTTTGCCATTGGTTGCAATCCATATATACAAATTACACTACGAAAATATTTCCACTGATGGTAATAACCTGATATAGGTTCAATCCAACCTCTCTAGAGGAATCCAAATCTTTACAATTTGACAATTTTTTGCTGATGGCAAAACTCTATTGTAACTTAAAATTACAAACATAAATGAATATGGTTTAATAGTTTTAGTTCAATCTTAGACAGAAACAGCAGACATAAATCTTCGTTGAAACTGGGTGCGATGAAGGCTTTAGTAGTAACGGTTATATTGTCAGTTTTTAATCTAATGGTGAATGGAAATCAAACAGATTTTAAATCTTTTAATTCGTTTGAAGTATCGTCAGCAGTTTCAGAGCTAGTACACAGTAACCGGATGTCAGGTAAGTCGTCTTGCGTCACCAGCTATAGAGCTAGTACACAGCAAACTCCCCGGCAGTTCCAGCTCCGATCCGCATACTACTCTACACTAATGGATGGAGTAAAGGAAAAAGTTCCGGAACGGAAACGATCACTGTACGGAGTTTGAGTACACAGTAACCTGACGTCGGGTAAGTCGTCTTGCGTCACCTGCTATAGAGCTAGTACACAGTAACCGGACATCAGGTAAGTCGTCTTGCGTCACCAGCTATAGAGCTAGTACACAGTAACCGGACGTCAGGTAAGTCGTCTTGCGTCACCAGCTGTAGAGATAGTACACAGTAACCGGACTTCAGGTAAGTCGTCTTGCGTCACCAGCTTATAGAGCTAGTACACAGTAACCGGACGTCAGGTAAGTCGTCTTGAGTCACCAGCTATAGAGCCAGTACACAGTAACCGGACGTCAGGTAAGTCGTCTTGCGTCACAAGCTATAGAGCTAGTACACAGTAAACCGGACGTCAGGTAGGTCGTCTTGCGTCACCAACAGTGAACTATAGAGCTAGTACACCCTTATCAGGTGACTCTTCTTACAGCTAGAAAACATTTTCAGAACAACTGGTGAGGTATCTTACGGCGTTAGCTATAACGCCAGTGCACACAGTAACTGGACGACAGGTGATTCATCTTACGTCAGCAGCTACAGATCTACATGTAGTACCCAGTAACCATAACGACAGGTTAGTCATCTTACGTAAGAAGCTTCAAAGCAAGTGCACAGTTACCAAACGACAAGTGAGACAATGTTCGTCAGAAGCTACAAAGCTAGTACACATTTACCGGATGAATGGTAAATTATCTGACGTCAGCAGCTAAGACTAGAATGCACTAATCGGACGACTGGTGAATCATCTAACGTCAACAGCTACAAAGCTAGAATGCACTAATCGGACGACTGGTGAGTCATTTAACGTCAGCAGCTACAAATCTACAATGCACTACTCGGACGACTGGTAAGTCAGCTTACGTCAGCAGCTACAAAGCTAGTACACCGTTACCGAGCGACAGGTGAGTTATCTAACGGCAGCAGTAACAAAGCTAGAATACACTAATCGGACGACTGGTAAGTCATCTTACGTCAGCAGCTACAAAGTTAATACACAATAACTAAACGGCAGGTGAGTTATCTTACGGTAGCAGTAGCACATCTAGTACACAGGTACCAAAAGACAGGTGAGTTATCTTACGGCAGCAGTTACAAAGCTAGAATGCACTAATCGGACGACTGCATGGTAAGTCATCTTACGTCAGCAGCTACAAAGCTAGTACATCGTTATCGAGCGACAGGTGAGTTATCTTACGGCAGCAGTAACAAAGCTAGAATACACTAATCGGACGACTGGTAAGTCATCTTACGTCTGCAGCTACAAAGTTAATATACAATAACCAGACGACAGGTGAGTTATCTTACGGTAGCAGTAGCAGATCTAGTACACAGGTACCAAAAGACTGGTGAGTTATCTAACGGCAGCAGCTACAAGGCTAGAACATATTAATCAGACGACCGGTGAGTCATCTTTCCTCAACAGCTGCAAAGCTAGTACACAATAACCAGACGACAGGTGATTCATCCTGTGTCAACAGCTAAAAAGCTAATACACAATAATGGAGCGACAGGTGAGTCATCTTACGTCAGTAGCATCAAAGCTAATAAACAGTTACCGGACGACAGGCGAGTCATCTAACGTCAGAAGCTACAAGGCTAGACCATACTAATCGGATGACTGGTGAGTCATCCTACTTCAGAAGCTATAGAGCTAGTACTCAGTTACCGGACTACTGGTGAGTCATCTTACTAATACACAATAACCGAACGACAGGAGAGTTATCTTAAGTTAGAAGCTACAAGCTAGTACACAGTTACCGGACGATAGGTGAGTTACCGTATAACGGGTTTTCTTGTAAATGTTACGGTTGATTAGTTACGAAATTGACCGGACCTTTGATGTACACTTATTAATAAGGGTAAATTCCTGACAGAGTACCTTTTACGCCAGCAGCTTCAAAGTTAGTACACAGTTACCGGACGACTAGTGAGTCATCGTACGTCAGTAGCTACAAGGCTAGAACACACTTATCGAACGACTGGTGAGTCATCCTACATCAACTGTACAGTTACGGTATACAATAACCAGACGACAGGTGGGTTATCTTAATTTAGCAGCTAAAAAGTAAGTACACAATTACTGGACGACTGGTGAGTCATCTTTCGTCATTTATTCCTCGTTTCAAGCGAAAAAGACCTATGCACCTCACGAATTAGTATGTGAGTGGGAAAAACCCTGCCCAAGAGATGTTGCAGTAACAATCGTAAAAAAAACCTTCTCGATTATCGATTTTTTGAGATAGGTTTTGTGTTTATTTTAGTCTTTGAGTATCATGATCATCTGTTACAAAGAATTGTCGATTTCGACAAATTTTGTTAAACTGGTTTTGATAAACGTAAAATGTAGATTGTTTACTAGTTTTCAAAGACTACTGTTCCAAAGCCGCTGTGTGCAATCCTTTGGTATCTCTTCTTCCTCTTTTCCAACCAACAATAATATCTTTTTGTACAAAACTAATAAAAAATACATGTTTCTTTTTTTAAAGGTGAGGAGGTGTTTGCTTGTTTTTATTTTATTCAGAACATACAACCGACAAACTTTGCGTCGGTATCGTCGAGTAAAGAACCAGGGTACCAGGCTAGAAATATCAGACCCATTTGTTCCATTATCAAGTAAATGTATGGAAAACTAATTTGATGAAGCAAGATTGTAACATTTATAGGGTTAATCCAGAGTACTTAAATTGTTTTTTTTCGAATTTTAGGAGCAGAAAATAAAATGATATGCGAAACAACAGACATCAATCAAATAGTACCATCCGATGTTAGGGGAAAGATATTTTCTGTCGACAGCCCAGACAAGACTTTCGTTGCTATTTTTGAAGATACAAGTGTCATATTGGTTAAATTAAGCAAACAGTGCACGAGTCTGGTATTAGAAATAAATAAAATTGTTCGTGATAATTTTATAGCGTCTGAGTTAAAAGACTTAATAGAAAATTGCTCAAATGTCATTATTATTCAAAACTTAGCATGTGGATCGAACGTTTTTTATAACGTTAAAATTGAGAATGGAAATGGGGAATATGTCAAAGAGACAACAACCCGACCAAAGAGCAGACAACAGCCGAAGGCCACCAATGGGTCTCCAACGCAGCGAGAAAATCCCGCACCCGGAGGTGGTCATCAGCTGGCCCCTAAATAAAATTGTGTACTAGTTCAGTGAAAATGGACGTCACACTAAACTCCAAAACATATAAAATGAACTAAAATTAAAAAACATACAAGACTAACAAAGGCCAGAGGCTCCTGACTTGGGACAGGCGCAAAAATGCGGCGGGGTTAAACATGTTTTGTGAGATCTCAACCCTCCCCCTATACCCCTAGCCAATGTAGAATAAAGAAACACATAGCAATACGCACAGTAAAACTCAGTTTAAAAGAAGTCCGAGTCCGGTGTCAGAATAGGTAACAAAAGAAACTAAGCAAAATGACAATGATACATACATTAACAAAGGACTACTAGCAGTTACTGACATGCCACCTTACTTATTCAAGGAATGTTGCAATACCATACTTTACAGGCGTTAATATTTTTTTCAAAGATGAAGTTTATATGTGTACAAAACAGTTCAAAGAATTTATCGAAAAGAAGCATATTCAGGTTGGTTATGAAGATGTTACATATTTTCTTCTGAACAAGACAAACTGCTGGGGAATGGTGTCTGATACGAATCAACAAACAATTTTATTTTCTAAAAATGAAACGAGTAAACAGGTAAATATGGTTTGATAAAAGGAACACTACAAAAAGGGATGAAACAAAAGTTTAGCAATGACATTTACTTGACTTCAGAACACCAATCTTGTATAAATAAATTTCTACAGTACATATATCTGCAAGGTTACCATAGAAACAAATATGATATCTATTTGAGTGTTAATAATGTCATCGAATATGCTTCAAAAAATCCTTGTTTGGAAGTTCAGTACCAATGCATTGGGGACCGGTATTTTGTGGTTTTGCAATTAGTTCTTAGCGCACCTATAGCTTATTCTGAGATTGGCGTAACAGTTGAAGTGACCATTGTTAATATTTTCATACTATCTATATTTCTACGTAAAGAGAACCGAACACCGGTCACAATTTTACTGTCAGTCTTGGCTATATTAGATACTATGCACGCACTTTTGATATCTTTCTCGGAAGTAATTGCTCGCCGTACCGACGTCCATAGACCTACATCAAGATTATTAACATTTAGCTATCCCTTATGTCGTTATATTCTTACAACTCTCTTGCTTGCGTATATCTTTCACTTATTTTCTGTTTGCATTACAACACTTTTATGCCTACAAAAAACCGTTGCTCTTTTGTTTCCTATTTGGAGAAGGGGGAATCTAAACACCAAGGTCAGTTTTCTAGGTTGTGTTGTTGTGCTTGTCATAAGTGTCCTTCTAGTTCTACCACTTATAATATTTGAAGAATATTATATTAAAATGGTTGAAGGTAGGTGTTGCAATGACCGAAAAGAATACTTTGGAATACGTGATGAACCACACAGATATACAGCACTCACAATAAACATATTTAACTGCTTGTGTGATGTAGTTGTATTGCTGTGTACGGTTTACATTACCTGTAAATTGACATATCTCAGGAGAAATCTCATGTGGAAAGATAATCCAGCAACCCAAACAAGAAACCGAAAATCTGCCACTACAGTTGTAATTATATGCGTCATTTTCTTATTATCTGAAGCGCTGAACATAAGTGATATGACGATATATTTTTTGTCTACTAGCGGCGCCAATGAGAGTCTTGACAATTTACGCATTGAATTATATTAGTACAAATATCTTAGTCTGATGATTGGATTTCGCTGAATTTTATAGTCTACTTGGTAATGAGTAAAGAGATGAGAGGAAAGGTGTTCAGAATTATGAAATGCTGGTAATCGATATTTTATAACTCAAAATTTATTGACATAACTGGGCGTTATAACCCGTTGAAGTTGTAGCAACACTTTGTTCATGCGAAAGATTACGATACATTGGAAAGCACAGCAAAAACAATTCCACAGTTCTGTTTAGCAAGCTGACTACAACATGGTCACCCCCGGGAATCGAATCTTCTGGACCGTTTTGTTCGAAATCAGCTCTATCATTGTTTATTACTCGGGGGAAGCAATACTGTCACAAAAGGCGGCGAGTTTTTTTTTTTATTTACAAAAATATAATGATAACGTTCTTTGATGCAATAATTTTCGATTTATTTGTTTCTACTGTGGCAGCATGGTCTTAAATTTCAAACAGTAATTAACAGGCAGAAATCTGGAGGTTTCTCATACAAAATTCTGTCACGTGCATATTTAATTCATTGAATGTGAAATAGAATTTTTCAATTAAGATAAAAATAAGAAGATGTGGTAAGTTAATTTGTTGATCTGCGCTTAAACTAAACAAAAGTGTATCGGAAGTGTTCAGGTTTTGTAAATTGTTACTTAAGTTGAAGTCAACCACGCAAACTGGACTTAGCTCTGATTTTTAGTGTATAAATAATGACTTCTTATTGCACGGTAAAACAAAATGGAACTCTTTATGAGAGAGGGTAAAAATGGTCAAGTTGGTATATTTGAATTGTTTATATCTGTTTCTATGGGCTTTAAAGATTTGGCCGATATCTATTTGCGCCAAAAATGAATTCATTTGCGCCACAACTTATTTGCGCCAATGCTACTTCTGCGCCACTTCATTTTGAAAACTATAGGTATCATTTGTGCCAATAAAACCATCATACAATATTGCGCCAATTTTATCAATTTATTTATTTTTACTTATATATATCTTCTAAATGATCGATTTCCTCCTCCTTTACCCGAGCTTAGGACTGTAAGCTCCATTAAATGGAAATTTATTTATAAGAAATGCATAGTGCTTAACGGTTTTATATAAGTCTTCACATGACCATGAAAACCTGGGTTTTCTTTTTGGTTTATTTGTTTGTTTTTTTTAATTCGCCCTTTGATAAATTTGGCAGAGGCCACAGCTGTTTCTTGAACAATTATGTTTAGATCATTTACAGCCTCATTACAATTTGAGTATTTTCTACTCAGAAAATTTTGCACTTTGGTTTTAGAATTAGTATTCCTTAAAAATAAGAGGATGTTATATGATTGCAAATGGGACAACTATCCACCAGAGACCAAATGGTGTAGATGCAAGCAATTCTAGGTCACCATACGCCTTTCAACAATGAGCAAAACCCATACCGTATCGTAAGCTATATGGTTGGCCACCCGAAAACACGTTTAATCCCGCCACATTCTTTATTGGCCTGTTCCAGGTCAGGAGCCTGTAATTCAGTGGTTGTCGTTAGTTCATATGGAAAATCATATTTGACCTATATTTCAAATATAATGGAAATGTCATAGATACTGTCAATCGATATTGTTACTTAGGTATAATGCTTAAATGTAATGGTAACTTTGATTTAGCCATTTCCGTGTTGATAGAAAAAACTAGAAAAGCTCATTTTAAAATAAAAAAAAACAGTTGGCTTAAACAATCCATGTAAACTATTAGAGAAACTTTTTGACTCAGTTATATCACAAATATTGTTATATTGTTGTGAAGTGTGGGGTATAGAGAATGCTTTAAAAATTCGTGACTCTGACCCTTGTGAAACATTTCATATTAAAAGTTTTAAAAAATCCTAGGAGTTAATTTTTAAAACTTCTAACGATGCAAGTAGAGCTGAATTGGCTAGATTTCCCTTAAGAACTAAAATATTTATGTCCAGTATTAAATATTTGGACCATTTAGTTAAATCCGATCATGATTTATTTAAAGCCAACTGGAAAACAAATCCTTTGGCAATTAAAATTGTAACATATCTCCAAAAACTTGAGTTCCCCTTTTTGGCCCAAGAGCTAAATAAAATATTAAACCATTTTTTAATCAATCAGCGCATTTTATATCAAATCGTACCAGATCAACGCTCCAAATTTTTTTATTCTGAAAAATTAGATTTTTCCGTAATATTTCAAAGGTAGGAGAACTTAAACCATTTGTTGATAAACTCACTTTCAAGTCTGATCGTTCTGCTATAGCTAAAATGAGAAAAAGTGCTAATTCCCCTTAAATAGAAAGAGGGGGATATAACAGAACGGTAAGAAATGAAAGATTTTGTAAAGTGTGTACACTAAACAAAATTGAAGATGAAAATCACTTAATTTATTTATTTTTTATTGCCTTAAATTTCAAAAGGAAAGAGAAATCCGTATAAAAAATTGTCTTAATTTTACCCAAATTTTAGAAATATAAATAATGATAGCATAAAGTCAAAACTATTGTTAAACAGTGAGTAACTAAAATATCAAAGATATGTTCAAATTACATTTCTGAATTGTTGAAAGTTAGAAATAATATTTTACATAACCATTAATAATGTTAAATATCAATATCCTATTTAGAAAGTGTTGATTATTTAGTTGTTGTAATTTTTGTTATGTATTTCTATACAATATACTAAATTAAGCCTTCAACAATTTTATGATTGCGTTTGTGCTAATAAAATATTGTCTGTTGCCTTCTGTTCATATCTGTCATATTTGTTATTCGTAAATTGTTTTGTTATAAACTAGGCCGCTATTTTTCTGGTTTGAATTGTTTCACATTTTTTTCATTTAAATAATTGTTTTTATTAAAGTATGGATAGTAAAATAAGGGATATTTTCAGAGTGGGTAAATTCATTCGAAACCAGGTAAGGCAAGCTTAGTAGTGTTCAGTGTGTGGTATAGAAATAGAAAATTAAATATTCAGTGCAAACAACGAAAATAGAAATTATCAAAACCCTTTACCCAAGCGCCTGTGATGATAGCAACAAAAAAGCTATTATATACACAAGGAGCCAAAAAAAAAAAAATAAAAAGCATAAGCATTGAAGCACTATTTCCTGACATGAGCTGTTATTTGGATCCCATGTTTGTACCAGTTTTTTCAATTGGTCAAAATATGTTTTCATGCGACAAAGGTTAGGCAACTCAATAGAGATTTGTGTAGCATTATAGCCGGAAAAGATTTCAAACCATACCTGGTAGTTCTGAATCTCGGGAGTACTGCTGTTTCCTGTGATCCAAACTCATAGTCAGTCTGGATTTTAATATCAATGAAATCTTGTAGATAACTTGAACTTTTTCATATATTTTTAAAGAATGCAATTCAAATTTTTCTAACATTTTACGTACGAACTATCATAATCTTCATACGAATCCAAGAGCTCTTTCTTGATTTTTTTTTTCAATATCAAAAGATGTTTTCGCTACTATAGTGCCAAATTACTGGACAATAGTTTGATTTGGGAGAAGGAATGAATAGTATGCTGTTAATCTACCTAGCCTATTTAAATATTTTCCCATTCGTTTTAGAGTGTTTAATTGTCTTGATGCCTCTTTTATATATTTTTTTAACAGATTTCAGATATATTACTGCGAAAGTTTAAGTCCGAATCTATAGTTACACCAAAAAGTTTAACATTTTCTTCACAGAAAATTTTGTTTCCGTTTAAGTTGAATGTCAAATTATGTTTATTTGTTTTTTTCTCAAATGGCTATAGCCTGAAATTTGTCAGTATTAGCCTTCATTAAATTTGTCGAAAACCAGTTTGGTGGATAGTTGTCTCATTGGCAATCATACCACGTCTCCTTATTTGTATATTTTAAGATTTAAACTATCAGTTTCTAAAATATTAACAACCTTTTCTATATAATAATCACTATATGATACAGTGTTATCATCAACATAAATATAAATGATGCATTTTTGTACAAAAAGAAATATGTCATTTATGAGGACATTGAAAAGAACTGGACCAAGAATTGACCCTTGTGGTACACCTTTCACTGTAAGAACTTATAACTTTAATACGTTGTTTTCTGTTTTCTAAATAACTTTGAAATATAAGTTTAGAGAATTTTTTGACAGACCATATGCTTCAAATTTTAGTTAAAGTAAATTTGGTAAACAATCAAATGCTTTAGATAGATCAGAATTGCAGCAATAAATTTGTTGTCGTCCAGAGCTTTTTTCCAATCTTCTATAATTTTTAAAAGTGCTGTTTGGCAACCAAAACCAGACGTAAATGCCGAAAGTATAGAGGAGGAAAATGATTATTTAATAATTCCATTTATTGAATGCTTTAATAAGATAACAATGGTTTAATAGTGGAATAAAATGTTGTTGATTTTAGACCACCAGCTGTTCTTTCATAAAATATGTTTGAATTGAGCTCTTTTTAATTTTTGTAACAAGATTTGTCTGTTTTCTGTTCAACTCCCACTAGTTGGTATCACTTCTGTTTTGAAGAAACCTCTTATGGTACATTTTTTTCTTGTAAATTGCCCTTCGAAGATCTTTATTCGTAAAGGGTGCAGGTGATACTATTTCCTTTCTCTTTTTCATTGGTGTGTGCCTGTCAATTATATTAACAAATTCAGATGCTTTATAAATCATAGATACATCATAAACTGACAACAAATTATAAAAATTTACACAATTTAGGCACGTAGGAATTTTTCATGATCAAAACTTTTAAAACTTCTGTAATGAATAATTTTCCTTCTTAGTTTTTGACACAAAACCTTTTAACTGATATGAAATTTTGTTGTGAAAATCACTGATACTTCAATTAAAATTAGATATATTTTGACAAGAATTTGGTTTTTGTTTGTCAGGATAACATCAAGTAATGTTGGTAATGGGATTTTTTTTGTAAAACATGTTGCATTTTCACCATGTTTGTACAGACACACACACACACACATATATATATATCTGGGACTATTATACTATTTAGCATAATAGTCCCAGTATATATATATATCTGTTTATGGTTTATATAATCGAAAACATCACACATATTTTTGGACTGGTATACACTTTTCTTCTTCTAAACAATTGTAATTTAGATCAACAATAATGATGATAATAACATTGTTATGTATTTCAGATATTTTTCAGATATTTTATCACATGTTTTATTAGTTTTCAATAAATAAGTTATCATTAAGTGGTGTGGACCACATATTAAAGATATTTATTGGCCATTACTACATATGAATGTGTTCTTGCTATATTGGTAATAAGTGATTGTATCGGGAGATAACCCTTTACTTCCGCCAAATTTTGAAAATGGCCTTTCGAAAAAATACTAAGATTCAAAGTGATAGTTGCAAAGATTTAATATTTGACGGCGGAATTCAGTCGCACACTAGATGTATATTGGTCAAAGAATACTTGAAATATATTTTATACGAACGACAACAAATCCCTGTTCCCTACGAGCAAGTTAAACAAGGGTTGAAAATGATGGAAGACGAATTACACAATGTAAATGAGGTTAAAACTGGACCTGAGCATAAACAACAGGTGCTTGTTTTGATATTTATGTCTCTATTAAATTACGATATAACTCACAGATATAACCCCTTGGACTTCCCATTGATTTAACTGTTTTTACCTCGGTCCATAGATTTAGGGACCGCAGTCTTCACACTCAACCACAGGCCCACCAGCCAAAACTTGTAAAAATGCTGTCGGGTCTGTAAAAATCATCTCTACAGAACAATAGAATTTTCGTAAAATTCAGCTTCAAGCCTGTAGATTCAAAATTTACCGTGAAGACTGGGACCGTAAAATAAATATCAATCAAATAAGTTTTATTTTAAGTGGGCAAGTTAAATATTAAAATAACAATATAACAAAACTCTAATCAAGCTTTTGAACCTACATAATAAATGAAAGATCTGCATATTATATACAGTGCAAATTTTTAGGGTACGCAACAACTCAGTCTCATACCTTCGCCAACTTGTACTCAACCACACATACTTTTACGAACCATTACCCAAATTATAATCTTATTGGCCTATTTTTTTGCCCCATTCTGCATTTTTTACTCATTATTCTCTATTCTGTAAACCCCATCCAGACCATCATACATGTATTATAGTATACATGACTCTGATCCAGTGATAAAACACAAAAGTTTATTGATATACATTGTACATCATGTACATGGCTTTGTTTGGAATGCAGCTTAAATCTTTTTTGATTGTGAAGTAACAAATTCATCAGTTTTTTCTCTTGTTGGTTAATGAGGACATGGCCACACTTCATATCAGCTTAAACATGTTAAAATCTGCAGAGAATTTTGAAAAATGTATACTTTGACCATGTTGACTGAAATTTTTGTTTGGTGAGTTTTGAAGATTTCTTTTTTGGTTAGTTTCTCTCTGAGGACTTCGCCATCTTTTTGATATCATAAAGCTACCACACACATTAAACAAATGCAATTGTAAATGCTTGTGTGACAGGATTTCTTCCCTTCAGTAGTAGATACTTAGCCAGCCATAAGCAGTTGAGCTACATGTACATTGTAGGGAAGTACTTCTTTAGCTCAGTCCATTGTAACACAGAGGTCCTGGGTTCGAGTCCCAGAGGAGACAAAGTGATTTTGTAATAAGAACCATGCTCTCAGGTTACACTTGTACAAGTACTTATGTCATTCAACATAATGTTAAATAACAGTATCTGTTCTTTTTATATGTACACTGAAATGTTATCTTTTCTATGGCAGTTTTTTGCTTAATTGTTTTATATCTGTTCTGTATTTCCTTGTTACATGATGTACATATCTCGCTATGTTATTATTAAAAAAGATGATTTGAATGAATTTAAAACAATTGATAATGGATGTAAAGGCTAAATTCTAACTCCTTGGTTTTATTTTAGAATTAATGCAATAAGGTTGAATAAAGTATAAAGACTTGAAATTATTTTCTGATGAGGGGATATCTTCAAATTTGCTTTCCCTTGTCAGTAATAATTACTGGAATTATTTAGTAACGTTTTAAGTCTGTGTTCTATCCACCATAAAGGAAACATGCTATAAAGCTTTTGTGTGCTGCACAGAAAGTATTGGCTAGGTACTTATAGACACCTTGGGTCCCATAAAAACAATGAACGTACAATTTTAACAAATACAAAAATCCTTTGATCATGTTGAAATTTTACGTACATTTAAAAATCCGACAAAATAGAAATACCGGTAATTGAATTTAAGAATAATATCTTGTTTCATAACCCTTTTTCACACAATGTTTTCAAAGTTTTAAAAAAACTCTTCCTCCAAGCAGCATTAAAGCAAATCCATATCACTCACAAGTGCTAATGACCTTTTCTTTTTCAAATCAGAAGTGATTTTCCTAACACTTGAAATCTATTTCCATTATATACTGTTCTACAAATTCAAGTTTATTTTCATAATTTATAAAACTTATATATATATTATATTATATATATATATATATAAAATTTGACCATTATCTCTAGTACATGTATAATACTGTTCTTAAAATTTCCAAAATTTAATTCATTTAGAAATCTACTGTTTGTTTCAGTAAATCATAACTGTCAATGATAGAAATTGTCATTTTTTCAAATTATGTAAGATAATGTTATAGAATTTTGCAAGCATACTCAAAACAAACAATTCCTTAATACTACATTTTGTTCTTCTTAACATTGGGTATGTTAATTTGAAGTTAAATATACATGAAATTAATTTTTTGTGATATTATAAATGAACAATTGTTACAAAAATAGTTGAAATAGTTAATGTCCCATATGAGCATTATAAATAAAAATCCCCACTCACATGATTTTTCCCCACAAAAAAAGTTTCTGCCCTGCTTTTCTTAGTAAAAGAAGTTTTTGCCCTACCAAATATATAGCATAAAAATATTTGTCCCTCCCAAATTTGCATCGGCCCATCCCTATGTTTAACCTATGTTATGTCTGACATTATTGAGTTTCCAATTAGGGTAAAAACATTATATATACTCCTGGCTGTTTCCGAATACAAATGTATATACTGATATCTCTGTGTTGTTATCAAATCACAAGACTCGACACATTTGTAATTGGAAAAATGTTATGGATACACAACTGAAAAATTTAAACGTTTGGGAAAATGTTTAGTTTTAAAAGCAATATATAAAAAAAAATACCATGAACAAATCCCATATTGAACGATACATGGGGTAATTTTGCAATGCCATTTAATATCATTTTTTGTTCATTACATGTATTTAAAACAAGAAATTTTGGATCTGATTAAAGTAAGTGTCTATGATAGCACAACATGACAAGATAAAATACTTTAAACCAAAGGAAAATGACAAAAATCATGAAATGAAAAGAAATATGTATAAAAAAATATTTTTTTGCACCTACATGTAGATCATCAGGTTTGACAATGTATGGAACAGTAAAGTTTAGTATCAAATGCAAACCTGTGATCTGAGAGGTAAATTTGTGATTCTTTGTCAACACAAGACACTTCAAACACATCTTTAATCATAGCTGGCCAAATATTCTGTCATTCAAATCAACCTGGATGATGGGCATCTGAAGCCTGCCTCCGGGTGCAGGATTGTCTCGCTGTGTTGAAGACCCATTGGTGGCCTTGGGCTGTTTTCTGCTCTTTGGTCGGGTTGTTGGCTCTCTGACACATTCCCCATTTCCATTCTCAATTTTATCACACATTTATAGTCTAAACACTTGTCTTAAAGAATGGAATTCTAAGAAATAATTTTGAATCATATATTTTGATGATTTCAGAAACCACCTGTGAGAAGGTCATTTGTGTCCAAAATGGAATTAAGGAAGATTACAAAGCTGGTCAAAGGTTTAGAAGAACTATTTGAGAAACTTGTTGAAAATTTTGAGATTTGTCCAGAAGTACGCCAAGTGCTTTTCCTCCTAGGTGGTACTACAGTAAGTCCGAAGGAGTGTTACCTGATTACCTTACCACCGTATCACCCAGAATCAAACAACTTATCATCCAAATTCTGTATTAGATACTTAATGAAAGAATTAATTATGCAGGATTTTGTAGGGAAGTTGAAAGATGTACATACAACTAATGCTATAGTTATGTTAAATGCACCTGCAGACAGTGGAATAAAATGGTTTTTACCAAAACCTAATTTTACTCTGCCATCCAGGGGAACAAAATTTTCTTTGAATCTAATTTCCAATCCAAACAGTGATGTGTTTAATCACGATTTAACTCATGAAGAAAATGAAATAGAAATTTCTGGAATTGAACCATTTGATGTCTCAGGATTAGATGCTTCTTTAGAGGAGGAAATGATGAAATTATTTATTTCGAGTGATCCCACAGAAAAACATGGACATATACACATAGAAAAACGTGGACATATACACACAGAAAAACAAGGACATGTTTTAGCCAGTGTAGACAAGGCTAAGAGATTATCAAGGAAAAGTTTCTGTTTGAACAATGATGACAATACTATTGAAGAAAAGAACAAATCTTCTGCTAATTTAGAAGACAAGCTTAGAAATTTATCTTCAGAAAATAATAATGATATAAGTTTATATTCTGAGGAAGACACGATTCTTCAGAAAACAATTGATGATAGTAAAGTATTGACAGGTGCCCCCTGTATTTGGTTTCAGGCTCCATGCATGTTCAAAGGCTATAAAACTTCAAGACAATCAAATGGTTTAATGTGAATATATACTCCTTTGTTCATGTTTATAATCATCATGTTTTATGTGATAAGTTTTGTATAATAAGTAAAACTTCATGTTTTATAGTCAGTGAATGAAAACCCACACCACTGTCAGAATATGAGATGTAAAGGTACTATCGCCTATTAATTTCTTTTTAATATCATGATTATAATAAAAAGAAGATGTGGTATTTTTGCCAATGAGACAACTCTCCACAAAAGACCAAATGACACAGAAATTAACAGTTACTTATTAGTATTTATTCCAAAAATGAGAATTGTATGTACATGTATAATGGAAAAGAAGGAATATTTTGTATTACTTTGACTTGACTAAGTGTTGCTCTCCACCTATTGCAGTTCATTCGAAATTCTGACCCAATCACAAATTTGCTTTATTAAATCAACTGTTCAACAGAAATTTTAACCAACTGCTGTAGAAAACCCCAGTCAAGTCATCAAAGTGAAAGATGATAAAATAAAGCATACTTACAATCCTATAAGACTTTAATTCCACTTCATTGCTATTATGAAAATGTTGCAAGAAATGTCTACACATATTTTTATTGTAAAGAGTCATTGGAAAGATGAGAGGTAGTAATTTTTGAAATGCTAAAAAAAATGTCCAAATTTAAGTTTTGAATTATTTCTTCTAAAATGGTGTTTTGTATGCATACTTTACACTTAAGGTACATGTAGATCCGACGAGTGTCTTTTTCTGATCATCCATTCTAGGCATGTTGCAAAAATACTTTTTTGGTTTAAATTTTTTTTAACAAGTATCATTCAATATACAACACAAACATCCAAAACTTGAAATTTTTAGATTAAACTATAAAATTTAATTGTTAAGTGTATTAAAAAAATATGTTTAAAATCAAGGGCAGATAATTATTATGAATTTGATAGGACAATTTGTGTTTTGGATTTTTCAAGAAAAGAAGGCCCATGACCCCCTATTTATATTTGATATTTTGGAAGTATTTATGGAAAGTTATTCTCTCATTGAATTTTAACTAATTCTGTCGTTAGTGACAGTCAATAAGGAAAAAAATAAGTTTCCCCATATAAAATAACTGACTGTTAATTTCAATGCATTTTAAGGAGAAAAAAATAAGGTCTGTGACCCCCAGTTTTTATATTAAAATTTTAAAGTTCATCATCCCAGAAGTCTTTTACAGAAGTTTAGGTAAAATCTATTGTCGAACATTTACACACCCTAGCTACCTTAATATGTTCTCTTGAAGTTTTAAAGGGAGGTAAGATCAATGATTTTTAGATTATCTCCCATGGAAACTTATCAACAACATATTGGCCCGAGAACACAGTTATTTCGTAGTGCATTTCTTTTAGACAATAAATTCAAATTAAAAAATCTCACCTGCTCTATCTCAAAAGATTTTTACAGTGTAGTGTACTACTATTGGGACAAATAATATCAAAATTATAGAAAAGTCTACCAGCTCTAACTCAAAATATTGACAATTCTATGTTAAGGGGTCTAAAATTCAGTTTGACAGCTTCAGACATACTAGTTTTGACCTTTTGAACTGGACCAAATCACTACTTAACATAAAGATTCAGCACCCAATTTTTTAACATGTAATTTCATCCCTTTACTTAATATTTCATGCATAAAATATAAAGAAATAAATTTGGAAAGTGTATGAACAAAATTTGCAAGTTATACACTGTCCACACTAGGGACTATATTTGTAGACAACGAAAATCTAAGGACGATAACTGTGTCCTCGGACCTAATAGTATAGAAAGACTTGACCGATTCTAATAAAACTTTGCATGACCTAAGCTTAGGGAATTATAAGATAGTTGGCCAAGTTTCATGGCCATAGGATATTTATCATAGAAACTATGGCTATTTTAATATTGAAATTTGATGTTTAATTTTGACGTTTAAATCAAATAATTTCAACTATCAAGATTTGGGCTTTAAAAATTTAAATATTGCAAAATTAGCTTTTAAATGCTCTTATATATAATATATTAGGTATTAAAAGCAACTGAACACTCATTTGATTTATCAGATTTATTACAATTATTCAAAAGTCAAATTTATATGAGCCTGTGCCTGAAAATTGAGATTTTCAATTAATGGGCGCCTTACATAAACATGCATTTTTCCAACCAATTTGAAGTTTTGAAGTTTTTACCATAAATTATTCCTCCATATATGTTAAATGTACTTTAAATTAAAAGAAAAGTTACAAAAAGCATACCACATGAGTATAAAATGGTCTTAGGTCATGCAAGACTGAACATTATTTAGAGTCAATTTAGGCCGTAGCACATATTTACATATAAAATGCATACAGAAGCTATAAGAAATGGAAATTTGTTACTTTTTGCTCATTTCTATGCTAAGATGTCATGATACAAGAAGTCTAATTGCAAAAGGACTCTTGCATTCAACTTTTTTTGCAGACAGTATGGTCTGATGCACAGTTTTTTCACTTTTCAATGGAAAACTTGCATGTAGTTTTAGTCTTAACTGGCATATATTTGAACCACATGCTATCCTACAGAAGAAAATAAAGGTAGTATATGAAATGGATAAGGTGCACAGATCATTGTCAAGTGCTTTTTTTACAGATTTAGTGAAATATTTATGATGGACTACAAATTTTATGTACAAAGCTCTTCACATTTCACATACATCAAACAGGCTGTTCCACCAGTTCCTAATTACAACACATTTTGCACATTTTTCTGTGATAATCTACTTTTTCTACATTCAGAGTTCACAAATGGTTAATAGAATTTGAATTAATCATAGAAACACAAATATCAAGGCATAAAAGCTGTCAGATAGAAAGTCAGCATGCCGCTTAGGCATAAAATGGAAACTGCTATAAAATGCTTATTTTAGCAGATAATGCCAAAATGGGACATTTTAACAGAATTTCTTTCAAATAAAGATTTAAATCCTTTACTTTTATTGAGTTTGACAAATTGAAACCAGCAAACCATTCAGGAAGTTGCCAAAGTACAGAATCTTGATTTCCTGAATTCATCTCTTAGGCCCGAGAACACAGTTATTTCAGAGTGCATTTCTTTTAGACAATAAATTCAAATTAAAAAATCTCACCTGCTCTATCTCAAAAGATTTTTACAGTGTAGTGTACTACTATTGGGACAAATAATATCAAAATTATAGAAAAGTCTACCAGCTCTAACTCAAAATATTGACAATTCTATGTTAAGGGGTCTAAAATTCAGTTTGACAGCTTCAGACATACTAGTTTTGACCTTTTGAACTGGACCAAATCACTACTTAACATAAAGATTCAGCACCCCAATTTTTTAACATGTAATTTCATCCCTTTACTTAATATTTCATGCATAAAATATAAAGAAATAAATTTGGAAAGTGTATGAACAAAATTTGCAAGTTATACACTGTCCACACTAGGGACTATATTTGTAGACAACGAAAATCTAAGGACGATAACTGTGTCCTCGGACCTATTGTAATTTCACAGAACATAGAACATTTTTATAGTAATTTTTGTTTATAGCAATTCAAAAATTACTATTTCTCACCTTTCAAATGACTCTTTTGTGTAGTGGTCCATGAGTGCACAGACTACCAAAGAAATTAATAAACATGTAGCCTTGAAGTTGTAATTGCAGATGAATCTAGGAGAGACTGACAAAAAGGTATAAGATGTAGGTAATACAATCCCTATTTCACAATAAAGGGGCATTTCTAACAGTTTTAAACCTCATTAATTAAACTAAGTTTAAGGTTCAAGCTCACTTTCTTGTACAATAAGATGTTTAGTAAAATGTCCATAAAAAAAGAGATCACTTATAATTTGATATGTCTTGCATTTTACATTTCTTATATTAAGGATAATAAATTGAAATTATTTTTCAAGATGGGGGTGAACTACAATCATATATACCTGGTACAATGTTACTTGGTGTAAGGATGCAACAGTATAACAACCTCCTATTAAAAGTACACATGTAGGTCACTTCTGTATATATTTTGCACTTAGTTGGTAAGTTTGGCATCCAAGTTCTTTTTTCAAACACTTGGTGACCTAAATTTCCATCTTTACACCTTGAAGTTGACCATCTCTGAGTTCCATAAGATATTTATATATATATAAAATATAAAATATTTGATAAGCTTTATCATTCCAATTCTGGGATAAGGCAGTATTTGTATCTTAGATTGTCTATGAATTACAAAAATAATTATATTATTTTCAGGGTATTTCTTTTATTAAATGTATTATATTTGTATTTATTGTTGATTTGTCACATGTATATTTTACCGGGTGTGGATACATGATTTGATGTTTAGGGGAGGGGGGGGAGTGGCTCCTTAGAATTAGAAGATTTTTTAACAAAAAAATGGCTGTAATTTTACTTATTAATTACCTTTTTGATTCAATTTTAGGGGTGTCCCTTGCCTGGTGCACCCCGTCTGAATCCATGCTTGTTTATTTCATGTGTTTTAGTGGTGAAATCATTTTAATCACTGTAATTGTGTGTACTCCGTGATGGTAGATGTAGAGGACTTTTTAACTTGTTACCATCCTTAATTGTAGAAGCTCATCTGAAAAGGTGTAATAAATCAGGTTATAAGGAAGTATTGAAGATAAAAATGGGAATATACATGTAGACACATATACATGTTTGCATGAAAAAAAGGATTTTATAGTTAAACAACAATGAGATTGCAACACTAATACCACAAAAATGAAAAAAGAAGTCTAGAGGTCAACAGAATATATATAAACAAGTGGCTATACCTTCTGCCAAATTCTTTATCCACACCAGTTATTATAAAATAAATTGAAGAGATTATTAAAAATATGCCATCAACACCAATTTTTATACGACCGCAAAAAAATTTTGCGGTCGTATATTGGTATGACGTTGGCGTCATCGTCGTCGTCGTCCGAAGACACATTGGTTTTCGCACTCTAACTTTAGTTTAAGTGAAATGATCTCTATGAAATTTTACCATAAGGTTCAATACCACAAAAGGAAGGTAGGGATTGATTTTGGGGGTTATGGTACTAACAGTTCAGGAATAAGGGGCCAAAAAGGGGCCAAAAAAGCATTTTTGTAACTTCCAGACAATAACTTGTGTGTAAGTGTATGGATCTCTCTGACATTGTACCACAAGGTTCCATATCACAAAGGGAAGGCTGGAATTGATTTTGGGGGTAATTGCCTCAAAATTTTAGGAATTAGGGGCAAAAAGGGCAAAAACAAGCATTTTCTAGTTTCATGACAATAACTTGTGTGTAAATGTTTGGATATTTCTGAAATTGTACTACAAGGTTCCATATCACAAAGGGAAAGCTGGAATTGAGTTTGGGGGTAATTGCCCGAAACGTTTAGGAATTGGGGGCCAAAAATAAGCATTTTTCTAGTTTCCAGACAGTAACTTGTGTTCAAGTGTATGGATCTCTCTGAAATTGTACTGCAAGGTACAATACCACAAAGGGAAGGCTGGGATTCATGATGGGGGTAATTGCCTCAATATTTTAGGAATTAGGGGCCAAAAAGGGGCAAAAAACAAGCATTTTTCTAGTTTCAGGACAATAACTTATGTGTAAGTGTATGGATCTTTCTGAAATTGTACTACAAGGTTCCATATCACAAAGGGAAAGCTGGGTTTGAGTTTTGGGGTAATTGCCCTAAACGTTTAGGAATTTGGGGCCAAAAAGGGGCCAAAAAACACATTTTTCTAGTTTCATGACAATAACTTGTGTTCAAGTGTATGGATCTCTCTGAAATTGTACTGCAAGGTACCATACCACAAAGGGAAGGCTGGGATTGAGTTTGGGGGTGATGAATCATAAGGGGGTTCAAAAAATTTGGAGGGTTTTTTTTTTTTTTTCCTTTTTTTTCTTTTAAAATTTTCCATTTTAAGTTGGTTATTTCTGATTTATATTTAAAAGCAAATAATAATGATATGGTAGGAGATACACACCAAACAGGATGTGTAAATTATTATATAATAAGTATTGTGCAATAGCAAGAAATTTTCAATTGCACAGTATTGCACAATAGCAAGAAATCTTCAATTGCACAGTATTGCGCAATAGCAAGAAATCTTCAATTGCACAGTATTGCGCAATAGCAAGAAATATCCAATATCACAATATTGCGCAATAGCAAGAAATTGTCAATTGTACAGTATTGCGCAATAGCAAGAAATATTCAATTGCACAGTATTGTGCAAAAGAAGATACTTCGTATAAATTGCTTATTTCTTGACCAATTTCAATGGGGTTTTATTCTTGAATTCTTGGGGTTCTTTAATATGCTGAATCTAACTGTGTATTAAGTTTTTGGATTTTGGGCCACATTTTTAAATTGGTCCACATTGAGGTCCAAAGGGTCCAAAATTAAACTTTGTTTGATTTCATCAAAAATTGAATTATTGGGGTTCTTTGATATGCCGAATCTAACCGTGTATTTTGATTCTTAATTTTTGGTTCCGTTTTCAAATTGGTCTACATTAAGGTCCAAAGGGTCCAAAATTAAACTTAGTTTGATTTTAACAAAAATTGAATTCTTAGGGTTCTTTGATATGCTGAATCTAAACATGTATTTAGATTTTTGATTATGGGCCCAGTTTTCAAATTGGTCCAAATTGGGGTCCAAAATTAAACTTAGTTTGATTTTAACAAAAATTGAATATATGGGGTTCTTTGATATGCTGAATCTAAACATGTATTTAGATTTTTGATTATGGGCCCAGTTTTCAAGTTGGTCCAAATCGGGGTCCAAAAAAACTTTGTTTGATTTCAACAAAAATTAAATATATGGGGTTCTTTGATATGCTGAATCTAACCATGTATTTAGATTTTTGATTTTTGGGCCCCATTATCAACTTTGTCCACATTGAGGTCAAAAGGGTCCAAAATTAAACTTTGTTTGATTTCATCAAAAATTGAATTCTTGGGGTTCTTTGATATGCTGAATCTAACCTGTATTTAGATTTTGGATATTGGACCATAATAGGTGAATGTCCAATTTAAAATTTTTAAGTTCTAAGACCACATTCATTCTGTGTCAGAAACCTATGCTGTGTCAAATATTTAATCACAATCCAAATTCAGAGCTGTATCAAGCTTGAATGTTGTGTCCATACTTGCCCCAACTGTTCAGGGTTTGACCTCTGCGGTCGTATCAAGCTGCGCCCTGCGGAGCATTTTATTTTAAAATATGAAGGTAAAACAAAGATCTTGACTTGGAACAGATACATTAACCTGGTGCTGATGATGACCGATAAATAAACATAGTCCTGACGATGACTGATACATAAACATGGTCCTGACTATGACAGATACATTAACCTGGTGCTGACGATGACCGGTACATAAACATAGTCCTGACTTGGAATAGGTACATAAACATGGTCCTGACTTGGGATAGGTTCATCAACATGGTCCTGACTTGGGATACATGTAGGTACATTAACATGGTCCCAATGAGGACAGGTATATTAACATTGTTCTGACTTAGGACAGGTACAATAACATGGTCCTGACGATTACAAGTACATTAACATGGTCCTGACGATGACTGGTACATGAACATAGTCCTGACTTGGAATAGGTACATAAACATGGCCCTGACTTGGGATAGGTACAGTCCTGACGATGACAGGTACATTAACATGGTCCTGATGATGACAGGTACATTAACATGGTCCTGACTTGGGATAGGTACATTAACATGGTCCTGCTTGGAATAGGTACATTAACATGGTCCTGACGATGACAGGTACATTAACATGGTCCTGACTTGGGATAGGTACATTAACATGGTCCTGACGATGACAGGTACATTAACATGGTCCTGACTTGGGATAGGTACATTAACATGGTCCTGACGATGACAGGTACATTAACATGGTACTGACTTGGGATAGGTACTTTAACATGGTCCTGACGATGACAGGTACATTAACATGGTCCTGACTTGGGATAGGTACTTTAACATGGTCCTGACGATGACAGGTACATTAACATGGTCCTGACTTGGGATAGGTACATTAACATGGTCCTGACTTGGGTTAGGTACATTAACATGGTCCTGACGATGACAGGTACATTAACATGGTCCTGACTTGGGATAGGTACATTAACATGGTCCTGACTTGGGTTAGGTACATTAACATGGTCCTGACGATGACAGGTACATTAACATGGTCCTGACTTGGGATAGGTACATTAACATGGTCCTGACTTGGGATAGGTACTTTAACATGGTCCTGACGATGACAGGTACATTAACATGGTCCTGACGATGACAGGTCCATTAACATGGTCCTGATGATGACCAGTACATGAACATAGTCCTGACTTGGAAAATAGGTACATAAACATGGGCCTGACTTGGGATAGGTAGTCCTGATGATGACCGGTACATTAACATGGTCCTGATGATGACAGGTACATTAACATGGTCCTGACTTGGGATAGGTACATTAACATGGTCCTGACGATGACAGGTACATTAACATGGTCCTGACTTGGGATAGGTACATTAACATGGTCCTGACGATGACAGGTACATTAACATGGTCCTGACTTGGGATAGGTACATTAACATGGTCCTGACGATGACAGGTACATTAACATGGTCCTGACTTGGGATAGGTACATTAACATGGTCCTGACGATGACAGGTACATTAACATGGTCCTGACGATGACAGGTCCATTAACATGGTCCTGATGATGACCAGTACATGAACATAGTCCTGACTTGGAAAATAGGTACATAAACATGGGCCTGACTTGGGATAGGTAGTCCTGATGATGACCGGTACATTAACATGGTCCTGATGATGACAGGTACATTAACATGGGCCTGACTTGGGATAGGTACATTAACATGGTCCTGACGATGACAGGTACATTAACATGGTCCTGACTTGGAATAGGTACATTAACATGGTCCTGACGATGACAGGTACATTAACATGGTCCTGACTTGGAATAGGTACATTAACATGGTCCTGACGATGACAGGTACATGAACATGGTCCTGACTTGGGATAGGTACATTAACATGGTCCTGACGATGACAGGTACATTAACATGGTACTGACTTGGGATAGGTACATTAACATGGTCCTGACAATGACAGGTACATTAACATAGTCCTGAATTGGGATAGGTACATTAACATGGTCCTGACGATGACAGGTACATTAACATGGTCCTGACTTGGGATAGGTACATTAACATGGTCCCGACTTGGGATAGGTCCATTAACATTGTCCTGACGATGACAGGTACATTAACATGGTCCTGACTTGGGATAGGTACATTAACATGGTCCTGACTTGGGATAGGTACTTTAACATGGTCCTGACGATGACAGGTACATTAACATGGTACTGACTTGGGATAGGTACATTAACATGGTCCTGACTTGGGATAGGTACATTAACATGGTCCCGACTTGGGATAGGTCCATTAACATTGTCCTGACGATGACAGGTACATTAACATGGTCCTGATGATGACCAGTACATGAACATAGTCCTGACTTGGAAAATAGGTACATAAACATGGGCCTGACTTGGGATAGGTAGTCCTGATGATGACAGGTACATTAACATGGTCCTGATGATGACAGGTACATTAACATGGGCCTGACTTGGGATAGGTACATTAACATGGTCCTGACGATGACAGGTACATTAACATGGTCCTGATGATGACAGGTACATTAACATGGTCCTGATGATGACAGGTACATTAACATGGTCCTGACGATGACCGGTACATTAACATGGTCCTGATGATGACAGGTACATTAACATGGGCCTGACTTGGGATAGGTAGTCCTGATGATGACAGGTACATTAACATGGTCCTGACTTGGGATAGATACTTTAACATGGTCCTGATGATGACAGGTACATTAACATGGTCCCGACTTGGGATAGGTACTTTAACATGGTCCTGATGATGACAGGAAAATTAACATGGTCCTGACGATGATAGGTACAATATACATTAACATAGTCCTGACTTGGAATAGGTACATTAACATGGTTCGAATAAGGACAGGTACATTATCATGGACATTTTTAGTAATCAGCTGTTCCCCTTTTATCTCAATCATTGGGCTTAAAAAAAGTTCTTTATACAATATATGTACATTGTCTTAAATTTGTTATTTGTACAAGTTTAAGAAACAGAATAAATAGAAACTCTCGAAGCTTTTTCTTAAGGGTTTAAAAGATTTTTATATTTTCCTACAATGTTGATATATATATTGATTTTTCATGCAATTTAACAATGATGCTTGTTAATTTTGAGTGTTTTAACTCCCACTCGTTGTCTTTGGATCTTAAATGCAATCGTCACTGCTACTTAGACACAGACTGGGAAAAGGACTTTAAAATAAACTGACATGAACAGAAATTTTTAACGTTTGTTAATATAAGTAGCATGAAATTATAATTCTATTGTAAACAAATTTCTTTTTAAATTTATTTGCACATCTGTATTTATATAGTGAATGACTAGTTGCAGAATAATTAAAAGAGACTACAATAAAAAGTCAAACCTTGACTGGAGAAAGATCTTCTTCAAAGCACATGGATATAGGAATTTGATGATACATGTATTTTGTTTCTATGTACATTACAGTTTGATGTCTTTAAATACATAATGACCCCCTTCCTCCCCATGTGATGTAAACTATATGTCCTTGTACATGTGTGTACTGTTACAAATTGGAAAATAAATATATATTTTTAATCTATATGGACATAATAAATTGCTGGAATCTATTCTGTTTTTTTTTGTTTTTCTTTATACAGAATGTTGCAATTTTATTGGTCCCACTTACCATTTTAAAGTTTGCACATTGACAATTCTCACGTACACAACTTCATTATATTTATGTACTTTTATTACTTTGCTGTATGAGTTCTGCTATGAGTATTAGTTATTAGAGTAAGACAGAAGCAAACTTAGCCATAATCATCCTAAGGGTATCTAGTTTAAAAATTGTGTCCGACAACCTCGCCTGCCAACCAACATGGCCAACATGGCTAAAAATAAAACAAAGGGGTAAAATGCAAGTTTGTCTAATATCTTGAAACTACTATAGATACAGAAAATCAGACAGGGGTAGAAATTTCAGAATGATTAGATCTACCTGCTGTCTGATTACATCAAAACTGTCAGACGACTTTTTATGCCCTTAAATGATGAAATTTACCATTTTTTTCATTTTTGCCTTTAATCTTGAAAACTATAAAAGATATATATATATAGCAAAAATGATCAGCAAGACAAGATCTACAAAGATCTCAATTGGCTGAAATTGTCAGTCAACTTCTTATTCCAATTTTATGTGTTTTTGTCAATTATGTTGAAATCTATAATAGATAGATAGAAACTTTAAATAGCAAAAATGATCAGCAAGACAAGATGTACAAATAAATTGATAATGCTGAAATGGTTGGGCGACTCTTTAAAGCAGTTATTGCCCATAAATGACAATTTTTATGTCTTGTTCATAGTTTTACCCTTGTGTCATTCCGTCACTCTTCAACGAACAATTATACAGACTTTTTTTCTAAACACCTTCACATATTGAGCTGATTTTTAGTATGTGAGTCTACTATGATGAGTTACAGATAGAGTTTACATTTGGTTCCTCTCTGCTGATTTTTGCCGAAATCACAGGCTTTGGACTTTGAAAATTTTGTGAAAATAACAGTTATACAGACTTTTTTTCTAAATGCCTTCACATATTGAGAATAAATGTGGTCAAAGAACTGAAAATTTTGAAATTGGACTTCTACCTATTATGGTTCAATATCCAAAATCTAAATACACGGTTAGATTCAGCATATCGTAGAACCCCAAGAAAACTTATTTTTGATGAAATCAAACAAAGTTTAATTTTGGACCCTTTATATATAGCAGAAGATATGGCTTAAGAAGGTAGACAAGAGTGGATTGCCTGGGAAGTTTAAGGCTTGGATATACCAACATGGGCTGTTACCAAGACGGACATGGCTTCTCATGATCTATGAAATGACAGCAACAACAGTCGAAGCCATAGAAAGAAAGTTAAACAGTCACCTCAGAAGATGGCTAGGAGTACCACCAAGTTTTACAGCCATAGGTCTTTACAGTAGATCATCACAACTCCAGCTACCTTTAACATCAACTTTGGAGGAATACAAGGTATCAAAGAGCAGACTTGTTATGACTCTCAGAGACTCAAAGGATAGCAAGATCAGTAAGGCTGGAATACAGACACGTACTGGGCGGAAATGGTCAGCAAGAAAGAACTGCAGTAGATCAAGCAGAAAGTATTCTTCATCACAAAGACATAGTTGGTAACACCTGTACTGGTAGACAAGGCTTAGGAATGACACATTTCCAACAGTGGTCAAAGGCAACACCAAAAGAGAAGAGCAGCATGGTGCAGTCAGAAATAAGAACAGCAGTGGCGGATCCAGAAGGGGGTTCCGGGGGTTGGAACCCCCCCTTTTTTTGGACGATCAATGCATTTGAATGGGGACATATAGTTGGAACCCCCTTTATCCTGGGTTGAGAACCCCCCTTTTTTAAATGGCTGGATCCGCCCCTGAACAGTAGAAGAACAAAGAAGGGCAAAAGCAGTAGAGCTTAGCCGTCAGGGAGCATGGATGAAGTGGAACTTGCCAGAAAGAAAGACCACATGGGCAGAGTTATGGAGGATAGAACCATTCAGAATTTCATTCATGCTTAGGTCAGTGTACGATACACTTCCTTCCCCTTCAAACTTACACCAGTGGGGACTGATAGAAGAACCAAGCTGCAGGTTATGTGGTGAAAGAGGCACTATGGCACATATACTTTCAGGCTGCAAGGTTGGACACAGGGAAGATATTGATGGCAGCACGACAAGGTCCTAAAACATCGGGCAGAGATCCTTGATATTGAGAGAAGAAAGAAGAGACCATCAAAACTGAGGCAAAGCAGATCAGATTCGTCAGAGAGGGAGATACTGGACATGCAACAAAGTCACAACAGCACTTCATCTTGGACAAGGGCAGTGAATGGAACATGAGGGCTGACATTGGCAAGAAGCTTGTTTCCAGAATGCGTACAGACAACCCTACGCCCAGACATTGTAGTTTGGTCACAGTCATCAAAGATGATAGTTGCAATAGAACTGACAGTTCCTTGGGAAGAGAGATGTGAAGAGGCATACCAGCGGAAGAAGGAAAAGTACATAGAGCTGATGACAACATGTAGAGAGAGAGATTGGAAAGCGTGGCTGTTCCCAGTAGAAGTAGGCTGCAGAGGTTTTCCTGCACAGTCAGTATGGAGGATGCTACAGGCAATGGGAATAGTCGGAAAGGCAAGAAAGACAGCAGTAAGACAGCTAAGGGGAAGCAGCAGAGCGTTCATCTTGCTGGTTATGGCATCGCCGAGATGATCTCAGCTGGAAGCCGAGTGCTGATGAGAAGAGGTTTGGCCACCTCTACTGACCCGCCAACCGGAGGATGTAATGGTACAGGGTCGAAACATTTGGTGAAGGTTGGAACCATCTGAAGACATCAAAGCACCGGCAGAGAGCGACAGGGATTCAGAGATGAAGGAAGATGAGCAGTCAACAGAATATGACATCAGAAAAGCAGAATACCACCATCTGTAAGTAATAATCGCATTCTGAAAATTAATTTATACAGAATAACAAACAAACAATTACCGTGAAGTTCTTCAAAATATTTACAAAAAAAAAATAAAAAAAAAAAATAATTTCCAAAATATCATTCCTCATGAATACAGTCCTACATGTATCCACAAGAAATCACATCAAAATGATGATGGATTGAAAATCAGCTTATCAGCCACACCACTTAGAAAACACAAAATTTTCAAATAGATTTGTCACTCTAATTATAAGTGTGTTAGTTGATGAATACCACATGTTTTGTTTTTTATGATAATAGGTGGTAATTGCTGCATGAATGAATAAATAGTAAATACACAACACTTATCCATATTCATAAATGTGAATATTTAGTTAATTACAAATGTAAATCTGTAATACAAATTATGTGTAGTTTTTAGGATTAAAATTAATATTTGATTTTGAAAATAATAATAATAATAACAATAATACATGTAATAATAGTTCTTTATTTAAAGAGGGTTACACAGTTAGCTGTAAAACTTGTCTTCCCTGAGGCTCTCATGAAATACATTGAAATATAACAAACAAAGGAATTACAAAATAATCAAACAAATGTAAACATTAGCTAGTGTGTCAGGAATTAATACATCACAAACTTTTCTTCATTCATTTTAATATTTAATTTTCATGATAATTTATAAAAATCTTATGAATAAAAGAAATTTCAATAAACTTCATTGTTCCTGTCCTGAAGTGGTAATACCAGAAACTGGACACAATCTCTACATGTGAACAAAGTCATCATCAGTAATATTAACTGTCCCTTTATCAGCATGATATGACAGATTTACAGCTCTACTTAACCATTTTATAATTGAGAGAAGATATGAAACTTTCATTCTGAAGGGTTTAAATGTAAGACTGAATACAAAGTCTTTAAAAAAATCTATAAAACTTACCTTTAGTTATATTCAAAATATCTAATAATGAAGAGTAAATTTCTAACTATATTTATACACAATTTCTTCTCTGAAATTAGATTTGATGCTATATTAATTTTTAACTATGACTCTACTTATAATTTCTATTTATTGTGCAATACAGCTCTGAATTTTGATTGTGATTATTGACATAGCATAGTTTCTCACACAGAATGAATGTGGTCTAAGAACTCAAAAAAATTTGAAATTGGACATTTACCTATAATGGTCCAATATCCAAAATTAAATACATAATTAGAATCAGCTAATCAAAGAACCACAAGAATTTAATTTTTGATGAAATCAAACAAAGTTTAATTTTGGACTCTTTGGACTTCAATGTGGACCAATTTGATAACAAGGCCCAAAATCCAAAATCTAAATACACGGTTAGATTCAGCATGGATAATCAAAGAACCCCATGTATTCAATTTTTATTGAAATCAAACAAAGTTTAATTTTAGACCCTGATTTAGAACAACTTGAAAGCAGGGCCCAAAATAAAAAAATTTAAATACACGGTTAGATTCAGCATATCAAAGAACCTCATATATTCAATTTTCGTCGAGCCTGCGACTTTTGTCGCAAAAGCGAGACATCCTACATTCCTTTGCGTCGGCGGCGGTGTCCACAAATATTCACTCTGTGGTTCAAGTTTTTGAAATTTTAATAACTTTCTTAAACTATACTGGATTTCTACCAAACTTTGACAGAAGCTTGTTTATGATCATAAGATAGTATCCAGAAGTAAATTTTGTAAAAAAAAAAATCCTGTTTTTCTGTATTTTACTTATAAATGGACTTAGTTTTTCTGCCAGTTAATAACATTACATTCACTCTGGTTAAAGTTTTTAAAATTTTAATAACTTTCTTAAAATATCCTGGATTTCTACCCAACTTGGACAGAAGCTTGTTTATGATCATAAGATAGTATCCTGAAGTAAATTTTGTAAAAAAAAAAATCCTATTTATCCGAATTTTACTTATAAATGGACTTAGTTTTTCTGCCAGTTAACATTACAATCAATCTGTGGTTAAAGTTTTAAAATTTTAATAACTTTCTTAAACTATCCTGCATTTGTATCAAACTTGGACAGAAGCTTGTTTATGATCAAAAGCTAGTATCTAGAAGGAAATTTTGTAAAAATTTATTTCCTGTTTTTCCGTATATAACTTATAAATGGACTTAGTTTTTCTTCCAGTTAACATTACATACAGTCTGTAGTTAAAGTTTTTAAAACATTTATTAGATTCATAAACCATTCTGGATTTTTACCAAACTTGGACAGAAGCTTCTTACAATCAAAAGATAGTATCTGTAGGAAAACTTTTAATAATTTTTTCCCCGTTTTTGTTGAGCTGTGACTAGCAGCAAAAGTAGGTGAGACACTGGGTTCCGCGGAACCCTTACAAATTTTTGTTGAAATCAAACAAAAAAAAAGTATAATTTTGGACCCCAATTTGGACCAACTTGGAAACTGGGTCCAAAATCAAAAATCTTAATACATGTTTAGATTCAACATATCAAAGAACCCCTTGAATTCAATTTTTGTTAAAATTAAAACAAAGTTTAATTTTGGACCCTTTAGACCTTAATATGGACCTATTAAAAAAAACAGGGTCCAAAATCCAAATTCTAAGTACACGGTTAGATTCAGCATGTTAAAGAACCCCAAGAATTAAACCCCATTGAAATTGGTCAAGAAATAAGCAATTTATACAAAGTATTACAAAACTAGTTTTTGGCCCCTTTTTCCTAAACGGTTAAGGTCAAAATCCCCAAAATCAATCTCAACTTTCCTTTTATGATATGGAACCTTGTGGTACAATTTCATAGCAATCCATAGACTTATACTCAAGTTATTGTCCAGAAACCAGAAAATCCTAGTTTTTTGGCCCCTAATTCCTAAAAGGTTTGAAACAAGAAAAATGCTTGTTTTTGGCCCCAAATTTCTAACCAGCTAGGACAATAATAGGAACGACCATTTAACTTCAAGGGTGGGGGTTATGGTTTTTTCCTAAATAAATATTCTGACCCCCAATTTGATGAAAAAAAATATTGTGGTCAAGCAGATGACAAAAAAAAAATTCTGAATCCAGATTTTCCCCATACCTTATAGTTTTAAATTTTGAAAAAAATAAATTGATTAATAGCGTCGAAAAACTAAAAAAAAAAAAATGCGAACAAAATCTTCTGACTCAGACAAAAAACCATAACCCCTAAAACCATAAGGGGTCCCTCCTGCCTTGAAGTTAAATGGTTGCTCTCTAAGACCCAAAATCAATCCGAACCTTCCATATGCTTATACTCAAGTTATTGTTTGGAAACCAAAATGTCTTCGGACGACAAAGAAAAATGCTTGTTTTTGGCCCCTAATTCCTAAACAGCTAGGACAATTACCCCCAAAATCATCCCAACCTTCCTTTTGTGGTATGGAACATTGTGCTGCAATTTCATGTAGATCCATAAACTTAAGACTCAAGTTATTGTCTGGAAACCAAAATGTCTTCAGATGACAAATGTCTTCAGATGACGACACAGACATCGCCATTACATAATACAAACGCAAAATTTTACGGTCGTTTAAAAATGATCATCAAGACAGGATCTTCAAATAAGTCAACATGGCACAAATCATCAGTCAACTCTTTATAAGAGTTTTTGGCCTTAAATGATGATTCTTACCTAATGTTTTTGCCTATTATATTGAAACTATAAAAGATAGACTAAGAAACTTTAAAAGGCAAAAATGATCAGCAGGACAAGATCGGCATATACATCAACATGACTGAAATTGTCAGTTTACTCTTTATGGAGTTATTACCCTTTAATGATTTTTTACTAAAAAATTGCCATTGTTGAAGATGCAGGTGACCAACACAGGCTCTTTTGAGCCGCTAGTTTCTGATGCTAACTGATATATTTTATATTGGATTGCAACCTTAATTGGATATATAATGATATAGTTCCCTATAGATTTTTAGGTCACTATGTGAAAAGTCAAGGTCAAAGTTACTAAAAATATACTGAAATTTGTGCAAAAAAGTGTTTTCCAGATGTGATTTAAAATATTATATTTGGGATTGCAACTTTACTTAGACATATGGTTAAATAAAACCATTGATTTTAAGGTCACTTGATTTAAGGCTAAGGTCATACTAACCACAGATTGTGTGATCTAACTGTCTAAAATCCTAAAAGAAGTCTTCATACCTTAAGTAAACAGAAACAAAAAAACTATGCCATCAGGTCACTATAAGCTTTTTCCCTTAATATAGGTTGCATGGTATACATGAGTGAGGTCATTAAGTTCTTTATTTTTTTTTTTATTTTTCTACTAGCAAAATTTACATTAAACATAGCTCCAAAAAATTGTTTGTTTTATAGGTCTTTCAATTGAAAAAAAGAAGACACCAAAGGGCATTCAAAAACTGCCAATGTGTAAGAAAGACAAACACCATTGCCACCAGAAAAGGAATGAAATTCAAAATATAAACAACAATCCACCAAAACTTCACACTAAATTAAAGTGTAAACAACACATGCCCTACCAGTTTAAAGCCTGGGGGTAAACTTCGGTGCACTTGAGAGTAAGCATTTTCTGTTTCAATAAGGACATACATCAGGGTGATCATGACACGTAAAATTCTGGTGATGACATAAAGGAGGAAAGAATGCATGATTGTGGCAATGACAAATGGAACATATACATGGTCATCTGTGATAGATAGTCCATAACCGTCAACCATATTTTGATTGCATTTGCAGAGCATTTGAAGGGATGACTTTGACCCTTGGTTTAATAGCTACCAGTTTTAAAAGCAGCAACTTTCTATCCAGCAAATCATGATAGGAATCACAATCCCCTGAATATCCAGGAAATCATGATAGGAATCACAAGCCCTGGAATATCCTTAAAATCATGATAGGAGTACACAAGCCCTTGAATATCCAGGAAGGAAATCATGATAGGAAACACATGCCCTTGAATATTCTGGAAATCATGATAGGAATCACAAGCCCTTGAAAATCCAGGAAATCATGCCCTTGAATATCCAGGAAATCATGATAGGAATCACAAACCCTTGAATATCCAGGAAATCATGTCCTTGAATATCCTGCAAATCATGATAGGAATCACAAACCTTGAATATCCAGGAAATCATGATAGGAATCACAAACCCTTCAATATCCAGATAATCATAATAGGAATCATAAGTCTTAGAATATTCAGGAAATCATGATAGGAATCACAAGCCCTAGAATATTCAGGAAATCATAATAGGAATCACAAGCCCTTGAATATCCAGGAAATCATGATAGGATACAAAAGCCCTTGAATATCCAGGAAATCCTGATAGGAATCACATGCCCTTGAATATCCTAGAAATCATGATAGGAATCATAGCCTTTGAATGTCCAGGAAATCATGCCCTTGAATATCCAGGAAATCAAGCCCTTGAATATCCAGAAAATCATGATAGGAAACAAAAGCCCTTGAATATCCAGGAAATCGTGATAGGAAACATAAGCCCTTGAATATCCAGGAAATCATGATAGGAAACACATGCCCTTGAATATCCTGGAAATCATAATAGGAATCACAAGCCCTTGAATATCCAGGAAATCATGCCCTTCAATATCCAGGAAATCAAGCCCTTCAATATACAGAAAAATCAAGCCCTTGAATATCAAGGAAATCATGATAGGAAACACAAACCCTTGAATATCCAGAAAATCATGCCCTTGAATATCTTGCAAATCATGAAAGGAATCACAAATCTTTAATATCCAGGAAATCATGATAAGAATCACATGCCCTAGAATATAAGGAAATCATGATAGGAATACACAAGCCCTAGAATATCCAGGAAATCATGAAAGGCATCACAAACCCTTGAATATCCAGAAAATCATGCCCTTGAATATCTTGCAAATCATGAAAGGAATCACAAATCTTTAATATCCAGGAAATCATGATAAGAATCACATGCCCTATAATATAAGGAAATCATGACAGGAATACACAAGCCCTAGAATATCCAGGAAATCATGAAAGGCATCACAAACCCTTGAATATCCAGGAAATCATGATAGGAATTACATACCCTAGAATATAAGGAAATCATGATAGGAATACACAAGCCCTAGAATATCCAGGAAATCATAATAGGAATCACAAGCCCTTGAAAATGCAGGAAATCATGCCCTTAAATATCCAGGAAATCATGATAGGAATCACAAACCCTTGAATATCCAGGAAATCATGTCCTTGAATATCCTGCAAATCATGATAGGAATCACAAACCTTGAATATCCTGGAAATCATGATAGGAATCACATGCCCTAGAATATAAGGAAATCATGATAGGAATACACAAGCCCTAGAATATCCAGGAAATCATGAAAGGCATCACAAACCCTTGAATATCCAGGAAATCATGCCCTTGAATATCTTGCAAATCATGAAAGGAATCACAAACCTTTAATATCCAGGAAATCATGATAAGAATCACATGCCCTTGAATATCCAGGAAATCATGATAGGAATCACAAGCCCTTGAATATTCAGGAAATCATGATAGGAATCACAAGCCCTTGAATATCCAGATAATCATAATAGGAATCATCAGTCCTAGAATATTCAGGAAATCATGATAGGAATCACAAGCCCTAGAATATTCAGGAAATCATAATAGGAATCACAAGCCCTTGAATATCCAGGAAATCATGATAGGATACACCAGCCCTTGAATGTCCAGAAAATCCTGATAGGAATCACATGCCCTTGAATATCCTAGAAATCATGATAGGAATCATAGCCTTTGAATGTCAAGGAAATCATGCCCTTGAATATCCAGGAAATCAAGCCCTTGAATATCCAGAAAATCATGATAGGAAACAAAAGCCCTTGAATATCCAGGAAATCGTGATAGGAAACACATGCCTTTGAATATCCTGGAAATCATAATAGGAATCACAAGCCCTAGAATATTCAGGAAGTAATAATAGGAATCACAAGCCCTTGGATATCCAGGAAATCATGATAGGATACACAAGCCCTTGAATATCCAGGAAATCCTGATAGGAATCACATGCCCTTGAATATCCTAGAAATCATGATAGGAATCATAGCCTTTGAATGTCCAGGAAATCATGCCCTTGAATATCCAGGAAATCAAGCCCTTGAATATCCAGAAAATCATGATAGGAAACAAAAGCCCTTGAATATCCAGGAAATCGTGATAGGAAACACAAGCCCTTGAATATCCAGGAAATCATGATAGGAAACACATGCCTTTGAATATCCTGCAAATCATGACCTTGAATATCCAGGAAATCAAGCCCTTGAATATCCAGGAAATCATGATAGGAATCAGAAGCCCTTGAATATTCAGGAAATCATGATAGGAATCACAAGCCCTTGAATATCCAGATAATCATAATAGGAATCATAAGTCCTAGAATATTCAGGCAATCATGATAGGAATCACAAGCCCTTGAATATCCAGGAAATCATGCCCTTGAATATCCAGGAAATCAAGCCCTTGAATATCCAGGAAATCATGATAGGAAACAAAAGCCCTTGAATATCAAGGAAATCATGATAGGAAACACAAACCATTGAATATTCCGGAAATCATGCCATTGAATATCCAGGAAATCAAGCCCTTGAATATCCAGGAAATCATGATAGGAATCACAAGCCCTTGAATATTCAGGAAATCATGATAGGAATCACAAGCCCTTGAATATCCAGATAATCATAATAGGAATCATAAGTCCTAGAATATTCAGGCAATCATGATAGGAATCACAAGCCCTAGAATATTCAGGAAATCATTATAGGAATCACAAGCCCTTGAATATCCAGGAAATCATGATAAGAATCACAAGCCCTTGAATATCCAGGAAATCATGATAGGAATCACATGCCCTAGAATATAAGGAAATCATGATAGGAATACACAAGCCCTAGAATATCCAGGAAATCATGAAAGGCATCACAAACCCTTGAATATCCAGGAAATCATGATAGGAATCACATGCCCTAGAATATAAGGAAATCATGATAGGAATACACAAGCCCTAGAATATCCAGGAAATCATGAAAGGCATCACAAACCCTTGAATACCAGGAAATCATGCCCTTGAATATCTTGCAAATCATTAAAGGAATCACAAACCTTTAATATCCAGGAAATCATGATAAGAATCACATGCCCTTGAATATACAGGAAATCATGATAGGAATACACAAGCCCTAGAATATCCAGGAAATCATGAAAGGCATCACAAACCCTTGAATATCCAGGAAATCATGCACTTGAATATTCTGCAAATCATGATGGGAATCACAAACCTTTGAATATCCAGGAAATCATGATAGGAATCACAAACCCTTGAATATCCAGGAAATCATGTCCTTGAATATCCTGCAAATCATGATAGGAATCACAAACCTTGAATATCCAGGAAATCATGATAGGAATCACAAACCCTTCAATATCCAGCAAATCATAAGAAACACATGCCCTTGAATATCCTGGAAATCATGATAGGAATCACAAGCCCTTGAATATCCAGAAATTCATGAAAGGAAATACATGCCCTTGAATATCCAGGAAATCATGATAGGAATCACAAGCCCTTGAATATCCAGGAAATCATGCCCTTGAATATCCAGGAAATCAAGCCCTTAAATATCCAGGAAATCATGCCCTTGAATATCCAGGAAATCAAGCCCTTGCATATCCAGGAAATCGTGATAGGAAACAAAAGCCCTTGAATATCCAGGAAATCATGATAGGAAACACAAGCCCTTGAATATCCAGGAAATCATGTCCTTGAATATCCTGCAAATCATGATAGGAATCACAAACTTTGAATATCTAGGAAATCATGATAGCAATCACAAACCCTTCAATATCAGGGGCGGATCCGGCAATTTTTAAAAGGGGGGGTTCCCAACCCAGGATAAAGGGGGGTTCCAACTATATGTCCCCATTCAAATGCATTGATCGTCCAAATAAAAGGGGGGTTCCAACCCCCGGAACCCCCCTCTGGATCCGCCACTGAATATCCAGCAAATCATGATAAGAATCACATGCCCCAGAATATCCAGGAAATCGTGATATGAATCACAAGCCCTTGAATATCCAGGAAATCTTGATAAGAAACACATGCCCTTGAATATCCAGGAAATCATGCCCTTGAATATCCAGGAAATCAAGCCCTTTAATATCCAGGAAATCATGCCCTTGAATATCAAGGAAATCAAGCCCTTGCATATCCTGGAAATCATGATAGGAAACAAAAGCCCTTGCATATCCAGGAAATCATGATAGGAAACACAAGACCTTGAATATCCAAGAAATCGTGATATGAATCAAAAGCCCTTGAATATCCAGGAAATCCTTATAAGAAACACATGCCCTTGAATATCCTGGAAATCATGATGGGAATCACAAGCCCTTAAATATCCAGAAATTCATGAAAGGAAACACATGCCCTTGAATATCCAGGAAATCATGATAGGAATCACAAGCCCTTGAATATCCAGGAAATCATGCCCTTGAATATCCAGGAAATCAAGCCCTTGAATATCCAGGAAATCAAGCCCTTGAATATCCAGGAAATCATGATAGGAAACAAAAGCCCTTGAATATCCAGGAAATCATGATAGGAAATACAAGCCCTTGAATACCAGAAAATCATGATAGGAGACACATGCCCTTGAATATCCAGGAAATCATGATAGAAAGCCCTTTTATCAGCTAAATACAGAAAAAAAATGAAAAAAAAAGATTTTCAAAATATTGCTTTGGAGTTGTCTTTCAATCATAAATTTGTAAGGGTTCCGGGGAACCCAGTGTCTCGCTTATGTTTGCTGCTAGTCACAGGCTCAACAAAAATGGGGAAAATTTTCTTATAGATACTATTTTTTTATTGTAAGAAGCTTCTGTCCAAGTTTGGTAAAAATCCAGAATAGTTTATGAATCTAATAAATGTTTTAAAAACTTTCAACTATAGACTGTATGTAATGTTAACTGGAAGAAAAATTAAGTCCATTTATAAGTAATATTCGGAAAAAAACAGGAAATATATTTTTACAAAATTTCCTTCTAGATACTAGCTTTTGATCATAAACAAGCTTCTATCCAAGTTTGGTACAAATCCAGAATAGTTTAAGAAAGTTATTAAAATTTTAAAAACTTTAACCACAGAGTGAATGTAATGTTAACTGGCAGAAAAACTAAGTCCATTTATAAGTAAAATACAGAAAAACAGGATTTTTTTTTTACAAAATTTACTTCTGGATACTATCTTATGATCATAAACAAGCTTCTGTCCAAGTTTGGTAGAAATCCAGGATAGTTTAAGATAAAATGCTTCGCTGAGCGCAGCCTGATATGACCGCAGAGGTCGAACCCTGAACAGTTGGGGCAAATATGGACACAATATTCAAGCTTGATACTGTCTGAATTTGGATAATGATCAAATTTTTGACATAATATAGGGTTTCTGACACAAAATAAATGTGGTCAAAGATCTTATAAATCCATTGCGCTATACTGTGCAATTGAAGATTTCTTCTTGAAACTTTTCAAAAATTCGAAATTTTAAAAATTTTGAAAAAAAGTATGAATCCTTAAAAATTCCCCCAACTTTTGAAACCCCATTGAGCAATAACCCCAAAACTCAATCCCAGCCTTTCCTTTGTAGTATGGAACCTTGTAGTACAATTTCAGAGAGATCCATACACTTACACACAAGTAATTGTCTGGAAACTAGAAAAATGCTTGATTTTGGCCCCTACTTCATACATGTTTGGGGCAATTAACCCCAAACTCAATCCCACCCTTCCCTTTGTAATATGGAACCTTGTGGTACAATGTCAGAGAGATCCATACACTTACACACAAGTTAATGTCTGGAAACTAGAAAAATGCTTGTTTTTGGCCCTTTTTTGGCCCTTCATTCCTAAACTGTTGGCCCCATAACCCCTTAAATGTATCCCAACCTTCTACTTGTGGTATTAAACACTGTGGTACAATTTTAGAGCAATCGAAATACTTATACACAAGTTATTATCCTGAAACTAGAAAAATGCTTGTTTTGGGCCCCTTTTTGGGCCCCTAATTCCAAAACGGTTGGGACCATCATCCCCAAAATCAATCCCAACCTTTCTTTTAAGATATTGAACCTTCTTTAAAAATTTCATAGAGATCCATTCGCTTAAACTTAAGTTATTGTCTGGAAACCAATGTGTCTTCGGACGACGACGACATCATACCATTATACGATCCCAAAAAATTGTTTGCGGTCGTATAAAAATTATCAAAATTTCAAAAACTTTAACCACAGAGTGAATATTTCTGGATGCCGCCGACAATGGAATGTAGGACCCCTATGTCTCGCTTTTGAGACAAAAGTCGCAGGCTCGACAAAAATCTTATGTCCAAGTTTCATCAAGTTCCATAAATGTTTGACAAAAAACTTTAAACCAGAGATGATGATGACAGAATGAATGATAGCCTTGTCCCACTTCCTTGACATTTTAGGCTTAACAAAAGAAACAATGGTAGACACCAATGAGACAGCAACCCAACTATTCAAATATCCTTCATTTGTACTGGCTAGAATCTGTGATACTTTCAAGCAACGAGCAGAAATTAGTTAAAATCATGAATGTGTTTTGGAAGATGGCTATACAAATCAACAGCAGTAAAAACAAAACAGTTTTATTAGCATTGTTAAACATACTACATTCTTACACACATTTTCTCATTGGTTAACAATCAACAGTAGATAGAATAAACAACAACAGAATATATATAGAATAATGGCATTTTTGTTTTTGATACTGACTTTATCAGCAAGAATATCAAGGGAGCTCACTAAGGCGAGCTGATATTCCAGCTGATGAAGTCAGTATCAAAATATAAAATGTCATTGTTCTTTTTATTGGCAATTAGTCTTAACTGTATATTTGTTTGGTTGAGAATATGAAATGAAATGAAATGATAAGTAAAACTACTTTTATGTGCACAAAATGTTGGGATAGTTGTTTGGTTGCATGCATTTTATTGATAAATTGACGAGGATGGACTTGAGCATGTGACGTTGCTGCACTGATACATGACGTCATTGCCTAATATTTTCAAGTATCAAGTCATGTCCATGATCTTAAAAATATTAGGCAGTAAGATCAAAGCGAAAATGTACAAATTGCCGATAAATGGTGGTATGCAATAAATTAAGTTTCTTACAATATCTTATGTAAACTGTATCCACTTTTGTTATGGAATATAGAAATATTAAGGATTTATAACCAGAAAAAATAAAATTCATCCCTCAAACCATAATTCATCTTAATATTAAGCTTTGTTTCCAACTGGTCAGTTCAATTTGAATTTTATCTAGAGCTGTTTAAACAACTGTTAACTTTTAAAAAATATAAATTGTTTCTGTGTATTGCTTAAATTAGTATATACTGTGAATTCAGAATTTTTTGCAATGGTGACATAATAGGTGTTGCAAAAATAAAAACTAGCATTTTATATTTTCATATCATTATTTTTTTGTAGCATTTCCTGAATTTTTTTTTTATTTGTGTCGATTTTTCTACAATCACAATAATAAATGTATGCAATTATTTCTGAATGTACAGCACATGAGGGTTTTTGTCGCTTCTCACCAGTTTTAAACAAAAATCTGTTACGATAATTTGTACGTTAATATTGATTAAATGATGATTTTCTTTTTTTTGAAATTTTAGTCCTTAAATCTCCTAGGTCAAACAAATAATATTTATACAATTGATTGATTGATTGGTGTGTTTAATACCACTTTCAGCACTATTGCCTATTTTGTGGCGGTCAGTTTTTTTTGGTGGTGGAAGCCGGAGTGCTAGGAGAGAACCACTGACCTTCGGCAGGAAAACAGACAATCCTAGTCAATTAAGATTGGAGTGGAATGCACCTGCCATGTGCGGGATTCGAACTCACAACCTCAGTGTTGACAAGCTAGTGATACAGTAGTTAGATTACTAGTCCAACGAGGTCCCTAATTATACAAAAAAGATCTACATTTATATCAAACAATATCATAATAAGTTACTTTTTGTTGTGTACATTTTATATATATCAAAATACATGTCTATCTTTGTTGAACTTGTGTGTGGGGTTGCTGTCTCATTGACAATTACTCAACATTACCCTTAATTCATGAATGTATACATTAATCTTCAGTATAAATTTGATGCAACACATTAATATCAAAAGTATTGACATATACAAATACAAAATTCTATTGGTAAAAAGACATAAAAATTTTATTGAAAAATAAATACAAAGATATTCATCATTCTTGCTTAGAGAGGAATTCAACTATAATAAAGTCCTCTATTTAATAGAAAACATTTTGATAATACTTTTTGTTTAATGTTTTAATTGAATTTTCCTCGTTTTTCCTGGAGATGTCTTTTCAATTTGATCATTTCAATTTAACAGTCAATCTTATTTAACGTTTTGATATAAATGACAGAGAACAGTCAAAGCTCAGACACATACAAGTCGAAACATGTTTTGACCTCTACAAGTCAAAATAAGTAAAATACAAGAGTTATTTCTCTTTTTTCATGAATCAAAATTCGACTTAATCAAGTCCATATTCGACAAACCTCAATTTAAACATAAAATGACTTCTGCAAGTCAATTTTTGTACAGCTGAAAATTCACATAGATTACTTATTTTTCAGTAGGGATTATATCCCCTTATTACAAGAATCGACTTGAAGAGGTCATCTTTAGTCTTCAGACTGTAAAAAGTCTGTTTTGGTTAAAGCTGCTTCAGATGAATAGACGATTATGAACATGATGAAGGGACAATGATTTCTAATATTTTCAATGAATATAATCATCAAATTTCGACTTGCATAAATACAAAAATATATCAGTCATATATTTTTTGTGCCTATGCAAAGTCTGGAGTATTTGACTGGTTTTTTATACGACCGCAAAAAAAAATTTGCCGTCATATATTGGTATGACGTTGGCTTCGGTGTCCGAAGACACATTGGTTTTCGCACTCTAACTTTAGCTTAAGTGAATGGATCTCTATGAAATTTTACCATAAGGTTCAATACCACAAAAGAAAGGTTGGGATTGATTTTGGGGGTTATGGTACCAACAGTAAAGGAATTAGGGGCCAAAAATAAGCAGTTTTGTAACTTCCAGACATAACTTGTGTGTTAGTGTATGGATCTCTCTGACATTGTACCACAAGGTTCCATATCACAAAGGGAATGCTGGGATTGATTTTGGGGGTAATTGCCTCCAAATTTTAGGAATTACGGGCAAAAAAAGGGGCAAAAAACAAGCATTTTTCTAGTTTCATGACAATAACTTGTTTGTAAGTTTATGGATCTTTCTGAAATTGTACTACAAGGTTCCATATCAAAAAGGGAAAGCTGGAATTGAGTTTGGGGGTATTTGCCCAAAGCATTTAGGAAAAAGAGGCCAAAAATAAGTATTTTTCTAGTTTCCAGACAATAACTTGTGTTCAAGTGTATGGATCTCTCTGAAATTGTATTGCAAGGTACCATACCACAAAGGGAAGGCTGGGATTGATTTTGGGGGTAATTGCCTCAAAATTTTAGGAATTAGGGGCAAAAAAGGGGCAAAAAACAAGCATTTTTCTAGTTTCAGGACAATAACTTGTGTGTAAGTGTATGGATCTTTATGAAATTGTACTACAAAGTTCCATATCACAAAGGGAAAGCTGGGTTTGAGTTTGGGGGTAATTACAAAATTTGAGGGGGGATTTTTTTTTCATTTTTTTTCTTTAAAATTTTCCATTTTTAATTGGTTATTTCTGATTTATATATAAAAGCAAATAATAATAATATGGTTTGAATAGGAAAATTAAAAATTTTTAAGTTCTTAGACCACATTCATTCTGTGTCAGAAACCTATGCTGTGTCAAATATTTAATCACAATCCAAATTCAGTGCTGTATCAAGCTTGAATGTTGTGTCCATACTTGCCCCAACTGTTCAGGGTTTGACCTCTGCGGTCGTATCAAGCTGCACCCAGCGGAGCATTTTATTTTCTATTTATTATTACAACAATTTTAAACCATCTTTCAGTTTGTTTTTTTTTTTTCACTTAAACAGATAGCTTTTCAATGTTCATTTGGCAAATAAATTAAAATGATTTAACTTTAAACTTTTTTAATTTTTTGCCAAATAGTGTAATCAGAGAAAAGTATTCTTACAGCTTTCCAGTTTTTCTGTTCTGAATGAATGATAGGATTACCCCCATCCCTTGGCTGATTATCAATGAACACCCCCGTTTTTGACATCAGATACCATTTTATTGGATTAACCAAATGAATAAAAAGACATTATAAAATATAGGAATGAAAGCTTTTGGTATTTTCAAAAATTATCTGATAAATCTTGTAAAGATTTGTACTTAAATGCAATCTTGCTCCAAGCAGAGTACTTAGTTACAAGAAAAAATATTCATTTTCAGACTTATTCAAGTCCAAAATAAGTTATTTATAACCATATGAACAAAAGGACAAAATAGAAAATAGGAAAAAAAAAGATTTTGGTATTATCACAGATGATATGATAAATCTTGTTAAAATTTGTACATCAATGTAACCTTGTTCCAATCAGAGTTAATGTACTTACATGTATATGTACAAAAAAAATGAAATTCACTTTTGTACTTATTCAAGTCCAAAATAACCATATGAACAAAAAGACAAAATAAAAAAAAAAAGAATGAAAGCTTTTGCAATTTTTAGAATTATCACAGTAAATCAGATTAATCTTATAAAATTTTGGACTGCAATGCAACGTTGCTCCAAGCAGAGTAAATGTACTTACAAAAAGAATAAAATTCATTTTCAGACTTATTCAAGTCCAAATAGGACAGACTTGTTATAGTATTAGTTTTTCATTACACAGAATTTCACAGGCCTCAATTCCTGTCTTAGAAATCTCAATCTCTTGCGTAAATATGTATGTTTACCCATAATTTGGACTTTAAAGATTTTTTGAAAGTCTATATAATATTGGTAGCAATATGTTAAATTGAGTATTTCTACTTAAAGTATGATACAATAATCAATGACATTATCACATGATTATCATGATTATAGCAGATCTACAATAAATGAGCAACAGCTGAATATATGTTCCTTAAAGACAACATGTAGTTATTTTGTCTTGTCTTTAGAATTTGAATTCAAGAGTTATGCAGGTAGACCCTTATGTAATTTTATCATAGAAGATCTTATTAATATTTGTACTTCAATACAACCTTGCAAATTTGATCCAAGTAGAGTACTCACTAGCTGTGGAACCTTAGCTCTAAGGTCCTTATGATATTTTTTGACAATTTGTGTTTTGCAAATTGTCAAAAAATATTAATATCATAGGGACCAAATTGTCAAAAAATATCATAAGGACCTAAGAGCTATGATTTCACAGCTAAGAACTCACAAAAAGAATAAAATTCATTTTCAGACTTATTCAAGTCTACATAAGACAGACTTTGACTTGTTATGGTCACAGTCCTCAAATCCTGTCTATTAAATCTCAATCATTTGCATAAATATGCATGTATATATTACCATAAATTTGGACTTAACTTTTTGCAGGTCGGTCTTTATAATATTGGCGATATATAATTTTTTTTTTTATTTCAACTTGTGCAGTTGGATTAAAGTATTAGACAAATATCTACTATATTACAATTATTATAGCTGTCTATAATAATAACATTTTGTGTTCCACTGTTTATTGTCCTTGCAATAATCAAAAGTCAGGGCTGATATGCAAAAAACCACTCAAGTTAAGATATCCAATCGTAGTATTAGTTTATCGTAGGACATGTAGAAAAATCTGTCCGTTCGGAACAAATTTTAACTTAAGTAGCTGTATGCATATGGGCCTCGAGTTAAAAAAAATGCCTTGAAAATCTTATGATGTTTTAAAAAGGGAACACACAATATCACTTATTTCGACTTGTACAAGTCGCAATCTAAACACAAGGACATTCACAAAATCACAAAATGTAGTAAAACACATAACAAAATTATGCTATCTTGGGCAATAACATATCAGTTATTTCCATAATTTATTACTGAATATAAATATAAATAAATAACATGAGGGTACCCAAATTGCACCTATTTTGAGTTTTTTCACCTACGTTTATTTATGATCCAGACAAAAGTTTCCATTCCGTGTTTATTTTGTAGATGTATCCTTATTTACTATATAGTTCAACCAATTTAATTTTGAATTCATATTGAATAATAGAAAAATGGGTTTGAACCGACCTCCAAACGATCCTTGATTCTGTAATGAGTAGTTCCCAAATTGCATCCATGCTTATATTCACATCCTTAAAAATCGAATAAAAGATGTTTTGTTATATTTCTTCAAATATTTAGAACAATCTGACATTAGTCCATGCTTACTATTCATTTTTTAAGAAATGGGTGCTTGTGACATATTTTATTTGCTCATTTTAAAAGACGACTTTTTTGTGGTCGTCGCATGGCGACCTTTCCGTAAATTTTACTTTTTCCAGTGAATGCTTCATCTGTTGATATATACTGTGAACGTTTTGTGAATATTTAAATATATTTACCTATTTGAAAGACGTGCATAATGTTAAATAATTAAAAAAATACAAATGTTTAGTCCGTAAGAAAACTTGAAAGATTTTCGCTGCTATTTGCTTAATAGGTGCAATTTGGGTACTGTGACGTTAACAGATTTATTAAACGAGTCTTTCTTTACAATTTGTATCTATCTTTTGCAAAATTTTTTTTTCTCGGCTACATGGTCTGTGAAATTCTTACACCAATGTTGAAATGATCCGTGCCCCAACTTGCCTTGAAATCATTAAAAAAAAAACACACATTCTCTCCTTTCCCCTTAAATATAACAGCAGTTGAAAAATCCATTGGGAAACATACAATCTTTAATGCAGCCTTTCTTCGATCAGAAGTTGTGAAAATTTATTATTACTTGTTACGACAGATAAAATGTATTTATTATTATCAAGTATTTGTATAGTAAGACAAATCCTTGTTGTTATCAGTATCGTTGTGGAATTTGTTTAAGAACTTTATGGCAAACGAAACACACATCGCCGAAGACAACACGAGTTGTCTCCCTAAATTACAAATAAATAACACTCAAAACATTTATTGACCCATAGAAGTCGAAAGTTGTCTGCGGGTAGGTGACTTCAAACGTCACGCGTATCAATTTGGAAGTCACGCGCCTTGATGGCACTGACAAAATATCGTTTACTTAATACCCCTTCATCTGCAAAAAATGTGTTTAACAACCTAAAAAATCGTCGGAGAACTGTGCAGCAGTTCCAAAACGTACTGAAATCACCCTAGTTTTAACGTTAAATAGATAAAAATCAATACCATACTCAATGACTTTTCCATTACAGTTCGTTTCTAATAATGGAGTCCGTCACTGTGAAGTCTCGTTAAAAATCATGGGATCATAGATAGCGTCATAAAGCGGCAAATTCAAAAAAACCTCTGTATCTGACCATGTAGGGCAAAACAGAAACCGACGCAAACAAGTCAAAATTGGATTTGTTGATATTTACAGTTTTTGACTTGTAGGAGTCAAAACATGTTTAGACTTGTATGTGTCTGAGCTCTGACTGGAGAAGAAGCAAAATCTCTTCAACACAAAGTTCACACAGACTAGCCCGTCTAAAGATTGGAGAAATCTACAACTGAATGTTTAAGATTCCCCAGTCTTGCTGTTACATTATACATATTTTTCAAATGCAAATATTTCTTGTCTCTCTCTTTTTAACATCAAATATTAAGTGACATCCAGACACTTCTCAAACTCCACTGTCTAGATCAAATTTGATACATGATGTTACTGTAGATGAAAACTTGCAGAAATGTATTAATGATCTAAATTAACCTTTCCATTTAACATCTCAATATTGCATATTAATTTAGTTCTTCCATTGCCATGTTTTAGATCTGTGTAAATCATCAAACTGCTATGTTAGGATCAGAGCCATTGCCATGTTTTAGATCTTTGTAAATCATCAAACTGCTATATTAGGATCAGAGCCACTGCCATGTTTTAGATCTTTGTAAATCATCAAACTGCTATATTAGGATCAGAGCCATTACCATGTTTTAGATCTTTGTAAATCATCAAACTGCTATATTAGGATCAGAGCCATTACCATGTTTTTAGATCTTTGTAAATCATCAAACTGCTATATTAGGATCAGAGCCATGACCATGTTTTCAGATCTTTGTAAATCATCAAACTTCTATGTTAGGATCAGAGCCTTGACCTTGTCGTTTTATCATCAACTGTTCATTTTTCAATTTGGTTTTCTCAGTTCTGGTGTGCCAAACTAGTACCTAAAATTAATAAGAAAAGTTTTCATCATTTGAACAGCATACTTGGTACGTGTAGTAATTTGAGGTAAAGAAAATTTTACCTTCTTCATCTACACCTTACTGGACAAATTTAAATCACTTAGTAGAATCCTCACAAGGCATATAAGAATACAAAAAGGTGGTTTATAACTTCAACACTTTGTCTGTAATTATTGCCCTAAACAAATTCTCTAGTTATTATCATGTGACATATATATAGTAATGGTATATATAATCATTGGATTTAAACATGAGTACCATGAGAATTGTCCCAAAAACTTCAGAACAAAAATAACATATGTAACAAATTTCTGCTATATTTTGGAACATCCTTGCTATTATCATGTCTGATCACTAACTGGATTAAAATATTATTGCAAATTTGTACAGAAAATATTGATTGTTGTACAATGTATGTAAAAGTTCCAGTAGCAAATGTCTTATGTATTTTCAGTGCTTAGTATAGAAAATTATAACCTGTAATCCTGTTGTCATTTAAAAGAGAAAACATATTTGAGAATCAAGACAATTTTTACATGGTTGGAAAATCATGTTAAAAATTATGTTTATGATTTCAAATAAATTTTATAAAAATCTGCTCTGGAAATGGTTTGTATTGGCATATAATATAAATATGTCTCACATTTACAGGTGTCCAACGACTCTTGAAATGAGTTGTATTGGGGTATAATGAAGGAATAATAGTACTGCAGTTAAAGAGTTTCAGTCGTCAATTAGGGATTTGACAGTCACAAATGCAGTTTTATTGGCTACATGGACCTGAGCCAGTAAAACTGATATTTGTGACCATCAAATCCCCGATTGAGTGCAGCAACTATTTAACTATAGTAGTGTTATTCCTATTGTAATGCATTGCAAAAAGAATTAATGCATTACAGGTTGAAAAAATGTATAAAATGAAAATAGAAGTAAATTCCCTGAAATTTCATAAATTATTTTGTTACAGAAATGTTATCACAAAACATGACTCCATTCAAAAGAAACCTTACAATCTGAAGGTTTTTTTTTTAAGTTACTTGTACGATTCAAATTCCGATAATATGTCATTAAGAAGATGTTTTTGAGGTACAGATGTTATTTTAGTATTCATTTTAATTTAAGAAAGTAGAGTGGCTCAACTCCTTGGTTAAAATTATACATGCAACATGAAAATAGGAGCCAATGAATAAAATTGTTACATTAAAATTTTCATTCGAATATGGGATATACTGTAAGCATATCTCACATTAAGGTGTTTAATATTCAATATTTTTATTTAATTGCTATCTGAATTGATGGTTTTATTTGAATCTGGGAAATAGGCTAACCTGTTTTACTAACCTTAGAACAATTCTCTGCCCTTGGCTCTAAGTCTTCCATCTTTACATTCAACTGTTCAAGAATTGTTGACTCAAGAAACCCTCTTGGTACCTCATTACTGAATCGTGCATCAGGAAACTTAAAAACAGATTAACATTCACAGCAAATCCTGCCATATCCATTGGGAAAGGTCTATTAGGCTTCCAATAAGTAAACCATCCAGTCACCTGCAATCATAAGGAATTATGGGAAGATTCATCAGTCATGTGACTACACTTGGATTCAATATATTTACTTGGATGGAAAAAAAGAAGAAAAAAAAATCAAATTTATTAAGAAGTGAATTCATACCTATTGTATACCTGTTTAATTGCAGCCTAGATAAATATTCCATAAAATCAGAACACTTTCTTATTGTTTTGCCAAATCTGAGTATCATTTGTTTATTGTAACATATACATTTACTTCATATATATTCTCTTTAAGAATAAGAAAGGGATTTAAAGTTACAAAATATAATAATATATTTCAGTTATGGATGCCTGCGGTACTTCTGTATATGAAATTAATTGGGGCTTTGTAACCCCCTACACCTTGACAATGACTATATTCTTTAGTTAAATATATAAGTTGACTTCAATTGTAGCAGTTGCTGAAGATAAGTTTTACTAAAACATATCATCAACTTTAGTAAACACAAAATAAATTAGATGTTGTGTTAACATAATATCAATAAGGTTGACCTGTGTCACAGATTACCAAGCTTCCTTGGTATGTTCTACTTGTCATAGCAACAATCATGTTCTCTTTTCTTGGATTGTAACATAACTGTATGTGACTTATCACGACATTATTATTTGCCAGTAGCAGCATGGCAGATGACAGTAGAGGAGCACAGTGCCTGAGTTTAAACAAAGTTTTTATTTGCCAGTAGCAGCATGGTAGATGACAGTAGAGGAGCACAGTACCTGAGTTTACACAAAATTTTTATTTGCCAGTAGTAGCATGGCAAATGACAGTAGAGGAGCACAGTGCCTGAGTTTACACAAAGTTTTTATTTGCCAGTAGCAACATGGCAGATGACAGTAGAGGAGCACAGTACCTGAGTTTACACAAAGTTTTTATTTGCCAGTAGCAGCATGGCAGATGACAGTAGAGGAGCACAGTACCTGAGTTTACACAAAGTTTTTATTTGCCAGTAGTAGCATGGCAGATGACAGTAGAGGAGCACAGTACCTGAGTTTACACAAAGTTTTTATTTGCCAGTAGCAGCATGGCAGATGACAGTAGAGGAGCACAGTACCTGAGTTCACACCCAAGTTTTTATTTGCCAGTAGCAGCATGGCAGGTGACAGTAGTGGAGCACAGTACCTGAGTTCACACCAACTTTTTATTTGCCAGTAGCAGCATGGCAGGTGACAGTAGTGGAGCACAGTACCTGAGTTTACATAAAGTTTTTATTTGCCATTAGCAGCATGGCAGATGACAGTAGTGGAGCACAGCAACGGAGTTCACACCAAGTTTTTATTTGCCAGTGGTAGCATGGTAGATGACAGTAGTGGAGGACAGTACTGGAGTTCACACCAAGTTTTTTGTTGGGGTAGTTTTACTCAATCCTTATATTTCTGTGTAGTGTATTGTGGACTGTTATTTGTCTATTTGTCATTTTTCTTTTTGCCATGATGTCTGTTTTTTCTGCAGCTTACAATATGGGTATTTTTTCCCTTTCTTTAACGTTAATCAGCTAACCTTGACCTTCAAAAAGATCTTGGATGAAGGAGATAACAGATGCATAGGCCCTGGTCAGCAATTGTGCAAAATTCTAGTAAACTCAAGAAGGCAGTAAAAGTATATTGTCCTCATACTTCCTCAATACAAATAACAACTGTGCAAAATCTTAGAAAATCCCAAGCTGGAAGTAAAAGGATGTTGTCCTTACAGTACCTCATAACATATAACATCTGTGAACTTGAACCTTCAAGATATAACCTTTTGTTGATGTCATGTTACAACCTAAGTTCATGAGGGGAAATTGGGTGAATAAGACCCAAGCTGGCTACAAAGATAAGAAAATGGCATGATACAAACAGATGGACAAGGTTATTTTCTCAATTCTTAAAATCTTAATAATAGAGTATTTAAAAAATCAGGCACCTTTCCATCCTTGACTATTGGTTTTTCGTATCTAAGTCCTCCTACCAAACCCACAGGCCATACTGTAGCTTTCTTGGTATTTCTCATCTGAAACCAGAAAACATATTGATTGGTAACTTAGTCTCAGTATGTCTTGTCTGAAACCAGGAAATATAATATATTGATTGGTAATTTTAATCACATAATGTCTTGTCTGAAACCAGAAAATATAATGTATTTATTGTTAAGTTAGTCTCAGTGTGTCTTGTCTGAAACCAGGAAATATAATATAATGATTGGTAGCTTAATCTTTATATGTCTAGTCTAAAATCAGGAAATATAGTATATTGATTGGTAACTTAATCTTGGTATGTCTTGTCTCGAACCAGAAAATATAATATAATGATTGGGAACTTAAGTCTTGGTATGTTGTGTTAGAAGTAATTTTCTTTTCTTGCTTATATTTTCGGACGATTAAATAAAAAACGGATATCCCATGAATCTGATTCAATTAAAATATATGATAAACAGAATGTATCACCACTCGACCAATATCAGCCCTCGGACTGATATTGGTTTCTCGTGGTGATACAGCATGCGATACGGATTTTGCCATGTATTATTCTATATGTATATATTGTTTGCCCCTATTTACAAATTACAGATGTTGTCTGAGTAGTTGAGTATGTTGTCTGAGTAGTTGAGTTGCTCTCTCATGGTTGAATACCACACATCTCTGTTCATTCATTTACTTGTATATCCTGTTATCATTAAACTTCATGAAGACATGTATCTAAATTGATCATTATAATTAAATTAATTACAAAGAGTGGGTAGATTTAAAGTTGATCAAAATAATTTGTCCGCTTTATTATAACCTTAATATGATGAAAGAAAATAACAATAATCTATCCATCCAGTAGTGTATTATACCTCTTGAAATATTTCTAAACTATATGTATTATCATCATCTGCAAAATAAACCACACCATTATCTGTGTTTGGGTTTAAATTCTCACGGATCCACCTAAGAGCAGCATTCCTCTGCAGGACACCTTTTGGTTTCAGCCATGTTGGATCATTATACTTCATTTTAATTTCATGAGGCGTCAAAGCTGCAAGATGTGTGTTTTTAACACCAGAATTTTGTAGAAACTTGCTAACTAAGACTGTCTTGCTGACAGAGTCTTCTATCACAATCCAGTGAATATTTTTCACATGAAGCAAAGTGTGTGACAATCTTACTAAGTTTGCTTTTTGTTCAGGATGGGTGTGAGTAGGTGTCACCATATAAATAGTCGGTGAATGAGAAAATTCTGTTCTCCCTGATGTCAATACATTCTTCTGGCATTCTTGCAGCTGTTGAGAAAGATCACTTATTTTTTTATCAAGCTCTTTGTTTCGTGCTTTGTATTTTTTTATCAGATGTTCTATTTCTTTCTCTTTACACTCTGGAAAACCTTGAATAAAAAGCACAATTAATTATTGAACTTTCAAGATATTTGTATGTATTAAATACATTACTTACGTTTGTCAATGGAACATTTACATGTTTTGTATATGTCACCAGCAGCTGTATTCAGTAAAATAAAAAGATAAGAAATAAGTCAATTTGTGGAATCCTAGAAATATAATCAACAGATAAAATACAATGTGTATATTGTCATGAGTATGATATCCTTTCTTTCATAAAAATAAGAAAGTGGTGTTTGAATAACAATAAGAAACTCTAAAAATTTGGCAAATTCTATTCTATTGAACAATAAACTAACGGTATTATTAAGTACTGTAGATTCATTTATTTTCTTTGATACTTGATTTCATTGTTTCTACACATTTCAAGCTTATAGAGAATTTATTTGTTCTTGGACACAAGTGCTTCACCTATACCCCAATCAGGACTCCATGAATTCCACAATACCTAAGATTGATGTCATCATACATGTCACATGTAACATACTGATCAACCAACATCAAACAGAGTTAAACTTGTGACACCATATGGTTGCAATGGCATGTTTTACTATGGGAAACTCCAAAATTATTCTTATGAAGAATAGTACAGTAGGTGCATGATATCATGATTACAATGTACTTTGGTGTGAAATCAAGGTCAGTGTCATATAATATTTCTGAAATGGACGTACTGAATTTATTGACTAATCATGCACAGACAGTGTTCCAGTCTGCCTAAAATAGAAGAGCGTCCAACCCTTCTGCCTACAAAGCAAAATAAAACAACCCTCTGCCTTTTCAATAAATAAACTTTTCAAATTACATACCTTTTGGCGTTACCGGTAAAATTGCTCCCTGATCGTGTAACACTCTAATTAACTGACAATGACATTAAGTTACAAAATACCTAGCAAGGTCATTTACACTGTCCAACAGTGCCCTAATAATCTGGTTGATTGTAATATAGTGATTTTTCAGACAACAAGCACCCTTCTGCCCTGAGATTCAAGCTGGAACACTGTCAGTTATTGAGCATGCTAAAAGCCTTGATAGGCCTCCAACTAGACAACCTTAGTCAGTTGACAATGACTAGCAGCTGGCAAGCCTTGAAAGGGTATCAACTTAGACAACCTTGGTAAGTTAGACAACCCTGGTCAGTGGACAATGATTAGCTGACAGGCCTTGATAGGACCTCAATTAAGACAACCTCAGCCAGTGGACAATGACTAGCTAATAGGCCTTGATAGGGTCTCAACGCAAACAACCTCAATCAGTGGACAATGACTAGCTGACTGGCCTTGACAGGGTCTAAACTTTGACAACTTCTGTCAGTTGAGGATGACTAGCTGACAAGCCATGATAAGGCTTCCACTTAAAGAACCTCAATCAGTTGACAATGAGAGGCTAACAAGCCTTGATAAGACATCAATTTAGAAAACCTAAGTCAGTTCACTATGACTAGCTGACAAGCCATGATTTGCTTCAACTTAGACAACTTCCAGAAAATTAAGTCAAAATCAGTTAACAATAACAAGCTGATCATGAGAAGTAAAGAAACGATATAAAAGTGTGAATAATTATTAAAATTAGAAATTTTCTCATGTTTCTAGGCCTTCAACTTTTTTTGTGTGTGTAAAACTTTAATACTTACCACAGCTTGAATAAAACCATATGAATGAAACTGTTGATATAACTATATATATAAAGAAAAGTTTTCTCATACGGATCTGCACCATTCCAACATATCATAGGTTGAACACAGGTTTTCTCATCCAATATAAATGATGCTATACTTTATGTAGTATCCACTGAAAGTTAATCATACATTCAATTTTAAATGAAGTAAAATAAAGTTCTTTTGAATAGTTGTGTTACATATACAACAATATTCTGAAAACTGTGAAAGTACACCAATTATGGATTCGTACATCAAATAAGAAGACAAGATAGGTGGCATCTCTCAACAGGTTGGGATAATTCAATGTACATGTAACTATGACTTTGAGGTAACTGGCCAAAACTCCAGCATAAAAAGCCATGAGAAAAAGATGAATGTTTTAAAAATAGTAATTCTAAAGAATTTTGGAAGATATTGAACTCAGATAAAGAAAAAAAGGAATAATATTCCTGTTGATATACTTTTGAATTTTTCAAAATTTAAATTGCCAGATCCTGACGCTGGTGAAGAAACTATTATAGATGAGAATAACGAACTTAATTCACTATTAAACAGTCCTATTACGGAAAATGAAATTTTAAATGCATCAAAATCTCAAGAATGGCAAAGCTTGTGGTGATGACTTCATCATTAATGAATATATTAAGAGCACTACTCAGATTTTCATGCCAATCTATGTAAAACTGTTCAATATTGTTTTTGATACTGGAAAAGTGCCTGAACTTTGGCTTGTTGGTAATGTTATACCTTTTTATAAAAACAAAGGTGACCAGTCAGATCCTCAAAACTACAGACCAATAACTATATTAAGCTGCATGGGTAAACTTTTTACGTCAATTTTGAATTTAAGACTGAGTAATTTTTTGGAAGAATATTTGTTGTTAAATGAAAACCAGTTTGGTTTCAGAAAGGGCTATTCCACTATAGACAGCATATTTACTCTGCATATTTTATTTGAACTACTGAGACAAAAAAGAAAAACTTTTTGTGCTTTTATTGATTTTGCTAAAGCTTTCGATACAGTTTGGAGATCTGGCCTTTGGTCAAAACTCATTTTACATACAGTGAATGGGAAGATGTATAACACTATTTTTAATATGTATAAAATGTCAAATCACGAATCTTCAGTGATGGGGAATATTCAGATTACTTTCCTTGTAATGTAGGTGTAAGACAGGAGAAAATTTATCTCCATACTTTTTCTATTTATTTAAATGATTTAGAAAGCTTTTTCAGGACAAAAATATAAAAGGTTTGAAATCTTTATCAGATCAAATAGAGAACGAGCTAAATATGTATTTAAAACTGTTTGTTGTATTGTGCAGACGACACTGTACTTACGTCAGAAACACAAGCAGATCTACAAAAACAATTAGACGCTTTAAAGGAATATTGTGATACATGGAAATTAAAAGTCAATGTCCCTAAAAGCAAAATAGTAATATTTTCTAAAGGTAGACCACTACAAAATGTTATTTTAAATATGCTGATATTGAGTTAGATATTGTTGAAGAATTTACATATCTTGGTGTATTATTTTCTAGAACAGGAAGTTTCACAAAAGCAAAACAGGCACAAGCTGATAAAGCAACAAGGGCTATGTACAATATTCTAAAAAAGGGGAGATTACATAATTTAAACATTAAATGTCAACTAGAATTATTTGACAAAGTAGTTAAGCCTATATTATTATACGGGTGTGAAGTCTGGGGTAACACCTCTGTTATAGAACGTGTTCATCTAAAATTTTGTAAATTACTGCTTAATCTTAAAAAATCCACTCCTGATTACATGATATATGGGGAACTTGGCCGATTCCCACTGGATATTTTTATTAAATTACGTACTATTAGTTATTGGGAAAAGCTTGTAACTGGGGAAGATAAGAAACTTCCTGTTATTCTATACAATCTTGTTACTGGTAGTTATAATGGAAATATAGCTTGGTGTAAGAATGTAAAATCTGTGCTTGATAATTGTGGACTATCAAATATATGGAACACTAAATATTTTACAAGTAAAAACTGGTTGTATGATACTGTTAAATTAAGATTAACTGACCAGTTCAGACAGACATGGTATGCTACTCTACAAAATTCTCCAAAAGCTCTAAATTATAAATTATTCAAAAATAATATAAATTTGAAACCTACTTTGATATTTTAGATGACAAAATATTGCTTCTTTTGTAGATTTAGAACTTTGAACACAAAAATTCCTATCGAAATTGGTAGATGGCAAAATATTCAGAGAGAAAATCGTATTTGTACTTTGTGCAATTCCGGTGATATTGGCGACGAGTTCCATTATATTTTAGAATGTTCGGCAATAGATTTAAAGTAGACAAATGCTACTAAAGCATCATTTTGTAAACAGACCAAACATTTTAAAATTTCAAGGTCTAATGAATAGCAACAACCCGTCTGAACTAAACAATCTGTGTAAGTTTATAAGAATTATTATGAAATGCCTAGAATCTCCTGGGTAACTCCTTTATGTCTCTAATTTACATTTGTATCTAAAATTTATACTATGTATGTTAATTTATTTGTATATGTCTCTGTACCATTGTACTTTGGTTTACGAGAATAAAGATATATATAGCAGTTAGGAAATATTCTTAAGAGTGACTACCCTGGACATCTTGACTAGAGTGAATGATTGCCCTTTTCACTGACCATTACTAGAGTGGATGATTGCCCTTTTCACTGACCATTACTAGAGTGGATGATTGCCCTTTTCACTGACCATTACTAGAGTGGAAGAATGCCCTATTCACTCACCATTACTAGAGTGGACAATTGCCCTATTCACTGACCATTACTAGAGTGTATGATTGCCCTTTTCAATGAGCATTACTAGAGTGGATGACAGCCCTTTTGACTGACCATTACTACAGTGGAAGAATGCCTTTTGACTGACCATTACTAGAGTGGAAGAATGTCCTATTCACTGACCATTACTAGAGTGGATGATTGTCCTTTTCACTGACCATTACTAGAGTGGATGATTGCCCTTTTCACTGACCATTATTAGAGGAGATGATTGCCCTAATCACTGACCATTACTAGGGTGGATGATTGCCCTATTCACTGACCATTACTCGAGTGGATGATTGCCCTTTTCACTTACCATTACTAGAGTGGATGATTGCCCTATTCACTGACCATTACTATTTACTAGAGAGGATGATTGCCCTTTTCACTGACCACTACTAGAGTAGATGATTGCCCTATTCACTGACCATTACTAGAGTGGATGATTGCCCTTTTGTTTTGTATGAGACTAATAGGCCCTTTCACGGTTATTGCAGCCCTATTGAACAGGGGGCCGATTTTCTTGAAGGAGGTGAAAATGATTTGAAAACACGGGAAAACATCATTGAAACAGAACAGTTGCTTGAAAAAATGCATAGATTTTCCCTTACTTTCTTACTTTTTCCACCTCTATCCAAAAAATCTGCCCCCTATTCAATATGGCTGCAATAACCGTGAAGTGGCTTATTCATCATCCATTAGTCCATAAGTCTCTCATTTCGCAAAGAAGGATAAAAAATAAAGTAGCGATCGTGACTGTTTAAATAGCAGAGAAATTTTGTATTTCATCATTGGACACATCAAATTAGTATGCAGGAAACAGACAAAAGTTATTTTCATTTTAAAGTTCTTAATGTTACATGTATATTGTAACGTTTATAATAATAATTATTATTCAACAAAAAATGTTTAAATAGTTTTTAAGTTTTAGTTGTTTTATTTTTCTTCGAGATAATACTACAGTTTAGTAGTGCCAAAGGCAAAAAATATAGTTCAATGGTTTGATGTTTCTAAGAAAAGTGTTCACTTCTATCTATTTAAGAATCATTTAACTAAAACAATATCAAGAATCAAATTTTATACAAACACAGTTAGCGAAAAATTGATACATCAAAAGCCAAGTCTGACAGCAGTGAACTTAAATACTGCAAACTTCTGTACTGTAACATCAGTAATGGACAGAAATGAATTGATAAACAAAAATTTGAATGAAAATATAAACATTTCAAGAATAAAAAATATTTTTCACCTGAAGCATGGCAAACATTGAAAGTTACTTTAACTTCAAAAAAGGATATTGAACAGTGGAACTGTTTACTTTAGTCTGCAAAACCACATGCACATTGCTGCATATCTCGTTTGAAATGGCTGCCTACAGTGGTTTCACCAATAATGCATCAGATTAAAACATGCTCCTAACAGCATATACTGGATGTGTAGAAGTTGCCATCAGTTTAAATATATCTGAAAAACATCTTATAATTCAACCAGTATTTGAATAAAAATAGGGTGCGAACGAACCCAGGGGGCGAGCGTGTGGGGTGCAAACGTGTAGGATGCGAACGTGTATTGGGAGCGAATGGTATCAGAGACATATAATACAATATAATTATATGTCTCTGGTGGTATGCCTCCTACACAGTCATGAAAAAGTTATGATGCTCGGAAGATACGCATTTCGACAATAGGGCCGTCGTAAGTGAACTTACATATAACCGTCAGCAAATATATTGTATCTTTTCGTTCCACATGTTGCAAATATTGAAGACGTTGAGCTATTGGTTTAAAAGTTTTGATGCAAGTATGACGATAGATGAATATTTATATATTTGAACTCTGTTTTCTATTAATAAAAGGTCAATACACAGTTGTGTTTACTTAGGCGGCGTATTAATAAAACCACGCGCAGCTTCCTTCTTCCATTTTAGATAGTATAAGTGTTCATTTTTGTTTAAATTAATGTGTTTTCCTGAATATTTGCCGTGTTTTTGTTTTGCTTAATTTTTTAATGAATAAGTAGCAGATAGTTTGTCGTCGATCTTCAATACTTCCTGTACACGTTATACATTTGTGTACTTGGTCCGCGGTGTATTCGAACTGTTTCATTTTACGTACGATTTCCAATGTAATCTTTTTTCAAATGCTATCTTGTTACACTAGTCCCGAAACGAGGGCATTATTTTTTAAACATTTGATAATAAAACGGTATTTAAACAGCAAATAGAAAAAGTAAAATAAGTAAATGAATTAAAGAAAAAAAAAAAAACTCTCGGTAGGTGGCACAGGCACTTGTCTAAGAATATTTTCCCTACATACCTTAATATAAGTGTTACATTAAGGTATATAGATTTAAAAATCCGAGACAAGTGCCTGTGGTAGGTGGTTCCTTTGATGGACCTTCCACAAAACTGTATCTAACACTGAAGGATACGCAGATGTACAAATGTCCCTTAATACATACGTTATTTCATATCATGTCTTACTCTTTTTATTACACATATCGTGTTGGCAAGCGATCCAATAGTTATTTCTTTTTCTTTCATTTGATAAATAATCCTAATTATTTGTATTGATGACAAAAGGATTTGACCACAGATTAGGCCTGCTCTACATGCATTTACTCAAGTTCCGATGTGTGTTTTAAAAATACGTTTGTAAAGTAATAAATAATCATTGCTTTACATCATATTTCACCCTATTTTCATCTTCAGTCAATGTTTTATATACCATATCTAGTGCGGGTATCGGCATATTAAAGGGTGGGCGGGTCCTCTTGTCCATCCATGATCACCTCAATACTACTATGTAATTAGATTATATATCATTTTTTAACATAAACTGTTATCACAGAGATATGTCTCGCTTTTTTGTAATTTCGATAATACAAATGTTGAAATTAAAATACCAACACTTTAGCATGTATGTTTTGCAAATATTCAAAGTCGTATGTTTTGCAAATATTCAAAGTCAATGAACCATGACTTGAAAGTACATGGCTATAAACAATATCCATGGAAATGAGATGTGCCAATGCTAATACAACTGCATACCAAATACCATTGACTTATCATAAGTAGTTCCCTTTAAACATACCTAAATACAAACTTATACATGTAAACTAAGCAAAATTTCAAAGTCAATAAACCTGAGGAAGCGGGATCAAATAATCTCCATGGTAATGAGATATGCCAATGCTAATACAACTGCATACCAAATATCATTGACCAGTACTACTAGTGGTTCCCCATAAAACAACCTAATCACAAACTAATACATGAAAACAAAGCAAAAGTTTCAAAGTCAATAGACCATGACTGAGGGGGCGGGGCCAAATAATCTCCATGGAAATGAGATATGCCAATGCTTATACAACTGCATACCAATTATCATTAACTTACCACTAGTGTTTCCCCATAAACTGACCTAATCACAAACTAATACATGAAAACTAAGCAAAGTTTCAAAGTCAATAGACCATAACTGAGGGGGCAGGGCCAAATAATCTCCATGGTAATGAGATGTGCCAATGCTAACATAACTGCATACCAAATATATTTGACTTACCACTAGTGGTTCACCATAAACTAGACCTAATCACAAACTAATACATTATTGACGCCGCCGCCGGAAACAGCATACCTATGTCTCGCTTTTGACTCGGTCAAGCGAGACAGTAAAATTGTGTAAACTTTGTGGACCGCACCAAATCTTTACAAATTCTTTTAATTCTTCTTTGAAAACACACAATCAGAATCAGAAACAAAAATAAAATATGAAAGCCAGCAAACCAACGACAATCACCGAAATACCAGATCACCTGTGTCATAGACCCATTGGTGGCCATGGGCTGTTTTCTGCACTGTGGTTTGGTTGTCGTCTCTTCCAACACAGTCCCCACTTCTATGATCACCCTCCATGACATAGGACAAACGCATTCAGAACCTGGCAGGGTTAACAATGTTTGTTAGCGCCCTGTCCTCCGTATGACCAAGAGGTGGTCAATTTTATTGATGACCCACTTTTGTGATATTTTTAAGATAAAATTCTCACCAGAAAGACACAACAAAGTATATAAGCCCAGCCCTGATATAAAGCTGTTATCAGTGAGCACAGCAAAACGGTAAACTACAGGCTCCATGCGCCTAAAATGCTGATGTTTTTCTTTCAAATCTTTTATTGACATACAATATTCAAGCCATATTTTACACACCAAGGACCATCGATCATGTCACTTTGGTTTGAATTGATTCAGTAGTTTCAGGAAGCTCTTTTAACTAGAGACAATAGATGAGGCTCTCAAGAGCCTGACTCGTTCACCTGTAGTTTTTATCAAATTTTTCATCAATGTTTTTCTTTTGCTTGTAAGTTAAAATGTATAATTTATAAGTGTGGACACAAACCAGTGTGGAATATATCCAGCATTCTGAGAATATTACATGGCAATTAAACGAAAAGCAAATATGAACACAGCCACAAATGACCACTAAAATTATCAATAAGATTTTGAGTTGTGAAAAGAGGATAAAATGTATGTACTGTTTCCAAGCCCTGTCTTTAACATGGGACTGTTATGTTACAGCACAACATAAGTACAAACATGATATATTTTTTTCAAATAGACTTCCTGTATGTATCAGTGTATTTATTTATTCCACATTGGCTAAAAGTACAAAATTAATTCGTTTTCATACACTCAAATGGAAATAAAGTTAGGTCTTTAAATAGAATATATAACTCCTTACACACTTTGTTCCTTCTGAAGAAGCTAATTAGGAACTGACGAAGTTAATAAATATCAGTCATTTCTTATGATTCAAAACAGCATCTGTATGTAACTCCTTCCATTATACAAACTTCCACAATCAGATGAGTCTCCTGCAAAAATAGAAATGGAGAGATGAAATAATGAATAAAACACTTTAGAGCAACTAAAGGTAAACTGTTTTATTAAAATCAAATATTCTCAAAATGGCCTATAATTTGGTAACAGGTTCTCAAATGGATTATCTCAAAGTCTTTGAAATATGATAAAATAAATCTTCATGGGAGTACATTCTTGGCTTCAAAATCACCACATTTTAGAAATATTGTCAAAATGCAATGATTTTGTGCATTTTAGGAACTAAAAGCTTGAGGAAACCTTTGGCGACAACCTAGGATCCAAAATGTTCTATAACCATAAGTTTGTGCGAAAAACTGTTTTAAAAGAATTCTTCAAAATTTTACCAAATGTAATGGCACAACACAAATTATGCACACTTAAAGAGTCAATACTTCTTAATTCTTAATGTGATGTGCCAAAATGAATTTATTTTGTATTAATAGTAATATCTAAAATATTTCTATGAGAAATTTGTAGTATTTTGGCCAGTTTACAAAAACATCAAAATATTAGGGCCAATTTTAACCCTTTTGAACTTACACATGTATTCCTTTACCACTGTGATTTACAATGAAAACCACCTATTTCACCTGTACTATGAAGTCACTTTAATATCTATATTCAATCAGTTGTTTTTTTCCAGTTACATTATTGTAAGTGACCAACAGTGAATAAACAATCTGTAAATTAAAAAAGGAAATATTTCACTACATGCAGTATTATTTTTGAACTGGAAAAGAGTTTTTGTTCAAATAATGTTATTTGTTCCACATCTGTCATGTCTATTATGTGATCAAGGTATTGTATAAGGTATGGGGTTTGTCCTTATTATTGAAGGCAATTTGTTGACTTGCTGTTAATTGTGTCATTTAAACTCTGTTGGATAGTTGTCTCATTGGCAACTATACCATATATATCCTTATTTCATCATGTTTATACATTATACTTGTTCTCTGCTTTAGTATATATTGAATTGTTTGAGAAATTGAAGAAATTGATTTTTTCTCCTCTTAAAATCACTCAAGGTTTATCTGTGTAAAATGTTGTATACGGAAATGGTATTATGAATTTACAATGTGTCTTAACTGTTCTGTGTAAAATTAAGATATTAAATTAAAACACCAAAAATGAACACTGCTTTGTGCTAGACAAAACCACTTATATTCAGCTTTTAACATGTAATTTCTAATGTAAACAGTCTACAGGCAGACATAAAGGGCTTTACATATCAGACATTTCACAGAGGTGGATTTAGGAGGCCAGGCCCCCTACTGATGGAGCTACAATGTATTGATAGTGCAGACTTTTACCCATTTCACTTCAAACATTATCTACCTTGGGGAGGATTCAACTCTTGGATCCACATCAGTTTAATTATTGTCCTAAGCTGACCAAGTATTTACTCTAGTTATGCCCTTAAAGCAGGGTGCTTTGCAGAGAGGCAACAAATACCATTTTCAAGTAAATAGATTGACTTGGCATCTGATTCAACTTATTACTTCCCATGATTCATGCCAGCTGCACGCTGTACAGATTCTACATGTATAACAGCAAGAATCACTGAGGCAGTTCATATTTTGTACCTGTAAACATGAATGTGTAAAAGTAGAAGAAGAATGTACAATCATAACAATGTATTTCTATTAAATAGGTAATTGCAATTTTGCCATGGCTGATTGGTGTCCTATTTTATGTAACTTTGCTATTGTGGAAATATGTACTGTGAATAAAAGATACTGCCAGGGTATATATCAATGTATGCTGAGACAGCAACCAATTAGGACACAAATCACTAAATGACATCTACATGTTCTTTGGTCAGGTTGTCTCTTTGACACATTCCCCATTTCCATTTTCAATTTTTATTACATGTACATATAAATTTTGGATAGATAATCAGATGGACAAATATGATAGCCAGGGCAACTGACCTTGTCTAAGGATTATACCTTCTGAAAGCTACCAAACACACTGCATAAAATAACATTATGATTCAAGCTGGACATGTATATTGTTTTGTACATCATGCAAGTAAAACACTAATTATCAGATTATTGCATCATGGTTGTAAATTGCAAATCACTTTTGCTTCTTAACATCCTTTTCAGAATAGAGAACTATTTCTAGAGTTGGGCATGTACTGGGTGGTAAACAATTATTGATGTTGTGTTTCATTAGCATATCAATAAAATAACAACATGCAACATGTGCAACTGAAAACTCGTTATTTTGTTTACTGATCTCACTATTTTAACATTCAATATAATTTAACCATGATATATCAATTATATTTTAAGTTAAAAGAAAAATAAGGAATTTATTCTTTTATACGACAGAATATAGAAAAGTTGAAATCCCAATTACCTGGGGATTTCAATTTTAATATTTTTATTTAGAAGCTATAGAAAACGTGACCTGACCAACGCTGATAATGACAGGACCAACATCGACAATGACAGGACCAAATCAAAAATGCTAATAACTTTTGATTTTTCAAATAAATTATCCCAGATTTGAAATGTAAAATAAGATGTCATCTTTCAATCCATAAATGTTCTAAAAAATATAGATTTTTTTTTCAAAAACTTGCGAAAACGTGACATGACCATCGCTGACTGACAGGACCAACATCGACAATGACAGGACGAAATGAAATTGCTAATTACTTTTTTATTTCTCAGAATATTTCTCTGAAATTTGAAATATAATAAGATTAGACAATTTTATACATAAATATAGGAATAATATAGATTTACACATTACTTTTGGCGAAAAATATTAAAATCTTGCGGTAATGTGACCTGACCAACGTTGACAATGACAGGACCAACCTCGACAATGACAGGACCAAATGAAAATGCTAATTACTTTTTTATTTCTCAGAATATTCCTCTCAAATTTGAAATATAATAAGATTAGACCATTTCGTACATAAATATAAGAAAAATATTATTTCTGAATCAGCACTGAATTCAAAGCACATTGTTATAAATAATAGCATGAGAATAAGCACTTGTACATAAACATAAGAATTATTTCCATATAGTTCATATTGTGAAAAACAAGGCACTGATGTACACATTTGAATGTTCAAAGTTCATTTAGTTTCCAAGTTTGAGGATGTAAAAGAGGGACGAAAGATACCAGAGGGATAGTCAAACTCATAGATCGAAAACAAACCGACAACGCCATGGCCAAAAATAAAAAGACAAACAGACAAATAATAGTACAGATGACACAACATAGAAAACTAAAGACTAAGCAACACGAACCCCACCAAAAACTTGGGGTGATCTCAGGTGCTCCGGAAGGGTAAGCAGATCCTGCTCCACATGTGGCACCCGTCGTGTTGCTAATGTTATTAGAAATCCGGTAAATAGTCTAATTCGGTAAGTCACATTCGTGAAAAGGGAATGGTATTGTAGTTACGACATAAGGAACATTAAAGGAATAATAAAAACACTCTTCTTTGACAGCTCAGTAAATGTAAACGAAAGATAACTAAAATAAGGAATATATATTTATTCGTGTTCAATTGATCAAGAATATAGATAATAGTCCAGGTAAGAAAAAAACACACAAATATCAAAAGCACTTGTCACAATCAAAAATAAATTAAGCATACATGTCTTTGAAATTTACAACATGAATAGTCATATATTGCCATCGCAAGTATACACTAGTATATTATCAATTAAGTCCAAAATGAAGGAGGTATGAAACAGCATCTACAAACTGAACTGTCGAAATCTCTACGTTCTGGTGTCGGATCTTTAGGTTGGAGAGTCTATCTTTAATTTTCCTGTGTTTTCTCTTATTGGTTTGCTCATACATTAAATATTTCTATGAATAATACTTCAAATTTTATATGATTTTTATTTATAAATATACTTTTTTATTCTTAGATGCATGATTTGTTTTTATTATTTGTTATTGGCTTTGAACTAGCTGTCAGTATTGGGGAGTACTCTCAGATCTGTACTTAGCATCTTTTTGTTGTTGGGATGTATAAGTACCCTGCCACGTCCACTCTGTGTTTTTGTTAGACATGTTTCTGCTTTGTGTCCATCTGATGAGTTAAGCTCTTTTCAACTGATTTTTATAGTTTGTTCTTCTGTTGTACTGTTACACCACTGTCCAAGGTTAGTGGAGGGTTGGCGCCTTAAAACTAGTTTAACCCCGCCACATTCTGTATGTGCCTGTCCCAAGTCAGGAGCCTGTTATTCAGTGGTTGTCGTTTGTTGGTGTATAGCATATTTGTTTTTCGTTCATTATTTTGTACATAAATCAGGCCGTTAGTTTTCTTGTTTGAATTGTTTTACATTTGTCATTTCTGAGCCTTTTATAGCTGTCTATGTGGTATGTGGTTGATTCATTGTTGAAGGCCGTACTGTGACCTATAGTTATTAATTTGTGTCATTTGGTCTCGTGTGGAGAGTTGTCTCATTGGCAATCATACCACATCTTCTGATTTTTATATTTAAACAGTCGTTCTTTCATTTATTTGTTTTAATTTTAATTTCTTACTTTGAATTTTAATACTATTTTGCTTATTATAAATTTTTAACTAAAAAATTGATATTATTATTCCATTTCATTTAAATTAAATTTTATTAAAAAAAAAAATGATATTTTTAAGGTGACAAATAAATTTTACCTTTAAACTACTCTTTTCCTAACTATTAAATTTAGTTCTAAAACAACATCTGTTCAATTTTTTTTTTTTGTAGGCATTCGAGGAATAGATTTTGTATAAAATGCAGGCATTCCAGGAAGACACCGTTGAAACGATATTCCAGGGCGTGTATTTCCTATCATCATGTCCTTGATAGAGGGTTGCTGCTCACTAGGAAGCTTTCAAACAAAGAGTTCCAGTTGGTGAAGTTGAAATCATCCCTTCGTAAATTTTACAGACGCCATCACGAGTTGGTTGACCGTTACAAAGTATGACAAAATAGAGGTAAACATGCAATCCGGAAAAATGCTGAACAAATTTTCCCCCTTAGTTGCTTGAATTTTTTACCTAAGCTTGGAATCATTATTTTTTCTAATAACTTAACATAACCCCTCACTTTACACGACGGGTGCCACATGTAGAGCAGGATCTGCTTACCCTTCCGGAGGACATGAGATCACCCGGCCCCAGTTTTTGGTGGGGTTCGTGTTGCTCAGTCCTTATTTTTCTATCTTGTGTTTCGTGTATTGTTGTTTGTATGTTGGTCTTTTTCTTTTTAAGCCATGGCGTTGTCAGTTTATTTTCGACTTGAGTTTGAATGTTCCTTTGGTATCTTTCGCCTCTCTTATATAGTATATATTTTTTGGATTTCAATAATCATAATTATAATAAAAACATATATAACAGAATTTAGTACCATCAACAATAATCAGCAGTAATTAACATTTCTTCAATTGACTATGATCTTAACATTTTTGAATTAAATATAGTTCTTTTCGTTTAAATTAGGGAGTTACCTGTGTTTAATATGGCTATACTATTGATATATTTAAGACTGGTTAGAGCAGCTGTAAAACGGGTTCTGGTTATTATGGATTTATTAATGTGTGTAATATATGCACGTGAAATATTTTGGTGGTTTACATGGTGGGTGCCGTTATATATATATTACAATGTAAAGAAATTGTTAAGCTGTCAGTTCATCGAAGGTGCTCACAGTAACTACAACGTTCAGTTTGCCGTTTATTGCCATATTTATGAATATGGATCATATGGATATATAAATAATTTATGTTCATTTACATATAATGACGTATTGGACAATTTTTTGTATGAAAATGTCAATTTAAATATTGTAATTAAATTATACATGTATTAGATCATTAGGTTATGTATTAGATACAGAACAAATGTAACAACAACAAAAAAAAAACAGGCCTGTAACCGTTGCCGTCTAGTTTTTTCTGCAGTAAGTGTCTTGTAGTCGGGTCAAGTCCGAGGCGATAATCAAAAAACCATACGGTTGTTTGTTATCATCCCGTTTCTTTTGCCCCTTTAGGGAACGACCATTTGATATTCTGGTGGGGGGGTGGGGGGGGGGGATTTTTAGCGGATTGATAATTCATTTTCACATTTCGCTATGCATGCTTACTTTTTTAAAAGTGCTTTTGCTACAATAGTCTTCCGGACCATTTCAGGACGGAGAACAGTTTTTCACAGCTCAAGAGTGCTGGAATGGCTCGGAATGTTGCTGTTATGCATATAGATTAGCTTTCATTTTGTTTCACTGTGCTTATTTTACATTATTTTTACAAATAAGGATATTTGGTATGATTGCTAATGAGAACTATCCACCAGAGTTCAAATGAAGTGGATGTAAGCAATTATAGGAGACGGCATATACGACTTTCGACAATGAGAAAACTCCATACCGTATAGTCGGCTATAAAACGCCCCAACATGAAAAATATGAAACAATTCAACTAAGAAAACTTACGGCCTAATTTATTACAAAACAATTTACGAAGAACAAAAATATGACAGACATGAAACAACGAAAACCACTGAACTGCAGGCTCCGGACTTGGGTACAGGCACATAAAGAATGTGGCGGGGTTAGAGAAAATTATGACCTTGTGCAATGCCAAAATAATTATATAGGTATATTTTCTCTTTTATAGTTATGCTAGCATGTATAATTTACTTTATAATGCTTGTCCTGTGCTTACTTCTATGTGTGATTACCTTTTTAAAGTTTGCTTGCTTGATTGTGCTTTTGATGTTGTTGTTTATGTCTGTATGTATTCAGTTAAAAGCTCTATATAGCTTATGTTTTGTAGTTTGTAAGTATATCGAATAAAAATAAAGCTTACGTATTCATATTATAGCTATATGTTCCAGACCATATGTTTTCTATGTATTGTGTGCGATTTTGTCCCATGTACATTTACTCCATATCCTTTCATTTTCCAGACCATATGAGTATTTGGACCATGACGGTATTATTACATAAATGTCACGACCAAACGCGTATGGTCCAAATATTCATATGCTCCCTTACATATATATATATCTTTATTCCGATAAACCTTTGTCAATACGATGGAATACAGTGTTAATGTTATAAATTGTAGATATATAAATAAACAGAATATGTACACTTTTTACAAGCACAATAAAATTAAATGATTCATGCACATATGCATATAACAATAATAGAATACCTATTTGGTTTCATAAAATAAAAAAAGAACGGTATTTATATGTTTTTTTCCCTTTTGGTACATGGTGTCGCCCAAATATGTCTCAACATGGTGACTGATACGTGATGAACTGTTACTAAGTTATCATTTGTATAAATACAAGGATCAAACCTATGTTCATCCATAAAACCATTCAGAGGATGTAATCTAAATCCAAGTTGTCTAATACACAGAGAAACATACACATCTTCCAGATGAAAGAACGGAACGTTAACAGATATATTAACAATTTTTATGACGACGTTCAAGCTGGTAACGTATCCAGTACCGGAACAAAACCCTGGATATGCTCTCTGTGGATAACTCCGAATAGAAGCATACCTATCTCTATCTCTATTAGGTTTTCCTGCTGCAAAACAGTGTCCCCCAACAGCAGATTGTAAAGTATGTGTATTTTTCTTGATTGCTCGGATTAAACTAGGAATATTCACATACATATCGTCGTCCGTCTTCATGACAAACTTGGCGTTTTTACAATGCTTCACTGTCCACTGAAAACCCATCAATGTTTTCAACGTAAGATTATTATACGTGTCCTTAAAATTTCCCAACACAATATCCTTTGTTAAATAGTTTTCTTTCTCTATTTCCTTAAATTTTACCGATTCTCCCAGAAGAAAAGCGTATCTTATATTTCCTTTATTCTTTTCTGAAAATGTCAACCAAGTCTCTCTTACCGCGTTTCGTGCTAAAATATTTTGCGGAGAAGAAGTTATAAGAATCAATATTTCGACAGAACCATTAACACTTTTACATATGTTTTCATTGTTTATTAAAAACTGAAAATTTCGAGAAAAGCATTCATCACAGTTTTGTGGTCTTTCTTTTGGTATCGCTTTGACAGTTCTTTGTGTATAAGCGCGTTGAAGACTTTTAGAGATATTTAATTTTTCGATAATATCTTTTGTGTCACTAACAATTTCATTTATAGAATCGTGTAACTTTATTGTTGTTAAATACAGCGTTATAGATTGGACGTTAGTAAACCAGAATATCGGAAATATAATACTAAATAATACAACAGCTTGAAACAGACGCAACACCACCTCTCGGGTGTTGTTTCCTTTTACTTCTTCCACCATGGAGTCAGGTTTCTTTGCCATAAAAACAAATATCTTCACATCAATCTGAAATAGAATAAAAACTCTTAATTCATGTTGTAGTTGTAAAATAACAGTGCTTTTCTGGTCAAAATACCAATTGCATATATTTTAATAGGCGTAACCAGGAGACTGATTACTGGAATGACGATGATAACGAGATGCACCACGATCGGTTGCAGAGGTTGGCGATGCCAACGACAGACAATGACTTAGACCTAGTCACATGCCTGAGAACACTCGATTTAACTCCAGGCTCTTAAGTTCATAGTTGTAGTTAGCAATTAAACAATCAAACATGGGAAAAATTCAGACAGCAAATTTTGTAAATTAAGGGACAGTAGTTTACCGATGTTTAAATTTTAGAAATCGATTTAAGTTAAGATGGAAATATGTGTAAATATATTTTATAGAACGCTGTTTTTGAGTTACAAAACGTGCTGATTTTTGAAGAACAGGATGAGATATTATATGAAATATAAAATGGTAATTTAAGTTACAAGTAAATAAATAACAAAACTAGGAATTTATTATAATTTATAAAACGTTAATAAGTAGGAGTTGTTATAGATATACTCAATAAGAAGCAATGGGTACTAGGTTCAAACTATCAACAATATATTGGAATATGCATAAAGAAAGCAGACAGGCTGAAGCTAGCGCACACGTAAGCATAACACAAAATAATATTAGGGTGAGAGTAGGGCCTCATCCTTTCATTATCACGTTAGTAGAAGAGGTATATATGGCCTAATAATGTCATTATTGTGCTCTGAACATTATAAAAAAGATTTCATTGAATCAAAAATATAGCCTAATAAACAAAAGTGATAATATTATAAATATAAAATTAAAGCAGATATGGTAGGATTCCCAATGAGACAACTCTCCACCAGAAACCAAATGAAATAGAAGTTAACAACTATAGGTCACCGAACGGCCTTCAACAATGAGCAAAACCCATTCCGCCAATCTAATTAAAATATAGTTCTCTGATTTCATACGTATGAAATCAGAGAACTTTATTTTAATTAGATTACCATTCCGCAAAGTATGCTATAAAAAGCCCCAAAATGACAAAATCAGAAAATGACAAACGAGAAAACTAACTGCCTGATTTAAGTATAAAACAATAAACGACAAAAAATATGATATACAGCAACAAACGACAACCACTGAATTACAGGCTCCTGACTTGGGACAGGCACATACAGAATAAGGCGAGGTTAAACTAGTTTGCTGGCACCAAACTCTCACCCTAACCTGCGACAGTGGTTCAACAGCACAACATAAAAACAAACTATAGAAATCAGTTGGAAAGGACAGATCAGAGAGTACTTGCATTTACTGAAAGGAAGTTCAAAGCCAAAACTGATCAACAAAAGTGCTGAAATACCTCGCTTGCTTTGCTTATGAATGATTTATGTTGACTGAATATAAAGATAAGGAGATGAGATATGATTGCCAATGAGACAAATATCCGGGTCACCAAAATCAAATGAAGTGGATATAAGCAATTATAGGCAACCGTACGGCCTTCAACAATGAGAAAAACCCACATCGTATAGTCGGATATAAAAGGCCCCGACATGATAAACATGAAACAATTCAATATAGAAACCTAACGGCCTAATTTATAACAAAACAATTTAAGAAAAACAAATATGACAGAAATGAACCAACGGCAACCACTGGACTTCAGGCTCCTGACTTGGGACAGACACATAAAGAATGTGGCGGGGTTAAACATGTTTGAATGTGCAAACCTTACCTGGGACAGTGGTGTAACAGTACAACATAAGAACAAACTGTAAAAATTCGTAAGGAGTTCTGTGAAAGTGTTATGTTGACTTAAAAAGTAAGACCATTCATCAATAAAATACAGAATTTAAAAAAAAAAAAAATCAAACTTTTTCTTTAGTTGCTATTTCATGGTCTTGAAGATTAGCTTCTGTCCAAGTTTAATAACAATCCATGACGGTTTACAAATTAATCATGTAAAAAAGTGTAATCCCAGACTGTCTGTAAATGTTAACTGTAGTTTAATATAAAAAAGAAGATGTGGTATGATTGCCAATGAGACAACTGTCCACAAGAGACCAAAATGACATAGAAATTAACAACTATAGGTCACCGTACGGCCTATAAACATATTTAACTGTAATAAACTGTTGACACAAAGATCTGTCTCGCCTGTCTGCATAAAATTCAGAAAAAGACAGTCTGATGGACAGCAACATTGCTAATTCATTCAAAGTCGCTGGACCAACTGGTGGGCCTCGGAATGGTTGACAAACTGAGATGTACAGACAGCAATATAACTTTATAGAAAATATTGTCTATTGTAAGTAGTTCCTATCAAACTAACTTAATCAGAAAACTTAACATTGAAAATTGTTAATTGATTGAAAGTCACTGGACCATGATTTAGGGGCAGCGCCTTGAAATAGTCGTCAAACAGACAAGTATTGTAATGCAACTTTATAGAAAATATCATTGATCTATCGCAAGTAGTTCATATTTAACTAACGTAAGCAGAAAACTTATCATTGAAAATTGGTAATTAATTAAAAGTCACTGAACCATGGCCTAGCAGGCAAGGTCCTAAAATAGTCGTCAAACTGATATGTACTGATAGCAATGCAACTTCACACAACGTCATTAATCTATCACCAGTAGTTCCTATCAATCTAACTTATTGACTAGTGGGCAGGGCTTCAAAATAGTCGTCAAACTGATATGTACTGATAGTAATGCAACTTCATATAAAATATGATTGATCTATCACAAGTAGTTCCTATCAAACTCACTTAAGCAGAATTGCTAACTAATTCAAAGTCACTGGACCATGGCCTAGGGGGCAGGGCCTCAAAACTGTCGTCAAACTGATATGTATAGATTATTACATGGCATTTTTCATATCAGACCCTTTATCGGCCCTAGGTCATGATATCAGCCCAAGAGCCGCAGGCTCGAGGGCTGATATCATGAACGAGGGCCGATAAAGGGTCTGATATGATAAATGACATGTAATTATCTTTATCATATACTTCAACAGAAGAAATACAGACAAGAACTATTAATTAAAATTTTGTCTTTCCATTAATTTTTAAATAATACTTTACAGACAACCAAATACAAATTTCTTAACTTTAATAGTTTTATTGATATTACAAGCATTTTATTTATCTTGTCACAACAATTATCATGTTCTTAGTTTGAAATTTGCTCCTCAACCATTTTGTGAAAAGTCTTAAACCACTGCTCAAAAACATCATCATTCTCTTATATGGGTCTAATAAAAGCATAATAAATACATAGCTCATAAATGTTTAACTTTACAAAGTTGAATAGCATTTCGGACCTAAATTACTAAACGTTTTGCCAAATACAGCTAAGGTAATCTATTCCAATTACAGATATAAAAGAGCATGCTTTTTTATAAATTACATCAATATGTGTGTTCTATGAACCCCATGACTGAAAAGTTATTCCAAGTTGACATTGACTATTTATTTTCTCAACCTCTTCGCCATTTATCCCCCAAAAAAAAAAAAATACAGGTGGATGCTCCTTTCCTTCTAGTGAATACAATATATTTTGTTTTCTTTGAGTTAAATTGAACAGCCCATGATTTTGCCCAATTTTAGATAACATCCAAGCCATCAGTCAAAGAAGCGGCTGCTATAGCATGATCATCATCTACTATACCAAAAAAGAGGTGTCATCTGCAAAAAGTCTAATATCATTAGCAATGTCACTGTAGTGTATGAAGACTGGTTAATAAAGCCCTTATGTAATATGTTGTGCATATACAATTGGTTTAATAAAGTCCTCAGGTACTTATAAACCAGTCTTCAAACACAATATGTAGTGTTTTCAGATTTGTTTTCTGCAGGTGACCTCAGGTAATCTGTCTATGAAGACTTTTCTTGATAAAGGTGACCTCAGGTAATCTGTTGTGTATGAAGACTGGCTTAATAAAGGTGACATCCGGAAATCTGTGGTATATTGAGTTTTGTTTAATAAAGGTGTCCTTAGCTAGTCTGTTGTGAATGAAGAATGGTTTTATAAAGGTGACCTGAGGTAATCTGTGTATGCAGACTGGTTTAATAAAGGTGACCTCAGGTTATCTGTCTATAAAGACCGGATTAATAAAGGTGACCTCAGATAATCTGTCTATAAAGACTGGATTATTTAGAGGACCTCAGGTAGTCTGTCTATACAGGCCGGATTAATAAAGGTGACCTCAGGTAATCTGTGTATGAAGATTGATTTAATAAAGGTCACATCAGGAAATCTATTGTGTTTAAATACTGGTTTATAAAGGTGACCTCAGGTAATCTGTCTATAAAGACCGGTTTAATAAAGGTGACCTCAGGTTATTTGTCTATAAAGACCGGATTAATAAAGGTGACCTCAGGTAATCTGTCTACAAAGACCGGATTAATAAAGGTGACCTCAGGTAATCTGTCAATAAAGGCCGGATTAATAAAGGTGACCTCAGGTAATCTGTGTACGAAGACTGGTTTAATAAAGGTGACATCAGGTAATCGGTAGTGTTTTGAGATTTAATTAATAATGGTGACCTCAGGTAATCTGTGTATGAGGACTGGTTTAATAAAGGTCACATCAGGAAATCTGTTGTGTTTAAATACTGGTTTATAAAGATGACCTTAGGTAATCTGTCTATAAAGACCGGTTCAATAAAGGTGACCTCGGGTTATTTGTCTATAAAGACCGGATTAATAAAGGTGACCTCAGGTAATCTGTAGTATATAGAGATTGTTTAAATAAAGGTGACCTCAGGTAATCTGTTGTGTATGGAGACTGGTTTAATTAAGGGGACCTCAGGTAATCTGTAGTGTATGAAGACTGGTTAAAAGAAGGTGAAATAAGATAATCTGAAGTATATGATGACTGGTTCAATAAACCCCTGATGTTATCTGTTGTGAATGAAAACTGGTTAAATAAAGTCCTCAGGTAATCTGTAGTGTATTGAGATTTGTTTAATTAAGGTGACCTCAGGTAATCTGTCTATGAGGAGTGGTTTAATAAAGGTGACCTCAGGTAATCTCTGTATGCAGACTGATTTAATAAAGGTGACCTCAGGTAATCTGTTGTGAATGAAAACTGGTTTAATAAAGGTGACCTCAGGTAATCTGTAGTGTATTGAGATGTGTTTTATTAAGGTGACCTCAGATAATCTGTCTATGAAGAGTGGTTTAATAAAGGTGACCTCAAGTAATCTGTTGTGAATGTAGGCTGGTTTAATAAATGTGACCTCAGGTAATCTGTTCTGTATGAAGACTAGTTAAATTAAGGTGACCTCAGGTAATCTGTAATTTAGAAGACTCGTTGAATGAAGATAAGATCAAGTAATCTGAAGTGTATGAAGTCTGGCTTAATAGGCCCTTTTGTAACCTGTTGTGAATGAAAACTTGTTTAATAAATTCCTCGGGTTATCTGTCACATTTATTTAACAAGTTGCCATACACACAGATTATCTGAGGTCACCTTTATCAAACTAATCTCCATGCAAAACAGATAACCTGAGGTTACCTTTATTCAACCATTCTTCTTACTTAAGTTGCGTGAGAACTTTATTAAACCAGTTTCCATACACAACAGATTACCTGAGGTAACCTTTATTATAGCACTCTGCATACACATATTACCTGAGGTAACCTTTATTTAACTATTCTTTATAGACAGATTACCTGAGATCACCTTTATAAAACAAATCTGAATACACTACAGATTACCTGAAGACATTATTAAAACAGATTTCATTCACAACAGATTACATAAGGGGTTAACTAAACCAGTCTTCATACACTTCACATCTTCATTCAACGAGTCGTCATACACTACAGATTACCTAAGGTCACCTTTATAAAACCTGTTTTCATACACGACAGATTACCTGAGGTCACCTTTATTAATCCAATCTTTATGGACAGATTACCTGAGGTCACCCTTAATTAACAAATCGCAATACAGAGATTACCTGAAGTCACCTTTATTACACCAGTCTTATTATACACACCAGACTACCTGAGGTCACCATCATCAAACAAATCTCAAAACGCTTCAGATTACCTGAGGCCACCTTTATTAAAGAAGTCTTCATACACAACAAATTACCTAGGTTCACCTTTATTTAACCAGTCTGTATATACAGATTACCCAAATTACCTGAGGTCACCTTTATTAAACCATTCTTTATAGACAGATTACCTGAGGTTACCTTCATAAAACAAATCTAAATACACTACAGATTACCTGAGGTCACCTTTATAAAACAAATATGAATACATTACAGATTTATTGAGGACTTGATTTAACCAGTTTTATTCACAACAGATAATATCAGGGTTTATTGCTGCGATAATTTATTACAGAATTAAACACCCTAGCATTTTATCTATTATTTATTCATTACAAGTGGTACCTATGGTAACCCTCCGAAAAAAACCCAATAAATATTACCAATTAAGCTCAAGTTATCTTAACAAATATATGACATAAACTATGCAATGTTCATCATGTGCATGAAGTTCTACATTTGAAATGAAGAAATTAGCTTATTACAGCATAATTATATACCCTAGCATTGTATCTCTTATTCTTTCATTACAGGTGGTACTTTAGTTCACCCCAAAAATAAAACCCGAATTTAACCAATTTAACTCAAAATTAACTCAGTTCACCTTAAAAAATACATTACACAAACAATACAACGTCTATGAAGTCCTACATTTTAAAATGAAGAAATTAATTTATTACAGAATAATTTTAAACCCTAGTATTGTATCTATTTTTTATTACATGGATACCTGAGGTAACCCCAAAAAAAAAAAAAACAAACAAACAAACAACCAAAGAAATATAACCAATCTAACTCAAGTTATCTTAACAAATATATGACAAGCTATGCAGTGTCCATGAAGTCCTACATTCAGAATGAAGAAATTAGTTTATTGCAGCATAATAATATATCATAACATAGTATTTACTATTTTTAATAACGGGGTTACCTGAGGTCACCCCAAAAAAAAAAAAAAACAAAAACAAAATACAACCAATTCATCTCTAACGAACAAGTTCACCTGAACAAACACATAACATAAACAATACAACGTCCATGAAGTGCTACATTGAGAATGAAGAAATTATTTAATTACATCACAATTGTATTATCAAGCAATGTATCTATTTTGTTTTTTTTGGTATTAAGTCACATTACAATGTGGTATTAAGATTGATCAATATAGGGAACTATATTTTCGTGCGAAATAATCGATGACCAATTTCCCCGGTTACCTAAGGGCACCGGTTACCTCAGGGCCTACATCAGCGGACCTTTCTTCCACAATCACTTGCGGTTTTCCGCACTGTGTTGTCGTTTTCGAACAAATTTCCGGAAATGCACGAAGTTGCATGTGATAAACGTCACGGAAATTAACAGACAGGCATGTGATAACATTCCGGAAGCAGTCAATAAAGGTTCCTTTATCAGCCCGCTGAGGAAATTCTTAGGAATCTGATCAATAAACCTAGTAATCCTTTCATAGCCTTTTAATATTTTTAAATGTTATTGAACTGTAAAATTTTAGTAATATTTTATACAAGTATATGATAAAAACTGATATTAATGCATCTTCATACAAAATATCAATGATCTATGACAATTAGTTCCTATCAAACTCACTTAAGCAGAAAACTTAACAATTGTTGATGCCGTCGTGGCAGCCGTCGCCGTCGCAGGAAAAGCAATCCCTATGTCTCGCTTTCCGCGACTTTCGTCGCAGGCGAGACAAAAAACTAAGTCAATCTGTCAGAAAAATACTAAAAATGAAAAAAATATATTTTCAAAGGTTTATTTCAGACATTATCTCTTAATCATTAAAAAGCTTCTGCCAAAGTTTCATAAAACTCCATGAAGGTTTGACAAAATAATTGATATGTAACAAACTTTAACCCCAGACCCTAGACTGTATCTACTTGTTATCTGTAAAAAATCTAAGTCCATTTATCAGTAAAAAACGGAAAAATGAAAACAAATATTTTTAAAATTTTGCTATGGATATTGTATTGGTCATAAACAAGCTTTTGTCCAAATTTCATAAAATTCCATGTAGGTTTGACAAAGTTATTGATGTCTAAAAAATCTTTAACCACAGACTGAACCTATAGGATCGCTATGTCTCGCTTTCGCGATATAAATTTCGCAGGCTCGACAAAAATCAGTTACAAAGTCGAAAAAACCACAGACCGGACGTGGCAGGGATTTTTTACATCACTCGCAACAACAAAACACAAAAAGTACAAATCTGAGAGTACTCGCAGTTAGTGACAGCTAGTTCAAAGCCAACAACAATAAATAAAATAAACTGTTATCACGAGATATGTCTCGCCTTTTTAGCTCATCGTTCCGAAGGAACGGTGAGCTTTTGCCATCACTTGGCGTCCGTCGTCGTCTGTCGTCGTCCGTCGTCGTCCGTCTGGTGTAAACTATTTCAAACATCTCCTCTGAAACTACTGAACCAATTCCAACAAAACTAAAGCTGAATGATGCTTAGGGTATCTAGAATAAAGTTTGTGTTTTATTTACGGTTTCGTCAAATAACATGGCCGCCATGGCTAAAGATGGGCAAAATGCAGTTTTTGGCTTATATCTCAAAAACCAAAGCATTTAGAGCAAATCTGACAAGAAGTTAAAGTGTTCATTAGGTGAAGTATCAGCCCTGAAATTTTCAGTTGAATCTGATAACCTATTGTTGGGTTGCTGCCACTAAATTGGTAATTTTAAGGAAAATTTGCAGTTTTTGGTTATTATCTTGAATATTATTAATGATAAAGATAAACTGTGAACAGCAAAAATGTTCAGCAAGGTTAACATCTACAAATAAAGTCATATGATCAAAATTGTCAATTGACCCCTTAAGGTGTTATTGCCCTTTAAGGACAATTTTACACAATTTGTTTATCATGTTTTCTAACTTTAAAAAAATCTTCTTCTCTGAAACTACTGAACCAATTCCAACTAAGCTTAAGCTGAATGATTCTAAGGGTATATAGAATAAAGTTTGTGTTTTATTTTCTGTTTCGTAAGAAAACATGGACGCCATGGCTAAAAATAGAACGTAAGGGTAAAATGCAATTTTTGGCTTATATCTCAAAAAACCAAAGCATTTAGAGCTAATCTGGTGGATGTAAAAATGTTTATTAGGCCAAGCTCTGTCAGCCCTGAAATTTTCAGATGAATCTACACTGTAACAACCCATTGTTGGATTGCTGCTACATAATTGGTAATTTTAAGGAAATTTTGCAGATTTGGTTATTATCTTGAATATTATTAATGATAAAGATAAACTGTAAACAGCAAAAATGTTCAGCAAAGTAAGATCTACAAATAAGTTCGATGACCAAAATTGTCAATTGTCCCCTTAAGGAGTTATTGCCCTTTAAAATCAATTTTTCACAATTTGTTCATTTAGTTTGCTTACTTTAAAAAATCTTCTCCTTTGAAACTGCTGAATCAATTTCAGCCAAACTTGGGCTGAATGAGTTTCAGAGTATCTAGTATAAATTTTGTATTTTATTTTCTTGTACGTCAAGAAACATAGCCACTATGGCTAAAATGAAACATACGGGTAAAATGCATTTCTTTGATTTTGAAGTAAATATGACAGATACAAAGAACATTTCAATGGAAGTTTTAAGCCATTCATTAATATATATTGAAAAGCAAAAATAATCATTGATGAAAGATTTAAGCAAAAAATTACAGGTGAGCGATTCAGGCTCTTGAGAGCCTCTTGTTGTAATTTTGATAATGCAAATGTTGAAATTAAAATAGCAATACTTTAACATTTAAGTTATTCAAATATTCAAAGTCGATGAACCACGACTGAAGGTACATGGCTAAACAATCTCCATGGAAATGAGATGTGCCAATGCTAATACAACTGCATACCAAATACCATTGACTTAATATAAGTCATTCCCTTTAAACAAACCTAAACACACAAACATTAACTTGTAAACTATATAAAAGTTTCAAAGTCAATGAACCATGATGAGGGGTGGGGCTATATAATCTCCATGGAAACGATACTTGCAAATGCCAATAAATTTGCTTACCAAATATCATTGTAATATCATCAAATAATATTGTTTCCATTTGGAACTTATATTATGAAGGAACTTCTATTCCGTGACAGCAGTTTATCTTAAACTGATCTAATCACAAACTAATACAGGTAAACTAAGCAAAAGTTTCATAGACAATAGACCATGACTGAGGGGACGGGGCCAAATATTCTCCATGGAAATGAGATGTGCTAATGCTTATACAACTGAATATCAATTAACATTGGCCTACCAGTTATTGCTGTTAATAATTGATTTATTTAAAGTAAGTGCCTTTGGGTTAATCTCGGCAGTATATTTAGAAAAATCTGTTATGTGAAAGGTTTTACTACAAGTATCACATAAATTTAACATTATCAATGTTCTATGAAAATGAGGTCACGGTCAGACAAACCTTCCCAGACAGACATGTACACCTAAAAATCATTCCATACACCAAATATAGTGGTCCTATCACTTATAGTACAGGAGAAAAAGATCAACCACAAAATCTTAACATTGACCAATGAACCATGAAAATGAGGTCTCGGTAATATGAACCCTGTCAGACAGACATGTACGCCTTACAATCATTCCATACACCATATAATAGTTGACCTATTGCTTATAGTATCTGATAAACTAACAAAACCACGAAATAAAATTGAGAATGGAAACCGGGAATATGTCAAAGAGACAACACAACCCGACCAAAGAGCAGAAAACAGCCCAAGGCCACCAATGGGTCTTCAACACAGCGAGAAAATGCCGCATCCGGAGGCGGGCTTCAGCTGGCCCCTAAACAAAAATGTATATTATGAACTAGTTCATCGAAAATGTACGTCACACTAAACTCCGATCATATAAATGAACCAAAATTTAAAAAAAAACATACAAGACTAACAAAGGCTAGAGGTTCCTGACTTGGGACAGGCGCAAAAATGTGGCGGGGTTAAACATGTTTTGTGAGATCTCAACCCTCCCCCTATACCTCTAGTCAGTATAGAATAAACAAACACACAGCAATACGCACAGTAAAACTCAGTTTAAAAGAAGTCCGAGTCCGATGTTAGAATAGGTAACAGAAACTAAGTAAAATTACAATGATCAACTTAAATTTACAAAGGACTACTAGCAGTTACTATGCATCTTCTAGGCCTGCTACCTTCTGAAAGTTAATGCTTTATACAAAAAGTTAACGCCGTCGCCGCCGCCGGATTGTAATCTCTATTTCTCGCATTCTGTGACTTTCGTCTTAGGCGAAACAAAAATCATGTGTCTAATACTAAAATATCAATCAGTATACACCCAAAATTCAATGGATTTAGTGTAAAGACGTCATTAACAGTCACAGAAAAACATGACCTTGTGCAATGCCAAAAAGTAAAATAACAAAAATACCGAACTCCAAGGAAAATTCAAAACGGAAATTCACTTATCAAAAGGCAAAATCAAAAGCTCAAGGTTGCACTTTGTAAATACAACTGTTTCACAATCCACGCCTCTTTTGGGGAGATATATAATATTCCTAGATATTTTGTTTTGTTTACGTACTGGTTCCAAGTCATGATCTCTATGTTTCATCTCGTAGAGACATAACTTGGGAATGTTACCAGTATATATACACATGGTTGCGGTAAGTTTTGAATTCTGAGGTAGGCCAAAAGGGAAGGAAGGGTAGAACGGAATTTTAGTATAAGTTTAAACATTTAGAAGTTCGGGGCATATAAATGTTGAAAATATGCCGCACAGCCCTATGTTTTGACCTTTGAATAAAATAGTAGTGCATATCAACTTTCCATTCTAGGATATAATTTTTCACGAAACTTCATAGTAACTAAAAGTGGCAGTTTTAACCGTAAAAGGAGTTCCTATGGGAAATTGCATTGTCTATATTTACAGAAGTGCAACCTCAAACGAATGGGAAACAACTGTCATATTCATGACTTGTACAGGCATTTCCTTATGTAGAAAATGGTGAATTAAACTTGGTTTAATAGCTAGCTAAACCTCTCACTTGTATTCACAAGAGAGTTAATTGGTGCACGCACCAAATTTTTGGGCCGGAAATATGGAGGTTTTTGGTGTAAAAAAAGTGCAAAATATTATATAAACAATCTGTATTATTGAGTTGACTTTAATCCTCAATTGCAAGAACAGGTCCAATCCAATTAGTTATGATAATGCTATAAAATATGACTTAATAGTGCAGTTGATGAAATCGAATATCTTTTAAGTGCAGTTGATGAAATGGAAATATCATCTAATTCATTTTCAAGACTTGATTTTGGAACTCGTGACTATCAAAGTTGCATCTACTGACAAAATATTTGTTTTCCTCATCTCAGATATGGACTTAAACACAGTCTTTCACCTCATTAACTCATCAATGAATTTTATGTCAAGATGACATATTTTTAGGACCCTCGATTACAGACGCATCTACTGACAAAATATTATTTCTCCACGAGTTGTATCTCAGATATGGACTCTAACGCAAACTTTAATCAGTCACTCATATGTGAAATGTAGGTCAAGATACTTTATTTTTATCAGAACCCCTTGGTTATTCAAGACGCATCTATGAACAAAATCTCATGAACTATGACTTATACTTCCACAGATAGACGGAGAGCCGTGGTGTAGTGGTTAGTGCATCGGACTACTAACACAAAGGTTCCTGGTATCCCCATTACGGGGAGAACATTTCAGGGACTGAATTTTCGGCTCTCCCTTGACACCATTTGCGAGTGTGGTCTTGAGAAACGATGATAGTCCGTCGGAAGAAGACGATGAATGGCTGACCCGTGTTAAGAGAGAGCCATATCTCTTGCACGTAAAAGATACCCTTGTAGATTTCGAAAAAGAGATGGCTAATGCCGCTACAAGGCAGCACTCGCACCCGCAAAGTGGAAAGGGATTAATATAAGTTGCAATAACTTGTTTCCCAATCCACTATAAATAAATATGTTTAAACTAGATAGATGGACTTTAACTTTGTGATGGACAGATGAAACACTATATCCCTTCCCCAACTTCGTCATGTTCGTTTGACAAAAGACATAAAAATCTTAAAGCAAACAAATATCAAATAATTCCTCTCAGTAAAGGTTGAGAAATCTTAGACATAATGTTTTCATTTCTATTCGGTTTTGTTGAAATTTAAAGTATCAACAAACAGTCATAAAAATAGGAATGTAGCTTTGTATGATATTTAACCGGGGGGTCCGGGAGTAGAGACATATGACTGGGATAAAAAAAATTACCTTCAAGCAAAGGAGTATTCAAAGGATTATTTTTGTATTCCATATAGATGCTTATTGGAATTTCCTAAAATGTGTTTTTTTAATATCATGAAACAATTTGTAGAGAACACTATTAGTAATTTTTTATGTTCATGCTATTTAAAAAAATAATCAATTTCTATTGTTACGAATAACAATGGACTTTGTTTGCGGGATGTAGAAGCAGGGGTTTCCAGAAACCCCGCTCGTCACACCCTGTGGTCAAAATCCATTGTTATTTGTAACAATAGATCTATTCAATTTACACTTGTTTCAGAAATAGAAACTATGAAGTATAACAATAGAACTGGGGTGTAATTGAAGATGAAGGACAACATTAAAAACGTTCCATATTTGGGTTCTACCATGTATTGATATTAATATTGTCTCATGTACATTTAATCCATATCCCTTCATATGTTCATTGGGTATACGACAGACTAAAAAACTGCTTCATACTACAACTAAAAATCAGAAAGCAAATTATTCTCTTCGTAACAACTGACAAATCCTTGACAAAATGTTTGCATTTCAATCTGTTTGGTTGCAGTAAAATTGCAAAGTATTAACAAACACCAAGTAGATATTTTAGAGGTTTGAAAATCTCTTTCAGTTACCTATAAAAACTCCCGAGATCGTTTACGTTGAAAGTAAAGATATCTTTATTATAATTATTTTTCTAAATGATGAAAACTGTACATATAATAATCAAAATAGAATACAAAATAACTATTTTGAGAAAATAACGCAAACTATAAATCATTTCCCATGTTCCGACGACGAGTTCTTGTAAGAACATGGTACCTTGTTTACACTTCTAAAAATAGCCTGGTTTGGGAAATCCCCAAATACGGGTCACGCATTCTGTGCATAATAAAACATTCATTGTTATAAATATTTGGCATCTTCTTCTTATATAAAAATTAATAAAAAATTTATTTATTTCAATTACCTTAAATCTTTATATACCTCAGAAAATAATAATGTAGATCCGCAGAAACTCATGTAACAATCTCAAACCCATATCATATAATGGACCGGCTTAGTGCCGGCCCATAATGACAGTCGCATAGAATTCCATTATATTGACAACAATGTGTGGGCAAAACAAACATACAAAATGTCAAAAATTGGGGTACAGCAGTCAACATTGTGTTAATACTTATAATCTTATGTGATTGGTTAGCAAACAGTAATTAAACAAGTGTTAAGTCAAGGAAACTTAGTACTTCATGAACAGCAGATTCTTTTTAGAGGCTCTCATGCATATATGAATATTATTTGCTTTATTTTAAACATGGTTGTGAAATTTGGACTGATTGGCAGCCATCTTGGATTTTTCAGAGTAGGTCCATAGCTTAAATTGACTACCATATATATATCTACAATTGTGCAAAGTTTCATGCTTTTATCATCAAACCCACAATTCTTTTAGAAATATGCACGAATCAGCTGGACTATTTATATATAGCGTAGGTAAAAATGTAACCTTTTCCCTTATTTGTTGGGTTTCGTATGTTGTGTTGGAAAAATGGAATACCAAAATGTCAAAAGAGTGATTTGTGGATAAAACGCAACCGGGAACATCAAGAAAGATGACAGGGCTTTTCATATAACAAGTAATGGGAACTTTTTGACCTTACCTGACGAATCGCCCAAAACACCAGCTTAAAAAGAGTTGTGGTCCACGTGCTAAGAGATATCAGGTTTTCTTCGTTTTACCAATAAAAAGTCTAGTTACATAATTTCATAGATGATCACGACATTTTAATTGGTTATTCAAAATGTGGTCTTGCCAAGCTAACACCTTGATATTACGATTATATATTTAATCTTTAACAATAGGCCTAATTGCCTACACTTTCTCTAATCCCAAATTTAGGCCTACTTACAGTTCAAAACAAAGAGTTTCTATGAATGAGCTACAACTACCCTGCAGCACATTTATCAGCTTGAAAGAATTTGTGATTGATATTGACTAAAAGTTGAATTTTGAAACAAACAAAAAAAAAAATCAAAATAAGAATGATGAAGTTTACTGGTGCAATAACCTTGGTACCATTAACGTTATTATGATAATACTAATAACTTCAAATTACTCAAAAGATAAACAATATCAAAGAAATGCAAAAAAAAAAAAAAAGTTTTAAAATTAAATATTACCTAAATCTTTAGCTTATACTCTTTCAAAAACTCAGATTACTGGATCCACGGTTGGTGAGAATAGTAATTTCCAATATTCTGATAAAATAAAAAAAAAAGAAAGGAATTTAGTTTAACTTTTGAATATATTTAAAACTTTTATAGGCATTGTATTTGTACATTTCCCTGATATAATGAAGTCATATTTGATGTAAAGGGCTGGACTAAAATATTGGCTCTAGAATAAAATTTAGTTGTAACTCAAATTTTGATTTATTGATTTGAACTGTAAATAAACAAAAGATAATTCCTCGCTAAAATATTACATGATTAACATTCATACTCACAATCAAGAAACATTTCTTACCATTTTATTGTATTGTGTCATCTAATGTCTAAAACACAATTTATTACATTTTCTAAAATTATAAGAAAGTCCTTACATCACGAAAACTAATCCATAAATGAAATGCCTAAAAAGGAAGTCATGCATTAATTACAAACATTGCACTGACAATGAAACTAATTCTTGAATACAACCAATCAAGAGATCATTTGAGCCTTGAGCACTTTACAATATTCTAAGTTTGTAAGAGAATGATAATCCCTTTCTTCATGATAAGTACTCGCTAACGCTCGTACTTAATCATGAAGAAAGGGATTATCATTCTCTTACATATACATAATCTATGAGTGAATAATTGTCAATCTTTTTATTCAAAATCTATTTCTATTTATAGGTTAGATAATATTTATTAAAAGCTTTCGAATGTTCACCACATGATATATTATTGGATAGAGTATAAGCATATGGTGTTGCCTCACATTCAGTATATTTGTTTAAAATCATTTATATCCGACAGAAAACAACAAATTAAAGTAAACAGTGTTCTGAATAGCTGGGCTACCATCCAAAAAGGTGTACCACAAGGCTCTATATTGGGGCCCTTTTGTTTAATGTCTTCATAAACGTTTTTTTTTTATTTAGTTAAATAGAGTACCTTGTATAATTATACTGACGACAATACCCTGTATTTCAGCAGTCCTGATTATAACCGTCTCATATCTACATTAAAACCCGAGTCTCAAAGAGAGGCGGAAGATACCAAAGGGATAGATAGTCAAACTCATAAGTCGAAAACGAACTCTGGTGGATAGTAATCTCATTAGCAACCATGTGGTTGTGGGTATTTTAGACGGCGGCTTTCCAGTTGGAAATTAGCAACCATACCAAATCTTCTTATTTTATATTAACAATGTCATGGCAAAAAAAAAAAAAAAAAACGACCAAAAGACAAACAACAGTCTACAAAACACAACATAGAAAACTAAAGACTGAGCAACACGAACCCCGACAAAAAACCGGGGGTGATCTCATATTCTGCTCATGTAAATAACCCGGCGATAAGTATAATTTGGTAGGTCCCATTCGGAGGAAAAGAGGACGGAATTGTACGACAATTGGAACATATTCGTCGTCATATGTAACTAGCTTCGAGATTTCCAGACATATTATTATCCAGTACATACTGCAAAAAAAAAAAAAACACTCTGTCGTGATATTATGACCTATTTGTTTTTAATAACAATGAAATGAGTCTTTTTGAATGTCAGCATAATGATACTATATTGGATGTCGACTTTTTATCATCGAAGGCACTAATTTAAAAATTACAAAATTATTGTATTTTATTGGCTCTTAGTAATCTCCAACAGCGTATTTGAATACAAATTTCAAATTAATTTGAATTTTAACTTCAATACAAACAGTTATTTGTTCTCTTTTAGAATATGTTATTTAAACTTGTAATGAAGTTAGCATAAAATTTTCACAAAAATTGAAACTAGCTTTGTGATTAGCTGGTCTCTCACCCACATCTTTAATAATTTGAAATTATGTATTCAATTCAATTCAATGTTTTATTAAAGTCTCATCTCTTCACAAAGTACAATCAACATTTATGAATTGTAAAACGATATTACATAAAATGAGAGCAATTCTATACAGAATTATAAGAGACAGTTAAAATGCATAGATATACTACATTAAACAATATGAAATAATGTACTATTTACAATATATAAAATTTCTACGTCTTCATCAAATAACAGGTTTTGGCACACACACGTATCATATTTACATCTGACTAAAGTATTAAAATTTTCATTAAAAGTTTCAGCAACATAATGTAAATGGTTTCTAAAATCGTCATATATATGTGTTATAAAGTTTATTGTATCGCATTGTTGTTTCAGTTGAACACAGCTTTTGTTCATGTATACTGTTTTGACAATATTTTTTGTTCCTATGTTGTTTTTTTTTTTTTTTTTTTTTATATTATACATGTTTGCTATTAAATCATAGGACAGTTTAGTAGTAATACCTTCGATGTGAACTTGAATTCTGCTTAGCATCAAATTAAGGATCAATAAGACTGAAATGCGTTTTAAACTGTTTAAAAACCAAAGTTTTCACCTGTTGACTTTAGCTTCTATTAAAAGTGACCTGGTCAATTTTTTAACATTACATAATGTTTATGATTTATTATTGGAATTTTGTCACGGGTAAGGGATATTTTAGAATCCTACGCATTTTTGTTGTGATAGATTCGTTCGTCTTAAAATATTACTATTGATAAAAAACAATTAAACAGATTGAAAATGATAGTTTTTGTAGACATAGAGAGAAATGGTTCTCTGGCTTAATGTGCAACGAACGTAGTAAATTACGAACATGTAGGTTATTTAAACAAGAATTGTATAAAGAAAAACATTTATATATTAATATGTCTGGTAAATATAAGTGTGCTTATGCAAAATTTAGGTGCTGTGTTAATAGAAACGGGTCGTTATGAAGGTGGTTGAAAATAGATTGTGTTTTCATGAAAATTTTCAAGAACAATGTAATGAAAATAATATGGAAGATGAGAAACATGTTCTACTGAACGCAGATTTGCGTGCTATTTTATTTAGCCATGCTAGATCTTTTTTAATTGCAATTTTGTGAATTTGTCCGATGATGATAAATTCAGGTTTTTATTCACTGATCAAAGTGTATGTTATTTTTTAGCCAAAATCTGCTATGATGTGTTATTAAAAACAAAAAGTATCTTAAATAATTGTAGACAGTTTTGTGTTTTGTAGAAATTATTTTATAGTCTCTCATAACCCTTTTAGAGTGGCTCTTGTTGTTTTAAATAATACTGTGATTTTATCAGTATGTGTGAATACATGTCAATATTGAGGTGAGACTTTAATAAAGTATTTGCCCTGTCTTGTCTTAATCTTAATTGTGGTAAAAAAAAACACAGTCCTTTTTGTTGGACACATGGAATCCGTAATACATACGCTCTGGTGACTAAATAATACAACGACTATTAGAACATACTCACACCCTCTCGTCCAATGAAAGATTAGTATTTAACCTTCTATTTTTCATAGTACATGTTATTGGCTTTCCATTTACAATAAAATGTTCTATATGAATGAGTTTTCATTGAAGATTAATCATAGTAGTGCTAAATTTCTTGATTAACGAACTAACGAAAAAATATGTGTGATGTTGTTTGTCTAATTGTTAAGGAAATAAGTGAATAAAATTATTTATAGATTAGCCAATATTTTGTAATATTTTACGAACATTTAAAGCCCGAGGCGAAGCAGAGAGGCACATATAGAAGGTGACGGGGGAAACATGTTTCTGAGCGTCCAGCCCCATAACATGGGACAGTGGCGAGACAACACACCATAAGATCAAACTGTACAAGTATAAGTTGGAGATGACTTGACTCATCAGGTCGGCACTAGGCACAAAGAAAGCAAACTAACTTAAACACAAAATATACAAAGTACCGATCTAAGAGTACTCAAAGTTACTGAAAGCTAGGTCAAATCATATAACAATTAATAATAAATTATGTTTTCCCAGACTAAAGTATCAATCAGTATACATCCAACGAATTTAGTGTAACGAAGTCATAAACATTGTGAGAAATACTATATTTCTAATTAGCTCCGTGGGGAAAGTTAACTACATAAAATGAAAGCATATGGCATTGAGGAAAATCTGTTAAATTGGTTCACTATAGCTACCTTTTTCAAAGAAAACAGAAGGTTATCATTAATCAATCATCCTCGGCTTTTTGCAATGTATCAGCTGGTGTACCCCAACGATCAGTTCTTGGTCCTTTATTGTTTACCATATATTTTAATGATATTGCTGAACAGTTAACTTCTTTATGCAGACTATTTGCAGATGACACTTCGTTCAGTTACTCGGGTCATGACGAAGAACTTATACAATCAGTTGTTGGTCGTGACCTGAGACAGCTGGATGAATGGTCACGAAAGTGGCTTATGTCTTTCAATCCTGAAAAACCCCCAGAAATAATGATTTTCTTAAATAATGAGACGCAAGATCTTAATTTTCCTTTGAACAATAAAAAAACACACTAGACTCAAGCTGGCAGCCACTTTTAGCAGCCAATCAAGATAGCAGCCACTTTTTTCCAGCAGCCAATTTTGATGATATGTCTAAAACACAAAAACTATAACAGACTCGAACGTTCCAAAAATCTCAAAATCTAAGTTAAATGTAATTTAAGAGCGGAATTCGACAATTTCCCGGCTTGTAGTGATTCTCAAAGGCTTTCAGTCCGTTTTAAATACCAATAATGATAGCAGCCACTTTTTTTCGAAATTCTAGCTACCAATACGATATGTATTATTTTTTAACGTCTTAATGACCACAGATGTTCAGCCTTAGAAGTGAACGTTGAACAAACCAACACAAATGACGTCAGTAACTGAAAGCACTCACTAGCTTGATTTCTAAATCCGGCATATTGGTGTCAATGTGTATAGAAATATCTAGTTTCTACATAACTAATATATGTGCAGTTAGCCGCCGGTTCGATATTCTATATCCAACTAGCTGTGAGCAGTCGGTTCAATATTCAAATTTATTAGAAAATCATCAAAAAATTGAGAGTTAAGTTTATGACCCCTTCAAGCTGTCGTAAATTCTCGTTGTCCTCGAATATAATCCCTCATGTAAGTTGCATAATTGTCTTTATGTAAAATATAGTTTTATCAATAAAACAACATTAAAGATGTATTTTATATACAATATTTCTCAAAACAATAGAAATATAACATTAACGCTAGAAACATTTAAAAATATCAATAGAAATATTTATGGAAAGCCCCACCTCTCCCAAAAAGTATAATAAAACCCCCACCCCAACAATTTCCGAATGGGCCTAACTCCCAAAAATTCATTTCAGTGTGGCCTTCCCAAGTTATTACCTTTCATTTGAGCTATGTCCGGTGTCGAACTTTACCGTACAGCGCTGGCGAGGCTTACCGAAAGAATATAGGGTGTATACATTTGTTTCCTTAATAGCATCTTTGAACCCCAACAATTTCCGAATGGGCCTAACTCCCAAAAATTCATACCGAAAGAATATAGGGTATAATAACAGCAACCTACCAACTTTGAACTCCCAAAAACAAGTGTGGCCTTTGCCAAGTTATTACCGAATGAGGTCCTCGAACTTTACCTACAGCGCTGGCGAGGCTTACCGAAAAATATTCATATTTTTTCTTAGTAGCATCTTTGAACCCCAACAATGGCCGAATGGGCCTCACTCCCAAAAATTCATTTTTCCCAAGTTATTACCTTTCATTTGAGCTATGTCCGGTGTCGAACTTTACCGTACAGCGCTGGCGAGGCTTACCGAAAGAATATAGGGTATATACATATTTTTTTCCTTAACAGCATCTTTGAATCCCAACAATTTCCGAATGGGCCTAACTCCCAAAAAATCATTTCAGCGTGGCCTTCGCCAAGTTATTACCTTTCATTTGAGCTATGTCCGGTGTCGAACTTTACCGTACAGCGCTGGCGAGGCTTACCGAAAGAATGTAGGGTGTATACGACAGAAGAACTGTAACAAGATGTTGCTGAACTGAAATCTTTAACGGAGCTTATCAAAACAAATCAAAAGACATTATCTGATCTTAATGAAAGACAATCGAAATTATTGAACAACAAGAAGAAATCGACGAAGACATTAAAGAAGTTGACAGATACGAGTTAGAGATACAGATTGCTATCACGAAAATTGAGAAGTACTCTCAAAGAAGTACGTCTGTCAAAAATCAATCCGCATGAAACACTCAAGCACCATATTTCATATATACCCTAACCCCAGCGTAGAAGAACATTCAAATCTTCAAAACAAACGAGCGTAAGCCAATCAGACATGTCAAATCATGACAACAAATTGCCTAAACTTAACCTACCAACTTTTGGCGGAAATGTACTAGAATTGTCAACCTTTTGGGATACATATTATTCTGTCGTACATGAAAATCCTTCATTGAGTGGCGTACAAATATTGCGCTATCGGAAGTTGCAACTTTACGGAAAAACTATAAACTGCATATCGGGAATGCAAATTACAAGTACAAATTATAACCAAGCAATACATATTCTACACGAGAGAATTGGCCAACAACACAAAACTGTACACGCATATACATGCAAAACTTTGCCGGCACCATAGCACAGAATTAAAGGACTAAAATTGTTCAGTGACACGATAGAAAGTTATAAACGTGAACTATGAGGAATTGCCGATATCAAGAATAGTACGGATGCCAATTGATACCAATAATACTGAAAAAAAAATTCCATGTTTGGTCAGAAAAAACATTACTCAAGTCAAGGTGATGATGATTTCTCAAGATTACACAAAGCAGTAAAGAAAGAAATTTGTATACGAGAGGCCACTAATGCCAATCCTATTGAAACCGACATTATCTCAACAGCATTGTTGGTAACAGGAAATCAAACACAAGATGAAGGTCAACATGGTCTAAAGAAAGTTACGACAATAGTACATTTCAGACTGTGTTTTCCAAATCAATTTAAAGTAACTAATATTAAGGCCCGCACAAAAATCTTCAAGGAATAAAATTAGAAGTTTCGATAATTATAAGGTTTCGGGATGTAAGTTACAATATAGTTGCCGATAAGTAAGACACGTCATACCAGCATTTGCCGTAATAATTTACAAAATAGAAATTCCACTTCGAATGAAGATAAAACCTAATCAAACCTAACATTACCGGGGAATGGAGATTTTCTAAGTACAGAAACAAAGAGCATCGCTATTCATTCTGCTCTAACAGCACCTACCAAAATGTGCCGTAGCGCCCGAGTGATACCATGACGAAAGTGGTTTGACTAATATATCATACTTGAATGAAGGCACACAAAACTCATTTATTTCACAATAAGTGGTGAAATGGTATAGTAAGTAATTTAATTTCTGCATTTCTTCAGGAAAGAAGATTAGGTATGCAACCTGGAGAAAGCGACAATATCAGTTGAGATCGAAAGAAAAGAAAGAATTCCAATGGAAGTAATAATTGTTCCAAAAACTGCCCCACCAATACATTTGAAGAAACGTGTAAATATCAACAACTTGACCTATTTACGAGGATTACAATTTTACCACCAAGTCACAAGCGAAAAAAAGTACAATATATCTTGTTTTTCCTTTAATGTATCAAGAATTGTTTCCAACTCGTCCTTTTCCGGTTTTTCTTCTGATTCACTCTTCTCGTCAAATCTTCTTAAAATCATAGAAACTGCGCTTCTGTGTCCCGCTCGAATAGATTTAAGCTTTGTAGTTATCTTCTTCTGGTCACGGTACCAATATCGTAAAGTGGTTTTACTAAAACTGCATTTGTAATAAGAAAGACGTCTAAACTGTATGAATTTGTATTGATGACTAAAGAACAAGATAACGTCATAAGTAAACGACGTTGGATATACAATAATGCCGCGTTACGTTCACGTTTTCTGCTGTGCGTGATTTCCAACATTCTCCGGCCCATGAAAAGTGAAAATTCTTAAATTTAAAAAATAATCAAAGTCTCTCCCTTTAAATAAATAACATGAAATTAACTTTAAAGTCCATCATTAACATTAAAACGTTTACCACAGTTTTTTATAGTAAGGTGTCACATTTATTTCACTTTCTTTTTTTTCTGGTAAGTTTCTCCCTGTAATCCAATTCCTGATATAACGTCAGCTGTTTGAACGGAGATTTTGATATTCTCATTCCTTGTAAATCATCGTAAAAGTATTTGTTTTGGTTAGTGTCTCTTGTCCACATTAAATCTGATTTGTCTGTTTCATTTACTGGCAACGGACCAGAGGTTTTTTGTTTTGTCCATGAAGTGTCCATAATTCTAGAAATATGTTCAATGTTAATAGTATTCCTCTCTGTTTTATCCTCGGTATTGTGCGTCTCTTCTTTTTCTCCTAAATTTGAAGCACGAAAGTGTGCTTTGTTGATTGAACTGGTTCTTTTGAGTGGTCCTGAGAGCAGGTATCCTAGTTTGGACTTTACTGCTGTTTGCCCCTCGCCCCTTACGATTTCATCCTCGACCATATTTCAGTATTGGTCAGCTCTAACAAGCAGTCCAATTTCAAATGATGTATCCTCAGTTACGGCGTGTGCTAATCTTAAGTTTTGCAAATACGGCAACTGTTTTTGCATTTTCAATATCAGCCTTAAATGGTGCGGCGATTTCCGGTACAATCAAAACATCGACTGTTATTTCTTAGCCATAGATAGTTTGTATCTTCACTGCTGCTTCATTTAGCTGTTCAATAGAGTTGTTCTCATTTTCGTCTCCAAATCTAGATAGGGTAATTGCTTCACTTCCTGTGGTTCTTAACTCCTTTTCTCTGCTAAATGTCTTGTATACGTAATAAATGACCTTGTGGCGATTCGTCAAAAAGGATCTTTGCATCAATCGATTGTTCTTTGTAGTTTAGTGGTGCTATTGCGGTCTTCAACAAAACATTAGGGCGATCACAGTTTAAAGATGAATAAAATTGTATCAGCTTCCTCCGCGTTGTGTGTTATTACTGTATATGTACTACTTGCACTTAAAGTTTCCTTATCATGTTCTTTGCTGCATAGGCTTGTGTGGTGACGTCTATCACATTTCTTGCAGTTTGATTTAGATTTGCAATCTACTACGCGGTGTCGCCTTAAGCAATTAAAGCACAATCTATCTTCTTTTACAATTTTCATGCGGTCGTTGTGGTCTGTATATTTGGTACATTCAGACGAAAAGTGGGGTTCCTTGCAGTATGCGCAGCTTATTTGATAAGATTTCTGTGGTGAATTGGTATTTGGCCAGATTTCGCGCGATTTTGAGTTTGTGTAGAAAGTATATGTAGCTGTTTCAAATGTTCCTGTACTTCTACCAGACTCTAAAATTGCTAGCTCCTTAAAAATAGATCTCCTAAGATCACCGATAAACCAATCCGTCGAACCATGTTCACGAGTCAAGTGTTTGCGTATTTCACTGGGCATTTTGTTGAGAAAAACTGGTACTAATAACGAGCCGTACGAGTATTGAGCTTGTTCGAGAGATTCTAGTCCACGTATGTATGTTTCTGTCCTGTCGTAGTAACCTCTTAAATGTGTAAGCATATTCTTTGGTGTGGGTATGTCTAGTAGTGCTTGCATGTACGATTGAATAATCTTATGCTTTTGTTTCGAATCTTTCATGTATAAGTTCAATAGCTTTGTGTAGTTTGTGTACGTTAGAGCAAATCCGGCAATGGTGTATGACGCTTCTACTTTTAGTAAAGAATTTAGGTACTAGTAGTTGAATTTTTGAACGACGGTTAGTGTGTTGTTGTTGTGAATTGCTGAATCAAATGAATCCCCCAAAAATTGCCATTCAAGTACGTTCAAATGTAGGTAAGTTCAATTTCGGTAGTTTAGTAAAGTTGCTGATATTGACACTTGAATTTGAACGTAAAGACGTGAAGTTGAGGCCAGTATTTTGTGAGTCATCTCTAAAGTTATATGCGGGGCCAACATTTTGAATGGGTTGCAGTGTCTCATTGTGTGGCAAAAACTTTAAGCGGCTGCATTGAAATTAGATGTTTGAACGTGAATGAATTTACGAATTTTGCGTATTTTCGTCTCTAAGTTGAATTTATACTCATCTGTGTCAGGTTTCTCTTGCTCTATATCCTCCTCCTGTGCACTTTCTAAAATGTTTTAATCCAAATCCTTAAGAATATCTTGCTTTTCCTTTAATGTATCAAGAATTGTTTCCAACTCGTCCTCTTCCGGTTTTTCTTCTGATTCACTCTTCTCGTCAACTCTTCTTAAAATTATAGAAACTACGCTTCTGTGTCCCGCTCGAATAGATTTAAGCTTTGTAGTCATCTTCTTCTGGTCACAGTACCAATATCATAAAGTGGTTTTACTAAAACTGCATATGTAATAAGAAAGAGGTCTAAACTGTATGAATTTGTATTGATGATTGAAGTACAAGATAACGTCATAAGTTTACGACGTTGGATATACAATAATGCCACGTTACGTTAACGTTCTCTTCTGTGTGTGATTTCCAACAATATCACTACTCATTGGAGCAGATTACTGGTCTTTAGTATGAGATGAAATTATTCGAGGTGACGGACCAACAGCGGAATCCAGCAGATTAACTCACTCGAGGACTGACTGCGGAACAGTTTTTCAGAACTCACTCTGGTTTAACGGACCCGAATGGCTAACCAATAAGGAAAAGGGCCGACATGAATGTAAACGCTCACAGATAATACCGTATTATCATCATTCGTGGAACACGAAAACAACGACGACCCAACAACGAAAGAAGTAAGTAACAGACTAAATGAAGAAGGAATCGACATTATTATGGATAATACTCGGTTAAACACTTTATTCAAAATAATCGGAGTTATCGCCTTTATTCTAAGATTTGTAGCCCAATGTGAAATTCCAAAATCACAGAGAAAATCCGACTAGCTTATAACAAGTAAATCACAACATGCCATGGAACTATGGATAATGAACTGTCAGTAGGACAATACTCGGAAGAAATTGGCAAGCTTGAAGTCACAGACCAGCAAAAGATTGTCGCTCGTGAACAGTTAAGACTATTTCTTGATACAACTGGAACTATTCGTTGCGGATGGGGGATTCTCAACGCTTCATAAACAGACTGCTAGATTCTCTTATTTATAAACAAAGAGGCCACCAACTTACTCGATTGTTTGTTCTGGGTGGACATGAAATATCAGATAAGACAAATATATTGTATATCGTGCATTCGCCAGTACGCGGAGAAGGTTCTACACAAATGTATAACTTGTCAAAAAGTCAGCTAACCATACATAGCACCTAATCGAACGCCATTACCGAAAATCAGATTGACAGAAGCTCCGCATTTTACAGACACTGGAATCGACTTTCCAGGACCCATGCACACTACGAAAAGACATTGAAATGAGAAATAAGTATGGATTTGCCTGTTTACGTGTGCTTTAACACGTGCCTTTCATCTTGATGTAGTACCTGACCTTACAGAAGAATCATTTGTACAGTCATTTAGAAGATTTACAAGCTTTAAATCTCTTCCTCGTACAGTGATTCCCGATAATACGTCAACATACCTAGCAGCATCCGACACAATAGAGAAACTTACTAATTCATCATTTTTGAAGGACAGGCTTGAAAAAAACGGAACCTCATTGAAGTTCAAACCACGACGGGCACATTGGTATGGAGCATTTTAAGAGCGCTATACTGTAAACCAACTTATTTTCGCGGATACCTTATTTCGCGTAAAGTACTTCCTAGCCCATTTCGCGGCGATTTAATTTCGCGATTTTCAAATTTAGTAGATGTAGTTAAATACAGAAAGATCAAAGTTTTAAATATTCCCGACAATTTATATTCGCATTATTTTTCTACTCGCGAAAGTCACGAAAATAAATCGCTCGCGAAAATATGTTGGTTTACAGTATTTGTTTGACAAAACGTGTTTGAGAAGGACACTTGGTAGGTCATACGTCACTATGGAGACACTTCAAACCTATCAACACACAAATTGAAGTGACAGACCCATGACATAAGTTAACTACAGAGAAACATACTAGTACTTGACAATTTTAGAACCGTTGGAAAAGGAATATCTCAAGTCAATACAAGAATTTCATCTGACTACAGGTAAAAACGAGAGAGCAATCAAGACTGATGATGTCGTGCATATTCATAATGACAAGTTCTAAGAAGCAGATGGAGACAGAGGAACTGGTGACGGAAAACGATGGACACGTCAGATCTGCCGTAGTGCGAACTAGCACAGAACATACAAAGCGACCCATTGTTCAACTCTATCCAATTGAAGTGGATGGAAAAACTGACTTTGTACTAACTAACGATTCTATCAATCACGTTAACTTTATCAGAAAAAGAAGCATCAGTACGAGCGAATTCACAAGAGGATAAATGGACAGTATAACTTGTGAAAGTTACGTAAAATTACAGTGATATAGTATTGAAGAGTTTAAAGTTATTGTCACTTTTAACCGCAACTACACATGGACAATGTTAAGAATTATTTCATTTTTAAAAGCAATTAAGTGGTAACTGGAAAATTGATTTTTTAATTATTAGATTTATTTTCTTTTGCGCGCCCAAAGAATAACGTGAATATAGCGCGAATTACTTTCCTATGTTAATGTACTTTTGTTTGTCTACTTGGGAACGTCACTGACGTCGGTATGGGCCGAAGTCGAAACTATATGTTATTAAATTGTTGACTAGAACGGCTGTATTTCTATATATCTCCTATCGCCAATACACAACTCTACAAGAAGACTTACATGTTGATAATGGACTTACTAGCATGGACTCCGAATAAGCAGTAGTTAAATAGAACCATTTTCATGACAGCGTGGACATGACTATTTCTTGGCGCGCTCAGGTTATCAATTGACTGGGTCAGATTAGGTAAACGTTCGACTGTAACGCCCAGTTGTCATACCGTACATGTTACTAGTATACACATTTAAAGTATGGGGTCGCCAGAAATTCTATACGCCTAATCAAATATAACAAATAACTAGAAGACTAAATCGTGTGTGCGGATTTGAATGTTAAACTTCTTTTTTTTTCCTCTCGTGCACCTGCATGTACTTTATTCTTTTATTCTGTTTACATCCCCACTGTAAGGCCTCTGACGGACTGAGTGAGCGTAGTATCACTGTTATTGATAGCCAAAGCTACAAGTTTAAAGTAAATGATTCAGTTTTATTACCAACATAAGTATTGCAGTTGTCCACACTGATTCTACTTCAATGAATCGAGAGAATTACATAAAAAAGGCTTTAACTTACGGCCATGGATGTCAAACAGCAAAAAGCTCGGATATTTTGCCGGAACTGTACTAGATACAGACAAGGAGACGAACAATATTAAGTATGTAATGGAATACAGAATCAGATACACTCAATGCTGCCGAAACGAAACAATTAAACAAAAACACACAAATGACAAAACGTATACTTTTGCGTGATCCGTTAGGACTACTCGTATCGATCACTATTAAAGCAAACATACTTATTCCAAAACTTGGGGAAAATGATAAGCATGGAGTGAGACACTACCGAAAGAAAGTGAAAACTCATAGATGATGTGAAGAATGACATCTTATAGATTACTTTGAACCCTAAATGACAGAGATACTATTTTGCAAACCATGACGAGGAAACTAGCGAAATTATTCTTCACATTTTTGTTGATGCAAATTAGAAAGCATATGGAGCTTCTGTTTACTTGAGTAAAGGGACAGTGTCGACAATTGTTATCGCAAAGGACCGTGCTGCGCCTCGCCTTTGAAATTAATAACGTTACCGAATTGGAATTAATGGCTGCAGTGATCAAAAACGACTCTCAAAAGATGTAATCGAAAACATAGGAATAACAAGACCAGTATTTAAGAGCGATAGTAAAAGAGTTCTACATTGGCTTATCTCATCAAAACCGTAAAAGAAGTTTCTTAAAATCGTGTAAGTGAAATTAAAGATATAACTGAAAATTACGAATGGAAATATGAACCCACATAAATGAACCAGGCTGAAAAAAAGGCGGAATAACTGTATCGCAATATAAAGATTCGATATTATGGATAAATAGACACCAGTGGATTACGGACGATCGTGAATGGCCTACCTTGACGAGACATGTGGATATAAGCACTCATCTATCTAATTTCACAGGAACAGAGAGACACACACGACAAAAACTATACGTAGCGAATTTCACAGATCAAAGATATGTTATGGTATTGCAATTTGCATAAAGTTTTAACTGTGACTGGATACGTCTTGAAATACGCAAATAACTGTCAGAAAAAACGACCATATCAACAATTCACAAGGTGACAGGAGCTAAAACGAATTTGAATAAAGAGGAAATTTCAAAATAGCTATGATCGTATGGATATAAGAAAAAGTTCGGACATATTTCATTGGTTCCGAAAATTAAATCACTACCGCTTGTGCAACAGTAACGTTTATATCTTGATGAAATGGAATCATACGATTTAAAAGCAGAATACAGACTGATTTAAAGAAAACGCTAAGTTTCCTATATTTTCCGTACCCAAGAACCGCAAACTTACAGATTTCTTTTTTGTTAGGGACGCACATCTAAGAAATCTCCATACAGGAGTCGGACAGACAACAACACATGTAAGAAAATCATACTGGATACCACCAATTCGACAATGTGTGAACAGGGTTTTACGTAAATGCGTACAATTAAAAAAAAGGGTTAGCCGTATAACAGACCGGAACCACCATCGCTACCAAATAATCGAGTAAAATACACCTTACCAGTTTGTGCAACTGGGATAGATTTTGCAAAGCCTCTTCACAACAAGGATTCAGCAACACAACCGCGGAAGGTATACATATGTTTATTCAAATGTGCATTTATACGATTTATACATTTGGAAATTGTACCTGAATTGCCATTTTAACTCTTTTATCTAAGCATTTAGATTGGCACAACTATTTATTCCGATAACGCACCTACATTTGTAGCCGTATCAAATGAACTGCAAAGTCCGCTGAATTTGTTCATCAACTGGAAATTCATTTCGGAAGGGGCCCCGTGGTATTGCAGAAGGTGAGAAACCCTAATTGGTTTTTTTTGGTAAGGCACTCGTCAGCGAACATTCTTTGACAATAATACTCACGGAGATTGAAACTATAATTCACAATATTCAACTTACTTATGTATACAATTTTTCTAAACATCAACCCAACAATGTTAGATCTGTAAATTTGCTTTCGCAAATTTTTTGTTCTTCCCTCGCTGGGATTCGAACCCATTCTACTGAGATATCGTGACACCAAATCGCATGCACTGTATCCGGCGCGCTAGACCACACGACCACCTTGGCTTCACAATAATACAGCTTTCGGTGGCCGGGTGTTACCTTTCCTCGTCAGTTTTAATCTAGTGTCGTAATACAGTACATGATATATAAGGCATGAAGATGTTATTGTTTCAGATCAACTAAATTATCTATAGAACAGGATCCTACAAATTAATGTAAGATACAGTCACAGAAATAATTATATTTATAAGTACGTCTGAACCAGTGACAACTCTACAACAGATTTATCCATCGGATCACCAGCAGTGATGGTGATACATGGCTGTGTACATTTTGTATATACAATTCGTCTAAACATCAACCCAACAATGTTAGATCTGTAAATTTGCTTTCGCAAATTTTTTGTTCTTCCCTCGTCGGGATATATATAATTCTGAAAATTACACCAAACAGTGTTAGAGTTAGATTTTCTACTGACAATTTTTTGTCCGTCCCTCAGCGGGATTCGAACTCACACCTTTGATATACTACAGCACCAATCGCTTAGCCTCATGTCCAGCGCTCTAGACCACACGACCACATCCGCTATATCTAAATATAACTTCAATAGTCGTAGTGTAACCTTGTCACGGAAGGCTAATCTAGAGATAGACATGAGACACGTGTTTTTTAAGCGTGTGTAGATATTATTTTGTAATTTTTATACACAATGTATTTTTCATTTGTCAGCAATCTAACTCAACAATTTTGTATATCATATGGGATCATGATTCATTCATTATACAGTCACTAGAAATAAGTATATCATACAAACAAGTCTAAACAAGTGACAAACCATACAACATATATGCCCACTGGATCTCAGAGTGATAGAGATACATGGTTAATACAAATATTTATATAAGTCTGAAAATTACACCAAACAGTGTTAGAGTTAAATTTTCTACTGAAAATATTTTGTCCGTCCCTCAGCGGGATTCGAACTCACACCTTTGATACACTACAGCACCAATCGCTTAGCCTCATGTTGCGTTGCATAAAAACCGCAATTTTTATACGTGTGCATGTAAAACAAATTTCGTTGTAGAAGGGTCTAAATACAGCACAGACAACATTTTCCAAAAGACCAAAAGAGTGAAAAAAGTATATTTTAACAAAACGCATTTGACTAATAGCATATATATCTTCAGACAAAAGATATCCCCATTGACGCCATCTCATCTTTTACATGGAAGTATAATTTCGAAAACAGAGATGCACATCGACATTCAGAACGCCAATATTCAAGAACTTGACACGATCACAGAAAACAAACTACAATGTATTTGAAAGAAAAAGACTTTTACTGAGTATTGGACAATTTTTGAAAACGTTGGTCTAACGAATATCCTTCCGAATTACGTGAATACCTTCGAGCCTCCGGAAAACTTAATGGTTAAGTTAACATCGGTGATGTAGTTCAACTCGAAAATGAACCACCACGACTTTAATGGAACAATTGAAGATTTCATTAAAGGAGGAGATGGACTTATTCGTGCAGCAAAAGTAAAGACTTCTAGATCACTAGTTACCACATGCACACAATTGTGGAGTGATATCCAATAGAGCTATAGTACTAGTAACTGTTAGGGTTGAACAAAACACAATCCTTTTCAGAAATGTACATAGTTATATACTTGTATGCCATACAAAAAAGATTCTTTGATTAATATTGCTGTATCTTAAAGTGTACTCGTACCCAACTGTTACTGTTTGAACATAATATGTTTATTGTATTATATTTTTCATATTGTACTGAATTAAACAATTGCTATCATCTTAAAATTTTGTATATTATTATATTATTTTAAGTTTTTATAACTTGTATCCGATCCTATTGTATATTTAGACAATAAAATTTGTTTAAACTAACTGTTAAATGAATTTTGTGAAGAAAGTTAACGTACTATTAAATTTAACAAAAAAAAAAAAAAAAAATACATTGTTATCTTTTTATACAACTTTAATAGTTTTAATAATGTATCACTTTAAAATAAGCTAATGTGTTTTGAATTTTGAAGCCCCAAGAATGTCTGCAGTACTGGCAAAAAGACTTAAGAATAATATGTCATATAATTGCTCCCGTACTTTCGCGTATACTATTGTAAGTCCACACTGAAATGATTTTTTGGGTAAGTCTCACCAGCGCTGTACGGTAAAGTTCGCAACCGGAAATAGCTTTAATGAAAGGTAATAACTTGAGAAAGGCCAGATTGAAATGCATTTTTGGGAGTTAGGCCCATTCGGAAATTATTGGGGTTCAAAGTTGCTGTTAAGGAAAAAAATATGTATACACCCTATATTCTTTCGGTAAGCCTCGCCAGCGCTGTACGGTAAAGTTCACCACCAGACATGGCTCAAATGAAAGGTAATAACTTGGGAAAGGCCACACTGAAATGAATTTTTGGGAGTGAGGCCCATTCGGAAATTGTTGGGGTTCAAAGATGTTGTTAAGGAAAGAAATATGTATACACCCTATATTCTTTCGGTAAGCCTCGCCAGCGCTGTACGGTAAAGTTCGCCTCCGCACATGGCTCAAATGAAAGGTAATAACTTGGGGAAGGCCACACTGAAATGAATTTTTGGGAGTTAGGCCCATTCGGAAATTGTTGGGGTTCAAAGATGCTGTTAAGGAAAAATATGTAGACACCCTATATTCTTTCGGTAAGCCTCGCCAGCGCTGTACGGTAAAGTTTGCCACCGGACATGGCTCAAATGAAAGGTAATAACTTGGGAAGGCCACACTGAAATGAATTTTTGGGAGTTAGGCCCATTCGGAAATTGTTAGGGTTCAAAGATGCTGTTAAGGAAAAAAATATGTATACACCCTATATTCTTTCGGTAAGCCTCGCCAGCGCTGTACGGTAAAGTTCGCCACCGGACATGGCTGAAATGAAAGGTAATAACTTGGGAAGGCCACACTGAAATGAATTTTTGGGAGTTAGGCCCATTCGGAAATTGTTGGGGTTCAAAGATGCTGTTAAGGAAAAAATATGTATACACCCTATATTCTTTCGGTAAGCCTCGCCAGCACTGTACGGTAAAGTTCGCCACCGGACATGGCTCAAATGAAAGGTAATAACTTGGGAAGGCCACACTGAAATGAATTTTTGGGAGTTAAGCCCATTCGGAAATTGTTGGGGTTCAAAGATGCTGTTAAGGAAAAAAATATGTATACACCCTATATTCTTTCGGTAAGCCTCGCCAGCGCTGTACGGTAAAGTTCGCCACCGGACATGGCTCAAATGAAAGGTAATAACTTGGGAAGGCCACACTGAAATGAATTTTGGGAGTTAGGCCCATTCGGAAATTGTTGGGGTTCAAAGATGCTGTTAAGGAAAAAAATATGTATACACCCTATATTCTTTCGGTAAGCCTTGCCAGCGCTGTACGGTAAAGTTCGCCACCGGACATGGCTCAAATGAAAGGTAATAACTTGGGGAAGGCCACACTGAAATGAATTTTTGGGAGGGAGTTAGGCCCATTCGGAAATTGTTGGGGTTCAAAGTTGGTTGGTTTTTACTTTACATTTTTGGTGAGAGGTGGGGCTTTCCATAAATATTTCTATTGATATTTTTTAAATGTTTCTAGCGTTAAGGTTATATTTCTATTGTTTTAAGAAATATTGTATATAAAATACATCTTTAATGTTGTTTTATTGATAAAAACTATATTTTACATAAAGACAATTATGCAACTTACATGAGGGATTATATTCGAGGACAACGAGAATTTACGACAGCTTGAAGGGGTCATAAAACGATTTCCTACGTATTTTTTCACTCCTCTTAACTCTCAATTTTTTATGATTTTCGAATAAGTTTGAATATTGAACCGAGTGCTCACAGCTAGTTGGATATAGAATATCGAACCGGCGGCTAACTGCACATATATTAGTTATGTAGAAACTAGATATTTCTATCCACATTGACACCAATATGCCGGATTTAGAAATCAAGCTAGTGACTGCTTTCAGTTACTGACGTCATTTGTGTTGGTTTGTTCAACGTTCACTTCCAAGGCTGAACATCTGTGGTCATTTAGACGTTAAAAAATAATACATATATCGTATTGGTAGCTAGAATTTTGAAAAAATTGTGGCTGCTATCATTATAGGTATTTAAAACGAAAAAATCCTTTGAGAGTCACTACAAGCCGTGAAATTGTCGAATTCCGCTCTTAAATTACATTTAACTTAGATTTTGAGATTTTTGGAACGTTCGAGTCTGTTAAAGTTTTTGGGTTTTTAGACATATCATCAAAATTGGCTGCTGGAAAAAAGTGGCTGCTATCTTGATTGGCTGCTAAAAGTGGCTGCCAGCTTGAGTCTAGTAAAAAACACCAATTGTGCAATCTCACAAACATTTAGGGGTTACATTTAGAAGTGACGCTAAATGGAATAACCATATTGAAAATATATTGAAAAGTGTTAAAAAGCATCTAAATGTACTGCGAAAACTTAAATATCAACTTAGCCGACAAAATTTGGATTTTTTTTATCTTGTATTTATTAGACCAATTTTTGAATATGCAACTGAAATCTGGGACAATTGTGGAAAAGGGTATTCAATTAAATTAGAACAACTTCATCTTGTAGCTGCAAGAATTGTAACAGGTTTACCTGTGTTAAAAAATTGGTTTGGGAAACTTTAGAGGAACGAAGAAAAAGAAGAAAACTACAGTTGTTTTATAAAATTCAGATTAATAATGCCCTGCATATTTATGTAGTCTTGTGCCCCCTAAAATTCAAAGTACAACACAATATCCCTTGCGAAATGGACAAGATATTAATTTACGATTTTGCAGGCTGACACTGACTTCCCAATCATTTATCCCCTCAACAATTAAACTTAGGAATAATCTGAACATGTCAGTTCGAAATGTAGCAAACACACAACATTCACACTAGAGACAAGCGTACTACCATCAGACCCCAACCTAGCAAAACACACAACATTCCCTCTAGAGACGAGCGTGCTACCATCAGACCCCGACTCAGCCAAACCAACAACATTCACACTAGAGACGAGCTTGCTACCATCAGACACCGACATAGCAAAATACACAACATTCACACAAGAGACAAGCGTGATACCATCAGACCACCGACCCAGCCAAACCCATACTCTTCAACACAAGAGACGAACATGCTTAAATCAGACCATTGACGCAATCAAAACAACCTTTAACTCTAGAGACGAGCAGGCCATATCATACCATCAGACAACATACACAACACAGCCAAACCTAAAACCGTATACATCAGAGACGAGCATACTTCTATTATACCACGGACTCATCCAATCAAACGACATTCAAAATTAAAGACGAACACGCTACATCAGACCACCGACCTAGCAAAACACACAACCTCAAACACTAGAGACAAAAGTACTACACCAGACCACCGAACAAGCAAAACGCACAACCTTTAGCATTTGAGACGAGCATCCTACTATAAGACCACTGACCCATTCAAACAAGCATTCTTCAACACGAGAGAGGATTATGCTATCATCAGACCACCGACCTAGTCAAACCCACAACCGTAAACACTAGAGACGAGTCTACTAACAACAAACCATCGACCCAGCCAATCCCACAACCTTCAACATTAAAGACGAGCATGCTTCCATCAAACCATCGACCTAGCCATACCCACAACCTTCAATACTAGAGACAAACATGTTTCCACCATAAAAACGACCAAGCAAACCCCACAACCTTCTACATTATCTACATTAAAGACAAGCATGCTACCATTGGACCACCGACCTAGCAAAACCCACAACCGTCAATGCTAGTGACGAGTCTACTACCAACAGACCATCGACCCAGCCAAACAAATACCATTCATCACTAGAGACGAGCATGCTACAATTAGACCACCGACCCAGCTAAACAAGTAACCTTCATCACTAGAGACGAGCATGCTACCATTAGACCACCGACCCAGCTAAACAAATAACCCCCAATACAAAAGAGGATCATGTTACCAACAGAGCACCAACCTAGCCAAACTCACAACCTTCAATATTAGAAACGAACATGCTACCATCAGAGCAACGACCTACCCAAACCCACTACCATCAACACTAGAGACGAGTTTACTACCAACAGACCATCCATTCAGCTTAACAAACAACCTTCAACATTAGAGACGAGCATGCTACCACCAGACCACCGATCCAGCCAATAAAAATTCATTCACAATAGAGACGAGCAAGCTACCAGACACAAGGATGTAACAATTAGACTACCGACCCTTCCAAAACCCGAACCCTCAACATAAGAGACGAGCATGCTACCATCTTACCACCAACCAAGACAAACCCACAACGTCAACACTAGAGACGAGCACGCTGCAATCAGACCACCGACCCTTCCAAACCCTAAATCCTCAGCACTAGAGACGAGCATGCTACCATCATACCACCAACCAAGACAAACCAACAACTTACAACACTAATGACGAGCACGCTGCCATCATACTACCAATCAAAACAAACCCACAACCTTCAACACTAGAAACAAGCATGTTACAATCAGACCACCGACCCTTCCAAACCTTAAACCCTCTAAAGTAGAGACGAACATGCTACCATAAGACCACCGACCCAGCCAAACAAATAACCGTTAACACTACAGACGAGCATACTACCATCCGATCATTGACCAAGTCAAACCTAAATCTATCATAAGTAGAAACAAGCATGCTTCCACCAGACCACCTAACCCAGTCAAGCACACAACCTCCAACCTTCAACACTATGGACAAGCACACTGAAGCGGCAAAAGCACAACCTTCAGGCATAGAGAAGAGCAAGGTACCGTCAGACCAACAATCTAGTAAAAAAAAACAACCTTCAACACAAGAGATGAGCAAGCTATCATTAGACCAGCAACCCAGTCAAACAAACAACCTTTAAAACAAGAGATGAGCAAGCTACCATTAGACCACCAACCCAGCCAAACAAACAACCTCCAAAGCAAGAGATGAACAAGCTACCATTAGACCACCAACCCAGCAGAGCAAACAACCTTTACACAAGAGATGAACAAGCTACCATTCGATCACAAAAAACCTCCAAAGCTAGAGATGAACAAGCTATCATTAGACCACCAACTCAGCCAAACAAACAACCTTCAAAGCAAGAGATGAACAAGCTACCATTAGACCACCAACCAAGCCAAGCAAACTACCTTTACACAAGAGATGAACACGCTACCATTAGACCACAAAAAACCTCCAAAGCTAGAGATGAACAAGTTACCATTAGACCACCAACCCAGCCAAACAAAAAACCTGAACACAAGAGATGAACAAGCTACCATTAGACCACCAACCTAGCCAAACATACAACCGTCAACACAAGAGATGAGCAATCTACCATTAGACCACTACCCAGCCAAACAAACAATCTTCAACACAAGAGATGAACAAGCTACCATTAGACCACCAACCCAGCCAAGCAAACAACCTTTACAAAAGAGATGAACAAGCTACCATTCAACAACAAAAAACCTCCAAAGCTAGAGATGAACAAGCTACCATTAGACCACCAACCAAGCCAAAAAAACAACCTTCAAAGCAAGAGATGAACATGCTTCCATTAGACCACCATCCCAGACAAGCAAACAACCTTTAAACAAGAGATGAACAAGCTACCATTCGACCACAAAAAACTCCAAAGCTAGAGATGAACAAGCTACCATTAGACCACCAACCCAGCCAAACAAAAAACCTCAACACAAGAGATGAACAAGCTACCATTAGACCACCCACCTAGCCAAACAAACAAAATTCACCACAAGAGATGAGCAAGGTATCATTAGACCACTACCCAGCCAAACAAACAACCTTCAACACAATAGATGAACAAGCTACCATTAGACCACCAACCCAGTCAACCAAACAACCTTTACACAAGAGATGAACAAGCTACCATTAGACCACAAAAAACCTCCAAAGCTAGAGATGAACAAGCTACCATTAGACCACCAACCCAGCCAAACAAAAAACCTCAACAGAAGAGATGAACAAGCTACCATTAGACCACCCACCTAGCCAAACAAACAAAATTCACCACAAGAGATGAGCAAGCTATCATTAGACCACTACCCAACCAAACAAACAACCTTCAACACAATAGATGAACAAGCTACCATTAGACCACCAACCAAGTCAACCAAACAACCTTTACACAAGAGATGAACAAGCTACCATTCGACCACAAAAAACCTCCAAAGCTAGAGATGAACAAGCTACCATTAGACCACCAACCCAGTCAACCAAACAACCTTTACACAAGAGATGAACAAGCTACCATTCGACCACAAAAAACCTCCAAAGCTAGAGATGAACAATCTACCATGAGACCACCAACCCAGCCAAACAAACAACCTTCAAAGCAAGAGATGAACAAGCTACCATTAGACCACCAACCCAGCCAAGCAAACAACCTTTACACAAGAGATGAACAAGCTACCATTCGATCACAAAAAACCTCCAAAGCTAGAGATGAACAAGCTACCATTAGACCACCAACCCAGTCAAACAAACAACCTATAAAGCTATAGAGATGAACAAGCTACCATAAGACCACCAACCCAGCTAAACAAACAACCTTCAAAGCAAGAGATGAACAAGCTACCATTAGACCACCGTCCCAGCCTAACAAACAACATTCATACAAGAGATGAACAAGCTACCATTAGACCACCAACCTTGCAAAACAAACAACCTTCCACACAAGAGATGAACAAGCTATATTTAGACCATTAACCCAGCCAAACAAAAAACCTTCAACACAAGAGATTAGCATTCTACCATTAGACCACCAACCCAGCCAAACAAACAACCTTCAACACAAGAGTTAAACAAGCTACCATTAGACCACCAACCCAGCCAAACAAACAACCTTCAACACAAGAGATGAACAAGCTATAATTAGACCACCAACCTTGCCAAACAAACAACCTTCAACACAAGAGATGAACAAGCTACAATTAGATCACCAACCCAGCCAAGCAAACAACCTTTACACAGGAGATGAACAAGCTACCATTCAACCACAAAAAACCTCCAAAGCTAGAGATGAACAAGCTACCATTAGACAACAAACTCAACCAACAAACAACCTTCAAAGCAAGAGATGAACAAACTACCATTAGACCACCAACCCAGCCAAACAAAAAACCTCAACACAAGAGATGAACAAGCTATCATTAGACCACCAACCCAGCCAAACAAACAACCTACAAAGCTATAGAGATGAACTAGCTACCATTAGACCACCAATCCTGCAAATTAAACAACCTTCAACACAAGAGATGAACAAGCAACCATTAGACCATCTACCTAGCCAAACAAACAACCTAAAACACAAGAGATGAACAAGCTACCATTAGACCACCAACCCAGCCAAACAAACAACCTCAACACAAGAGATGAACAAGCTACCATTAGACCACCAACCCAGCCAAACAAACAACCTCAACACAAGAGATGAACAAGCTACCATTAGACCACCCACCTAGCCAAACAAACAACATTCATACAAGAGATAAGCTAGCAACCATTAGACCACCAACCCAGCCAAACAAACAACCTTCAACACAAGAGATGAACAAGCTACCATTAGACCACCAACCTAACCAAGAAAACAACCTTTACACAAGAGATGAACAAGCTACCATTCAACCATAAAAAACCTCCAAAGCTAGAGATGAACAAGCTACCATTAGACCACCAACCCAGCCAAACAAAAAACCTCAACACAAGAGATGAACAAGCTACCATTAGACCATCTACCTAGCCGAACAAACAACCTTCAACACAAGAGATGAGCAAGCAACCATTAGACCACCAACCCAGCCAAACAAAAAACCTCAACACAAGAGATGAACAAGCTACCATTAGACCACCCACCTAGCCAAACAAACAACATTCATACAAGAGATGAGCTAGCAACCATTAGACCACCAACCCAGCCAAACAAACAACCTTCAACACAAGAGATGAACAAGCTACCATTAGACCACCAACCCAGCCAAGAAAACAAACTTTACACAAGAGATGAACAAGCTACCATTCAACCACAAAAAACCTCCAAAGCTAGAGATGAACAAGCTACCATTAGACCACCAACCCAGCCAAACAAAAAACCTCAACACAAGAGATGAACAAGCTACCTTTAGACCATCTACCTAGCCGAACAAACAACCTTCAACACAAGAGATGAGCAACCAACCATTAGACCACCAACCCAGCCAAACAAAAAACCTCAACACAAGAGATGAACAAGCTACCATTAGACCACCAACCTTGCAAAACAAACAACCTTCAACACAAGAGATGAGCAAGCAACCATTAGACCACCAACCCAGCCAAACAAAAACCTTCAACACAAGAGATGAACAAGCTACCATTAGACCACCAACCCAGCTAAACAAACAACATTCATACAAGAGATGAACAAGCTACCATTAGACCACCAACCTTGCCAAACAAACAACCTTCAACACAAGAGATGAACAAGCTATAATTAGACCATTAACCAAGCCAAAAAACCTTCAACACAAGAGATTAGCATTCTACCATTAGACCACCAACCCAGCCAAACAAACAATCTTCAACACAAGAGATGAGCAAGCTATCATAAGACAACCAACCCAGACGAACAAATAACATTCTACACAAGAGATGAGCAAGCTACCATTAGACCACCAACCTTGCCAAACAAACAACCTTCAACACATGAGATGAACAAGCTAACATAAGACCACCAACCTTGTCAAACAAACAACCTTCTACACAAGAGATGAACAAGCTACCATTAAACTACAAACCCAGCCAAACAAACAACCTTCAACACAAGAGATGAACAAGCTACCATTCAACCACAAAAAACCTCCAAAGCTAGAGATGAACAAGCTACCATTAGACCACCAACCCAGCCAAACAAAAAACCTCAACACAAGAGATGAACAAGCTACCATTAGACCACCTACCTAGCCGAACAAACAACCTTCAACACAAGAGATGAGCAACCAACCATTAGATCACCAACCCAGCCAAACAAAAACCTCAACACAAGAGATGAACAAGCTACCATTAAACCACCAACCTAGCTGAACAAACAACCTTCAACACAAGAAATGAGCAAGCAACCATTAGACCACCAACCCAGCCAAACAAAAAACCTCAACACAAGAGATGAACAAGCTACCATTAGACCACCAACCCAGCCAAACAAAAACCTTCAACACAAGAGATGAACAAGCTACCATTAGACCACCTACCTAGCCAAACAAACAACCTTCAACACAAGAGATGAGCAACCAACCATTAGACCACCAACCCAGCCAAACAAAAAACCTCAACACAAGAGATGAACAAGCGACCATTAAACCACCAACCCAGCTAAACAAACAACATTCATACAAGAGATGAACAAGCTACCATTAGACCACCAACCTTGCCAAACAAACAACCTTTAACACAAGAGATGAACAATCTATAATTAGACCATTAACCCAGCCAAAAAAAAAACTTCAACACAAGAGATTAGCATTCTACCATTAGACCACCAACCCAGCCAAACAAACAACCTTCAACACAAGATATGAGCAAGCTATCATAAGACAACCAACACAGACAAACAAATAACCTTCTACACAAGAGATGAGCAAGCCACCATTAGACCACCAACCTTGCCAAACAAACAACTTTCAACACAAGAGATGAACAAGCTACCATAAGACCACCAACCTTGCCAAACAATCAACCTTCTTCACAAGAGATGAACAAGCTACAATTAGACCACCAACCCAGCCAAACAAACAACCTTCAACACAAGAGATGATTTGATTTTTGATTTTTGGTGTTTTAACGCCACTTTTAAGCACCGCTTTTGGGCTATTTCGTGGCGGCCAGTTTTTACTGGTGGAGGAAGCTGGAGTGCCCGGAGAAAACCACCGACCTTCGATAGGAAAATACACAAGAGATGAACAAGCTACCATAAGACCACCAACCTTGCCAAACAAACAACCTTCTTCACAAGAGATGAACAAGCTACCATTAGACCACCAACCCAGCCAAACAAACAACCTTCAACACTAAAGATGAACAAGCTACCATTAGACCACCAACCCAGCCAAACAAACAACTATCAACACAAGAGATGAACAAGCTACCATTAGACCACCAACACAGCCAAACAAACAACCTTCAACACAAGACATGAACAAGCTACCATTAGACCACCAACCCAGCCAAACAAACAACCTTCAACACAAGAGATGAACAAGCTTTAATTAGACCACCAACCTTGCCAAACAAACAACCTTCAACACAAGAGATGAACAAGCTACCATTAGACCACCAACCCAGCCAAACAAACAACCTTCAACACAAGAGATGAACAAGCTACCATTAAACCACAAACCCAGCCAAACAAACAACCTTCAACACAAGAGATGAACAAGCTACCATTAGACCACCAACACAGCCAAACAAACAACCTTCAACATAAGAGATGAACAAGCTATAATTAGACCACCAACCCAGCCAAACAAACAACCTTCAACTCAAGAAATGAAGCTACAATCAGACAGAGGTAGTCAAACCGTTACACAATTAAGATAAAAGTTTTCCCATGAACTAAAAATAATTTTATATAGAATACTAGGGAATGACTTTTTTATTAAGATAATTGATTTCATATAACAAATGTATACTTATGGCAATAATCTTTTTGAAAAGTATATGAGATTTTTGTCTGATTTCATAATTCAAATTTAATAGTATAAAAATATCGAACATCACAACCTGGACATTAATCATTCTGTATTATATATCATTTAAAATTTACAATCGTTTGTATTTGAGAGCCTTAAAGTCCTGTTTTTCTGTGTCAACAATGATACAAAATAAGATTATTCTTATGCTTCACATCAAAACATTTTAATAAACATTGTGTACTGAAAGAAAATTAAGTTTAAAAATAACAAACTTTAAGAATTTTACTTCTTTTGATAAAATAATATGCACATATTAAACACATATTTGTACCATAGTCCTAATATCTGGTTCATTCAAGGCATGCATAATGGTATAAAGTGACTAGAAAGCAGTCTTAACTTCACCAATAATGAAATACTTTCATAATTTCAGTTACTATCAACCTTCAAATAATTAATTTTATCATCCATCATGAAAGATTGTAAAAAAATGGAATAAAAAAACAAATAAAACGCTCCTCAGGGCGCAGCTTCATACGACCGCAGAGGTCGAACCCTGAACAGTTTGGGCAAATATGGACACAACATTCAAACTTGATACAGCTCTGAATTTGGATTGTGATTAAATATTTGATACAGCATAGGTTTCGGACACAGAATGAATGTGATCTAAGAACTTAAAAATTTTAAATTGGACATTTACCTATTATGGTCAAATATCCAAAATCTAAATACAAGTTAGATTCCGCATTTCAAAAAACCCCAAGAATTCAATTTTTGATGGAATCAAACAAAAGTTTAATTTTGGACCCTTTTGACCTCAATGTGGACCAATTTGATAACGGGCCCAAAAATCAAAAATCTAAATACATGGTTAGATTCAGCACATCAAAGAACCCCATACATTCAATTTTTGTTGAAATCAATAAAGTTTAATTTTGGACCCAGATTTGGCCCAACTTGAAAACTGGGCCCATAATCAAAAATCTAAATACATGTTAAGATTCAGCATATCAAAGAACCCCAAGAATTCAATTTTTGTTGAAATCAAACAAAGTTTAATTTTGGACCCTTTATACCTTAATGTAGACCAATTTGAAAACGGGACCAAAAATCAAAAATCTAAATACATGGTTAGATTCGGCATATCAAAGAACCCCAATAATTCAATTTTGATGAAAGTTTAATTTTGGACCCTTTGGATCTCAATGTGGACCAATTTAAAAACAGAGCCCAAAATCCAAAAACTTAATAATTGGTTAGATTCAGCATATCAAAGAACCCATTTTTTCAATTTTTGTTGAAATCAAACAAAAAAGTTTAATTTTGGACCCTTTGGACCTCAATTTGGACCAATTTAAAAACGGGGCCCAAAATCCAAAAACTTAATACACTGTTAGATTCAGCATATAAAAGAATCCTAAGAATCCAAGAATAAAACCCCATTGAAATTGGTCAAGAAATAAGCAATATAGAAAAGTATTGTTTTTGGCCCCTTTTTGGCCCCTAATTCCTAAACAGTGAGGGCCATGACCCCCAAAATCTATCCCAACCTTCCTTTTTTGGTATGGAACCTTATGGTACAATTTCAGAAAGATACATACACTTACACACAAGTTATTGTCTGGAAACTAGAAAAATGCTTATTTGGGCCCCTTATTCCTAAACAGTTGGGACCATAACCCCAAAATCAATCCCAAACTTCCCTAGAGAAAAGATCAGTGGAATTGCACTGGAATACCACTGATATTCCACTGCAATTTCCACTGGAATTCCAGTGATTTTCAGTGGAATAATTTGGCTGGAATTCCACTGGAACTACATTGGCTTTCCACTGGAATTACAGTGAAAATTCCAGTGTTATTTCACTGGTATTCCAGCCAAATTATTCCACTGCAATCACTGAATTCCAGTGGAAATTACAGTGTTATTTCACTGGTATTCCAGTGGAATTCCAGCCAAATTATTCCAGTGGAATGCGAATGTAATTCCAGTGGTATTTTGCTGCTACTCCAGTGGAATAACAGTGCAGTTCCAGTGGAATTGCTACTCTGTGACATATAAGACCAATTGGTGGCCTTATCACTATATATATATATATACTTCTGAGACACACAAAATACAGTGCTTGATTATATGATTGATCTAATCATATTCAAATATTCAAATAAATAACATTTTAACATCCTATCCATGAACAGAAAAATGGCCTGCATGGCTTGTATAAGTAGAATAAAAACAATGACTATGGTCAGCTTAAACATCACCCACAAACTGATTAACTAATATAAAAATTATGTGTCAGATATAAACTTCTTCCTTTCTGTAATTTAAAACTTGCTGTCTCTGTACTTCCAACTAGAATTGCTGAATAAAGGTATTAAAATGGAGTCTGCATAAAATCTGTTTCATATCATTGCTGGCAGCTCATATTTAATCCCTAAAAGTACAAAAATATCCACAAAGAATCGTTTTGTTTAAGGGTAATGATTCTATGAAGCAATAAATTCAATCGAAACAGCATTATGCATATATATTATATCTTAAATTGAAGCTTAAACTCAAATTAAGTACCCCTTTTTATCCCTTGAAGATAAAACTGGCGACTTATAATTTTCACCAAGTTAATTTACACAATTTAATTTCTACATATCAGATTATCATAAATACCCATGTACCGTAAAATTTACATGTCAGATTATGATATGTCTGTTAAAAGTGTTATGAATGTGACAACAATATATCTTCATTAATTTAATTGTCTGCCAAAACTTTCTGATGTTTTGCTCAGATTAAAATCCTAAATGTTTTATAGTGTCTCAACAAATTGTATTTCATAATCATTATATGTTAAATCAAATACTTATCTGAAAACATCTGCATTTGGATTCTCCATTTTATTATCCAGCGTAATCATAATATGACGTATGCAAGTGCGTTAACGTCAAGGTGTCAATCTCGTCCCATATAATATCGGCCCGTAGTTGTTTCGTCCCTGTAACGGTATTTTAGTGAAACTTTTCAAAACTGGTCGTCCGTTGGACCACGAAAACGGCCGATTTGCGGGGTTGCCGGTTAGTTGAAATTTGAAATCAACAAGATTTACTTCCCTTTAATATGGGTGTTTGAGAATATTTGAAAATGTTTTCATCTTCATCAAAATATACGTTTTCCTTTGTGAATTTTAGTTTTGTATATAATATCTATCGTAGAATACAGCTACAACTTCTATTTCATCTTATTTTATTTTTTATTTTGCAGGAATAAAAATAAAAACACCATACATTAATGATATTTCACTAATAATTAGTTAAAATGTTCTACCCTCGATCTGTACAGTATGTACGATACAGTTACTGATTCATAAAAAAAATTACCTATACGTAAGTGTGCTGTTAGTTGTAATTGTTACAACCTGTCATAACACAATGAAAGAGGGTTTTGAAACTATTAAAATTGATAGGTGAACAGGAATCACAGCCTCGGAGTAAAAGGTGACCTGGTTGACAGGACGATCTGTAGGTTACATTTAAACAAATGATAGGTACGGATCAGTGATTTCAGATCATTTCAGATGACAAAGGCCCGTTCTATGAGGTTGATTTTAATGATTTAATTATTTAAATACAAAAATACCGGCCGGTATCCGATTTAAAGGAATAACCATTTAATTTAATGCAAATCTGCTGGGTCTTCTTGATTTGGTCTGTATGGTGGGAGAGGCTGTATTCAGAAAAATTTCAATGTATGAGAAACAAATAAGGGTGTTGCATTAAAAACATTTTTCAACAGAAAGGTAATTTTATTTATTTGCTTTGCACGTTGCTGCAGAAGGTGTCAAAGCAACAATTAAATAGCCTTCCAAGACATCATAATTATTTGGACTAGGTACAAATGAATTGTACTGAGAATAGTCATTAGAATTTAATATAAGTACTTTTTTCTACCAAAAATAATGCCCATCCGTATCTTAATGATAAATCATGCAACCCTGCTTTAATTTTTGAAAACAATCTTTTAAAGTGCACTCAAGTTTTTGCTCATGGTTTTCATCACTAAATTATCAAACTACTCATTAGGTTTTTTATGTACACTTGGTTTTCCAAGGTATTTTAATATCATAAAAATAGTAATAAATGCATGTATATATTTAAATCAAGGAACAATGTATTCCAGTGGAATTACAGTGGTAAAATTTTCCAATGTCATTATTCCAGTGGAATTACAGTGGTAAAATTTTCCGATGTCATTCCAGTGGAATCACCAATCAAATTCCACTGGAATTTTAGTTTTATATGATTTACCAGTGGAATTCCAATGGGTCACTGAATCCAGTGGAATTCCAGTGGAATCAACTGATATTCCACTGGAATTCCATTGACATTTTCTATGGGTCACTGGAATCAGTGGAATTCCAGTGGAATCAACTGATATTCCACTGGAATTCCATTGACATTTTCTTAAAATATGCCACAATGTGATTGGAATAGTCATAAAAGTAAATCATGGATCAAGGTTAATCTATTAGAAATTGGCTTTTAGTAACTGAAAGTACTCTTAGATCAGTACTTTGTGTTAGTTTTTGTTTCTACTTGTTTTTTGTTGTGTCAATCTGATCTGATGAGTCAGGACCTTTAAAACTGATATTATCAGTGTGTTCCTTTAATGTGCTGTTACACCACTTTCCTAGGTTAGGGGAAGGTTGAGTGCTCACAAACATATTTAATCCTTCCACAATAGTTGTGTGCCTGTCCCAAGGCAGTGACCTGTCATTCAGTGGTTGTCATTGTTGCTGTCTGCCATATTTGTTTTTGGTTTGTCTTTAGCATAAATCAGGCTGTTGGTTTTCTCTTTTGAGTTTTCCCACATTTTGTCATATTGGGGCGTTTTATAGCTTACTATAGGGTATGGATTTTGCACATTGTTAAAGGCTATACAGTGACCAATTACATCCTCGTCCTTTGGTCTCTGGTTGATGGTTACCTCATTGGCAATCCTACCAAATCTCCTTATTTTTGTCACCTGTGTGACGCATATATGGGGAAATAGAAATACCTGGCTTCCATCCATTCCTCCAAACTTGGAAGAACTCTCACATGTTCTATTCTTGCCCATTTTTGTAATCAAATTTATATCAAAGATTTATGTAGGGAATGTCTCGGACTACTTCGAAAATCAGTGCCGATCAACTATATTAAAAAGAGGTATGACCCTTTGATATATTAATTATATATATGGAAAGTTGCATTGTAAGCGCTCTCACATGCATCATGTACAATTCCTGCAAGATTTTTATCAAATCTTTATCAAAGGTTTATATCACCAATGTCTTGAACAAGTTCAAAAATAAGTGCTGACCAACTTATTTCAAAATAGTTATGCCCCTTGGAAATATAAATCATATCGAAAATTGCATTGTATTAAGTGATCTCAAAATGAAAATTAGAAGATGTGATATGATTGCCAATGAGACAACTCTCCACCAGAGACCAAATGACGAAGAAGGCCTTCATTTCTCTAAGATATTTATAAAAAGTTTTGAAGAACCAAAATGTCTTTTTTTTAGTTATACCCTTGGACAGATAAAATGTGTGCAACACGGGGGACATTAGAACCTCTGTCTGTTCTTTTATTATATCATGCAATATTGAGATACCAACTGTGAACCAACATCATAAAACCTAATTAGATATTAACTATGCATATTATTATGTGTTTCAGGGTCAGAGGTAATTACCAAATTTATACATGGTCTCTAAACTGGATTTTCCATGCCCTACCATCATATATTCCAAATAGCACTTGTTTGCACATGCATCCTAACACATTTACATAATATATCATAAAACATGGAAATGAAATTTACAGTGTTAAAGTAATTTATTTTGCTTTGTATAATTTTTTTCTAACATACTTTTTACTTGCTACAATAATACAGTGTTGACTTTCTAGGCTAATAAAGTTGAATAGAAATTGTATTTGAAATTGTAATTGAAATTGTATGCTCATAAAAAAATTAAAAATATTACCAAACAAAAAAATTAACTTAGCTCATACAAATGCTAAAAATCAAAATATTCCCTCCTAGCAAATAAAACCCATGACCTCCTAGCAAACAAATTATAACTCTGTATAGTCTTTTCATTGTTTGGGTGACATTAAATTGCCCATTTACCTATGTTTACCATAAATTTGTAAAATTTTATTAATTATTTTTCAATAAAAAATATAGGAAACATATAAGTGATGGTAATGTACATTATAATATAATGAAATAAAATTCTCCGCAAGGTGAAGCTTGATACGAACGCAGAGGTCGAACCCTTAACAGTTGGGGCAAGTATGGACACAATATTCAAGCTTGATACAGCTCTGACTTTGGATTGTTATCAAATATTTGACACAGCATAGGTTTCTGACACAGAATGAATGTGGTCTAAGAATCTTAAAAATCTTAAAAATTTGAAATTGGACATTTACCAATTATGGTCCAATATTGAAAATCTAAATACATGGTTAGATCCAGCATTTCAAAGAACCCCATTAATTTAACCTTTCATAAAATCAAACAAAAGTTTAATTTTGGACCCCTTATCCTCAATGTGGATCACTTTAAAAACGAGGCCCTAAATCCAATGTCTAAATAATGGTTAATTCAGCATATTGAAGAATCCCAAGAATTCAAGACTTTGAATTAAACCCCATTGAAATTGGTCAAGAAATAAGCAATTTATATAAAATATTAAAAAGTATTGATTTTGGCCCCTTTTTGGGACTAATTCCTAAAGGGTTTGGGCCATAACCCCCAACCTTCCTTTTGAGGTATGGAACCTTGTGGTAAAATTTCATAGCGATCCATACACTTATACTCAAGTTATTGTCTGGAAACCAAATGTCTTCGGACGACAACGACACTGAAGACGACATTGCCATACCATTATACAGCCGCAAAATTTGTGCAGTCATATTGAGAAAGGAAAAAGGAAAAGACATTAGAGCAGAATGAAAAAAAGTGCAAAATTATTTCCAAATGTACCTAAAGAATCTAAACCTTGGAACTATAATATTTGAGTTACCAGTAAATGTCCCTCTCTTATAAGACTCATCCTCTTACATCTTGTGCATACAGAAATTGTTATCAGAATAAGATAGAATATTTAGAAGTTATCTTATCAGAAGTTAGAAAAATTGCTCTGTAGAAGAACTTGCACTAGGATATCTTCATAGTGCCTTAAATATGAGTTAAAAGTCCCAAAACTTGGGAACGACAAATCAGAAATTTTCAATATCAAAAGCAAGCCTGTAATCACCAATGCCAAAAAACAGTGGAAAGTTTGCATTAATTTGACATGTAAAAAAATTGCCTTAAAGCTGACGGTTAAAGTCATGATACTCTGAAATGACAAATCAAAAATCAAAAAGTACCTTACTTTCACCAATTCCATCAATTGTGTAAAGTGTCTAGTATATTGATCTAAGCATACTCAGTAATGGCACAACATGTGCAAATCTTACTTAAATCTGACAATTAAAGTCCTATTTAATCTGGAACAACAAACCAGACAATTATCACAACAGAAACATATTGTCATCTAAACCAGACGTAAGTCTATACCATATATTTATCTCTAAACTGACACAATTATAGAAAACTGTGACTAAACATTACACATATTGTCAAAATCTTAAACAACGAAAACTTTAAGATATAGTATAAATTTATATTTAAATGTTATATATAGATCTACAAAATCTTATTACAAATGTGGATTAATTAATTGTTTACAAAAAACAATGACTCATCCTTCACAACCATCAAACAATGAAATCATGTTATAAATATCTATAAATTAAACACAACTACATGTGGTAAATAAAATTACATACTATACCACTGTGTAGCATCGCCACCGGAAATTGGATACCAACGAATGAGAGAGAAAGGAGAAATAAATAAACAAGATAAAATTAATTTTTTCTCCTTTCTCTCCCCTTTGTTGGTACCCAATATCCGGTGGCGATGATACACAGTGTATACATAGCAAATAAAACTTTTAAAATAAAATGAATAAATGATATAAAAAAAGTCTTCATTTGTACAACTTTGGTGTATCTATTAGAATTAAGGTAAAATAAAAGTGCTTGTGGCCACTGCAGGGTAGAGATTGCTAATTTGCATTAAACAGTGCACAAAGAAACATATTTTGGCAATATTTGTGAGTTGTTTCCCTGTGACCTTAACGAAATCATGCTCAGACTTATGCCATTGATATCTAAAGAAGTGTCAAGTTGTATCTACCATTAAAACTCATAAATCATATCAAAATCTATAAAAATTAAAACAAAAAATGTATCCCAGGACAATCTAAGAATTAATAATATGAGAATTTAACCCAATCATTATTAACTATTTCATATGTATATGCTATATGCATGTGAAAATAAAACTTTAGGCAACATAAACTATTTTCTAAATGAAATAAATCTTTCAATAAACAGGTAGTTAGAATAAAAGCATCTGGGATTGAGATTCTTTAGAATTGTTTTAACTTTTTCAAAGATAAAATTATTGAATATGATTTGTTCCTTAAGGTTCATATAAATGAGAAAGTAAAGCAAGAACTATCTCCATATTGACTAGAGGCTGATTTAGAGGGACCCTTAAAGAGCTAATTGTATGGTTAATACAGAGACTTTTGACATGTTCCACTCCTAATGTTGCCTAGTTTGGGGGCCCAACTTTTTCAAAATCCTGGAAACCCATCTGTTGACTATGCAAATTTGACTTGTTAGCCCCTAAGCCTATATAATTAAGTGTTGATCATTTTATAGCCTACTTTGGTTATGAGTATACTCTTACAACATTATGTATGTTGGATCCTGAGTATATCTGATGTATGTTATTGATTTGGTTCCCTACATGTTTGGTCCTGAGTATACCTGATGTATGTTATTGATTTGGTTCCCTACATGTTTGGTCCTGAGTATACCTGATATATGTTATTGATTTGGTTCTCTACATGTTTGGTCCTGAGTATACCTAATGTATTTTATTGATTTGGTCAAGGATTTGTATAGTCTTACTATACAAATCCTTGATTTGGTTCCCTACATGTTTGGTCCTGAGCATACCTGATGTATGTTAATGATTTGGTTATCCAAAATATTTGTGTTGTGCCTACTGATAATGGTATCATACAAGTATTTTACATTCCTGTCAAATGTAAAGAACTTTACAATAACTGATAGTTCTACAGGAAAGGACTATTTCCAAGTCAATTCACTTAGTATGGTGATTATAGGGCCAGCCTATATCATGAGTTGGATAACATTCAATCAGTAATCTTTCATTTATTATTTTACAGTGGTCTGTCTCTTGTAAGCACCCCTATACAAAAAACCTCCATTTTTCATGGAAAGCCAAATCTGAAGCAGTAATTTCTATGGATGATCACTTCATACAAGAGGTCGCTGCAAAATTTTGCTGCTGATGTGGGAAGAACTCTAATACTACATACATAACATTTTATAATGGGTGAAAAAAAACCAAATATATGCAATTGAAATCAAATATTTGCCTACATATATATACAACACACTGGCAGATTTTCTATACATAAATGAACTAATTATGAAATTATGTTGCATTATGGGATTGCACTCTTTTTGATTGGTCAAGTTATCGCTTTGAAAAGTTGTGACATTAGTTTAGCAATGTCCATTTGACATTAATTATGGCATAACATAGTTTTAATTTCTGAAAAGGACAATTAAACCTGAAACAACAATTTGTATGGAAGTCATTATAGAATTTATATTATTCTCAGATAAAACTGACATAATTGTAAATATTGCCAGAGTAAAACAAAACAATCAAAACATCACAGTTAACTAAAAAAAATTAAACACGGACATGAATTAAGAAGTCCCATGATTCCCTCCACATTAAATCTGTAATCTGCTGAGGTGTTAAATCAGTACCTCCATACGTGAAAACTGATAATTTATAAAAACTATAAATAGTGCATAAAATAATTCCAACTGTCACATATTTAACTGTTGATGGCAATACAGGAAATCTGCAAGAAAAAAATAATAAAGTAAATTAACATATAGATACAATGTATATGAAAACAACCACCACGACTTGAATTGAATAAGCATCTCCATAAATTGAAATAATTCTTCTTATATTGTTTTTAAGTTATATCATTATTTCTTTCTTTTCTATTTGAAAGCATATTTCAATCTAGTTATAAGATTGATTGATTGGTGTTTAAAACCACTTTCAGCACTATTGGTTATTTTGTGGCATTCAGTTTTTATTGGTTGAGGAAGCTGGATTGCCAGAGAGAACCATTGACCTTCAGAGGGAAAACTGACAATCCTTGTCAAATAAGATTGGAGTCGAGCATACCTGCCACAACGGTTTTGAACTCTCAACTTTGTGTTGACAGGCTAGCATTACAGTTGTTGAACTACTTAGATCACTCAGACACCAAGGCCTCTCTAATCATAAGACATGTATGCCCTACCTACACAGAAATTTTACTACGGTTACTGTTCAGTATATTTTAGATGTCAGAAAATAAATATGTGAAATACTATAAATTGTTATATTTCAGTATTAGTTAAAATATGTCACACTAGCTTAAAAAATAATATTTACTTGATAAATAATTAAAATAGGTCTTTATAGGTGTAAAGTATTTTATTATGTTATTCCCTGAGGACTAAATTGAGAATTTTGGAAGTGTAAATTAAAATGGATTTATTACATTTAAGATAACCTTGATTATATTACAAAGACTTGATGATTTGGCAAAAATATAAATTAGTATTATTATGTAAAGTCAGGGTATAAAGTATTGATGTTATATATAATTGAATAATCAGAAATAGAATATACAAGAGTTGACCATGTAGTTTAAGGTCAGTTGTTGTAACGTACATGTCTACATGAAGTTTAAGGTCAGCTGTTGTAATGTACATGTCTACATGAAGTTTAAGGTCAGCTGTTGTAACGTACATGTCTACATGAAATTTAGGGTCAGTTGTTGTAATGTACATGTCTACATGAAGTTTAGGGATAGTTGTTGAAATGTACATGTCTACATGAAGTTTAGGGTCAGTTACTGTAATGTACATGTCTACATGAAGTTTAGGGATAGTTGTTGTAATGTACATGTCTACATGAAGTTTAAGGTCAGCTGTTGTATCGTACATGTCTACATGAAGTTTAAGGTCAGTTGTTGTAATGTACATGTCTACATGAAGTTTAAGGTCAGCTGTTGTAATGTACATGTCTACATGAAGTTTAAGGTCAGTTGTTGTAATGTACATGTCTACATGAAGTTTAAGGTCAGCTGTTGTAACGTACATGTCTACATGAAGTTTAAGGTCAGCTGTTGTAATGTACATGTCTACATGAAGTTTAAGGTCAGCTGTTGTATCGTACATGTCTACATGAAGTTTAGGATAGTTGTTGTAATGTACATGTCTACATGAAGTTTAAGGTCAGTTGTTGTAATGTACATGTCTACATGAAGTTTAGGGATAGTTGTTGTAATGTACATGTCTACATGAAGTTTAAGGTCAGCTGTTGTATCGTACATGTCTACATGAATTTAAGGGTCAGTTACTGTAATGTACATGTCTACATGAAGTTTAGGGTCAGTTGTTGTAATGTACATGTCTACATGAAGTTAAGGATCAGCTGTTGTAATGTACATGTCTACATGAAGTTAAGGATCAGCTGTTGTAATGTACATGTCTACATGAAGTTTAGGGTCAGCTGTTGTAATGTACATGTGTACATGAAGTTTGGGTCAGTTGTTGAAATGGGTGCGAGACAAGTCTGGCCGGAGACGGCCAGGAGAAAACTGGAACTGTATATGAAGACAACTCGAACCGTCAATATGTCAACTCGTCAATAAGTCAACTCGGACTGTCTATAAAATCAACTCAGACTGTCTATAATGACAACTCAGACTAAGTATAAAATCGGAGTTTTGACGAAATAAATGATATAATGAAAAAGACTGTGTATGAAGATAAGTCTCTAATAAAGTTTTGAAGCCGATTTTGAGTATATAAATGATGAAAAAGATAACTCAGACCGTCTATGAAGAGACGTCTATATAGACAATTGAATGACGCTCCCTTTATTTTTTTAGTTATGTTGTTTGAAAGCTGTATGAGTAAATAATGTTTGTAACGTTTTGGTAGATTTGCTTTTTTGTTTTGTTCGATACATGTTATACCCTCGACTATTTTAAAATACTGTTGTATTTGTCAAAGCATACTCCAATTATATAATACTCTATCATATAAATTGCACATACTCTATGTTTATACTTTATTAGAATTGGCATTATAGACGGTCCGAGTTGACTTTAAAATAATAAATAAAGAATTCAACAAAAAAATAAAACAAATTCAACCTAGACTTTTATGCTGCAATTAAGTTTTATAATAAATTGATAAAGATAAGTAAAAATATGAATTCACATTAAACAATATTTTTTTCATTATGTTTTGCAAATTCAGCAACATGCAAATAGTATTGTCATGTAAAATATAACATTTCATTATTTATAATCATTTCCATAGTTCAAATCCTCTTTTAATACTTTGTCTGAGTTGTCATTATAGACAGTCTGAGTTGTCTTTATAGACGGTCCGAGTTGACTTATTGACTGCATAATTTGTCTTCATAGACGGTCATAGTTGACTTATTAGTCGGTCCGATTATTAAGTATTAAGTATTTTATTATGTTATTCCCTGAGGACTAAATTGAGAATTTTGGAAGTGTAAATTAAAATGGATTTATTATAAATGATCTACCAATGTTGTTGCTGCTCATATCATAAATCATGCAGGGGAAATAACTATGTTAACTCATCTATGTTTAACAACAAATAAATGATCTACCAATGGTGTTGCTGCTAAGATCATAAAGATCACACAGGGGAAATAACTATGTAAACTCATCTATGTGAAACAAAAAATAAATGATTTACCGATGATGTTGCTTTTAATTTCATAAAGATCACTCAGGGTAGATAACTATGATGTTGCTTTTAATTTCATAAAGATCACTCAGGGTAGATAACTATATAACTATGTAAACTCACCTATGTGAAACAACAAATAGATGATCTATTAATGCTGTTGCTGCTAAGATCTTAAAGATCACACAGGGGAGATAACTATGTAAAAACAATGTACTGTCAGTCAGAAAGAAAGGAAGATAATGCAGGAAATATCCACCAATCAGAAGTTCTGCTATGAATACAAAATGATTCCATTCACCTGAAACAAAAGACATCAATCACCTGATTTAGTTTTGTTTATTAGAATTTAAATTATAAAAGATGTTAAATTTTATTGTCAAAATTATTGAATATACACCATTGTTCTTGTTTTATTGGTATTGCTTTGTTGTCTGCATACTAATTAAATTTCACATAGTTTTACTAATTTCAACTGAACAATACTATACAATTATAGCCTATTTATTCTATTCTTAAGGATATATCGACCTGAAAGAAGTATATCGACTGAAGACAAAGTCTGAGGTCAATATACTTCTTCAGGTCGATATATCCGCAAATTGACCTCATATAAAGGCTATAATTGTTATATTATTATTGTCTGTACGCCTGAAATATAGAAGAAATTCATTTGATTGGTTGTTGTGTCACAAAGCATTGAGGTTGTTAAGTTTCTATTTTTAGATATTTCAATGAAAATAAAAGAACAGAGTTCCAATGTCCCCCGCATTGCACATATTTTATCTATCCAAGGTACAAGGGCATATATAAAACTTTTTATAAATATCTTGGAGAAATGAAGGCTTCTGAGCAAATGCAATGCAATTTCTGTTATAATTAATATTTCCAAGGGGCATAACTCGTTAAAAATATTTGATCAGCACTTATTTTCGAAAGTGTCAAAGACATTATTAATATAAACCTACGATATAAGTTTCATAAAATTCTGGCAAGATTTGTACACATGAGAGTGCTAACAATGCAATTTTCTATATAATCAATATTTCCAAGGAGCATCATTCTTTTAAAAATAGTTGATCGGCACTGATTTTTCAACTTTGTCAGAGACATTGATGATATAAACCTATAATATAAATTTCATAAAAATCTGGCAAGAACTGTACACATGAGAGCAATAACAATGCAATTTTCCAAATAAGCAATATTTCCAAGGGGCATAACTCTTTGAAAATAATTGATCGGCACTAATTTTCGAATTTGTCCTAGACATTGATGATATAAGACTAAAATATAAATTTCATGAAAATCTGGCAAGAATTGTACACATGAGAGCACTCTCAAGGCAATTTTCCATATAATTAATATTTCCAAGGGGCATAACTCTTTCAAAAATATTTAATCGGCACTGACTTTCAAACTCATCATAGACATTGCTGATATAAAACTATGATATAAGATTCATAAAATTCTGGCAAGAATTGTACACACGAGAGCGCTAACAATGCAATTTTCCATATAATTTATATTTCCAAGGGGCATAACTCTTTTAAAAATATTCGATCGACACTGATTTTCAAACTCATCCAAGACATTACTGATGTTAACCTATGATATAAGTTTCATAAAAATCTGTTAAGAATTGTACACATGAGAGCGCAAACGATGCAATTTTTCGTATAATTAATGTTTCCAAGGGGCATAACTCTTTTAAAAATAATTGATCGGCACTGATTTTCGAACTCATCAAAGACATTGCTAATATAAACCTACGATATAAGTTTAAAAAAAAATTGGCAAGAATTGAACAAATGAAAGCGTTAACGATGCAATTTTCCGTATAATGAATATTTCCAAGGAGCATGACTCTTTTAAAAATAATTAATTGGCACTGATTTTCAAACTTGTCCAAGACATTGCTGATATAAACCTATGATATGAGTTTTATAAAAATTTGGCAAGAATTGTACAAGTGAGAGTGCTAACAAGACCGGAGGGACGGATGCCTGGTATTTCTATGTCCCCCTGCAACATGTTGCGCGGGAGACAATAACTGTGTAATATCACTTTTCTATCTGCTGTTTTCAGTCTACCTTTTACAGCTGAAAATGTGACTCTTGCTGAAAGAATCAAATTAGTTAGATTATACAAAATAATAATATTTCAGTATATTTTCTTGGGTTTTCTCACTACTGAGGATATTGTGTTACATTGGATATAATGTGTTATATAAAGTGAATAATCAACTAATGATAATACAGAAATTAAATTTAAATCTTTGATACAGAAAAAAAAAGAGACAATGCCCTGCCCACATTTGGTTGGTTTATTTAAGTAAAACTTAGAATAATATTCTAAAATAACTGATTAAAAAATACAAAACTGTACTGTTATTGTTTTCTGGTAAAATTTATATATACTACTTTCAACAGATCATGGTGTAAGATATTCAATATATGTTTACGTACCCATTGTTAGATCAAACCAACCTCTTCGTCGTCTCAGTAAATAAAATACTAACAATGCTGAGTAACCAAAAACAGAAAGAGTCCCTAGGTACCAGATAACTGGGTTACCAAGCAAATGAATCTGTGCCTGAAAATGTAAAATATATGACAAACAGCAATGATAAGTGAATCTAAAAGAGAAATTATGTTTATTTTCACACAAATTTAAATTATGTTAAATAATTTGTATATGAAAATAAAAACTGATGAAATAAGAAAATATGTAATTACATTTAATCAAAGTGCTGGATAGCACCTCTGGGAAGTTTGCAACTGTAGATGTGTATTATTTCAAATATGTATTTAATCACAGCTTTGATGTTTTTAACTAAATCATTTTCTTTTCAGCAATTATCAAAAATTATTTTTTTCATTGTTTGTCATTTAAATTTTGATATTTTCTATTGAAACCTTAAACTGTTGTTCTAAAATAATCAAATACACATTATGTGCCCATGCCATATCTAGGGCCTGTGATTTTATAGTTTTTTGTTTTTTTTTCCATTTGTAACTGGGCATAACCCTAACCATAACAGTAAAATGACGGCACAAAATTCAAACTTGATCTTGGTTTTTGGTTAAAAGTATTGTGTATAAGTTTCGTAACATTTGTTTGAGACACACTAAAGTTAGAGCACGGAATTGAAAAATATTTGTAAGTGTTCCATGGAACCCGGTGTCTCGCCTACTTTTGCTGTTAATCGAGGCTCAACAAAATAAGGAAAAAGTTAATAAAAATATTCCTCTCTATACTATCTTTTGATTGTTAGAAGCTTCTGTCCAAGTTTGGTAAAAATCCAGGATAGTTTATGAATCTAATAAATGTTTTTAAAAATTTAATTGCAGACTGTATGTAATGTTAACTGGAAGAAAAGCTAAGTCCATTAATAAGTAAAATACGGAAAAACAAGAACAAAATTTTAACTAAATTTCCTTTTAGATACTTGCTTTTGATCATAAACAGGCTTTTGTCCAAGTTTGGTACAAATCAGGGATAGTTTAAGAAAGTTATTAAATTTTAAAAACTTTAGCCACAGAGTGAATGTTATGTTTCCTGGCAGAAAAATTAAGTCCATTTATCAGTAAAATACTGAAAAAATGGATTTTTTTTATTTACTTCTGGATACTATCGTATGATCATAAACAAGCTTCTGTCCAAGTTTGGTAGAAATCCAGGATAGTTTAAGAAAGTTATTAAAATTTCAAAAACTTTAACCATAGAGTGAATATTTGTGGACGCCGCCGACAATATGTAGGATCGCTATGTCTCGCTTTTTCGACAAAAGTCGAAGGCTCGACAACAATCACAATTTTTAAATTTGTAAAGGGGCATAACTCTAGAACAGAAAAAACTGACGCCACCAAAACTCAAATCTAAACAGTGTTTTGTGAAAATGAGCTTTGTGTATAAGTTTCATAACATTTGGTTGAGACAAACTAAAGTTAGAGATCGTAAACAAAAAATTCAAGCAACTTTTCCACTTGTTAAGGAGCATAACTCTAGAATTGTAAAATCGACGCCACAAAAATTCAACTTGACCTGTGTTATATGTGGAAATAAGTATTGCGTATAAGTCTCATACAATTTGGTTTAGGAAAACTAAAGTTAGAGAACAGAAACTAATTTTTGGATGTACGAACGTATGTACACGTAAGGGACGTACATACTAACAGAAGAAAAGGGTAAAACTTAATACGGTGGGGATATAACAATAGCAGTATGACGAAAGGAATAAAAAGTTTATAAACACTAGATTCATAGAGGTGCTTATAACCCTGTAACACATTTTAAAGTTGATGCTGTGAAATTTAGCATTGAGGCAATAACATTTGAGATTTTTGGTTTGTCATAATTATTTGGACTAGCACTAAGAGTAAGAAAGTCATTTTGCTATTACATGGACAGCTTTTATTTAATCATGTTGCTACAGCACTTGTCTTGATACATTGAGTTATTCTAAGTAGAACGCTAGGGGCCGTCTTGACCTTGTTGTAGGGTATGAATCGTTCGTTCATTGTTGAAGACCTTACATCAACTGTCAAGATGAAGAACAGGAATAAAAGCCCTGTTCATTGATAATTTTCTATGTTTTCTATGTATTGTGTGCGATTTTGTCCCATGCACATTTACTCCATATCCTTTCATTTTCTATTGTCTACCTCATCCTTGTAACGATTTGTATACAAATGTTATTGTTAATCGTAACACTGAGGACATGGGCTGTGATGTGTACGAAATGTCGTTGAGTCAATGTTTTTCAGCTGTCAGTTTGATCCACGTGACCTAGCATGCTGGACGAGTGAAGGTCCTTAAATTCACACTGGAATGTGAAATAGCTAGTATTTAAATAGCGGATTTCAAAAGTTTTCAAATGTTTTTGGCATCAAAACCTTCCGATCGATGTTTTGACAAAAACATTCACTTTTCTATCATAGCCGGTATTTACCTTTACTCATCCTTGGCGTGTGACATAAGCCATATGATTATCGAGTATTTCTGTCACCTGTGTATAATTGTTCAATCAAACTTTTATCACTTGTCAATTATCCGACGGCTTGGTCAAAATAAAAAGACGTTAAAAAATACGTTGCATTCAGTAATGTCAGTCATACGGGATTCTTTCGATACACTCGGGCTTTTAATTTATATTTAATACTAAACATTTGTAAATATCGTACATAGTAAAAATTGCGTTGAAAATGTTCATTCATGAAATATTCATGAATGAAACGATGTCTCGCGAGATTTCTTTGATTTTCTCTTCAGCGCATGGAAAATCCAAGTAGTGTTTGTAATAATCATTTTCAAAATGAAGTTAAATTCACCTGAATTGTCGGTGAATATTCATTTCTTTTTTATTCAAGCTGTAATCATTTCAAAAGGACTCAAAATTTCAAAAGCATCTTCCTAGAATCAGTATTCAAACACTAGTACTACATCATCTTGGAGCAGAACATTTGCGATAGTCTGTCACCGGAAGTTAGAGGCCGACGCCTAAGGAAAGTATTGCTATAGCAAACTTCCCAAAAAGGGGTTATGTGTTAGTTTAGGGCTCATCCAATAAGCCACATAAACATCCATTCTAGCAGTTTACCAATACTATAGACTTACATTACTATTAGGGCTCAGCCAATAAGCCACATTTTTATCCATAAATGGCCATTCTATTGGTTTAGTACTATAGACTTACATTACTATTAGGGCTCATCCAATAAGCCACATTTTTATCCATAAATGGCCATTCTATTGGTTCAGTGCTGTATTTATGTTCCATTTCTTCAGCTTTTCCCATTAACATCTTAAGCTGAAGTTCTGTAAACTTGGTCCAGAACGATAGATGTGTTGGTTCTAGAGGAATCATTTCGCTTTGTGCTATCTCTCGAGCCTGTTGTTCCTTCTCAACACCTAATAAATAAAAGAAAAATTTCTAATGCAGAGATAGAAATAAGAGACTAACATATAAGATTAAGAGAGAACATAAAACACAAGACTAAATTATGGCAGACCAAGCTGTCTGATTTCACTGATTTTTGACAATGATAATTTGTATAAATTTTCTGAAATCTTCTTACTTTTTGTAAATCTATGTTCTTCCACATTCCACACTGTAGCTTCCTGATTGGTGATTCTATCTGTTGATATTTCCAGCTGATGAAATCCCCATTCAGGTAGTTGCTTACCAGTACTCTAAAAAGAAAAGAATGTATAGTAATTCTACCAACTGTTTTCTATTTAAATAACAAATAAAACCTAATTTTAAAGAGACATAAGGATATAGAAATCCAAAGGACAATATCTGAATAAAGCAAATCATAAGAAACATGGTAGTATACAGATGAATAAGGTAATGACTTGTACCAACCAATAATAATTAAATGAATGAATTTTGACTCCAAATATAACACAGAAAATAACTTAAACAATTCAATTAAAGATGTTACTTTTCATTATATGCATATAGGTAAAAAAATTATAGCTGTATAAAAATTACCTTTATTTTATATATGATTAACTTTACCTTTAATTTTCATTAGGGATGTCAAGGAATACTAGAGTATTGCTCAGTAGTACAGAGTATCGAATACCAAAATGATACTCGACTATCGGTTTTCTGCAAGGATGTATATTTTAGTTGATAGTACTATATATTCTTGGTTTCCTCTTAAAACATTGTCTCTTTCTTTTCATAAAATTGATTTTCTTGAGAATGCTCCTCAGAGAATTACATAGCAATCACTGATTAATCAGAGTTTCATTTTTTTGTGATAAATTTTCGTTTAAAATGCCTCTGTAATTATCTGTCTTAAAATACTCTATCCAAAAATTGACAGTAAAACTGAGTGACTGAAAAATGTCAACTTTGTGAAGCTGAACTGATGTATTGTTGTGGAAACAACATACGTTTCACCATATTAGAGCCAAACATTCTTCCGAAAGTTGGGAAACCTACTCTCCCATAAATAAAAGTGAAAGGTTATCGATTCAGTGACTTCTAATAATCACACCTTTGTAAATGTGTTTTATTTACAATAAAAAAAGGCAACTGTTGTTTAATCTGATTTGACTTTGTAGTTAATTATAGTCATTAGGTGTTTATTTCTAATTAAGAATTGCTTATTGTTTACTTAATTAGTACATGAGCTATTAATTATGGTATAAAATTCCTGGGGCTATTACCTAGTCTATCTAATAATGTAGAGAGTTTAATGTTCAACAGCCCTAAAAGTGTAAAATGTATATAATTGTGTTCATATCTTGTAGATATTTTTCCGAGCCAGTACTGTAAAAGTACTATTATTTGTTGGGTTTCCAATTTTCATGTTATTCGTGGGAGGCTTTATCTACAAATTTAAGTGTCCAATGGAATATAACAACTGTTGTCTAAATCAAGACATTGAAAGATCTTCATGTAGGTTTGACTATATGGATATGGGCATATAAGCTAGAGAATACATCGAATATCAGCAAACACACTATGAACTATACATTCAACTTCAGGCAGGATTACCATTTAATCTTTAAATAAATTGCTTCGCTGAGCGCAGCTGGATACGACGGCAGATGTCCAACCCTGAAAAGTTGCGGCCAAAATGGACACATTATTCGCGCTTGATACAGTAGAAAATGAAAGGATATGGAGTAAATGTACATGGGACAAAATCGCACACAATATATAGAAAACATAGAAAATTATCAATGAACAGGGCTTTTATTCCTGGTCTGAATTTGGATTGTAATTAAATATTTGACACATAATAGGTTTCTGACACACAATAAGTGTAGTCAAAGAACTTAAAATTGGTTATATGATTTGAATTTATATTCAATTTTTTGAAAAATTGTAGCCCCCACAAATTCTTCAAAGTACATTTATAGCATTTGTTTATGTAACCGTTTTCTATAAGTGACATGTTTGTGGCCCAATTAATACCTTTGATGATCATTAATCTGTTGATCATTCGAATACCTTTGATAATCATTAATCTGTTGATCATTTCTGATCACACATGTGCAACAATTTAAATTTTTACTTTGCAATTTCTTTCAATCAAGACAATTTGTAAGCATAGATGAATCAGCTTATTTCCGAAAGCAATTATTTTATCAAAATTTGTTGAATGTTGTCAATTATGAAAGACAAACAAGTAAGTGAAAAAGAAGAACTTAAATTCATTATAACAACATATTTTAAAGAATCTTTGTTTCTGAAGGCTTCAAATTCTTTACTCTATTTTTTCCTTCAGAAAACTAAAATCCACGAATTTTAGAACCCACGATTATGTAACTTTTGCTCAATGAGTAATCAATTAGTTATTCTTCACCAAGTTGACAACCTTAAATTTTATGAAATATTAGTATGTACCAACCTGATATGACCTACATTTTATGCATGACTAACTTTACCTTTAGTGCCTGTGAAGTGTTGGTATGTACCTTTCTGACATGACCTACATTTTATGCATGACAAACTTTACCTTTAGTGCCTGTGAAGTGTTGGTATGTACCTTTCTGACATGACCTACATTTTAGGCATGACTAACTTTACCTTTAGTGCCTGTGAAGTGTTGGTATGTACCTTTCTGACATGACCTACATTTTAGGCATGACTAACTTTACCTTGAGAGCCTGTGAAGTGTTGGTATGTACCTTTCTGACATGACCTACATTTTATGCATGACTAACTTTACCTTTAGTGCCTGTGAAGTGTTGGTATGTACCTTTCTGACATGACCTACATTTTATGCATGACAAACTTTACCTTTAGTGCCTGTGAAGTGTTGGTATGTACCTTTCTGACATGACCTACATTTTATGCATGACAAACTTTACCTTTAGTGCCTGTGAAGTGTTGGAATGTACCTTTCTGACATGACCTACATTTTATGCATGACAAACTTTACCTTTAGTGCCTGTGAAGTGTTGGTATGTACCTTTCTGACATGACCTACATTTTATGCATGACAAACTTTACCTTTAGTGCCTGTGAAGTGTTGGAATGTACCTTTCTGACATGACCTACATTTTATGCATGACAAACTTTACCTTTAGAGCCTGTGAAGTGTTGGTATGTACCTTTCTGACATGACCTACATTTTATGCATGACAAACTTTACCTTTAGTGCCTGTGAAGTGTTGGTATGTACCTTTCTGACATGACCTACATTTTATGCATGACTAACTTTACCTTGAGAGCCTGTGAAGTGTTGGTATGTACCAACCTGATATGACCTACATTTTAGGCATGACAAACTTTACCTTTAGTGCCTGTGAAGTGTTGGAATGTACCTTTCTGACATGACCTACATTTTATGCATGACAAACTTTACCTTTAGAGCCTGTGAAGTGTTGGTATGTACCTTTCTGACATGACCTACATTTTATGCATGACAAACTTTACCTTTAGTGCCTGTGAAGTTTGGTATGTACCTTCCTGACATGACCTACATTTTGATGCATGGCTAACTTTACCTTTAGTGCCTGAGAAGTGTTGGAATGTACCTTTCTGACACGACCTACATTTTATGCATGACAAACTTTACCTTTAGTGCCTGTGAAGTGTTGGTATGTACCTTTCTGACATGACCTACATTTTATGCATGACAAACTTTACCTTTAGTGCCTGTGAAGTGTTGGTATGTACCTTTCTGACATGACCTACATTTTATGCATGACAAACTTTACCTTTAGAGCCTGTGAAGTGTTGGTATGTACCTTTCTGACATGACCTACATTTTATGCATGACAAACTTTACCTTTAGTGCCTGTGAAGTGTTGGTATGTACCTTTCTGACATGACCTACATTTTATGCATGACAAACTTTACCTTTAGTGCCTGTGAAGTTTGGTATGTACCTTTCTGACATGACCTACATTTTATGCATGACAAACTTTACCTTTAGAGCCTGTGAAGTGTTGGAATGTACCTTTCTGACATGACCTACATTTTATGCATGACAAACTTTACCTTTAGTGCCTGTGAAGTGTTGGTATGTACCTTTCTGACATGACCTACATTTTATGCATGACTAACTTTACCTTTAGTGCCTGTGAAGTGTTGGTATGTACCTTTCTGACATGACCTACATTTTATGCATGACAAACTTTACCTTTAGTGCCTGTGAAGTGTTGGTATGTACCTTTCTGACATGACCTACATTTTATGCATGACTAACTTTACCTTTAGAGCCTGTGAAGTGTTGGTATGTACCTTTCTGACATGACCTACATTTTATGCATGACTAACTTTACCTTGAGAGCCTGTGAAGTGTTAACATGGACCAGTCTAATATGACTTTTAATTGTCTGCCATTTATTGCCATCAGTATCACGGTTTAATACTTCCTGAAAATAGTAGTTATATACATTATCTGGCTGTAATTATATACATTATCTGACTTTAATTATATACATTATCTGACTGTAATTGTAATTACAATTGAAGAAAATTGAACAAATTTGATGATTAACAGTCACCATTTTCAATTGAGCACCTTTATCTTAGGGCCAGTGTCAGTCGTAAAATTTGTATTATATCTGACTACAATTTGACATGAATTTTAAAAATCAGGAAGAAAAAGTAATACAGATGCTATGGCATATTGTACATTTTCAATGCATACCAACATGATAAAAGGACTGTACCACAACTGACAATATGAAAGGCAAAAAATTATGTTCCTTTGAAATATTGGTTATTCAAAAAATGACATTTTGGCATACCCTAGATCCATTATTATTCATGGGATACTAATTTATCATGGGTTTCTTGAGTATAGGTGTTTGGTTGACTTATTATTGCTTGTATAACTTCCAGTTGCAATAAGTTCATGGATATTCAGGACGAGAAACCATGAACAGTTAAAACAATTGGGAGGTTCTGCAAGGCATGAAGGGCTGGATATCTGGACAGCCAGTGGTCAGATAGGACTGGATATCTGGACAGCCAGTGGTCAGATAGGTCTGGATATCTGGACAGCCAGTGGTCAGATAGGTCTGGATATCTGGACAGCCAGTGGTCAGATAGGTATGTTAGATAGCCTTATTAGCCTTGAAAAAAAAGGCAACATACCAACCACTCAAACATTTGTTGCAAGAGTTCTTTAACACACAGATTGCGGAGAGCACATCACTCTACACGAGGCATCAGATTTAGAGTCTCTATTCTGACCAGACTTGGCTGCCAATTTGCACACCCCGCACAGCCAAACAGGCACCCCACTTTGGCAAGGATTTACTGTAAGTTGGTATAAGACCAAGTGACAAGTCACCCTTGAGTTAGGGTATAGGTGAACCATCAATTTAAATATTCAAAACAATACAAAGGAGTTGGTTCATGAACTTATAATATTGGCCCTAAAAATGTGAATAAAAAAAATCTACTAATTGGGTCATTTGTGATGCATTTGTGACATCATAAATATAGGCAAATGTGTTAACACCAAATTTTTGCATAATTTGGCAAAATGTATGACAGTTTTCTGAAAAATTTAGAGTGGCGCCACCTCTCCCACAAATATTTTTGCTGAAATATTTTAAATATACCATATTCTTTACTTTTCAATCAAACTTTTAATGGGTGAGTAGTGGCGCCACATATGAAATCATGCAATAAGGTTGAGAAAGATAACAATTTTCTAGAAATATGGACTAAAATTAAATCTATTCCTATTTTAGACTGATATATTTATAATATATGAAACAGATATATAATTTTTCTTATTATACTTTCAAAATGAAAGAACCTTAGTGAGCGCGCTCACATACCCCACGTCCCCACATTGTCATTGGAGAAATAAAATAAGTGTAAAAAAAAAAATTGTATCAGAAAAAAATATTGAATCATAATTTCCTGTCAATATGCACATCTACATAGTATGTCCTTATTATCTACACAGTTTCGTGAAATTCTGTTCTGTGGTTTCAGAGGAGTTGCGATGACAAACTGTTGCAAAAGTACATTGAAGCAAATAAGTTCAAAGGGGCTTAACTCCTGGAAAAAAAAATTGAATCGTAATTTCCTGTCGATATGCACATCTACGTAGTATGTCCTTATTATCTGAAAAGGTTTCATGAAATTCTGTTGTGTGGTTTGAGAGGAGTTGCGATGACAAAAGGTTGCAGTAGTATATTGGGAAAATAAGTTCAAAGGGGCTTAACTCCTGGAAAAAAAATTGAATCGTAATTTCCTGTCGATATGCACATCTACGTTGTATGTCCTTACTATCTGAAAAGGTTTCATGAAATTCTGTTGTGTGGTTTGAGAGGAGTTGCGATGACAAAAGGTTGCAGTAGTATATTGGGCAAATAAGTTCAAAGGCGCAACTCCTGGAAAAAATTGAATCGTAATTTCCTGTCGATATGCACATCTACGTAGTATGTCCTTATTATCTGAAAAGGTTTCATGAAATTCTGTTGTGTGGTTTGAGAGGAGTTGCGATGACAAACTGTTGCAGTAGTACATTAAAGTAAATAAGTTCAAAGGTGTAACTCCTAGAAAAGAATTGAATCGTAATTTCCTGTCGATATGCACAACTACATAGTATGTCCTTATTATCTAAAAAGGTTTCGTGAAATTCTGTTGTGTGGTTTGAGAGGAGTTGCAATGACAAGAAACAGGACTAACGGACGGACGGACGGACGGACGGACGGACTGATGGACAGATGGACGGGTCAAAAACATTATACCCTCCGCAACTCGTTGCGTGAGGTATAATAAACACATTCAGCAATTACATACACAGTAGATTTACTTGAACAATAGTAGTTTTAAAGGGCTGTTTGTTTATTGGGGCAACTGGCTCTACTCCTTTCCAAAATGCCTGTATGCTGAGTTTGTTGTAATTTGTTGTAATAACAGTATTTAGTATCCATGAAAGTTGGTAACATAAAAATAAATGAATCCATGGAATAAAATGTCGCAAAAAAGACCTTTAAATGGATGTTTTCAGTAAAAGAATTCTGATTATTTACAGATTTTCAACATATTTGTATTTGGAAAACATCCACATTCCCCTCTATAAATCAACAAAGTAATCAACAAAAAGAAACTAACAGTATATTAAATTACAAACTGCTCTAAATATACAAGAACCTATGATTCTGACAACATTTTGATATTTTCAAAATATAAACTTACCACTCTCCATAAATTTTGTGCTGGCATAGTGACATTATAATCTATGTAACAAGTTACTTCTTGGTTCTGTGGTGTAATAGGGGCTGCCACATCATGGCTAAAAATAGAAACATTGTAATTTATGTAACAAGTTACTTCTTGGCTCTGTGGTGTAACAGGGCTGCTTCATCATGGCTAAAAATAGAAACATTATAATTTATATAACAATTTACTTCTTGGATCTGTATTGTAACAGGGTCTGTCAGTTCAAATCTAAAAATAAAATCCAAGAGCTGATAGCTCTGAGGTGGAAGAAGATACATGAAAGGATAACTTGAATTACACCCACACCCATCCTTCTATGTGCCATTGTTGCTTTAACATGTTAACACAGTCATTTTCTGTATTTGCTTGTCCCAAGTCAGGAACCTGTAATAACTTTATTGAAAAATTCATTTCCTAGTGTCAGACAATTGGACTGACATTGTAACAACATATTTCAGACACTGAAACTGATTATTTTAAGAGGGGATTTATTTCAGGGACTGAGCCTTGACTCTTAATCTCTAAAGGGAATTGCTGGTTCCCTAGGACTGACGAAATTCTATAAATAAAATTCATAAGCTCTGTACTAGAAAGTATACATAGTAAAGGCCACACCCCTTTTTCGCCACAAATATTCAGGAAATAAAATTTTTTGTAACTGGTTGAAAACATCTTATGAATAATTTCAAATCATGTGTGATCATATGCGGTATTTTCATGGAGCACTCCGTTTTCCATCATCAAGTAGAAGTTATAAATGCTTGAATATGATTCTAGAACACATCACGAGTGTTAAAATAAGTTAGAATCACTAAAAGCATTTGGGAAAGTTGTATTTGACATTAAGCAGAAGTCCGAAATAGCACATGTAAATTGAAAATACGGTGCGAGTGTGCAGAAAATCCTTCCTTATTAGATATCACTAGACTACGACTTTGAAAGTAAAACAGTTCCATCCTTTAGTAAAATATATCCATCACATTAATGTTTGAAGGATCTTAGCTAAAACATAACACATGCATCAGGATGAAACATCAAAATGGAATGAATAACCAATTACGTTTTGTAGTTTATACATCGTTATGTAAGAGCTGGTTCCCAGCTGACTTATACATTTTTTCCATTCCGTCAAATACAAGCGGATACCAGTTTATGTTAAGCAATGCTATGAAAAGAAACGAGAAATTTGTAATGAAGCGTGTAATTTTGATATCATTTAACATTTTGAATTGGATTTTGAATTAAAATTGAATGATAATATGGATTAGGTAAATTATTAGTTTTGAAAATAATAACTATAAGGACGCCATCTACAATTTCAATAACAAACATGGCAGAACCTACAACAAACCTTGCAAAATCAAGATTTTCTCTTATTTCTACCTTATTGTACTCTATAATCTGCACCCCAGCCTGGCAATTTTTATTTTGGAGTAAAAAACCACTGACAATACAAGCTTGAAGTAGATGTGGTTTGTTTGCTAATGAGATAACCCTCCACTAGAGACCAAATGATGAGAAGGTTAGCATCTATAGGTCACCATACAACCTTCAACAATGAGCAAAACCCATACTGCATAGCAAGCAAGCTATAAAAGTCCCCAAATGACAAATGTAAAACAATTCAAACCAGAAAACTAGCAGCATGATTTCTGTACAAAACAATAATTGAAAAGCAAATATGAAATACAGCAACAAACAACAACCACTGAATTACAGGCTCCTGACTTAGGACAGGCCCATACAGAATGTGTCGTTGTTAAACATGTTTGCAGGTCCCACAATGAACAAAACCATACCATATAACCACCTATAAAAGTCCCGGACATGAAACATGTGAAACAATTCAAAGGAGAAAACTAACAGCCTAATTCATACAATACAATTTACAAAAAACAAATATGACAGATATGAACCAACTACAAATACTGAAATATAGGCTGGCTTGGGACAGGTACATAAAGAATGAGTGCTTATTTTTTTGGCCTCCATTTTGTCATGAAAACACTATATTAAACTTTGAGAATAGGATTCAATCAAGCATTCTCAAGTTATCGCACAGAAACCACATACATTGCCATTTCCCTATCATTCACGGATGATTACTCTGAACAGCAGACATGAAAATCATCAATATTTATCTTAACTTAAGTTATTGTTAGGACATGAACACCTGCTGCACTATCAATAACCTGAGTTTCATTAGAAAACCCTGTTAAAAGTTAAAATTTCTACAAATGAAGACAAGTTAAAGACAGTTTGAGTTAGCTTATATCTGATATGAAGAGTTATATTTTCCTTTGATAAAAGAGGTTTCTCAGAACATGTTGGCAATGTTTTTTTTTTAAATTGTTTTTATTGAATTACATAAAGTTCTGTAACTGACCTATTGAGAGCTCTGCTAGTTATACCATGAACCTATTGTATCACATCTCATGTTGTATAGGTTGGTGGAGGGGGTGATCAACCATGGAATCACTGAAATATTATAACCTAAACTAAGTAACTGACCTATTGAGAGCTCTGCTAGTTATACCATGAACCAATTGTATCACATCTCCATGTTGTATAGGTTTTGGGGGGTCATCTACCACCATGGAATCACTGAAATATCACATTTTCTCTGTTAACCGACTAAATGACTTTACTTCTAAATGATACTTGTTTGAATAGTTTTAAGATCTCTGCAGATAAAACAGACAAGCATTAATTCTTTTAAGTGGTCAACTGTGCCATTTTGCAAAAATTTGAAAGTATAAATTGAAGATTTCAAACATGAAACTTATCCCTTCAAGTCTAATATTTATTCCAAATTATTTTAGCTTGAAAATCACTTTTTTAAGGTTGTATAAAGCAGATGATTTTGCCTCTTGTAACTTTTTATGTGCTTTTACTTAAGCCCAGGAATCATTTTCAAATTGGAACTGATGAGTACTGTAATTCAAGAGGTGGTTTGACATGCTGTAAAACCATTTACTATATACTTAGTAGTAAATACAGGTGAATTGTATGTGTAATACAATCAATGGAAATCATGCTTTTTCAGTCACGATTACAAAGGCTTAATCAAACCCCTATCTGTATGACATCATGTCATCGATATTAGTTACAGTTGCAAAGGCTTTATCAAACCCCTAATCTTAAATATGTCATGTCACGTAGAAAACATCTACTTGAGGTATATAATACAGTGTATATAATATGACTTTTTCAATATCACACACCGTATCAACCCTCAACCAATATAATCCTTTGTGTGGAGCTCTTAGGATCATATTGATGTCTCAGGTTGATAAGATGTGACATTGAAAAAGCTATATGATATTCTCTATTTATCAACCAACAAATTTTAGTCAAAAGTGCCTCTACCACATCAGAATTGGACAGTCAATCGCCAGTTTCTAACAAGGACTGTTAGAAGAGATTTACCTGAAAAGAAGCAAGTATACATCTAGTTTGAATCAAGAAGATTTAAGTAAATAATCTACACATTATACGATTAGTTTACCTGTCAGGATGTTTAACTATCCACCAGTTATTGATGTCTTTAAATACATAACATGTGACCTGTTGTTGATGACTACTACCACGTCCATCGGAGTAACGTAACGGATAAACATGGGCATGGGAATGTAACCAGCATGGCTTTCCTCCTGTATGGTAAGTTGGACGTAAGGTGATCTGAGATCCAAAGGATACATGTAATGGCTGTCCTTTTGTTAAAGCTGCTAATCCACCCTGACAATAGAACAAATATAGATACCATCAAACCTATTTATAAAAAGAACAGAAGCAGATACTGTCAAACCTGTATATACTAGAACAGAAATATTTGTTGTATATGCAGTTGTCCTTAGTAAAGAGGTCTTCATTATAAGCTTCAGATATATTTACAATGGTCTCTTATCATTAGTGAATTGGTAAATATATATGTAGGCAAGATTGGCAATATGCTGTATCAAAGACCTCTGCTTAATTTGGAAACAGGAACCTGTTGCGATACATTTTAATTCCACAGATTACTCAAGAAAAAATTGTGGAGAGGATACAAACTGTGATAAAATTGAGAAACTTTGTATAAGGTCATACAAGCTGCATGGAATTAATACAAAAACACAATGTTCTCTTTTCCGGATTTGTATTATGTTCTATGTTAAAAGTTGTTAATATATCAATAATATAGTTCGTTGAAGAAGACCAGTATGACTGGTTAAAAGCTCCAGATTATTTCAGTATTTGTTATTTACCTCAATTTGAGAGATTTTGATTACATAAATAAATTTATCTTACCTCCTATAGTTTTCTAGGAATATCATTGGTTAAAAGCGAACATGTGGAGACCCTGTATATTTAATATAGGGTTAATGGGCATGTTTTATTTTAAAACACGGTCAGTAGCAGTGTTACGTTCCTTATAAAAACAACATGACATTGAAGAAAAATCTGAAGCGTTTCGCCCAGACAACTGATGAAGAAGTTGATGATAAACGATTGAAAATAAATGCAGAAAACACATTAAAGGCTAACAAATTGTTATTGTTGGTACTCGTTTTTGTACAGACCAATGAAAGTAGGTTCTTAATACTGAAGATTTTATCATTTTAATAGGCCCCTAGTCTGAATTCAACATGTTAAGATAGTCGGTAAGATAAATTTGTTACACAAAAATGCTAGTGACCTAATATGATATACATATCTATCAAATTAAGGTAAATAACAAATACTGAAATAATCTGGAGCTTTTGACCAGTTATACTTCGCTCTCACCCCACATGAAATTTACTGACCCTGTATATATCGTATTAGGTCACTAGCACACTGTAACTAATAATATATAAAAATAAAAGGATATAGGTCAGGTACATTCATCTTGTATTTCTTGGTCTTTTTATTATCAAAATACAATTCTGTTGATTTGTAATTCAGAAGCCATACAATTGGCATAAATTTTTCTTTATCATTGATAACTTAAATTATCCAAATTTTTAGACATATTTACATGCATAATACATACTGTTAATTCAGAAATTTTTGTGTGCAAATATCATTGCATTTCTTGGACAAAGGACAAAAATGCAAGATAAATGAAAACTATTTCATGAAATGCTGCATTCAAGAATGCTTTTAAAATTTTAGATGTGAGTTTTTATTTTTGCAAAGCGTATCTGGTCTCCACTTTTTTTCTCAATAATAAAAAACATCACAAAAATTTCTGAATTTATAATACTTCAGACCCAGTCACAATAGACTTGTAAATGCCCATCTAATGATTGAGTTCCTAAGCTAGAGATTTTTAAAATTTAGTAAAAAATTTCTTCTGCTAATTTACATATTTTATTGGATGTACACTCTAATTTAACATACCTCCAGTCTGGAGTTATGAAGTATATGATTATCTTAAATATCATGGATAAAACATTAATGCATTTTTTTAAAACCTAAATCTTACCAATTAGCAAACATAGTGATTTGTTCATGGTATTTTATAAAATGGCATACTTTGACCATCAAGTATTGTTGTGACCGTTCAATCTAAAGCCCATACAACTTACCTCTAAACTAGCTTGAAAGGCACTGGTCATTATATTGTCATGAGGTCCAGCTTTGATCAAGATACTCAAATGAATATAAAACATGAGAATATAGAAAGTAACTGGAACTCCAATCAGGAAGGTCAGTCTTGCAAAAAGGTGCTTTATTAAATTGAACTGAAATATAACACATGAACATTCTTAATTTGAACAGCAAAGAATAAAAGAATTGATATAAAGTGTAAGTTTTTTTATTTAATCTTTGAAAAACTTCACAGAAACTATGAAGTAGAAGAAAAAACAATAAATGCAGTAATTTCCTTGTTTTTTTTTTTTTTTATGAAAGTTTCATCTCATGTGCATCAAACTGATTATTTCTTTTCACTCACTCACAAATTGATTTTCACTTTTCTTTTATTGGAATGATTCAATTATTACTAATAAAAGTTCACAAGAGTATTAATGTCACTAATCAATCTGATTTTCAAATGAATGAGTTTTAACCCTTAATGCTTTCTATATATCTAGTTGTTTTTGGTATTCCTTTACTTTATACATTCATTGTGGTGAAAGAGTCATTCAAATTTCCAAACTAACCTAAGATTTGTAATTGTACTGCAACTATGCTATTTTATCGATCAGGATGTATAAATATTTGTGTTGAACAATCACTAAGTAAAACCTTCTGACTTCAGGAACAAGTACAGGTTTTCACATTATCTTCGTGTCAAATATTAATTTTCACTAAACAAAATTTCATTTCAATTCATAGGTACCAATTTTCCTGGCTTGAGAAATAATTGTATTTACTAGATACTTAATTTCATGGTTTGGACAATGCTACATACAAGTTAATAGAACCTTTGTAATTTTTTGAACACTTCAATTTGTGGTTCACAATCGTCCAGAAATCCATGAAACTTAGTAACCCCCAAATGACCATGAATCCGCAGAGGGTTTAATCTTTGAACTGTAAAGAGCAAACCTTCTCCACTGTCTGAGATCACACTTACATCAGATCTGTAATTATCAGTCAGCATAAACCAGAAATCTTTGGCACATAACAATAATATTACAAAAGCTGTAAAAAATCCTACATACTTCACACTGAAAATAAACAACAATAATATTACAAAGGCTGTGAAAAATCCTACATACTTCACACTGAAAATAAACAACAATAATATATTAAAAGCTGTAAAAATTCCTACATACTTCTCACTGAAAATAAACAACAATAATATATTAAAAGCTGTAAAAATTCCTACAAACTTCACACTGAAAATCGGAGGTTGTGAGTTCAAACCGTGGCCAGGTCAAACCAAAGACTTTAAAATTGGTATTTGCTGCTTCTCCGCTAAGCACGCAGCATTAAGGAGTAAGAGCAAAGACTGTTCTGCTAGGAGTCAGAATAATGTGTCCGGGTAAGGTGACATGTCTTCCTGTAGACTGCTACCTTGTGAACTAGCACGTTAAAATCTGGCTCAGCGTGTCGGTCTAGTACAAAGCAGGGTTAATATTCATATTACATTAACATGTTCTCGTCCTGAATATGCATATTAATTTGCCACTGGACGTTAAGCAGCCATCCATCATCATCACACTGAAAATAAACAACAATCATATTAAAATATTTGCACAAAATCTGATATACTTCACACTGGAAAACAAAGCAAAATAGTAAGCTGGTGCGGACTGACAGTGAGAGTCACTTGATAACTAGATTATATGACAAAACAAATGACTTCAGTAGTGACCATTACATTTCATGCTGGTACAATATTCCAAAACTTGTGTTTCCTTGAATAAATACACCTTTGAACCTCAGGACAATTTAGAGCTTGACATTGTATACACACTTGTCTATTGTTGAAAACCATATGTTAACCTCTAGATGCTTTTTCCTTTTATAGTCGCCATCATGTAAAATTGGCACAAGGTTTTAGATCTAATAGTTTTAAACTATCATTTGCGTACATTCCAGATGATTTTTTTTTCACTTAGTGGAACCTAAAATGTTCCCCAAAAACACTTCTATCCTATCTTTTATTGTGATTGCACTGTATAATCCTGGCCTTCACATTATGGTAATCTTTTTTTCAGGAAAAAAGTTCAAAAGTCCACATAACTTTTAGTTTTTACCAAATATCTTTCACAGAAGACCATGGTTTCATTTGTCATATCCATAATCCCTCCCTTCTTTTGGTGTGTACAACTAATCGCCAGAACTAACTTGTGGAGCAGGAACTCTGGTATTTACCAGTGTATGAATCTCACACAAATGCACTGGTTTTTGTGTATAGATGTGTAGAACTTACCTTAGTGTGCAGGTGTATGAAATCCCTGTCAAAAACAACCAGAAAAACCAAGGCACTGAAAATTCTCTAAAAAATAAGAGGTATAAAAATGTCATGATTGTATATTCTGATAAGAGATATATCTTAAACAAATACATATCTGAGAAGATAATAAGATTTGCAGATTTCCAAAACATTCATAACTATAAAAATTAAGCAGGTTACCTGCAAGCAGTTGATATGTGAATATATACAGTTTGGTTAAAAAAGCACAATTGATGTACAGTCTAAGGAAGACAAGTCATGCTAATGCCTGCAGTCCACTTTGACAAGATTATTTTACAACAAATGGAAATCACAAAGAAGTGGGAAATTGATAATACAAATGTATCTCTATTGATTGTACTTCACACTACATATGTAAGCAAATAGCATACAGTATGTTAAAGCAATTGCTTCATTTGACCTTTATATTGACAGTAAAATTATTTCCTTCTTACCACCTTACCTGTGCGTCAAACTCCTGAACTTGAGAAAACTGTAAATTGAGAGACACATGAAAAATAACAACATTCCTTCCATCAACATAAATCTTGACTGAACTAATAATGCATTGTCTGTAAATAGAAGAGAATATAAATATAAAAAAACAAGAATGTGTCCCCAGTACACGGATGCCCCATCCGCACTATCATTTTCTATGTTCAGTGGACCGTGAAAATGGGGAAAATCTCTAATTTGGGATTAAAATTAGAAAGATCATATCATAGGGAACATGTATTCTAAGTTTCAAGTTGATTGGACTTCAACTTCATCAAAACTACCTCGACCAAAAACTTTAACCTGAAGCGGGATGAACGGACGGATGGACGCACAGACCAGTAAACATAATGCATAATAAATGGGGCATAAAAACACACAAAAAAAGCTAACTAGCAAATTAACTATTATATTAGCTGATTTCCAACCATTTGATACTAAATTCAATTTACATGATATCATTAATACAGTATTTTTGAAAAACTAAAATAATGATAAAATAGCTGAAATACTAAAATGTCTCACATACTGTAATTTTGATTTTTTTTTTAGGAAAGGGGGCAATGAACTCTCAAACTGAGGCCAAATGATAAAGAAGTCAGACAGAGATTGACATACACTCCTTACAACCAATCCAAATATTATATTTGGTTGTTCTATTATGTATAAATAATGAGGAACAGACGTAAACTAAACATAATCTGACCACCAGAGCTTGAAATAAAGTCAAGGTCATATGGCATGTGTCAAAGACTTAAAAAAAAAATCCTCAGTACCTATCCACTTATTATGTATTGTTAGTCTACCATGTATTTTTAACAATGATCAGATTTCATCACGAAGAATTAACCTGACTACTAAAACCTGAAAATGAAATCAAGGACAGGTGACAATAACTAGCTGACAAGGTCTCATCATGAACAACTTTCTCACTACTTTTGTCACCCCAGGTAAAAGTGGGGATTGAAATTGAGGTATTTTCATTGGTTAACAATGTTGGAAAGTAATATCTATGACTTTTTTACTGTGAATTGTGTTACACGAAAGACAAAAAAAGCCACACCATCTGACATTTACTATTCTCTATGCCTAATTATGTGCACTCTCTACAACCTAGTCAAAAAAGAAATATGATATACTTACCTAATAAAACAAACATTCCTGCTAACAATGCAGACCATCTTGACATTTTCAGCTCCACACAAATCTGATATATTATAGGTACCACTAAACTACCCATCAAAGCTGGTGGTAATCTCAGCTGGTAAACTGGGAACTGTGGTGAAAACTCTGAAATAAATCAATGTTTCTAATAAACTACCCATCAATGCTGGTGGTAATCTCAGCTGGTAAACTGGGAACTGTGGTGAAAACTCTGAAATAAATCAATGTTTCTAATAAACTACCCATCAGTGCTGGTGGTAATCTCAGCTGGTAAACTGGGAACTGTGGTGAAAACTCTGGAAAAATCCAAGTATTTACATTATTATATTCAATTTGAAATTTTTTTGGAGTCCAGTGAGAACAAATATAACAACATTTGCAACCAAGATATTTTGAAATTTTGAAATGTGGGATTTTCTTCAGAGTATTTCATATATTTGTAATCAAACAAAGGTAAATTTCTTTCATGTTTCCAGGTGACATAAACATTATTGTGATAGACACAGACATTTTTTGTTATGCTTCATTGCAATCTGAGAAGTCAAGTCCTGTCCAACTGATATTTACTGTTTGTTCTTATATTGTTCTGTTACACCACTGTTTCAAGGTAAGAGGAGGGTTGATAGCCTCACAAACATGTTTAATAATCGCCACATTCTTTATGTGTCTGTCCCAGGAGCCTGTAATTTAGTAGTTGTCATTGGTTGCTATCTACCATCTTTGTTTTTTTATGATTGTTTGAGCATAAATTGGGAATCATGCCACATCTTATCATTATATTATTCAAAATATTTTTTTCTGAGATGGTGTCTTATGTAACAGCATTCAAATAAAATTAATTCAGAAAAATAGGTCACAATCCTCATTTTCAAGAAATATGTGTTCAAATCATAATAATTATATAGTGGAAAATCATTGTTTGATGAATAAATTAAAAAAATAGAAATTGATAGTTTTGGAGGGAGCATTTTTTAAAATCAATTGCTTTCAGGAAATAAAAAGAAAAAATAAAGCCCATTCTTGTTTTCTTACTATTCCATAGTTAAGTGTAAAATGTGTAGAAGTTGGTGATTATTAATTAGTTGAACTCATTTGAGCAAGAGTTATCTACCATGGCAACATCACAGATTATTTGATACATCAATAGTTTGATAATTTAAGCATATTTCTTGAGTATGTCTTGAAAAATGAGTAATAATGTTTTAATGAAGCAACTTTCTAAGAAAAACAAATGAATTCTCACTTGATTCTAATGATTTCACATAAAAAATACATGTAAATAGTTCTGACTTAAAATAACCAACAAAATACAAGATACTGACCGTCATAGCTACACAGATGGTGCTCAGTTTAACAGTGTATATCTACCTAAAATATCATGCTGTTTATTCTTGTATTAACAGAACAAATATCACTGCAGAAACATGAAATATAATAATTAATGTTAATTCTAGTTCATTTTTAACATATCCTATCTTTTTTTTTAAATATCAATAAATGGCTGAAACATTTTAGTTTTTAATATGAACATTGCTTACAATACATGATGGGATTGCCCAGTATCGATACTCTAGATTGTATGTGCAACAAAAATTATAAAAATATTCATTACAACTCCTATTTATGTATTTGTCTACTTTTCCTACTTGTAGAACCTTTACTCTAAGGTTTGTAGGTTATTAAAAATCATGTTGTGACAATCCAGTTTTATAGTATACACAATAACACTTACCTGCACCAATTCTGTCAAAGTTTATGTCACCTTCAAAACCACTGTAACCACCTGAAAAATATATATTTTATATAACTGTTATTAAAATGAACGTGGGAGGGTAGAAAAGGACTATCAACCCCCACCTCCCACAAAACCATCATACTTGCTTTGAGTAATTTTGCATACAAATAAAGTTGTCCATTTTAAAGGAATAGCCCTTAACTAAAATCTTTTTAATTTGCAAACTTAACAGTATATGACTTGTCACTCAATCTATCAAATAAAATTATTTCTAAACGCAGATAAATCAAAGGTCTCCAAGTATTGAGGATATCTAAGTTATAAACATCTTGCATTTAATTAACACATTTAGATAGTTAAAATAGCTACAACAAGAATGTGTCCATAGTACACGGATGCCTCACTCGAACTATCATTTTCTATGTTCAGTGGACCGTGAAATTGGAGTCAAAACTCTAATTTGGCATTAAAATTAGAAAGATCATATCATAGGGAACATGTGTACTAAGTTTCAAGTTGATTGGACTTCAACTTCATCAATCAAAGTGCTGGATAGCACCTGTGGAAAGTTTGCAACGGTAGATGTGTAATATTTCAAATAGGTTGTAAATGTGTAGATTGGGTGTTTAACTTTTTTTCCGACTTAAAAAAAATTACTTAATACAAGAAATAATTGTAACATGATGCTGTTACGAAGTCTCCCAAACAAAGTTCCCATAATTAGTCATTCCCAGGAAGGGGGTGGGAGTGACCCCAGGGGATTCGCTTTTTATTTCATTTGATTTGTTTTATTGTCCCGTACAAGAATATATATGGTTTCGGGGTGGGGATCTTGACCGTTTACAAGTTCTCAAAACAGGATGGGGTGGGGGTGACACCCAGGGACTCCCCCTATATTTCATTTGACTTGTTTTATTGTCCCATACAAGAATATATATGGTTTAGGGGTGGGGATCTCAACCATTTACAAGTTCTCAAACAGGAGGTGGTGGGGCTGATCCAGAAGGACTCCCGCTATATTTCATTTGATTTGTTTTATGATCCTGTGATCATTACTGAAAACTGCATGTGTCTATCACTTACTGTTTTCAAGTTATAGTCATTTGAAAATTTAAAAAAATAAATCCCATAGGGTTCTATAGTAAATCCCTCCCTTCTGTTGGCCCCTCAAAATACCCCTATATAGACCTCAAGAAGAATAATAATAAGAACTGAGCAAAACAATAAGTCTCCAAACTTTGTTTGGGAGACTTAATAGCAAGTAGTATAAATACGAATTTTGTTATAGTCCGATTTTCTGATGCCGATTATGTAATAGACCGAGTTTATTATAGTCCGAGTTTGTTGTTGGCGGAGATGAGATACCGGGATACTTTCGATACACTTGGGCTTTTACGTCTTTAATAAACATTGTAAAAATCGTAGTAAGGTTCGAAAAATGTTCATTCATGAAATATTTTAAACACGGTATTTATTTTCTCTTCAACCGGAGGACGGGAGGAAACCCCTGAAACTGGGATTATAGTACTCCCATTGATATGGATCTCACGCATGTCTGGGGAATACCGATAAAAGCATAACGTAGAAACTGCTGTCTCGTGTAGATGTGTATTGATTTTTCAATCCGCGCAACGCAGATCTGCGAAGTAATGTTTGTGATAGCCATTTTCAAAATGAAGTTGAATTATAAGAATTATCGGTGAACATTCAGTACATTTTAATTCAAACTGTAAGATAATCAAAATAGAAGTAACTCAAAATTTCAAACGCATCTTCCTAGAATTAGTTGTCAAACACCAGTACTACATTATCTAGGAGTAGAACACACATCCTAAAGTAAGATAGTCTGTCACTTCCGGTTTGAGGCTGATGCCTTAGGAAGGTTTTTTCTATAGCAAGCTATAGCAAACTTTCCAAAAACTACCTTGACCAAAAACTTGAACCTGAAGCAGGACAGAAGGACGGACTGACGGACGAACGGATGCACAGACCGAAAAACATAATTCCCCTCTACTATCGTAGGTGGGGCATAAAAATGTATGTATTAAATCATGTCTTTTCCTCTCTTGGTTAACAGACTAGTTAACATTGTTACAACTGTTTTTCTTGTATGTATTAAATCATGTCTTTTCCTCTCTTGGTTAACAGACTAGTTAATATTGTTACAACTGTTTTTCTGAGCAATGTTTCTGTTTGTAAATTCTTTGTTTTTGTACTTGATATGAAATTTAAAACTACTGTCTAATAAATGGTTGATTTAGTTTTAATTGAACGCATGACAAACAAACAAGTCAAGGTGTTTTTTTTAGATTATATGGCAAAACCTGATATTTTCCCCATATCTGTGGAACCCCTTGTAGGATGTGGTACCAAAAAGTTATAAAAACTTCCAAATTCTATACCATAATGTTCCCTCAGGGATGCCTCTGTCAAACACTATATATACAAACCTGCTAAAGCAAGGAGCATTTTTCCTAATGGAGGATGTGAATCAAAGAAGAAAATTCTCTGTAGGTATAATGAAGCATATTTTGCAAAGTGTAATTCATCAAATCTGAAAAAAAATTAATTAAACAGATTATATATTTTATTGTATCATCATGTAGCTGTGTATTAAGAAAGTTATGAAATAATTGTTTAACAAAATTAAAATCTCTATCAACTTATGAAAAGTAATTGTTTCACAATTATCTTATACTATAGATTACTTCAAATGAGTCATTGGAAAATCAGCTTTTATCAATAGATTATTTATAAAGGATAGTACATGTGGAGCAGGAATTGATTACCCTTCCGGAACACTTAAAATAACCCCTGGTTTTGGTGGAGTTTGTGTTGCTCAGTCTAAAGTGTTCTATGAAGTGTTTGTGGACTGTTGTTTGTCTTTTCGTTGTTTTTCATTTTTTGCCATGGTATTGACGATGTTTCTTCAAACTTTTTTTTCAGATTTCTAATTGTCCCTTTTTGTGTTATGCTTCCCTTTTTATCTATTTTTTACAGTTTATAATGAAATCAAAAGCTCCAACATAAATAGTTATTTAACCCCGCCAGATTCTATATGTGTCTGTCCCAAATCAGGAACCTGTAATTCAGTGGTTGTTGTTTGTTGCATATTTGTTTTTCGTTAACTGTTTTGTACATAAATAAGGCCATTAGTGTTCTTTTTTGAATTGTTTTACATTTGTAAAGGAGGAAGGTAGTACAGATCTATATAGATATACTGTGTAAGGTTAGAGGTTCTAGGACTGTACATATTATCTTTAATCCCACACGCAACGATTATGAAATGATACCTACACTACAGCCCTAGGAAATCCTAGTCTCCAAAGCCTAGTTGCTACTGATAAAATAAACAACAATAACTGGACAACATCAATTTCAAACTGTATGGAGAAAGGTCGTGACCTTTGAGATGATTCTTCTCTTCTGCCTTCATCTAAACTACTTGGTCTTGGTGAACCATCACCCTTAAAAAATAATTGTAAAATGTATAATTGTTTAATGTATTAACTGGCCTCTATGTTGTCCTGATTTTTTCTGACTCCAAAATTATTGAAATTTCATGTGACAATATTTCATGTAAATTTGGTCTAAAATTTTGGAAATATAATCTAAAAAATATGTAGAACATATACATGTACATAACCCTTTGTAATGACTGGCAGCTGTCATGAAATTTGTAGAAATTGGCTTAATAGCACCATGTATAAACAAGTTCTACATTTGTTACTGTTTATATTTTAATATTCTAAGAATTTATCAAAAATCCAAATAAATATTGCTCTTTTATCAAAATAAAATCTAACTTATTATACCCATGCTTATTACTTTTCAGTATTGATTGTTTATCAGGGTCACGATCGTTACACTAAAATATTTTAATAACAAGAAAAATGTTCATATGACTTTAAGCAAAAAAGGAAAAGTTTTTTAACTAATCTCAGCAATTTCTGATACAACCTTTTTATTTCTATTCAAATCACCCAATGTTTTGTTATTCTTTTATCTGATTAAATCTGACCTGCATATACATGTACATGTCTCTATATTTAGTATATTTGTGATGTTGGATTATTGTATCACTATTCAATTGACCATAATTTCCCAGTATTTACCACCAGCCTGGTCAATACTGATATTAAAAGCTTTTTTGCCAACCTTGCACTTATGTTTTACAACCCAAAATGTAATATCAAGTACCTCTAATCTTTGTGGTGTAGGTAAAGATCTGTCTAATGTAGATTCTGTTAATGAAGTTCTTTCTAATGCAGCATCTGATTCTGGTCTGTGCGGGGTTACAATTGAACCTTCTACTGTTGTTTGTTCTTCCATCATTTATGAGATCTTTCAGCATTAAATTTTAATAGATGAATTATAAGGGAGTTTACATATGCATGTATCTTTGGATGAAGTATTGTAGGAATGAAGATACTTTGTGATATATACAACAGGCAGGCTTCCAGTATCTTAAAAAGAAATAAATATGACATCTTTATATAATTATCTTTAGATGAAATCAAGTGCACAAAATTATTTTCATGTAATAAATGAGACTTTTGGTAAATGTAAAGTATTTACTCCTTGAATTGGGGACTAAGCACCAAGTGACTGTTCATGAAATAAGGGATATTTTTCTAGTGTTGATTCTTTCTTTAATCCTCATTTCATATATTAAAACGTGAAACATGCAGCAAATTTTCCAAAAGTTTATTTATTTATAATGTAATTTTCCTTCTTTGTGGATGCATTTTTCGTGGGAAATCTCTAAAAGATGTAAGGTGCTTACAAGTCTTTTTTAAATGCAGTAGGATAGCTTGTTTTTATGAATGAGTAACACCGGTTGAACCCAGGTCAATCGACGAAAACAACACTAATGAACAATTGGTTCTTACTGTGCGTGATAGTATAAGCATTGTGACATAGCAAATTTATGGGAAAGTGCACAAATTCGAAAGTCGTCTATATAAAATCAAATCAAATCAAATATTTCATTATTCCAATCAAGGTCCCACAGAGGGCATTTACAATTAACAATTATAATTAGATATGACAATATAAGCAACAAACATGAGACATTGTACAGCATATAATGTGACAGATATTATAATAGACATATGAAAATAGCATTAATAATAAAAATACATTATAAGTACTCTTGAATATTTTTTCCCTTTATTATATTGTTTAAATAACAACAATTGCTAATTATGTGAAACATGTCATATAAATCTGCTATTTGCAGTGTTTATTCAGGAATATACACAACTCTTTAAACACAGTAGAGTTCTCACAAGACAGTAGCCATAGTAATTTCTCTTTGGAATTTACGATAATGAAATTAGAAAATGATTCTAAAATAATGTTATATAAGTGCTGTCTGTCTTCAGTGTATTTTGTGCAATAAAAGAAAATGAACTTCAACTTCAATATTACCCTGAGTTACACTGCTGACATAGTCTAAGGTGTGGAGGAGTAGCCTGGTATCGTCCTATTTCAATCTGCAAATGGTGAGATGACACCCAAAGTTCAAAATTGCTTATAATATTTAGATACTTTTCGAAACCATAGTCTTAAATTTTACATAGGTGCAGAGCTTCCTTCTGAATTCTTGATCAGTTGATCCTTCTAAATTTGTATACATGTCTCTTTCAATATTTTCATGATGGTATTTTTGAAAAATTTTCCCATTTTGCAAACCCAGGAATAGTTTTTAAAAATTTATTGTAGAGAGCCATATACCATGATGATTTCCAATGATAAAGTAGTTTTGAATGCTGGTATGCATCTTGTAATAAATGAAATGAGTCTAAATTTTCTAGTCTTAGCCAATAATTCAAAATAGATTTCACTAAGTCAAAGTACAGTGGAAACCGACCAAGTTGAGATAAAGGCGTCAAAATTTGTGGGTTTTTTTCGCACACCCAGGATAAATTTACAAAATTTACAGTGAAGCTTTTCACAAGTTATATTCAAATAAATTTTATCTAATGTTACCTGGATTCCAGATCTAAATTTTGCTACAAAGTGATTAAATGAGCTCCAAATTTCACTTCCATAAAGAAGAATAGGTTTATTTTAAGGTTCATCAGAAGGAATTGAAACATATACCACAAAATTTACTCTGAGTACAGACTAACCTGTGCACCTGGAAAAGTTTTAAGGCATGGCAGGAACTAGGTAAATTAAATCTGAATGCATTTTATGATTCAGAAAATTAAACAATAAGTCTTACCTGGAATTTGAGATTCCTTTTTTTAAGCCTGCAGAAGGTGATAAAATAAACAAACACCCGAGTTTCATTTGATATGGTCCACTCATTTACACAGTTTAAAAACACCTATTGTTGTGCAGATATCTATTGTCCATCTATAATCAATACAAATCACTACAATTATTTACAAAGGGGAACATCTCAAACATTTTTCCAAACTTAGTTTATTTTGGCACCTTCTGTGGGAACAAAAAAAGGAACCTCAAAATCCAGAAAAGTTTATATTTTTCTGAAACATAAAATGTATTTAAAATTTAATTCTTTAGTTCCTGGCATGCCTTAAAACTTTTTAAGGTGCACAGGTTTGTCTGTACTCAAGAGTAAAATGTGTGGTGTAAAGCCAAAAGGTTATGATGAACCTTAATAGTATGATCAAAAACATGTATACTAGTTTTTAAGCTAGGATGCATATTTTCAAACTTTCTAGTATAATTCATTCTGATCATACAATGTAGGAGAATGTACCTGAAGCACTAAAATACACACCTAGATTATACTGGGTACAAGTCAAATCAGCACCTGGTCAAATCGAAATCCAGTCAAATCGGCACCTATTTAAAGTTATTTGGCATTTGGTTAGTCAATTTAGCACCAAATATATATTTTTTTACCTTTTTCTTTCCTTTTGATTTGAGGTATAGGGAGAATAATTTTTCGTTTTTTTTATGTATATTTTTTTGCAAAATGTGCAATTGCAGAGGTTAATACAAAAGATACATTTCCTACATCGTTAAAAAAGTCAGCGCATGTAATTAAGAAGTTAGAATACACAATGAAAAATAATCAGTTATTTCCTGTTTGACGTTTTCTCATATTTAATTAATTAAGTTTGATTGGGTATCATTTTAAAATATTATGGTATTAATTATAAACAATAAACCGCTTGTAGTTTTAAACATTTTCATGTAGTTTTTGATGTTCTAAAATTTAAATGACTTAGATTAAACAAAGAAGCCATTACCCAAGCTATTGTTTAATCCACTTAATTTTATGAGGATAAAACAAATTCAAAAATTGTAATTTAAATTGTTTTTTCTGCATTTCCTGTCTACTTATATAAAATGAATAACGCTGGCACCAATTTTATATGTTTACTAGCAATGTACAGTTGTCATGAAATGGAAGTTCCTTGATCATGTTGATAATATACGTTCCAGTAGGAACAGATATTATGGCATTGTTTATAACAAAGTTTCCATTGGAACTTCTGTTATGCGTCACAAATATCGTTGACACCTTGAGCGAAAATATCTTAAAAATATGAAAAAGCGGATTCTTCAATAGTTTACTTGCATAGCATAATATTAATCAAGGGTGCCGAAATAACTACATTGAGTGCCGTATTAACCAGATCCCGATTTGACTAGGTGCCGATATGACCAGGTGCCGATTTAACCAGGTGCCGAAGTGACTAGAATTCGATCTTGGGCTTTGGGTGGAGTTTCCTAAATTTGATGTTTAAGTCCATGAATGAAGGAATGATATACAATGGTCAAAGACAGAGTAATGACGTAAAGAATCCGAAAATACTGGTGAACTTTAATAAACTATTGACCAGTTTACTTACCTATTCTATATATTTTCAAGAGAAATAATAATAAAGAAACTACCGGAAGCTTGAAACACTTCTTAAAATGAAAGGGTATCTGGATACGGATACCAAATTCCCCGGAAAATACTCCAATATATTTACAAAATAGCAGACACTTACTGTTTATTAATCATGTCTGTGCATAGAACTCTTTATTGAAATGAAATAAAAGAAGTCACATTTGTTTAATATTAAAGGGGTCGAATTTGAAGATTTTTTTTCCATCCGAATATGTCCACACCTTTTCCGTCATCGATTTAATATTTATACTTTCAATTTGGCTCACAACATAAAAAAACATAGTTTAAATGTGTAAGTTTTAACAAAACAAGAAAGTTTCTTATCTTAACTTTAGATCACAAGATGATAGAATAGAAAAGAGTATTTTATTTTACAAATTATAGGGCCCACAAAGTGCATATAACACAATGATTGAAATACATTCTAATTGTGTCTTCTCTTCTCTTCTTCTTTGTAGTTAGCACTCCATCAACATACTGATGATAACGTGCCGGGCACTGATGTCACTATGCCGCGCGTGCGTGGGATATATAATTTCTATTTACAGTTAGATATATACAAATAAAAGTTCAAAGTAATTTTCTTTTCTTCTGTTTTGTACTATACATTTTGGCTGGGAACAGTATATCTAACGGAAATGAATCTGATAGGCTTTTCAGTATAAAATTGATAAAATCCCGAACTTCCCGAGACTTCGCGAGATTGATGGATTTTGGAAGCGTCTGACTGCAAAACCATCGAGAATGTTCAATAAATTAACTGCATTATTAAAACATTCAACAAATAAAAGATTTATCTTAAAGTAGATATACTTTGTCATATAAAATTAGCAGTATAAGTGTGATTATTTTGATGCAAAGTGCTTTATATTGGTTTGTGAAATTCACGGTTACTGAGAATGCCATCGGCGCCATTTTTCATTACCCGTTTGCATTCTGTACCCTTCTGTGATGAAATGAATGCTGTTATGACAAATTTGAAGTGACAGAAATCAAGTTCGATACACAGGCCTCACTCATTACGTAGTTTGAATGGCATTTATTGATATTATATGAAATTATTAAGATAATAGCGATTGCGTATTTTACACATGTCCGTTTCCATATCGTGTAATTTATTTACTATGACCCGACAATGAAATCCGCTATTATTAGGTAGTGTCAAGTCCCGTCAATATATATGTTCCTGATTTTGGTTAAAACTATATACATCATAATATTAATTTAAATGTGTAGGTGTTTGTTGAGAACAGATATTGGGATCTGTTCTCGAAACAGTCTGGTGTAGTACATTTTACTGCAGCTACAGGTAAAAGGTTCCATTGCAATATTGTTTTAGGATAAAATGAGTACTTGTATGAGTCTTAAGATGTTTGTATTGGTCTGTAGGAATGATTGTGTGGATTTTGTCTTGTTCTTGTGTCAGATTGGATGAGCAAGTCTGTTGGATAAATAGCTACAAGATGGTGTATTATTTTAAAGAAAAAGATGATGCGTGTTCTTATTCGCCTTTTTCTAGGGTTGTCCAGTTTAGAGTTTGTAGCATTTCATTGACGGATATGTTGGTGGAGAGTGTAATCAAAATTTATTGGGTTTTCTTTGTTGTTATCTGAAGGATTGAGCACTTGTCTGGATGGAATGACATGAGCAAGTCCTTCTCCCATTTTGCTGCTGATGTTAGATCTTCTTGCAGTTTTTGAGTGTCTTCTTTGTTTCTTATTGTTTTATAAATTATGCTGTCATCTGCAAATAATCTTAAGGTGCTGTGTTTCATATATTCATGGAAGTCATTTATGTACACAAGGAACAGGATAGGACCCAAAACTGTGCCTTGGGGAACGCCAGATGTTACATTTATTTTGTCAGATTGTACACCATCAGTAATGACTGTTTGTGTGCGGAGTCAAGATTAAAATGATAGCGAGTTAGAACTGGACAATCTACAGTCAAGAAGTACAAGTCAACGGCTGGTATTTCTTTACAAAGTGGTTGATGGTTTGATCAAAGCTATTAATCCTAATCCTAACGATTTTCTGGTTAAAATTAAACCTAAGAGAAAAATTAAACCTGAAAAATTTGATAACTTTGAAAGTGCCAATATAGTGACAAAGTCAGTGAAGAACAATACGAAGTCATCAGAAACTATTTCATATAATACAGATCCATATAAGAACTCTTTTTGTCTTTTCTTTGGAACCAACTGGAAGACGGTATTGTATGCAGTCATACAGTTGAGAGCTTCAAGGCAGCTCTCCAACACAATAAATATTCATTGTCATCTTGGGATAACATTTCAGTCATCAGCTTCATGGAACACACATATTGATAATATTTATAAAAAGCATGCTCGCTTATCTGTGCTTCGACAATTTAAACATTTATTAGACAGAAATTCACTTATACGTATTTATTATGCTTTTATTAGACCTATATTAGAGTATGGTGATGTTGTTTGGGAAATTGCTCCCAGGAAGAGTCTGAGCTTCTTGAAAATATTCAAATAGAAGCTGCTAGAATAATAACTGAACTACGGCTTAATTCCTCTAGACAAAAACTTTATATTGAATTAGGATTTGAAACTCTGGAGAATAGACGAAATAAACATAAGCTTATTCTGTTTTATAAAATATTAAATGGGATGACACCTGCATACTTATATGAGTTAGTCCAGCCATATTTTCCTAGACAAACCCCTTATACTTTGAGGAATGAAAATAATACTTTTCACCCTCCTCTTGCTAGGACTAGCTCTTACTTTAATAGTTTCATTCCTTCCACTATAAGACTTTGGAATAGTCTTCCTTTAAGTGTACAAAAAATCCAAAGTTTGTGTATATTTAGAAGTGGATTGGACAAGTTTTATAAGACTGAGGAAATATTTAAACCTTTCAATTATGGGATAAGGAAACATAATATAAGACATTGTCAACTCAGAAAAAATGCTAGAAACCTAACATCTCATTTGTTTTATTCAGTTCTTATCTGAGAACTCTATTTGTGCAAACTGTAATCACCCTGTTGAGGATAACCAGCATTTCTTTTTTATTTGCCCTAAGTACAATGATGTTAGACAGATTTTACTGGATTCGTTTTACTCCATTGTTGATAATATTGACATAAATATTGATTTATTACTTTTGGAAACACATTATTTTCATATGATATGAATATTGCTATTTTTAAATCTGTTCAAAATATATCAGTGACAATCACTGTTTTGTTTGAAATTTTATTTATTTATTTATTTATTTATTTATATTTTTCCTTCAACATTAATTCATTTTTTGCACTAAGTAAGCTTAGTGTCTCTTCCAAACCTTATATATATATATTTCTTATGACTTATAAAAGATATTTACATACCTCAAGGTACTTGAATAAATGATGATTAATTGCCTACATACTTAAATATACTTTACATATAGTAATTAACACTGTAAATATATATTTGCTTGTATGTGCTCATAAGTAGCATGCATTTTCCACTATATTGTATTATTTTAAATACAGTTGTTAATATTTGATTTATACCTTGTACATGTAATATGGAGAGAGCTTTTATAGGCTGTGCCTGTTGCTCAATCCTTTTCATATCTTGATGAATAAAATATGTTTAAATCAAATCCAACACTGTCAATAGGTGTCTCTCTCTCCTTTGATTAAAAACCAGAATTGATATCTTCAATGTATATATACAGATACAGATACTGAGTCAACAATAAGACATTACAATATAATATATATATATCACCATAAGCCTCAGTCAGAATCAGAGCCAAAATGATAAAAACAAAAACTCATTGATATTATATACCCCTATCAAGACCTGTTCTTCTTAAGTCAAAGAACTACCAATAAAATTACCATTTTTCCATAATTTTAGCGGATTTATTTTAGGACTATTTTGTGTATTGTAAAATCATCTATTTAATTACCATATTTATAATAAAAGTTAACATATTTTGAATATATAGAATCTAAGTTAAAATCATCACTTGCAAGTGTTAACAACCCAACAAATTTGGAAGATTCATTTCAATTATCAAAGTTCTGACAAGTGCTAGAAATATACTGAAGGAGTTCATCTCTCAAATTATTATATTGACTCTCATTTCATTAACAGGAATTTTTGTTCTACTTATATTCCTCCTCTTATGATATGCTCTCATTCTTATTTAGCTTCTTGATATACCTTTTTGTCTTTGGGTAAAAATAAGGCTTCAGTTCTACAGACCCCTCATCTTGGAAATGTCCTAGTGAGAATTTCTAGCATTATAATATTAGTATATTATACTAATAAAGAATAAAACTTATATAGGTGTGCGCTATTAACATGAAATTATAAACTTATACATGTTCTAGTTCTCATCATTTAAAGCTGACTTAAAAGCATTGAAAGATCTTGTGGTCACCGAAAAATCGGACAGGTTATTCCACTGATCCAGTACTGTTATTGAAAAGTATTTAATCTTAAGTGTTGTCTGATATTGACGGCATGTTGTTACATCTTCTGACATCGGACTCGGACTTCTCTTTAACTGACTTTTAATGTGCGTATTGTTATGCGCTTACTTTTCTACATTGGCTAGAGGTATAGGGGAGGTAGAGATCTCATAAACATGTTTAACCCGCCGCATTTTTGCGCCTGTCCCAAGTCAGGAGCCTCTGGCCTTTGTTAGTCTTGTATTATTTTTACTTTTAGTTTCTTGTGTATAATTTGGAGTTTAGTATGACGTCCATTATCACTGAACTAGTATATATATTTGTTTAGGGGCCAGCTTAAGGACGCCCGGTGCGGGAATTTCGCTGCATTGAAGACTATGTTAATTTACGTTTTGATTGAGTTAAGCCTTCCAATTGATGTTTTATCGTGTGTTTTCTATGTTGTGATGTTATACTATTGTTTCAGAAAAAGGGAGAAGGTTTGGTACCATTAAAACGTTTAATCCCGCTGCAAATGTTTGCACCTGTCCTAAGTCAGGAATCTGATGTACAGTAGTTGTCGTTTGTTTATGTAATTTATACGTATTTCTCGTTTCTCGTTTTTTATATAGACTAGACCATTGGTTTTACCGTTTGAATGGTTTTACACTAGTAATTTTGGGGCCCTTTATAGCTTGTTGTTCGGTGTGAGCCAAGGCTCCGTGTTGAAGGCCGTACATTGACCTATAATGGTTTACTTTTATAAATTGTTATTTGGATGGAGAGTTGTCTCATTGGCACTCACACCACATCTTCCTATATCTATTGGTGACTTTCTGTTGTTGTCTGTTCTGTGGTCGGGTTGTTGTCTCTTTGACACATTCCCCATTTCCATTCTCAATTTTATTTAGCTTGATATAAATACTGATGAAGAAATTGAGGGTAAGTAAGGATATTCCTGGGCTATCCAACTCATATCACTTAATACAAAAAAGAAGATGTCATGATTGCCAATTAGAAAACTTTCAATCTTAGACCAAATGATGTAGAAGTAAGAACTATAGGTCACCATACAGCATTCAATGATGAGCAAAACCCAAATCCCATAGCAAGCTACATTGTATATTAAAAGGCCTCACCATGCCAAATGTAAAACAATTCAAACAAGAAAACTAACAGTCAAAACGAACTAACATTTGTATCTGAAAAATATGACCAAGGAAACTAAACAGATGTAGTTGTTTTGGATTTTTCAAAGGCGTTTGACTCTGTGCCACATGACAACCTTTTACACAAACTACAGCAAACTGGCATCAAAGGAAACACTCAAAGGTACTATCATATCCATTGCTAACTAGAACCACATGGACGTGGTCAGGGCCAAGTCCTGTAAAGCCGCTATATCAAACCTCAATTTTTAAAATTATTACTGTGACTTGACTATAAGTGTTGCTCTCCACCAATTACAGTTTATTCAAAATTCTGACCAAAGTGCAATTTGTTTTAACAAACCAAACTGTTCAACTGGTCAGAAATTTTAACAAACTGCTTTAGATAACCACAGTCAAGTCGTGGAAGTGCAAGGTGATAAAAGAAAGCATACTTACAATCCTATTAGACTTTAAATCCACTTCAATGATTTTTAAGATATAAGGCAAAAACACAAAAATTGAAAAAATTGTCATCAAAGGGCAATAACTCTAGTATGGAGTCGACTGACAATTTCGACCATGAAGACTTATTTCTAGATATTGTCTTGCTGATCAATTTTGCAATTTAAAGTTTCTGTCTATCTATTAATGTTTTCAAGATAAAAAGGCAAATATGAAAAAATGGCAAAATTAGTCTTTTAAGGGCAATAACTCCTATAAGAAGTTGTCTGACAGTTTGACTTATATGAACAATTGGTAGAGCTCAACATTCTAAACATTTTTGCTTCAGTCAGATTCTCTCTATTTATAACGGTTTTCAAAATAATAGACAAAACTTGCATTTTACCCTATGTTCTATTTTTAGCCATGTCGGCCATCTTGGTTGCCAGGCGGGGTCATTAGACACATTTTAAACTAGATACGCCAATGATGATTGTGGCCAAGTTTTGGGTAAATTTGGTCTAGTAGGTTCAGAGGAGAAAATTTTGTAAAAGTTAACAGACACGGATGCCAAGTGATGAGAAAAATAGATGGATTTGGCTATTATTTCTAGGTCTTTTTGGTCATATAGCTCTTCATCCGTTTTTGTTGTTAATATAATGAATTTCTTTTATTTGCACATGAACATAATTTATACAACATATGATGTTGTTGTTTATCTTTGCTTTTATGACAATAAAGGAGTCCAAAGGGTTCTAGTGGTTCTCTGCCCTACAGAGTCTTTTATTTTTATAAAATATATTTTTTCTATTAATAAGTTTTCTTTTAAATAATTTTTAGCGCTATCATATTGGTTTGTTCCAATGATAATTTGCTTCTATAAATATAGAATTTTGTTAACAGAATTATTAAGTTTCTTATGTCATTTTTATCGGTTTTCGTTAGAATACCAAATAAAACCAAATCTATATTTAAAGTTAGTTCTATTTCTATCTTCTCAAATATCCAGGAGTTATGGTCTTCCCATAATTTTGATATATACGGACAAGTCCAGAATATATGTTCTATTGTTTCGACTCCTCCACACCCAAAACTACACTTATTTGTATCTTTCACTTTTATTTTTAAGAGAATTCAAGTTCATTTGTACCTTAAATTGATGTATTATTCTGTATTGAAACCACTGCAATTTTGAATTCTTGGTAATATAAAAGGGCAATATATAGATATTTTTCCAATTGTAGTTTGTATTGAGAATTATGGACCATTTTGCTCACATTTCTGTTTAAGTTTTGACTTTTACTGTTTAAAATATACATATCTTTTGAACCTCTTGGGGATTTAAAAATATTTTCATAACTGAGGACAAAACTGGGCCGTTTTCTCTCACTAAGTCATTTGTAAGTCATTGGGACATATATGATATTCTTTAAAGTACTTTTTATTGCAGAAATTAAGCCTTGCTATGTAAGGAAATTAAATTTGATATTATATATATTTTTAATGTTATCAAAAGTCATGGCATTATCACATTCATCTAACATGTCATTAATCAGCCAAACCCTTTTTAGTCCAATCTTCATATAAAACTGATCGTAAGTATGCTTTCATTTATCACCTTGCACTTTCACGACTTGACTGTGGTTATCTACAGCAGTTTGTTAAAATTTCTGACCAGTTGAACAGTTTGGTTTGATAAAACAAATTGCAATTTGGTCAGAATTTTGAGTAAACTGCAATAGGTGGAGAGCAACAGTCAAGTCGCAGTAATTTTAAATTCAAAGCTGTTTTTGTTTTAATGCATGAATAATCAATAATAAAACTATATTTAACATTTTTTTCAGTGATATGTTGATAAAATGGTGAATGTAACTAAAGGAATCCTTGTAGAATGTGATCCAGCTATGAAACAGTTTCTTCTTCATCTAGACGACACAGAAGCATTTGGTCGCAAATTCGTCATCCAAGATCTTGGTGAAAACTGCCTATTCATCTCATCAGACATCTTAGAAACATTACAAGATAAAATTGATGATATAATGGATAGACTTTCTTTTCCGTTAGCTGAAAAATAACTCTGCTGAAAAGAATATTTCCTCAAATTTATTATTTGTTTTATTTATCTTTATTCATATATACACAATAGGGTATTATTTTATCCATAAACACAAACAAAATGAAAACAAAACTATCCTGGAGCTGGATTACATCCAAAAGATTAATGAAGACCGACAGTCCACTTTTTGAAGAGGGAAATATTATTTGTTGCTTAGCAACAAAGCATGTTACCTACAAAGAGGATGTGGACAATTTTCTTGAAAGGTAACTGTGAAAAATAGCCCAATACTTTGAAAAATTTGTATGATGTTTGTATGATATTTTTTCTATTTTTTGTTTGCTGAGGAGGAAATGGACTTTGCATATGAAATTTGTTAATCAACGGTTCAACTGAAAATTATATTTTACAATACCGCATGATCAACGCTTCAGGTGTTTGTTCACTTAAACAATTACTGAAAATTAGGTAGTGAAAAACTGTCAACAAATAGCTATTAGCAATAAAAGCAGAGGTGATTTATCTAAGTATGACATTGTGCTTGTACATAATAAGGGTTTGTCTTCTTTCAGTGTCAGTTATTAAATTTCATGGTTAAATAAATACAATATATGGTAAAAATCACATGTCATGTAGGTTAAAGAGATACAAATGTCATCAAACAAACTTGATAAAGATAAAGGCTTTATAAAACAAGAAAAGAAGATATTTTGAACAAATGTTTACAAATTATAAGTTGTTTCTGTTTATAAGCTGATTTTACTTTGTAAATAACTGGAGAAATCAATATAGTTTGTAGAAATCAATAGTACTGAGCAGATCAAAACTCATTACATAAATATTGTATTATTTCTAGGAAACCAACATTTAACTGTGGTATAGGAACATGTGACAAATCCTTCCAGTCCTTAGCTGAGTAAGTATTTATAACAAATAAACGGCAGGTTGTAAACAATCATGTGAGTAGTTCTCTGCAACACAGATGTCAAGGGACCAATGAATCACAGCATTCATATACATGGTCACAACCAGTTATCTGATTGTACATGTAGTTGTGAACATATGTCACAATAGCTTTAAAACAATACTTTTGAGAAACAAAAGAATAATTTTGTTGCACATCATCCCAATGTATTCATTTGCATTTTAGTTTTAAAAGAACATGGGAAAATCTTAAAGTAAAGATTACTGAGATTGGAACAGAATGTACTTTGTTTAATGATATACAGACAATGATGGAAGCTTATAATGAAACAGAAAATTTTATTAATTTTTATGTCAGTTAATAGTAAAATTCATATACACACACAAACCCATTTCTTCATTTATGAATTTTTACAAAGCTAATGTAATATTTCCATGAAATTTACTATTTATGTCCTATATACTGTATAATACTGCTTAGTAACATTTCTTATTTGTATTTCCTAATATTGAAGATTTGCAGATTTGATGTTTCATGATAATATAAGGGGTATTCATTTGCTCATATTAAAAAATTTTCTGTAAAATTTGTACTTGAAAAAGGTATCACTTACATTAAAAAACTAAAAATGAAGAAACAGATTGTTTCTGAAATGAATGAGAATTTATTTCAGATATGAATCCCATTACAACAGTATCCATAGAAACGTTTGCAGTATCTGTAGAAGATTTTATCCATCCAGTCACTTATTAGATATTCATCTTTTAGAGTGGCATGATTCCATGTTTGAATTAATGGCAGAAAAACAACACATGGTAAGCTATAGTTAGATTTGGTAAAATGGGGTTGTTTTTAACAACATTTAGACAGTCACCCAACAATACACCCAAAGTAAAATCACATTATTGTGAAAGTATGGTAAAATTTCTGAGAGCTCTCCAGAGATTTGCAGTAAAGATCAATTAGACATCAATCCAATAAAACTTATTTATAAGAGATATAGAATTTCTTTAAAGAAAAACATTTAAATTCACTGAATAGCCTTTCACTAAAGACAAAAACCCCTTTACAATACAAGAGATCATAGCCAGTCCATAGTGTAATTAGTAATATATTCTATATTTGCACCAACATGATATTCCTGAATTGCTTTGAGTAAGGGTATAAACAAATTTCCAAATTCTTTACCTATCCAAGTTCAAATACTGTACCTTGTCCCTACTGGTTGTACTATACAGAAATTACACATTTCCAGGAGATTGACAGGCAAGAGAGTCATTGAATAAACAAATTATGAATATTTTACTCAAAAAACATTCATATCACTGAAAGTGTGATACACATTTCTGTTTGTTTGAACCTTGATGAAGAAATAGTTTAATGAGAAGTTGTCAAAAAAAGATTACAAAAAATCATTAATCTTATAGGTATATAACCTTTGTAACCATCTTTAATTTATAGTTTCAGTGTCTTATTCCTACCTGTAGTATGAAGTTAGCCAATCGAAAACAAAGAAAAAATCACATGATAAAGGTTCATAAATATCCTAGCAACTTCAGGTTTGACAGAGAGAAGACATCAAATAAAAGGTAATTCCAAATACTTAAGTTCAATTCTCAAATAGCTCTGAACCATTCCTTTTGATAAAAAATCTGAACTCTGACCCCATCCTTTATTCAGGTGGACCTACCTTGCAAAACTTATTTTGTATGTAATGTTTGTTAATTTGTTCTCATCATTTACATGTTTAAAGTATTTGTCATTGGATGTTAAACAAGCAACAACCAATTAATTAAGTGAAAACAAGACAAGATATCAAACCTGTGGTGTTTTCCATTTTAATATTGTTGTTCCATATTATGATTTTACTTTAAAGAAAACCAACATCAAAATCTTTCTCAAGTTCTGGACAAAATTGACAAAAAGGACGCTAAAAGAAGGCTTAAGGTTCAATATGTTGACTACAGATAAACACCCAAGCCAACACAAATAAATGATGTGCAAGTTTAGAACAAGTGACAAATAAATATTGTTAAAATCAGGTTTCATGATTTTTTAAGTTGACAAAACTAGGGCTTTACTCTTTGCTATCTCAGTTAGGCCAGAACATTTTTAATCTCCTTAATAAAAGAATGATGGTCAACAAAAATACAGTTACAACTAATTTTATGGGGAATAATATTGTATCAATGATATGCTCACAGTTACTGAAAGCAAGCTCAAAATGCATAACCTTCTCATAATAACTAAAGTTTATTTGCTTCTTTAATCTGGGTAGTGGCGGACGTTTTGGCTTGCATGTGATGTGCACCACTCATAGTCTTATTGCAAAGTTTGTTGTTCCTGCAGAGAACCTGCTACTCTCCACAAACATTCTTATGAGTAATGGACCCTTACTCTTTATGGGTCTCATTGCTGGACTGGATAACACCCGTAATCATGTTAGTCCTTGGAGTCAATAAACTTTCTCATAATATATACTAGTGTTGTCAACGGTTAATCGGTTAACTGGTTAACCGTCGAAAGGACCGAATATCGAATACCAAAAAGCTAACAGGACTTTTTTTATTTTAATAGATTTGATATAAATGTGTATCAAAATCATTAATAAATTATCAAAATGATATTCATGCTAATTAATTTGACAGATCAATTAATGTCCAGTATTTTGATTACTATTGTTCACCTTTAAAACACTCCAATTTTACAAAATTAATTAACACAAAGACAAGAATTAATGTATAATACTGTGTGGTACGAGTAACATGCTTAATCATCTCAAATTGAAACACTCCACAGAATTTTCTGAGACACTAGAAAAATGAGGCAATCACCGGTTTCAGACTTTGTCAATTCACCGAGATCATGAAAATATTCATCTTCTCAATCTAAAGTTACTACAAATGCCATAGTAGATATGGTAGTGTTGAATTATTAAAATAAAACTTCACCAGGACTGGTCACAAAGCCAAGCTTTATAATGAAAAGCATACACTTCAATTTATCTTATCATAAAATCGTGCATTTGTAGAGTACTGAAGACCTTTAAAACAGCAACTTACCTACCAGTTAACTGGTTAATCGGTCAAAAGATTATTTGAGTAACCGGTTAGACAAAACTGTTCAATTTGACAACACTAATATATACACAATATATTAATAAACAAAACATGAAAAAGCTATTTTTTTTTCTATAGTTCAAACACCAATAAAAAAATTAGAACATCTATAACCATGGAAACAACAGTAAATACCAGTAAAGAGAACAAACAGGAAATACTAGGTAAAATTCCATGTGAAACCTCAACAGAATCCATCTCTATGGAAACAGAAAGGGATAACAGTAATGACCATGGACTAAAACTGCAAAATAAAAGTCTTCCAGGAACCTTGCCAGAATCTGTGTCAATGGAAACAGAAGTTGACAAAGAGAACAGACCTAAACTAAAGTTCAGCTATAGGTAGTGTACTATTAGTTCAGAAATTATTGTCGGCATTTATTATTTGGACTGTTGTACAATCAACACAAATGCTAATTGAATTATTGCTGTTTCAGGGAATGCTGTATACACATTTGTTTTTAAATTACAGTATCTAGTTTCAGATGATGAATATTAATTACATCTTGATTCTTATACTGAGAAAAAAAGTTTTAAAACTAACCTTTATATAACACTGTGTCTCACCTGTGATTGCTGCTGTCAGTGTGAAAGTGTAATGTCAACTGCCAAAAGTGAGTCCATTTATCAGTAAAATACAGAATTTGAAAAAAAAAAAAATTCTGAAGATGCTATATCGTGATTTTGATGATTAGTTTCTGTCCAAGTTTAATAACAATCCATGAAGGTTAAAAATTCACCCTTTCAACAAAAATATAAACTCAGACTCTATAAATGTTAAGTGAAAAAAACCAAGCCCATCTATGAGTAAAATACTGAAAATGAAAAAATAGATCTTTTAAAATTTGCTTCAGACAATATCTCTTAATCATAAAAAAGCTTCTGCTTAAGTTTCATTAAATTCTATGAAGGTTTGACAGAATAATTGATGTGTAACAAATTTCAACTCCAGACTGTATTTACTTGTCAACTGCAAAAAACTAAGTCCTTTAATCAGTAAAATATGGAAAAATTAAAAAGTGTTTTTATTTTTTGCTCTGGATACTGTCTTTTGGTCATAAAAACGCTTCTGTTCAAATTTCATAAAATTTCATAAAGGATTGTCAAAGTAAATGATGTCTAATAAACGTTAACCATAGACTGAACCTAAATGTTGACGCCGAAAACGACCAGATCTAGGTTCTATATGTCTCACTTAAGCTACATACATGTTGCAGGCTCAACAAAAATGTAGAGATATGTTATGATTGCCAATTAGACAACTATCCATATAACAAAGGACTAAGATGAAAACAAAACATGTCACTGTATGACCTTATCATTCATTTCCTGGAGAATGGGCTGACTAAAAATAATTACAACCATCAAGATGGCGAGGGACATATGAAATAAAATTTGACATGCATGGGAGATACTAATGTATGTGTTTGTCACCACAAGGAGGGAATAAATCTAATATGAGAGGTAATTTTTGTCTTTGTGTCCAAACAATGAATTTTATGAAGGCAATAAGTATCGTCATATTCTACACATGCAATTGTGTGTATGTGTGGTTGTGTATTAGAAAGAGGGTTGCAAGGGAATGCATTGATTTGAAATTGCCTTGTCTATATAATACTATTGAAAAAAGATTGTTGGCTTACCATACAACTTAAGAAAAACATTAGCATCAGTGGGAAGAATTGACATGTTAAAGATGAAGAAAAAAGATGTTGGGTTTGCATCAATTAGATAGAAACCTAATGATACAAATAACCAAAAGACATCCAATCTTTAATACTTAACAATATGTCAAATAGTAAATCCAAAGTTTCATCAGGCATGTACAATTCCTGCTTACCTATTTTGTTCCATAAATATAAGACAAACCTGTCCCTTATTAATACTACAGTAAAATTGTTATACCTACCTATACAAACAAAGAGGGAGGAGTTTATAGGAATCTCTGTCTGTCCAATACTGGCAATAGATCAAGTCATGTCCAGCTTATAACTTTGGAATGCTATTAAATTAGTTGGTATGGTATGTGTCATTGGCAAGGTTGAATTGTATATCTAGAAGGTAAAGATCAGGAATATAGTTCAAAGTCATATACTTCTTATATCCAGTAATACAAAGTGCACTCTGACTCATAACATGAATGCTTAATTTCTGTGTCATTTGGTCTCTTGTGGAGAGTTGTCTCATTGGCAATCGTACCACATCTTTTTATATTTGAAGGATATGATTGTAACATGATATTATGGTAGCCTACATCCAACCAGTTTGTAAGGTCAGAAAGGATGTTTGGGCCATAACTTTTCAATTTTACTAAAGCTTCAAAAATGTCAGTGTAAAATGGGAATGTATGGGGTTATCATATTATATCAATGCATTGCTCAATGTTACTCTATCAATTATTTTTTTTCAGAGTACCTCAGAATTTTTCTTTTGGACATGGTGTATCTAAAGGATTTCAGCGGTCGAGAGGACGAGGTCGTGGAAGTAAAGCTAAACATTGGCACAATCAATTACCAGAAAATAAAAACACAGAAATGGACATTGAAAACATAGATATGAATGATCTGAATGAAGCTTTAAACACAACATAGAATAACTGTTAATTTTAAGGGGATTAAAATAAAAGTTTATCTGAACCATGCTTTTATACATCTTCGTCTTGAATGGCAATAATATGATATACCCATGTTCATTCATCTATTTTTCTATTCATCCACATTTTAGTATTTTGTGCAACACAAAGTTCAAACAAAAGATGAACTTATAGACTGAAGACACATAGTACCATTCTAAGAGTACTGACAGGTACTGAAAGCTAGATCAGAGCCAATTACAACTAATAGATAAATCATGTTTCCCAGATATATTAATTGTCATGCCCAAGCCACAAAGTGCACTATTGTAAAATGATTATTTATTTTTGTTCATTACTTTGAAAATGATTACTTATTTTCTACATTAATGTTAAATGATAACTTACAGATCAACTTCACACTTCGCTCAGATAGACCAACTTTTCCCAATAATGAGTAGGCATTCATGTCATACCAACAAACCTTGTTATGATACATCTATGTCATTTGGTCTCTGGTGGATAGTTGTCTCATTGTTAATCATACCACATGTTCTTATTTTTATTTTATTGGGTTGCTGTTTGAATTACAAATCTCAATATTCATATTTGTGTTTATTAGCTATACTCATATTTTTGTAGGTAGTTTTGTTTCATAAATCAGCTTTAATCTATATATAGCTAGGGCTCTATATTCTTGTTTAATATACTTACATTCATATAAGATTTGTTAAAAGGAAAACAGACATAAACCAGGTCCTAGGTTTTTCTTGTTCTAATTAGGGCCCGCAGAATGGCGGGTAGCCCTATAGTGATCAGTCCGTCCGTAACAAATTGTGTCCGCTCTATATCTAGAGAACCGTTATAATTTCATACTTTATACTTGACATGTATATTAACCAACACCAGAGGGTGTGTCATAATGTATGTTCAACTTCCTAGGTCAAAGGTCAAGGTCAAAAATGGTTTCAGTTGACAACTCAATGTCCTATGGTAAAGATCGTGTCCGCTCTATATCTTGAGAACGGTTATGATTTCAAAGTTTATACTTGACATGTATATTAACCAACACCAGAGGGTGTGTCATAATGGATGTACAACTTCCTAGGTAAAGGTCAAGGTCAAAACTTTGGTTTCAGTTGACAACCCCATGTCCTATGGTAACGATACAAATTTTTACCACACGTTATTCACAGCGGGCCCACAGAGATGGCTCCCATCTCAGTAATGTCTAGTTGTTTCAATCCTTAATAATGCAAGACAATTGGCAAGAAGTAGATACTCTCTGAGTTGGGTAAGACTGAGTTTTTAAAGGGTCTATTAACACTGTGTAACATCTATCTTTGAAGACCCAAAATGTTGTGAAACACTACTTCCATGACAAATATTTTAATGTCCCCACAGACGAAGCTACAAACAATATCATTTTGTTTATAAATCACATTACATTGACTTCTTGATAAAGGATTGAGGTGTTGACAATTCTCAATTCATAGCATACATCCAGCATTCCTATGACAACCAATTGTGCCCTCTGCTTGCCAACTTCTTTCTCTATTCTTATGCACATACTTCATATAGAGCTTTCAATAAAAGTGAGAAGAACCTGACATTATCCCTTAACATCAATTAGCTCCATATAGATGCTGTCCTTTCAGTGAATAATTCTGAGTTTGGTGACTATGCTGACTGCATCAATGCAAACAAACTTGAAATAAAGGATATGACAGTTAAGTCTGTCTCTAACTTATATCTAGAAACTGAAAATAAGGTTTGTTTAAGAACTAAATTTACGACAAAGGGATTATTTCAATTTCCCAAATGTGAACGTTCCATTTCAATTTAGCAACATTGGAGCAGCACTTTGATATGGAGTACATATCTCCAAATTTATCCTATTCTAGAGTGAATTCCTTGAAGGGGTTAACTGCTTCCATTAAGTGTTCCAAGTGCTAAAATTGAAGTCTGTCCATTAAAAGTTTTACGATAGTGTTTGATTGACTTTTATGGAATATCTGTGTTACAGATGACCACGAATATGTTCCACTTGTTAAACAATCCCGTCCTCTTTCTTCTATTGTGCCATTACCGAATGCAACTTATATTTAGATGTGTACTTGCATGAGCAACACGACTGGTGCCACTAGAGCATCTGAGTTCAACCCAGGTTTAAGTTCAAAGTTATCCATTATAGTGTATTGGATTATTGGACTATTGAATAGAATTCAAACTGAAAAGTGGGTCGTCTGATATAGGCGGAACAGTACAGAAAAAGTAAAGTAAAGTTAAAAAAATATGCGAGACACACAAAGTGAGAAGGTTTACTGGTGTTCAATCAGAAAAATATTACTTTTCCTGCTGAGACTATCAAACGGCCGTCCCCTTAGTTATCCGTGTAATGTTTGTAATTGATGTTTGTCTTTTGGCCATTATGTTGTCTGGTTTTATTGGAAATATGAATTTCGATATGAACTTGGATTGTCCCATTGGTATCATCACTTCTTTTATGTAATTTTACCGATTGAAAATTGTTTTTGTCTGTTACCTTCTTCTTCTAGTATACAGTTACAGCTTCATTTATATTGAAGATTACGAACCTTGCTTTGTGTTCCTAATCGATTTATGATTGATTGATTGATTGCTGTTTAACGCCACTATTGGGTACTAGACTGAACCACTGAACTTCAGCAGGAAAATGACAATCCTAGTCAATTAAGATTGAGAGTCGATCGCACCTGCCATGTGGGGTTCGAATTCACAACCTCAGTGGTGACTGTGGCGTGTCAAACGTTGCAATATTCACAAAAATGAAATATATGTCCAATAAATTAAATAATTTAGTAAAACGAATATAATTATGTTCATAAAACAAAATATATATTCAAAAATCAAAATATGTGTTCATAAATTAAAACATGTATGCATAAAACATAAATAATTGTTAATAAAAAATATTTCTTCTTAAAAATTTATATATTATAAGTTCATAAAACAAATAATTGTTTAAAAAGAAATATATGTTCATAAAATAAATAATTGTTCATAAAGTTAAATATATATTCATAAAAGTTCAATACATATTCATACACACAAAATTTTCATTCAAAAAGATAAAGATATGTGTTCAAAAATAAAATATATGTTATTACAAGGATTTGTATAGTTAGACAACTAAGTATACAAATCCTTGACCAGAACTAGGAAAATTATGGGGAAAAGTGTTTAAATTTACTAGCATTAGGTTCTCCTTTGTGTACCCTACTGAGGAATTAATTTTATTTATGGTAAATTGAAGATTGTATACCTATTTCAAGATAAATTTTGAAAGCACATAAACAAATGTTTGGAGAATTCTGCAATGACGCCACCGAGTTTCCATAAAACAAAATAATTATTTGATTGAACCATTTCTTTCAGTATAAACGAAATTATGTAATATTGAATAAGTGAGTCCGGATTGTGACCTAAAATGACACCGGACTTCAATTTTTTTTTCAAAAGAGAATTATTTCGTTGATTCCCCGATAAATGATCATAAATGTCATTTGAATGATTTTCTGTTGATAATCAAATCGATCGACAAAAAGATAAATAAATAAAAGGAAAAAATATTCCAGATAAAAATTATCTAAATTACATTTCTGTCGATGTGTATTTATTTCGTATACTCTTAAGTCCGGGCTCACATAAAATACATTGCGAAAAATATACGTGAGTCCTGGCTGTGAACTGAAGTGACCCCGGACTTAAGAGTGTATGATTCTCTTTGAAAAAGACTTATTACATTCAGGTATCACAGATCGAATTTATTCGTTCATATTCTGTTAATTTACGTTTTTGATTGAGTTAAGCCTTCCAATTGATATTTTATCGTGTGGTTTTCTATGTTGTGATGTTATACTATTGTTTCAGAAAAGGGAGAAGGTTTGGTACCATTAAAACGTTTAATCCTGCTGCAAATGTTTGCACCTGTCCTAAGTCAGGAATCTGATGTACATTAGTTGTCGTTTGTTTATGTAATTTATACGTGTTTCTCGTTTCTCGTTTTTATATAGACTAGACCGTTGGTTTTCCCGTTTGAATGGTTTTACACTAGTAATTTTGGGGCCCTTTATAGCTTGTTGTTCGGTGTGAGCCAAGGCTCCGTGTTGAAGGCCGTACATTGACCTATAATGGTTTACTTTTATAAATTATTATTTTCATGGAGAGTTGTCTCATTGGCACTCACACCACATCTTCCTATATCTATATTATGTATAGACTTATGCACGACGAAAGCTAGGGTCTTTGATTGCAATTAATCTATCAGATTTAGTACATTTATATATGATTTCCGTCGCCTTTAGTGTAGATATGAAAAAAACGTAGAGTGCAAATTTAACAGAGACTATCAAGGATCTGCCTTCAACACCAAATTCCCTTAATGACAAAATTACAGATTTTGACGTTGGACCGACACATGAATGCTAGTATGTGGCGGGGTTAAATTAAATTTTTTTCTACTTTTAATCTCGATCATTGGAATAACAAAATATACATAAGATATAAATATATAAAATAAGGACTGTCGTAAATATTAGCAACTCTAGATCGCCATACAGCCTTCGACAATGAGAAAACCAATACAGGAATATAAAAGCACGAATATAAAGAGAGGCGAAAAATACCAAAGGGATATCAAAACTCACAAGTCTATAACAAACTGACAACGCTATGGCAAAAACGAAAATAAAAACCGACCAAAAGACAAACAACAGTATAAAACACAACATAGAAAACTAAAGACTGATCAACACGAATCCCACCAAAGGGATATTCAAACTCATAAATCGAAAACAAACTGACAATGTCATACGTTGATAATATTGCCCATCAACTGTTTCGGTTCTAATACATCATTGGCTTCGAAATGTTCGTTTTTGAGCGTTCCTGGTGAAGGTAAATCCAGAAAAGCGTTTCGGACACATACAATTTTTAAAGTCTTGTTTTCGTTTTTTTTTAATAAATTATCACACAATAGCGGAATGGTAATTATTGATTCTTATATAACAATAAGACAACACCGAATTCGGTAACCGCAATTTTTCTAACCCTGAAACTTGACCGAGTGTGAAGTTTTGAAATTGAAACACGTTATGACAAAGGATATACAAGACTGTTACCGATATAAACAACACAGACATCAAAATAAAAAAAAAACCCACAAAGAATACAACTTAAAACTATTGCAAGCATAATTGCAACCCGAACCCTTTTAAAAGAAACTAGGGATAATCTCAGGTGCTCCTAGTTAGCGTTTTGCTCATGTAAGTATAAAGTCATTATAATTTTGTTATACATTATGCCGTTAGTTTTCTCAATTGAATTGTTTCATATCGATCATGTCGGGTTTTTTTTTATAGCCGACTATACGGTATGGGGTTTTCTCATTGTTGAACGTATGGTTGCCTATAACTGCTTAGATCCACTTCATTTGAACTTTAGTGGATAGTTGTCTTATTGGCAATCATGCCACACCTCCTTATTTTTATATCGGTTATAAGTATAATTCGGTGATGTCAATCCGAGGAAAAGAGGACGGGATTGTGATTACGACAATAGGAACATATCCATCGTCACCTGTAAAACAGATATTCCATAACGACTAACCAACTCGTGGTGGTGTCCATAAGAAAATCATGATAGGAAATGCAAGCTCTGGAATATTGCACCAACTGGGAGATATTTACTCCCTTTGCAGGCGCTGGGAAGCTAAAATCTCTTTTGTTGTAAAGTTTTGTTTTCAACCGACCCTCATAGTCAATTTCTAGTTGTAAGTCAAGATATGACACAGAATCAATTGTATCTGTTGTATTCTTTATCTCAAGTTCGATGAAATGGATGCGTTCAGCGTAGTCACCAAACTTTGGAGTCTCCAAACTTTGAACTATTTATTGAAGGCAATCATCTATATAGCGGAACGTGAAGTTAAACATAATGCTAGCTTCTTTTCATTCTTAACAAGCTCCTATGTAAATTCTGCCTCGTATGAATAAAGGAAAAAGTCGGCAAGAAAAGGAGCACAGTTGGTTTGCATAGGAATGGCGACTGTTTGTTGAAAAACACGTGCTCCAAAACGTAACATATATGCTGTCAACTCATCATTGAACCACCCATTGGTGGCCTTGGGTTGTTGTCTCCTTGACACATTTCCCGTTTCCATTCTCAGTTCTATCATAAATACAGGGATAAAAATTGTGTACGCCAGACGCGCGTCCGTACACAAAATAATCATCAGTGACGCGCGAATAAAAAGAGTAAAAAAGGCCAAATAAAATACAAATTTGAGGAGCATTGAGAACCCAAAAATTCCGAAAGGTTTTGCCAAATAAAGCTATGGCAATCTAATCCTGGGGTAGAAGACTACTAATACAAAAATACAAATAATACACTAATAAACATTATACCACTTCAAAGAATGTTGACAATTACTGAAATGAAGCTCTCAAAGTACAAAACCTGCTATATGAAATTTCTTCTCTCTTATAAAGGTAGCTGTTCTTCAGAGTAGATTTTATACAGCAACGTCAAAAAACAGTACAGGAACACACAATCTTGTGCAATGCGCACTGAGTAACAATTTGTTCAGAACTTCATTGCAGATAAACTAAAAGAAACATTTGAATCTTGCTTCAAACTATAAATAAGCAAATAACGAAAGTTAAATTTTGACAAATGTCATTATAATATCTCTGCTGTAAAAGTATTTTAGTAAAGGAAAGATCATATTGATATTTTGAAAGTAAATCTTATGGCCTTGATTTAATAGCTGATAAAATAAAATAAGGATCTCTATTTTTACAAGCTACACTTAATATCGGTTAACATATGCATGTAATACAAGGAAGAATTGAAATTTTGTCCATGTAACTTGGAAAACCCTGTTTTGAAAATAGTATTTTTGCAATAGCTGTAATCTAAATTGATGAATAGGAAAATGAAATTTCATACAAAAGTCTAAATTCTTTTCTTTCATTGTTTGCTAACTGTTCAATAGTATCTTTATTTTTTTTTCATGTGTTCTCCACATTATGGTAATTTTCTTCCCACATGCCACCGATTTTTCTGTCTAATTGAAAAACACTTAACTACTTTCTTATCCTTTACACATACATTGGTCGTTTGAATATAAAAACAGATTAAAAGATTCAGTATAACTTTGTTTCATGAAAAAATGGCCAACGTACTCTCAATTATTTTGTTTCAGGAATGGACAAATTATACTCATAAAAACCACTTGAATTCAAACAAAAATTCTCTAAAACTGACATTCTCAAGATGTAAAAGTTAATTTTTTAAAATTAGAAAACATATTTGTCCCGCTTGGAAGACATGTTTCCAACAAACAGTCTGCATTCCTTTGGGAGCTATTTATGCTCTTTATGATGTCGATTAATTTCTTTTCTTCAGACAGACTTTAAGCAAAAAGTAAAACACCAAAAATACCGAACTTCAAGGAAAATGAAAACGGAAAGTCCTTAATCAAATGGCAAAATGAAAACCTCAAACACATCAAACGATTCTCTATACATATCTCCTCACTGAATAATCCAAAGTTTGTTGGTTTACTTTTGATTGCAACAATACCACTGAACTTGAAATAAGTATGCACTATATACAATTAGTTATGCTTCATATCTGGATTTATATTTGGAAAATGACAGTGACGAGCAGTTGAGCTCGACACTTTAAGACCAAAGAGACGATTTAATTTTTTTTCTATTTTGAACATTCCATATCTATAAGGCTGCGTTCCAGGAGACTATCAGATGAATCTGATACAATTTTCCAGGACTTGAGTTTCCTTTTATGATAACCTGATGTTATCTCTTAGGAAGTTTTACGAACGAGGTCATGGTTTGGTTGATCGTTATGGAACTTCTGCTGGGCAAGTATTTTTAAACTTGTCCTTACAACAATTATGTCCTTCCTTTCCTCGTTTATGACTTATGATAAAAGTTAAACTTGTCATCAACAACAGGTTACACTACTTGAGCAGGAACTGCTTACTCTTTTAGAGTCCCCGGTTTATCTCCTGAGTAGAGTCCGTTGTGCCCAATCGTTAATATTTCTGTATGTTTTGTGGACTTTGTGTATGTTTTGTGGACTTTCTGTATGTTTTGTGGACTTTGTGTATGTTTTTGGACTTTGTGTGTTCGTCTTTTGTCTTTAGACTATAGCGTTGTCGGTCTTTCTGTATTTTTTTGACTGGCATCAGTGTTTCTCTTTTTTCTTTCAGCTTCCAGGAGACGTTGGTTTTTCTGAATACAAGAGGGGTTTTCTTCTGTTTTCAGAAGTTGAGGTCTTTTCTGTTTCCAGGAGATGCTTCTACAAGAGTTGGCTGACATGTATCCATGAGAAGATGGTTGTTCTTTTTGAGTAGAATCAGCAGCTTTATTTCCAGATGTTTTTCATTTCTAGGAGAAGAACATTCTGACTTGATTTCTGAAGCGTTTTATGCACTACCTATCTCAACTATTAAAGTTGGAGTTTATTATCGACTAACTACTGTTGCCTCATATATATATAGCTTGACTATGACCAATATCACGTTGTCTAAGGGACATTTGGCAAAATATCAAAACGATCGACTAAAAAAGCTTAACTGTTAACTATCAAGAAAAGACAAAATGATATATATTGTGCATCGACGCACTTTCAACGATTTGACTCAAGGTTATTGTGATAATTTCAGGTAATTAAGAATAATACGATTAATGTTTCACCGTTTTTTGTTTTATATAATTCAGTATGAATCAGTATGAGACGTTTTCTTTCTTTTTTCTCACAATTTCCGTCCACCGTAATCTAAAAGATAGATATTTTTTGAAACCCAAAGGCTGATTCTAACAAATGGTGGTTCTTAGAAAGGCTTCTGTTTTACAAATAGTGTCCGCTGCAGGGGCGGATCCAGCCATTTTAAAAGGGGAGGGGGTTCCGAACCCAGGATAAAGGGGTGTTCCAACTATATGTCCCCATTCAAATGCATTGATCGTCTAAAAAGGGGTTCCAACCCCGGAACCCCTCTGATCCGCCACTGCGCTGATGCCACCGACTAAGCAACATTATGCCGTTGTTTTTCTCCTTTGAATTGTTTTACATTTTGAAATGTCTGGTCCTTTTATAGCTTGCTATGTAGGATGGGCTTTGCTTATTAATGAATGCCGTGCGGTGACCTATAGTTGCTAACATCTACGTCATTTGGTCTCTGGTGGGTAGTTGTCTCACTGGCAATCATATCACAAATTCTTATTTTATAATGACCATGATAACTGTAGATTGATCATAGTTGTATCATCATCTATGTAATGAATAGCTACGTTGAATGCATCTACCCCAGAGAACAAATTGAAATACATGTAAATGATACCACTGATACAGTTAAATTTGCATCACATCTTGACTTACTTCTAGAAATTGACAATGATGGTCGATTGAGAACAAAACTTTACGATAAAAGTGACGATTTCAGCTAATCGATGGTGAAATTTCACTTTCTATGTGGCAATATTCCAGGAGCGACTACATATGGAGTATATACATATATAAATCAAATTGCAGTTTTTCAGTCCTATTCGCAAGTACAAAATGTATCTAGTTAATATTTCTTTGACTTATATTTTTGTGTCTGTCCCCTTTGTACTTTTTTCAAGTATAACTTTATACGAACAATAACATTAATGTTCCAGTAACAGGTCAGAAACTTGGTAAATGTTGGTCTTTGGTTTAGTGTTTTTCCTCTGAGGTATTTGGTGTTGTTATCATTTGTCATCTCTTTTAATATGATGTATTACTTTTCTTCTGTCGATTAATAGCCCGACATATGATAAGCGGCATTGCCGAGCACATTTTTAAATCTTCGTTTGTGTATTGATTTGTACAGGTAATAAAAGGAGTCTGTTTTTTAGACATACCTTTGACCTCAATACGAAAAAAAAAAATTCAATGAAAATAAATGTTACTCTGTTTTCAGTTATCCAGGCAGATTTTGTGCTGGAATTTGGCTTCGATCGGATTACAAATAACAACACAATTCATATCAATCGTTTTTCTGTTCAGTTATTATGAATTTGACTTCATTACCACCCTAGGTCTTTTCATGAAAACTCTTACGAAATAAAATATCCGCGGAAGTTACGAACATTTCATTATAACTAAGAATGCATTTTACTCGTTAGATGTTTTGTGAATAAAGGCCCTGGACTAAATATAAATTATGTTTTCAGATTACCTGGAAGTGGCAGATCCGATTGATTGTATGGAACTGCATTACAAAGAGGCGGAAGATACCAAGGAGACATTCAAAATTCATCAGTCTAGGGAAACTGAAAAAAGGAATGGCAAAAAAACAAAAGACGACGAACAGACTAACAAGTTCACAAAATACTACATAGAAAACTAAAGACTGAAATGATTAGTTTCCGAAAAGGCTTTCCCTAAATGTTTAGGGTGCAATTATTTTTTTTTATTTCATTTGCCCTATTTGCAACGTTTACGTACTGAATTGTTTTTTTTTTTACTTTATAAGATGTAATGTATACAGTCAAGTATTTGCATGTATGTTAATACTAAATAACTGTCATATAATGAAATTATATGGAACGTTTTTTTCTGTCTCAAAATTTAGATAGTTTATTAAAAAACAAGACAACAAACCAATGATTTACAACAAATCAATGTAACAAATAACAATTGAAGATAACTCTAGAAGGAGTGAGCCCGGGTTCGTCGACAGGGTAAACGCCTCCTGCTCAACACTCAGTCAAATGTCACAATCGGAATAATAACAGATCAGACTATTCTGTTATCCAAGGATCTAAAACACCGAAAACATGTCGCTTGCGAGTTGAGACACAGACACATCGATCGTGCCAATCTACAAACTTCTTGTAAAACTTGTGTCGTGTCAATATCGAAGAAGAGATCAAGATATAGAATAGACCTTCTAGTTTCAGTAGCATCCTTAATCGCAAGTTTACTAGGATATATGAGGTCCAAGCGCTTACTAAACATGCTAAATTGTGGAATTAAACTCATCTTAGAAACCTGGCTTAAAACTTTGTACGTCATACACGCGTTTCGTCTACAAAAGACTCATCAGTGATGCTGGAATCAAAATGTTAAAAAGGCAATATTAAGTACGAAGTTGAAGAGCATTGAGAACCAAAAATTCCGAAAGGTTTTGCCAAATACAGCTAAGGTAATCTATTCCTGGGTTAAACAATCCTTAGTATTTCGAAAAATTATAAATTTTGTAAACAGTGGAAGATGGAGTAACAGGAAATCATCAATAAATCTGAAAGTTGAAATTAAAGAACCTTGCAAGAAGATTTTTCTTATTGTCTTTGAGGAGTAATCCATAGGAAATTTTGTTTTAACAATTATCCCATAAGATAATACATTTTCCAAAAACTCATTTCACAATTTCAGTTGTACTAGTAACTAAAATTGAATAAAACCATAAAACACCTGCGTAATTTTATTTTATCAGGTATTACCATAACAATAACATAATGCTTGATTTTTGGAAATAGCTGTACTGAATGACATGTAATTGCGCATTGTCAATTGAATCGACATACTTCCCGGTCAAGGACATATTGAAGGAAAAGCATATGTTTTTTTCATATAAGACAGAAAAGTCGTCATTATATAAAGGAGAAGGTCCGGTAAGGGCTAATTTTGGCCTCAAATTTGAAGTACATCTGATGAAAGTTTTTTGACATTTTTTCAACACTTTAGTGTCTACTTCAGTCGATTCAATTAGTTTGTGTAAAAGATTTGAATTGGTTTGGTCATTAAAGACGCTTAAATATGAAGAATCCCTCAAATATGCCACAAAACATCACTTTTCAGGTGGTTTTTGTCTAAAATGGAAGTGGCCGCATTCGTGTTCAGTCTCAACCTTTATATATGTTATGTATTATCATCAAATACAACATATATTTAAATATCAAGATTGAACACAAGTGCGGCCACTTCCATGTTAGACAAAAAACGTTTAAAAATTAGCACAAATGCTAAAATTGTGAAGATTTCTATAATTTTTCATGAATTAATGATGCTAGTGCCTGATGCCTGTGCATTGTATAGTCAAAAACAACCCATATTTATGTAACAAAATTATTCTAATTTCCAATAAATAGCTAAAAGTTAACATTTTTAACAATTTTTTAAAACGCTATATTTTGGGGCCAAAAAGGGGTCTGATCGGCCCTACTCCTTTGTCGGTTTCAGGCACGAATAATCGTACATAAACACGTGGATACTAAATGGAAAGTAAGAATAAAATACTGTAAAATACTTCTCACCCAAAGTATTATACCGATTTCCTAATTAAAAGTGAGTGGATGAACTCATACATCATTTATGTCTTGTTCTCAAATATTTCAGCTGTTTGTTCAGTTTGATATCAATTTGCAGTGTCAATAATATCCGTAACAGTTTTTAACTTTCTGAAACATCTAGAATTTGATACGCTACCGCAAACCCGTTCTCCTTCCTTCGAATGAGACTTATCACCGGATTTGTACTTACATGAGATACACGAAGGGTGTCACAAGTGGAACACCTGCGATCATCCAAGTTTTGGGTTAAATTCCTGTTACTCAGGTTTAAGTCTTTGTTATGTTTTGTAGACTGTTGTTTATTATGGGTTGGTTTCGCCATCTTGGATCGCAAATGACATCGTCCAAATTTTTAATGAAATATGCAAAATTTTAATTTTTAATTTTGATAAAGGAAAGCACTTTAGTTTTTATTTTAAATCAGGTTTAAGCCACCAATTTTCTTTGGAAAATGCCTGTCAGGAGTAACAATTCTTTTGTATTTTGCTGCACCATATGCATATTTAGACAATTAATCTTTCGACAGTGATTCTAGAGGCCTAAATAATTGAACATTCAAATATGATAGTTGTTTCCAGACGTTTCGATGGTTGGTATGGCCGAGCATTTGTTTTGTCAGTTTTTATGGACTTCCCCTTTTTGAATTTACCTTGGAGTTCTGTATATTTGTTATTACATTTTCTGATAAATGGTATATTCAAAAATCTTTCTATTATGTAGCAAGAATTGTCACATGTATAATCCTTACCAAAATATAACAGCTTTGCACAACATGTAGCTTGAAAATAAGCGTGGTGACCTATATTTTTGTTGTTGAAAATAGCTAAATAGAAATTACGTTTTAGTAAAGTATGAAGAAAATCTGTTATTTTAAGCTTTTACCCTCATACCTTTAAAAAGATAAAAAGTCAACAAATTTAAGTTTTGACAGCAGTGCATATGTTCGACCTCGATTAAAGTATGTGTGTCAACCTAGCGTGAATATGATCAACACCACGTGATGTTGCTTTCCGATATCTTTTGAAATTCTTTGGACAACTACGATCGATTTAAAAGGTGTACTGTAAACAGTTAATACAAATCAAAATGAAATACATATTGTGCATTAGCATTCTTTCAACGATTTTACTTCAAGCTATTGTGAAAATAACAGGTAAATATGAATACTATATGTTTCCTTTTTAGCTCCGAAATAGGGTCGGTGTGACACTTTTTTTTAACATTTTGTTCCAACGCCAATAGTAATATTAAACATAAAACACTGGACACTTTTAATTTGCAAAACACTCATTTGCAAATCCGCCGCCGCCTCAAATAAGAGCTACAATGTCATTTATATAACCAAATGTGCGGAATTACATGGGATTCAATAATTTCATTGGTTTTCTACTGTTACTATTATATTTATTTTGCTATTTGATTTATAAAACATGGATTTTCAATATCCCATGGGACAGGGCAAAATCCCATGGGATCGACCATTATCCCATGGGATTTTGTTAAATCCATGGATTTTTGGTCCCATGGGATAATTGTAGTCCCATGGGATATTTGTTGTCCCATGGGACAAAAATCCCATGGGACTATAATTATCCCATGGGATTTTAATATCCCATGGGACACATTAAAATCCTATGGGATTCAAATTATAATTATATAGATATAAATATACAGTAATGTGTATGTTACAATATGTATTCTATTTGGTAGTAAATTGTTATAAGATGAATCTTTTAATTGAATATCTTTTTTCTTTGGAAATGTTAATTCAACATATTGTTCTATAACTGTTCAAAACTAAACTTTTAAACAACAAAGCAGATAATGTAAGTATCAATATATGTTTATTTATGAACTATAGAATACTTTCTTGAAACACAATAATTTACCATTTGAAATCAATGAAAACTCTATTATTAGGCTTAACATACTAGTAGCTATTTAAGTAAATCTATTTTTTCACAATATCCCTCCACACAAAACATTAATAGTTTCTTATCATCCAGCACTGTGTGATCGTATAGTCCACTTCTTGGTCATTCAGCACAGAACATTGACATTATTGTGGTTTCAATATCTTTGGTTTTAAAAGAACTTCAAATCATTGACTGAGTGATGAAAATAATAACTGATCCAACTTTTGTCTTTGAATTTATTCTGGTCTTGTTTCTATGTTTTCTCCATTTATTTTAGGTGATGAATTTCAATCCTTCTGAAAAGAACCAATAAAATCTGAAGTTATGTATTATACAAAATTGTTTGCATACATGAAGCAATAATATGATTTTCAATAAAAATAGCTATGCAGTATGGATTTTACTGATTTTAAAGGTTGTCAAGTGTCATCAGTTGCTAACCTCCTACATCCTTTGGTCTCTGATGGAGATTTGTCAAATTAGCAATTTACCACATCTTCCTATTCTAATACTATATAACAATCAATTAATTTATTCTTCTTTATAACATTTGGGTATTTTCCCAAGTTATATATATAATATATATATTTTGAATGGTTTTACACTAGTAATTTTTGGGGCCCTTTATAGCTTACTGTTCGGTGTGAGCCTAGGCTCCGTGTTGAAGACCGTACTTTGACCTATAATGGTTTACATTTATAAATTTTGACTTGGATGGAGAGTTGTCTCATTGGCACTCATACCACATCTTCTTATATCTATAAAGATCAATGTTAAAACTTTAGGCAATTTTAATAACATTCTATTATTCACAAGAATTTGCAATATATTATACAAATGCAGACAACAGAAACAATATTTCCTTAAGCTTTTGAAGTTCTGACAGAGTTCAATTTGTGTTTTATTTCAATGAAAAATACCTTGAACTCTTTGGACATATTGAAATTATAACATTGATACAAAAATTATATTGTTTTATCCTTATTTTTGTGTTGTTGGCTTGCTGTCTCATTTTATATACAGTTATACATACATCAATTATCTTCTTCTTTATTAAAAGTAAAATGGGATATTTTTTTATTTTGATATCCCAAAACATTATAGTTCTATCGAATAACTTATTACCAAGTTCACAAACACCAATGTGTTTTATATTAATTTTAAGACATGTATAAATGTTCCAGACCATATCAGTATTTGGACCGTACGTTAACATATAAGTATACTCTTATAGTCCGACCATATGCATATAGTCAGACCCTTTGAGTATACTTGTACTGTCTAGTACCAGCTCGACCAAACGTGTTTTTATTTCAACTGCAATTAAAATTTTTGTATTAATCTATTAAAGATTTCAGTTATGTTGATCTGTAATGTACATTTGTTTCTAATAAACTTGACCAACTTCTTAAAATTGGGCAGACTGTACGCGTACAGACCAAATACTCATATGTTCTGGAACATAAACATGATTAACAAGCATTTGACAAGATGTCATGCTAAAATCCCATTAATATTAGTACTAAATTTTGAGTATATACATGTAAATCCACAAAATACTGACTGAAATTCATGGCGAACACTCACCAAAAACTTAAAGAGGATACAATTTAGAGGAAGGACTGGACAGATGAATGCACAAACACTATCAAAACAGAGCATAAAACTTACCGAACAAGATGTTTTACATTTATCCTTCAGATGCAGGAAAATTGAAAAGTTTTTTCTTTCTCTGCCGTCCATGATATAAACTTTAAATTTATTCATGCAAAATATGAAAATCTGCAAAGGTAGAACCTTGAACCTCAGCTTATCCACATTTTGATTTTTGAACTGCATATTTGTTCTTTTCATCTTGCTGACAACCTGATCATAAAAATGATGAAAACATAATTCCAGATCAACTTTATGTTTTTATTTTGTTGGTACAAACAATTTTTCCCAACTTAAAACGAAAACATCATCACAAAAAAGGAGGTCATACTAACCTCCAAATTTTTAAACAAACCAAAATTATTACTTGATTAAGATCTTGTCATAAATTAATAGCATCGATACTCTTATTTTGAAGACCATATATGTCTATTGCATACTTATATTCCTTTGTACAAGAGTATGCATATTAAGATTGATTCCGAGGACTTTAATGTTAAATTAGCATGATTAATTTTAGTTTCTCAGCTCCATGTGTACATTTTGAGAGAATCTTGCAATACTGTATATTCTGATATTCAGAACTTATTGTGAGGTTTTTATTAATGCAACTGAGAGCTGTATCTCATTCTCATTTCTGATACATATTTATGAGCTGAAGACCAATGCTGAAATTTTCTCACTGCATTGAAGACCCATAGGTGACCTTTGGCCGTTGTTTCCTCTTTGGTTGGGTTGTTGTCTCTTTGACAAATTCCCAGTTTCCACTTCCCATTTCATAACATGTATGCAGATTTTTCTTAAATTACAATAATCAATCACGCAGTTTCATCCATTATTGAAAATAAGCAAAAATAAATGCACACAAAATTTAACATTGTTATTAAAGGTTTTTTTTTAAATTCAAAACAGTTGCCTACACCGTTAATTTCCTTGTTTGATTTATTTCATATTTTTAAAGCCTTTATAGCTAGCTAGATGGTATGCAGGGGCGGATCCAGCCATTTTAAAAAGGGGGTTCCAAACCCAAGACAAAGGGGGTGTTCCAACTATATGTTCCCATTCAAATGCATTTGAAAAAAGGGGTTCCAAGTTGAACTTCAACCCTGGAATCCTCCCCTGGATCCGCCACTGGTATGGCTTTTGCTCATAGTTGCATTCATATACCTTACTTGTGCATCATTTGGTCTCTGATGGGGATAGGCCTACTAAAGAAGGTTCAACTTGTAATTTGCCGGATTAAGGGTCTATTTATCCAAAAATGTAGAAGAAAGACATGCATAATAAAAACCAAAATTATGTTCAAACAAGAAGTAATTGTAACAGGATGCTGTTACGAAGTCTCCCAAACAAAGCTCACATAACTCGCCATTCCTATTGTCCCATATTCATTTGATTTGTTTTATTGTCTCATACAAGAATATATATGGTTTAGGGGTGGGGATCAGGGATCCGAAATTTTTCACCTAACCACTGGGGATCTCAACCATTGAAAAGTTTTTCAAACATGTGGGGGTTGGGGTGACCCCCATGGACTCTCGCTATATTTCATTTGATGTGTTTTATTGTTCCATACAAGAATATATATGGTTTAGGAGTGGGGATCTTGACCGTTTACAAGTTTTCAAACAAGAGGGGGGGGTGACCCCCTAGGGACCCAACCCCCTAGGGACTTCCCTTTATTTCATTTCATTTATTTTATTGTCCCCTACAAGAATATATATGGTTTAGGGGTGGGGATCTGGATCGTTCACAAGATAATAGCACATTCTCAAATTGAACGGGGTGGGTTGACCCCCAGGGACTTCCCTTTAATTTCATTTGATTAGTTTTATTGTCCCATACAAGAATATATATGGTATAGGGGTGGAGATCTGGACTGTTAATATGATAATAGTACATTCTCAAATTGAACGGGGTGGGGTGACCCCCCAGGGACTTCCCTTTAATTTTAATTGGTTTGTTTTATCGTCCCAAGCAAGAATATGTATGGTTTAGGGGGTGGGGATCTGGACTGTTTACAAGATAAATAGACCCAGTCGGGGTCACCAAAAAATTGTCTAACATAGTTTTATTGCTACTGTATCTGCTTATCTAGATATCTAGATCGAAAATCAGGACACAGCTTGATTTGACTTCCTAAACTGGTCGTTAATTAACCCCAGCTTCAACATGTGTGATTTATGGCAACTTATCTATGGGTGTGTAAATATTGACACCTTTGTGTAATGTCTATATCCAAAAGCATTTATGTTAACTACATGTACATGTACATGCTGATTTGAATTAAACGAATATTGGTTTCTAATACAATATTACAGGCTCAAGATCGATTAACAAGTGAAATCTTCTGATCAGGAAAAAAATTACCAACTGAAAAAGGGTCTTAAAAGAATATGTAAAAATAGATGTTTAGTATCAAGAATGTTAGTATCGACATGAGATACGTCTTTTTTACCAAACTCACATTGTATACGGTTTCTTGGGAATGTGCCTGTCTCAGAACAGTCTATTAAACAACAAACAATTTTTTCAGTGCATACAGCATTTTTTAAAACTGAATGTCGTGTTTTTCCCATATTTTTTATGGAAACAAAACCTTCCCTCCATAAAACATGAATGGTCTGTGCCTTATATATAATCATTAATAAAATGATATTGTTTCTTAGAAAAACTACTACTTGTGTGTTTTTTTGCTGTGCATGTACTGATTTTGTGTCATGAATGGATACCCCATATCCTTTGTTTTTCTATTATAGTACAGTAATATGTGTATATTTTTTCTTGTTTTAATTACCATGTATGAGGGTATGAATGGGCAGGGACTTTCTATACTAGACTATCCTTGGAATGGGTTACCGTGAATGAGGGTATGAATGGGGTTTACAGTTTAGAGAATAATGGTCAAAAGTTAAGACTAGAAAAAATTTGCCCAAAAGTATAGAAAACAGATTAAACCTTTGATGAACTGTAAAGAATAGAGGACAATTGGCAGCAAATAAAAGAGTAGAAAGAAATGGACCCAAAAATAATGAAAAGATATAAAATGAAGACCCCCCAAACAACCACCATCATCCCCAATACATCACACCACCACCTCCCAAACTCGCATATATGCATATATAAAAAATCTTTTAAATTTTGGTTTCATGGTGCCTCCCCAGACATCGAGGTTGTGGATCGGCCCCTGTAAGACTGCGTGTGTCTATCACTTACAGTTTACAAGTTATATTCATTTGAAAATTGTAGAAAATAAAATCCCATAGGGTTCTATAGTAAACCCCTCCCTTCTTTCTTCCCCCAAAATACCCCTTAATAGACCCCAATGCACAGCTAATTTACATTATTTTCCCTTGATTTACACTTTAGAATACAGGTATAAAGTTTTCAAGATAATACAACTGAAACCCACAGTGGTGGATCCAGAAATTTTCATAAGTGGGGGCCTGCTCCTGTCATGCTTCAGTAATTCCCTATATAATCAATCATTTTTTTTCCAAAAAAGGGGCCCTGAACTCCTGATCAGCCCCCCTCCCCTTTCCTCATTTCAATCACCCTGATATAAATTTAGTTTTATCACTTACAATAGGAATGGTTTAAATTCCAATAATTCTAGTCGGTCAAATAGATGAATAAATTGATTTAACCTTTATACCATTAATATCAACATATTTCATTTTGATAAAAGAAGGGCAAAAGTTTTCTATGGGTAGAAATGGATAGTTACTAATTTGTCTTATTTATGTGCGATCGAGAATGCAGGGGAAGGAAACTTGTCAATTATGTTTATTTTTAAGCCAAAATAAAATGAGCCGCCGTAAAATTAACCTTGGGTAATCCTCAAATTGATGCAAGAGTGCTACGGGCTGACTACTAATACATGTCTTTGTCTCAAAATAACTCGGCAGCGTCAAATAACAGTTGAAGTAAGGATCGTCTCGGTGGGGTGGGAGGTGGGGGGTCTTTTTTTTTAGCTATAATTTTAATAACTTACACTTTTTTCCATTATTCTCTTTCTTTCACTATTCTTTATTCCTTTTTTTCTTTGCCCGTTATTCTCTATTCTGTTAATTCACATCCATACTCTCTTATGTGGACTTTCTTTTGTTTTTATGTTTTTTTTTAGTTCTGGTATTATGCGATAAGTCAATTTTTCGTGCAGTTTCATGAAATAATGGTTTTATGCATATCAGCAAGGAATTGAATTAAATATACAATTCCTTGATATCAGCCAAGATTGTGCGTGAAATTTTAATAAACAATTCAACACTACACGTTATGTGAATTTGATCAAAATCGATGAACATGAATTTGACAGCTAGTGCCCCTTTAACAGGTAAAATTCAATTAACAAATTTTGATCTACTGGCATTCAACACCAAATTACTTACTTGCTGTATATTGATTGTATATTGTCAATACCACAACATCGTGAATACGCCATGTGAGGTATTGGCTATGTTATGGGGTCACCGGTGGCGGCTTCGAAACAGAGAAAAAAAAATCCAGGTAAAAAAGTGTAGAATTTTGTTGATGAAAATTTAAGTTGTAAATTCCTAAAAAAAAGTACTTAATTCCGTGCAGCTGCTAACATGTTAGTTCGATACGAAAATAGGATAAAAAGCATCCGGAAAATTTGTGATTAGTCATTATCATTCGAATATATGAAGAGCAATGGGTATATAAAAAAAAAAAAAACTGAACAAGAAAAGTATTAGTAAACAGACAGAAAGTCGTTGAATTAATTATTTTACAATTGTTTAAATATATGAGAGAATGTTTTAGGCGAATTGTCTTTATTTACAGATAAATGTATTTTAGTTCAGGAAATGATTTATTCTTCTGGCGGCTTCAAATATTTTTTTATCAATAACTTATACACAAGGAGACATTTTTTACTTTTGACGGCATGAACCCCAGTTAATTAGCAAACACAAATTAAGAAACAAAATCGTTTACAGTTAAATTTTATAGAAGGAAAAAAAGGGGGGGGGGGTAAATAAACAAATTTTACTATACGCTCACATACTTCTAAAAAGATTTGCATATGTAAGCTGTCTATAGATAATGTTAAATTATTTCAGGAGTTTTGAAAAAAGAATATATACAGTTTAATTTTCGACGTCTACTGCCACAAAAAAATAGTGATTATTTTTATAGATTTGATACTTCGATCAGTTTCGACTCAAAATTTCTTTTTGAATTGTTAGATGGCAAACTATTTAGGACTTCGAACTTGGAAGATGGTACAATATAGAAAGGGAAAAAAGAAAGTGTAATTTATGTAAGCTAGATATTGGAGATGAATTCCATTACATTATTAATTGTTCACATTTTAGAGAAGAGAGAAATAAATTTATAAATCGAAATTTTAGTATAAGGCCAAATATTATATTATTTACTGAAATTATGTCGTCTAAAAATAGGACAGATCTCATAAATTTATGTAAGTTTATACGAATTTTAAACAAGCGAGTGTGTCCTCCTGAATAATTTCTTTTTGTCTTTGTTGTTGTAGTATATATTGTATATTTATGTTTATGTATTTAATGTATTGTATTACATGCATGTCTTCTCTGTACCTATGTATTTGGTGATGAGAATAAAGATATATATATATATATATATATATATATATATATATATATATATATATATATATATAGAAGATTGTATCTGTACTTTATGTAATTATTTTGATATTGGCGACGAGATTCATTATATGATAGCAAGGGCTTGTACAAATCCTTGATTATAGAATGTTCGGCAATATAAATAGACGAAAGTAGACAAACCCTAATTAAACGGAGTTTTGATCTCCAAGCGGGCCACATTGTACATCTAATAAGATCTATATTTCTAAACGTTTTTAAATGAAATAACTTGAATTGAAAATTTCCCAACTATGTGAAGATTTTTTATATTTCTAAACGTCTTCAATTATTACATACGAAAGAGAAAATTATTTAGCATATTCATATATTTTTTTCCAAGGAAACTTTTTTTTTTGCAAAGTTAACTTCTATGTGTTTATAACCATCACCAGAGACATATTCTCTGCCATCACCAATCAGTCCTAATCATTAAAGATCAATTAACCAAATTCAAATGATGATTGGTAGTGAATATGATCATCGGTAATCCGTGACGTATCCCAAATAACGGCGCATGCCGATAGATAGATATAATGATAGATAATGATGGTTTATTTTATCAGAGACATATAATACATGTATTATATGTCTCAATACATGTATTATACGTCTCTGATTTTATCAAAACAAAAATTACAAAATTATAAAATAAATTATCAATCGAATGTATACCCTCAACGCTCACTAAAACTTATATATACATGTCCTAAGTGACTTTTATGTCCTGCGTGCACCCAGGTGATCCTGAACGGTTTTAGACGTACCATTATTTTATATGCATATTTTTGAAGCTGTTCTTAATTTTGTACATAATAGGTATATATATATATATATATATATATATATATATATATATATATGTGTGTGTGTGTGTATCAGACCAAATGACTTCCCAATTAGCAGAGGCGGATTTAGGTTTTTCCCAGGCCCCCATATTGGAAAAAATTGGTAGATTATATAGGGAATCACTGAAGCATGTCTGGAAGGACCCTCTTAGGCAGTCAATGGGTCCCCTTATGAAAATTTCTGGATCAACCACTGCTTAGTTCTAGTTATCTTAGGTCCTAGTGTGAAATAAAGCCAATGGAATTGGTCTTTTAAACACATCTACATACATGTATACGTTTTCTCAAGGGTTGGTTCATGCACTATTGAAATTATGTTTACTCAATGCGCAGTTACTGAAGTTTATATTTGCTACTTTTCTTCTTTATTTCATATAAATGATTTTTGATTTTTTCTTCGTAAAATTTGTGGTGTTGAAATAGGAATGGACACAGATACCTAAGCACATTTAACAAAAGAAATTTTGTGTAATGTCATCAATCTGTATTACACGTAGACAGGATGTTCTCTAGAAAACTATACGTTATACACACCGAGGGTACATGCACTGTCGTAATGGAAAATTACTGTATGTTATAATTACCTGTAATCAGCTTTGCAACAAATCAGTTGACTGACCATGTCATTACAGTTCAAAAGATTTTCCTCAAATCAAAATGGAATATTCATTTTATCTTTAAAATTTAAAACTTTAAAAGTACACTTTGACAAAATTATGAAATAGAAAGAATTGAACAATTTAAAATCGTATTTTAACAAAGATTAAGATATAATTTTACAACGATCCTAAGAAAATATCCAAACAAACGTTGAATCAAACCTACGCAGTTTTATATTATAAGACTGACACACACCAATTTGCTAACTCAGTGTGCTGGGTGAAATGCTGGAACTTGATATACATGTATCATTAAGTTACAGTTCTGTTAGATTTGACTGCCTTTTACAGGGACTTTCTATTCTTAATGTTAACAGTTAGTAATAGATTGTTCCTGGCTTAGAATGATTCTCTGCTCAGCAACTGGTGCGTAATTAGCATATGATTCAAATATCGTGTAGCAGTAAAAACACAAATTAATGTATTTAACAGCTTTATTCAGGAGCACAGTCTGTTAATCGTAAATAACTTCGAGATTTATGTGTAAGTTTACTCTGCTGCTCGAGCTCTGCTAATCGATGTTCCAGTATTTCAGATTTATATTTATTCGTGAGGCCCTCGTCATTATTTATATTCACTCAAAGCACAGTCTTCTGGAGATTTAATAATTATAGCGAAAAATGGCGACAAATGGGGAAATAAAATATTTCTAGTAGCATTATTATTAAATCTTCAGGCGACTGTGCTCAATTAAGAGGTTCTCCGTTACTTGGAAAATCTTATCTGATTCAGGATCAATTCATCGGTTACACTCCCTATCATCAGTGATTCTTTGTTTTGCTGACATTCTAAAAAGGTATTGTGTAAGTGTTGACTCTCAATTTGCATGATTAATAACAGATATCGACTCGCTACCCGGACAACTGCAAAACAATTATTCAGTTCACTGATTTAGATGGAAGGTAAAGGACAAAGTCACAGGACAAAAGTCACAGGACATAAAGTCACAAATTTGATAGGACAGAAAGTCACAGGACAAAAGTCACAAACAATTTGTTGACAATTGTTTGAATATATATGAAAAGATCTTGAAATATTTTCTTTTATAACATATATTCATTTTTAATTTAAGGAAATTGCTCATACATGTCATAAACCTTGATAAATGAAAATGTATTAGTTTTAATCATGCAAAGGATATATTTATTGGCAAATTGAAGCCATTTAAGTACCAAGCCACTTTGACATATTGTTTTCATAACAATTGTTTGATCATTATTGATATTTATTGAATACATTTCAATTACAAAGTTGCTTCATGTATAAAACTTCAAGAAAAATACAAAAAAGTGTTTTCTTGTTCACCATGTTCAAAGAAAAATAATCTCAAAACTTAATTGTGACTTTTTGTCCTGTGACTTTTTGTCTGTGACTTTTTGTCCTGTGACTTTCTGTCCTACATTCAGATTGAATAGGGGTTTGGTTGACCCCATCTCCCTCTATCTGAGACTACCATCTCAGTGATGAGCTTTATGTTTTATGTATTGTGCTTGTCATATATGTATGTCGGATAAAAGCTCTACAGAGCTTATGTTGTATTGTTATATGTATAACCGCTTTAAATAAATCTTTTTGCTAGCCCTAACAACTAACAAGTAAGAATAAGGTTACTTTTTTTTGTAATACAAACAATTATGACGTCTTGCAAGGCTTTTTTTTACCATGACGGCGTCCCATAAAAAGTTGAAATAGCCATGCAAGACGTCATTATCATTTGGACTAATATTATGGCACATATTGTCGTACCACAGGATTTGTGTCAATTTTTCTGGTTTTCTATCCTCACGAACCCCAAAATACTAGTGATAAAGTGTTAACTTACTTCTTAATTAAAGCTTAATATTAAGAAGGCAGAAGACCTAGACCATTCATACTTTGTGTATACATGCCTTATGTTATGAAGTTTTCGTCTGTCATATGTTCATTGACCTTGAGTGACCTCATTTCATGGCTAAGTGACTGCATTGAAAAAAAGTTAAGGTTTTTTAGTATCCTTAATTTCTATTATCATGATTATAATGAGTAATAGGATTCCTATTAATCATTATAAGAGAAATCAAGAATACTAAAAAATTTAAGGATAACTATATTTGATATGTGCATACCTTGCAAAGTCTTCATGTTCGCCATACAGTTTTCACTTGGTTTGACCTTATTTCATGGATCAGTGAACAAGTTAAGCTTTTGTGGTCACGTCCATATCTCAGATACCATAAACAATGTGTCTACTATATTTACTTTTAATTATTGTATGGAATGATTGTAAGGTATGCATGTCCAACTGGCAAGTTTCATCTGACCTTGACCTCATTTTCATGGTTCAGTGGTTATTGTTAAGTTTTGTGTTTTGGTCGGGTTTTCTAATATTGTATGCAACATGTCAAGTATATCATGTATATTCGTTGTATGAAAATTTTTAGGGATGTACATGTTAGTCTGACATGTTTTATTCAATCTTGACCTCATTTTTATGGTTCATTGGTTGATGTTACCTTTTTTTTTTTGGCCAGTTTTTCTATTTTCTTATTTTCAAATTAGCAAAAGTCAACTAGGTGCATATGTCTGACTGAGAAGTTTCATCTTACTTTATTTTCATAGTACATTGAACAATATAAAAAGAAGATGGGATATGATTGGACAACTCACCACAAGAGACCAAATGAAACAGAAATTAACAACTCAAGGTCACTGTAAAGCCTTTAACAATGAACAAAGCCCATGCTGCATAGTCAGCTATAAAAGGTCCAGAAATGACAATGTAAAACAATTCAAACGAGAAAACTAACGACCTAATTTATGTACAAAAAATGGAAAAACAGATATGTTACACATAAACAAACGACAATCACTGGATTATAGGCTCCTGACTTGGAACAGGCACATACATAACGAATGTGGCAGGGTATAAGGAACTATGAAAATGTTTAGTTTTTGTGGTTAGGTCTATTTTCTGGATACTGTAAGCAATAAGGCCCCTTTATTTAGTGAATGGAATGATTGTAAGATGCACATGTCTGTCTGCCATATTTTATATGACCTTGACCTCTTTTTCATGGTTCATTGGTCAATGAAACACTGCATTGTTTTGTCAGTTTATCATATGCTTAAAGTTACAGGTAGATTATATTTGGTGGATATGTAACAATTGTAAGGTGTGCATGTCTGTCTGGCAGATTCATATAACCATCACCGCATTTTATGGTTCTTTGGTCAATGCTAAGTTTTCTTGGTTTTGTCATTTTATCAGATATTATAAGCATAGGTCTACTTGTTGTTGTACGGAATGACTGCAAGGTGTCATATAAAAATAAGAAGATTTCTGTCTGCCAAGGTTATTTTTACTGCGACCTCATTTTCATAGAATAATGATAATATTAAACAGCAAGAATGATGAGCAAGCCGACGTTATATACAAATGAGGCAAAATTTTCAGTTGCCTACTAATTATGTAATAGTAGTTATTTTGTCATTAAATGATAATGTTTACCCTTTTATGTGTAGGGCAAGAACATTAAAGATAAAGGAAACTATAAACAGAAGAAATTATCAACAAAAATAGATTTACAGAGGTCAATAAAGCCTTAATGGTAAGTCCACTGTTATAAAAGTTTTGCCCTTGAATAATGATTAAATATTTATTAAAATAAGATGTGGTATGATAAATGAGAAAACTATCCATCAGAGTTCAATTAAGTGGATGTAAGCATTGTAATTACTTATTAGAGGCCAATGATGACCTGTAAGTAATGAGAAAACCCATACCCTATACATGATATAGTAATCTATAAAAGACAACACTAACAACATTTGAAACAAAACATCAATTCAAACTTCAAATATACCAGACTAATTTATAAAACAAAAATTATGAAAACAAAATAACGGATATATACCAACATCAACCACTGAACTATGTACAAGCTCCTGATATTGGACAGGCATAATATGGCTGGGTTGATATAAAAATAAGTAGCAGTCTGATTTCCAATGAGACTTTTCTCCAATAGAGATCAAATGACATTTAAGGAGGCTTGAGGGTATAAAATTTCAGAAAATATTTAAAAAAAAATTTATCATAACTAATTTTATTTATAACTTTATTAGTTGTTACTTTATCATTTGGTACAAAAATCATTCAAAACAATCTATTCGTTTTGGCCCCAGATGATTTTAAAATGTATATATCATTGAAAAAGCTCCAAATTATCTCCCTTTGGTGCAAAATGCCATTTTTGGCATTAGAATTGTAATATCTTTTAACTCATCAGTGACCTATATTTTTATTATCATTTTCAAATAAGCTGTATTTAAACTAAACTATTGTAAAATTTAAGCGATTTCTGTAATTTAGTTCTTTTTATTTCGATATTACCTCTATTTCTCCTATTAGTTCAACAGAAAAAAGTACCTTTACAAAATGTATGCTTCTTTCAAGGCGGATTGTGAGTGTAAATTAACGGTGACCCTTTGTATACGACCTTTGCGGTCATATATTGGTATGACGTTGGCGTCGTCGTCATTGTCGTCGTCATCGTCCGAAGACACATTGGTTTTCGCACTCTAACTTTAGTTTAAGTGAATGGATCTCTTTGAAATTTTACCATAAGGTTCAATACCACAAAAGAAGGTTGGGATTGATTTTGGGGTTATGGTACCAACAGTTAAGGAATTAGGGGCCAAAAATAAGCATTTTTGTAACTTCCAGACATAACTTGTGTGTTAGTGTATGGATCTCTCTGACATTGTACTACAAGGTTCCATATCACAAAGGAAATGCTGGGATTGATTTTGGGGGTAATTACTTCCAAATTTTAGGAATTAGGGGCCAAAAAAGGGGCAAAAAACAAGCATTTTTCTAGTTTCATGACAATAACTTGTGTGAAAGTGTATGGATCTTTCTGAAATTGTACTACAAGGTTCCATATCACAAAGGGAAAGCTGGAATTGAGTTTGGGGGTAATTGCCCAAAACGTTTAGGAAAAAGGGGCCAAAAATAAGCATTTTTCTAGTTTCCAGACAATAACTTGTGTTCAAGTGTATGGATCTCTCTGAAATTGTACTGCAAGGTATCATACCACAAAGGGAAGGCTGGGATTGATTTTGGAGGTAATTGCCTCAAAATTTTAGGAATTAGGGGCCAAAAAGGGGCAAAAAAACAAGCATTTTTCTTGTTTCCAGACAATAACTTGTGTTCAAGTGTACGGATCTCTCTGAAATTGTACTGCAAGGTACCATACCACAAAGGGAAGGCTGGGATTGAATTGGGGATGATGAATCATAAGGGGTTCAAAAATATGAGGGGATTTTTTTCATTTTTTCTTTAAAATTTTCCATTTAAATTGGTTATTTCTGATTTATATATAAAAGCAAATAATAATGATAGGGTTTGAATAGGTAAATTAAAAATTTTAAGTTCTTAGACCACATTCATTCTGTGTCAGAAACCTATGCTGTGTCAAATATTTAATCACAATCCAAATTCAGTGCTGTATCAAGCTTTAATGTTGTGTCCATACTTGCCCCAACTGTTCAGGGTTCGACCTCTGCAGTCGTATCAAGCTGCGCCCATTAGAGCATTTTATTTTTTTATTTTATTTTTCTATTAAGTATGAGATAAAGTTCATTTATAGAAAATATAGCGAAATCCTATATTAAGAAAAAATTTGATTTAGACCTCTGAGCCCCTTAATTTAACAAAAATAGTTCACTGTACAGCCTTTGAAAATGAGCAAATCCTATACCCGACAGTGGTTTTAATAACAGCACAACATTTGAACAAATTGTAAACATTTGTTGCAATGGGCTTAACTCAAAAGACTGCAACAAGGAACCAAACAACAACCGGTAATATGTAAATCATAGACACAAAGCACTGAAATAAGAGTACTAACAATGAATATTCAAATGAAAGTTGATCAAAATGTTCATAAACATGATAAAATAGCCATTTTATTGCTGTATTTCTCTTCACTGATAATTTTGAGTTTTGTGTATTTGTAGGTCAGACATCTCGGTTTTCATGGTCATCATTCAACAGATCAATACTGAACAGAAAACTTAAAGTTGATATTTTTCTCCATAGTGCGACTTTTTTTATTAATTTGAAATGGAACATGTTTTTTCCTACATTTATTAGAAAGAGTAAATTTCAACATAACGACTTTAAACAAAAAGGAGTCATATCATCACGATCATAGATGCACAAGAACTTGATCATGTAAATGCAACAATGTAATTATCAATTGAAAGAAGGAACGAATGAAAAAAATATTAGTATGTTGTTGTCCAAATAAACTTGCTTTGTCTTCTCATTTGAATCGCTCCAACCAATAAAGATGTACGGATGAAGATCTTTGAAGAACAGATTGAAAAAATGTGTTGTCTAAGAATATTCTAGTGGATGAAATAATTTATTGACTTGACTCTTATATAGTGGACTGAATAATTGTACATAGCAAGCAGTGAAAAAAGAAAACTAAAACTTTAACAGAAAAAATGTTTATATTATAAATTTGCAAATATAAGCATAATATTATGTACACCACAAAGGTATTCAAATTGTTTGCATATTCATGTATTGCAATGAAACTATAACAAAGAAAACCTTACCTCATGAAAAGAGTAAACTTTTCAGTCAGAATATGAAATATTTTTTTCAGTTCTATTTTCATAATAAAATAAACGTGACAAAGATTTCAAAACAATATTTTTCATTTATTTAGACATGTCATCATTTTGTTTCAGTGAAAGGACTTTACTCTTTGACAATAAATATTATTATGCATTCCAAATAAGAATAATCTTTATTGTCATATAAACAAATAAAAACATGTTTGTGACAAAATGAAAAAAAAAATATATATATATATATATATATATATATATATATATATAAATTATAAAAACTCAGTATACATTTAAAACTTTTACTACCAAACAGCATTCATTGTAACATATACATTACTGTATATTTATATCTATATATTTATAATTTGAATCCCATAGGATTTTATTTTGTCCCATGGGATATTGAAAATCCCATGGGATAATTATAGTCCCATGGAATTTTTTGTCCCATGGGACAACAAATATCCCATGGGACTACAATTATCCCATGGGACCAAAAAAATCCCATGGATTTAACCAAAATCCCATGGGATAATGGTCGATCCCATGGGATTTTGCCCTGTCCCATGGGATATTGAAAATCCCATGTTTTTATAAATCAAATAGCAAAATAAATATAATAGTAACAGTAGAAACCAATGAAATTATTGAATCCCATGTAATTCCGCACATTTTGGTTATATACATGACACTGTAGCTCTTATTTGAGGCGGCGGATTTGCAAATGAGTGTTTTGCAAATTAAAAGTGTCCAGTGTTATAAATCTTCTGAAACAACTGAGCTGATCAATTAAAGGATTTCGGTTGGCTTTCGTTGCACAAATTGTGTCCGTTGATGCCAGCAACCAACCAACATCAACTTTTTTTCTGCAGGCTATTGTGACAATTACTAGTATATAATAATAATAATAATAATAATAATAAATTCTTTATTTAACGAAGGTAACTCATTTAACATACAATTGTTAATCTCACACAAGGCCTTCACACATTTAAATGAACAATTCATATAACAATCAATGTATATAACACAATAAACAATTATAGAGATGTACACAATTACAAATGTATATACACAAGCATGAAAACAGACTGTAGAACTAGCATGGCAAGAATGTCTTAAAAAAAAAAGTTTGTCTACTCAATTTGTTTTGTGATGAAGAGATTAGCGCATTTCATCTTAAAGCTTTCTATATGTCTTAAATCCTTTATATCATTTGGCAAACTATTCCAAATGATTAGACCAGAATATTGAAAAGTCTTTTTGAAGTATTCAGACTTTGGCCTTGGTATATGAAGATGTCCAGATGTTGTTGACCTTAGAGAATAACTATATAGATCACTGCACGCAGTAAATTTACTTGTAAGATAATCTGGCGCGAGTCCATTCATACATTTAAACATTAAAATGGCTTGAAAATATTTTATCCGCGTAAAAATGGTCATCCAATTAAGTTCTTTAAACATTGATATTGATGGATAATCAAAAGGCTTATTCAAAATTAATCTTGCTGTGCGCTTTTGTAGTTTATGAATCCGCTCAATGTTGCAATTTGCGATAAAACCCCATATGGTGCAACAATAATCAATTATTGGTAATATATAACTGTTATAAAAAAGGATAAGACCTTTGCGAGGCAAGTATCGTTTTAATCTATTTAGCAGCTATAATCTGCTTGAAAACATTTTACATACTTTATCTATGTGAATTGACCATGATAGATTTTTATCAATATGGATACCAAGAAGTTTTTCTACTTCCACATTGTCAAATGAAGTTTGATTTTGCGATAATACACACAAGACATCATTACAATTCTCAAGTTTTCTCTCAGATCCCATAAGCATACATTTGGACTTCTTGTTATTTATTATCATATTGTTTTTAGCACACCATTCAATTACGTTTTCAAAGTCTTTACATGTATTTAAACAATAGTTTAAGTTTGAAATAGATTTGGACGATATATGCAAAGTTGTGTCATCAGCATATAATTCAGACTCTGTGTTCTAATGTAAACGGGAGATCATATATATCACTTATATACTTTTTCCCTTTTTAGCTCCTATATCGGGTCAATTTGACACGTCTCCTTACTATTTTGAGTCTGTTGTCTGTCCAATGTCCATTGTAATATTAAATATACTTCTTCTGAAACCACTTGCATTTGGTTCTTAGGTTGTCTCCTCTTTTACAAATTATGTCCGCTGATGCAAACGACTAACCAACATGACCGCAATCATGGCGATTACTATTGACAAATTAGAATGTAAAATGCAAATTTAAGTGTTAAAATAGATATCCATTAAAACTATTGCAGATTTCTTATTATATAGTTACATTAAGAAGAAAAATACATTCTACTTGACGGTTTTCTTTTTGCCGAACTTCAGACCTTTGAAAAAAAATCATGAAAATTACATGTTTCTCCTATGTTTGTACCTGTTGTATCTCTTCTTTTTTCAAATACTATTTAATATCAATACTAATATTAATGTTCCTGTCCGGTCAGAAACGTAGTCAATGTTTGTCTTTGTTTATATTTCAGTGTTTTGTCCTATAAGGAATTTGGGGTTGTACGATAAACCAATTAAGGAACTAAAAAAAAATTAGATCACGAATTTAGAAAATCGTGATCACGGATTAAAATTATTATTACGAATTATATAATTCGCTAAACGGTTATAATTCGTTATCACGGATTAAAATTATGATAACGAATCTATGGAATATGTTATCATATATTTGATTATTCGTTATCAATAATTAAAGGGGTACTAGCTACGAGATATAGAACAAAATAAAATATGATTTTTTGTTCAATCATTAATGGAAGTGAAATAGTGAAATAATAATTCGCTTATAGCAGCCAGTTTGGTTCAGTTTTGTCAAAATAAGCAAAGAAACATCGGTAATGAATTATTCACTTGCAAGTGAATAATTCGACCTCATTAAATCCGTATTCATGTGAACTTCAACTTAGCCCCTTAGCTAAAGATGGGTTACGCATGAACTTGGCGTGTTCAGCTATTTAAAGGAAAAGAATATCAACATTGGAAGTGAAACAAGGGTAAACCATTTGGTTGACTGGTTCGATCTACAAAAGCTCATTCTTATACAGGTAAAAACCATTATTAACATATTTTTTAACCTATAATATGAAATCAAACAGACCTAGAAAATTCATATTGCACGAGTTCGCTACTATTTATATCTATGTTTATGTTTATATCGGGTTATATGATCGTCGGCAGTCGTCGGAGGTCACCTCGATGGTTAATTAGATGGCGTCTAGACTAAAATACACAAAAAATGGTGATACATACTATCGAGTTCATGCATTGTAAATTGATTATTTTAGACTTTTATAATTTGAATATGCGTTTGGTATGTTATAAGTCGAATATGAGAATTTGAGTCAAATCCGTGAACATGAATTTGACAGCTAATGCCCCTTTAAATTTTATGGTTTCAACTCCCTCAGGCAAAGCTGACATTAGATGGATTTGGCTATTTTTTTAGATCCTTATTGGTCAAATAGCTCTTTAAATGTTTCGGTTCTTATACATCCTTGGTTTTCAAATTATTTGGCTTTGCGTGTTCATAATGAAGGTAAATCCAAAAAAGTGCTTCAGACGCATGAAATATATAAAGTGTTGTTTTCATATTTTGCAGCACTGGGTTGATACCACTGCTAACGGACTAACAATTCCCGAGGGTATCATCAGCTAAGTAATAAGTGATTCGGTAGTGACATGATATATAACAAGCTTTCTAAAATTGGCCGTTTACAAATTTTGAAATTCTAAAGAAACTAAGGTTTTCAACTCCCTCAGGCAAAGTTGAGCTCCTAGCGTCACTGATGAGTCGTTTGTAGACGAAACGCGCGTCTGGCGTACACAATTTTAATCATGGTATCTATAATGAGTTTATTGACCGTAGATGGATTTGGCTACTTTTTAGCGGTCATATAGCTCTTCAACTGTTTCGGTTCTTATACATCTTTGGCTTTCAAATATTTGGCTTTAAAAGTTCCTGATGAAGGTAAATCCAGAAAAGCGCTTCGGACGCATTACATTTATAAAAAATTTTTTTCATATTTTTCATCATCAATTTGTTTTTTAACAACAAATAAATATTCTTTATTTTTCATATTGCCTGTTAGAATTATACTTCACTGTCAAAACTCTAGTGAAGTATTCCTGTAAAATATTTTATTAGTATCCAGGAAATACTAAAGAATATAATAAAAAATGCATAAACTACACAAAAGTAAGACATTTAATTGTTTAATCTATTATATGAATGGTTTTGTATTTATGAAAAATATATTTTAGAGACCGTTTTGTTCTCATTCATAACTCTTCTTTGTAGTTCTTTGATAAACAAATCATATACATCTACGAATTTCTATTTTTGCTCTGAAACAAAGTATGACTTGTAAATGCAAAAACCTAAAACTAAAAAAAAAAAAAAAAAAATTACAACCATAATACCCATGATCTAGTATGTTGTATCCAAATATGATATGTTTTATTAATATCTTGTTTTGAAAATTGATTTTGTTAGACGATGGTGTACTTACTCCCAAAAATCTTTCAAAAATTATCATGTAATAAAGAAATGTAAATGATCTTCCTCTTTTATTTTACAAAAATTTCATGTACCATCTTCAAAAATTTTCTATACTAATAGAAGCTGATTTGTAGGAATAACATACTGTAGCAGTCTCGATCTGAAATTTTAAAACTTATTTTCTCATTTACAAATGACATATGTGGTGCATATAGCTTTGAATATCTTGTACAAATATCGAATGCAATTGGCTTTGTATATTTTATTTACTAAAATATTGTAAAGCATTTTATTATAAAGGTAAGATAGATAGATAGATAAGATAACGATTATTTCATTAACGTGTCACATATTGATCTTACAAGTAAATATACATGTTCAAAACAAAGATCAATACCAAGCCTATATAGACTTACGAAACACTAAATTAACAATAAAACACTAAAAATATATAATTTACAAGCACGTCTTTAATAACGGAATAAAATATTCCACATCTGACAAAAGTAAAAATCTTTATACAAATGCCAATATTGTGATAATGTTGTAAATAAAATTGTCGATTGAGTTTATCTTTCAAAAAGAAAATAAACGTATCCAAACTTGCGGTATTTTAAAAATGGAGACTACCACAGTAACTTTATGTAAAATGAAAAAAATATATAAAGAAATAGAATAATACTGGTTATAAATAAATAGTTTGCAAGTTATAATTTCATAAAAACTTTTTTCTCCTAAGAATCTATTCAATGTATGAGTTAGAAAAGTTTTGTATGTATTTACAGTTCATAAATGAGTTATAGTGCATTTAGAAGAAGTTCGTATCGGACGTCTGTATATAAAGGACAAACCATTAAAAATGTATTTCTTATTCCACAGAGTTCGTATTACAAAAAAAAAAAAAGTCTATCATTTAATGGAATTTGAGTTCTGGAATACCGTCCCGTCTCAACAGCTAGCGGTAGTGCCCCGCACCCGAATAATGTCATTGTACGTCTGACAGTTCGTGGAAGCTGGCATGTTATGTAGTGTTCGGTTTCTATCGTCGTCTAATATAAGGGAAAAGTTCTGAATTTATTTACCATCGCTTTGTTTCTATCATTGTTCAAATCTTGCAAAAATTGGTTCTGATCAAAATGAAGTAATTTTTCGTTGATAATGCGTGTTGCTGTTTTCACACTAAAACCAACGTTGTTGACCGTATTAGAAATGTCTAGTTCATTTATACATTTGTTTACTTGGGAATTCCAGCCTCTTCTACAACGCCATGCCCAATTTGCCACTTTTGAAATCAGCATATCATCATCTGCTCGGACTAATTTGCATTTTAATCGTATGCATGACAGTTTTTGCTTAGTCTAACAAGAAGTAAGTCCTAGGTCGCAACGCACAGACGTATTAGAAGTTCTTTTTCCCATTGCAAGGAAATATTTGGCTGATTTAGCCTGAACATTGTTTATCACATTGTAAGATTTTGTTCCCCAAATACCACTGCCATAATATAAAATCGGTTCCACCATCGATGTGTATAGTTTATGGTAAATTTTCCAAGGCATACCCCTCGCAGAAACGAATTTGACGAATTTGGCACCAAGAGCTCTACAAGCCGATTTCGAAAGCTCCTTTACAGCTTTGTTCAAAGTTAAGTGTTCATCAAACCAAAGTCCCAGATATTTGTATGAATCTGCATAGTCCCGGTCGAGATTTCCACAGGGGAACGGAAAAAACGGATTGCTGCACGGAAGCATTCCTGAATGTATAATTTTGGTTTTCAATCGGTTAACCTGAAGTTTCCAATCTTGACACCATGTTGTAACAAAATCTATAACAGCTGTTGTAAACTTGCTTCATCTGGCTCTATAACAGCAATGTCGTCAGCGTACACTTATATCCTAAATTGAGTGTCATCGATCTTTATTCCACACTTAAGGTTGTTTATACGCTCGACCAAATCGTTTATGAAGATGTCAAAAAGACTCGGAGATATTAAGCAGCCTCGTTTTACTCCTGCTTCGACGTTGAACCACGGCGTTAACTTTAACGGCACATTTCACGTTATCATAAGACTGAATCGCCAACAGGAACTTCATATTAACACCTGCTTTTAAAAGTTTATACCACAACACATTCTATGCACAGAATCCAACACTCTTCGCATGTCTATAAAGCAAACAAACGTAGATTATCTAGCTATCTTTCTATCATTGATAACAGTATGCATCGTATGAATGTGTTCCTCGCAGCTTCGTTTCTCTCTGAACCCGTTCTGTTCGTCACAAAGTACTTTGTTTACTCCGAGCCATGAATTTAAACGAGTATTGAGGACATGACAATATATTTTGCTAGGGACAGATATTAATGGTATTTCCCGGTAGTTCGAATGAATCTTTCTATCTTCGAATCCAAGTTTGAAAATTGGATTAATTATACTTGTAGTCCATTGATCTGGTTCCTTTCCCAGTTCAAAACAACAGTTACAGATTATATACAAAAGTTAAATGGCTGTTAATTACTTCTGCAGGTATCTCATCAAATCCAGAAGCTTTTCGTAGTTTCGCACATTCAACTGCACTAGTGATCTCTTCACGTGTGATGGGTTCATTAAACGTCGAGACGTTACGTTGGTTGAAATCGATGTCACCATTATTCATGAACGACTGGTTAGCGTTTTCATTTAAAAGTTCCTGAAAACCTGTTTTCCAACGTTCAAGCACAAAGTTCTTGTCTGTTCTCATATTTCCGTCATTATCCATAACTTTCCATGGTATAGTGTCCATTCTTTCATTTGCTTTGCCAAGTTTGCCTATTGATTTCCAAAAATCTCTTTGGTTTAACGAAAATAGTTTTTCCTGTAGTTTATCTTGTTCGCTGATAACATATCTCCTTTTATATTTACGATTAAGTTTATCAAACCACTTTCTTTCGTTCAAGTTCTTCATGTGAGCGAACCCTGGGACTTTATCCATTCCTTTTCACTTGCACACACGAAGTTCCATTGATTTTAAAGGGTTTGGTTCCAGTATGGTTTATACATTGATTTAGCACGTTTATTTCGTTTCTTTCCTTTTTGACAACCGGTAGATTTTTTATCCATTTCCTCTTTTACCAGTATACAAAATTCCTTGTAAGCTGTTTGACATTATCTTCCACATTTATTGCATTTTCGATACTGTTATTAGCTTCTATGATTGAGTTTAACATTTTCGCATCTGTAAGAAAATAACATTCAGTTTGTGTTTTCGGCTGATATAATTATCATTCTTATCATTTGAAGTAACGGGCATTTTTCTATTTTCCGGCAATTTAATTTCACAAGTTAAAAGAGTGTGATCCGGAATGCTAATCGGGTTGTAATTCACAGAATTGATTAAATCCGACATTTTTAAAACATTGAAATCTGACACGAATTCAAATTTCTTATACGGCACATATATATATTCCACTACTGATTTTCCTTGAGGCGAAATATATGTAAAATCATTACAACCTATATCCGATAAGAATTCAATAAATAAATCCACATTAAAATTTTCACAATGATCAATTACTGATCAGGGAATGATATCGTCGACACCTTCTATGTAGTCTTTATTAGAGCATCTTGCATTAAAGTTGCCACAGCTAATGGCATATCCATTGTTTTGGTTACAATATACCTGTCGAAGTAAATTTTCGAAAAATGATACCTGATCATTTGGTCTTTTCGACTCATTTGGTGGTAAATAGCAGACAGCTACACATAACGAAAAAATTGAAGTTTTACTTTTAATCTGAATCCAAAGAATACCTTCCACACTTTTATCGAGCAGTGTAATTTCAAATTCATTACATAATTCACTTTTAACGAAAACGCCGACACCACCAGAACCTCTAACCACATGTACATGCGTAGTTTCTTGGTTGTTACCGAACCATTTGTATCCGTTAATCTTATGTTCTTCATTTCCCCGTAAAAACGTTTCACATACAGCTAAAATATCACAAACGGAATTCCGAAGCACTAATTTTCTAAACTGCGAGTTGTCGTTTTCTTTCAGCGATCAACCGCGACAGTTCCATATTCAAAACCGCAATCTGTCCTATTGTTTTTGCTTTTCTTTAGTTCTTTCTTCTTCTTAAAGATTTCCTTCTTTTGATTCGTGTCTCTTAATTCAACTATTATCACACCAGGTCCTTTATCAGTTCCATTTTTTCTGCATACACTTTAAATGTAAATTTCTGGTAGAGCGAGACCATCTCTGAACAAGTCTTGTACCAGATTTTTCGTTATTTCAGCATTATCTTTTTCTCTTTTATCATAGCGAAGATTTCGTATGATAATATTGTTACGAAAGTCTGTTTTGAATTGACTTGACTGTTTTCTACCTCGAGAGTTTTTCATAAGACTTCTGTACATCTTCCATTTTCGTATTCATAGCTTGCATATCTTCCTTTAATTCGCCTTATACTTTTGATACTTCTTCTTCTATCTGTGTTATAAATATTGTTTATTTCGCCATTTCAATTTATTTTTTACCTTTATTAATTTGATTTAACATATTAAACTCTGCAATCCAGATTTATTAATCAATTTTTAAAAATAAAACCTTTTGATAACTTTTCCTCACGATCCAATATGTCGTTAATATAATTATATCAATCCACTTGTTACCCAGTTTTAAAAGAACACGCTTTTGTTGCTATATTTAATGGATCTATTTTACCGAACAATCTGTTTTCTGATATCCCAAAAAGTGATCTGTGAATTTTGTAAAACCTCCTCCTGTTTCCACCCAATTTGAAATTTCTTGTAAAAAAACATCCGGTATTTCCCCCAATTCTTTTAATGATATTATATAAATTCATGTTAAAAACAAGAAAGTTTTTATCCATCACCAATTTCCAAAATTCATGAGAACGAATTTAATTTGTAATCACAAATTTGAAAAATAGTGATCACAAAATTTAGAATGCGTTTCCATGGATTTAATCCGTGTTATGGCTCAAATTTCTGGTCACAGATTTAAATATAACCCAGGACTTTATAATAAAACTAAAGTTTTTAAGTTTCCTCGACGTTATAAGACATATCATAGACATATAATACAATATTAACATCGTAATATATATCTCTGGTTTTACGGAGCCGATGCTCTTTATGGAATTGAGTAATGATTACTTTCCGAAAAGGTGTTTGCTATAAAATTGCTTTTATCTTCGTCATTTGAACTCTGGTGGATAGTTGTCTCATTGGCAATCATGCCACATCTCCTTATTTTTATTTTGCTAAATGTTTAGGGCGCCACTAGATAGAAAACTAAATTAATTTGCCTTTTCTTTAAAGGATTTATGTACCCTCACGTGCTTTTTACGAGAAAAAGATAAATTTTCATACCCGGGAGAAATTAAAGTCATCATAAAGATGTCAGTTGAGGTATGGAGACTTTACTTTAATCAATCAAATCACTACAATAGAAAAGAAAAGAAAACCTATTTCAGTTCTTGTGAACTTACTTGCTGACAATTTGTTTTATCATTTCTCGGACGAGTTTTAAAAACGTATTGAAAACGCACATGATACTAAAAATATTTATGAACTAAAACAAAGTTCTTTGATAGTTTTCAAATTTAAAGAATGTTAGCTGAAAAGGTCATGTATAAATAAAGTATTTGTGTTTACGTTGGTATATTGTGAAGTTACATAGTTTTAAAACTTGATTTTTTTTCAATACACCTTATTTAATAGACAAATGATCAATTATAAAGCTTTTATGTGCACTAAGTTGACTACTAGAGATCAGTTTAGTGGTTAGTGAATAACGAAAATAATGAAAATAAGGATATCTCATTTGAAATGTATGCTTTCATAAAAAAAGATAATCATCATTATTTATCACTTGTCTTTTTATATTATATTTATGGTTTTAATTTTCCTAGAGCATTGGATTGTGCTAGAGGCTTTATTCCATCTGTATAAATCATTTTCCAACGAACAAAGATTATGGTTTATATTTTATTATCAACTCGTGTTATATTACACATTTGAGATGTTTTCTTTTTTATTAATATGGAATGTGTTTATCGTTGAACTGATTTTGCCCGTAATGGGTCCTCTTTTGGAAATAGAGGTATTCTTAGCTAATCTTATATAATATGCACATGGTAATTCAACATATAATGACATGTTATTGTGCATCGTCATTTGAATCGGGAAATTCCTGGTCAAGGACATACTGAAAGAAAATCAAACGAAAGTCGTATTTATAGTTTTTTTTTAATTGAGAATGAACTCAAATAAGAGTGTCATGAATTTGTATCAAATATTTCACCTTTTTTCTGTTTCATTCACCAGCCCAGTAGCTTAGTACTTCTGTACTGACATGATATAGAGTAACGATAATGTTATACTGAAATTAGCTACTAGGAAATATAGGAATCTCTCTCGAGCAAATCTTTGATTCCTTCACCGGTTTCGGCAACAGTTTTGTTCTTTTTAAATATATAAACTCTTCAACGTATGTATTAGGTTTTGGATTTTCAAATATTTTCGCCTTGAGCATCACTTAAGATATATTACTTGTCAAAATGTTCATCTGATGCAGTAAAACTGGCATCGTTCAGGTCATTTGATATGATCTGTAGTGTCTTAATTAGAAATGGCAATAGTTACATTAGTAAAATTTTTACTTTCTGGAAACGTTTATCAATTGTTACCCTTTAAAAACTAATGAAGTTATACAGTTAACGCTACATAAACATGTAGCGACTTCATTATTTTGTGTTCAACCATGAAAGTATTATATTGACATATACTTCCATGGTTCAACTGAATCTGAACATCTCATTTATAATCATTAAGTAATCATATGATTTAAGGTACATAAAGAGGAAAACAGAACTTATCAGGTTTTGTATTGTGATTTGATTTGCATTTGTTTTTATGTTTATATTCCAGTGGCGGATCCAGAGGGGGGCGTAGAGGGCGTACGCCCCCCCTTTGCTTGCACTTTTTTTTTTTTTTTTTTGTAAAATGATTAATCAGAATAGACTTCGCGAACTTTGCCATTTCCCGTGTATTTAATTTTTATGCGACAATTCTTTACTTACAAAGATATTTTTCGCTCGTATTTACTGGAACATATTATTGATTACGTCAAAGTCATGTGATTCGCTACGGTGGAGTTGACCAGTACGTCGAAAAAAACGTCACGCAGTCATTTTGAAATTCAAATTAAAGTAACACATTGCTTAGGCTGAGGTTGACAAGCATGACGCCTTCAAAGCGACAAAGTATTGAGCAAGAACGTATTGACTTAAGTTCTATTTCACAATTCCACCCAACAGAAAGTAATACTCTATTACACTCTCGTGAAAAAAAAGTTCCACACCAATATTATTTGCCTACGAAAACATGTTTAACCCCACACGCCCCAGCCCATTAATAACATTGCTGAATAGTGATCCCCAGTCAGTAAGCTCTAGATATAGATTTAAAGTCTAAGGTACGGACCATTTGATTTGAGGGGGCAGTCTGAGATATTTTAGAGAAAAAATTCTGACCCTGATTTTTGCCTTAAACAAAAATTCTGGCCGTATCTGGATTGAAAACAATAATAATCTTGTCCACTTTTTTGCTATTAGAAAAAAATATTTTCAACAAAATTATTTAGTATTAAATGAACACGTTGAGTAAAAGACGGGCATAATGTTTTTATTGGGGGTTGCATGTGAATCCCATATCTGACCGGAATGTCTGTTTCGCCGAACTGATATACTGAATACTTTTTTCAAGGCCCGACTGCAACCTGCCTGCTGGGTGTGGCCTATATTTCTCCATGTGTCGACCGTCATTCACAACTTCATTGTCATTTCCGACTCATTCGTAGCCTTTGGTTGATTTGGAACCCCTCACTTCCCTTGTTGGTTGAAACATCTTCGTGTCGGTCGTATTGTAAATTTCATCGAATAGCCGTACATCTTGTTTACAACAAGAAATCTGTGAGGTTAAGCTAACTAACCATACAACAAACGAGAATTTTCCATATCCATTTTTTTCTGACAAATCCCACATCAAATATATTAACTAGTATGTACATAGCTTTGGATCCATCCAATCATTTTATAATAGACAATTAATGGAGAGAATACGGCACCAAAAATGTCCAACCCCTACACTTTAACTATAAAATGCATTTTACACTTATTTTATGCTTTTTAGCCAAAAAAGGGTCCAAAAAATTTTTTTCTTTATTACTACGCCCCCCCTTTCCAAAATTCTGGATCCGCCCCTGTATTCACATTTCAGGTAATATGGGTTAGTTTCGCCATCTTGGATCGCAAAGGACCCCAAATGATCGGTCAAAATTTGCAATGAAATAAGCAAATTTACTTTTCATTTTAATGATAGAATTTGTGTGATTTTATCTTATGATAACGACTATTTTTTTACAAAGACAGAAAAATCATATTGATTAAAAATTCTTTAATCTCTGCATTATGAGGGGAAATAACTCAGATGATTTAATTTAATAATTGAAAGTATAGAAAATTTCTCGATTTTGGTATGTAGCAAGTTGTGCTCTCTTTTGATTTTATATTATCTGAAATCATTTAATAAGAGCTATGTTCTGTTATTTCATTTCAAAATTTTCTCATTTTATTTCCTTTCTATTCACATAATAATGGCTTTTCCATGTATATTCATCACAATTATGTCAACTTTTCACAACCTGTAGCTTGACAAGAAGCTCGGTAACCTATACTTTTTTAATAAGCATGATTAATACAATTACGTTTTAGCAAAGTCTGAAGAAATCATGTCATTTATTGCTTTTTATCCCCATTCATTAAAAAGAGAAAGAATGAAAAAATCTTTCAACTATTTTACTTCAGGCTATTGTGAAAATTACAGGTATATATAAATAATATAATATTTTTCCTTTCTTTGACCTATTTGGTTGTGTCGTTTTCCTTACTATTTTGCTCCAATCGTTATATCAAACATCTGCATCTTCTGAAACAACTGATTCAATTAAAAAGATGACTTAAGGGCATACGATACAGTTTTGATCAAATATGCAATAAAAAATATACCATCATGTGCTACTCTTTGAGTAAATTGAGGTTGAAATTTCAGATATTTCCTCAAAATTCGGATTTGTGGACGTATTTTTCCTTTCGACAGAAATACATAACTTTTTTTTGTTTTAATAGAAAAACACAAGCTATTTTTTGTTAAATTATTTGTAATTTCTGTTTTATATAAATATTCTATAAATTTGTACATTTTATTTTACAAAGAACTCATATTTATCAAATGTTCTTGAATGTAGAAAAAAACATCATTTTTGCTGTATATTTATCAAATTTAAAATAATTGCACTATTGACTTTTTCATGAAAATTGGTACACATAATCTTCATACGTAATCAAACCAAATGTCATTTTAAAAAAGAGGGGTCCATGAACTCGTTTTCAAGTTAAATCAGTTTGAATGATAAAAATCTGTCGAAAACTGCGTCTTTTCCCGATAAGTCACAGTTTGACGTCGAAAATAATAATTTACGTTAGCAACGTCATTATCTCCCCTGAGTTGTTCTGAGGAAGGTTAATGGTGATTCTCAGTCAGTGGCGGATCCAGAATTTTTCATAAGTGGGGGCCCACTGACTGCCTAAGAGGGGGCCCGCTCCAGTCATGCTTCAGTGATTCCCTATATAATCAACCTGAAAAACCCTCCAAATCCGCCTCTGTCAGTGTTTGAGTTGTCCTGAGGAAGGTTAATCCAAAATGATACTAGTAAGTGTTATTTTCGATCATTGGCTTTCGTTTTACGAATTGTATCCTCTGATAGCAGTGACTAACCAGCATGACCGCGATGACTGTAAATAAAATATAGACTTGTGTAAAAAGGGTACACATAAATTGTTTTAAAGGCTGGCCATTTTTTTTTTTTATTTCGCTATTTTTGTTGATATACTTACGTTATGAATACATACAAATAAACAATCTACTTAACGGTCTTTTTACTGAAGTTTAGACGATGGAACAAATTTCCATGAAAATGACTGCTTTCTAACTTCAGTCCTCTTTGCAGGCTCTTATGAATTTTTTTTGTTCCCTTTGTATATTGTCTTTTTATAATATTATGCCAATAATAAAATTAATGTTCCTGTCCCAAGATAGAAACGTCGTCTTTGTTTATATTTAAGTGTTTTGTCCTATGAGGAATTATGTGTGGCTCAGTGTTTAAGGTCTGATTAGTTATAAAAGCTCATGTTCCTTTTATGTGACAGGCTTTTTAAGGAGAAAATTTCAGTAATCATTAGCCAGCGATGGCGACTCTTCTTTTATCATTCTAAAATAGCAAAGAAAAGTCATTTCAGTTCTTATCATTACTCGGACGAGTCTTAAAGACATAATAATAATGCATCTGATTATCAATATTCAGTCATAAAACACATTATTTATTTATTAGATACAGAGAGTTAAACATTCAAACAATGCAAACCGAAAAGGTCATGTAACAAATATTTTCGATTCTACTACAAAGACAACGGTTCAATCATATAGTGCTCAATAACGCAGATAAGTCAATTTCATTAACACCTGTATATTTTGAGCTGATAAAGGTTATGACCCTGAAATTCATCCAATCATCTTCTGAGATCACCGGCAACCACACGTTTATTAAATTTTTTATACAATGAGTGCAGAAAGGTATAAATGTTCAAAGAATTAGAGAAAGTTTTATATGCAATTGACCTATTGTTACTCAACATTTTTATTTTAATATATATACTTCCTGGTCCTGAGACCCCGCATTATTTACCTTTATTCATATTTAAATTCATCAGACATCAACGTTGTTTTTTTTAGATTCATTCAACTGGTTCTTTCGGGGAAGCCAAATTTAAAAAATTTTTTACTATTTTTTTTTGATTTGGAAATATTCTACATCTTTAAAAGATCTAAAAGCTGTGCATATAGTGTTCACGTAGTTTTATTAACTGTCCTTGTTTGTTTACTGTATCTATAACTATTTTTAAATGTACTTATAATACCAAACATTATGAGACAGAAACGCAACAAAGAACGGTATGCAGTCAAAACAGTTTATTTTGTCTATTCCAACATTTTCATATTTCATACATAAAATAATACGCAAATTCATGCTGGAGTTTCCTGTAATTAATACTTGTGTAAATATAAAACTTACACATTGGAATTCGATAGGACCCAGAATCCTCCTAGTATAAATACTAGTAGAAATTTGTAATATCCAGATTTGTACCTACATGTAAATAACAGCATAGGCTCAGGTGCTTTGCTTTTGCGCCAAAAAAAAAACACCTTTCAATTGCACCTCAACCCATATTTCATTTGCGCCAATAATACAGGTAATAAATAAATAGTAAATAGTATACATGTACAAATGTAAATAATAAAACTATACAGAAAAGAGACATTTCGAACTTTCTGCTGATCTACACCGTGGATGAGGGTGTGGATGGGGGTCTTCATTTCTGTATTCTGTAATTTTTTAGGCAATTTTTCTCTATTCAGTAAAAAATATGCGTATTCTGTTAAATTTATGCTCGGGTCCAACATATGCGAATTTTTACATGAAAGTTCTTTACTTGTCTGTTTCAGCCTCCAGTAGATTGGTATTATTTACGAGTGATGGTTACTTGTATGTAATCCGCTAATTGTGCCTTAAATATAGCTTACCTTCAACTGGAGAGCATACTGAGGATGTTATTAAAGGGGACATAATTTTCGAAAACATTTTTTTGGACAGTTTTGTGCTAAAAATGATATATTTTCAATCAAAGGGGTCGGGCGTACGTTTATGATGTTCAAAGTTGGGGGATGGCAACATAAATCCTACCCCCGTGAATCTGTAACTGCACTACACAAAGGACGCCATTTTTTTTTTTTGATTAATATCTGATTAAAACAAAACACGGAAATTTATTTAATTATTTTAATTTCTTTGGATATCTGGGATAGTAAGCAGTAGATAAAATTACATTAGGTATACTTGGTCATATTTGGTTTGTGATGTGAGGTACAAGTATTGAGATTCATACCAAGGTCAGTTTTACAACAGAGACAGTAGTTAACCGACATTAGAAAAATCTGGAATCTGATAGTAAGGGATCACAAAACAAAAAAGTTAAATTTATCAATTTACATCACTGAATAAAGGTCGAGAACCACACAGAGCAGTATGCAGTGGCAATTTGAATTTTTTTTCTAAATATTAAAAATTCGATCACCTGAACTAGATTTTATTCTTGATAGCCTAACTGTTCAAAAAATGTCTATCAATCAATTGTTTGGTAGAAGATTAAAATACATTTAACATTTATTGGTAATAAAACAAATGTATGCCCAATCATTTATGAGGCACAGATTTGGTCAAAATTATTGTATTTAAGGAGATTCTGAAATATTTCAGGACCTCCATAATTCAAATTCAGGATATCCATAAATCATTGATGACCTTCAAAAATAGTTCAGGACCGCCACATTCCATTTCAGGAATAATAGAGGTCCTGAATCGAATTTTAGAGGTCCTGAAATATTTCAGGATATCATGAAATCAATTTTTTTTGGAGATCCTGAAATCGAATTATGGAGGTCCTGAAATATTTCAGGATATTGTCTTTGATTTTTGGGATGTATTTTGATATTTGCAACAACAAATCAGAATCTCTTTAAATACAATAATTTTGGTTAAATCCGTGCCTCATAATAATTATGATAGAGAGTCAGAAGTTACCACAGGGTATTCTAACTTATAAGTCTAAACGAACTGACAATGCCATGGCAAAAAACGAAAAACAAGCAAAACACATACAAGTTTACAAAACACAACAAAGACAACTAAATACTGAGCAACACAAAACACAACATAGACAACTAAAGACTGAGCAACACAAAACACAACATAGACAACTAAAACTAAAGACTGAGCAACACAAAACACAACATAGACAACTAAAGACTGAGCAACACAAAACACAACATAGACAACTAAAGACTGAGCAACACAAAACACAACATAGACAACTAAAGACTGAGCAACACAAAACACAACATAGGGGGTAATCTCCGGTACTCCGGAAGGGTAATCAATCTTTCTTTCATATCATTTTATAACATTTAAAATACTCCCAAAAGTGTCGGTTAGAAACAATTGCAGTTAAATATTGAATACAGAAAAAGATATAAACAAAGCATCCGTCCAGAAGAACAGAAATGCAGGAGACAAACCAGGGGACAATAAAAAGGAACAATGGCAAATAAGGGACAAATTAACTCAAATAACTAGAAACGTGAATTAGACTTACAAGACTTAGTCATAACATCCTATATGGGGTATATGATGTCTTATATGATTTATATGACTTCTACAGATACAATCAGATACCTGTACCAGCATTTTACTTTTTTGTGGCAAATATCAAAATATACCCCCCAAAAAATCAAAGACAATGTCATCGTCTCCCAACCATTTCCAATAAATTGTCGATTTAAATTGTTATGAATTGTGGATCTAACAAATACGACTCCAATATATTGAAAATGGTCATGCTAGGTCTTTTAATGCCACTATAAGTGAGGAATTTTGCTTTTTTGTCTCTGCAATTCCCTTCTATTGCAGTGCTTTTTGTTGTCAATAGTTATCCTGGTCTGAACTGTGTCAGAAACGGTTTTATCGGTGTTGTTATGTAATATGTAATTATTGCTCACACAATGCAGGAGAAGGATGTAGGAATAACTTTGTCTGCACTAGCGGACGAAATGATACTTAGAGATTTTTTTAACTTGTGCAAGATCGTGTTTTCGGAGGAAAAATACTGATGCTTACGAATGTATAGAATTGGCATTGCTGAGATCAATGAAACAGTTCCGATTACGATCATTTCGACATTTTATATCAAATGATCTACTAGTCTATTGTCAATTATCAATAAGAAATTTAATGTGCTGAAAACGCACAATTTCATTAATCTGTTAATCATTTATTTCTGTAATCAGTATTTTTTTAACCTTATTTTTACACAATTATTCTTTATATTTTAGCACCCCATTATTCTCTATGCTGTATTCCCCATATTTCTCTATTCTTTATTTTTTTTGCCCATTATTCTCTATTCTGTAAACCCAACCCACACCTTCGGGAATGTGTTCATTGAATGTTTCGGACTTTAGTGTGACGTCCATTTTCGCTGAACTAGTATACATTATTGTTTAGGGGCAAGCTGAAGCCCATCTGCGGGTGCGGGATTTTCTCGCTGTGTCGAAGACCCATTGGTGGCCTTGAGCTGTTTTCTGCTCTTTGATCGGGTTGTTGTCTCTTAGACACATTCCCCATTTCCATTTTCAATTCTATTTATAATGTTTTTGCTGTCCACAGCGGTTGTGATTCTGGTTTTGCAAGTTTTTTTTGTACATCTATACGTATTTGTCTCCGTTCTTCAATACATTAAATAACCTATCGTTATTTTTTACACTTGATGATCTTTTATCTATATTTCAAAACAATGGAAGACATCAGTAATTATGCAAACTGGATCAAATACCAATTAGTACATTACATAATATTTATACCGAGTGCGATACATTAACGTTTTCCGTCCGATATATGAGTATGCACGTATCATAACAGTTTTTTGTCACCATAGACTGTTCCCTCGAATTGACAAACGTGAAAATCAGAAAAGATATTTTCTAAAAATAAAATGCATTACAGAGATAATGATTTTATTAGTTTGTCTAGTATTTTTATGACCCTACCATTCAAAACTTAGGACCTCCATATTTTGATAATATAGAGCCGCCTTTAATTTCTTATACGTATAAAAAAAACCAGTAGAAGTTTAATTTTTAATTATACGTCAGTTACATCAGACGTATGCATAGAAAAAAATGTTCATTCAACATGATACTGTGAAAAATCAAAGTTTAAGACCGAGAGATTATCAACTTTAAACAAAAAAGGATCAAAATATCGTCCACCGTCGAAAATAAATTGGAAAGAGTGCCGTCGGGTCATTAAAGATGCTCTTTAATCCTAATGTAAAACATTGGTGTAAACGGGAGAAATCTGACAAAAGTCGTTGGATTCCTATTTAAATAAATGTTTGAATATTGTTGATATTCGCATATCACATTTCGAAAATAATTTAGAAATAAATGAAAGAATAAGTAATACGCCCATTTGTAGGATCAAAACAAAAATCAAGTACTCGCAAAGCGTTTTGTGTACGTACCGGCCGAGGAAGCAGCCAATAATGTGGTGGTGGTATGACGTAAGTACTAGACGAAAATCCTTAAGAATGAAAATATACATTCATTCGATTAGAGACCGAACGTCGATCTGAGTCTAAAATATATATTTATTCAACTTGACAAATACGTCCTCTAATCTGACCATTTTTTCAGTTCAGATTTTAATTTCGATAGTGATTCTTTTTTTTTTCGTATGCATACATCTCCTTTTTCACATTACTGTACAGGATTTGGTTATTATCCACTTTTTTCAGTATGTTGTTGTTGCATTACTATTAACATAAACAGCACTTTTTATCAATTTAACGTTAGTCTTCAAGAAATATCTACCGTTTATGCCAGCATTTTCTAAGTACCGTCGTCTCTGTCTCATTGCCAATGATACCGCATCTCTTTTATTTTTGTATAGTGAGACTTTTTTAACAGGGTAGAATGGTACTGTATTACAAGATGTATCTATAGTATAATACATGTTAAATGATTTGTGAAGTGGAATGTCTTTAAACTGACGACTTAAATTATGGTAAAATGTATAAGAAATATATGAAAATACATAAGCTTGTACATAGAAAACGCAATTCAAACAATTAAGACTAAATAACTATTATTCTTCATCTTTTAGTTTCTAGCGATCCTTCATTAATTGAAGATTATTCGCCGGGTGTCGATTATTCGCCGGGTGTGGACTATAAAATTTGATTCTACTTTACAAGATAACCAAAAAAACAAAATCAAAAATCAAAATAGTAAATGTACATTTGAAAAACAACATTTAGATAAAACTATATACATTTGATAACCATAAAAGTTAAGGTTAGAAAATAGGGATTAGAGCAGATTCTGGTATCATACTATCAAAAACCTTTACTGTACTGCATGAAACTATTTGTTGTGGTAAATGATTACAATTTATAACTGTACGCGGATAAAATGAATATTCATAACTGTCTTTAGATGTTTGTATATGCCTAATTGAGTGTGGACTGCTATGTCTGGTTCTATTGTCTAGTGGGATCAAAAGGTTAGATGTTGGAACTGCAACCATTTCATGCTCTTCTTTGTACTTTTTCAATTGGTGAAATATGTTGTGTTTGATGTGGAACCAAATGGTTGAGCAGTACTCTGATTTTGGTCTTTGAATGCATGAGCTTTAACTTTAGGTGAGGCTATTTTAGGGTTTTTCGAATAAATCCAAAAGACTGATTTGCTTTTGATGTCAGTTATTTATATATATATTTATCCCATTTTAAGTTTGATTGGAGAGTTAGGCTTAAATATTTTGTAGAATCAACCTTTTCGATTGAGTGATATATGTAATTTGTAAGTGAAATCTAAAGGTTTTCGTTTTTGTGCTACACTGAGAATGTCAGCCGACCGCTTCTAAATTTGACTTAATTTATATGTGTCATCCGGTTTCTTTATTTCCTTAATAATGCTATCATCTGCAAATAATCTTAATGTAATATACTTGATATATTCTGTCATATCATAACTATATATTAAGAATAAGATGATCAAAGCACTGTGCCTTGAGGTACTCCATATGTTACAGTAATTTTATTTTATGTTTTTCCTTCAAGGACTACTGTTTGTGTTCTGTTTGTTAAAAAGTCTTGAATCCATTGTAATGCATTGCAATATATTCTACAGAAGCCGATTTTATCATGAGGTGAGGGTGTGAAACTTTGTCAAATGCTTTTGCAAAATTCATTATTATGATGTCAGTTTGAATGTTTTTGTTATTTGAATTTGCAAGATCTTGAATAAATGATATTGATTGAGTTTCACAGGAACGGGATGATCAAAAACCATGTTGGAAGTCATATAGATTTTTTTCCCCCAGATGTTTCATAATATTACTAGCTACAACATGTTCTAAAAGTTTGCAGCAGATGCATGTTAATGATATTGGGCGATAGTTTATAGGATCATGTTTGTCGCCTTTTTTGAATGTTGGACATACACTTGCATGACGACTGTCATCTGGGATCGTTCCACTGTTCAGTGATGTTTGAAAAATTATCGACAAGATGGGAGTGATAGATGCCTTGCTCTCTTTTAAGATTTGTCCATGGATGAGATCAGGCTCAGCTGCTTTGCTAAAAGTTATATTGTTTAGAAGCTTTTCTATGCCCTGTTTTTGTATTTTAATATCAGGTATTTGTGGATGTTTACTTACGTCCTTATCTGGTATGGGGTCATCTGTTGCAGGTGTGAATGCTTTTGGAACTGTTCATTTAATATGTCAGCTTTTGTTTTTGAATCAGATGTAAGTGAGCCCTCTTTCCGGAGTGGTAGTATGTTAGAGCTTTCAGACTTTTATGCTTTTATGTAGGTAAACAGATTTTGGGGAAATATTTTGGATATAGTAGTAGGGTTGTCATCATTAGGTAAACCACATATCATATCTTCAATATATTTCCAGTAAGGTGTTCTTTGTTGTTTTGCATGTCGTGTTTTTTTTTTTTTTAAATTTTGAGTTGGTCTAGTTTCCCAATTTATTGTATAGGTAATAGATAACCCACTGAACATTATATAAATCTGACTTGAAATTCGTTCCATGGTGCTGTGTTGCAAAAACTAAACGTTGTCTTCCAAGCACTGCAAAGTGCTTGACCATAACTAATTGAAAAGCGCGAAACTTCCTTGGGACGTGACCACCATTATGACGTGATGTGATGCCATACAAATAACGTTATTTTTTGAAAAATTTCAAAAAATTAACATCTTTGACTTTATATCTTAGTAAATCTTCAATTATGCAAGGTAACATGCTGTTATGAAAGATTTTTTAACAATATATTGTTTAAGTCAGTTTGTACTGAAATTATCACGTTTCTGGACAGTGTATTGAAATATCGGTCCGCACTAAGAGGGTTAACTATTTTTTATTCCAATCTCCTGGAAATCTTATTTTTGACATGCCATCTTGCTACTGTCAATGCGTCATGTTTGATAGATATGTCTAGTTTTGTTATCTTATTACATTCTGATAGCAACGTTTGAAATATTTTCAGGATTTGGTGATTTGTGTTTTTCTGGGTACCACCACTGCAGTGGAACGTCATGGTGCTGTCCTGATGGATACGTCTGTACTGGGACTACAACATGTCTCAGTACTGGGTGAGTAAATCTTATACTACCAAGATAGATATGTCTGTACAGGGACATCAGCATGTCTCAGTACTGGGTGAGTATATCTTATACTATCAAAATGGATACGTCTGTACTGGGACTACAACATGTATCAGTACTGGGTGAGTAAATCTTATACTATCAAGATGGATACGTCTGTACTGGGACTACAACATGTCTCAGTACTGGGTGAGTAAATCTTATACTATCAAGATGGATACGTCTGTACTGGGACTACAACATGTCTCAGTACTGGGTGAGTAAATCTTATACTATCAAGATGGATACGTCTGTACGAGGACATCATCATGTCTCAGTATTGGGTGAGTAAATTTTGTACTAACAAGATTGATACGTCTGTACAGGGACATCAGCATGTCTCAGTACTGGGTGAGTATATCTTGTACTATCAAGATGCATGGATAAGTCTGCACGAGGTGATAAAATCGTGTACTATCAAGATGGATACGTCTGTACAGGGACATCACCATGTCTCAGTATTGAGCGAGTTAATTTGTACTATCAAGGTTGATACGTATGTACTAGACATCAAGATATATTGGGCTAGTAAATCTTGTGATATCAAGACGGAAACGTCTGTTCGGGGACATCAACCAGTCTCAGTATTGAGTTAGAAAATGCTGATATGTCATTTCATGTATGTCTGTACACGAACTAATAACATTTCAACTGACATTGATATGTAATTAATCGTTTGTCTAATTATAACTGGACTTATGATATGTCAGCTGCTACTAATATGTCAATTCATGTTTGTCTGTTGGTACCTTGACTTATGATAAGTGATCTGATATGAATATGTCATTTCATATTTTTCTGTGTGTACTTTGACTTTTAATATCTTAACTGACATGTCATTGCATGGTTGTCGTTTTGTACCTGGACTTATAATATGTCAACAGACAGTGAATTTTTTGTTTGTTCCTGGACATATATTTTAACTTATTTTGATATGTCATTTCATGTTTGTCTGTTTGTTCCTGGACATATATTTTTACTTATGTTGATATGTCATTCCATGTGTGTCTGTTTGTTCCCTGGAAATACTTGTATATCTTAACTTATGTTGATATGTCATTTAATGTTTTTTCTTTGTTCCTGGACATATATTTTAACTTATGTTGATATGTCATTTCATGTTTGTCTGTTTGTTCCTGGACACATAATATGCCAACTGACATTGATAGGTCATTTCATGTTTGTAACTGTGTACCTGCACATATGATATGTCATCTGACATCGGTTGATCTTTTATTTCTTGTTTGGCTGTTTGTACTTGGACAAATGATATGTCAATTGTATTTGATATGTCATTTTAGGTTTGTCTCTTTTTGCCTGTACATTTATGTATATATATGTCATTTTCTGGTTTGTTGCTGATTATTTATTATTATTTTTTTTATTTTTCATCAGACTAATTGTTGGAATTGTGATTGGTTGCCTGGTTGGTGTAGCAATCTTTATTGGTGTAATTTGTGCCTGTGTCAGGCGTAAGTAAACAACTTTTGATATCATTTTTAATCAAGCAAAACATTTCCAATGAGGAGGTTTTTCCAGATTTACAAAAAATAATTATACAAATGGAAATATATTATCGTTAATACCAGCCAATCAAATCATAAGAAGAGTAACAAACGGGTGGCTGTTAAACCTTTACACCATTTTGGTTCTATATTTACAATACCTTATAAAGAATTCATTGTTCACATAAGAAACAAGAAAACCAACTTTAATGTACGAAGAACACGCTTAAATAATACATCTGTTATAATATCACCTTCTAAATAAATGTTATGGAACTGTGTCAACTTAGTTATTCTGAGAACGATGTAATCATACCATTTGTAACAAAGTAACAAAACAATTGATGTATAATAGTGAAATGTTATATTTTTAATCTTGATACACTTTGATGTGATAAATAAATATTGCATTGGTGTATGAAAGATCAAATATGTATAAAAACGAATTTGACGTCTTTCTTTCACAGATCGTAACAATGCCGGAACAGTTTTACAAACACAAGGTGGCGCACATGTAGTTACAGCACAATCTGGACAAACATATCCGCAATCTGGACAAACATATCCGCAATCTGGACAAACATATCCACAATCTGGATACCCGGGAGCATCGTATCCACAACAACCAGGATACCCTCAGGCGTACCCAGCTCCAAATTACTAAATTTAAGCCTGACAAAATGTTAAGGAACTATCTTACAAACAAAACATTCTATTTCAACAAACAAGTTTGCTTCTGTTTAATATAATAATATTCAAACTCATCACTTGAATTCTAAATACTGTATCTATATCTATAAATTCAATGTATTTAACTTAAAATTACTGCTTTAGAGGTACTTTAAGCTGTACTATGATTATGTTTTATCGTCAGTTGTAAACTTCTAATGCAACAATCGGAACCACTGACTTGTTAACCCCGATTTTCATGCATACGATGCAGGCAGGTAAACAATAAAAGTAATTTTGTATGTATGACTCTTTTTATTTAACGAATCGATTTGCGTGTAACATTTTTATATTTTTTCTTGTCATGAACATTTTGAAAATAATATTCTTGTTTTCATAATGACAGGAGCCGTGACGTTTTAGGGTTTTTTCACTATGATAGGGATCTTTGCGTATTAGGGGGTCTTCATTTATGAATGGGGTCTTGGCGTTAGGGGTTTTTCATTATGCCAGCGGCGGGGACGTTTAAGGCTTAAAACATGCAACTTTATTTTCAATGATAGGGAAATTGATGAAAGATGTTCAAAGCCATCGTCTTGATATAAATGAAGTAATCAAATTGAAATACGCATCTGGTGTTGTAAAATTAGAACCGTTTAATATTATTAGATTTTAATTCACTCGAAGACGAAGGACGAATGAATTATGGTAAACCAATGTATGTCCGTGCTAACACACCACATGATATCATAACTCAATAGCAATAAAAGTCAATGTGGAGTATACTGAGACAGCAACTACCCAAAAACCAAAACCAATAGACATGTAATTTTCCTTCTTGGATGTTTGTGTATAACATTATATGTCAGAAGTCAAGCCAACACATTTGTCGTCCAAGGGTTATTACACTTTAATTGTTTAAATTCGACATTTTGGAGCACGTCTCATGATAACTAAATATTCTCTCTAAGTTGGCACACAATTTGTTTCAAATAATGAAGTTTTATCCTTCTTAGTAGTCCATTAAAATTTCACACACTGTTTCATTGCATATAAGAAAGTAAATTTCCTTGGTAGTATTCAAGGCAATTTCTCAACAGTTTTTCTTTTGTGTTTACAAGCATTAGTTACTAGGTCACCGCATTCCTTAAAACACCCAAAATATATTTTTATGAAACATTTTGTGCAATGAAACGTAGAGTTAATTTCCTACAGCTGTAAAATCCCAGGCGATTATTGTTTGGGATCTTATTTTAACAGGATGTGAAGTACATAAGCTGGTATTGTAATTTGTTTTCTTACAGTTTCATATACATGGGTAGTTATATTTCAAAGCTTTACAAAGTGCTTTGTACATTTCATTACTCGACCGGTGAATCATTGTAACTGACTGCAAATAGCCCAATACGGTATTTTTTTTTAAATAAAGAACTTTAAAACCTGCTCATTATTGTTTCACCGTGGTTGAATTTTAGATTTTATCCTTTTATTTGAAAAGTTTAAATACTATTTTTAATATTGTTTTTTTCACAATGATCACTCGACGTCTTTATTGAGAGGCATCCTTAACGACAAAAAGTAGTGCTAATTTTAAGTGAAAGTTTTCTTCACAATTCCTGCTTTTAGAAGGCATGAATAAACTATATGAATCATTTGTTCGAGAGTTAAAATTACGTCTTTGAAATTGACTTATATTTCGAATTCAGACTGCATTTTTGTCTCCCTATGTATCATTTAACAGCTGAACCTTAAGAATTTCTTAAAACCAGTAATTCTGGAGACAAAATTTTTATTAAACTTTGTGTATACCTCTCTCTATATGAATACATTTTCCCACACTTTCACAAATTATTAAGTAATCTTTATTGATTCCATAGTTCATATGTAAAATTTTCCCATTGTAATGCCTTTTTTCGATGTTTCGACTTCTGTCATAATTATTTTCTGTGCATTGTTATATTTTATGGGTATATATACATTAAATCATCAATCTAACATATAATTATGTATATTTCTAATTAAAAATATATTATCAATAACTAGCATGTTTGCATTTTTTTGGGGCATTTTTTAGATGAATTTTAACAATGATTATTCTACGTATTACGATATGCAGAAAAAAACGCGAGTGTTTGTCTTTTAGAAAGCAGGATTAGCTTCATATCACAAAGTAATTTCCTTCAATTGACGACAAAGCATGGAAATATATCTCCCTGTTGATACGATATTCCAGGGTTTGCGTTTCTTATCTTTATTACCTTTGTAGACTAAGAGGGTTGCTGGTTACAAGGATGTTAGTGAACCAAGGTTCATATTTCGAACGGATACCATCATGCTTTGGTAGACAGTTATGGCAAATTCATATTACAGATGACTACGCATGTTTCACTTGTAACCACAATCCGTTTTCAAAAGTTTTCTGTTTACCGATTTGCGATCTGCTTTCGTTTGACCACGATGTTGTCTGTCACCTTTTTTATTCACCTCTTTTTCGTAATCACGGTATTTTTACCTTTTTTCTTTGTTTCTGTCAGATCTATAAGCCTGTTTTCAATCCTTGATGCTGATATTAATCGAAATAGATATTTACAAATATATTTAAAGACGATAACTTATTTGTTTTTACTTGTTGATGTCTTTTTTGTGTTGTCTTATTGTCGCATAATCAATGTCTTTTTCTTCATTACAATTTGTAAAAAAACATACATGCTGGAATACATATAATTCATTGTACAACAAGACGAAGAGGAATGTTTTATTCCAATTGGCTAACACATTTGACATGACAATAGCATCAATATAATTCGAGATTAGAACAAATAACTTTTAAAATAAAAAAAGTGATATAAACCTTTCTTGAGTAAATATTTTTAAAGGTGCATACGATACAGTTATAGGGGAGATAATAACGTCGCTAATAAAATCACGAACATTTATAAAAAAAGAATTATTTCACCAATTTGGAGCATACTTATGTTGAGAAGATATTCCAAATGTTTTTACAAAAATCCGCTTGTGTTTATCTTTTGAAACAAAAAAGTTAGGTATGTCTGTCCAAAGGATAGAAAAGTCCAAGAAACAGAAAATTTGGGTAAATGTCTAAAATGTGGACCCCAGTTATCTCTTAAATTAGCACATGATAGTATTTAAGACAGCCAGTTAGATACCATAAAGATACTAATGTATACACAGGCCAGAGTCTGAGCTTGTTTTGCTATATGATATAAAAACTAAATTGACGAAAAAAGGTCATTTATTCAAAATCATAAAATGCAAAAAATACATTTTGCAAATAAAACATTTGACATAAAAGTTCATAATTAATATGAAATTATAATACATTAATTAATACGAAATTACGTCAACTAAAATCATATCAATTAAATAAATGACAAAGAATAGCAAAGGTGGGGAGAAAAATCTGCCCCACTAATAAACATATATACATATGATATCTACTTCTAAAGATAAAATTAAGGGAGGTATGCGGGTGGGAATTTTTCACAAATTGTTTGATAAGAATTACAAGTTAACACGTCAAAGGCTGATGATAAAAGGAAGTGACCACAACGCATTTACACGTGAACTCGTGTAGCAAATAATTTTTTTTTATTACATATTTGAATTGACAAGGTGAAAGTTACCTTGTATGCAAATTTTCGTAAAAAAATCACCGTGGGATCAAAACTGTATCGTATGCCCTTAAGCAGCTGAAGCTTTAGATATTTACACTAATTTATGCCAGCAAAGAAATAGAAAAGAAAACTTTATCAAATATACGTTATGAAATTATGGATCAACTCTTGAGAATGTTGGTGGCTTGTTACCACATCTGATACAGAAACTGTTGACTTCAACAGATAAAATGGAATCATCATTTGCATCGGGAATGAAAACTATTTCCCAGATATTCATCAGGTACTTAATAATTCCTGTTGCAGTGCCTTTGAATTCATCTTTAGTGGATTTTGGCCATAAATTCCATGTACCATTTCCATAGATTAGACCTAGTTTGCCATTTTCCTTCATCTTTACGATAATATTCCCGTATATCGGACTATTGTAATGACCAACGTAATCCGTCAAACTTCGTTTTGCCTGAGTTTTTGTGCTATATCCTTTATATCTAGGTTTCGAAAGCTGTTGTATTATTGACGAAGCATTTAGCCACGGCGAGACATTCAGGGCAACATCCGACAGGTAGTTGTGAAGCAGGACGCGGAATTTATACTTGTTATCATCTTGATCTTCCCATTCATGGAAGTAAAGACACCAACTTTCTGCTCAGGAAATAAGGTCATAAAGATCTATAACCGAAGGTACTGCCACCATGTAACAATATATTTTTACCTGAAATTAAAATTGTTTCAATAAAGCATGATAACATTCACGCACCAACCATCAATATGTTAACCATATTTTTTTTAAATGGGGAGGTTTTTTTGGTGATTTGCCCAATGGTAGAAAATGTATTACTTCCCTTATTCATAATTACATACGAAGATAAAGAATTGAACTACCGTTGCAGTCGAAAAAATAAGGTTCTGCTATTGAAAAAAAAATCAATAAATAATATTAAAAAAAAACACTGTCGATTTTGATGGGGTGTAAATAAAAAACGATAGATTTTATGATACTTTGCCAAAATTAGTTTATATCATGCTAATATTAATAGCAATAACTGTCCTTTCCTAGATTTAGATATTTCAGTATTACACCAGAAACTCTACACAAAAATTTACGACAAAAGGGATGAATTTTCTTTCCCCATTGTTAATTTTCCTTTTTTGGACGGTGATATTCCTTTGGCACCGTCTTACGGTGTTTATATATCCCAACTCGTTCGCTATGCTCGTGTCTGTAGTGACGTTTTAGATTTCAATGAGCGTAATCTATGTATTACAAGTAAATTATTAAGTCAGGGATTTCGTTACCACAAATTACTTAAAACCGTTACTAAATTCTTCCATAGATACAAAGATTTGGTTTGCAAGTTTGGCTGTACCTGTAGAAAACTTATTTCACACGGAATAGCACTTCCGAAATTTTACGGTGATGTTGTTGACCGAGCCCTAAAATTTAGATACGATCCGAGTAAACTTATCAATACTTTAAATAAACTTATTCTAAAGGTTACCTATTCAACAATGTAATTAAATCTTTGAATATTGTTTTATTGGTATGAATATTGATTTTGTTATCAGTAAATTAAAACCTTACTAAATATTACACATATGTACTTTCACGGTACTACAATCTGTCGATACCTATATTTTGGCATTGCACAAGGTCATGTTTTTCTCTGACTGTTAATGACGTTTTTACACTAAATCCATTGGATGTTGGATGTGTACTGATTGATATTTTAGTCTTAGATACATGATTTTTTTCATTATTTGTTATTGGCTTTGAACTAGCTGCCAGTAACTGTGAGAATTCTCAGATCTGTACTTAGTGTCTTTTTTGTTGTTAGGGATGAGGGATGTATATATACCCTGCCATGTCCTGTCTGTGTTTTTGTTTATGTTTTTCTTTGTATCGATCTTATGAGTTTAGCCTTTTTCAACTGATTTTTATAGTTTGTTCTTATGTTTTGCTGTTACATCACTGTCCCAGGTTAGGGGAGGGTTGAGCGCTCACAAGCATGTTTAACCCCGCCACATTCTTTATGTGCTTGTCCCAAGTCAGGAGCCTGTAGTTCAGTGGTTGTCGTTGGTTCATGTCTGTCATATTTGTTTTTCGTAAATTATTTTGTTATGAATTAGGCCGTTAGTTTTCTCAATTGAATTGTTTCATATTTTTCATGTCGGGGCCTTTCATAGCCGACTATACGGTATGGGTTTTTCTCATTGTTGAAGGCCGTACAGTTGCCTATAATTGCTTACATCCACTTCATTTGAACTTTGGTGGATAGTTGTCTCATTGGCAATCATACCACATCTCCTTATTTTTATATTGTAAAAAATATTAAAAAAGGTGTGGGTTACAGAAGCTTTTTTCAAGCTATAGGCTGTGAATAAATTTTGTATAGTTTATACACGGAAAACATATTTAGTGTGAACAGAAAGAAAACTGTATGATAGGATTTTAAAATTAAATTATGAGACGATAGCCAAAATAATGTACTTTCAGAAAATATAAGGGAAAATTGGGGCTACAGAACTCGTTTGCTTGTTACAAATCAAAATATGTAAATTTGCTATGCATTCCTTTGTAAAATTAGATTATCTGAGATATGTCCCTTTAAATGGCTGCTGAGATGGAAAAAAAACATTGACTCATAAAAAAGTAATCTGTTTAAATAATAAATAAAAACACACAATTTTCTTCCTTTAGATACAAATTCTTACAAATGAATTGCATTTCTATGTAAAAAAAATCCTTATTTCATTAAAGATCTAGACTGATTGTTTCCTGCTATTTTACAATTCAATATTGCGGGATACACCTGATGAAGAGTATGGGCTAATCTTATTATTTTTAGAACTTGTCTTCTCTTTTGTTATTTTAATTAAAGAAAACATACATCATGGATGACCTATGGCCCGCTGTGGAGTGTATATCCAAAATTGTCACGCGAGTAAGGGTTATTCCATGAGGGCTTTGGCCGAGGGGAATAACCCTTACTAGGTTGACAATTTTGGATATTCACCGACTCAATGGGCCATAATTGTTTTATTATACCGAACGAACAAATAACAATAAAATATTGTAACAGATTGTCAAAACACTTACGTAAGAAAACTACTTTGTGAAATTTCGCGTATGTAAAATATAGATGGCCCTGAAAGGGCCGTTTACAAGAGATATCGTCGACACTAGATGAATTTCAAGTCTTGTTTGGTCTTGTTTCTTCGTCATTTGATGGACTTCTAACCTGGCCGTTGCCATATTTGTTTTGTTTATCTGACGTTAAGTGACGTCATACTTTAACCCTTTCGGCGCCAAAACGACATTTTGTCGTTTACCGTTAACACGCCAAAACGACATTTTGTCGCTTTTAACAGATTCCATAAACCATTAAAACGTATATAAAAACATCATTTTACTGCCGAAACCATTATAGGATTGAAGGAAAATAACTGACATGGTTCTGTTTTACAAGAATAACCCTAAAAGTCCAAAATATATATTGAATTTTGTGGTTATAACATTTTTTTTAGAGGTAAGTTGCAAATTTTACACAAGCTATTATACTCAATTAGAATGAAAACTATTTCCCAGATATTCATCAGGTACTTAATAATTCCTGTTGCAGTGCCTTTGAATTCATCTTTAGTGGATTTTGGCCATAAATTCCATGTACCATTTCCATAGATTAGACCTAGTTTGCCATTTTCCTTCATCTTTACGATAATATTCCCGTATATCGGACTATTGTAATGACCAACGTAATCCGTCAAACTTCGTTTTGCCTGAGTTTTTGTGCTATATCCTTTATATCTAGGTTTCGAAAGCTGTTGTATTATTGACGAAGCATTTAGCCACGGCGAGACATTCAGGGCAACATCCGACAGGTAGTTGTGAAGCAGGACGCGGAATTTATACTTGTTATCATCTTGATCTTCCCCATTCATGGAAGTAAAGACACCAACTTTCTGCTCAGGAAATAAGGTCATAAAAGATCTATAACCGAAGGTACTGCCACCATGTAACAATATATTTTTACCTGCAATTAAAAATTGTTTCAATAAAGCATGATAACATTCACGCACCAACCATCAATATGTTAACCATTTTTTTTTTAAATGGGGAGGTTTTTTTTGGTGATTTGCCCAATGGTAGAAAATGTATTACTTCCCTTATTCATAATTACATACGAAGATAAAGAATTGAACTACCGTTGCAGTCGAAAAAATAAGGTTCTGCTATTGAAAAAAAAATCAATAAATAATATTAAAAAAAAACACTGTCGATTTTGATGGGGTGTAAATAAAAAACGATAGATTTTTATGATACTTTGCCAAAATTAGTTTATATCATGCTAATATTAACAGCAATAACTGTCCTTTCCTAGATTAAGATATTTCAGTATTACACCAGAAACTCTACACAAAAATTTATGACAAAAGGGATGAATTTTCTTTCCCCAATGTTAATTTTCCTTTTTTGGACGGTGATATTCCTTTGGCACCGTCTTACGGTGTTTATATATCCCAACTCGTTCACTATGCTCGTGTCTGTAGTGACGTTTTAGATTTCAATGAGCATAATAGATTTCTATGTATTACAAGTAAATTATTAAGTCAGGGATTTCGTTACCACAAATTACTTAAAACCGTTACTAAATTCTTCCATAGATATAAAGATTTGGTTTGCAAGTTTGGCTGTACCTGTAGAAAACTTATTTCGCACGGAATAGCACTTCCGAAATTTTACGGTGATGTTGTTGACCGAGCCCTGAAATTTAGATACGATCCGAGTAAACTTATCAATACTTTAAATAAACTTATTCTAAAAGGTTACCTATTCAACAATGTAATTAAATCTTTGAATATTGTTTTTATTGGTATGAATATTGATTTTGTTATCAGTAAATTAAAACCTTACTAAATATTACACATATGTACTTTCACGGTACTACAATCTGTCGATACCTATATTTTGGCATTGCACAAGGTCATGTTTTCTCTGACTGTTAATGACGTTTTTACACTAAATCCATTGGATGTTGGATGTGTACTGATTGATATTTTAGTCTTAGATACATGATTTTTTCACTATTTGTTATTGGCTTTGAACTAGCTGGCAGTAACTGTGAGAATTCTCAGATCTGTACTTAGTGTCTTTTTGTTGTTAGGGATGAGGGATGTATATATACCCTGCCATGTCCTGTCTGTGTTTTTGTTTATGTTTTTCTTTGTATCGATCTTATGAGTTTAGCCTTTTTCAACTGATTTTTACAGCTTGTTCTTATATTGTGCTGTTACATCACTGTCCTAGGTAAGGGGAAGGTTGAGCGCTCACAAGCATGTTTAACCCCGCCACATTCTTTATGTGCCTGTCCCAAGTCAGGAGCCTGTAGTTCAGTGGTTGTCGTTGGTTCATGTCTGTCATATTTGTTTTTCGTAAATTATTTTGTTATGAATTAGGCCGTTAGTTTTCTCAATTGAATTGTTTCATATTTTTCATGTCGGGGCCTTTCATAGCCGACTATACGGTATGGGTTTTTCTCATTGTTGAAGGCCGTACAGTTGCCTATAATTGCTTACATCCACTTCATTTGAACTTTGGTGGATAGTTGTCTCATTGGCAATCTTACCACATCTCCTTATTTTTATATTGTAAAAAATCTTAAAAAAGGTGTGGGTTACAGAAGCTTTTTTCAAGCTATAGGCTGTGAACAATTGTCAAATTTTGTATAGTTTATACACGGAAAACATATTTAGTGTGAACAGAAAGAAAACTGTATGATAGGATTTTTAAAAATTAAATTATGAGACGAAAGCCAAAATAATGTACTTTCAGAAAATATAAGGGAAAATTGGGGCTACAGAACTCGTTTGCTTGTTACCAATCAAAATATGTAAATTTGCTTTGCATTCCTTTGTAAAATTAGATTATCTGAGATATGTCCCTTTAAATGGCTGCTGAGATGGAAAAAACATTGACTCATAAAAAGTAATCTGTTTAAATAATAAATAAAACACACAATTTTCTTCCTTTAGATACAAATTCTTACAAATGAATTGCATTTCTATGTAAAAAAATCCTTATTTCATTAAAGATCTAGACTGATTGTTTCCTGCTATTTTACAATTCAATATTGCGGGATACACCTGATGAAGAGTATGGGCTAATCTTATTCAGTCGGAAAGCTGAACCCGGTTTGACCCCATTTCTTAAAGCAACAATGGAAGTCATGTGATTACCATATGGGCATTTTTACCAAAAAGTGAAGCCCGTTTTTGGAATTTGTAGTTTTGCATGAATTAAAACTAATTTGCTTTTAAGTGAACATTCTTGAGTATTAATATACTGAGCTTTTCCAAAGCCAGGAAGAAGTCTTTGGCCAACTGGTTGTCACATACCCTTTGTTTGCATATTTGTTTTCGATCCTTCTATGCTTAAAGCTTATTGTGTCGTGAACTTTCTCACTTTATTTTTTTTTTCACTTTGAATTCAATAAAGGCCAGTCTTGCATACAAAAAGAGGCGAAAGATACCAAAGGGATAGTCAAACTCACAAGTCAAAAACAAACTGGCAATGCCAAGGCAAAACACGAAAACTGATCAAAGACAATTAACAGTACACACACAACATAGAACACTAAAGACCGAGCAGCACGAATCAATCAAAAACTGGGGAGATCATATATTCAAAACTATTGTTGAAGGCCATATGCAAAACTATTGTTGAAGGCTGTACGACGACCCGTTCACAGGAAATTGAAATCGTAATTTTCTTTCTTAACTTCTCGGTAAGCTATGCTGAATTTAAATTATGTTATGTAACATAACTTGGACTATGATATGTCAAATTTGTGCCACTTAATACGCTGTAATACGCAAATGTGCCACTTCGATGTGTCGATATTTCTGACGAAGCGGGGCCGATAGTAATTTACGAGTTACGTCCCTTTGTTTGACACTCTCATGAACAAACTTTATTATAATAAGCACCATATGCTGTTATTTACATGTGGATATTATTCGAATAATTTTATTAAATATATTTTGATACTTAAGACATGTGCAAAAAAATTAGAGAAAGACATTTTATCACTTTTCAGAACTCAGTTTCAGTGAAATAGGCCCTATGTGCCATAATATTATTATTCAAAGAGTTAATTTAGGTAATATTTATATTTTGACATTTTACTGTTGTAGCCAAATTATTTCAACACTGAAATAAATTTCTACTACATTATTACAAGGGTAGCCAAAATATTCATGAATAATGGATCAAGACAGGATTAAAATGATCAAAACAGGAATTCCTTTTCATTACTGATACTTGGTCCTACCTTATTCATTTAAACTTAAAAGAGATCATAATGAAAGTATTCTCAGACTGAATGTAAATTCTTCATTATTTGAAATAAAAGGAAATTAGTTTGCAATCAGTGTATGAACAAACTGAATATAACAATAAATTTTGCAAGTTCTAATGAATGGACTCAAATTATAAAAAACCACTAAACCAATAAATAAATGGTTCTAATCATGAACTTGAAAATAAATTAGAACAAAAAGACTCGGTCTAATATTTTTCTTCTTCTATTTAAAAAAATAATAACTTTGCATTTTACATTTATATAAAAGTATTTCAGAGCAGTTTCTGAGTGCTAAGTCAACAATTATGTTTTAGATCACAAGTCAAAAGTAAGTCACACTTCATGTCAGTATGAGCATGCTTTGAATAAGAGTGATTAAAATGCTAGTCTGAAAGAGATTGTTTTAAGTTCAAATTTAGGACAAGGCTGTTTCATTTACTTTTGCAGGATTCCTTCATCACAATTTTTTTTTAAATATTATAAATAATGAATGAGTTTTGTTTAGTAATCTTAATTAAGCAGTTAAGGTTGTGCAAAGACAGTATAAAATTTCCATACCTTGTTTTAGTTAAGTCAAACATTTCACTGACTTAAAGAGAATAATTAATCCAATCAAATATTCACAGCTGAACTCGCCATTGCTTTTTCAAACAGACACACTAAATGTGTGTACATTGTGTTCAGATGCAAGTTGACATCGATGTGTAAGACCAAAAACTACAATGTTAAAAATTTCTTTCGTTTGGAATTTAGTTCGAACAGGGTTTCCTAAGGGGTGATAGAACGTTAGACTTGATTTTTTTTAACTTCGAGATACGTATTATTAATTTTTTATATAGTATATATAAACTTTGTTTATCTGTGAAAAAAAGAAGGAAAAATAACAGACAATTTCGCATTATTTATAAACGACGATCAACGGCGTTACGTAATTGTTAAAAGACGGCCAAATTAAAATGTTTAAGTATTATTTTCTTTAATAATAAGAACCATGCTTAAAAAATCGAAAAAAAATGTAATGGCAAGTAAGAAACAGAAAAAAGAAAAATTTCCAAATTGGCGCCAAATTATTTTTTCCGCGAAATTAACGCAATTTCAGAATGGCGGGTTTTAATATCAGTCCCATTGTTGTCTTAAGAAAGTAGCAACAACGGTCGTTTCTAAGGGCTTGCTTTCCGACTGATTATTTTTAGAACTTGTCTTCTCGTTTGTTATTTTAATTAAAGAAAACATACATCATGGATGACCGAACTATAAAGATGAGTTCAGAAAAAGTTCAATACTTAACTCCTCATTTCCAATACAGCAGAAACACAGATACAAGTAAAACAATATACAATTATGGCCTGCTGTGGAGGTGTATATCCAAAATTGTCAACGCGAGTAAGGGTTATTCCATGAGGGCTTTAGCCGAGGGAATAACCCTTACTAGGGTTGACAATTTTGGATATTCACCGACTCAATGGGCCATAATTGTTTTATTATACCGAACGAACAAATAACAATAAAATATTGTAACAGATTGTCAAAACACTTACGTAAGAAAACTACTTTGTGAAATTTCGCGTATGTACAACAAAGGTAGACTCTTTCTGTAAAATATAGATGGCCCTGAAAAGGGCCGTTTACAAGAGATATCGTCGACACTAGATGAATTTCCAAGTCTTGTTTGGTCTTGTTTCTTCGTCATTTGATGGACTTCTAACCTGGCCGTTGCCATATTTGTTTTTGTTTATCTGACGTTAAGTGACGTCATACTTTAAAGGGAGTTAACTCGTGATCATTGAGGTACGACAAAGGTTATTCACCGGGGAATAATAGGGTTGTTCGATGGAGGCTTCGATTTTCGGGGTTATTCACCGGGAATAATAGGGTTGTTCGATGGAGGCTTCAATTTGATGGGGTTGTTCATCGCTCCTGCCAAATTTTTGGAAAAACATCGAAATTAAACTATGACACGTGATTCCGTATTAGCCAATCAATTAATTACTATATTATGTAAGGTATAATAATAAACCATAGTATACGGTACTGTAGACTCCTGTGACGTTAGCAACTCAAAGACATTAATTCTTTACACCTAATATCAGACATTGTGCTAGACATGGTATGGGCTTTGATTATTGTTGAAGGCCGTACGGTGACTTATAGTTGTTAATTTCTGTGTCATTTGGTCTCTTGTGGAGAGTTGTCTCATTGGCAATTAAACCACATCTTCTTTCTATATAAACACAAAAATACGTGTACGCTATCAATCATACCCTTCATGTCTTTTTGATTAAACGAATAAATAAATAAATAAATAAAGTAATATAAAATTAAAGAGGGTGCGCCTGCATGATTACCCGGCAATAAAACAAATATTAACAGTATCAACAAAAGATAATTAACAGTCATGCAATCAAAGCGCTGTTCCTTTGCTTTTTGTGTTTTTGCTGTGCATGTACTGATTTTGTGTCATGGATGGATAACCCATATCCTGGTTTCTTTTTATATGAAGAAGTAATCATCTACACATTACAGAGAAACAATTTCAGAAAATATCACTACGACTCACCTCTATATGTTCCGAGTTTAAATCCCAATCCATATCCTGTTTCTTCCGTTGGCTGTATCTGATTTTTGAAATATTCATTGACTGTGGTGTAGGATAAACCGATATGTTCTTCGTGTAATGCATCAAAATAAGACTGACTCATTAATGGAATTCCATATTTGTCAAGGCCTCCATTCAAATGGAATTTCATCCATTTAGTCATATCTTCAGCATTGGACATAATAGCACCAGATCCCGCCCATAATCCCCACTCCCTATAAGGAAAATATATACCGTTTAATTAAATTATTTTAATTAACACTGATATTCACCTAAAACGGTCATTAATCATTTACAGCTTGTATATGATAAAAAAACATCATTTTTGAAAATAGAGAAACGTTTAGAAAGTTTATTGCTATTTCTAATGTTCTTTTGTCTTTTGCTGCCATATTGGTATTTTGTCAATCGGCAAACCTCGGCAGATTCTGGTAATCTACATTAAGTTGGATATGGGTACCGGAATCTGCCGAGGATTGTCGATTGATACTTTTTTATATTCAATTAAGTTTTTAACTAGTAAGAAATGCATTTCAACTACTATACACTCAACATTTTGGTAAATTACTATCAGACGCTTTTTTTTATATTCATACAGACATAAAAGAGGGACGAAAGATACCAGAGGGACAGTCAAACTCATAGATCGAAAACAAACTGACAACGCCATGGCCAAAAATAAAAAGACAAACAGACAAATAATAGTACAGATGACACATAAGCTTTGTTATTAGCACCATTTTTCATTATCTTGATTTTATGTAGTAGAGATGTGGTATGATTGCCAATGAGACTATTATCCACCAAATGAAGTGGATGTAAGCAATTGTAGGCAACACATGGCCTTCAACAATGAGATAAGCCCATACCATACAATAGACTATAAAAGGACCCAACATGAAAATGTGAAACAATTCAAACGAGAAGACTAACGGCCTATATACATGTTTGTGAGCGCTCAACCCTCATCTTACCTGGAACAGTGGTGTAACATCACAACATAAGAACAAACTGTAAAAATCAGTTGCGATTGGCTTAACCCAAAAAATCGGTATGAGGCACAAAACAACTAACATAAAAACCGTTGACACAAAGCACCGAAATACGAGTATTAAGAGTACTAGCAGTTACTTAAAGCTTAGCCTAGTTCAAAGCCAATTACAACTATTCTCCTAGACTACTGTATCAATCAGTGTATGTAAAGACGTCACAATAGTCTGAGAAACGCATGACCTTGTGCAATGCAAAAATATAAGTAAACAATTTTTTTCTGATTGTTAAAGGTCCTTAGAAACGTTCGTTGATAAAAATATGCATCGCGGAAATGACGCGATGTTCGTTACTTCACTTTCAAACGCTTGGCACACAGCCAATCAGTGATGACATCGTGATCAAATGTGAAGATAAGGAGTCGTGTTAACGGTTTCTTCTTTGATCGGCATCATAATATGATTCATCTTTTTTAATTAGAAATACATTATCTGCGTAAAACTTACCTGCTAAACGCTATTGGCACTGGTACAAGGTAGCCTTTTGATCGAGGACCCTTATCGTAACCTTGTGCAACATTTTCTACATCCGCCACAGTGGTGATAAAAGTAGATGATGTCATTCCAAGGGACTTGAAGATTTCAGAATCCACTAATTCCTCCCATGTATGACCTCCAAGTTTCTCAGACAGATAGGTAGCAAAGCCATACATCATATTACTGTACAGGAAAGATGTTCCCAAACTCTTAACAGAATCCATATGCTTGAATCGACTGAAAAAAAATTATAGAAAATTTATCTTCAAGGGATTACGAAAGATTTCTGCACATACCTTATAGGTACATGAAATAATCTTACAATTTATGTTATTCAGGTTTGAAATATCAGATATTGTTTTAGTACACTATTGACATAAAGTCTCAGATATGTCTGGCCTGTAGGTAATTTTGATGGTATTACGCAGATGTTGAATTAAAATGACAATACATGTCATACATGTACTCAGTTAAAACATGTAAACTGTGCAAACCATTCAAAGTAAATTAACAATGATTAAAGGTGCCGGGCCATATAATCTCTGTCAAAACGGAAAAGGTGCCGGGCCATATAATCTCTGTCAAAACGGAAAAGGTGCCGGGCCATATAATCTCTGTCAAAACGGAAAAGGTGCCGGGCCATATAATCTCTGTCAAAACGGAAAATGCCAACTGCATACCAAATACCATTAACTTACCGTATATAGTTTACTTTAAATTGATCTTAACACAAATTTGTAAACTATGTTAAAGTTCCAATGTCAATGAACCATGACTAAGAGGGGATGGGGTGCATAAATTTCCCATGGAAATGAGACGTTGAAATTCTCATACAACTGCATACCAATTTTAAACTGACATAATAATCACAAAACTAAGCAAAAGTTTCAAAGTCAACAGACCATGATTGAGGATGCGGGGCCAAATACATACGAAGTTTTATTGACCTACCACTAGTGGTTCCGCATAAAATGGCCTAATCACAAACTAATACATTCTTGACGCCACCATCGTCAGAAACAACACGCCTTAGTCTTGCCTTTTCGAATTCGTCAAGGCGAGAAAATTACAAAGATTTGGTCTTCATAAATAGGGCTGATCATAGCCAGATTCGTCGCAAACATTTGCTGAGTTAAGCAATAAAGATTACTCTGTCTTTAGATTTCCTAAATATTTCGTCCTTGAGCATCTCTGATCAAAATGCACAGAGTATTAAATATGGTCTAATATTAATAAACCGAACTTTTTATGCTCAAATATATCAAACATCAGTTCTATAGTATTTGAGGAGGGAAAAAAGATAAAAGAAAGAGTTTATAACAAAATGTCAATGATTTGAATGGGATAAATTAAACTACAGTTTACCGCAGAATATAAGTTAAGCAAAAAGATTAAGAAAAGACAAAAGTATTGCCAAAAAGTGAATCAAATTAAACAAAATATTCAAAAAATAATGAAATAGTATCGAATTCACAAGATTAGAATTAGATTGAAAAGAAAAGGAATTAAAACCAATTGTCCAGAGAACAAATGAAGGTATTTCCACTTTTGAATTTCAAAATCATTGATAAGAAGTCACTTTCTGTTTTCTCAAAGTTACTACTGGCATCAAATCATAGCTTTCTTCATACTGATTCCAAAAACATATGGTTTGTATGTACTTTTGCCAGAAACAAGGGAGATAATTTGCTTCTTCCGGTTGAGAACATGTCATTTCCGGTTTCACAATGATTTGTACTTACTCTTGCAAGTTATCGCTGGTTAGTGATGGATCTAGTCGTAAACCTGTATTTAACCTAACTCTTGCAATTTCTCTCTGGTTAGTGGTGAGCCTAGTCGTAAATCTGTATTTGTACTTACTCTTGCTAGTTCTCTCTGGTTAGTGGTGAGTCTAGTCGTAAATCTGTATTTGTACTTACTCTTGCTAGTTCTCTCTGGTTAGTGGTGAGTCTAGTCGTAAATCTGTATTTGTATTTACTCTTGCAAGTTCTCTCCGGTGTTGGGTCTAGTCGTAAATTTGTATTTGTACTTACTCTTGCAAGTTCTCTCTGGTAAGTGATGAGTCTAGTCGAAAATTTGCATTTGTACTTACTCTTGCTAGTTTTCTCTGGTAAGTGTTGGGTCTAGTCGTAAATTTGTATTTGTACTTACTCTTGCAAATTCTCTATGGTTAGTAATGAGTTTAGTCGTAACTCTGTATTTGTACTTACTCTTGCTAATTCTCTCTGGTTAGTGGTGAGTCTAATCGTAAATCTGTATTTGTACTTACTCTTGCAAGTTCTCTCTGGTTAGTGGTGAGTCTAGTCGTAAATTTGTATTTGTATTTACTCTTGCAAGTTCTCTCTGGTTAGTGGTGAGTCTAGTCGTAAATTTGTATTTGTACTTACTCTTGCTAGTTCTCTCTCGTTAGTGTTGGGTCTAGTCGTAAATTTGTATTTGTACTTAATCTTGCAAGTTCTCTCTGGTTAGTGGTGAGTCTAGTCGTAAATTTGTATTTGTATTTACTCTTGCAAGTTCTCACTGGTTAGTGATGAGTCTAGTCAACAATTTGCATTTGTACTTACTCTTGCTAGTTCTCTCTGGTAAGTGTTGGGTCTAGTCGTAAATTTGTATTTGTACTTACTCTTGCAAGTTTCTATGGTTAGTGGTGAGTCTAGTCGTAAATCTGTATTTGTACTTACTCTTGCAAGTTCTCTCTGGTTAGTGGTGAGTCTAGTCGTAAATCTGTCTAGTCGTAAATCTGTATTTGTACTTACTCTTGCTAGTTCTCTCTGGTTAGTGGTGAGTCTAATCGTAAATCTGTATTTGTACTTACTCTTGCAAGTTCTCTCTGGTTAGTGATGAGTCTAGTCGTAAATCTGTATTTGTACTTACTCTTGCTAGTTCTCTCTGGTTAGTGATGAGTCTAGTCGTAAATCTGTATTTGTACTTACTCTTGCTAGTTCTGTCTGGTTAGTGGTGAGTTTAGTCGTAAATCTGTATTTGTACTTACTCTTGCAAGTTCTCTCTGGTTAGTGGTGAGTCTAGTCGTAAATCTGTAATTGTACTTACTCTTGCTAATTCTCTCTGGTTAGTGGTGAGTCTAGTCGTAAATCTGTATCTGTACTTACTCTTGCTAGTTCTCTCTGGTTAGTGGTGAGTCTAGTCGTAAATCTGTACTTGTACTTACTCTTGCTAGTTCTCTCTGGTTAGTGGTGAGTCTAGTCGAAAATTTGCATTTGTACTTACTCTTGCTAGTTTTCTCTGGTAAGTGTTGGGTCTAGTCGTAAATTTGTATTTGTACTTATTCTTGCAAATTCTCTATGGTTAGTAATGAGTTTAGTCGTAAATCTGTATTTGTACTTACTCTTGCTAATTCTCTCTGGTTAGTGGTGAGTCTAATCGTAAATCTGTATTTGTACTTACTCTTGCAAGTTCTCTCTGGTTAGTGGTGAGTCTAGTCGTAAATCTGTATTTGTACTTACTCTTGCAAGTTCTCTCTGGTTAGTGGTGAGTCTAGTCGTAAATTTGTATTTGTACTTACTCTTGCTAGTTCTCTCTCGTTAGTGTTGGGTCTAGTCGTAAATTTGTATTTGTACTTAATCTTGCAAGTTCTCTCTCGTAAGTGTTGGGTCTAGTCGTAAATTTGTATTTGTATTTACTCTTGCAAGTTCTCACTGGTTAGTGATGAGTCTAGTCAACAATTTGCATTTGTACTTACTCTTGCTAGTTCTCTCTGGTAAGTGTTGGGTCTAGTCGTAAATTTGTATTTGTACTTACTCTTGCAAGTTTCTATGGTTAGTGGTGAGTCTAGTCGTAAATCTGTATTTGTACTTACTCTTGCAAGTTCTCTCTGGTTAGTGGTGAGTCTAGTCGTAAATCTGTCTAGTCGTAAATCTGTATTTGTACTTACTCTTGCTAGTTCTCTCTGGTTAGTGGTGAGTCTAATCGTAAATCTGTATTTGTACTTACTCTTGCTAGTTCTCTCTGGTTAGTGATGAGTCTAGTCGTAAATCTGTATTTGTACTTACTCTTGCTAGTTCTCTCTGGTTAGTGATGAGTCTAGTCGTAAATCTGTATTTGTACTTACTCTTGCTAGTTCTGTCTGGTTAGTGGTGAGTCTAGTCGTAAATCTGTATTTGTACTTACTCTTGCAAGTTCTCTCTGGTTAGTGGTGAGTCTAGTCGTAAATTTGTAATTGTACTTACTCTTGCTAATTCTCTCTGGTTAGTGGTGAGTTTTGTCGTAAATCTGTATTTGTACTTACTCTTGCTAGTTCTCTCTGGTTAGTGGTGAGTCTAGTCGTAAATCTGTACTTGTACTTACTCTTGCTAGTTCTCTCTGGTTAGTGGTGAGTCTAGTCGTAAATTTGTAATTGTACTTACTCTTGCTAGTTCTCTCTGGTTAGTGGTGAGTCTAGTCGTAAATCTGTATTTGTACTTACTCTTGCAAGTTCTCTCTGGTTAGTGGTGAGTCTAGTCGTAAATCTGTATTTGTACTTACTCTTGCTAGTTCTCTCTGGTTAGTGGTGAGTCTAGTCGTAAATCTGTCTAGTCGTAAATCTGTATTTGTACTTACTCTCGCTAGTTCTCTCTGGTTAGTGGTGAGTCTAATCGTAAATCTGTATTTGTACTTACTCTTGTAAGTTCTCTCTGGTTAGTGATGAGTCTAGTCGTAAATCTGTATTTGTACTTACTCTTGCTAGTTCTCTCTGGTTAGTGATGAGTCTAGTCGTAAATCTGTATTTGTACTTACTCTTGCTAGTTCTCTCTGGTTAGTGGCGAGTCTAGTCGTAAATCTGTATTTGTACTTACTCTTGCAAGTTCTCTCTGGTTAGTGGTGAGTCTAGTCGTAAATCTGTAATTGTACTTACTCTTGCTAATTCTCTCTGGTTAGTGGTGAGTCTAGTCGTAAATCTGTATTTGTACTTACTCTTGCTAGTTCTCTCTGGTTAGTGGTGAGTCTAGTCGTAAATCTGTATTTGTACTTACTCTTGCTAGTTCTCTCTGGTTAATGGTGAGTCTAGTCGTAAATCTGTTATTGTACTTACCCTTGCTAGTTCTCTCTGGTTAGTGATGGGTCTAGTCGTAAATCTGTATGTGTACTTACTCTTGCAGGTTCTCTCTGGTTAGTGATGGGTCTAGTCGTAAATTTGTATGTGTACTTACTCTTGCAAGTTCTCTCTGGTTAGTGATGGGTCTAGTCGTAAATCTGTATGTGTACTTACTCTTGCAAGTTCTCTCTGGTTAGTGATGGGTCTAGTCGTAAATCTGTCTAGTCGTAAATCTGTATTTGTACTTACTCTCGCTAGTTCTCTCTGGTTAGTGGTGAGTCTAATCGTAAATCTGTATTTGTACTAACTCTTGCAAGTTCTCTCTGGTTAGTGATGAGTCTAGTCGTAAATCTGTATTTGTACTTACTCTTGCTAGTTCTCTCTGGTTAGTGATGAGTCTAGTCGTAAATCTGTATTTGTACTTACTCTTGCTAGTTCTCTCTGGTTAGTGGTGAGTCTAGTCGTAAATCTGTATTTGTACTTACTCTTGCAAGTTCTCTCTGGTTAGTGGTGAGTCTAGTCGTAAATCTGTAATTGTACTTACTCTTGCTAATTCTCTCTGGTTAGTGGTGAGTCTAGTCGTAAATCTGTATTTGTACTTACTCTTGCTAGTTCTCTCTGGTTAGTGGTGAGTCTAGTCGTAAATCTGTATTTGTACTTACTCTTGCTAGTTCTCTCTGGTTAGTGGTGAGTCTAGTCGTAAATCTGTATTTGTACTTACTCTTGCTAGTTCTCTCTGGTTAGTGGTGAGTCTAGTCGTAAATCTGTATTTGTACTTACTCTTGCAAGTTCTCTCTGGTTAGTGGTGAGTCTAGTCGTAAATCTGTATTTGTACTTACTCTTGCAAGTTCTCTCTGGTAAGTGATGGGTCTAGTCGTAAATTTGTATAATCAGGAACGCCCATTCTATGTGCCAATATGTCAACTACAGTTGCCTCCTCTGTCCCAGGAACAAAACTAAATCCGGAATCCATCAAATCTTTCACTGTTGTGTTGAGGTTGTAGCTTAAGAAGGAAACAAAACATTAATGATTCGTAGAACATTAAAATATTCGTTTAATGATCGTCTTTAATATTTAGACCTTTTTTACGTTAGACTACCAGCTATCAATTTGAATACATATGTTGTAATGTTTTTATTACATTGAGTTTTATTATATAGCCAATTTTATATGATAGTCCAACCAATGTCGGACAAAAATTAAGTATTTATCGGTAAAAACCTAAAATAAATCGCATAAATGATTGAATAAAGGATATTTCAGATCTAAATTACATTTAATAACTGGAGTGGCATAATTTTACATAATATTCTATATATATTAGGCAGTAAGACCAAAGGGAAAATACACAAATTGCCGATAAAGTAGGATGTTTTTTCCTTTCATGGAATATTATAGCATTCAGTTTCGTTCGATGGATATAAATCTGCTGTTTTAAAAAAGCAGTGAACACTAGTTTCTGAACGTTCAAGTGATACACTGACTGGTTAAGAAATTAACGAGAAGTTGTCTTTTCAATGACTTTAGGGAAAAAGGTATAAATTAGTATAAGATGGGCGATGCGAAATGTTTCGTCAATAGTAAATGGTCACACATTGATACCAAAAGTCATACGCCATGATATTGCTATCACTAAATGTAGAAAAGAGAAGCTGCGAAATATTTAATTTTAGTAACGACCGAAAGACTTATCTAAAATAGATCTATTTTAAGTTTTTTCGGAGGATATTGGGTCTACCTAAATCTATATATAAGACTTATGATATTTAATTTTTATCCGAAATTGTTAATGTATTTATTTTATTTTGGTTGTGTTTTGCTCTTTTGAAGTGTATCTTATAAATATAAGTAATCTGTATCATATCTATATATCACAACACAATGTAATGAATTGTATTTACTTTTGACTGTCAGCCAACTGTTTGACAAGTAGTGTAGCACCAAAAGCTTTTGAAAGCGAACCGATTTGAAAGAGAGTCTTGTTCGTTACTGATTTCTTGTCCGGTTTATTGGTTACACCATAACCTTTTGCAAACAATGTCTGATCGTCCTTTACAACACCGACAGTTAAACCAGGGATCCAGTTGCAATGATGCATAACCTGTGTCAAAAATATAAATATATATGTACCATTATAGTATTGCACGAGAAGCTCACTATTTGGTAGCGCTACCTAACAAAGTATGAATAAAACAAGAGGCGAAAAATATTGAAGCCGAGCAAAGAGACAATCAAAACCTTGTGGTTTTAAGTCGAAGACAGACCGGCAATACCTTGTGGTTTTATCTTAAGTCGAAGACAGACCGGCAATACCTTGTGGTTTTAAGTCGAAGACAGACCGGCAATACCTTGTGGTTTTATCTTAAGTCGAAGACAGACCGGCAATACCTTGTGGTTTTAAGTCGAAGACAGACCTGCAATACCTTGTGGTTTTAAGTCGAAGACAGACCGGCAATACCTTGTGGTTTTAAGTCGAAGACAGACCGGCAATACCTTGGCCAAAACAAACGACAGAAAGACGAACAACAGTCTACCAAATGCTATTTAGAAAACACGAGCAACATGAAACCCACCCAAAACAGGGTGTGATCTCAGTTGTTCCGAAAGGGTAAACAGCAGATCCTGTACCGCATGTGACACCTGTCGTGTTACTCATGGCATTTAAATGCTGATGTTTCCGTAAATAAGAAGATCACTTTAGTGTATCCATAACTTATCTAATTGATCAACCAAGTCGAGGCATAGTAAAGTTGTAATTTATTTTCCACTTTTTATCTTTTCAATATCTATTACATACTCAGAAATATTTTCCTTGTCCAAGTTCGTATAATCATGAGGATTTAAATTTCATATGAATTACACGCCAACGAGTCGGTTTGGGAAAAATCTAACGGTCTAAGCATAGGGATAGGGACTGGTACTCTTTTATTTGGGGAACCTGGGAGGAAACATTGGAAGTCCCCACCTTGAAGAATGAAAATAAATTCAAGATCCCCTTCTCTAAAAACATGAAAATTTCAACCCCCTCAACAATTCTCAATACTTTTATTCTTCATAACTAAAATACATGCATACAATTTCTATTTACATCATTTTGAGAAATCAATAAAATAAAATATTGCGAAAGTAGTGGAACTACAGCTAAAATCACAGCCGGATCCAGAATTAATGAAAATGGGGAAGGGGGTGGGGAAATTGGAATACATACCAATGATCGGGAGAGAAGAAAAATAAATGGACAACTTTATGCTTAAAATCAAATAACATGATTTTTTTGGGGCGAGCAGAAGGACATATGCTCTCTACATCCCTATGGGGAAGTTGCTGGTGGCGTCATTTAATTTGGAAATGCCTGTTATTAGCACTTGTTCTTATCCTTCATTAAAGAAGTTAGTAAATTAACTTCAGATAAAAATACTAATCCGGAAGAACATGTTGATTTGGATCTTAAAAATTGAGCCGACCGGAGTGTGGCAAAATAAAATTGATATCTTTCGTGCCAAAACGTTTTATTGTTTTTATTATAGGGGAAATCGTTGAGTGTTGCCAACTTGGTCACTTAAGGTTGCATCTCCAGGTTATAAAGGAAAATTATTCATATAAAAACATGTTCAAATGCCCTGCTTGACTCCCAGATATGATCTTAAACTAATGCAATCTATATGCTCAGTCATGTGTTTTACTATTAATCATGTAAGGAAACAGCTATTAGTATTATCAGTGTTTTTATTATTATGGGAAAGTTTTAAGAAACCCTGCAAAAACTAAGGCATCAAACCATCAATCCCTGATATCGTCGTTCTTCCGCTGAATAAGCACATTCTAATTTAGTGTAATCAGCAAATTAGCTATCAGTTTTGAAAAACAGAATTGCTTAAATCTAGAAAAAAAAATTCGATGCCCCCCATGTGAAGTATTTAAAAATTGGATACCTCCTTTCAATTCCAAAAATTTTCAAGGTCCCCCTTGATTTTTCCCCCTCCCCCTTTCAGGTTACAAATGACCGGTCCCTTAGTTCGGAATTAAGTCCCTTATACAAGGGCTTTTCTGTCAAAACATTGAATTTGCAGTTCGGTAAAAACATGTTAACTTTGCCGTATGATTTTTATAGCACCACGTCAAATAAAGATTTACATTTTCATTGTTATTTCTTAACCCTTGATGAGAATTAACTCCCGTGCGAAGAGGTTGTAGATTACCAGTCCAGTCAGAACATACACAATTGCTGTTTTAAAGTCAAGTTACAGTGAATGGGTCATGTCAGAGATTTGTAGAAGATTTTGCATAGAACTGCGGCATGTTAAACTATAACTAAATATCGAAAAAATAATGCATTTATCTCTTTTATTTTCTGACATAATATGTATTCTTTCAAAATTGATGTACATTTGATTATTTGGAATATCTACTAATTTTCACTTCTTCATACTACATTTGTATGAACATCAAGATTATTTTCCTTAAATCTGTACAGGGAAGTTTTATTGTTGATATTCACCCCTTATGTATCTAGTGTTAAATTAGGTATTTATATGACAGACCTTTCTTGGTATTCCTAATTATTGGAAGATTTTATATAGACAGAAGTAGTATACCTAAAACGACAAAGTTATTTTTCATTTACCTGTATATACTATGAAAACCGTTTTTTTCAAAAGTGATTATTTTCTAAGGGTTAAATATTTCGCGGTGGTGTCTTGCCATGGCTTTGTTTGGACTTGTTTGTTTGCTTTTGGCCTTGAATTTTTGTCCCTAATATTTTATTAACTATGTTTTACTTTCAGGTATCACAGATCAATTTATTCGTTCATAGTGTGTTAATTTACGTTTTTGATTGAGTTAAGCCTTCCAATTGATATTTTATCGTGTGTTTTCTATGTTGTGATGTTATACTATTGTTTCAGAAAAAGGGAGAAGGTTTGGTACCATTAAAAGTTTAATCCCGCTGCAAATGTTTGCACCTGTCCTAAGTCAGGAATCTGATGTACAGTAGTTGTCGTTTGTTTATGTAATTTATACGTGTTTCTCGTTTCTCGTTTTTTATATAGACTAGACCGTTGGTTTTCCCGTTTGAATGGTTTTACACTAGTAATTTTGGGGCCCTTTATAGCTTCTTGTTCGGTGTGAGCCAAGGCTCCGTGTTGAAGGCCGTACATTGACCTATAATGGTTTACTTTTATAAATTGTTATTTGGATGGAGAGTTGTCTCATTGGCACTCACACCACATCTTCCTATATCTATTTGTATAGATAGCACATGGAATCGGTATACAATGTTCTTAACTTCTATTCAAACCATAAAATCTCGAAAACCAATTTATAGATTTTTGTAAAAATTGATATATTGTTGCCACATAAATGTTTTATTGATCCAAAATAATCATAAGATTTATGTTTTATCAAATCTGTTACATGTACCTAGTAGGAAGTGAAAAACATGGAAACATGACGCTTACCGTTTTACTACGCGACGAAGCTACGCTTCTTTCGTCGCATTTTGTATTTTTTTCTGCATCAAGAACACCACGTTGACTGATTTAAAAAAAAAAGACGAAGTCTGTGACCCTATAAATACTTAACATCATTAAAACGGATTTTTAGTTAAAGTTCAACATGTAAAAGTTGTATGTTGTATGCAAAATTTAAACATAATCAGTGAAACAGCCCATTTACTGTTCATTGACCGTAGATATTTGAACAATTTTCAACTAATCAGATTGGCACAAAGGAAAAAAACTATAAAAAAGAAAAATGACAGAAAGTACTTGATCGCAGCTGCTGAAAGTTAGTTCAAAACCAATTTATACTAATAGTAAATAAACCACATTCACCTCGACTAAATTACCAATCAGTACATATCCAATGGATTAAGTGCAAAGACGTCATAAACATATTATTTCTTAAAACTAACCTCTTTTATAGTCTGGTCAACTTTATCCTCGAACGTCGGCTCAGACGCAAAAGCAAGAAGAAGACTTGACACAAATATTTGGCCGAGAAAAAGTTGTCGAACAGCCATTTTCCGTCATCTATTTTCTCTAATTTGAAAGCGTCTATCAAGCTTTTATATTAAAACAGAAGTCAATATTATTCTGTATGTTTGGCAACTAGCCTTGAAACTTTTTAAAGCATATATCCATCAATATTTTGTTGACATGTTTACCAATGCATATGGAGACTGGTGTAATCCGAGTTTTTAACAAGATAATGATTGAGTAATTAGACTCGCTATTCGTGATAAATTGAAACATATCCTGTTTGTTATGACGAATTAAAACGATCATAGGTGATGAAAGTAAATATTAAACTTCCATCGTTTGTTGGTATACTTAAAATACTTAGCAACATGTACATAAAAGGATATCGACAAGCACTGAAAAGGGGATTTGGGGTTGGGGTTGGGGTTGGCGGTTTTTGAGGTGAAAGTGAGAAGCAACTAGATTTAGTCAGTATCCTGTTTTATACGGATGTTTGATATTCCGATAGTTAAGTAAAGTATTAATGTCGCTTATCAGGACGCCTCCTAAAATGAATAAAATTAGATACGAATATCATTTAATCTTTGTAAAGTCTTTGTGAGTTATTGCCCTTAAATGACATTTTTAACCATATATTATTCTTTTGGCATTAACCTTTAAAGGTACACATGTAACAGACAGATAGAAACTGTAAACAACTACTCGCAAAGCGATTTGTGTTCATATGGACCGACAATTAAAGTTTTCCATAGATACAATGTACCTGTAAAAATTTATTTCAGACGGAATAGCACATCCTAAATTTTACGGCGATGTTGTTTACCGAGCCCGGAAATTTATATAATCTTTGAATTTTTTTTTTATTGGTATAAATATTGATTTTGTTATCAGCTAATTAAAACCTTACCAAATATTACACATATGTACTTTCACGATACTACAATCTGTCGATACCTATATTTTGGCACTGCACAGGTCGTGTTTTTCTCTGACTGTTAATGACGTCTTTACACTAAATCCATTGGATGTTGGATGTGTACTGATTGATATTTTAGTTTTAGATACAGGATTTTTTTTAGTAGTTGTTATTGGCTTTGAACTAGCTGTCAGTAAATGCGAGTACTCTCAGATCTGTACTTAGTGTCCTTTTTGTTGTTAGGGATGAGGGATGGATAAATACCCTGCCACGTCCGGTCTGTGTTTATGTTTGATGTTTTTCTTTGCATCGATCTGATGAGTTAAGCCTTTTTCAACTGATTTTTATAGCTTGTTCTTATGATGTGCTGTTACACCACTGTCCCAGGTGTGGGGAGGGTTGAGCGCTCACAAACATGTTTAACCCCGCCACATTCTTTATGTGCCTGTCCCAAGTCAGGACACTGTAGTTCAGTGGTTGTCGTTGGTTCATGTCTGTCATATTTATTTTTTGTTAATTGTTTTGTTATGAATTAGGCCGTTAGTTTTCTCAACTGAATTGTTTCATATTTTTCATGTCGGGGCAATTTATAGCCGACTATACGGTATGGGTTTTTCTCATTGTTGAAGGCCGTACGGTTGCCTATAATTGCTTAATTACACCCACTTTATTTGAACTTTGGTGGATAGTTGTCTCGTTGCCAATCATACCTCATCTCCTTATTTTTATAAAGCAGCCAACGATGTAGTGGTGGTATGAAATAAATTCTACACGGAAGTTCCTAAGAATGAAATAGTTATTATACATTCTTCTACATTAAGGTCCTTGCGCTCCACAGAGAGTCATATAGTAAACAACCATAGTTATCATTACCACATCTCAGCTTAAGGCCTTTTCTAAAAATTTGAAGGTCCCTACTATCTATTGGTTACCTAAACTACACATAACCCATAAACTATCGTTTTATCTCGGCCTCTATTAAGTGTTCTACAACGAATCTATCAGTGCTTTTAACTAGTTCCTTAACTACTATCAAAGATCATTAATTTTTGTAATAAAGCATATGAAAAGAGTGGAACTAGCTATTTTTGGAGTGTTAAAAATTCTTTGGATGTTTTGGTTAAATTACGTGCTTTTGATGGTCCTTTTAATTCGGTTGACAGTTTTGACTTATCAACACTTTACACTACACTTCCACACAATTTTATCAAAGAAAAGTTTATCTATTTAATTAAATGATCGAAAATGTATTTGCTGCGACTCATAGAAAGCCTTCTGTACTTTCTGGATGTGTAATGAGATGATTAAAGCTATAAATTTTCTCCTTTATGTACGTTTCGGTTATAAAGTTTAGTGACAAGTTGTTGATATTCCTATGGGCATCAATTGCGCCCCTTTAAAAGCAGACGTGTTCCTGTACTGTTATAAACACAGTTTATAACCAAACGCAGTATATTTACATTGTAGTTCGTTATACTGTATAAACTTACTAAATTTGTCAAAAAGGTGACTTATAGGTCTAATGGGCCGAGTGCAACATTAACTATACAAACTTTGTAATTGTGTCATATTTATTGATATATGTTCACTATAATTAACAAATTACTTACTTTTATAGAACCGTCTAAATTCCATTTAATTGATATATTCAACAACACTTACCGTTATCTTGGTGATATTTTCTCATTAAATGATCAACAATTCTCTAAATATACTGCTGAAATGTACCCAGAGGAACTTACTTTAAATAAATCAAATATAAACACCAATAACGGTCCTTTCCTAGATTAAGAGATTTAAGATTTACACGAAACTCTACACACAAATTTACGACAAGATGGATGATTTTTCGGTTCCTATTGTCAAATGTCCTGTTTTGGACGGTGATGTTCCTTTGGCACCATCTTACATACTGTATATATGTTTCTATATTTCAACTCGTTCGCTATGCCCTTGTCTGTAGTGACGTTTTGATTTCAATGAACGTAATCTATGTATTTATGGTAAATTATTGAGTCAATGATTTCGTTTCCATAAAGACTCAAAAACCTTTTCTTAATGCATTCATAGATACCAGGCTGAGTAGGGCGTGTTTTTTTTTGTTTTTCGGTAGTGAGCCAGAAGAGGTCCATTTCTGTTTGTTTGCATTAGGAAGATCTTCTGTCTCTCTTCTACATCTTCCTTTTAAATAGGTAGATTAGACGACAGAGGCACATAACAAACATGGCGACGTTTAGTCTAAGTGACATTAATAAATTTATGAATGCAGATATAATAGAATGTGAGCTGTGTGATAAACGTTTTTATGGTATGACAGTCTTAGTAGGACATCCATGTATGGACGATAAACATAAGAACTACACGGACAATAACAGTAGGGGACGACTATTTGATATTCTGGGGAGAGGGAGGGATTTTTGCGGATTTACTATTCATTTTAATCTGTCGCTAAGCATGTCTAATTTGTTCAGCTCTTACCAGACCACTATATTCATATTAAAAATCTTCCTGTCTCCCACCCCACCCCCCAAAAAATAAATATCAAATGGATTTCCCCTTATTTAACACGAGTTTAAATTGATTAATTGTTCGTTGCTTATTTTTAACATCCAGTGACAAATACTTTATGCATGTTTAGGAAAACACGAGTTTAAAAGTCAGGTATAAATATAAAAATACGGAGATGTGGTATGATTGTCAATGAGGCAACTATCCAACGGAAATATGAGGTGTATGTAAGCAATTATAGGCAACCGTACGGCCTTCAACAATGACAAAAACTCATACTTATAAAAGTCCCCGACATGAACAATGTGAAACAATTCAAATGAAAAAACTAACGGCCTAACTATATATTACAAAACAATTTACAAAAAATTAAATATGAGTTGACACACATGAACCAACAACAACCACTGAACTACAGGCTCCTGACTTGGGACAGGCACATAAAGAATATGAAAGGGTTAAACATGTTTGTGAGCGCCTTACCCTCCCCTAAACTGGGACAGTGGTGTAACAGTACAACATAAGACGTCCGGTCAGAATGGGGACGTTAAAACCGATGCCTCGTGTAGCGAGAGTGCCACGCTCTCTGCACGTTAAAAACCCTTGAAACAACTCTTTGAGGGGTCCATAGGTGGCCTGTTGCAAGGCCAAATTTCTGTCCCTATCCAATATACCCTCATTTTCCAGTGGTAATCGAAATTTCCCCGACCTTATCCCGGTTTGATTTATTCAAATTACAAGTCCTACCTATTGTATTTATTGTAAATTTGTTCTCGTCCTGAACATGCATGAAATATTTGCCACTGGACGTTAAGCAACCAAGAATCAAAACTACAACATAAGAAAAAAATGTAAAAACCAGTTGCAATTGGATTAACTTAAAAGATCGGTACGAGACACAAAACAACTAACATTAAAACAATAGACACAAAGTACCGAGATAAGGGTATTGCTAAAACAATCGACACAAAGTACCGAGATAAGGGTATTGCTAAAACAATCGACACAAAGTACCGAGATAAGGGTATTGCTAAAACAATCGACACAAAGTACCGAGATAAGGGTATTGCTAAAACAATAGACACAAAGTACTGAGATAAGGGTATTGCTAAAACAATCGACACAAAGTACTGAGATAAGGGTATTGCTAAAACAATCAACACAAAGTACCGAGATAAGGGTATTGCTAAAACAATAGACACCAAGTACCGAGATAAGGGTATTGCTAAAACAATCAACACAAAGTACCGAGATAAGGGTATTGCTAAAACAATCGACACAAAGTACCGAGATAAGGGTATTGCTAAAACAATCGACACAAAGTACCGAGATAAGGGTATTGCTAAAACAATCGACACAAAGTACCGAGATAAGGGTATTGCTGTTATGGAAAGCTTGTTCATAGTCAATTACAACTAATAAATAAATTATGTTCTCTGAGACTACAGTATCAATCAGTACACAACCAACGGATTTGGCGTTATAAACTGTCTGAGAAACGCCATGACCCTGTATACCTAGTATGCATATACAATTAAGACTCTCGTAAAGTGGTGGTCCAAAGGTTTAGTCCATCGACATTTTGAAAGGACCGGCACAATTTTGATATTTTGCAATAGAAATAATAGTTAGGACCAGCAGATTTTCCTCAAGGACCACCAAGGAAAAAAGATTTTGAGGACTCTGCGAAATTTGTTTATATACAAAAATAATCCAGTTTGGTGACTTTAAAAAAAAAAAAAAATAGACAAGATGTCCTTTTCGATCATACGACATATACCAGACAAACATTGACAAATTCTTGTACAGTTTAATATTATTCATGAAAATAAAATGGTCGAAGCTTTAAGCCAGATTTGTTTAGATAAATTACACGAACACAGAGATTTCTTCCAACCAATTTTCTTTGTTTTTAGACTTATACAAATACAGCAATGCCAAACTAGAGCACACTATTACAGTCATGTCTACCGAATGAACTGACGTAACTACATTTTCTAATAAATCATCGTAAACTTCATTTATGTCATCCAACATAAAACATTCTGCTATATTTGAAGTTGTGTGTTATTACTTCTTCTACAGGGTATATCCAGAAGAGGTCCAGAATCATTTTTTTTGGACTACAGAAGAGACCAATGAAACATGTCCCTAGTGAATAATAAGCCAGCAAACAATAAGGCGATAATCTATAAACCGAAAAATTACAACAGACAGCAACGGCCGATCGAAAAGAATCTAGCGAATTTAAGCCAGCGAAAAATAAGGTGATATATCTAAAAACCGAAAAATTGCAACACACAGCAACGGTTGTTTGATTTTTTTTTTTTTTTTTTTTAGAAAAATGCAGAAAATTCCGTCCAGAAATTGCAAATTACAGCTCTATCTTAAAAAGGGGATTTTACCAAATCTATTAATAAAACAAGCCCCACCCCTTTTCAGGGTATCATTCAGTATCCATATATAGGTACAAAGATTTGGTTTGCAAGATTGGCTGTACATATTATTACAAACGGGATACCACATCCTAATTTTAACGGTTATGCTGTTTACTGAGCCTGTAAATTTAGATATGTTTCGAGTATCTTTATTCTTTAAATATCCTTATTCTGAAAGGTTACCTATTCAACACTGTAATTAGATCTTTAAATGTTATTTTTATCGGTATAAATATTGATTAACTACATATTATTGTTATACACATAATATGTACATTCATTGTCCTACAATCTGTCAATACCTTTTAATTTGGCATTACACAAGGTCATTTTAATCTCCGACTGTTAATGATGCCTTTTCACTAAATCCATTGGATATTGGATGTGTACTGATTCATAGATATAAGAAGATGTGGTATGAGTTCATAGTTTAGATACATATTTTTTAATTATAAAAATAAGGAGATATAGTATGATTGCCAATGAGACAACTATCCACCAAAGTTCAAATAAAGTGGGTGTAAGCAATTATACGGCCTTTAACAATGAGAAAAACCCATACCGTATAGCCGGCTATAAAAGGCCCCACATGAAACAATTCAATTGAGAAAACTAACTGCCTAATTTATAACAAAACAATTTACGAAAAACAAATATGACAGACATGAACCAACGACAACCACTGAACTACAGGTTCCTGACCTGGGACAGGCATATAAAGAATGTGGCGGGGTTAAACATGTTTGTGAGCGCTCAAGCTTCCCCTAACCTGGGACAGTGGTGTAACAGCACAACATAAGAACACAAAAAAAAATAAGTTGTTATTGGATTTGAACTAGCTTTTAGTAACTACTATCAGATCTGTTCTTTGTGTGCGTCTTTTTGTGTTTTTGTTTGTTTTTTGTGCGTTGTATCGATTTGATGAGTTAAGCCCTTTCCAACTGACTTTTATAGTTTGTTATATTATTACACTATTATCCAAGGTTAAGTGAGGAGCTTGGCGCCAGCAATCTTGTTTAACAATCCCACTTCATTCTGTATGTGCCTGTCCCAAGTCAGGATAAACCTGCAATTCAGTGGTTGTCGTTTGTTCAGTACTGTATATCATATTTGTGGTTGTGTTTCGTTTACTGTTGTGTATATAAATCAGGCCTTTATTTTTCATGTTTGAACTGTTTTACATTTGTTATTTCGGGGCCTTTTTATAGTTTACTATGCGGAATGGATTTTCCTCATTGTAGAAGGTCGTACGGTGACCCTTAGCTCTTAATGTCTACGTCATTTGGTCTCTGGTGGAGAGTTGTCTCATTTGTAATCATACCACATCTTCTTGTTTTTATATAAATTATACGAAAAACTAAGATCCACAAATATTCAACACAAATGAATTTTCAATCGACTTCTGTATGAGTTATTGTCCTTAAGGATGTACTTAGGTCAGATTTCGGATTTTCTGTCAGATGTTCGGACTCCTTGTTTTTTTCCTACCATACAGGGTAAAATATTTTGCCCCATAACACCCATTTTTCTTTTCATATAAGACTTCAATAGCTCATAAAAGGTCATTTACCAAAATTTAAGCAGATTTTGGATTTCTTTTCTTTTGATTTGAGACCCAAATAATACCATTGCAAACATAAGGTTAGAGTCCGAGTCAGCCTTTTTCCGCCGTTTAAAACAAAATTAAATATCTCAAAAAGGAGTAGTATGTATGATTAAGGAGATGTGGGTATACGTCAATAAAACAGCAACCAAAGGACAAAAACAACCAAAAGAAACCAAGAGGGCAACAGACAGCTTTCAACAACATATGTCTATTCAATATGTCTAAATTGTTCCTGGTCCATAAAAGTAAATAAGGAATTTAACAGAATTTTTTTTTACCCCTTTCTGGGTTTTTGGTTAGAGGTCATTAATTGTTCGTACCATCTTGAATAAGGCAAGTTGTGAATATATACATCATAGAAATCTTTTAATGGAAAAAAACATCAACACTAACAAACAAAAAAGGAATGACATAGATCTTGACTTCGAATATGTACTTAATAGATGGTGGGGTTAAGCTAGCTGGAGTCAATCAATCAATCAATCAATCATCAAAATAGCGGTCTGGAAATAATGGTACGGTTCAATATGACAATAGAAAACTAACCCTAAAGGTATTGATTGATTTTTGTTTGATTAACGTCCAATGACTAATATTTCATACAATTCAGGACGAGAAGGAGTTAAAACCAAATCCAAAAGGCAGGTTCTGAAAAGTGGGTCGACTTGGAAGAGGGGTGGGGAAATTTGCTGGCACTGCAAAACGAGAACATGTTGCATAGGAACAATACTACTTTAGGTGGGAGGGGTTCAGATGACCAAAATTCTAAACCTTAATCAACCCTTTGTGTTAACCCTGAAGTGAAAACTGACACCTTATCCGCTATTATGTTTACCAAACAATCAATAATTATGCTACTGATAAGATATCTTTACTCTTTACTTTACAAATTGAACTTCGACCCTTATCATTTTTCATCTTTTGTCAGATATTCATGAACGAAATGCAGTGATTAAAAGGGATGACATAAGTTTTTTAACATTGTTTTCTATCGTGTAAAAGGTGTAAAACATGTTGTGTAATTAGAGGAGGCATCACACGGACATGTTTACAGTAAGTAGATATACAGTAGGAATAGTTAATTCTGTCAATAATGTCACCCGTCGATTTGGGAAATATTTGATATATCGATCATGTGCATAAATAAATAAATTAGAAAATAAGAAAATTTATAAATTTATAAATAGATGAGTTTAAAATATTTGTCTACCACACATACACAGGTATAAATGGCCATTACACACATTATGTTATCTTTGAGTGTCCCATCCGATAACGAATCCACATACATATTCAGGTTTTTAATGGAGTAAAGTAAAACGAGATTTGGCTTATACGTGGCGGGTCGTCAGTGAGACAGCAACCAGAAAGACAGAAAAAATCAAAGAGCTGAAAGCTCTGAGGAAAAATGACGCCACTGTCTCTAATATATTGTGATATTTTTATGCAAGTCTTGATTTTCACATACCGTAATTAGATTAACATTCCAACATGTCTCGTAAGCATATAATTGATATTCGTATATGTGTGTGTTATGTGAAGATGACAACTGGCTGTTTTTAGTACAAATGTATAGGTCAAGACTACCTGAATGATCTACAGTATCCAATGACTACTGGCTGTTTTTTCTATAAATAAAAGGTTAAGACTACCAGAATGATCTACAATATCCAATGACTACTGGCTGTTCTTTTGTACTAATAAATAGGTCAAGTCTATTTGAATGATCTACAATATCCAATGACTACTGGCTGTTCTTTTGTACATATAAATAAAGACCTGAATGATCTAAAGTATTCTAAGTAATGTGATTTTTGTCTTGCAATTACATTTTTCTAAATCAAGAATATAGACTACTAGTATCCTTTTCAAACCAAATGATTATGAAGAGCCTGTTGTTATCAAGCTCTTATACCCCACATACTCATTAAATAAGTTACTAGTGACCTAGTTATTTCTGTTACTTGAAGCAAATTATATTTCTGTATATTTAGACAATAGTATAATATTGTTTTACTAGTTTTATTTCACCTTGAAGATTAGACAAATAGGGATACTCCTTTGATTTTTTATTTCATGTCAGTCAGGTCGCTTTATATGAAACTTGAAACCACTTCTCTGCCATATTGTTATTTCACAACAACTCTGCCCTTGACCATGTTGACCCATGTAATTGATATTCATTCTTTAACCATATATCATAGTCAGTTAGTTTTTGATTTTGCACTCCCACACCACCTTTCAGGTCAAATGTCTGTCTCCATTTAAGTTAATGACATTGAACAATCATGGTATTAAACACAATTTCAATAGTGATAATGTTGTTCTAGTAGGTCACCATATATTCAACTTGGGTAGCATTCCAGTTATTGAAATTTGTGTCAGATTAGAACAATGATCTAGACCTTTAGGAATGGATCTTACAATTTAATATGGAGCCATAGTATGGGACCCATACACGGTAACAAAAAACAAGCTTGAAAGGATACAACGTCAAGCGGCAAAATCTATCACCAGAAATTACAAGTCAAGAGAGGATGGACAGGATATGTCTCTAAAATGCTTGCCTAACTGGAACTACAACAAGATCTCCAGACAAGACGAACAAGGAGTTGAAGCCAGAAGTTAATATTTATGTAAAAAGTAGTTGAGGGCTGATTCCACTATTGAACCATACTGTCATTCTATAATATTATTGCGCAGTATTTCTGTATTGTCCTTGTTATTGGTCCATGTCTTGGTGTATTGGTCTGAGGCGAAGCCGAGCCAATACTGCTGGCCAAGGACCAACAATAAGGCCAATACATAAATACATGTAATAGTATCGTTATTAATTAACTACAGTGTTACAATATTTTGTTATTTCATTTCACAAGAGATAAACATTTTACCTTGAAGTGGAACTATCCAAATTTCAGTTTCTTTTTTAAGATGCAATATCTAATGATTTGGTGCCGTTTCCATGTATCTTCAGCCTTTTCTCATCTGATGAATTTTTCTACCCTTTCCAGTCACTATAAAGTGTTACAACTTTAATTTAGACACAACACATAAATAGTAATTGAAAGGTACTGCCATTGCATGTGTAATGCAAATATATTAAAAAAAATAATGTAAGAGTTGAAATTGATACAACTATCCATAAGCCAATTGACCAAAGAACGAAGATTTGCGCAATTACAGAATGCATATGCCTGGTTCGGGTTTAAAATAAAAGACCGTTTACAAAACATGAGAAGCGAAAGTAAACAGTAAAAATCGATTTGTACCATCGTTATGATGAAATTATGAGGTCGTCAAGAAATGAACTTTGTGATAATTTACTCGTTCCCCAAACCTGAAATAATTCCATCGTCTACTTTCAAAATGCTTTTCAAATGAATGGGACCGTCTTTAACCTAAAATATATGCCATACTGAACGTTTCAGCTTGTTTATGGTGAGTAAATAAAACTGCGTCGTACAAACAATAACCCGAATAATTCAGTCCCTCCCCGTGATCGACTCTCCCACTCGCGAGGGCCTGAACTCTTTATACGATAAAAACACGTCACAAATCCAGGATTTTGATTGGTGCTCTCTGTGAGAGAGAGCCAATCAGCTAATAGCTAAATGTTATCGAGATAGGTAAATCCCGAGCTAATTCCGAATGATTTTTGACGATTTTTCATTGACTAGGCCTCCAGGCGTTAATGTAGCCATCGTAGAGCAGTGGAATATAACGACTGAATTATTCAGGTTATACAAACAACTGTTTACTTTCAGTTTGAGTTTATCGTGACTTACGATCTAAAAACTAGAGACGTTCCGAAATCCTGTTTTGGCCGGATCAGAACTCGGAAGTAGGAGAGATCGATTACGGGAGGGACTGAATTATTCAGGTTAGCAGATTCCAGTTAGTATGTAAAATAGTAAATATGAAACCGAGTGCGGTAGGCGGAGGCATAATCAACTTCCGTTAGTTCTGGTCAATGGTATCGGAAACATGCCGCTGATAGCGTCATTTTCCAAAAACCAGGTGCGTATTCAGGCAGGGCGCACACCCCATCCCTCTAAAAAAGAAAAAGAATAGTAAAAATAAAATTATAAAGCTAATTTTGTGTAAAAAAAAGGTCCTATAATTCCTAACATAAAATCCTGGATCTGCACCTGCAAACGTCTAGAGGTTGTTATATGTATTAGATACACCTTGAGGGCGTGAGCCCGAATGGGTGTATCTGATTGACACCAAGATATCATTGCCAGTGCAGCATCGATAGTTTTCAATTATTAAGAAGGGGTTCTTTCAGCGATTTTACCATATGTTATTTAAAAGCAAACAAAATAATGAGGTAGTATACAGTATTAATGAATATATGTATATATTAATTTATATATACGTGCACCAGAGATTACTTTAAAAGTTGCATGAACGAAAATCGTTTTGACGCTCGGGATTTGATGACAAAAAAAAAAAAAAAAAACAGCACCGATAAATTACAACTGGGTCATGAAATGCAGGCTTTGAAAAAGCAGAATTATTTAATGAACACTAACCCCTTAAAAGTTATATAGGAAAGCGATAAAATCTAAAACTGAATATACATGCATGTACGCATGTACGGATTATATATCAGGGTCTTATTGATTGATAGTCACACGTTTTTTCCCTGTAATTTCTAAATATTTATCATGAATGAAACGGCTTTAACTTTTGTAAATCATCAATTCAACAAGATCGTTTATGTGATCAAACACTTTATTGTTAGGATAATTACTAGGTATATATGAAAACAAAACTGGAGTTCAACGACCGATGAATGACAAAACGGGCAGTGCACCCTGACAAGTATGCAAGAAGTTAATTATGTAAGTTATGTTACAGCGATACATTGTAACACTCTTCTATAGTAATAATATGTGTTTATTTACAGTTACTGCCAAAGACCCGATCAGGTAAGAGAGATAGCTAGGTTAATTTACGATCAGGTAAGAGATATAGGTTAATTGATTGAAATATGTGTCGGTCATTGTTAGTCATCATTTATAAATACGACAACGATAAAACTTGAAAAAAATCAGCTGTTTACGGTAATACTATTAAAAAAGATGGAAATTATACTGTTACATTTTCAATCACTGCATCTGCTGTTTTTGATAAACATCAATTTGCTAATTTAAACATAGAAACAATACTAAAATATTTATTTTTGATTTGAAATTCTACATTAGTCACAGTCATTATTTAATATCAGCAGGTTAGATACTTTAAGCTTGATTTCAGTTACTGACAGTTTTGGGGCCTCGGTTGCCGAGTGGTCTAAGTAATTCAACTACTGCACCGCTAGCCTTGTGAGTTCGAACCCCGCACGTAGCAGGTGCATTCGACTCTCATCATAATTGACTAGGATTGCCAGTTTTCCTGCCGAAGATGTTGGTTCTCACCGGGCACTCCGACTTCCTTCATTTCAATAAAAACTGCTTGCCACGAAACAGGCCAAGTGGCGTTAAAAATACCAACAAATCAATCTTAATAGTTTGATTACATATCAGCGGGATAATAGTTTGAGCTTGTTTTCAGTTGCTGCAAATATTTTTGAACGGAATAATATTCATTTGGTTGTTTTATGTTTGCTTTTGCTTGTATTTTTTTTATCTGTTATACAATAATATGTTAAGTGCTTTACCTACATTATTTTTTGTTTATAAAATGAGATGTGGTATGATTGTCAATGAGACAACTACCACTATACACCATAGTTCAAATGACGTTGATTTAAACACCTACGGGGCACCGTACGACCTTAATGAGTAAGCCAAACCCATACCGTTTAGTCAGCTATAAAAATCCTCATTATAACAAAATATTTAAATTATACAAACAAACAAAACAAAAACAAAAAAATACCCAACGGCTTGTTTTATGACGAAAAATGAGCAAAACAAATATGACATGCAGCAACCAACGACAACAACTAAATTTACTAGAACTTTGCTATTGAAACGCAATGGCCAGGCATGCATAAGATGTCTTTTTTTCTGTGTTGCATTTGGTAATTTTTACTGTCTTCGTGCCATTGCCCTAGAGCTGTTGTTTTTTTAACATGCCTACGTTAGCTAATTATAGAGCCCCTTTTTTCGCAAAACACCACCATTGCCAAATTAGTAAAACTGTATAATTGTTTTAGCTATAGTTTTCCATGAAATGAAGAGTTTTGATACGCAACATAGACTTTAACTCGGGATCAAATATTGTGTTTTGTTGTATCTCCAGATACGTTAACCGTTAACGTCAACGTATCTGATATGAGTGGATACGTTTTAAATTGACCGACCTCTAATGCAAGTAATAATGCATTCGAACAAAATATCCAGTCGATATACTAGTGCTCAGACAACTAATACCATACTTATAAGATTTCTGTTTTCGAACATAAATAGCACATACCAGCCAAAGTATAGAATATTTTAAATAGCTAATGATGTGTAGTTTCTATGAAAACGATTCGTTTTCCAAACATATTCAATAGATGTTTTTTTTCCTTTTCTCTTTTAGACAAAATCAGCATTACAAAATTATGACTGTCATCAAGTCATCGACGATGAATAAAAAACGTAAACAGAAAGTGAAGGAATTCCCCCATCCTGTTGATTCTGGGTGGTATTACTAGGTTAGTACAACTAAAGTGAAGGAATTCCCTCATCCTGTTGATTCTGGATGATCATGGATGGTATTACTAGGTTAGTACAACTAAGAAAAAGGAATTCCCTTTTCCTGTTGATTCTAGATGGTCCTTGATGGTATTACTAGGTTAGTGTAAATAAAGTGAAGGAATTCCTTCATCCTGTTGATTCTGGATGGTCCTAGATGGTATGACTAGGTTAGTACAAATAAAGTAAAGGAATTCCCTCATCCTGATGTTCCTAGATGGTATTGCTAGGTTAGTACAAATAAAGTGAAGGAATTCCTTCATCCTGTTGATTCTGGATGGTATTACTAGGTTAGTACAAATGAAGTGAAGGAATTCCCTCATCCTGTTGATTCTGGATGGTATTACTAGGTTAGTACAAATAAAGTGAAGGAATTCCCTCATCCTGTTGGTTCTAGATGGTCATGGATGGTATTACTAGGTTAGTACAAATGAAGTGAAGGAATTCCCCCATCCTGTTGATTCTGGATGGTCCTTGATGCTATAACTAGGTTAGTACAAATAAAATGATAATTCCCTCATCCTGTTGATTCTGGATGGTCCTGGGTGGTATTACTAGGGTAGGACAACTAAAGTGAAGGAATTCCCTCATCCTGTTGATTCTAGATGATCCTGGATGGTATTACTAGGTTAGTCCTAAGAAAGTTCAGGAATTTCCTCATCCTGTTGATTCTTGATGGTCCTTGATGGTATTACTAGGTTAGTACAAATAAAGTGAAGGAATTCCCTTATCCTGTTGATTCTAGATGGTCCTAGATGGTATTACTAGGTTAGTACAAATAAATTGAAGGAATTCCCTCATCCTGTTGATTCTGGGTGGTCCTGGGTGGTATTATTAGATTAGTAAAAAAGTATTGGTAGGTAGGAAAGCATTTAAAGTGGTTGATTATATTACTAGGTAACTGTTCAGTTAAAGAATAGTATTGCTAGGTAGGAAGACATTCATAACCTATTTACATATCAACCATTACATTTTTCATACGTGGCAACACCATACATGACCTACATATTTACTTTGTCAGAATTGGTATAATGACAAGTCTTAAAATTGTGGAAAAATATTTTAAATATTGATATATTGACAAGTTCTGGACGGTTGTCGGGATTGGTATTATGTCAAGTTCTGAACGGTTGTCATGATTGATATTATGGCAAGTTCGTAACAAGAAGTAAAATAATGTTTTCATGATTGATATTATGGCAAGTTCGTAACAAGAAGTCCAAAAAGGTTTTCATGATTGATATTATGGCAAGTTCGTAACAAGAAGTCGAAAAGGTTTTCATGATTGATATTATGGCAAGTTCGTAACTAGAAGTCCGAACAGATTGTCAGGATTGGTATTTTTGCAAGTTCGTAACAATAAGTCCAAAAGGTTGTCCGGATTGGTATTATGGTAAGTTCGTAACAAGAAGTCCAATAGGTTGTCAGGATTGGTATTATGGTAAGTTCGTAACAAGAAGTCCAATAGGTTGTTAGGATTGGTAAAATGACAAGTTCGTAACAAGTAGGCCAAAATTGTCAGGATTGGTAGTATCATAAGTTCTAAACAAGTAGTTCAAATGGCTGTTATGATTACATATATGACAAGATCTGAATAAGTGTACCAAAAGTTAGCCATCGTTGGTAAACTTAAAGCCTTCTTAATGTAGTTTTAGTGTAGATCAAAAATTTCAAAATTTGTATTACTAGTATCACTATTAACAAGAAGACTAACAGTTGTGACAGTTATGTTGCCAAAGATCCCACATGTCCATATCGTCAATCCGATAGGTGATTTTACAGTTGGTTAGACCTTGGGTAAACTAATGTTACTGTAGTTCCTAATAATGTTTACAGCACTCAGTATTCCATTGTTTTATTGCTGTTATCCTGAACAATCATAAAAACAAAAACAGTTTGAAGGCAAACATATTAAACGTTTGTTTTGTGGTAAGAGAACACAGTAAGGACATATTAATGGCTACTGGTCTGATAATAGGCCATGAAATGAGTAAGAACATATTAATGGCTACTGGTCGGATAATAGGCCTTGAAATGAGTAAGAACATATTTAATGGCTACTGGTCGGATAATAGGCCTTGAAATGAGTAAGGACATATTAATTGCTACTGGTCGGATAATAGGCCTTGAAATGAGTAAGAACATATTAATGGCTACTGGTCGGATAATAGGCCTTGAAATGAGTAAGGACATATTAATGGCTACTGGTCGGATAATAGGCCTTGGAATGGGTAAGGTAATAGGCCTTAAAATGAGAAAGGACATATTAATGGCTACTGGTCGGATAATAGGCCTAGAAAAGAGTAAGGACATATTAATGGCTACTGGTCGGATAATAGGCCTTGCAATGAGAAAGGACATATTAATGGCTACTGGTCGGTTAATAGGCCTTGAAAAGAGTAAGGACATATTAATGGCTACTGGTCGGATAATAGGCCTTGCAATGAGAAAGGACATATTAATGGCTACTGGTCGGTTAATAGGCCCTGAAATGAGTAAGGACATATTAATTGCTACTGGTCGGATAATAGGCCTTGAAATGAGTAAGGACGTATTAATGGCTACTGGTCGGATAATAGGCCCTGAAATGAGTAAGGACGTATTAATGGCTACTGGTCGGATAATAGGCCTTGAAATGAGTAAGGACGTATTAATGGCTACTGGTCGGATAATAGGCCTTGAAATGAGTAAGGACGTATTAATGGCTACTGGTCGGATAATAGGCCTTGAAATGAGCAAGCAATAGTCGACGAAATACTTTGAAAAAAAAACTGTGCTAATATTTGAGGCGTTTGTAGGTTTCGTTATTTCTAGTATACTTAAAGCCAGAATAGTGTGTTGTTCGGTCACTCGTTGAATATTTTTCTATATTTGAATTCTTCGATTAGTTATTTTATAATTATTATATTTTATATGTAAACTAATTAAACCTTTATATTTTTAGCTTCATTCATACTGTTTGTAACATTTGGTGGTATTTTGAGATCTTTTGGTATATATATGGTAGAGTTTTTGACAGTTTATAACACAGACTCGACGTCATCGTCGCTTATCATTGGCTTGCAGTTTGCTACTAGTAGTGTCGTCGGTAGGTCTGTGAAGTTACTAACACATCACGTCATCACCATGAATCCTCTTGTTAACATTAAGTCACCTTCAAGACGGTTCGTTGGCAAAACTAACAACCATGCAAAATAAGGCAATATAAAATAGTGTTCGCAATTTCTGAAATCAAAGCTTAAAACGACACAAAAAATGTCATATCAAAGAATGCTCGCAATTACCGAAGGCAAACTTAAAATGATACAAAATAATATCACATCAAAGAATGCTCGCAATTACTGAAGGCAAACTTAAAACGATACAAATAAATATCACAACAAAGAATGCTCGGAATTACTGAAGGCAAACTTAAAACGATACAAAATAATATCAGATTAAAGAATGCTCGCAATTACTGAAGGCAAACTTAAACGACACAAAATAATAATATCAAATCAAAGAATGCTCGCAATTACTGAGGGCAAACTTAAAACGATACAACATAATACAATATCAAAGAATGCTCGCAATTACTGAAGGCAAACTTAAAAAGATACTATACAATTATAGCCTTTGTATGAGGTCGATACGAGGTTATATCGACCTAAGAGAAGCATATTGACTGTTGACAAAGTCCGAGATCGATATGCTTCTGTAGGTCGATATAACATCGTATTGACCTCAAACAAATTCTACAATTGTTATTTTATTAATTAACAACTATTGCATGAAAACTGTAAAATTGGGGATTTCTAGAATGTATTTTTATTAACATGCTATATGCCCTATGCAATATGCTGTTTTTGACCTACGAAAAGCTAAACATAACAGTATTGGCGTGCACACTAAGTAAATACAAATGTACATGTGATCAAGTTTTAACGAATCACAAATCTTTAAAATTATTCGATTAATAATATAAAATAATGTCACATTAAAGAATGCTGGCAATTACTTAAGGCAAACTTAAAACGACACAAAATAATATCACATCAAAGAATGCTCGCAATTACTGAGGGCAAACTTAAAACGATACAAAATAATGCAATACCAAAGAATGCTCACAATTACTAAAGGCAAAGTTAAAAGATACAAAATAATATATAACATCAAAGAATGCTCGCAATTACCGAAAGCAAACTTTAAACGATACAAAATAATATCATATTTAGTTTTTGAATTTCAGGTTTCCTAAGCATGACAATAGGACTGAAGTTTCTGACACCAAGACAGGTGATAATGACGGGTGGATTTATTGGCAGTCTTGGATTAATATGTAATACATTTGCTCAAAGTATCTACTTCTTCATTTTCTCTCACAGCATTTTAGTCGGTAAGTTGTATCGTATATATAAGAAAGTCGTTCTCATTCGCAGGCTTTCCCTGTATTCAATTTCAGAAAGCAGATTCCATTCATTGATCTCTTGTTACCTTTTTTTTTAAGATGGGCTGGTCCAATACGATCTTGTTTTGTAATTTTAAAATATTGAAGCGTTGAAGGTCAAAAATATTGTTAGCAACATTTTGTGCACCCAGTGTGCTGAAATGGGTTTGCCATGCTAATAGAATAATTCGCCCTCCAATGTTTGGTTGTCAATTTAAAGTATAGTTATGCTTGTTTCATGGTTTGTTGTCGAGCCTGCGACTTTTGTCGCAGAAAGCTCGACATAGGGATGGTGATCCGGCGGCGGCGGCTACAGCAGCGGCGGCGTTAGCTAACTTCTTAAAAGCTTTATATTTTAGAAGGTGAAAGACCTGGATGCTTCATACTTTGTATATAGATGCCTTATGTTACGAAGTTTCCATCTGTCACATGTCCATTGTCCTTGACCTCATTTTCATGGTTCAGTGACTACTTGAAAAAAAGTTAGGATTTTTTGTAATGTTAATGTCTCTCTTATTATGAATTATAGGATAACTATATTTTTGGTATGTGCGTACCTTGCAAGGTCCTCATGCCCGTCAGACAGTTTTCACTTGACCTCGACCTCGTTTCATGAATCAGTGAACAAGGTTAAGTTTTGGTGGTCAAGTCCATATCTCAGATACTAGAAGCAATAGGTCTAGCATATTCGGTGTATGGAAGGACTGTAAGGTGTACATGTCCAACTGGCAAGTGTCATCTGACCTTGACCTCATTTTCATGGTTCAGTGGTTATAGTTAGTTTTTGTGTTTTGGTCTGTTTTTCTTATACTGTATGCAATAGGTCTACTATAATTGGTGTATGGAATGATTGTAAGGTGTACATGTCTAGCTGACAGGTGTCTTCTGAACTTGACCTCATTTTCATGGTTCAGTGGTCAAAGTTAAGTTTTTGAGTTTTGGTCTTTTTTTCTAATACTATATGCAATAGGTCAACTATATTTGGTGTATGGAAATATTTTACGATGTACATGTCAGTCTTGCAGGTTTTATTTGACCTTGACCTCATTTTCACGGTTCATTGCTCAGTGTTAAGTTTTTGTGTTTTGGTCTGTTTTTCTAATACTATAAGCAATAGGTCAACTATATTTGTTGTATGGAAGGATTGCAAGCTGTACATGTCTGCCTGGCACGGTTCATCTGACCTTGACCTCATTTTCATGGTTCATTGGTCAATATTTAGTTTTCTTGGTTAAGTCTGTATCTTAGAAACTATAAGCGATAGTTAGTGTATTGAATGATTGTAAGGTGTACATGTATATCTTGTTTGGTTTATATGACTTTGACCTCATTTTCTTGGATCATGTTAAGTTTATGTGATAGTTGTAGTAAAGCTTTATATTTAAGACTATCAACATAATATCAATGATTAGTAAAGAAGGCGAGACATTTCAGCGTGTGCACTCTTGTTTATGTTGCTGTCGTTCTGGGAGGCTTGTATGAACGCACTATTTTTTTTCCATTTTGTTAGAGATTTAGTCTTGTCTTTGAAGCTGTTTTTGTTTGCACTATTTCCTTGTAAGTTTTTTTCCTTAATTATCAGCATTATGTTGATTGAATTTTGATTTCCATAATGTATGTGCACTTTTTAATTTTCTAGGTGCTTGACTTATTTTGCTGTTTCAAATACTCTTACCTTCAAATTTGTAAATATGCTGAAAGTTTGACTTAACAAACAATGAACTAGCCCAAATATCCCATAGATACAATGATAAAAGTACGGTTAGTTAAGTATTTAAGCATTTTAGTTATAACTGCATGCAATCTTCAACTACATGATCCATTTTTTTTGTCTTTGCCTGAACTGACGCATCTTGTTGTTCAATATATCATTTCATTTGTTTTGAATTACTGTTTGTTCAGTTTTTATATGCCATCAGCCCTCCGGGTTTTAACTATAATGCATTTGAAATTAAGATATAAATTTACCACGTTTATTTACAGGAATTGCCATAGGTTCTATAAACGGGCCATGTTTGTTCGTACTCGGAAAGTATTTTGACAAACGAAGGAGTTTAGCGAACGGAATAACTATGAGTGGTGTGAGCTTTGGTGGTCTTATAATGGGACCTTTATCTAGACTACTTATTGATACATAGAGGAGCCTTTCTCATAATTGGGGGAATCCATTTTCATACAGTAATGGCAGGTGCTTTATTACGACCAGAAACGTTTTATCGGGTTGTTATTAAAAAAAGAAACCGTAAAATCAGTGATGATAAAAGCGTAGATCAGAGAACGAGAAAAATAAGTGAAAATAAAAACACAGATCAGAGAACGAGAAAAATAAGTGATGGTAAAATCCAGAACATAGAATTAGAAAAATAAGTGATGGTAAAACCCAGAACATAGAATTAGAAAAATAAGTGATGGTAAAAGCCCAGAACAAAGAACTAGAAAAATAAGCGACTCTAGAAAACCAGAAACAAAAGCACTTTTAGAAGAAAATAATGATCAGTTCGACGGATTCCGTCCGAGGTCACTAACAGGAGATTCGTTCTCGCCTTTAGCTAGAAAAGCAATGCTACAACGAATGCGTTCAAGAACAGAATCGGAAGTAGTGCAAGTTGAAATGGATCCAACTTTAGTTGAATCAAACCAGCATATTAGCTCGTCTCAAGGAAATATACTTGCAAAATTTGAAAGTTCCGAGACGAAAAGAAGACATTATTTAAGTAGCGAATTTTATATGATATCAATACAGCTGAAATAATTAGATCAATAAGTGATGAGAGTGTTAATAAGGGAGATGCAACTTTAGTAACGAAACATAGCATAGTGTCCGTACTTCGTTATGTGTTCAACTGTGCCATTTTTAGAAATATTGCGTTCACTTTGTTTATAATAGCTTATTTAACAGGAAGTATTGGTTGTTTATATCCAATCATGTTCATTCCTCCGTTAGCAGATTTCCACGGGATAGACAAAACCTGTACTAGTCTTATCATATCTATTTCCAGTGTTATAGACATATTTGGTCGGGCTGGAAGTGGAATATTCGCAGATCATGGTTTTATTGGTAGAAAACACATTATGATTATTGTATTGATTATATGTGGTATTATAAATTCCTTAAGCCCGTTTTATACCGAATTCTGGTCCCTTGTTTTATATTCTGTGATATATGGACTCGTTGGAGGGACTATGTTTGCTATTAATTCATCTACCTTGTCAGAAATAATCGAACCTGAACGTTTCGGTCAAGCTATTGGGCTAATGACTGGAGGTCAGCACATATTTTTTGGGATTACTGGACCATTCAATGGTAAGTAGCTTACAGAAGAAATATAAATTGGCGGGAAGAAATATATATATAAACAACTCTTATTTCTGTCAATTCAACGAAGATCGCTGTTTAAAGTGAAATCATTACAATGGTTACAGACATAGTCAAAATAACTTTCAGGTTTTAAGCGAGCATTGAAGAATTGATTCAAAATGTTTAGTGTTTACTTTCATTGTCGAGCCTGCAACTTCTGTCGCAGAAAGATCTACCTAGGGATAGTGATACGGCGATGGCGCCGGCAGCGGCAATGACGGCGGCGTCAACTAACTTTTTAAGAGCTTAATATTCCAGAAGGTAGAAGACCTGGATGCTTCATACTTTGTATATAGATGCCTTATGATATGAAGTTTTCGTCTGTCATATGTTCATTGTCCTTTACCCAATTTCATGGTTCAGTGACTACTTGAAAAAAAGTTAAGATTTTATGTAATGCTAATTTCTCTCTTATTATGAGTAAAAGGATAACTTTATTTGGTATGTGCGTACCCTGCATGGTCCTCATGCCTGTCAGTTCAGTCAGTTTTCACTTGACCTCGACCTCATTTCATGGATCAGTGAACAAGGTCCAGTTTTCGTGGTCAAGTCCATGTCTCAGATACTGTAACCAATAGGTCTTCTATATTTGGTGTATGGTAATGATTATAAGATGTACATGTCCAACTGACTGGTGTCATCTGACCTTGACCTCATTTTCATTGTTCAGTGGTAAAAGTTAAGTTTTTGTGTTTTGGTCTTATTTGCTAATACTGTATGCAATAGGTCAACTATATTTGGTGTATGGAAATATTTTACGATGTACATGTCAATCCGGCAGGTTTTATTTGACCTTGACCTCATTTTTACGGTTCATTACTCAGTGAAGTTTTTGTGTTTTGGTCTGTTTTTCTAATACTATATGCAATAGATCAACTATATTTGGTGCATGGAATGATTTTAAGGTGTACATGTCTGTCTGGCAGGGTTCATCTGACCTTGACCTCTTTTTCATGGTTCATTGGTCAGTATAAAATTTCCATGGTTTGGTCTGTTTCTTTTATACTATAAGCAATATGTCATCTATATTCGGTGTATGGAATGATTGTATTAAATGTGTACATGTATTTCCGGCTTGGTTTATCTGATCTTGACCTCATTTTCTTGGATCATAAATGTTAATGTGATACTTGTAGTAAAACTTTATATTTAGGACTGTCAACATAAAATCAATGGTCAGTATAGCAGGCGAGACATTTCAGCGTGTGCACTTTTGTTTCTATAGTTAGTTGAACCCAGTGGATGTGTACCAAGGTGTTGCAGACGAAAGCAGCGTTGCGTTTTCCTGGCATTTAAATATTTTCCTGGAGTAAATGTCATTTTCTTCCAACTGGTGTAATTATTTTTTCCAAACACAGTCAAGATAATTGTGGTATGACGCTTCTAAGATAAATGTATTCCCATAGAACGGGATTACATAAAATGAGAGAAAACAACACAAGTGACCCATTTCCTTTTATTATGCATGCTAGCTATACAGTTTTATCTTTATTCGTACACGATATAGAAGGAATAAGATTAAGAATTGAAATTGATTGATTGATTGATTGATTGGTTGGTTGTGCTTGTTGAGTGTTCAGTGGCAAATATTTAATGCATATTCTTGACGAGAACAAACTTACAATAAATACAATAGGTAGGTTATTCAAGGTAGGTCGATTTGGACGAAGAATTGGACATTTTGGCTGCCGCTGCAAATTGAGGGACGCCTCAGATACTTATTGTAAGAGCTTTTTTATGTGCAGAGAGCGTGGCACTCGCCCTACACGGAAAATCGGTTTTTACGTTCCTTTTCTTACCGAACGAGAACTAATTTGAAATCAGTATACTTAATTGAGACTTGTATTCAAATACTTTAAATTGTTTTGATTTAATTTTCAGGTGCATTGAGAGATCTGACGGGAAGTTACAACGCTACATTCTTTTTCTTCGGAATTACAAATTTCTTTGGGGCTTTTTTATTGGTCATAGATGTTATATATATCAGACTGAATGGACCAAGGAAAACACATCTTGCTGAGTTTGAAATTGAGCCCTTATAGACGTTTCTTTGATCAGTATTAATATGTTTACCGGTTTTATGTTAATACGCATTTATCTTATACTAAAAATAATAATAACAAAGTTGTTTCTTCCTTGGTTACAATAATAGTTATTTCCCTTGATTTCAATGTTTGCAGTTCATTATTACCTTATGCAAAATCTTAAGATCTAGGGTTGTGCTCATTAGTCACCAAGGGGGCAGATCTAGAATTTTTAAAAAATGTGGTGGGGGTGGGGTGGGGATGTCGTAATTCCACAAAATGGATTTTTTGTGGAGGATTTTACGAAAATAAATCATTTAAATCGTTAGAAATATGAGATCGATTTTTTTCAGCGATCAAAAATAGGGCGTACGCCCTCTATACACCCTGGTTCTGCCACTGATCACCCTTACTAACTTGTGCCAAGAAAAATATAATTTAAACAATCACGACTGCGATAAGAGGAGTCTTTGGATATACTATAGGAAAGGTATTACTTCGTCTGGAACCATATTGTTTCAAACAAGAAGTACTCCGCAGTGGAAATAAAACTGTTTTTCATCGAAAACTTATTGTTGAATTCGTTAGGAAAATTTTCTCTACAGGAATAAAAAACCTTGCAATAAATCTGCACATCACATGCATTCTATTTCTGAGTATCACGTTTCAAAGTAAGTTCACAAGAACGTGTACACGTTATGGTGACTTTCTAAACATTATGTTGATTAGAGCACTTTGTAGATCTTTGTATAAAGAACCAATAAAACTTTACTTAGTTTTTTACAATACCTGAAGATATTTCTACAACATGTTATGTCCAAATAATTCGGACTCGTCTTAATATACAAATGAAATTAATCCGCTTCAACTGAATCTTCCTTCTTATATCCATTATAAAGTTTATACGCATACTGCCATCGTTAAACTAGAGCGTCTTGTGTTTCTATTTATGAAATATTTGCAACACAAGAAAAAACTTTAATTATACAAAAATACATGCTATACAAAAGTAATTAAAATCTATAAAAATTAATACAAAACATTCTAAGCAAATAATATTATCAAATATGGCAGTGGTAACATTCGATTCAACTGTTACAGTTCTTATATAAAATAAGGAGACGTGTAACGAATTCCTTTATTCAATGTCAATAGTACAAAGAATGACGTGCAGACCGAAAGACAAATAATTAAAAGTATGGAAGAGGCGGCCAGAACGAAAGACAAAAATGGTAGAGATGGGTAAACATTAATGTAGCAAGATATACAATATAAAGACAACTGGATAATAATGATCGGACTAACAATTCCTACATATTCAACCAAATTTAAAAATTTTCTCAGCTCTTCAAATATTTTGCCTTAAGTTTCACTTCAAGAGAACCATATAACATGAATTGTAAATGTAGCTATCACCTTTCTACACTTCTACATGCCAGTTTTCAACCATGTATTACCTGAATTGTAAATGTATAACCTTTCTACTTTCTACATGTCAATTTGCAACCAACGTTTATAAATCTTGTTTTGACACATGACGTTTCGAAAGTCGACCTACTACTAAAGGAAAACAGAATTTTGGTATTAATCCACATATAATTTCATTTCATTTTTCAATGAATGGCATTCAAATTATATAATGTTATTTGTCTCATATCTCTGGACAAAAGTTACCATTTACAGCTGACGGTAAGGTCAACGTAAAGGTATTTTAAAACAAGACTGAATGTAAACAATTCAAAAGGAGGCTTAAAAATTAAAATATTTACAACCTACAATGAAAGGCTCACAGTCATGAAGAGTACACTGGTATTTTAAAACAAACAAACATGAATATATTTGTTCTTCGCAAAGAAAGCTTTCACTACTTTCAATATTTACTTTGTGTTGTTCAAACTGACGTTGGCTATTGCTTATTAGTCGATTTTTAACTTTAAATCATATGTTGTTGTAAAAAACGGAGTTGCATGAATACACGCACACACGTGAATAATTACATGTATTTAATTTGGACTGATTAACCAAGTTTAGAAAGATGTTTAAAAAACCCAAAATACAAATAATTTTGATGAAAAATACAATGTTACTTTAAAAATCTGTGTTTACAATTCGTCATGTCCTATGACTCGCTCCAGAGGTTCTAGTCCTATTGGTGGTATTTCCTTGGACCAGAATTCTACCATTTTGGGATTTAGATTACTTCGCAGTGCCAGTGGTGTGTCGAGATCTAGATAATATCTTGATGTTAGGTCAAACGGTTTCCATGGAATTGCTCCCTCACCACCATACGGTTCCCTGAAAAAAAGAGCATAAAGGAATATCCAAACTAGCTTAACATACACATGCCGATTCCCATAATCAGAAATTGTTTATTAAGAACTCAAAAAGACAATCTGCTAATTTGTTACATTTAACATTTACATATTTCACCCGAGTTAATTTTTTCTTGTCATAAGTTTTGATGATTTTGTTTTATTATGTTATAAGCTAGATCTTTGACGTTTGTCCCGTGGCTTCTTTTATTAGGTTGTATGTTCCAGATTTTCCAAATGGCTTCATTTATTCAGTTATATATTCCATATTTTACCCATGGCTTCATTTATTCAGTTATATATTCAAGATTTTCCACATGGCTTCATTTATTCAGTTATATGTTCCACATTTGTCGCTGAATGTAAAGGAACCACTTTCAACTAAGTAAAGGGGGGATTAATTGAATACTTTTAAATCTTACTACATAAGTTCATGTAAAACTGTGTATTTCATTGTTTTACGATGTTCATTTATCATGTTATTTTCTGATAAACGTACATCAGCATCCTGCTTGAATACCATCTGGCTAGTTCAGCTTTCTTACATTTAGCATGGCTAATTCAGCTTTTTAACACACAATCTGGCAATTTCAGCTTTCTGATACATAGTCTGGCTAGTCTGGCTAGTGCAGCCTTCTTACATACAGTCTAGCTAGTTCAGCTTTCTAACATACAGTCTGGCTATTTCAGCTTTCTTACATACAGTCTGGCTATTTCAGCTTTCTAACACACATGCGGGCTGGTCATATCAGCTTTCTAACACACAGTCTGGCTAGTTCAGCTTTCTTACATTCAGCATGGCTAATTCAGCTTTTTAACACACAGTCTGGCTATTTCAGCTTTCTGATACATAGTCTGGCTAGTTCAGCTTTCTTACAAACAGTCTGGCTAATTCAGCTTTCTTACATACAGTCTGGCCAGTTCAGCTTTCTAACACACATTCTGTCTATTTCAGCTTTCTAACACACAGTCTGGCTAGTACAGCTTTCTTACATTCAGCCTCGCTAATTCAGCTTTTTAACACACAGTCTGGCTATTTCAACTTTCTTGCATACAGTCTTGCTAATTCAACTTTCTAACACACAATCTGTCTATTTCAGCTTTCTAACAAACAGTCTGGTCAGTTCAGCTTTCTAACACACAGTCTGGCTAGTACAGCTTTCTTACATGCAACCTGGCTAATTCAGCTTTCTTAAATACAGTCTGGCTATTTCAGCTTTCTAACACACAGTCTGGCTATTTCAGCTTTCTAACTCACAGTCTGGCTAGTTCAGCTTTCTTACATACAGTCTAGCCAGTTCAGCTTTCTAACACACATTCTGTCTATTTCAGCTTTCTAACACACAGTCTTGTCAGTTCAGCTTACTAACACACAGTCTGGCTAGTACAGCTTTCTTACATTCAGCCTCGCTAATTCAGCTTTTTAACACACAGTCTGGCTATTTCAACTTTCTTGCATATAGTCTGGCTAGTTCAACTTTCTAACACACAGTCTGTCTATTTCAGCTTTCTAACAAACAGTCTGGTCAGTTCAGCTTTCTAACACACAGTCTGGCTAGTACAGCTTTCTTACATTTAACCTGGCTAATTCAGCTTTCTTAAATACAGCCTGGCTATTTCAGCTTTCTAACACACAGTCTGGCTATTTCAGCTTTCTAACTCACAGTCTGGCTATTTCAGCTTTATAACACACAGTCTGTCTAGTTCAGCTTTCTTACATTCAACCTGGCTAATTCAGCTTTCTTACATACAGTCTGTCTAGTTCAGCTTTCTTACATTCAACCTGGCTAATTCAGCTTTCTTACATACAGTCTGGTTAGTTCAGCTTTCAAACACACAGTCTAGCTATTTCAGTCATTTAACACACAGTCTGGCCAGATCAGCTTTCTGACATACAGTCTGGCTAGTTCAGCTTTCTAACATACTGTCTTGCTAGTTCATCCTGTTTAAATACAGTCTGGCTTGTTCAGCTTTCTTACATACAGTCTGGCTAGTTCAGCTTTTCTTACATACAGTCTGACCAGTACAGCTTTCTTACATACAACGTGGCTAGTTCAGCTTTCTTACATCCAGTCATATAGTCTGCCTAATTCAGCTTTCTTACATACAGTCTGGTTAGTTCAGCTTTCTTACATGTAGTCTGGCTAGTTCATCCTGCTTAAATACAGTCTGGCTAGTTCAGCTTTCTAACACGCATGCCGTTTAGTTCAGCTTTCTTACACACAGTCTGGTCAGTTCAGCTTTCTAACACACAGTCTGGCTAGTTCAGCTTTCTTACATTCAGCATGGCTAATTCAGCTTTTAAACACACAGTCTGGCTATTTCAGCTTTCTGATACATAGTCTGGCTAGTTCAGTTTTCTAACAAACAGTCTGGCTAATTCAGCTTTCTAACATACAGTCTGGCCAGTTCACCTTTCTAACACACAGTCTGTCTATTTCAGCTTTCTAACACACAGTCTGGTCAGTTCAGCTTTCTTACACACAGTCTTGCTTTCTTACATTTAGCCTCGCTAATTCAGCCTTTTAACACACAGACTGGCTATTTCAGCTTTCTTGCATACAGTCTGGCTAGTTCAGCTTTCTAACACACAGTCTGTCTATTTCAGCTTTCTAACACACAGTCTGGTCAGTTCAGCTTTCTAACACATAGTCTGGCTAGTACAGTTTTCTTACATTCAACCTGGCCATTTCAGCTTTCTTAAATACAGTCTGGCTATTTCAGCTTTCTAACACACAGTCTGGCTATTTCAGCTTTCTAACTCACAGTCTGGCTAGTTCAGCTTTCTAACACACAGTCTGGCCATTTCAGCTTTCTTACATTTATCCTCGCTAATTCAGCTTTTTAACACACAGACTGGCTATTTCAGCTTTCTTGCATACAGTCTGGCTAGTACAGCTTTCTAACACACAGTCTGTCTATTTCAGCTTTCTAACACACAGTGTGGTCAGTTCAGCTTTCTAACACACAGTCTGGCCATTTCAGCTTTCTTACATTCAGCCTGGCTAATTCAGCTTTCTAACATGAAGTCTGGTTAGTTCAGCTTCCAAACACACAGTCTAGCTATTTCAGCCATTTAACACACAGTCTGGCCAGATCAGCTTTCTGACATGCAGTCTAGCTAGTTCAGCTTTCTAACATACTGTCTTGCTAGTTCATCCTGTTCAAATACAGTCTGGCTTGTTCAGCTTTCTTACATACAGTCCGGCTAGTTCAGCTTTTCTTACATACAGTCTGGCCAGTACAGCTTTCTTACATACAGTCTGGCTAGTTCAGCTTTCTTACATACAGTCTGGCTAGTTCATCTTGCTTCAATACAGTCTAGCTAGTTCAGCATTCTAACATACAGCCTGGATAGTTCAAATTTCTTTCATATAGTCTGCCTAATTCAGCTTTCTAACATACAGTCTGGCTAGTTCAGCTTTCTTACATACAGTCTGGCTAGTTCATCATGCTTAAATACAGTCTGGTTAGTTCAGCTTTCTAACATACAGGCTGGGTATATCAACTTTCTTTCATATAGTCTGCCTAATTCAGCTTTCTTACACACAGTCTGGTTAGTTCAGCTTTCTTACATACAGTCTAGCTAGTTCATCCTGCTTAAATACAGTCTGGCTAGTTTAGCTTTTTTACATATTGTCTAGCTAGCTCCGCTTTCTAACATACAGTCTGTGTAGTTCAACTTTCTTTCATATAGTCTGCCTAATTCAGCTTTCTAACATATAATCTAGGTCAGCTCCACATGCATGTATCGACAGAGCTGTTGCAACATATTTCTTTTTCCTCAACAGTAGTCCTTAACAAATCTAAATTAAAGGATTAAAAAAATGAAATTGAATGATGCAACGCTTACCCGGTTCTTGCAAATGACGTCCAATACTGAATAATCTTATCAGATAAATCCTTTTCTTCCGGTGTGAACTGAGTCTCGTTTAGAGATGGCATGACGGTGTGCATATCAAACATAAACTGTAGGTCTTCGCCATGACCAGAACCCTTTGTCCACTCAGGTAACGCAGCAAATCCCCATTCTATGTGTTTTTCCTTGGAAAACAAATATTGGTAAGATTTGCCACCTAGACGTGTGTGATAGTTGAGCATCTCCATTGCGGGATAATTGAATATGATATCACCCAGAAAATCATTTGCTCTCATGCTTTGCTCATCTTTAGAATTTTCAGTTGTGTAATAGGAACACATCTTCTGCTTTACATCAGTATCATTTTTGTAAAATAATTCAACAAAAGGAGCAACCATTCCCTCACAAATAAATCTAGCTGGAATTCCCTCAGTTACATTAAACTCATAGATTTCCTGCATTTTCGGGAATATAATAAAATATAAAACAAGTCCTTCGTTTGATGTATATCCAGTAATGAAGTCTAAAGACTTGAAAAACTTTGCAACCTCTGTTGATTTGTCATCTAAACTTGTAATTGGATGATCGTGGAATAACTCTCCGTCTACCACGGCAGCATATGGCGGTTGAAAACTTTCTATTCTATCTTGGGCCATGGAACTCTCATAATTAGTGGCTTTCAATAGTTCACTGTAGTCTTTATCTCGAAGACAGTTTACAAATTTAGACATATCATTGATCGGACATGATGTTTTCTGTGCCAGTTCAATGGTTCTATCATTAATTTGCTTCTTCGTCATAATACTAATTCTATTAACAACACCACTTTGTGCTATAATTCTGTGGAACAGTCCTTGGTTAGACGGTATTAGGGACTGGAAAGACACACTCCATCCACCAGCAGATTCTCCAAATAAAGTAACAGAATCGGGGTTACCTCCAAATGATGCAATATTGTCGTGTACCCATTGGAGTGCTAGTTTTTGGTCCCATAGACCATAGTTTCCAAGTGCAGCTGGGTGGTCCAGAGTAAAAAATCCGAGTATATCTACCCTATAATTAATTGTTACGACTATAACATTGCCTTGTGTTGCTATCCATCCGCCGTCATACTGACTGGAAAACCCTGCCATGAAACCTCCACCATATATCCACACCATAACGGATAATTTCCTGCTTTCATCCAGACTCCCCGGAACATAAACATTTAGGAATAAACAGTCTTCAGACATATTACGAGGTGCAAAGTCTGGTGTATATTCGGAAACTGTCTGGGGGCATCCTGCGCCAAATTCTGTTGCATCCAGAACATCTGTCCATTTGTCGACTGGTTCTGGTTTTTTGAACCTCAACGGTCCGACAGGTGGTTTACCAAACGGAATTCCGCGGAATTCATGAAGGTTCATTCCGGTATGTTTATTTTGTGTCTTGAGTCCATTTATAGGACCAGACGGAGTGTTTACTCTAGCTGTTTCTATCTTCTCGCCTGCTGTGAATGCGAAGCATATCAAAGCCATATAAATAGTAGTTGTAAAGGTATTCATTATCCTGAAATTAAAACATTTTTATTTTCATTTTGATTTGAAATAAACAATTTCCTCGGGGTACACCCTCTTGATTACGAAGGAGCCTCTGTTTGAGCTTTGTAGAATTAAATGAAGGTTAGACAAATAGTACAGTTACAAAACAAAAAAGTCCACTTATAAGAATTTAATGGACCGACTTACTTCACGGCTGAAAATCCACAAAAGGATAGAGTAAAAATTATACTGAAACGATTTTGGCCTGTCGTAGAGTTTTCCCATGCTGCAGATTTTTGTAAAATCGCGATAAAGTGTGCCTTTTCGATTTATTTCCTTTTCATTATATGACATGGGAACAGTAATGATTTATTTCTTTTTCATTATGACATGGGAACAGTAATGATTTGTTTCGTTTTCATTATATGACATGGGAACAGTAATGATTTATTTCGTGTTCATTATATGACATGGGAACAGTAATGATTTATTTCGTGTTCATTACATGACATGGGAACAGTTATGGTTTATTTCGTGTTCATTACATGACATGAGAACAGTAATGATTTATTTCGTGTTCATTACATGACATGGGAACAGTAATGATTTATTTCGTTTTCATTATATGACATGGGAACAGTAATAATTCATTTCGTTTTCATTATATGACATGGGAACAGTAATGAGTTATTTCTTTTTCATTATATGACATGGGAACAGTAATGATTAATTTCTTTTTCATTATACGACATGGGAACAGTAATGATTTATTTCTTTTTCATTATACGACATGGGAACAGTAATGATTTATTTCTTTATCATTTTACGACATGGGAACAGTAATGATTTATTACTTTTTTATTATATGACATGGGAACAGTAATGATTTATTTCGTTTTCATTATATGACATGGGAACAGTAATGATTTATTTCCAAATGATGGTTTCATCAATCATTTTCTATAAAATGAAGCCACAAATGATCAGCTTTTATTAAACATTAAACATAAAATCAAACGAAAGTACATATTTGAATTTGTGGACTATTTTCAAATGGTGGCATTGTTTCAAATTGGCAGTCTGTCAAAGTACAAAATGTATATTAAATTTCCGTTCTATTGCATCCGTAGTCGATTTTGACATAGCAGAACGAGGTTATATTTAAAAGTTTAGGATTTTTCAGTTTTCGGATATGGATAGTAAACTGCACATTGCTAGAAAACAAAGAAATATTGATGCAACCGTTAATACGTTAATAATGTAATACAAATAGACAGGAAATATGAAAAAAGATTTGAAAAACATTGATAAACAAAATTTTAATCTGCTAACCGAGTCCCCGTGGATTTTATTAACCATATCCAGTCACGCAAGCGCTTGGGGAATCCCTTTCTTCTAGGTATTTTTTTTTGTGTTTTATTTTTTTTTTTGGTAAATATTCTGTAATATTTTAACTTATTTTCACTTATTTAATGTGTTCTTGTTCTTGCGTGTATATATATGATATTAAAAACAAAATAGTTTATAAATTTTGACCCTCTATTTTTATTTTCCACAAAGCAGGAATTAGACCTAAAGAGAGAAAATTCAAAAATCGTAACGTAATCTGCTGACCACCGGCACATTGTATGCCCCATCAAATCAAACAAATTAGGACAGGAAACTAAGGGTCAAAATGTATTAACTACTGTTTATGTAATAAAAAGGTGTCCATTCCCCATGCGCCCGTGTGCAGTCACATCAATATTATTTTATTATATACGTCTGAGTACACGGCAAACCTTTCATTTCATGGATCATTTTGTGGTAGGGACGAGCAGCTGAGACATTCAGTACCCAACCCTTTTCACATATACTGAATATTCAAAAAGGATACCTTTTCATAAATATTTTATCAAAAAAACAATCTATAGCTATATACATCTATTTCACGGAGAGTTAATCACTAAAATTGACTAATATTTGATGCATTACTTAAAGTTTTACTCACATCCTAAAATAATAGTAACATTCGATTTAGTTTCAGATTCATGTACTAATGATATAATCAGCAACCTTGTCATATCTGATCTAGTTTTCTCGCCCTTTTCATAAATTACAGCGGCTCAACCTTACCACGCAGTACACAGTAAGTGCCCCTATCCCCCGATAACATAATACACTATAGAGTAGTTAATAGCATTTAAAATCAATGCCACACTTTTCGATTTTATTTGGATAAGTTGCTGTATGATGTGACAGAGAGTGTAATAGATATAAAGAAAATGCAGAATAAAGAACAAATGAATTGTTTGAGCAGCAATGCAGGTATTATCACATCAACATCATTATCATTTAAAATTATTCCGGTATAAATCACTTTTAACTTATTTTAAAATTAGATGGATACGAATAAAAAAGAAAAAAAGGAAAAAAAGATATTTGAGCAAGATCAGTATATCATATATGTTGTACCCTCTGTTAACAAACTATTCTTACCTCTTTATAAAGATTTGCTACTTCATCGACTGAATCTTGCACTTGTGAACCAGGTGAAAAGACCTATATTTTGAACTGCTTGAACTTTAAAAAGGCTGATACTAAAATATGGATAATGAATAGGGAATGGAAATAATCTTTGCTCACATTTCTTAAAATTATGTCTTAAATTTCTATCAATCTGATTACGATACTGATCATGTGTCCACGCTAATAACACCATGCAAAGACATAAATCGCCCTGTTCTAAACAATCCATGTCAAATTGAAAACAGATTCAAAGCAAATTTTGTTGGACGTTTTTTTTTCATACTCTTAATTATCCCAAACGTCCCAAGTTGAAGTTAGTAAAAAAGCGACAAATAATTAAAATATAAGCATTTAGAAAGCCGAAAACGTAAATACGCATTACACGATATATAAACAGTTTATTCTTCAAATGTCCAAAATATAACGAAATTCGAAGGGATATTATTGGGACAGTCTCTTGTACTAATCTTAAGATTATCTTATATGGGGACAGTTTAAAGTCTGATGAGGACAATGTGCAAATATTTCATAAAGTTTCTGAATATATAAATAAAACAAAACGTTTTGAAAGTTGACCTTGTATATGTTTTTATTAGTTATATATATTGATGTTAAATCGAGTGGATTGCCCGTAATCGACTATAATCGGACATGTGTGGTGGTTCCAGAGACTGTCTATCAAGGAAGTAAAAGTTTACTGTTTCGTTGTCTTGTTTTTTAGTTGTGTTTTTTTTTCTTTGTGTATTTATTCAAATTTATTATATGCTGCCTTAAACTGAATATACTGTTGGCACGTTATATTGTTTGTTAAATAGATGTCTATTTTTTGGGGGGGAGACGGATTTATAAAAGTTTTTCCAAACTTGTTTCTGAATCCCATATTTTAAACCATTGTCGTGACGTCAGCCTATTCATTTACCGTGGATTCTTTTTCTAGAATCAACGCTTCCTAAATCCGTCGCTGAAATGGACTCACCAAATTATATTCAATTGTTTCCTTTGTTTGCGTAATTTCATTAAGTTTGAATTGGCTAATTTACTGATTTCTGTTCACCAATGGAATTAATTTAAAACTTGCCTTTAATTTTTGTAATTTCTATATGCCTTCACTGGGAATCGAACCCGTCCTTGAAATCTGTTATGTGTTACTGACATCAACATATCGACGAAACCTCTCGGCTACCAGTAGGTTACGAATTAAATGTCTATTTTATATATATAAATGAACATATGATATACATCGGTACAACGGACACTAGGGCTTGTACCCTAATATATACATATTAGGCAAATGTATAGTATAAGTTGGTAGCCGCGAGGTTAACTTGGTTAAGATCAATGAGTTAAAGGTAGGGACTTGTCGGTTTAGGATCGAATCCTGTATTCTCTTTGTTGTCCCTATTCTCTAGTATTCCTGTTTATTTATTTCTTTTTTCTTGTTTTGTATGTAATTGTGGATATTTTGTAATAATAGCGAGTTTTACCGTTTATTTTTGGATTATTATTGGCTATTTCACATATTTGAAACGAAAATGATTACGTTCTATTTGTCCATTTTTGTTTTATAAAATTAATATAGTATGATTTCATCTGTTTTACTACATAATTTTACAAATTTTATTCGCAAATTCCTATGCGAGAAAATCGTGATGTGTCTAGAATTAGGCTTCGTGTTAGAAATTTCTGTAACATACTTATAATTTATACTTTATGTATGCTCTTTGGTCGGGTTGTTTCTCTTTGACATTCCCAATTTCCATTCTCAATTTTATTAAAAAGTTCGAATATGTCTTAATTTGTAAATGCATAAAATATTCAGATGCCTGATAATAAGAAGATCTTTAAAGGCAGACGTGTTGTGTTATATTTGTATTTTTAACCTTTAATTGTGATATTAGATTTATTAGTGCATCGTTGGACACGATAACAAGGTTATTTAAACTCACTTACAATACCTTCTAATTAAGAATAGGCTTTAATTTTGAAAAGACATTAACACAATAGTTTAGTTATAGATACAATGGATAAGCGTTGATTCATGAAAAACAAACCATTCGCCCTCCGGGCTCATGGTTTCTTTTCAAGAATCAACGCTTATCCATTGTATCTATATAACTGAATGCATTGTAATACTTTATTGTTGTAATTTGTCATTAGTGAATACTGTTTAAACTAAACAGTTTTATTTGTTTTGTCCCTTATCAAACAGATAGCCTAGTCTTAACACCTGCTTTTGGAAAAAAACATTAAAAATTCAGTTGCTCTAACGTTCTGAACCCACTTATCTATTATTAGTTTTTTAAAATGAAACTGATCTACTTGAATTGATTTTATTCCAATGTTTAGTAAAGCCCTCGTTGCGACTTAATTTTAAGTAAATATTATAAATCCTCTATATAAAAATCACATAGAGAATTTGTCGGGACGACAAGTCTATTTAAACCGATCGAAAGGTCAAATCCATGTTGAACTACACAAATCGTCTATTCTAACCTAGGGGCGTGTTTTTTTGTTCTTCGGTAGTGAGCCAGAAAAGGTCCATTTCTGTTTTTTTGCATTGGGAAGATCTTCTGGCTTTCTTCTACCTCTTCCTTTTAAATAGGTAGTTTAGACGGCAGAGTCACATAACAAACATGGCATCGCTTAGTCTAAATGATATTAATAAATTTATGAATGCAGATATAATAGAATGTGAGCTGTGTGGTAAACGTTTTTATGGTATGACAGCCCTAGTAGGACATTCTTCTGGATAAATATAAGAACTTCACGGACAATAACAGTAAGGGGCGACTATTTGATAGTCTGGGGAGGGAGGGGCAGGAGGATATTTTGCGGATTTATTATTCATTTTAATCTGTCACTCATCATGCCTTTTTTTTAGCTCTTACCTGGTCACATTTTTCATATTTAAAATCCTCTTGTCCTCCACCCTACCTCCCAAAAAAATATCATATAGTTTTCCCCTTATTTAACATAAGTTTAAATTGATTGATTGTTGGTTGCTTATTTTTAACGTCCAGTGACAAATATTTCATGCATGTTCAGGAAAACACGAGTTTAAAAGTCAGGTATATATATATTATGAAAATAAGGAGATGTAGTATGATTGCCAATGAGGCAAATATCCACCCAAGTTCAAATGAAGTGGATGTTAGCAATTATAGGCAATCGTACGGCCTTCAACAATGAGAAAAACCCATACCGTATAGTCGGCTATAAAAGACATCGACATGAAAAATGTAAACCAATTCAAACAAGAAAACTAACGACCTAATTCTATATTACAAAACAATTTACAAAAAATCAAATATGAGTTGACAGACAACCACTGAACTACAGGTTCCTGACTTGGGACAGGCACATAAAGAATATGGCAGGGTTAACTTGTGACATGTTTGTGAGCGCTCAACCCTCCCCTAAACTGGGACAGTGGTGTAACAGTACAACATAAGATCAAACTGTAAAAATCAGTTGCAATTAGATTAAGTCAAAAGATCGGTACGAGACACAAAAAACAACTAACATTAAGACAATAGACAGAAAGCACCGAAATAAGAGTATTTGCAGTCACTGAAAGTTTGTTCAAAGCTTATTACAAGTAACACTGACATAAATCTTGTTCTCCCAGACTAAAGTATCAATCAGTACACAACCAACGGATTTAGTCATAAACAGTCTGAGAAACGCCGTGACCTTGTATACCTTGTGGTGGTCCGAAGTTTTGACCATCAAAATTTTGCAATAGAAATAATTGCTAGAATTAACCAGCAGATTTTCCTCAAGGACCACCAGGCAAAAAAGATTTTGAGAACTCGGTGATATCTTTGCTATATACAAAAATAATCCAGTTTGGTTACTTTAAAAAAATTTGATAGACAAGATGTTCTTTTCGATCATATAACAGACAAAAATTGACAAATTCTTGTACAGTTTAAGATTATTCCTGAAAATCAAATGGTCGGGGCTTTAAGCCGGATTTGTTTAGCAAAATTGAGTTAGGAAAGCACAAAGAAAAAATATCACGAACACAGCGATTTCTTCCAACCAATTTTCTTTGTTTTTATAATTATTGTAAAATTACATCAAATTGAATGCCAAAATAGAGCACACCATTACAGTCATGTTAACCGAATCGGAACTGACGTATTTGAATTTTCTAATAAATTATCATAAATTTCATTTATGTCATCCAACATATAAAAAAAAATTCTGCTATATTCGACGGCAAATTGAATTTTTGTTTTATTGCTTCTTCTACGGAATATCCTAGAAGAGGTCCAGATTCATTTTTTTGTACTCTTCACCAGAAGACATTCTGGAGATGTACAGAAGAGACCAATAAAACACGCCCCTAGTTTACCGATCTTCTTTACTTTACTTAAAGATCGAGTTTTCTCGTTTGTTTTACATTTTGTCATGAAATGTCATTATATCATCTTATACTCAAGCCTTGTAAAGCTGACATGTCATTATATCATCTTATACTCAAGCCTTTTATAGCTGACATGTCATTATATCATCTTATACTCAAGCCTTTTATAGCTGACATGTCATTATATCCTCTTATATTCAAACCTTGTATAGCTGACATGTCATTATATCATCTTATACTCAAGCCTTGTAAAGCTGACATGTCATTATATCATCTTATACTCAAACCTTGTATAGCTGACATGTCATTATATCATCTTATACTCAAGCCTATTATAGCTGACATGTCATTATATCCTCTTATATTCAAGCCTTGTATAGCTGACATGTCATTATATCATCTTATACTCAAGCCTTGTATAATGTCATTATATCATCTTATACTCAAGCCTTGTATAGCTGACATGTCATTATATCATCTTATACACAAGCCTTGTATAGCTGACATGTCATTATATCATCTTATACTCAAGCCTTGTATAGATGACATGTCATTATATCATTTTATACTCAAGCCTTGTATAGCTGACATGTCATTATATCATCTTATACTCAAGCCTTGTATAGATGACATGTCATTATATCATTTTATACTCAAGCCTTGTATAGCTTATTGTACTGTATTGGTATTGCTCATTGTTGAATGTTGCACCGAGACCTGATGTTGATTACACCTACAACATTTGGTTTCTATTTGTCTCATGACAATCGTACCACTATTATGAAGTATTTCACGCTAAACGTGTTAAAGTAAACTATCGTTTCAAGTGTGGAAACTCAACTACAGAGCACATCGTATTAAAAGTCTCCTTTCGACAGGACGTGCTGAGTATTTGTACACCCCACACAGCCAAATGGACGTTCAACTTTAACAGAAGTTTTACTTCCAGACGGGAAACGTGCAAATGATGACTATTTTTCTATACCCGAGTCAACCCATTTACATATTGTATCAACTTTTATTCATCAGGAAAGACATTTACGAAATGTGAACACTTAGATGCATTACTTCCTACTCGTGATACATTTAGATATTGAACTAGCTATAGAAATTGCTTAGCATCTTATGTCGGTTCTTTTTTCTAATATTACTTTTTGTAGGTCTTTACAATATGACAAGCTCTAAATCGTTCCCAGTCCCTACAAAATAATACAGCAACCAAACGACAAAAGTAATCAAAACACTTATATAGCGCAACATTTATTCCTCATTGTCCGGCATCCTTCACCAATAAAAACTGACCGTCACGAAATAGCACAAAAGTGCTGAAAGTGGCATTAACAATCAATCGATCAATCAATCAATCAATCAATCAATAAACAATAAATTCTTCAGTGGCAGACATAATGATAAACATTACTTTCTGTAAGAACGTGTCATATGATCCTCCAAATTTAGCAAACAAGATGAATATGTTTGATATACTTTTAAATGACCACGTTTAATATCAAACACGTGAACACTTTCTTATTAAAGAAAATATTTTATTTCATCCAGATCTACTAAAATGTACTGCTACTATTGAATCATTGTCTTCCTGTATTCTTTTTTTACTGACAGAATTTCCAAACCAGTGACATCGCACAGCGAAAAAGCGAAAAAGTAAACAAATTTGTCACAAATGATTGGAAAATAAATAGTTATGTTAGACATTTTAATTTCATACAGTTTATACAATTACATGTACTATCAACAGAGTATAATAACACTAAAAGTAAAACGAACATTACACTTTATGTTTATATAAAGCAATGCGTACACTGGCCAATTAAACATCCTTTAAACATTTACTAAGGATCTTATTTAGCGGTTTCATAATCTTTTATGGAAGTTTACTTTGTTATAGCAACTCTAACCTCGTCACACTTTCATCATGAGGGGCCTCGGTGGCCGAGTGGTCTACGTAGTTACTACTGTAATCACTAGCCAGTCAACACTGAGGTTGTGAGTTCGAACCCCGCTCGGGCGGGTGCACTCGACTCCAATCTTAATTGACTAGGATTGTCAGTTTTCCTATCGAAGGTCGGTGGTTTTCTCCGGGCACTCCGGCTTCCTCCACCAATAAAACTGGCCGCCACGAAATAGCCCAAAAGCGGTGCTTAAAAGTGGCGTTAAAACACCAAAAATCAAATCAAATCACTTTCATCATGTATCATTATGACAGATTTTTAATATGGTAAAAGTTTCAACTTCATATAATTCATTTGAAATACCACTTGGTAGTTTTGTTTTTAATTCGAATCAATACCTAAAATTAATAATTAAAACCTAACTTACGAACTGAATAACTGACAAACTAACTAATTTACAAAATAAATATATACTAAAGTCCTCGTAAAGAAAGAACTACAGATAACAAAAACAGGCTTAGGGAGCTACCATTTGAATTTTATGGGGGGTGGGGCTAGGATGAAATTTGAAAAAAAAGCAGGACAGGAGTTTTGTGTAGAAAAAAGGCAGGATGACAATTTAGGTAAAAAAAAGTCAGGATAAACTTTTAAAAAAAAAGGCAGGACCGAATAGAGTGCAAAATAAAAAGGCAGGACAGAGATTACAACTAAAAAAAATGCAGGACAAAATTTTTCATCCTAGCCCCCACATAAAAATCAGATGGTAGCTCCCTTATTTGATTTACATAATGAAATTATTAGTAAATATGTATTTGTAGTTAGGAAACATAATGAGTAAATAAGATATCTGTGGTCAATAGGCAACTTAATGTGCAGATAAGATATCTGGGATTACTAGGAAACAGAATAAGTAACTAAGGTATCAGAGGTCACTAGGAAACAGTAGGAGTAGATAAGGTAACAGAGGTTAATAGGAAACAGAAGGAGTAAATAAGGTAACAAAGGTTACAAGGAATCAGAAATAGTGAATAAGATATATGTGGTTACTAGGAAACAGAACGAGTTAATAAGATACAATATGTTACTAGGAAACAGAGCGAATAAATAAGATATCTATGGTTACTAGGAAACAGAACGAGTAAATAAGATATCTATTGTTACTGTACTTAGACACAGAACGAGAAAATGAGGTAGGTGTGGTTACTAGGAAACAGAATGAGTAAATAAGATATATGTGATTATTAGGAATTATGATTGGGTAAGTTATATATCTGTGCTTAACAAGAAACAGGACAAGTAATTAAGAAATCCGTAGTGTCTTTGAAACCGAACGGGCAAATACGATGTCTGTCGTTCTAGGAAACAGAATAAGTAAATGAGCTAGATATGGTTACTAGGAAACAAAATGAGTACAATAAGGTATCAGTACTTACTAGGAAACAGCAGAAACCATTGCTGCGTTTTCTGATGATAAGTGTTTCTGGTGACGACAATGAAACTTAAAACGGTTATTTAAACGTTTATCAAATCTTTGAAAATGGTCATATCCTGAATGGTCCACAAAACAGTCACACTGTCGTGGCACTTCTACAGTTTGATTTGACGTCTTCTTTGTACTTTGGCTACTTGATTTGTCGATTCTAAATCTATCACACTGATTATGTTTTGTGTTGGCTCTACTTTTTTCATATGATCAGTTTTATTACATAATGTCCACCCTATATAGTATATAACAGTAAGAAGAAGACCGGTTAAGGGTCCTGTAAAACCACTTGTTAATGTGTACGATTTCCTCTTGCTGGGAGATAGCTTACTGATGTGACAAGAACATTCAGTGTATTCCAGATCTGTACAAACCTAGAAAAAAGAAGATAAGCAAAGTTAAAGCCATGATTCAGTCAGAAAACCTCTAATTCCCATATGCAGCATAACTCTAAAATGTCAATTTACAGATATCCCAGCATTATATGTATAAACGAAATAAGTAACACCGATGGTTTTGAAAACATTCTGTAATGAAAATTGCTTAATACTAAAAAAAAAAATCGGTTCTTCTTTCAACTCAGTAGCTTTATACATGTCGAGATATTGTTATGGCATATTTTTTTTTGTAATAAACACTTGAAAAAAGACAAAAGATAGCAATAACAAATGTATTGATTCTCAGATATTTTCTGAAAAATCAACGCCAATATGATATATGTTACAGTACTTCTCTCACGATCTTTTGATTTTTAAACATCCCACTGAACCAAACTGCCACCTCAAAGAAAGAATTGCCCTGAGTGTCATTACTCAAGCTTTGTTTATGATCGCAAATATATTTAGATAAGGATTCCGAAGTTTAAACATTTCAGAGAATACATACCCAGTTTGCACATCACAAGGGGACACATGTGACTAAAATACAGTTGAAACCTAAGCCAATAATTGTTATTCATCATAAATTGCCCGTTTGAACAATACATTAACAAAAACTTCATTGAAAATAAGCCCTTTATCCTTGGTTGCTATGAGACTCGTTGTTGCTAGGGTGCTTTCTTCGAGGTCTTCGCTATTCGTATATAGCAGAACACCGATACATTGTGCGAGTGTTTTTCATTTGTAATTTGAATGTTGAAGGTTAAGAATCGGAAAGTGAATTCCAGCAAATGAAGTAGTTAGAATTGGGAAGTTAGTAAACATGTAAGTTCATGTTGAAAGCTTGTGGTTGGAAGTAAGCAGTTTAGAAGTCTTTACGTTAGTTGCAAGCTACCGGGTTGTTCCGAAACTGTTATTTCCCACGGGAATGGTCGCAGTCCCTCGAACAAGTACCTTGAGATTGTCTGGTGATTTCGGTGTTTCAGAGACCAGGTGTCTCAGGAACATGTAGTTTAGAATTTTGAATCTCGGTTCTTAGTTTCTAAAAGGTTATTGTTTCAACAAATAAGTAGGGACCTCGAAGTCCGTTAAAGGATTAAGAATAAATTGAAGTTATAGTTTCGATTTTTGAATGCAAAGTAAATTGTATATTATTTTCAAGCTTCTTTGTAGTTTAGATTCAAAGTTTATATGGTTAGTCTCGTAGCAAATAGTATAGCTTCCAAGTTGTAGTTAGGTTTATGGTTAATTAAAAGATTGATATTGGAGCATCTCAGATTCCGTGAAACGGAAACGAACGGATAGTTCATATATAAGCCAAGCACATTACACAATCAGCAAATGTTATTTTAAATATATGCCATCTCAAACAACACATCCTCTCCAAACTTGCTTAACTGTACAAATAAGTATAGAAGTAAAATATGAAGAATAAATATAAAAGGTAAATTCAACACCTATAATGCAATCTACAAGATTAAAATTTGAGCACAAGGAGAAGCAAAACCTTACGAAAAATCTTACAATAATAGTGTGACCACGTGAGATAATGAGTAACAAATAATTTCTTCTATGAAAAATTATCCTGTCCCCAAATTGAAATATTCTTCAGGTTTTTCTAACAATTTATTGATTGATATTGTTTCTTTTGTTTTTATATTGCCCTTTAAAAAGGATAAACCAAATGAATAAAAGGGGAGAATATCAAAAAGTGGCAATAAGAAACTAAAAGTCAAAGAGCGATAAACAACAACATGGCTAAAGGTAGAAGGAGAACAGACCAACAACAGACCTAAAAATAAGGAAATATCTGCCACAAAGTTAAAAACAATTATTGCATAAGAAACAATACAAAGTAAAAGGAGAATTGTTTACTCATATAGTTTATATACGTGCTGCAGTGTAAACAATACCTGATATAATCTTACTTCTGTCCTGTTTACTTCCTTAAATTCACATCTATCGCCATGCCAGAGATCATCACATTGGCATGTATAGCTATCCAATCCATTCATGCACACACCATTATGTAGGCATGGTGATGAAGAGCAATGATCTATCCCTAAAGTATCACAATGCTATAATTATGTACAAGTATACAATATATATAGATAAAAAATATATATCTATACTACAATCTCCGTGTTGAAAGCCGTACCTTGACCTATAATGGTTTACTTTTATAAATTGTTACTTGGATGGAGAGTTGTCTTATTGGCACTCATACCACATCTTCTTATATCTATAAATGTTACTTGATGTTATCATTGTTACGATCACTTCTGTAAATAAACTGTTAATGAAATGTTAAATTACTTGTAAAACTAACGTTTTCCCACCTCCTGAGAAAGATAGCCTTAGCACATTTTATTGTTAAATTTGGGTTTTAATGTTCTTCAACCGTGTCATTGCTTTGTTTTGCCAACTGTTTTGATTCATTCTCCAATGGCGAGATTTGTAAACATGAAACGCGTGTTTGACGTCCTAATTTATAAGCGAGGCAACTTTTAAGTTTTTAATATTATCATTTTGAGTAAAGGTTACATTCATTTTATATTTTACTGATGTTATTTGTATTTGATCAGGTATAAAAAAATTAGGAAGATGTTGTATGATTGCCAATGAGACAGACAACTCTCTACCAGAGACCAAATGACATAGAAGTAAACAACTATAGGTCACTGTATGGCCTTCAACAATGAACAAAACCAATACTGCATAATAAGCTATAAACGGCCCGAAATGACAAATATAAAACATTATAAACGAGATCTAACGGCCTGATTTATACAATAAAGGGGAAAAAAAATGATATACAGAAACAAACGACAACCTGACTTTAGACAGGCACATACCGAATGTGGCGGGGTTAAACATGTTTGCTGGCGCCAAGCCCTCCCCTTACCCGGGACACTGAGTGGTGTAACAGTAAAACATAAGAGCAAACTATAAAAATCATTTGAAAAGGGCTTAACTCGTCAGATCGATATAAAGCACATAAACACCCTAACAAAAACACAAAAAGACACAAAAAGGACAGATCTGAGAGTACTCACGGTTATTGAAAGCTATTTCAAAGTCAATAACAACTAATAAAAAATCATGTGTCTAAGACTAAAATATCAATCAGTACACATCCATCATCCAACGGATATCGTCAGATCGTAGAACCGTGAATGTACATATGTGTATAACAATAATATTTTTTTTTTTAGTTTTAATTAACTGATAACAAAATCAATATTTACACCGATAAACACAATATTTAAAGATATTATTACAATGTTCAATTGGTAACCTTTCAAAATAAGTTTATTGAAAGGATCGATAAGTTTACCCGGATCGTATATAAATTTACTGTAAAAAATAGGATGTGCTATCCCGTTTCTAAAAAGTCGAGCTACAGCCAAACTTCGAAACCAAATCATTGTAACTTTGGAGGAATTTAGTAACAAACGTTTTCAGTAATTTGTGGTAACGAAATCCTAAATGCTTAAATCATCTTTTATCCATCTTGTACAACGCGTATAAAACGCCAATATTTGTTCATTTCGCCTTTGTGAATTAACTGACCGACACTATATAACTATATTCCCAATCATCACATACATGGTTTTGTGGTTTTAGATGGTAAGTAACCAGAATAGAATTCTGATCTTATATTTAATTGTTAAAACGTATTCTCCGTTGTGACAATTTTACTTAACATGGAAAAATAAGACATATATTCTAATATTATCTGTAAACTTTTCTTGTCGTTTCATTTCATTATTAATCGACGTAGTAGTGCTTGTCATTTTACGGTTTGCTTAAAAGGAATTCTTCCAATTTTGACCGTTCACTTACAGTTTTCACAATTGTCTTGCTTGGAATCATTAGTACATTGACAGTTACACTTACTTGTTTCACAGTTGTCTCCCGTCTTCCAATTTTGACAGTTACACTTACTTGTTTCACAGTTGTCTCCCGTCTTCCAATTTTGACAGTTACACTAACTTGTTTCACAGTTGTCTCCCTTCTTCCAATTTTGACAGTTACACTTACTTGTTTCACATTTGTCTCCCTTCTTCCAATTTTGACAGTTACACTTACTAGTTTCACAGTTGCCTCCCTTGGAATGATCAGTGCATTGACACTTGCACCCATCAACCAAGTCTATACAAGTACCATTGTGTTGACAAGGATTACTGATGCAGTCGTCAATATCTTTTAAAATATAACAAATCCATATTAATGTATTACAAATAAAACATGTTTTTTTAATTTGCATTTAACTGAAATATGAAATAAGACTTGATATAATATAAAAAATCACTTCTATCTCAGGTTCAGGTGACGGTTTGCGCCCGTTAAAACGTTTAAACCCACTGCATTTTTAAGCACCTGTCCTCAGTCAGGAGCTTGTTATTCAGTGGTTGTTTCATTTATCAATATCTAAATTATTGGAAAGACATAGTGGAAAGTTAAAGAAACAAATATACCACGATGACTGAAATAATGCAAAGTATTTATGAAAAAAGGAATAATACAAAGTAAACATATTTAAACTTCTTTTAAAAACATACGATTCTGAGAACATGTGAACTAAGTTGAGTAAAAGAAATAATTTAAAAAAAGATTGGAATGTTTATGATTAAAAAGGATATATCAAAGAGAAATGAAAATCAAACTGCACTGTAGACCGAGATTAATCTTAAAGTATCGAAATAAAAAAAAAAAAAAAAAAAAAAAAAAACACACTTTTGTTAGTTCAAAACCACCATTGAACAAGCACATCAAACTAAAATGGCCTGGTAGTGTTAAGACTTACCTATTTGACAGTGAGTACCATTGTACCCTTTGATACAAGTACATGTATACCCATCCACTAGATCTGTACATGTAGCACCGTTCATACAGGGGTTACTCATGCATTCGTCTATGTCTAAATGAATGAATGAATAACTTGATATAAGAAGATGTGGTATGAGTGCCAATGAGACAACTCTCCATCCAAGTCAAAATTTATAAATGTAAACCATTATAGGTCAAAGTACGGTCTTCAACACGGAGCCTAACTTATACAGTTATCAAGATAAGATGGAAAACGAATTGCGAGAAGAAAGAAATCTATTAACATTTAACAAGAAATATACAGTCGCACAAAATTATAAAAAAACCTTAATTACATTTAATGGTACTAATTTTATTGCACCAGATGGAAATTTCGACAAAATATTACTTAAAGTGATGCTCGAGGCTACAATATTTGACAAATGTATATTTTTTCAGTTCTTTTGAATATATCATAATTTTGTTACGTCCACAAACAATATCTGTATAAAGATTACTCGTAACATGATTGATTATTTGATTGAGTGTTTTTTGTTTAACGCTACTTTCAGTACTATTGGCTACATCGGTCAGTTTTTATTGGTGGAGGAAGCCGGAGAGGCCAGAGACAGCCTTCGACAGGAAAACCGACAATCCTCTAGTCAATTTATATTGAACTCGAACTTTTTTTTATCATGATGAACTGGTTATAGTCCACAATTTGTTTATGAGCCTCTATGGACAGTTTTATTGTTATAGACATCTAACAAAAAATACTATACGAACAAATTCCTCACAAAGAGTGAGTTTTGGCTCTTTTGTCATTTTTCGATGAAGATAAAACAATAAACACACTGTTATTAAACCACATTCTACGATTACAATTGCGAGATAAGAGGAATGAAATAAGACATAATTACTTGTTTCACAGTTGAAATCATTGAAACCAGATGGACAGTGACAGTAGTAAATATTAATAAGGTCCAAGCATGCACCTCCATGTTGACATGGAAATGAAGCACATTCATTAATATCTATAAAAAGAAAAAAAGAACAGTTCAATCATGAATATATTTATTATATGAAGGATAAAATATAGATGCAGACAATTTCAACTTATACGTGATTTTGTTATATCGTATATCTTAAAAAGGACAAGGAATTCACTTTGAAATAATTGAAAAATTACTTGAAAGGTTTACGAATGTAGTCGAAATACCATAAAATAAAAGTAAAAATGGTAGTAGGAAGTATGAAATCACTTTGGATTCGAATCCATGTGATATCCCTTTATTAAAAAAAAGTAACTTCAAGTATTCGAATTCTTACTAACTGATATACATTGTAATCTAGCTAAACTATAGTACCTGTTTCACGCAACTTTCCTGTATACTCAGGCACACAAGTACAAATAAAATCTGACGTATATCCAACTCTTTTACAGGTAGATTCGTGCTGACATGGGCTACTGTCACATGGGTCTATATCTACAGGAATAATTGTTTTTTTTTTGTGTGAAATTAGTAGAAAAATGAATTGCACGAAAACACATTTACAGTTATTTTCCGCATGCCGATTGCATATAAGAAGAAGAAAAGACAATCTAACCAAATGTCACCCTATGACATTAGCATATCCATACACCATCGATTTATTTGAATTTCCGATAGTTTCAATAAAGTCATTAAAATAAAATATTACAAAATAACTCAGAAAACTATAACAAAGCTGCATCAGTACGATCTACTGGTTTTAGATGATAAAATCACAAGAAGAGCTTGAGCTGCTTAAGACATTACATAAAGAAAAAATAGATATAAGATGTGGTATGAGTGCCAATGAGACAACTCTTCATCCAAGTCACAATGTGTAAAAAGTAAACAATTATAGGTCAAAGTACGGCCTTCAACACGGAGCCTTGGCTCACACCGAACAGCAAGCTATACAGGGCCCCAAAATGACTAGTGTAAAACAATTCAAACATAAAAAAAAAAACCGTCTCATCTATACAAAAAACGGGAAACACTTATGAACCACATCAACAAACGACAACCACTGAACAACAGGTTCCTGACTTAGGACAGGTGCAAACAAATGCAGCGGGTTTAAACGTTTTAACAGGCGCCAACCTTCACCCTAATCTGAAATAGTAGTGTAACATTACATATGTATACTTCAGGTCATAATACGAGCTCCAACAACGAGCAAAACCCATGCCTTTGAATAAGTTATAGGAGGTCGCGGGTTGACAAAATACAAAACTCCAAAAACGGAAGTATACTCAAACAGTAAGCAGAGCAGACATATTGCAAACACTTGGCTCATTAGAAACATGTAGATACTGATCATAAAACAACAGAAAACAGGCAAGAGAGACAAAGTACCATTCTCAGATTAATCCCAGTTTCTAGAACTAGTTAAACTTTTTTTTCAACATATCAATACATGTTTATTTGGTAGAATATATCTGACAATATATCATCAACTGATTCAAAGACGTCAAATGATCTGGTGAAAGTCTCAGAAAACAATTTTGACTGTTTGTATGCAGTTTTTCAACGTATAAAAATGGGGAATGAAATAAACCATTTAAATGATAAAAAGACCAGTAATTAATACTTGTAAATAATAATCTTCTTACCCCATGCAATAACATTTATACATCTTGTGTCACTGAGTTTCCTGTAAAAACAAGGAGAAACTAGTTTATAATAATAATTGCTTATCTCGTTTTACAATATGATAATTGAATAATAAAATAACATGAACTGAAATCTATATTTTAAGCAAATATATAAAAACCAACAATTTTCAATAATTGGGAAAATGTAACTAATTTTGAAAGCGCATGATATTGCTACTGTTTTATTACCATGAATGCTTTGTGCTATAAAAGTATCGATATTCATTTGCAATAGTTTGTACCATTACCAAACACCTATCCGTTTACTCTTTTATAAAAAATATACATTTACTATTGGCTATTATAAACTCATCATAGAAACCAAGATTAAACTTTAGTACGCCAGGCGCGCGTTTCGTCAACAAAACACTCGAATCCAATATGTTAAAAGGCCATATAAAATACGAAGTAGAAGAATATTAAGGACCAAAATTCCGAAAGATTTGGCCAAATACAAATAAGGTAAGCTATTGCTGGGGTAAACATCCTTCATATTTCGAAAAAGTTTTGAAAACAAATAATCTATAGGTATCAGCATATCAATGATAATTATTATCAAAACAGAAGTGCTGACTACTGGGCTGGTGATACAGTCGGGGAGAAACCTCCACCAACAGTATCATCCACCTACCTCGATTGATTCAGCGCCCTCAATCAGTCAGTGTTAATGTAGCGATCGATAGTGAATCGGAATATAACGACTGGATTAGTCGGGTTAGCATCCACCCAGTGGTTGTAGATAAACTCATCATGGATACAAGGATTTTATTATCTAATTTTAAGGTCACTTTTGGTCATTTAGCGCTTCACAAATATCGGTACTTACACATCCTTGGCTTTCAAATATTATGATTTGACATTTCCCGATGGAGGTAAATCTGGAAAAGCGCTTCCGACGCATAAAATGTATAGAGGGTTATAAGTTTTATAGCACTGGGCCAATACCGTTGCTGGCGTACTATTAATCCCCGAGGGTATCACCAACTTAGAAGTCAGTGCTTAGGGACGGACATGATTTATAACACACTTTTTGAAATTGCCCATTTATAAATTTATGAATTATAGAGAAACTAAGATTCCAACTCCCTCAGGCAAAGTTGACAACATATTGATTTGGTTATTGCCAGTATTTCAAAATTCCTTTTGGTCATTTAGCCCTTGACGTGTTTAGGTTCTTATACATTATTTGCTTTCATATAGTTAGCTTTGCCCGTTCCTGATGAAAGTAAATCCAGAAAAGCGCTTCAGATGCGTAAAATTTATAAATTGATGTTTTCATTTTCATAGCACTTTGTTGATACTGCTGTAGGGGAACAGTTAGTCCCCAAGGTTTTTAGTAGCTCAGTAGTCAGTGTTTAGTTACTGACATCATTTATGACATACAAATCTGAAAATTACCGTTTATGAAAAATAAAATATAAAAATAAAAAAACTATCGTAAGCAAAATTGAGCCTACATTGATTTAGGTGATTTACAGATCCCTTTTGGACAGAAATTTCGGTAATTTAATGTCCGTTCCATTCAAATATTTGACTTTGAACTTTTAGCGTTCCAGACAAAGGTATATCCAGCACAGCGCTTGGAACGCATAACATTTGAAATGTGTCATTTTTATTTATTAAAGTTTGGTATGCGCGTGTTTGAAATCTGAGATTCTCGATCGTTTTCTATCATTTGAAAGACCTTTTACAACAGTGCTCCAGTTATCAAAACCTGAAATAAACTTTTACTAAATTCTTTTAGGGGGGGTAAATGGTTTTTGTCTGAGTCAGAAAATTTTCGACGCTTTCAATCAAATTATTTTTTTTCAAAATTTAACACTCTATAATGTATGGGGAAAATCTGGATTCAGAATATGTTTTTTGTCATTAGCTTGGCCACAATATTTTTTTTCATCAAATTGAGGATCAGAATATTTTTTTAGGAAAAAACCCATACCCTCCCTTGAAGTTAAATGGTCGTTCCCTCATGTCGATCACTCAGTCTGATTCAAAGCACGGCTTTGGCTATACATCTTTGTCCTTTTTGGGTTTATAGCTCTTTATCTTTTTAATAAGCTTTGGATTTTCAAATATTTTGGCATCGAGCATCACTGAAGAGACATTGATTGTCGAAATGCGCATCTGGTGCACAAAAATTGGTACCGTTTATGTTATAACTACCACTGGGTCGATGCCTCTCCTGGTGGACTGATAGTCCCCGAGGGTATCACCAGCTCAGTAGCCAGCACTTTAGTACTGGCATGAAAATACGGATTTTGTGTTATTAAAATTTGCTGTTACAAAATGTTGGAAATTATTTAAAATTTTGGAATGTATCTCTCTCATGCAAAGCTCGGATTCCTTGTCCGGCTTTGGCTATACTTTTTTGTCCTTTTTGGGTTTATAGCTCTTCATCTTTTTAATAAGCTTTGGATTTTCAAATATTTTGGCCTCGAGCATCACTGAAGAGACATTGACTGTCGAAATGCGCATCTGGTGCACAAAAATTGGTACCGTTATGTTATTATTGTAAATAAAGGCAATAGTAGTATACCGCTGTTCAATAGTTATAATTCGATTAAGCAAAAACAAATCCGGTAAGATATACTATAATTTTCTCATTGTTTCAATTTATTAATAGAGATCAATTGTTTTAAAAATCTGAACTAATTACTACCCAATCAAGGTAATAAGAGGAACGATTCAGATTATCACAGCACACATGTTCATTGATTTGCATTTGTTAGTAAAAGAATCTAAGTTCTTAACTCACTGTTGACATTTAATTCTAGCATACATCTCTGTTTATACTAAATAAGCACATTACAAGTTTTATCAAGGTCCGGGTATTTACACTTACTGATGGGTGTGACTGTAGATTCGTGTTACAGGGTGATTACCCTGTCGACTCTCCTTGTGTTTCTGTACACTGTTTAAATTTGACAAATAGAACAGAGATAAAAAGAGTTATTCAAGGAAGGTATCTCTCATATGTAAAGCTCTGATACCTTGCCTGGCTTTGTATAAGTAAAGTTGGTAAGTATTTTTCATTATTTTCTACATTTATCTATTTACCATTCAAGTCATGCTATTCGTTAATATGTTTAATTGATAATTTATTCTTGAGGGTCCGGCAAAAGGATAAAACGATTGATATTTCGAAATACTAAGGATTTTCTTATCCCTAGAATAGATTACCTTAGCCGTATTTGGCACAATTTTTTGGAATTTTGGGTCCTAAATGCTCTTCAACTTTGTACTTGTTTGGCTTTATAACTATTTTGATCTGAGCGTCACTGATGAGACTTATGTAGACGAAACGCGCGTCTGGCGTATTTAAATTATAAGCATGGTACCTTTGATAACTATTGTTCCAGGCTAGCAAACTGACCCTCCGCTTGATATACATTGTAATAAAAAGTGAAAAACGGTTACGGTATATCTGATGACGGACTGTTACTCTCCGAAGGTACCACAAGCCCAGTAGCAAGACTTAGTACAATAGTACTTGCATGAAAATACCGATATTGTTTTATTGAAATGTGCCCTTATTAAACTTTGGAAATCATTCTGGTGCAGTTAGATTGGTAACACGAATGATACACCTCGCAATAAATTTGTATTCCATATTGGAGTTTTTGTAATCATTACCATAATTCCACGACAATGTCATTTAAAAATGAATAACTTGATTATTTATAATTAAGTTTAATATAGGTTGCATAAATATAGATTACTTTCACTCACCGAAACTGATCTGCTGCAGATGCGCATATAATGTGGGTTCCTTGATCTGATTTTAGTGGACTCCATGTAACTCCAACTAACCATGTATTTGGTCTCCCTTGATCATCGGGTTTTATGTTGGACTTTAAAAGACCTCTTGGACCATCAACGTCTATAGCCATTAAACTAGGAAATATTTGTAGATTAACTTCCAAATGAACTCGTATCACATACCTTCATAACTTAACAATTAAACGAACGCTACTAATAAGTGTTTGGATGGCAGTTTATAATGAAAGCTCACTTATCCTTTTTAAAACATTGTTTTCACAAAGATTTGAAATTCAAATGAAGACTTTTCTCTTTTTCAGTTGTATGAAGTCGCATTGTGTAATTTTTTTTATATTGTAGGCCTGAAGCGAGTATTCATATTATTCAATGCAAATACAAAGAAAAGAAAAGAAAAAAAATATACTAAATGTCAATATTCGCGAAAAAAGCGTTTATCTTGATTGAAATATCTACTTAATTCGTAAGAATGGTAGTCCCTGAAATAATTAGTAACAGCTACATAAATGTCCAAATTGTTTAGACATACAGTATTTAAAAATTGAACAGAACATCCTTTAATTTTCTATGGACATCTTTGACATGTCTATACGTTACCGTATGCAACTGATAAAACAATACCGGTAACGACAATACACAACAGAAAATTTAATCTGCCATTTCATTAAATTTCGCATTAATAGAAAAGTATCTTACCTGGTATTTGATTGTACATAAAACTTGACATTTAGTGTTTACGTTGCTTTTAAAACTTTCAATATTCCTTCAGATGGCGTTGGAGATACAAAGACGGGTTTTTCATTACATTGACTAGTCGATGCGTCCACACGCACTAAAACTATAATAAAAGGAAAACAGTTTCTATTAGTTATAAGCCAGCTTAACTATTATTTAAAACGTTAATTTGCCACACTTATAGCTATGTTTTTCTAGAAGTCGATATTTTATGATTAAATGCTTATTCTGCTTAATTATTTTTATTATGCAAACCCTTATTTAAACTTAGTTTTACAACGCATTGAAAAAAGTGGGAGGGTTCAGTTTTTGAAAGAAAAACAATAAACAATAGTGCTAAGATAAATTGTTTCTGTCTCAAGTCAATATATACATAAGGAGATGTGATATGATTGCCAATGAGACAACAATCAATACAGACCAAACGCAAACGTGCGAACAGTTATAGTAATAACATTAACTTTCTACAATTAATGTCTCATCATGTATGCTCGACTATTTGAAAATCCAAAACCTAGTACAAAAAAAATGAACAACTGGAAGCTGAATAGAACCATAAGTGACGGTAAGCTGCAACAATGAGCACAATCCGATAAGGAAACCTATAAAATTTACTGGTACAAAAAAAACCCCCAAAAATCAACGTCCTGAATTATACTACAACAATAAAAAAAAAAAATAATGTCGGATTTCTATGTAATGCTTTTTTTGTTTGTTTGTTTCTTCGTCTTTTATTTCTTTTTTTGAAAGGCTGTTGTCTGCTTACATTTGAGTTTTAATTGTTGATTGTTCCTTTGATATCTTTACTCTCTTTTTGATATATACATGTAATATCGATACTTTATCTTGTAAAAAGTAAAATAACAAAAATACCGAACTCCGAGGAAAATTCTAAACGGAAAGTTCCTAAATCAAAAGCTCTAACACATCAAACGAATGGATAACAACTGTCATATTCCTGACTTGGTACAGGCATTTTCTTATGTAGAAAATAGTGGATTAAACCTAGTTTTATAGCTAGCTAATATACCGTTAGTTGACCAGCAGATTTTTCTTCTGGTTTAAATTATGATTTTGCTCTCGCATTGGCATAAAATATGCACACTTTTTACTCGTACCAAGTGTTGAAGTTAAGGAATGAACTATGGTTTGTGAAAGCACGTTTGTGCTTAGTCCACCATCGTCAGCCGTTACTGGACAGTTTTCAAAATAAACACTGGCTAAGCATTTCGGAATGCTTTTCAATTGGAGCACCAAAAGTAAGAGTAAAGTATAAAAGATATCTACTCTCTACTCCTTGTACAGAAAATCCTGCTAAGCTAAAGGTGTACTGTTTATAGATGGTAATTATCATCTATCACGATTCAGGGAAGTACTTCCACAATTGTTATTCATAAAATATATCTTTAATTTACAGTATTATTTATTAAACGAATTCAAAACCGTATGTTCGGTTTAGGTTGATGGTCTATGTCGTTGGATTGATTTTTCATTGACGCATGTCTTTTTTTTCCTTTTTATTTACCCTCAAACTTACCTGAAGAGGAACACTTGTAATGGGAGTGTTAGGTGTATATATTTTCCCGTCTATATTAATTAGTCTTCCATAGTAAGTGCAATTTCAAACCAATTATTTAGCGTATAATTGCTCCCTGGAACTGCAGAGAATTCAATCAAACATTTATTCTGAAATGTAGAAGATGTCTAGAATTGAAATTGAGCAAGCCCGTGTAAGTTTATCAAAATCTATTATTTTACTTCTAAAAATGGATCTCGTCTAAAATACATCAAGTTGAATAACGTAAAACAACAACATCCATGTAAAATACCAGAGCATAAGCAAACCAGACAATATGAAATAAATCGCACTCCAGTAGTAATACTTTATTCCAAAAGCAAATACAGCTTATAATATACATACACATACTGATAATAATTTATATGCACCACTAATAAGTAATAAGGATGAATTAAAATGCACTGGAGGTTTATGCAGATTTTGATCCATCAGCTAAAATAATTTTTCTAACGCTTTGCTTTTCTTAATGCTCCTATCGTATTTCTACTAAAATGTAAGCTAATAATGTACAATTTTTCTGTTCATTATGTCACTTACCATTCAAATAAAAAGAAAAGTGTTTATTATCTGGTCATTATCAAATTGATGTTGATTTCGTCTCAAATCAAGAATTACTAAATTTTGATAAGTAGTTATTCACGCAATTTGTTAAATGTAAGGGCTAGGAATTTGCTCTTTGATCATCTCTATTGCGACATTAAAAACTGATCTAGACAAAGTTATCGTTAAAGGCAATACACAGTTTTGTGTTGCTTGATTTTCGTCTTTTTATGTTGAATCCACATATTATTCACTTTGGCTAACTATCAATGAGTAAAATGATGAATAACGCTTATGCAAACTAATTTGAATAAAGTAAACATTAGGGTTATTGCTGGAATTCAACGCGTATTTTAATGTTTCTTCTTAAAATGGAACTGCCGTCTTACTTCGTTAAGAACAGCATTGGGTTAAAGTTTAGATATTGAAGCTGCTTCTGTAGAAGTTGACCACCTACACCGGACTCTATCTCCATCCACATCAATGACTGGAATCTGTACAACCATACTGACCTCTGTAAATATATAATTCGATAAAACATTCTATTGTTGGAAACTGTTTTGGAGACCTATCACTAAATATTTTGGCAGTCTAAGCTAGTTTCGAATTTGGATGGGGAGAGTTAGAGGGTGATTTTTGAGTAAAAAATCTGTAGTCTTCAATATTCAAGTTTATACACACTTTCAAAGCTTAAAACACATAAAGGAATAGTATAAGAAAACATTAACAAAACCGAAAGATGTATTCACCAACCTCCTTTAGTGGAGAAATTGGGTAATTGTCCCACTAACTTACGGTTATACCCTTAAATGTCTGTGTTGATAATGTTAAATCGTTTGGTTTATGCTTAAATGCAATTTTATCTAGTATCTCTTTTTTACTATAAAAAATTTGGATATCTAACATCTGAAAACAGCTGAATTTTATAAATTGATTTAGTTTAGTCCAATACTTAACTGGTGTGGATACTATAGATACAATACTGACCGTTAATTCCATTCGACCATAAATACGTTCATTTGATGTTTGATATCAATGAAATGCAAAGGATTAAGACAAACCGTAAATATCTTTATTATTATTTTCCTATTGACATTATCAAAGTGACATACATGGTTGATGATAATATAACACACAATTCTCCATAAAATGGAAGTGGTTGTCAGCATTTTCTTTACATCCGATATTTCAACCGAGGTTTTATTGTTTGAAATGTATAGATGAAATCCATGCTTGCATGATACGCCGTCTGCGATAGAACTAATTAAACTTTGATCCTTTATCAATATTTGCGATACATTTACTACAGATACATTATGGAAACAAACTGTTAATATTTACCTGTAAATTGCTCTACTAAATGTACTTGGACTGTAGTTTGGATTATGTATCTGAACGATTGTTTAAATCAACAATCGTTTGAATATTCCAGTTCCCACCACTTCCATATCCTAAAGATATCCAAGCTCCACCAGTAAATCTTTAAAAAAGAGAAAGGTATCTTACATTAAAATTTTTAAAGCAGAATTTTAACGAAAAGTATTTTATGAGCTGAGTTGTTATTTCTTATGCATATAGAAAATACAATGACTTAAAACAATATAAATATACCTGATTCTAAGGTCCTTTGGCTGGAAAATTATAGATAAAAGTTGCTTCTCCTCGTTCCCAATTCTCTGCGGAATTGTTGGCCACTACACTGAAATTCCCAGAACCAATGGTTAATGTGGAATTATCCTTCCAACTTGCAACATAGCCCGTCCATGCGCCCAACTAAGTGAGTATTTAAACTCAACCTGATAAGAAATATCAGAAAAATTTGAAAAGCACACATTTTGACTGTAGTGACACTTAAGTCAAAGTATGTTATAATAACTTAATTTTTAGATTTTAATGAATATTTGGCTTTTTAGATAGAATGCTAGGTGCCAATATTCAGAGAATTAAACTCGATAAGTTTTCTTTTTGCCAAAAAATGTAGTTTCTATAAGTAACAAGTTTCATAAAAGAATCAATATTACTTAAACCGTTAGTAAAGCCGTTTAACCTTCATTTATGATGACTGCTTTTGTCCTCAGTACTAGTACGTTAGTAAAGCCGTTTAACCTTCATATCGCCTGTGTTTTGAATTAATACATTTTATTTACAAACTAGTTTTACACGATGTCAAATATTTATATTTTTGTACAAAATTTTCTGTAAGCTATAAATATTCTCGTTTTGCATCTTTGAAGTTTTATTTAACATAACTCGCTAAACATATTGAATTCAAGTGTTCATACTCTTTTCAATGCAGTTATCCTCTTTTTTCACATTAGCAGTTCTATTGATTATTTCATTGACGAACTAATAACTGATCATTGATCTTTATTTGCTTTTTTAGTTCAGGGGTAGATGTATTTAATTATCCATCTCTCTTCATCTATGCACCCAAATATATTTTTTTTTATTAATTGCCAATTATAAATATGACGTGTTAACTTAAAAACTCCTCGTTATACTTTACCTTGTTGCCATCACCGAAATATTTCCATCTAACCGTACCACCCCGAAAATGTGACCCATATACAACCTGCATATTAAGCTGTACTAGAGAAACTACTGCAACATTAATTTTTGTCAAGATTGGTGAAGATATTTAACATTACTAGAAACTTTTACTTTATATATCAATTCAAGGCACGAAATGTCCAATCAGGAGCAAACAAGATAAGCATTGCATCAATATATCTTACAAATACTTTTGCCCTCCTTCCTTGTACAGAAGGAGGTTTTGTGTCATGTTGTATTGCAGCGTGATTCATATAAATAGCTGTCATCAATGATAAGTACAGTCAATATGTTTCTATTGACCACTTCATCATTAATGACTCGTTCAGACCAAGAAAGTTTGTTGTCTTTATTCTTTGATTTGTTTTGGTGACTTTTATATTTAGAAGATTTCATTGGTATTCCTTTTTGTTGGTTACTGATGCATTTTCTCATATCCCCCTTTTCTTGTTCAGAAAAGTGTTTCACTCATTTGGGTGCATTTGATAAACAGCGTATTAATGAAATAATGCTTCTCAAAACAGATTAAAATATCAAACTCCAGGATTATTGAGTTGAGATCGCACCCTTCTGTCACCCTGTGCAAATCTTACCATTAATATCGACCAAGGTTTGATTGAACTGTAGTATGATTTTAAGTGGTTACTTTGCATATCGTATATACTATTCAACAACTAATACTGATGAGAAGCAACATAAAACACAATAGAGACCAGAGGTTGAAGTTTACATTGTGTTTACTTCTATTTCATCATACAACATGCAGGCGCGTTTGTATATTAAATAAATTGTGCACATTCCATTCGATTCACGGGCAACTTTTGAATTGTTATCAGATGAACAACATATACCAGGAGCCTAGTATTTGAACATATCAGGCGATTACTAAATGTAAACAATTTTAACTTTGATATTAATTGAAATATAGTATTGATAACATAAACTAAGTTTACAAAAATACGTAAATAAATTGTAAACACCCTTCATCCCGTTTGAAAGTTTCCCGAATAAATAGGTTACAGTTTTAATCCAATGATTTTCGGCATCCAATTCTTAAAACACTTTTCTCACCACCGAGTACACAAGTATGATGCCTTGTATAGATACTTGTGTCATGTTTGAAAAGAGATGTGGAGTAGTTTTCATGAGAGAGAAACTACATACCACTAAAACATTAACCTACCGACGAACATAAACAGTAACCCTAAAGCGTTGTGCATAACTACTCACGTTAATGTCTGAACATTAAGCACATTTTGTACGGTAAAATCAGAATACAAAACTTCTACTAAAATGCTTCGAACAATTAACATAATTCATGTACGATAATCCCTGTACTAAGCTGGTTCTCGACTGACTGCTACAAATACAAGCGGATTCCTGTTTAGACCTGTACATCAATGAACACAGCAAGGCCTACCATCTTAACACCAACATAATGTCTTTCCACTGAACTTGACCTTCCTCCTGGTACTGACGGAATTTCAGTCATTTATTATTTGAACGATTAAATAAAATGTAATTAAAGGCTGTCAATAATCATTCGCTCAGAAAGGAAGCTTTTAATAAAAAACAAAACTCTTAAAAGACACAAAAGAAACAATACACACCAACATATAGGACAGCACCAAGACCAAATGAAAAAAAACGAAAAGACAATCCAAAGAAAAATAAAGACGTGAACCCCATGAAAAACAAGGCGTCAAATTTAGTGCCTCGGAATGGTAAGCGTTCCTGCTTCAATGGCATCCATCGTGGTGTTACTGGTAAAGAAAAAAACAGGTATACTAGTCGTGTTTAGTGATGCTATAAATAAACTCATCATAGATACCAGAAAGAGGAAGGCATAATAGTTCCGACAAATGAAGAATATCTTTAACCATCTATGACACCTATATACAATAACATTCAATAAAATCTAGAAACCTCATATAGACAACATTAGAAAAGATGCTCTCAGTTTAACTGTTATTGATCCTTAATTGGTTCAATGGCTTTTTTGCAAGCTGACCCTTTATCAAGGAAATCATGATTAGAGCTTTAAGCCTAATATACTGATTCAATTTGGAGATACATGTGCAGGTGCTGTAGGAATACTGCTAAATAACAAAGTTTTCAGTTTAAAGTGTCAAACATACACGTTTAAGTATTACAGTAAAGAAAATGTCCTTACTGCTGAACAATAGAATTTGTGTTTGTTTTGTTATTTTGATATTGTTTAGAGAATTCACTTAGATGACTTTGAATGTGGTGCTGTGTTGCTTGATTGTTATCTTGCTGGGGATAACCTTATGTATCCCCTTATTTATATTTTAATGGCTGTTCAGAAGATATATAGGTAGGTGTCTTTGAATAAAGTAATTTACACATGTTTATGATGTCCTGTAAATTTTAGTTATCACAATTTATAATGCATATGATTATATGGAGTGCACATTCACTTTGGAACACACGAGTACTTTTTATATATAATATTTCCCAAACTTTTCCAAACTTGAGTATTTTGTTTGTCCTCATTTAGAAGATTATTAGATATCGACATTTAATCACATAAACCGTACCAATCTTCATGCACAAGATGCGCATTTTGATAATAAATATCTTTTCAGTGATGCCAGGAGCCAAAATATTTGAAAAATTCAAAATCTCATTAAAGAACAAAGAGTTTATAAAAGTATAGCCAAAGAAAGGGAAGAAATCAGAGCTTTGTATGAGGGAGATATATTCCTTAATTCAAATTCAAGTAGTTTCAAAAATTTGTAACAGCAATTTTCATTAACAAAATATCCGTATGGTGACAACCTCGGGTACTAACAGTCTACCAGCAGAGATGTCGACACAGTGGTAGTAATAACATTAACGGTACTAATTCTTTCGGCACTAGATGCGCATTACGATGATAAATGTCTTCAGTGATGGTCGAGGCCAAATTATTTGAAAATCAAAAAGAAATGAAGAGCTTATACAACCATAAAGACAAAAAGTATAGCCAACGCCCGGCAAGTAATCAGAGCTTTGCATGAGGATCATATATCCCTTATTTTAAAATTATTTCAAAATTATGGTTCATAAAGTAAATAAGAGGAGAGAGGTTCTAATGAATACAACCTGACTGTCACTAGTGAAGAAATCTGGATCATTTCGACTTAGTTAGATATGATCTGTACGGGGTTTAAATGGGAAAACAATTAATATTAATTTTTTCAAAGCTTTTCTTCTTTTGTGCAAATCTCTGTTGACAACACATGCCAGAACATGCTATCGATCTCAATAAATCTATATTAAAAATAAAACTCAAGATGTTTTGGAAAACCTCTGGTATTATCACTTAACAAGTTCCACGGTGGCCGTAATGATTGTTTGATCCTTGTTGTTAAAAGTAATTAAAAGATATTTAGAGTTCAACACACAGTCTTCATCAATTAACAAGTGTCTTTACAATATGGGGAAACTCTAAAAACATCTTCACGAGTCGATAAAAGTTGGGAAGAGATTAAACAGAAACAATTAAAGATCTGCCTCCAACATGAAATTTTCAAAATCACAACGAACCATAAAGATAAGTTCTTTACGGTAAGCTCTACAAATCGATTTAACGACCATAGTTATACTTTTAGCAACAAGTACAAGTTTACTACAGTAAGATCTGGATATTCACTCAACGACAACAGTCACCTACAGCAAGCTCGTAACAACGACTTAAACGTCATTGAACATTCAGCAATTGGTATAAACCAAAAAAAAAAAAGAAGATATGGTATGATTGCCAATGAGACAACTCTCCACAAGAGACCAAAAATGACACAGAAATTAACAACTATAGGTCACCGTACGGCCTACAACAATGAGCAAAGCCCATACTGCATAGTCAGCTATTACAGGCCCATAAATGACAAATGTAAAACAATTCAAACGAGAAAATCAACGGCCTAAATTATGTGCAAAATGATCAACGAAAACAAATATGTAACACAGCAACAAACGACAACCACTGAATTACAGGCTCCTGACTTGGGACAGGCACATACAGAGTGTGGCGGGGTTAAACATGTTAGTGGGCGCCTAACACTCCTCATAACCTGGGACAGTGGTGCAACAGTACAACACTAAAACAAAGTATAAAAATCAGTTGAAAAAGGCTTATATAATTAACTCATCAGATGGATACAAATAGAAATACATCAAACATACCACAGAGTTGACGCGGACAAGTTCTTTACAGAAAGATTTAAATATCAACTGAACGTTCTCATTAAGGCATTGAGCTATGACTACAAGTTCTCTAAAGTAAGACCTGAAGACAAATCTAACAGTCATAGTAATGCACTATACATTGGGTACAAGTTCTTTACAGTAAGCTCTAAACATCAACTAAACGATCATAGTAAGGTATACGCGATTGGTACAAGTCCTCTACAGTAATCTCATAGATTTGACGGTCTCAGTAAGGCCTTGGATTTGAGTTGAAGTTTTCTGCAGTAAGCTGTAAATATAAAACTAACGATGAAAATAAGGCATTTAGTAATTGGTACAAGTTCTCTGCATTTAGCTTTTTATAACATAATTTTAGGTCTTAGTAACCCTTTAACCTTAAACATTGAATACAATCTAAAATAAGGAGATTTGGTTGTCAATGAGATAAATAACCATCAGAGACAGATTTCAACAATAAGTTTCATATAGCTTCAACAATGAGGAAAACCCATACCGTATACTATTTATCTACAGTAAGCTGTAAACACAGATTAAACGATCAGAGCTAGGCTTTGAGCAACTGGCCAGTTCTCTTTAGTAAGCTTAAGACTTATCGGTCACAGTAAAGAATTAAGCAGTGAGCCCGAATTCATTGGAGGTTAAATCTGTGGAGGTTCATTCTTGAGAGGCGGAGGTTAACTTGCTGAAGAGGAGTGTTTCAACATCAACTGGGGCGGCATTAACTGGCGGTTCTTGGATGGGGGATGCTGTTAAAGGAGATATTGCATGTTCTTAAATATTTTGCAGTCTTCCCATGTCATCATCTTCAGAAAAACTGGAATCTTCAGCACAGAGTGAAACCGCTTCACAGGAAGACAGCTCTAAATCACCCATCAGCTGTTGTAAGCACTCTCTGTTCTTTTGTCTCTCTTTAACTTTCCTCTTCTTGTTAACTACAAGTTTGTCTCTCTCCCTCTCTCTCAATAACTTAACGGCCTGATCTACGCTTAAACAATTAAAAATTAAAAGACAAAAAAAAAAAAAAAGACAAACAGCAACCAGCGACAAGCATGTCCACTAAAAAGTAAAATAACAAAAATACCGAACTTCGAGAAAAATTCAAAACGGAAAGTCCCTAATCAAATGTCAAAATCAAAAGCTCAAACACACAAAACGAATTGATAAAAACTGTTATATTCCTTACTTGGTACAGGCATTTTTATGTAGAAAATGGCGGATTAAACCTGGTTTTATTTCTAGCTAAACCTCGCACTTGTATAACAGTCGCCTAAAATTCCATTATATTGACAACAATGTGTGAACAAAACAAACAGATACAATAAGTTACAGTCTCTTGACTTGGGATAATGCTAAGATTTTCTAATTTATTTGTAATACAAGGGCCTTTAAAATCTATCAATACAGTATGAAATTTATCCACAGTTGAGGTCCGTACGGTGACCTGTAGTTGCTCACATCAGTGTCTTTTGGTCTTTGTGGATAATGATGTTTTCTCTTCGCCAATCATATCACATGTTCGTTTTTGTTATGTCGTGACCAACTTTTACTCATCACGAACACGTTTTCTGATATTTTGATATTTCAGTATACAAAAACCTTTGCACCTTTTGTTTGCAGTATACCATCTTTTCCGCAAGTTTATTGTTTTCTGTTTAGTATTAATTTTATAATTAAGATCCATTTATTACATCGGTGATCCGTTTATTTGGCAATCGCCAATGGCAGTCAGCAGGGTTTAAGAACATTTGTTGTTCGACCTGTTAGTCAAATGCGTTTTGTTAAGATATACTTTTCACTTTTTGGTCTTTTGGAAAATGTTGTTTGTGCTATATTTAGACCCTCTAACAAGAAATTTGTTTTGCATGCACACGTATAAAATTGCGATTTTTATCCAACGCAATCATAGGTTTGAACGTTGTTTTCAATTTAGACTTGTTTATATTTTTCGTTTGGGCTTGTATTATATTTGCCTTCGGGTTTATATGATCCGTTCATCCTATTTTGACTCCTCAAAATTCAAGAGTCTATCCTAAATTGAGGTAAATTGTATGGCTTTCCAAATACTGTTTCGATTCCTAACATCACTGAAGAGACATTAATTGTCAAAATCCGGATATGGTGTACAAAAACCTTTGCACCTTTTGTTTGCGGTATACCATCTTTTCCGCAAGTTTATTGTTTTTTGTTTAGTATCAATTTAATAATTTAGATCCATTTATTACATCGGTGATCCGTTTATTTGGCAATCGCCAATGGCAGTCAGCAGGGTTTAAGAACATTTGTTGTTCGACCTGTTAGTCAAATGCGTTTTGTTAAAATATACTTTTTCACTTTTTTGGTCTTTTGGAAAATGTTGTTTGTGCTGTATTGACCCTCTAACAAGAAATTTGTTTTGCATGCACACGTATAAAAATTGCGGTTTTATCCAACGCAATCATAGGTTTCAACGTTGTTTTCAATTTAGACTTGTTTATATATATATATATATATATATATATATATATATATAAGTGCCTAAGAATGTAACTTTAATACACTAATGAGTGTTATAAAATTAGTTGTTATATTTTATATTATTCACGCAATATTTCGCTAAACAAATTAGCTTCATCCGGCGTGTGCATCTCTCAAGGTAAAATCGGATGCATGACAAAAAATATTTTGTAGCTTGAACTACACAAAATTTGAGTAAAAGCTTAACAAAATTTATGGATGTTCTATAAAAATATATGTTTGTAAATTGTCTAGAATATATAAAAATATTTTGCCGCTTATTGTACATAGCAATTCTTAAATCAAAACTATTAGTTGTATTAGTTAAATAGAATGAAGTTCAGGATTTATTCCTTTGGTTTTGGGTAGAACTGTTTTTCATCTCTCTCATTAAGTCCATCAGGTTCAAGAGTACGTAGCTGATGCATCCAGAACCTTCTCTCTGTTTTCTCCTTTGGGAGTCCCAATTTTGGTTTACCTCAATTATTTGAAAGGTGATATTTTCAAAAGTATGGCCTGTTCTTAAGAGGTGTCTCGTAATTGGACAGTTTCTTCCTTTTGTATAAAAGACCGGTGATTGTTAAGTCTGATGTTAATTTCGTTTCTGTTTCACCAACATACTGCAGCTTGCAAGTTCCACAAGTAAGAATATAAATACTATTTTCCTTTTGCAATTAGATGTAACATAGATGTTGTACCGCTGCTTTGTTACTGTGCTGCTGAAAGAGTGGTCAGTGTTGGCGACTTTACAGCACATACAATTGGTTCTTCCGCATTGTTTGTAACACCCAATTTTAGAAGTCTCTTGTTTCTTTACTTTAGATGTGACAAGTATGTCTTTGAGATTTTTGGGTCTGCGATAGGCAATAACAGGAGGTGATGGAAAAATTTCTTTTAAGGAAGAGTCATTTTCGATAAGACGCCAGTGCTTGCGGATAGTAGATGAAATATTTGTCAAATCGGGATGGAAGGTGACAACAAAAGGAAGTCTATCTACGCGGGTCGTCTTATCTTTGTATTCCATGAGGATATCTCGATCTTTTTCTTGGGCTTTATCAAAAGCGTCTGTGATGTTTTTGCTTTTGTATCCTCTTGATTTTAGTTGTTTTTTTAAGTTGTCCCAAACGATAGTTGAGTTTGAATTCCGAGGAGCAAATTCGCTTTAGTCTGATGGCTTGACTGTAAGGTATGCTCCTGGAACAGTGTTTCGGGTGACAACTTTTTGGAGAAAGGAACTGGTGTTTATCAGTTTTCTTTGTGTGGAGATCAGTTGTAATGACCCCGTTTTTTACAAATGTGGTGGTGTCGAGAAAAGCAATTTTCTCGCTTGAAAATTCAGATGTAAATTTAATTGAATGATGGAACTGATTACAATGATCTAAGAAATCTTGTAAATGTTCTGCAGTATCGTTCCATTTCATGTCAATATCATCAATAAAACGGAGCCATGACAAGGGTTTGTATGGCACACTCAAAAGGATGCGTTCTTCAAGATCCCCCATAAAAATGTTGGCGAAAGAAGGTGCCATTTTTGTTCCCATACTAGTTCCGTCAATCTGCAAAAAGTGCTTGTCGTTGAAAATAAAGTTGTTATTTTCAAGCACTAGCTTGAGCAATTGAACTAGACAGTCAGTTTGTGGATGTTTATCCTTTCGAGTGTTCCATACTTTTTCACACGCGGCTATTCCTTCATCTTTTGGAATATTTGTGTATAAAGAACACACATCCATCGAACCCAAAATTGTGTCGTTAGGTAAAGGACTTAAGGAATTCATTTTTTTCAAATAGTCAGCTGTATCTTGAATATGAGATGGCAGTTGTCTAACATGTGGTCAAAGGTGGTAATCAACAAATTCTGAAATTTTTTCGGTGGGATGGCCATTAGCTGATACTATAGGTCTCCCTGGAATCCCTTCTTTATAAAGTTTTGGAAGTAAGTAAAATCGACCGGCTGTGCAAGTTTCGTCTGGGCGGAGATAATCGTACGTATCGTCATCAATTTGTTTATCTTAATTCATTTCTGAGAGGACGTCATTAATTTTTTTGTTGATTTCTTTGGTTGGATCACATGTTAATTCTTTATAAAATTTAGTGTTGGAGAGCTGACGATTCCCTTCTTCGATGTAGTCTGCCTTGTTCATCACAACAACGGCACTTCCTTTGTCCGCTTGTTTGATAACAATGTCATCACGGTTTTTAAGTTTATCATGGCTTGGCTTTCTGACTGAAATATTTCGCACTTGTTTACCACTGATTGAAGATCTGACTTCAGCTTTGACTGATGTAATAAATGATTCCAAATTATCGTTTTTGCTTTTAGGTGGATTCCATGTACTTTTCTTTCTAAATTTTGGGATGCATATGTCTCCTTCATCACTCTCATAATCAGATTCATTCATTCCGGCTTCTTTTAAATTTTTCTTCTGTTGTCTATTGAAATGTTCTTTCAAACGAAGACGCCTGGCAAATGCTTCTACATCTGTCTCAAGTTGCAAATTATTGACGTTTGCTGGAACTGGACAGAAATTAAGGCCTTTACTCAATAGTTTTTCTTCAGAGTCAGTTAGTTCTATTGATGACAGGTTTACAACTAAATTATCTTGAACTTAGTGTTTCTGTTTTTAAAACGTCTTTTCTCGGTTGTTTTGATTTACTCTCTTTAACATGTTTAAAATTTGATCTTCTTCCAAAACGGAACTTTGCTGGTTTAAATGGTCTCGTTTGTATTTTTATTCTGTTTGGCTTTGAAATTTTGTTTCTCTATTCTTTGGATGTCGGATAATCTTCTTTGAATTACTTCCATGTCTTCTGGAGTAACAGACAGTGGTGTTTTTATAAACGTTTCATTTATTTCCGAATTAATTTGTTTGTAGCCGTAAATAGAAAAGGAGAGTAAAAGTTGAAGAAGTCGGAAAGAACAATTGAATAAAATATCGTCCCAACGTTTCATAAATCTGGTGGACTTGACACCCGGTGTTTGAGGCGTCAATTTGATATTTAAACCTTTTGGAATTGTGTTGTTATCAATGTACGATTTAAGATTTGAAGCATGATGTTCAAGCTGTATTTTCTTTTTCGATAAACTTCTCATTTTTTTGAAATATGTTTTATTTTCCATGATCTTGCGAGGAAATATATATGCATATATGACAAATTTCATCGGATCACCAGTGATGGTGATAAAATAAAATTGAGAATGGAAATAGGGAATATGTCAAAGAGACAACAACCCGACCAAAGAGCAGACAACAGCCGAAGGCCACCATTGGGTCTTCAACGCAGCGAGAAAATCCCGCACCCGGAGGTGGTCCTCAGCTGGCCGCTAAATAAAATTGTGTACTAGTTCAGTGAAAATGGACGTCACACTAAACTCCAAAACATATAAATGAACTAAAATTAAAAAACTTACAAGATTAACAAAGGTCAGAGGTTCCTGACTTGGGACAGGCGCAAAAATGCTGCGGGGTTAAAGGCTGAAAACACACACACACACACATATATATATATATATATATATATATATATATGCAATGTTAGACCTGCTAATTTGCGTCCGGTTCCGAGACCCTACTTCTGTGACATTCAGGCAACACCGCCTTCACTGTGCCCTAGCTATATACCACTCGGCCAACTAGACTATAACAAAATATAGCTTTTCGTTCGGCGAGTAATACCTGTCCTCGTCGGCTTTATCTCGAATGTTTACACACCACATGATTTAAAGTGTCAGATAGATGTTACACCTTGCATATAAGCTGTTTCTGTCTGTCGCGAAGGATGTTGGTTTTATTAACCATGTACAGTCACACAAGCGCTTTGGGCTCTTTCTTCTATGTATTTTGTTGTGTGTTTTAAATCAATTTAATTATTTTGATAAATATTCTGTAATATTTTAACTTATTTTCACTTATTTAATGTGTTTTTGTTCTTACGTGTATACATACGATATTACAACAACAGTAGTTTATAAATTTTGACCCTCTATTTTTATTTTCCATCAGGCAGGAATTAAAGAGCGAAAATTATCGTAACGTAATCTGCTGACCACCGGCACATTGTATGCCCAATCAAATCAAATAAATTAGGACAGGAAACCAAAAAAAGAGGTTCAAAGTGCATTACCTACTGTTAACGTAATATCGTATATATGAGAGCAAGAAAACATTAAATAAGTGAGAATAAGTTAAAATATTTACACACAAAAAAAAAATTACGCCAAAAAAAACCCAAAATATTTAGTAAAAAGGGGTCCATTACCCAGACGCCTGTGTGCAGTCACATCAATATTATTTTATTATATACGTCTGAATACACGGCACACCTTTCACTTCATGAATCATTTTGTGGTATGAATGAACAGCTGAGACATTCAGTACCCAACCCTTTTCATATACTTTGAATATACAAAAATGCATACCTTTTCATAAATATTTTGACAAAAAAATCGATCTTAGCTATATTCATCTATTTCACGGAGAGTTAATCACTAAAATTGATTAATATTTGATGCATTACCTAAGGTTTTTACTCACATCCTAAAATAATAGTAACATTTGATTCAGTTTCAGATACACAGATTACATGCACATTTTTCACCATGCTACCTTCACAAACATTTTACACCATGATCCCTACAAAACAATTTACACCATGATACCTACTAACATATTTTACACCATGCTCACTACACAAATATTTAAACCATGCTCCCTTAATACGTATTTTACACATGCTTCCTACATAAATATTTTACACCGTGCCTAGAATAAGAATATTTTGCACCATGCAAAGACATAAATCGTTCCGGTGTCAAGTTAAAACAGATTCAAAGCAAATCAAAAGTACATTATAATTTGAAAAATGAATATTTTGTTGAACGTTTTTTCATGTTCTTAAAAATGTCGAACGTTCCAAGTTAAGGTTAGTGAAAAAATGACAAATAATTCAAATATAGGCATTTAGAAGGCCAAAAACGTAAATACGCATTAAACGATATATAAACAGTTTTATTTATTTTGTCTCCTATCACACATATATCCCAGTCTTAGCACCTGCTTTCAGAAAAAATATTAAAAATTAATTCTAAAGTTCTGAACCCCCTTATTTTATCTATTTTTTTAAAGAGTAAAGAGAACTATCTGATCTGAAGATTTGTTACAATTTATTTGATTTTATTCCGATGTTTAGGAAAGCCCTCGTTGTTACTTAACGACCCAACGATAAAACAAATCAAAGAAATTTATAGGGAAACATACTGTAAACATTACTTTCGGTAAGAGTGTGTCATATATATGATCTTTCAAATTCAACTAACACGCAATATAATTAAAATCTCGATCTATTGTAACTTGCGTCGAATGCATATATGAGTATAACGAAATCAGAGATCTATATTCTCATTAGACTGAACCAACATGATGCATATGCTTAATTTACTTAAATGCCTACGACAAATATAAAACACATATAAAAAAATCTTTTATTTAATCCAGATCTTCAGAAATGCACTGCTATTGAATTATTGTCGTCTCATATTCTAATTCACCGACAGCGATTCTGTATGTAATGACCTCAATCATGACTACTCACTAAAAATTCGGCACATAGAATGCGAAAAAAAAAAAAAAAACATGACGAAAGAAATAGTAAACAAAAATTGAAAGGAGATAGTATTAATTAACAGACGTGAACGCGTGGAAAATAAAAACAAAATGAAGTAAACATCGCTGTACCATCTCCTTTATTATACAAAAAGTGCAAAGCTGGACCTGCATTCGGAGTTGCCTTTGGAGTAAAAAAATCCAATTGGTGTTTGAGTTAAACTTCGAGTAATAAAAACATATCATTGTGTCAGTATTCGTCTGTATCAATGTTTCTGTCAATTGTAATGTTTGATTGATTGATTGGTTGGTTTGTGTTGAACGCCTCTTTCAGCACTATTGTGCTAATTCGCAGTTGGCAGTTTTTATTGGCGGAAGAAGCCGCATTGCCCGGAGAGAACCACCGACCTTCGGTAGGAACACTGACAATCCTTGTCAATTAAGATTGGAGTCGTGCGGGATTCGAACTCACAACCTCAGTGGTGACATATTAGTGATACAGTAGTTCGACTCACTAGACCACTTGGCCACCGTGTTTGATTGCACCTCTTGAACAAACTTAGAATTTCAAAGCAATGAAACTCATTTGTAACAAATGATTGGAAAAAAAGTTGTCATACATTTTAATTTCATATAGTTTATAAAATACATGTTCTACATCAATAGAGTATATTAACTGAAAAAGTAAAACGAACATCACAGTTACTATATGTTAATATAAATCAATGTTTATACCGCCCAATTTAACGTTCTTTTTACATTAACGAAACATCTCGCTTAAGGGTTTCTTACTCTTTAATAAAGTTTACTCTCTAAAACATCTCTCTAAACTCATCACAATTTCAACATGTATCATTATGACATGATTTCAACCTTATATCATTCATTTGAAAGACCAATTGCCATATTTGTTTCAACTCGAATAACCCCTTCATCCCCTAGTCAATAAAACCTAACTAGCTAACTTACTAATTAACTAAATAAATAAATAGTTTATAAAACTAAAGTCCTCAGAGTGACTGGATAAAAAAAAAAAAAAAAAAGATATCTGTGATTTCTGTGAGGTAGCTGTGGTTACTAGGAAACACAATGGATAAATAAGATATCAGTGGTTACTTAGAAACAGAACGAGTAAATAAGATGTCTGTTGTTTCTTAGAAACAGATGGAGTAAATAAGGTATATGTGGTAACTAGGAAACAGCAGAAACCATTGATGTGTTTTCTGATGATAAGTTTTTCTGGTGACGACAATGAAACTTAAAACGGTTATTCAAACTTTTATCAAATCTTTGAAAATGGTCATATCCAGAATGGTCCACAAAACATTCACACTGTCGTGGCACTTCTACAATTTGATTTGACGTCTTCTTTGTACTTTGGCTACTTGGTTTGTCTGATTCTAAATCTGTCACACTGATCATGTTTTCTGTTGGCTCTACTTTGTTCATATGATCAGTAATACATAATGTCCACCCTATATAGTATATAACAGTAAGAAGAAGACCGGTTAAGAGTCCTGTAAAACCACTTGTTAATGTGTACGATTTCCTTTTGCTGGGAGATGGCTTACTGATGTGACAAGAACATTCAGTGTATTCCAAATCTGTACAAACCTAGAAAAAAAATTATCAAAGTTAAAGTCATGATTCATTCAGAAACCTGCTAATTCCCATATTAAACATATTATAACTCTAAAATGTCAATTTGCAGATATGCCAGCATTACATGTATAAACGAAATAAGTTACACCGTTGATTTTAAAAGCATTCCGTAATGAAAATGCTTTTAAAAAACTATAAAAAAAAGCAAATCGGTATTCTTTTCAACCCAATAGCTTTATACATGTCGCGACATAATGATGGCATATTTATATTGTGATGAACACTTGAAAAAAGAACAAAATATAGCAATAACAAATGTTCTAATTCTCCGATATTTTCTGAAAAATTAACGCCAATATGATATATGTAGTTCTCCAATAATCATTTGGTTTTTAAACATCCCACAGAGCCAAACTGCCACCTCAAAGAAATAATTGCCCCAAGTGTCATTACTAAGGCTTTGTTTACGGTCTTAAGTATTCAGTTGAAAATTCCTAAGTTTAAACATTTCAGAGAATAAATAACATCTCAAATAACACATCCTCCTGAAACTTGCAAAACTGTTCAAACAAGTATAGAAGTAAAAATATGAAGAATAAATAGAAAATGTAAATTCACCACCCATAATGCACTGTACAAGATTAAAATTTAAGCACAAGGAGAAGCAAAACCTTACGAAAAATCTTCCAATAATAGTGTGACCACGTGAGATAATGAGTAACAAATAATTTCTTCTATGAAAAATTCTTCTGTCCCCAAATTAAAAATATTTTTCAGGTTTTTTAAGCAATTTATTGACTGATATTTTTTTAATTGTTTTTACATTTCACATTAACAAAGCATAAACCAAATGAATAAAAGGGAAAAATAAAAAAAAAAGTGGCAATAAGAAACTGTAAGTCAAAGAGAAATAGACAACAGCATGGCTAAAGGAGAACAGACCAACAACAGATCTTAACACAAGGAAATATCTGCCACAAAGTAAAAAAATGCTACAGAGGAAACAATACCATGATAATATCTTACTTCTGTCCTGTTTACTTCCTTAAATTCACATCTATCGCCTTGCCAAGGATTACCACATTGGCATGTATAGCTATCCAATCCGTTGGTGCACACACCATCATGTAGGCATGGGGATGAAGAGCAATGGTTTATCCCTAAAATGTTACAACACTTTACTAAAATACAAGTATACAGTATATAAACATGTAGATAAAAAAATACATCTATACTAGTAAGCTACTTGATCATCGTAAATAAACTGTTAATCAAACGTTAAATTACTTGTAATACTAACGTTTTCCCACCTCCTGACAAAGATAGCCTTAGCACATTTTATTGTTATATTTGGGTTTTAATGTTCTTCAACCGTGTCATTGCTTTTTTTTTGCCAACTGTTTTGATTTATTCACCAATGGCGAGATTTGTAAAAACGAAACGTGTGTGACGTCCCAATTATAAAGCGATGCAACTTTTTGAGTTTTTAATATTATCATTTTGAGAAAAGGTTATATTCATTCTTTATTTTGCTGATGCTATTTATATTTGATCATGTATAAAACAAAATAAGATGTGGTATGATTGGCAAAGAGACAACTCTCTACCGGAGACCAAATGAAATAGAAGTTAACAACTATAGGTCACCGCACGGCCTTCGTCAATGAACAAAACCCATACCGCATAGTAAGCTATAAAAGACCCCGAAATGACAAATGTTAAACAATTCAAACGAGAAAACTAACGGCTTGATTTATGTACAAAATAATAAACGAAAAACAAATATGATATACAGCAACAAACGACAACCAATGCATTACGGGCTCCTGGCTTGGGACAGGCACATACAGAATGTGGCGGGGTTAAACATATTTGCTGGCGCCAAACCTTCCCCTCTAAACTGGGACAGTGGTGTAACAGTTCAAAATAAGAACACACGATAAAAATCAGTTGAAAAGGGCTTAATCTCATCAGATCTATTCGAAGCACATACACACCCTAACAAAAGAAAAACAACAACACAAAAGACACAAAGTATAGATCTGAGAGTACTCGCAGTTACTGAAAGCTTTTTTAAAGCCAATAACAACTAATTAAAAATCATGTGTCTTAGACTAAAATATCAATCAGTACACATCCAACATCCAATGTGTTAAGTGTAAAGACGTCATTAACAGTCAGAGAAAAACATGACCTTGTGCAATGCCAAAATATAGGTATCGACAGATTGTAGAACCGTGAATGTACATATTTGTATAACAATAATATTTAGTTGGTTTTAATTTACTGATAACATCAATATTTATACCGATAAAACAATATTGAAATTAGTAACATTTTAGAATAAGTTTATTTCAAGTTGACCCAGATCGTATCTAAATGTACCGGCTCGGTAAACAACATCACCGTAAAAATCAATATGTGCTATCCCGTTTGTAATAAGTCTTCTACAGGTACAGTCAAACTTCCAAACCAAATCTTTGTATATATGGAAGAATTTAATAAAAGTTTTAAGTAATGTGTGGTTACGAAGTCCTAAATGCTTAATTCATCTTTTATCCATCTTACTCAACTCGTATAAAACGCCAATATTGTTTATTTCGCCTTTGTGAACTAGCAACGACACTATATAACTTCTTTCCTTTCCAAATCATTACAGACATTTTTTGCGGTTTTATATAGCCAGAATAGAAGTCTGATCTTCTATTTAATAGTTAAATCGTATTCTCCGTTTTTGTCAATTTTACTGAACCTGAAAAAAATATGAGACAAGGAGTATCATCTTATATTTTACTATTATTTATAATAATACTTTTCTCGTCGTTTCATTTTATTATGATAGTAGGGTGCCAAATCAACGAATTTGATCGATTTGCCTTAACGGAATAACACACGGCTATATGTTATATCATTGGAAAGAGGAGAACAAGCCTCATCGAAATACCGTTGTCGTCGTTGTCTGCCGTGGTCACGTTTTTTTTTAAATCAGGGTCAAAGGTCAAAGCAAAAATTCCAGAAAAATGCACAGTCACATTTATATAGCTTGTTTCTCCTACATATATGCGTTTGGAGCAAAATAAAACAACTAATCTATAGAAAAATATCTTTTGTATCTACATTTAGAACTTATTTTATATTTTATCGCCAAAATGACTTTAGATTGACTTTTTGCATATAGGGTGCAAAATTGAAATTTTCAAACAGCTGTTAAATAACAATGACCTTGACCTATTTTAATTTCTAAATTTGAAACTTCTGTATTCAATTCAATACAAGTAAGATCTAAAGATGTTTTTTAGATCTTAACTTTAATAGTTTGTCGAAAACAAAATGTGTTTTTCACGTCTCTTGATAGTAAGGTGTTCGTCAATTTCGAGGTAAATATCAAATTTCTGTTTTTGGCTGTGAAAGAGTATATATAAATGATTTGTTTCAAAATTTGTGTAACATTAACGTCGAACTTGGTTGAATATAAAGCTCTGTGTATAGTTTTGCTTTACAGAAGTAAGAAATACTGCAAACGGAGAAAAGGGGGTTAAAGTTATGAAAACAAAACGTCTATTAGAATTAGGTAAAATACCCCATCCTACATATACAGATGACTAAATGAGCAACAATTGGCTATAATGTTTACAAGTATTCCAAAAATATGATAAGAGAGAGGGTTATGTACAGCACCGAGTATTTTACAAACAATTGCAAACAAAAAAGGCGTGAGAAACATATGGCAGGTTTTTTTTCATATCTTTCCCACTAGATAGATTATAACTATATTTCCCATGATTTCAAAATTGAGTAGATGTTTTATTTATTGTTTAGAAAATATTATGGACTGCTTAATTTTCATTCTTATTGCTAACAATGATTAATAAGGTACAAACAGAAAAATAAAATCTTATACATCGTCATCTTCGTCGTCATCAATGTTTCTAACTGCAACGAGACGAGTATTTACATTTTGAAATATGTCATTTGCCTGACATGGGCATAAATCTGTACATGATAGATTTTATTCGAAGCAAATGCAACCCTTTGAAAACATAGATTTCCCCTTACAAGTACAAACTAAATCTTGCAGAAATTCATATGACATTTGACCTTCGAGATAGACGGGAAAAAGTCATTCTTTTTTTCCCATCCGAACTGAAAAAGAGAATGTTAGGGTAGTTTTGCTATATGGGAACACATCAAATTTATTTCTGGAGTGAAGCTCTTATTATACAAATTGTTTAAATGTAGATTCACAAGGAGGAAGTTTGACAAGGGAGAAATTTAAAAATGTAGCCAATTTTACGCTCAATTTGTTTAGGTCACTATGATCTATTTTGAGTTTTGACTTGAGATCATTCAACAAGAAGATCTGGAGCTGCATCTATAGATTTATCGATGTCACAATTAGAAAGGTTTGACAAATCGGTGAATCATCTAGGTTGTCCTTCAAGACTACATAACAGTGCGCTTACCGATTCTAAACAGGGATGACGTTGTATCGCATCATGTTACAGCATGTGCGGCTGGTAGAATGTTACAGATGGCAAACCCGGGACTTTACATATTTCGTGGACAGGTATATAGCGGCGCAAATCTTGTGTGCAAGTTATAGTGCCTGTTTGAAACCTTAGTTCATGTGTATGCTGCATGGAGGGGAAGTAATGAACGCATAAGATCAGAACATCTGATCATGTGACTTTATTATTATCCTGTCTTTGATTCCTTTCACACCGAATTCTTTGTCTACATGAATAGCATTTAAAATCATGTGAGTATCTACTTCATCGGGCGAACAAAATAATTCTTAAAACCTGAATACTCCTTCTGAGCAGATTTTGGGTCGTTGGAAGTGCTAGCTAGATAAATGACTTCCTCATGTATCATAGTAACTGTTGCTATACCATGATGCTGAACAATCGATTCGCCAAGAAATCTGATTAAGGCCTGCTGGTTCTCACTGACTCAAAGAAACTTTTTCCAGTCAGGACCTTCTATATATGACCTGAAACACTTTTACAGACGAACAAGAACTTGATTCAGCTTTAAAATAACTGCAGTTGTGTCTGCTAGTGTAAGATTTATAGCAAGAATGGTGGTACAATATTTTTTAATCATCAGTACGAAGATGGTCTAGGTCTGAAGCATCATGCAATATATTAAAATATAAAAGAACCTTCCGTGCTCCCATAGCCTCGATAAAGCTTTTGTTTGTGCTAATTTCTCGCATATTAATAAGCAATTCAGTAGAAGAACCCTGACATATAACACACTTATACTATTGTAATTCATTCCTACCTAGTGTAGGGCTTGATGGACATAGTTTAACAGGACTGCGAATGTGCGCCATATTCCGGGTCTGAAACGTGACCGAAGGATTTGATTTGTATATTACAATTATGACAAAACTATCATATCAAAAAAACAATTAAAGTTATAAAAACCAACAAAAAAAATCTTTCCTCAAACAAAACAACAATCTTCAAACTAATTGGACTATTCAAAACATACAAATTGACCATACAACAAGCAAAAAAGAGAAATGAAGTTAGTGACAATTGTCCTAGTTAATGACCTGATAGTGTAAGCTACAAAACGAGTAACGGCACCAGAAAAGGCATGTTTGAATCAAGGCAGAATTATCACTAAATTTGTGTTTTAAACTGCTATTTTCTTCTAACCGATTAACATTACACGAAAGATATTTGGCACACATATGAACCATATCTTATTGATGTAATCAGAGTAAAAATCCCGTGAAAGTAAAACGCAATAAATTTTCTTTCGTTCAAAATGTGGTAAATTTCAGCTAAAAAAATAGTCTTACTAAAATCATAAAATACTTGTACTTAAATTATATAAATCTTTTCAGTTTTCGTTATATGATAAATTAAATTTTTCATCTAAATGATAAGTATCATTTGAACAAATAACACAGCAAGCAAAAATTTTATTTTTCGTGTTGAAGATGGCCTGTATGATGAGGTATCTTTGGGTACCCTAAGAAACCACAAAATTTTGAAAAACGTGACCACGGGAGCTTACGACAACATTCATGATTGGAAAATATAATGATTTTCCAAAAGTTTGCATATAAATATAGCCGTGTGTTATCCGTTAACTTAAACTCGTTAACTAGACGTCTTTTTCGATACTGGACACCCTACTATGAATCGAAATAGTAGCGCTTGTCATTTTACAGTTTGCTCAAAAGGAATTCTTCCAATTTTGACAGTTGCACTTACCTGTTTCACAGCTTACCGGTTTCACAGTTGTCTCCCTTCTTCCAATTTTGACAGTTACACTTACCCAAAGTTGTCTCTCTTCTGCCAATTTTGACAGTTACACTTACCCGTTTCACAGTTGTCTCCCTTCTTCCAATTTTGACAGTTGCACTTACCTGTTTCACAGTTGTCTCCCTTCTTCCAATTTTGACAGTTGCACTTACCTGTTTCACAGTTGTCTCCCTTCTTCCAATTTTGACAGTTACACTTACCTGTTTCACAGTTGTCTCCCTTCTTCCAATTTTGACAGTTACACTTACCTGTTTCACAGTTGTCTCCCTTTGAATCATCATTGCATTGACACCTGTACCCGTCAACCAAGTCTATACATGTACCGTTGTGTTGACAAGGATTACTGATGCATTCGTCAATATCTTTTAAAATATAACAAATCCATATTAATGCATTATAAGTAAAAGAGGTTTTTATAATTACGTTTAATTGAATTTTGAAATAAGATTTTGATATGATATTGAAACAGATAGATAGTAAAAAGGAACAAACAATACTTTTGTCAGGCCGAAGTGCTTGCTAAAGACATCTGTTTAGTAAAACAATATGTTATCTTCCTGAGTGTATTGAATTTTTTTTAATTCTGTACCCGAACGTTTCTTATAATTATATTGGTATGATCCGCTTGTGCACACATTTTGCTTTTAAATTCATAATCATATAGTCATTGTACTAGTTTCATACCTGTTCGACAATGATTTCCTCCAAAACCTTGTAGACATTCACATGTCCAGGAATCTATACCATCAACACATGTTCCATTGTTATAACAAGGAATGTTGTAGCATTCATCAATATCTAAATTATTGGAAAGACATAAGGTTAGCGTGAAGTTAAAGAATCAAGATACAAAAATCTGAAATAATACGGAATATTCCCAGAAAATGTATACCACAATAAAAATTTATCAAAACTTTTTTAAAAACACATTGATTCCGTATACATGTTAACCGAGGAAAGAAGTAGAATCATTTAAGAAAATTAGAATGATTATGATTAAAATAAATGATACATATTGAGAGAAATAAAATTCAACCTACACTGTTGTCCGAGATTAATCTTACGTCTCATTGACCCTTTAAAGCATGGAAACCGAGGTCTGACGGCACTTTTAAGTTTGGAAAGTAAAACAAATTAAAACTTTTGTTAGCATCAACACCGATCGGGATATATTGAACAAGCACACCAAACTAAGGCGGCGTGATAGGGTTAAATCTTACCTATTTGGCAATCAGTTTCATGGTACCCTTTAATACAAGTACATGTATACCCATCCGCTAGATCTGTGCAAGTAGCACCGTTCATACAGGGGTTACTCATGCATTCGTCTATGTCTAAATGAACAAATAAGTTTATAGATATTTTATTCAGATGGCAAATGAATTGCCACAAGAAAAAGTGCATGAACAAAACAAGAAATATACAGTCGCACAAAAGTATGAAACTTTCATTTACTCTCGAACTTAATTACATTAAATGATACTATTCTTATTGTACCAGATGCGCATTTCAACAAAACTATGTCACTTTAGTGATGCTCGAGATCAAAACATTTGAAAATCAACACATGATAAAAACGTTGAAGAGCTGATATTCAACATAACTTAACTGAAAAATTATAGCCAAATATAATATTAACATATTTTACAGTCCATTTGAAGATATATCATATTTTGTTATATACACAAACAATATCTGTATATAGATAGCAACATGAAATAAGTATTATACAAACGACTCATTACCAAATCGATTCAGAGACTTATTCTCGTTTTTTTTTGTATCATTCAGAGAACAGTTAAAAATAGTTTTCAAAAAGTGGGATTAATATCTGATACAAAGTATATATATATATATGATGTGCCCCGTTGTTATGTTAATGTCTAAATGTCTAAGTGTTTGTTTTGTTTCTGTACTGTGTGACATAAATTGACTGTAATTAAATATTTCTTTGACCGTTATGGTTATACATGTAGTCCACAATTTGTTTAAATAGTCGCATTTATAAGCTTCAATGCACGATTTCTATAGAAAAAAAAAACTGTTTAAACCAATTCTCCCCCTTGAAATCAGAGGTAATGACAGTTTGCTCCGTACTTTAGGTCAAAGTGCAATTTTGAGATGACGAAAAACTTAAACACTGTTCATTTGATTTTAGTTTTGTTTTAAAATTACGTAAGGGAACTTTTGTGACATGAATTTATACACCACATTCTATTTTTCAAATATAACAACATAGGAATTAAATAAGACATGATACCTGTTTCACAGTTGAAACCATTGAAACCAGATGAACAGTGACAGCGGTAGTTATTAATAAGGTCCAAGCATGCACCGCCATGTTGACATGGAAATGAAGAACATTCATTTATATCTATAAAGGAGAAGAATAAAGGTTAAATATTGAACACATTCATTCAACTTATCCAGTATTAATTATTTGTTGTTATTGAGCTCTAAGTTTGATTTCTTACATACATTCATGATACTTTTGCAGAGTTAAAATTATATAAATCACATTTATCTTAACTAAGTTGTTGGTCATTTAAACCCATTCAATGACATTTTAGTTTACAACTTTACATATGTTTTGTTTACAAGCTTCATGATTTTTTGTATATCTTCGATGAAAAAAATAGATGCAAACAGTTTCCATATGTGCCAGTTTTGATTGTACCATACGTGTTACACTATACTGACAATGAATTATGCTTGAAACATTTGAAAAATGAATGGATAGGTTTATGAATGTATTCTATCTACTACAAAATTTTTAGAATTTGAACAGTAGAATAGTTTGAGATTACTTTGGATTCATATGATATATTTATATAAAAGAAAATGCCTAACTTATTCAAGTATTCGACATTTAACCGATCATGGATATGCATTGTAATGAAGCTAAAATATAGTACCTGTTTCACACAACTTTACAGTATACCCAGGCACACATGTACAGTAAAATATGTTACCTGTTTCACACAACTTTCCAGTGTACCCAGGCACACATGTACAGATAAAATATAGTACCTGTTTCACACAAGTTTCCAGTATACCCAGGCACACCTGTACAGATAAAATTTAGTACCTGTTTCACACAACTTTCCAGTATACCCAAGCACACATGTACAGATAAAATATAGTACCTGTTTCACACAATTTTCCAGTACACCCAGACACACATGTACAGATAAAATATAGTACCTGTTTCACACAATTTTCCAGTACACCCAGACACACATGTACAGATAAAATATAGTACCTGCTTCACACAACTTTCGAGTACACCCAGGCTTCACATGTACAGATAAATATAGTACCTGTTTCACACAACTTTCCAGTATACCCAGGCACACATGAACAGACAAAATCTGACGTATATCCAACTCTTCTACATGTAGATTCGTGCTGACATAGACTGTTGTCACATGGGTCTATATCTACAAGGAGAATTATAATTCGTGAAACTATTAGAAAAGAGGAATTGCAAGAAAACACATACAGAGTATTTTGTCTGTCGTAGTGATTGCATAGGAGAAGAAAGAAAGGAATACAAACATAAAAGACAACCACTGGATATAACCCTATACAGAATTTGAAGACTGTACAACACGAACCTTAAACGTTAAAATCTTAACGTCATAGATTTATTACCAAAGTTAATTTGTAGATATATATGTTTTCCTTATGACATTAACATATTTATACACCATCGATTTATTCCAACACATGATCGAAAATGAAGTTTTGAACAGAGAAAAGAAAGTGCTATGCCACACAAATAATTAATAGACAAAAATACTGTCCGATAGACACAATACAATCATTAAAAATAGAAAATCACAAAATAACGTAGACAACAAAGCTGCACCAGAAGCGTTATCAGCTCAAGCTCTACTATTGTTGGTTGTGATAATCACTAGAAGAGCTTTAGTTGCTTATGAGATTTGTGCATTGTCTGTATGTATAGGACACCTTATGGTAAGCTATAGAAGGCCCCAAGATATGAAACAAATAAAAAAAAAAAAAAAAAAAAAACCAATGACCTTAATTTTATTTTAACAGTAGATGACAAACACAAGAATACAGGCTCCTGCCTTTGGAATATAAAAAAACGGTGCGGGGTTAAACATGTTTGTAAGCCCTCTAACCTCTGTTAATCTGGGACAGAAGTGTAACAACACAAAATAAGAATAAACTGTAAAAATCAGTTTGAAAGGCAGTCTTAGCACAACAACTAACAAAAGAAACAAGTACCGTTCTTAGAGTACTAGCATTTACTGAAAGTAAGCTCTAATTTCAAATTATAAATAAGCCATATTTTCTCAAACTATAACATATCAAACAATAAGATAAATAATTAATTTAGTGTAAAGACGTCAAAAGCAGACTTAACAAAACATGAACTTGTGCACGGCCAACATACAGGTATCAACAGGATGAAACAAGGAAGAGTCTAGGAAATTTGCTTACATGTTTGTATCCAGTTTTGTTTACGTATTAGATTAGAAAGACCCATACATATGAGAAAAGTCGAGTAAAAATGACCACGTGTACAAAAGTAATCGTCTTACCCCATGCAATAACATTAATACATCTTGTGTCACTTAGTTTCCTGTAAAAAGAAAAGAAAAATTGATCATAATTTAAATCGCTTCTCTCGCTTCAATCTATGACTGAATTATAAAAATATATTTAATATGACCTCAAATAAACTTCTAACTTCATATGCAGAGACCCTCATTTTCCAATGATAGAATATTAATGTTACTAGCTTTATATTTGTAAGCGCTGGATCTACTCCTCTTATTAACACGGCATATTTTGTGTTGTCGAAACAAATGTGTATTGGGTATAGTTTGTATCATTACTTGAAAATTAAATTCACTTTGGCTCTTTCACGAGGAATATGCATTTCTTAGTTTGGTTTACTCGTGGTAGTAGATTCTTTTCAGATTCGTATATATTATTAATTGGTATAAAACTTATATAATAATAAAACTTTTATAATGTTAAGGAAAGTATTGAACCAATGCATGTATATATACTAAACTAAGTCCTCTATGCACGATTAATTACATTTATTACGAGTTCATCACATATAATCGACAAAAACTATTTCATTCAGTGAAAACTTTGCATGCTAATTAAATTTCGTGCTTTATTGCCAAAGTTGACCTTAATAAACAATCAACACAGACTCTTGGGGCACGTGATAGACATTCAATAGGGCGATGTTTATTTTTTTTTTTTACATTTTCCATGCGTTTCTATTTGCTAATATAACTTTGTCATAACAGTTGTTTAATGATTTTGCGTATTAAAATTTTTCTTTCAGAATCAATTAACACTATCTAACTTCCAAATTGTTTTTACCCCCACAGCACAAGTGCGAGGGAAAAACAACGAGAGTTCTCGTGGTTAAGGTAACTGCATACGGAAAATCTGTCGGCAATTTTGAGAACGGTGAGACAATAATTCAATAGCAGTACATTTCTGAAGATTTTGATAAGATAAAGGATTGTTTTTTAAAAGAGAGTCCATGTACTCGTGTTTTATAGTATAATTTAGCATTTCAAGTATATAAGATATTTTCAAATTTTTATTTTAAATTTGAAGTATCATATGCCTTTAAGTATATGACTTTGTTTTCTAATTTTATTAATCATTCACACAGTTGATCTCTCTTGTATGTTTGCCTGTTATTTTCTCCTTGTAATTGACCCACTGCTGCGGAGTAGTGAATTTACCGCCGCTTGAGATACATCGTAATAGTACTTTGACCAGACAGTGGAATCACGGCTACACACATATTAACATTATCGTTTTCGTTTGGGTCTGTTGTAATTGATAATTTAGGGTTTATTATGAACATTTTGGAGTGCATTATTATATTTTCACGTTTCGTTACACGAGTAGTGACCAAATTATCTCTTAGAAGAAATACTATTATTTTTCGATATTTTATAATGTTTCAATAGGTCAAAGTTCCATAACTCGAATTGTAAAATCAAAGTTTCAATAAAACTGAAGGCGTTGGACTTAGGAGCAACTTTCGTAAAGTGGTCAAATCAATCCAGCTAAATATCAAACTATTAGAAAAAAGCAGTCTTAAAGGAGTAGCGTTGATGAAATCTATTAATGTTACAACAGGCAAAGAGAAATCAGAGTCCAAAAACTCACGTAAAAAATCAAAATGGTAGTAGAATACGGCCAACTACAAATGATGACAAACAATTTTACTAAAAAAAGAAGCTTTGGGTATATGATCTAAAAAAAAAGAAGCGTTCAACAGGTGTCATTAAACTACAATTAATCAGGAACGCTAGAACACGAACAAATGAAAAGTCAAGGATGTATAAACACCCGAATACTTGATGAGCTATACGGCCATTAGGGATAGCCAAAATAATCTAAGGTCAACTTTGCCTTTGTTTTTCAATACATTTTTAATTTATTAACGAAGAAATAAATAAAAACAAAAAAATAAGATGATGTGGTATGATTGCCAATGAGACAACTCTCCTACACAGATCAAATGAAACAGAAGTCAACAACTATAGGTCACCGTACGGCCTTCAACAAGGATCAAAACCCATACCGCATAGTCAGATATAAAAGGCCCAAAAATGACAAATGTAAAACAATTCGAACGAGAAAACTAACTGCCTGATTTATGCACAAAACAATGAACGAAAAACAAATATGACATACAGCAACAAACGACAACCACTGAATTACATGCTTTTGACTTGGGACAGGCACATTTACAATGTGGCGGGGTTAAACTAGTTTGCTGGCGCCAAACCCTCCCACTTACCTAGGACAGTGGTGACATAAAAACAAATTGTAAAATCAGTTGAAAAGGGCTTAACTCATTAAATCGATACAAAGCAGAAAACATCTAACAAAAACACAGACCGGACAACAAAAAAAGACACTAAGTGCAGATTGAATGTATATAATAAATCATGGTCATTATCGAAGCACTGACTACTGTGTTGATGATAACCCTATGGGACGAACAGTTCATCCATTTTGAGCACATTATTTTGTTTCAATGATCATACTCCTAAATGCCATTGGGAAACATCATTAGAATGTTGAAATATGTTATTTGAATCACTGAAAAATCTAATCTTCAATCTTTCCTATGAATTATTGTTTGTGTTTTCGTCGTTTTTCCTTTAGTCCCCCCTTTTTGTCTGCCTAATGGGCAAAACCATAAAGTTGATACTTTTATCGTTAGTATAGGGTGTAATAGTAAGAATAAAATTAACTCACCGAAAATGATCTTCTGCAGAAGCGCATATAATGTGGGTTCCTTGGTTTGATTTAGTTGGTCTCCATGTAACTTCAACTAACCATGTATTAGGTCTTCCTTGATCATCGGGTTTTATGTTAGATTTGGAAAGACCACTTGGACCATCAACGTCGACAGACCTTAAACTATAGAATATTTGTACATTTACTACCAATTAAATGATTTTAAATAAGTGTTTGGGTGGCGGTTGATTATGAATAAACGGATTGTTTTAATCAAAACATGATTGTTTAACAATTATCTGAAATTCAAATGAAAAGTTTCCTTATTCCGTTTTATGCTGTCTTGTTGTACATATATTATTGCTTTTGTTGTAGGGTTGTAGCAAGTATATATCTTTTGAATGTCCCTTTGCTATCTTTCGTCTCTCTTCTACACAAATTATTAAGACAGAAAATTAAAAAAATATTTGAAAATTGAAGAGAACAATCAAAATGATATATGGGCATCTTTGCCTTCTCCATACGTCCTATACAATATACAGTTGATTAAACAATGACCATCATGACCGGCATTTTATAGATAAAACATTTAACATAGCATATGGATGGACTTAACATTTTACATTCATAAAAAACGTCTTACCATGAATTTCATTGGACATTAAATTTTACATTTATAGTAAAAAGTCTTACCTGTTATTTGACTGAACATAAAACCTGACATTTAAGGTTTGCGTAGCTTTGAGTACTTTCAATATTCCTTCAGATGGCGTTGGAGTTACAAACATGGGTTTATCGTTACATGGACTAGTTGATGCTTCAACACGCAATAAAAACTATAAAAAAGGAAAACATTAACTAATAGATATGAAAACATAAACTACTATTATAATTAAAAACGTTATGCCGCTCAGAATATTTGGTCACATACATTTATCCCGTTGATGGAACTCTAATTTGAGCTTAAATATAAATATCCGTCATTCTTTTTCCTTCACGCTTTGCACAAGACAGTGGCTTATGCAGTCATATCGTACGAGATCCTGCATCTAATGAGTCAAGCTTTTTCCAACTGATTTCAACAATGTGGTCTTATGTTGTGCTTGTTACACCACTCGTATGTAAGGGACAGGGTTCATCGTTTACAAACACGAACCATGCCACATTCTAAATGTACAAGTCAGGAGCTTGTAATTCCGTTGTTTGTTGTTGATTGCTGACTGACATATTTGAGTTTCGTTTACTGTTTTGTTTTTGGGCCTTTTATATCTGTCTATAAGGCATTGGTTTTGCTCATTGTTGAAGGCCGCGCGGTGATCTATATATGATTTTAAGTCCATGTCATTTGGACTCTGGTGGAGAGTTGTCTCATTGGCAATCATACCAACTCTCTTTTTTCATAAACACCTGTTTACTCGTATATCCAGTGGTACTGCTTTTTAAGGAATGAACTACGGTTTGAGGACGCGCTAATACGCATGGTCTACCTTCGTAAGTCATAATTAGACAAATTTCACAACAAGCAATTGCCAAACTTCTAAAGATATTTTTAACTGCCGAATGATTTTCAGGTGGGTTACAAAAAGTAACAGTAGAGTATGATTTTTCACACCACAAGCAATCTAATCCTCGCAAAGACAAGTCCCAGTCGCAGCTGCGCTAAACAATTAGTCCAATACATTGTAGTTGACGGAGGACAATTAAGAATTTACTTCTATCTAGGGAAGTTTCGCTAAACTTGTTCTTATAAATGAATCTCTCTGACACCTAAAATGGTATAATTGTTATAAGTTTAATTTAGATAAAAATCGTACGTTGGTCTAGATGTCTTCTAATGTTGTATGTTGGTCTACATGTCTTCTGGTGTTGTGTGTTGTTGGGTTGCGGTCTCATTGACGTACACACCTCTCTTTGTTATTCGTCCTTAAACTTACTTGCAGTGGTACACTTGTAATGGGAGTGTTAGGCGTATACACTTTTCCGTCTATGTTGATTGTAGTTCGGGGATAGTCTTCCATAGTTAGTGCAACAGCATACCAACTATTTAACGTATAATTGCTTCCTGGAAGTGCAGAGAATTCAATCATACATTTTTTCTGAAATGTAAAAGATGTGTGGAATATAAAAAAAGGGAAAACCCAATTATCGAGAGAAACAATATTCAATAGAAAACCTAAGGTGAAGTAACACGAATCCCAGTATAACTGGGTGAAATAAGGTTAACTGGAAAGTTCAGCAGTTTTTGTTCCACCAGCGAAAATGAAACGTTTGTAGATGCTTCTGTAATATAAAAAATGAAAGAAAATAATGTATATATGATTACGTTTGACCAACTCTCGGATAATTTCTAGGGCATATATATGTTTTCTTGGTCAGGAATCTAGTGAGGCAGTTGCCTCATTACTCTAATCGAATCTAAGCAAATGCTGATGATGCCCTTGGGGTCAAGTAGTCCAAAAGTAAACGTATACTAGAAGTGTAAAGATGTTTTATATAATTTCTAGAGGTAATTGGTGTGTAAACTGGGCCCACTTTACTAATCAGTAGGGAAGTTCATTCAATTTGTGAGTGCAACTATACAGTTTACACATCAATAACTTTGACAAAAATGGGTTTAGTTCGTATAATTTTCAACTTAAACTTAAAAAATCCCCTTTCGCGGAACCCAAGCATTCTATTCATGTGTATCGCGCATGCATATATCACAGTGTAATACATATGTTACAAAAGTAGTTATGGTACAATGGTCACCAAAGTAGAAGTTCTAACGGACCGATCACATCCAAATATTTGTACATAATTATGCAAATCATATAAGAATTATGCTCAAACTTACTGCGGTAACCATTAGGTTATTCAAACTTACTTCGTTAAGAACAGCATTGGGTAAAAGTTTAGATATTGAAGCTGCTTCTGCAGAAGTTGACCACCTACATCGGACTGTATCTCCATCCACATCAATGACTGGAATCTGTATTTTAACTTTACAACGATACTGAACTCTGAAAATATAGAACTCGATAAAAACACTTAAGTACATTGGTGGTCTAATAAACTGTTGAATGAGGTGGGGAGGGAGGTGAAACAATTTTCGAATTTTTAACAAGGATGTAAAGAAATTATTGTTGCGATAATTAGAAGATTTTGCTAGATAATATCTTTTTTGAACAATTTCAATTCTAAAAAAAATCATCGATTGGCCGAGAAAGATCAAGGAAGAAGCATGCAAAAGTAATGTCACCAACCTTCTACAGGAGGAAAATCATCGCCTCTAGTTTTGCAAAATCATATAAGTATAGAATAAAGCCTATTGAACCGACAAAGGTATAAACGACCTAGACCTACTTGACAAACCCATACGCAAAATAACATACCTTTAGTTGTTCACATTATAACCCGTTGGTATTTGTTACAATGGAAATAATACCCGAACTCACTATTTTTATAAATTACGATATGGTTTGTTTTACTTGTCATTGGTTTGCTGTCTCATTTCAATCCCTGATTTATCAAAAAGAATTTCTTCGCCAATTCTTGCAACAATACATATTCTTCCATGAAATGTACATCAATATTTACTATATATTTAATATTTCAACTTAGTTTTCATTCTTTCAAAATCTTAGAGAAACATTATTGTTCGAATAATAATCCGTCCATGACAAGTGTCTCGATTCCTTTTTATACAAAAGCTAAGATGTGCAATGTTAAACCATTATCTACAGATAAATTATTGACTATCAAGACATAATGAGAAAAGTTGCGCTTTAAAAGTATTACCTATAAATTGCTCTACTAAATGTACTTGGACTGTAGTTTGGATTATGTGTATCTGAACGATTGTTCAAGTCAACAATCGTCTGAATATTCCAGTTCCCACCGCTTCCGTATCCTAAAGATATCCAATCTCCACCAGTAAATCTTTAAAAAAAGAAAATACTTTACATTACAATTGTTACGTTAAAATTTTCACAAAAAAAATATTTTATGATCGCCCCCTTACATAATTCTATGATGATATGAAAAATATAAATCCAATGACTGTTAATAATATTTACCTGACTCTATAAGGTCCTTTTGATGGAAAATTATAGATTAAAGTTGCTTCTCCGCGTTCCCAATCTTCAGCGGAGTTGTTGGCCACTACACTGTAATTTCCAGAACCAATGGTTAGTGTGGAATTATCCTTAAGGTTAACCACCTGCCAGCTTGGAGCACTGCCTCGACCATGCGCCCAACTTAGTGAGTATTTAAACTCAACCTGATAAGTAATAGCAGAAATATTTAAACAGCAAAGATAAGACCACTTAATCATTTTGGCTGCAGTGACACCAAGTTCATTAACGTCAATGTATGTTATAACAATACTTGTAAAATAAGTTTTTCTGATTTTACATTTTTGTTGTTTTAAATGAAAATTTTGCTTTTTACATTTTTGTTGTTTTAAATGAACATTTTGCTTTTTACAATAGAATGCCTGGTGCCAAATTTCTGAGGAAAGAAGTCCACAAGTTTGATTTTTTTGCACAAAATGTAGTTTCTAATATAAAGGAGTTTCGCACAAGAATGAATCAATATTGCCGTTACAGTTAGTAAAGCCGTTTTACCTACATATCACCTGTGTTTTTAATTATAAAAAATTTTCTTTAAAAACTAATTTACACGATGTGAAATATTCATAATTGTGTATAAAATTTGCTGATAGCTATAGATATTCTCGTTTCGCATCTTTGAAGTTTTTATTTAATAGCACTCGATAAACATGTTGAATTAAAGTGTTCATACACTTTTGAATGCAATTATCCTTTTTATCACATTACCAGTTCTATTGATTATTTCAATGACCAACTAATAACCCATCAATGATCTTTATTTGCTTTTTCAGTTCAGGGGTAAATGTATTTACTTATCCATCTCTTTTTATCTATATACACAGATATATATTTTTTTTTTCAAAAAAAACCATTTACAAGTATGACTCTTTGTAATACTTTACCTTGTTGCCATCTCCCAAATATTTCCATCTCACCGTACCACCTCGAAAATGAGATCCATATACAACCAGCAAATTAAGCTGTACTAAAAAAACTACTGCAACATTCATTTTTGTTAACATTGGTGAAGATATTTAACATAGTAAGAAAACTTTTACTTTTTATATCAATTCAAGGCACGAAATGTCCAATCAGGAGCAAACAAGATAAGCATTGTAGTAATATATCTTACACATACTTTTGCCTTCCTTCCTTGTACAAAAGGAATTTATGTGCTGTGTAGTATTGTTGAACGAACAAGTGCAAAGTGGTGCATATAAATAGCTGTCATCAACGATAAGTACAGTTAATATGTTCGGTATTCCTTCTGTTGGTCATAATTTCATCCCTCTTTTATTTCTTAAGAAAAGTGCTGCACTCATTTGCGGATGCATTTAATTAACAGCTTATAAATGAAATAACGCTTCTCAAAACAGATTAGATTATCAATCTCCAGGCTTCAGTGAATTTAAATCGCACTCTTCTGTCATCCAGTGCAAATCTTACCATTAATATCGACCAAGGTTGGATTGAACTGTACCACGATTTTAAGTGGTTATTTTGCATATCATATATACAATTCAATAACTAATACAGATGGAAAGCAACAAATAACAAAATAAAGACCATAGCAGGTTGAAGGTTTTAATTTAAATAAATTGTGCACATTCCATTCGATTCACGAACATCTTTTGAATCGATACTAATTGAACAAAAATTATGACGAACTTAATCTTTGAGCGTGTCAAGCGATTACTAATTGTAAACTTTTTAACTTCGATATTATTTGAAATATAGCATTGATAACATTTATAAAGTTTAACAAAAATACATAAATCAATGATAAGCCCTTCTTCCCGTTTAAAGGTTTCACGAATCAATAGGTTACAATTTTTAACCAATGATTTTCGGCGTGCAATACTTACATTTCTAGTGCGGTGACCAAGGACAATATTTTTTGGATTTAATCTCCTTACCGAATACACAGCTAAATTATACATCATTGGAAAGAGGAAACCTTGTACTATAAGAATATGCCTGTCGTAAGGATCAGATATGGTCCATTTGTTCCTAAAACTGAAGTAAAAGGTCAACTTTACAACTTTTAAAAAATGTTGACGGATTTCAATTTTGATTTGTTTTCCTCTTATATTTTCTGTCAAATAACAAACTTATACAAATTCGGCTTCATTAATAGTAGATTTTCGTATAAGAACTAAGTTCTAGATATTTGTTAACAAACAATTTCTAAAAACGACGTTTTTAATTACTAAACTCATATATGAAGTTTTTAACCATATAGTCAACATGAAATTGACCTTACAAATAATGTCATTTTCACCTTAAAAAATCATTTGTCATGAAAGACAAAAATACGAAAGTTATTTTGAAGCCACTATTGTATACGATGTATCCGTTCAAAAACAGTAAGGTTAAATATGACATTATACTGGGGAGGTGAAGGGGTGTATGTGTGTGGTTTTGGTGGTGATGGTGATGGTGGTTTGGGGTGGAGGGGTTTACGGGTGCACAAAACTTTACCTATGCTTTTTAGATCATAAATGGTAACAGTGAAATATGCAATTGAAACCAAATAGTCCCGCTACAATGTACCAACATCATGACCACTTACTTGAAACAGAGAAATAATACAACCTCCAATTTGAAAACTATTTTGTTCAGAACGTGCGCATTACTATGGAAAGCAAGCTAAGGTTGCCAGTCATGTTGGTTTTGAAACTAGCACTCATGGGAAAAAGAGAGAAACATCATTTCTAGCATGTTTATGAAGTCTAAGTAGCAACGAACTGAAATAAAATTTGTTAGAGACCAGAACGTATTCAAAATCACCAGACCATCGTAGAAAAAACAATTTTGACTGAATCATGCCTGTTTTCCTTGCTGAAAGATGTCAGAACTTTTCGAGATTAACTATGTGATTTTTCAAAATTTTAGTTCTATTCACGATATTTCAATAGAATATTGGATGCGTAACACTGCCTTACATAAGATTTCGTAGGAAACGGTACATAAACAGATAAAAGAGAGGCGAGAGATACCAAACTGAAATTGCCATTACAAAAAACGAAAAACGACCAAAAGACAAACACCAGTACGCAAAACACAACATAGAAAATTGTATAATTTTATAGATTAGATGCCATTAAAAATCGAAACTGATAATAATGACTGTTAGATATTCCAAAACTAAATTATCTTGAAGAAAATGTAGGCATATAAATTCCAATAAACATTTTGAAATAGTTGATGAAAAAATTACAAAAACAGTCTATTCGGAAAAACGATTTTTTAGGAAATTGTGACAATACGAATTTCTTACGACAGGGGGGAAATTAAAGTAGACATATGTATGTTTAATATAAGATAATTTCTAGCCGTGCGTTATTTGGGGAGATTAAACTCAATATTTATCTCATCGAATTCACAAGTATGATGCATTGTATAGATACTTGTGACATTTCTAAAAGGAGATGTGGAGTAGTTTTCACGAGAGAGAAACTGCATATCACTAAGACATTAACCTACCAACGAACATAGTAGACGTTGACAGAAAATTATAAAGCATTGTGTATAATTACTGTGCGTTAAGGTCTGAACATTAAGCATATTCTGCACGGAAAAATCTGAACACCAAATGTCCTCTCAAAGGCCTCAAACAATAAGCATAATTCATGTACGATAAGCCCTGTACATTAATGGTAACAGCAAGGCCTCCCATCTAAACATTAACATTATGTCTTTCCACTAAATTTGACCTTCTTCCTGGAGCTGACATGTAGTATTTGGATGATTAAATAAGATGTAATTACTGAAACACATAAGTATGACTATCAATAATTATTCGTTCAGAAATGGAGCTTTTAATAACAAAACTTTTAAAAGACACAAAAGGGACAATACACATCGACATATCGGACAGCACAGAGACCAAATGAAAAATACGAAAAGACAGACCAAAGAAAACTAAAGATTAAATAACATGAACCCATGAAAAACAAGACGTAAGAGCTACGGAATGGTAAGAAGCTCCTGCTTCGTTGTCATCAATCGTTGTGTTACTGATAAGGAAAAGCCTGGTTTACTAGTCGTGTTTAGGGATGCTATAAAAACTCATCATATATACCAGAAAGAGGGAGGAATAATAGTTCCGACAAATGAAGAATATCTTTAATCATCTATGACACAGATATACAATAACATTCAATTCTAGATAACGTACTTAGTACAACTTTAGAAAAATTTAACTGTTATGGACCCTTAATTGGTTCAAATGCTTCCTTGCAAGCTTAAACACTTTATCAAGGAAATCATGATTAGAACCTTAATCCTAATATACCGTTTCAATTTGGAGATACATATGCAAGTGCTGTTGGAATATTGCAATATAACAAAATTATAAGTTTAAAGTTTCAAATATAAAAATTGAATTCATCAAAGTTAAGAAAATTTCCTTACTGCTTATTACCTAGAGAGAACACCGATCTTTGTCCTTTGGTAGGAAAAATTGCCATCCTAGTAAATAAAGATCAGCGTTGAACGCGCACATGCCACGAGCGAGGTTTGAACTTTTGTCAGGTTTGTAACCACTGTAAACAAATTACTAAGACCAATCGGCCACCTATGAAATTCAGCATAATCCTGTTAACCGTTATATTATATTGATAGTAACAGTGACCATTTTGATTAAAAGAAAGGATTTTACAACAAAAGATAAATTATTTTATCTATCAATAATTTTAATGAAACAGAAAAGAACCCCAAAAAATACTACTTCTATAGAGTCCGAATAAATAATGCTACTAAAACACCGTAGGTTTGAAATATATTTTTATTTGTTCATGTAAGCGGACTTGTACTTCCACAATAGTTATTTGAATGTGTGATAACTTTAGAAAAAAAAGTTTTAATCTTCAAACTAGCATCTATGACAAACGTGATGATTTCAAATTTCCAATTGTCAAATTCCAATTTTTAGCAGTAGTACACATTCTGCGTCATCGTATGGCGTTTTATATCTCCGTTACGCTCGTGAATGTTAACACTATACGGACTTCATAAACAGTTGTATGGTCCTTACAAAAACAGCATGAGTTATGAGGAAGAACGACAAAATGGACACTACATAAGTTTTACGGTCACAATCACTAATTGGTTAACCGATACTAGTACGTACTAAGTTTCCTTTCACATTTTTGCCAAGTTTCGTTACATTCAATTACATTTTCTCTCTATAAAGTTATACCGAATGTGTCCTATTTCTGATTGTGACATTTTGACTGAGTGTGAATTCGCATGGCGGATGATGCATGCAAAACAGGAGACGCTTACTCTGTCAATGTACCCAGTCTCGTTCCTTCTGAAGTTCATGTGATTCTCTCAGTTTCTGTTTGTTATGAGATTTGAACATCGCGATGACCGTGAGGGCATTCCGATGTATTGTTGCCACAGAGATTTCTACTTACGTAACTTTCGTTTTTGACTGGTAACCGATCTATAAATACGCGGACATTATCGAGTGCAAAATAACATTCCTTATCGCTTGTTATAAATTCATTACTTCAATGAATACTCATAAAAATATTTTTGTTTAGATTATAAATTAATAATATGAAAATGTTTTGTCGTTAGAAACATATATATATAAGTAAAAAATCATTAATAATATGTATGCAAACGTACAGAAAAATTGTGTTAACGCATGCGGAAGAATATCTCAAGAACGTTTTGCGGGAAAATATGAATGCCTGCTCAAATCCAATCTATTAGAAAAATCGAATTATTACAGAAGAGTAGTGTCCACCATGCACTTGCAATGCACTATTATTAGAATAGTAGAATAGAATGATAAACCAATGGATGAAAATTATATATACATATAACTGTTATATACAAACATTAATATAATATATAGCAACAAACCAGAGTATACTGATTTGTATCACTACAATATAATAGTTATTACGGTGAGGTTGAATTCCTGTCATTTATTCACCATCCACGCACGAACTTGTCTCAGAAAAAATATATCTTTGTACATTAACCTCACTTTCAGGTATACAGATGTGATTTTTTTTCTGAGACAAGTGCTTGTGACCATCCACAAGAACTTGCGGTCATCCGATTTCAGTACTTCAGTACTTTGATATAGTATCGTAATCATAGGATTTACTAGTAGTTGTGATTTTCAAGTAAAGTATTCCAAAAGTATAACATTTCAACATATTTATATTCAATGATAATTTGATTCAAACATAATTAAATTAAGTTATCTTAATTTTTTCTTTTCTTTAACATTTTTGCCAAGTTTCGTTAAAAGTTTGATAAATCTATATGAATGTTACTCTTTCCCCTCAGATCCAAAACCTAAGACATGTTAGATTAAGATAAAAATAAAAGCTCTATGTCATTACATAATTACTTTTACACTGTTATGTGAACATAGTACCCGCTGGGTGGGTATCGAATGAAAAAATCATTGGATTAAAATTAATTTGAACCATTTGATTGGTGTAAACTCTTAACGGGAAGAAAAATATATCATTGTTTGACAGTTTTGTATTTGTTTTCAATTATATATCTTGATTTGAAATTTATAAATGTTATAAGCACCAATAGGTTAAAAAATTGTACTAAAGTGAAACCTGTTAACAGACAAGAATCGTCTGACATGTTAAAATAATCATTTGTGGTAATTGAATATTTATCTAGACATTGTTGATTTAAAACATTCAAACCTGTCTATAAGAGTTAAGTATCAAAGACCTTGCAGCAATAAATTCAGATTTATTTTTAATTCACTGATAAGAACGAGCATTATTGATAAGCACTGAACATCAAACAACCAAAGAAAGGCCTTGAGCGATGAGTACAAGTACTATACAGTAAGCTCTAACATCGATTTAACGGTTACAGTAAGACCTTCAGTAATGCAACAAAGTTATTTACATTAAGCTCTAAACATCGAATTAACGGTCACAGTAAGACCTTGAGCAATGCGAAAATTTTCTTAACAGTAAGCTCTACATATCGATTTTACACTAACAGTAAGACCTTGGGCAATGCGAAAAAGTTCTTTACGATAAGCTCTACACACCGATTTAACGACCACAGTTATATATTTAGCAACGAGTACAAGTTCACTACAGTAATTTCTAGATATTGACCCAACGACCACAGTTATCTACAGCTAGCTCTTAACAACGACTTAAACGTCATAGTGTATTCAGCAATTGGTACAGGTTCTCTACAGAAATATTAAAATATAGACTGAACGTTCTCATTAAGACATTATGGCGTTAAAACACTAAATCCCTGAGATGTGTTTTAATTGATTTTAGTCTCTGATGCATGATTTTTTACTGTTAATTGTTTTTGGCTTTTAACTAGCTTTCAGTAACTGCGAGTACTCTCAAATCGTACTTTCGTGTTAATTTAACATGTTGACACAATATGTAATGCATTTCTGTAATTCAATGTTTACATATTTTGTGTTATATCTCGTCTCACTATTTTTAATATGTACCACCTTTGATAAGTATTTAGTATGACGATAAAATTTTCACTTCTGTACTCGTACTCTGAACAACAAATTTATTAATTTTGTAAAAATGATTACTTCCGTACTCCTAACAACAAAATTATTATATTTAAATTTACCTGTGTACGTTGTTTTATTTAACGCCATTTTGTCCCAGGTAAGAGTTGTCTTATTGACACTCTTCCTTCATCTTTTTTCTAACTACCTGTAACGTCTATGTTATATAGGCACCTACGTTTTAATATTGTATTTATATTGTGTCATAGATCAAACTTATTCGTTCAGTGTATGTTTACTTGTTTTTGTTTAAATGTCTTTTTTATCGAGTTATGCCATTTCAATTGATATTTTATAGTGAGTCTTTTTATGTTGTAATGTTACACTACTGTCTCGGGTTAGGGTGAAGGTTGGCGCTTTCTAAAACTTCAAACCCGCTGCATTTTTATGCACCTGTCCTAAGTCAGGAGCCTGTTGTTCGGTGGTTGTCTCTGTTGGTGTGGTTCATAGTAAGGCACTACACAATTGGTACAAGTCCTCTTCAGAAAGCTCATATATTTGACGGTATCAGTATGGCCTTGCATATGAGTTTAAGTTTTCTACAGTAAGATCTAAATATAGAATTAACGATTAAAGTAAGGCATTTAGTTATTGTCATAAGTTTTCTACATTTAGCTTTTTAGAACAAAGTTTTACGGTCTCAGTAATACTTTAACCTTAAGCATTGGATACAATATAAAACAAGGAAAATAGGTATGATTGTCAATGAGACTAATAACCACCAGAGTCCAAATGACGCAGATTTACAATAAGTCACCTATACCCTCAGCAATGAGGAAAACCCATACCGTATGCGCAACTATAAAATTTATCTACAGTAAGCTGTAAACATAGATTTAACGGTCAGAGCTAGGCCTTGAGCAACCAGCCAGTTTTCTTTAGTAAGCTCTATACACTGACTTATCTGTAATATTATTGAATTAAGCAATTAGCCCAAGTTCCTTTAAGTCAGCTCTGAACATCGATTTATCGGCTAGATTTATGCCTATAGCTGTGAGTACAAATTATCGGTAACAGGAAAGCATTAAGAAATGAGCGCAAGTTTCTTATAGAAAGCTCTGAGCATCGACTTAACGGCTAGATTAATGCCTATATGCTATTTTTCTGGAGTGTGATACAATTTCTTTTTTAGCCCGATGTATGAATACACCCGTATTATTACAGCCTTTTGTCATCATAGGCTATTTCCTAGTATCGATAAACCTGAAAATCATAAACGGCATTTTCTTAAATTAAAATATATAAATAGAGGTATTGATTTTATTAACTTATCTAGTATATTCAATGACTCTACCATCCAAAGCCAAATACCTCCATATTTTGATAATATAGAACCACCTATTATTTCATATTCTTATAAAAACCCAGCAGAAGTTTGATTTTTAATTATACGTCAGTTACATCAGACGTCAATATAGTAAATAATGTTCCTTCCACTTGAGATTGTGAAACATCTAGTTTTAGATATGTTCCCTATGGTCATGTCATTACAGGAGACCTCAACATCGTCGAAGACCGTGAGGTCATAACTTTTCTTAAGAAAGGACCGAAATATCGTCCTCCATCTAAAATAGATTGGAAACAGTGTCGTCAGGTTATTAAAGACGCTCTGTCTGTCTACTGTAAAATTGGTGTAAACGTGAAAAATCTGATAAAAATCTCTAGACAGTTATTTGAATAAAATTATGAATACTGTTAATATTCGTATATCTCATTTTGAAAACAATTCTGAAATTAGTAATAGGGTCCATGATATTCCCATTTCCAGAATAAAAATAAACTCAAGTACTCGCAAAGCGGTTTGTGTTCGTACCGGCAGATAAAGCAGCAAATAATGTAGTGGTGGTGTGACGCATATACTACACGGAAGTTCTCCAAAACGAAATTACAAATTCATCTACATTCAGGTCCGTACGCTCCACAGAGAGTCAAATTGTAAACAAGCATATCACTGCCACTACCCAGCTTAAAGCCTCTTCCGAACATTTGAAAGTCCCTACTATGTACTGGTTACCTAAATTGCACAAAAACCATTTAAATTCCGTTTCATCTCCGCATCTAGTAAGTGTTCTACTACCAATCTATCAGTTCGTCTAACTACCTCCTTACTACTATCAAAGAACTTGTTATTAACTTTTGTAATAAAGCTTATGAAAATAATGGTATTAATTATTTTGGAGTGTTAAAAATTCTTTAGAGGTTTTAGATAAAATACATGCTTTTGATGGTCCTTTTAATTCTGTTTACAGTTATGATTTTTCTACTCTCTATACTACACTTCCACACAATCTTATCAAGAAAAAGTTTTCATATTTAATTAAATGGTCTTTTGAAAATCTCATTACAAATTTATTTGCTGTAACTCGTTTAAAGCCTTTTCTGTAACGAAAAGGAAAGTATGCTAGATACACTTACTGGAAATGTGAAGATATGATTGAAGCTTTAAATTTTCTCCTGAACAACATATATGTACGTTTCGGCGATAAAGTGTATCGACAGGTAGTAGGTATTCCTATGGGCACTAACTGCGCCCCTTTAATAGCAGATTTATTCCTGTATTGCTATGAATCTCAGTTTATGACCAAACTCAGTAAAGACACGTCATTGTTACATTTGGTTGATACATTCAACAATACCTTCCGTTATCTAGATGATATTTTTTCGTTAAATAATCCAGAGTTCTCTAAATATACTACCGAAATTTACCCAATAGAACTTACTTTAACTAAATCTAACATAAACAGCAGTAGTTGTCCTTTTCTGGACTTGGACATTTCAATCTCTAAAGGAAAACTATATACGAAAATTTACGACAAAAGAGACGATTTTTCATTCCCTATTGTTAATTTTCCTTTTTTAGACGGCGATGTTCCTTTGGCTCCATCATACGGTGTGTATATATCCCAACTCGTTCGTTATGCCCGTGTGTGTAGTGATGTCATAGATTTTATCGAACGTAATCAATGCATTACTAGTAAATTATTAAGTCAGGGATTTCGTTACCATAAATTACGTAAAACTTTACTAAGTTCTTTCATAGATACAAAGATTTGATTAGTAAATTTGGCTGTACCTGTAGAAAACTGATTAAAACGGTATTTCACATCCTAAATTTTACGGTAATATTGTACTTAAAGCGCGGAAATCACTATATGATCCGTGTAAACTCATCGAACCTTTAAATAAACTTATTAGTTCAGGTTATCTTACCAATGTTGTAATTAGATCTTTGAATATAGTTTACATTGGCACTAATATCGATTTTGTCATCAGCAAATTAAAACATAATTAAATTTGTATTCTTTTCAAACGGGATGTTTAAAGACACACCCACGTTCATTTTGATCTATAAAGAGGTTAAACTCTAACTATCCTACTGTCTGTCGATACATTTATTTTGGCATTGCACTAGTCATGTCTTCTTTGACTGTCCATGACGTTAAAATACTAAATCCCTGGGATGTGTTTTAGTTGATTTTAGTCTCTGATGCATGATTTTTATTATTAATTGTTTTGGCTTTTAACTAGCTGTCAGTAACTGCGAGTACTCTCAAATCGTACTTTCTTGTTTATTTGACCTGTTGATACTAATTGTAATGATTTTTTGTTATTTAATGTTATTCAGGGTTATATCTGGTCTATATACCAGCTTTGATAAGTGTTTGGTACTAATATAAATTTCCACTTACTATGAACATCAAAATTATTTATTTTGTTAAAATATTTCCTTTCTCTATTGTAACTGTATACGTATACCTAACAACAAAATTATTTTATTCACCTGTGTTTAAAGTTATTGCAAATGGCTGATATTTTTGTTCGAGCATATTGTTTTTCTTAAATTGTTTAACATTTCATACCGATATAATATGTTACTTTTATTATTCTTCCCTTAGTTTATTTATTTTGAATTTACATTGTATCATAGGTCAAATTTATTTGTTCAGTGTATGTTCAATGGTTTTAATATGTCCTTTGATTGAGTTAAGCTATTTCAGTTGATATTTTATAGTGTGTTTTCTATGTTGTAATGTTACACTATTGTTTCAGAAAAAGGGTGAAGGTTTGGTACCATTAAAACGTTTAAACCCGCTGCATTTGTTTGCACCTGTCCTAAGTCAGGAATCTGATGTTCAGTAGTTGTCGTTTGTTGATGTGGTTCATAAGTGTTTTCGTTTCTCGTTTTATATAGATTAGACCGTTGGTTTTCCCGTTTGAATGGTTTTACACTAGTAATTTTGGGGCCCTTTATAGCTTACTGTTCGGTGTGAGCCTAGGCTCCGTGTTGAAGACCGTACTTTGACCTATAATGGTTTACATTTATAAATTTTGACTTGGATGGAGTTGTCTCATTGGCACTCATACCACATCTTCTTATATCTATAGCTGTGAACACAAATTCTCTCAAGTCAGCTCTAGACATTGACTTAACGATCAAAGTTTAACGGTCACAGTTAGTAGATAGATATAGGAAGATGTGGTGTGAGTGCCAATGAGACAACTCTCCATCCAAATAACAATTTATAAAAGTAAACCATTATAGGTCAATGTACGGCCTTCAACACGGAGCCTTGGCTCACACCGAACAACAAGCTATAAAGGGCCCCAAAAGTACTAGTGTAAAACCATTCAAACGGTAAAACCAACGGTCTAGTATATATAAAAACGAGAAACGAGAAACACGTATAAATTACATAAACAAACGACAACTACTGTACATCAGATTCCTGACTGAGGACAGGTGCAAACATTTGCAGCGGGATTAAACGTTTTAATGGTACCAAACCTTCTCCCTTTTTCTGAAACAATAGTATAACATCACAACATAGAAAACACACGATAAAACATCAATTGGAAGGCTTAACTCAATCAAAACGTAAATTAACACACTATGAACGAATACATTCGATCTGTGATACCTGAAAGTAAATACATAGTTAATAAAATATTAGGGACAAACATTCAAGGCCAAAAGCAAACAAACAAGTCCAAATAAAGCCATGGCAAAACACTACCGCGAAATATTAAACCCTTAGAAAATAATCACTTTTGAAAAACCAGTTTTCATTATATATACAGGTAAATAAAAATAACTTTGTCGTTTTAGGTATACTTTTTCTGTCTATATAAAATCTTCCAATAATTAGGAATACCAAGAAAGGTCTGTCATATAAATACCTAATTTAACACTAGATACATAAGGGTAAATATCAACAATAAAACTTCCTGTACAGATTAAAGGAGAATAATCTTGATGTTAATACAAATGTAGTACGAAGAAGTGAAAATTAGTAGATATTCCAAATAATCAAAGCTGGTATACAGTTAGGCATTGATCAATGAGTAAAAGTTCCTTACTTTTCTGATGACGAAACATTTATACTTTTATTTGCTGATAAAACAGGATTAAACCTGTATTGACAGTTGATAAAAGGAAAAAATTAATTTTGAGAATTTTGAAAGCTCATAACGATGTATTTAAAAATCGTGTAGCACTTTAAAAGTGGCTTTTGTATGTTTTATGTCTATGCTATGCAAACTATTTGTATTTTATCTAGAGGTGAGAATTGCATCACAGTGAGGCATCTAGGATTGGACAATAATCCTGTATGGCAAAACGCTCATGATTAGGCAAAATCAATGGGAAAAGTTCTTTTTTTCTTCTGAAAGTGATTCAACCATTTTGTATACTATTTAAATTTTATGTAACGTTTGAATACGGTTATGCATCAGACAAGTAAGGAAATTGTACTTATATAAATATATATAATTTTTTGTTAAAACTTTTTAATCAAAAGAAATGAAATGAAAAACTGTATACTTTTACAGTAAAATTGAAAAAAGTATAATTCACCGTATGTATTTTCGAGGAAATCGAGTTTCATGATTAAAATCTTTTAATTAGAAAAAGAGGAGGCTTTTTAAAGAAACTAATCAGTATAAATAAATATTTAAGTTTTTAAGGTTATTATTTTGTTCAAACTTTTTAATCCAATGAAAAAGTGTCACTTTCCGTATTTAAACGTTACATACAAATAATGTACAAAATGGTTAATTTACAATGGTATAAAATATGGAGATGGGGATCCACAAGAGACTAAATTGATGTAGATATTAGCAACATCATGTTCAGCTATTTATTCAGTTACCTCCCATGGATAAGTTACGGATTTTTAAATTCTTTATATATATCAGAACTAAAATTTGTCTTTAACATTAAGTAAATCATTTTAATCAATAATTATTGTTAATAAATTGCATATTAAAACATTTATAGTTTAGTTTCCTGTCATAAATTAGTAAAAAATAGACAAATAATATAAGTAATTAATCTAAAATGCAACCCCTTTATCCCTTAGTTAAAATCATAGTAAAAAGTAGTTCGTTCTCCTGAATTTGCATGAAATATTTTCCATTGGACGTTTAGCAAACAACCATCCATCAATGAAGAATTTTTATCTCCGTTTAGATACTGATCATTCTATATGGAATTATCAATCTAAAAAGTTTCAGCCATATAGAAGACTTACAATTATAGATGATTATAATGTTATTATGTTATGTTTGTATTGATTATATGTATAACTATTGTTCTTTACGTGTAAATTGAAAGAAGTACACTAACGTACCATATGTTTTTTTTTACCTGTATAAACAAACAATTGTGCACTTCATATAATAACTCCAAGAAGAAGGCAAGTTAAGAGAAATGTGGAGAATATTCTGGCTGGTGATTTTGTTCCAAGGTAAAATTATTGTTTGATCATCTGTATTTCTATGTTCCAAATGAGAAATGTTAAGTTGGGACTGAGATATATCTAGTTAGAAATGGGGAATGTCAAGTTGAAACTGAGAAATGTCAACTTCGACATGATAATTGTCACTTGGAACTTTGAAATGTCAAGTATGAGGTGAAAATGTCAAAATAGACGTGAGAAATTTGAAAAATAAAATGTCCGTACCTGTCTTAAGTACGTTTGAGTTTTGGGATTAAATCAATGATTATTATATGTAAATTCCTGATTAGACAAAATAACTTATAACTTTGACGATTGGTTCTCGTTGGTTCTAAGTAAGTAAGTAAGTAAATTATTTATTATAGTGACATGTGTAAATATGTACAGATTATTAATATACAATATATGATAAATATTAATACACCCGGCCCAATGGACCTATAAGTCACCTCAAATGAAATTAAATAATTATAAAACAATTATATCACATTCTTGAAAATAACAAATTATTCATGAAATTATCTTTTTGTTGACGAATGTTAATTTTAAAAAATATAAAGATATTAAGCTATTTGTAAACAGAATTGCGTCTTTTGAAATATGCCTGTACGATGTATTTGGCTAGTTTTCGAGTATGACTTATAATTAAAAAAATAAGCTTTTCATTATTGTCCATAGATATAAAGGAAGTAGTTAATAAAAGTTCACCAAACACATGTTCTCGTATATCAGAATAGAATGTACAGTCTAGTAAAAAATGAGTTTCAGTTTCGGTCACGTCTGCAGTGCAAAATTTGCAGAGTCTTTCTTCTGGTCTTTCACCTATATATCGTCCTGTTTCAATCCTCAGAGGTAATATTCCACATCTGAATTGTGCTAAATGCGAGCGTTCGACTTTGGTTAAATTGATTTTACATACTGTTCTTGATTAAAGGCAGATTTGAAAGTTATATAAGTATGAAGTTTTGACACTTGTTGTATATTATCATTCCATATGTTTGAATAAAGGTGCTGGATGTTCATTTCTACAGTTTTCAAATTAATAGCAGTTTTGAATCAAAATAATGTTCTAAATTAAGTTTACAGAGGATGTCTTTCAATTCGCTACACCAATTGTCGGTACAACGGTTATAGTCTGCATTAAAAACGAGCTTCGTTATGCGATCATCTTCAAACTTGAGTAGTCTGTTCCAATACCTCACCATGTTTGTCCATCTTCGAAACTGGCTTGGGATCCATCCAACATCCCCATGTAGGGCGAGAGTAGGCGCAAAACGGTGAACACCAAGAAAATATCGTATTGTACGGTTTTGAATATTGTCTATTGTTTGAAATTTTTGTATCCCCAAACACTTGAGGCATAATCTAAGATAGGAACTACACACGAGTAATAAAGTTTTTCGTAGGCATTAAATCCGAAGTCTTTATTGTTGTGAATTTTGGATATGATCGTCCCTAGTGCTCTCCCACCGCCTTTCGATAAATTTTCCGCATTGGTTATGAAATTTCCGTTATGACCGAATGTAATCCCTAAATATTTGTAATTTTCGACCTTCTCCAATTTGTTTTTTCCAACTGTAAATTCAAAATTAGTTTCTTTCGTTCTTGGTTTTCTGAAATGAATACATTTAGATTTATCTGTATTGATTAACACCCTCCAACGTTTACACCATTGGTGAAGTGTATTCAACATACACTGAAGATCCTCAGCCGACTTTGCAACTAACGCTATATCATCCGCATACAATAATAATGATAACTTCGTTTCAAGTAAGTCTACCCCAAGATTTAGGTCATTAATTTCTTGGACAAGATCGTTTATAAATATGGAGAAGAGTGTCGGCGATAAATTATCTCCTTGTTTCACACCAGTTTTACAGCAAAACCATGATGTTAGTTTACCGTTGATACGAACACATGACTCAGAACTTTGGTATATACTTTTACAGAATTGTACAACTTCCCATCAATTTTATTCAGCAAAAGTTTGTATAACATCATATCTCTGTCAATAAAATCAAAACATTTCTTCAGATCGATGAAAGCAACAAATACTGATTTATTATTTCTAATAACACTATTCAAAGTAAATATATGGTCTTCACATGATCTATTTTTCTAAACCCATTTTGTTCGTCGGCAAGAATATCATTTTTTCAAGATGACTGACGAGCCGTTGATTAATAAAAGAACTATACAATTTGCTAGTGCACGACAAAAGACTTATACCTCTATAGTTCATTGGTACTCGGAGATCTGATGATGGGTCTTTCAATACTGGACATATGATGGCTTTTCTCCAGATGGTTGGAATTATACTGGTGTCAAATATTAGTTGAAAGAGTTGTTGCAATGTTTGAATGATTATCGGGTACTATAAAACGCCGTACGGAATTTGGTCGGGTCCACTTGCTGATTTTGATTTTGCATGCATTACTATATTAGTTATTTCATCAATCGTAATATTAGAGTTTAAATCCTCATTCGGCATAAACAACGGATCTTCCATTTCAGATTCCAATAACTGTTTATGAACTTTTGACTGATTATAATGGTCGTTTTCAAATTCAGTGTTGTTTTTCCCGTTGTAGAGATTTTCAAAATCGATACGCCATTTATTAAGTACGTCCTTCTCGTTCGTTAAGACTTCACCAGATTCATCAACGACTTCCATCGGAATATCCTTCACATTTCTAGGACCAAGCTTTCTGATCTTTTCCCAGAACTCGTTAGGATTCGTTGTTACCATTGTTTCAATATCGACTGCCATAGCTTTCTTGTATGTGCGTTCCGTTCGTCTAAGATTTTATCAAAACATCTCTCGCTTGACTGTACTCGCGTCTGAGAGCTGATTTAACATTTCGATTTCCGTCACACTGTACAAAATCCTATTCTTTGTGTCGCATATCATTCCATAAATTCGTTAGGTTATCATTCCAATACGGTTTCCGGTTTTAAGTCTTTTGTTGGCTCTATCATATCCAGTTTTCGGTATTTTTTCGTTCATTTCGGTTAAAATTACAGTGCACAAATTGTCATAAATTTTGTCTACATTATCTTGGGTTTCTCTACATCGCTCAATTTTATCAATTACCTCAAATAGTGCGGACCTTCTAATATCGCTTGCCATGAAATCTAACGGAATGCGGTCAAGCTTGAAACGCGGTTGACAGTTAGTTTGATCTTTAATCCTATACGATAGTCCATGATGCGTAACTTTAAATTCACACATAATAACCGAATGATCAGGTAATTTTGATTTGTCACCAATTAGTTCTAGCAACCTATTGTCGTTAACAATTGACTGAATAGTTAACACCTTGAAGTAATTCAAATATTCATAAATATCCTGCGGGACGCATATATAATCTACTACGGCTTTCCCTTTTTTCGATATAGAGGTAAAATTGTCATTAGGGAATCTTCCGTTGAGTACACAAAATTTGGCTTCATTCAGAAAATCTAATAGTTCGTGTCCGTGCTGATTGATACTTTTGTCTAACGGTTGTCTTTTTGGTAGATTATCGATATCATTCAATGTTTCCGAAAGAGATCCAATTCCTGAATAAAATTCTCCTATCAAATATATTCCATCATTCTCGTTATTCATGTATTTTTGTGATAACAGATGTGCATAGAAACTTTGAGCATCACGGCCTCTACTTGAATTCTCGGGAGGCAAATAACACGCAAATACAAGAAATTCAAATTCAGTTGAACGGCCGGTAAATTTTATTCCAAGAATTCCATCAAATGACTTGTCAACCACGGAAACATTATAAAGTTCAAATAGCCAGTTTTTTACAAGTACCCCGATTCCACCAGATGCTTTAGGCGCCTTTCTGTGTATTTTAGATCTATTAAAGCCAAACCATGTATACCTAGGGACACTAATTTTATCTTGGCTAGTAAGATGAGTTTCACATAGGGACATTATATCACAATTAGTTGCTTTAATAATTTCAATTCTCAATGTACTGTTTTCATTAGTCCATCCACAAATATTTAAATGACATAGTTTAATGGAGTCAATAAGCCGGGTGGGCTGTTACGGGTGATCATTTTCTTGGGTTTCAGGTTGTGTAGTTTGTTGAAGATTTCTCGATTTAATGCGTCCGTTTGCATCAACACGTAGGCCTCTTGCTTGAGCATTAGGTAGATTACGCAGCACTGCATGTGCATTCATTTCGATCAAGCGTTGACCTTCTATTCGAGATTTACTGCTTTTTATGTAGACTTTATTGTATACGGCATTGTCTTTTAGTTTCATTTTGTTTCTCGGAACTTGTACTTTTTCGTGCGTGTTTCGAAAGCTTATTTTCACGATTCCGGGTCTGTTGGTGGATCTTGTCGATAAGCGAACCGCACCAGTTACTCGGACGTTCTGAGTGACCTCATCGCCAAGAGCGGAAATTAAGCTCGGCTTTTTTGTATCAGATTTTCATCTTCTGTAACCGGAATACCACTGGCTGTTATTGTTATTTCATTATTATCTAACGGGTTTAAAGGTTGTACTGTAGATAATATACCGTTATCATTACTGTTTACTAGGTGAGAGTTGATCTGTTTTCCTTGTTCTTCGACATTGTCTATACGTGATTGAATTGACTGAATGGTATTAATTATTTGATCGGTTCGGTTAGTTTCTCTAGCAAGATCTAGTGATATTTCATTACGAAGTGTTTTAATTTTGTTGTCAACACTAGCAATGAGGTCAGTTTTCAGTTTGTCAAGCGTAGACTCAAACATGCGTTTCATACCCTCTTGACCAATTTTCAAATCTTGAACAACTTTTATTAATGTATCTAGTTTATCGGAAACGGGGGAATCGACGTTTGCTTGTTTTTGTGGGTTGCTGCTTGATGCCATTTTTATTTCTTTTGTGTTTGACTTTGGTTGCTTGGTGTCTTTGGTGGCTTTGGTGGCTTTGGTGTCTTTGGTGGATTTAATTGATCAGAAGATAAATCAAAGAATACACTGTTATGAAGTTCATCAAATTTTTCATTCGAGTCGTATAATATAGAGTTAGCTTGATTCAACAATTCACTCACCGATATACTGGTATCGTGATTACTACTCGTGGGGTCCTCGGGTTTGAAATGTTTTGGTTTACAGTCTTGTTGCGAATCACTACCATTGCTGCCCAGTAAATGTTCCCTTTCTTTCGTTTCTTCTGTTTCTGTTTATCCTTTGTCATTTATAAGTATTTGACACTGTTTTTGTTCACAATAAAAGGCCCATATAACCACATTTTAGAATTTCATGAGAGCGAAAAATTTACACGTCCATTTTACGTAAGTCACGTGATATTCTATTTATTTAGGAGCAATATCGTATGATAAAGATGATTTGAAAAGAACAAACATTGACGGCGAGCACAATTATCTTCACAAAGGACAAACTAATTATATGCATAGAAAACAGATGAATGGTTTTGGAGTGAAGGTAACAAAACGAGCAGTAATTTATCATGGATTTTGTAAGTAATAATAATAGAATATAGTCTCACCAGTTAAATATAATAATTTCTGAAATAACCAATGAAAATTGGCCTATTGGTTAATTCCGGTGACCTAATAAACATGTTGCTATACATTTTGCCATGTCAGAGCCTTTTAAAGGTTGATTTGCAGTATTAGTTTTGCTTTTTGTTGAAGGCCGTACAGTCGGTAACGAGCCCGTTCGCCCGGATTACATGTTCGCCTTAGGTCCGTTCACCAAGATTACATATTCGCCTTAGGTTCGTTCGACCTGATTACTTGTTCACCCTGGGTTCGTTTGCACAAAGTTCGTTCTGTCTATTTATTGAACAAATGTATTGATATAAATGTTTTTTTTGTATTTAGGGTTTTATATGCCTATGCAGGTATTTATTTGGTTTGTTATGATATTGTAACTATTATATTTATTTAGTTGGCCTTATTTGTTTTGTGTGGCCTATTATGTGATTTTACATTGTGTACAAAAATAATACACATTGTGTTATAACTATGCAGTTTAGAATTTACTGGAACAATCATTAATACTCATGGAATGATTAGAACATTCTATTTCACTTACATAACGTTTCCAGAATGATCATAACAAAAGATGCGTAATTTAAACATCTATAGTTATCTAGAACTGTCCTTTACGAGTATTTAAATGCAGACCCTAAAGTTAGACACAGATATAGATATAGACTTAGACATCGATAGACATCAACATTCTCAGCAGTTGGATTGACACTTTTATTTACTAACAACATCATACTAAATTGTGACCTATTGGACGTAATATTCTGTGGATTCCCGTGAAGATTTTCGGATAAAGAAAAGATAAAGGTTGGACTCATATTTTGACAGTTAAGTTGACATTTCTATTTGTGTAATATTTCTTGTAAACAGTGTATAATAAATCTTGTTAAATTTTATTATTGATTTGTGTCTTTTGTTGGCTACAATTAAAAGGCGATTTTCTGGCGTAACAGGTTAATAAATTAGAAAAGATATAGATGTATCTTAAATTCAAGAAAAAACATAAAAATATTTTTAAATCTTAAATGTATTTTAATTATGAAAATAGCAATTTTGTAAAGTAAACTAGTCAGCTAGGAATGAGTATAAAGAATGCATATACGAATTGTAAGACTTGAAAGGGATTTATGTTTGCAGGTTGGCACTTTTGATCTCAAGTGTTTTGACAAATTTGTTATTAATTTTCAAATTGTTTAAAAATCTGGATATTTTCACATTTATGAGAATATAATTACAACATGAATATTGCATTTTGTACAAAATCAGGGTGCCAAATATATTTACGTTTTTAGCATGACCCTTAATCGAAATTTTCCACACCAAAGCTTTAAGCAATACATTCTCTATTCAAATAATATGGAGAGGCCTTGGTGGCCGAGTGGTCTAAGTAGTCGAACTACTACATCACTAGCAAGTAAACACTGAGGTTGTGAGTTCGAATCCCGTACGTGGCAGGTGCACTCGACTCCAATTTTAATTGACTAGGCTTGTCAGTTTTCCTACCGAAGGTCGGCGGTTCTCTCTGGGCATTCCGGCTTCCTCCACCAATAAAAACTGACCGCCACGAAATAACACAATAGTGTTGAAAGTGGCGTAATAAACATCAATCAATCAATCGATCAATGAAATTATATATTATACCATTATACAACAAACAAACAGAATAAGAATCAGGGCGAACAGCTATTAGGGCAAACGGACCCAAAGCGAAGCAATCTAGAATTTAATAAATAGATGATGATAAGAATCGGTACATGTATGCAATAAAAAAGATAAATTTTACTCTTTTTATTTAAAAAATCACTGCTATTAGTTAAAATGGCTATCCAACATTTCTTTTATACTGTTGTCTTTTTCGATTATACCCATACAAAGCTTAATATTTGATTTGCAGTAGATATTTTATAATACATTATATATGTAAAATTCGTACAGTGTAGGAAAAATATAAAGTTTATTCATACAATGTAGGAAAATTTAAAATTTATTCGTAAAAACTTTAGGAACAGGAAAGAATAGATAAATGATTAAAACCAATTGTTCAGAGAACAATTGAAGGTCTTTCCACAGGAAACGATACATTTTGATATAAAAAATATAAAAATTTTAGTTTGAAATTTCATTTCTAGTTCCAAAAGATAGCTTATTGTACGCTGATTAAAAAATACATGGTTTCTATACACTTTTGTTTGAAATAAGGGAGATCATTTGTTACTTCCGGTTTGAAAATTGTCACTTCTGGTATCATTTGATAGTCAACTTGACACTGATCCCCAATATATATTGTTTTATATATTTTTACATTAAATAAGAACAAAAATAGCTACTTCCGGTTCACTCAAGGTTACTTCCGGTTGATTTTTTTCAAGGTCTTATGGCTTGCAACTTAAGGCACAAAGTCCCATTGCTTTATCATGAATACATATTAAGTTAAAGCAGAGGTCAAATCTAGAACGTTAAGTTTACTTGTGAACTTGACCTCAAATACAAGGTCATAAACCAAGATCCTCAAATCGAAAGACCCCAGGTCTTTATTATATATGGATAATGAGCTATAACATCATACGCGTAATATTAAATATCATAGTAAAACTATCTTGTCGATATCTTATACCGTTTTTGAAAAGAGGTGAAAATAACCCAAAATCAAAATTTAGAATATGACCTTGACCTTTGACCGTGACCTTATTTTCTTTTTTTTTTGGAACAAGGACCTCAAATACAAAAACCCTAGACCTCCATCAATTATGGTTTACCAGTTACAAATGCAAATCACTTATAGCAAATACATAAGGGGAAATAACTCTCATATGGAGTCTCCGGAACGCTTCGGTGGAAACCAAACTTAACATCCTGAAGATAGAGCGAGTAATTTGGTAAAATAAATTTGTCGTAATCTTTTACGGTTCTGAAGGAGTAGTGCACACAAGAAAAACAGTGTTCGGGAGATAACTCTTACAAAATAAAATATTCTCTTAAGCGGTGTCAGTTTTGAAAGCGTATAAACTGTTCAATATCATATACCAAAAGTCTAAGCGACATCTTTTGAAACATCAATACAGCGCAAGAAAAAATTAGGCGAAAAAAAAAAAAAAAAGAACACAAAATAATATAAATCAATTGTTTTAAAACAATTGTTAACGGTCTTTCCTTTCCGAAACATGATTGATTAATTGATTTTTTTATTGATTGATTGGATGAATGATTGATTGATTGATTGAATGATTGATTGACTGATTGATTGATTGATTGATTGATTAATCACATGGGACCGAGCCACTAGAAAAATGCAAAAAAGGAATTGAGAGCCTAGTGGCCGTGTTTAAACACTTGGGACCTAGGCTTAAGGAATACGCGAAAAGGAATTGAGAGCCTAGTGGCCGTGTTTAAACACTTGGGACCTAGGCTCAAGGAATACGCGAAAAGGAATTGAGAGCCTAGTGGCCGTGTTTAAACACTTGGGACCTAGGCTCTAGGAACTGCGAAAACGGGTCCTTGCAACATGTTTATTTATATTCAAATTATGACATTTGTAGGAACATGCAAGGATTTAAACACACTTACAAAAAGTATCCTTGCATTTTCCTTTATAAATGTTCTCTTTTTATAAGGCTTCCCAGTACTTGTGTCTTATTTACTTATTGTGTGTGCATTGTTTTCAATTTTATAATTAAAGGACATCGGACCTGACCTGCATGGATCTTCTGTATTTAACCTACGTGCACATTTTAATTCTTTTCGAAAAGGGGAAAACCCCTATTTTATTTTAGGTAGCACGCGCCACACCGGATGGTTGGTGTGATTGTGACGTCACCAAGCTGATCGATATACACAGAAAATTTAGTTGCAGAGAGACGTCGTCCTGACCACACCTATGTATAAAGAATGTGCAAACGGATTTAATTTTCTTTCATTTACAGGTCATTGATGTCGGATCATGCATGCTTTTTTCGTACACATATTTACGGGAACACAGATTTGGTTTTAATGCATGTTTAGAAATTTGATTCTAGGATTTTACTACTATTTACGAACTATGAAGAGGGAGTTCTACGTCATTGATTTTAATTTCTCAATCCAGATTGGAACGTTAAGCGGACTGCATGTGATTTATACTGCTAACGGAAAATATATTTTCTCGATTTATTTTACAGGTAAACTATTGTCTATTGTCCAATCGCTGACCACTGGTCGACTCATTCATTGCATGCACACAAAAATAATGCTGGTGTTATAGCATTTTAACAAAACATTTATCGATTAATTTTCAGAAATACATGATTTGGAGCAGATTTTATTTTGCAGGAATAGATTTGTATTTCAGAAAGAAGTTTATTCATAAAAAGAAGGATTACCATTTTATAATAAAACAGAAATGTGATTCCAAAAAAAGGGGGGTCTAGAGAGGTGGTTGTTGGCCTTTGATGATTAACAAAGATAAATTGCATGTACGCATCATGATAGCTGTAAAGTTTGAAGCTATAATTAGTTAATCAGAACAAAATCAATAGGTCTTTCCACGGAAAAGTGGAAAGACCTAATAATTGGAAAAAAGACCCCAAAAAGGGGTGGGTGGGTGCCAGTGAGACATTTTATGATATACAAAATGTATAAGAAAAGTTAAAAGTGCACATTTACAATATAAATCAATTGTTTTAAAAACAATTGTTAACGGTCTTTCCTTTCCGAAACATGATTGATTAATTGATTTTTGATTGATTGATTGATTGATTGATTGATTGATTGATTGATTGATTGATTGATTGATTGATTGATTGATTGATTGATTAATCACATGGGACCGAGCCACTAGAAAAATGCAAAAGGAATTGAGAGCCTAGTGGCCGTGTTTAAACACTTGGGACCTAGGCTTAAGGAATACGCGAAAAGGAATTGAGAGCCTAGTGGCCGTGTTTAAACACTTGGGACCTAGGCTCAAGGAATACGTGAAAAGGAATTGAGAGCCTAGTGCCCGTGTTTAAACACTTGGGACCTAGGCTCTAGGATCTCAAAACGGGTCCTTGCAACATGTTTATTTATATTCAAATTATGACATTTGTAGGAACATGCAAGGATTTAAACACACTTACAAAAAGTATCCTTGCATTTTCCTTTATAAATGTTCTCTTTTTATAAGGCTCTCCAGTACTTGTGTCTTATTTACTTATTGTGTGTGCATTGTTTTCAATTTTATAATTAAAGGACATCGGACCTGACCTGCATGGATCTTCTGTATTTAACCTACGTGCACATTTTAATTCTTTTCGAAAAGGGGAAAACCCCTATTTTATTTTAGGTAGCACGCGCCGCACCGGATGGTTGGTGTGATTGTGACGTCACCAAGCTGATCGATATACACAGAAAAATTTAGTTGCAGAGAGAGACGTCGTCCTGACCACACCTATGTATAAAGAATGTGCAAACGGATTTAATTTTCTTTCATTTACAGGTCATTGATGTCGGATCATGCATGCTTTTTTTCGTACACATATTTATGGGAACACAGATTTGATTTTAATGCATGTTTAGAAATTTGATTCTAGGATTTTACTACTATTTACGAACTTTGAAGAGGGATTTCTACGTCATTGATTTTAATTTCTCAATCCAGATTGGAACGTCAAGCGGACTGCACGTGATTTATACTGCTAACGGAAAATATATTTTCTCGATTTATTTTACAGGTAAACTATTGTCCAATCGCTGACCACTGGTCGACTCATTCATTGCATGCACACAAAAATAATGCTGGTGTTATAGCATTTTAACAAAACATTTATCGATTAATTTTCAGAAATACATGATTTGGAGCAGATTTTATTTTGCAGGAATAGATTTGTATTTCAGAAAGAAGTTTATTCATAAAAAAGAAGGATTAGCATTTTTATAATAAAACAGAAATGTGATTCCAAAAAAAAGGGGGTCTAGAGGGGTGGTTGTTGGCCTTTGATGATTAACAAAGATAAATTGCATGTACGCATCATGATAGCTGTAAAGTTTGAAGCTATAATTAGTTAATTGGTTCATTTTTCCATTTCAGTGGCATGGAACCCCCCAAAAAATGACGCGTAACATTACGACAGAAAATCTCCATTTAAATCATGTCGCGACTAACATTTTGATCACAATTTTTTTAATTTTACCCTAACTTTTTCTGAGTAAAAGCAGCTTGAAGTGAATGTCAAAATTTAGAACATGACCTTGACCTTTGACCTTGAACTCATTTTCTAAGTCTGGACCCAAGGACTGCAAATAAAACAACTCTAGGTTTATACGGCTTACCGTTTATGAGTTCATATGCATATCACTTATATCAAACGCATAAGGGGAAAAAATTCTCATATGGAGTCTCCGAACGCTTCGGTGAAAACCAAACTCAACATCCTGAAGATATAGCGAGCAATTTGGTAAAATAAATTTGTCGTAATCTTTTATGGTTGCGAAGGAGTAGTGGACACAAGGAAAACAGTGTTTGGGAGATAACTCTTACAACGTAAAGTATTTGGTTCAATGGTGTCAGTTTTAAAAGCGTCTAAACTGTTTGATATCATATACCAAATATCTAAGCGACATCTTGTGAAATAACAATACTGCGCGTAAACAAAATTTAGGCGGAAGAAAAAAAATAATAATTAAAAACCAATTGTTCAGAGAACAATTGAAGGTCTTACCACTGTAAAGATCTATTTTGATATGAAAATAATAAAGTTCGTTTTAACATGTCATTTCCAGCATCAAATGATAGCTTTTTGTACGCTAATTCCAAAATATGAGGTTTATATACAAAAAATTAAATAAGGGAGATAATTTGTTTCTTCCGGTATTATTTGAATGTTTACTTGACACTGATTCCAAAATATATGGTTCTATATACTTTTATATTAAATAAATACAAAATATAGCTACTTCCGGTTTACATAAGGTCACTTCCGGTTGGCTTTCTAAGGTCAAATGGCTTGCAACCTAATACAAAAGTCCCATGGCTTTATCATATATACAGATGAGGTAACAGCAAAGGTCATAATCTAGAACGTCAAATTAACATATGACCTTGAGCTCAATTTCAAGGTCATAAACCAAGGACCTCAAATCAAAAGACCCTAGGTCTTAATTATATATGGTTAATGAGTTATATTACCATAGGAGTATTTTCAAATACAAGAGGAGAAAACTCTAATTTAATGTTAGCGTACCTTTAAACTAAAATGTATGTGTTACAACATGTCGCAACTTACAATTTAATAAAATATGTTGTCAATATCTGATACGGTTTTGAAAAGAAGTGAAAATAAGCCAAAATCAAAATTTATAATATGACCTTGACCTTTGACCTTAACCTAATTTTATTTTTTTTGGACCAAGGACCTCAAATCAAAAGACCCTAGGTCTCTATCACTTATGGTTTACCAGTTTCACATGCATATCACTTATATCAAATGCATAAGGGAAATAACTCTGATATGGAATCTCATTACGGCTTCGGTTAAAATTAATCAAAACATCCTGAGGATATAACGAGCAATTGGGAAAAATAAATTTGTTGTAATCTTTAACGGTTGCGAAGGAGTAGTATACACAAGAAAAACAATGTTCGGGAGATAACTCTTACAAAGTGAAGTTTTTGTTTCACGGTGTCAGTTTCAAAAGCGCATAATCTTTACGATATCATATACTAAAAATCTAAGCGACATATTTGAAATCAACAATACAGCGGAGGAAAAAAATTAGGCGGAAGAAAAAAAAAATAAAAAATAAAAACCAATTGTTCAGAGAACAATTGAAGGTCTTCCACCCAATTCAAAATCACTTTTGATCAGAAAAATTGGATAAAATAATATGCTCTAGTGTCAAAAGATTGACACTTTTTAAGGAAATGAATGAGAATAAAAAAACAACTGCCAGCTATATACAATTTTAAATACATATGAAGGTTTTAAATTTCAGATACTGTACCTTTCTTTATATTACTTTCAATATCTATGGTTAATATGCACTGTTCAATAAAATCATATATTAATTGTTAAAAAACTCACTTCTGATTTTATAAGAAAGCTATTTTACACACATTCCAAAAATATATGGTCGATTAATTGGGTAAGCTTGGTATCTGAAGAAAAGTTAGTTAATAGTGATTTGTTGATTTAAGTTTTAACCTTATTTTACCAGTAAATAAAGCTTCAGTGCCCATCACTTTTGTAACTTTCTGAAATTTTTTATATGAAATTAATATAATGTAAAATTTCATTGGATATATCATTATCTATGACTTACCAGTACTAACACAAGTCTCTGATACCAGCACTGTTGTTACATCTTCATTCTGTGTTGATTAATCATTTTCAACTATTTCACCTCATGGCATTTGCTATCTTATATATAAAACAATGCACAAGAGCTAAAACAATTGAGATTCAAATCCATCTGTTCACTGAGGAAATTGTACTGGAAATGTAGAATTTCATTCTGGAAAATAATTTTCAGTTTATTACAGTTTATTACAGTTTATAATTTTTTATTTACAATGATTTATAACTAACTACATATAAAATTCAGTGAGTAGTCTATTTCATTTAGAATTCTTCAGTCATTGATTGTAAAGGTAAGAATACTAGTACACAGAAATATGACATAAGTATAAAAGAATGAGATTACTATACGAAATTAAAAAGAAATCATCATCATTTACATGTGTCAGCTTGGAACACCTTGATTGATTATTTGCTGAACATCCTGTGACATACATTTATGCATATTCAGCAAGATCAAACACCGTGATAACAAGATCATTAATGGTGTTAGATGCCAGAGCCCTGTTTGTTATCAGCACTAAATCACTTTTTAGCGCTGACATCCGCCTCCTACAACGGGGACGAAGGGTTGGACTTTAGGAGGCATAATTTTATATTTTTGTTATCTTTTAAAATTAAATTAAAACATCCATTTGGTGAATACCTTCATATTAATAGCTTTTGTAAGTTCTACTGTTGAATTTATTACTTGTTTTTGTCACAGTCAATAACTATTTTCAGTGCTTCATGATAGCTGTAGTATGTGGAATAATTGCAACCTCTGTATCAGGACATCCTTTCACATACACATGATCAATAAGTGTACCACCTTCTGTTGTAGGAATACTGACAAGCTGTCTGAAACCCTTTGATAACATGAAATTTAATACTGTACAACCCCCTTTCAAAATATCTTGATTAAAATCACCAATTATAACAACTTTTTCTGATAATTCTTCCAACTTACAGACTAATGTCTCCAAATTCTCCAAAAATTTCCCTAGATTATACTTTTGAGTTCTGTATACAGTAGCAACTAAAATGTTTTTAGATGTTATCTTGAAAACTATACATTCCAAGTTTGATGTCAAGTTGCATATATCAGTTTCTAATGAAAGCTTGTAAAATACACATACACCACCATGTTGCATTTCCTTTAGAGATGAATAATTGTCATTCTCAAAAGCAAGAGACCTTGGTAAATGAAACCATCATATCCAATCATTTCAAAGCAACTGAATTCCTGGTTAGCCCAGGTTTCAGTAAGACATATGTAATCAGCACTTCTGAAGTCTGGGTTTTGTTTCAAGTCTTCAGCATGAGTCTGCAAACCTTGAATATTGTGATACATTATCTGAAAAATGTTTGTTTGTTCCTCTCTTTCATCCTCAACTTCAAGCAAAAAACTTGTCATTTCTGAAACACCCTTCACAATATCAGGATCACAGAAAATTTTCTTGTCAATTTTGTCGGTATCTATGTTTTTAATGTGTAAACCAGATTTTGAAGTAACTCTGCTAAGGGCAACGTATGCTTGGCCATATGTAAAACATTTATTCAGATCAACAACACATTCTTCAACTGTTAATCCTTGAACTTTGTGAATAGTGCAAGCCCAGGCTAACTTCAAAGGAAACTGTTTCCGTACACAGTTGCTAAAAGGAATGTCTTCACTTGAAGGTTTTAAACCAACACAGCGTTTTCCATTGATAAGCTTTCTTGTTTTTGCATTTTTTCCAACGATTTCATTGTCAAAGTGAACATATATGGTACTTGGGAGAGAGTAAGGTGAGTAGTCTTTGATAGATATTACTGTTCCCATTACCCCATTTACCAAACCATCTGCTGTGTCCTCATTCTTAATAAGCATTACTCTTGCTCCATCGGCTAAAAGAATAGATATTGGAAGACAAACATCTGACTTTGTACAATGGATTTTTTTCAGGGTCAATTTTCCAGAAGTTTTATTTTTTTCGTAGTCTTCTGCTTTAATTAGTTTTGGTTCTGTACATAGTTTTATTATCATTTCCTTGTTAAAGGTATCAACCTCTGCATTTGTAGAGTATATGTGCAAGGCTTCATCAGGTCCATCACCAAAGCATTGTCTTAGAGTTTCTTTATCAGATGATGACAAACATTTGTTTTTCTGTTTAACACGTAATCTATTTAGAAGTTCTGCGAACAAGCCATCCTCACGTTGGCGCATTATTTCATCCAACTCAGCAATTTCAAACAAACCATTCCATAGCTGATTTGAGGGATTAGAGGGATCATCTACATACAATTTGTCTACCCTTTTTGTTCTAACAGGTGGTAGCTGATAAAAATCGCCAACTGCAATTACTGAGACACCTCCAAATAAACAATTGTCTGGTCTTTTTTTCACTTGTCTAAGTCTCTCATGAACGAAAAACAACAATTTCTTGTTGACCATTGAAATTTCATCAATAATCAAGATTTGTAAATTTTCTAACTTTGTTCTGAGCGAATTAATTTTGTCCTCACTTAGAGTTGCATGATCAGGTGATAGTGATTTGAAAATGCCAAGAGCACTGTGAATTGTCAATCCGTGGATATGAAATGCAGCTGTTCCAGTTGGAGCTGTTAACAAAACTGTGAGATCGTCTGGATTGTTGGAAGTTTGTGCTAAAATTCGAGTTGCTTCATATTGTATACACTTGATCAAGTGACTTTTACCCGTTCCTGCTCCTCCTGTGATGAATACATGTAAAGGTTCTGGTGTTTTACCATTTGCTTTCTGAATGCACCAATCTCTTACTCTATAAAGAATTCTTCTTTGTTTCACATTCAAACTTCGAGTCTTGGAATAATTTCATTTTTGTGAGGGAAACTGACAGCAAATTCGTTCCAACAGATGATGAGCTCTTTTCATTATTCAAATCTGGTATTGCTGCTTCAGACAAATCTTCTTCAATCACACTAGTTACTTTCCCTTCATCTATACATTCTCTTCGGTTTAATTCAGCTTCTGGACATAACTCACACCATGCATCTTCTTTTGGATCCTTTTCATACAATTGCTTTTCTGCATCCTCCAAATTTTGACCATTTTCACAAAATCTGACATGTTTTGATAACAACTTGTTTTACAGAACTCAAAACGTTATCCCTGGAAACTTCACTTTACCACAAGTGAAGAAATTCTCATATGTAGGAAAAGTGGTGGTTTTAACTGTTCATTATCTCTGTATGGTAAAAATAGTTGCAAAATGCTTTGAAAGTATTTCTCTGGGGAAGTTTCTTGAGAAACGTGGATATTTGATTACTGCAGGTGAAGTCCTTGTGCGCTTTCTAATATATCCAAGGTTGCCATCAAGTTTAAATGTTGTTTCTTCATTAATTTTCTGGGGTAACTGTGACTCTCGTAAAACATTGTATTCAGAACCAAATCTTGCAAGACACATTTTGAAAAAATATCAATGTGTGGTCTACCTTTATATCTATCAACAATATTGTTCATCCAAATACGATTTTCATCTTCATCTTCATCTTCACTGTCACTTTTCTCCTTTTTCTTTTGAGGTTTTATAACTCTGTTGTTTCTCCAAGTCTTTGAGAGGAATGCTCATTCTACATGGATTTTCACCAACAGGTATAAATTCTACTTTCCTAGAACACTCTCTTAATCTTAATCCTGTTACTCTAAATACAGCTTCCTGTGCACTAATCTCTATGATGTAAGTATGAAGTTCCAATTTTTTCATAGTCTGTTGTGCATTCAAATTTCCTTCTGCAGCTTCATTTTGGTCTGCTGTAAGAGTAATCCTAGCTCTCGCTCAGATTTACTTATGTAACTTATTATGTATACAACACATGAAAATGCATCTAAAATATATTGTATGTCCATATTAGCATTCCAGGCCCTTAAAAGATGAGGATTATACTGATTGGTGTATACTTCATTTGGCTCACGTTTCAGAACTACTGTATTTCGATTGGTAATGAAACAAAAATATTTTTCAAAGCTTTCTTGGGTTAGACCTGCCTTTTTGAAAATTTCAGACACATCCAAACTTTCATCTTCATGGTCTTTTATAACTTTCCATAAGTCTGACAACATTTTCTTTGCTATTTCTTCATCCTTTTTCAAATCCTTATCTGGATCACTTGGTACTGAGATAAATGTTCTAGTTGAGGGAGGTCTTGGGAAATTAAAACGACATACTGTTCCTTTTTTCTTACAAGTTTTTGAATGTTTTTTGCTGTGTTGATGTACTGCCATAACAATGTCATGCAACTCTTTGTCTTCCTCTTCATTTGGTATCTCACTTGTAATGTACTTGTCAATAAAACTGATTACTTCTTCATTATCATCTTCTCCAAATTTTGGAGCATTTTCTACCCAAAACAAACAATGAGTGTGAGGAGAACCTCTTTGTTGAAATTCAACTCTGTAAAAATAGTCTGTTATTTTTCCTATTGGTTCAGCTTCTGACATGATAACATTTTTCAGAAATGTATGAAATCTATGATCAAACATTCTAGCTGCTGTAACTGGATTGCTAGAAAGAACTTTACATTTTTCATCCCATGTCATATTTTCACTATTTCTAATGTCACCCTGCTGTTTTAATATTGTGTTTACAATTTCTGACCATCTGAAGTCTGCAGAAGAAAAAGAACAGAAGAATGTAGGAACTCCCAACTGTCTTATCATTGCAAATATATCTTTTTGTGAACTTTGCCAATATGGAGGTGTTCCTCGAATAGGTTTCAAATATTTAATTGCCTCATCTTGTTTAAATAATTCTTTCAAGGTTTCCTTGTTGCATATCATTTCTCCAGTAACTTTCTTTCCATCTTTCGAAAAAGGGCATTCTTTTCTAAGAGAAATCTGTACATTTGAAATCACACTATTGAGCTCACTTAAATATTGACTGAAAAATATGTAAGATGTATCTCTTGCAAATCTATTTTCAACACTCATCAATCGAAGATTAAAGTACCTTCCAATGGTCAGTTTTTCATCACGATCTTCATCAAAAGTATTTTTACCTGATGGAAAGTGTACAGGAAAAGTTTTAGCTTCAATTCCTGGTTCTTGGAGAACACTAAGAGGACTGTTATTTTCTGCTGGGGCTATATTAAATACTTGGTCAAAACATAAGTCTAAAGCTTCTTGTCCAATATCAGCAGGTTGTAAACAAGTATCTAACTGAACACCACGTAATCTATCATCAATGTAGCTATGTGGCTCACTCTCAATTTCTCTTTCATTGCCTGTTGTAGAAGACTTTGATGTCTTTTTTCCTAACGAATCTTTCATCATGACCAGCTCACTATCATCAGAATCAGATTCATCAGTCACCACTTGATCATCATTTGATCCAGAAATTGGGTTTATCCATTCATCATTGATAGAAACATCTTTATACCACACATTTTGATCTTTTAAATACAAAAGTGCTTGTCTAAATAGTTCGGTCTAACAAATTGATATTTGTCATACCCTTTGTAACTGAGCTTTCTTTTCAGTTTCACCTTTAGTAAAAGACTTTCATCCTCAGATCTAGGTAGAATATTTGTTACTTTTTTCAAATTAGATGGAACACAAACAACAGGTCCATGAACTCCTTTTTGTCCTCCTTTTGGTAATGCCATAACTTTCATGAATGGAATGTTCTGAGATATAAGTTGTTGCTCTATTGAATTCAGTTGTTTTAACTCTAATGGAACATCTTCTAGCATTAAACTATTTGAAAACGAATCTGCAGGTATTTTACCTTTCAACATTTTACGATGACAAGTATAACAAATCCATAGACTTGTTCTGCATGTTCCTTCAAAAGCACAAGGTGTATTGCAGTCATCTGTACAATTATGTTTATATTTATCTGTTGTGCATAAATCGTATATAGAATTATCATACAAATTCATTTTACAAATCTGGACCTGTTTTTCAAAGAACAACCTCAAGCAACAAGCACAAACACATTCTGGGCCCTTTAACTTCATCTTTAAATTTTCTTATCACTTGAGATATTTGTTTGTTCTCTTCCAAAAGATTTTACGACGCTTTGTTGTTTGTTGTTTTATTACAAATCTGTGTGAATCATCATCTGCATACTTCTTTACACTAGCTAGTTTCAACTTTTCCTATACTCTTTATTCTCCTCATATTTCTCAATTCCAGATTGTATTAACGCATCTCTATAATCTTTGTCTTCATGATATTTTGTGATTCCTGATTGTATTAAGGCATCTCTATAATCTTTGTCTTCATGATATTTTGCAATTCCAGATTGTATACAAGCAACTCTGTACTCCTTGTCGTCCTTATATTTCTTAAATTGTGATTGTATTAAGGCATCTCTGTAAACCTGGTCTTCATGATATTTTTAATACCTGCTTCTATCAAATTCTCTCTGTAGGGCTTATCTTTTCATACTTTTCATTTTTTTAATCGTGTTCCGTCATTTTCCCAATATCTTCTTTTTAATGTGTTAGTCTTTCTAGCTCTGAATTCATCATCTATCCTGTACCTGATCCTTTCTTTTCAGCTTTTGGTAAGACTTTTGATTCATCATAGTTATCATCCAAATTGTTAATAGAATATGTCATCTGACTTTTATCAATCTTTGATTTCTTTGTTGCTATGTCTGATTTCCTATCAATGTCATTCTTTTACTAATGACTATATTAGATTGTAATCTGCTTGTAGACTTTTGAGTCACAGCTGTGACAACTTCATAATGATTGATATCTGCTAAATGTTTAAGATAAATTGCCTGATTATTTAGATCACTGTTGATACATATTTGTGATGCAGAATATATAATCCATGAATTATTAAAAAAGGTATAAATGTCTGTTTTAAGAAGGTCTGCACAAGCTATTATCTCCAGTTCTGTCCCCCAAACATTTCCTTCTTCCATTCTTAGAGTTTGTATATGCTCTTCTACAGTTTTAAATCTTGGCTGCAGAAATGACTTGAACATTTCTGCATTTGTCATCAAATGATCAATTATTGCCTTTCTTAAAGTTCCAAAATATTCTTGTCTATTAGATAGTGCATATGAAATTGCTCGAAAAGACAATTGCCATCACCTGTAATAGTCTTTGTAGCAGATGGCGATCCCATGTTATATATGTTTGAAGTAATTAGTTTGGATATTTTCTTGGTTGGTATCTTAACAATAGTACAAAGTTTCCTCTTTGAAAATGTATTCAGAGGTCTGAAATCATAAAACATTTCAGAGGAAGATAAAATTTCAACATCTGATTCATTATCCATAATACCCTCATCAAAGTGTACTTCATTATTTTCTTTAAAACATTACTATTATCACTGCAAATGTTAAACTTGAGTATTTCTGGTGATATGTGGTCACTCAACATATTATTTTCTAGAGTTTTAAGAAACTCATCGCTATTTCTGTTTCCAGTTTCTGGAATTTTGGGAATTTCAAAGTCACTGATTATAACAGGTTTGTGAATTTGTGAAAGTTCATCATGTTCATAGTCTATGTTGTTTTCAGGTTCCTGTACATAAATACAAATACTGACACCTGTCACCTCAAACCATTGATTTTGACTTGCTCCAGCCATCATGTTACAACAGTATTGATATAGATGATCTAGATTACTCAACTTTAAAAGTAAACTTTTACCATCACTGTCCTTCATGCCAAACTCATTTCGTGCATGAGAATCAAACAAAAGTAAATCTTGATTATGTTTCAAGGCTAAAAAAGTAGTGTCATATGCACAGATAAAGCAAGCATCATAGTCTATTAGAGACTCTTGTAAAGCTTGGTCTAAAGGTAAAGAATTTCCAAATTCACCAAAATCAATAGTTCCAGAAGTATCTACAACAGCTGTTATTGATTCTTTTCTTGATATTTTGAATAACTTTTCTGATATTTCTGGTAGTTCTGACACAAGTAAATGAATATTGTTACCATGAATATTGCTATACATTCTGTTTCCATCAATCAAAACATTGTCTAGATACATTGAATCCCAATCATTTAAATCTTTTAATTTACTATGGGCAAGAGCAGATAAACAGTTTGCTACACATTGCTTACCACTATTTATTCCAAATCTTTTATCTCCTTGGTGAAAACTACCTTGAACTACCCAATTATCAACAATTGATCTACTAACCTCTATACTATCTTCAGCTATTGTACCATTGATTTTTTTACTGTCCATGTTCAACCATTGATTGCCTTGTCCAATTTCTGTAATAAAGTTTTCACTACAATCAAGTTGTGTATTGTTAGTTTCAACAGTCATGCTTTCAGTTTCATCTATGAGTTCTCTTAATGTGTTTTGTTCTTGAATACTAAATTGTTTCATTTCAGCATCACTAGGAATATTGTCATAATCTAAACCAGATGTGATGACATCATGCAGGTTTGATCGTATCAACTCTTTCAGATTCACATTTGATTTATTTGATTCAGAATCCAGATATGATTTAGTTGCTTTAGAATTCACATTTAAATCTATTTCTTCAGTATTCAAATTTGATTTCATTGCTTCATAATTCAGATTTAAATCCATTTCTTCAGAATCCAAATTTGATTTTGTTGCTTCATAATTCAGATCTGATTTGTATAAAACAGTTGATATCAGATTTGATTTGAACAATTCACTAAATTTGATTGATTTATTTGATTGAATTGATTCATTTGGTATGATTGATTCACTTGATTTGATTGGTACATTTGATTTGATTGTTTTATTTGATTTGATTGGTTTATCTGATTTGACTGGTTCATCTAAATTAATTGGTTCATCTAAATTAATTGGTTCATTTGATATGATTGAGTTATTTGATTTGATTGATTTATTTGATTTTATTGATACAGTTGAATGAATTGATTCATTAGAATTGATTGATTTGTTTGATTTGATTAACTCAGTATATATGATTGATTTATTAATATTTGGAGAGTTTATAGAGTTAACGCTCTGTTTGTATTCTACTGGACAATTTATAGAGCTGACACTCTGATCTAGTTTCATAGGACAGTTTAGAGAGTTGACGCCTGATCTTTTCTATAGGACAGTTTATAGAGTTGACGCCTGATCTTTTCTATAGGACAGTTTAGAGAGTTGACGCCTGATCTTTTCTATAGGACAGTTTATAGAGTTGACGCTCTGATCATGTTTCTTAGGACAGTTTAGAGAGTTGACGCCTGATCTTTTCTATAGGACAGTTTATAGAGTTGACGCCTGATCTTTTCTATAGGACAGTTTATAGAGTTGACGCTCTGATCTAGTTTTACAGGACAGTTTATAGAGTTGACGCCTGATCATGTTTCTTAGGACAGTTTAGAGAGTTGACGCTCTGATCTAATTTTATAGGACAGTTTAGAGAGGTGTCACTCTGAATATCTGTGGAGATGAGGTTCTGTACATCAGCCTGCTTTTTCCTTTTCTCTCTCATATTGTCCCTGTTTTCTTTCCTTATAGTATTTTTACTCTTTTTCATTTGCGTGGCATGGTCTACAAAATAAGAAACATTCAATAATGTAAAAAAATTTGTTGTATGATCGCAAATAGATAAATTTCCACTAAAGCCAAATAAAAATAGATGTGTGGTTCCAGTTATCCTACCTACCCTACTTTTTTTAGTCTTTATCATAGCCTATACATATATACATGTATAAATATAAGTCCGAAAAGCACACCCAACAGTGTAAGAATAAGATTTTGTGCTGACAAATTTTGTCCATCAAAGGGATTCGAACACACACCTTTGATACACTACAGCACCAATCGCTTAGCCTGATGTCCAGTGCTCTAGACCACACAACCACATTCGCTATATAAAACATAACTTCAATAGTGTAGTTGTAGTGTTACCTTGTCATGGAAGTCGAATCTAGAGATAGACATAAGACATGTGTTTTAAGCATGTGAAGATGTTATATTATTATTTTATACACAATGTATCTGCAATCTAACTCAACAATTTTTATATACCGTATGGGATAATGATTCAATTCATTATACAGTCACTAGAAATATATATATATATATATATATAGCTTCCTAAAGCTTTTTGTAATTTTTCATTAAGCACTATTAAAGTCAGAATATTACTCCCATAAACCATGTAGACTCAATGTAAAAAAAAACCATAAAATAAATAAATGGAGAATGTGTCCCCATGGACACAGATAATGCCCCCGCATGCATACAACAATATAAAGGGACATAACTCAAAAACGATAAAAGTGACGATACATAAATTTGGACTTGATCTGAGTTTTGTGGTAATAAGTATTGTGTATAGGTTTCATAATGTTTGGTTGTGGCAAACTTAAGTTACAGAACAGAAACTAAAAATTTCCATTTATAAAGGGGCATAACTCGATAATGGTTAAAGTGACACGACCAAAATTCAACCTGATCTGTGTTTTGTGGTAATAAGAATTGCGTATAAGTTTCATAATATTTGGTTGAGGTAACTTAAGTAAGAGAACGGAAACTAAAAATTTTGCATTTTCTTCCATTTAAAAGGGTATTACTCTAGAATAGTTACAGTGACCTTACCAAAATTCAAACCTGATCTGTATTTTGTAGTAATAAGAATTGTATATAAGTTTCATAATATTTGGTAGACGCAAACTTGAGTGAGAGAATGAAAAACTAAAAATTTAGCAATTTTTCCATTTATAAAGGAGCATAACTCTAAAACAGTTAAATTGACGCCACCAAAATTCAAACTTGATCTGTGTTTTGTGGTAATAAGCATTAAGTATATGTTTCTTAACATTTTGTTGAGGCAAACTTAAGTTAGAGAACGGAAACTAAAAATTTTGTAATTTTTCCATTTATAAAGGGACATAACTCTAGAACAGTTAGAGTGACGCTACCAAAATTCATACTTGATCTGTAGTTTGTGGTAATAAGCATTGTGTATAAGTTTCATAACATTTGTTTGAGGCAAACTTAAGTTAGAGAATGGAAACTAAAAAATTTGCAATTTTTCCATTTATAAAGGGGCATAACTCTAGAACGGTTAAAGTGACACCACCAAAATTCTAACTTGATCTGTGTTTTGTGGTAATAAGCATTGTGTATAAGTTTCTTAACATTTGGTTGAGGTAAACTCAAGTTAGAGAATGGAAACCAATTTTGGGACGTGGCACGTATAGACGGACAAGGGTAAACTTAATGCCCCTCCACAACGGTGGAGGCATAAAACAATTCCTTCCTAACTTCCCTAACTTTATGTTATAAACCTAATATAAAATTTGAGTCAAATCGGTGAACGTTTGACAGCGTATGCCCTTAACCCTTTCACCGATAGCTGCCCTGACAGAAGCTACTCTGAGACGATGGCTTCCTGGCTACTATGACTCCAGTGGGAGATCTTCAAAATAAATATCAATAAAAACTTGTCTGTTGTTATTTTTGTCTTTATTTTACTCACATAGTTTTGTTCATGTTTTGATAATTTTTCTTCATAAAAATTTCTAAATTTGCAAATTTTCGGCATTATAAAATGAAATTCTCAAAATTCGACTTTTGACCCAAAATCGTAATTTTTAACCCAAAATGGCAAAAGTTTGAAAAATTCAATGAGGCTGTACAAATTCCTTACACTGAACGATGTCCATTCCAAGTGTTTTGTATATAAAACAGCATTTTATGTCAAATAAAATGCTCCATGAGGGCACAGCTTAATACGACCACAGAGGTCGAACCCTGAACAGTTGGGGCAAGTATGGACACAACATTCAAGCTTGATACAGCTCTAAATTTGGATTGTGATTAAATATTTGACACAGCATAGGTTTCTGATACAGAATGCAGTGTTCTAGCTACAAAGTTTAAACAGGGCAGCGCCCACCCTTTTTATTGACGACCCTGCCTTTTTCTGCTGTTTCCCGGCGCCCTGCAGTTTTATCACGAAAAAATGGCATTTTCTGCCTTTGAAATACATGTGTATCGGCAAATTTGTAATTCTGCTTTGAACAGAAAGTTAAGCTAGCTGTGTAAACTGTCAAATTAAGTGACCCATTAAGTGCATGGCTTCACCTGACAGCTTTGGTGTCAAACACATCGTTAATTAACACCAATTACCCCAATGACACTTACGCGTAAAATTGCCTTTTTTCCTACTAGCACCCTGCCCTTTTCAAATCCTGGCTAGAACACTGAAATGAATGTGGTCTAAGAACTTAAAAATTTTAAATTGAACATTTACCTATTATGGTCCAATATCCAAAATCTAAATACATGGTTAGATTCAGCATATCAAAGAACCCCAAGAATTCAATTTTTGATGAAATCAAACAAAGTTTAATTTTGGACCCTTTTGACCTCAATTAGGACCAATTTGATAACAGGGCCCAAAAATCAAAAATCTAAATACATGGTTAGATTCAGCATATCAAAGAACCCCATATTCAATTTTTGTTGAAATCAAACAAAGTTTAATTTTATGGTATTTTATACAAGGTTCCATACCAAAAAAGGAAGGTTGGGATTGATTTTGGGGGTTATGGCCTTAACTGTTTAGGAATTAGGGCCAAAACAATACTTTTCTAATACTTTGTACCCCTTTTTAGGCCCTTTATTCCTAAACTGTTGGGACCATAACCCCAAAATCAATCCCAACCTTCCTTGTGGTTTCAAACCTTGTGTTTAAATTTCATAGAGATCCATTCACTTAAACTAAAGTTATTGTCCGAAACTAAGGGTCTTCGGACAACGCGGACGACGACGTGATACCAATATATGACCGCAAAAGTATAAAAAGTATACTAGTCTGGCTTCAATTCTTCCATATTCTTTCAAAAAAATGTTCCTTATTTCAAATTCTCTTAAATTCCGTAAATTTCATCTGATTCTGACTCTATGACAGATACACACATATATATATATACATTTAAGCTAAGTACATGCATATCTGATTACTTTTACTTACCAAAGTATCACTTTTATCAGTTCCAAAATAAAAGTCAACTTCAAATCAACAATTATGGTAAGCTTCAAATTTTATCCAGAACCTCTGTCACTCCAACAAGTCAGAACTAGAGAAAATGCCTGTAACAAAGAGTGTTAGTACTTTATCTTTTCTTGATCTAAGGTTTTCGTCATCCAAATTGACCGTTTTTCTTTTAATGCCATTAATTTAAAAAAAATAATTTCTAAATACACTCTTGCCTAGCATGCCTAGTTCAGTGATTGGTGGTTTTATATCAGTTTAAAGCATTTAGAAATACAATGTAAAAGTTCCAAAATTCTAAAGATTAAAGCAACTCTAGGTCATCCTAACATTTTCAATCAAGAACAAATTCATATTGTTTAGTCAGCTATAAAAGGACACAAAAAGACAAAAGTGAAACAACTCAAATAAGAAAGCAGTGTTCCAATATCCCCTGCATGCACATTTTATCTATCCAACGTACACAGGCAATGACCAAAATTTACACTTTTATGGTCTTTAAAATTGTTCATAACTATCAAACTTTGAGAAATCAATTCTTCAGAGTAAATTAAATGTGATTTCAGATATAATTAATATTTCCAAGGGCATAACATAGACGTAAGTGAAGTCAAAAGCTCACCTGGTGAGCTAATAATGTAAAACCTATATCATCCAAAAAATACAGATACTATGATTGATTGTGTTGTAGTGTATATTTTCATCATGTTCATGTCCACTTTTAAGATTTTTAATCTGTGGTGCAACATCTTTGATGTAACTTCAGTACATGACTCAGTGAATAGTCTACATGTACATAAACTTACCACAACTATATATCAGTTCCAAAATAAAAGTAAACTTCTAATCAGCTATTATGGTAATCTACAAATATTTTCAAGAACCTCTATCACTCCAGAACTGAAGAAAATGCCTGTAAATAGAAATATCATTACTTCAATTTGAAATCTTTTCTTTATCTACATCATGACTGCATGTACAGTGGCTCTTTTATATATGAAATGGCATGCTCATTTGAAATTTCACCTGTATTATGTATACATTTGTTTTGTATATGTACTAACACTGTATTTACACAGTTATAATTACTACATTTTGAACGATCTATTGCAGTTTTGAGATAAAAAAAAATTATTTAATGGCAGTCACAGTGACAATTTAACCATGCATGTTGCCTTCCTTGCAGATCTATTATTTCTGATCTTTTTGGTTTTAAAGTTTTTCTCCAATAAGTTTTACAGAAAAATCATAGTTAAAGTTTTTCTCATTGTTGAAGGCCATGTGGTTGCCTATAATTGCTTACATCTACAATCTGAACTTTCTCATTGGCAATCATACCTCAGCTCCTTATTTTTATAAAAGGAGTCTGTTGACAATTACGCCATGGTAACAGATTTGCAGATCTTATTGTGCGGAACATTTTAACTTATTTACTATTTCTCTCTATCTTTTATTATGTATATAGCATGCACATGTAGTTTGTGTGCAAAATTGCACAAATGCAAATAAAATTATCTGCATGTAGAAATTGGTTTTGTACTATTTTTATTAAATACTTTGTATTACAGTAGACTTCAGTACTTGTAAATCAAAGGAAAATAATGATCAGTTGGCTTGGTAGGAGCAACATAAATATTACATTTTATACAAAGTTATTAAATGTGCCAAACATATTACTTAGAACATGTAGATACCCTCTTTTCTAATTTTCAACACACTTTAATTTTTGGCAAGAATAATAGCAAATATAAAGTTATCTCCCCTTAGTCATGTTAGTCATGTTTGTTGTTATAATTTCTAGTGCATTTCAACCAAATCATAAAATTGAGAATGGAAATGGGGAATGTGTCAAAGAGACAACAACCCGACCATAGAGCAGACAACAGCCAAGGCCACCAATGGGTCTTCAATGCAGCGAAACTCCCGCACCGGAGGCGTCCTTCAGCTGGCCCCTAAACAAATATGTATACTAGTTCAGTGATAATGGACGCCATACTAAACTCCAAATTATACACAGGAAACTAAAATTAAAATGATACAAGACTAACAAAGGCCAGAGGCTCCTGACTTGGGATAGGCGCAAAAATGCGCGGGTTAAACATATCTTGAACAACGAGAATAGGGAAAGGAAACGTATGTTATATTCATGCACCTTTATACATTCTGAGCTAGAATTAATGTAAAGTTAAGCTGATTTTTTTGGGGCATGTTTTCTCAACTGCCTGATTCTTTAGCAGATTGGCACTTTAATAAGTATGGGACATTCCCTGTAGGTAATATAGTTTCTGACAGGATCCATTAAATTCCATACCTTTGACTTTAATATTGACAAACAGCTGTTATTAAGATAGCTCAGGCAGGACACAAATTGCTTTTCAAATACATGAAATAAAATTTCAACAAATTGCAGTTGGAATATTTTTGTAAACTAGACAAAACAAAAGAAATTAGATGGCGAATGGAGGACACAAATCGTATTTCAAAAATTATTTAGATAAACTGTTGTTTGAGCATGTTTTTTCCATTCTGGACAAAACAACATTTATTCGAAATAAAATTTATTAAAAATGCTAAAAGGAGCTAAGAGTACACAAATTGCTTGTCACGTGATAATTCAAATAAATTATTGTTTAAGCATGTTTCTTTCTCTATTCTGGACAAACATGACAAAAACAACATTTATTTCAAAATAAAATATCACTAAGAATTTTTTGTATACAGGAAGCTGGCCATGGGCAGTCACAAAGTGCTTTTAAAAAATATTTTGATTATTAAGCTGGTTTGTTTTTTTTATTCTGGACAGAAATAATTTTTTACCAAAATAATAATTTACAAAATGTACTTTCATATGAACCCAATTCCAATGTAATGTACTTAAAACTCTTTCAATTGTATCGCTACATATCATACATTTGTACATGCACATTATATAAATTATATGAATAAAATCTAAATACTTTAAATTCAGAAATTATTGCGATGTTTTTATTATTGCAAAAAATGCGACAGGATCATAATCGCAATAATTCAAACTCCCATTTGAAATTTTTATATCAATTAAACAGGATTTTTCTAAATATCGCAAAATTAAAATCGCATTTTAGTCTAAAATGACAAAATCGCAATGATAAATGCTCTAATAATTTCTGAATTTACAGTAGCAAAATCAGTAATCAAAATTGCAAGTGAAATACTAATTTCAGACATAAAACTAATTATAAAGTATATACATGTATAACGAAACAGTGTAATGAGTAAATTGTATCATTGTTTTATAGCTTCCAAAGTTCGCTGCAAACATAGACAGCATGTTTCTTACTATTAACATTTTCTAATCACTGCTTCTTATGTGGTGATTAGGGAAATAACTTTCAAGCAGTTGTACATCAACATGATCAAAGGGCTTTGAATCGGTGCTTTGCTTTTTCACCAATTGGCATTTCATTTGCACAACAAATATAGAACTCTATAGTTGTTAATTTCTGTGTCATTTGGTCTCTTGTGGAGAGTTGTTTCATTGGCAATCATACCACATCTTCTCTTTTATATCTACCCAAATTTGTGCTTGATCTAAGTTTTGTGGTTATAAGTATTGTGTATAAGTTTCATAACATTTGGTTGAGGCAAACTTAAGTTAGAGAAAGGAAATGAAAAATTCAGCAATTTCTCCATTTGTAAAGGGACATAACTCTAGAACAGTACAAGTGACACCATCAAATTTCAAACTTGATCTGTATTGTGTGGTAATAAGCATTGTGTATAAGTTTCATAACATTTGGTTGAGGCAAACTAAAATTACAAAACGGAAATGAAAATTCAGCAATTTTTCCATTTGTAAAGGGCATAACTCTAGAACGGTTAAATTATATAATCATTATTTTATTATGGGTTAGCTGCATCGACGAGGACAGATCAACTTGGGCCAGATTGACTTGGACTGGATTGAATTTGAGCCAGATCAGTTTGTGGCTGGAACAACCTAATACCTTTTATTTTATTGAAGCAGCTGAGATCCACTAAACAAAGTTAGAAACATTTTTTGTGTATTTTTGAAACAACGATCCACACATTTACGTGTCCTACACTAGTCAGGGATATAACTCTATAGGGTTATTACAGAAAAATAACATACATTTGTTATTGTGGACTAAAAAATCAAAGAACTGTGATAACTTATGTATGTTATATGTTTCAAAGGGACAATATACATCATTAGTTTAGTTAAAATGTATAAAAGTTCTATTGATACTACGTTTGTCTATATGTATACTTAACTATTGAAAGATATAACAGTTCATAGTTTGCCAATTTTGCATAGTACACCTATATGTTATTACAGAAAAAATATGCCTGTAATAACTAAAGGGTGTTATCACAGCTTCTCTATATCACTTCAAAGCATTTGTTCAGACATACATCATGCTTAATTACAATGTATTTTAATTTATTGTAAGAAATAATGACCAGAGCATGTAATGAGGTTCTGTGCAAGTTTCTCAGTAATTCCCAAGTGTCTTATATAATAAGTTAAATTCCTTTAATAACTGAGCCTTGTTATCACAGCTAAGTTTATCCCTTAATAGTTTTGTCTCATTGATTTACCATGGTAAATCAAAATGTATTAATTTAATTAAAAATTAGTTATCAAGGCTATGCATTTAGTTTCTCGCAAAGTCTCAAGAGATCCCTAGAGGCCACTATAAATGAAATAATTTTACAAATAACAAACATATGTTATTACAGATTTAGAAAATTTAAGGAGTAAAGAGTAGACAACTCATGAAAGTATCTGTAATAACACACGCAAGTTATTTTCTGTAACAACCCTATAGAGTTATATCTCTGACTGTACACAATGTTTTTTAATCTCTATCCATGAAAATTAAATATCATACAACAAGAGTCACAAGACAATACAATGTCAATAAAAAAAGGAAACAGATACATTTAAATTCAAACAGGTGTTTGGGCAAACAGGAACTCCAGCAAATAGACCCTGATTCTGTATACATGGTGTTGTAAAACTGACGATATACATGGGTATCAGGTCCTTTCGCCCTGAGTTTGATCGCCCATAGAGCCTGTTAGTTCTCCCTACTTTTTAAACAAAATATTGACAATGATTGATATTTAGAGCATTAAAGTTTAATAAACATATTTAGATATTTATATGATATATATTCTTGAAATTAATGAAAATACATGGAAATTTTTAAACTTGATGGCTTGTTTTTGAGCATTAATTGTTAACCCTCTTGCTGCCGGTAGTTTTTTATGGTTGAATTTCGTGTGCCAGAAAATACGACAGCTCAACGTTTGTGAAGTCAGAAGCCCAACAATGACGTCATTCGATATATGACGTCACACCCTAATGGCCGTTACATTTGGGACCCATTGAAGAAAAATATCACACTGTGTAGTCTTCAGTATTTTATTTGAAAGAGATACAGCAATGATGAGAAGCTTGTATAAATTAAAACATGGACATATGTGTCACTCGGCACAGCCGGTGTGGACACATGTGTCCTCCGCAGCAAGAGGGTTAAATGACATAATAATTTTACTGATTGTTGTAATACTTGTCTTTGATGGAATTCACAATAAAAACAACGTTTTGTTTTGATAAACTATATGGTCAGCTTGGAATTAATAAAACAGATGATGTACAAATTGTAAATCATGAAGAGGATTTACAAGTTCATTTATTATTATATAAATACTCTGAGACTACTTTTACAAAAATGTAGTCTCATGCCCAGTTATAATATTACATAAATTGACTGAACTGAATGATTTTGTTAACAAATATCAAGAAAGATAAATACATTTTAATTTGTACAAATGTACATCATTTTCTGTATTCTACTGTACAATTAAAAAGGGAAAATAATGAATTGGTTGTGGCAATACAAATATTTGACGAATTTTTCAACAAACTTTAACATATTCTGTTCAAGCAATAAACATGATAAACAATCATGACATTATGCAACTAGACAAAAATAAGAAAGGGCGAACGGACCAGATATCATATACATGTAACGGTACATGTAGTCAAACAGGTTGAGTTATTGTAGATCTTCATTGGCTCAGTTGAATAAAGCACTGCCTTTACTCACCATTAAGATCCCCAGATTGAGAAACCTACATCCAAGTATTTTCACAATATTGGTGCTGTGAGCACCTAATACTGGTAAGTAAGCAGGTAAGAGTGCCTGGGTGAGTGGAAGTTAATATGATTTAGTGATGTCATGACATGAGGCATGACTTGCAGTACATTATTGACACTAAGGTTCATCATAACCTTTTTGCATATATGGCAGTATTTACACTACAAATTTCACTCTGAGTACAGACAAACATGTCATGTGCATTTGAAAAAGTTTTAGAGCATGGCTGGACCTAGATAATAAAATTTAATGCTTTTTAAGTTTCAAAATATTAAAACCTTATCCAGATTCTGCTATTTATTTCTTTTGTTCCTGCAGGAACATATATATTGACAGGACCTGACACTACCTAATAATAGCGCATTTTATCGTCGGGTCATATTAAATGAATTACACGATATGGAAACGGACATGTGTAAAATACGCAATTGCTTTTATATTTATAATTCTAATAATATCAATCAATATCATTCAAAAAACGTAATGAGTGAGTGTATCGAACTTGTAATCTGTCACTTCAAATTTGTCATAATCACATTCATTTCATCACAGAAGGGTACAGAATGCAAACAGGGTAATAAAAAAATGGTGCCGATGGTATTCTCATGATCAGTAAATGTGAATTTCATAAACTAATATAAAGCACTTTACATAAAAATAATCACACATATACTGGTAATTTCATATATCTACTTTAAAATAAACCATCTGCCAACAATAGGTGATTTAAACTATGTAACTGAGTGGACAGTTTCAAATGAAACTCATGTGTTTTATTTTGTGATCTTCTGCAGACTGGAAAAAATGCACATCAAAATCCAGGTAAGTTTTTAATTTTCTGAAACATAGACTTCATATAACTTTTATATATCTAGGTCCTGCCATGCCTTAAAACTTTCCTAGATCATAGATGCATCAGTTTGTCTGTACTCTTAGAAGTTTCTGTAGTGTAAAAACGACAAAATTTTTCAATTCCTTTAGATGAACCTTTAAAATGCCAGAAACTGGCTATACGGTTATCGAGTGAAACTTGGTGTTTATCCTCAATCCTCAATCTTAAGGCCTGTTGGCATGAATTTTCCCAATGTGCAGGTTTTCTCTTTGGTGCGTTTTCAGCGTATTTTCTTCTCTGTGCTGTATCAAATCTGCCTGTTCTGTCAATGTAATGTGCCACTGTTTGTAGTTTGGCTTTTGTCTCTTCGGTGTTCTCGCCGTCTTGTCTCGTTAGCATAGTAGCTAAATTCAGGTTTCTGATCCCGACCTCTTTGGATATTTGTTGTAACATATCTATTAGTTTATGTAGTAGACCAGTATTTTTTCTGAGGGTGGCCAAATCAGGAAAACTATCGCTCCGGACACAGAACTTTTCCCAAAATTTGACCAAAAAATTAATTTTATTAACTCACCTTTAGTCAACTTGGCTGTATTAACGATGATAATCTTAATTTGTTCAAAGTGTGTAGTGCTCTGCTTCAAACAATTTTACATAGGTAAGAAAGCCATGTACAGGAAATCGAAAAACGTTAACAGAATACAAAACAAAGGCGGTTACAGATTCCGGCATTTTCGTTGCCTGTAGACATGCAATGCATTGCACAGAGTAGGATTTAATGCAGACTTTGATAATTTATATCACACATGTAATAAGTATTCAAATAAAAGTATTCAAATAATAAATATTTTATCTTTTAAGATTGCGAACAAGAAAAACAGTGTTTTGGAAGATAACTCTTACAAAGTAAAGTGTTCAGTCACAGTCGCACGGAGTCATTTTCGAAAGCATATTTACTGGTCAATATCATATACCAAAAATCTAAGCAACATCTTTTGAAACAACAATACAGGGCAAGAAAAAAATAAGGCAAAAGAAAATAAAGAAAAAATACTTGTGACCTTGACCTCAATTTCAAGGTCATTAACCAAGGACCTCAAATCAAAAGACCCCAGGTGTTTATTATATATGATTAATGAGCTATAACATCATACCGGTAATATTTAATATAAGAGGGGAGAAAACTCCCATTAAATGTCAACGTACCCTTTCAACCAAAATGTATGTATTACGACATGTCGCAACTAACAATTGAGTAAAAATATGTTGTCGATATCTTGTACGGTTTTTGAAAAAAAGTGAAAATAAGCCAAAATCAAAATATAGATTATGACCTTGACCTTTGACCTTGACATAATTTTCTTTTTTTGGGACCAAGGACCTCAAATCAAATGACCCTAGGTCTCTATCACTTATGGTTTACCAGTTTCACATGCATTTCACTTATATCAAATGCATAAGGGGAAATAACTCTCATATGGAATCTCATTACGGCTTCGGTCAAAATTAATCAAAACATCCTGAGGATATAACTAGCAATTTGGTAAAATAAATTTGTTGTAATCTTTTACGGCTGCGAAGGAGTAGTATACACAAGAAAAACAGTGTTCGGGGAGATAACTCTTACAAAGTAAAGTTTTTTGTTTCGCGGTGTCAGTTTCAAAAGCGTATTAACTGTACGATATCATATACCAAAAATCTAAGCGACATATTTGGAAACAACAATACAGCGGAGGAAAAAAATTAGGCGGAAGAAAAAAAAAAAAAATAATCCGAACAAAAGCAAAAGGTCTTTCCACGGAAAAGTGGAAAGACCTAATAATCAGAACAAAAGCAATAGGTCTTTCCACGGAAAAGTGGAAAGACCTAATCAGAACAAAAGCAATTGGTCTTTCCACGGAAAAGTGGAAAGACCTAATAATCAGAACAGAAGCAAAAGGTCTTTCCACGGAAAAGTGGAAAGAAAGACCTAATAATCAGAACAAAAGCAAAAGGTCTTTTCTACGGAAAAGTGGAAAGACCTAATAATCAGAACAAAAAAAAGGTCTTTCCACGGAAAAGTGGAAAGACCTAATAAAAAAAAAAAAAAATGACAATACAAAAAAAAAAAAAAAAAAAAAAAAAAAAAAATAAAAAAAAAAATAAAATAAAAGTCCAATATATAAGTTGCTTTGAAATAAAACTAAGCATGCATAAAAAAACTGTGAAAAACAGCATAAAAGATTTAAGATTGATTGCTTTACGCCGCATAAGCACAAAAGGTCTATATCGCGGCGATAAATGATTAAACATAAATATGAACTTAAATGATTTAAATTTAACTAAAATATATAAATAATCTGTAAATACTGTGTATTTCTAGTCATGTCCGTTTCATGGCTATAAAATATTTCAAACTGACCGAGAAAAGCAGTTGCAACAGCAAAGAAAAACTGACTGAAATAATCAGTTACAGTAGAATTTGGTTTCGTAGCGAGTACAAATAAATTTCATATATTTTTTACAATGTACAATTTTAAATATTGTATAATTCCGGCAATTCAAAATCTACCCTTAAGTGTATAATGTTCACCCCTACACTATTGAATTCTATTTTTTTATGAAAAGGACACAGTATAAACGTGGACCACAAATAGGCCCCAAAATTAATCGAGACGTTACAGTATTTTGGATGTAACTGTTGGCTTACATCAGAACATTGTACAAGGAGCTATAAATGTATGCTATGCGTAAATCGTATTGGTTTCCATCTGTAAACCTGTATTCGTAGAGAAAAATGATCGATTGCAGGATACAGAATACTTTTCTTACTCTTGAATGTTTAATTCTAAAAAAAAATCAGTTTATCTACCAGTTTTGGTGATGATAAATTTAATCCAATACAACACAAACTATAGCCTAAAGGGAAGTTACTTTTTCGGGTTTGAAAAAAATACGCATTGGTTGGGTTTAAAATACTTATTTATTTAATTTAATATAAATGTTTATATTGTTTTATATATAGTTCAGTGGTTCATATAGCTTTGACTATGAAAATCAATGTTTGCAAAATACCATTTCCTTACGTATCTATGTAAAATGTTAACACTGCGACTGTTGTTTAAAACAAATTTTCATTTAATGTTGTCCTTACTTTACTAACGATACTAAATGCTCGTCTGGACTACACAATTATAAGCCTGGTACTTTAAACCCAACCAATACGTATTGTTTTCAAAGCCAAAAAAGTCATAAAAGTTTTTACCCCAAAACAATTCTTAAATGTACCAAACTAATCGGTAGTGGTTTGCCATGGCTTTATTTGGACTTGTTTGTTTGCTTTTGGCCTTGAATGTTTGTCCCTAATATTTTATTAACTATGTATTTACTTTCAGGTATCACAGATCGAATTTATTCGTTCATAGTGTGTTAATTTACGTTTTGATTGAGTTAAGCCTTCCAATTGATGTTTTATCGTGTGTTTTCTATGTTGTGATGTTATACTATTGTTTCAGAAAAAGGGAGAAGGTTTGGTACCATTAAAACGTTTAATCCCGCTGCAAATGTTTGCACCTGTCCTAAGTCAGGAATCTGATGTACAGTAGTTGTCGTTTGTTTATGTAATTTATACGTGTTTCTCGTTTCTCGTTTTTATATATACTAGACCGTTGGTTTTACCGTTTGAATGGTTTTACACTAGTACTTTTGGGGCCCTTTATAGCTTGTTGTTCGGTGTGAGCCAAGGCTCCGTGTTGAAGGCCGTACATTGACCTATAATGGTTTACTTTTATAAATTGTTATTTGGATGGAGAGTTGTCTCATTGGCACTCACACCACATCTTCCTATATCTACAAACTAATCGTGTATGGTTTATGTGTGTGTTCCTCTTGCATTCCTACAAGACTATTTGTCAATGTCCTTTTACTTGACATACCTAAATTTAGACCAAGTTGGGGAATCTTAACTGATGCTATATCCCCGTTACTTCCGTTAATCTATACAATATACAAATGTTACGTCTGCATTGAACTGAAGTCGATATTTGAACATTAACATTTAACGTATATGTTTCACTTTATTTACAACATATATTATTATTCCAATTCACAGAATTCATTACATTATAGACAAATGTTTCCAACTTTATTTTAATTAAATTTGAGAGTAGAAAAGGAAATTTCACAGTTAATTAAAGATGAAAAAAAGTATTGTTCCCTGCTTTTGGTTTAGGAAAGACCGTATATGGATTTTCTGTATATACTAATAAACCCTATGCTTTTTTTTCGAATTCAAATTAAAACATTGTTAATATTTATGCAGATTTCAGAAACCTGTGTGGTAGAACTCGTTTTTACCATGAGTTTAATGTTTGTAAGAAGGATAAAATGGCAGTTATTAATTGCTTGACATTGCTTTCTGAAAGAGGTCTGCTTGGTAGACGAGAAATCTTGATCAACGGTGTTCATGGATTAGGTATTAGATTCCTCCCTGGTGGTTTGGTATATACACAAGTATGTAAGTACCCAGTATATACAAAACCCAATATTAATTCTTCTTTTTTAGCCGCAAGGCTTATTGTGTTTATCGTCTGGTAAAATAATATCCGATTTAGAATAGTTAAAATTGGTTTGAAGTACAGGTTATTGTCTAATTCTTGGTTTCAACTCTAAAATGTCGTCCTTGAACGTAAACAAAATGCACTTGACACACTAAATTATTGCACACACACGGACAATTATTTATTTTATAATATTGGTTATACAAACGGAGTAAACAATCACCACACATAGTTAATACTTTTAAATAAACAGAAGAAAACAGAATCCATGGCTCTAGAATCCAAGAAGTACTGCAGCAGCAACATCTGTCTCTTCTAAAGTTCAAAAGGGTACCCGTCTCATAGTTAAAAATACAGCTCCACGAAAATCTGTAATACTAAAATAACGAGGTCCAATTTGTTAGCCGGCATGGGGTAAAAACGACGAATCAAAGAATTCAACTTTATATGTAACTAATATAGGACAATGGTGTTGATTAAAAGTTACACCATTCCTGGCCCTTTTGTTTTCCACATAATTAATATTTCTAATAATTATCAAGTTCCGTGTCGAATCCGATACCGATACAAAAAGTATATGTCACCTGTTACCTACTCTGTACGTTCCGCCCCTTTCAGGCGCACCACCAAAAGGTGTATTTGGGATTTGCTATGTACACGGGTCATAATCACACATGAACTTCGTCATTATACAGGGATTAACACTACTAAATTCAATCATTGTCACATGAAGTTTCCGGTTGTAGTAAGAAAACCAGGACGGGTTTAAACAGAAAGATTTTGAAAGCAGAGAAAACTGTGCACCTTATAATCAGCACGACTTTATCAGATGATAAATTACGAATACAAAAAATTCAGGTTTAAAATAAGGCTTAGATACTTTAGTTCAGTCACTGATCCGCGATGTCGCGGGTGTGTTCTAGTAATATATATTTGGACCTAAAGAAAATTTATTGTCAGTAACTTCAAGACATGTTTTATATATGGTGATTTTAGCATGTTCCCATTAACCCCATTGACGTTGTGTTCTAGTATAGATAAAATAAACCAATTATTTAAGAGATAACTGTATTGTATTAGAAGCTTTGCGGACGTCCGTCGGTAGTTTTACTATTACACATTAGTTTACCTGGCAACGTGTAGTGGAGACAAGTGAACGGATATTTGCGACAGTAAAACTACCGATGGACGTCCGTAAGCTTCAAATACAATACAGTTATCTCTTAAATAACCAAAATGCAATATGAGGTCAACAAGCAGTCTTCAATAATAAATAGTTAATCAAGTTCGATATATGTATGATTGTAAAGACTAGAAACTTAAATAGAAATCATTTATGACACTGAAAATGGAAGGTACAAACGTCATATTGGTGTTCAATCACGTCGGTTTCTAGAGTTAAGTTTGTTCTACACATTCTCGATGCATAAACATTGAAATTAAGTACTTATCTTATTTCTTTAATAAAAAGCAATGTATTTTCAGATTATGAATTCAAGCCAGGATATAGAAAAAGTCGAGTAAAACGTCGAATGAAATATTGTATACATAAAAACGGTCAAACCAGTGTTTGTTTGACAAAACTGCAACAACAAGGACTAATAGGCCCAGGACAAGTATTCAGACGCCTAGTAGTATACAAAATAAAAAAGGTGAAAGGGAGGAAACTCAGTACGAAAGGTCATTTGAAAGCGGTAATAAAACACCATATTCGACCTATCAGTTTGAAGTTTAAGAATGGAAGACTAATTCATGGAGGGAAAGGTGAGGTTGGAATGTATCAGCTCTGTCTGAGGTTGTAATCAGGATATTTAGATATTATAGGAATAGAATAAAGTGCTAAAGAAAGTGGCGACGATAGCTACTCATTCTTTACAATAAAAAGACACCTAGAAGTCACTGTCATATCCTCCTATAGTCTTTAACGGTCATCTTAATAGTTAACACTTGAAAATGTAAGATCGGAATCTTATGACAAATATTTGACAGATAAAAATCAAAAGTTATTCAGAATTCAAGAAGAATGCGAGCAATGGACAATGCAACCTAAACAAACAAAGCGTATTATCAATTCGATCAAAAGAATACGTATACACATACAAACCACATGAGTTTTTCTTTAGTATTATCAAATTAATTGTCATATTGAAAAATCATGGAGGATTGCAAAAGGGAAATAAATAGATATTTCACCCAAAACATATAAAACATGGAAAAATATACGTAATCATAAATGGTGTTGAGTTAATTCGATAATATTCACAAAATAAAACAAATAACCGCTTATTTCGTTCAAGAAGCGAAGAAATAAAAAGGACTAGAGGCTCTCAAGAGCCTGCGTCGCTCACCTGTATCTACTGTGGTTTTGGAAATAGTAAAAAAAAAAGGTTCAAATCATAATAAGTAGTATTAGATACCCCAATAAAGATTGAGACCAAGTTTGGTTTAATTTGGCCAGTAGTTAAATTAAAAACAGGTCATCCCATTGTAGTCTTACAATAGTTACTGAAGACCCCTAATCATTATTTAAATTAGTTTTGAAGTTGTGACCATTTGAAATTGTTTTTTTTTACAATTTTCCTATAGACTTCTATAGTAAACCCTATGTTATATTTTTAGCCATCGCGGCCATCTTGGTTGATGAGCTGGGTCATCGGATACATTTTTAAAACTAGATACCCTAAGGATGATTTAGGCCAATTTTGGTTTAATATGGACCAATAGTTTCAGAGGAGAAGATTTTTGTAAAAGATTACAAAATTTTACGAAAAATTGTGAAAAATTGACTTTAAAGGGTATTAACTCCTTATGGGGTCAATTGACAATTTTGGTCATTTGACTTATTTGTAGATCTTACTTTGCTGAACAATATTGCTGTTTACAGTTTATCTCTATCTATTATAATATTCGAGATAATAACCAAAAACTGCAAAATTTCCTAAAAATTACCAATTCAGGGACAGCAACCCAACAACGGGTTGTCTGATGCGTCTGAAAATTTCAAGGCAGATAGATCTTGGCCTGATGAACATTTTTACTCTGTCAAATTTGCTCTGAATGCTTTAGTTTCAGAGATATAAGCCAAAAACTCCATTCTACCCCCATGTTCTATGTTTAGCCATGGCGGCCATCTTGGTTGATAGGCAGGGTCTTCGGATACATTTTGAAAACTAGATACCCTAAGGATGATTTAGGTGAAGTTTGGTTTAATTTGGCCCAGTAGTTTTAGAGGAGAAGATTTTTGTAAAAGTTAACGGACGACGACGACGGACGACGGACGCCAAGTCATGAGAAAAGCTCACTTGGCCTTTTTGGGCCAGGTGAGCTAAAAATGCAAACTTTTCTCCTTAGAACTGTATCACAGCACTTGTGAATGATCCGTCGGTTTCAATTAAAATAATAAGGATCAGTTGTACTGCATGTAAACGGAAAAAGTAACATAAAAATAAGAATATGTGATATGATTACAAATAAGACAACTGTCCACCAGAGACAAATTTAGTCCGCTCTATCACAAGTAAAAAAAACTCAAAACTGAAAATATAAGGTCACATACCATAAGAACGAGGACACGGTAGACTTACTATATATACATCACGAGGATACGGTAGACTTAATCTATACAGCACGAGGACACGGTAGACTTAATCTATACAGCACGAGGACACGGTAGACTTAATCTATACAGCACGAGAACACGGTAGACTTACTCTATACAGCACGAGAAACATTAGTTTGTTATCTTAACAATGGACACGGTAGACTTAATCTATACAGCACGAGGACAAGGTAGACTTAATCTATACAGCACGAGGAACATTAGTTTGTTATCTTAACAATGGACACGGTAGACTTAATCTATACAGCACGAGGAACATTAGTTTGTTATCTCAACAATGCTGAATGACGTTCTTACAAATTTTAAAGTAAACATTTAGAAGTGATTGAAATAAATATTTTTTTTCAGAATATCGTCTACGATGTACACAAAGACATTTCTTCCGTGTATGGCGACGTTGTATACATCGATATTTTCATGAAAATGTATGCTTTCGGCGTATGAAGATTTTGAAAATATTCATACCGTATGCAGAAGGTAATGTGGATATCTTTTTCATCGTATACTGAAAGAGTATATATTGCCTAAGAATATTAAAATTACACGTATCCATTATAAAACATGCAAAAATAGTAAATAAAAAAGCAGCGACCTTGTACAAAACTAGAGTTACATTTATATGCCATTAAGATTGTTTTGTTCTGACTCTGCATATAAGATTTGCTGCAAGATGTTAAACAGCCATCGATGAACGAAGGAATAAAGGAATGAAACTGTCTATAGCAAATCTACAAAAGAGTAGGTGCAGCAAAGTAAAATTATTTAGATAGCATGGAATTGTCTCTATGTGAAAATACTTACATAATTCTATACTGAATGTACACAAGAATCATTAAAAATGACAGTTCAACTAAATTATTATTTCTATAGGTTACTATGGTGATGAAGAACGAATTAATCACAGTATAAAGTCAGTGGATGAATATCTACGCCAACTCGTCATGCTCGCCAAACGTCATGCCAAAAAGAAAATCGACAGTAAAAATGTTTACAGTAATACAATGTCTGCTGATGGCTCAAATGTACACAGGACATATGTACACACTGAAAATAAAACCAAAAGAAAACAACATTTTAAAGTCTTCAAACACACGGCTGACAAAATGCACCAAGAAATTGGTGAGAACCATGGATATGAGAGCAATGAGGAATAACGGTGGATTACTACACTGGAAACAAGGAATACAGATGAAGCATAAACATCAAAATGAATTTCTGTCTTTCCAAAATGTTGCAATTTAAGAAGAATAAAACAATCAACTGATTTCTTCGTGTCTATTTACTGCACAACTTTACGAATCGCTCACCTTGTTTGTTTATACGCTCAAATCTGAAAAAATAATGAAAATTACGTGAAAAAGGATAACCACGGAGTACCAAAAACAATCACTTATAACAGGAGGCTTAATATGTATAATCAAATATATTACTTCTTTGTTACCTATATTTTTATATCAGTCATGTAAAAAAAAAGAGGCAGAAAATACCAAAGGGACATTCAAAACTCATCAGTCGAAGAAAAAAAAAAACCGACAACGCCAAGCCAAAACACTAAAAACGACGAAAAGACGAAAAATCCACAAACCAATACATAGAAAACTAAAGACTCAGCAACACGAACACCACCAAAGAACCGGGTTGAACTCAGGTGCTCCGGAATAGTAAGCAGTTCCTGCTTCACATGTGACACCCGTCGTGTTGCTCATGCAAGCACAAATCCTGTGATAAGTCTCATTCGGTGATGAAACAATCGAGGAAAAGGACGGGATAGAGGTTACGACAATTGGAACATATCTGTGGTCATCAGTGACATAGATATTCTATAGAGGTCAACCCACTCGTGGTGGCGGCCGTAAAACTGTCGAAGAGATGACTGTAGCCACGTGGATTTAAACGTTGTAAGAAACTCAGATTTAGGATCGTTTTATTATGATAAGATATATAGTTTGTAGTATAAGACCTTGTAATGAAATATAAAATTATAAACAATGGTTAAAAAATAAAAGCATGAGTTCAATGAGTACTCAATGAATTTCCAATTAAAATATTTTATACAAGTTCTTAACCTTTTTCTCTTTTCCAAAACAAATATATTGATATAATCTAATTGAACTATATCGCTTATTGATTTTACAAACTATTCAAATATGAAATAATACTGTCTTGAAAATATAATTACATGCAAAACTAGATTCTACACGGAACAAACTAAATAGCTAATGTTGAGCAAAAACAAAGCAATTAAAAAGGAGCATTAGCAAAACAATATAATATGCAACACAATAAGCATTGAAAGCAAAGCATATCAAACCAATATCAATACTTACCTCACAGTTATATGCGAAGGGCGAAGCAATATTACAAACTGCTGTTGTACAATGTATACTGCACATCTACTCAAAAGAGAGGCGAAGTATACCAAAAGGCAAAAAAGGAAAAATACCAAAAATACCAAAAGATAAACAACGGCACACAAAACACAACATAGAAAACTGAAGACTGGGCAACACAAACCCCGCCAAAGATGACTTCAACTTCACCACTTTGAACTCTTGCTTTAATAGCTTCCTTGTGGGCATCAACCCTCTGTCAAGGAAATTATGAGAGGAAACACAAGCCGTGGAATATCGTATCAACTGTGAGATAGATACTCCATATGCAGGCGCTGCTCGAATGTTTTAATACTTTCATATAGTTTTTTTTGAAATATGTTATCAGTATAGCTGAATTATCCGTAAGTCATTCAATCACTCATCTCAACTACATTAGAATTATCAAATAAATGACATTTAAACATATGTTAGTAATCATAGCTACCTTAATGAAGAATATGGCGACAAAGTAAACCAGTAGCTGAGGTCTCAAATAGATATCAGAATATATAATATAAATAAGAAGATGTGGTATGAGGGCCAATGAGACAACTATCCATCCAAGTCACAATGTGTAAAAAGTAAACAGTTATAGGTCAAAGTACGGACTTCAACACGGATCCTTGGCTCACACCGAACAGCAAGCTATAAAGGGACCCAAAAAGACTAGTGTAAAACAATTCAAACAGGAAAACCAACGGTCTAATCTATATAAAACACGAGAAACGAGAAACACTTATGAATCACACCAACAAACACAACCTAACCTGAAGCAGTGGTATAACATTACATCATAAAAAGGCACACAATAAAATATCAATTGAAATGGCTTAAAAATGTCAAAAAGACAATACAAACAAACTAGTAAATATACACTGAACGAATAAGTTTGATCTATGACACAATATAAATAAAAAAGATGTTTCAATGTCAAGCAACTTTAACCTAGGACAAAATGGCGTTAAATAAAGTAACGTACACAGGTAAATTTAAATATAATAATTTTGTTGTTAGGAGTACAGAAACATTTTTTACAAAATAAATTTGTTATAATTCATAGTACGAGTACAGAAGTAAAAATTTGTTTTCGTCATACTAGATACTTATCAAAGGTGGTACATATTAAAAATAGTAAGACAAGATATAACACAAAATAAGTAAACATTGAAAAGTACGATTTGAGAGTACTCACAGTTACTGAAAGCTAGTTAAAAGCCAAAAACAATTAATAAAAAATCATGCACCAGAGACTAAAATCAATCAAAACACATTCCAGGCAGGGATTTAGTGTTTTAACGCCATGGACAGTCAAAGAAGACATGACTTGTGCAATGCCAAAATAAAAGTAACGACAGGCAGTAGAATAGTTAAGATTTAACCTTATAATAAATATGTATAATGTTATGTATAGATAAAGATTGTTTATAAGTCAAAATGTCTGCCTTCCTGCTGAACACAATCAGAATCTAAAACCATCCCTTTTGTCGTAACCTTTTTTTTCTCAAGCGAACCCAATTGTCAGATGTAAGTCATGCCATGTGGTAGACTTAACTGTATCTGTAATATCCTTCGTTTCAAGTTCGATAGGATAGATGCATTCAACATACTCACCAAACAGTGGATTATTTAGTGAGAGGACATCATCTTTATAGCGGATCGTGAAGTTAAAGGATAATGCAAGCTCTTTTCATCATTTCTGAGAAACTCCTGTATGATGTATGTCCCATATAAATAAAGGAACAAGTCGGACAGAAGAGGGCACAATAATTTCCGCTTAAGGATGCTGATTGTGTGTTAAAAAACTTATTGCCAATAAAAAAAATATCAAGCATCTTGATAATGTACGTTTCAGAGAATTTATTTTTGAATCAGATTGTTTTTTCTTACAAAGTATGATGTATCCCTAACAAAGTTGGACTTGTTCTTTCAACCTGTCTTTAAGTTTTAATGAAGTATACTAGTGTAAAGGTTATACAATACCATTGCAAGATGATATAGAAATAGAATGTACTCTAACTGATCTTTCCAAAAAGTATCCACATCTGATTCACACCTCCCCTAGAGTATGTAGTAACACTCTTACTCTGAAGCAAGACTTTGATTGTTGATAAAAATTGATGCTAACAGTTTGGAAAGAGGTTTCGTGGGGGACTTTGCAATCCCAGCAATATAGTGTTGTTTGTAAGGAAATTAATTTAATTTAGGTATTCAGTTCAGTAAAGGAGGATCAAATTCGTCCTCTTTGGTTGAAATTCCAAAGGAACACAGAACAGACCTACGATTGTCCAGGATGTCCTCTTTGGTATATATCGTTGGCGTATATGTCGCGTTTCCAAGTGAATTATCAGTACACATTTGCACGCAGATTATGGAGGTAATTTACACACAATGTTTTTGGGGATTTATCTGCGGGAACACAACATATTTGTCATGAAGGTAAAATGGGTGTCTATCGACGTATGGGTCTTATCTATTAAAATAGATGTAACATGAGTGTGCATAGATCCATTCAGTTTTTTAAATTCTGATTTGTATTAACGATCTCACAGCCTTAACCCATTTGGAAAATAGTATACAAGTCTTCTTTTTCGCATTTAACCTATTGCCTGATATAATCTTCACAGAAGCCATCAGTATTTTGAAGTTACGTTTCCCATTTTTGTATTTAGGCTTGCTGCATTTCGGCCCTTTTGATTAACTCATTTCGAAGAAAGGTGTGGTTGACAATTTTCAGGTCAATATAGGTCTATTTTGCCTGCGGAATTCGGAGCCTTAGTTTCTAAACGAAAAATTGGACTAAAGGTATGGTATACATCATTTTAGTACCGAACCACTTCTTACTGGGCTTTGATGCCCTCGGGGCCTAAAAGTAAGTTAGTTATGGTATGAGGCTCTGAATGGGGTGTCCTTCATTTCTGTATTCTTTAATTCTTTAAATCATTTTTCTGTATTCTTTATATTTTTTTACCATTATTCTCTATTCTTTATATTCTAGCATCCCATTATTCTCTTTTCTTCACTTTTTGCCCTATTTTTCTCTATTCTTTATTTTTTTTTATTGTCATTTATTCTGCACATTTTGCCCATTATTATCTATTCTGTAAACCCCATCCAGACCCTCTGGTATAGAAAATGAAAATGGGAGCCTTCAAATCGCATGTGAGAAAAAACATATATATATACATACAAAATATGATGCACAATAACATAACGATAAAGTGCGAATGTATCTTGAAAAAAAAAACAAAAACAGAAACTCGTCACATGGCTGAATATTAGAAAAACTATAAAGTTCACATCTGTTAATTTTCACGTTTGCTTGCAGGCTCTAAATTGAAATACACATTTCTCGGCAAAAACCCGAATGATACGAATTCAGTAAATTGTTGTAAAAGATAAGTCCACGTGTATCAAGGAAAAACAGCAACTCTTCACACGGCTGAATATTCTAAAAAAACAGGTTAATCCGATTCAGATAACTGTCACTATAAATTAGACTTAAAGTTAAAATACATTGTTTCTTCTGCTAAAACGATTATATATAAAGATGTGTCCAAGTGTATCGCGAAAAAAAAAAAAAAAACAGCAACTCTTCGAAATGGCTGAATACTTCATAACAAGTAAAGTTTATTAATATAAAAGTTCAATTATGGTCACAAGTTCACAGGTAAAGTACATTTGTTGTTTAGAAAAGAACATACATTCAAGTTCGATTATGTCCACATATCTATATAATGACTCAGATATTGTGAAAGACTTTTAACTTTCCGAATCGTGTCCTTGAAAATCTGAATATAATGGCAATAACTGGCCGATGTCCACCGACCAAGTATTTGATAAGATGGTCTTGAATATTAACGGATCCTGCCGAAGTACTAGCACCAACTCTAAAGGAATGACCATTGTATAAGCTGGAGTTGTACCCACACTAATCTAGTACATTTTTTAAACTTCTGACGAAAAAGTCCCGGTCCAAAAGCGCTACCATTCTCTTTGACAAACAATGGATCTGAAAAACAAAAAGATGCTTCTCTACCCTTCCTGATTGCGATATACTTTTTGATAGCAGAGAAGGAACAAATAGTATGATCAGATTTGTGAAGCTGTATACTGACACCTTTGTGAAAATGGTCTGTCGTAGAGGATTTAAGGTGTAGAATAGCATACGAATCAAGAATCTCAACATCTGTTACACTTAAATTTACAGTAGAATCAAAATGTTTTGAAACTGTAAATTCGCCACATCTAATTAATTAAAAAAGGCTACTTTACAAGCCGTTTCTAGCATACAATCAGTAAAGGTAGAGAAACACCTGCTCTAAGAGAATTGCAAATTCTCCCAAGTACCTGTAAAGTAATGAGAATGCGTGGTTTTGGATTATGCTCTCCTTGTATACGTTTGACAGCGCGCATTATCATATTGAGAATGAGTCTATGGAGTGTCGATTCATTTGTATAGTCAAACGGATGTAAGTAGTATTTCATATTCCAATCAATCAAACCAAGTTACTTAAATACCTACAAAACGCGATACGTGAACAAGATTCGTGATTGACATCATGCAATATCACTCGGACCAATGCTAGCGGTCGTCTAAACTTGGAGAAGTTTTCTCCATGTTGAAGTAGTCGCTTTGACTTTGAGAAGAAGGACCGCAATAAAAGGATGTTGTGATATTGTTTCATGATTTGAAATATCATATCCTTTCTAACATTACTCATTTGTTTTAATCGATATCGGTTCCGTAATATATTTTTAGGATAAGACTTTGTTAAGTTTGAATGACTTGTTTGTCCTTGTTATTTTCGCAAACAATAAAAACACCATCTAATTTTATTACTTCAGTGATTCTCGTTACAGTTGTAAACATTCAACATTAAGCTAGTTTATATTAACATGATAATCGGATAAAAAAAAAATATATATACTTGTCTTAAATTGAAAACTGACTGACTAAAAACCCGTCTATTCGTATTGTCTCAATAATAAAATAATAGTTTTAAAGAAGATGTACATATACATTAAATTCGACAAATATCCTTTAGGGACACCTGAAAATTACTTAAGCATTTGGAACCGAACCATAAGAAATTAAGGCCGAGGAGCCGATAACCGAAAAGCATAACAACGTTATGTATAGGGAGACGATAGTGATAATTTATAAGCCAAGTAACTTAGTCATGTTAGTACTACTAAGAGCCTTCTGTATGCATAGTATAGAAACGTGATGCTGCTGGGTGACAATAACTAATGATCATGATCTCTAAAGTATCGTGCAAAGTTTACTAAATACAACCTAATGCAACATCGGTTTCTGATAATAATTCATATCGTACATGGTATACAGAGTCTGAAATTCTACGAGTAACTTCTAAATCACGTGTCCCCGCGATAAAACCTTTTGTGCTGATGCGGTGTAAAGCAACCACCAATCAATCAATCTAAATCTCGTGATCAAAATTAAAAATGTAAATGATAAACAAATAGATATAATTAATAAGAAACAAAATTCACATTCAAAAAAAAAAAAAAAAAATCAATGCATATAAGCAAATTTCATGGAACTCTACGAACTCTTATAAAAATAATTTTAATTGTTTGTTATTTTGCCTTTTGACTCCATGTTCTATAAATGTAGAAAATATACGTTCTTCCATTATTCAATCTTGAAACTGTTAACATGTGAATATGTGTAGACATCAATTAGGAAGCAATAAATCATGTTCCGCAATTCAGATGAATGATAATGTATAGAGTGAAAATAAATGTGTAGTAATTTTCGATTGTTTATGAATAAACTAGTAAGGATAAGATAAAAAATCGATTATTAACCAGCGTATGCGAAAATCTCTAATAATACAACAATTTTCAGAATAAAGGATTCATGTAGAAAATAATTCTAAATACAATTATATGACCTGTCTGGAAGATAAATGTAGAAAATTCAGGAGACACGTCCAAACTATTGGTATTACCCGTGCAATCATATCTGCAAACCATTATTCACTCCACAAGTACCACGAGCAGGAAAACAAATCTCAAGCGTAAATAACAAGTCGGTGAAAATAATGATGTACGTTTCATGTGCATACTATATACATAGTTCCTCGGCTATATGAAATTAAGCATCCATTTCTACATGGTAAATGATTAATTAATTGCAAAGCATCTGATAATATAACACATCAACTACTTTTCCTCAGTACTAAGTTTAATAAGTACAATTCTACATGTACGGCTGAGTAAATGTAACAACAACATAGTAATCTATTACATCTGTACCAGTTTCAGCATCATCAAATTCCATAAAAAAAGACATTGATTGTGACTCTGGACATCTGCATACCTCCTTATTGAAATTACGGATACATAAACGTGTATAAACATTTTAAGTATGTCATTGTTGTCATACGTATGGTCATTTCTACATTATGTTGAAAAGAAATAACCAAAAAGATATGTTTTGAGGAGATGCTTGAAAAGCTATTTACACAAAGAGCAATTAACTCCCAGTCAAATTTAATTTTAAATCCCGAAGTGCAGTTGCAGCTTTGGCGCATACGAACTCTTTAATAGTCAGCGATCTATGAAGTCGGATATCCTTTTTCCTTGCAAATTAAGTTCTTTAAGTAAAGTACTAGCTGCCTAAACGGAAATGCAGCTGTCGAAACAATTATAAACCAAATTATATGCTAAACTTTTGAAAATTAGGTGGTCCGGACTGCTTTTATAGACTGACCAACCAAATAAATGCTCAAAATAAAATTTTGAAAACCAAGAATGTTTAACTACACATAAAGAGCAATATGACAAAAAGGAACAAAAACGATTAGCCAAATGCATCTAAGGTCGACATTTCCTGAGGGAGTTTAAACATTAGTTTCTTAACAAAATTTGAATTATAAACGGGAATTTAAGAAAGGTGCGCTATAAATCATGTCATCATCGAACCAATACATATTGAGCTAATGATACCCCCAAGGACTAATAGTTCACTGGCAGTGATCTGGTATCGACCTAATGCTAGAAGAAAAAATAACACTTATAAATTTTGTATGTCCGAAAAGTTTTTTTGACTACAGTACCTTTATCAGAAACCATCAACCCCCTAAAAAAGATGATAAGTACATGAACACATGACATATATATGACCAAATAGGACATAAAATGATCAGGAAAATCCATCTAAGGCTAACATGCTATAAAAACCACGAAATGACAAACGAGAATACTAACAGTCTGATTTATGTACAAACAATAAAACGACAAACAAATATGATATACAACAACAAATGACATCCACTCAGTTATAGACTCCTAACACTCCGGACAGGCACTTACAGAATGTGGCGGGGTTACGATCGCCCAAGTCTTCCCGTAGACCCTAGACAGTGGTCCAACAGAACAACACAAGAATAAACTGTCCATTGTACAAAACAATAAACGAAAAGCAAATATGATAAATAGCAACAAACGACAACCACTCAATCACAGGCGCCTGACAGGCACATGTAGAATATAGCGTGGTATTTATTACATGTTTGCGGTCGCCCCTACCTACCTAAATCAGAGACAGGGGTGGAACACCACAATATAAGAACACATTATAAAAATCAGTTGAAAAGGGTCTAACTCATCGGATCGATATAAAGCAAAAACAACTAGCAAACACACAAAAGACACAAAGTATAGATCTGAGATTACTCGCAGTTACTGAAAGGCAGTTCAAAGCCAATAACAGCTAATAAAAAAAAATCATGTGTCAAAGACTTAAATTAAGTTTGTTTTGACTAAATTGAGCTAAACCGACTGCTTATAAGGAAATCCTGTATTCCGCGATTATAATATTTGAAGCAAAAATTCTAGTTCGTAGCTAATACCCCTTCAACTATAAAAATGTTTCATAAAGGAGAAAGAAATATATATCAATGTCAAAACGTTAATTTTTCTAATAAAATACAAGTTAAAACTAAGAACGTATTCTGATTAACGGTTAAATCGTTTCCGTTTATTAAGGTAACGACTAAAGACGAAGCAAAACGTTTTTGGATGTTCCTTCATTAGAAACCCTAAAACCAAATAGATTGAAAGCCAAGGATGTATAAACATCTTAGAAGCTATATGACCAAAGGGACTTAATAAAATAGCCAAATTCGCACAAGGTCAACTTTGCCCGACGGAGTTTGAACCATAGTTACTTAATGATTTTTATTCACCAATGGTTTGCATATAAAGATGTAATATATAAAATATATAAAACTCAGAGAACAAAAACGACTGTGAACGCTGATTGTTTTGTGTTATACCCCTGTGAACGCTGATTGTTTTGTGTTATACCCCTGTGAACGCTGATTGTTTTGTTATTTACCCCTTAGAAGGCATTCTTGTCTGTTCCAGTAATAAAGTTTGTGTACAGATATTATATTAAAGAGCAAAGTTGCATTTTAAATAAATAAGGTATTGCTTGGGTGCGTTTTTTAATTTTTTTTTATTTCTTTGTCATTTCTTTATGCATCGAATGAATAAAAGGAGATGTGGGGTATTTTATTTCTTACATTCAACATTTTGACATATTATTTATTAATGTATTTTTTTAAATGCGCAACTACATCGCTTCAGTTAAGTTTTTTTTAATCTTTCAGAAAGTTCAGTAGCTGGCCTCTTACTCTGTACAAATTAACCAACAATAAAATGCCCGAAAATATGACTTAATATAACTGGATTGATCCTACATATTGGTTTGATAAATCTGACATTGCAAACGGTTATGTAATGCATAATAGTTAAAAAGATGTGACTATTGAATCTGAGGACTACTGACACATGTATAGCAAGATTTATCTTCCCTTGTGACGCAATTGGTATCAACCCAATTAGAGCTAATATTCAACTGTTTTTTTTTATAGTTTTTTAGTTTGTTCTTATGCTGTGCTGTTACACAACTGTCGCATTTGGTGTAGTAAAATGTCAACGTTACCTTTTCCACTCTTTTTGGAGTATGAGAAATTAATTTAGCAGATTTGAACAACGGTCAACTACTATTACCTCTAACTAATCACAAAATGTACCGGATTAATTACTTTTACGACGGTTTATATTGCAGAATTTAAGATTTTTTTGTAGACCTTGATTCCAAAAACAAAATTGTGCGGTATGGGTTTGATTATTGTTGAAGGCCATACGGTGACCTATAGTTGTCAACTTCTATGTCATTTGGTCTCCGGTGGAGAGTTGTCTCATTGGCAATCATACCATGCATACCACATCTTCTTATTTTTATACATATGCATTGATATTGATAAATAATACGCAGGGTATATGTGAACTATTTGTACGACCCAATGGTCACTAACATTGTTTTTCTTTGAGTTTGTATGTGATCATATATGTTGCAAATGGATTACACGAAGATAAGAATTGTTATACTGCTCATGACAAACATATAGAGAGATTTCAATAGAAAAACATGGTTTTATTTCAGTAGACAAACTTTAAATGTGTACTATAACATGTATATACCGGTAACATCTTGCGTGACACCATGTACTATATAACTCGCTTAATCAGTATTTTCTGGGAGGGCGCTTCATTATTATTATTACAATACAACATAACAAGTCAAACAGAAATCTTTCAGGAGCATTTTAAAGAAATCTGTCATGATGAAGCGGGGATTGTTCACCATCCTCCTAATTACTGCGGTGCTAGGTATACTATATGTCATGCTCTCGCATATGTATTTATTTAGCATTACTACTGTGACAGTATTTTATACCAATAACGATGGCGATCTGTTTTCTTGTCTGTAATATATATTGGATTTAAAATTTGAATACACATTCGAAAATGATTGTCTTCAAACCTAAATATTTCTTTGTGTTTTCCAGAGAATCTACAATCATTTTCTTATATAAATTCGACGATTCAATTGAGTAACTATTGTAGTGATGAATATTTTTAGCATGTAGTTTTAGTGGTTGATATATGGTTTCATAACATGTCTATTGCAAAGGTCTTCATTTTAAGTAAACTGCATATGTTGTCTCTAAAGGATGCTCTCAGACAATTCTTCCTTCTGTTCATATTTATTCTACCTGTATCTATTGCGTTTCAGTGGTAGTTGCAGAGTCTTACGGACGAAGATATGGAGAACCAAGCGGTATGTATATACAATTTATACTTGAATGTCATCCAACGATATTTTAGTTAATCCAATTAATGTCAATAAGCCACTCAAAGGAAGAATTAAAAATCAAAATTTTTATATTGTTTTATATCTATTACCTATAACTCTTATTTTCAAAAAATTGTAAGGATACATTTGAAGATTTCCCCATCTTCAAAACTTGTTCTAATGTAGGTGTGTCAAAGCGGGGAGATTCCGAGGTGCAATTAAAACAATTAGTCGAATATTGTCCGACAACACCCTGTTCAAAGGGGAAAAACGAAAATGCGATACAACACAGACACTAACGATTGGCTAAAACGAACATCAATATAACGTCTTTTTCTCTAACTGATGAAATGTTTTCTTTTAATTGCACCATTTCATTTTGCTCTAACATGGATTGCATCTATCTTAACTGTGCAAAGACAAACATTTTGCTACACTGATAGACCAATCTTGTAGACTCCAAATCCAAAATAATTTAACGATTCTAGGCTACACTGATAGACCAATCTTGTAGACTCAAAATCCAAAATAATGTAACGATTCTAGAGTGGGAAGACACTGAGAATTTGATTATTATTACATAAAGTCGTTTATTATTACTGAATTTTAACGAAATATGAAATTCCGACAAAAAAATATCAAAAACGTAAGGTCGAGTCAAAAAATGAGAACTTAACAGTTATAGAAAAGGATTTAATGCGGAGATATAAATACATTGTGTATTCATACGTCATATAAACGCAGAATCTCATTTGCAGGGAGATAACATTTCATATCAACGATTGTCCAAACTTTGTATAACATTTTGGAGTATTTTTCTTTCGTTCTTTTTTTATCTGCATCTTCTTACGCCATATCAATATTGTGCTCCCTTTTCATATCCGTTTACGTAGGTTATATATCCCATCTTCGTTTTCGAATATATGCGGTTTTTCAGTAGAAATTAAACAATAGAAATGAAATTCTATATTTTAAAAGTTTAAAGATGACCAGGTAGTCATATTGTGATAGTTTACATTTGATTTAAAGTCATTAAAAGTTTTACATTGATTCATAATTTAATATGTTTTGTATGTAACTTACTTATACACAAATGATGGTAAGCAGCTAAACTATATAATACATTGATTAGATGAGGGTAAAAAGGCACAAAACAATTGATTTTACATGGGTGAAAAAGAAATCTTTCTCTATAAGATTCGTTCCGTTGCTTAAGGATGTTCGCTTGTCATGATTTGGATTTTTGTCAGATTTTCGGAATCCTCTGGTTTTATCCATTTGAATGCCTTAAAAATTTTGCCCATTGACCCCATTTTCTTTTTATAAATCTTTTGCATGTATAATTATAAGCCATCTGTAAAAGTCTTATAAAATCCTTGTTATTTTTAACAGTTTTGAGCACTTAAACTTGTCAATGATAAAGCTATGAAAAATGAAGAGAGAACATTTTCCCGCCAAAATTACAATGACTAATATCTCGAAAACAGGCACATTGACCTATATATTTTTTTTTGCTCTTTTGTTTCCTTTAATAAAACCCTATCAATATATACTAGTGTTATGAAAAGCTTGTTATTTTTGAAACTGAGTAGCGAACCTCCTTAATGTTTGATTTTGTCAGTATAAATGGACTTCCCTCTTTTGAATTTAAATTGGAGTTCGGTATTTTTTTGTTATACTTTTTATTCTAATACACTATTTAAGCTGTGTAAAGCATACATTTTGATCTCTGCTCACTACCACATTATACACCAGGATGTCGTTAAATGAAATTGGATACTCTGTATGTATCATGCTTTACAATAACATATGGTCAAATCGCTGAAAGACGCCCTCAACGTGTATCTAATACCACAGGCAATTGTCTCTGAAATAAAAATCCTATATACCTTAATATAACACATTTAACTCGCATTTTTGAAATAAAAAATGACAATCGGTCGCCAACTTTCGTTATATTTCGATTCCTCGGTTGTCGACCCCACTAAAACTTAAATCTACACTGATTTATCTACACAATGGTGTATGACACGCCTACCTTTGTTGTCGGAATCATTCGTAGCAGGCCTCACAAGTATGTCAATCGTAATTATTTAGTCTTTTCATAGTCCTTTAACATTCGACTATATTGTCCTTGAAACGTAGAAAACAAAATCAAACGATACATCTTCCTGCCTCAGATTTTATCATTTGTATATTGTAAGAACGGACACAGAAAACCATTTACATATGAGTAACGAGTCATTGTAACAGAGTTGTTGTGTTTGAATAACACATAATAACCTTATTTTACGTTTACAGCCTAAACGACAGACGCACTTCTGGATAAATGTTTTATGAGTTCAAAAGTTTGTGCATGCTATCTGTGGTTATAAGTTTTTTACTTCTTAAAATATACCGTCTGTCCTTCAAAATTACAAATAGGTATTGTAGTGATGCAATAGGAATATAATTTAGTTAGGTTCAAACACCCTCATGCAAAGATGACTGAACATTGATTTGACTGTTCTGTTAATGTCAATTTGGTTACACAACTCCCCACTTTTTCAAAAACTTACACATTCTAAGATTTGACGTTTTAGATTTAAAAACGTTCCCAATGAAGGTAAATTTAGAAAAGCGCATCGGACGCCCTAAATTTATAAAGATTTTTTTCATTACCGGTTTTCAAAAGCTTTCATGACAGTTTGTCATTTCTAAAATAGTTACTCGTTTTTGACTGAAGAAAAAACAATACGCCTAATAGGGAGATAATTCTTTTGAAGTAGGAATCTACACAGATATACCGGTAAATAGTTTCGTCAAAATATCTTATTAAATTGTTATTCACCCATTATTAACAACAATGTTGTTGTTAGCATAAAAAGATACGACAGACACTATGAAGACATAAAAATTCATAAGTCGAGATAAACTGACAACGCCATTACAAAAAACGAAAAACCACGAAATAACAAGCAAGTTAACAAAATACTACATATGAAACTAAAGACTGAGCAACTAAACTTTTATATCAATACTTTATCTGAAAGTAAACTAGAATAAAAGTAAATATATTAGAAAGTTTTCAGCTTTTCTACTATTGCACACTTGTATGGATTCCTTGTATAACCCATTTAAAGTTGGATTAAGGAGATGTTTATGAGAGTTTGACACCCTGATTATCTAGTTTTGGCAGATCAAGTGTCATTAAGTACCTCTCACTCTATATATATATATTAATAGGTTACACTGATATTGGACACAGGAGGTATTATGAAAGAGCTATTAGTTTCCACAGACATAGTCATGTTCACAGACATCACCTTTTACATAGACACGTTCACAGACATCGCGTTTTACATGGACATGTTCACACGCATCGCGTTTCACACAGGATAATGCACAGGCATCGCGTCCTACATGGGCATGTTCACAGACATCGCGTTCTTCATCGGCATCTTCACAGGCATCATGTTTTACATGGGCATGTTCACAGGCATCGCGTTCTTCATCGGCATCTTCACAGGCATCGTGTTTTACATGGGCATGTTCACAGACATCGCGTTTTACATAACCATGTTCACAGACATAGCGTTTTACATGGACATGTACACAGGCATCGTGTTTTACACAGACATGTTCACAGACACAATGTATTACATGGCCATGTTCATAGGCATCAAGTTCTACATAAGCATGTCCACAACCATCGCGTTCTACATAAACATCTCCACAAACATCAAGTTTTACATGGACATGTTCACAGGCATCACGTTCTACATAAGCATGTCCACAACCATCGCGTTCTACATAAACATCTCCACAAACATCAAGTTTTACATGGACATGTTCACACGCATCGCGTTCTACATAAACATGTTCACAAACATCGCGTTCTACATAAACATCTCCACAAACATCAAGTTTTACATGGACATGTTCACACGCATCGCGTTCTACATAAACATGTTCACAAACATCGCGTTCTTCATAAACATCTCCACAAACATCAAGTTTTACATGGACATGTTCACACGCATCGTGTTCTACATAAACATGTGCACAAGCATCGTGTTTTACACAAACATGTTCACAAGCATCACGTTCTACACAAGCATGTTCACAGGCATCGCGTTCTACATAAACATGTGCACAAACATCGTGTTTTACACAGACATGTTCACAAACATCGCGTTGAACACCAACATGTTCACAAGCATCACGTTCTACATAGGCACGTTCACAGTCATCACGTTGTTCACAGACATGTTCACAAACATCGAGTTGTACACCGACATGTTCACAAACACAACGTTGTGCACAACCATGTTCACAGACATCAAGTTGTACACCGACATGTTCACAGACATCAAGTTGTACACCGACATGTTCACAGGCATCTTGTTGCTCATAGACATATTCACAGCCACCAAGCTGCTGTTCATAGGCATGTTCACACACACGTTTTTGAGGGAAATTTCAATGATGATGGATCAGATGTCAATTTGAGAATAAGACATGGCATCATTTACTTTGGAGGAAACAGTAAGTAATTCATTTTACAAATATTTGATTTCATTGAAAATCCTTTGTATTAGGTCTACATTGTACATTTAATGAACATTATACCATACAAAGTAGGGACAATGGCTGAATATTCAAAAATGCTATGAACATATGAGACAAGTGCTACCTGATGAGTCTCCGAAGGGGATTTATTTTACAAGTGGGTTTTGTATAGAAAATGAAAGGATATGGAGTAAATGTACATGGAACAAAATCGCACACAATACATAGAAAACATAGAAAATTATCAATGAACAGGGCTTTTATTCCTGTTCTTCATCTTGACAGTTGATGTAGGGTCTTCAACAATGAACAAATCATTCATACCCTACAACAAGGTCAAGACGGCCCCTAGCGTCGACTTAAGTATGTTTGTTTTATTCATCCTAACACTTTTCGGAAACCAGTTATACAACTTTTCGCACAATCGTATGCTCTTTAGCTTTATTATGTTTTACGAAAATTTTCGAAAAGAACGAAAACCTTGAAAATTGTATCGCCTTCATGCTATTGCTGCCATGTTGCTGAAGGTTTTAATGGCCATAGCTTACAAATCCAAATTGATCCTCTAATTACAATTTGACTGACTGCTTTATCTTGTGGTCTGTTGACATCCGATATTTTACAACAAGATGTATTTTATCCAGATGTTAATGTGTGTAAAATATCATTTTGGGTAAGGGTGTTGTTATTTTGACAAATAACTATGTGTAAATTGTCATTTTAGCTCAATAAAGTCAATTTCAACATTTCACAGTGAAAACCCAATTGACCTTTCAGCACTAAACAGTCCAGTTCATATTTACCTATTCATTTATCAATAAAACTAACATAATTTCAGATGCCAAATAATTGCTCTTATCGTATTTTTGTCAATCTAAAAATCTATCTATTCTTTTCTTTGGATATATTTTCCACAATGATTTATCTTACTTTAATGTTTATGAAAAACTGGTATCAAAATAATGCTGACAACATCTGTTCAATTGGGACAAAAACGAAAAGTTAAGATCAGAAAACAAAATAAAAAGGCTGATAACTGAGGGTATAGGTATATCACGTTTCATTCAATGTAGTGTTCACAAAATCACAAAACACTGAGAACATAAATGACTGGAAATAACATTTTAAATTAACGGAATGTATCTCCCTAGTTCTTAGCTAGCTCAGCTTCCTTGTCCAGGGTTGCGTTCAATACCGTAGCAGCTAGTATATTGAACGCACTTTTGGTTTGCCTTTATTTTGAGTCATTTTTGGGCTTTTTAACGTTTGCATTCGGTTTTGGATTTTTATTATTTAGACCTCGAGCATCACTTTAAAAGAAATCGATTGTCAAAATGCGAATCTGGTGGATAAATTTCGTATTGTCAATAAAACAATTGACCTATCTATTGCTGTTTTTGCAGTAATTAAATTAATGTATTCAAAACTGAATAATTTGTATTTCTGAATTCTATTTAGCATACCGTCTAAGTGGTGGTCGACGAAGATTTATGAGTCTTTGGCAGGAATGTCTTGAATCATACGGTGACAGCAACGAATGTTTTGTGCAGTTAGGAAACCAACATCTATTTACGGTTATTCAAGGTATACTTATTTTAGGCTGTTTTCTCACAGTCAACAAAACAATGTCACTGTTCAGGTTATCAATTCCCAAAAACATTATTATTTGTGGAAACTTATAAAAATACCAGACTTTTAATTTAACACGGCATACACGCGTTTCGTCTACTTAAAATCATACTATGTTCTCGAATCAGAACTGTCAACCGCTAATTCAAGTACACAGATTCATAAATCTTGGATAAACAAATTCACATCGTCTCCTAGGATCAAATCATTTGATAAACAGTAAATTAACAAACAATAACCTAAAATTGATATTTGACATCAACACAGGAGTGCTTTCTTCAAATTGACAAAACACCAATATGTGTATCGATCTAGTTTTTTTTTATCAAAGATACCACAGCTTTTAATGTTAATCGGCAGAACGTTTCGTGATCAGAAGACTCATCATAGGCGCTCAACGAATGCAAATAATTGCACTCCGGGAAATGTGCCAAATTTATTGTTTTCGATGTTCGTATTTGATTTGGCTTTACAACTAATTTATATCGAATGCTACTGGTGAGTCTAATGTACACGAAACGTGCATGATGTATATAAAGTTATAAGCCCGGTATATTTGATAATTTTGTAAGAACATATCCCTACCTTGTGATAGAAAACCATTAGTGTTTATAACTTTTTTAACATTTAATCTTTCTATGAACAGTAAAAAGTCATTGGAACAAATGATAATATTTTGCACGATTGTCAAGATCACAGTGTCCTAAACAAAACTACAATATAGAAATAAGGAGATGTGGTATGTTTTCCAATCATACAACTATCCACCAAAGTTGAAATGAAGTGGATGTAAGCAATTAAAGGCAATTATAAGTTTACTTGCAAGTTGTAGTTATAATTGTACAATATATTTTTACGAGCTTTAGAAACAGGATAAAAAGAGATGCTCGCCGAGCTTTTCTCCTGTTTCGTAGTAAAAATACATATAATATTTCCAATCATGTACATTTTATTGATTTTATCTTGCAATTACATCCGGCACTTAAAGATTTAATTGTTTAAATCCGAATAGTTATCTCTACTTTTACATAGAAATCGTCATAATTCAAACGCGGACCGTGGAGAGGACCCTAAAAAGAACTGTTTCGCAAAAAAAATATTCACATTACCGCTTGCTCAACAAAGAAACGGAGACTTCATTTGTAGAAGTAAAAATATAGCAAAAATTAAACTTTGCAGCTATTATTTGTTCAAAAGTTGGCTGGTTGTAGGATAATGCATTTTACATTTTTTTTTATCGAACACAAGAGCGTTTTTGATCAAATGATTATGTCATGTTAGCAAGCATTCAAATGTGCGCTTTCATTCGTAATTATATGCATTTGAAAACATTTATGATACAGTATCTCACATGAAGGCCACACAGTCTGCTGTAAGTCCATTAGAACTCTGACAAGATATTCAATGTTAAACTCTTAAGGTTTTAATTTTTTGCAAAAGATTTGTTTTATACCTTTGTTAAATGTAGAGTACATGTATATCATATTTTTTCATAAATAAAACCAAAAGTAGAGCTTTTTTTAATTAAGCGACAGATTGTACTGAATTGTCAATTTTTGTAAATATTATGAAAGGGAAAACAAAAATACTTTAGTGTTATTAAAATGGAAACTGATGGAATGTTTAATAATACATGATAAATGAAGGCGACAGCAGCACGCCGACGCTCAAATCTCGTTAATCGACTAATAATAGACAAATGAAGGAAACAAACAAAAACAGAGGGAATCTCATGTACTCTAAAAAGAAGCGCAAACGGGTGTGTCGACAAGGTAAGCGTCTCTTGTCATGCATGCATACCTGCAATGCATGCACAACCTGCAATGCATGCACCAGCTGACATGTAAATTCAAACTCATTCAAAATGTCACAATTGAGAATAGGATGATTAGATTGTTCTTATGTTGTGCTTTGAAACAAAAAAGAAAAAAGAAGAGAAACAATTGGGTCAACGCAATCGTTTTCTTGCTACAAAACAAAATAAGCAAATTTACTGTACATGTCTTAAACTACTTAAATCCTCTGATTAATTGTCCATTTTCATTGCTAGGAAAATTATTTGAATCGAATAAACAGAGTTTATATTTGTAAAAATATTCGAAATAATGAGATAAATGCCATTATTATCTTAATCTAAATGAAAAGTCTTACAAGTGAACTGTATATTTGTAAAAAATATTTGCACATTTTATAAGCAATCTAAACCGATTGTTTTTCTGATATTTTACAATCAAAGACGACGATAATCTTAATGTGCTTGCAATTCTCTCGAACAAGTAACATTTCTGAAAATAAAGAAAAAAAAAAAAAAAAAAAAACAAAAAACACTGGTATTTCATAAGACTTTGTCTGATCTACAAATTGTCCACATCTTTTCCCAGCCACATTCTAAATACAAAATTTTCAACGTCACAATTTGCCTGCAAACCTCAGAAAAACAAACATTATTAAGAAAAAAGTGCAAAAAAGGAAAAAATAACCATTTCTGTAAAAACGATTAAATTACTGATAAGATATCTCATATAATGAGTGCAAAGTTTTGCACATTTGTAGTTTTCCCGTTGTCAAATTGTTATTCACAATTATAACAAAAGAGACATTCAAACTCATAAGTCGAAAATAAACTGGCAACGCCATGGCAGAAAAAGAAAAGGACCAAAAGACAAACAACAGTACACAGAACACAACATAGAAAACTAAAGACCGATCAACACCTACCGCACCAAAAACCAGGGGTGATCTCAGGCACTACAAAAGTCTAAAAGTCTGAAAAGACCAGTTTTTGTCTTGATTTGCATGAACTTTACTCGACATTCTCCAAAAGTATGACTCGTGTCTTAATTTTTCTTGACAAATTCTCATTTATATTAAATTTGTATGAAATTTACTCGACATATTCTCGACATTCTGAATATGGTCTGAAAATTTTTGACAAATTCTTGACATTTGAATACTGTCTTGATATTTCTCGACATATTCTCGACATTCTTATTTTTTCTCAGTATGGCTTGACACATTCTGAACATTTTGAAGTGTGTCTTAAATTTACTTGACAGTTCTGAGTTTTACAAATCATGACCAATATTCATGATGTAACTTTAATCTTTATTTCTCTTTATATGATATACTGTTGTTCCAAGTTACACTTCTTACAACAAAAATAAAGGTTGGGCATGTAAAATAATCGAAAATTTGAGTATATAAATATTTTTACAAATGCAAATATGGCTATGAAATCTAAAGTATAAAATAATTCAAATGAGGGTGTGTTGATATAAAACAATTTGAATGTGGGTTTTAAATAATTACAAATTTTGATTCCTAAATCTTATAAATTAAATGATTAAAACCAATCATACTGTAGACATATTTCATTCTACATTCATAATATTCAATGTTGATATTGTAAATAATTATTATACCAAAATGTGGTTTATATAAATAGCAAATTATTATGATATACAAATCATTCATTTAACAGAAGAAAAATTTGTGTAATGTCATCTGTTGGAATATATATATTAAGTATTACACATGGACAGGATGTTCCCCATAAAATTAAGGTATTCCACACCCAAGAGTACACGCAACTGTCAAATAGAAATTACTGCTTTACCTGTAATCAGCCATACAACTTATCAGTTGACCGAACATGCCACTACAATTTAAAAGTTTGTTGATAGATGACAATGAAAATCATCATTTTGATGAAAAAAATTGAATTAAAATGGATTTTTTTCATCAAAATTATGAAGTTAATTATTTTAACATAAAAACAAATTGAATAATTCCCAAATATTAAAAGAAAATTATTATCTACTCCAGGAATAATAAAAAAAAATGTATTTATAATGGGTTCCATCAATGATTTCTATAGAAATCATTGGTCTTATGAAATGGATCTCCAACAGACATGCACAATATAGTTCTAAACATTCGTTTTCTTTTCAGGAAGGAGTTATCACAAATATTTATTTTTGATAAAAATTATAAAATTCAACACTAAAATTTGAATAAAAATGTTTTTGGGTTGTTCTAAAAATGAATAAGGTTTTGAATCAAGATGGGAACAAATTCTTTGACCTAAACGAAAGCCCCCTCTTTTTATCCACATAAACCCAAAAGATGAATTGTGGGGTCCAAAGAGACACATGGTCACATTTTAAAACTGCCTATAAGACACCTATTTTAGTAAAGCAAATTTGACTGGCAGTTTTGCGAACGGCAATAATCTAAATGCTGTTTGTTAGTAACTTTGACTTATATTCCAAGTGAAAACAATTAATTAAATGTTTAATTAAAATAAATCAAAATTAAACTACATGGGAATTATTCAGGGTATCTTACTATACCAAATTGATCCTTGATTCTTCAAAGTTTAGTTTAGCCATAATAAAAGGAGTGAATAACAGCAATAGAATGTCATAAACAGTGCAGAATAAGTCTGTTTACATTTCAGGCCAGATTTATACTGTTGAGATAGTGTCAAGACATATTTATGACTGTCAAGAATGTGTCGATACATATTCAGACATTATTTAGAATGTCAAGAATATGTCGAGACATATTCAGACATTATTAAAATGTCAAGAATATGTCAAGACAGATCGAGACAAATTCAAGACAGTCAAGAATTGGTCGAGACTAATCCAGACTCTTATCGGATGATACAGGAAGTGTCGAGAAATTTCAAGACAATGTTCATACTGTCAAGACACTTGTCAAGAAAAATCAAGAACCTTATTAGACAAATTCATACTATGTCAAGAATTTTTAAAATTACTTAGACAAATTAAGAATGTCGAGTAAAATTCATGCAAATTCAGACAAAAACTGGTCTTTTCAGACTTTTGACTTTTGTAGTGAGGTGCACCGGAAGGGTAAGTATATCCTGCTTACAAACCTTCTGTTTCATTAAGGCCAAGTTCGAATGGATATCTAGAGTAGATGGGATTGACATGGTCATATATAACACCTGTTATGATTGGATATAGCTTTCCCGCCATTAGAACTCGAGGAGCCCTGGGTTGTGGAAGGGTCGACTCGATATCCCGGATGTTATGACGTCAATCCAATCAAATTTGAATGTAAACATATTCAGAGTAGGGGCCTTGTACTTCCGGTAATCTAGAGACCGTACTCTTCAAAATTATTTACCGTTCATATGAAACTCTAGTCAGAACTCGAGTTCCATTCGAACTTGGCCTAAAGGATGTCTCAATTGATACGCTACACAAAATAATGCCTAAAAGAAACTTCATTGGCAGTAGTGAGCACATGAAACAAAACAAAAAACCCAATCTTCCAGCAGGTTTTTAAGGAAAAACGACAAATAATGATTTGCCTGAAGTTATACTGATATTTCAGAACTTGTTTTGTTTCTTTCGATGAAGGGTTTGAAATTTTGTCAATTGGCAAATCACATCAAAACAAAGTGGTATTGGGCATAATACTTTATATGAGATCTTTGACATCCAAGTCGACTGCTATATAACATGATCGTACCCATTATATTCTTATCTTTTAATAAAGGGTTTTGATATTTGGCATGTTTCTGCATCAATTCTTAATTATATGATGCATACTTTGGATGTCATAATGGACCAAAGCTTTTAAACTCGTGTAAGTTGTAGGACTTTTTTTAGTGACATAATCATATAATAAAAAACTCCTCAAAAACAGCAAGACGAGCGTTATGTTTACAAGTGACGCTCGAATGAAAATGTTAAAAGGCCAAATGAAATAGCATTGAGGACACAAAATTCCGAAAAAATATTGTCAAATACTGATAGGACAATCTATTCCTGGGATAGAAAATCCTACGTTGTTTGAACAATTCAAAGTTTTGTTAACAATTATTTATAATTATGACTTTATGAATAACACAGAAGTTCTGACTACTGAGCTGATGATAACCTCGGGTAGGAAACCTCCACCAGCAGTGGCATCGACCCAATGGTTGTAAAAGAACACACCAAAGATACCAGGCTAATAATTTTATATGTCAGACGCGCGTTTCGTCAACAAAAAACTCATCAGTGACGCTCGAATACAACAAGTTAAAAGGCCAAATCAAGTTCGAAGTTGAATAGCATTGATGATCCGAAATGCCCAAAGTTTGTATCAAATACAGTGAATTTCGGGGGTAGAAATCCTTAGTTTTGGGAATAGTTCAAAGTTTTGATACCAGTTAACTTATAAACATGATCATATCAATGCTATTTTTGGGCTGGTAATATCCTCAGGGAGAAAACCCCTAGCAGCAGTGCGTACCTCGACCCCTTGGGTGTAGAAAGCTCACCAAAGATACCAGACCTATGATAACAATTATACACTAGGAGTCCTATATTTACCATTGACAAGCATAAGGCAACTCCAATTAATTTAATAGGAGACAACTGCATGTAACAAGTCAATATTTTACTAGTAACAATTCGAAAAATTATAATAAAAACGTATCTCGAATAGATTTTCTGTTTTGATTTCAAGACATTTACCATTTAACAACTTTGACCGCTGTTTCTATTGGTACAGATATTCTCTCTGATAAAACACCAGTTAAGGTTATAAGTTAAGGAAAAGAAACTTTTCCTATTTCAAAATATCTATGAATTAAGAGAAATAAAAACTGGTGCAAAGATTAGTGAGACAACATTAACACATTACACTGTCATAGTAAGCGAAGTAAAATAAGGTGTATGTAAGTAAGCTAGTTTTTTGTATTACATGTAATTGAAAAGAGGTGATAATTGCAAGCTATTGTACGTAATTATTTGCTACCAATTACCAATTTTAGTTTAAAGCAACTATATGTACAATATTTATTTGTTTTACAGTTTGATTTAGAAATAATACCGACATAGTTAGATAATACAATTAATTATCTAATTACTAACACAAATCTATATTAATATTCTTGTAATTGTTATAAAATACATCAAATGACATAGTTACAAACCTGATCTTGAACAGTATCAAATTTGTTTTAGAAATTTACTTGTGACGTCACTTTTGTGGCGTTGACCCAGTCGTGTGAAAGACAGTTCGTGGTTCTGTCGTGCTGTTTTGTGTGCTGTCCTGTGTTGTTTTACGTGTTCGTTTTTATTCTGTGGTTAGCATGTCGAAATGTACTATTGTATTGTTTATTTGTGTATTTCTCTGTCCTGAATGTTATTGCATTTATTTGTACTGTATTCCTGTCATGTAATGGTGTCATTTTAGTGTTATATTTAACATTGCCATAAAAGTGCGAGGTTTGGCTAGCCATAAAACCAGGTTTAACCCACCATTTCTTTCTTAAAATGTCCTGTACCAAGTCAGGAAAATGGCAGTTGGATCCAAATAATGGTCACGTTAACCAATTATGTCTATTGGGGTTGCTCACACAATGTGGTCAATATAACTATTTACAACTGTCATACAAGTGGGAGTTTGAACTAGCTATAAAACCAGGTTAAATCCACATTTTTTTCTCGGAAATGTCTGTACCATGTCAGATATAAGTTTTTTTCTGGTCGTTGCGTTGTTGATATAGTCAAAAGTTTGATGTTGTCAGTTTTAAAAGACTTCACTCTTTTTGAATTTACCTTGGAGTTCAGTATTTTTGTTATAAAATTTTTGTTTTGTTTCAGGTCATCATAGTACTTCATTCCGTTCCGATCTGAATAATGATTTACATCCGGACAACAAAATTGAGCAGATTGCAAATGATCATGTCAATGACATTGCGCAGTCTGCAGATGGTGATATCAACGACTTTGCAGATACTCATTATAATGACGTTGCTCGTATTGCAGATGATCATGTCGACAACATAGCACAGACTGCAGATAATCATGCCAAGAACATTGCGCAGACTGCACATCACCATGTCAATGACGTTGCTCAGATTGCTGATGATCATGTCAACGATATTGGTCAGACTGCATATGATCATGTCAACGATATTGGTCAGACTGCAGATGATCATATCAACGCCATTGCCCAAACTGCAGATGATCATGCCAACGCCATTGCACAGACCGCAGATGATCATGTCAACGCTATTGCTCAGACTGCAGATGATCATGTCAACGATATCGGCGATACAGCAAACAGCCACATTGTACGAGTACAAGGAGTTGCTAAGAATCACCTTTATGGTATAAACAAAGCAATTGGTAAACACATCCAGCATTTGAAAGACGTATCAAATAGACACATTGAAAAACTTAATAAACACGCAACAAAACACTTGTTGCAGTCTGCACTTCAACATAAACAACAAACCATCGAACGCGAAAACCAACATAAACGGCACTTGAGTGAAAAGGAAGACTTAAATTTACAGCATGAAAATGCGATCAAGAGCAAAGTATCATACGATGGTCCAGTTTTCAATGAAAAAGTTTCAGTTGTGTCTAACCAAGGCAGTTATAATGAAAAAGTTCCAGTTTTATCTAATGGAGAAAGTTATAATGGAAAAGTTTCAGCTTTGTCTGACCAAGGAAGTTATAATGAAGGATACGCGTATTGATCAATATCATTAATCTGGTAAAATTCTTTTTCAATTATACATTTCGTTATATCTTTTCAATCCATTTATACATAAAATAAAAGGAAATACTACTAATATAAACAGTTATGTTCATTAACCAAAATAGAATCGCATGATTTACACATGTAATGTAACACTACAGAATTGATTACACAAATCATAAATACAAATCGTTTGAATCAATAAAAAACAGAAAGAACACAACTTAGACTTTTGTAAATCAGCTTAAAGCAGAAGTTACATTTATGATAGTAACTTATAATATCTGGCCTAGTTTTTTGCGTATGATAATATGCTGGTTAGTGAAACCATTAAAAAGTTCTGTCCGAATTGTCAAAACGAAAAGATAAGGAGGAATTGTCCTTTTAATATACTCATGTTCAATGTAAATTGATGTTTCAGGTGACGTTCATACAGAAACAATATCTGAAAAATATGTTTTCTATTTGAATCATCAATAATTTACCGAAATTATGCTTATGACCTGAACAATTCTTAAATTTTTCTTTTTTCTTTTCTTACAGGAAACCAATATAGGGCGAGGTGACTCAAATAATAAATTATATTTCGTTCTAACATACGTCTTTATCATTCTTTTCCACTAAAATTACATAATGTATGAATATCAACAAAGCCAAATTATTATCATAACTGAACATTGTCTTACATTTTACACAAATTCATATGTGTAAGTTAAAAAAAACAAAATTATATATAACGATAGCATTTTCTCGTTCTATTGTAATAATAAGAAAATTTACTACGAAAATATATTGATACAGTGAAAGTGTTCTTATTCCTTGTAAGGAATGTGTGAAAAATCTTCAACAATTTTCAAAAATCGAACTATTTATCATATCTAAGATGATAATGGATCATCTCATACGATATGCAAGAGCTAGCTAGCAGCTGCTACTCAAGACTTTGTTAAACTTCATCAGTATCTTAACATAAAGTACATGGGCCAGGATTTCGTCTTTTTTCTCATATAGATCATCGCACGAACTTCACAAATAATACATGATGACAGTGTATTATTTTATTTACTTATGCAGTTTTCCTTTTATTAAACTTTGAATGTTGTGTCGTATTGAATTATGTTTTACTTTTTTTGGTAATGGGAGAGTGAGTATATGTGAAACATATCTTACTATCAATAACAAAAATTATGAATGAAGAAAACAAAGCATTCACCATAACTTTGTATTATGTCAATATCTATTGTTAGTTTAAATGTCAATGGTATGGTAGACAATAAAAAACAAAATGCAGTTTTTTATTGGTGTAAAAAGAAAAAAATTGATGTAATATGCTTTCAAGAAACACATAGCTCCAGCGATGTAGAAACGAAATGGAAAAATGAATGGAAGGGGAAGTTTTGGAATCATGGATCAAGTAATTCAAAAGGGGTGGCTATTCTTTTTTCAGAAAAATTTAAATATGAAATCACTGAAACCGGACGTGATACTAATGGTAGAACAATTTCTGTGCATATTAAAACGCCGGGTAATACGGGGTTTTATTTACAATATTTATGCACCCAATTTGGCTGGTGACAGAAAATTATTTTTTGAAAAAGATATACTTATTGATAACAATAATAGAAATATCGTCCTTGGTGATTTTAACTGTGCTCTTATAAAACATTTAGATCGAAAACCGGTGCCTTTTCGAGACGACATAGGGTCACATGAGTTAAAAACATTTGTCGAGCATAGCGAGTTAATAGACGTGTGGAGAAAGCGATACCCTAAAGACAAACAATATACTTTTTGTCGGGGTAACTCGAGGTCACGAATTGATTATATTTTTATAAGTAGTGAGCTACAATATAATTCGCAACAGGTAGTTTATTTTCCGTTTAGTGACCACGACGGTGTGTTCATGAAATTAAAATTAATGAACCAGAACGCGGTCCCGGAACGTGGAAAATGAACTCATCAATCATTCAATCGGATTTATTTAGAAATACGTTCGAAAGCTTTTGGGGAAACTGGAAATTAAAAAAAATCAGTTCGAAAATAATCTTGAATGGTTGGAGGAAACTAAGATAAAAATAAAAAGTATTACTATAGAAGTGGCAAAGCAATTAAATGTTACAGAAAAACAAATAAGGAGTGGTAAAAAGATTGGATAATATTACGGGAACCGATCCTTTCAATAATGATAACGAATTAAATAATTTGAAAGCTAAATTTAAAATTATTACGATAAAAAAGCCGAAGCAGCCAGAATTAGGTTCTAAGGTTAATTGGTACGAGAAAGGCGAAAAAATCTGCAGGCTACTTCTTTAAACTCGAACAAAAGAGGGGCGCGGAAAAATTATGGACTAGAATAAAGGGTTCAGATGGGAGGTATAAAGATGATGTTGAATCTATTTTAGAAGAACAAGTAGCTTTCTACAAAAATTATCTAGGGATGCTGCAGAAAATATATTACAGAATCTATATCATGAACTAAGTGAAGAAAATAAAAATATGTGTGAAATGGAAATAACTTTTGATGAAATTACTAAGGCCGTTAAAATGTTGAAACTTGATAAATCCCTGGGGAAGACGGAATTGTGAATGAATTTTATAAAACGTATTGGTATTTGATGAATCTCAATACAGAGGTATGTTTAAATCTGGGGTGAGAGAAGACATAAAAAATTGGCGTCCTATAACGCTCTTGAACAGAGACTATAAAATTATATCTAAAGTACTTGCGGAAAGGTTAAAAAAATTTGGTGACTATGTTGAACGAATCTATCCCATCGAACTAGAGATAAAGGATACTACAGATACAGATAAGTCTGCCTCATATCTTGACTTACATCTAGAAATTGACAATGAGGGTCGGTTGAAAACAAAACTTTACGACAAAAGAGATGATTTCAGCTTCCCAATTGTGAACTTTCTATTTCTATGTAGCAACATTCCAGCAGCGCCTGCATACGGAGTATATATCTCCCAATTGATACGATATTCCCGGGCTTGTATTTCCTATCATGATTTCCTTGATAGAGAAGTGCTGCTCACAAGGAAGCTATCAAACCAAGAGTTCCAAATGGTGAAGTTGAAATCATCCCTTTGTAAATTTTACGGACGCCATCACGAGTTGGTTGACCGTTATGGAATAACCGTTTCACAAATGATATCGGATATGTTCCTTATGTCGTAACTACATTACCCTTCCCTCTTCCCTTTTCACGAATGTGACCTACCGAATTAGACTATTTACCGGATTTGTAATAACATAAGCAACACGACGGGTGCCACATGTGGAGCAGGATCTGCTTACCCTTCTGGAGCACCTGAGATCACCCCCAGTTTTGGTAGGGTTCGTGTTGCTTAGTCTTTAGTTTTATATGTTGTGTCTTCTGTACTATTATTTGTCTGTTTGTCTTTTTATTTTAGCCATGGCGTTGTCAGTTTATTTTCATTCTATGAGTTTGACTGTCCCTCTGGTATCTTTCGTCTCTCTTTTTCAGCATCAATTAGAAACAACCCGAATATAGAAGGAATAAAACTTCCAACTAAAACCGGGGACTATATTGAAAAAAAACTAAATATGTTTGCTGACGATACTCAACTCTTTAATAAAAATGATGAGTCTATTGAAGAAACATTTAAAACTTTAAAACTGTACGAAAACGCTTCAGGGGATAAAATGAATATGGAAAAGACTGTGGGTATGTATTTAGGTAGGTGGCGCAATAAAAACCAAAATTTAACCAAATTAAATGGTCTAAGCGGCCTGTGAAAGCATTAGGGGTTCAACACGGATATGGGGTGGATTTATATCAAATTTGGTTAGAAAAAATAAATAAAATAAATAGTTGTATGGAGGTTTGGAAATAAAGAGATCTCACATTTACGGGAAAAATTTTAATTAGTAAATCATTTGTATTGTCCATGATTGGATACGAAATATAAATGAGAGGTATTCAAGATTTATATGAAAAACAAATAAATAATATTATATGGTCCTTTATATGGGACGGGAAAACAAACCAAATCGCAAGGACAGTGTGCTGTTTACCGAAAGAAAAAGGGGGATAGGAATGATAAACTTAAGGGACTTTATAAAATCAAAACAGGTGAAAAGTATGTACAGTATTGTAAACTCAGAAACATATAAATGGAATGCAATAGGTAAATACTGGTTAACGTCACTAGACGAAAAATATGATACAGACTTTTTTCTATGTTCTTGTTCGGACACTAGAGGTATTGGGCAAATAAAAATGTCTAAATATTATAAAAATCTTTTGACTTCCTGGACCGACGTGGAGGAAATTAAAAAATCCGTCACGAAAGAGGACCTTATAGAAGAAAATATATTTGGCAATTGTAAATTTAAGTTCAAGGGTCATGCTTTATATTATGCAAATTTTGCCTCCAGTGGAATAAAAAAAAAGATATATGGGACTTAAACAATAATTTTTAAAACTTCTCTCGAAATTTTAAACAAGCTAACAGATAAAAGGAACTGGAAAGCACAATGTAGCCGCATTAAAGCTTCATTAATTTAAGTTTAATTTGGTTATGATATAAAGTTTTTGTTTGTTATGGTACAATTCGTATGCTAGTTATTTTTAAGTACCCCTATAATTAAGTTGCAATCAGCAAACATTGTACATTTAACAATAAAAGTATCACTTTATATGTATGTATAAATTTGTGAAAAAGAGGCGGAAGATACAAAAAATCATTCGAAAGTGAAATAGGAGTAAACATAAATGGAGTTTTATGAAAAACAATAACTAAATGAATATAAATTGACATCTAGCTAAACAAAGGCGGAACAGTTGTTTTCCATCCGTTTGATGTGTTTGAGCTTTTGATTTTGACATTTGATAGGGGACTTTCCCTTTTGAGCTTTCCTTGGAGTTCGATATTTCTGTTATTTTACTTTTTTAGGACTTTTAATTTCACAAGTCGAAGAGAGACCAGCAACGCCATGACAAAAAGACAATCTACTAACCTCTACACAGAAAAAGAAAGACTCGGCATTAATGTTGATATTTAAATTATGAGATTCAGTGCCCTTTTGGTATCTTTTACCTAGTTTTGTGTTTTAGCGAACAGCAATAGGTAAATATGAAAAACAAAATATATATTTCTTCAAAATGGTTGCACACAGACAAAAAGTAAAACAAAAGTATATAAAAAGGGGTTCAAAGAAGTCGCCACAATTAACGAGCAATACAACTACACTTGCTTCCAACATCCAACTACTTCTCTGCAAATTAGACATAAAAACAATAAAAACAACTAAAAAAGACAGCCAGAAGGAGATACCAAGGCGGAATTCGAAAATCATAAGATTAATAAAAACAGAAAAGATCATGGCCGAGGTAAAACGAGGAACAGACATACAGCAATAAGAAACATTACTTAGAAAACCAAAGACAGCACGCAAACCCAATTTAAAATCGGGAATGAACTCAGGTGCTCCAAAACGGATAGTAGTGTCTGTTCTACTTGAGGCATATGTCGTGTTGCACAAGCATGTACAAATCCGGTAATAAGTCGCTTTGAGTAATGTCGCGTTTAAGAAAAAGAGAAAATCTTTGCTTTCAACTTACCCTAATTGTTAATTTTTTAGATGTAAGTTAAGATATGGGACAGACTTAACTATATTCTTGATATCTTCATTAGAATAGATGCAGTCCATATAGTCATAATGTTTTGAATAAAACAGTTAAAGGACATGATATATACACATGTAAAGGGGAAAGTGAAATTAAGGGATAAAGTAAGTTTTTTTTTGCAATTTTATAGAGTCTGTCTTGTGTAAATAAAGGGCTAATCGGCAAGCAATGGGACACAGTCAGTTCACAGATAAATGCCGATCGTCTGATCAAAAACAAGTCCTACAGATGTAACATCTACGTTGTTAAAAAGTCCAGCATTTTGAAGACGTCAGTTTAAATAGGATCTTTAAAATAAACGTTTTCTTAAATGTTATCAATTTAACACAGTAGGGAAATCTTTAAATATTATTTTTATCGTTACTTACCTTAATTTTGTATTTAGAAATTAAAACATAACCGAATATATATTGCGATTTATGTACAGTAATTCTAACTCATGATCCTACATCCTGTCGATTTTGATACTCATACTCAATACGCAATACTCATATGGCTTTGCACACAAAGTCATGCATTTTTCAGACTGTTTATGACGTCTTTACACTAAATCCGTTGCACGCATACTGATTGGTACTTTAGTCTGGGAGAACGTGATTTATATATCAGTTATAATTGGATTTGAGCTAGCTTTCAATAACTGCGAGTACTCTTATTTAGGTGCTTTGTGTCTTTTGTTTTTATGTTAGTGTTATTTGTGCCTCGTGGCGATCTTTTGGGTAAAGCCAATTGCAATTGATTTTTACAGTTTGTCCTTATGTTTTGCTGCTACACCACTGTCCCAGATTAGGGGGAGGTTTAAGCGCTCACAAACATTCTTCATGTGTCTGTCAGGAGCCTGTAGGACAGTGGTTGTCGTTAGTTTAATGTCTGTCATATTTATTTTTCGTTGTTGTAAATTTGTTGGTTAGTTTTCCCATTTGGATTGTTTTGGTTTTTCATGTCTGGGCTTTTATAGCCGACTATACGGCAAGGGTTTTTCTCATTGATGAAGACCGTATGTTGGCCTATAATTGCTAAATACCACTTCATTTTTACAACTGGTGGATAGTTGTCTAATTGGTAATCATACCACTTCTCGTTTTTATTGCAAGAAAAATTAAAAAAAAAAAAAAACAAACAAACAACAAATGGTTTCGATAGTCAAATCCAGACATGTACAGGATTTCATTTGACTAAACAAGTTTAACGTGCATACGCAAACAATCATTTACCTAAAACAAATCTCCCAAAACTGAACTCAGTAAAAAAAGTCGTACACAGTAGAGCAACCAACAAGTTAATCTGACATAATACAACTACTGACGAGATTTCTAACACTGGACAGGTACACTTATATGTTTTTTTTTTTAAATTTGCCCGCTTTTAACTGTTTACAAAACTTTTTGAAATACTAAGGTTTTTCTACCTCAGGAATAGATTACCTTAGCTGTATTTGGCAAAACTTTTAGGAATTTTTGATCCTCAATGCTCTTCAACTTCGTACTTTATTTGGCCTTTTTAAAAAAAAATTATTCGAGCGTCACTGATGAGTCTTTTGTAGACGAAACGCGCGTCTGGCGCAAATACAAAATTTCAATCCTGGTATCTATGATGAGTTTATTTGAATTAGGAGAACTTGATTTACTTATTAGTTGCTATTTTTTTTTATCTAGCTAGTACATTGGTACTGACATAATTTATGGCATACCATTCTAACGTGATCCGTTTATAATTTCCGAAGTTATCAAGAAACTTAGTTTTCAACTTTCTCGGGTTAAGTTAGCATTAGATAGATTTGGCAATTCTATTTAGGTCCTCTCTTGTCATATAATTGTTAAGATAGTAACACATTCGTGGCTTTCAAAATTGTGGGTAAGAGTGTTCCTGATAAAGGTAAATAAGGAATAGTGCTTCGGACGCACACAAAATATTGAGGGTTCTTTTTTCATTTTCACTAATTGCTAATATATTCTACGGTACTTTGCGTCTATTGTTTTTTGGTTATTTTTGTGATTCATGCCTATCTGATGAGTTGGGCCCTCTCTGATTTTTCGAGTTATTTATTAATTTGTTCTGTTAAACCTCTGTCCAAGGTAATGGTTTGATTGATAGTTCACAAATATGTTGGACCCGCAACATTCCTTGTGTGCCTGTTTGTTATTGAATGATTGCAATTGGTTGCTGTCTGTAATACATTGTACTTGTTTGGCGTTGGTTGTTTCAATATTACTAATGCTATTTGTCTGATTTTTTAAAACATTTTGTAATATGCAGGTCATTTTATAGCTTAGTATTCAGAAAGCAAAACGTCTTTCTCAAGTAAAACTCGACACACAACATTTTATAGCTTACCATGCGCTATGGGATTTACTCATTGTAATGCAGACCACACCTGTTAGCTATAACAATTACAACGCTTGATATATAATCCATCAGTGACACTGAAATCAAAATAGTCGAATAGCCAAATTAACTATTAAGTGGAGGTGCATATAATCCATCAGTGACACTGAAATCAAAATAGTCGAATAGCCAAATTAACTATTAAGTAGAGGTGCATATAATCCATCAGTGACACTGAAATCAAAATAGTCGAATAGCCAAATTAACTATTAAGTGGAGGTGCATATAATCCATCAGTGACACTGAAATCAAAATAGTCGAATAGCCAAATTAACTATTAAGTGGAGGTGCATATAATCCATCAGTGACACTGAAATCAAAATAGTCGAATAGCCAAATTAACTATTAAGTGGAGGTGCATATAATCCATCAGTGACACTGAAATCAAAATAGTCGAATAGCCAAATTAACTATTAAGTGGAGGTGCATATAATCCATCAGTGACACTGAAATCAAAATAGTCGAATAGCCAAATTAACTATTAAGTGGAGGTGCATATAATCCATCAGTGACACTGAAATCAAAATAGTCGAATAGCCAAATTAACTATTAAGTGGAGGTGCATATAATCCATCAGTGACACTGAAATCAAAATAGTCGAATAGCCAAATTAACTATTTAGTTGAGGTGCATATAATCCATCAGTGACACTGAAATCAAAATAGTCGAATAACCAAATTAACTATTAAGTGGAGGTGCATATAATCCATCAGTGACACTGAAATCAAAATAGTCGAATAGCCAAATTAACTATTAAGTGGAGGTGCATATAATCCATCAGTGACACTGAAATCAAAATAGTCGAATAGCCAAATTAACTATTAAGTTGAGGTGCATATAATCCATCAGTGACACTGAAATCAAAATAGTCGAATAGCCAAATTAACTATTAAGTTGAGGTGCATATAATCCATCAGTGACACTGAAATCAAAATAGTCGAATAGCCAAATTAACTATTAAGTTGAGGTGCATATAATCCATCAGTGACACTGAAATCAAAATAGTCGAATAGCCAAATTAACTATTAAGTTGAGGTGTATTGTTTAATATCTAAATGTACAGAAGAAAACGTTGAAACATTGCTTCGATTCAGTAACTAGATTTAGTAGTGTTTTATAAACGTAATAACTGAATATGAAATATTTTTTTATTTGAAGTTCGGAGACGGAGTTCAATTTTAAACATAAAAGAACATAAACATAAAGATCTATTCAAAATTTAGATTTCAAATTGAACATTGTTTTTTTTTTTTTGCTGAATAGGAGAATTTGAAGCAACCGCACTAAATATAATTTCGACTGTCATATAAGTCAGAGGTTTATATAGCTACAAAACCTGATATATTCCACCATTGTCTATTCCATTCGTTTGATGTGTTTGAGATTTTGATTTTGCCATTTGTTAAAGGACTTTCTGTTTTGAATTTTCTTTAGAGTTCGGTATTTTGTTATTTTACTTTTTTCTACATAAGGAAATGCCTGTACCAAGTCAGGAATATGACAGTTGTATTCCATTCGTTTGATGTGTTTGAGATTTTGATTTTGCCATTTGTTAAAGGACTTTCTGTTTTGAATTTTCTTTAGAGTTCGGTATTTTTGTTATTTTACTTTTTTCTACATAAGGAAATGCCTGTACCAAGTCAGGAATATGACAGTTGTATTCCATTCGTTTGATGTGTTTGAGATTTTGATTTTGCCATTTGTTAAAGGACTTTCTGTTTTGAATTTTCTTTAGAGTTCGGTATTATTGTTATTTTACTTTTTTCTACATAAGGAAATGCCTGTACCAAGTCAGGAATATGACAGTTGTATTCCATTCGTTTGATGTGTTTGAGATTTTGATTCTGCCATTTGAAAAGGGACGTTCCGTTTAGAATTTTCATTTGATAAAATAATTTCCGTTTTGTGAGATTGGGTGTCAGTGTATACAAAAATATAAATTTCATTAAAACTGTAACCATAACATGAGACAAAAATAATTTCATTACAATGAAAAGCATACAAACTTTCAAAGATTTGAATTCATTAAAAGTTCAGTCCGTTATTCATGTTGTCCCAATATTTGAACGACTTCTTTTCGGAGTGTTACGGAACAAGCAATAAGCACTTAAATATACGTAGTTGAAATTTACCGAATGCAGATATTAAACGATATGTATAAGTATTTGTATGAGTAATTTGGGAAGCCGATATGCGGTTGCGACTTGTGGTGTTCAGTGGCATCTTTCACATCAGCCGTTTTTATGGTGTTTATCTTTGATTTGAATTAAAATAGACGCACTACAATTTATGAAAATCGTGTATAGGCATCCTTCCTGTAGCTTGGTTAATGTGATAAATATTTTCAACTCTTCTCCTCGACGTACACGCGGTTATGGTCATTGTCTGTATACATCAGCTACTCTCAATGATGTCTCTAACAACAACCTCTGTCACTTATACAGAGGCCGTTAAGCATTCATTTTCATAATTTATAGCTATCATTTCGGGCAGATTTGCATTAGAAAAGATAAAACGGAGATATGGATTCCTTCTAAAACTTTCCTTTTCAAACAAATGTCTCGATTCCATCAACTTAAGCAATATCTTTCATCATGAAATTAGTTAATCGGTAATACCTCCCATTTGTAAAGATCAGTCAGTACCAATCATCTATTTTACTTATACCAAACCTATATAAAATTTAGAATGGAATCGGAGAATGTGTCAAAGAGACAACAACCCACCTGAAGAGCAGAAAACAGACCAAGGCCACCAATGGGTCTTCAATACAGCGAGAAAATCCCGCATTCGGAGGTGGGCTTCAGCTGGTCCCTAAACAAAGATGTATATTAGTTTAGCAAAAATGGACGTCACTCTAAACTCTGAAACATAGAATGAACCAAAATAAAAAAAAAAAAAAACATACAAGACCAACAAAGGCCAGAGGTTCCTGACTTGGGACAGGCGCAAAAATGTGCCGGGGTTAAACATGTTTTGTGAGATCTCAACCTCCCCCCTATACCTCTAGCCAATGTGGAATAAACAAACACACAACAATACGCACAGTAAAAACTCAGTTTAAAAGAAGTCTGAGTCCGATGTTAGAATAGGCAACCGAAGAAACTAAGCAAAATGACAATGATCAACATAAATTAACAAAGGACTACTAGCAGTTACTGACATGCCAGCTCCAGACCTCAATTAAACTGATTAAAAGATTATGTCCTCAACATATGAAAATTAAGCACAATCCCTCCCGTTAGGGGTTTAGTATCATACCATCATAAAATATACGAGAAGAACATAACCTGCATCATGCCAACAACAGGTTTTATAATAAATGTGTTTATTTCCGATGCAAAGACCCTATGAATGCATCAATTTAATACCAAAAAATGTCATCTTTTATGACCTGACAACAGTATCGTAACTATATCCAATCTGAATAAGTCCGTTTAAAGGTTTGGTTAGCTTTTGAGGTGAATGGCGACATTTTTTGTGCCTTGTATAAAATATTACCATAAAAGATGGGATGTGAATTACCTAAACGTATAAGATGTCTGCACGTTGATTAATGATGTCCTTGTACCGATGATAAAGTTTATTAAATGTTTTGACTAGTTTGTGATATCGAATACCCTCGTGTAATAATTTTTCAGTAATACAGAGATTTCTTTCGTTAAAATAAAATAATATAACATTCAAGAGCGAATCGAACAAGTGGGGATATATAAACACCATAATATGGTGCCAAGGGAACGTCGCCATGTAAAAATGGATAATTAACAATAGGAAATGAAAAATCATCGCTTTTATCGTAAATTTTAGTACCAAGCTTCCCGTTAATTATATAGATATCAGAATCCAGGAATGGACAGTGTTGATTGTTAGTATTAGCTTTATTTAAAGTCAGTTCAGCAGAATAAATCTCTTTAGTGCACACACGGAAGTCGTCATTATTGAAAGCCAAAATATCATCCAAATATCTAAAAGTGTTATTAAATGTTTTTATCAGATGTTGTTTCGATGGGGTTTTGCTGATTTTAGTCATAAATTGTAACTCGTAACAATACAAAAACAGGTTCGCAATAAGTGGTGCACAGTGGTCCCCATTTGAGTTCCGATAACTTAACGATATATGGAATCTCCATAGCAAACAAAAATATTATCTAGTAAAAATTCAAGTGCAGTTATCGTATCAAAGCAGGTCCAATTGACATAGTTCTTTTGTTTGTTGTTACTAAAAAATGACCTAAAAGAATTTTTTCTTAATGGATTAGGGGGCAAAGTTGTATATAGGGTAGAAAAATCAAAATATTTAACAGATTCGAAATCACCAATATGAGCATGCAATTTATCAAGTATTTCAATCGAATTTTTGACACTCCAAAAGTAATTTATTCCACTATTTTCGAAGGCCTTATTTGAACAATTTATTACCAGGTTTTTGATTGTACCAAGTGTACTAGTTAGGAGAATAGACTGTTAAATAGTGGAACAATGGCTTGAATACGAAATAAAATAGTTGGAATTTTCATGTTGTTTTGGTTCTGCTTGTTAAGAGGTAGCTAAAAGTTTATGTTTGTTACATATGTCATTTTCTGAAAATTGAGTCATTTGGAAGGATGGTGAATTCGTGATTTCCTTTTGCAGAAGCTCAATATAAAATTTACGTCAAACAATAATGATATTATAGGCAGCCTTATAAGCCGGGACAAAAACAAATTACTTGGCGAGTTCTTTTAACTTATGTTTAATACGAGAAATAGGGCTATTATGGTTGTTGTTAGGAGTAAAATGTTCTTTAAAATGTTTAATACGAATATCAACTATATTCATTACTGAATTAGAAAATAATCTAAGGATTTGTTTGTCAGCTTTTTCTCGTTTTATCCATTTCATACAGTAAGTACGGAGTGAGTCGTGGATGATGTTACGACACTCATTCCAATTAATAATTGACGGGGACGATATCTAGGTCCTTTACTAAGGAATGATTTCAACTCTCGTTCCTAGACGATGTTGAGGTCTCCTGTTATAATATAGGAACTGGTGCCATAAATATATTTGGAATTACTTCAATTTCATGACGTAGGTGTATTGTCACTGATATTAACATCTTTACACACATCGATATAATTAAACACATACTTCCGGGTAGATGTTTTGTAAACATAACAAATATGAGGAGCTCAGTATTATCAAAATAACCAAGAATTTGTTATTTTACTGAATGATCATTAAGAATACCGGCAATATTTATAAAATCAAAACCTTTATTGACATATTTGATTTTTAATGAAACGTTTTTTATGATCTTCAGGGCGATCAATTTCAGGAAACAGTTTAGAATAACAATATGCAATTATAATTTGGACTATTTCATACTTAGGACTGCAGTATGAAATTGTGTTGCAACCCTCCAAAATTTGATGTAATTTATCAACAGGTATAGAACAGAGTTTGGTAACTAGATAATGTCTGCCGTTGTATTTTGAAATAGTAATTAGACGACTTTAAGTCTAAACCTCCCGATTTGGTCTTACTTTTTTCATAAAAATGAGTTTCCAACGTAGATACAAATGTCACTTTATGGAGGGATTAAATCGTACTTTGCATATAAAATAAATAAAAAAAAAAAAAAAATCTGAAACTGACTCATGATGCTTGATCTCTCGATCAACAATGTATTTTTCATGTTTGAGGGACGTATTTTTCAACAATCAATATTCTCATTGGAATCAGCTGTCGACTTGTTCGTTTATTCATATGAGGCAGACTTCATAAAGGGTATTCTTAGGAAGAATGAAAACAAGCTAACATTATCTTTTAACTTTATGTTCAGCTATGATGATGTCCTCTCTAACATTTTCAAAGTTTGGTGACTATGTTGAACGCATATATTCCATTGAACATGAAATAGCTCAAACCTAAACAAATTGAAAGCATGAATGTAAAAATACGTAGACAAGATATGGGCTTTATTACTATATGGGACCTTTGAAGAATAGCAAATTCATTTAAGGTCAATTTCGCTTGTGGATTGATTAATCTTAGTTTCTAAACAATTTCTTGATTCATCAACGGGGAAATCCCGATATGTATGTTATAAATCATATCAGTTCTGAAGCCACAGAGCTGATAATATTTTCGAGGATTAATATCCCAACATCAGAGGTATTGACCCAGTAGTAGTGATTGAAAGTAGTGATGTTTCATTGTTGGTTTTGTCTTTTATGTGTTCCGTCTCCTGTCCTATTTTTTTTTTAACAAAAAAATGGCGAAATGAGATACTAGATTAAACGATCTATATGTCTTATAAAACAAATTATATTAGTCAAAACTGCATTGGAATCTTAGTTCATAATGACTTACATATTGTCGTACTTATGTGACTAATTAGTTGAAGTGTTACGTGCACTTTGGATAACAGTTTCCAAAATCTGTAAAAGATGAAACAAAATCTCAGTTGCAATCTTTTGAAAATGGCAAACTTAAACGGCAGGTCCCTGTTTAAAGTCAGCTGTCCTAAAACTATAATTCTATAAAAACTGAGCTTTTAGCACCAATATAGGAGTAAAAACAATAAAATTTAGAACGCCAAAATAGGATTAAAATTGGGCAACCACCGAACCACACATCTAAACCAAATCATGTTTTTTTAACATGGAGTTGTCTGTTACAATTTTACTCATGTCCTTAATTTCATTTATTATCCCCTCCGTCTTTATAAACATCTTAAAAGAAACCAAATAATTTTCAATAATAATTTTATATAAAAGTATATACATTTCTAGAAGTAAAAGAAACAAATATGGTTATTGACAACAGCATATTTTCATAAAACATAACATAAGATAATTTTGACATGACTGGTTCTCTTTTATTATTTGTTTATTTTTAAAGATGTTGATAAAGACGAGGAAAATTAAAATGAAAATATAAACATGAGTAAAACTGTGGATCGTTTGGAGATCAGGTATATTGTATGAATGAGGTTTTGACGCACTGTCCCGTGAGGTTATCATATCATTAATAACAATGACCAAGGTGATACGCAATTTTTGTTTTGAATCAAGAACAGTTCGTATCATTTTGCATACTTGCTCAATTTGTTACTTTTTCGTAAACAATTGATTTAGTGTTTTTAGATGTTGATACACTAAACAAGAAAACTTGGTATGTCTTCGGAAGCGGGGCATACGTTCTTATAAATAAGAAGATGTGGTATGAGTGCCAATGAGACAACTCTCCATCCAAGTCACAATGTATAAAAAGTTAACACTTATAGGTCAAAGTACGGCCTTCAACACGGAACCTTGGCTCAAACCGGACAGCAAGCTATAAAGGGCCCCAAAATGATAGTGTAAAACAATTCAAACAGGGAAACAAACGGTCTAATCTATATAAAAACGAAAAACGAGAAGCACCTATGAACCACACCATCAAACGACATCCACTGAACAACATGCTCCTGACTTAGGACAGGTACATAAAAATGCATCTGGTTTGAACGTTTTAACAGGCGCCAACCTTCACCCTAACCTGAGGATAAAATTGTATGGGTTAGTACGCAACACCTCTTCTTAGTTCAGGTCATAAAAAATAAGAAAAAAAAAATTAGAATATGTATCATATAAAGTCGTTTGGAAAATAGATTATACCATGTAAAAGTACGGAGATGTGGCATGATTACCAATGAAACAACTAACGATTAAATGCATGATTTTTTTTTCAAACAATGAGAAGTCATTGTACAGCCTATAGTAATGTAAAAAAATCTTGTCTTCCAAGATGATGAATCCAAATGGACTCATATATCCTGCAATTAAAAAAAATGCAGCAGACCGTATCAAACGAAAATACTGGATTCTAGTACCTAGCATCGAAAAAGCATGCAAAATATGGCGGGATAAAACATGCTTTGTGATCAACCTCTCCTTCCAACCTAGGGTAGTAACGGAATGTATATATACACAAATTTAAGCTAAAGAATTCCGGCTCACCCCTTTATGTGGGTCCGGTTACAGCCAAAATATTTTTTGGAAAATTTTGTAAACATTTCACGTAAACGGTGACATCAAAATCGTACTCTGTTATCCATCTAAATTTCTTTAAAAACAACACAAGACTAACCAGTTTCACTTGACTCGGAAAGGCCAAATTCACCTCCAAAGGGCATACAAAAATCGAAAATATGGTGCCATATCCGACTCATGTCATCTATGCCTTATTGTAAAACAAATATTATTCTCTCCAGTGATTTAAAGTTCCATGAACAGAAAAGAAGGTATGATCAGGCCATTTTTGGCCCTCTGAATTCGATCATCAAAATGATTCATAAAACTATAAAACATTATCCTTTATTTATAAATTTATATTGCTTCACGGAACACTGTAGCACTCAGTTTGTGTGTTCCATCGAACATCCTATGGGAAACACCTGACTTGATGTACAGCTGTAGCACTCGGTTTGTGTGTTCCATCGAACATCCTATGGGAAACACCTGACTTGATGTACAGCAGAAGGTAATTATCACTTCAAGAATTCAGATACTTTAAAAAAAAAAAAAACCCATGTACTGTTAAATTGTTTTGGACTGTTTGAAAAGCCCAGCTGTTAGTTATAGTGAATAGGCTCCCATAATTTCAAATTGCCAGCAGAAAAAAGGAAAAAAAAAGGACTCATGAAAAACATGCTTATCATTACTTTAGAATTCACCAGTAATGTAACGGGTAAAATCTATTACACAAAAGTATTTGACCGTCTGGACTGCTCCACGGATAATTTAATTTACGGAATAATTTTAAATTATATTAAAGAATAAATAAATTACGGAATTACGGAGTGTAACTTCTATGGGCTACTACATATTGGCGAAATTCGACAAACATAGCATAATAGGATGAATCAACTACGGTCTGATGATAAAAATCCGACAAAGAGACCAAAAGACAAACAACAGTACAAAAAACACAACAAAGAAAACTAAAGACTGAGCAACACGAACCTGACTAAAAACCGGGGTTGATCTCAAATGCTTAGGAAGGGTAAGCAGATTCTGGCATCATTTAATATTTTAATGAGCAACAAAACCAAGGATATTCCTTGTTTGTATTGGATATATAAACTTCACAAAGCTCCGTACAAACAACGGTACATTGCCGGCTCATGTGCATGTCCTACCAAGGAATTGTCCGTTAGATTAGCCAACATTTTGTCCGCAGTGAGAAGGTGATAACAGAAAAACTGTGACACTGTTTATTCGCACATTGGCCTTAACCATATGTGGGTTCTGTAGAACTCAAAATAACTTCTTGAAAATTTAAAATCTCGGTCATTCTCTGAAATAAGTTGTATCAAAACCTTCGATTTTTCCACCCTTTACACCACCATACCACACAAAAAGTTAAAAATCCGTCTTAAAGAAATAATACGCAATGCTTTCCTCCATAAAAATTTCACCATACGCTACAAATATATTGTTATGGTATACATGTATAATTCGGCATATTTGTTTTTTAAATGAGCCCGAAAATGAAAGTTGCTACACCGAAGAACAAGTTATCGATCAGTATGCTGGAGTTTCTCATTGACAACTTATTTGTTGAATTTGGAGGTAGATTTTTCAAGCAGGTTGTCGACATTCCTATGGAAACCAACTGTGCACCTCTCCTGACCGACCTTTTCTTGTTTTTATATGAGTCGGAGTTCCATCAGACACTTGTAAAAAGCAAGATCAAATAAGCTAGATCATTTAATTTCACTTGCAGGCCAGGTATATTGATGATGCTCTTTCCATTAACAATCCATAACTTTCTGATTTGGTCCCATTAATATATCCTCCTGAACTAGAGATTAAAGAAAACACAGATACAGCTTCCTCCGCCTCATTTCTAGATATTTAATTACTGGTCATCTCGGTACCAGAACCTATGACAAACGAGACGATTTCAATTTTGAAATTACAAATTATCTTCACCTTAGCAGCCATATACAAACTTCACCCTCGTATGGAGTATACATTTCTCAACTCATACGATATCCAAGAGCTTGCAGCTGCTATTCAGACGTCATCGGTGTCTGAGCAAAAAAAAAAAAAAAAAAAAAAAAAAAAAATAACGAGCCAGGGTTTGGTCAAAGAACGTTCGTTCTTTTTTTTCATATAATTCATCAGAAAGTACCAATATCTAATAGGTGTCTACTTCACAAATAATACAAGATGGTCTTGAATAATAGATTTCAGGTTTGCGTATCTTTTTATTCACTTTACAGTTTTCCCTTTATTTATCTTCGTACTTTTATGTTTCTTTTGGTTGCATCACTTTTGACGTGACAGGGTATTTATGCATCCCGCTATAGTGATTTTGACTTTAGGCATTACTGGTGCAGGTTGGTTCTGAGTTGTGATTCCGACGCAAGAGGTTGTTATAGTGTTTTTTTTAATCCTTGTATTTATATTTTACTCAATTTGTACTTTAGCCAGTCATGTTGTATGCCTGTGATGTATGTTTACAGAGTTTTGGCTGTTGGATCACAATTATTGTCACATTAATCTATTATGTCTATTTGGGTTGCTCACCCAATTTTGTCACTATAATGGAACTATAAACAATTGCCATGCAAGTGGGAGGATTTAATCCACCGTTTTCTTTGGAAAATGCCTGTACCAGAAATATGATAGTTCTTTTCCTCTCGTCCCTATGGAATTCCTCTTTTTGAATTTTCCTTGGAGTTCGGTATTTTTGTTATACCTTTCAGATGCTCACCAGAGATTAGTCTGAAATAACATAAATGTTATATTTTTTAATTAAGTCTTAGTCATTTCTTTGGGACCAAACTTCTTTAATTTGATACCAAACTACAACATTGTGAAAATAACACCAATATTAAGATATTGTGATTAATATTTAAAAGTCTTATACAACTTTGGCTCTCAAATGTTGGGGTTTTGAGGGTTCTTGATGAAGCTAAATACAGAGGAGCGGGGCACACACGAAATTAGTATTTCCAATTTACAGGCACTGGGTTGAAACCACTGCTGTATTACTGTTAGTCCCCGAGAGTATCATCAGCTTAGAAATAAGTGCTTCGGTACTGACATATTATAACATGTTAAATTATCCGTTCATCAATTTATAATAAGATGATACTTAAATACTAAGGTTCCTTATCCAGCACGCAAAGTTGACTGTATGTTTTTTAATTTTAGTTCATTTATATTTTTTGAAGTTTAGTGTGACGTGCATTTTCACTGAACTAGTACACAATTTTATTTAGGGGCCAGCTGAGGACCACCTCCGGGTGCGGGATTTTCTCGCTGCGTTGGAGACCCATTGGTGGCCTTCGGCGGTTGTCTGCTCTTTGGTCGGGTTGTTGTCTCTTTGACATATTCCCCATTTTCATTCTCAATTTTATTTAGAGGAGTTTGGATATTTTTCAGGACCTGTTTTGTCAATAAGCTCCTCAGGTTTTTAGGTGTTAAACTTCCTTGGCTTTGAAATGTTTTTGGATTTGATTGTTTCTGCCGTAGGAATATCACAAAAAGTGGACGCACGAAATTATATATTATTTTTTTTTCAATTACAGATAAAGGTCTTATCAATTATATTTAATATCAGCACAGTCCTGACTACTGGAATAGTTATACCCTCGCGATTGAAACGTCTACCAGCAGTGGCATCACCCAAATGGTGGTTAACACTCATCGAAAATACATTTTACAAGATTTGTTTTAAGCACACCTTTCGTCTACATGACTCATCACTGAGTTAAAATACCAAAACTGATTAATTACATAGATGAAGATTATTGAACACTAATAATTTCTGAAAGTTGTACAAAATGTGCTTAGTTATGCCTAGGGGTAGAACAACCTTACTGTTTCGAATGACTTGAAAGTTTAATGTGGTATAGTAAAGGTGTTTTGTAAAAAATGAAAACAACACTATAAATGTCATGCGACTGAAGGGTTTTTCATGATTTACTATAAATGTCATGTGACTGAAGGGTTTTTCATGATTTACTATAAATGTCATGTGACTGAAGGGTTTTTCATGATTTACTATAAATGTCATGCGACTGAAGGGTTTTTCATGATTTACTATAAATGTCATGGGACTGAAGGGTTTTTCATGATTTACTATAAATGTCATGTGACTGAAGGGTTTTTCATGATTTACTATAAATGTCATGTGACTGAAGGGTTTTTCATGATTTACTATAAATGTCATGTGACTGAAGGGTTTTTCATGATTTACTATAAATGTCATGCGACTGAAGGGTTTTCATGATTTACTATAAATGTCATGTGACTGAAGGGTTTTTCATGATTTACTTTCATCAGGAACGCTCAAAGCCGAATGTTTTAAAGCCAAAGATATATAAGAACCGAAACAGTTGAAAGTGGCCCATATAAAAAAATAAATAAGATACGGAACATGCTTTCTAAAAACAATAACTTTTAACCCAAGCATAGTTGTAAGTACTGAAGTCAAATGGCACAAGTATGACTGGCAGCTGGTTTATTTTTTAGACAGATTTGTCTATACAAAGTCATTTCAGTTTTTAAAGCTATAATAAGCAATAAACATAACTGCATTTTATTAATGTAACGGCTTTATGTAAAATCTGCAATGTGCAGTGTGCATCAAGAGGTTCACAATGGTCAAGTGTTTTCTATACAGTTACTAAATTCAGAGGTTAAGGTTCTCCGTCTTTGAACAATGTTTCTCTTAACACTGTTTTAAACTCTCTGATCAAATATCATGTTGGCAATAGATTACACGAAGATCAAAACTATAATCTTCAAATAGTACAAGTCAAACACAGAAAGTTTTCAATGAGAACAATACAATTTTGAATACAGAAACACGAAATATGTACTATAACATATAAAAACAGGTAACATCTTGCGAGACACTATTTACTATATAACTAACAAAAAAAGTATTTTCTAAGAGCCAGCTCCAAGATAAAAGATACTGCAGAACTGGTCATATCACAGATCTTTGTGTGAACATTGAATACAAAGTTCAACATGAAGCGTGGATTGTTCACCATCCTGCTCATCCTTGCAGTACTAGGTATACTATAATTCCGTATATAATATGTAATCAGTGTGTACTGTCATACTGACATTGTTTTAGATAAACATTAACTACGGTTTGCAGATTTACTTTCTTAATAAATATGGGGCTTAAGATTTGAGTGTTGAAAATTGCATCAATTGATAAGAAAACAGGATAAGGTACGCGTTTAATGTACAATTTGTAATTGATTACATAGGGGAAACTTATTAAATTTACCTTAATTTGTCTTTGCCTTTTTCGTACAAATGCCTTTTTTGTGAAATTAATGCTGGGTTGAAACAATTGACAAATAATAATCCCCAAAATTCGTATGTATGTATGATATTCCGAAACCACGAGAAATACACCTTAAGACTTTTTTAAGACTGGTTAACGATTTCATTATCTAGATATTTTGCTGCTAACAAACCCACAAAAAAAATCAAATACAAAACAAAAACATTGTTTACCAAACAACTAATTTTCCCCTTTTAATAAATGTTTGCTTAATGCTTAAGTACAGAGCTCTCTTAAATTGACCGTTTATAAATTGATACATTATTAAGAAACTAAGCTTTCACATCCCTCATGTAAAGTTGACCTTAAATGGATTTAGCTATTAATTTGCTCTTCGCCTGTTTCAGTTCTTAGACATGTTTGGCTTGCAAAATATTCGGCTTTGAGCGTTCCTGGTGAAGGTTTACCCAGAAAAGCACTTTGAACGCCATCAGTTTATAAAGTATTATTTTTTTTAGTGGTCGTAGCAGAATCTTATGGAAGAAGACACGGAGGAGGAGGCAGTATGTATCAAACATTTATACTTATTAGTCGTGCATTAGTTTTCCTTGTTTTCATATAGATAATTAAATGCTATTAGAATAACAATGAATTAAGATCCGATTTGTAATCTGATTTAAAAAGAGATATATGCAAATCTATTTGTTTATAAATACTGATGTTTTCGTCCGCCAACACTCATAAGCAGCCACATACAAATAAACTTAAACGATTATTTATGTCGATATATCGCATGACGAGTATTGAAAGGCATTAAAACCCTATTATTATCGCAATAAGCTATCCATTTTAATTCAAACAGTCAGTAATGTAAACAAATGTTTATGAATTTTGAACAAACATCTTTTTGGGTAAATGTATATGAGTTAGAAACCCAACAAACTAAAGGAATAAAAAAAAATTGTACTTTTTAACTTCATGATGGTCAATACGATGTAAATAAACCAACAAAAAAAGGGAAACCTTTCATAGATACGAAAATTTGTTTTTGAAGTTTGGTTGTACGCGTAGTATTCTTATTAAAACAGGATATCGCATCCTACTTTTTACATAAATGCTGTTTATAAAGCTCGTAATTTAGATACAATCCGTGATGACTCATTGATCATTTGAATAAACTTATCCTTAAATGTTTACAATTCATCACAGTAGTAGATCTGTGTATATTGGTTTTTTTTCGGAACTATCATTGACTTTGTTTTTGATAAATCAAAATATGTCTAAGTATATATATAAATTATAAATTTCCCCCACCTTAGAAGCAATATTCCAACTTCACCTGCATATGGGATATACATTTCCCTTCTCATTCGGTATTCAAGAGCTTGCAGCTGCTACTTAGACTTTATAAAACGTCGCCAGTGTCTGGGCAGAAAGGGTTATGTCAAAGAATGTCCCGTCTTTTTTCTAAAAAAATTCATTGGAAGATACCAAGACCTTGTTGATAAATATTCCGTATCAACTTCACAAATAATACATGATGGTCTTGAAGTATAGATTCTAGGTACTGACGTTGTTTATCATCTTAATTATGTGTTATAGTGTTCCCCACCTTAGAAGCAATATTCCAACTTCACCTGCATATGGGATATACATTTCCCTTCTCATTCGGTATTCAAGAGCTTGCAGCTGCTACTTAGACTTTATAAAACGTCGCCAGTGTCTGGGCAGAAAGTTGATGAACCAGGGTTATGTCAAAGAATGTCTCGTCTTTTTTCTAAAAAATTTCATCGGAAGATACCAAGACCTTGTTGATAAATATTCCGTTTCAACTTCACAAATAATACATGATGGTCTTGAAGTATAGATTCTAGGTACTGACGTTGTTTATCATCTTAATTATGTGTTATAGTGTTCTTTTTATTTGTCCTTGTATATTTTTAACCTTTACTGTTTAGTCCAATTTTGGTAATATACTTTTGGCGTGGTTAGGTATTTATACATCCCACCAGTGTGTTATAGTAATTTTGTATTCTTGTCTTTCATTTTTGCTTATGTACTTTGTCTATAGAGTGTCTATATGCCATTTTGTTTTTCTTTGTTGAAATAGTTATTTGATTAAGATTATAACACAATGTTGACTGCTGTACCCCAACTTTTGACATTTTACCTATTATGTCTGTTTGTTTTGCTCACACATTGTTGTCAATTTAATGGAATTTTATACGAATATCATACAAGTGAGAGGTTTAGATAGCTATAAAACCGGGTTTAATTTACCATTTTCTACATAAGGATATACCAAGTCAGGAATTTGACAGTTGTTTTCCATTCGTTTGATGTGCTTGAGCTTTTGATTTTGCCTTGGAGTTCGGTAGTTTTGTTATTTTACTTTTTTCTATACATTTTTGAAAATTTATGATCCTAGATCCTGTCTATGTTATGTTTCATATTTTGGAATTGCACAAGAGAATGCTTTTCACAGACTGTTTATGACGCATTAACATTAAATCCCTTAGATGTATACTGATTTATACTTAAGTCTGGGAGAAAAGGATTTATCTATTAATTGTTATAAGCTTTGAATTAGCTTTCGGTAATGGCGAGTACTCTTTGAATGATACTTCGTGTCTTTTGTCTTTATGTTAGTTGGTTTTTTTTGTTGTTGCTTCGTGCCAATCTGATGATCTAGGCATTTTTACAGTTTGTTCCTATGTTATGTTATTACATGTTAAGGGAGGACTGAGCGCTTGCAAACATGTTTTATCCCGTCACATTCAGTATGTCACTATGTAATTCAGTGGTTGTCGTTTGAATGCTGTCGGTTTTAGTTGGCTTTCGTTTATTATTTTGTTATAAATCAGGCGTGTAATTTTTGATTGAATTATTTCACATTTTATCATATCAGGGCCTTTTTGTGTTGACTATAAGATATAGATTTTGATCATTGTTGAATGCCGTATTGTGGCCTGCTTAAATCCATGTCATTTTGGACTATGTTGGATAATTGTCTCATTGGCAATCATACCAAATTTTCTTTTGTTATATATAACAACAAGACGACAATGAAACAGACCACATCATCGGTGATCATCGGTGATCTGGATAAGAAAGAATATGGTGTATCAATTCATGACACAAAATCACTACGCGCACATGTAAAAACTAAAAGCAGTGCTGGCATTTAGGCTCTCAATATCATAGTCACAGCAAAGCATTCAACATGGAGGAAAAATCTTAAACCCAAACATATAAAATATTGCATACCAGTTTTTATTATGTGTTATTTGGTTTTAACTGGCTTCAAGCAAAAGTATGTAGTACTCTTAGATCAATACTTCATATCTTTTGTCTTTTTCATCAATAGTTGTGTGCTTCGTTCTTAGCTTATTAGTCAAGACCTTTGCAATTTTTGTTTATACTTGTTCTGACGTTTTTCTGTTATAACACTTTCCCATCTTTTTGAGTGCTCACAAACATGTTTATCCCTGTCACGCTTTCTGTGCCTGTCCCACGTCAGGAGCCTGTAATTCAGTGGTTGCCATTAGTTGTCACCATTTTTTTTAGTTTTCCTTTATTGGTTTTGCTTATATCGTGCCTATGGTCTCATGTACGTATTGTTTCACATTTTGTCAAATCGGTTACTATTTTATCTTTACTCAACGTTTATTTGTCTCTGATGGAATGTAGTCTCATTGATAATTATACCGCGTATTGTAATTTTCGTATTTATAAATGAAATGAAATATTATCGATCTGTATGTTAATAGGATATAGAAGTGTTTCCCGGCATAGGAGTTATCACAAAAGTGTTTCCCGTCACAGGAGTTATCATGGAAGAGTTTCCCGTCATAGGAACTATCACAAAAGAGTTTCCCATCGGCACAGTTATAAGAGACGTGTTTCCCATCACAGGAATTATCGTAAGATATATGTAAAACGATTGTTAGTAAATATTTTTAAACTTAGCTTTGTCACTGTTATGAACGTATCATAATCAACGCTCATTGGATTAACCTTCACAAGAATGCGAAGCGGGAAAGGGCTTGGCATATATTTGTTGCTTTTTTTTTAGGAAGTTTAAATAAGCATTTAATGTATGACAGATAAATGAGTGTAAGCTACTGATTTTAACTGGTTTTTTTACAATTTTGAATTAGCGTTCTGTTTTTTTTTTTATTAACTCTTCCATATTATAAGACGTTTAAGAACTTGTGAAATTTTGTTAGGTCGTACACACGTTAGAAGATATGCAAAAAAGTCCCATGTAAGAAAATATGGAGTTAAACGTTATGGAAGGCGACATGTTCGAATGTACGGAAGAAAGCGTTATGGAGGAAAACATGTCCGAAGGCATGGAAGAAGACATTATGGAGTGAGGAGGCGAAAGGTAGGAGTACACAGACACAGATACAGACACGGTCATAAGCGTCTTGGACATAGACACAGATACGGATATGGACACAGGAGTGTTCATGTTCACAGACACACACGCATACATAAACATGTCCATGGACATCGACATGGGTACAAATATAGACACAGGCGTGTTCATGTTCACAGACACACACGCATACATAAACATGTCGTCAGTCATCGACATGGACATCGACATGGGTACAAATATGGTCACAGGCGTGTTCATGTTCACAGACACACACGCGTACATAAACACGTCTTCGGTCATCATCATAGACATCGACATGGCTACAAATATGGACATAGGCGTGTTCATGGTCATAAACACACACGCATACACAAACTTCTCTTCAGTCATCGACATGGACATATACATGGGTACAAATATGGACACAGGCGTGTTCATGTTCACAGACACACACGCATACATAAACATGTCGTCAGTCATCGACATGGACATCGACATAGGTACAAATATGGTCACAGGCGTGTTCATGTTCACAGACACACACGCGTACATAAACACGTCTTCGGTCATCATCATAGACATCGACATGGCTACAAATATGGACATAGACGTGTTCATGGTCATAGACACACACGCATACACAAACTTCTCATCAGTCATCGACATAGACATCGACATGTACACAGATACGGACATGGACATGTACATCATCACCGACGTACACACAAACATGTACATAGACACCGTGTTGTACATAGGCATGTTCACAGACATCGCCTTGTACATAGGCATGTACACCATCACCGACGTATACACAATCATATACATAAACACCGTGTTGTACATAGGCATGTTCACAGACATCGCCTTGTACATAGGCATGTACACCATCACCGACGTATACACAATCATATACATAGACACCGAGTTGTACATAGGCATGTTCACAGACATCGCATAGTACATAGGCATGTTCACAGACATCGCATTGTACATAGGCATGTTCACAGAAATAGACACACTCATGTCCATGTTCACGGACACGTTCATGGACACAGCCTTAGTCACAGTCATGGTCATGGTCACGCATTCTACAATCTAAGAGTTAGCCATGGGATCATTTACTTTGGAGGAAACAGTAAGTGAATAATCAAACATAGATAATTTATCAAGTATCAATGACAACTCTTTATGTTTACGGCATCTCATTTGTTTCGGTTATCCCTATTCTTCTCTATTCATGAGATTTTAGCCCTATATTTGGTTCCAGAAATTTTAAAGTCTTAGATTACATAGTATAATCGAAAATAGCAATGAAACAGTGTTTCCGAATTTTTGTGTATTGTCCAAAATCAAAATCAAAGAACGAAGAGAAAAAAAAAATTAATCTTGATATGTTTTGAATTTAATCACAATTTACAAGGCTGCTTTTCTTCTGAGATGTAACTTATAAACAAAATCCGATGAATTCTTTACCTCGTACAATGTCTATTATTAAGAATATCAAAGAGTTGAATAAACATAAAAGTATTCGTTAATGAAATAAATTAGAATAATTCAATTTTAATGTACGGTTTCTACTCTAGGATACCGCCTAAGTTGTGGTCGACGTAGATTTTTGAGCCTTTGGGAGGAGTGCAATCAGTCTTACGGTGACAGCAATGAGTGTTTTGAGCAGTTAGGAAGTCGTCATCTATATACAAGTATTCAAGGTATAAAGCTAAAGGACTATCAACGTTTGGTTGTTTTCTTTCAATCAAAAAATTATAGACAGTTGGGGAGAAATACATTTTAAGTAACAGGCCCAGTCTGCATGTATTTAAACATTAACAATTGCTATGTATTTGCTATGGTATGAGTTTATTATTTGCAGCTTGTAAAAATGTAGTTCAAAAGATTACTTTTATTCGTATAATGAAGGCTGCTTGATATGCCTAAGTGAAACCGGAAGTTAACGAACGCATACTATACGGTGAAATATAAGAACACAAATCGGGAATACATTACTTATTCATTTTATATACGTAATTCACGGCAAACGCCGATATTAAAAAAGTTGATCATCTATTTAGTAGTAAATACAGTAGTTTTGAATATTTGGTAAATAGCCTGCTGTTTAATCCGTATCGCTCAACTTGTCGCACCCTTTATCACACCCCTTTATCGCATGTCTATCCTTTATCACACTCCTTTATCGCAACCCTACTCGGATTTCTCGTTCGTAATTCTATACGTAGTCTCTCGGACAGTTCTAATATACTCTCCTGTTTAAATATACGAAAAAGCGTAAAAAACATGGCAAAATCCGTATCACCCTCGACCAATATAATCCCTAGGGCCTAAAGGCCCTCGGGGTGATATTGGTATCTCGGGATGATACGGCATGTGATACGAATTTTGCCATGTATTATTCTCTATTCAAAAAGTTGGAAGTTTCCGTATTCAGATCTTTATCAGATATACAGGAGATCTCATGAATCCATTAAGAATATAATACACATCAAGTTTAACAATCACTACAAAAGTCTAAAAGTCTGAAAAGACCAGTTTTTGTCTTGATTTGCATGAACTTTTACTCGACATTCTCCAAAAGTATGACTCGTGTCTTAATTTTTCTTGACAAATTCTCATTTATATTAAATTTGTATGAAATTTACTCGACATTCTGAATATGGTCTTAAAATTTCTTGACAAATTCTTGACATTTGAATACTGTCTTGATATTTCTCGACATATTCTCGACATTCTTATTTTTCTCAGTATGGCTAGACACATTCTGAACATTTTGAATTGTGTCTTAAATTTACTTGACAGTTCTGAGTTTTACAAATCATGACCGATATTCATGATATAACTTTAATCTTTATTTCTCTTTATATGATATACTGTTGTTCCAAGTTACACTTCTTACAACAAAATAAAAGTTGTGCATGTAAAATAATTGAAAATTTGGGTATATAAATATTTTACAAATGCAAATATGGCTATGAAATCTAAAGTATAAAATGATTCAAATGAGGGTGTGTTGATATAAAACAATTTGAATGTGGGTTTTAAATAATTACAAATTTTGATTCCTAAATCTTATAAATTAAATGATTAAAACCAATCATACTGTAGACATATTTCATTCTACATTCATAATATTCAATGTTGATCTGGTAAATAATTATTATACCAAAATGTGGTTTATATAAATAGCAAATTATGATGGTATACAAATCATTCATTTAACAGAAGAAAAATTTGTGTAATGTCATCTGTCGGAATATATATATTAAGTATTACACATGGACAGGATGTTCCCCATAAAATTAAGGTATTCCACACCCAAGAGTACACGCAACTGTCAAATAGAAATTACTGCTTTACCTGCAATCAGCCATACAACTTATCAGTTGACCGAACATGCCACTACAATTTAAAAAGTTTGTTGATAGATGAAAATGAAAATCATCATTTTGATGAAAAAATTAAATCAAAATAGATTTTTTCATCAAAATTATGAAGTTAATTATTTCAACATAAAAACAAATTGAATAATTCCCAAATATTAAAAGAAAATTATTATCTACTCCAGGAATAAAAAAAAAATGTATTTATAATGGGTTCCATCTAGAAATCATTGGTCTTATGAAATGGATCTCAAACAGACATGCCAATATAGTTCTAAACATTCGTTTTCTTTTCAGGAAGGAGTTATCACAAATATTTATTTTTGATAAAAATTATAAAATTCAACACTAAAATTTAAATAAAAATGTTTTTGGGTTGTTCTAAAAATGAATAAGGTTTTGAATCAAGATGGGAACAAATTCTTTGACCTAAACGAAAGCCCCCTCTTTTTATCCACATAAACCCAAAAGATGAATTGTGGGGTCCAAAAGAGACACATGGTCACATTTTAAAACTGCCTATAAGACACCTATTTTAGTAAAGCAAATTTAACTGGCAGTTTTGCGAACGGAGTAACTTTGACTTATATTCCAAGTGAAAACAATTAATTAAATGTTTAATTAAAATAAATCAAAATTAAACTACATGGGGAATTATTCAGGGTATTCCAACTTAGTTGCACCAAAAGGGTATCTTACAATACCAAATTGATCCTTGATTCTTCAAAGTTTAGCCATAATAAAAAGGAGTAAATAACAGCATTAGAATGTCATAAACAGTGCAGAATAAGTCTGTTCACATTTCAGGCCAAATTTATACTGTTGAGATAGTGTCAAGACATATTTAAGACTGTCAAGAATGTGTCGAGACATATTCAGACATTATTTAGAATGTCAAGAATATGTCGAGACATATTCAGACATTATTAAGAATGTCAAGAATATGTCAAGACAGATCGAGACAAATTTAAGACAACAAGAATTGGTCGAGACTAATCCAGACTCTTATCAGATGATACAGGAAGTGTCGAGAAATTTTAAGACAATGTTCATACTGTCAAGACACTTGTCAAGAAAAATCAAGAAACTTCTTAGACAAATTCATACTATGTCAAGAATTTTTAAAAATTATTTAGACAAATTAAGAATGTCGAGTAAAAATTCATGCAAATTCAGACAAAAACTGGTCTTTTCAGACTTTTTGACTTTTGTAGTGAATAGAACTCCGAAAAGTGCGAAACTGGTTGCATGGACAGGATAGGCGGCTATATGTTAAGGTATAAAGTTTCCATATCAAGACATTTGACTAGATTACTGAGGGCTAAACTAAAAATTCTTCTTTATCAAATTGCAAAACAATAAATCTCCAACATAAAATAACGGAATCTAATGTTGGTCCGTTGGTAGGAATTTTAATTTTAAGACGTCATTTTCAATGTAAACAATAAAACGCTACCTTTAGTTAACTTTTTTGTGTATTGAACTTTATCTTTACTTTATCTTGAATTTACCAAGTCGGCTTGTTCAGTGGCGGATCCAGAGGAGGGTTTCGGGGGTTGTAACCCCCCTTTTTTTTGGACGATCAATGCATTTGAATGGGGACATATAGTTGGAACCCCCCCCCCCTGTTTTTAAAATGGCTGGATCCACCCCTGTTGTTATTTATCTCTGTGTATCCTATACCTGATACGAGACAATACAAAAATCTGCCTTATTGTTAAGTTATACTTGCATAAACAGGAAAAATCAAATATTTGTCCTCATAGTATTGTCGTTTATCTTTTTGGTAGTCAGAATTACAAAATTGAGGAATATCGTATGATTAATTACATGACAGCCTCCGTCACCAGAAACAGGGGAACCCGCAAGTGCAAAACAAACTGTCTTTGTATTTATCAATATATTGATTTTTCATATTAATTTTATTGCTGTTATTGAGGACTTTGCGGTGTTGCAAGATAATCCGTCACCAGAAACAGGGGAACCCGCAGGTGCAAAAACATACAGACTTTGTATTTATCAATATATTTATTTTCATATTAGTTCTATTGCTGTTATTGAGGACTTCGTGGTGTTGCAAGATAATCCGTAGTAAAAAACAAACTGTCTTTGTATTTATCAATATATTTATTTTCATTCCATTGAGGACTTCGTGGTGTTGCAAGATAACCCGTCACCAGAAACAGGGGAACCCAAAAGTAAAAAAAAAAAACATACTGTCTTTGTATTTATCAATATATTGATTTTCATATTAATTCTTTTGCTGTTATTGAGGACTTCGTGGTGTTTCAAGATAATCCGTCACCAGAAACAGGGGAACCCACAAGTGTAAAAAAAAAAAAATTTCTGACTTTAGATTTATTAATATATTGATTTTTCATATTGATTTTATTACTGTTATTGAGGACTTCGCGATGTTTTAAGATAATCGATAGACCTAATAACATAATTACAGAATAACAATTATGCTATACTGACATTACAATATTGTTTTAAATGCAATTCGCAGTACTATAATTTTGAAAATCATTTTAAATACTGCAATTTTTCCCATAAGGCAAAACACTGATTCCTTTCCAGGGAATGGCTTAACTATACTGTTTAGGATTATCAGCTTATCAGCGTTTTTTATTGGAATGTGACTTTCAGATATTGTGGCCTTAAGCATCACGGAAGAGATATAACATGCACATATGTTGCAACACAACTTGTCAAAATTAATATTTGCAAGGCTTAACTTGTATGCATGTCAAAAATCTAATCCTTGTTTCAAAAAAATAAATGTATTGTGCAATGCAGTCTATGAAACAACCTCGTTATTTGTTGGATCGTTGTATGCAGATATGTATGAAAAAAGATATTAAATACATAAGTGAAATAACAAAATGACGCACATACTAGACAAATTTTCTTTGATTAGGCTACTCGTTCCAGGATATTTCAAAATGCAAAAGATTTTACGTTTTGGATTGAAAATAAATATTTTCTTCACGGCGTTTGTATAACTTCTAATAAAGAAATAATCCCTATTTTGGTTTTAATCACTATTTCATGAAATTTTGTATAAAATCTAATACTAATCAGTATTTTGTTTTGTTTCAGTTCACCACAATAATCCATTCTTTGATGACCTAGACAATAATCTTGAACAACATGTTCAACAGCACAAGAAGATTGCTTACGAACATACCAAAAATATTGCCCAGGCTGCAGATAACCATGTTGAAAACATTGAGGATGTAGCAAATAGTCACGTAGGACGGGTACAGGAAGAAGCGGACAAACACATCTATGATATAAACAAAGCATCCGGAAACCACCTACAGAGGATCAAAGAGGCAGCAAATAAACACATCGAAAGGTTGACTAAACACGTAAAACAACATCTTAATAATGCAGAGAAACAACACAAACGGCATACCAGCGAACGTGAATACCAACATAAACGGCACTTGGGCGAAAAGGAAGCAATAAACAAACAACATGAATATGCAATCAAAAGCAAAGTGGTATATGATGATGCAGATTTTGGAGACGGTCCAGTAGTAGCTGATCATGGAAGTTCTAATGCAGCAGCAGAATTCGCAAATACTGGCGCCGAAGCAGCAGCGGAGTTAGCAAATACAGGCACCGAATATTGAATGAATTACCAAGGTAAAATTCTTTTGTAAAAGATATTTTGCAGATTGAGAAAGTTATAATGCAGCTGTAGAAGTTATAAAAGTAGGCATCTTATGTTGAATCAATTACCCCTTGTTAGAATATATTTTTCCTTAAAATTGAATCCATTAAAAAAAATAAAAATTACAAATAGACAGATATCGTTTTGAATCAAACTTTATTCCGATAAAGTCACAGAGTTTTTCACACATTTCAAAATGTCTATTACACTGTTTATATGATCAACATTACATTTTCAGTACTGAAGATTTATTACATCTATTTTTTATTATCATCAGCACTTTTATAACAAAAGGACACATACTTATTTAGAATATATTGCTTATTCCGAATCACACACATTGTTGCTTAGTCACATCGATAAAATGTTCAGTCCAAAACTACTGTTACTACTTATCCAATCAGGCTTTCTTCGTCGAATTGAGGTGGAAGATAACATCGGGACATTTAAAACACGGAGGTGACACAGAAACAAACAATGTCATGACAAAAAAACGTAAAACGAATAAAGGACAAACAATTCAACAAATTAAAGACTGAACAACACGAACCCGACCACAATTGTAGTTGATCTCACGTACTACGGAAAGCGGATCCTACTCTGCTTCTGGCATTCGTCATGTAGAACGTGGGTAGTACAAATCTGGCGATAAGTCTCATTTGATGATGTCACATTTCAGGAATAGAGAACGGAATGTGCATAAAATAGCTATGAGAAGATATGTTTTTATTTTATTTGCCTTTTTGTAATGCGAAGCCATGAATTACATGACGGAACAACACCTGACAATCCCTCCCCCAGTTTATAGTAAGTCTTTATTGGTAACAATTCACATTAATGTACAAATCTTGTTTGTATTATTGAACACTATTTCATTGATTTTTTTTCCTTTTCTTGTAGGACATGTATGCAGTTAGATGTTTCTCAGCCAATAAATGATATTCTATTGAAAAAATACCCTTACGTGTTTCTTGTTTTCTTGCATCAAACTAATTATGGAATCATTATCACGAAAACCTAATTAATTTGTTAGGCATATACATATATTATATCTGACACAAGAAATCATGGTATTACTATACACTTAAAACAAATTATCTCCGGTCTGTATTAGAAGATAAATGTTTCCGACAAAAAATGTTATAAAAGAGAGGCGAAAGATACCAAAGGGACATTCAAACTTATAAGTCGAAAATAAACTGACAACGCTATGGCAAAAAAAAAAGAAGAAAAAGACCAAAAGACATACAACAGTATACAAAACACTAAATAGGAAACTAAAGACTGAGCAACACGAACTCACCAAAACCGGGATGATTTCAGGTGTTCCGGAAGGGTAAGCAGATCCTGCTCAACATGTGGCAACCATATTATACGTGATGTTAATGATTCTATGCATGAAAAAGAAATATTATTATTGAATCTAAATTATAAAACTTTTCGTTATAATAAATAAGGAGATTTGTATGATTGTCAATGAGACAACGATTCACCAGAGACCAAATGACGAAGATATTTGCAAGGCATGATATTTTGATATTCAATACAAATGAACATAGATATTGTAATCACACTATAACAGCGTACTCTCAGTCCATTTAACTTTAGTACGAAAAAAATGAAGCGTCTCTTAAAAACAAAATCCCAATAAATTATACAGACAGTGAGTTTTTCACACACTTAATTTATAGCTATATCGAATACAGAATAATAAAACTCGTTCTTTAACATGATATTTTTTTTATATCTGAATTTATAAAAACGTCCAAAGCTTAGAAGGTTTATGTGAATACAAAATTATAAAATCAAAACCAGGTCGTGGTTTCATTTTCTGTAGTTTTATTTGTAACAGTCATTGGTTTGTCATAATTATAGTTAGGATTGATTGATTGATTGATTGATTTTCTTTATTTCCTCCATGTATATGAAGATTTTACAATTTATATTATACGAACAGCATCAAAAACATTACACAAACATATTTACATATTCTAAACAACATCTAAGTATAGCACCAATCTAAAAAGGATATATATATAGTAACATAATTATAGGAAATACAATAGAAAAAAAGTCTATTCTTCACCAATTTTCATACAAGAACAACATTAGTTTAGATCAAATATGTGACTATAAAGACCATTTTTGAAGACCTTACCGTAAACTGAAAACGACAGACAATATCTTGATCTATAGAAAAAAAAAAATGACGGACAAAACAACAATCAAGACGTCAGTGTCGATTGCATATGCATGTATTATAATTGAACATCTTTACGTCTTCACTACAATAGATAGTGTTGACAGGGTAGCGTCTCCTGCTTTGCATGCATTTCATGCCAGACGAATTGGGGTTAAACTTTTTTTGAGCGATTAACCTTCCCTGTAACAAGTTAAAGATATGATAGAATTGAGAATGGAAACGGGGAATGTGTCAAAGAGACAACAACCCGACAAAAGAGCAGAAAACAGTCCTAGGCCACCAATGGGTCTTCAACGCAGCGAGAAAATCTCGCATTCATAGGCGGGCGTCAACTGGCCTCTAAACAATAATGTATTATACTAGTTCAGCGAAATAAACGCCTTACTAAACTCTGAAACATATAAATGAACCAAAATTAAAAAAAAAAAAAAAAACACACACAAGAATAACAAAAGCTAGAAGTTTTTAAATTTGGATCCGCGCATAAATGCGACCAGGTTAAACATGTTTTGTGAGATCGCAACCCCCCCTAGCCTACGTTGAATAAACAAACACACAGCAAGTGTGTTTTATGAGTTTTATCTTAAGCGATTCCACCTACTGTCATCCCATTTATAGGAATCAGGGGTGACCCTCTCCCTTATTTCAATTTATTTATATATGTTGCGGGCTTGTTTGTAAAAAAATAAGAAGAGTGGTAGGATTGCTAATTCGACAACTATCCACCAGAGAACCACTGAAGTAGATTCAAGCCACTATAGGTAATCGTACGGCCTTCAATATTTAGAAAAACCTATTTCGTATAGCGAGCTATAAAAGTCTGGACACGACAATTGTAAGCGAGAAAAATCAACGGCCTGATTCATGTCAAACACATTATTAACAATTATGATAGACAGCAACCAAAGACAATCACTGAACTATTGGCTTCTGACTTGAGATAGGCATATACAGAACGTGGCATGGTTATTATAAGTTATCTACGGACATAAACTATGATACATGTAACAGCGTTGGAACTTTAAGCAGATCTGTTCTATGATTAGACGAAAATTGCATTGTCGATGTTCGAACATAGATATAGGAAGATGTGGTGTGAGTGTTAGGTTTGTTTTATATTTTATTTATTTTTTCCGCGAGGTTTGAAAACACGTAAACATTCAAACCACTCGAAAGATATGAACGTAGATAACGAATTTATTCATGTGTGTCTTAGTCTAAATCTGGCGATTTTTAATTCAGAAATTCGACCACAAAGTTTAACGTTCTTGAAAGCAACGTTTTTTCATTTTCAAATATCTTTTATTGAAATTTGTATGGAATTTGCCATATTTTTAACTTTGGTAACCTGTAAACATTGGTACTTTATACCTCGTTGGTAGTCAACCCTACAGTCGGAGACAACATTTTGAAGACGTTTTTAAACTAGAGACAGAGAAACTGAAATGGGTCGAATTTGGCGCGCAATGTTGTGAGAGTTACATCATAAACGGTGTGACGTCAACGTGGGTCATTTGCATAGCTAGGTCAGTAGTACCATTCATTGACAATGTGGCTGCATAGTGATGCATTTACTAAAATGAGTGGAAATAATCGTCATTGACTATTCTGCTTAGATATTGCTTTAATAAGACTTTAGCTAGCGCTTATTATATGCACAGGAATTTTTCCACAAGGATTCCTGGTCTTGATTACAGTAAATGAAATATTTAGAAATACCACACGGACTATAAAAAACTAAAACACTTAGTGACTGGTTATGAGGGTAATAGCAAGTGTGTTGTCCCTTTGATTAAGTATTTAATTATACAGACATCATGGAAAATCTACAGAATTCTGGTCTGGTCATCTGTTTTGTATATTGCCCTTTCATACTATTTTAAACTGCTAGGTTTTCTTACATATATTTCGATGTGCCCCGTGCTGTCTATCATTTGTTGTTTAGTTATATATGTATTGTCTATCATTTGTTGTTTCGAAATTAATGGTCTTTTGTTGGGCAATGTATGACAAATATATGTTCAAAAACCTCGCCCGTAATTATAAATTATGTAATTCATTGACCGCTCCCGACATGTGTAACTTCAAGGCATATTGATATTTCATTGTTGAAGGAACAACCATGGAAAGGAATAAAAGCCCTGTTCATTGATAATTTTCTATGTTTTCTATGTATTGTGTGCGATTTTGTCCCCGTACATTTACTCCATATCCTTTATTTTCTAACTATTGCCCCGGGGATAATGGTTGGTATCTAGGGCAACACACTTGCTACATGTATTACCTTCATAACAGGAGTATAATATTTGTTAGATTCAAGTATGTGTGCTCAATTTTCAGAATTGTTAGACTGAATGCGTCAAATATCTGAAATGCCCGCATTCATCTGTGCTTAATATCATGTATATCTTCAAGTATTCAACTATTCACTCATCTTTGGCTTTAGTGGAGTTGAAACTCCTAGAAATATACAAGCCGGGGATAAAATAGTTTGCTAGCGCCACACCCCTTACATTGGACAGGACAGTAGTGTAACAGTACAACATTAACATCAAGATGACTTTTGTTGTATGTCTCATTTGATTAACATCTAGTATGTCTCATTTGGTTAACATCTAGATGACTTTTGTTGTATGTCTCATTTGGTTAACATCTAGATGACTTTTGTTGTATGTCTCATTTGGTTAACATCTAGATAACTTTTGTCTAGATAACTTTTGTTGTATGTCTCATTTGGTTAACATCTAGATGACTTTTGTTGTATGTCTCATTTGGTTAACATCTAGATGACTTTTGTTGTACGTCTCATTTGGTTAACATCTAGATGACTTTTGTTGTACGTCTCATTTGGTTAACATCTAGATGACTTTTGTTGTACGTCTCATTTGGTTAACATCTAGATAACTTTTGTTGTACGTCTCATTTGGTTAACATCTAGATGACTTTTGTTGTATGTCTCATTTGGTTAACATCTAGATGACTTTTGTTGTATGTCTCATTTGGTTAACATCTAGATGACTTTTGTTGTATGTCTCATTTGGTTAACATCTAGATGACTTTTGTTGTATGTCCCATTTGGTTAACATCTAGATGATTAAAATCTAGATGACTTTTGTTGTATGTCTCATTTGGTTAACATCTAGATAACTTTTGCACAAAACGACTAAAAATAAAATATATACACAATCTACTGATCTAAGAGTTCTCACAGTTATTGATAACTAGGTCAAATCCAAGACAACTAATACATATTTGGTTTTTTTCGACGCAGTCGATAATAGTTTCGAAAATGTTACCTTTGACCTTAATGACATAAACTATGATACATGTAACAGCGTTGGAACTTTAACCCTCTGAGTCCCAAGCGGACATATATGTCCTCCACCAGCCGAGTCCCAAGAGGACATATATGTCCATTTCACCTTGTTATGAAATATAATCGAGTATAAAACTCTGTAAATAACCGACAGAACTTATAATTTTGTATTCGTTATAAAACCTTGTTCTCCGCAAACATTTTATACATATTTCATGCAGATCTATCCGGGCAATACATCCAAAAGACCGTCAATATTTTGAAAAATATTTTACATTTCTCCATTTAGCTTTCATTTTATTTCCGATTTTACTTCTTATAATCTGTGAAGTAATTTATTCTCAAGCTGGATTTTGATTTTATTTACAACAGATTCGATATTTGCATTTGAATATTTTTGGTATGTTTAAAAATTAGAAATATTGACAAGTTTTGTACTAAGGGTTTGGCGTTTCGTGACGTCAACGAAATTCATCTAAATGACGTCAGATATTACGACGTAAATTACTATCAGGCACTCACCGTCATCTTCATTTAGTTGATGGCTGCAAAATGCTTATAAGAATAAATTAATAAAGATTTTAATAAATAACAACACAATTTTGATAGACATATTTAGTATTTATTCTTGGCATGAATAAGCTTGACAAAACATGGTTTTTGAATACTTCTATGTCATTTGGTCTCTGGTTGAGGGTTGTCTCATTGACAATCATACCACATCTTATTTTTAAAATTTTGAATAATCTTAAATTCTGAATCTTAAACACCATAGAGACTGTGACTTAACATATATATATATATATTAATTTGTCAAACTGGTTCTATAGAGGTTTCGTTGTTAAAATATACAAAGATTTCCATTTCAAATTTTGAAATGTGAGACCACACAAAAATAAAATATAATTATCGACTAAAATTCAATGTCATGACATTTTCAGAACTTATAAAAATATATACGTATAGGCCAAAATATAGATATTTAAGTCATAATTAACTTTTTGTTCTTCTTTATTCTTCACAAAATCAGCACATCAGTATAAAATCTAACCGTAGTATTCCGAATTTTTTATCAGAAAAGGCTGAATTATGAAAAAAAAAAAAAAACCAGTTTGAATCAAAGATGCAATTAAGTTAAAATATAAATAACAAATGAATTTGCAAAGATGATTTACTAGTAGTTTGCATCTTTATGATTTGAGTAAATAAAAAATACTAGTAACTAATCAGTACAGGCTGCATATTTATGTATACAAGTGCATTTTATGTTTTGAATTTGATTTGCTTTTGTTATTTTTTTCCTTTTAATGCTCTTCAATTTTGTTACTATTTTGGTTTCCAATTTTTCATTTGAGACAGACGAAACAGGTGTCTTGTGGATTTAATTATGATAAAAATGAGAAGAAGTGGTATAAATATAGTATACCAACGGGACAACTCTCCACCAGAGACCAAATGGCGTAGAAGTGAGCAAGTATAGGTCACCGTACGGCCTTCAACCTGATATTTTTGTACAATAACAAAACATCAGGACGATATATCAAACTCTAAATAACTATCACAGGGGAAAGGGGTGGGGGTAAACATATACTAATTCCTCATCCCTTTATATCTATTAGTAAAATATTAAAGCACATTCACGTTGTAACCATTGTTGAAGAATACATTATTCTAAAAGATATAGGAAGATGTGGTGTGAGTGCCAATGAGACAACTCTTCTAAAAGGCCCATTTAAACGAAAGAAATTTAAAATAAAAATCTTTTATAAAATATTATGTTTCAAACTAGATGTTTAGCAAGCCACAATCAATCAAAATTGAAAATTGTCTGTATATAATATTCTCCCTTTCTTGTAAGATCATAAAAAGACAACAACATTTGCTAAACGAAAACCCAATCATCTTAAAATATTATAGATCTTTGGTTTCGTTATGTTTATAAACAGGAGTTAGCAAATTACGAAAGATCTTCATTTTAACCAGACTGAGGAAAAACTTATTTAGGGCATGACACATTGTGTTAATACCAAAAAATGTCCTCTAGATGTCTATTTGGGGTTTTGTTGTTTGCTTGCTGTCTCATTGATTTATATCCCCTGTATCTCCTTTTATTCATAACTGTTCCGTATTCAGAAAGGTCTGTTCACTAAAAGATACATCCCTAAACGTAACATAGTAAAGTGAGTTTATGATTTAGTAACTTTTTACAAACACGTAAAATAAAACTAACGCATCAGTGTTTCAATGGTTTAATTAGATGACTTATATTTTATCTCTTTCGTTCAAATTAGGGAAGGCCTTAAACAATAAAAACAAGAGGCTCTGAGCCTGAATCGCTCACCTGTATTTCAGAGGAGAAGATTTTAAATGTTAGCAAACTTGATGAACAAATTGTGTAAAATTGTCTTTAAAGGCAATAACTCCTTAAGGGGTCAATTGACAATTATGGTCTTATTAACTTTTTGTAGATCTTACTTTGCTGAACATTATTGCTGTTTACAGTTTATATCTATCTATAATAATATTCAAGATAACAAAAACTGCAAAATTTCCTTAAAACTACCAATTTAGTTGCAGCAACCCAACAATGGGTTGTTCGATTCGTCTGAATATTTCAGGGCTGATAGATCTTGACCAATTGAACAATTTTACCACGTGTCAGATTTGCTCTAAAAGCTTTAGTTTTTAAGATATAAGCCAAAACTGCATTTGACCCTATGTTCTATTTTTAGCCATGATGGCCATGTTTGTCGATGGATCAAAACTTCGGATACAATTTATAAACTAGATACCCTAAGGAACATTAAGTTAAAGTTTGAAGGTATTTTGCTCAGTAGTTTCAGAGGAGAAGATTTTAAATGTTAGTAAACTTGATGAACAAATTGTGTAAAATTGTCTTTAAAGGGCAATAACTCCTTAAGGGTCAATTGACAATTTTGGTCATAGAAACTTTTTGTAGATCTTACTTTGCTGAACATTATTGCTGTTTACAGTTTATGTCAACTTTATTATTATGCAATCTTAATTCTTTGGTAACCTGTAAACATTGTCTATCTTTATAACCTGTCGTCTGAAGTCAAGTCTTCAGTCGGAGTCAGCATTTTGAACTGACACCATCCGTTCATTTAAAGTGAAAATAAAAATCCATTCTGAAAGTCATCGTTTGCATTCGCTCTACCAGTCTGTGAGTTAGTTCCGCCAGTAGGTTTGTGTTATATAGACAGGGGACCAGTCGTCGGTAACTGTCTTTCGTTTCGGTATCTTCGCCAGCTTCAGCAACAGAATCTGTTGCACTGTATAAAACATTCCCGAAACAACATCGTTGTCACATGTTTTAAAGACTTTTACCCCGGTCAATAGTATTATAATCATATTTCCCGTACTTTTTATACTTATTTTTCATTGGACAATAATGACGTCATTGACTATTCTGCTTGGATGTGATTGCTTTAGTGTACGGTAATATATAATAATACTTTAGCTAGCGCTTATTATATGCACAGGAATTTTTCCACAAGGATTCCTGGTCTTGATTACAGTAAATGAAATATTTAGAAATACCACACGGACTATAAAAAAACTTATAGTTCATCTTGTGCATGTTTATATGACAAATGTTTTTCTTTCAGATGGTGTATGTAGACTTTTTAGAAAGTTGTTTTGTTCGGTATATTAAAACACTTAGTGACTGGTTATGAGGGTAATAGCAAGTGTGTTGTCCCTTTGATACTAACTATTGCCCTCGGATTCGCCTCAAGTAATGGTTGGTATCTCAGGGACAACACACTTGCTACATGTATTACCTTCATAACAGGAGTATAATATTTGTTAGATTCAAGTATGTGTGCTCAATTTTCAGAATTGTTAGACTGAATGCGTCAAATATCTTTTTTTGAAAGATAGTACTTGTTTGTTTTTTTGTTCTTTTTTTATATTCTAATGGATGATCAATTGGAGTGTAAATCTTCAAATGTTTGATTGCATTGTGTTTATGGATTTTTTTCGAAAAGGTGTTTGTGGTAGTAAGTCTCGCATGATTAGACTGGACATTGAAATGCCCGCATTCATCTGTGCTTAATATCATGTATATCTTCAAGTATTCAACTATTCACTCATCTTTGGCTTTAGTGGAGTTGAACGCTTCTAATAAAAATATATCCAGAAAATCACTTCAGCAGACTGTAATAATTTCTAGTAAATTACAATACAGTGACTCATTATTACACATAAGCATTAACATCAAGATGACTTTTGTTGTATGTCTCATTTGGTTATAGCTGTCTCATTGTCGTATACCTTTTATCCTCTTATACATTTTAATAAAAAAAAACTAGTATGCGTATTTTGGAGTATTTGTTTAATTACATCCAATGTATTACATTTGAAGCCCTGACGCAAAAAGAATTAAACAGAATTAAAACATACAGATATGCTTCATTTTTGAACCTTTAAATAATTTATTCTTTGTCAATATATTTGATTTTAGCGTTGATCTTTAAATCTTACAAAAATTTAAGTATTTGCAGACAACAATGAGTCAATCTTTATAGATTAATATATTTTTAGACCAATCTTCTTTAAATAAGGACCTTAATGACACAATCGAAACTGATAAAAGTACAAAGTATTTTTATTTAATAAGGTTATGTACAACATAATATTCAGTGGTAGCAAAACTACAAAAACTTTCAAAATATTTTCAAAAACACAAAATTCTCAAAATAACAAAAACATTTTGATATGATATAGAATTACTGCTGACAAATTTTCAGCAGGGAACAGCCACATCAAAATAAAAAGAAATCACAAACTTATACAGACTGAAACATTGCTGTTACATTTGTAATAGATCATACGAAAACAATGAAATTAATTGTTTTTGGGATGTAAGAAACTGTTTGGATGTTTTAAAGGATTGAATTGTGTAAATGGTACAACCGATGCAGTTTATCAACAGTTTCGATGTATTCGTATGGACCCTTAGCAAAGTTGCTTGTATGGTTATAAATAACAATCAATGATCGAACTCAGAAGAGATACGTCTCTATTCCTGTTGACATGTCTAATCATACTGTTGATATGTATCCAATGGAAGTTATTTTTTAATAAATCTAAAAGTAACCACAATAATTGTCCCTTTTTTCATTAATTTGGATATTTCAGTTTCATATAAATAAAACTCCATACTAAACAACAAAAGAGACGGTTTTCGTCCTTAATTTCCCTTTTGAACGTTGATGTTTCTTTCCTAGCGTGTTTACTCTGTTTTTTTACCCTATGATGAAATATCATGTTGGCAAGGGATTACACGAGGATAAAAGTTGTTATTTTCAAATTGTACATGACAAAAACAGGAAATGTTCAATAAAAAAATTGATAATTTCAAAAGAAAAAACATCAAATGTGTACTATTACATATATAGATAGGTAACACCTTGCTATACACTATGTATTATATAACTAACAAAACTGGTATTCTTTAAAAGCCAGCTCCATAATAAAAGTTACTATCGAACTAGTGAGATCACAGATCTTTGAGCTGTATTTTGAAAACAAAGTTCATCATGAAGCGGGGATTGTTCACCATCCTACTAATCCTTGTAGTACTAGGTATAATATAATTTCGTACTATTTGTAGTTTTTTAGTAACCTCATACTGACAAAGGTTTAAATCAACTACAGTGCAATACAAATGTGCTTCTTATAATATAAGTTTGATTGAATATATTTGTTGAATTTCAGAATTGTCATTTTCAAGCGTGAATTTCACAAGATTATGTATATATTTTGTTGTAATTGGTTGAACAGAAGACACTTCGTTTAGTTGTGTGTATTTGACTTTTTCTGACAAACGTATATTTTTTCTGTAGATCTGTGAGCCTGCAATTTACAACTGTTTTCCAAAATTCCTTTTCGAAGAGTTAATCTGATTTTAGAATTTTTTCAGTGCTGTATTAGAAAATTTACAAAAAAGGTAATAAAAGCATCAAATATTTGATGTCATGATTATCTGTGTTCAAAGATTGCTGTCTAGATGACTTTACCCACATCTTGTTTTATCAATAACTCTTATGTGTCAATAGAAAGCAATATTTTTCACATATTAGAAACAGTGTAAATCGCTTTGGAACATACTTAAAGTTAAAGATTATTGTTAAAAAGAGACTGTATTGTTTGCAAATTGATTTAAGAAAATCTACTTTATTTTATAATTTTTTCCTTGTCCATGTTTGAATTTGATAGTGTTTACAGATAGTTTAAAATGATTTTATAGTTCACTCGTTAGATAAAAACAATAGCGCTTAAAATTTCTGAGGCTTATGTATGGTTGAAAATCGCCTTATGTATGTTAATCTCAAGATACGAAAAAAAAATGTGTAGGGTATACTTCAAAAGTGATAACAAACTTTGGAAATGGGGTGCACCCGACGAGTTTTTCCTGACTTACCTTTATAGGAAACGCTCAAATGCCAAAACTTTAAAGATGTATTAAACCTTGAGTTTGTCAGGAGCGTATTACCAAATTCTTTGTCTGAGGGATTATATTATAACAACATTTTTTAACGACACATTTAATAAAAAGATTCACAATATGTATAACTTTAAATCAAACCGATTAAAGAGACAAAAACCATACCAAAATTATACAGACGCTATCAATATTCTAATATGATTCTCTAAATAATAAAACAAAACAAAGAAACAAAATCCTACCACAACAAAGCAAAACATTCCGATATGACGAAAAAAACCTGATTTCGAACGGACAAACGGTCAAGGTGAAATTACTTTTTGCGATCTGAACCATCTCATTTCGTTAATAGCAATCATGGGAAAGACCTAAGTTACTATAAGCCTTGTTCCTATGATGGGTTTTCCCCATAACAAACAATAAAAATCATAACAGATAAATCGCAAAACAATAAACTTTGGCTGATTTTATCTTTTGTTGTTATTCATGATTTCCTTTTAATTTATTAATTAGATATAAGAAGATGTGGTATGAGTGCCAATGAGACAACTCTCCATCCAAGTCAAAATTTATAAATGTAAACCATTATAGGTCAAAGTACGGTCTTCAACACGGAGCCTAGGCTCACACCGAACAGTAAGCTATAAAGGGCCCCAAAATTACTAGTGTAAAACCATTCAAACGGGAAAACCAACGGTCTAATCTATATAAAAACGAGAAACGAGAAACACTTATGAACCACATCAACAAACGACAACTACTGAACATCAGATTCCTGACTTAGGACAGGTGCAAACAAATGCAGCGGGTTTAAACGTTTTAATGGTACCAAACCTTCACCCTTTTTCTGAAACAATAGTGTAACATCACAACATAGAAAGACACACTATAAAATATCAACTGAAATAGCTTAACTCAATCAAAGGACATAGTAACACCATTGAACATACACTGAACAAATAAATTTGACCTATGATACAATGTAAATTCAAAATAAATAAACTAAGGAAGAATAATAAAAGTAACATGTTATATCGGTATGAAATGTTAAACAATTTAAGAAAAACAATATGCTCGAACATTAATGTATGCATGTATGTTACTTCAGTGGTAGCAGCAGAATCCTACGGTAGAAGATACGGAGGAAGAAATCGTATGTATTTAGCATTTAGACTTATAGGTCATGAAACAATGTGTTTTATTACTAGTATACTTCATGTCAAAATGCCTGATTTTGATTGGTTAATAGGAGGAGAAAATTTACTCTATCGACTTGCTGTCCTGTAGTATTAGGGTTAGTTTTAGGGTTAGGGTTAGGGTTACTTGTCGATCTGTTTATATATTGTTTAAACCTCCCCTTGGACTCAGCGTATGAATATAATAAATACCAGCGAAAGAATTAGCCGGAACTACTTAAACGTATACTATACGTGCGACGCTTGATCAACTGTGCGCTTTAATAAATACGAATTATTGTTATGTACAAGACGTCATAGTTTATTACTTTGAATTTAAAATTTAATAGACAGTACATTCAGTATAATATAATTAAAAACACATATATGAGAGGTAATAGAGCAGATTGTTACCCTCGAAAGACATTGTCAACCTTGGCTTCGCCTCAGTTGACAATGTTTTCTCGGGGTAGCAATCTGCTCTATCACCCTCTCAGCTATGTGTTATTTATATAAAGGATACCATCGACTTGAAAACAAGGATCTATTATTGTCAATGAGATAACTATTTACCAGAGGTCAAATCGAAATGTATAGTCCATTGTATGTCCATATACCACACACAACTAAATAATTAAATCCCGATTTTTATTTACTTTTTCAAAGTAACAGTTATATAAAAAATTATATGATTGTATTCGAACAATTTCCCATTTACTTTTGGAATACATAAATATGCATTGGTTTCTCCATTATGTGTTTGTAAGTGCCTGTTACATTATCTCCTGATTATTTACTGTTGACATTCAGTAATATAACGATTCGGAATGTCCATATTTCGCATGCCGAATATGGTAAATTCGAGGCAACAGTAGTTTAGTAGTTTACCGATGTCCAAATCTCACAAATCTCTTAACAAGATACAAATCAAGGCAGACACAAAGAACGAGGGAATAGCATGAACTTCAAAAAATGCAAATACGGTCTTTAACAATGAGCAAACCAATACCGCATAGCAAACTATAAAAAGCCCAGATATAACATATTTAGTGTTTTGTGAACACTTTTGAGTCGTAGTTCTTTTTTTTTTTACCATGTCGTTGTCAGTTTCTTTTGACTTATGACTTTTAATATCCCCTTGGTATATCTTCAACCTCTTTTTAAGAATGGAACGACTAGCCACTTTCGTTCGCAACATTGATACAATTTTAAACAATCTTTATTCAATAATAAATACGAAATAAGGACTGTACTTTATATGTAAGGATCGCGAAAGTTAAAATCAATCTAAATACAGCTACATTTCAGCTTCATCATCATCCTAAATAACTACCGAGTTTAACTTGTGTTTATGTAGCTGGATCCTCTGGTTTTCTCGGATTTATATTCACATTAAAAAATTTGAAGGCTGAAATTTCATCGGTAGATGTAATAACTACCAGAGGAGATAATACAACGGAATGTTGTCAGATCCTTGTAAGCAAAGGTTGAATACAGGATCTGTATTTTAATCAGATTAAGCAAAAATGATCATCGTGTTTACAAAACGCATTTTTTATAACTCTTTTCCTTTCACGTTGTGTTGAATTATACCTTTAATTAACCTTAAATTACTTTATCTACAACCCTTCGCATACTAAGTATAATAATTGTAATCTTTATACTATCATTATTTGAAGGAGAGTAATTCATATCGTGTATGTTTACCCAGTTTTGGCTGCTGGATCTAAATTATTGTCACGATAACCAATTAAGTCTACTATGGTTGCTTACACAGTTATGTCAATATAACGAAACTATATACAAGTGTCAAACTTTGGAAAATACCTGTACCAATTCGGGAATATGACAGTTGTTTTCCTCTTGTTCCGTTGGTTGATAACGTTTGATTTTTTTCAGTTTTTATGGACTTCTTCTTTTTGAATTTACCTTGGAGTTCGGTAATTTTGTTATACTCTTTCAAATGCTCGCTCACCAGAGATTATGACAGATGTTCTACAGTTGTTCATTGAGTATTATAGTCAAGCGTTTAATTTTGTCAGTTTTTATTGACTTCCCCTTTCTGCATATACCGTGTAGTTATTTTTGTTATTATATTTATTTGATCTTTGGTCAGATCTCTATAGACAAACATTAATAAGAAACTAAAATATACTATAACCAACAAAAAAAAAAAAAAAAAAAAAAAAAAAACAAAGAACCAAATCATCTGACAATTTATACATTGTACAGTCTATTGTTTTATCTTTCTCAGATTTTTGGTCTCATTCGCATATTATTTCAAAGGAGTACACAAGAAGGTTTCATAGACGCACTCTGTCTCGCTCTTTCTGGGGGTAAATGTGATTGCCTCGGAATGTAATTTTTTTCATTGATTATATTATTAGTATCTTCTGAATGGAGATTCCCTTTTGTATCTGTGTACAAGAATAGATAACCTTAGCTGTATTTGACAAACGAAAAATAAAGTTATGTAAGATAGATTACTATACGAAACTGATTCTAAACGTATCTAACATTTTGAATTAACTACATATTTTTCATTATTTCTTCCATATTACAAAACGTTTTAGGATTTGTTATTATCCTTTTTGTTAGGCTATAGACACGTGAGAAGGTACGGAAGAAAGTACTATGGAGGGAGACACTTACACAGATATAGCCATAAGCACTTTGGACATAGACATCGATATAGACACGTTAGAAGGTACGGAGGAAAGTACTATGGAGGAGACATTTACACATGTACAGTCATAAGCACTATGGACATAGACATCGATATAGACACGTAAGAAGGTACGGAAGAAAGTACTATGGAGGGAGACATTTACACAGGTACAGTCATAAGCACTATGGACATAGACATCGATATAGATACGGGTATGGACATAAGCATGTTTATGGTCATGGATATGTTCACCGACATAGTCATTTTCACAGTCATTTTTATATTTACAGGCAGTTTCACGGACACAATCATGGTCATGGTCACGCATTCTACAATCTACAAATTAGACATGGGATAATTTACTTTGGAGGAAACAGTAAGTGAATATCTAATTGTATCAAAATCCTTGTCTGCTGTTTCATTGTATACATTCACTTTATTATACAAAATTGCATTTTAAGGATAAAGGAACATAAAGAGAAATATAATATGACATTAAGCATATTAAATATAAACAAAAATATGAACAAATAAAACCCTACGTAATATTATATTATGTGTATATAAACCTTATGGTAACCCTAATATTTCAACTACGAATTATAATTTTATATGATTAAGGTTATCATATCTTTTTCGGTTCTTAAAGAATATATAACTTGATAAATTTCGTGCGTTCAGCACGCTTTAATGATTTATTTTCATCAGGAACGCCCACCCCTAAACTGCTGAAAGCAATGCATGTATGAAAAATTTTTACGACCAAAGGAGGTGTACATTGGCTTTTTATTCATTTGATTTAGTTGTAGCTCTATTCCAGAGATTTCCATGTCTACGATTTTCTAATAAACAAAATTTAGGTTAAAAATTCTGTTTTAATTATCAAAATATAAATAATATTAAAGCCAGAATTAAAAACGAAAAAATTTCTTATAATGTAATTGAAAGATTTTTTTTCAATTACAGAATACTGAGAAAGAATTTCGATCATGAAATATTTTAATTAGTTAATTCAATTTACCTGAATTTTGTTATTTGTAAGCTGTTATCAATGTTAAAACACTACGTAAGATTTTACTATATTTAAAAAAAATAGAATGATTTCATTTTAGGATACCGTCTAAGTTGTAGTCGACGTAGATTTTTAAGTCTTTGGGAAACGTGCAACCAATCATACCACAACAGCAATGTGTGTTTTGTGCAGTTAGGAAGCCGTCACCTATATACAAGTATTCAAGGTATAAAGCTTAAGAATATACACTTTCGGCATGTTTTTGTGCAGTAGTATAATGTTGTTTCAAGTTACCACAATGATGACGAGGTTTATACATGTAAAGATATGAAAATTTTAACCATAAGTAAGATTTATCAATGAGAAAGAGCGATTAAATATGATATAAATTTCTGAAAGAAAACCGATTGGTTTTGGTCCGATTAAATTGATTAAATATGGTAAATATAAAGCGTTAATTGGCTATTTTATAGTCCCTAGTTCTTTGTTTTACATGAGCCGACTCATGATCAGCTAACTTATTCGCAGAGAAATTCATTTAAAGTCGAAAGAGATGTGGAGGATACCAAAGGGATATTCAAACTAGTTAGTAGAAAACAAACTGACTATGCCATGACAAAAAAAAAAAAAAAAAGAAAAGTAAAACGACCAATAGACCATAGAGCCACAAAGCACAACACAGAAAACTGAAGATTCCACGGAAAAAGGGGTTGATTACAGGTGCTGCGGAAGGAAAACCGATCCTGCGATATATGTTGCATCCGTCGTTTCGCTCATGTAAGTACTGATAAGTCTAGTTCGGTAGGTCATCAGTGATACAGATATTACATAACGGTCAACCAACTAGTGATGGCGTCCGTAAAAGTTCTATAGAGATGACTTTAATTTTAACACTTAGAATCTTGGTTTAATAACTTTCTTGTTATAACAATTCTCTATCAAGGAAATCATGATAGGAAATTACCAATAATTATCAGCATGTATTCAAACATAGACCATGTTTAGCTTTTGATTTGAACTTATTACACTTGATCTTGTGGTCTTGCAAAGATTCATTTCGGACAGCAAACTATATTATTGATTTAACCGTATTACCTGTATTCTGTCATAATAACATGTAAAAAGAATGCTTTTATACAAAAATAACAAAGATAAGATATAAGACAGCAAAGACATGTCTCTAGTGAATTGAGACATACATATCGAATCGGTCAACCAATTTGTGGTAGTTACCTTTAAACTTATGAAGCATCGATATCAGTCGTTCTTTCTCATAATTCTGTTTTTCTTTTCTTTTGTAAAACGCTGTTGATAAAGTCCTTAAAGTGTGAACATACAGGAGCATAACGTATTAATTGAGATATGTATACGCCATACGATTGTACAGTGAGTATGTTACAGCTGGGAAATGGGAAATTGACGATTGGGAAGTTCAAAATTAAAATCATAGATTCTAGTTTGAAGTGATCCATCTGTGTCAATATCGGTGAAAAATCAAGATATAAAGCGCACTCTCTTGTTTCGTTAGTATCCTTCATTTCCAACACACTGATATAACTGAGATGCAACAACTCACTGAAATATGGGAGTAGTACTTATTTCAGGTAATGATAAAGTTTTGGTAGTTTTCGAACTTTTGCAATTTTGTAAAAATATACTATACATCAATACCGTTTATTTTGTTTTTAAACACTTTCGCATATTAAAAGCAATTATCTTTTTTTCAGTTCACAACAATAAACAGATCTTAGCAAACCTAAAGAATCATCTCCATCACCACGTTCAAGAGCATAAAAAATTGCTTTAGAACATATCAAAAACATAACAGAGACGACTGAAAATCATACCAACAACATTGAAGATGCGGCAAATAGTCACGTTGAGAAAGTAAAGGAAGAAGCCGACAAACATATTTATGATATAAACAAGGTTTCCTTGAATCACCTACAGCGCCTAAAAGAAGCAGCAGATGAACAGATTAAAAGACTTAATGAACTTTCAAAACAAAATCTACACAATGCAGAGAAACAACACAAACAACATACCAGTGAACGTGAATACCAACATAAACGGCACTTAAGTGAACAGGAAGCAATAAATAAACTACATGAAGATACAATGCAGTTGATAAAAGATCTAAAATCACACCCAAAACTCACCTATTTGATAAAGAAATCATAACGCAAGAATCTCACATAACTAACCAAATGTTAATGTTTTTAAAGTAGTTGATTTTGTTTTACTCTTGTGTTTTATCTCTTAAGCCTCTTCACATGGTTCGGTACTTGGGTTTCAAAGATGTGGCTTTGGGCGTTATTGGTGAATGTATATCTAGAAAAGCGGACGCATACAATTTTTATAAAGTGTTATCTCTATTTTTTATGTTACAAAAACATCAAATTAACTCATGTGCCTAACATAGGTTTGGTGTTTTCACTACTTAATTTGATTCAAATATTTCACCTTATAGTGCAACACTTAGTGAATAATAAAATTTAAAATATAAGTATGCATGATGTGACAAATACAATCCATCTCAGTTTACGTATGGTCAACATGTATGCCTTCTTATATGACATATCGAAAACTTTAAAATTATTTTCTGCTATCATTTTCGATAGTTAGATACATATATAGAAAGAAGAAGATGTGGTATGAGTGCCAATGAGACAACTCCCCATCCAGGAAAACCAACGGTCTAATCTATATAAAAAATGAGAAAGAGAAACACTTAAGAGCCACATTAACAAAAATTAAACGACAACCACTGAACCACAGGCTCCTGACTTAGGACAGGTGCATACAAATGCAACGGGTTTAAACGTTTTAACAGGGGCCAACTTTCACCCTAACCTGAAACAGTAGTGTAACATTACAACATAAAAAGACACACTATTAAATATCAATTGAAATGGCTTAACTCGATCAAAGAGATATATAAACAAAAACAAGTAAACATACACAGCACGAATAAATTTGATCTATGACAAAATATAAATACATAAGTAATAAAAAGATGTAAAACAATGTCACAAAGACAACTCTAACCTGGGACAAAATGGCGTTAAATGAAATAACGTACACAGGTAAATTTAAATATAATAATTTTACGTACCTATTGTCATCGGTAAAATACACGTGTCTTCATGAAATGCAAACAAAATCAGAATGATCACGTTGTCGTGTGTGCTAAGCATACACCACACTCGTAATTCATGTATAGGGAACCAGTGGGTGTCTTACAAATGTACTCACGCTATAACTTATCACTGTTCAGCTGCTGCCCGAATATAAGTCATTATGTTCCCTAGTATGGGACGAAAAAATACACTAGTTCACTCAATTTATTAAAATTCGAATTTTCAGTAAACAGGTAGTAGTTATCTGACAAATATACAATAAAGTACTCAAACATTGCAATGCATCACTGTCAAGCTGCTGACAAAATATGAAAATAGTAAAATAACAGAAAGTCCTTTATCAAATGGCAAAGTCAAAAGCTCAAACACATCAAACGAATGGAAACAACTGTCATATTCCTGCATACCTCTGACTTGTATGACAGTCGTATAATATTGCATTATATTGACAACATTGTGTAGCAAAACAAACACACATAATAGGTAAAAATGTCAAAAATTGGGTGCAGCAGTCAACATTGTGTTGTAATCTTAATCACTATAAAAACAAATAACTATGTAGACAAAGAAAAACAAAATGGCTTATAGACACTCTGTAGAAAAAGCACACAAGCAAACATGAAAGACAAGAATACAAAAAAATGACCATAGCACAATAACACAATGTGGGATGTATAAATACCGAGCTACACCAAAAGGATATAACCAAAAATGGACTTAACAGTAAAGGTTAAAAATATACAAAGACAAATAAAACGAACACTATAACACGTAATTAAGATAACAAACATCGTCAGTACCTAGAGTCTATATTTCTAGACCATTATGTATTATTTGTGAAGTTGATACGGAATATTTGTCAACAAGGTCTTGGTATCGTCCGATGAACTTTTTTAGAAAAAGGACGAGACGATCCTTGATATAACCCTGGCTCATTAAATTTCTGCTCAGACACTGGTAACGTTTTATTAAGTCTGAGTAGCAACTGCAAGCTTGAATATATACTGAATGACTTGGGAAATGTATTTCACATATGCAGGTGAAGTTGGTATATTGCTGCTAATGTGGGGGAAATTGATAATTTCAAAATCAAAATTGTCTCGTTTATCATAGATTCTGGTACTGAGATGACCACTTATATCAAATTCAGGTATAAGTCTAAAAATGAGGCAGAGGAAGCCGTGTCTGTTGTTTCTTTTATCTCTTGTTCTGGAGGATATATAAATGGAACCAAAATCAGAACAGTTTGGATTGTTAATGGAAAGAACATCATCAATATATCTGAATGTGAAAATAAATGATCTGGCTTCTTTGATCTTCTTGTTTTTGACAAGTGTCTGAAGGAACAACGACTCATATGAAATAAGTAGAGGTCGGCAATGTGTTGAAAAAGTTTACCTCCAAATTCAACAAATATGTTGTCAATAAGAAACTCTAGCATACTGATCACTTGTTCCTCGGTGTAGCATGTTTTACCTTTTTTGTTCACTATTAAAAAAAATTGCCGTATGGCATCCCAAAACAATAAATTTATAGCGTACGTATGCTACCATTTTTATATTGAAAAGCATTGTGAGTTATTTTTAGACGATTTTTCAATTTGACATGGGGAATGGTGGTATAAAGGGTTGAAAAATCAAAGGTTTTGATATAATTAATTTCAGAGAAAGAACGAGATTTAAAATTATCCAGAAGTGTTTTAGAGTCTTTTTTTAGAATACACATATGGTTAATACCACTAAACGAGCTATAAACAGTTTCACAGTATTTCTGAAGACCTTCTTTCACTACGGACATAATTTTTGTCAATCTAATAGACAATTCCTTTGTAGAACATGCAGATGAACCAGCAATGTACCGTTCTTTGTACGTAATTTTTTGAAGCTTAGGTATCCAATACAAACAAGGTAAGTCCTCAGATTTGCTGTTCAATGTAATGTTCATTGAAGCCATGAAGGACTTATGATTCGCCAAAATCTCATCCTTGTCAAATGATATGGTTTTTTTTGTATGTGGGATTACCTGAGTGCTCATTTATTCCTAATTCTTTTACAAGACACTCGTAGCATTACGATTTACATAAAAACAATATTATTTGAAGCCTTGTCCACTGGAACAACAGCATACATAATTATAGTGAAGAGATAATAGACATTTCACAGTTTCGTTGTCTCTGAATACGGACTTTGGTCGATCATTTACACAGTTTTTCATCTTTTGGATTCGACTGATTTTGAAAAAAAGTGGAATTTTAGATTTTACCTCTTTGTGATGAAGAACTTTGCTGATGTTGATACATGTAGCATCGATTCCTTTATTAGAAAACTGAACTGGAAGGAACTTCCTATTTTCATCATGTTATGGTTCCGAAGAAATTAGTCTGTTTAGTAGTTTTTTTTTGTAAATATTGACATAGATATGTGTTTGACGAACGGAGAACGGACGAACAGACGGACAAGAAGGTTGCAATATAGCACCCAATCCTAAATAGGGAGTGTTTAATTAGCATCCCATTATAGCTATATAACGTCATAAACTGCACATGTTTGTCAATCATATGTGTAGGACTCTAAAGTGCGATGGTACTCTAAAGTGTGACGGTCACGCTAAAGTGCGATGGTCTACGCTAAAGTGCTATGGTGGCAAACGCTAAAGTGCGATGGTTGTTTGTTTTTTAAGTGCGATTATATGACACGCTAAAGTGCGATGGTATAACACGTTAAAGTGTGATGGTATTGCCCGCTTAAGTGCGATGGTAGAACACCCTATAGTGCGATGGTATAGCTCGCTAAAGTTCGATGGTATAGCACGCTAAAGTGCAATGGTGTTCAGGCAATGTTTTTTTTAATTTTTCGCTGTGTATCTGTTAGTTTTTCGTTTATTGTTTTGTTTATAAATCAAGCCGTTGTCTTTCTCTTTTGAATTGTTCAAAACTGGTCATTGTGTGGCCTTATATAACTTCCAATGAGGCGTGGGCCAAAACTCTACGTTGAAGGCCGTACAGTTATTGGTTGCAAACATCAACGATATTTGGTGTTGGGTGGATAGTTGTTTCATTGACAATTATACCACATCTGCTTATTTTTATTTAACGTACGATAGTTATTAAAAAAATGAAATGGGTACATTGCAGAAGCTAGTTCATACTGTTTCAAGCCAGGAACCTGTAAATCAGTGGCAGTCGTTTATGCTGTATTCATATTTGTTTTTATTTTATTGTTTTGTATATAAATCAGGCCGTTATTTTTCTCGTTTGAACTATTTTACACTGGTCGTTGTGAGGCGCTTTAGAAAACACAAATTAGCCAAATCAAGATAACCACTTAATGTACCGACTAAAAATGTTCCGGATGGGGATCATTTGGTGTTTTTTTCTTGTTCTTTTTCGTTTTCTAATAAAAACTGTGGACAAATATTCTGGTTTTCCGGCATGTCCATTTTTGTTTGTACAAACGACTTGTAATGTCAGAATGCTGTTTAACGTTGCTAACTTCTTTTTTTTAAACGTAACTAATATATTTCATTGCACACTTGTTGTTAACAATTTACTTAGTGTACAGCATTGCACTAAGTATCCCTGATATATTAGTTATTAAGTATCCAGGGAGAATATCTAATAAAATAAGAGTAAATTGATATTACATTACAATATAACAAAATTTTAAATAATTTCATGTTTACCGGAGTATTCCATTTCTATCCGATAATGGTTTTTCATATTAGTTAATATACAGCGTGCTAACTTCCTTACTTTCATGAACAAACGCATTTTTAGCGTATTGAGGCATCGGACTTTAGCGTGTTCTATTGAACAGCACACACCATCTCATGTTATCGTAACAAACCATTGCACTTTAGCGTAGACTATCGCACTTTAGCGTGACCATCGTGTTTTAGCGTCCCCATCGCATTTTAGAGTTCTACATATGTATCACAGTAAACGTCGCTCAATGAAACGGTCGGTTGATCTGTAAATGTATACATAGAACTAGTGTTTGTAAAAGTAGAACAAAAAAAAAAAAAAAAAACCTCATGCAGTGAAAGTATATCGTATCATTAATGCAAACAAAAAATATTAGATAATTTTTAGGTTTCTGGAATAAGATGTATATTCTGTTGTGTAGATTTCTTAATGATAGGCAAATAACAAAATTAAATTATTTAGTGTTATGAAATAAAAATTATGACAGTTTTTCCCATAATGTTAATGATAAATTTTCAATTAGTTTATGCATTCTACTTACTTGTTATTATAATAATTTCATAATATAGTGTTTTCAAGCTGAATAGCTTGGGCAGACACGATCTCTTTTGTACTAGTTCTGTTTTATTTAACGTACTTAATACTCGAGTATAACTGTTCAATAAATTATGATATTGGTCCAAACAGATGTAGCAAAATAAACCCAACTTCGGACACCATGATATATACAGTAAACATGTGAATTATACCTTCGAGTAACTTTGTATTTTGAATATAACATAAAACTAACAAATAAGCTATTAATTATTTTATTTTACTTAACTTATTCCTTGAAGTAAAGTAAGTTTTAACCGGGATACTTGGACCAACGTTTTAATTCGACATTGTTTAAAACATCAAAAAGTGTAATGAAGTTTGTTTTTAAAGTAAAAAAAAAATGTAGAAAAATAAAAATGAAATGTAATCCACTGCAAACTATCACAGAAATGGCCACAGTATCGATACGGTCAAGTAGTTACTGTCAGTTACAGCGGCAGTGTAGGTAATTACAGGCTTGATATATAGCTTAGTTGTTAATTTGTTTAAGTTATTCTATTATTTGGAGCCAGAGATTCCAGGAGTACGATCTTCGCAATGTTTTATTATTATAAAACATGAAAAAAAAAATTCTTTGGGATAAATTTTGCTAATGCTATGATACTTACTTCCATTGTATTTTTGTTCTGAATAATAATATTTTATCAACAATAATATGCATTTTTTTTAGCTTTTTATAAGAACCCAAATAAAACTGTTTCTAAGTTTAGTGGTAGTTCAAGTTGCATTTTGTATATATCATATATTTAGTTCTTCACATACGTCAAACAATTTTGGACATGTCCATTATAGGTGTTCTTTGGTTTGAATTGAGTTCATACGTTCCTTAAATATCCATCATTATTAATCAAATTATTAATTATCAATTTTGGTCTATTTTTAGTAAAAAGGGGTTTGATTACCAACCTTTATTTGTTTATTATTCCATATAGTAGAGGTGGTAAAATCATATTCGTTCACAACAGTTACTTTAGTTTGAAGTTATGTCAAATGACGAAAAACTGTTAGTCAACAGTGATGTTTTCGGAATTTTGGGGTCATCAATGCTCTTCAACTTCGTACTTTTTAAGCCTTTTAAACTTTTTTGATTTTTGAATCGAGCGACACTGATAAGTCTTTTTTAGACGAAACGCCTGTCTGGCGTACAAATGTATCTTTGGTAATTTTTTTTTCACCAAAATTAATACTACCTATCATTTTTGCATCATCTAAAGCCATCTTTATTTCACTTTTTTTTTTGCTATTATGACAAATTACTCGACACGGCAGTTGACCGAGAATCACTGTGAATTAGTCACTACCTTTGTTTTAACTGAATCCATATTAAGACAAATTATTCAATGGTTATACCTGTGATATATTACGATATTTTTCGTAGCAATATCCCTACAACTTCAGCACATAACAAAATTATGTCAAGTATCTCATTATCTGCAACCCCACTGAATTGTTAAAAAAATCTGGAAGACAGTCAATATGTGTAAACGCTGATTTAGTATTTGAGTAGAAAGTTTTGATCCAGTGTTTTATGGAATTTTAAAAGTTGAAATGATTAAGAACTTGTTTTATGAAAATCCAGGAGATTGAACCCCCTTAAGCAAAGTTAATCAGAATATTTTTTCGGACGCAAACAATATACATTATTGTTATTTATATTATTATTCAATATTATTATTATTTTAATTTTTATAGCACTGTGTTGATTCCATTCGTCGTGGATTATTAGTCCCCGAGTATATCATCATCTGAGTATTAAGTGATTCGGTACTGGAATGATTTCTACGGCAGTTTTTTTTTTCACTTGTTCCGTTGATTGCAGTGTTTTGTTTTGTCAGTATTTACGGAATTCCCCTTTTTGAGTTCGGTATTTTCTTTTTACTTTATTATAACAAACATTTCTTAAATTGTCAGTTTATAAATTTGGAAGTTATTAAGAAACCGAGATCCCGACCCCCTCAGGCAAAGTGGACCTTAGATGGGTTATAGCTCTCGGTCGATGTCAGTGATGGTGGACTATTAGTCATCGAGAGTATCATCTGTTCAATATTCAGTTCTTCGGTACTGGCATGATTTATAACAAACATTTCTTACAAACATTTCTAACATTGTCTGTTTATACATTTTGAAATTATTCAGAAACTAAGGCTCAAACTCCCTCAGCAAAGCTGACCTTAGATAGATTTGATACTATTTTAGTTCCCTTTTGGTCATACAGCTATTTACTTGTTTCGGTACTTATACATCCTTGGTTTTCAAATGTTTCACTTTCAGGATTATTGGTGAAGGTACATCCAGAAAAGCGTTTCGAACGCATAAAACTTACAGTGTCAGACTTCAGTTTTCTATGTTGTGTTTTATAGACCGTGGTTTGTCTTTATTTGATTATTTTGTCTTAGTGAATAGATTTTATTGTATTTTTTGTTTTGGAATACAGATTTGTATCGTAATTTCTGGCCAGGCTTAGAATTTGTGTTTGATTTTCAATTATATTTCCTGATTTGTCGACTAATTTTGAAATGGCTTTATTTACATAGTGTTTTATCTCTAAATTCATAAAACATTTCAAAGGTTTCTGTTCTTCCTCTACCCATTGTGCATTTGACCTTATATACCGACCCCTAAATTTATTTTGCATGAGAATTGTTAGATTTGTTTGTTTTATTTTAATCGATTCCAAAATTTCATCTATTTGAGATTTTTGTTCTAATTTGTGTATACCATCAGCAATCAAATATTCTATTTTATTAGTTTCTTTATTTTAAAATAAGTTTTATTATACTGTTATTTCCCCCCTTATTACATTCATTAATGTTTTTAAAATAACTTATCACTAATTATGACAAATTACTTATTATCACCAAAATCTACTAAATTTATTTTCATCTGTTGTATACAGGAGAAGTGTATTGCTCTTTAGTTTTAGTTATAACCTCTTTAACAATATGAATATATTCTGGATCATACCAAGGAGAATTGTTAAATTTATACGAATCCATCCTAATGCTGACGTTATTAAGTTTAAGTTGAGAGGTGAATGATCTGATAAAACATTATTTTGTATGTTGAGTTGAGTGGAATGATATTTAATATACAGTCGGTATTTCAATGTGTACTAATTGTGCTCCACTATTGGCTGACTTGTTTTTGTAGCAGAATTCATACAGAACCTTCTCCAATACAAAAGACAAAACATCTTGCACAGTTCAAATATTTTACTTTCAGATATATTGATGATGTTCTGTCACTGAATAACCCACATCATATACTAGTATTGGAATCCAACATTCAGATTGTTTAACGAACTAAGTTAAAAAAAAAATGGAAGGCCAAATCAATTACAAAGTTAAGGAGCATCGAAAACAACAAAGTCTAAAACGATACGTCAATTCTGGCTCAGGTATAGAACAAACCTTAGTGTTTCGAAAAGTATATGGACAGTTAGTTTATAAATATTCCGTATCAACTTCACAAATGATACACGATGGTCTTGAAGTATTTGTCTTAGTATATTTTTAACCTTTACTGTTTCGTCCATTTTCGATATATACTTTTGGCATGGCTAGGTATTTATACATCCCGCCATTGTGTTATAGTGCTATGGTAATTTTTGTCTTCTTGTCTTCATTTTTGCTTATGTACCCTGTCTATAGAGTGTTTATATGCTATTTTGTATTTCTTTGTTTAAATAGTTATTTGTTTTTAAAGTGATTAAGATTATAACACAATATGGACTGCTGTATCCCAATTTTTGACATTTTTATTTATATATTATGTCTGTTTGTTTTGCTCACACATTGTTGTCAACATAATGGAATTGTATAATAATTTCAAGGTTTTTGTTTATACACAGTTTTGATTTAGAAGAAAAACCGACATTTTTTATATAGACTAGACCGTTGGTTTTACCGTTTGAATGGTTTTACACTAGTACTTTTGGGGCCCTTTATAGCTTGTTGTTCGGTGTGAGCCAAGGCTCCGTGTTGAAAGCCGTACATTGACCTATAATGGTTTACTTTTATAAATTGCTATTTGGATGGAGAGTTGTCTCATTGGCACTCACACCACATCTTCCTATATCTAATGATTAGAAAATACAAATAATAACACCATTACAAACACAATTCCATTTTAAATGCTTGTCATGGTTAGAAAATACATAAAATAACACCATTACAAACTCAATCCCAATTTAATATTCTTGTACGTGTCTATAAATAAAACAAATCTATTTTATTTTTAGAAATTTTCTGTGATAATATAAACGTCACAAAAATACGTCATTATTTGTGACGTTGATCCATTCATGTGACGCGCACTTTTATTTCGTTTGTAGTGTCCTGGTGTGCTGTCGTAAATTAATGGGAAGTGTCCGTTGTTATTCTGCGGTTTACATTTTGTAGTGTACTATTATATTATTTTTTAATGTATTTCTCTGTGCTTAGTGTTCTTGCGTTTGTTTTACTGTATTCCTGTCACGTAGTGTTGTCATTTAAGCTGTATTTTTAACATTTCAATATCAGCGGGAGGTTTGGCTAGGCATAAAACCAGGTTCAACCCTCCATTTCTTCTTGAAATGTCCTGTACCAAGTCAGGAATATGGCAGTTGTTATCGGACAGTACATTTCTATGTATGTTGGCGTTTGGTTTTGTTGTAGTTCAGTGTTCCTGCTGTTCCGTTGTTTTCCTCTTATAGTTGATGTGTTTCCCTCGGTTTTAGTTTGTTACTCGGATTTGTTTTTGTTTAATCGAATTATGACTATTGTACAGCGGTATACTACTGTTGCTTTAATTTAAGGTTCATTGAATATTGTTTCTTTTAGCTATGGTTTGAACGCAGTGATCTTATATCATGTTAGCAAAGGATTACATGAAGATAAAAATTGTAATATGCAAATGTTCATGTCAAATACAGGAAGTTTTTAATGAAACAATGCTATTTTCAAAAGAGAAACACGAAAAAAGAAATATAACATATATAAACAAGTAACATGTTGCAAGACACTATTTATTATTTAACTAGAAAAATCACTTTTCTCTTAGAGCCAACTCTAAATTAAAAGTTACTACATAATTGGTCAGACCATAGATATTTGTGAGTGGCAGTTTGAAAAAAAATCTTCATCATGAAGCTGGGATTGTTATCCATCCTGGTCATACTTGCAGTACTAGGTATAATACACTTACGTATCATTTGTTGTCTTTAAGTAACGTCACAATAACAGAACTTTGAAAGACAATATAAATAAATTGAGATATCTTTCTAATAATATAAGTATAAATGAATATATTAAAAACCTTTCGAGACTGGACATCTGCAAACCTGAATTAAACAAGATAATGTATTTGATCAATGTTTTTGGTTGCACAGAAAGCACTTTATAAAATTGCATTCATTTGTCTCTGACAAAGGTATATTTTTGTCTCAGCTTGCAGTTTACAACTGAATTCCAAAAAAGTCTTTCGTAGAGTTAATTTGGGTGGAGGAAGATCGGGTGTTTTCCGATTCTTGGGTTGTAGCTAAACACAATCGGTCTAGGTCTTTTATAGAATATGATAAATTAAAGACAGGAATGCAACACATTTGTTGATTAAGGCGACAGTAGTTTACTAATGAGCAAATCTTGTAAATCGATAACCGAGGGAAACATCAAGGTAACAAACAAAATCTCAAGGAATCGCATGAACTCCAAAAGAAGATAGAAAACCGGTCTCCTGGCTGGTGCTATGAATGCATCAGTCATCGTGCGAATACACACTCACGTCGTATCGGTAAACCAATTTGTGATATTGACCGTAAAACTTATGTAGCATCAATTGTAAGACTTCATTTTAATGAAGAAAACTCTGTGATATATTTTATCATTACGACTGTTTTACAAACATAATTATTTTTTGTTTAATTTAAGAAAAATATAACTTCCCATATAAAATGGGATAACATAGATGCTTTCATTTCATAAAGAAATGTCTAGGACTTTTTCTATTTATTCTATAGGAGGAAAAACGAGTAGGATAACCACCATTTTCCTTTTTCATTTCCCGAGAGCATATTTCAAGAGCTATCGTCTAATATTTTCTTAAATTTTCTTTCGTTTCGTTTTTTTTTTCTATTCACTGAAATGGGTTTTGTATGTATAATTCTTACGAATCTTATCTTACAACCCTAGCCTAAAATCAATTCCGTGACTCAATTTTAGTTGTAGTAGCAGAATCCTACGGTAGAAGACACGTAAGAAGAATCAGTATGTATTTAAAATTAATATTTTGATCATGCAACAATTGTTTTTTTTTTATTTCATTAAGAATTAGAAAAAAAATGAGGTATAATTGACAATATGAAACTATTAATCAGAGACCAAAAGGTATATAGATAGTCCGTTAATCATAGAGCAAAAAGTAAATGGATAGTACTTTGATATTTGGTTGTTAATACTCATTCTTACAGTTATTTTCAAAATTTATTGATATCAAGGAGTAAAATAGAGGCGAAAGATACCAATGGGACATTCAAACTCATAAGTCGAAAACAAACTGACAACGCCTTGGCTAAAAAAGAAAAAGACCAACACACAAACGGACAAAGAACACTACACAAACAAAACATAGAAATCTAAAGACTGAGCAACACAAACCCCACCAAAAACTAGGGCTATCTCAGTAGTTCCGGTAAGAAATGATCCAAATTTTTCAGATATCAAGGAGTAATGGTCAAAATTGTTAGAAATAAAAGTGTAATGATTAAAACTGTTAAATAAGAAGAAGCAATAGTCAACAGCGTTAAATATAAAAAAAAAAATAGTCAACATTGGCCTTTATGTGTTGTTTTGAATTAAGTTTTTGTTTGATCTTGTAACGGATCATTTCTTAAGAACGGGCAATATTAGTCGTGTTTGTTTAATTTATATCTCTTAAAAATGCTAGAGCAAAAATTCCGAAAAAGTTAAATTGAGGGTTGAATAATAAAAAAGTTCTTAAAGAACAGTAGCACTTTTATGATAAAATTGAATGAAGTTTTGAAAGTATATATCAGACAGATAATTGTAAGAATTTTTTAAATGTACATACAATTTAAAATAAATTACATATGTGCCATTCTTTCTTCCATATTATATGAAACTTTAAGTATTTGTGATAATTCATTTTTAGGCTTTAGACATGTAAGAAGGTATACAAGAAAGTATCACGGAAGAAGAGTCTTTAAATTGTTTGGAAGAAGGCATTATAAAAGAAGAACATTTAAATTGTTTAGAAAAAAGTATTATAGAAAAAGAATCTTTAACTTGTTTGGAAGAAAGCATCATAAGAAGGGAATCTTTAATTTGTTTAGAAGAAAACACTATGCGCGAAAATGGCGAAAGATAAGAGTACACAAATATCGATACAAACATGTTCACAAATATCGACACAAGCATGTTCACAAATATCGACATAAACATGTTCATGTTCACCGACATGTTCACAAATATCCAAAGAAACATGTTCATGTGCACAGACATGTTCACAAATATCCAAAGAAACATGTTCATGTGCACAGACATGTTAATGTTCACGCACATGTTCATAAACGTGGAGAAGGTCGTGGACATGGGCCTATTGAAAGTTTTGATCATGGATACGATCTTTACAATTTAAGAACTAGCTATGGCAGAGTAAACTTTGGAGGAAAAAGTAAGTCATTAACTAATTTAGATATTATATATAAACCTTCTTCATCAAAAATTATTTAAAAAAAAGTAGTAGAATATCCATTTTAGATAAAATATATACAATAACGATAGCAAATAAAATCTACGTCATGCTATCTGAAAAGAGTGACAGTGTACAGTGTACAGAAACCTGATGGTTACCACAACATTGGTGCTGTAGCTACGAATAATAATAACTAATACATACTATCAAAATGAGGAGATGTGGTATGTTTGCCAATGAGACAACTACCCACCAAAGTTCAAATGAAGTGGATGTAAGCAATTATAGGCAACTGTCCGGCCTTCAACAATGAGAAAAACCTATACCGTATGGTCGGCTATAAAAGGCCCTGACATGAAAAATATGAAGCAATTCGACTGAGAAAACTAACGGCCTAATTTATAAGAAAACAATTTACGAAAAACAAATATGACAGACATTAAGGGCTGAACTACGGGCTCCTGACTTGATACAGGCACATAAAGAATGAGGCGGGTATGTCATTCTGTTACCCCTTAACTTCTTTATCTTTTGTTTTGGTTCTGTTCGAAAAGTTCGTAGTCTTTTTTTGTTCTGTTTTATTTGTCATAAAATGTTTTTTTTAAAGGTAGAAAAAAATAGTTTCTTATATAGTAGTTAAAAGAACGTATTTTTTAATCCCGAAACACTTAAGAAAAAATGAATTTTGATATACTTTGAACTTAATTACAATTAACCTGGCTGATGTTCTTTGTCTGCATTTATTCATGCAAAAATCTCAAATTCTTTCATAACCACGTATGATTAATGTTATTTGAAATATCAATGAGTTTAATAACCACGTCCGAATTCTAGTATTTAAACAAACAGAATAGTTTTATCATCACGTAAAATATTAATATGAGGGTACCTGATGATATATTTTGCTTTATCCAAAGGAACTTACGTTAAATTAACATTAACAGCAATAATTGCCTTTTTTCTAGATTTTGCTATTTAAATGGCAAGACAGGAAAAATCTATAGAAAAATGTACGATAAAAGAGACTGGTTTAAGTACCCGATTGTTAATTTTCCTTTTTGAACGGTGATAATTTCTACGGGGTATTGTTCGCTATGCCCGTGTCATTAGTGGCGTTTTTAAATTACAATGAACGTAATCTACATTTGTATGTATAACTGGCAAAAGAGAGGCGAAAGATACCAAAGGGACATTCAAACTGATCAGTCAAAAATAAACTGACAACGCCATGACTAAAAAAGAAAAAGACAAACAGACAAACAACAGTATACAAAACACAACATAGAAAACTAAAGACTGGGCAACACGAACCTCATCACAATCTGGGGTGATTTTAGGTGTTCCGGAAGAGTAAGCAGATCAAGATTAGTAACTCGGGGAATTCGTTGCTACAAATTACTTATTTTTTTAATTATTGTTCATATTGATTCACATACTTGGTACAGTTGTTAATGTAGAACTCTTATGAGAACGGGATATCATATTCTCATTTTTACAAAGCTGTTGTTTATATAGCCCGTAGATAGTTACGATACGATCCATAAAAACTCATTGGTCTTTTAAATAAACTCATTCTCAAGGATTTGCTTTTTAACACCGTAGAGAGATCTTTGAATATTTTTTTTTATCGGTACCAACACAAATTTTGAATTTGATGAATTGAAACATAGTTAAATATGAATTACTAAACAGTTATGAAAACTTATGGTCGTACAACCTGCCGAAGAATGCTTTGGAGATCATAAGTCATTTACTAGTTGTTATTATCTTTGAATTAGCTTTCAGAAAATAATCCTTGCATATATACCAGTATTAAAACTGTATGCCAGACTCGCACTACGAGTACTATTCGTCCTTTTTCTGTATGTTCCTAGTTTTTGTGTTTTGTGTCATTTGTCGAGTCATGCCATTTCAAAGTGATTTTTACAGTTTGTTCTCATATTGTGCTGTACACCACTGTCTAAGGTAAGAGGGGTTGAGCACTAACACTAACGTTTTTACCCCCGACGCATTCTTTATTTGGCGATCCCAAGCCAAAAGCCTGCAATTCAATGGTTGTCGTTTGTTGATGTAAGTTATCAGATTTCTCCTTATATTTACATCTTGTAATTAGTGTGTACGTAAAAAACAAAAGTTCTCCTGTTTTGTTTTGTTTTTTGTTTTTTTTTATATATCTACGAATTAATAGGCGGTTCCATGTTATCAAAATAGGGAAGTATACAGTTTTAGATTGTAGAGTCCTTGGGTATATTAGATAAGTTGATAAAGTCAATGCCTCTGTTAATTCAATTTAATTTTACGAAAATGTCGTTTATGACTATCAGGTTTATAGCCTATGGTTACAAAAAGCATGTACACTCATAGAGTGATTATGCGGTATGGGCTTTTCTCATTGTTGAAGGCCGTACGGTGACCTATAGTTGTTAATTTTTGTGTCATTTGGTCTCTTGTGGAGAACTGTCTCTTTGGCAATCATACCACATCTTCTTTTTTATATTAAAGAGGCAATTGTATCACTTTCCTTGAAAATATTATGCAATTTATTAATTGGTATTTGGCCAAATGTTCATACTAGTTGATGTCAACCATTGTTATAAGATATAGCTAAGAGGTCACCAAATGTATGATTTATACTATATTTAATTCGTTGAATGCGATTGAAACGGTTGCCATGAGACATATTATTCCGTTGTCTTTTATCAACAATATTATGAATTCTAAAGAGGATTTCTGTTATATAACAGAAAAGAAAGGATATCGGGTATCAATCCATGACACAAAATCAATATGTGCACAGCAAAGAACTCAACAAGCAAAAAAACAGCGCTTTTATTGCTGTTCCCTTGTCCCATGATGTTGGAATTGAGACCAAAGTGATATGCTGTCTGTAGTCGTTAAATCAAAGACAGTTTGCTCAATTGCCTGGGAATCCTAAATTATTCACTGTCCTTGCTATTTCTGACATCTTTTTTCAAGTCTTGTCGCATAAATGAGAGCGAAAAAGATTTCTTGTTAACAGATGATCGAACAGTATTATTTTTTATTTATATATAGTTGTGATTGCCTTCGATCTTAAATAAGCATTTTCTTTGCGACTTTTGTAGTAAATAAAATATAATAATAGTTTTTCCCCTTATCAATCACTATTACATGAAATGAAAAGCTATATAATTTCTTTTTTTTTAGTTCACCACTATACTCCAAATTTTGGGAACCTTCACCACAACAATCTCCATCACCACGTTCAAGAGCACAATAAAATCGTCAACAAACATACGTATGGAGAGGGCCGGGGAAGTTATGATAGTGAAGTATTCGGTGATCGAGGAAGTTATCACGGTCCAGTAGTCAATGATCCAGAAAATTATCACGGTCCAGTAGTCACTGATCCAGGAAGTTATAATGCAGCTGTGGAGGTAACAAATGCAGGAGGCGAATATTGAATCAATAATAAAATTGAGAATGGAAATGGGGAATAACCATTTATTACTTTTGATATTAAACAGATATCTGAATGAACCAATTAAAAATCCTATGTATGACAGTAAACTCACGGAGTTAATAACAACATATTAGAATAAATATATGTCAATTTAAATTACTAACTATCAATTGTAAGATCTGAAGAAAACTATTCCTAATATTCATATATATCTTTCAATGTAATATCCTGCTCTAATGTAAACAATCTCACGGTGTCGTTTTGCTAATCTACCTTTCTAACATGATATGTATACAGTGGGATGAAACTCAAACAATTAAGGATATACTATTAAAGAATTATCCTTATGTGTTAGTTGTTCTTTTGTATCAAACTATCAGGAAGTATTACTTTCAGGAAAACCAAATGTAGTGGGCAGATGTACATACAATTGTGCAGGTGTTTGTTGCGTATTTTAGTTTTACGATGTATGATCGTAACGTAAAACTTGTGTAAACCCAAAATATTATGTGGATGTAAATGTGTTATCCTTTGTTTGGTTTAATTGTCTAATTTTTAGATGGAATCAGTTGTTGGTGGTTGATATGGTCTTTTGTTCTATGAGGTAGTTTTTGCGATTCCAGGTATCTTGTTTATTTTCTTATGAGTAAACATTAAAAACAAAGGCATTAAAAACACAAAGAGACATTATATTCAGTGATCTGACAGACCCATTGTATTTTTAATAGGGATAACAAAAGGTAAATGTCTCCGATAAAAAAAAGTTCACAAAATATTCTAAATCTTGGTTATTTTGAAATTGACCATATTGGTTTTTAAAATTACCTTGTTATAGCTTTATTTATCATCAATCTGTTTTTCTACAAATATCGGACGTAATAAATTGACTGTTGATATGTACAGAATTCCTAGTAAACTTGAGTTTATTGTTCAGATCTTTCCTTTCATCTATTTAAGTCCATGTTCATTGCGTCATGCATTCTTTATGTGTTATCTCTTAGAGTCTAGTACCTTTTCACTGCTCTGTTTGTACAATTCTTCTATTTTCTGCCATGTACTATTTATATATGTTGGTTCTGATGTTCCTTCTTTTTTGTCTTCCTAGAGATGAAATCGTTTTTTTAGGTTTAAATCTTGATTTACTCTTGGATCTTGCAATTTATTTATATTAAATTTTCTTATTATGTTCAAGGTGAAGACACTTTTTTATTAAGTTACTTGCAATTTGAGCACCTCTCTTAACTCTATCATCCTGTCATTATCTCCTTTATTTTCCATTTATCATGATATGGTCTATTTGGATTTTGTCTCAACCTTTTGATGAGTTCCAGGTAATTTTGTGAATGTCTTAATGTGCAAAGATAGTTCCACCAACAAATAAGTTATTAATTCCACAGAAATCAACTAAAAGCCCTCCATGTTCCTTCAGTTTACCATATCTGTAATTTTTCTTTACTCCTTTGAATTCACTGCCTAAGTTGAAATGGCCAACCTGATCATTTACTTCACCCATTACATTTGTCAAATCATGTGTTTTTTTTTCTCATCTCAGCTTATATAGTATTTTAAAAATCAGTATTGACGACCTCTTCATTTTCATGTGTGGTTGCATAGCACTAATCAAATGTTACTTTGCCCCTGATTTGCAAGGAAACGGGCTCTTGCAATTTTTTCGTTTACAATATTGTAATTTAGCGGTGTGTTTGTTTAGGATGATTGCAACACCTTCTAGATGCTTGATGTTTCTTTCAGATTTTATGATTATTTCTGCTGTTTTGGCTACTGATTTTCCACATCAATTCCATCGACATTTACTTATACCTAATTCGTGGCGCTTGTAAGTTTCTATTTCATTGATAAATTGTGCTTGATTTCCTGTTTCGTGCATTGTAGAAACATTCCATCATCCTATATGTAGTTTTATTCTCGTGCTTAGAAAAATATCTCTGCTGCCAGATTCCTATCGGTTTTTACTGATATCATTCATAACTGCTGGTGATTTTTTGCTGGTATTCTGAGTGTCCGACACTGCTTAAGTTATTGTCCTTACCTGCAACTGGGTTTTTTGTTGGTCAGTATAGTTGGTCTTGTGTTCAGCCTCAACCTTGGCGGGCATTGATATTGTTTTGTCAAGGTTCTCTGTTAGATCAGTTGCCGTTGCCTACTAGCATCCATGATCAACCATTGCTTCTAATATATATATATAGTATTCAGAGTTGTCTCTCATAGGGTCCGAGGACACAGTTATCGTCCTTTGATTTTCGTTGTCAACAAATATAGTCCCTAGTGTGGACAGTGTATAACTTGCATATTTTTTTCATACACTTTCCAAAATCATTTCTTTATTTTTTATGCATGAAATATTAAGTATGGGGATGAAATTACATTTAAAAAAAAATTGGGTGCTGAAGTTTTATGTAAAGTAGTGATTTGGTCCAGTTAAAAAAGGTCAAAAATTAGTATGTCTGAAGCTGTCAAACTGAAGTATAGACCCCCTTAATATAGAATTTTCCATATTTTGAGTTAGAGCTGGTTAATTTGATACTATTTGTCTTAAAAGTCGTGCACTACACTGTAGAAATCTTTTTGAGATAGAGCAGGTGCGATTTTATTAATTTGAATTTATTGTCTAAAAGAAATGCACTACGAAATAACTGTGTTCTCGGGTCATAGGCAGGCAACCATTACTGGTTTACGGCCTCTATCTGGTCAATTGTTTACCCAGGATATGGGCAGGGTTGATGAGTGCTAGATCATGTCCTAACTCGATTGTTAATTGATCAGTGTAGTGCGTTTGCTACCATAGAAGGATACTTTTGGAGTACTGGTGATGCAGATGCTATCTACTAGAAGCGTCTTGATGATGGGTGTGTTTATTTATGTATTCTATAATTTTGTAAACCAATTTTCTTATTTTTATTTTTTTCATTATTCTGTTTTTCTTCATATTTAAGCACCCCTTTAATCTCTTATTCTGTATATTAAAACATCCTAGTATTCTCTTTTTTATTTCTTGTACCTGCATGTCTCTCATCTTTATATTTTGTTTATTATTCTCTTTTCTGTAAATACCTATCCAGACCAATTCATATCCTGCACCCGTAAGTCATGTTATTTTGTCAAAGTAAAGGTACAATGTTATATCGCCAATGTGCTTTTATATTATAAAAAGAATATCCATTACTATTGTATCTACTACTGCTTCTATCGATCGATCGAGAGAGAGAGAGAGAGAGGGGAGAGTGTGGTGATCGTACCTTACCTTAGTAATATCACATACTCAAACTTTAGGGAAATTAAGAATTACTAACGAACCATAGTAAGACTTGATATAGACTACAGTTGGACAATTCAACACAATGTCGCATTTCCAGTGCATTCTTTTTTATGAAGAGCATTAAAGGAAAACGAGCAAATACGAAAAATTTTAACAAGAAAACAATTTGAAAAAAAAAAAATAATTGAGGAAAAACCGTGAAGGGTTCTAACAATTGCAAAATAGCTAAACAAGAAAATAAAAACATGTAGCAGCTTCGTATAAAGAAAAAAAATTAACCTTCGTCGCTATTGAATTTTTTGTGGGGGTCACTTTATTCGATTCTTAATAGGCAAAAATTCATGATATAACGTAAAAAAAGGAATAAATAAGATATCAGGGCAGAAATAAAATACAAGTTTAGAAAGACAGATAATACCATTATAAATACACAAAATAAACAAACAAAAAAATTGCCAAGATATTAACGTATAAAAATCAATCTTAATTCTTAATGGAACACTTTATAGATGCAGACATTTACATCTTATTTTCCGATTAAACTCAAAAGGACCTAAAGTATAGCCTAACCGGATAAGGAATCAGAGCTTTGCAAGGAGATATATTCCTTAATTTAAATTGATTTCCAAAATTTATAACTGCAAAATTCAATGGAATAATATGCGTATTTTCATGCCTGTACCGAAGTACTGGCTCCTGTGCTGGTGATACCTTCGGGGATTAACGGTCCATCAGCATGGCACCTTTCTTTGCTATTTTATTTTTTAGGTTATGTGTAGTTGTTTTATCCTGTTTAATAATCAGATTTTATTTAAAAAGTATAGTAATATTATTTGTGTTGTTCTTTGGCTGTCTAACTGACATATATCCATTATCTTCTTTTATTTAGATAGGGAATGGAAATTGGCTCGATTCAATATTAATTCCTTAATAAGCTTGTTCCGAAAACGAAGGTACTAGAATCTTTAATTGTACAAATGATTTCTTACATGTGTCTTGTCGGATAATCTTGTAGGATTATGTTTATAACGTTACCCTTACGTCAATTAGGAAGAAAGTTTAGATGGATATGTTACAAGGTAATGGAATTGTACGCAACAAAGAACTAAAATTGAACATTTTTCTTTATCCAGACAAAACAAAAAAACAGCAAACTTATATGAGTCATTGAATGAAACCCATCGAATTCTGTTAATACTATTTATATGAGTTCATAACAATTTGCTCATTACAGTATGTTCCTCTTGCTGTGCATACTGCCACAATATGTATGTATAATAAAGGAGTTTGTAATCTCCATCATATGGTATTACCAAAATATAGGACTCATTGTGGCATAACGGAGTGTTAGACGCTAAATGATTAATCATCGATTTTTAACAACACGACAGGTGTCATTAGTGGAGTTACATTGTACAGCTGTTTATCTCTACAAGTACGAGAGTATATTACGGTGTTTGGTGTATATTTGCGGACTAGTGTGTTTCTTTTCGTCGTTTTCCTTTTGATCATGATGTTATCTAGTTTCCTCGACTCAAGTTATACAAACAACTGTTTAGTACGCAACTAAAAGTGCCTCGTGACGACAAACAGAATGAATACATTTTTTGTAAATTCATCAATATTAGAGTATGTTTACTTTAACATCTCATTTGAGAATAATAATAATAATAGAACAAAACACACATTTAAAACAAAGATTACATAACTTTATTAAATTCACTCACAAACCTGATATTTATAATTAATATAAGCTTTCAATCAACAGTCTTCAATACACAATTAGATTATGAAGGCCAAGTCTGCAAGCACGTGTGACATTATGCGGCATGTTACTAAGATCTGATCAGGAAAGGTGAAGGCGCAGTGAAGACCGATAAAATCTCCAATTGATTTAAAATGTATAATCTGAACTTGTCTGGTGAAAGTTGCTCGCAAAAGTATGACGAAGGTTGATACAAAGTCCATTACATCAGGTACATGCGTAATGGAGGATACCATACGGAAAACATATCCTTTTTTTTTACAAAATTTATACACTTTTTGTCACGAAGTATCTATGATGAAGGTTTCTATCTCTTTGCTGAAAAAATTTAATATAACATATAACAATATCATACAATTATACAATATTTTTTTCTTACTATTAGTTTTCGGTTTTGGGTAAAATTGAATTGTGCAAATTCATTGTTGAAACCTCAAAATATGTTGTGGCTATTATACTGGTGATTACCACATATATATATCAGCATAAACTGGTGTCGTAACGTTTTATAAACGTAAAACACATACTGTAATACGAGTAATCTAACTTAAATCCTCTTATGTATTAGTGGTACATTGTTACAAGTCTTAACTTTTACTGATTAATATCTAAGTCTCAGAGAACAGGATTTATTTAGTAGTTGTAATTGACATTGAACTAGCTCTCTGTATCTGCAAGTAGTCTTAGATCAGTACTTTTGTCAGTAGTTATTTTTTTTAGTTATTTTGTGTAGATCTGATGAACACCTTCAAACATATTTAACCCCGCCTCATTCTTTATGGGTATGTCCAATGTCAGTAGCTTATAATTTATTTGTTGTCATTGGAGGCTGTCTGTCATATTTGTTTTTCGTTTTTTATTTTGTCATAAAAATTATGCTGTTATTTTTTTCGTATGAATTATTTCACAATTTGTCGTGTTGCAACCTTTTATAGCTGACTATGCTGTGTGGGTTTTTGCTCATGGTCGATGCCGTTCGGTGACTAACCGATAACAAACTTATTTTATTTTATTATAAACAATGATCACAATCACTGCTATAAGGACAAGCTCACGGGTGTCATTCGGTTTATCGAGAGAAATGATCGTGAAAAAATACCTAACGGTGGTCAAGCATCGCGATCGGATCGTGAAAGATCTGGAATCGGATCGTGAATGTAATTAATTGAAATTCTACTTCAAAATCTGTGAAAAATCTGTTGCTTTTTTTTCAAAACGCGAAACAATTCCGAAAAAAAAAAATGTCTGTCAAAATTATTCAACTATCTCAATAATACTTGCAATCAGATAAATAGAATATTTTTAGCCTGTAACACTAAGGGACATTTGCGCTTTTAACTTTGATACACCTGAACAAAACTGACAAGACATTTGCGCTTTTTACCTATAATAGTTGTATACCTGTAATCTTTAGAAAATTTACCAAAGTCATGAAAAGATGTTCACATATTCTTTGAAATTTCAACCGAACAAACTAGAAATTCGGAAAAAAATATTCGGATAAGCCAGACAAATTATAAAGAATATAGCATACGTTTCTTGGGGCGCATTAGATTTGCGCGCATTTTGGGATTAATTTCTGTTTACGTTTGCGCGTAGCATTTGCTAGCATTTGCGAATATTACAGAATAAATAGCGTTCTGTCATTATTTCATCGAATGGCAATTTAATGAATAACTTAATTCAGTTTGTAAAATTACACCAAGACACATACATGGAGTTTCGTTTGTCAGAAATAAATCGGGGGGAGGGGGGTAATTTGTCTACGATAGAATTAATTTCCGTAAAGACAGAACACTTAAGTCAGGGTATATTTCATAGAGATGCATCGTAAATATTTTTTAGCATGTTACGACGTGTGAAATTAGTATTTTTAATCTGTAGATTTACGAATTTCTGCATCTGCATATTGTTCCAGGAATAAGTGCGTGTGCATAATAAAACGGACTTATTGATTGATATGATTGATAATTTAGTCTTAGATGCATAATTTTTTTTATATTAGTTTTTATTGGCTTTGATCTAGCTGTCAGCAACTGCGAATACTCTCAGATCTGTACTTAGTGTCTTTTTGTTGTTGGGATGTACAAGTACCCGGTCACGTCAACATGTTTTTGTTATATGTATTTTTTTTGGTACCCATCTGATGAGTTAAGCCTTTTTCAACTGATTTTTATAGTTCGTTCTTATGTTGTACTGTTACACCACTGTCCCAGGTTAGGGGGAGGGTTGGGATCCCGCTAACATGTTTAACCCCGCCATATTCTGTATGTATGTGCCTGTCCCAAGTCAGGAGCCTGTAATCCAGTGGTTGTCGTTTGTTGCTGTGTTGCATATTTGTTTTACGTTAATTTTTTGTACATTAATTAGACCGTTAGTTTTCTCGTTTGAATTGTGATTTCAATGCCTCTGTTAATTCAATTTAATTTTACGAAAATGCCGTTTATGACTATCAGGTTTATAGCCTATGGTTACAAAAAGCATGTAAACTCATAGAGTGATTATGTGGTATGAGCTTTGCTCATTGTTGAAGGCCGTACGGTGACCTATAGCTGTTAATATCTGTGTCATTTGGTCTCTTCTGGAGAGTTGTCTCATTGACAATCATACCACATCTTCTTTTTTATATTATCCTGCTCGAAAATATTAGTTGAATAAATAAATAAGTATAATCTACCTTATTTACCTGAGTTAACCTCTAAAAGAATGCGCGCAAATGTAATCAAAAGCTGTGCTCAAACGTAATGATTTTTGCGCGCAAATGTAATGGTAATGCGTGCAAGTGTAATGCACCGGTTCTCGGTAAATGACAGAGAAAACGAAACTTTTATGGATGGAACAATTAAATTTTTACCGAAATTCTTCAATTAGCTTCCTTATTAGTGGATTAAAATTGGAAACTATATTCCTCTTGTGGTTATTCTGTTGCATGGATAGTCCATTGAACTGTACCATCGTAGTTTATCTAAGATTGTTTCAATTTGTGAAGACCGAAATTTCAATTTTTAACCACTTGCTGTACCTGTTGAATTTTAGAAAGAGTCATGGTTGTTATAAGGAATATCTCCCATCAACTCTCTTGGAGTGTTGTCGTTTTCATCTGACACAAGCATGATGGGTAAAGGTTGATGCGTACATCGTATGACAATATGTCATATTGGTTGATTTATTGTTTATTTCATGGCTGCGCTGACATAAACTAAGAATGTACCAAGATAACTTATTTATACTCGATTGTTTGATCAGTCTGTTCACAATAGCCATACGTCATTGTACCAACTTAGTGTGGAAATTACCAATTAACGTACCTTGCGATCGATTGTGCATGATGCCCAGCTTGAACTGTAATTTAGCCGATTAGGTTCTATTCTCAATCTTCAATTTGTATAAGAAATAAAACTTATGAAGGACGGAAAATAGGACTGATATTGCTATTAGGCACCTAGTCGGTTTGGTATTATAAGATAATCAGATCCAATGGCATTGAACGATTATAGACCTATTCATCAACAAAGAGAAATGGAATGAGGCATGCAAATCCAATATTTGCTATACCAATTAAAATATAAATTACCATATAATTAATTAATGAGTTGAACGTTTTCGTAGCATCAGATCTTTCACGATCCTTTTCACGATCTTCAAAAAGCGATACACGATCTTTCACGATCCAAAAAATCAATTTTTTGTAAACATTTTTTGCAAAATTTCTGATTATGCTAACACAAAATTACTATAAGAACCATTTGAATCATTAAAATGGAATGACATTTTTCAAAGAAAATTTGTTAAGTCATTCGAATTATGAAAAAAATCTTGTTTGTTTACATATTTAATGTCATTGAAATGTTGAGGATCAATCTGCCTTTTGTAGTTTTGTAAGAACGGTTTACTTTTAAACCTTTACTTTTCTCAGATACTGATCATTATGTTGAACCATTTTGACAGACAGTTTTATTTATTTGTAAATTTGTCCGTATAATTCATTATATTAGATTAGTAATTGACCTTGCATATGTCTTCTCGATAAGATTGAATTCACGATCCTATACCAGAGCTTTCACGACCCAATCGTAAAACTTGACCACCGTTAGGTATTCTTTCACGATCTGTTTTCTCGATAAACCGAATAACGAAGCTTTACTTACCGATAACAAACCTAGTATAAACTATGATCACAATCACTGCTATAAGAATAAGCTATACTAGCCGATAACAAACATATAAACTATGATCACAATCACTGCTATAATGACAAGCTTTACTTACCGATAATAAACCTATAAACAATGACCACAATCACTGCTATAAGGACAAGCTATACTAACCGATAACAAACCTATAAACAATGATCACAATCACTGCTATAAGGATAAGCTTTACTTACCGATAACAAACCTATAAACAATGATCACAATCACTGCTATAAGGACAAGCTATACTAACCGATAACAAATCTATAAACAAGGACGGCAATCACTCCTATAAGGACAAGAACTCATGATCTAGCTGTCAGCAACTGCGAATACTCTCAGATCTGTACCTAGTGTCTTTTGTTGTTGGGATGTACAAGTACCCGGTCACGTCCACATATTTTTGTTATATGTATTTTTTTTTTGTACCCATCTGATGAGCGCCTTTTCAACTGATTTTTATAGTTCGTTCTTATGTTGTACTGTTACACCACTGTCCCAGGTTAGGGGGAGGGTTGGGATCCCGCTAACATGTTTAACCCCGCCATATTCTGTATGTATGTGCCTGTCCCAAGTCAGGAGCCTGTAATCCAGTGGTTGTCGTTTGTTGCTGTGTTGCATATTTGTTTTACGTTAATTTTTTGTACATTAATTAGACCGTTAGTTTTCTCGTTTGAATTGTGATTTCAATGCCTCTGTTAATTCAATTTAATTTTACGAAAATGCCGTTTATGACTATCAGGTTTATAGCCTATGGTTACAAAAAGCATGTAAACTCATAGAGTGATTATGTGGTATGAGCTTTGCTCATTGTTGAAGGCCGTACGGTGACCTATAGCTGTTAATATCTGTGTCATTTGGTCTCTTCTGGAGAGTTGTCTCATTGACAATCATACCACATCTTCTTTTTATATTATCCTGCTCGAAAATATTAGTTGAATAAATAAATAAGTATAATCTACCTTATTTACCTGAGTTAACCTCTAAAAGAATGCGCGCAAATGTAATCAAAAGCTGTGCTCAAACGTAATGATTTTTGCGCGCAAATGTAATGGTAATGTGCAAGTGTAATGCACCGGTTCTCGGTAAATGATAGAGAAAACGAAACTTTTATGGATGGAACAATTAAATTTTACCGAAATTCTTCAATTAGCTTCCTTATTAGTGGATTAAAATTGGAAACTATATTCCTCTTGTGGTTATTCTGTTGCATGGATAGTCCATTGAACTGTACCATCGTAGTTTATCTAAGATTGTTTCAATTTGTGAAGACCGAAATTTTAATTTTAACCACTTGCTGTACCTGTTGAATTTTAGAAAGAGTCATGGTTGTTATAAGGAATATCTCCCATCAACTCTCTTGAGTGTTGTCGTTTTCATCTGACACAAGCATGATGGGAAAGGTTGATGCGTACATCGTATGACAATATGTCATATTGGTTGATTTATTGTTTATTTCATGGCTGCGCTGACATAAACTAAGAATGTACCAAGATAACTTATTTATACTCGATTGTTTGATCAGTCTGTTCACAATAGCCATACGTCATTGTACCAACTTAGTGTGGAAATTACCAATTAACGTACCTTGCGATCGATTGTGCATGATGCCCAGCTTGAACTGTAATTTAGCCGATTAGGTTCTATTCTCAATCTTCAATTTGTATAAGAAATAAAAACTTATGAAGGACGGAAAATAGGACTGATATTGCTATTAGGCACCTAGTCGGTTTGGTATTATAAGATAATCAGATCCAATGGCATTGAACGATTATAGACCTATTCATCAACAAAAGAGAAATGGAATGAGGCATGCAAATCCAATATTTGCTATACCAATTGAAAATATAAATTACCATATAATTAATTAATGAGTTGAACGTTTTCGTAGCATCAGATCTTTCACGATCCTTTTCACGATCTTCAAAAAGCGATACACGATCTTTCACGATCCAAAAAATCAATTTTTTGTAAACATTTTTTGCAAAATTTCTGATTATGCTAACACAAAATTACTATAAGAACCATTTGAATCATTAAATGGAATGACATTTTTCAAAGAAAATTTGTTAAGTCATTCGAATTATGACAAAATCTTGTTTGTTTACATATTTAATGTCATTGAAATGTTGAGGATCAATCTGCCTTTGTAGTTTTGTAAGAACGGTTTACTTTAAACCTTTACTTTTCTCAGATACTGATCATTATGTTGAACCATTTTGACAGACAGTTTTATTTATTTGTAAAGTTGTCCGTATAATTCATTATATTAGATTAGTAATTGACCTTGCATATGTCTTCTCGATAAGATTGAATTCACGATCCTATACCAGAGCTTTCACGACCCAATCGTAAAAACTTGACCACCGTTAGGTATTCTTTCACGATATGTTTTCTCGATAAACCGAATAACGAAGCTTTACTTACCGATAACAAACCTAGTATGAACTATGATCACAATCACTGCTATAAGAATAAGCTATACTAGCCGATAACAAACATATAAACTATGATCACAATCACTGCTATAATGACAAGCTTTACTTGCCGATAATAAACCTATAAACAATGACCACAATCACTGCTATAAGGACAAGTTATACTAACCGATAACAAACCTATAAACAATGATCACAATCACTGCTATAAGGATAAGCTTACTTACCGACAAACCTATAAACAATGATCACAATCACTGCTATAAGGACAAGCTATACTAACCGATAACAAATCTATAAACAAGGACGGCAATCACTCCTATAAGGACAAGAACTCCAAACACAATTCCAACAATTACTCTGCAAAAAAAAAAAAAAATCAATGGCAACATGTTTCGTAACAGTATATGGATAATATATTTTTCTTTAAATATGTTAGTCAACAAAAAAAGACACACAATTATGAGTATGTCATTCACGTATATTACAACGTTAAAAAAAAGGACACAAAAACAATTGTCTTTTACATGTTAGTCCGATTTCTCTTTATACTTTATATCACGTACTTACATCACCACAATAATTAATATCATGGTAACTTTTCCAGTACTTTGGATTTTGGATTTTTAAACATTCTGTGCTCGTTGTTAACTATTTATAACAAACACTTATCATAGGGTTAAAACCACGCGCAAAACGGATTCTGCATGAATAAAAGTGTGATTTAGGGAGTAGTAAACTGATATTATAAAGACTTACCCGATACCGAGACAAACTGCTGTGCCTGTACAAACATAACCACTAGCACAACAAAATGTAGTACCACTACAACAATGGTAACCGGTGGGACATTGGCTATCAGAATAACAAATTGCAGCTGCAATCAAATTAAAAAAAAATCAAATTGAATTCCTCTCTCATTGTCTCTCACGCAATCCCAGTATCCTCCCAGTTGTTAGTCATTATTTATAATATAGGGATAAGGACAATTCATTATCCCTGATGAATGAAAATTCAGGGATAAGGAGAATAGATACTTCCTGTGGAACTGAACAAAAACATTGAATTATCTTATACAACAGTTAAATACTATTCATTATTAAGATTTGTTTTACTGTATGAACTTAAGCACAAGTTGTTAGGTTTTACTTCTTCGACTAGAATTGTATTAGAACCTTATATAACCAAACTAGCAACCTTCGAAGAGGAAGGATATCAATCTACAAACAAGCGCCATATTTTCTTTACTGGTTGGTCTTATATCTGACACACTGGTCAGATTGCAGCGTTGTTGTTGATGTCAATGCATCTGAAGTGCATCTCCCGCTGAGAGAACGATAAAAATTGCAATTCTAACATTGTTGGTTTAATGCAATGGAACTGCTTTCCTCATAGCATAATCACATAAAACAAGCAAACTGCATTTGGTATCGATGCGGCTGGAAAAGTATCAAATAATTTGTATAAAATTATGAAAGATTAACAACTATATATGTAAGTATATTACATCAGAAAAGAATAGAAAATTCGAATTGTACTAAACTACAGGGTATTATAAAACCGGAAATTCAAACTGATATAAAACAGGAAATCATTATATACACTCATTTTGATCTTTTGACATTAAAATGTAACTGGATGCTGTCCATCCCTCCATCGTCACAACCGTTTCTCCTACTTCCCATATCCTGTCTCCCACCCTTACTTATAATTTCTCCCACTTATTTTTCTTGACATAAACAGTTATTTCTTTTGATTACCAAGAACAGGTTATTGTTGGAATAATCAATGTTGCTGCATATGCATATATTCCTGTACGATATGCCTTTTTTTAACCCATAGGTTATCGATATCTCTTCAAACAGGATGCCTTGTCATAGTACAAGAGTAATAAAAAATTCTACAAACATTATGATATATTATTTTCTTACTATTTTTTTCGTTAATGAAAAATATGAAAAATACAAATGTATCTTGCCTTTCGTATGTGTGCAATCCTTTGCACTTTTATTATCATTTTAATTATACATAATAAAACTATTCTAACTACAATGGTTATAATATTATCATATTGAGAATAAATTAAATGTATTACTTTGATGTAGAAAAAAATATAAATGCGCTTTTAAAGAATATAAATAAAAGTTAGGGCGGTCTTTCGACTGGGTATGAATATCTTAAGACAACTTTGATTAAGTCTAGGTCATATCCATATCCCCCTAAACTCTACCAAAAGATATATCTTACGACATGTCTACTGGTACTTTCGAAAGACCCCGGATTAGGTACACTTACGTATCGCGGTTAGTTTATAAACAATTTCTATCAATGCATTTTAATTACTGCTTTAAGTCCAATATGTTGACTTACAGCATAGTTTACCTCACAATATGTAATGATTTAACACACCAAAACCAAAATTTGTTTTAGTAGTTGAATAATTTATTTCCGCCATATTGTAAAAATAAAGGGACTGAAGGAGCGGATATTTTGAACTGCAACTGACAACAGAGAGAGTATTAACAGAATCAAGACGGGGAAAAAATATTTCAGATATAATAAACGGAAAATAATCGGTGCCGATATATTTGATCATTGTTAAGGTTGTATGGTCCGGGAATTAACAAAAAATAAATAGAATAGAAAATAAAAAAAGATGGTAGAATTTATTCATAATTTTCCAAAATGTAGTTTATATCATACTATTTTCAAAATATACGATAAAGACAAGCAAACCTTGATTGTCTAAGAAACAAGTAAAAAAAAATATTTGTATATCCATTATAAAACTAAATTATCTGACCTATTTCCACTCATGTTATAAGTTTTAATGCTTCTTTTAAATAAGTTACGTTCTTTTTTGTTTGTGAAGAAAAAAATTGTTTCATAAAGATGAAATCAAATACTAGTAATCAATTTCTTTAAATGAGAAAACAAAAACATAATTCCTATCTTCATTATAATATCGAACCTTTGATATAATCATTTGCACTCCTAGATGGCGAAGTACTATTATTTGATTTGAAACTGAATCATTAGATACATATGTTCATTATGCATCCAAAATCAACACTACCAAAAGAAATTTGGTCCATTGAAAGGTAGACGACGTAATAAAAACCATAAAAATCCTTGTTTCAGAAATAAGAATATTGTATACTCACCGCTAGAAACTGAAAAACATAGCGAGAGAACTAAAGCAACACATAAAACAAAGATCTCCATATCCACGTTGTTGTTTAATCCATTTAATGATTTGAGTACTACTATCAAGAAATTTAAAGAAAGGATAACAGGAAAAGGATGACCATCGTACTCATGCTTGACACGTTGAGATTTGTCATCTTTTCCGATAGGAAATCTTATTCGAAAGGACTGTTGGTTTGTTATTTGCGTCATTTAATATTTAAACAATACAACGTAGACAATTAATATGCAGTGTATTTATGGTAAAAAATTGTTATACATGAAACAACGCAGTAAAATACTGATTCTCATAATCACATGTAGTGACACAAATTTTCACCTTGAACACCTTTGTTAACACTCACGTGTGCTGTTTGGACAAGACTTTAGTATATAGCAATAGAATAAAATATTGATTGGGTACGAGAGTTATTCAAATATTGTTGTCCCCCTGAAAAAGAACTTTTTCCTTGGCGCATGGCAATCCCGATGATTACTGCCAAAGCGGTGCCGAGGAAACAATTCAAAAACTTTAAAGTTGAAAGAACAATTAATGGCTCCTCGGAGTCAATTTACTCACTGTAAAGTAATGAAAACAAATCAGTTTTAAGAAAATATATGTATATATAAACAAGTCTAAATTGAAAACAACGTTCAAACCTATGATTGCGTTGGATAAAAACCGCAATTTTTATATGTGTGCATGCAAAACAAATTTCTTGTTAGAGGGGTCTAAATACAGCACAAACAACATTTTCCAAAAGACCAAAAAAAAAAGTGGCAAACGCATTTGACTAGCAGGTCAAACAACAAATGTTCTTAAACCCTGCTGACTGCCATTGGCGATTGCCAAATAAACGGATCACCGATGTAATAAATGGATCTTAATCATAAATCTTATACTAAACAGAAAACAATAAACTTACGGAAAAGATGATATACCGCAAACAAAAGGTGCAAAGGTTTTGTACACCATAGATATAGGAAGATGTGGTGAGTGCCAATGAGACAACTCTCCATCCAAATAACAATTTATAAAGTAAACCATTATAGGTCAATGTACGGCCTTCAACACGGAGCCTTGGCTCACACCGAACAACAAGCTATAAGGGCCCCAAAAGTACTAGTGTAAAACCATTCAAACGGTAAAACCAACGGTCTAGTATATATAAAAAACGAGTAACGAGAAACACGTATAAATTACATAAACAAACGACAACTACTGTACATCAGATTCCTGACTTAGGACAGGTGCAAACATTTGCAGCGGGATTAAACGTTTTAATGGTACCAAACCTTCTCCTTTTTCTGAAACAATAGTATAACATCACAACATAGAAAAACACACGATAAAACATCAATTGGAAGGCTTAACTCAATCAAAAACGTAAATTAACACACTATGAACGAATAAATTCGATCTGTGATACCTGAAAGTAAATACATAGTTAATAAAATATTAGGGACAAACATTCAAGGCCAAAAGCAAACAAACGAGTCCAAATAAAGCCATGGCAAAAACTACCGCGAAATATTAAACCCTTAGAAAATAATCACTTTTGAAAAACCGGTTTTCATAATATATACAGGTAAATGAAAATAACTTTGTCGTTTTAGGTATACTTTTTCTGTCTATATAAAATCTTCCAATAATTAGGAATACCAAGAAAGGTCTGTCATATAAATACCTAATTTAACACTAGATACATAAGGGGTAAATATCAACAATATATATATATATATATATATATATATATACAAGTCTAAATTGAAAACAACGTTTAAACCTATGATTGCGTTGGATATATATATATATATATATTCATTAAGTGTATTAATAAACTTATAAATGGATCTTTTATACCTATTTTTATATTTCGTTTGTATATAAACCATTATTTCATATTTTATTTTACATTAGCACTTTGCATTTGTTCACCTTCAACTTTATTGTATTTCTTTTTTATTGATAGTGTAGGTTTCTCTGTAAACTAGTACTTATTTTTTAGTGAATGTTGTATCTATCGATTTATCTATTTACAATGTATATTTAACGGGGCTCTTCTAACTGCCCATACAGTAAGGTTTCAAAGCATTTAGTAGTTTAAGAGAAAAGGTTTATATAAACAAGTCAATCATAATCAAAGAATGTCTCTGTCTTAAATCAAGAGGAAATTTTACACAAATAGATCATATTTAGATACGCTTGCCTGTATTTGCATTCCGTGATTCTTATGCCTTGTGCTGTCTAAATTTCGATTTGATAGCCAGATTAAAAGCTCAACAGAACTCCTACTCTCATATACAATTCTAATTTTATTTAGTAACAAAATAAAAATATAGATAGAATTACTTTAATAGTACTAACAAGATTTAGTAGTATTTGTTTTAAATACCATCTTTACTATAAATTGTCTTAGTGCTTTATATGTGCATTTTAAGTCATATTTGTATTACTAGAGTTCTGCCATTGACTTGTGAATTTAAAGAGGTCTTTTTACTTAAAAGCACATGTAATTTCTTTATGTTACTTCTTTTCTATGCAGTTGAAATGAAAATGCTTGAAGCCAATTATGTCAAAGGATTTCGGTAAGGACGGAAAAAATTGGTATTGGCTATCTATTTTGATTTTTTTCACATTATTATTTTTCAACATTGGTGGAACAAAATGATGTTTTTAGTGAGTATTTGTTGGTTATTGACTTGATAATACATAATCACGTAACTAATGTTGGCCAATATATTAACTATTAGTGTGGGCACTTTACTCATATTGACCTGTCTATTGCCTATTTGTACAGGCACTAAACTCATATTGACCTGTCTTTTGTCAATTTGTGTGGGCACTAAACTCATATCTGTCTGTCCATTGCCTAGTGCGCACACTACACTCATAATGGCCTGTCTATTGCCAATGAGTGTGCGCTCTAAACTCATAATGGCCTGTTTTTTGTCTCTAAGTGTGCGCTCTAAACGCATAATGGCCTGTCTATTGCCTATTAATTTGGACACTACATTCATATTGGCCTGTATATTGTTTATTGGTGTGGGCACTCAACTGATATTGGCCTGTCTATTGCCTATCAATGTGGGCACTTAACTGACATTGGCCTGTCTGTTGCCTATTAATGTGGGTACTCAACTCATTTTGGCCTGTCAAATGCCTATTAATGTGGGTATTCAACTCATTTTGGCCTGTCTAATGCCTATTAATGTGGGTACTCAACTCATTTTGGCTTGTCTAATGCCTATTAATGTGGGTACTCAACTCATTTTGGCCTGTCTATTGTCTATAAGTGTGCGCTCTAAACTTATATTGGTCTTTCTATTGTCTATTAATGTGGACACTAAACTTATATTGGCCTGTCTATTGTCTATAAGTGTGCGCTCTAAACTTATATTGGTCTTTCTATTGTCTATTAATGTGGACACTAAACTTATATTGGCCTGTCTGTTGTCTATTAATGTGGACACTAAACTTATATTGGCCTGTCTATTGTCTATCAATGTGGACACTAAATATATTGGTATGTCTATTGTCTATTAATGTGGACACTAAACTTATATTGGCCTGTCTATTGTCTATTAATGTGGGCACTAAACTTATATTGGCTTGTCTATTGTCTATTAATGTGGACACTAAACTTATATTGGCCTGTCTATTGTCTATTAATGTGGGCACTAAACTTATATTGGCATGTCTATTGTCTTTTAATGTGGACACTAAACTTATATTGGCCTGTCTATTGTCTATTAATGTGGGCACTAAACTTATATTGGCCTGTCTATTGTCTATTAATGTGGGCACTAAACTTATATTGGCCTGCCTATTGTCTATTAATGTGGGCACAAAACTTATATTGGCCTGTCTATTGCCTATGTGTATGGGTACTAAACTCATTTTGGCTTGTCTATTGTCTATTAGTGTGGGCACTCAACTCATATGGGCCTCTCTTTTCCCGATAAGTGTGCGCGATAAACTCATATTGGGCTGTCTTTTGGCAATTAGTGTGGGCACGAAACTCATATTGTGCTGCCTATTAGTATAGAAAAGATGGTAAAAGAGCAAACTGATTGCGATCAAAAGGGCATAATTTCTAATCTTTTTATGCAAATCTATTTTGATGAATAAAAGATGTTGGGTATACGTCGATGTGACATCAACCCAACAAACAGGGAGTCAAAAGAAATTAAGTACTTGTAAATCTTTTAACCTTTTTACGTCTTCCAATTTCAAACTTTGTGTTTACGGCCAATAAGAATGTAAGAAAAGTAACTTAACTTATCATGAAACTTTATCAGACAGGGATTTACTTTTAACCACAAAAATGATCTTCAAACTTTTCTTTCACTATACAATGCAGGCTTACAAATAAATGTACTCTATTTCCTTGGTAAATTTAGTAGTTATTTTTCAAATCCCGATTCATTTATTTCTTTTAAACAATGACATTGACCAAAGGAATAACCAGTTTGATTTATAAAAAGTATTGAGGTAGAACAGGTGTGTAAGTCATCTCTTTGTGTAATAATTGTTTAAAATCTTATAACAAATTGGAAGGCTCCACCTTCTTTTAGTGGTTATATCAACCTTTTTTATATTTACTTTTTGATTTTGTTGTTTCATGTTGGTGTTTAAACAATGGCGATTTTTTTTTTCGATATCAAAGAATAAGAAAACTAAACGTATGAATAAATGTTTTAAGACAGAGAAAACGATATACTATCATTGTCAGAAAAACAAAAGTAATGCTCAGATGCGGATCCAGAATTTTGAAGAGGGGGAGGGAAAGCTAGGCAACGTTAGGAGTGGGACATGTAAAAAGTCTATCCATTTACCATATATGTAACCCCACCCAACCCCCCTAAATCCGCCTCTGAAGCTTAACAAACTTCACATTTCTCCGAGTATCTCAAGCGTACGTATAATCTTTATATTTTCTGACAATTAACGTATATTGTATTTGTATGAACGATGGGCTTTTAAAATACATCTCGAAGTTCGGTCATGTGATGGTGTTTAGCCCTACTATTTACCCCTTATTAGTGTCCCTGTAATCATAAATGAACAGATAAGGAAACACTTTCGATATATCAGATGTATTTGTAAACTAGAGGCTCCAAGGACCCTGTGTCGTTCACCTGATATTTTTATTTACAATTGATGCATGATAAATGCAACTGTTGTACTGTCGTTTAGTTTCAGAGATATAAGACTAAAAAGTGCGTTTGAAACCTATGTTTTATTTCAGCCATGTGTGCCATGTTGGCAGGCAGGGTCATCATACACAGTGGTCCCTGGATATCCTAGTGGTGATTTAAACCAAGTTTGGTTTAATTTGACAGTAGTTTCAGGGAGAATTTTGTAAAATTTATCTAACGAGAAATGCGAAGTGATGAGAAAGTTTGTTGTGAAGTTTTGTTGTTGCCCACCCCAAAAAAAAAAACCAAAAGGTAATAAAAATTATCATTTAAGGGCAATCTTTTCTATTAATGATTTCTGCAAAATTCAGTTGATTGTGCAAGGGTTGTATAGCCAGCTGAGGTCATTAAAACTCTCATTTGTTGTTGCAAAATTCAAGTGGTTTTGAATTGCTTTGTTGATCTTTTTTTGTATTCAACTTTTAAACAACAAAGTACAACAAATATGATGACTGATACTCATGACACTGAAAATATGGTCTTCATTCTTGCGAAGAAAATGGTAAGGTTTGAAATATTTCTTAAATATTAATTCAATACCAATACTTTAATTTGTATTGGATTTATCCCAGGAAATGAGAACAAGGGACACAATTAAATTCAATTTTTTCCTAAACTTCTGATAAAATATAAAATGAAGAACTATATTTTCTAATGAGAATTTTTTTTAATAGTTAATTGATAATTTGAACAATATTAATTAAGTTTTAGATCTTGCATGGTTGATTAATTTTCTCTAAAAATTTCTGATATTCTATTAAAGTTTTAAATATAATATGAGGCAGGCATTACCTGTGAAAGGGGATGAAGTCTGTATAAATTAGTGTAGGAATTCAAGCATCATTTGCACTTCGGAATCTGTAGAAAATGAAGCCAAAGTACTGAAACATATCTGACATTCGACCTATTGTTCGGGATTATAGTTGTGACATCATTTTCAATGTAAAGAAAGAAACACCATCATCAGGTATTAATGTGTTTTTTTTCATGTTATAGAATTATCGATTATTTTTATTGCCAGTTCATTAGTAGATTGTTTTCTATATTGATTTTCTACTGCAGTTTCAGAAAAGAAGATTACAAAGGAAAACATTTTGTAAAACTTACCAAAATTTACCAAATTAATGAAAATTGTTAAAATTGACTATAAAGGGCAATAACTCCTTAAGGAGTCAACTGACCATTTGGTCATGTTGACTTATTTGAAGATCTTACTTTGCTGAACATTATTGCTGTTTACAGTTTATCTCTATCTGTAATAATTTTCAAGATAATAACCAAAAACGGCAAAATTTCCTTAAAAATTACCAATTCAGGGCAGCAACCCAACAACCAGTTGTCCAATTCATCTGAAAATTTGAGGGCAGATAGATATTTACTTAATAAACAAGTTAATCCCTGTAAGATTTGCTTTAAATGCTTTGGTTTCAGAGTTACAAGCCAAAATCTACATTTTACCCTATGTTCTATTTTTAGCCATGGCAGCCATCTTGGTTGGTTGGCTGAGTCACTGCACACATTTTTAAACTAAGTACCCTAATAATTATTGTGGCTAAGTTTGGTTGAATTTGGTCCAGTAGTTTCAGAGGAGAAGATTTTTGTAAAGATTACAAAATTTACAAAAACTGGTAAAAATTACTTTAAAGGGCAATAACTCCTTAAGGGTCAACTGACCATTTTGATCATGTTGACTTATTTGAAGATCTTACTTTGCTGAACATTATTGCTGTTTACAGTTTATCTCTATCTATAATAATTTTCAAGATAATAACCGAAAACGGAAAAAAAATCCTTAAAATTACTAATTCAGGGGCAGCAACCCAACAACCCATTGTCCGATTCATCTGAAAATTTCAGGGCAGATAGATCTTGACTTGATCAACAATTTTACCTCTGTCAGATTTGCTCTAAATGCTTTGGTTTCAGAGTTATAAGCCAAAATATACATTCTACCCCTATGTTCTATTTTTAGCCATGGCGGCCATCTTGGTTAGTTTGGCAGGTCACCGGACACAATTTTTAAACTAGATACCCTAATGATGATTGTGGCCAAGTTTGGTTAAATTTGGCCCAGTAGTTTCAGAGGAGAAGATTTTTGTAAAAGTTAACGACGACGGACGACGACGGACGACGGACGCCAAGTGATGAGAAAAGCTCACTTGGCCCTTCGGGCCAGGTGAGCTAAAAAACACGGCTACAACTTTGCTCTCTAAACAAACAAACATGTAAATTTTGTTACATACAACATAATCAAGTTCGTTTAACAGTCTCATAAGATAATTATATACTTTAAAAACAACCTTTTTTTTTAAAGTCCTAACTTGTATTTTAGCACATTTTATTGTATATGAATATACAACTATTTAATGGCAGTTTAAATTCTCTCACGCTCTATATACAGCACTTCCTTATTTTTGTTTTCAACGACACGGATATATAAATGAACATTAAATTTCGCCCATCCACAGGAATAACCGTTCACCATAGTGTCTTCCTTGTGTAATTAGATTAGGTGAGTAATAGATAGGGTTTTCAGTTATATATATGCATATACATGCATTACTTTTGACGAACGCTAAGGTAAGTTTGGGGTACTTACATACAATTCAATTGTACAAACCGTATCTTACATTTAATTCATATTTGGTATACATGCTATGAATTTAAAATACCTTAAAATTCGAATTGCACTGCCAATCATTGAAAATAAATGATAAATTTGGAAACTCGCATTTTATTTGAACGTAAACTTTCAAATCTAGGGCTTCGTAAATATATTTTGATAAACTATATGATAGGGACATGTGTTTAGACCTTGAACTTAAATCGGCGATTGCGTCAATTAACTGACTTTTCATTTTGTTTCAGAGTAATCTGCGTTTAAAAACAGTTTTTGATTCTATGTGAGTTTGAAACAGCAACGCCTGAAAAAGTTACTAGCAATGGATTATCGGATAACGACTAGAGGTAGAAAAGACAAGAAAGAAGTACCGTATATAAGGACAGATACGGTATGGAATTTTGTAGTTATTTTTTTCTTCATTGCAGGGGTCACTTACTTATATGGTAGACTCTGAAAAAGTCTTACATTTCAATTTCCAGTATAATGTATAATTTGGCATTGTTTTTTTTTAATATAACATAATGTGGTATGATTGCCAATTAGACAACTATCCAACAGAGACCAAATGACGTGGATGTATGCAACTACAGCTCATCGTACGACCTTCACCAATAGACAAAACCCATGCCATACCCATGTTCTTCCAGACTAAAGTATTTATCGGTACACATGCAACATATTTGGTGGAAAGACGTCATAAGCATCCGAGAAAAGCATGACATTATGCAATGCCAAATCATAAGAAAACAATATCGACAGGATTTAGGATCTTGAAATAAGTATTTATAACGGTATAGCAATTATGATTATACAATATCGACAGGATTTAGGATCTTGAGATAAGTATGCATACTTTTATAAATTGTTATTTGGATGGAGAGTTGTCTCATTGGCACTCACACCACATCTTCCTATATCTAATAACTGTATTGATATATATATATAGCAATTATAATCAGACTTTATTAGAACAACTCATTGTTACATAATATTTTTCCTATTGTAATGCATCATTTTTAAACATATTTTTTCTTCTTCATTTCTGTTAGACAGTTGCAACATTTTTAAATTAAAGAACGTTTTCTTCATTTAGTTCCCTCCACTTTACGATAACCTAGAATGTCTGAAAGATGGAAGACAAACACATTCAGTATCAGCGGTGAGTGTTCGTAAAATTACGATTTAAAACAGATGTCTATATAAAATACGGAGATTCGGTATGATTGCCGATTAAACAAGTATTCATCAAAACGAAGTCAAAACTATATAGTTGTAAGCAATTATAGGTAAGCGTACGGCCTTCAACAATCAGCAAAACCCATACCGAAAACTAAGTTATAAAAGGCCCCAAAATATGAAACAATCAAACGACAAAACCAACGGCCTGATTTATACTAAAACAACAAACCAAACGAGAAACAGAAAGGCAGACAACAACTAACGACAACCACTGAATCACAGACTTCTTACTTGGGATAGGCACATACAAGAATGTGGCGGTACAATATAAAAAAAAAATTAAGTACACAAAAAAAAACAACAAAAGACAACAATCACAAGGTACAAATCTAAGAGTACTCAAGTTACTTGAATTAATCAATGCAGATTTAATGGATTTATTGTTAAGACGACAAAAACAGTCTTGGAAAATAATGGCCTTGTGTAATGCATGAATTTGGGTATCGACCAAAAGTGTTCATGATAGTTTAGTCATTCGTATTTAGTCATGTTTTAATTTATCAAAATCAAAATCAATGTACGTAGAAATGAAATTTTATTCGGTCATGTCACAAGCGAGGAAAGGAGGACTGGATTATGGTTACGACAACTAAAACATCTCCGTGGTCATCTGTGACACAAATGTTCCATAACCCGATCAGGCGTTCATAAAACTTTCCACAGGATAACTATACCACCGGTTAACCTTCAAGTAGGTTCAAAAACTTTCTTGTATTTTAAGATGTTACTTCACCATGCAGTAAGGGTAAACATTATCTTTTTTTGAAAATAAAATAAATATTTATTTCAGTTGTTATTTTTTATTGATAAACGTTCCTTGGTTTTAGTTACAGATCCTTACTATGGCGAAATACCCTTAATATGGTGGTATACCCATTGCTATGGTGAAATACCCTTACTATGGTTAAATACCCTTACTATGGTGGAATATCCTTACTATGGTGAAATATCCTTACTATGGTTAAATATCTTTACAATGGTGAAATATCCTTACTATGGTGAAAGACCCTTATTATGGTGAAATATTTTTACTATGGTGATATACCCTTACTCTTGTGAAAAATGATTAATATTGTTTAAGACCCTTAACATATTGAAATGCCCTAAATATATGAGAAAGACCCTAATTATGTTGAAAGAATTTAATTTGATGAACGACCCTAAATATGGTATACACCCAATTTCATCTGGAACAATAACATAATAAAATTACATTCTGGTTCTTATTCATTCCTTTACAAAAATCTTATAAAAATTTTTTACAGACGACCACTTCTGAGATTTCCCTTGAGGAATTTGACTTCTTTAGTAAAGACAGTTTATTTGACACATCCGATAGTGAGGATGAAGTAAGCACATCTATAGACTTTTTATTAGAGACATCAGATATCGAATAACACTGTGGGACAAATTTGCAATTCCAGAATTGGCAAATCTGACTTTGTCGGTTTACAAGATATCAAAAATATTTTTGCCCAAGTGATAGATATCAAAAATTAAATTTCCCATATGTCCCAACATGTCACCGTTGTCACTGTTGTCACCACAGCTGATTAAAAGTACATTTCCATGGAAATTTAAAAATTCCATGGGAATATTCGAAGTTCCCATGGGAAAGTTAATGTTCCCATCGGAAAAGTACTTTTCCCATGGAATTTTAAAGTTCCATCGAATTTTACAGTTCCCATGGGAAAAGAAGAATACAGAGAGTTCCCATGGGAATTTAACTTTCCGATGGGAACAGTTTATCTTCCATGGGAACAATTTTTCTTCCCATGGGAACAATTTTTCTTCCATGGGAAAATTTGTCTACCTTGGGAACCATTTTCTACTCATTGAAACAGATATTTTATGTATGAAACATGTTTTCCGTTTGATTGTTTTCTCCTTGAAAAATAAAAATTTGTTGAAAATGCAGGATTTATGTTAAATTATTGCAGTATGCAGGTTTTCTACAAAATGTCAATATGGTTTCATATCTAAAGCTGCTCTCAACATGCAACTTCCATAAAAACTCTGATTATCCAGTTAAATATGAAGCAATGGCAAGTAAGTTTTAAATAAGTTGTGAGTGTGTGTTGTGAATACAAATTTCTATTATTGAACTTATCGGAAAATAGATAATAAATGTTTAACAACTTTTTCCGGTGCTTAAAAATACCCCATTTTTAATATTTTTTGCAAAATACAAGACCCATAAAACAAAAACACTATAACCATGATAACATGCTGAGATAATATATTCATTTACAATCTGTATACACGTGCGTAATTAACGGGTTCTGGTTGAATGAACATGAATTTCGATCGATTACACACAGATGACGATCAATAGAGTGTGGCACGTGTCTTTAAAACATTTACATGGTAATTAATAAAGATGTGATTATATAATTTGGAATTATTTTTTAATTTAAAATAACATAGCCTACTTTCATATTTCATGTCCTTTGTGGCAACTGTATCATCACATCATGTCCCTTGTGCGTATTATTGAGGTGGTCATTAGTGGTATTTCTACGGACGTCTTTATTTCAATATTTTGATTCCTTTCGTATTATATTTTGTATAGGCAGTTTATGTAGATGAATTACAAGAACAGAAAAAAGTAAATTGAAGTCATATTATTAGTCTCCGTTGTATTGTTTTAAAAACTTAACATTGACATGGATTAGTGATTTCTGTGACATATTACATGTACATGTACCAAACGTACAAGTTTGTTACTTTGAGGTTTTTTGTGTGACTTATCTTCGTTTTGTTTTGTTTTGTTTAAGCACATGTTATTTTCAAAAGTAGCATATGGGATTGAACACAAAATACATAAGATAATAACGAAAACAAAATAGAAATAGATGTAATACAAACTATAAACAAAAACGAAAATGCAATATAATATTTTTGTAATATGAACTGGCGTGAAAAGTAGGAATTCAAATTTTAATTGTATGAAGTTCTGAATCTTTGTGTAATTCTGATATAAGATTGCACAGATTCAAAAATTGCTTTACTTTGCTGAAATGTATAAAGGTCACCGTGAACAGGTCAATTGGTATAAAATATCTTTTAAAATCAAAACAATATTTCTCTTGCTTCATTGTCAAATGGGCACTCGAAAAATTGTAAATACAATCCTCAACAGCATGGCTACAGCTGCATGCGGGATTTAGTTTAATATTAACACAGATCTGCAATGCGGGATTTAGTTTAATATTAACACAGATCTGCATGCGGGACAGGGCGGATCCAGCAATTTATAAAAGGGGGTCCTAACCCAGGATAAAGGAGGGGTTCCAACTATATGTCCCCATTCAAATGCATTGATCGTCAAAAAGGGGTTCCAACCCCCCACCTGGATCCGCCACTGCGGATTTAGTTTAATATTAACACAGATCTGCATTTAAGGAGCTTCGCATACTTCTGAACCATGAATGATATAAAGTTTTCTAACACCACAACTAAAGAAGAAGGGTGGCTGTTTTATATTTCAGAAAGTCCATATGTCGGGGTTTAAAATTCTATTCAATAGAAGTAGATGGGAAAAAAGATGTTTTGGTTATATCTAGTCTATGACGCGGGTACTACATAGTTGTTACTAATTCGTAAATCATAATTTGAATTTGACCAATAATTGGGAGCATTAAATCGCAGAGATAATCAAGGGCAGTCTCTTTATGTAAAGAATATAACACAATGAGCTTTCTTGACTTTCTTCTGTCTACTAGCAATTTCCGGCCTATTTCGAGGTGTCAGACGACCAATTAAAAATCCCATCTGTTCAACCAAATTTTCAATTTTCACAGCTTTCTAAATAATTTACCTAAAGTTTAACTTCAAAGAAACCAGGTATATCCTTAATTGTACATGTATCACCTTTCTACATGCCAATTTTCAAGCCATGTTTAAAGTCTTATAAGAAAATTCTGATCTTGAAAACACAGGTACTACCAAAATAACTCCCGGTTTTCTGGAAATCTTAAATTAGTATACTATGTAGCGCATTAATCCTGAATTTTTAATGCAAACTCATAGACAAGTGAATTTTGGCTCAAAATGGTCTAAATATATTTCCTTTCACCAAAAGTTTCATTTCTGCAACTTTGTTGGTTAGTTTAAGTAAACAATGACATCAAAAGCACTATTTTGTGTCAGAGTAGGGCTACTTTACATACGTTCTAAATTGGAGGGAGTAATTGGTGGTCTGACACCTAAACGAAATATGTAGCTTAACGACTGACATATGTATGCATATTCCATAATTAGTATAATAAAGGTTAAGTTTATACGATCAAATTTATTTCTTTATAATGCATACTTCAAGTTTTCAAGTAAATATAGGGAATTAATTGAGAGCAATTTCTCTTAAGGGTTCTCTCATATATAGTTAGAAACCCCTGAGACTACTATAACACTTTATCACCTAATTATTTTCTCTATTCTTTATTTGTCGGTCCATTTTTCTCCATTCTATACTTGTTTTGCCCTTATTCTCCATTCTAAAAACCCATCCACACCCTCCTGAATCCTACCACAAGTGCACCGACGATATTTGACAAGGTTTACTACAATAAACATGAGGTTTACTACAATAAACATGAGGTTTACTACAATAAACATGAGGTTTACTACAATAAACATGTATATTGGGCACTCAGCAGTGAAAATATCTTACAAGTATAGAATAAAAGTTTACTGCAATAAACGGAGCCTCGTGTATCTTGGGCACCTAGCTGTGAAACAAAATTCATCTCCCATGCTTTTGAGACTACCTGTCTTTACAGGTAAAATATTTGTATATTAGATACAATTAACGGACGTGTAGCAAAACAATGTAACTGTAAGATTGATAAGATTAATCACATTCACATTTTCAAAAGTGGCCGCATAATAACAAACTATTAACAAATTATTAATGATTAAAAACAAAATTTAAATATGAATAGAGATAACTACATTTGAAAAATAAAACTATTTTCCTTTTTTTTTTTTGATTAATTCAATTTTGTTTTAATTTATTTTAGAAGAAAAAATAATATTCGATACTGTTATAGATGTGATATATGTCGTCTGCTACGGTCGAATACAAAACTACGGTTAAATACGAAACTACGTTAAAATAACGTAGCTAACTATACCGGAGACTCAGATAATCCGATAAATCGATAGTGACCAATCTCTGTGTTATAGTAGTCTCAGGAAACCCTAATTAACTAGTGGTGTTCCGTGTAAAATTGTTTCCTATATTTTTTTTATCTGGGACTAATATACATTTATAAAATCTTTTTGTGTCCCAGTATTTATATAATACCTTTATTTAATTCCTTAACTTGACCATCAGCATGGCTAAGGAAATTATTGCCAGAGGTACTGTGAGGTGACCCTTCCAGGTATTCAAGCGATTGCCTATCGGGCTTAAAAACTCTTATTACACGTAATGCAGGTTTACGCACCACACCGCCTGCTGAGCAGTGTACGCGCGGACGGTAATTTGGAACTTTATTTTAAAAAATCATCTGTTATAATATACATCATGTGTACATTGATATACTATATCTTACTAAACTCATACGTGTAGTCAATTTTACTACCAGTTGTTTATGAAATACAGTTCTCGTGCAATGAATGATATTTAATTCCAACCAAAGATTTGAGGAATTAACAATTTATTGAGATATTTTCCATCGGTAAAATTTGAAAATGTAAGTTTGTACTACTTGTCAATAATAATGGATATTTCAAAACATTTAAATATTAATTCACAAAATGAACGCACTTGCCGATCGTTGGTTTAGAAAGATAGAAAGATTCGGAACTAAAGATAGTCACAATTAAACATATGTATTTTGAAAAAAAAGACAAAAACCGCCAGAACAGATCTGATTTAAATCCAGGGTCCGTATATGCATAATGATACTTAAGTTAAGATTTGACCCGAACGGACGGATTTTTCTACATGTTCTACAATAAATTTATACTACGATTGAATATTGTTTTATGCATATATGTCCAGATCTATATAGAACTTACTTTGCTTCGTCGAAAGTACGAATATAGAAAAATCACAGATTTATATTTCAACTAGAACGTTCTAGAACAGTTAAAGAAATCATTACAATTGTTAGTTATTTTGTACATGCATAACTATAATGCGAACCTTGTGAAATAGCACGTGAAATCCTAACTAAGCGTGAATTCTTTGGAAAAGCGACGGTTCTATTAATACCTATTGTCAATTTCAAGTTCTGTTTCGACATGCATTGTAATATATGTCACTGGACGTTAAAATTTCATCATTAATTTCGTCTTCGTCAAATATTGCTGTTGGTTTCTTTTCTTTTTTTTTTCTTATTACATATACATAAATACACCACAAGTTATTCCTATGTAATCTCATTTAAATATTTAATGCAAAGTAAATTTTAAAGATGAAAGTCGTATTAGTTCGATAATGCTTCAAACTAAATATAAACTGAGAATATATGTATAACTGCCATATTCCGAATCCCGGACATTCATTTGTGTAAATGAAGAAAAGATAACAATGATCGGTATCTGAGTGAATCTACGTCTCAATCAAGCTTCATAAAGATATTATAAAATATTCAAGATTTACAACTTTTCTTGAATATGATTGCCAATGAAATAAACTATGCAGGAGATTTCAAATTAGCCCAATTAATTTGTGTGTGTACTATAACAACTGAAACCGTAATTCTGCTGTAGTGCACGTCGATCGTATCTGTAACAGGAAGGCGTATGGTAACCATACTACCTTACTAAGTTCAAAAGTACATAACAACCCTTTCTTTGTGCATTATACGCTCAGGAACATACATCATACTATTTTGCATGGATTGGTAGCAAATGTTACTTTTCAACTGTAGTCCTTAACCAAAAGCGTTGGTTTTTCCATCTGACAAGCTTAATTTTGGATCAAATGATCATACAAGTATGGAGGCTAGGATTTATAATTCGGCTAGTCTGGATGACTTCGTGCAATACCCCGCTCCGTATTCATTATAGTTTTACATAAATCGTTTAAATTTTAGATCCTTCAGTTTGCATATAAATATGATATTTTTAATTGCATATGGCTAGCTAAGTACAACCTGCAAAACATTTTATTTGATGTCGCCAATAGTAAACATATAAAATGAAACAATAACTTACTACTAGTATACCAATATAGACTTTTGTTGTATGATTATACAAACCGAAATCACTACTAGACGAGGGGTTGACACGCTCAAATTAACAAAATTGTGTTTCAAAGAACCAATGCACCAAATTGATTTTATAGGATTTAGTTTAACATTTTAACCTGTTCAAGGAATGTATTACTTGACAAGAACAATTTAAATGTAGGACAAAATCGGCTTACAACACGAAATTTGTTCAAAGAATAGTACCAAGCATGTGACAAAATGACGGGTATGTAACAGAGGTATCGCAATTGCAGATGGATTGGTGGATAGTTACTGTTTGTTCAACGTTCAGTGACAAGTATCTCATGCATATTGCAAGACCAAACTAAGTTGGGCAGACGACAAAAGCGAAATTGTGACAAATTCGTTGTTAAAATTTATTTTCAAGTGGGAGTCATTGACCCTAAAACATAACAATAATACAGGCTTATAGTATTTTGAAGCATTTTTGAAGCATTCAACTATAATGAAACGCATGATAATTTTTACGAATAAAAAGAAAAAGCAAGTTGGCCAAAAAATGATTGATATTTCAAAGAAAAATGTATAGTGTGTTCATTGTAAACTTAAACCAGAATGCGTATAAATGTCTCTATTATAACAGTCACAAACCACTTCTAGAATTAAAATCAGCGATTTACCATTCATGCAATAATATTTTGTCGAAAGTGATCGAGATGCCCTTATTAGGTAATTCAAATTCTCGGACACTTATTTTTTTCAGAACACGTTATAGTTAATATCAGAGCCATATAATACATGTATTATATCTGGGACTTTAATACTAAGTATAATAGTCCCAGATTATATTATCTGTTAATATGCATCCTTCTTTTAAAGCCTTGTTTTCTTAAACACTTTAGGACCGTATATCGGGGCACTGCCGAAAATAATCTTTCAAAAGCAAATTTAAGTTTCAACCTTTAAAACTTGTATGTCAGATAATTTGACCACATGACAAGACATTCTACAATAAACATTGGTCACGCACGACAGATTCCGATGTAAGACACGTGCCGTTACAATAGCCAGTTTACACGCATCAGCGCAAACAGGTTTGATATTATGTTTTAAAACAATTATTCAAATTAAATATACAATTATTTTACTTTTTTTTTGGGGGGGGGGGGGGGGGAGTCATTGACCCTAAAACATAACAATAATACAGGCTTATAGTATTTTGAAGCATTTTGAAGCATTCAACTATAATGAAACGCATGATAATTTTACGAATAAAAGAAAAGCAAGTCGGCCAAAAATGATTGATATTTCAAAGAAAATGTATAGTGTGTTCATTGTAAACTGAAACCAGAATGCGTATAAATGTCTCTATTATAACAGTCACAAACCACTTCTAGAATTAAAAATCAGCGATTTACCATTCATGCAATAATATTTTGTCGAAAGTGATCGAGATGCCCTTATTAGGTAATTCAAATTCTCGGACACTTATTTTTTCAGAACACGTTATAGTTACACGCATCAGCGCAAACAGGTTTGTCGAATAGGCCAGTTGATTGGAGGAAAGTTTCCGACAACCACGCCTACCTTAAACTAATACCCAATCAAACGCCTTTGACAAAAACATAAATAATACATGTATAAGATTACAGAGATTTGGTTGCGTATACAATATTTGAAAAAAGTTTAGACTCTTAATTCAAACTTAGAAGTATAGAATATGCCCGTAATGCAAGTTTCTCAATTTTACAATAAATTTTATACATAATATCACCTACCTAGTGAGGAAAAATACAAATTAAAAAAATTGCAAATTAAAACTATTTCGAATTGTTCTCTATGTGTTATAGTAGTCTCAGTCTATTCGTACAAAAAATCACCATCAATTAAAAAATCAAATATTTCTTTCACCTGTAACCAATCGGAAAAATAATTCATTTTAGTATTTGATCTAGATGCAAAAGACGACAATGCTCCTTACAGTTAAAACAGTCTACTCCAAATTTCATAGCGTATACAGAGCTTGACATATACCCATTACTGTCCTATGTAAAGTTGCGAATGATACATTTCTAGAGTATACTTCTTAATGGAAAAGGAAGTAAAATTTGTGTTGAATTATACAAACTTGTGTTTTATATTATGCTAATAACGGAATAGAAACTAAGTGGATATCATATACATGTATGAAAATATTTTGATAATTACGGTATGATCTGCGGTATGATTATGTCCAATATTATAATGCACAGTTTGTGATAAATGGGTGTCAAAATGTATTAAACAAAACCCAAAGACCAGTTTCAACAAGAATGCTTTGCTTTTATTGCAGAATCGCATAAAACTTAATGTTATCGTATTTTTAAAAGAACTAACAATTTGAAAAAATACTTTTCATTTTACCTTACTAAATTTATTTATATATTATGCAAATATAGATGTGGTAGTCACCACTTGCCGATTGAGTCTGGAAGGTGGCAGGATTTACAGAGAAAACATAATCTGCCGTCTCTGTGACACAAACAACATTGGTGACGAATACCATTACATTATGAATTGTAGAACATTTATAGAAAGAAGGAAATTTTACGGAACTACTGTTAGTCAAACCCTAATATCTTTAAAGTTGATCAACAGTTTAACTCATCAAATATTGTAATATTAGAAAAACTATGTAAAAGTTATAAATGTGAAAGTCAGTCCTCCAAGTTAATTTAATTGTATCGTTTACACATGCATGTAATAATTTTACCTTATAGTTATGTTTATGTATGTTCTCGATAACTAGTAATTGTAGTTTTATGAGAAATAAAGTATTCGTATTCCTTTTAACCATAAATTACACGAAGACAGCCTACCGGTAAAGTACAAGTGGATATATCATAAAGTATATATTAAATCCTCCTCCGTCCTTGTAAATGCAAAACTCTGGATTCTCTTTGATATTTACCTGAGAGATCATAAAAGACAAATCTAACAAGACTTTCAAAGGTGTTTGCCAAAAACTTGTGTAGACGAGTAACAATATTGCATTAGCATGATTAGGAAATTTGACCAAATGAATGAAATAAACTTTAAAAAAGTAAGTGCACATCTTTCTAATGGCGAAAACTACGCATATCGAGTTACGTCGACGAAAAAGAATAGGTACATTAATAATAATTATGAAGTCATTTTCATGAAATTATAGGATTATAATTAGAAAACAATCTTAAACACGATTCGTGATTCCCCATGTATATAGATTAAAACAGATTTATAATTTTGATTCTTGAATTAAATTCTGAAATACAAAGGCATGGCTCTGATACTTGACAGTTCAGCGAACACTATTACATGAAATGCACGATGCTATTGATCGAAAACAAAGGTGAGAGATTCAAATTGTAAAATCAGCCGCTGGACGGTAGAATTTCTATCAATCATTCAACGGTAATAAAAGACTTTTGATGTAAAAGTATGATAGAAATACTTTTAATTTATTGAAATTACATTTTTTTTATCAAATGGAATGCTTGTTAAACTGTTCCAGTCATGGTTACTAGAAACTGTCAGTCCGTTGCGATATTTCATAGCTCTTTTACAAATTCTGAAAAAAAGAAAAAGAAAAATAATGTTCCCATGGGAAGAATTTTAGTTCCCATGGGAAGAATAAATGTTCCCAAGGGAAAAGGTGTTCCCATGGGAAGAAAAATTAGTTCCTTGGGAACAAAATTCCCTTGGGAAATTTAGAATTTCCCATGGGAAGAAACTATCTACTAATGTTCCCATGGGAAATTGTAGTTCCGATGGGAACATTAAAATTCCATGGGAAAAGTACTTTTCCGATGGGAACTTTAACTTTCCCATGGGAACTTCGAATATTCCCATGGAATGTTTAAATTTCCATGGAAATGTACTTTTAATCAGCTGTGGTGACAACAGTGACAACGGTGACATGTTGGGACATATGGGAAATTTAATTTTTTGATTATCGATGACTTGGGCAAAAATATTTTTGATATCTTGTAAACCGACAAAGTCAGATTTGCCAATTCTGGAATGGCAAATTTGTCCCACAGTGTTGAATCTAACACATCAACGGATACTGTATGTATTTAGTTACATTTCTTTTTTTTTCATATCACGTTTTTTTTCAATTTTACAATGTTTGTTTAAAATGCTAACGTCTCGAAACAGAACTGGTGTATTTTGATTATTGCTAGAACATGATTTTTACTTTTCTACACACGCTTAGTGCGATTTTATTGTAACAAATAAAAGCTTTGACGTATCAATCACGATAAAAAAAAAAAAACAGGAACGAAAGTACGATTAATATATTCCTTTGATATTTCCGAACGATATTAGTTTTATTTGCATTCACAGCATATTTTACTTAATGTCTTAGAACAAACTACCTGGTTTTATTCTTGAAGGGTAAACTTTTGACCTTCACCTTTTACACGACCTTCCTGTAGTTTAAACAAATGAAAATATCATTATACGTGCAATTATAGATAACGTTTCAGACAATAATATACCAGAAAATGATATAAAACCACAGGGTCGCTCGACAAATGATGCAGTTTTGTTTATTGACCGGTACAAGCGCAAAATGTTATAAACGCTAAAATAACTACATATGATATTTTCTTTGCTATGTCAAGAGCTGTTTTATTCAGGAATATCAGTTTGATTTTGATTATTTATTTATCAAGGATCCAAAACCCAACGAAAACAGGATATAAAAAGACAAATCCTTATGTCCATATAAATAGCTATATAGATATAAGAAGATGTGGTATATGCACATTAAGCAATCTATAAATTGATGACCTGTTATATACTTTAGGCATTGTGAAATCTATAGAGTAAAACATGTTTATGTTATTGTAGAATGAAGAAACACGAAAACCAGGAGATGGAAATATCGATGACTTAGATAGAAGAAAAGCTGAAAGAAATGTCACACCAATAGAACATGATGATCGTCCATTAACGCATGAAGTATGTATTGATATGAAAAATGTCACACCAATAGATCATACTGATAATTCATTAATGCATAATGTAGATACATTTATTGACTTTAAAGAACTTAGGAAATATTGAACGAAAATAAATGTTCCAATTAAGTGGTCTGTTTTTAAAAATACTAAACTCATTGACACTAATTTCTAGTCAAGTCTAAAACATGTAAGAGATATTGGGGTTTGAAGACACGGGCATATTATTAGTTACATAGCCCTTATACGATGTCTACCGGCTCAGTAAATTCCATATGGAGTTTGAGAACCCCATATGGAATTTACCGACCCTGTATATATCTTATTAGGGCATTAGCACACTGTGTAACGAACTTTTCTTGCCGACTATCTTAACATGTGATAAAGTGTCCTGTCAAAGTGATCACATCTAAACACGCCCCATGACCCAATATTGAATATAAACGGTCTCCAACTGTTCGCTTTTAACCAATAATATTTCTAGAAATGTATAGGAGGTAAGATACGTGCAAATACACACACTGGTGTTATTACTTTCTTTTAATTATTGACCTCACAGAGAGGGAACATTTTTAATCAAAGAGAGAAATATACTCAGTCAGTTTGAATTTTAGCGTTGTTCGCGAATGAAAACGATTTCACTATTTCATTGCAGCATGAAGTACTTGGCGAACAAGATGAAATGGATGGTAGTCACACATCCATTAAAGGAAATAAAACACATACACAGTTTGAAAAAGATGTAAAAACCGAAATAGAAAGAAAAAAAGATGATCCAATGACATATGGAAATATAACATACAAGTATGAGACATGTAGTTTTAATGCTGATGGTGATTTTGAAACAGAAGACTGTCCACATATTGATATTGACGTAAGAATAAACATAAGTACTGATGTGACTAACTAGAAATAACCCCAGCTAGTCTATATATATAGACATATAGACTTCAGGATGCGAAAAGGGATCAAACTATATTTGTCTCATTTTTCATCTAAAATGTTATATTTTGTTTAAATTATATTATATGTTATATTAACTTTATAGGCCGTTTAAATCAATAAAATGTGTTTATGCTTTAGTAAAGCCCTTTTTCTTCTGTCAAAATATTCGATATACACAAAATTTTGTTTTGTCCTGTCAAACTGTAATTATTTGGGTGCGAATTTCACCCAACATTATTGAAGTCGAATGTTTTGATAACGTTTTGACATTAATTTCATACTTTGATATCTAAAGATTTAAATATATTATTTAAACGGATATATTTAACATATGTAAAGAGTTTACCAATGTTTAATCAATAACATGAAAATTTAATGAGTGCGGTATAATGTATCTATCAAATTTTGCGACAAAAATACATTCACTTAAATTTTAAAAGGCGACAGTAGTTTACCAATTTTCAAATCTCGCAAAATCTCGCAAATCGATCAAATGAGATAAATCACGGTAACAAGCAAAAACTCAGGGAATCGCATGAACCCCAAGGGAGCGAAACCAGGTGTGTCGAAATGGTAAGCGTCTCCTGTTATCCATGCATCACCTGCCATGCGATTCCACACTCAGTCAAATGCCACAATCGGGAATAAGGCACAATCGGACGCCTATATGGGTATCTAAAAGATCCACAAGACCGCGAAAACATAACCATACAGCCTCACTCATCTATAATACTAAAATAACGAGGTCCAATTTGTCAGCCGTCATGACGTAAGAACGATGAATCAAAGAATTCAACTTTATATATAACTAATATAGTACAATGGTGTTGATTAAAAATTACACCACTCCAGGCCCATTTGTTTTCCACGTAATTAATAATGCCAATAATTAAGAAGTTCCGGGTCGAGTCCGACACCGATTCCAATAGTATATGTAACATATAGCTTCCGGTCGCATCACAAAATAGCATGTAAGTTTAACCCGAATAATTCAGTCGTTATATTCCACTGCTCTACGATGGCTACATTAACCGAGTGGGAGAGTCGATCACGGGGAGGGGCTGAATTATTAGGGTTAATGTAAGTTGAACGTTCTGGAAAACTTTTTTAAGTCAAACTCAGTTGAACTGAAAAATAAGGCGTAGATACTTTAATTCAGTCACGGACCCGCGATGTCACGGGTGTGTTCTAGTATTTATAGTTAGTAGAGTTACTTCCAGTTCTTAATTTCATAGCATAAGTAAACAATTATCATAACAAAAACAAATAAAAACATGAAAAATAAAGATAGAAAATATTCTAGTCTAAAAATTCTTTGTAGATTTTGCCACCAGATATAGGAGTCAAGAAATCCCCTATAGTTTTCATGTTAACTGATGAGCACAGTGAACCTAGTGGAATGACCTTAGTATCAACTGGTGGCGGCCATATCGTAGAAATCACTGACAGAACTATCAAATACTATCAAAAGCTAAATCTTAGGTATGTTATGTGTTACTTTGGTTGCCAAGGAAAAATTTGTCAGTTTTTTGTGAAATGGATAAATCGCTTTTGCATTGATTGAATGACAAACGAAATATCAATATAATTGCCAAAGTAGCTATAATAGACCAATGTAAGATATATAAAATCGGACATTGTTTGCATTTTTGCCGACAATTGCCCATCAAAATTCATTGCACCTCGGCCTGACAGTGTTGTGGTTTATAGTTTTATTCATTATACTTTTTTTTCTTTTTTGTGTGTTATTGAAGGCATCATGACAAATTGTTAGGAATCGACTACCAAGCAGTAAAATGTTATCCACATGAGATAGTCCTAGAAATGTTTAAGTATTTGTTGTATCCATCAACAGAAGAATTCATCAGCTTGGTTAGTAAATAACAATAGATATTAATCTTTGAAATATATAACAATATACTTACATCACATGTATGTTTCAAAAGAATCCGTACTTTTGATTGGCTGACAACAATCGCTAGACATTCTCAAATCATATTTTATTTCTCAATAAAAGGCAACCTTTACAAATGCACGTGCTTTCCATGACACCGTCACAGCATAGCGTAGTAAAACAAAGGAAAAGCTTGATATAATAATTACTTTTTATTTCATGGTTGTAGCAAATAAATGCAATTATTAGAATTGAATTTTTTTTTTTTTTTATATATTTATTAGCTTCGACGCTGCATACAACATGTGCTTCATGGAACGCTTTTACACCCCAATAAAATTACACAAAAACATTCAATCCTTAGATAAAATTTAGAAGATGGTATGGAACGCCACAGCTGTCTTATGTGGAACTCTGATATTACTTTATGTTGTTTTATTATTACTTGATGATATTTTGTCTTTACTTAATATGGTTTTGACATTACGTAATGATGTTTTGATATAACTCAATATGGAATAGTCATTACTTAATGATATTTCGATATTACACGATATGGTTTCGTATTGACTTGATATAGATTTGGCATTACTCAATATGGTTTTGTCATTACTTGATGTGGTTTCACCATTATTTAATGTGGTTGTGTCATTAGTCAATGTGGTTTTAACATTACTTGATGTGAATGTGACTTAACGTTATGTAGTTGTTTCATTACATGATGTGGTTTTGTTATTTCGTAATGATGATTTGCCTATTCTTTATATGGTTTAACATTACGCAATGATGTTTCAAAATTTGACGATTTTACACTACATGATGTGTTTGTTTCATTATTTGATGTGGTCCTGTCATTCTTTGATGTGGTTATTCCATTACTTGATGAGGTAAAACCACGTGACCAATTCGGAAAAAATATGTTCTATTTTAAACAGATTTCAATATATCGTTTGTTTAATGTGCTTTGGATGGGTATCGCTATCCATTGAGTTAAAGTTCAAATTAAAGTTCAGTGGTTGTTCAGAGTTATTTGGTATGAAAAGGGGAACGGCAGATAATAATAAGAAAAAAGTATTAAAAGTTTATAGTATTTCGGACATAATTGGGATATCCCCAAACCACTTGGTCCTGTTGTTTTATCCTAAGTTCTCAAACGGAAGCAGTATTTTGTAATAAATTTGTAAAATATTCCACGGAACCCTGTGTCTCGCCTGATATTGCTGCTGTAAGTGTAAAAGCGTCATGTTGATCGGCTGTACATTTATCTATACATTTATCGGTAAAAAAAAAAAAATGTTTTTCTGTAGATGCTTTTCTTGAAATTGAGGAATAACTCCTATACAAGTTTTAAAACACTTCATGGAGGTTTACAAATTTATCATGTCAAAACAGTTTACATGTAATTCGGTTTTATTTAACTAAAACAAAACTGTATGGTTTTCAACAATGAGCAAAACCCATACCCTATAGTAAGCTATAAAAGGTCCTGAAATGAAAATGTAAAAACTAGAAACCTAACGATCTATAGATAGATAGATAGATAGATAGATAGATAGATAGATAGATAGATAGATAGATAGATAGATAGATAGATAGATAGATAGATAGATAGATAGATAGATAGATAGATAGATAGATAGATAGATAGATAGATAGATAGATAGATAGATAGATAGATAGATAGATAGATAGATAGATAGATAGATAGATAGATAGATAGATAGATAGATAGATAGATAGATAGATAGATAGATAGATAGATAGATAGATAGATAGATAGATAGATAGATAGATAGATAGATAGATAGATAGATAGATAGATAGATAGATAGATAGATAGATAGATAGATACTTTATTCTCTAAAACTAAATACAAGTTTACAGAGAAACATACAATATAAATACAGATACAATAGTCGAGGTAAACAAATCCAGTATGATGTTCTAAAAGTAATATACATGGCATACATGTTTAGTAACATGTATAATGAAAGGTTAAACTCAATAGAAATAAAAAATGGAGATGGAGACGCCGACGCCACTATCGACGACGAAATATAGGTTTGTTGTGTCTCACTGCCGCTACATTGATGTCGCAGGCTCGACACAAATCAAAAGACTTAAACTTTATTGTTAACAAATGAAACACTTCAAATCAACTCACACTAAAGTTACAGGAAACGGGGAGGGGCTCGGACTTAGCGACAAAGCATCAATACTATAAAACAAGAATACTCCGATTTTCTTTTAGCGTAAATGATCATTTGAACTTATACGAATATCAATCTTTTATTTGTAATCAATTGAATTCCTGATCTACCTCGCACCAATTGAAAAATAAACTTTTGGAATGTCTGTTTCATATGTGACGACGGACATGTTCCAGTGGTCGTAACCATAAAACCGTCATCTTTTCCTTGAATGTAAACTACCAAATAAAACCAAATCACTGGGTTTGTACTTTCTCGAATAACACGACGGGTGCCTTTCTGGAGCATCCGAGATCACCCCGATGGATTTATATTACCCAGTCATACCGATCTATTGAAACAGCCAAATGAAACTGTTTTGTATGCCACCGCAACTGAAAGTTGGGGCATATTGTTTTACCCTGTCCGTCCGTCAGTCCGTCCGTCCGTCTGTCCGTCCGTCCGTCTGTCCGTCTCATTATGGGTATATAGTTATTCCACATAACTCCTCCTAAAGTTTGAATCCTAGGAAGTTTCTCTTTACTGTCTGTTTGTACATATATTGAAGGTGTGCATGTGGTCAGGGTTTTTATTTTATTATCTTTTGCTCTTTTGGGAGATAAATGAACATTTTTGTCATTTTGGGGTATAAGCGGTTAAATGAGTTGAGTGCGGGGCATCACTTTGTCTAGTTTACATTTTTTCTCGTATTGTGCTGTTACACAACTGTAACAGTCCGATGTAAGGTTAGGATTTAGCGCTCACATACATGTTAAACTCCGCCATGTGCACTTTCTTTATGTACCTGCCCCAAGTCAGGAGCACGAAGTTCAATTGTTGTCGTTGCATAAATGTGTGTCATTTCTTTTTGTAGATTGTCTATTTATAAATGAGACCGTTTGTTTTTCGTTTGAATTTTTCACATGTTGCATGGTGGCCTTTTGTAGCTGACTATACGGTGTGTTGAAGGCTGTACGGTTGCCTATATATGATTTCTTACATCCACTGCATTTAAACTCTGATGGATAGTTGTCTCATTGTCAATCACACCACATCTAACTTTATTTCAACTTCTATGTTGCGTTTTGTATACTGTAACATTGTTTATATTTTATACGCATACCGCGGAGCCCTCTTTTCGGAAGCCCGAGCAAAGTCCTTGTTCCGCGATAGAAAATTTAATTACGAACTCATATAAGATAGCTCGAATTTCAACTCAAAATCTTAATTAATCTAAATGAGACTTAAATTCGAATCTTACTCAAACTCTACCTCAAAAATGACTCAAATTTAATGTTGTAACTAGAACTCTACCTCAGTTAAATGTGACTCAAACTCGATGTCCAACTCAATGCTAACTAAAACTTTAATTCTTATAATGACTTGAATTCGAAATCGAAGACTAACTCAAAGTTTAACTCAAACAGTAACCTGAACTTTAATTTGAACTCTTGATTCGATGGATGGCCACACTCATCCAAGGTACATACAACATGGAAATCTATCTAAAAATAGAACAGGTTTTTCCGAATTGGTCACGTGATTTTACCTCATCAAGTAATGGAATAACCACATCAAAGAATGGCAGGACCACATCAAATAATGAAACAAACACATCATGTAGTGTAAAATCGTCAAATTTTGAAACATCATTGCGTAATGTTAAAACCATATAAAGAATAGGCAAATCATCATTACGAAATAACAAAACCACATCATGTAATGAAACAACTACATAACGTTAAGTCACATTCACATCAAGTAATGTTAAAACCACATTGACTAATGACACAACCACATTAAATAATGGTGAAACCACATCGAGTAATGACAAAACCATATTGAGTAATGACAAAACTATATCAAGTCAATACGAAACCATATCGTGTAATATCGAAATATCATTAAGTAATGACTATTCCATATTGAGTTATATCAAAACATCATTACGTAATGTCAAAACCATATTAAGTAAAGACAAAATATCATCAAGTAATAATAAAACAACATAAAGTAATATCAGAGTTCCACATAAGACAGCTGTGGCGTTCCATAAGATGGGGCTAATGAGACAACTATCAACCAAAGGCAATAGGACATGATGTCTAAGCGACTAAAGGTCACAGCATGACCTTCAATAAACAGCAAAACCAATACCGTATAGTACGCTATTAAGGATCCGGCATGACAAAATTAGGAAACATTCAAATGAGAAAACTTAAGGCCTGATTTAAGTTTAAACAATTAACAAAAACAAATTAAGCTGACAGCAACCAACAACAACAATTTGCTTAGCCCATACGCATTGATAACCTTCAATACTGTAATATTAATAAACGGAGAGGTAGACAATACGTTAATTAGACAGCAATCATACGACAAGCATAAAACTCACAAGACATATAATGTTAAGTATATGTTAATATTTTGCGAATTGTAGATATTATTCCTTCAGCAATATTTCAGTATCTGATAGAGTATATAAACAGTTAGAAATATATCTTAAGATAAAAATATTAATAATAGAAATGATATGATATTATTAGATTGTTGAAAGACAAGAACAAAACAGAAGTGAAGACGTTTTAGAGATAAAAATCTATGTAAAGGTCATTACACGTGGTGGTGGTATGTACATTCAAGGTTTTATGCATTTAGATTTCTTGCGTTATAAAGCATCCTTGCATATACAAACACACTTTTGGAAATGAATCAAAGTTAAATCAGATCTGAATTGGCAACATTCATTTATAGACAAAACCGGACAACCTATGTTAAAAGGTCGAAACAGAAGATCGAATTCTACAGGACAATAAACTGAAGGGACAACAAAAACTGACTTAAGCTAACAGAAAACATAAAAGCTTTTGGCAATACTGACTCTTATCTAAACCGTGACTAATATTAAGTGTTACTACGCCGGATATCAAAACTAGCCCTGTATATTCTGAAACCCTACTGGAAATGATATAAGGTTGTCCGGAAGCATATTCTGTATTGGATATCTAATTCCTTTTAGTACATCAGATCTTTCATTTTTGTAATATTATGGATAATACCTTATGTCATAGCCCTAAAACAAAACACAAAATAGTTTCAAATTGCTGTATTTAGCATGATTGGCGTTTGTTAGTTAAGTGTTTCATTTAATTCGCCAACGGAGGCAACAAAATAAACTGTGCAATCAAAGTTACATGCATCTATGTATTACTTAGGCATGGACTATAGAATTGATCGATTAAACTTTGCTTAACATCCAGTGGCAAATATTTGATGCATGTTCAGGACGAGTAACTATAGAAAAGTTTAATCTAAAACTTCTGTTATGCGAGCACTCAAATGAATGTGTCAAACAGTTTATTGTTTTCTTTTACGGATAATAATTTGCAACCTGCAATAAATCATCAATGTATTAATATAATATTTTTTTTTGTACTTGTGTTATTTTTAGGTGATCCTACAGAGAATACAACGTCAAATACAAGCTCCAACACAAGTACTATTAGAATAATTAACGTAAAATGGAAACATCCAACTGAATGCTATATTCGTTACTACCCTCAATCAAATAAATATATTACAGTGGATAATTCGGGGACGTTAAATATTTCAACGTTACGAACTGAGAATGGAAACAAGAGTAAGTTGTATAGTCACACGTGTTCCTTGAACGTCATAGATTGACTGGTACATACAAAATTATCACCTAGACCTTCTCTTTCTGGATGTTAACAAACACGAGTAGCCTTTTAAATGCTAGGATTGTCACTTTAGAGGTTAGAAACCCCCCTTTTTTCCAAAAACACACACACACACACACATTTTTAAAGTATAAGTGTGCATGATGGACGCCTACACTGTGTACCATCATCTAGAAGAAAATTTCATAATATAAGCGTTTCTTTGTTCGCGTGTACGAAAGAAATCATTCCCTTACTTGCTTTATAAATTTATTTTTCGTTGAAAACTTTAGCTATTTACCATGATATCTACCAGAAACCGAAAATGATATCTGAGAGTAACCTTAGAAAATGAAAATAACACAAGTTTACTAAATATACTGCATCCGAAGCGCTTTTCTAGATTTACCTTAATGTTATCCACAATATTTCACATCGTAGTATCATTGTACTATTGATTTATCAGTAATATACAGCAAGTACATCTATGCTATAGTAGGGAGATAATTTCTGCTTGGTATAAGAGATGTGGGAAACTGTTAATAATACAGCAACCCAACGACACAAATAACCAAACGTAATCTTTTTATTTTAGACCTCATCCGATATAACATATGCTCTGGATTATGTAGAAAAGAAGAAAGCAGAAAGCTTAAAAAACCACATGGAGTTTTCATTGGTGTCTTTCAGATTATTGACTCCAAAAAATTCATAATGGCAGCAAAAGCAACAAAGCTTACTCTAGTTGTGAGTAAAATTGTATATATCATCTGACACTGTATTGATATTACAAGTGTATCGAATCAATTATTTACATTGATACAATTCACATAAACGAGAATTGTAGATAGAAAAAATATATGAAATTATCAATGAAAACTTATTAATCGAAAGCAAACAAACAAAATTTTAGCGAAAACGACAAAAAACAATAAAAAAAAACCAAACGTTTATCTTTACACGATATTAGATGATAATTTTGTCTGTTTATGTTTTACTATACCGTCAATGTAACAACAGTATATCAAGTGATAACTTTATTAATAATCTTCTCTATTTTTTTATACATGCATGCTGATGATTTTTACTGCAAGCAGATTTTTATTGACTTTACTTGATTTCTTTTTTCTGACTATATTTGAATATATTTTATTCACGCTAGCAAAGAGATTTGAACTGAATCATTCTTTAAAATATTGAACATACATATTATTAAATAAATTATGCTTATGGTTGGTCAATTTATCAGACATTTCCACAGATTTATATTCAGTCCTGTTCTAGATGATTAGTATGATGTCTATACCAAATAAATACTAATTCCTTCCGTTCAAATCTCTTTATTCAGGTACGAAAAGATTAACTACAAAATAAAAGATAAAACACACTATATTCTACTATCAAAACTAACAATTTCTGAACTATAATACAATACAAAAGTGCATCTATTATAACATTTACGGTAGTAACATACACGTGTTCTCTTTCAAAATAGTAATATGTTGAACATTTACGGTAAATAATTGCCAAAATATCAAGGTCAAGTTTTATCAGTTTTACATCAATTAAACTCAAGATTTCTAACTTTTAACATGAAATATAATTAATATGTAATAAATAAAAGAAACATACCATATTGGTTGACTCTGGTATTCCTTATTTTCATCATAATCAAAGATTTTCACCAATCACATTTCGTGCAAATTCCCTGAAGGGGTTCATTAAGGTAAAGGGAAAGTAACTTACACCTTATCTTAAAATAGAATATCACTAATTACCAAAAAATACAACAATAGGCAACAATGTTTTCTGTTATCAAATTTGGCCGCTACATTCCAGCCCTTAATTGTGGTCTTAAAGAACTCAATTATCTAAACTATAAGGAGGCCAAATAATTTTCCTATTTAACTGAAGATTAATTAACTAAATCTATATATAGTCTATTTATACAACAATGTATTTTCAAACACAAGTTACTGTTCTAACATGACTAGTCCAAACTATGACTCTAAATGTCAGCTTCTAATACCAAACACAACTTTGCAACTGGTCGTAATAAAGTTGTTGAATATGTTTTAGCCTCACTATACGAACATTGTCTGATTTGTCCTTTAGTACTTCAATGATTCTTCCTAAGTTCCAAAGGTTCCTCAGTGTATTATCCTGGATCAATACAATGTCTCCTATTTTCAAGTTTCGCTTTTCAGTGTTCCACTTTTGCCTACTTTGCAATAAAGGCAAATACTCATGAGTCCATCTCTTCCAGAAAATGTCTGCTGGATATTGTATTTGTCGCCAACGTCTTCTTACGTAATTGTTTGTCTTACAAAAGGTTCCTGGAGGAAAGTATTCACCAGGTCTTAATAAGAGAAGATGATTCGGAGTAAGCACCTTTAAATCGTCTACGTGTTCAGATACTTCAGAAATCGGACGGTTATTCAAGATTGCTTCCACTTCACAAAACAATGTATTTAGATTCTCATCGTTCAATCGAAGACTCTGCTCTTGCATGACAGAATATAACACCTTTCTTACTGATCTTATTAATCTCTCCCACACGCCTCCAAAGTGTGACGCGGCAGGAGGGTTGAATGCCCATTTTATACTTTTCTGAAGCATGAAATCATTTATCTTGTCTATGTTCCATCTTTCTATTTCCTCTCTCATTTCCCTTTCTGCTCCAACTAGATTTGTTCCGTTATCGGATCTAATGAATTCTGGATTTCCTCTGCGAGATATCAAGCGTCTGATTGCGTTTATACAAGAATCTGTATCCATAGAATGTGCGATTTCCAAGTGAACAGCACGGATGGAAAGACAAGTAAAGATAACCCCATATCGTTTCACTAAACTTCTTCCTTGTTTGATCTGAAACGGTCCGAAGAAGTCCATTCCAACCATCGTAAATGGTGGTTTGTCGGATATAAGTCTCTCCTTTGGTAAATTAGCCATTTTTTGGTCAACAAATGGTGCACAGTACTTCCTACAGATTACACATTTTGATACTATTCCTTTAATAATAGAGCTAGCACCAATAATCCAAAACTTTTGCCTTAGTTTCGCCAGAATTGAGTTTTTACCCAAGTGTCCTACTGAACGGTGAATGTCTTCAATGATCAACTTTGAAATGTTAGAGTCTTTCGGTAATATTATTGGGTGTTTCGCATCATACGGTAAATCAGCACGCTCTAATCTTCCTCTTACTCTTAACAAACCATTGTCGTCTATAAATGGATTTAGTTTGAAGAGTTTAGATGACTTCTTTAACACTTTGCCTCGGTCGATATTTTGAAGTACATGTATTTCTTCTTCAAAGTGAACATTTTGTTCATATTTAATGATAGCCATTTCTGATCTTTTAAGAGTTTCAGTTGAGGGTAACGTGATCTGAACATCTTTCGTTACTCCGTTCAATGATTTTTTAACTGCTAGTTCATTCTGAATATCCACTGAGTTCTCATCTTCTGGATGACGTTTGTTTCTTATATGTTTTCTTTCCTTAATAAGTTTCCTAAAGTTGTCCAACGCAATAAATAGCCAACTAGTTATTTTCTTCAGTTTCTTCCATTCTGAGAATAGAGAGAACAGTCTATCTAATCCGTGATGTTCGTTTGACAATATTGTAGTGTTAACGACTCGTTTCACTTCATTATCTTCATCAATAATAGTCTTGTCTATGTGCCATTCTGGCCATTCTATTTCTGGTCTCCAAAGATACTCTGGCCCATTGAACCAGTCTGGGTTTGATTCAAACTTTGAAACTGCCATTCCCCTAGATGCATAATCGGCGGGATTAAGCTTTGTATTAATATACTTCCACTGATCAACAATTGTAGCTTCATGAATGACTTCTAAGCGGTTTGCAACGAAAGTGTGGAAACGTATATTCTGATTGTTGATATAGCGTAATACTGACATACTGTCTGTCCAAAAGAATGTTTTGTCTATACTATAGTTTAACTCCTCCAATATTACTTTACTAAGTTTTACTGCTCGTGTTGCGGCTGTAAGCTCCATCCTAGGTATAGTTACTTTTTTCAATGGTGCTACCCTAGACTTGCCAAGAACAAAAGAACAATGTATCATTCCTTCATCATCAACAAGGCGTAAATAAAATACCATTCCGTAGCCAATTTCACTAGCATCCGAAAAGCAATGAAGCTGAGATGAAACAACCTTTCCAAAGTTTTTAGGTTTATAGCACCTGTCTATTCTCACATTCTCAAGGTCGGAAAGCTGATCTAACCAATCGTTCCATTTCTTTAAATCAGTTCCTGTTAGTTCTTTATCCCAGCTAAATCCTTGTCTGCACAAACCTTGTAGAATAGATTTAGCATTCAGCACGTACGGCGATATTATTCCTAAAGGATCGTATACTGAACTAGTAATTGAAAGAATACTTCTCCTAGTCGCTATCTTTTCTTTGCACTTAATTCTGAATCCAAGAGTGTCAGTCTCTATAAACCATTGCACACCTAATGCACGTTCAACTGGGAGATCATCCTCAAGACTCCACTGCTTGACCTCTTTAGAACGCTCCTCCTCTGGTATCGATTTAATTACGAGTGGGCTGTTACTGATCCATTTTGTCATGTGAAATCCACCCTTTTCACACAAAGAAGTTACGTTCTTTATCAACGTTATTGCCTCAACGTCAGTCGATAATGACGAAAGACAATCATCAACGTACATGCTCTTAGTTATTGTGTGTGCTACTACTTTGTCATAATGTTCACCGAAATCTTCAGCTGTTCTTTTTAGCGCATAGTTACAGCAACTTGGCGATGACGTGGCACCGAACAAATGTACGGTCATTCTATAATGTTCCGGTTCATTCTCAAAGTTGCCGTTCGGCCACCAAAAGAATCTTAAACAGTCTCTATCAAGTGGTGGTACTTTCACCTGGTGAAACATAGCTTTTATATCTCCCAAAATTGCAACTTTCTCTTCACGGAATCTTATGAGAACACCTAGAATGTTATTAGTGAGATCTGGTCCCTGTAAGAGTTGTTTATTCAGAGACACACCCATATATGTAGCTGAACAGTCAAACACAATTCTAATTTTGTCTGGTTTCTGACTGTGGTAAACACCATGATGCGGGATATACCATACTCGTCCATCGTTTCTGTTGAACTGTTCCTTTGGGACGTGTTCCATGTAACCTCTTTCTAACAGTTTTTCCATAAAATCGGTATAGTCCTGTTTGAATTTAGGATTTTTGATAAACTTGTTCTTAAGACTTCTCAATCGCTGCTGGCCCTGGGAAGCATTATTCGGCAGTTTCACATTGTTGTCACGGAAGGGTAGTGGAATGTAGTACTGTCCCTTCTCGAAATGAATATTCTTATTCACATAATCTAAGAAAGAATTGTCGTCTACTGAGTTTTCTCTCTTGTCATCTATAATGCGTTCAGGAAAATCAAAGTTCATAGATTTTTCAACTAACTCGTTAAGCCTTGAATGCTCTTCTTCATGAATCGCAAACATCTGTACTCGATTAACGACTTTATTAGTTCCTGTACATTCTCGTATCATGTTCCATATAATCCATCCTAATCTAGTGCGCGTGGCATGTGGGGATCCACTGGGTCCTGTTGCTACCTCAAATGGTGTGTAGGCATCTGGGACATTATTGCCTATCATAAGTCCAATACTAGCATCTAGCTTAGGCCATGTAATTCCCGACAAGTGGCCCCATTTCGAGATTTCTTCTTGTTTCGAATGTGATCCACTGAAACTGGCATCTCATCCTTTGTGTAGACTCTTGGGAGTTCTACAACATCATACATTCTAGGTCTAATACTTGTAATCCAGAAACTGCATAAGTTGTCATCTTATACGGTTCTCCCATGGTATTAAGTGTAATCTGCATTCTTTTACCATTTCCACCTAGCTTATGCAACAAATTTTCCGTACAGAATGACACGCTACTTCCTGAATCAAAGAATGCGTATGTCTCTACACAAGGTGCTTTATTTTCAGTTTTACCCTTACTGGTATTATAGCCATTGCACATGACATATCTCCAGCCCTATTTGGCTGTTAATATCTGATAAACAGCTTGTGCATGCTCTGGTCTTGTTTTCAACCTCTTTCGAAGCTTCACTCTGTTTCATTCGTGTAATATCTCTTGGTATTTTGTCTTTGTCGTAAAGTAAAGTTGGATGTATTTTGTTACAAATGAGGCATGTGGCTCGCATTCTACAGTTAACTGTCCTGTGCCTTATTTTGAGACAACCAAAACCATGACCTTTGCTCTTTAAATTTGCATAACGGTTTCGAATATTCAAAGATAGTATGCCTTTGCTTTCTTCCAATTTGTGCCTACAACTTCTACAGTAGGTACATTTCAGTTCATTTACATGCTCATCATGTTCGTTTGTAACATTTGTGGCAAAGCTCATCCTTTGAGTCTGTTTCGATTTATTATCAGTCGCATTTTAGCCTTCTGGTCTCTTGTATTATTCTGTTTTGCAGAAACCGCTATATTTCCATAAGTTGGGTCGTTGGCCTTTTTAGCTTCCTGTACAAAGAGTGTTAATGTTACTGACTCTTTCTTTTCCTTTGATCGCATAACTACATTTCTCCATCGATCATGAAAGTGAAATGGTAATTTAATAATAATCCGTTTAATGTTCTCGAGTATTCTAGAATATGCATAGATTCCATGCTTTCAGCTGCGTTTTCACATTCAATCAAAAATAAAGAGAAATCATCAAGTGACCTTGAATCTCCAGCTTGTATGGTAGGCCACTCTAGTGCTCTTTTAATGAATGCATTTGCAATAACTTCTGTATCTCCGTATCTTTCTTCTAATTGTTTGATTGCTGCACTATATGCATGTTCGCCTATTAAATGACTGAATCCACTTACTACTTTGCTTGCTTCGCCATATGTAAATTGTTCCAAATAAGTCATTTTCTCCTCCTCGTTATCTGTATTTGCAACTATTCTTGCCTGAAATTGTCTATAAAACTTTCTGTATTCTAAAGGATTTCCTCCAAATTTCTTAATATCAGGTGTAGGTTTTTGTAAGTGTTTCACTACTGCAGACATACTATTTTCCACTGTATTAGCCTGTATATTGTTCATATTTTCATCATGTTTTATGCTGGATATCATAGTCATATTAGGTTCATTTTTAGGTTCTTGCAAATGTGTGTTGTTTGCGGTAGTAACAATTTTATTGACCTTAACTGGTTTAACCGGTCTAATATCTAGTACTTCTTTTATCTCGTTCTTTGGTACAAACGGTTTTGCCAATACATTATAATTCACTGCTGGTTTTTGTACAATGTCAGATTTCTTTGGTATTGATTCTACTTCAGAAACGTGTGTACTGTTTGATTCTAATTCAAGGTTTTCATACTTGTCCAATAACTTTGTTTTTGCATCTGCTATTGCTATATCTGTGTCTAATTGCAATTCTTCTTCTTCTAATTTTAATTTTAACTTAGCTAACTCAATGTCTTTCTTTCGTTTTAGTGCTGCCAATTTTGTCTCTAACTCAACTCGTTTTTGTTCTTCTTTTAACCTTAGCGATGATAAACTCGATCTTGATAGTTGCGATGATCGTTTACTAATTACGCTTCTTGACCTCTGTGTTTGTTTATTTTCTTCGCGAATAGCGTTGAAATAATTTTCTATTGATCTCTTGATCTCGCGTTAAGATTCATCTCTTTCTTGAAAAATCATCATATATGATTCTTTGTCGTCCTCATGACCTATCTTAGGCATAATGTTTTGGTGTTGTTCAATGAACATTTCATATTTGTCCATTCACATGGAATACTTCCCTTTGATTGTATGATATGGTGCCTTGTCCGATATTAATTCAATTATATTTTCAGAAAGACGATTTAAGCCACCATAACTCTTAGATAGTTTATCAAATTCGTATTGTTGTCACCTTTCCGATAATGTTCTTGCTCTGGCACCATCTGTATGTTATGATTCTGAATTAGTCGTACTAGTCGTTTCTTCCTTTACATTTGTGTCTACTATATTTGCACTTTCTTCATCTTCAGTAGCTTTGATGTCGCTTTCTGTTAAATCCATGTCAATATGTTAATGATATGATGTCTATACCAAATAAATACTAATTCCTTCCGTTCAAATCTCTTTATTCAGGTACGAAAGATTAACTACAAAATAAAGATAAAACACACTATATTCTACTATCAAAACTAACAATTTCTGAACTATAATACAATACAAAAGTGCATCTATTATAACATTTACGGTAGTAACATACACGTGTTCTCTTTCAAAATAGTAATATGTTGAACATTTACGGTAAATAATTGCCAAAATATCAAGGTCAAGTTTTATCAGTTTTACATCAATTAAACTCAAGATTTCTAACTTTTAACATGAAAGATAATTAATCTGTAATAAATAAAAGAAACATACCATATTGGTTGACTCTGGTATTCCTTATTTTCATCATAATCAAAGATTTTCACCAATCACATTTCGTGCAAATTCCCTGAAGGAGTTCATTAAGGTAAAGGGAAAGTAACTTACACCTTATCTTAAAATAGAATATCACTAATTACCAAAAAATACAACAATAGGCAACAATGTTTTCTGTTATCAAATTTGGCCGCTACAATTAGCGTACACTCAATTATTATGAAAGTAGCGGAACAGTTCTAGATTGAGTGCAAGCAAAATGTCTGAACAGTTCTAGATTGAGTGCAAGCAAAATGTCTGAACAGTTGTAGATTGAGTGCAAGCTGAATGTCTGAACAGTTCTAGATTGAGTGCAAGCAGATTGTCTAAACAGTTCTAGATTGAGTGCAAGCAGTTTGTCTGAACAGTTCTAGATTGAGTGCAAGCAGTTTGTCTGAACAGTTCTAGACTGAGTGCAAGCAGAACGTCTGAACATTTCTAGATTGAGTGCAAGCAGAACGTCTGAACAGTTCTAGATTGAGTGCAAGCAGATTGTGTGAACAGTTCTAGATTGAGTGCAAGCAGAATGTCTGAACAGTTCTAGATTGAGTGCAAGCAGAACGTCTTAACAGTTCTAGATTGAGTGAAAGCAATTTGTCTGAACAGTTCTAGATTGAGTGCAAGCAGTTTGTCTGAACAGTTCTAGATTGAGTGTAAGCAGAATGTCTGAACAGTTCTAGATTGAGTGCAAGCAGAACGTCTGAACAGTTCTAGATTGAGTGCAAGCAGAATGTCTGAACAGTTCTGGATTGAGTGTAAGCAGAATGTCTGAACAGTTCTAGATTGAGTGCAAGCAGAATGTCTAAACAATTCTGGATTGAGTGCAAGCAGAATGTCTGAACAGTTCTGGATTGAGTGCAAGCAGAACGTCTAAACAGTTCTAGATTGAGTGAAAGCAATTTGTCTGAACAGTTCTAGATTGAGTGCAAGCAGTTTGTCTGAACAGTTCTAGATTGAGTGTAAGCAGAATGTCTGAACAGTTCTAGATTGAGTGCAAGCAGAATGTCTGAACAGTTCTGGATTGAGTGTAAGCAGAATGTCTGAACAGTTCTAGATTGAGTGTAAGCAGAATGTCTGAACAGTTCTAGATTGAGTGCAAGCAGAATGTCTGAACAGTTCTGGATTGAGTGCAAGCAGAATGTCTGAACAGTTCTGGATTGAGTGCAGGCAGAATGCCTGAACAGTTCTAGATTGAGTGCAAGCAGAACGTCTGAACAGTTCTAGATTGAGTGCAAGCAGTTTGTCTGAACAGTTTTAGATTGAGTGCAAGCAGAATGTCTGAACAGTTCTGGATTGAGTGCATGCAGATTGTCTGAACAGATTGTCTGAACAGTTTTAGATTGAGTGCATGCAGATTGTCTGAACAGTTCTAGATTGAGTGCATGCAGATTGTCTGAACAGTTCTAGATTGAGTGCAAGCAGATTGTCTGAACAGTTCTAGATTGAGTGCAAGCAGATTGTCTGAACAGTTCTAGATTGAGTGAAAGCAATTTGTCTGAACAGTTCTAGATTGAGTGCAAGCAGTTTGTCTGAACAGTTCTAGATTGAGTGCAAGCAGAACGTCTGAACAGTTCTAGATTGAGTGCAAGCAGATTGAACAGTTCTAGATTGAGTGCAAGCAGATTGTCTGAACAGTTCTAGATTGAGTGCAAGCAGAACGTCTGAACAGTTCTAGATTGAGTGCAAGCAGATTGTCTGAACAGTTCTAGATTGAGTGCAAGCAGATTGTCTGAACAGTTTTAGATTGAGTGCATGCAGATTGTCTGAACAGTTCTAGATTGAGTGCATGCAGATTGTCTGAACAGTTCTAGATTGAGTGAAAGCAATTTGTCTGAACAGTTCTAGATTGAGTGCAAGCAGTTTGTCTGAACAGTTCTAGATTGAGTGCAAGCAGAACGTCTGAACAGTTCTAGATTGAGTGCAAGCAGATTGTCTGAACAGTTCTAGATTGAGTGCAAGCAGATTGTCTGAACAGTTCTAGATTGAGTGCAAGCAGATTGTCTGAACAGTTCTAGATTGAGTGCAAGCAGATTGTCTGAACAGTTCTAGATTGAGTGCAAGCAGAACGTCTGAACAGTTCTGAATTTTAAAGCAAGGATAAAGAGACAGAAGATACCGAAGAGACAATTAGGGGCCAGCTGAAACCCGCATCCGGGTGCGGGATTTTCTCGCTACGTTGCAGACCCATTGGTGGCCTTGGGCTGTTTTCTGCTGTTTGCTCAGGTTGTTGTCTCTTGGACACATTCCCCGTTTCCATCCTCTATTTTGATTAAAAAATATTTGAACAAACAAAAGAATTCTTAGCTTTAGTCAGGTTTAGAAATCTTAGAAAATGTTTGTTTCGAAATGTCTGACACTGAAATATATGTAATACTAGTAATGTAAAAGAATAATATTTCTTTTTCGGTCTACGAAAATAGTTGTCTACTGAAATGTAACTATGTCAGTTATCTCAATTCACTTTTCCCTGTCAAAAAAACCCTGATTTTTTTTTTTTTTTAATTTTCAGGACGATTGGAGGAGGAATAAATCAGAAAAGGAAATTGTTCAAGCGGATCCACGGTATTTTATAGTGAGAAATGCAAATGGTGATGGTAATAGGTATTTTGAATCCCTAATCTATAGAGGTAAATGAATTAATAACCTACAAATAGGTTGACTTCGACCTTTTTGTGGTAGGGTTGAGCAGCTGAGACATCGAATACTCCACACTTTTCATATATTTTGTATAAAAAATTACATGTACCCTATTATACATTTTTGACAAAAAATACACCTATATCTTTAATACGTACCCTATTTCATTGAGAGATACGTAGATTTGAAAAATATCTGATGCAGTTTTAATAACTAAAATCGCATCTGCAAAAAAAAATCGACTTCAGATTGATAGATATTTATGATTCAATCAACAACTTTGCCATATATTTTATCTCAAATTATCGACCTTATCACAGATCATGAAGCCGAAAAGACCTATTCCAGACCTAAACCACACATATCATGGTAACTGCCAAAATATCTGGTCTTCAGCAAAAGCTATTTGTCTGTTAAGTATATGTCTATGGTCTAAATCATCCGAACAATAAAGTTTTGTTGTTGTTGTATATCACCTGATTATCAAATATATTCAATGTTTTCAGGAAGCTACTGGACATTTAATGGCAAAGGATTACAACTCATCCAATGTAACAAGACAGAATTAATTATACGAGAGGACTTATGGTTTACGATCATTTCAACATCCAGATGATTGAGCTGCGGAATGATAAAATGATTAAAAAAAAAAAAAACACTATAATGTCCGTCCTATAATGAGATTGCAGAAAAGTAACAATTCTATATTCATGTGAATAGCTGTGTAAAAGTGTGTTTCATTATGGATTTTAACTATGTATGCTAAATTCGAATGTGTTTCAAATGAACATTTGATATCATACCACATCTTCTTATTTTTATATACTATACCGAAATCGCTTGTAATATGTATATATATATATACCAGGAGTCTACAACACAAAATTTCATAAAAAATTTGTTGGCAGAAATAAGCTAATAAAGTTTAAATCTACAATTCATTTGATCTTTGTATATAATTGTTGAGAACTTCTGCCAAACTTTGTATACGGAATAAATCCTGAATATATCTTTTTATGCCCCATTTATGGGCATTATGTTTTCTGGTCTGTGCGTCCGTCCGTTCGTTCGTTCGTTCGTCTGTTCGTCCGTCCGTCCGTTCGTCCCGCTTCAGGTTAAAGTTTTTGGTCGAGGTAGTTTTTGATGAAGTTGAAGTCCAATCAATTTGAAACTTAGAATACATGTTCCCTATGATATAATCTTTCTAATTTTAATGCCAAATTAGAGATTTTCTCCCATTTTCACGGTCCACTGAACATAGAAAATGATAGTGCGGATGGGGCATCCGTGTACTGGGGACACATTCTTGTTAAATTCTACTTCTTTGGGGGCGATAGGTGGGTTTTTTTCACGAACTTATTTTACTTTATATAAGTTTTTATTTTACCTTATATATATATATATTACCTAGCTTCCAAAAACGATACTTTTCATACTTTATGAATAATATTCACATGAATCTTTGAAGGAACTTGTTTCGGAATAGTCAGCTACAGCTCGTGGCTCTAAAGAGCCTGAGCCACTCACTCACCCGAATCTAAGAGTGTGTTAAGCAAGAACAACCCTTAAATAATAAACACTCGAATGTAATTCATGACGAAGATTTTTTTTTTTTTTTGTTGGTCTTTTGCTGATTATTTTTTCTGTTTTTCTGTTTTACGTTCTCTCTATGTACTATAGTTTTAACCCAATCTACAAATCTTTTACAGTTTTTGCTTAACACAGAAAAAATAGTAAACATTGTTTGAAAGGACAATAACTTCAAAAAAGAGTTAATTGACAATATCGACAATATTGACTTAAAATGTATTTGTAGATCTTGTCTAGATCATTATTTTTTATGTATACGGGTTTTCTTTATTTACCACATTTTTTGCATCATATGTAAAAAAAAGGGTAAAAATTATATTTAAAAGGCAAGTACTATTATAACATTAACGGTACCAAGTTCACTGCACCAGATGTGCATTTCGACAATAAATGTCTCTTCAGTGATGTTCGAGGCCAAAATATTAAAATTCAAAACCTATCAAAAAGTGGAAAGCTGATAAAATCAATTAGGACATTATAAGGAGTCACCTGACAATATCTGCCATGTTGATATATTTGTAGATCTTGTCTCGCTGGTCAGTGGGAAATCTAGTGAACGAAAATAAAAGAAAATTCACTCTTCTTATGATAGAGCCGAGAAAGTCAATAATAAAATAATGCCGGTGACGATACTGATAAAAAATTATTTTTAAATAATAATTGTACATTTTAAAGAAATTATTTGTTTAACTGTGTTATTAGAAATATACATGCAAATACACGATATTTTATGTTCAATATTTAACGAGATAATTGCATTAGAAGCTTGTGAAACTGAAATTTAAAAAATGCCAATCTTTGCTGCATATTGATAAAAAAAATAGAAAAAATCATGTACATACAAAATCTAAAGATCTTTCGGGTCACCAATTTTCGGAGTGTTCCACAAAGTCCTTAGCATCTTACAATTTCCCAAAGTATACTTATTTTTTCACACCTAAATTATCGAGCACACAGGTCTGCTCTTGTCACATAAACATTCAATAGAGAAATATTGTCTTTTCGTGAATATAAAAATTTAAAAATCTGTTTGTGCAGGTTAAGAAATCAAAGATAACTATTCTTATAAAGTAGGTATCTTTCTGCTATTTTTTATACAATTTTAAGAAAAGGTCGTCTTGATTTTTGTACATTTATTTGCGGTCATCTAGATCTATTCACATTCAATGTTTACATCGAGATAAGGTCCGTTTGAATTTGCTTAGTAACTTAATTTCAAAAGTGCCAATCTTTGCTGCATATCAATTGATTCCTTTGGATTTTTATCCCCGACTTTCTCCAATCTAGCTGTATATATATACGGATATTTAGCATGTTCCAGAGAGGTGTACAGCCAGTAGAAAAATAAATTGAAGTTGGCACTCCAGGAATTTATTCGCATAGCAACATTTTAAACCAATTTTACATCAAGCTTCTATAGCCTGTTGTACTCGTCGGCTTTTTGGGGTTGGCGTATTGAGTGATCATAAATACTAAGTCAAAGTTATGATGAGACGGCAACTCAACAAAAAAAAAAAAAAAAAAAAATACACACATCTTCAACACTACAAATGTTTAAGATATTTAGTCTTTCTAACTTAATAGGAAACTGGAAAGTAACAACATAATTTAATCAAATGCATTTAAAGTTAATTTAAGGAAATCGAGGTCCGTATGCATTTAGCTTTTTATTATGAAAACTCTTTAAACTCAGTTTCACTTGTTGGATTACAATTAACTACTGCTATGAAAACAAAACTAATGTCCGATAATTTGGCAAATACGGACTTCGTACTGCTGTTCGTCTTTATATCTCTATGTTTAAGAAGAAAGGTAGATGTACCAAATATTGCCATGTGGTATTTATACATCAATCATTGAACTTCAAATGTTTGGGTTTGAGAGTTCCCGATGGAGGTAACTCAAGAAAAGCGCTTCGGATGCACGAAGTATAAGGTGATATTTTCCTTTTTTTCAGATAATGAAGATAGATTCAATATGGCTTCAAACGACCATGCAGGGTTAATCAATTATTAGGTAAAGTAAAGTCTAAAATCGGCATACTGAAAACGAATCATATCTGTGGCGTTGAAATTTACTACAATGTTGTATTACTACTGTTTCCAATGACTCATTTTCTTTGGTAATGGACTTTCCGTTGTTAATGGACTTTCCGTTTTAAATTTCCTTGGAGTTCGGTATTTTTGTTATCTTAATTTTTTCTGCATATGAATTTTCAAATGGACTTTACCTTAGGAATTCTAATAACGAACAGTAATAAAAATATTTATTACACTAAAATCAGGTCATATTATGTGGAATTTAAATATCGCTTTGCCAAACGTTTGATAATACTGTTTTATTTCCTTTTCGTCCATATTCCTTACCTCCACACAGTAATTTGTATTTTATAGATGTACTTATTAGTTGGTTTTCCATTCAGTAATAACTACATTGTGTAATTTGGGACTATCGCCGAAATTTAATGCTTCCTTATGAGCCCTTAATAGAAGATATTCAACCGTTACAAATATATGTACGTACTAGATACACGTGCACACAAGGTAAGAATCATCTTATGTTGTATGTGATCAAAAGTAAAAAAAAAAAGAGGAGGGTCGATTTACCCGCATTTTTTTTTCTCATCAGGGGTAAAACTATATTTGAAAGGTCCCACATTCGGTACTAATATCACAGCTTTTCGGCGCACCGTGAGCCTTTACAACAGTTAGACGTATTTGATAACATAAAGCAACATTATATGTGGTTACAGAACTCATTTTTTGCGGTAAAAAAACTTTTGGATATCTATCCTCTGTAAATGTACTTCAGATACTTATTCCTTTTTTTGTTAATATTTTTGTTTTGGTGTAAAAACAAACCAATGTCAATGTATCCAAATTATTTTCAATAGCATTAGATAATACTAAGTCACATTTTCATTTCATTAAAAACTGTAAAACTGTTTGAATTTTTTTCTAGAATATTATTTAGACTTTATAATACTCAATGTTTTCTCACTTTGATAGCTTTCTATTTTGACATGTGTGATAACTTATATTTTGGAAGGTACATAAATTGTATTAAAATATAGAATGTAAGATGGGAAACATAGTTCTCATATCTAGCTTTGCCACTGGAGCTTGTGTTTAAAAGTATTTTGTTCAGGCCTATGTTCGATAAATGAAAACGCAATCATAAAGAAACCATGCTTAAATTGTTCCCTTGCAAACAGAAGAATAATTACAAAAGAGATGCGCCCTATAATAATCACTCTGTCTATCCGTCTGTCTTTTTGTCCGTCAGTACTCCCATGTCGTAACATAAGTCAAGATCGAATCAACCAATTTACATACTTTGTATGCACAGTCTTATGTAAAATTAATGTTCCTTTCGATCTATTAAAAAATTGGGAAAAGTGGTGTAAATTTTTTTTGGTTAAAAAGTCACTATTCTGAGAAACATCTGTTTGTACTGGATTTCAACAAAAGTTGACATATGGATATGATATACTATTCCAAATTGATTCTTGGTGTCAATTTTGGTCCAAAAACTTAGACTAAGTTATTATTGAAAAATATGAGAAACTTCTGTTTTGTTTCTTTTAAAATGAAAATTGATATTATTATAATTGGTATACTATTCCAAATTGATTCCAAGTGCCAATATTAGCAAAGTTCCAGCAGGGCCTGCATATGGAGTATATATCTCCCAGCTGATACGATATCTCAGAGCTTGCATTTCCTAACATGATTTCCTTGATAGAGGGTTGCTGCTCACAAGAAAGCTATTTAACCAAGAGTTTCAAGTAGTGAAGTTAAAATCATCCCATCGAAAATTTTACGGACGCTATCACAAGTTTGTTGACCGTAATGGAAATTCTGTTTCACAGATGATGACATATATGATCTAATTGTCGTCACCGCGGTCCCGTCCTCTTTTCCTCAAATGTGACTTACCGAATTATACTGATAACCGGAGATGTACTTACATGAGGAACACGACAGGTGTCAAATATGGAGTAGGATCTGCTTACCATTCCGGTGCATATTAAAAGATGTTCATGTTGCTCTTGCTTTAGTTTTAAGTGTTGTTCCTTGTTCTTTTTTTGTTTTTACGTGTCTATGTTGTTTATGCCTATGACAGTCTCGTTTATACTTGTCATGGAAACATGTTTCTATTTCAAATGTTCATACTCGGTCAAGTTTCAAGGTTAGAACATTTACTTGACCGATGGTTTATACTAATTTGGTGATGTCTTAGGATTAGATAAGAGTCAATCACCAATCCACTTTTGTGTGATGCCTAAACACTTGATCATGTTGATATTATTATAATCAACTTATTATATTGTATTAACGCGACGTGTGTGGAATGTGGAGTGGGATCTGTTTACCCTTCCGGAGTACTTGAGATCACTCCCGGTATTTTTTGGTGGGGTTCGTGTTGCTCAGTCTTTAGTTTTCTATGTTGTGTTTTGTATATTGTTGTTTGTCTTTTGGTTATTTTTGTGTTTCGTATCTTTCGCCTCTCTTTTATTATATAAAATACTTTTTCAAAATTTTTTTTTGTTGGTAGGATGTCATACAGGTATAATTTTGTTTTTTTAAATTTATGCACAGTGTCAAATAGTATTTGTTGGTCGCCATTTTTTGTAATGACCACCAAAATACAGAAACAAAATCCCTAATGCTTGGATATTACTGAAATATTGTATTGATGGAGTACACATCCTCAATTAAATCCTGGTGTAAAATCTTCGCAAACTGATACATTGTACCTTATGGCAATGCATTGTTTTGTTTGCATAAGTATTGATTATTTGTTTCTGTGCCTCACACAAAAACCAAAATATGCAAGCGAGGTCATTTTTGACATACTATTATTGTAGTTGTTTTACACAAACATATATAATCACCAGGAAAAGGCTATGTCGGTGCCAAATATATGTGATGAGACTGACAACGGCGAAGAAGACGATGAATTTAAAGAAACGACTGTTTTAAGACGACGCAGGCGATCCAACAAAGAGATTTCTGCAAGAGATAGTATTATATACAAGTATGATACCCTTTGCCACTGTGAAGAGGAATGCCGTTGTCAAGTCCAGCAGAATTTACGGGAAAGTACTGCTGTAAGCTTTTTATTGCCTCACACGAACTAAATGTATAAATATACCAACCCAATTGTTACAATCTACACATCTACACATCACACCGAATTTAATGTATAAATTTGCCATCTCGGCAATACAAATTTTACCAGCTACAAATTTAGAGACAATAAACGATGCAACCATAACATAAATATTAAAAGAACAGACAGAAAAAAATGATTATATATTTTTGCCAAATGCCACACAAATTTCCATGCAGATAATGAAATTAATTCAATTCCAATGATATTTAAAGGTTTATTATCACATTACATAGAAGTCTCATACGATTCCGTACTTTAAATTTGCTGAGGCATTCCAGAAGTTAAATTATTTCCGTAATATGAAATGCAACATCTATGACTGCTTCATACAAAACGTGCTTCGATCAACGCTATTACACCTAAATAAGAAAACGAAAAGAAATTCAATCCTTAATTAAAACCTTTTGACGTGCTATGAATACATGAGTTTATTACAAAAAAAAAAAACAAACAAAAACAAACAAAAACAAACAAAAATTTCACACTGATTTGTAATCTTTTGAGTTTTAAATACCTTGTCATCTTACAAATGGCCTAGTTGTATAACCTTCCCACCTAAACAATCAATTCAAGCAATAGGGAAGTTAACATAATACAAAAATCCAAAAAGAAATCTGGTTGTTCCTGATTAAGGTTTTTTTTTTTATTTCAGACATTATATTACTTATACTAAACGTTTTAAAACATGCAATGATTAAGTACTACTTAGTACTACTAGTAAATTTACACATGTTTTTTCACCATTAGACTTTATCTGTAATATTGAATTGATTGTCATTTATTTTTGATAGGGGTTATTCATTTAATATTGTTTTACATACGCTCTATAAAAACTGGTTTAAAATAAGGAGATGTGGTATGATTGCCAATGAGAAAACTGTCCAACACAATCCAAAATGACTTGGAATTAAGCAACTATATGTCATCATACAATCTCAGTCAATAACGAGCAAAACCCATACTGTATATAGTCGGCTATAAAAACAAAAATATGACAGACAGCAACCAACGACAACTAGTGAATTACAGGCTCTTGATTGTTATTCATTATATCTTAGTATATCTTCCCTTGCCGTAATGTCAACAGAAAAAAAATATATATATTTGGCAACTACGATTTACACATTCGTTTGAATTTCCTTCTGTTGAAAACCTCTTTGAAGAGACATTAAAAGAATTATTGAATTCCCAAATAATATTTCAGTGAGTTATACCCGTTCCTCTCTAGTCGAACTTGTTCTCTGGAATGAAGAGGTAATTTATTTGAATGATCTCTTGAAAATTTAATATGATTGACTGTAAAAACAAGGTTAGTCTAAATACCCACAAGTTTCAAGTGGCAAGCCAGCATAGTAATTTATATGGTGTTTTCTGGCTGTTCTAACAAATGATCGTATTCTATTTAGATGGAAGTAATAGACACAACTACTAGAAGATCCGTTATTGATTTTATGGTAAAGGAAGATGTCGTGAAAGGTGGAATGAATCTTCGTTCGAATGATTATGGACACTATATCGAAATCACAGATACCCGTAATAAATACCCTTCCAATATGGCATTGCGGTTAGTATTGCTTTGTATCTAAATATTAAATACGATGATAAATACCTTTCCAGGATGTAGTTGTGGTAAATGGTACATTGTTAATGAAAGTGTATAACGCATTGGTTAGTGGTACATGTACATTGTATCTGCAGTTTATTACTTGTTCAGGCAACATTAGAATTATCTGAAGACTATTGATTAGGAAAACAATGTTTGGTTACATCCATTACTGATGTCTTATTTGTATTGGTTGTAGTTGATAATAACTCACACTGACAGTAATGTTTTTTTATTAAGTCACACTAAAAAGAGCCGTTTCGAATAAAAAATAGTGCTTGTATTTCCACTCATTCATCAACTACATCAACGCGAAAGCAACCTAGCAAAAAAAAAAAGGAAATACAGACAGTCCTCAAGTAGACATACTCATTGGTTAGTTCCCTCCATAAAAGTATTCAGTATGCCTTCGGAATATACAAATATTATTGTATTATCAAACTTGTCAAATAACGGCCGGGTATCAGTCGAACATGCTTACAATTCAAGCTCGAATGCGCCTCGGAATAAAAAAATAAACACAAACTATCGAAGATCTTCCACCAACACCAAATCAAAACATCAATCAGATATTCCATTCAGATATGTCATAAGACATAAACACTAACAATGTTTGTGACTTGGTTTACAATTTGATCTCTCTCTCTCTCTCTCTCTCTCTCTCTCTCTCTCTCTCTCTCTCTCTCATTAGATTAATTTACTTACAGACATACAGACAACATATTAGGTATTAATAATCAAGCAGTTGATCAGTATCATCACTTTATTGTCTTGGAAATGTTCCGGAACATGATTAAGTCTTCAACAGAAGAACCACTCAGTTTGGTACGTATGAATGACAAATATAATATGACTATATGGTATGCCTTTGGGTGAAAATAATCTAGACTGCTCTAACAATATAGGTAATTTATCTAGATACATCTTGTATTAAATTTCTAATATATCAATCTAAACAAGTGATATATGATTTTCTTTTTCAAACGTTATAAATAGCAAATCAAAGGGAGACATACAGCTCATAAATGTTACGTATTTATTCAGTGCTCTAGGTCCAGAAAATCAAAACACCGAGGTTTAAGACACGTTTACCAGCTCAATCATGTGTTTGATTAGGCCAAAGGGCTGGTTGGAGTGTATGTTTCTTTAAAAAAAAAGACCACATAGCACCACTGTTTTTTTTTCAGATCTTAGAAAGGTACTTTGTCAAAGTAATCTTAATACCAAAATCCATGTTCTGTCGCCGTATAACCTTTTGACGTCGAGAAACACTCGCTTTTTATAGGACCGCAAAATATTTTGCGTCCATATTATGTTATGGCGATGTCTGCATCATCGTCCGAAGACAATAACTTGAGTAGAAGTGTATGGATCTCATTGAAATTTTAGCACAAGAATCCATTCCACTAAATGATGGTTGGGATTGTTTTTGGGAGGTATTGTCTTAGTGGTTTTGTAATTAGGGGCCAAAAAAGGTCAGTTTTACTGGTTCATAGAAAATATATTGGATTACAGACAATAACTTTAGTGTAAGTGTATGGATCTGTATGAAAGGATTACAGACAATAACTTTAGTGTAAGTGTATGGATCTGTATGAAATTTTACCACAAGGTTCCATACCACAATAGGAGGGTTGGGATTGATTCTGGGGTTATTGTCATAGCTGTTTTGTAATTAGGGGCCAGAAAGGGGCCAAACACAGTTATTTGTCTGGTTTTAAGACAATAACTTGAGTATAAGTGTATATTCTCTATTAAATTTTAGCACAAGGTTCCACAACACAATAGGAAGGTTGGGATTAATTTTGGGGGTTATTGTCATAGCTGTTTAGGAATTATGGGCCAAAAGGGGCCTAACAAAAACAATTATTTGTCTGGTTCACAGACAATAACTTGAGTATAAGTGAATGGATCTCTATCAAATTTTAGCACAATGTTCTTTACTACAATAGGAAGGTTGGGGTTTATTTTGGGGGTTATTGTCCTAGCTGTTTAGTAATTAGGGACCAAAATGGGGTCAAAAACAAGCATCTTTCATGTTTCAGGACAATAATTTGTGTATAAGAGTATGGATCTCTATGAAATTTTACCACAAACTTCCATACTTCAAAAGGAAAGTTTGGATTGATTTTAGGGGGTCATGGTCCAAACCGTTTAATAGTTAGGAGTCGAAAAGGGACCAAAAAACTATATTTTTCTGGTTTCTGGACAATAACTAGAGTATAAGTCTATTTATTGCTATTCAATTGTGCCACAAGTTGTTATAACCATAAAACAAAGTTTGGGATTGATTTTAGGAATTATTTCCGTAACGGTTTAGTTAAAAAAGGAGCCAAAAATAATTCTTTTGTGATACTTTGTACAAATTGCTTATTTCTTTAGAAATTTCAATGGGGTTTAATTCAAAGTCTTGAATTCTTGAGGTTCTTTAATATGCTGAATTTAATTGGGTATTTATTATTTGGATTTTGAGTCTGTTTTTGAATTGATCCATACATATTAAGGTTCAAAGGGTCCAAAATTTGAATTATTGGTGTTCTTTGATATGCTGAATCTAACTATGTATTTAAATTTTTAATTTTTGGGCCGGTCTTCAAATTGTTCTACATTAAGGTCCAAAGGATCCAAAGTTAAACCTTGTTTGTTTAAAAGAAAATGAATTTTGGGGTTCTTTGATATGCTAATCTAAGCGTGTTTTTAGATTTTTGATTTTGGGCACAGTATTCAAGTTGGTCCAGATTGGGGTCCAACATTAAACCTTGTTTGATTTCATCAAAAATTGAATTATTGGTGTTCTTTGATATGCCCAATCTTAGTGTTTTAGATTTTTGATTTTGGGCACGGTTTTCAAAGTTGGTCCAAATCTTGGTCCAAAATTAAACCTTGTTTGATTTCATCAAAAAATGAATTATTGGTGTTTTTTATGTGCCTAATCTAACAGTGTTTTAGATTTTTGATTTAGGGCCCGTTTTTCAAACTGGTTCACATTAAGGTCCAAAAGTATCTTAGTTTGATTTTAACAAAAATTGCATTCTTCGGGTTCTTTGATATTATTTTTTTTTAATTTTGGGCACAGTTTTCAAGTTGGTTCAAAATTAGGGTCCAAATTAAACTTTTTTGTTTGATTTTAACCAACAAAAAAAAAATGAATATATGGGGTTCTTTGATATGCTGAATTTAAGTGTATTTAGATTTTTGATTTTGGATCCTGTTATCAAATTGGTCCACATTGAGGTCCAAAGGGTCCAAAATTAGAGTGTGATTTCTTCAAAAAATTATCAAGAAGGGGTTCTTTGATATGCTGATTCCAACCATGTATTTAGAATTTGGATATTGGGCCATAATTGGTAAATGTCCAATTCTATTTTAAGTACTTAGACCACATTCATTCTTTGTCAGAAACTATGCTATATCAAGTATTTGATCAGAATCTAAATTCAGAGCTGTATTACACAATTGTTAGAAATTTCAAGTTGAGTCATAGTTAAAAATAGATATAGCATTATATTCTAATTGTAGAATTTATGTATAAATATAGTTTGAAATTAACTGTTCATTATTAAATATTTTGAAAAGAGTAAGTCTTATAGATTTTTAAAGACACTATATTAATGATGAATGATATTTTCGAAATCGTTTTTCTCATTTTTTTTTTTTTTTTTGTAAATTTTTGAAGAACTTCGTGGTAGGTTTGTATGTTATTCTGTATAAATTAATTTTCAGAATGTTATATATATATATATATTTTTTTTATGAAGCAAACCCCTTTAAAAACTTAGCTAATACGGTTCATTAATAAATAAACAAATTAAATTCTTGGTGTACTTGGATATGCTAAATCTAATCGTGTATTTAGATTTTGGATATTGGACCATAATAGGTAAAATCCAATTTTAAATTTTTCATTTCTTTGACCACATTCGTTCTATGACAAAAACTTTGATGTGTCAAATATTTAATCACAATCCAAATTCAGCTGTATCAAGCCTGAATGTAGTGTCCATACTTGCCCCAAATGTTCAGGGTTCGACCTCTGCGGTCGTATTCAGTTGCGCCTAGTGGAGCATTTTATTAATTTTGACTTTCTTTTTAATTGTGATGCAACATTTTGTGGTAACTGTTGTGATTTTAAATAATGACGGACAACTTTGCATGCAAGTGTTAATACGTCTATTCAAATTGTAAAATATACTGTCGTTGATGGGAATGTTCCGACTCTTAAATGATTCGTTGACTGCATTTTTAGTTAGTAGAGTACGCTCATGGCTGTATGGACGTCCAAGATTTAGAAGACATTATTCTTGAAACACCTTTTAAAACACCTATTTATTGTTCAGTGAAAACAAGACGAACACATTATAGTCTTTTCCCAACAAAAGAACTAATAAAAGCTATAAAAGGCCAATCTTCAAAATCGATTATCTAAAAATACTACAATCGCTAACATTTTTAGTAACAAAAATCGTGGTTACCCTTCTATCTATAAGTGTCATGCCAAAAAATGACTTACATGTCCCCGTCTTTCTACCAACAATACGGTAAGGTCCACGTTTAATGGTCGCACATTTTCTCTAAATTTTGAAACTGATATCACTTGAAAAACTAACAGTATTATATATTTACTTACATGAAACAAACCGGGATGTGGTATTCAGTACGTAGGTGAAACTGGACGATATTTATCTAAACGCACTAATCTATCGTTTTAAAAGACCCCATAAATTCAAAAGTATCATTTATCAACACCTTAAGAAGCACAATCATCCTTTTAAATATTTAACAGTTCAACCTTTAGAAGTAGTTAATAAGCAGCCTGGGGAATCTCATTCAAAATTCGTACGATCACGAAAAATAATTGAATTAAATTGGATTAAAAAATTACAGACAGTATATCCTCTCGGTCTTAATGACAATATCATGGGAATTGGTAATATATCTAGAACAGATTCTGTTAACATTTTGGATATAGTTTCTAAAACAGTTCGTAAAAACCGTTCTCATGGGCGTAGAATAAATCGCAATCAAAGAAAATTTCGTAATAACAATACAAATATTTCGGACCTAATTTCTATTTCAAAAAACAACGGTAAAGACTATCTATTAACCAAGCTCTACTCTTTGCCTGTTAATAAATTACATCAAATTTTGGAGGAATGCAACTCAATTCCATATTGCAGTCCTAAGTATGAAATCGTTCAAATAATAATTGCATATTGTTATTCTAAATTGTTTCCCAAAATTGATCGCCCTGAAGATCACAAAAAACATTTTATTAAAATTAAAATATGTCAATAAAGGTTTTGATTTTGTAAATATTGCCGGTATTTTTAATGATCATTCTGTTAAAGAACAAATTCCTGGCTACTTTGATAATACTGAACTCCCTCTTATTTGTTATGTTTACAAAAAATCTACCCGGAAATATGTGTTTAATTACAGCGAAGTGTGTAAAGATGTTAATATCAGTGACAATACACCTACCTCATGAAATTGCAGTAATTCCGAATACATTTATGGCCCCAGTTCCCATGTTATAACAGGAGACCGTAACATCGTTCGTGCCCGAGAGTTGAAATCATTCCTCCGTAAAGGACCTAAATATCGTCCCCGTCAATTATTAATTGGAATGAGTGTCGTAACATCATCCACGACTCACTCAGTACTTACTGCTCTAAATGGATAAAACGAGATAAAGCTGACAAGAAATCATTAGATTCTTTTTTCAATTCGGTAATGAACATAGTTGATATACGTAGTCAACATTTTAAAGATCATTATACTCCTAACAACAACCATAATATGCCAGTTTCTCGTATCAAACATAAGCTTAAAGAACTCGCCAAGGAATTTGTTTTTGTCCTGGCTGATAAAGCTGCTAACAATATCATTATTGTTTGACGTAAATTTTACATTGAGGTTCTACAAAAGGAAATCACGAATTCACCAACATTCCAATTGACTCCATTTTCGGAAAATGAAATCTGTAACAAACATAAACTTTTAGCTACCTCTTTACAAGCAGAACCAAATACAATGCAAGTTCCAACTATGTACTGGCTTCCGAAGCTGCACAAAACTCCTTACAAATATAGATTTATTTCGTCTTCAAGCCATTGTTCCACTACTAAACTATCTATTCTACTTACTAGTACACTTGGTACAAAAACCTGGTAATACATTGTTCAAATAAGGCTTTTAAAAATAGTGGAATTAATTACTTTTGGAGTGTCAAAAATTCGTTGGAAGTACTTGATAAATTGCATGCTTATATTGATGATTTCGAATCTGTTCAAAGTTTTGATTTTTCTACCCTATATACCACTTTGCCTCATAATCTTATTAAGAAAAAAATCACACACCTGATTAAATGGGCATTTAAAAAGTCGGAATGCGAATATATATGTTCAAACTCTTTTAGATCATTTTTTAGTAACAACAAACAAAAGAACTATGTCAATTGGACCTGCTTTGATACTATAACTGCCCTTGAATTTTTACTAGATAACATTTTTGTTTGCTATGGAGATTCCGTATATCGTCAGGTTATCGGAATTCCATGGGGACTAACTGTGCACCACTTATTGCGGACCTGTTTCTGTATTGTTATGAATTACAGTTTATGACTAAAATCAGCAAAGACCCATCGAAACAACATCTGATTCAAAAATTTAATAACACTTTTAGATATTTAGATGATATATTGGCTCTCAATAATAACGACTTCAGTATCTACACTAAAGAGATTTATCCTGTCGAACTGACTTTAAATAAAGCTAATACTAACAATGAACACTCCCTTTCCTGAATCTTGATCTCTATATTATTAACGGGAAGCTTAATACCAAAATTTATGATAAAAGAGATGATTTTTCATTCCCTATTGTTAATTATCCATTTTTAGATGTTACGTTCCCTTGTCACCATCTTATGGTGTTTATATATCTCAACTTGTTCGATTCGCTCGTGTTTGTAACAACGTATTTGATTTCAACGAAAGAAATCTCTGTATTACTGAAAAATTATTACACCAGGGTTTTCGATATCACAAACTAGTCAAAACATTTACTAAATTTTATCATCGGTACAAGGACATCACTCGTAAATATAAATCAACATGTAGACATCTTATACGTTCAGGTATTTCACATCCAATATTTTATGGTAATATTCTTTACAAAGCACAAAAATGTCGGCATTCACCTCAAAAGCTAACCAAACCTTTAAACAGACTTATTCGGAAAGGATATAGTTACGATACTGATACTAAACCCCTAACGGGAGGGATTGTACTTGATTTTCATATGATGAAGACATAATCTTTCAATCAGTTTAATTGTGGTCTGGAGCTGGCATGTCAGTAACTGCTAGTAGTCCTTTGTTAATGTATGTATCATTGTCATTTTGCTTAGTTTCTTTTGTTACCTATTCTGACATCGGACTCGGACTTCTTTTAAACTGAGTTTTACTGTGCGTATTGCTATGTGTTTCTTTATTCTACATTGGCTAGAGGTGTAGGGGGAAGGTTGAGATCTCACAAAACATGTTTAACCCCGCCGCATTTTTGCGCCTGTCCTAAGTCAGGAGCCTCTGGCCTTTGTTAGTCTTGTATGTTTTTTAATTTTAGTTCATTTATATGTTTTGGAGTTTAATGTGACGTCCATTTTCACTGAACTAGTACACAATTTTATTTAGGGGCCAGCTGAGGACCACCTCCGGGTGCGGATTTTCTCGCTGCGTTGGAGACCCATTGGTGGCCTTCGGCTGTTGTCTGCTGTTTGGTCGGGTTGTTGTCTCTTTGACATATTCCCCATTTCCATTCTCAATTTTATTCAGTATTAATTGAATATATGTATGTATGTGTTTTTTTTTCATTTTGTATATGTTGTTTAGATAATCGAAAGACAAGAGGAAAATGGAAATAAAGAGATATTAGAAATTGAAGTGAATGTGGAAGTTGAATTTCAATGTAAGTATAAAGTTATTGCAAATAGCTGATATTTTTGTTCGAGCATATTGTTTTTCTTAAATTGTTTTACATAACATAACATGTTACTTTTATTATTCTTCCCTTAGTTTATTTATTTTGTATTTACATTGTATCATAGGTCAAATTTATTTGTTCAGTGTATGTTCACTGGTGCTAATATGTCCTTTGATTGAGTGAAGCTATTTCAGTTGATATTTTATAGTGTGTCTTTCTATGTTGTGATGTTACACTATTGTTTCAGAAAAAGGGTGAAGGTTTGGTACCATTAAAACGTTTAAACCCGCTGCATTTGTTTGCACCTGTCCTAAGTCAGGAATCTGATGTTCAGTAGTTGTTGTTTGTTGATGTGGTTCACAAGTGTTTCTCGTTTCTCGTTTCTTTTATATAGATTAGACCGTTGGTTTTCCCGTTGAATGATTTTACACTAGTAATTTTTGGGGCCCTTTATAGCTTACTGTTCGGTGTGAGCCAAGGCTCCGTGTTGAAGACCGTACTTTGACCTATAATGGTTTACTTTTATAAATTTTGACTTGGATGGAGAGTTGTCTCATTGGCACTCATACCACATCTTCTTACATCTATAAAGTTAACTTGAAATTTGTTACTACGTTGTATTTCATGTATGCTTACTTGTGAGTTAAAGAATGAAAGTTTATTTGTTAGCACATATTTGACAATTCAAATTGATAACTAAGTTATAAATAACACAATTTTTAATACACATGTCTTTTTTCTTAAAACAGATGAACCTATTGTGAAGGTTGACGCACATGTTTGTCATTCCTCATCCTACGACCTCAACATTAGATGTGTTCAGTATCTTGAATGTATTGACTGTCGCATACACAATGGCGGGAAAACCAATTACTACGTCACTACAGATAAAATTGATAACATACATATGAGACCTCTCAGGCATTCGGATAAAAAGAAAAGTAAGTATTTAACCCTTACAAGCAGTTTATGTTTATTAGACTGAAGTTAAAGCCGCAAACGATTTTATATAGTACGGAAGTGGAAACGCTCCAATAACGACAAGAAGGTGTTGTACAGATAATCACGATAACATATCGCACTTTATCAACTTTTCAACATCAATTCTAAATCCTTTGTAAATGATGAAAATGTAAAATGAAACAGAAATTTACACCTTTCTTCCATTGTTCGTTGATATTTTATTTGCGAAACCGCTGGTGGTGGACTGCTAGTTTCGTGATTTGTAACACATTTTTATTATATTATTCGATGATAAAATCAATAAATCATTAAGAAACTTATGTTGCAGTTCCGACAACAAAGATGGCCTTATGTAGATTTGGCCATTCTTTTATGGTCTCTTTTGGGGCATTTTACCTCATTGGCTTTCGAGTTTATGGATTTGAACGTTGATTATGAAGGTTGATACAGAAAAGCACCTCTACCAAATTTAATAAAGTGTTATTTCCATTTTTTGATAAGAAGCACACACCAAAATAAATATGGTTTGAGGTAGCTTAAGCTAAAAACATACACAAAATGTTTATTTACCATTGGTAATCATCTACAATATTACCGTTCAATTAAACAACAATAAATGAACTAGGCGTACAAATCGATGACAAAGCATTACAAGGGATGTCTATCTTTTTTTCAATTCAATTAATTTTTGCAATTTTGATTAAAATCACTTAAATGTTTATTTTCTTATGCAAAATCAGGACTTCATCTACCACCCTTTGGTTTTTGTATGTTAAAATATTTTTTTTATTTATATATTTACTTCTCTAATATCTTTCAAACAGCATGCATTGTCATTATATAAGAAATATGATTTATGGATAACCTTTCACACCCTTTCTTTTCATTGTCGTTTAAACTGAAAATAATATAATATAAACAGAATTTATTATCTTCAGATATATTTAAATGTTACAAGTTTCATGGCCTTTGTATGCAGCATGGCAGACAACCAGTTCCAATGTTCATCGGCGTGTTCCAGTCCTACGAAGACAACCAATTTATCATGGCTTCAAGCAAGACAACTCTTTCCCTAATTGTACGTTTATAAACAAACGATAATTTAGTTTTTGAGGCATATTCATTGCAAAAGTAATATTGATGTTTTCAACATTACTATAAGATTTTCTTGTCAGTTTTTAAATATCAATATCTGGATAAACGGTCAATTTAGCTTTCATTGAATTAATTTTCTATGATATGAATTATTAACTTAAATGATTTCACAGCACATGGACCATCATTTCAAAAGAAGCTAATATAATGATAATACTAAGGTAAGTTATTAATAATACTTGAAAGTATTCATTTTTTGCTGATAACTTAACGGTCTATTGTAAATCCCAGGAGACTCTATTTTGGTTATTTAGACAAGATTGATTCTAATGTGTAGTTTGAAAATGGAGCATTAACGGGTCAGTCCTACAGAGTTGAACACACGATACCATAATCATTAATTGCGAGTAAATTAATCGAAAAGACTCTTTGAAATGGATAACAATGGTCAACTATCAACTTCCGTCTGAATTTCCCGAAATTCCGTCGAAGTCCTATGGATAACACATTTTGTAGAGTAGTACATTTAAAAACGTTATGCGAAGCAGCCTAAAATCAGACATTCAGGTCTCCTATTTAAAATTTTAAAAATCAAGTAATTAAAAGTATGAAGATAACAAGGGGTCAAACATAAATCATAATGAAATTAGCGGCAACAGTAGTTAACAGATGTTCAAAAGTAGTAAATCCATTTGGACATTACTAATCAAGATACAAGCAAGATATTTTGTGAATACAGACAACATTCTTATCAAACGAAGATAGGAAGTCCCTAGAACAGCACCACACACTCTAGATATTGAGCAAGACAATCAATTGTAATCCAGAGGTAAACTCTTGTGATCGAGATGGGTAGATAGTTCCTGCTTTACACGTTGCAGTTGTCCTCTTGCTAATGGCAAGTCAAAACACGACGATATGCTGCATTCGGTAACGTAAAAAAAAAGGTTAAAATACGACGATAATCTGCATTCGCTATCGTAATAAAAAGTTTAAAGAAGGTGTGGATTACGACTTCCTTAAATGCAACATATTCGTTGTTATCATAGCCATAAGCGTATAGATATTACCTTTGTAAAACTTTAATATATATATATATATAGTCAACAGTAGTTTACCGATGTTCAAATCTCATCAATCGAAAAAGAAGACAAATCAAGGTAACAAACAAAAAGTAAAGGAATTGTATGAACTCCAAAAGGAGCGAGTCCGTGTGTGTCGACAGAGTAAACAACTACTGATATGCATGTATCCCACGAAATGAGAATCCGCACTCAGTCTATTCTCAATACCGGGAATAGGATACAATCGGTAATCGTAACAACTTTACAAAAGAGAACAATATTGTCCTTGTAAGAAACAAACCTTTTATTGAGCAAAATACCGATTACGAAATTAAGCACCTTAATCATATGGGAATAACGGAAGATACAGACTACATACGTAGTAGCTGTCGAAATTTTGGTGAATCAAAACGTGAGGGTTTTTAATTGGCAAAATGATCTCACCATTAAATCGTTTGTTGTAAAGTTTAGTTAACATCGACTTCATTGTGAACAAAGAAGAGATTTGGGATATGCAACAGTAGGACAGCAATCGAACTACCCAAACAAAACAAAAAAGGAAAAACAAACTATAATCAATTTCTTGACTTAAGTCAAGATATAAAACAGACTTAATTGTATGTGCAGGATAATTAACTTCAAATTCAGTGGGACAAAGTTAATCAACATACCATCCAGCATTTAAATATTAAATGACAGGACATCAAGTCAATGGTTAAAACTAGTGTCTCATTATTCTTCTTCAGATAAAACCAAAAGAAGTCTAGTTAATAAAAAAAAAAAAAAACAGCTGCGCCACGAGCGCATGATACGCCCGTCGTCTTGTGTGTGAGGTTTTATGAAATAATCATAAATCGTTTCTGAGATACGTCGCGACATGTGAAAACCCCCCTTTTTTTATAAAAAAAATCAATAACTCTAAAATAAAATTTTGAATCATCACCAAAAGTATACAGTTCTTTATAATTAAGAGGTGTATAAAAATTTAAGCAATAATCATAAATCGTTTTTGAGATATGTGAAAAAAACACCCCCTGTTTTAGTTACAAAGTCCCGTAACTCAAAAGTTTTAATCTTATTTTCACCAAAAAGTATACAGATCGTTTGACCATCATAAGAAACAACTATGTTAAGTTCATGAAATTTGGATAAGTCGTTCTCAAGTTACGGTTCGCCATGTGGACGCCGGACAGACGGACAGACATACAGACGGACGCCGGACATTTGTATACCATAATACGTCCCGTCAAAATTTTGACAGGCGTATAATAATTCAACTCGTTTTAATAGAGATTTCCAATAAAATGACATACGTACGTAACTCAACGTACGGACCTAATGGGACTGGTTATTGCCAACCATTGAATTTGATTAAATACGTCGCTCAAGTTTAAACAAAGTAATCTAAGACTTTTAAAATCACACACTGGAATTTCCGTCTATATAAAATAATTTTATCTTGACGAAAATGACAGAAATCTTGCATTTTTATTTAGCACGTGGTTTTCCAGATTCCCGCCTTTATTTTCACTGACACAAGATCACGTATAAACACACGTATCCCATACCTATCATACGTACGATTTGAGTTATCTTTCATGGTTTTGATTATGACAATTATTTTTCAATATACTTTGCAGATGAACGCCTCTTTATACTTTTTTCTGTCTTTCTTTATAGTTTATCTATCTTTTTATTATATTTGTTGCGGGGAAAATATTTAGAAGGATAATTGTCTTACAATTTCAGAAATATTGAACCAGAGTTTGTCAGAATCTGTCTCTTTAAGTTGAAAATGAGATAAAACTATCGCTTCCATTTAATTTCTAAACAAAAGTTTTTTTCATTTATTATAAAATATATTGATAAAAAAATCCTTATATAAGTTGTTTTTTTAGAATTAAGGTGTGTTCGATTAAGGTTTGTTCTGTATTAATTTGTTTAACGGGAATGCCATCGGTGTCCAAATACAAAAGAAATTTCCAGGCAATTGTTTTATATCCCTTGAAGTAAATTAACTTATAGTGTTGTATCCATTTTATTGATAAACTATTAAAAGGGGGTCACCGAATTCATTTTACTGAATAAATCATTAACGGAAATGTGTAAGGAAAGTAACATTGAACAACATAATATAATAAGATTTCGTTGCTTGATGCAGATCCAGGATTTTAAAAAAAGGGGGGTGGGGGGATATAGGCAACCTTAGAAGTGGAACAAAACATAGAAGTATTAATAGGATGTAGGGCCATATATATAAGTTTTCGTTGCATATGTATTTTACATATGCATATTTAGGACGAGAAGATGAATATGTACCAGACTTTGCATTTTACTGCAGGAAGACATGTCATCATACCCGGACACATGAGTTTGACCCCGGACCGACCAATCTTTGATCTAACTCCTAAATTTTGCGTGCTTGGCAAAGAGGCAGCCAATTTTCGATTGAAACGGGCCAGGAACGAGCCCATGGCTTCCCGCACTCGAGCAGTGGTGTAGCTTTTATTGACACAATGAGGCAACCGCCTCACCAATTTTGTTTTTTTATGTAACCAAGTTCCTCTAAAACGATGACGAAACTTTATCTGGATAGTTTAAACATTATAACATTCCGAAAGTAAAATACTGTTGTTTCTTATTTAATGTTGTGTTTGAATATTTTAAATTTCAGAATATTCCCACTAAACTTAACACAAACATGAGACAAATTACCAGGGCAGATCCTAGATTCTTCGTTGTATCTAGAACAGGCAGTGGTCACTCATATTTTGAGTCCCTCCAACACAGAGGTAAATTTATGCTATGCATAGATCATTTTTATTTTAAAAGAAAAAAAAAAAAATAAACAAGCAGTAAACCCTGGGTTTTTGTTATATTTTACTGTATACTACAGAGTCCACTGTATTCGACCTTTTTTTGGAACAACTTTTATCAAAAACTCTCAAGATGAAAAATAAAAAAAGTGAAACATATTCAACGATTGGGAACATAACATAAAACGGATGTCACTAGCAGAGCAGGATCTGCTTCCACTTCCAGTAACACAGGTGCACCTGAGATCAACCCCAGTTTAAATGGGTAAGTGTTGTTCAGTTTTTATCTTTTTGTACATTGCTTTGTGGGGTGGTTGTATTTTTGACGTCTTTCGTTTTGTGCCATGACGTTGTCAGTTTCTTTTTGACTAATAAGCTTGAATTTCCCCTTGGTATCTTTCGCCTCTAGTTTTAACATATAACTGAAAACAAACTAACCAAATCCATCTTACGTGATCCTTGCTTGAGTAGGCGTGTGTTAATAACATTAAAGGTAAAATTATATATTCTTATGTTTTGAAAGAAACAAATTATATCATTCACCGAAGAACAAAATATAACTTTGTTTGTATTGAGATATTTTGTTATGTTTTTGCATTTAAAGTAAGACTGTAGCATGTGTCAGAAGCAGTTAGCAATTTTAAAATATTGTTCGCCTTTAGTTTTGCAGACTGTTTTCGGGGCTTTTTTGTCATGATTTTATCGCTCTTTTTCGACTTATAATTTTTCAACTTCCCTTTTGTGTCTTCCTCCTTATCTTGAATTAACACATTGTAAGCATGTTTATAAGATGACCGCACCTGAATCCATGCTAATTTTTTCTTATGAATTTTTCATGAAATGAAATACAATCGTCATTTTTCAGTTAATAGAGAACAGATTGGCTCTAATAATATAAAATAATAAAATGTGGTATGATTGTCAATGAGACAACTATCAATCAAAATGAAGCGGATTTAATCAACTATATCTATAGGTCACCGTAAAGCCTTCAACAATGAGAAAACCCATAACGTATAGTCAGCTATAAAAGTACCGACAAAATGCGAAACAATTCAAACAGCCTGATCTATGACAAAACAAAAACAAAAATAAATACGACAGACAGCAAACAAGTACAAGCACTGAAACACGTGCTCCTGACTGGAGATAGACACATATCGAATGTCACGGCGTTAAACTACCTGCGCTAAATCGTTGTTTTAAAAAAATTATTACTCAACTTTTAATGAAAATCTTGTAAATTTGTAAAAATGAAAGTGTTTCATTTTTAGTTTTTTTTTAGCTCCTATCTCCCAAGGACTAATACCACCATTGTTGTCCCAATATTAGTCTTTGTTAAATTGACATTTTTCAAAAATATTGTGGAGAATTCATCATTGTTTCAAATAAAGAAATACTTGGCATGAGTAAAGTTTTATCCTGTCCAGTACTACAGTAAAAATTTAGAATATCATTCCATTGCATATTAGATAATAACAATCACCGGATGTAAATCAATCAAATTTCACCATTTTTTCCTGTTTACAAGCTTAATTAACCATGTCACCTCAAATTTCCAATTTTTGTTATGCAATGAAATAAAGGGTTAATTGCCTATAACTGTCAAATTCAAGAGAATATATTTTTTTTAACCCTTTTTCGTATGAAATCGTTTGTGACGTACTATGTTTTTGTGGTATTACACCCCCAATCAAGGATTTTTTTATATATATGACCTTTATTTTTAATGTCCCCTAGAACTTTCGTCGACTTTATTATAATATATTTAACTGTTTTCTTATTGTTTCTTAATGTTTAACATTATTTTAATTTCAGGCAGTTATTGGAAATTTAATGAAAACACTTTGCAACTAGCACGACGATCGAATATGGAAGCAATGTCAAGTTATGACTCACATTTCCGATTTGTCCCCGTTGACTAATGTACAACGACCTTTACAAATGTTACTGTCCTTAGAATAAAAAGTAATTTTTATTTTGTTATTTTATGCGACGCACTGCACCTTCCAAAAGGCTGGAATACGATATATGTAGGAAATTAAATGTGTAATGAAATGCAAAGACAAACAAAATGCAACATTTCCATGTATCTTATATCGCAGTGAACATGATTGAAATGTTTGCCACTGGACGTTTAGCAATCAACAATCAATCAACCCATGTGTCTTTCCGCATCTGGAACCTCTTTTGTGGTTGTATTTTGTCATTATATCGTTTATTGCAAATCTTTGATAGCAAAAATAAGGAAAGACGTTGGTATTACGTCAATGAAACAGCAACCAAACAGCATACAAAGATATTTTTGTCTTTTAAAAGTGAGACAAAAGATAGCAAAGGGACACTCAAACTCACAAGTCGAAAATAAACTGGCGACGCCATGGCAAAAGATAAAGACCAAAAGACAACATAGAAAACTAGAGTCTTAAGTTTATTCATAGATAGTAAAATTGGACAACTTAGAGTTTGATATGTTCTATTAATTGATTGTTGCTTGCTTGCTTAACGTCCAGTGTTGATACATTGTTCACCCGTCGTCTATTGTTGAAGATCGTATGTTAACATCTATTCGATATGGACAAACTTAAAACTTTACTCAGTACAGGGATAAAAGTAGTTGCCAAATTCATTATTGAAATTTTTAAAAGAGAGGCGAAAGATACCAAAGGGACATTCAAACTCATAAGTTGAAAATAAACTGACAACGCCATGACTAAAAAAGAAAAAGACAAACAGACAAACAATAGTACACAACACACAACATAGAAAACTAAACACTTTAAAATCGAACACATAATTTATCTGTAACTTAATAACTAGCTTTTTGCACAAGTGACATTAATAAATAACTTTCTTTGAATAATTGATGTTTAATATTTAAGAACAAAGTACTTCATAAGCCTATGGGGGTTTGCTGATATATGTATTGTAAATTATATAACTATGTATATATTCAGGTTGGCCAACAATAAACAAACATATATGTTAACCTTTAAATGTTTTTTGTGTCATTGAGTTCCTCTCCGGTCGACTTGTGTCCTGAATCTGCTTTTATTCATTTATTCTATAATCTGAGATATGTATACTCCATAGATTTTCTGAGCAACTGCCAGACATATCTTCTGTATATATAGTGGAAAGCTTCATATGTTTATACTATATCGTGTCACACGTAATGTGTTTTTTTCGATATTCTACTTATAAAATAAAGCTGTATCTTGAAAATCGCAAGCACATATATAAATGTTCGTCACTTTTTACAGCAGCATTAACTCCTACCGTTTTAATATCTGTGCATGCGGGAGAATAACTCGATAGCTTTAATTTACTATTTTGAAAAAAAGGCGGAATATACCATGGGGACAATTAAAACTGATAAGTCGAAGAGAAACTAACAACGCGATAGCAAAAAAGTCCACAAAACACTAAATAGAAAACTAAAGATTGAGCAAAATAAAACCCAACAAAAAATGAGGGCAATCTCAGGTACTCAAGAAGGGAAGCACATGGGAATATCTTGGAGTAATTTTAATAGGTATAGCGCTCTACAAATATTGGTATTGTTGTGTTTAAACTAAATTGTGAGTTTTTCGTTTTTTTTTTTTTCGCAGTTTGTTTTACATTTGTGGTTTTACTTACTTTCAACAATTTCGATCAAACCACGATTATCGAATTTCTGGTGTTTTATGTTTTTTTTTTGTCTAAAGCACGCATGGCTTAGTCTACTGTTGATGAACGTACATTGAACACTGAGAAGTCTTTTCGTTGTTTGATTGGTGTCACACTTTTGCGTTCACCACATTTCTTCTGTCATTCACGAAATAAAATGTTTGCAAGATATGTGTATGTCTGAAGAATCTCCATGCAAAGCATGGCATCAGTTTAATATGAAACATAATCCTGTTTAAGGATTTAAGTTAATGCCTCTCTTCTAAGCATGTTTTTTTAGAAGAAAGGCAAAGGATTGGTCGGCTATAAACCATAATATCGTAATTGGGTTGGTTTATCGTGTATTGGATTATAGAGCACATGAAAGTATTCCAGTCCGGAATATGCTTGTAGCAGTCATCAAATAATTAAAGATGCACATATTAAATTCAGTTCAATTCTATAAATTAGTGATCTAATCAAGATTTTCCTCGCTACTTTTCTAGACTTTGGAGCATTAAGAGCTTGACATATTGTATTTATACTGTGTTGATGTCTTGATGCAACATGTGTTTGTTGCTATAAGACTGCTATCTCCCTTAATCTAATTTGATAGATATTGGATCGACTATTTTTTCATTAATGATTATACATTATATTTATTTCTTTATTGACCGTTAACATATAGTACTAGTTGCGACTTAGATGTTTCCGTTTGTAGTCCGTTGGTCTTTTGGTTATAGTGATAACAGAAAAAACATGTCAGAATAAGAGACCATTTCAACACAGTTATCGTTATTGTCAACGCTTGGTATAAGTTTATTATCTAACAATAATGAGCAAATTTAAGTTTATCCATACCACAGTATGTAATCATTTTATGTACATGACATTTCCGATTTGTTTGCAGATATTATCATATCTGTGTTGTTACCTTTTATCCAATATGTTGTCATTAAGCCCTTTCCCTGTAAAATAGACATAAATTAATCCAGCAGATGGATTTTGTTTGGTATTCATTATAAGCTTTACATGTGGAAAACAGTCTAATAATGTTAAGTTTATTGCAATGTATAATATTTACATATTTTCCAGTCGCATCACCTAAATCGGCTATCTTTTGTTATTCATCTCTGCCATTTCTGCCACATTAGCATATGAATAAAAGAAAATATGAAACATTCAACCATTTCAGAATAGAGAGTATGGCTGATCATAATTGGATACATTCGATATTGTTATACATTTGTAGAATTATATATCTCGTGGACTCTTTTAGACTGATTTTACCATCCCACATTTCCATGTACCTTTCAAGAATAGTATCCTAATGTCTCCTAATGTTGCAAGCATTTTAGAATCAACTGTTTGTGTTCCAACTGTTCATCTCTAGTGTTATTGTTTTACTACATATTTAACCTCATAACGATTTAAGGTTTTTGTTCGTTTTTTTTCTTTGTTTCGTTTTCTTTTACAGCTGGCGTAGGTGAGACACTTTGATCAAATCAAAAATGAAATTGTACAAAATACTATAAAAGTATATATCTTGTTTGCGTTTTATGGCGATTTTATTTTGAAATTAGATGAATGGTATCTTAAATTTACTCACTTTGATTTGCAATATACCCCTACATTTAACGTCAAATTCAGAAAAATTGTCGAGTAACATCTTTGTTGCTTCACTGATATGTATCTTCATGGCTAAAATATAAGTCACATTGCAGGGTGTATATTAATAAGTAAACAACAAAAATACCGAACTCCAAGGAAAATTCAAAACGTAAAGTCCCTAAACAACTGGCAAAATCAAAAGCTCAGACACATCAAACGAATGGAACAACTGTCATATTCCTGACTTGGTACAGGCATTTCCTTATGTATAAAATGGTGGATTAAACCTGGTTTTAACGCTAGTTAAATCTCTAACTTGTAAGACAGTCTCATAAAATTCCATTATATTGACAATAATGTGTGAACAAAACAAAGAGACATAATAGGTAAAAAATGTCAAAAATAGGGTACGGCTGTCAATATTGTGTTATAATCTCAATCACTATAAAAACAAACAAATATGTCAACAAGGAAAAACAAAATGGCATATAGACAAAGCACATACGCACAAAAAAAAAGAAGCTTGTTGCATTACATTCTATAACATATAAAGAATAATGGCATTTTTGTTTAATTCCATTTTTCTTTTAATCGGCAGTTTGTCTTAACTGTATGTTTTTTTGGTTGGGAATATGAAGTAAAATGAAATAGTTAGTAAAACTACTTTTACAATGTTAGCGAAAAAAACGTTGTGATAATTGTTCGGTTGTATGAATGAAGCTGCGTGCATTTCATTGATAAATTGACGAGAGGACGTGACGTTGCTGCACTAATTCATGACGTCATTGCCTAATATTTTCAAGTATCAAGTCCTGTCCATAAAAAATATTTAAATATTAGGCAGTAAGATCAAAGGGAACATGTACAAATTGCCGATAAACAATTAGAGCCCTTGGATGTGGGCAATCCATTATAACAATTACATTGTACAGGCACAACATTCGGGGGGATACATATTATTGTATCATATGTTTTGATAATATTTTATTTGCCCTTGATATTTACACTCCTGTACAAATTATGTTATTTTCCGGAGCACCGGAGCTCACACCCGGTTTTTGTTGGGGTTAGTGTTACTTAGTCTATAGTTTTCTATGGTTTGTTCTGTGTACTGTTGTTAGTCTTTTGGTTGTTTTTTTATACATGGCATTGTCAGTTTATTTTTGACTTATGAGTTTTATAATCCCTTTGGTGTCTCTCGCCTCTCTTGTAAAACGACATTTTTAGTACACCGAGGTAAACTGCCCGTACCTCTTTCAATAATCAAGAATTTAAACTTGGATAATTTATAGGCAATGACACGTGTAAATATGCATGGCATATATATCCATCACACTTATTACCGTACCTTCACCATTTGATTCCATTCTAGACGCAGTGTTAACTGTATCTCCAAATAAGCAGTACCTTGGCATCTTCCTACCTACCACACCTGCGCATACAGATCCTACAATATAGTGGACAGGTTTGACCTTTTTGTTTACATTATCAGTTGATGATCACATATTATCCATTGTTTTTATTATAAAATGTATTAATATTGAAGTTGTCCTTAAGAATAAAAAGGACCTTTCAGTAGAGAACAAAACTATTCAACAAAATAAATGATTCAGCTTTCCAATTGAATGCATCATGAAATGAGAGTTATCTAAGTATTAATTGATTTTTTTAACGATCTTGAAAAAAAGTCAAAAAGGAACAAACAAACAAACAAAACACACAAAAAGCTATTGCACAAAAACAAAAATTTGTTCCAGGAAATATACTCATTGTTTCAGATATGTCGAATTGAAGTATAAATTAATTCTCATCTCCTGTTGTGGTCAACCTGTGTACATTTGTCAATGACAATGCTCTTATATGTTATGTTTATCATAAAAATGATGACGAATGACAATCGCCTGCAGTTGAAAATCAAGACTTTAAAAAAAAGGTATACGATATGGAAACAGATCTCCGTAGAAAAGAATCACCTTATACTTATATACCTCTGCGATTGTGAGTGTTGTTCTATTCAAATGTATCTGACTTGTCAAACACATTCTTTCTACTCTTTAGATATTTAACATGTTTAAGTACCGATTGCAAAAATGCCTTCTGCTGTAATCCAATGCACAATGTTTTTAGTAAAACAGTATTATCTGTTGAATTTGTTCCTAGCCTATATTCTACAGAATATATTTTTTGAGTTGTTTTATGGAAAATACATGTGTAGGAGAAAGATTAATTTGCTTACAACTTCGTTTAACAAACCAATTCAGTTTGGATAACACTTATTACCGACTGAATTTACTGTTATGTTTTGTCTGTTCATAATTTGGAAAAAATAGAATAACACTTTATATTTTTTTTGCGTCAAACGCGCTTTTATGAATTGATCTTCATAAGGAACACTCAAAGACAAATACTGGAAAGCCAATGAATTGGAAATACCGAAACATATGAGATATATAACCAAAAGGGACCTAAAAATAATAGCCAAATCCATTTACGGTAAACTTTTTCTGAGGGACTTCGAACTTCATTTACTTTATAATTTCTAAATTTATAACCAGATGATTTAAGAATGTTTATTTTAAATAATGCGAGTGCCAAAGCACTGACTATTGACCAAATCCTACCCTCAGGGACAAATAGTTCACCAAGATTGGTATGCTAGAAAATTCAAATTAACAGTTACGAAATATGGGTAGCCTAAGATGTTGTTCCACGATATAATCTTTGAGTGAATTGGTACCTGAGTGAATTCCGATTCTGCATTGCAAAGATTTATTTGGATTGTGGGGAATCCTAAAACATTCGACTGAGTCTCTTATAGACAGAGCCATCTGTGCTATTTCCTTGACGTGTTTAATGCCATTCAGTACGGGAAGCCCAGACACTACCATGTACGCGTCGCCTATGGTCTCAACCTGAAACAGAAATAAATATATCAACTACTAGTATATGAATTTCAATGCAGAGATGTGGTATGATTGCCATTGAAATATCTATCCACCAGAGTATAAATGACGTCAGTGTAAGCAACTATAGATCAAACTACTTCCTTCATCAATGAGCAAATCACATGCATTATGGTCAGCTATAAAATGTCCAAAATGACAAAATGTACAACAAATTAAGCGAGAAAACTAACGTCTAAATTTGATAAAAGTAATTAACGTGAATAAATATGAATCTGGGACAGTGGTGTAACAGCACAACATATGAACAAACTGTAAAAACCTTTATACAGCAAAAAACAGCTAACAAAAACACAAAAGACAAAATGTACATTTACTGAAAGCTACTTCAAAATAAGGGAATTTCAAACGAAGACCAAATGACGTAGATATATGCAAATGCAGTCCTCGGACGGCTTTCAACAATGAGCAAAGCCCATATCAACAAACCAAATTGCAACGTAATAATAAATCGTGTTCTTCCAGACTGATGTATCAACATTACACATTAAACAGATTCAATGTAAAGATATCATAAATAGTTGTATTCTCTTAATTATGCGAGATTTATCTGTATTACGTTTTAGGAAACAAATTATCCTGCCCGATTCCGTTAGCTAAAAGATCACTTTCTTCAAGTAGCTTTTAAATTGTAGAACAGTGTTTATCAAATGAATTAGTGAAGGGAAAAAATACCATAATAGTGTAATGTTGTTCGCAGTTTCAGAGGCAGTTAGTATGTTCAAGCTACTATGTATTTGTTAAATATCACATATAAGTTACCCATGAGCTTTCATTAAGATACACAAAACTGCGATCATTAAATGTCATTTACGTCATAGATGATCTCGCGATTATTTATAGTATTTTGGTCTACATCTTTTGTATCAACAGATATAAAAAAAAGTATTCGTTCTATTAAAAATAGTACGAATAAACAAAAAATATCAAATACAATATTGTAACTTTTTCTCATTTATCTTTCAAAATTTTTATTTCGAAATAAACTGAAATCGAGACTGGTCTCTTGTTTTCGTTGCATAGACCAATTAATTCAATGTTTTTAAAAAAGAGGCAGAAAATACCAAGGGATATTGTGCGGTTATGCAGTTGTAAAATTGGTTTCCACTGGCTACCAAACTATCTGCTTAATAACCATGTTCGACGTACACAACCGAATGAAATTGTTCAAAAATAAGTAAACGTGTTACTTAACATGCACCTGTAGCCAACCGGCAATCGCGTTATAACCAGTTGATCTTAAATCATGTGTGCTATAAAAAGAAATACCTCAGGATGACCTTAGCGTATTGACTTAGATCAGAGAGCAAGCAATCAACGTACAACAGACGCAAAGTTGACCTTTTAAAATTCCAGTGTATGTGCGTCTCATGTAGGACAATGAAAATGACAGCAATCCTGGGCGTGAGTAATCGAGAGGAATTCAAAATGAAAAATATTTATTATATTTCTCTGTAAAAAATCATTCAAAATTAAAATTGATTACAGATGTAAAAAAAAGGGTTTTTTTTATCCAGAGAACTCTTAGAAATCTACGTAATAAATAAAAAATAAGATCAGATGGAATGAAAACCAAACTATAAGAACAAATCAGTTCTGTTCCTCATCTAAAAGACAACACTAGTAACTTTCGCCCTCACCGTACAACGATTTTCGACACCGTTTAAGTAACCATGTTAAATAGGTCAAAGCATAATAACTTATCAGTAATGAAGGCACACAGCACTTTATATATTTTGTGTGTCCATGTTCTTTTTTGGATTTACATCCATCAAAACTCATAAGTCAAAGAGAAACCGACAAAACAATGATAAAAAACGAAAATTGACGTGAGGACCAACAACAGTTTACCAAACACTACATATACAAGTACTGTCTTTTAGTAAGTCGGGAATAATAGTCTATAACAGATGCCTATAGAATACGTTGAAGCTATAAAGGTATGAAACTATCAAAACAATCAAACATCTGAACAAATGAGGAATACAAATGAGGAATACAAATGAGGAATACATATGAGGAATACAAATGAGGAATACAAATGAGGAATACAAATGAGGAATACAAATGAGGAATACAGATGAGGAATACAAATGAGGAATACAAATGAGGAATACAAATGAGGAATACAGATGAGGAATACAAATGAGGAATACAGATAAGGAATACAAATGAGGAATACAAATGAGGAATAGAAATGAGGAATACATTAAGATATGATTTACAACAACTACTGAGGATGAACAGACACATTGAAATTTTGTGGAGGGAAACTGGGTTTGGAATATCTTAACCCTCCTCTTTTTAGTGTCGATCAATTGATTAACAAAATAAATATAAAAGAGCATACTTTTGTCTTCTGTCTTGAAGAACATGATTTATCTATAAGATGTTAATAGCTTTGGACTACTGGCTTTCAGTAACTGGGAGTCCTATTAAACCGGTACTTTGTGTCTTTTGTTTTCAGGTTAGTTTTTTGTTCTTCGTGGCGATCTGATGAGTAAAGCCACATCCAGCGTATTTTAACATGTGTTCATATGTTGAGCTGTAACACAGTTGTCAAAGTAAGGGAAGGGTTGAGCGCTCAAAAACACGTTTATCTTCGTCACATTATGTATGTGCTTGTCTTGATTCAGTAGCCTGTAAATTAAGCGGTTGTCGTTGAATGTTGCCTGTTATATCTGTATTTCGGTTATTGTTTTGTCATCAATCAGGGCATTAGCTTTTTGTTCGAATTGATTCCCATTTTGTCATGTAATGCCTTTGACTAGAAAACGAATCAAAAACTGATATATTGCACAGAGTAATGTAATGTTATCAACGATACTGAAGGTCCATAGAGTAAATGCATAATCTCCCGAATACAATAAGCATAGGTTTTCTTTTAAATTTGTCCTGTTTATAAACCATAACTACAATTATTACATTATCAGGTTAAAACACACTATCAGGACATTTGTATTTAAGGAATTTACAGAAATTTAATCATAACATCTGTGTATACCTGAGAAACAAGGTCACAAGATCTTTATCTCAACATTGTTAATATTAAAGGAAGAAGGAAATAAGAAAAGTGTGAATAGTTTTCCTGAGACTTAATATCATTAATCTTGGTAATTATTATACAACTGATACAATACGTCTGTTATTGTGTTGAAGTTCCTTTATCGTCATGTATGTAAAACATGTCATTAGTACTTTAACACGAACGATATTTCACTATTTGGTAAAAGCTAGGAAGATTAGTGATCTATACAATTTCAATTAAAGGCTGTGTATTACTCTAACAAATTGACAAGGACAGACATGTAGCCATATCAAGTATAGTCTTAATTTCTTAAATACGAATAAAATTTGGTCTATTAGCTTTTAAAGTCTACTAAATTTATATGTGTTATAAATATTGATTTGATATGAAGCAGTTAACAAAATTGGCTATCAGGTCTTTCTTTTTGTGTGTGTCCTCATTCTTTTATCTCCATGAAAAAGCTTCATATTTGGGATGCAACTGATATTTTACAATTCACTAAATACTTTTAATCTTCTGTCACTTTTAAAATGAGTGATAAGGCTAAATATAGGTTTAAAGTATTGACCTTATTATTTTTATGTGATTATATTTTATTTGATAAATATGTCTTGACACCACAACACAACTGTTTGTTTACCATACCTTATAAACATCATGTCTATCTATAATTTCATCAAAGCAGTTGTAAAGATCATTCAGTAGATCTACAATCTTAAATTAAAAGATAAAGGATATATTAAATTGTATGATCGGTGTAAAATCTGAAATTAAAAAAAATTAAAGGGATAGATACCATTGTAGCAACACTGAGGAAAAGTATCATTTATACGAACAGGAAACTAATGATATAGACGATAAATTTTGGACAGACATCGTACATCCAGAAAAAGTTAGCATATTCTGCTTCGATTTCGACACCTGTCGCGCTGCACAATGATAAAAGCCAATTATTTGTCAAACTTCGACGTCGTTTAAACTGAGATACGTGAATCACTGTGAGAAATATGTATACATTTACTATCACTTTCTAATTAGGAAAAAAAAAAAAAGATGTCGACTGCAAATGTTTTGCATTGTTGGTGTTACTTATAAGTATGTTGAAAATAAGATAAATAAAAAAAAAATATACACAAGACACATCAGCTGCGCATGATTAGAAAAACTTGAAAAGTCAAAACAAATACGAAATTGAAGAGCATTGAAAACCAAATATTCCAAAAAAGTTGTTACATGTATGGCCTTAGATAGAAAAACCTTAGTGTTTCGAATATTTCAACATTCTATAAAAAGTAAATTAATACGGATATATTGATATTGTTTTAAAAAGGTCAAAGTATTAAAACAAGAAGTATTTTTAGATCAAGGTATCTATTCCATATAAAAAATAAAAAGATGTGATATGATTGCCAATGAGACAACTCCCAACCAAAGACCAAATATAATAGAAGTTAACAACTATAGGTCCCCATACGGCTTTCAACAATGAGCAAAACCCATATCACATAGTAAGCCATAAAAACCCCGAAGTGACAAATGAAAAAAAACAATTCAAACGAGAAAACAAACGGCCTGATTTATGTACAAAACAATGAACGAAAAACAAATATGCACATGTTTGCTTCCTTGTTTCGGTTTGTTCACACGTTTGTTCTATTACATTATATTAGATCTTTTGGATTTGAATTTCAAATAGTTTTCCCTCGAATATCACTGTAGGGACAATGTTGGTCTTTCTGTTACAATAAGCGTTGACGTTTCATATGATGTCATGCCGCTTTCAACGACAATTAAATTTTCTATATTATTCCCTAGAATCGACAACGTACACAGCTGTTTGGTCGGGAATATACATACGAAATTGAAAGTTTATTATATTTCAAATCATGATAAAGATTACCTAATATTTGGGTTTGAACTATATGTCTATCTGATTACATATGTTATTCACACCCAAGCAACGAATATAATATAAGTTAATGAATAAATTAATAAATAATTGAATAAATAGTTCATCAAAAATAAAATATTGAATTAAATAGTAAGATTTATTCGTTACATTTTACATTCTTGTTGAAAGTATTTACAGAGACGTGCTTCAAACGCATTTACTTTCTGAAGTGTTATTTTAATTTTCCAGCACAGCTTGATTACAGCTGACTTTCAGTTGCAGAGGGTATCATCTGTACAGTTATCAGAAATTCGACACTGACTAAATTTATAACATACGTTTTCTTGCCGTTGATACCTTTTCTAAAGGTTAAATTGACCTTTCATATTTTTGACTTTTGTTCCCTTTTTTTTTATTTAACTTTTCAAGTATCTATAAATCCCACACTTTCCTATATTTTATTTCAATACAAAAATAAGAAGATGTGGTATTATTGCCAATGAGACAACTCTCCACAAGAGACCAAATGACACAGAATTTAACAACTATAATAGGTCACCGTACAGCCTTCAACAATTTAAGCATATTTGGTGAAGATAAATTAGGAAAACGCTTCGGACGCCTTAAATCTTAAAAGTTGTGTTTTGATTTAAGAATATCGTATCTAATTAACGAAGCTATAATATTGTAAGGAATTTTACCTGAAAAGGTGTACTCTGGGATGAAATGTCAGTAAAGCCTACGATATCACTAAAATATATCGTTACACAATCAAAAGCTTCAGGATTAACTGGTCTCCCATCCCTTAATTTTTCAGCAACAGATCTAGAAAAACGATTAAAAAGATTTTTTTTTCTACTTTAACAGTTGTATGACCTGCATAAATGTCCCATATTGTTTTCGTAACTTTTGTTTTTCTCGTGAAGTTGTATATATGTTTACAAGGCTATCGTACTTTTCATCATCAATTTTACTTGATGCGTGGTAACAAAAAACCAAAAATATATAGAAGTTCTTTGTTATCTTTATTTTCCTGATATTAAATGTCTTATGATCTTTCTTCCGATATCAATGCGTTTCAAAGAAGAAATACAGCGATTTTATTCAATGAAAGTTGCATATTATCACATGAAAACTATTCTAACATAACATGTTTGCTCTCCTAGGCAGACCGCAGCTTTCTATATGGGTTTGGCTATGATTTTTAGTTTTATGTACTTTTTTGTCATTCAGTTCTTCAAATGTTTCGGTTCTTATACATCCCTGTCTTTCTACTTACAGATACTGTTAAGACTTATTATATATGTTTGTACATCTCATAGATGCGTTATTTTTATAGGTTACAGTGGTCTCCTTTCTATTACAAATTATTTGATAAAAAAAAAAAAAAAAAAAAACGTTTGTGCCTTATCATGATGCAGGAAAACTATAATAAATATTTAAGTGCATATGTGTACTGAAATCTGGCTATATAATATGGTTTTATTTTCTTTCTATTAATCCTCGGAAATAGATGAATAAAACAAAATCCCATATTATTTCAAAAACGATGTTGTACTGTTATTGTATGACGCATATTTGTTGCTAATCATTTCTCAAACTAAAACAGTTTATTGTTTCACGAGGAAATACATTTAAACGAGATTTTGAATAAGGTTTCTTTAAAAGCACAAACAGAAATAAAAATTAACGTTGCTGATTTCAGACTTTTTTTCAATACGTTGAACTGATTGTAGAGAAAATCTGTTATACAGAGAAGGCTTCAATTTTTTTATCATCAAATTTTTAAACGCTTTACACGATAGCTGCAACTAGTGAGTTTATGCTGCTAGAGTTCGTGGTGCTGGGTTGCTGAATCTGATCTTTTTGTGCATTGTGAACTCTTCTTAATCTATTTTATTAAATTTTAGAGGTATATTGCTGACTTTTCTATGAGTAGTTTAAATTTAGCAGTACCGTGGAAGAACTTGATATAAAAGTTCCTCAGATTTTCTTTTCTCATCTAAAAATGCCTGTGTCCTTTCAAAAACTAGAGCTTCCAGATTATTTGCATATTGTTCCATTCTTCTAAGTAATGCATCTAATACATTATGGGTTTTTGAAATTCTGAAAAACAGAAAGGAAAAATATTTGCATTTACAATTCAATTATTCATTTTAAATTTTAAACGTTGAAAAATTTACTCTTTGTATCTTCGGGATACTAGCTGTTTCATGACCGACCACCTTTTGATCAATTTATAATGTCTCAAACTATCTTTGATAAGTTAGTACGCCATACGCAAGTATTGTCTTCATGATAATCACAAGTTGCGATCTAATCAAAAAAGTTGGAAAGTCAAATCAAACCCAAATTGAAAAGCATGAAAAATTAACATTTACAAAAACTTCCATACCAAAAGCCTGGCAAAACTATTGTTGATAAAATGCCTAAAATAAGTTTTGATATATCAACTCAAAAATATAAAAGACCAGGCCTTTCAAAAACCACTGAATACCTTGGACAAAACAATCTTTTCCAATAGGGGATTTGCTTATCTGCAAACGGGGATTAAAATGGTAAGACATTAACTTTTCAAGTTCAATAAAAAATTTTCAATACGTTGTTTTATACATCCAAGTTCGGTTATTTGTTTTCGTTTAACATAAACAGCTTAACATACTAGATTAAAGAACAAAACATTGTTTATACCCAGTTAAATCCTTGATTCTTTTTCCAATTATCATGAAATATGGCCTATTCTGAGGATCTTCATTTAAACAGTCATACATAATTGTTTCCATCCCTCCCATGAAGTCTTTATTGCTTGCTTTAGCTAACGTTGGTCGGAATGGTGGATTCTCAGTGTTAATTACTTTCATGATGATTTCTGTATGGAATAATAATTACATTACATGTATGTTTCATAAGAATCCGCACTTTGGATTGGCTGACAACAATCGTGAGGCATAACAAAATTGTATTTTATTTCTCAATAAAATTAAGCATTCATGACTGCACGTGCTTCCCATGACAACGTCACAACAGTGCTTAGGAAAACAACCGAAAACTTTTAAAGCTTGTCATTTTTTGGCATGTTACATATGAATGTAATTATAAGAACTGAATGTTTTTATGCCACACTTAGGGGCATTATGTTTTTCGGTCTGTGCGTCCGTTCGTTCGTCCGTTCGTCCGTTCGTCCCTCCCTCCGTCTGTCCCGCTTCAGGTTAAAGTTTTTGGTCAAGGTAGTTTTTGATGAAGTTGAAGTCCAATCAACTTGAAACTTAGTACACATGTTCTCTATGATATGATCTTTCTAATTAAATAGAGTTTTGACCTCAATTTCACGGCCCACTGAACATAGAAAATGATAGTGCGAATGGGGCATCCGTGTAATATGGACACATTCTTGTTTTTTGTAATTTTAAAGGGTTGTAAAAGCATTGATCGTGCAGACATTTTTATTATGAAGCATTTCCAGTCTTATTACAAAATGGGCTGTGGTCAACGCTTTTACAACCCAATAAAATTACAAAAAAAGCATTCAATTCTTAATCAAAGGTATTTATAAAATTCTTTGCGTATGATTTATATCTTCCACTGTAGGCCTCATTATATTCTAAGGAAATGTTGGTTTTTTTTTCTAACTAAAATTAAAGTAATAAGAAAATACACCTGTCCTAAGTCAGGAATCTGATGTTCAGTAGTTGTCGTTTGTTGATGTGGTTCATAAGTGTTTCTCGTTTCTCGTTTTTTATATAGATTAGACCGTTGGTTTTCCTGTTTGAATGGTTTTACACTAGTAATTTTTGGGGCCCTTTATAGCTTACTGTTCGGTGTGAGCCAAGGCTCCGTGTTGAAGACCGTACTTTGACCTATAATGATTTACTTTTTAAATTTTGACTTGGATGGAGAGTTGTCTCATTAGCACTCATACCACATCTTCTTATATCTAAGAATATCAAGATATGGATTATTTCAATTTGTACCCATATGTATAGGTAATATTAAACTGTTTAATGAAACTGAAATTTAGATGCAAATTTATCTTTCGTAGAAAAGAAAAGAAGGAAAGCCTCAGGGAAACATACAGTTCCTGTTCAAGTGAATGGTCATTCCAAAGGTAACTTAACGGTGCAGGCTTTTATTTTGTATTGTGTGTTTTAGTTTTTCCAAATAATGGTCTAGATTAGCAAAAGGGGACGGAGATTTACGCATATAAAAAATGGCTTAACCCCACTATATTCAAGTAAGACCATGTAAATACGTATAATACACAAAGAGGGATAAGAGGAATTGCAAACAAATACGGCATATAACAACAGACAACATCAACCACCTACTCCTCCAGACAAATAAAACAAAGATAAAAAAAAATACGAGCAAAATATCCAGATTGTCATATGTGTTGCTCATTTATATTGAAGGAGGAGTCTGGTGTTGGTGGTAGGTGTGGTCTGTTTTGCTCTCTAATATGTAAGAGGAATCATGTTATCTAATTTGTGTGTTTTCTATATTAAAGTAGAGAAGTGTGACATCACGTGGGAAAACTTTCCACCAAAGACCAAAGGAAAAGAAAGTTTATTTTATTATACACTGCTACTAGTCACCACATTCCTCGTTGCTGTAGACGGGTACTGATAATGCCGTAGGATATTATAAAATAACCTTTTGAACTATTTTTTTAAATTCAATAAAGAATACAGATACAAAAATACTGACTTCTTAAAGTTGCTTCCCCTGTTAGCGTCATGTGAAATTAGAAAATGCGATATTTTGTACAAAAAATGTTCAGTTACTTCATGACAAATACTTCGTACGTCATTCAATGGTGAAACATCGATGCAAATGTGATGCGTATCTTTTAGTTTATTTTCATATTTTTGATATGATTTTTAATGTTTTCTAAGATTACTGTGAAATAAGAATACAGTATTTTTGTAAATATATATTTACGAGGGAAAATATTACTTTTATTGTAATATATATAATCGTAATGCCATATATCAATATATAAAGTATACTATTAATCATATACTTTTGAACTTATACTTATATGACAACCTTGTGACGTAAAACTATCTAATTCCTCGCTGAAAGGTTCTTTTCTCGACAATATTTCGGACAGTATTATCCCGAAACTGTATACATCACCAGGCTGAGAAACCGTTCTTTCTTTGGTGCGGAGATGTTCAGGAGCAATCCAAAACCTATCTAGAAATTAATAGAAAATGTTGTTATTTTTTTTTCATTTCGATTTTTAAATCGTTGCAATAAGCAAACTATATAAAAGTAAGGAGATGTTGTATGATTGCCAATGAGACAACTATCCACCAAAGTTCAAATGAAGTTGATGTAAGCAATTATAGGCAACCGTACGGCCTTCAACAATGAGAAAACCCCATACCCTATGGTTGGCTTTAAAAGGCCCCGACATGAAAAATATGAAACAATTCAACTGAGAAAACTAACGGCCTAATTTATAACAAAACAATTTACGAAAAACAAATATAACAGACATGAACCAACGACAACCACTGAACTCCTGACTTGGGACAGGCACAATAACGGGGAAACTAAAGTAAAATAAAACGATACACAACTTCAGTATTTAGAATCTATAACTCAAGACCATCGTGTATTAGTTTTGAAGTAGACACTGAAAATTTATCTATAAGTTCTTGTTACTTTCCGATGATTTTTTTGAGAAAAGGGACGAAACGTTCTTTGACAAAACGCTGGCTCATTAATTTTTGCTCAGACACCGATGACGTTTTACAAAAATCTGAGTAGCAGCTGCAAGCTTCAAGCTGAGAAAATGTATACTAGTACTCCATATCCGGGTGAAGTTGGAATATTGCTACTTAAGTGAGGAAAATTTATAATTTCAAAATTGAAATCGTCTCGTTTGTCATAGATTCTGGTAATGAGATGACCGTTGTTGTCAAGTTCGAGGTACATGTCTAGAAAGTAAAGTAATAGCTTGTTTAAACTCTATTTCAGGAGTATATATTAATGGGATCCAATCAGAAAAGTTTGGATTGTTAATGGAAGGAACATCATCAATATACCGGTATGTGAAATTAAATAATCTAGCTTCTTTGATCTTCTTGTATTTTACAAGTGTCCGAAGGAACTCCGACTCATATGAAAATAAAAAAAAGGTCGGTCAGGAGAGGTGCTTAGTTGGTTCCCAAGGGAATGCCGACAACCTGCCGGAAAATTTTACCTCCAAATTCAAAAATTATTTTGTCAATGAGAAACTCCAGCATACTAATCACTTGTTATTTTCAGTGTAGCATGTTTTATTTTCGGGTTCATTTTACCAAAATATGTAGAATTATTCTCAAAACAATAAGTTTGTAGCGTATGGTACCATGTTGATGGAGGAAGGCAATATGAATTATTTTTTTAAGACGGGTTTCAATTCTGTACTTCATTTGGTATAATTGAATGTCGTCTCCAACTTTCAAGATGAGAATTTAAATTAACAACAATAACAATTGGTACCAGCTATTGTAAGACTAGACCCTTTCTTTAAATGTTATAGAACTTACTGGCTGGACTAACGTTGTCTTTACATTGCACTTTCAATCTTCTCAGTTCATATCCCGTAACTTTTAACACAAAGCGACTATCAATAACACATGAATCACTGGTCAGATTTCCATGCACAGATATACTACAATTATGAAGATAGGTCATTCCCTGAAATAAAATGTGTAATTATTGAAAATAGCAAAATGTTGAAGTAGTAAACATCCTTGATATGATATGAAGTCGACCTACTTCAGATAACTTCAATTTTGAAAGATACAATTTTTCCAGCATTTTTTGTAGTGATTATTTGAAACAAACAAGACGAGGAAATCAAAAGGATGATAAAAATCAGATGGTAGAGAAAAACTCACATCCCCATGTCAAAAACCAAAAAAGCAGGGGTCATGTAGATTCTCCGAAAGGGTAAGCAGATCCTGCTCTACATGTGGTTGTAGTCATAGTGCTCTCGGCAAGTAAAATTTCGTTAATTTTACAATTGCTGAGAGTAGAACAGGATAGTGGTTACGACAATTGAAACATATCCGTGGTCAGGTGTGACACAGATATTCCATAATAGTCAACTACATCATGATGGCTTTCGGGAAAAAATCGATGGAAGGGACAATCGAAATTTATACGCCTAAGAAAACCGACAATACCATGGGAGAAATACGAAAAAAGACAAAATTCTGAATGGATTAATCAAACTTTGCTAACAGAACCCTCGGTGCAATAGATTCCGTGTAAGCAGCAAATATATATTAAGGAAACCATTATGGAATTTCGTATTAAAAAGTAAAATAACAAAAATACCGAACTCCAAGGAAAATTCAAAACGGAAAGTCCTTTATCAAATGCAAAATTAAAAGCTCAAACACATCAAACGAATGGAAAACAACTGTCATATTCTTGACTTGGTACAGACATTTCCTTTTGTAGAAAATGGTGGATTAAACCTGGTTTTATAGCTAGCTAAACCTCTCACTTGTATGACAGTCGCATAGAATTCAATTATATTGACAACAATGTGTGAACAAAACAAACAAAAATCAACTGGAAGATAACGTTTGGTTTTGTCATTTTTTTGTGGATTTCCCCTTTTTTAATTTACCTTGGAGTTCGGTTTTTTTGTTAATGTATATTTTGTCGTGAGGTTTCAAAAATTGATGTATCGTTAAATATTCGAAAACTGAGATTGTTCTTAAGTCTGAAGTCCTTTACTAGGACTGGCTGGGACCATGTGACGTCATAGTGCAGTCCATATAAAAACAAGTAAATTGTAGGCGGCAATTTCTATCTCGAAATCGTAATAGAACCATTCCATTTAAAATAAATCACACAGCATTCAATTTTTTATTCTCAAACTAACCACATGTAGCTTAAACGAAAACGTTATTTCTACAAATTCACAATTTTCAGTGACATACTTTGACTTTCAACAAGTTGTCACGTGATTGTGTTGTTTCATTCCTTCAAATATGATTTTGTGAGTTTGTATATTAAAACTATCCCAGTGTCCAGCATATATTAACAAAATTTACCTCTTCATCCAATCTATTGAATACAAACATACCGCATGTCACCTTCTTGCATACATTATCTCTGATTACAGGTACTGTGAGGAAATAACGCGCGCTCGCAATATCTTGTCAAAGTGAACATGAACATGGGTCTTTTACGATTTGCAGAAAGAAACTTGCTACCCCAAGTTTGGGTCGGCAATTCCCATGTTTCTACATGGACTTCGCTCTGATGTCCCACGACCCAAGCCAGTCCTAAAAAAGTAGCCAGACATACATGCAATCTAGGACTAAAAGAGAGGCGAACGATACCAAACGGACATTCACACTCATAAGTAAGAAAGTAACTGACAACGCCATGGGTAAAAAAGAAAAAGACCGACAGACAAACAATAGTATGCAAAACACAACATGGAAAACTAAAGACTGAGCAAAAACTGGGGGTGATCTCAGGTGCTCAGGAAGGGTAAGCAGATCCTTCTCCTGATGTGGCACCCGTCGTGTTTCTCATGTTAGTACAAATTCGGTGATAAGTCTGATTCGGTAGGTCAAATGCGTGGAAAAAATTGAAAACAACACGTTTTAATAATTTCATGCGTCCGAAGCGCTTTTCTGGATTTACCTTCATCAGGAACGCTCAATGCCAAACATTTGAAATCCGAGGGATGTATAAGTACCGAAACAGTTGAAGAGCTATATGACAAAAATACCGAAAAAAATAGCCAAATTCATCTAAGGTCAACTTTGCCTGAGGGAGTTGAAACCTTAGTTTCTTTATAATTTAAAAATTTATAAACGGACAATTTTAGAAAAGTTTGTTATAAATCATGTCAGTACCGAAGTACTGACTACTGGAAAGGGGACGGGATTGTTGTCACGACAATTGGAACATATCCGTTATCATTTGTGAATCGGATGTACCATAACGGCCAACCAACTCGTGATGGCGTTCGTAAAAATTACGAAGGGGTGACTTCAACTTCACCCTTTAAAACTCTTGGTTTAATAGCTTCCTTGTCGGCAGCAATCTTCTATCAAGGATGCCATGATAGGACATACAAGCCCTGGAAATAGCGTATCAACTGGGATATATATACTCCGTATGCAGGCGATACTGGAATGTTGCTACATAGAAATGGAAAGTTCACAACTGGGAAGCTGCAATCATCCCTTTTGTCGTAAAGTTTTGTTTTCAACCTACCCTCATTGTCAGTTTCTATCTAGGTTCACCTCTACCTAAGAAATCCTGAAAAATATAACCCTAGTTGGTACATTTTGTTACTGTGTTAATACTTAACCCGATGTTATTCAACCACACAAATACAAAGCAAAGCAGGTATCCCGTGGGGTTCCCTATGCTGCAGTTATGCCAGAACCTTAACCATTCATTCAATCCTTTGGTAATATTTCACACCTTTTTGTCAGTATATGTAGAAAATGTGTTTTTAAAGGATCATGAAATTTCAGTTTGACACGCGAGTTCTTTTAAAATTCTTGCATTTCATATGCTCTTGTTATTTCTTGTGCATAATCCTTCTTTAAACTAGTTCGGACTTTGATTGTTAGTTGCCTTGGCACTCGTGACTTACTTTTGTTTTTATATTAAAACTTAAAAAAACAGAATTACTTTGATTCAACGGCCAAGAGAGAAATCATGCCGTAGCATTCCTGAGCGCAAACGTTGAGAAACTGAATATTGTTTTTTGACAAAACTTTCAAAATTGATTTTGTTCTATTAATCATCATAATCTAAAATGGATAAATGAGTAAGTTTTCCATAATATAAAAACAAGGAAATGTGATATGATTGCCAATGAGACAACTATCCACCAAAGTTCAAATGAAGTGGATAAAATCATTTATAGACAGCCGTAGGCCGTCAACAATGAGAAAAAAACATACTGTATAGTCGGCTACAAAAGGCCCTGACATGAAAAATATGAAATAATTCGATTGAGAAAACTATCTGCCTATTTCGAAACAAAACAATTTACGACAAAAAAAAAATATTACAGACATGAACCAACGACAACCAATGAACTACAGGTTCCTGACTTGGGACAGGCATATAAAGAATGTGGCGGAGTCAAACATGTTTGTGAGCGCTAAACCCTCTCCCAATCTGGGACAGTGGTGTTACAGCACAACATAAGAACAAACTATAAAAATCAGTTGAAAAGGGCTTAGCTCATCAGATCGATACAAAGCAGAAAAAACATCTAACAAAAACACAGACCGGACGTGGTCTTCTTCAGGGAATGATACCTTTTGTTTATATTCGATGCAAACTCACATAGCACCTAGTCTACAATTTACCAAAACATCATAATACACTTGATAATGCTTAAGTTCGTAAGTTACCTCTATCAAATCGATAATCAATGCCATTTTCAAATCTTTATCCAGATCAATGGAATCATTCAGTAGCAAAGTCTGTAAGAAATATTTATAATTATTTATGCAACTTCCTTTCGTTTAACAAGTATAATGTGTTTTTAAAAAAACGGCCAATGTATGTGATATTGCCTTCAGATAAGACGAACCATACCTTACAGGAACTGCTTAACCCCCCGAAGCATCAGAATTTGTCCTTGTTTTGTTTTTAAAGGGTTCGTGTTGCTCTTGCTTTAGTTTTCAGTTTTGCATTTGATTCCTCTTTTTAATGTCTGTGTCCGTTTCCACCCTTACAAGACTATTCCCCAAACTCAATTGAAAGATCGTTTACATGGTTTCATTAAACAGAGTTTGAATGGAATGGAATGATGATCATAGATACAAATTCCTTGTTTTATGTAATGAACCACACTAATTCCAATGAAAATACACCGAGAGGATTTCATCATTGATTTTTTGAGTTTGGTAGATTGATATTTTAACAAACAGTCCAATGGGTACTTATTGTGTACAACTACTGATCAATTTATTTGTGTACTCATATGATGCAGAAGTTTTCTTTTCGTTTTTAGCCATTGTGTTTTCTGTTTTAATCAACTATGGTTTCTGCTGTCCGCCTTAGTAACTTCTCTGTTTTATCACAAGTTAAAGAGAGATTACTCCAACTTTACTATCGTGGAAACCTCAGTCCAATAGCTTCTTGTGACCAGCAAAACCTAAATCACGTAAATAAATTTTAGGAACTACAGAACCTTTAATATTGTATTTACTGGAGCCATATCTACTCCATATACACGTAATCTAAAGGTCTTTTAATGGTTGCTCCACAAATTCAGTACTTTATTTGATTCCTGAAGCATGTATCGTGCGCATAGTAATTAAGATCTCAGTGGGCCAAACTGCTGTTGGTTTACTGTGACTGTTGTATTATATTACTGTTATATTACTTTACAAAATATAGTTGAAACTCTGTCTTCTAGAAATGTCCCTTGAAATGACACTTTTTTTCTAAGACCCATTATGTTACCCATTGAAAATTGGTATTCGTATTTATTTACTCATATTCACATTAAAACTGTTTTGGTCCCCTGTTTCCAGTGATAGTTAGTCAAGAAACACATTTCATTCGATACGTAATATTTAAGTTAAAGGATTTTTTTTATTTACTAAACATGATGAGTTTTCGTTCTATGCATACCGCCACTCGTAGTTCAATGTATCGGTGAACAGTAATAGGTGTCTTATAGAGTCAAATAGTGCGTGCACATTACAACTCATCATTTTAAGGAACAAATTAAATATCAAGTCATTCTGTTTAATTGTACATTTTTGTATTTGCAACATGTGCGACAAAAATGTTTACGTTCATTCAAATGGTAAAATCAAAGTAACGGCAAACAGGAAGTAGGTATCTGACAAAATCCGAATAGTTGGCAAGGTAGTGTAATATAAAATTGTGCAAATATTTGTTTGACGAACGAACGAACGGACGGACGAACGGACAGAAAAGGTGATTGCAATATAGCTCCAACCCATAATTAAAATGCGTTTTGAATTGGAATTAGTGGAGAGAGAACCATTTTCTTCCAGAGCGATGACAATCAAAGGTGCGTGCTACTGAATCTTTTTATAATGAAGCTTTAAATGATAGTGTTAGCTAGATCGTCTACTTTTGGTCATTGTGTAGGCTATCTGATGGTTTGTAATTGCCACCATTGTATCTTCTCATCAATATTGTCCGCATGCACAAGTATTGCCGAAAGAACTAAAATAAATAACTTTATCAATGTGATAAAAATGTAATAAACATAGTGTACCTGTAAATCGCCCCTAGAACAGTATTCTGTTATTATCATGCAATGCGGGTGTTTGGTGTACAATCCGATGAATTTTGTCAGATTACTGCAGTTGAAATCCCTCATCTAAATATATATGTCCATTGTTTAACATTTTAGTTATATGTCGATTAATTTATTCAATACTAAGTGTATTCTTAAATGAAAAAAAAAAGAACAAAACCAAGCACTATTTAGTTTGTGGACTCAAATAGTTGTAAACCAAAATGTACATAGTTGATAAATCAATCCAGATATGATATGATACAAAGTAGAAAATTCCAAAATACACTGTTTGGGTGCATTTTCGGTATTTCACAGTTATGTTCAAAAACAGTGTATTTACAGAGGCAAACAACCCAACACTAGAAGTAAACAATATTTAAAAAAAAGAGGCGGAAGATACCAAGGGAACATTCAAAACTCGTGTGTGAAAGAAAAGCTGACAGCGCTGTGGCAAAAAAAAAACGACAAAAAGGGTACGCAGTTCCTGCTCCACCTGTGGCACTCGCCTTTAGAACATCCAAGCAGACGTTTGACAGATTATTGTATTATAATAAGGAGAGGTTTAACATGTAAACTAAACATGTCTCTATATCGATATCTTTGCTTTTAAGGTCACACTGCGCTGACCCCATACCCTTGATATCATCCTTATAGACTAACCTAGTCAATGGAAAGATGTTATATAAAGATTTTATACGACAACATAATTATATTAAAATTGTTACCTCAATCATTTCTAGAATCATTTTCCTGTCAATATTCAAGCGTTTTACTTCCAGTGTTTTAAAATGAACCTTGTTTCCCTGCAAGAGAAATAAAAAGGGTTGTAAATATGAGACATTTTGTTAAATATTTCAAGATTATACGCTATCAATGTCGCAATGTTAATTGATGTCCATTTTTTTTACTTAAAAGGTATAACATAGACGTCTAGAAAAAAATACAAATTGAGCAAATCAAATCCAATGAAAATCTTAAAATCTTTGGAAGGTTTAGCAGTCCCTGAAATGGCTATGGATGATGTTGTTATGTTGAATTTATATCACATTCATATATTCTTGTCTTAGATAGATTCAATAAGGTTCGATATGGCCCCAATACGTCCCTTTTTTAGCACAAATTTCAAATTAGGAAGTGTTGACCACTTTCAAAATGAATCAAAGCTAACAAATTTGTATTTATATTGAAATTATTTGTTATAAGCGATTATTTTTATCAAATCACAAACAGCAAAAAATTTAAATGTTTTTCCACGAAGTAAGGGTGTAGTCAGGTCAGGTTTAGGAATTTAATTTTTGTCCAATTTTCGGACTTGTTGGTTTTTTTCCTACAATACAGGGTAAAATATTTTGCCCCATATCACCCACTTTTCTTTTCATAGGAGACTTCAATAGGTCATAAAAAGATCATTACGAAATTTTAAGCAGATTTTAGATTTCTTTTCTTACGATTTGAGACCCAAATAATGCCAATGCTAAATATAAGGTAAAAGTCCGAGTCAGCTTTTTTCCGCCATTTTTTAAAAATCAAATATTTCCAAATGGTGTTTCATAATCTATCAATATTATTAGCTTATTTTGTTCATTGACTAATGCTCTTCTGACTTATACTATCAATTTTAAATTCTAGATTTTTTCAAATTCACCTGACTACATCCTTAAGTGAAAACTTGTCAATTTCTATCAGTATTTGGGATATACTATTTATAGCGCATTTCTTGACAAAAACAATATTTAAATTTGTGTGTGTAATCTCAAATTACTAATCTGTCTTGAATATATAATTGGTCGATCCATGCCCTATATGTTTTCTTGGCCTTAATGGGGTTGAGATCCAGACGATTGCCATTTTTCAGCAAAATCACGATTTTGACAACCTTTGGGTGTAAATGTCAACGCTTTATAAGAAAAGCTATAGTTCTCATGCTATTTACATTCTATTCGTCAATTTTAAACACTTGTATCTTGAAATAATGTAATCAATTTTGGAAGCCAAGTTAGGCCCTTACCTTCTGGTTGGGGCATCCAACATAACTATGTTTTTATAAAGATTCGGTAGGAAAACTGAATTTATTGATATGAATTTGAAACTGCTGATTGAAAAAAAATATTTTAAAACAAAATGGGTCGTAAAGACCTACTGCTTAATATTCCTTTGCTACAGACGTGGGACTGACTCAGCAGATTTAAATACATATGGTCTATCTATTCTTGTGTGTGATCCTATGAACTAAACTTCAAATCAAAATAAAAAGATGACATAAAAGTGAAGTTATCATTTTAATCCTGTATTGTTGAAACTTATTGCAACTTAGCATGTATCAATATGGATTTGAAAAAGTTAATTTGAGATCACCTGAAATGATTTTCAATTAATATATCAAAGTTTAAAGTAACACCTATGAATAATCCATTTACTTCTACAGACAAGCAAATGTAAATTTCAATGCAAATCTGCTTTCCAATTGAATTGATGACGAATAATTTGGCCATTCTGATGCTATACATAATATTACCTTATAAATGGCTGTATTTGCTGAAAATCCATCATCATTTGATCTCGATGAATGCTTGTCTACCGACTTTAAAGATAAATACAAACAATATTATTAATTGTGCTACAAAATCTAAGAAGAAATATTCACAAATAATCTTCAAAGAAACGTAATACATTTACCTCGAATTAAAGTCATAGATGAAAGTAAGCTAGTAAATATGTTCTCAAAATAATATTTCATTATTTTTGTATTCAATATGTTGATACAATTTAAAATGCGGAATGTGTTTACAAAATCTTAATCAAATCTTCTACATAATCAATTGAGTGTAATTTGGCATCAAATGAAATAATTTTGAATGTTTTGTTTATTTCTATAAATATTTTTTTCTAATATCAATATATTTATATGTCTATCTATTTTATTAAGCAAATCATATCCATGTTGAGGATAAAATTAGCATAGCTTCAAATGAGGAAGTCAACGAAAGCCAAGTTGTCAAAACTATATATGAAGGTATTTATATGGTTTAGAAGTATGAACAAGTATTTTACTTTACATTTTCCTTATCTAATTGGAATTCTTTAATTGGACATCATTATTTTTCACATAATTCTTCCTTTGGATTAACGCAATCGAGGACAATAACATGTGTTATACAAGTTTGTGTAATGATACAAAGTTGTTAAGATATAAATAATTTTCTAATATAAATGCCTCGTATTTTTTGTCCGTAGTAGTATGTCTTTGAAGAAGACGAGTGTTTGTAGTGAGTGTGGTCTTCTGTACTGTCAAATTTTTAATATTATTATTTTTTTAATCCTTCAGATAATATTCAAATACAAGAAAAGATGATTTTATTCTAGAATAATATGTATTGTATTTTGGATGTTCTTATACAAACCCCTGACATTAAACTATGAAAACTGTGAGACATAGACTTGCGAAATAGTAGATTTTCTTTATCTATTTTCCACCAGTTACTTCGGATATCATTCTCATGATGCTGCTTTCTGTGAAGAAAATGTTGTGGTTGTTACAACGAGACAATATATGGCAACGTCTATAAGATAGCAAGCCCTTGTAGTAAATTACTAAAACAAATATGATGGTATGATTGCCAATGAGACCACCTTATTCATATTAGAAACACATATTAAGGATACGAACACATATAGGTCATTAATAATAAGTAAAAACAATACCATACCGTAAGCCATAAATAGCCCTAAGCCGCTTAGTTTGAACCAATTTTAGGGGGAAATTAAAGGCATGCTTTATACTTGAATAATTAATGAAAAACAATCATCACAGCAAGTAATCAACGACAAACACGTGATTGCAGGTCCCCGGCTTGGGGCATGCATATAAAGAATATGACGCGATTACACATATTTACCAGCATTCCACCTAACAAGGAAAACTTGTTTAACTGGATGATGCATGCATAGCAGGATACGTTTATCCTGTAGTAGATGCACCTGGTCTCGCTTATGTTTCTGCGATTCCATAATGGTTTGTTTGTTACCTTAATTTCTATTTTCTAAATGCATTTATGAGATTTGAACATCGATAAACTAGCGTTGTCTAACATCTAACAAAACACACAACTTAAGATCAAATTGTAAAAATCTTTTGAAAAAGCGCCTACTAATCAGATTCGTACTAAGTAAATAAAAGTGTATAACAAGAAGAATAAGAGCAGAAAGTACCAATCTCGGAGTCCTTGGAGTTACTGAAAGACTAATTATTAATCATTAAATAAATTAACCATGTTTTCCACAAAGAAATCAAGCATACCTTTAACATATTTAGTGTGTAAATACATTTAAGAAAAACCTGGACCTTTTTAATGTCAAAACTTGAATGTTTTCTATGACAAAGTTTATAGCTTTATTCATCTCATCATAATTTTAGTAAGTATATCATGCATTAATCTTTTTCTTTCAAGAAATGTACATTGTAGCAAATATTTTTAAAATCCAAATTTCGAGAGATCATTTGATCACGAAGAACTTCTTTCCTATACGTTCTTTGGACTTGTAGTGTAGAAAGTAGAAAAGACATGACTGTCATCCAAGTTGAAATGGCCATTAAACGCGTATTTTATCTTAATATCCAAGAGACAGTTTTACACTAAAATTTTAATTAATTCCATTATTTTCATATGCTTTATCAAATCAAAAAATTAAGTTCTTTAGTTGTGGTCAGATGTGACATACTACTGACGAGATTCCTGACTTACGACAGGCACTTGGAAATGTGAAGAAAAAAGTACGCTTACGAAATGTATAGAAATTTGCATATGTTAAATAGTTTATTGCTCAAAATAGTTGTTTTATGCTTTAATTCTGTAATAATACTCCATTTCAACCATGTTTTCAAAAACAAAACTAGACGTTGACATGTTATAGGAAAACTCTATCAAGTTTTGAAATGAAACAATACTACTGAAATGTAACTTCCCATCTTTTAGCAGGAACATACCATCTGCCCCATCGTATGGCATTTACATATCTCAATTGATACATTATGATCGTGACTATACTTATTTCTTTAACAGGAGTGTGCTCCTTACACAAAAACTGTTCCCACATACCAAGAGTTGGAGGCCTTACGGTCACCTCCAGTTGTAAACTTCTATATCATTTGGTCTCTGGTAGAGAGTTGTCTAAGTGTTAATCATACCACATCTTTTTATTGTTATATTAAGAGGGAAAACGGCTGATGCATGCATAACAGGAGACGCTTACCCAGTCAACTCACCCGGTTTCCCTCATTTGGAGTTCATTGACCTCACGTTTTGTTTATTACCTTCATTGTCTTCTTAATGTAAAAGTCAGATTTGAACATCTGTAAACAACATATGAATTGTTATCTTAATTTATGTAGATGATGTTTTTTTTTTATTAATGCACTTTTTGATTCCGACTTTAAACCAAACAAAATGCCCTTTTGTTGCTAACAATATCAGCTTTAGGAAACCTTACAGTAGAGACGGAAGATACCAATGGAACATTCAAAACTCAGATGTCAAAGAGAAACTGACAACGCAATGGCAAAGAAAGATGACGAAACGACAAGCAAGTCAACAAAACACTATTTAGAAACATTAAGGTTTGGTCAACATTTCAATGCATTTACCAAATTCCCTTTTTGAACCTCATTTTTCTCGAAAACAAGCAAGATAACCTTATATATTTATCTATTTTTTATTTCGATTAACAACATAATTTAAAATCCTATGTAGTGCTGTTAACTCACCGCAATATTATTATCAAAGCAAGTACAAATAAAACTAAGCATGCTGCCAGGACTGTGACCAAAATTGCTGTCATTGGTAATTCTAAAAAATATGAGTACAAGTATGTTGCGTCAATAATAATGTATTCTATTTATATCAATTTAATCATATATGAATATAAGTTAATGTTTTTGGGAGGTTTTGTTATGTGTTAATATAATATAAGTGCTGACACTTACAGGTCATAATTATAAAACATGTATTGTATTCTTCTTTAATAGAAAAATGCATATAATTATTGTATGAGATGAAGAAATACAAAATAAAGAATTCTAAAAAAATTCTAAAAAAATGAAATAATAATATGTTGCGTTTATACAACTATAACGGTGCATGTACGAAGCACTTTTTATTTTTCAAACATTTGATAACAGATGTATCCCTCGAATAAGGAATATGTCGATACAAATGGACTGGTAACACTGATTTTTTGCATGACATTGTATTATCTTTTTGTTTAAACAGTTATTGTATTCAAATAAGGTTGATACTCCCTTGAATTCAGATTACATTGTACGGTTACCGAAGATCTGCCCGGTTAATATTTTATTTGATTCTCAGAAACTTTTGTGTGTTCTGACAATTTTGGACTTTGAGCTTTTCAAGATTTTTAAGATTTTAAAATTAAAATATCTGATATTATAAACTGCATGTTATGTTACTAACCAGATTTTTTACAACTTGGATTGTTTCCATCGTACCCACACAACGGTCTATTTAGTGGTGGTCCTCTGTTTTTCGGCCAATGAATTCCAATGCTGTCGTTAAAGACTAATTTACCATCCAACCCTAAATAGTTCGCAACAACCTAATATGTCAAGCAGGTATTATTAATTTTAGTATCCAATAGACAACAAAGGTTCATTTCATATACTATGGAATGATAAATTTTAGAGGAAAAGTTGTATTTTTTGTTGATATTGGTTTTCATGGTTTTACATGTCTACATACAAGCCGATAGTAAATGTGTACTTCGTCGAATATTTGAACTAGTCGTTTACCTTTACAAACCACGAAAGTTGGTATTCCACGATTAATAATGAATTCACAAAAGTATTATATGCTTATATTTTTTTCAGCATAAACAGGGGACAATTATAAATGACATCAAACAAAGATGATGACACCAACAAGTCTAAAGACACAATCATCCTTATACCAAAATTAATGACAAAATGGATTTTTTTTATTTCTAACTCGTATTCTTTTTGTTAGTCACGGGCTGTTCAGTAGATTTTCAGACAAATTCAGTACCATGTTGATGTGTACAGGTAAATTACACCTACTGAAACGTCTTAACATAGAGTGAACAGATCTGAATTGATTGCAAGCAAATAGTTCGAACATTATACTGAATTTACCGCAGTTGATAAGTATTAAAGTCGAATGGAAGACTCAAAACGGCTTATTAAATCAGTCTTTGAAGAGCTGTTCAGATCAAAATGACCATTTCAGATCGAAATTTATTTACTTGCGGTTGATACACATAGGTCAACATTTAACTGCTGATGTTAAAATGTTGAGTTGTGTTCTTTTGTCCAGTAACTGTTGAATGGTTATCCTCATTCATATCAAGATATTATTTTTCTCCTTTAAAGAATTTAATATATTTGCAGACGTTATGTATATATGATTTTTTATTGTATTTTGTCGTCTTCTATTCACGTGAACCCTACTTAAATCTTTTTTTTTAATTTAGTGATTGCGGACAGGAAATCTGCTCCTTAGGCAAACATTTGTGCTACTACATAATCTCATTATATATATTCAATCAACAGACCTTATACTCTACAGATGTACCATCTAAATCCAACAAGGAAAAATCTGCGTTTCTATCACCGTTGCTATCTATCTTGATGCTTCCATCCAACCCTAAAATCACAGTATGTTAAAAAGGCTCGCTGACTTAGATGATAACTATTAAAAAATCCCTTATAAAAACATGTCAGTCAATGTTTTTATTTGTTCTTATATATAATACTACTTTTATCAAACATTTTATTTAGATGATTATGAGTATGTGCAGTAAAACGTGAACAACAGAGCAAGATATAAAATGAAGGAGCTTCTTTATCATAAGTTTTGTCAGTTGTTAACTTCTGTGTCATTTGGTCAATTCTAGTGGAGAGTTGAACCACATCGTTCTTATCATCATCATCATCATCATCATCATCATCATCATCATCATCATCATCATCATTAAGCGCTTATTAATATGCTGAAATTTGCTATTACAATTTTTTTTTATATCATGCAAAGCTCTGATTCCCTGATTCCCTGTCCGGGTTTTGGCAACACCAAAAGTGTTGTCCTTTTATGTTTTATCAACTCTTCAATTTTTCATCGGCTATTTTATTTATTAATTTATGTATTTGTTGTCAATAGTTCTTCTATTCTCTAATTGATTACCGTGCATTGCATAATCTAATTTCTTAAAAGGAATGTTAGGTATCATTAAGTCTTCGTTTGTTTTTCAGTTAGAACGAGATGAGTTTAGAAATAGGTATACCTCCAAATTCTCTATTCCAAAGTTTCTGTGTTACCGTCCTTCCATCACGCAAGTTGCCTCCTTCGGAAATAGTTTCATTTGCAACTGATGCATATATCATAAATGCCTCATACACAGATGTAATGAATGGGTTCACCTGAATTCAACATTCTCCATTATATTATAAAAAAGGCAAACATTAATTTGAATATTCTGCTTGTCTGGTTTATGTGCTCTCTCGTTGAAATACAAATCTAGAGTAGCAAAGCTAGAGGAACTTTAAATTATATAAATACAAACATCAATTATATTTTATTCTCTGAAATAACGATAGCCAATGCATTATATTTTTATTTATTAGTGTTACGTAACAGACACAAAATCGATATAGTACAGGATTAGTTGTTGTGTTCCCAACTGTTCCCGAATTGGTAAAACACATTTGCTCAAAGTTGGTGATCGAATAGTGACCCTTTTCTTATACGTACAAATTGAATTATTTACAACTTGATGTTATTATCAAAACTTCGAGTCCTTTGTTCCTCTTGTTTGAATTGTTAAACATTTTGTCAATTTAAAGCTAATAACTATACGGTGTAGTTTGTTGTCTTTGTTGAAAGTCGTACAGTGTCCTATAGATCTACAACATATGGTCTCTGCTGAACAGTTGCTTAATTGAAATCATACCACATCTCCTTATATTTATACTGCTTTTATTTATTAAAAACATTAATTGAAAAAGTTTTTCATGATTATATTGATACAACTAAACAAAGAGACTTGTTTAATGTACCGCTTCTCCGATAACAACATTAATCCAATTTGTGCAAATAAAATATATTTAAACTAAACCACATTAAATCAGTAAGAAAGGTACTGAATACACCATGCACATTATAGTTTCTAGTGATTCTATCTCATTATCACTGGGTATCATAGCTACCGGAAATTGGGTGCTACAGAAGAGAGAGACAAAACAAATAAAAAAGTTAATAGTTTCTTTCATTTTTACCATTTCTATCGATTTGATGATGTTAACGCTTATGAAATGTTTTAACTATGTATGCTGCTTTATGATTATTTTATGCCAATAAGTACCAAACAAAGAAACATTTTTATACTAAAATATGTTTAACTTGTACCTAAATATTTCGAGGTCGATCGTCTTCCGTGGCCCACATGCCTGCTATTAGACCATTTTTCACTCTTTTCCCGATAGATTTTAAGAATATGACAGTATAACTTCATATTGTCTGAAATTATTTAACGAAATGTTGTTGTGGAAAGAATATCGATGAAATAAATTCAGACCTTAAGTACAGCAAATTTGCTGGACTTGACAAATTTACAGTACGGCAACTTGTTTTCCAAGTATACAACTACTTGGCACTAGTAAATAGTTTAATTTCACATCCCTTTCTAGAACCAGTGCTATGAGTCTAAATACCTCATAGAACATTTGATGATACATTATTATATACGCTTGAAGGCGTTGTAGATCATAAAAAGCCATCTTGTCCTATATAAACTCAAATCAAAAAGATTTCCCGGATGAAAGCACTTCATGTCAATTTTACCCATACTCAGCATAAAATAACCATTCCATAAAGTCTCATCGCTGTAACATGTCAATAATACCCTATAAATTGACACTAACTTTGGTACTTATGTATTTCTTTTTATAACTTTACAATTTTTACACTACTTGAGAAGAAAATCTTTCTTCACTTAAACCCAGTTCAACATAAAATTAACATGCTTTTGGTGATAAGTTGGAGAATTTACAAAAACTTTTATTGCAAATTTGAAATATCTTTCATTCAGTATTTTTTTAAAAATGATATAAAGTGTAGTTCAGTTGTTGTCGTTGGTTCATGTCTGTCATATTTGTTTTTCGTAAGTTGTTTTGTTATAAATTAGGCCGTTAGTTTTCTCGTTTGAATAGTTTCACATTTTCGTGTCGGGGCCTTTTAAAGCCGACTATACGGTATATAGGGGTTTTCTCATTATTGAAGGTCGTATGGTGACCTATTATTACTTATATTAACTTCTTTTGAACACTGGTGGATAGGTGTCTCATTAGCAATCATACAGCATCTCCTTACTTTTATACATGTTCATCATATATAATTAAGCTGTCTCGAGATATATTTTGACATCTAGTATTTTGTTACGGGATTTGGACATTGCGTGAAATTGACGTTATTTTTTTTTTTTTTTTTATACAATATTGATCTTTTTTAAAAGGCAAAGTGTAACAGCTTTATTATTGAACAATAACTTTATGCGTATACTTAAAAGAATCATCTATATGGGATGCTCAGTATTTTCCTTTTGAATGTTTATTTGTGCATCCCCTTAGTGTAATAAACCTAAATAAGACACGTACAATTGCTGAAATACCATTTTTTCGAGGAATACATGATAGAAACTGTCTGTCATATACTCGTTACATAGCAGGAGGAAAACTACGGGGTCCAAATTTTTTTATCTTTATTTTTTAACTCTTTTCATTTTCTTTATTTTCCTTAAAAGGGATTTTCCGTGTATAATCGTAAAACCTGATACATGTACATGTATGTACAAGCTCTGTGACCTAGCTATACTTTTTATCATATTCTTGGAAATAGTTTAATATAAACTATCAGTTAAACAAATTATGCAAAAAAATCTATAGTTTTTGTATTGCCTGTGAAAACAGTTTTGTGAAAATACGGAAAATGATAATAACATAATCCCGCAAGAGTTTGTCAGGTACATCTTTTACATTAAGGCGTGATTTGGGTCCACTGCTTTGTCATAAAACACGTTAGAAGCTATACATGTATGATCAAAATCAATTTAAAAAAAACAAACAAAAACAAATTCATCTAAGGTCAACTTTGCCTGAGGGAGAACCTTTGTTTCTTAATAATTTCTTATTTTATGAACGGAGAATTTAAGAAAATTATGTTGTAAATCAAATCAGTACCAAAGCGTTGACTACTAAGCTGATGAAACCCACTCCACCATCAGAGGTATCGTCCCAGTGCTAGTAAATGAACATGCATGGAACACTTTGTATCATCAAGCCAGGGAGAGTGTACGTCTTAGATTGTAATTGTGTAAAACATTTTTCTTTTTTTATTTGGTGCATTATCAAAGTACCAATTATAAATTAACTTGTTCATGAAAATGTACTACAATAAGAGAAATCGCCCCTTTAATGTCTGTCAAACATCATTAACAACAGACTTTTGTTGTTGGATGTTAAAAATGCAGTTTGAAATATTTGTTTCTTATCTGTAATAGTTGTAGATGCTTCGGTATAAAATTTCCGAAAATGTCTAGTCGGTCTTTTCCAGAAAAATATCTTTATGGAGTATTCTTATAGTGTTTAAAAGAACTTTTAAACATTCCTGACATCCAATCATACAATAGTTGACAAAACAATCCTTACAGTTGTGATAAGAGACAACATCATCTAAGTGATCATGATGATTGAAGTTGAATGTCAAACAGCCATTATGATAGTGAGTCGCCTATAAATCATGGCTTCCTGTCCTTCCGTACAATAAACAAAAATGGTTTTGATCAATATCCTTTCGAAAAAGTCTTTTTGAATGAAATTTCAGACTATATGATGTCATGCTGACATATCCTTGAACTTCATAAGGAAAAAGAGTGAAAACCCATTTAAAAGCGGGTCTGCGAGACGACAGAAGACGATCAAACTCGAAATTTTCAGGTACTAGGTGCACAGTTTTTTTCAGTATATTAACACAAGATCTTGTAATTGTTTGGTACTTGTTAACATAAAAAATAAAGCTGCATACATAATAAAAACAGTTCATAAGGGTTAACATCATTAAATCGATAGAAATAGTGTAAATGAAAGAAAATCTTAACTTTTTTATTTATTTTGTCCTTTCTCTCTGCTTCGATAGTACCCAATTGCCGGTGTCTGTGATACACAAGTGTTATATAGTTTGGATAATCTAGGGGAAAAGTCCTAAAAAGAAAATGATTTACGTGATCTGAGTCGGGTAAAAATATGATATAAAACCTAAATACATGCCACCATAGATATAAAAATCATCACTGTATCACAACTTAACAAAACAAAATCAAACGTAATAAAACAATTTATTACATTGGTAGCAATGAATTACATTGATTTCCCAGTCAAATAAAAACCGATAATTTCACATAATTTCACGATAATTGCCAATGTAATAAAAAGAATAACTAATCAAAGAATTCAAATATAGAAAAATATTCAACTCGTGAACGAACAACATTGATAATTAACTCATGTGCTACGCGCATTCGTGAATTAATGTGTTGTTCGGTCACTCGTTGAATATTTTTCTCTATTTGAATTCTTCGATTAGTTATTCTATTATTATTAGTTTAAGAGAAGTGTGATGAAAGTTACAACCTCCTGCCAGTGTAATAATGATATTGGTTAAAGGTATTTTCTAAATGAACACATCAAGATTGTTTGGAAGTTTAAATCGAGAAAAATAAGTACATTTTGTGTGGGCTATTTTTATCACTCATGCATGAGAACGGAATATTGAATATTGAATAATAATTTGTCATAAGCAGTCAGTTGGATTCAATTTGATCAAAATGATCACAGAAACTTCACTTATACATTATTGCCTTGCAAGACAAAAAGTCAACCTCATATTGATCCTTATGCGTGCAACCTATGATGTCATCTCAGTTTGAGACCGATTGCAAATTCGCTCGGCGTGGTTTAGTATTGAAAAGAATGTAAGGTGAAAATTTGTAACTAAAGAAGCAAGCACGAAATCTGATTTCGTTGACTGATAAGACCCACCAATACCAATATATTTACAGATAAAAGGATGACTTTTATTATTAGTTTATCTATTATATGAAAACGTCATTATACAATTTGATGTGCTTTCCTCCATTTTACATTGATATTCATAATCATACTTTTGTCGTGGGTTTTCCTGTGGAACTTTTGTAATTCTGAAAAACGGGTCAGTATGGTATAATTCAGTGTACATGACTTTGGCAGCTAATGCCGCATTATGATACAGAGAACTCCGGAACCAGAACTTCGCCGTTTAGGTCAACATGTATCACATTATATTCCGTAAGTATAACAAGACAATGCATTTAATATACAACCTTAAATGTATAGTTGTAATGTGTCGAAGCCATCAACGTAACGTCTTTTTCGAATTCCATGAAAGCAGCACTAGTTGGATATCTCAGTCTTACCATTAGCACAGAGTCAAATGCAATTGCTGCTAACTAAGGAGAAAAACGAAAATTGTGAAAAGTATCCACTAATGAAACAAAGTGATTATTGTTTATATGTTGTTGTAACTTTGTCCCTTCTATGACAGATTTATTCCTGTACCATATGCGTATCAGTTCATTACTAAATTTCAATAGTCTGTATGAATTTCAACATCATAGATATGTTAAACAATGTCGCAGATATGTTGTAATATTCCTTAGTAATCAAGATTTGTCTGAAAGACTTGATGATTTGTTTTGCTAATGAATAGTTAGTTAGATTTATTTACACATATTTGCAGTGATGCCTATGAACGTTGTATTTATATGAATAAAAAATATAACGACATGGATACTGATATCATGCCTAGGTAAATGGTTACTATATTACATCACACACATGGCGATACATAACTAAGTAAACGGTAACTATATTGCATCACACATGGCGATACATAACTAGGTAAACGGTTACTATATTACATTACACACATGGCGATGCATAACTAGGTAAACGATTACTATATTGCATCACACGTATGGCGATTCATAACTAGGTAAACGGTTACTATATTGCATCACATACATTACGATACATAACTAGGTAAACGGTTACTATATTGCATCACACACATGGCGGTACATAACTAGGTAAACGGTTACTATATTGCATCACACACATGGCGATTCATAACTAGGTAAACGGTTAGTATATTACACCACACACATGGCGATACATAACTAAGTAAACATCATCTGATAATATACACGTCAAATATAGACAATTAGAGAAACAAAGCACTCCTGGTATCGCTGACCAAAAGAAGCCTTACGTGTGCCAATAGAATAATTAAGTTTGATGCTGCTGTTTAATAATGCCAATACTTTCTGATCTGCAAGGCCTCTTTATTTGGTGAAGACACTGATACAAAATTTAATAATACTTTTAGATATTTGGATGATATATTGGCTCTCAATAATGACGACTTCAGTATGTATACTAAAGAAATTTATCCTGTTGAACTTACTTTAAATAAAGCTAATACTAACAATGACCACTGCCCTTTCCTCGATCTTGATATCCATATCATTAACGGAAAGCTTAATACAAAAATTTATGATAAAAGAGATGATTTTTCATTTCCTATCGTTAATTATCCATTTTAGATGGTGACGTTCCTTGTCACCATCTTACGGTGTTTATATATCTCAACTTGTACGATTCGCTCGTGTATGTAACAACGTTTCAGATTTTAACGAAAGAAATTTATGTATTACTGAAAATTATTACACCAGGGCTTTCGATATCACAAACTAGTCAAAACATTTACTAAATTTTATCATCGGTATAAGGACATCATTCGTAAATATAGCTCAACATGCAGACTTCTTATACGTTCAGGTATTTCACATCCAATCTTTTATGGTAATATTCTTTATAAAGCACTAAAATGTCAGTATTCACCTCAGAAGCTAACAAAACCTTTAAATAGACTTATTAAGAAGGGATATAGTTACGATACTGTTGTCAGGTCATTAAAGATTGCATATTTTGGCTTTAATATTGATTCACTTATAGGGTCTTTGCATCGGAACTAAACACATTTATTTAAAACCAGTTGTTGGCATGACACGGGTTATGCTCTTCTCATATATTTTATGATGGTATGATACTAAACCCTAACGGGAGGGATTGTGCCTGATATTCATATGATGAAGACATAATCTTTCAATCAGTTTAATTGAGGTCTGGAGCTGGCATGTCAGTTAACTGCTAGTAGTCTGTTGTTATTTATGTATTATTGTCATTTTGTTTATTTTCTTTTGTTACATCTTCTGACATCGGACTCGGACTTCTCTTTAACTGACTTTTAATGTGCGTATTGTTATGCGTTTACTTTTCTACATTGGCTAGAGGTATAGGGGAGGTTGAGATCTCATAAACATGTTTAATCCCGCCGCATTTTGCGCCTGTCCCAAGTCAGGAGCCTCTGGCCTTTGTTAGTCTTGTATTATTTTTACTTTTAGTTTCTTGTGTATAATTTGAGTTTAGTATGACGTCCATTATCACTGAACTACTATATATATTTGTTTAGGGGCCAGCTTAAGGACGCCTCCGGGTGCGGGAATTTCTCGCTGTATTGAAGACCTATTGGTGACCTTCTGTTGTTGTCTGTTCTGTGGTCGGGTTGTTGTCTCTTTGACACATTCCCCATTTCCATTCTCAATCTTACCTAATATAACAATGCTGGTAAATGCAAGCCAATGAAAAACTATTTGTATTTTAAAAGCCTTTTTCGAAAAGAACTGAAAAATCTTAATTTTTATTAGGTTTTGTTTACATAAAATATTATAAAATGCTGTATGAGCCATAGGCAGAGTTATAAATAAAGTTTTAAGTAAGAAAAAGTCATAACTGTCTCAGTTGACCAAAAGGCATAATAGCTTAGGATAGTGCTGTTCAAAATACATTTGGCAAGCCTACCATCCCCATTCAAGAGACATGGTTTCGACCAAAATTTAAATAGATAATACCATTTTTCTTAATTTGCAGCTGAAAAAATTCTAAATAACTAAAAAATAGAGTAGGACAAATAAAATGCACACAGAAACCATTTAATAATCTTTAATCTGCATAATATATTTACATCTAGACGTTAAACAATGTTCAATAATATTCTTTCAAAAGACTCCAACACAAAAGGTAATTCTTAAATAACTACAAGAGTGCACACGCTGAAATGTCTCGATTTCTTTACTCATCATGATTGATTTTTAGTCTTTGAAATAAACGTTTTACTACAAATATTACATAATTTCAAATGATCAATGATCTACAAAAATCAGATCAAGGTCAGATGAACCCTGCCAGACCAATATGTACTACTTGCAATTAATCATACACCAAAAATATTTAAACTATTGCTCATAGAAACAAACCTATCCAGTAAACTTGAAATTAACTAATGTACCATAAAAAGGAAGTCAAATTCAGATGGCACCTGCCAGACAGACATTTACAACTCACAATCAATCCATACACCAAATATAGTTGGCCTACTGCTTATAGTATCGCAGGAACAGACTTAACATGTGACCAAGAACAATGAAAATGTGGTCACCGTCAGATGAACCCTGACAGAAAGATATTTTCACCTTACAATCATTCCGTACACCAAATATAATTGACTTATTGCTTATAGCTTCTGTGAAAAATACAAAAAAAAAACTTAACATTCACCGAAGAACCAAGAAAATGAGGTAAAGGTCAGATGTTATCTGCCAGCTGGACATGTACACCTCACAATCATACCATACACCAAAAACATTATCTATTGCTTATAGTATCTAAGAAACAGACCACAACACTACAAAAACTGAACTTTGACCAATGAACGATGAAAATGAGGTCAAGGAAGGATAAATCCTATCAGTGAGACATTTTTTTTCCTCTTATAATTAATGTGTTTCCCTCGGTTTTAGTTTGTAACCCGGATTTGTTTTCGCTTAATCGGTTTATAACTATTGAACAGCGGTATACTACTGTTGCCTTTATTTACAACTTACAATCATTCCATACACCATATATAGTTCACCTACTGCTTATAGTATCTGAGAAATTGACATAATCACGAAAAAAGTACAATAACAAAAATACCGAACTCCAAGGAAAATTCAAAACGGAAAGTCCTTTATCAAATGCAAAATCAAAAGCTCAAACACATCAAACGAATTGAAAAGAACTGTCGTATTCCTGACTTGGAACAGGCATTTCCTTATGTAGAAAATGCCGGATTGTAATCCCTATGTTTTGCATACTGCGACTTTCGTTTCTCTTATCTTACTAACAATATGAAAAGTATACACAAGTCATGCGTTTCTCGTGTAATTATTGAAAACATGATTTATTTATGAGTATAATTGGTACTGAACTACTTTCAGTTACTGCGAGTATTCTTATATCGGTGCTTTCTGTTATTGTTTATGTTAGTATATTTTTTTTTTTTTTTTGGCTTTATTTTTTTTTTTTGGCTTCGTACCAATCTGTCGAGTTAAGCCTTTTGCTGTCGATTTTCACAGTGTTTTCTTATGTTTTTACACCATTGTCACAGGTTAGGAGGAGGGTTTGGCGCACAAACTTGTTTAATTCCTCCACATTCTGTATGTGCCTTTCAGGAGCCTGTAATTCATTGGTTGTCGTTGGTTCAGAACTGTCATATTTGTGTTTCGTAAATTGTATTGTTATAGATAAGGCCTTTTGTTTTTTCATTTGAATTGTTCACATTTTTCATGTCGGGTATCTTTCAAAAAGATGTCACCGAAAAGTTAAGATTAAAATTAATTTTAAAAAACTGTTTTGATATCCATTAGAGCTTTGATGTAGATCCAATAACAAGTGTAAGAGAAATTTATAACCCTGTTAAGGAAACATGTTTAGTCCCGGAGTCAATGTTGAAAGAATATTGTCTCTCCGATATTATATACCAAAATCTTTTTTTTTTTATATTTTGCCTAACTACACAACAGACTTTCAAGTGATGGAAGAAGAAGAAAAAAAACAAATGCAGAAAAAATAGTAGTCATAAATAAAGGCAATAGTAGTTTACCGCTGTTCAATAGTCAAAAATCGGTTTAACTGAAACAAATCCGGGTCATAAACCAAATCTGAGGGAAACATATCAACTATAAGAGGAAACAAAACGGAACAACAGAAACACTGAACTGAACATAAGAGTGACAAAAGGTCTTTTTAATGGAAAGGTGACAAAGACCTTACTATTATAACATGAGATCTTACAAGAATCTACACACAGTGTCAAAAATTACCATTCTAAACTCTGATTTATCCTAGTCAGTATTTTTTCTCAACTTTTTTTGCACTTTCTGTGCTTTTATAACAAATAACTCGACCTACTTCAGCTGGCCGAGTATCCATATATGCAATACTTCAAACCCAAATATTTTAAACTATGAAATAAGTTAGTAAATATTTTAAGTAATTTTTGGAAATGGAATCCCTGACTTCATAACTTACCAGTTATACATAGATTACGCTCATGGAATCTTAAAGGTCACTTCATACATGAGCATAACTAACGAGTTGGGAAAGCAGGTAGAATGCGAGTCTTTATAGGGCATTTATATCGTGTTTCAAACTGAGTACAAATACATTTTATTGTTTTAAGAAAACAAATGATTATTCTCTAAATACTTCAACTTTTAAAACTGTTTCATATGAAATGTCTTGATAGATTAAAGCAATTTTTAATTTGAAGAGGACAAAGTAGTCTTATCCAACCAAAATATCGTATTTTCAATGCGTACCTTGTCAAAAGGTCCATGTTTTATCCAAATAAAATCATCTTAATAAGACAATATGTATCTTGTAGAAAGATTTATGCCTTATCCATAACAAAACTCCTGAATGTAATACGCATCTCTCATCAAACCAAAATCTGCTGTATACAATATCTACATTGTCGACAGAGTTACGTCTCATTAAATCAAAATCTGCTGTATACAATATATACCTTGTCGAAAGAGTTAGGTCTCCTCCAACCAAAATCTCCTAAATGCAATACCTACCTTGTCGAAAGCGTTATGTCTAATCCAACCAAAATTTCCTAAATGCAATACCTGCCTAGTCGAAATAGTTATGTCTATTCCAACCATTATCTCCTAAATGCAATACCTACCTTGTCGTAAGAGTCATCTCTTTTCCAACCAAAATTTCCTAAATAAGTATCCCCATCAAATAAACTGATAATGATGAAGACATATTCTCCGGTGGTCATTCCAAGTTGGTGGGCTATTAACATCAATTCTCGGAAAGTGTCGCCACTACAACTGACGACAATTACTAAAAATATATTTTTAGAATATTAAAAATATCAAACTCATTTCAAATAAGGATGCAACTAAGAAAAGTTTTAAGATAAAATTTATTGTTTTCCGACAATCACTTCAAATCTATATATATATATATATATACAACTCGCCTAAACATCAGCCCAACAATGTTAGATCTATAAATTTGCTTTCGCAAATTTTTTGTTCTTCCCTCGCCGGGATTCGAACTCATGCTACTTAGATATCGTGACACCAAATCGCCTGCACTGTATCCGACACGCTAAACCACTCGACCACCTAGGCTTCACAATAATAAAGCTTTCGGTGGCCGGGTGTTACCTTTCCTCGTCAGTTTTAATCTAGCGTCGTAATACAGTACATGATATATAAGGCATGAAGATGGAATTGTTACAGATCAGCTGAAATATCTATTGTAAAGGATCTTACAAATTAATGCAAGATACAGTCACAGAACTGTGACTGTATCTTGCATTAATTTGTAGGATCCTTTACAATAGACAGAACTGTGACTGTATCTTGCATTAATTTGTAGGATCCTTTACAATAGATATTTCAGCTGATCTGTAACAATTCCATCTTCATGCCTTATATATCATGTACTGTATTACGACGCTAGATTAAAACTGACGAGGAAAGGTAACACCCGGCCACCGAAAGCTTTATTATTGTGAAGCCTAGGTGGTCGAGTGGTCTAGCGTGTCGGATACAGTGCAGGCGATTTGGTGTCACGATATCTCAGTAGCATGAGTTCGAATCCCGGCGAGGGAAGAACAAAAAATTTGCGAAAGCAAATTTACAGATCTAACATTGTTGGGCTGATATTTAGGCGAGTTGTATATACAGAAATGTACACAGCCATGTATCGCCATCACTGCTGGTAATCCGATGGAGAAATCTGTTGTAGAGTTGTCACTGGTTCAGACGTACTTATATATATATATATATATATTGTTTACCTAAATCTTTTAAGAAATTAATCACTCTGTGTCAAAAGTCATTATGTATTTTTTGTAAATTTATTCGTCTAGAGTTATTCGTTTGGAAGGTTTTTCTTGAAAACATAGATTAGAGATAGTAGTAGTTTACTGATGTTCAAATCTCAAAAATCAATTCTGAACATACAAATTAAGGTAAAAACTATACACTTAGTGAAGTGAGTGAACTAACAAAGGAGCAATAACAGGTGCGCCGACAGGGCAAACGGCTCATCCTATGCATTCATCAAACACAATTCGAATAAACAATAAGTCAAAATTTGACAACATGAAATAGGACTCAATCGATTAATATCAGACAAATACTCTGGGGTGTGTTGTTCAACTTGTCGTTAGTACTAACGAGTCGTTAAAATTTCTTAATCATTCGATTAAAATTAATCATATGATTAGTTTAACGGCAAGTTGAACAACAGGCCCCTGGTGTATAAAGATTTAAGACCGCCAATACATGTCACAAATGAGTTGGACCACAGACCAATACGTGACCACGAAACTTATGTAGTGTTAATTTCAGTCCTTATTCCCCATTAAAAGAGGGACGAAAGATACCAGAGGGACAGTCAAACTCATAGATCGAAAACAAACTGACAACGCCATGGCCAAAAATAAAAAGACAAACAGACAAATAATAGTACAGATGACACAACATAGAAAACTAAAGACTAAGCAACACGAACCCCACCAAAAACTGGGGGTGATCTCAGGTGCTCCGGAAGGGTAAGCAGATCCTGCTCCACATGTAGCACCCGTCGTGTTGCTTATGCTATTACAAATCCGGTAAATAGTCTAATTCGGTAAGTCACATTCGTGAAAAGGGAAGGGTATTGTAGTTACAACATAAGGAACATATCCGATATCATCTGTGACACGGTTATTCCATAACGGTCAACCAACTCGTGATGGCGTCCGTAAAATTTACGAAGGATGATTTCAACTTCACCATTTGGAACTCTTGGTTTAATAGCTTCCTTGTGAGCGGCAATCCTCTATCAAGGAAATATGATAGGAAACACAAGCCCGGGAATATCGTATCAATTGGGAGATATATACTCCGTATGCAGGCGCTGCTGGAATGTTGCTACATAGAAATGTAACCTGTTTAAAAGTGTCAGTAGCACATCACTGTTAATAAACTCCGTTTAATGTGAACATATACTAGCGTATCGCATCATTGCCTATATATAAAGGGCATACGATGGTACAGATGGAATGTAACTGTTGAGAAATAGAATGATAACAAATGAAAAATTGAAATCATAAAGTTTGTCATAAATTCTAGAAGTCGTTCATCTATGTTAATATCAAAATAAAGATCAAGATTTGAGACAAGCCTTCTAGTGTCAGTAGTATTCTTAATTTCAAGTTTTACGGAATAAATGACACGCAAGCATTCACCTATATGTTTTTCATTGAGTGGTATGACACTATCATATAGTTTATGGAATAATACTTTACAATTAATGCGTTTGCCATGCGACCTTTTATTATGATGTCTGTTATCAACCATATTCATTATGTCATTAGAGGAAGTTTGAGATATGTCCACCTGTTCAATGATATTATCATTTAAACCGAGGGTACGTGGTGTCAGTTGTCGTTTAATCCAAGAGAGTACGCGTATTTAAGAAGAATTTTAAATTGTTTATGCAATTGTCCTGGAATGACACTGCTGGAATGTTGCTGCCAGAAATGGAAGTTTCACAATTCAAAAATTTAAATTATTACTTATTGATTGTAAACCTTAGTTGTTACCCAACCCTTATTGTTGAGTTTCAGAATAAATCCCAGATATCAAGCAGACTGAAAACTGTTTCGGTGGTATCCTTTATTTCGAGTATAATAGAATAGATGTGATTAAGTGTACTTAATAATCACAGAGTAGTAACAGTTTTACAGTGACCGTACGTCACATAGCTTGATATAGAAGCTTGTCCTCTTGAGAGGCCTATATGAATTGTTCACGTCCAACAAACTTGATAAATTGGTTGTCAATACGTTTTTTTGTATAATTTTTTTACGAAGGTTAATGTTTCCCTTCTTTACACAAGATATCATGAGTTATATCGCATAAATAAGATTGTAGTCACTCACCAAACTAGGTGATATATAATATAAATTGAACAAACACTAACTTCAATACATGATAAACGATTGAATTCATTGTTAAATTTATAAAACAATTACGATTTTGTTTCCTGCAAAATAGTCGTTAACTTTAATACATATATATACAAATAACATTTACCTCTAGATCTAAGCCTTGCCTGCTTTAGATGGTTTCCAATGTCATAGTGTTTTGAAGTATTAAATAAAATTCGTTCCACATTGACCCCAGCAAATTGGAATGCTTCCATTAAACTGTCTTTAACAATTCTAAAAAATGACTTGGTAACGTCAGTTATAATTGTAACGTCTGTCCAATTATACCTACTGAATATACTCAAGTACATCTGTGAGATTGTATTCATATTATAGGAAAGCCGTGTTAGTGTTGGAAAATTATTTTTATCTTCCAGAACAGCATTGGTTCCAACTGGTGTAATGACTGGAAGATTCCAAGAGGCTGCAAGTCTGCCAATTACGTCAACTCCAAAACTACAACCTTCAAAAGAAAAAGGAAATTCCATATTTGAAAAAAATAAAGAGATATGGTGTAAAAATTAATGACAGACAATCCCTTCGTGCATTTACCAAATTACGACGAGGCATTCAGAACGGTACAAAAGAACACAACTCATTTCTATTTCAAGACGGCCTCTATCATCAGGTTAATACTAAATACTTGTTTTATCGTTTTTTTCATAATATACATGAGTAAAATCTGTTTTTACAATGTTAACAAAGGTATCTATATAGGTATCTAGAAATCTTGTTCTGTTTCAACTTAAACGAATATTCCATGTAGCAGATAAGTCGGATGGAGAATGTCTGTCATAAAGTTGTCACATGTTTAGACGTGTATAATAAAATTAAAACTTGATATGGCGGCATGGTAATTAACATTATCATCCTTTACGACAGACAAAATAGCTGATCTGAAAGGTACACCATCTACTTGCCACTATACATCATGTACTGTGTTACAACCCTAGGTAAAGCCGACGAGGAAAGGCATTACATTGACCACCGAAAGCTATATTTTTATGTAACCTAGGTTGTCGAGTGGTCTAGGGCGCTGGACATGGTGCAGGCGGTGTTGCCACGATGTCACAGAAGCAAGGGTTCGAATCCCGCTGAGGGAAGAACAAAAATTTGCTAACGCAAATTTGAAGATCTAACATTGTTGGGCTAAATTTGAGACGAATTATATGTATATAGCTATACAGCTTATGCTTTAAAGGAAAGGTCAGTTTGCAAATACAAACTTAAACGTTGTATGTTCCCATGTATTTATTGCTCATATATAGTATTTACTGCAAACCAATCATAACATGGAATACATGTACCACTTAAAACTAATTGTTACATACTTTTTCATTTTCAAAGTTAAAGGAGTTAGCCCCACCCCTCCTACATTAATTCGGTCAATTAGTTCTTCTGATTGCTGTTTATTTGATATATTTCAAATGGAATAAATTAAACTATTTTAATTGAAAACGACATAGAAAAATAAATGAAAATGAAAAATGAGACGACAGTACTATGAATAATATATACTGTGGATTCATTATTATTCGTTGGATACCAATTTTCGTGGATTTCGTTGTAACCCGGGAACAACGAATTCAAATTTCCAACGAATAACAAATTTTGTATTGGAATTTTTAAAGATTTTGAAAACCACGAAATCAAATATCCACGAAAATGCAAGTTTTCCTCAATCCACGAAAATTGGTACCCACGAAAATAAATGAATCCACAGTATACATTTTACAAATCAAGGCCAAAAAAAACTGTGAAAATTGCATGAACTCCAAATGGAGTAGGACCGAGAGCGTCGACAGATAAGCGTCTTTTGCAATGCATGCATCACCCGCAATGTGGATCCACACAATCGATAAATTTACAGATCTGATGACCATGCTGGTACCTAAAGATCAAAGACCATGAAAACATGTCGCTATGTAAAAACCCATATAACTTTTGTTAACTGAATTAATGATTTATTTTTGTCTTCTTTTTTAAATTTTAGGTGTGTTTTATTTTGCTATTGCTAAGATTTTTAAAATTATATACTAGAATTTTGCCTTGTTTAGTTGTTTTCTGCTTCGGCAGGTATTAGAACCGGAATTAAGTTAACACGAATGCCGACTTGGTCCTATGACTGTTTTAATAATTGGCGCAATTGACGTAAACACTTCTGTCTAAATAAGTCATGCGCATACACTGGACAATGACTGTTCTGATTGAATAAGCTCCAGACTAAAGTAAAAATGTGTTCCTTGTTTGACATTAGCATACGAATAACAAACTAAACCTGAATAAAAACATATTCTGATATTAAATCTATCCTCTTTAAGTTATCTGAATCTAAAACCTTTTTACTGTGAAAACACAATCGAAGTGAAGTAAACGCCAAAGTTTATAAATAAAATTTGCATCGTAATTTTTAAGTACAGTCATGTATTTATCTTTTATATCAAAGAAAATGAAGCAGACGCCGAGTCTGTATACTTACTTGGTTGCGTCCTGTACCCGACATTTTGACTGATTGTGGATTCGCCTAGCAGATGATGCATGTATAGTAGTAATATACTAATAACATCGACGGTACCACATTTACGAGATTTGAACATCGATAAACTACGACTACCTTATTTGAGACCCTCTCTAGTGGAGAAAATCAATTGTATACATTTTGAAATACTTTACTTTTGTGCTTCCCTTTTCTCGATTATTATGCGAAAACTGAGAATTTCTAGACGTGTTTTTGTTAAAAACACTGATATTCTAAACGTTACATTTAGCTAAGAGAGAGGCGAAATATACCAAAGGGATATTCAAACTCATAAGCCGGAAACGAACTGACAACGCCAAGGCAAAAATCAAAACACGACCAAAAGACAAACAACAGTATAAGAAACACATACAAAACTAAAGACTGAGCAACACGAGCCCCAACAAAACCCGGGGGTTGATCTCAGTTCCTCCGGAAAGGTAGGCAGATCTTGCTCCACATTTAACACCCATTGTGTTGCTCATGTACGTAATAATTTGGTAATAAAGTCTAATTAGTTAGGTCACATTCGAAGGAAATAGGACGGGACTGTGATTAGGATCGTAAAATTTTTAAAGGAATGACTTCAACTTGACCGCTTGGAACTCTTGGTTTAATAGCTTCCATGTAAGCATCAACCCTTTCTCAACGTAATCATGATAGAAAATGCAAGCTCTGGAATACAAAATTAACTGGAGATGTATACTCCATATGAAGGCGCTACTCAAATGCTACGTAGAAATCGGAAGTTCATAATTGGGAAGCTGAAATCTCTCTATTGCCAAATAGTGAACTCTAAAATTCCAGTTCTTAATTTTACTGTTACATATTCTATTTGCCCATAAAAACACCTTTTTATTAAGTCTGGTATCATTCATTTTCAAAAATCTTGACCAATTTCTAAAAATACATGACCATTGTTTAAATATACATGGCATCCAGCCCGTATCTCCATATAAAGATAAATTTGGGGTATATTTTCCAACACCCATAAAAAATTGCATGGCTCTATTTTTAATTGCATTTATACATGTAAATTCCCTAGCTCCCCATATTGAGGCACCATATTCGATAACTGACATAACCAGTGTATCAAAAAGTTTTGTAAAAATTGAAAAATCAAAACCACCATTAGCTTTACTTTTGGCAATTAACCAACCTAATGCACTACTGGCAGACTTAGCAACAGCTCTTGCCATATCTATATAATTCAAATACTCATTCAACACTAGTCCCAGATATGTATACTTTTCTACAATATCTATGCTATTATCATTAAACATAATTGTTGTTCTCAACAGACCCTCAATGTCAATGTTTGGATGTAAGTCAAGATATGAGACCGACTGTTTCTGTTGTATTCTTAATTCTAAATTCGATGGGATAGATGCGATCAATGCAGTCACCAAACTTTTAATTATATAGTGACATCATCTAATAGCGGAACGTGAAGTTAAGAATAATGCTAGCTTCTTTTCTATCTTCCTAAAAAGCTCCTGTAAGCAGTCCATTTCATATGAATATAGTCAGCATGAAGGGGCACAGTTGGTTCCCATTGGAATGCCGATTATTTGTCGAAAACACGTCCTTTAAACGAAACAGATATGTTGTCAATCAAGAAATCAAGAACCTGGATAATTTCAGTTTCAGAGAATTTTCTGGTTTTTTTTTTAGAAAGTACGATTTATCCCTCCCTTAAACAAGATATTTTTTCTATGCTGGTAATTATTATATGAAATAAAGCAAGATCACTTCTTTCAATTTGTCTTTTAATTTGAAATTGGCACTCATAATATAAGGAGACAGAAAAAAGGGCCGTCGATTGGATTTCAAATATACATCATTAAGAAATGTATAATTTACAAATCTATTTACAGGATATTTGCAATTCACAAGCTTTCAGCTGGAACATACGCATATTTATCTTTGATGAGTTTTTACAATCACTGGGTCGATGCCACTGCTGGTGGACGTTTCGTCCCCGAGGTTATCACTATTTTATTTTTTATTTTTAATGATTTGATTTGACCTTCCTACTGTTTTGGTTCGAACGTCACTAGGGGAATCGGTGGCCGAGTGGTCTAAGTAGTTCACCTGCTGTACCAATAGCTTGTCAACACTAAGGCTGTGCGAACTGACCTCCACGAAAAAGCCAAAAGCACTGAAAGTGGCGTTAAAAACCAACCAATCAATCAATTGAGCGTCACTGATGAGTCTTATGTAGACGATACGTGCGTCTGGCGTTATAAGCGTTATATGCCTGGTATTTTTAATGAGTGTTTGTTTTGTTTAATGGAAAAAAGTATTCCAAATCAAAACAAAAATGTTGAAAATTAGTATTTAGAGTTACAAAGGAAAACATTGCTTTTGATGAGAACTTTTAAATTAGAAAAGCAAGCAGGTAAAACATGGTTTATCTGGCAGTAAGTTAATTGTCTCGCCATTTTGAAATCCAGAACGTTTTGGTATGGGATTTTTTTTTAAATATATACAAGAAAGTCACTTTATTACCTGTTAACTTTAAAGAGTTATGTAGGCCGAAATAATGACTTTAATGGGACGTTTTGATTATGTTGCATTAGAACATGGATAACCAAATTGCATTGTAAGCGTGGTCTACATAAAACTTGATTGTATTGTCAATAATAGTCGTTAAATCAGCGCCTCTACACGCTGGGTAATCACAATTTGCGACAGTAAACATATTTTTAACTTAGGCGAGGCTAAAAAAAATACCTAATCTCCTCATCGAACTTTATTTACATTTACATTCTTATTTTTGTGTAAAAAATAAATAGGTGTTTTCTCTCCCGTTCATAGTTTTTTGGGGAAAGTAACATTTCAACTTAGTATAACTGTTGGAACTGAAACTACACAGCATGATAAAAATAGAATGTAATTTGTTGACATTATCTTCAAATCGTAGCTGGAGGGGATTGGTTGGGATATTTTTCTTGTGTATTTTTACAACTATGGTGTAGAGTTATTTTAATAAAAGTAGAAACATTAACTATAGAACCAATTTTAATGCACTAGATCATCATTTCGACAATTAATACATCTTCTGGTGCTAAATTTGATTGACGTCTGCAAGATCACAGATTATATCGAATTTCCCTTGACAGGTCTCTATAAAATTCCTGAAAAAAGAATTTCTGCCGAAGTGATCAATCTGACACTTCTTAAATGTAATGAACATTCTCAAGCGTTGACAACAACTCTCTATTTTTCGTTTTCCCGATACATGGCTTTTCTAAGTAAGCATTGAACTTAAATTGGTTGGGATATTTCTGAAGTACCCTTTCGGTTATATAAGATCCTGAAATGTTGATAGACATTTTAGTTTTCTTTTTTATATCGTTCCTTGAGATGTAAATACAGTTAATCACTTCACACGCACCAAATGTATAATGAAAATATCACTATATATTTTGTGCATCCGATGCGCTTCTATATATTAATTTTCACCAGAAACGCTCGAAAAAAGAAATTTGAAAGCCAAGAACGTATAAATATAAAGTATCATTTCAATTTGATTCGTAAAAAATCTGAACAAAATAAGCACACAAAGGAACAGGTTACTTGTTTTATATCGAAAAGATGGAAATACGATCAATCAATTGGAAATACATACCCCATACCAATAAATTATCAATAAATTAGAGGCACATATAGAATGTGGCGGGGTTAACATATTAACCTGTTACAGTAGTGTAACAGCAAACCATTAAAACACACTTTAATAATCTGTTGGGAAAAATAGCGTTATTCGGTACGCAGCACAAGGAAAACAACTGCCTTAAAGTCAAAAGATACACAGTACCAATCTAAAAGTATTTGCAGTTACTGAAAGCTAGTTCAAAGCCAATTAAAACTAATACATAAATCATGTTTTCCAAGACTAAAGTATCAATTAGTATATATTCAACGGATTTAACGTCATAATCGTCTAAGAAAATCGTGGCCTCGACATAACATCGACAGGATGTAGGAGCATTACCGTTAAAACAATATTCAAAGATCTTACTACGCTATTAAAATGGTGTCCGTTAAGATTACATTTATCTACAGGATAAATAAGTTAACATATATCGTATTTAAATGTACGTGCTTTATAAACAACACAATCGTAACAATAATGTTCTGATGTACCATTTTTAGTAGGAATTCTACTGGTGTAGCCAAACTTCAAAACAAATCTTTGTATCTATGAAATAATATATGCTTACGAAATCACAGACTTAATTATTAATCAGTAATACATAGATTACATTCATTGAAATCTAAAACGTCACAGCAGACACTGGCATGGCGAACACGTTGAAAAATATACAAGCCGTAAGAAGGGCTATAGAATCATCACCGTCCAAAAAGGATTTTTAACACTTGGAAACGAAGAATCGTCGCCCTTGTCGTATTACGTCGTACGTTTTGTTTCTTTTGTACATTTGTCGTATTATAATATAAAGGTCAGCGGCTCTTTTCACAAAAAATCTTAAGAGTAAAAATACTCTTAAGTCATACACATTTCAGTATAACTTACGATCAATTTTAATCGTAAGATTTTTTGTGAAAAGAGTCGCAGAAGCTTGCACTTCAAATTCTGAAACGGTTACGCCAACATTTTGTTCATTTATATATAAAGCTGGGGTTAATCAAAGACCAGTTTAGGAAGTCAAATCAAGCTGTGTCTTGTTTTTCTATCTAGATATCTAGATAAGCAGATACAGTAGCAATAAAACTATGTTAGAAAATTTTTTGGTGACCCCGACTGGGGGCACGTGCCCCCTGTGCCCCCCCGGTAAATCCGCCACTGTTTATATATTAACAAGCACTTTTAACATGTTAAATCTAGAGAGTAGTTTATTACGTATTCTTCGCCTTAAGTTTTCTTTGTGACAACTATTTTCAGTTCGTGCCTTTATTGTGATTGACATTTACAATTATCTTCCGATTAGTCAAGTTTCCTGTATGTAAGCGCAAGAACCAGAAAAACTAATATTTAAAAAGAAATATTTCCCGCTGTATAATTTAAGACGAATAAGCAACTACAAAGTAACAAATTTCAAAATTGAAACCTGTTTTGTTTTAAAATTTTGCTCGTAAACTTGACTGAGAACTTGCATCATTATTTGCATAAACTTTGTACTTTAGTTAGTCTGTGATTGGTAAATTGCACCATGTTTAGATTAATTAGCAGATTTGACATAGAAAGGGAGTCTGTGATAAAATTTTACCCAAGAATTTCGATGACATTTTTTTGAAAATTTCAATTCTTTTCTATGAAAACAGGTTTAAAAACTTTGAAAATCTTTGCGCAATAGCAAAAGCTCAAAGTTTAATAGGATTAATCAAGTTCTCAAAATGTCAAATGTCATGTAAAAATTCACACATTTCGTTAACTCATGATTTTGGAAAAATAAGTCACGAGCGCAACTTCTATCATAAACACTACGCACCCATAAATGTTTCATCTGAGTGTTTTTACAATTGCATTTAAAACAAAAAGCATACATGTCCAATACGTCAAATGTAAACATTTAGTGAGTGTACGAGTGTGGCATAAAAAAAAATTACCATCGCAACTTCTATCATAAGCACTACTCACTCATGAATGTTTCACCTGAGTGTTTTTACAATTACATTTAAAACTATAAGTAATACGTAAATCTATCTTAAGTAAAATCTAATGTGAAGATAGATGGATAACGAAGTAAAGAAGAAAGAATGTACGTGTTAGAGTTTTATGTGTATGGTGTGTTGTTTCTGAATGCAAAACGGTTCTATCAGATCTCTTATATTATCCCTTGACACCATATCTTTAAAACAAATCTTGATTATCATGTTTAATTTAAGCATATTATTTCCAAACAGTAACAGATTTAAGTCAATAAGCAATCTTTAGGTTGATATGATCAAATATTGATTCTACCATCAAACATTGTTTGCTCTCAAATATCAATTATATGTCGTTTCTTTGGCAGGTCCACAGCAGCAAATTTGGTTGCTATAATATTGAAACTAACTATATATAAGTGGTAATCGCAGGCTTATTTCATCATTATATACAACTGCTTGGTATTACAAGGGAGGGTCGAGATGCCTACTGAAAATGGAAATGGTGAACGAACTTTTTCGGTGCTTAACCTTATTAATAGCATTATGATTTTTTTTTATCAAATTCATAAGGCATTGGTTTCGTAAAACAAACTTGACAACAGAGGATTTCAAGTGGCTTGTTTCTTTTGTTTGGTTTTTCTTGCGGAAAGTATGTTCAACTATTCAGATTGACGATTTAAATGCTAAAAATGAAAACAAAACTTTATAAGTCTTTTTTAAGGTTACGAGAAATGCCTTTAACAAAATGTTCATTTAGATTTACTCGTCGTCTTTACCATTAATAATTTGTAAATTAAAAGAGAAGGAATAATCTCCATTTTGTTCAGAAAACTTGCTAAATTTAAAGACGTAAGAGATCAAAATTACATCATCAATAAATATGCATAAGGAAATGCAGTGCATTCGTCATTAAGGATAAATCTGTCAAAAAATTCAAAGAAATTTGACACCACTCAGAATTCTATAAATGAAATGAATTTCCTTAAATTTTTCTCTCAAGGTTTTATTTTTTTTTGTTGATATTTTTCTATTTTCTGAGTCTGTGTCTTATTGTGTGTTTGGTTGGTTTTTTTATGTACATGAAAAGTAACAATTGTATTCTTGAAAAGGTTTACAAACCTGGACCAATAAAAACATCAATATTGTCGTTGTAATAAACATCTGCTGCAATTGCACCAAATCCATTTTCTGAACATTTCAAACCAGCATCCCTGTAGATATAATTCACATCGAATACTTCTGTATACATAGATTTAATCTTTTCTATTGCAATGTCAACGGCAGGACCACTCTTTTTATATTCGTAAGGTAGTGTTCCGCCGTTCACCATTATAGTACATATTGTTATATTCGTTCCAAGTACAGTACATATATACAAAACAATATTCCACAATACATAAATAAACATATTATGATAAGAATATAGTAATAAAATTCCCAAACTATTAAACAATTTTTCTGTCGCTTTTTTAAAAGGAGTAAGGTTTGAAATGATTGTAAAATTTCTTATATTGATGATATCTTCATTTCAGTTGGATGATAATTTTCAGGTAAATCAATAACATATCACATAAAACTGATTTTACGAACACAGAAAAACTGCTGACGGCTATCAATTTAAGATCAAACATAATCATGCCTTGATTAATAACTTTATGTCCCGTTCCCCAGAGTAAAATACTCTTAAAATCATTGAACGTCAGGCCTTGTGGTCATAAAACTTTCGAGCACGATTTTCGTACTCAGACTCAGATATCAACCAATCAAAATCATGGATTTGGTGTTTCGAGCACAAATTTTGTACTCCGAGTACTGAGTAAAGTTTTATGACCGAGAGCCCAGATGTACACAAGGTGTAAATTAAATTTATGGAGCTTGAATTTACCCTGCTCATATGTGCATATCTATTTTGTTTTTATGTGGTTCTGTTGGCCAAAACTGTTTTTTCGGCATATATGTTTTGATTGCCTACTGTATTTTTTGAACGTTAGCTTATTTCTTGATCAATAATTTCTTAGCATGATTATTATCTTTCTGATTTCAAACGTATCATATGTTCTGAGGGGGTTTCAATGATCAAGCAGAAAAAGTATTACCACAGGCACAAAAGAAATTTAATGCAAAAATAAAAATATGAAGATGTGCCCCCCCTTTTTATCCTGGGTTGGGAACCCCCTTTTAAAGATCCGCCCCTGATGTCTTCAAACATAGGCAAGTGTCCTCACATTAGAAAAAAATGACAAGCTCTAAGTCACTCCAAATATGACAAATTCAAAAGAGAATATTCAGAAAAACTAAGATATAAAAAAGCACAGAGAACGTACATATTATTATGAATATAGTTAAGAGAGGACCTGGAGCTACATCTTTGATGATATCGATCGAAGCAAAACAAAAGTGAACAGAAAAAACTGTAAAATAAAAAATCACTTTGGATGAAATTAACCTAAATCGATAATTCCGGTTAAAGTTAAGCAAAGATAAATAATAATGAATCACAGTGTGCTTGCAGTTTTTAAAGTTTCCTCAAATGTCATAATTTTTCGGTACAGAAACTATGTAAACTTTGTAAACTTCAATATTAACAGATATACTTCGTATAAGTAAATTTCTTACAGCATCCCTTCCCATTGTTATTTATAGATTATCGTTGATCATCTCAACGAGATTGATTTTCTCGCTTGAGCCGGGACGGCGAAAGCGAGAAAAGCAATCAAGTTGAGATGACCAATGATAATCTGTTTATCGCTATTTTACCTATGACGACGTTGTTAATTTCGTGTCAATTTCATTAGCAACGCCACGTGCCTCCTTAGTTTCTAGCGATAATTTTCCATCTCAAGCGAGTAGCATGATATGAAAAATTATCACAAAAAAAGATCAAAGGAAAAATGCACAAAATAGCGATAATATAGAATACGATCCAGAAAAGTGCCCGAAGTAAATTTGATATACCAAATTTTAATGTATATGTGAACTGGAATGAAACATGTTTCATGTGTTTTAAACTGTGTATACGTTAATCACATATATGCACCAGAGAACACAATGGTAAACAACAACAACTACAATAAGCGTGAACTCAAATTTATGTAGAGGGTAATATATCTGTATATGTTTTAAAAGCAGTGACTGATATTTCCTTTCTTCAAATTGGTAATTTTAGGTAAAATATATCTGTAACGGCATGCTTATAAATGCACATACCATAATGTCATATTTCAGCTGAAAAGTGTTGTGCTCAATTATTGGCCTTTGAACTAGCTGTCAGTAACTGCGATTACTTTCAGATCTGTACTTAGTGTCTTTTTGTTGTGGGGATGTATACCGATACCAATACCAATACCAAATTGTTTATTATAGTGACATGTGTTTTATAACAATAAACAATATATCAATAAGCGGTGGTAATTACATGTATCAGCACCCGGCCCTTTGGACCTATAAGTCACTTTTAACATTTATACATATAAAAAGAATAGTCATCTAACAGCGGACAAAATTAGAATTCATGTTTGATTGTCTAAGTACCCTGCCACGTCCACTCTGTGTTTTTGTTAGATGTATTTCTGCTTTGTATCTATCTGATGAGTTAAGCCCTTTTCAACTGATTTTTATAGTTTGTTCTTATGTTGTACTGTTACACCCACTGTCCCAGGTTAGGGGAGGGTTGGCGCCTTCAAACAAGTTTAACCCCACCACATTCTGTATGTGCCTGTCCTAGGTCAGGAGCCTGTAGAAATTCAGTGGTTGTCGTTTGTTGCTGTTTATCATATTTGTTTTTCGTTCATTATTTTGTACATAAATCAGGCCGTTAGTTTTGTCGTTTGAATTGTTTTACATTTGTCATTTAGGGATTTTATAGCTGACTATGCAGTATGGGTTTTACACATTGATGAAGGCCGTACGGTGACCTATAGTCGGTCGTTAATTTCTGTGTCATTTGGTCTCTTGTGGAGAGTTGTCTCGTTGGCAATCATACCACATCTTCTTAATTTTATATTAACAAGGTGTTGAATTATTTCTAAAAATTTAGGATATTTAACGCACTAAACTTATAAAATGCTATGGCCATTTTAAGGAAAATTTTTATTATTTGATTACTTAGGAACGGTGAATAATGACTCCAAAAGAAATTTCTTTAGCAATACAAGATTAATCCAAATAAAACAATTGACAATTTATAATCTGCAAACAAATCTCTAATGACTTATGGATCAAATAAGCATCGATAGCAGCTTTTGTTAAACAATAACAGGAAACAAAGTTTAATAACAGTTCAACTGATATTTTTTTTAATGTTTAATTTTTCCTCTTTTTTAGCTCACCTGGCTCAAAGGGCCAAGTGAGCTTTTCTCATCACCTGTCGTCAGTCGTCCGTCGTCGTGCGTCGTCGTCGTCGTCTGTTAACTTTTACAAAAATCTTCTCCTCTAAAACTACTACGCCAAATTTAACCAAACTTGGCCACAATCATTATTGAGGTATATAGTTTAAAAAATGTGTCCGATGATTCCGCCCGCCAACCAAGATGGCGGACATGACTCAAAATAGAACATAGGGTTAAAATGCAAGTTTTGTCTATTATTTTGAAAACAGATCAACCTTATACTGAATTGTCTGAAAAGCTACACTACAGTATTGAATTGACTGTATGCAAATTGTCTGAACAGTACTGAGTAACCGCTATTCCTAAGTCTGAAAATTTACTGAAAGACTGAAAAATGACTGAATAATGTTTTGTGCAGACTTTGCAGATGATGCTTAGATCAAACTGATCATTTAAGACCAAAATAAATTTACTAGTGTGTATATTGGTAAAAATTATTATAAACATGGAAAATAATATTGCAATTAAAAGATAGGAATCAAATAAATTGCAAAATAAACTGTCACAAGTCAGCACTTCGTCTTGACATGAATTATTAGTGAAAAGGTCATTTTGTATACATTTTATGTTAATAATATTTTGGATTATCCGAAACAGTAAGATATTTCTACTCTCAGGCAAATATGACCTCAACCGTTTTTCGTTTGGAATTTTTTGGTGTTCAATGCTCTTCATCATCGTTTTTGATTTGACCTTCCAACTCTATTGATTCCAGCGCCAGTGATTAATCTTATTTTTAGCCGAAACGCACATCTGGCGTAGTAAATTATATGCATATATAGTTGATGAGTTTAAACAACGTAAAATTGTGACCTTACTTTGGACAATTAAAGATTTAAAAGTTATTCGTTACTTTCTCTCACTATATTTGGCTATGTTCATTAAGAGTGTTTTTAAAAAATAGTCGATGTGGTATGACAATTATTCACCAGACTATTCACAACAAATTTGGAATAAAATTATAGCAGCTTAAACTTAAACCAAAGCATAATTAAAATCGCTATTTTATAAATTATAATCCCTTGCATGCTATATTTTTTTTTATTTATTAATGGTTCAAAGAACCAATTACTACCATAGGTGTCTGATAATAATTGCCATAAGAACATGAATACAATGGTATGTAAATTAGACAAGGATAAAAATGAGATAACTTCAAAATGAAAATAAGGAGATGTGGCATGTTCGTCATTAAGACAACAACTTTAAAGATGAGAATGTAAAAACTTTGGATAACCGTATGTTCTTCAACAAAAAGTGAAACCAGTACCGTATATTCAGATATAAAAGGCTCAGGCATTATTTAATGCGAATTATTTAAAAGAGAAAAACAAACAGCCTGATTTCGGTTCCTATAACATCAATGGATGCTATGAAAACTTAAAGTTCGAGTCGGTTTGTGTTTGTGTACTGTTGCTTGTCTTTTTTTTTTTGCCATGGTGTTGTCAGTTTATTTTCGACTTATGAGTTTGAATGTCCCTTTGGTATCTTTTGCCTCTCTTTTTCCCAACTATTAAATCCTGTTGAGTTACGGCAAAATTAATAGCATTAAAAACAACTGAGAATTTTAGTGTAAACCTTCCTTTGGTAATATTCTTCAAATAGTAAATGTAAAATATTTGGATTTAAAGTATATGTTTTGATAATTCTATTATGCAGGAAGGATTTAAGATGAATATTTTATTACTGCTTTCCAATTTTGTCATAAGTTGCAAAATGTGCGTTTTCTTATAATATCATAATTTTCATTTAAAGATGCGAATCTCTCGATTTCCAGGTGTCATATCGATCCTAGCCGCTGAACGAGTTTCAAAACAGTTCCCTGTTTATTAACACTCTGGAATGTCATGAAACTAGGTTAAACAAATGCACAGTGTTATCAACCTAGATTCATAACACTCTATAGTGTCCTATACATAGGTTCAAAACATCCCATAATATAATAAATTGAATTAAATAATGAGTAACACGAACCCAACCAAAAAGGTGAATCCAAACCCGGACAAGGAATCAATATGCATGAGGGAGTAACATTCCTTAATTTAAAATGATTTCGAAATTTAACAACAGCAAACTGAAATAGAACATTATTTTCATGCCATAACCGAAGTACTGGCTAATGGACTGGTGATACCCTCGGGGACCAATAGTTCGTCAGCAGAGGTATCGACCCATGGGTATTGATATGATGTTTTTCGAAGTCGAGAACTTCTGCGCGCTGTGACTAATAGAACAGGTGTATGGCGATTGAGCTGTTTATCAAGTCGTGGTACACGGTACCACAACACGTCTTTTTAATTTCATCTTATGATGAAGTTTCTATGAACCCCGAACCTTAGTTACAACAACACCAAGAAGACCTCGCTAATTCGGGTCAGATGAGTCTAATTTAATTGACAGTGCTCTAGAACATCAGGGAAAGTCGTTCATAGGACACATCGACACTAATTTGGGTGCTATACAGAAACTACCACCTAAAAGCCGACGATTTTGAGTTTTGTCATGAGAGAAAAAATAAATGCAACATAAATTCAACAATTTAAATTTTCTGAAATCCTTCGTTTGATTCAGTCTGATAATGTAGAAGGTAGTGTTTTGTTCTTAGATGAATAATGATTAAAAACTAGTATAACGTTGCAATTAAGCTACTAGTATTAAGGGAAGTCGGGTGTTTTCTGCCATCTTTGATTGTAAAAAAGCATAAAACAATCGGTCTAGATCTTTAATGAAATGTCCAAATTTTCAGAGAGGAATGTAAATCATTTGTAAAACTTCTTATCTAAATGGAGAAATGTATATATTTTATCTTTTTTTAGGACTGTTTATCAAAAATACAGAACATTTTTTTTTCATCTTTGTCATATAGGTAGAGATAACTCAGATAATATAACTTTTTTAAAGGAATGTGTAAGGATTTTTTTTTTTTTTTTTTGTTTTGTAGCAAAAAACGATTGCCGTGACCCCATTTTTTTTTTCAGAAAGCACTTTATAGGAGCTAGCTTCTCATATTTTATCTTTAAATTCTATAGTTTGGTTTTCTTTCTATAACAAAAAATTCGGGTTTTCATTTATAATCAATATATAATCGCACAATTTTTCACATCATATAGCTTGAAAAAAGCCCCGTGACCCACACACTTTATTACATTTTTAAAAAAGTATGATATAAACTACATTTCTGTAAATTACCCAAAAATTCTGTTGATTTCAATTTAGACCCCCATCTACCTTAAATGCGTTTTAAACAGTTGCTAGTTTTAAAAACCTCTTCATATACCTATAAAAGATAACAAAAAAGCTTTTGGATTTGAAAATAATATAATTGGCTTGGATATACCGCTTCTTACGTATTTTACACTTTGGTAACCTTTGAAAAACCATTATAAAATGTATTTTTTAATCATTTCAAAGGACTTTAAGCCGAATTTATTTGATTTTTAAAATTGTCCAATGTTTTGCTTATAATAAATTCTGAGACAAATTTGTTTCATATTCAGAGAAGGTCGAGTTTATCATCAACCGTGAGCTTAAAGAAGTTGACAGCGCAAGAAACTCATTACAATTGCTTATCGTCACAGCTAGGTTACTTTGCTAAACATCTTTTTTGGCTGACAACGCTGAGAATGCCAACAAGTTGCGTACCGCTATTGTAAGAGAATCACGTAACAAAAGTGCTATAAAGCCATACAGTAGAAAATCCTTGACAACAAATCAGGGATTACACCCTGTCGTTTAATCACCAGGCAGATAAGCACCAAGTTTCTGTTTCAAGTATCAACTGCCCTGGCATTTCGCGATGCACTGCCCGTACGCAAATTGACAGTCCAACATTCAGCGACCTTCACCAAACCTTATTAACCTCAGTCTTCCTCAGTTTAGTTCGTCAATAAATGAAGTTTTATTTATCATAGTTGGGTCATATAAAAACCATGGCCATTATGTATTAAAACGAAATGTGAGAAAACATGTATAATAAGCGAATTACATGTTAATTCTTATATATCTGACATAATATAGTTAGTTTTAAAAAAATCCCCTAATACAAACACCTAGTACAATGTTTTGTAGAAACAATTTCATGCTAGAAAACTTTCTGATTGTGTTTAAAAGAAAACAACAACTGGGCTGTTTGAAGCACAATTTTTAATTAATCTTCAATAGGGCAATTTTGAGTAAATTCTTAAACGGCTTCAGTGAACAGTTCCGATAAAGGGAGATTAATTTTAGATTAAATACATTTTAATGAATTAGTCAAAAAACAGAAGATAAAATGTCAAGGTGGTAAGCAAGCACTGAACTTACACGTAAAGGTCATATAATGAAAACATACGATTTAATAGCGGGTTATTTTCATTTGAATTTTTAAAACGAGTAAAAAATAAGTCTTCACGGTTTTGCCGTTTAGGCTGAGTACACCATGTGATATTTTCACTCAAATTGCCACCTCTTCCTTATTGTTTGTGTTCGTTTGGTCACCAGATCATTTTTTAGACGGCAGATGGGTTTCACAATCATGATTAAGCTATCGTATCGTTAACAGAACCGTTTAGCAAGATTTAAAAAAAAACACAGATTTTGTTGTTGACAAGGAAAGGGTTTTTGGGAACTTACTGGAAGGTAACAATATTTTTTGTGGTGGAATTCATTTGAACAAAGATAGTGTTGAAAGTCCAGAAAAAAATGTAGATCTAAAATAAAATGTCTTTTTGCTCTATTTCATGGAAAAGAAGTAGTTTCTGCTAATAAAATTGACTCGCACTACATGTGGCATAATCTCAATCTCTTCTGCCCTTGCGTTTGTGAGATATTAACTTCTCTATAGGGAGCCTGAAAGATTTTTTTTTTACTAACGCTAGTGCTTTTGCTGGTAAGTCTGTTATACGAAGCACACAATAAAACTCTTATTTAATGTTTAATGAATCGGAAATCGGAAAAAGCATTTCTTTTAGAGAACAACGGTCTGTAGACTTTTAAATGGCGAGTTTTTCGAAAATACCTTCTGGTAAATCGGTTAAATTTTACACAGAAAATTAGAATGACGTTATGATAACTAGTGTTTGTAGCACTGCACAAAAATTAAAATTGTTATGTTGGATTTCTAAATTTATATCAGAGCAAACATTAATTTATATGTCGTGTGGGTATTCATGTCGTTAAATCTTACAGGAGATCAATATAGTAAAATATTCGATGACGATCATGATAAATCAGTCAACAAGAGCCTATTTCATTTTTTTAATAGATTATTGGACCGGACACGTTTGACCGATTTGCTATAAATAAAAACAAGTATTCCAATTCACAGTTTGGATTCAAAACACATTAAGAGTAGACACTTGAGCCTATAATTTGTCAACCGAAAATAAATTGGTAGTCCCTACCATTTATGTAGTTCCTCATGTCTTAGAAAACATGTTGTTTGATAGAGCTAAAGTGACTCGAGTGGTTTTGAAATGGGAGTTTGTCTCGTTGTGAGCGTTTTAAGTTGATTCTTGAGGACAATTTTGCTGCTGTATTGCGCATGTTGTTAAACTAAGAGATTTACGTCGTATGGGAGTCACACAAAGATAGTATTGTTGATTTCCGTCGTATGGAGGTCACACAAAGATAGTATTGTTGATTTCTGTCGTATGGGGGTCACACAAAGGTAGTATTGATGATTTCCGTGGTATGGGGGTCACACAAAGATAGTATTGTTGATTTCCGCCGTTTAGGGGTCACACAAACATAGTATTGTTGATTTCCGTCGTATGGGGGTCACACAAAGATAGTATTGTTGATTTCCGTCGTATAGGTGTCACACAAAGATAGTATTGTTGATTTCCGTCGTATGGGGGTCACACAAAGATAGTATTGTTGTTTTCCGTCGTATGGGGGTCACACAAAGATAGTAAGTATTGTTGATTTCTGTCGTATGGGGGTCACACAAAGATAGTATTGTTTGGCAACAATTACATTCTTAAGTTATATTTTAATTCTACGTGTAGAATGAACACGAAGCGCGTACGCACTTGTTGTAATGTCGGCAGTTGTTATTTGGAAGATATTTTAATATTGCATTATATGTTTAGATTTTGAAATAGTTGATGATCAATTGTAAAGTTATGTCTAGGCAAAGGATCGTAGTCACTGTATTTCTAGTAATGGAAGTGTACACTTTTTTCGTTGTTTTGTTTCTTACTTTACGGAATTCGTTTTTGTATGAACAATGGCTTTCTTATGGGAAGCAGCCAACAGATACCAATCCTTGTGTTAGCAAGTAAAGCACACAATTCAAATAAAAAATATAAACTGGTTTTTTTTTAAGTCACGCTGGTGCAAATTGCAGAAACATTTATCGTCCGATGACTGTTTGCATTTACTTAAGTTTCTAAGTTCAACAACACGTCTCTTCGTCGGTGCTCGACGTTGGTTATTACTGTATAAATCGCTATCTTTACATTTCTTTACATATAAATCCATGTGATGATAACATGACTTACGAAGTTGGTTAACATTTATTAGTTCGTGAAGTGCCAATAAAAGTCAAAATTCGTGAAAAGTAAGTTGATCCTTATTGAAACGACCTTAAAAATGTTTTGAATTTATGAAAGAGTGTTCTGTGCTAAATAGGGTTTTCTGTAATTTTTCCATACCGTGAACTTGCTAACATATAGATTGATAATCTGATTTCTGCAAATAGACGTGTAGATTTAAAGTAACAAAGAGCAAAACCGATATATAAAGGAAATGTTCATCATTCTGTTCAGGGACTTTCTTAGTATAGACTGTCCCTGTTCTGTTCTCATAGAGATAACTTGGATTAGTGTTTATCCCGTTTTTCTGGTTAAAGTATTACTTAAGCTGTCGCTATGTTTACCCGATGTTTTTGAATATAATTCTACTTCCGTTCGGTTTTACAGAAAACTAGGTGCATATACAATTTCTTTTCCTATATACAGTGTTTATCATTATTCATTAAAGAAGACAATATTTATCTTGTGACGAAGTGTTGGCAGAAAATAAAAATTACTGACGAGAATCCTTGCTTCGGGCATGCGCACAAAAACTGAATGTTAACATCATAGTTGTCAGTGGCATGATTCAGGTCAATTAAAATCCTAATTTAGAAATAGTAATGGGTCCATCACAATGTATCATAATGTACCTCATAAAAAGATATTAATCGTCTAAATACAAATTTACCTTTAAGGTAATCAGATTAGTAATTTTTCAATCATATAAATAATCATTAAGGTAATGGGAAATGTGATTTCTCCAAATCTTAAATACGAGATTACGTAATAGCATTTTGTAAAAGAAATAGAAACAATATTAAAAGAGATACTTATTTTTGGAAAACAAATTAAAAAGAAAAAGAAATGTAGGGTACCTGTTATTTCTTTTTCAAGAATAAAATCAATATTTTGAAAAAGTCAACTGAATAATTAATGTATAAAAAAGAAGGCACAAATATGATCCAGAATTAAATGGATGGAAAAGGGGAAAATACAAAATTATCTTATGATAAGTTAAGGCGACTGAAATCAATTAGGAAGAGACAAAACAGGGTAATAAACAGAAACTGAGGGAATGGCATGAACTCCAGAAGGAACTAGATCGGTCCAGTCGACAGGGTAAGCGCCTTCTTCTATGTATGCGTCACCCCCCATGCGAATTTACACCCAGACAACATGTCACAGTCGGGAATAGGACACAATCGATTAAATTACAGATCAGACGACTGTACTGGTATTTAAAGATCTACTTTGTAAGACCGCGAAAACATGTCGCTAATGAGTTTAGACACCGACACATCGTTTCGGTCAACCAATTCGTGATGGTGATCATAAAAATCATGTCAGTCAATTTCTGTCGTTCTTCCTCATAACTATATTGGAGCAGTTTTTGTGTAAGATGCACACCCCTGTTAATGAGGTACGTATAGTGTGAACATACACGAGCGTAACGTAATAACTGAGATATGTAAATGCATACGATGGAGCAGGGGGTATGTTAATGCTGAGAAAAGAGAAGTTGACAATTGGAAAGTTGAAATCATCACGTTTGTCATAGATTCTTGTTTAAAGTCGTCCGCCTGTGCCAATATCGAGGAAAAGATCAAGGAATGAAACAGACCTTATGCTTTTGGTAGTATCCAAATTTCAAGTTCACTGGGATATATGAGGTGTAAGATTTGAAATTCATTGAAATAAGGGTTATTGAGTGACAGATTAGGAAAGACTATAGTAGCCGTCATGTAAAATTGCCACCGCCATTTTGATCAAATATCTTTAAAAAATCAATTGCTTTCATTCGAGATGACGTTTTTCACTTAGCAGAAGCTAAAATGTTCCAAAAAAAAATACTACTGTCCTATCTTTTATTGTGTTTGCACTGTACAATCCTGGCCTACGCATCATCCTAGGAAATTTTCAATGGTGGAATCCGACATTTTTTTCACCGGAAGTGTTGCCGTGGAGTTTCACATTTAGTTTATTTACATATGTTAGGACTACTCGGAACTTTTCATCAATTGTAAGGTAAGTCTAGAAAAATATTCTAGTGCAGATGATAGACTAAAAAAGTGGGAAACTGCTTCACATTAATGACATGAATATTACAGGAGAGTAACGAATGTTATGAAATAAAGGATCCTGCATAGAAACCATGTTGGCTGATTGACAATGGAAAAGCGTTTTGGATCATGTGAAGGTCAGGATTATACAGTGCAATAAAAGGTAGGACAGTAGTGGTTTTTTATGGAAACATTTCAGCCTCCGCTATGTGAAAAAACGTCATCTCGAATGAACGCGATTGATAGTTTAAAAATGTTTGATTAAAATCCCGGTACCAATTTTACATGACGGCGACTATGGACAAATGAATATATGAAAAACAAAAGAACTCAATGACAAAAAAAAGTGTCGGATGAGTATTACACTCTCTGCACGTAAAATAATGTTTGCAATAACTCTCTGAGGTGACTGTAGATGGCAACTTGAAAACTTCTGCCCGTTCTCAGCAGACCATACTAAAAATATTAAAATATTACACCAACATCAAATTCCCTAAATAGAATAACAAATATGACATAATAACATTAACGTACCAATTTTACTGCGGCAGATGCGCATTTCAACAATAATTATCTCTTCAGTGATGCTTGAGGCCAAACTATTTCAAAATCCCAAACTTATTCAAAAAATGATGAGCTTATATACTAAAAAGGACAAAACGTATACCAAAAGACGGACAAGAAAACAGATTTTTGCATGAGGGAAATATATATTCCTCAATTTAAAATAATTAGTATTGAGACATGATTACCGAATGCGCATTATTATCGGAATTTTACTTACTTCAGCAACACGACAGATACCAAATCTGGAGCAGGCAATGCCTACCTCCCGGGCAACCAGTTTTTTCGTAGGATTCATGTTGCTCAATAGTTAATTTACTTTGGAATGTTTTGCAAAAGTAAAATAACAAAATACCGAACTCAAGGAAAATTCAAAAGGAAAGTCCCTTTTCAAATGGCAAAATCAAAAGCTCAAACATGTCAAACGAATGGAAAACAACTATCATGTTTCTTACTTGGTACAGGCATTTCCTTATGTAGAAAATGGTGGATTAAACCTGGTTTTACAGCTAGCTAAACCTCTCACTTGTATGACAGTCGCATAGAATTCCATTATATTGACAACAATGTGTGAGCATAACAAACAGACATAATGGGTAAGAATGTCAAAAATTGGGTTACAGCTGTTTTTTTGTCTTTTTTTCGTTTTCATTTTTCCCATTGTGTCATACACATAATTTTTAATGTTTTTCATGTTCACATGTCTATGGAGAACTCATTTGTTTGTTAGAAGCAGCTTTTGGGAATTTTTCATCGACAGTGTAACCCGTTTTATTTAAAACAGTCATGATAATAAATGCCTTTCCATTCCTAACTGTAACATTGTACATTGTAGTTTACTTTGTAAATACAATAGGAAGTCAACGTTAATACAAACATTCAAAACATTGACCACTATCGACGCTACATGCAAATAGATATAAGAAGATGTGGTATGAGTGCCAATGAGACAACTCTCCATCCAAGTCAAAATTTATAAATGTAAACCATTATAGGTCAAAGTACGGTCTTCAACACGGAGCCTAGGCTCACACCGAACAGTAAGCTATAAAGGGCCCCAAAATTACTAGTGTAAAACCATTCAAACGGGAAAACCAACGGTCTAATCTATATAAAAACGAGAAACGAGAAACACTTATGAACCACATCAACAAACAACAACTACTGAACATCAGATTCCTGACTTAGGACAGGTGCAAACAAATGCAGCGGGTTTAAAAGCTTATTTTCCATTAATAACAGTACTAATTTCAATGACTGAAAATCTTGGTAGTTGTTTGGAATGCAAATCTACTTATTAGTCAGAACGAAACAGAATAAGCAAAAAATCTATTCGGCTGCTGTGAATGAGAGTACATCAACGTAGATGGTTTTTTAATGCAACTGAAAAAAATATGGAATTTTTGGTAGTTACACGAAATCTGTCCTTTAATGGTTCCATCACGGATCACCATCTCCAACACAACGTCATTTTCAAAAGATAAAACGACATCGAAAACACTAATCTTTTATTTGAGAAACAAAAAGATCAATAGATTGATGGATGTCTGATATTCAAATTCCGGTATGAGATTATTATATAATCCTAAGTTGTATGGTGCAGGATGCTTATTCTTTTGATGATTCTCTTTGTTCAGCTATTCACATTCATATTATCGATACCGAAATGCAATAAATGTATTATGGGCAATAATGAATGCAAATGTATATAATAACTAATAAAAAAATCTACTTCTCATTATAACTGTACATCTGTAAGTTTTAAACTAGCTATCACGCGTTATAAAGACCATAGCACATAAGCGATAGGACTACCACACTTCTTCGTTGACCAACGTACTTCAGCGTCCCATTCGCACCTCCGAGTCCTACACATGTATATTTATTCAATCGAAAATGGAAACAATTAATTTTATGCACCCACCCTCCTGTTTAAGCTGTTGTGATAGAACTTTAAATATAATTCATAAAAGATTGAAAAATATATGCAGTGCTTTAAATGTAAATCTGCACCGAGCTTACATCCTTGGATTACAAATATTGGGCTTTGAGTGTTCCTGATGAAGGTCAATCCAGAAAAGCGTTTCCGACGCATGAAATTTATACAGTGTTGTTTTCATTTTTCATCAAACATGTAGTTGTGGCCATCCAGTTTTTGGTGCTATTAAACCACTGTACCAGATAAGGGGTATTAAACTCATAAAGGTTTAATCCAACCACATTCTAAATGTGCCTGTCTCAAGTCAGGGGTTGTTATTCAGGTGATGTCGTTGGTTGCTGTCTGTCATATTTGTTTTTCGTTTATTGTTTTGTCAAAAATCAGGCCATGTTTTTTTTTTCGTTTGACCATGTGTCATGTCGGGCCTTTTATAGCTGACTATAAGGTATGGATTCTGCGCATTGTCGAAGGCCTTAAAATGATCTATGTCATTTGGTCTCTTGTGGAGAGTTGTTTCATTGGCAATCATACAACATCTTCTTTTTTATATATAACACAACTACCAAGCCGCAAATAAAAGGTGATTTAGTCAACACACCGGGAGTCGATTTAAAAAAAACTCACAAATAACATTGATCGTATATGAATTGTTTAGGACTTACATTGTACTATCGATCTTAGTTGTAAGTTTAATGTGAAAACGACTCCTGGACCCTAAGTAGTCTGTAAATAATGTATCATAACATCTATCACAAGTACATTGTACAATGAGCATCACTCATTTTATTGTGGGTATTGCTGTGTGTTTGCTTATTTCACATTGGGTAGAGGTATAGTGGGGGAGGGGGTTAACATCTGACAAAACATGTTTTTAAGCTCGCTGAAATATTGTTTGCGCCTCACCCTGTCCCAAGTCGGGAAATTCTGGTCTTTTTTAGTCTTGTATGCATTTTATTTTTTGATTCATTTATATGTTTTGCCGTTAAGTTTGACGTCCATTTTCCCTGGACAATACATTATTGCTTAGGGGCTAGCTGGATCCTGCCTCCGGGGGCTGGATTTTCTTGCTGTGTTGAATACCCATCATAGATTCATACCCATGGTGGCTTTGTGTCATTTTCTGCTATTTGGTCGTCGGATTATTGTCCTGACATATTTCCCCGTTTCCATTCTCATTTTTATATAATTTATAATAAACATTAATTTTTGTCTCTGTTTTTTTGTTTTTTTTTCCATTTCCGTTAAAAAAAATTAACTTTCAACATGTTCAAATGATTTTATGGTCGTGAATCACTCTTGTGCTCGGATCATTCGCAGACGATGTAAATTATATGGCGAAGAATCTTCAAATTTTATAAATGAAGGATCGCTAAAAACTTAAAGAAGAATTACTTACATTATTCATTGTTTGTTTACAAAATATTACATACATTTTACGCATATTTCCGGGTCCTTTTCTAGTGTAAAACAAGTTTGAAACTGCTTCATAAGCTGCTTAAATGAAGATCGTGTTCTAATATTTTCGATCTGCGTTTCAGTATTCACGAAAAGCAGCCCACGTGTTCGATTATTGTGATTTATCTTGTGTTTATCTTCTCTCGGCGGCAAGAATATGCCATTACCACAAAACGGAAGTGCATTTGCAACAATGAAAATTGCGATAATAAATTTTATAAAATTCTCGAATTACAATTTTCAATTACAACATTTTTTTGTTGTGTATTTAAATAAAATAGATTATTTATAATAATCAAAATTAATTATCATTGACAATTACGACAATAGGTATGACTTGCGATATCGATGCTCACCTTCCTGCGCAGTTGGCGCGAAAATTTGAGCCCCCTTAAAACGGTTTTAGCTGTCAAATTCATGTACATCGATTTAACCCAAATTCTTATACACTTAAACGTATATCCAAATTACAAAAAGAAAAAAAAAAACAATTAACAATGCATGGACTCATTATAATGTATCCGTAATCGTGTGTATTTTATTCTAGACGCCATCTAATTATCCATCGAAATGACCTTCGAAGACTGCCGATGGTCATACAAACCGATATAAACACAAGCACGTGCTATCTTATAACATAAAAAAACCATCGTTTTACTTGTATAAGAATAATTTTTTTACGGGCCAGACCATTCAACGAAATGATTATTCCTGGAAACTCCCATATTTCACTTTTCAATGTTGACATTATTTTCTGAGGGGGCAATACCTTTTTCTGTTAACCTGTTTTGAGCTATTTCAGGGTGTTGTTAACTGTTATTTTAAATATTTATAAACTGTTAACTGTTTTCGACCCGCTGTCTGTTTCTGTTCTGTGAAAATTGGCAATTTTGTTAACAGTTTTGTATGAAAATTGGATTCATGTTATCTGTTACTCGACACTCAAAGTGTTCCTTGATTTTGACATAATTCAAATCTGTTAACTGTTATTTACAAGAATTTACTAGATTCACACTAATCACGTTACATTTGCTGTTAATCTCTTTCTTTACTGTTCTCCCTCGAAGGAGTAACTTAAACAGCATATATGTAACTGTCTTTGAAGATCTTTATGTTTATTTCCGTCCCCTATTTAATTTATCCCCATGTTTTTCAATAATTCGTTGTCAAATCTTATCCCAGCACCCCAACTCCATAGATCACAATGTATTTCAAAAATCTATTTAGACCAATTAGAATAAACTATTTGACCATAGTCATGGCCATCGTCCGGTGCCCAAGCCATTGCATGGTGACACTTAATCTTAAAAATATTGCAACTTTTATAAGGGGCTCAACATCTCGTAATCTGTTTGACTAATACTTTTCTATTCTCTTTCTTTTCTGTCCATGTTTATCAATTTAACAAACATAGTATAGAATATATTTTCATAATTTGCAACATGTTTTAAAATTACCAAGAGTTGCAGATGTTACTGTGTCTTTCAAGTTTCTATGCCTACGGAAAGCGAAAAGAGGTCTATTACCAAATAAAAATTTTGCCTCTTCGTCATCTTTTAATTTATCCCAGTGTTTTAAAATATTGTTCTTTAAGTGTGTTTCTGTCTTGAAAACACTGTGGAGAATACCGAGGGAGGCGACTGTAATATAGATTTGGGTTAAACCAATAATGTGTCATTTCTTTGTTTTGCAGTCACCTCCTGCATAACAGTTTTAATATCCTTTTCTTTATATCCTCTTTTAATAAGGCATTCAGAAAATAACGCATATTGTGTTTGCAAATCTACTGGATCGTTCGTACATCTCGTAAAGCGAAGCATTTCTCCTTTAATTATGTGTCATGAAGGTAGAGAATGGATTGCATGAGGACCTCTTTAAGTACTTATAATTTTCACTTTTTTTCCGGAATGTCGTGAGGTCTAAGATTCCTGTTTCTCTAAATCTTGGGCCTTTGAATGCCAACACATCTAAAAACTGCATTTTAGTTCATCATCTGTACCTTCATTGTAAATAAAAAAAGGCATTGTCCCTTAACCTATAGAGGCTCGATATTTTCTGTTTATGTTAGAAAGTTCTTAAAATACTATTTAAGACTTCATAAACTCTCAGATTTTCGAGAACTATCATTAGAAGTTCAAATATATATCGCAGAAGAGGCAATGATATCGCATGTTTACATTTAATTATCGTAGGCCAAGCATGTTTGACTGAGTCAATCATTTCTGCATGGGACATATTGTTGTACATTTCTTTTATGTAAAAACAGATATGATATCACATTGAAATATCTTTCTGTTAACAGCAGAAAAAAATAACACCACAGTGATCTGGGATAAAACAGAATATATAAATGAAGGACTTAGGCAACTTAGTAGTGCTACTCACTTCATAGAAAATGAAAAATTAAATATAATAGAGACCAACCAGAAAATCAATAATATTATCTTTTAAATGCATAGGAAAGGGGTCATGGACGAAAGATATTTAAATGTGATATCATATGTTTGTCATAATTGTTTTGATAACATATTTGTTATTATATCTGCTTTTCAAATAGCTATTCTTTTGTTTTGTTTCAGGGAAGACATTGCCTTTCATTTCAGCGTAGTGGGATTATCGTGAGCTTTTTGTATTGTTAAGTTATCTATCTCAATCTAAGTTTTGAATATATATATCTCAATTGCATTGTTTGCAAGTTCCGGTTCGTATCCACATGGTTATCACAATCTTAACTCCATACTGACTTAAACGATTCTGTATATCGTCACGTTATCGGGATTTCAATGGGGACTAACTGTGCACCACTTATTGCCGACCTGTTTCTGTATTGTTATGAGTTACAATTTATTATTAAAATCAGCAAAGACCCATCGGAACAACATCTGATACAAAAGTTTAACAACACTAAGATATTTGGATGATATATTGGCTCTCAATAATGACGACTTCAGTATGTACGCAAAAGATATTTATCCTGCTGCACTGACTTTAAATAAAGCTAATACTAACAATGAACACTACCCTTTCCTGGATCTTGATATCATATCTTTAACTTGAAGCTTAATACCAAAATTTATGATAAAAGAGATGATTTTTCATTTCCTATTGTTAATTCTCAATTTTTAGATGGTGACGTTCCCTGTCACCATCTTATGATAAAATTGAGAATGGAAATGGGGAATATGTCAAAGAGACAACAACCCGACCAAAGAGCAGACAACTTGTTTATATATCTCAACTTGTTCGATTCGCTCATGAATGTAACAACGTATTTGATTTTAACGAAAGAAATCTCTGTATTACTGAAAAATTATTACACCAGGGTTTTTGATATCACAAACTAGTCAAAACATTTACTAAATTTTTTCATCGGTACACGGACATTCATTCGTAAATATAAATCAACATGCAGACATCTTATACGTTCAGGTATTTCACACCCAATCTGTTATGGTTATATTCTATACAAAGCAGAAAAATGTCGGCGTTCACCTCAAAAGCTAACCAAACATTTAAACAGACTTATTCAGAAGTGATAGTTACGATATTGTTGTCAGGTCATTAAAGATGGCATATTTTGATATTAATATTGATTCACTCATAGGGTCTTTGCATCGGAAATAAACACATTTGTTCTGAAACCAGTCGTTGGCATGATACGGGTTATGTTCTTCTCATATATTTTATGATGGTATGACACTGAACCCCTAACGGGAGGAATTGTGCTTGATTTTCATATGATGAAGACATAATCTTTCAATCAGTTTAATTGAGGTCTGGAGCTGGCATGTCAGTATAACTGCTAGTAGTCCTTTGTTAATTTTATCATTTGTCATTTTGCTTAGTTTCTTTTGTTACCTATTCTGACATCGGACTCGGACTTCTTTTAAACTTAGTTTTACTGTGCGTATTGCTGTGTGTTAGTTTACTTTACATTAGCTAGAGGTATAGGGGGAGGGTTGAGATATCACAAAACATGTTTAACCCCGCCGCATTTTTGCGCCTATCTCAAGTCAGGAGCCTCTCGCCTTTGTAAATCATGTATGTTTTTCAATTTAAGTTCATTAATATGTTTTGGAGCATAGTGTGACGTCCATTTACACTGAACTAGAGCACATTTTTGTTTAGGGGCCAGCTAAAGCCCGCCTGCGTGTAGGGGATTTTTTCACTGTGTTGAAGACCCATTGGTGGCCTTCGGCTTTTTTTCTGCTATGGTCAGGTTGTTGTCTCTTTGACACATTTCCCATTTCCATTCTCAATTTTATTAATATTCAGAAACTTTGGAACATTTCAGGGAAATCAATGGACAAAAGGCAAAACCGAGACAAAAAGCAAACAGCAAATATATAGGACAAATGATGTACACAATATACTAAAAGTACATACAACACATGAACACACACCTGATCAAAACTGGAGTGAACTCAGGTGCTTTGAAAGGGTGTGCATTTCCTGCTTTTTGCAAGACGCCCGCCGTTATGTTTTAAAAATTCCTCAAATTCGGATAGAACAATCAAATACCTTAACATTGTTCGATTTTTCAATATGGTTTCTAAGTGTTATTTAAGTTTTTACACCACTGTTATCTGTTATTCAGTTAGAATTAGTGTTAACTGTTATCAGTATTTTATATTTGTTGTTAACTGTTTTTGTCAAAATCGAGGTGTTGTTAACATGTTAACGGACCCCCTATTGCCCACTCCCCCTCTCTTTTCTTTTTAGAGCTAATTTCCTAATGCTTGTAGATTCAGACTTTGGTTGGCTAGCTTTGTTTGTATAAACGTTTGCTCAAGCATTGTAATTAAAATTGCATGACATCTGCAAACAATATAATTAAGCGGAGTTAACCTGTATACATTATACTTAGATTTGATTAGAATTTAGCCTGAAGGTTAGAAACACCCAATATATATATGTGTGTGTGAATAATATTTGTCCTGTAAGGTTAACTAGAGTACCCCTCCCTGTGTGTACTGATGACTTTACCTCTCCCAGCCATTGTCAACAAAGACCTAAAACGGAGCACCATGGAGCTACTTACTTTATACACTCATCTTCGTAGCGAACAAAGCCGTTTACACACGAATATATATGGTTCAACTTCTCTTTTTGTAGAGCACATGGTATTATATACTGTTATCGGCTGGATAGTTGCCAACATCCGGAGGCTATACTAGCCTGGGATCCTGGCTCACTGCTCGACAGTCGACGAAGTATTAGATTGGGTCAGGATGCCAGGCTACAGGCTATACCAGCGCCGCCAGATTGACAGTTACCCAAGGTCGATAACTCGTGTGTAAACGGAACACAAATACATAAAAGTTTATTTATTTATCAATGCATTTATTTATTACCTTTGACTTTTTTTAGTTGTTACAAGATTGGGTTGCATTATAAATCTTCTATAATGAGAAGTTAACACTTAGATTTGACAAATTGTGATTGGCTTTACTTATCATAGAACAAGACATGATACATGCAGTACAGTATTAGTACCAGTAATATTTGATAACTAAATAAGCAAACATAATACATCTCATACATGTATCTTTTTCTTCAAAACAAATATGCAACGAAAATACTCACAATTTTAAAAACAATAAAGATAATATGTTTTCAACTATCAGCAGAAACAAATAGATGTTTACATTTTTGTATACTAATATATTTACACGTATACACACACACACACGCACGCAGTCATATATATTTATATAAAATAGAGGTATAATTTAGTCAAATCCAAAGCATGCAGAGAATCACAATTCACTAAGGTCGTATGAGCCGCGGTGTATTTAAGCTAATGCAATATGCGCACTTAATATGAGAACATGTATGGGAAAAAATAATTCTAAAAAAAAAGAAATAAAAGAAGAATAGCATGCATTTTAAACTTTATGAAAATAAATTTTACTTATTCACTTTCAATTTGAACTTTTTAACATAATTATTTCTTTTCGCTCCCTTAATTTTAGGTAATTAAATCCAAAATAATTATACCAAAAGTAATACGTTTATCATCCTGGTTAGAAGAAAATAACATCTTAGCCGAGAACAAAACGGCTTTAGAAAAGATCGTGGTTGCATCGAACATTTATACTCTTTAACAAGTATTATAACTAATAGAAAAATCGAAAGACGTTCAACGTTTGCTTGTTTCATCGATGCAAAAAAAGCCTTCGATTCTGTAAATAGAGAGATGATGTGGTTTAAACTGATGTCAATAGGCATGAATGGAAAGTTTCTGAAAGGATTACAATCGCTGTATGTAGACGTTTGCTGTGCTGTTAAAGTAAACGGCTATATGACCGATATGTTTGACGTAAATATGGGTGTAAAACAAGGCTGCAAAATATCCCCTACATTATTCTCATTGTATGTTAACGATCTTTTCGATGAAATAAACAACTTGAATCTTGATATCCCGATCAATGAGTCGTGCATTTTGTCCATCCTATTATACGCTGATGACATTGTTTTACTAGCACCTGATGAAGAATCCCTTCAACTGCTGTTAAATGTAGTCAAAAATTGGTGTTCAAAGTGGAGATTGAGTGTAAATTTTGAAAAGACAAAAATTTTACATTTTTGCTGTCCGGCAATCCCTCGATCGAACTTTGACTTTCTTTTTGCAGACATAACTATTGACGATTTCAGTAAATATCGATATTTGGGTTTGTGGCTTGATGAACATCTAAATTAGAAATTTACAGTGAGGGAAATAAGGAAGTCGGCAAGTAGAGCACTCTCCGCACTTTATACAAAGTTCATTTCATGTGGCGGTATGGACTATGACATATTTACAAAACTATATGAAAGTCTTGTTCAGCCTGTTTTATTATATGGAACGAGTATTTGGGGCACATCAGAACACAAACAATTAGAAGCTATATAAAACAAAGCGTGCCGATACTACCTAGGTGCTTTCAAGAACTCTTCAAATCTAGCTATACGTGGAGACATGAGATGGTCTACAGTAAAGACTAAACAAAATATTGAAGTTTTGAGACTGTATTGTAAACTTACTAATTTAGATGAAAATAGGCTCGTAAAAGAGATACATGAATAGAGTAAATCAAAACAGTGCTCTTGGCATTCCCGTGTACTGGAATTCATTCAAAAATGTGAACTAAGTTGTTTGATGAACGCTCAAAATATGACAACCCGACAAAAATTAGTATTGTAAAGGACAAGTTAAACAGTATGGATGCTGAAAATTGGTTAAGCGACTTATATAACGATAGAAACTGTGAAAATGGAAATAAACTTAAAACGTTCAGACAGTACAAAAATTATCTTCAGCCAAGCAGTTATATGAAACCGTTAAGTTTAGAGACTACCGTAGAACTTTATCAAACTTTCGTTGTGGCTCTTTACCACTCGCCATTGAAACATGACGTTACACAAGGCCAGTATCACCTTTAAGTGAAATAATTTGTCAATTTTGTGATGTGAATTCAATTGAAACTGATCAACATTTTTTTAATGAACTGTAATTTTTATTCGGACTTGATCATGAGAGAGGAACTTTTTAATTCATCCATTCTACCAAATGATGTTTGTATTACCTTGAGTGTAGAAGAGAAATTTAATTATATTATGAGCTGTGATGAAATTCAATTTTAATAGCAAAACATTGCATTTGATGTTTAAGAGGAGAAAGATAAATTTATAACTTCTAAAGAGTTTAAATTTTAATTATTTATTTATTAACATATTATTTAAGATTTTAAATCACTTCTACTTTTTTTTTCTTTTAGTGGAAAATGTTGATCTTAAAAGTAACTGTTTTGTACTTTTAAATAATTTTAATTTTGAAAATGATTTTTAAATTATGTATGCATTTAATGGGCATGAGGTAAAAGTGTCTCATATGTCTTGGGCATACAATACAGTTACAAAAGAGGGACGAAAGATACCAGAGGGACAGTCAAACTCATAGATCGAAAACAAACTGACAACGCCATGGCCAAAAATAAAAAGACAAACAGACAAATAATAGTACAGATGACACAACATAGAAAACTAAAGACTACAACACGAACCCACCAAAAACTGGGGTGATCTCAGGTGCTTCGGAAGGGTAAGCAGATCCTGCTCCACATGTGGCACCCGTCGTGTTGCTTATGTTATTACAAATCCGGTAAATAGTCTAATTCGGTAAGTCACATTCGTGAAAAGGGAAGGGTATTGTAGTTACGACATAAGGAACATATCCGATATCATCTGTGAAACGGTTATTCCATAACGGTCAACCAACTCGTGATGGCGTCCGTAAAATTTACGAAGGGATGATTTCAACTTCACCATTTGGAACTCTTGGTTTAATAGCTTCCTTGTGAGCAGCAATCCTCTATCAAGGAAATCATGATAGGAAACACAAGCCCGGGAATATCGTATCAATTGGGAGATAAATACTCCGTATGCAGGCGCTGCTGGAATGTTGCTACATAGAAATGTAAAGTTCACAATTGGGAAGCTGAAATCATCTCTTTTGTCGTAAAGTTTTGTTTTCAACCGACCCTCATTGTCAATTTCTAGATGTAAGTCAAGATTTGAGGCCGACTTAACTGTATCTGTAGTATCCTTTATCTCTAGTTCGATGGGATAGATTCGTTCAACATAGTCACCAAATTTTGTATTATTTAGTGAGAGAACATCATCTATGTAGCGGAACGTAGAGTTAAAGTATATTGCTAACTTCTTATCTTTCTTTCTAAGAAGTTCCTGTATGAAGTCAGCCTCATAATAATAAAGAAACAAGTCGGCAAGAAGAGGGGCACAATTGGTTCCCATTGGAATTCCGGCAGTCTGTTGAAAAACACTTCCTCCAAACGTAACAAATATGTTGTCAATCAAGAAATCAAGCATCTTGATAATGTCAGTTTCAGAGAATTTTTTGTTTGAATCAGAGTGATTCTTTACAAAGTAGGATTTATCCCTCCCCAAGACAAGATAATTACAAGGAGGTAATGACGTTGCTAACGTAAATTGTTATTTTCGCGACGTCAAACTGTGACTAATCGGGAAAAGATGCAGTTTTCGACTGATTTTTATCATTCAAACTGATTTAACTTGAAAACGAGTTCATGGACCTCTCTTTTTTAAAATGACATTTGGTTTGATTACGTATGAAGATTATGTGTACCAATTTTCATGAAAAAGTCAATAGTGCAATTATTTTAAATTTGATAAATATACAGCAAAAAATGACTTTTTTTCTACATTCATGAACATTTGATAGATATGAGTTATTTGTAAAAATGAAATGTACAAATTTATAGAACATTTATATAAAACAGAAATTACAAATAATTTAGCAGAAAACAGCTTGTGTTTATCTTTTAAAACAAAAAACTTATGTATTTCTGTCGAAAGGAAAAATACGTCCACAAATCCGAATTTTGATGAAATATCTGAAATTTCAACCTCAATTTACTCAAGAAGTAGCACATGATGGTATATTTTGTATTGCATATTTGATTTAATCAGGTAAAAAATAGCCTATATGCAAATTTTCATCAAAATTTCATTACGGAATCAAAACTGTATCGTATGCCCTTAAGGCAGGAATCTGATATATTTTTATGTCTTTTAAGGCAGGAATCTGATATATTTTTTCGCTGCTTTTATTTGATGTATAATATATTATGTATAATATTAGATTGTGACACTGTAATAAACTATTTACTTACTTACTTACTAGTAATACTCCGATATTTTTATTAATCAATCAATAAATAGTACGACTTAAAGGAATTTAAAAAAAAAAAAAAAAACTCACAGACAACTAAAGGCATTTTGTTTACACCATAACAGGTATTTGGTTGAAAATCATGGATAAAAAAGAGACTGCTGAAGACAAAGATAACATTTACTGTATCATTGCACCTGGAAACGATATAACTGTTAATGGGACAGTATAAAGGGACTTGATTTCAAATCACAATCCATTTAGATATTGCGTTTGAGGAATGCTAAATCGAATTAAAATAAGTTTCAGGATGAAATCAAGCAAAAACATGCTTTTACTCGCTCTTGAAACAACTGAATAATGATATAGGCTAAGCATTGAACAACGTGTACATTCTATTTCAGGTAATATATTCGATCAACAAAATGGCCCTGACACGATGTCATAAAAAGGCAAATGCCTTTCAAAAATTACATAAATCATTTATCCACATCTGGTAAAGTAAAATTGGTACCGTTAATGTTAATGTTATTTCATAAGAATACACATAAAACATAAATTTTTGTCAAGGTTTAAATATTGGTATCCAGCTAAAACTTACTTATGAGAAACTTTAAATTAAATAGATATTCTTTAGCATTCATTTAAAAATGTAAATGTATTTATTTTAAGCTTTTCTATAAAAGAAGATACTATTCACAATATTTTCTTCGATACAACATAGAATACAAAGATTTATTCATAATTTAGCATTATTAAATCTTTACTTCTTTTCTAAAATATTTTTTATGAAATTATGTATTTTATCCTGGAACTACTTTAAAACCGGAAATTAATCTTATCTGGTTTATATCATTTTTTTTGGTGGGATCTAGTAAGTCTTATTTTTTTCAATTTCAGCGATGGCTCAATGGAAATGATCAATATAATATTAATTAAAAATATGGCAACTCAACCTTTCGTAAATCAAATAATAGAATTGTTTCTTAATACTGCAGAAGTAGAAAAAATTGCAGAGTAAAGTAAGTTTAAATTCTCAGGTTAAGGGTACATTGTAATTCCGTGATATATACGCCACAAATCCTTTTACTCACAATTTCATTTAATAAAATCGCGAGGTAGCAAAGTAACATTTTAAAATTTTACCCCTTAATTATATAAATGTTTAAAATATAATGTTTCTCGTAATAATTAATATTAGACGGTATTTCTCATTCTACATTTTATTGTAATGTTGTAGATATCTAACGAAAACCAAGTACAAACAAAAAAGTCAAGTTAACTTAAGTATGACATTTATATTTCATATATTGTTTAAATATTTCCCCCTCATTTCATAATTTGGTATCAATGATAGCACATGGTACAATTCCGCTTATCACATATATTAAATGCTATTTAAAGAACACGGCCATCCTTATATCTTTTTTTCTGGTGGCGTTATTAGGTATAATTCTTGTTTTGTAAGATGACAAGTATGTTTGAACTCAATCATATTCCTCTAATTCCACAACGTTTGTAATATTCCTGGTGGTTGGTGATACTGTTTTGGTTGTTCTGTTGATTTGTTTATTACTAACAATAAGACATTGTTCATTGTGTTCGGAAGAGCTAACTTGTTGATGAGTATTTGATTTGTTGTTATTTGTCTTTGTCAAGACCTGTTTGTTCACAGTTGTATCATTATGTAACCAGTCGTTCTCGTCAACATCTGTGTACACGGTCACTGCACTGCTACAAGAATGTTGGCAGACTGGTTTGGCTTCAGTTGTACCCATATGTGACTGCCCCTGAAAAATAATTGGACAATATTATATGACTTTTTATTTCGATATAACACTCATACCAACCCGAGATACCAATATAATCCCGAGTGCTCTGTGTAAAGGCTTATCATATACACTTTATTATACACTAAAGCAGATTTTTTTCCGAATTAGGTTGATAAAGTTTGTCCAACTGTTACTGGTATCAAATCATAAAAAAAAGTTCTTATACCATCATGATTTTGAAATACTATATGAAAGGGTAAACATTAGTATTGAAAGATATATCTTTGCCCCCTCTTTCTATGATAGTTTTACGTCTGTATACGCTCCAATTGAAATGGATCTGGCATAATTCAGTTACGTCAACTGAAACGCTATTTTGAAACTGCAGCAATCAATATCTCGCTTGTCTTGTTTTCTAATTTGTTAAATGACCATGCCATAAACCCTTCAGGTTACGAACCGGAATTTCTAATAAACAGGGAATGTTATATTGCTTTTTTTTCAACATCACAAGCGTATCAACTCGAGAAGCAATTATTACCCCGAGAGTTCTGCTGATGGATTAGGTTGGTTGATGGCTGATACGGTGTGTGATACTGATGAACTGTTGGGGATTGTGAAAACCTGTGCAACAGTTACTAAAATTGATAACATCATTTGAATGGCCGACACAGAATAATAGTCATTGATAATATTTACTAAATAATAACTAAATAGAAATACAAACCTATTAGATAAAATATCAACTGATTATATTAACCTAATAAAAACTAAATAGATATTGTTATGCTATTGTAATTATCATATTTATTTATCTTGGCCTATTCTGTTTTGTGTGGCCTTATAATGTTTATATAATTGGGTTATAGTTGTTTAGAAAATAATGTTATAATTGTGCAGCTTAGAAATCACTGGAACAATCATAGATACTGATGGAATGATTAGAACTTTCTATTTGACTTACATAATAATTCCGGAATGATCATAATAAACAATGCGTAATTTAAACTTCTACAGTATTCTAGAAGTTTCCCTTCTACAGTTTTCTAGGAGATTATCTTCTACAGTGTTTTAGACGTTTCCTTGACAACTATATATATACAGACACCGAAATTAGACAGAGAGACATTAATATACTTGTATTCTCTGATGTTCTCTGGAGTTGTTGGATTGACATTTTTATTTACGAACAACATCATACTAGATTGTGAACTTATTGGACATATATATTCCATTGGATTCCGTACAGTTAAGAGAAGAATTCCGGATAAAGAATAGACAAAGGATCGGACATACATTTTAACAGTTAAGTTGACATTTCAATTTGTATAATATTTCTTGTAAAATTGTATAATAAATCTTGTTAAATTTTATTATTGATTTGTGTCTTTTGTTGGCTACAACTTAAAAGTGATTTCTGGCCGTAACAATATACAAACCTATTAGATAAAATATTAACATCACATTTCATTTGCAATAATACAAAGCAATAGCTGACATGATGGAAACATACTAAAATCGTAAAATGTTACCACAAGTGTTCATACTTAATCTGGATTGCCCATAAAAGCCGTACGGCTTATCGAATGGGATCTATCATTATGTTACAATCCTTAGAAATATTATAAAATCACGAATTTAGCAGATTTTATACTAATTATGTCAAAATAATTGACATTGTTTAGACCCTTTCAACCATTCAATACGATAAAAAAAATTAAATCGTTGCCTTCCTTTTCTGACAGAAAATCTTTAACATCAGATTTAAATTAAAAGATTACAAATTTGTGTTGCACTTTAACTCAATTCGCAACAAGCTCCAGTTTTGAATAGCATTATAATAAAATGTTAAAGACTGTTGTTTTTTATAGGTGGTATTAAAAAAAATTGTATCCACTAGATATTTTTAAATAATTATGACAATCTTTGATCTTAGTAAAATTGCCTTGCAAGTCTTTTACAGTTTTGTGATGGAATTATATTATTATGATCTGCGTTTTAAACCAAAAAAAAAAAAAAAAATACACTCGTATTTTTCAAATGCAAATATATTCTGTTATCAATTAATAATTGGAGTTCCTATCCAAGTTTTTCCGGGTTCGTATGCTAAAATAATATTGGGCTGTTATCTGCATCACCACTTAAGTAAATTATTGCTATTACAGGGCCATTATGGACGAAAACAGTCACTACGAAATGACACAAAATTCAAGATGGCTGATCGTTTATAGGGATCATTATCGACTACTTGAATATAAAAGGTGATTTAATACCAAATGCTAGAAAACAATTATTTCACAAATGCTGGTTTTGTCAATATTGGCCCCGTTATAATGCTCAGTTGGCTGTTAAAGCAATGTTTCAATTTTAGTTAAAATCGTCATTTTTGCAATGATTTACTCAAGTGGTTATTATTATATTTTCTCGGTTCTTATTGGTTGCTTTATGATGTTACTAAGGTTCTATTGGCTAGAATCAGATATATGATTTATAACATGCCCCGGACAGGAGAACATATATAATACAGAAGATAAGAAATAAGATAACAGTATGGGTATTCAAGACCCGATAAATAATTATTGCTTCATGTTGAAGTAATTTATGATATTGCTAAGCACTCCGTACCATTGTAGAAAGGTTAAACTTGTGTAGTAACTAATCTAGACAATTGCTGTGTGTAAAAATTTTAAATAAATAACCATAACATGTGTATTCCTAATTCAGATTTATTTTCACATATATGTAGCCTTACTGTAACCAGTGCATAAAATTTATTCAATAACAATTTGAAACACAAAAATAGGCCGTACTCTCTTCAAATATATTTCTAAATTGTTAAGTTCCTACCGTAATGTTCAGATAATTTCCGTGTCCCGGGTTATCATTAATTATAACGTCTACGTACTGGTATATATAAATGTTTTGCGTTTTCTTGATGAAAAAAGGTATAGAGTTTGTTATTGTTTGTCATACACCACCCGTCAGCTTAAGAAGATTAGGGATTACTTTTTAAAACCTCTGTTAAAACATGACCCTTCATTAGGTTCGTTTGTATTAACTCTATAATCCTTTTTTCAAAGGCTAATCAATGTGGACTATATTTTGACATTATCATCACTCTTGTTTTTCATGTTAGGAAGAAAAATCAGCGTTAGGAGCTATATGACCGAATTGGACCTAAACAGAATAGCCAATTGTAATTCATTTAAGTTCAACTTTACATGCGGGGGTTTGAACCATAGTTTTTAATATTTTTTAATTTATGAACGTGGAATTTTAAATAAGTATATGTTATAAATCATGTAAGTACCGAAGCACTGACTACTGAGCTGATGACACATTCATTCGGGAACTTAAAAAGAGGCGAAAGATACCAAAAGGGAAATTCAAACTCGAAGTCGAAAATACTTCACCAGCAACAGTATCGACTCATTGCTTACAATGAGATACCCTACGACATGGATGAAAAACAGTAACTACTTTACACTTTTATGTTTACGCGTATTAAAAATAAGGAGATGTGGTATTATTGCCAATGATATAAAAATAAGGAGATGAGGTATGATTGCCAATGAGACAACTATCCACCAAAGTTCAAATAGAGTGGATGTAAGTAATTATAGGCAACCGTACGGCCTTCAACAATGAGAAAAACCCATACCGTATAGTCGGCTATAAAAGGCCCCGACATGAAAAATATGAAACAATTCAATTGAGAAAACTAACGGCCTAATTTATAACAAACAATCAACGAAAAACAAATATAACAGACAAGAACCAACGACAACCACAGAACTTCAGGCTCCTGACTTGGGACAGGCACATAGAGAATGTGGCGGGGTTTAACATGTTTGCGAGCGCTCAACCCTCTCGCTAACCTCGGACAGTGGTGTAACAGCACAACATAAGAACAAACTATAAAAATCAGTTGAAAAAACACAGAACGGACGTGGCAGGGTATTTATCCATCCCTCATCCCTAATAACAAAAAGGACACTAAGTACAGATCTGAGAGTACTCGCAGTTACTGACAGCTATTTCAAAGCCAATAACAACTAATAAAAAAAAATCTTGTATCTTAGACTAAAATATCAATCAATACACTTCCAACATCCAATGGATTTAGGCCGTAAAGACGTCATTAACAGTCAGAGAAAACATGACCTTGTGCAATGCCAAATGCCAAACGATCGACAGATTGTAGTACCGTTAAAGCGCATATGTGTATAACAAAACTATTAATATGATTTTAATCTACTGATAACAAAATCAATATTTATACCAATAAAAACAATATTCAAACATCTAATTACAGTGTTGAATTGATAACCTTTTAGAATAAGTTTATTTAAAGGATTGATAAGTTTACCCGGATCGTATATAAATTCCCGGGCTCGGTAAAAAACATCATCGTAAAATTTAGGCTGTGCTATTCCGTCTGAAATAAGTTTTTTACAGGTACAGCAAAACTTGCAAACCAAATCTTTGTATCTATGGAAGAATTTAGTAAAGGTTTTAAGTAATTTGTGGTAACGAAATCCCTGGCTTAATAATTTACCAGTAATACATAGATTACGCTCATTGAAATCCAAAACGTCACTACAGACACGGGCATAACGAACGAGTTGGGATATATAAACACCGTAAGATGGTGCCAGAGGAACATCACCTTCCAAAAAAGGAAAATTAACAATAGGGAAAGAAAAATAATCCCTTTTGTCGTAAATTTGTGTAGAGTTTCTGGTGTGAAACTGCCAATATCTAAATCTACGAAAGGACACTTATTGCTGTTAATATTTGATTATTTAAGTAAGTTGCTGTGGGTACATTTCGGCGATATATTTAAAGAATTCTTGATTAGTTTAACGAAAAAATATCATCAAGATAACGGTAAGTGTTGTTGAATTTATAAATTTAATGGAATTTAGACGGGTCTTTACTGAGTTTGGCCATAAACTGTGATTCATAACAGTACAGGAACAAGTCTGCTATTTAAGGGTTACAATTGATGCCCATAGGAATACCTACTATCTGTCGATAAACTTTATTGCTGAAGCGTACATAAATGTTGTCAAGGAGAAAATTTATGACTGTAATCATCTCATCACACCTCCAGTAAGTATATCTAGCATATTCACCTTTCTCGTTTGAGAAAAAAAAGGCTTCATATGAGTTGCAGCAAATAAATTTGCAATTAGATTTATCGAACGACCATTTAATTAAATAGGAAAACTTTTGTTTGATAATATTGTGTGGAAGTGTAGTGTAAAGAGGGGAAAAATCAAAACTGTCAACCGAATCAAAAGGACCATCAAAAGCACGTAATTTATCTAAAACATCCAAAGAATTTGTTACACTCCAAAAATGGTTAATTCCACTATTTTCATATGTTTTATTACAAAAACTAATGATCAGTTGTTTGATAGTAATTAAGGAACTCGTTAAAAGCACTGAAATTCTAGTAGTAGAACACTTACTAGAGGCCGAGATGAAACGATATTTTATGGGGTTTTTTGTGTAGTTTAGGTAACCAATACATTGTGGGTACCTTCAAATGTTCAGAAGAGGCCTTAAACTGAGCTGTGGCAGTGATATGATTATTTACTATATGACTCTATGTTTAGCGTACGGCCTTAAATGTAGTTAAATGTATAATTTCATTCTTAATGACTTCCATGTAGTGTTTACGTCATACCACCACCACATTGTTGGCTGCTCTATCGGCCGGTACGAACACAAACCGCTTTGCGAGTACTTGAATTTTGTTTTTAATCCTAGAATGGGCGTATTACTTATTCTTTTATTTATTTCTAAATTACAAGTTTGATCGTTTATATAAATATACATTGTTAATTTCCATTGTGTAATGCAATGTAGGCGTACATTTAATAATAATTTTGCAGCTGATATAATCGTTTTAGGTAAATAAATTGAAGAAAAACTACGGTTTTTATTGGTGTATTCTGAATAAAATTCGGATCTATCATAACTTTCATTCGTATACACCTCTATGTCTTGCATTGTTCTGGACATAATATTCAATTTCATGTATGATAATATATAGTATCAACATATGCTAATCTTACTTCAAGCATGCGGATTCATTTCATCTCTATGGGTAGCAGATTCTGCTGAACAAATTTTATTGGTTTTAAACAACATGGGATGCCTATATAATTCTTTCATTACCTTTTGTAGTTGAGAGGTTGTTTTATACAATTAACAACTATTTTTTTTGTATACAGGATATTTTAAAAATGTGTTGGCGGATTATACAAAATAAATGGAGAATGTGTCCCCATGGACACAGATGATGCCCCCGCTTGCATACAACATTATAAATGGACATAACTCAAGAACAATAAAAGTGATGCTGCCCAAATTTGTACTTGATCTTAGTTTTGTGGTAATAAGTATTGTGTATAGGTTTCATGTTTGGTTGGGGTAAACTTAAGTTACAGGACGGAAACTAAAATTTTTGCAATTTTTTGATTTATAAAGGGCATCACTCAATAATGGTTAAAGTGACACTACCCAAATTAAACTTGATCTGTGTTTTATCAGTGGAAGGCAAAATTAAACATTGCATTGTATAAAGCATTGATTGTAGTTGATTCAACTATAATCATGGACAAAGGAAGATAACTCCAATTTTAAAAATTACTTGAACAATGGCATCATTGATATTTTTAGAAAAAAAATGAAAAATTGCTATTGTAAAGGGGCTTGGCTCTAGAACAGTAAAAGTGACGCCACCATAATTCGACCTTGATCTTTGTATTGTGGTGAAAAGCATTGTGTATAAGTTTCTTAACATTTGGTTTAGGCAAACTTAAGTCAGAGAACGGAAATGAAAATTTTTGCAATTTTTCCATTTATAAAGGAGCATAACTCTAGAAGGGTTAAAGTGACGCCACCAAAATTCAACTTGATCTGTGTTTATATTGTATATAAGTTTGGTTGAGGCAAACTTAAGTTAGAGAACGGAAACCAATTTTGGGACGTACAAATGTACGTACATACAGACAGACAAGGGTAAAACTAAATGCCCCCTCCGCTTCGGCGGGGGCATAAAAATATGGAAATAGCATCTTCATCTTTGCAGGATGCTGATATGGCTTTATAAAGTTCCATACTGAACACACCAGCATTTGGATGCTGGCATCTAATATATATATAGACTTTGATATACCTTTCGTTTGGATGGTGGCATCCCAATTATATACATGCAGACTCAACTTTCTCTTTGGATGCTGCCATCCCATTAAAAAAATTGGATGTTCATCCTTTAAAGTTAATCTCAGGGATGCTGGAATCCCAGTTGTAAGTAAAAGTTATCTCAACACATTATAAATTGAATGCTGACAGTCATTTCCTTTGAATGCTGGCATCTGTTTCTGTGAAAGCAGGTGGCCGTTTTGTTTAAAGGCTTGACATCTTTGCATTATATGTTTCTTTATATATTTGACCCGTTGACTTAAGTTTAATCACTCAATGGAAAAGTCTTTTATCTTTAAAAAAAAAAAATTCACATATTTGGTGTTTGTTTATTATTTACGGTATATAAAAAATATATAGTAAAAGTGCATAAATCTAAAACTGGTGACTATTATTGTGATGAATTACAAAAATACAAATTAAACGAAACAGTAATATACAATATCATATTTTATCTTACCTTCTATATATTTATAGGGATATGATTGGTTAATCAACTTCACGTGGTGACTTTATATATTTCATATAGAGTGTCCTAAAAAATATATGGTTAGTTACCATATAGGGTTAGCAACCATATGGGGTTAGCAAGGAGTTACTTCCCTTTCAAAACAAAAATGACTTATGAAAGGTTTAAACAGACGAGGAAACTGATAATAAGAGATTGAAATATATTAATAAAACAAAGTTAACTAAAAGCTAAAACGTAACTTCGTTGTTATTGTTAGCATTTGTTTTTTGTGTAGAGAAATGGAAGTAGGTTCTGAAACATGTTAAAACTAAGTATTGAAGTCTTTTAAATCACTTTGATTGGCCGCTAGTCTAAGTACCACATGTGAAGATAGTCTGTAAGATAAATTCGTTACACGGTGTGCTAGTGACCTAATACGATATATATGGGGTCAGTAAATTCCATATGGGGATTCGAGCTTCGCTCTCACCCCATATGGAATTTACTGACCCCATATATATCGTATTAGGTTACTAACAAACCATGTAACTAATAGTATTAAAGAGTGTTTGGGGTTACTGAAAGTGAGCTTAACCTCATAGCCTGCTGAAATGATATCATAGTTAGTAGATATAGGAAGATGTGGTATGAGTGCCAATGAGACAACTCTCCATCCAAGTTACAATTTATAAAAGTAAACCATTATAGGTCAAGGTACGGCCTTCAACATGGTGCATTGGCTCACACCGAACAGCAAGCTATAAAGGACCCCATAAAAATAGACATACACTCTATTCAGATTGGTGACTGCACTTTATTAAGATGCTTCATTTGAAGTCTGTAAGCCTGCGTTATAATTTTGTGTATGACAAACCCCCATTTTTAATTAAAGTATATATTGGCATTAAATATATAAGATATCATAAGGAGATCTGTCTTCCCTAGTTGCCTGCATACAATAATACACGTACTGGTTTAATAACAATGCAAAATCTTTTAAATTTTTATTTTGATTATTAGTACTGGTCTCTTTCATCTGTACATACTGGATATTGTCAATATCACTGGACTTGCTATATGCACATCATGTATTGATCTGTTTTCATTTCACAAGATCTGTTTTCCCCAGTTGCCTACATACAATAATACATGTCATGCATGTACCATTTTTATAACAATGCAAAATCTTTTAAATCTTTATTTTAATTATACGTACTGGATATTGCCAATATCACTGGACTTGCTGTATGCAACTTCCCATGCGTGCGTCATGATCTGCTTTCATTTCAATCACAAAACTTACATTTTCTTTATTATGATCTAGCTTTTTCTGTAATCAATATTTATCAATCATCTAATAAAATCGGTTACATGAACTATAGCTTTCTAACTTTCTTTTATCATTTATTACTTATCTGAAATCAGCTGGAATCGCAAATGATCATAATAATCTGGTGCTATTTGGATGTTTTGTCGCCTAAATTCAACCTGTCCAATAACTATAAAATGTTACGATACAACGATACATAATACACAACACATGAATAGTAACTAGAAAGGTACAGCCACTGCTTAAAAAACACTGAAAAGAGAAATGAAAACAGTATAGTTTTTAATACAGATAAATATTCTGACCCATATAAATGTTTAAAGTAAGAGCTTAAAATGAGTTTCCTGTTGCTTACGTCTTTTATCCACAACAATTTGGGCTCATATTTGTCTCTAAGGCAATTATACCACATCTCCTTAGTTTTACATTCACAATAAAATATAAACTGGCCTCAAGCAATCAATGAGTCTATATTCTTCATATAAAATCTTGCAAATATATGACAGATTGTCAACAATAACTTTTCATTGTAACATCACAATACTTTTTAAGTAGATATTCATGTAGAATATAGTGTTTAAAATATATTGCTTTCCTCCCAACGTTCAAAATGACTACTCGTGGTTGCAAAAAAAAACTACTTACACCCTCCCATCCTTTTCCACCCCAAGAAAATGCATGATTGTTTGAAGAAAACCTCCATTTAAACTTCAACTTTTCCATATCAAGCCTGGTGCTTCTGCATAGTCACAGATAAATCTATTAAAAAAAACATCTGAACCACTAATTAAATCGAATTATAATTATGGAACAACACTCAGATCTATACACTATCAAATAAACTGTTGCGCCATGATCGCATGATACGCCCGTGGCTTTTTAAAAGAATAAAGTTCAATAACTTCTCAATGTCATATCAGAAATTTATGAAAAAATAAAGGGAGGTTATCTTAATAGATATAAACCAGTCACCAAAGTTTCATGAAAACTCCTCAAAGCACTTTAAAGATATTGTCTGAAAACTGGAAAATCACCCTTTTTTTAAGAATAAAATCCCATAACTCGGAAACGTAAAATCTAAAATTTATAATAATCGAAATGGAGCTTACGTCAATAGATATAAACAATTCAATAAAGTTTCTTACAAATTGGTGAAAGTGTTTTTGAGTTTTTTTTTCCGAAAACTGGAAAATCCCCCTTTTTAATGAATAAAACCCCATAACTTGGAAAGTTAATATCTAAAACTTATAAAAAACAAAAGGGAGCTCACGTTAACAGATATAAACAATTCACCAAAGTTTCATGCAAATTGATTAAAGCGTTTTTGAGTTATTATCGGACATGTTGACGACGGTATACTATAATATGTCCCGTAAACGGGCGTATAAAAAGGGTGCAATTTCATCAATGTCATACGTTTTGGAGAAATATACCCTATTTGGAGATATTTCATGAAATTGCAATCCCGTGGGTAGATTAATTTTACATCTTAATTTATGTTCCGTTTTTTGCTTGACCCTAGTCCTAAAACACAAACATTGTGTGGCGATATTTACATTTTCTTTAATTTTTTCGTATTTTCTTTTTCATTCATTTTGCTATTTGCTATTTTCAACTTTTATAATCAAGCTGTCACGAGCTTCAAAATTAAAAAAAAAAAAAATGAAAATATCAGCTTTAAACGGGCATGAGCTACGAGATATGGAAAAAATACTTTTCTATTTTGTTCAATCATTAATGAAAGTGAAATAGTGAAATGATAATTCGCTTTTAGGTCAAAAAAAATATATGTCTGTTTAAGGTTACATACTTTAATAAAATGCTCCGCTGGGCGCAGCTTGATACGACCGCAGAGGTCGAACCCTGAACAGTTGGGGCAAGTATGGACACAACATTCAAGCTTGATACAGCACTGAATTTGGATTGTGATTAAATATTTGACACAGCATAGGTTTCTGACACAGAATGAATGTGGTCTAAGAACTTATTTTTTTAATTTACCTATTCAAACCATATCATTATTATTTGCTTTTATATATAAATCAGAAATAACCAATTTAAAATGGAAAATTTTAAAGAAAAAAAAAGAAAAAAAAATCCCCCATCAAATTTTTTGAACCCCCTTATGATTCATCACCCCCAAACTCAATCCCAGTCTTCCCTTTGTGGTATGGTACCTTGCAGTACAATTTCTGAGAGATCCGTACACTTGAACACAAGTTATTGTCTGGAAACTAGAAAAATGCTTGTTTTTGGGCCCAAATTCCTATACGTTTAGGGCAATTACCCCCAAACTCAAACCCAGCTTTCCCTTTGTGATATGGAACCTTGTAGTACAATTTCATAAAGATCAACACACAAGTTATATCCTGAAACTACAAAAATGCTTGTTTTTTGCCCCTTTTTGGCCCCTAATTCCTACAATTTTGAGGCAATTACCCCCAAAATCAATCCCAGCCTTCCCTTTGTGGTATGGTACCTTGCAGTACAATTTCAGACAGATCCATACACTTGAACACAAGGTATTGTCTGGAAACTAGAAAAATGCTTATTTTTGGCCCCTTATTCCTAAATGTTTTGGGCAATTACCCCCAAACTCAATTCGAGCTTTTCCTTTGTGATATGGAACCTTGTAGTACAATTTCAGAAAGATCCATACACTTACAAGTTTTTGTCATGAAACTAGAAAAATGCTTGTTTTTTGCCCCTTTTATGGCCCCTAATTCCTAAAATTTGGAGGCAATTACCCCCAAAATCAATCCCAGCATTCCCTTTGTGATATGGACCTTGTGGTACAATGTCAGAGAGATCCATACATACACTAACACACAAGTTATGTCTGGAAGTTACAAAAATGCCTATTTTTGGCCCCTTATTCCTTAACTGTTGGTACCATAACCCCCAAAATCAATCCAAACCTTTTGTGGTATTGAATCTTATGGTAAAACTTCATAGAGATCCATTCACTTAAACTAAAGTTAGAGTGCGGAAACCAATGTGTCTTCGGACGACGCCAACGTCATACCAATATACAACCGCAAATTTTTTTTGCGGTCGTATAAAAAAAATAGGGTAGGTAGGTCGGTATTTCCATTTTATTTTATTTTTTCATTTTATTTTTTGTGACGTGATTTTGAGTCATGCCGTTTTTTCTTGTCGTGGTCCGAGTTTATCATGGGCCGAGTTTACCCGTATTTTTAATGATTGGATTATTTCCCTTGGTAATTGGTTGGAAAAAAATGGCGGCAAAGTGATTATTTCATCACACGAGTTGCGAATTTCCTTAAAACAGCTTTCATATTCACGATTGTGAACATTAAATGTATCAGGCAATTGATTTATATTATTGGCAACACTAACCACTTTTGACACGAGTTCAGTTTATTTTTCACTTTACGGCACAAATAAAATGACTTAGGGTAGGTCCTCAAAAATAGGGTCAGTCGGGTAGCAGTAAACAGACATATATTTTTTTTTTTTTTTTTGGCCTTAGCAGCCAGTTTGGTTCAATTTTGTCAAAATAAGCTAAGAAACATCACTGATTATTTACTTGCAATTGAATAATTCGACCTCATTAAATGCATTCTTATGTGACCTTCAATAAAACCCCTTAGCTAGAGATTGATTAGGCATAAACTAGGCATGTTCAGCTAATAAAGGGAAAAGAATGTCAACATTGAAACTCAAAAAGTGAAACAAAAGTAAACAATTTGGTTGACTGATTCGATCAACAAAAACTCATTCTTTTACAGGAAAAAACGATGATTAACATATTTTTTTAACCTACAATATGAAATCAAACAGACCAAGAAAAATCCAATTGCACGTGTTTGCTACCTATTTATATCTGTATTTATGTTTATATCAGGTTACATGACCGTCGGCAGTCTTCGAGGTCACCTCGATGGTTAATAAGAGTCATATAGACTAAAATACACACAAAATTCTGATACATATTATCGAGTTCATACATTGCAAATTGTTTGTTTAAGACTTTTTTTTAAATTGGGATATAAGTTTTAGTATATAATAAATCAAATATGAGAATTTGAGTCATATTGGTGAACATGAATTTGACAGCTAATGCCCCTTTAAAAACACTAAATAATGAAAAGATGACACAAAGGCATATAGGACTAGCTTGACCCATAAAAACATGTAGCAAATTAATTTCTTCAAGTATATGTATTAGAGTAAATTTTATTTTAAGTGGATAAATCTATATGTGCTCCTTTCTTTTGCTCATTGTTGAAGACCGTACGGTACCCTATAGTTTTCAACTTCAATGACATATGGTCTCAGGCTGATGGAGAGTTGTCTCATTGGCAATCATACCACATCTTCTTATTATTATATATACTGCAGCCCGGTTCCTTAACTGATTTGGGTCCTTTTCAACATTTGTATTAGCTGTGGAATCGCAGTGGCGAATCCAGGGGGTGTTCCGGGGGTTGGAACCCCTCCCTTTTTTTGACGATCAACGCATTTGAATGGTGACATATAGTTGGAACCCCCATTTATCCTTGGTTGGGAACCCCCCTTTTAAAAATGGCTGGATCAGCCCCTGAATCATGACACATATGATCCTTGTGATATGATTCGACCCTCAGTTTTAATGATATGAACTATTAAATCAACTAACTTGCTAGATGAGCACAGTATTATCAGACTTTAAGGTAAGCCTCTATAGTAACAGGTGAAAATGAATGTTATGTCAGATAAATCCACCCTTCCCCCACAAAGAATTTCAAATCCTTGTTCCCTTCAGACCCATGCAATTAAGATGCGAACAACACATACAACTTTCTAGTAAACTGGATAGACCTTATCGCTATTTGTCTGTCATTTCTGGACATCACAAAGGTTCCCGTAAAATTTTGACTTCAAAATACAAATTGTCGGACGCCACAATAGAAAAGTGATTGTAATATGACGTCAATACTTCAAGTGTAGCAGATTATCAGGTCAAAAAAGCTTCTTGACTTTCTAGACTGAAAATCAATCTTAAATCAAATTTCTTAAACTTTACATTGCCTGTATTAAAATTGTAAGGCCTCTTACCAGTAATGAAATTTACTGGTGTACAGGTCATATGGCTAGTGGTGAACAAATAAATTTAGCTGAACGATTGTTATATTGGCCATGGCAGTTAAGGGCTTGTGGTTTATCGTTATTAGAGACATAGTCTTGGTGGGGTGTCATGTGCATCAGATTTTTGTCAAATATATCTATTTCTCTGCGGAACAGCTTAATCCCGCATTGCATGATAGGATACATATTTTCAAAATATATGAAAAGGGAAATGAATGTCTCAGATGCTCACCGCTACTACAAAAGGATCGAAGTTCGATTTGCACATACATGTATCGTTGGCCAAATGAACGACATGTCCTAATCAGTGTTTTTAAAACTTCTCGGGAAAATATTGACGGAAATGAGGAATGAGTAGTGAAAAATAAATGAAAACGAATCGACTCTGATTCTAAAAATGGATGTTAGATATACTGTATATTTGGGTTGATATAGATGCATACGATGTTATATTTTTGTCCAGTTTCCCATGTTAAATAATTAAAATGAGAAGGTATTTATATGGCACGCCTGAACCACTTTTATAGATAATCCTAGATTATCTCAGATAAACTAGGATTATCTCACTATTTTACATTAAGCTCAGATAAACCGGGATCATCTCGATTTTTTCAGATAATCCCAGTTTATCTCAGAATTTTAAGATAAACCGATATTTTCTCAGCTTAATGCATATTTGAGATAATTCATTATATTCTTCACAAAATTAGATAATTAATTAACTGGAGAAAATCCGGGATTATCTGAAAATTCTGAGAAAATCGATTATCTGAGAATTTGAGAAAACGATTAACTGAAAAAGGAGCCAATAGAAAGCCACGACACATTGGAGGAAAATTTCATGGTCATAAGGGATAAGATATAGATACAATGGTGCATCTATACAGATAGAGAAGAATGAAAGATTACCCTCTTACGGGAAACGTTTTAGAAGTTTTAAATTTCCAAATTTGATAAAAATAACAATTGATTTATTCAGAATGTACATGTATGACAAGTGTATCGACAATAATGAAGATCAGAGGGATCTAGAATTTAGAAGCTTGTCTTGAGAGTTTTTTTTTAAAGAGAATTTGAATGTTACATCCGTATTTGTCTTTATGAAGATAGTGAAATATGTTACATAAATCAGGCATCCGCACAATTAACTAGGACAAATAACTAAAATGTTGAAATAAGTTTAGCAAAGTTGAAATACACCATTTCGAAGTTCTAATGAGTTTCCTTTTAGAAAGTTATAATCTTTTAAAAAAAATATCACGCGCCGTTTTTCTTTCCTTAATTTTCTCTATTAAAAGAGTGAAATATGTTGCAGGAATTTATTATCCATTTTATTGCAAAGTGTTACATTTTAGTACTTACTTGGTAAGTTGAATTATAAAGTGTTTTTGTCAATTAGATAATCTAATCATGATAATGACAAATGCCCAATACCTGAAATATCTATTACCTTACAACTGTATTACATTGTTAATCAGTTTGGTTTTTTAACGACACGTGGCCAATGCATAATTAACCTTTAAACAAACGCTGTTAAAACGGGGTTTTGATCCCTGAAGGACGCCACACTTTGCAATGAATTAGATCTTTATTTGTTAACGTTTTCAAATTAAATAAACTGAATGGATTTCTTAAATTTCTCAAATGGCTTTAATATTATTACAAACAAAACGAAACGTTTATTTAACATTTTTTGCAACTTTAATCTTTATTTTTGTTCTAAGAAAACCTTTCTTGTTTGGTAAACTAGTATGTGTTGGTTACCTTCACTAATTACTAAAGATCAGACGACCTAATTTTAAAAGGATTTGTATAGACCTAATCAACATGATAATTGGTATTGAATATGATCATCGGTCATGCATGACATATTCCAAATAACGGCGCGTGTTAATAAACACTTCAATAACTTCTGAAATAATCAATTAGTTTTATTCAAACAAAAATATTAAGATAAAAAAATAAATAAGTTATTGGACGCATACCCTCAACGCCCACTAAAATATCTATTACATGTCCTGAGTGCACTCAGGAGGCCCTGGGCGGTTTTAAAACGTACCGCAAAATTATTACTTAAAATAATTTTTTGTTGACTGTTAAATGAAATACATTTCAATTCATGGAGTGTCAGTGAGTTATAATATATTTTACAAATGAGGGCCCCACTTTGGTAGTCCAACTTGAACACATTGGGTGGTCGTATATATGCAATCAGGAACAGATGTATCCACGAAATTATAATAACATTTTATGAACTTGCCTGCTTTAATAAATCATGTTTTAGTTATAACTTAATGTAATATTATTTATAAATCAATGTTTAAAAATCACATATATGTGCTAAGATTAAAACTTCATGTAATATTTTAATACTTTGTTCTTGTAAAATTTTTCATTAATAAATACTGTTTAAACTAAGGTTAAAATTTCATGTGTCATACGGTCATTCCAAGTGTCATTCGGTCATTCGTGTTACGTATCTCCAGTACTTCTCTATGGATAAGAGCTAAAACTACCAAAAACAATTTCACCAGAATTAATCGAAAACTTCTAGAAAAAGCTACTTATAAGCTTAAACTCTCATTACCAACTTATGTAGCAGATGTTACTATATAATAATAATAATAAATTCCTTATTTAAAGAGGGTAACTCAATTAGAAGTAGTCTAATTTTCATTGAGGCCCTCAAACAAAATACATGTATACAGTTAACATTCATACATTCATACATTAAAATACAATATATATTACTAGTATATACACAATTCAATCATTCAAATATACAAATGGCAATAAATGGCAATAATTGGTAAAGTTTTGATTAAATTTTCTTATTCTTACAACAAAAGAAAGAAAACAAATTATTCGACTTGCATAGAATTTTCAAGAAAATGATTATAACAATGTTTTTAAATAATTCCACATTACGACAATTTTTTATTTTGAGTGGTAAATTATTCCATACCTTTGTTGCAGAATAATGAAAAGATTTTTTATAAAAAATTGTATTTGGTCTTGGAACAAATAGATCATTATTAGAGACAGATAGTAAGTTGTGGTGTTGCACTTCATTAATATTTAGCATTGCTAAGTAATCAGGTGTTAGTTCATTTACAATTTTATACATTAGAATTGATTGTTGGTATTTTATTCTTTTTGTAAAAGATAGCCATTTAAAAGATGAAAACATAAAATTAGATGGAACAGAAATATCGCATTCAAGTATAATTCTTGCTACTCTTTTTGAAGTTTTATGATTCTATCTGAATCTTTTTGTAATAAATTTCCCCACACTGAACTACAATAGTTTATATATGGTAGAATATATGCATTATAAAATAATTGTCTTGTGTGTATAGGCAAATACACTTTAATTTTAAACAAAACTGATATTTTAGATGAGATAATCTTACATATACGATCAACATGATCTTCCCAGCTTAAATTTTCATCAATGTCAATTCCAAGTAATTTGAAAGAATGGACATTTTCAATACATGTTTCATTGACGGTAATACATAATTCTGATAGTTGTGTAAGTTTTTGTTTTGAACCCAATTTCATACACTTTGTTTTTTGTGCATTAATTTTCATACTGTTATTGTTACACCAAGATTGTATAGCATTTAAATCATTTTGCAATATGCTGTTTATTTTTTCAATGTTTTTATTATGAAAATGCAATGTTGAATCATCAGCATATAAATCCATGTCGGATTGTTTATAAACGAAGTGTTGATAGATATACAGAGTGGTGATAGATATACAGAGTGGTGGTAGATATACGGAGGGGTGATAGATATACAGAGTAGTGATAGATATACAGAGTGGAGATAGATATGCAGAGCAGTGGTAGATATACAAAGTGGTGATAGATATACAGAGAGGTGATAGATATAGAGTGGTGATAGATATATAGAGTGGTGATAGATATATAGAGTGTTGATAGATATACAGAGTGGTGGTAGATATACAGAGTGGTGATAAATAAATAAAGTGGTGATAGATATATAAAGTTGTGATAGATATACAGAGTGGAGATATATAAAGTGGTGAGAGATATGCAGAGTGGTGGTAGATATAAAGAGGAATGATATATATATATATACAGAGTGGTGATAGATATACAGAGTGGTGATAGGTATGCAGAGTGGTGGTAGATATACAGAATGGTGATATATAAACGAAGTGGTGATAGATATACAGAGTGGTGATATATATACAGAATGGTGGTAGATATACAGGGTGGGGACAGATATACAGAGTGGTGGTAGATATACAAAGTGGTGATAGATATACAGAGTGGTGATAGATATACAGAGTGGTGGTAGATTAACAGAGTGGCGATATATATATACAGAGTACGTTGTTTTCAATTTAGACTTGTTTATATTTTTTCGTTTGGGCTTGTATTATATTTGCCTTCGGGTTTATATGATCCGTTCATCCTATTTTGACTCTTTCAAAATTCAAGAGTCTATCCTAAATTGAGGTAATTTATATGGCCTTCCAAATACCGTTTCGATTCCTAACATCACTGAAGAGACATTAATTGTCGAAATCCGGATATGGTGTACAAATTTTTGCACCTTATGTTTGCGGTATACCATCTTTTCCGCAAGTTTATTGTTTTCTGTTTGGTAATAAATTAATAATAAAATCTATTTTGTTACATCTTGTGATCCGTTTATTTGGCAATCGCCAATGGCAGTCAGCAGGGTTTAAGAACATCAGTTGTTCGACCTGCTTGTCAAATGCGTTTTGTTAAAATATACTTTTTCACTCATTTGGTCTTTTGGAAAATGTTGTTTTTGCTGTATTTAGACCCCTCTACCAAGAAATTTGTTTTGCATGCACACGTATACAGATTGTGGTTTTTATCCAACGCAATCATAGGTTTGAACGTTGTTTTCAATTTAGACTTGTTTACAGAGTATTGATAGATATACAAACGAGAGATAGATATAGTGGAGATAGATAAACAGAGTGGTGGTAGATATACAGAGTGATGGAAGATATATACAGATTGGTGATAGATATACAGAGTGGTGGTAGATATACAGAGTGGTGATAGATATACAGAGTGGTGATAGATATACAGAGTAGTGGTAGATATGCAGAGTACTGGTAGATTACAGAATGTTGATAGATATACAGAGTGGTGATAGATATACAGAGAAGTGATAGATATATAGAGTGGTGATAGATATACAGAGTGGTGATAGTTATAGTAGGAACTTGTTGAATGTCTTATGGTGATGGCAAATACATGTTGAATGTCCTATATCTAAAGCAGGTACTTCTTGAATATCCTATTGGTATACTAGGAACTTGTTGAATGTCCTATAGTTATAGTAGTTCCTTGGTGAATGTCCCGAAGTTATAGCAGGTACTTCTTGAATGTCCTATAGTCATAGATGGTACTCGATGAATGTCCTATTGATTTCCCGTGTGGGTTATGGTTACCAGAAGTAGAGGTATGCATGGTATCTAAAATTACCCATAGCACTAGACCAGTAAACGTTTTGAAGCATTAAGGTAGCAGGTATCTGGTTTGTCACAACGACCACCTGAACTATTACCGGCTGTCGGCCATGGTAATAGAGGTAGAGATAGAGTTAGACATTGACCTCTAAAATGGACCAAATCATTTACACATTTAAAAATTATAAACCAAATTCATGAAAAAATCCCACACAGTGATTTTTTTCTGAGACTTATTTTTCTACATTCCAATACACTATGACAGCATGTTTTTTTTTTCGGTCTCGTAAACACCACAAAGGACCTACTTTGAGCACAAAAAAACGCAATGAAGCAGAAAGGACCACAAAGGAGTTTATAAGAGCACAAAGGACCTTATAATCACTGTTTTGTAAGGAAATAGTATTTTTTTCAATCTGTATTTCAGAAATGTCAATATATGCTTTGCTTTATCAAATTTTATTTTGGACAAAAACAAAGAATCTACAGAAATGTTCTTACTTTATGAATCTTAATTTGCTGCGAGGAACAAAAAGTGCACATGGTGCAATAAAAATAGGACTGCACAGCTGTCTTTTGGGTATATGTTTCGCTGGGCTGTTTGATGAAACAGATAATATACCTGTCTAGATAACCTCGATATGTAATTGTAATAAAAGTATATCATCATTCCGTGAAATATATGGCCTTGAAGAATGTATTTATGAAAACTCTCTAAACTTTATTCCTTCTATAAAGAATTTGACAAAATGGTTTCTATTTCTCCTTTTATACATCAACAAACGATGAACGATGTCTTTGGTCGTCGCTTGTGTAAATGTTTATTAAATATATATTATTGTATTTGATAAACTTTATATGTTGAAGACTGTATTTTTTAACACCGAAATTTTGAAAATGTCATGTTTTAAATACTATCATTCAATACACTAAATATAGTTAACCTATTGCTGATAAATTCTAAAAAATAGACTTATTGCATATAGTATTTTAAAAAAGACCAAATCTCAGAAACTTAACTTTGACAACTGAACCATGAAAATGAGGCCAAGGTCAGATGACACCTGCAAGCTAGACATGTACACCTTACAATCATTCCATACACCAAATATAGTAGACCTAGTGCATACAGTATAAGAAAAACAGATCAAAACACAAAAACTTATCTATAACCACTGAACAATGAAAATGAGGTCAAGGTCACATGACACCTACCAGTTGGACATGTACACCTTACAGTCCTTCCATATACCGAATATACTTGACCTATTGCTTATAGTATCTGAGATATAGACTTGACCACCAAAACTTAACCTTGTTCACTGATCCATGAAATGAGGTCGAGGTCAAGTGAAAACTGTCTGACGGACATGAGGACCTTGCAAGGTACGCAAATACAAAAAATAGTTATCATGTTACTCATAATAAGAGAGAAATTATCATTACAAAAAATCTGAACTTCTTTTTCAAGTAGTCACTGAACCATGAAAATGAGGTAAAAGACAATGGACATGTGACAGACGCAAACTTCGTAACATGAGGCATCTATATACAAAGTATGAAGCATCCAAGTCTTCCACCTTCTAAAATATAAAGTTTTTAAGAAGTTAGCTAACGCCGCCCTATGTCGAGCTTTCTGCGACAAAAGTCGGAAGCTCGACAAAAATCCAACTGATTGTCTAAAAAGATAAGTCCTTCCTTAAATATAATCAAAGAAACAGTTTTTTTATCACTGGATTATGATTTTATGTCTTGTGTTAAAATATGCTAGTTTTCGAGTCAAAAGAGATTATTAGAATAAAATATTAGAGAAAAAGATTGAACAGAAACCAAAAGAATATAAATCTTTCAAAATTTCTTTCTCGTGCATGAATTAAAATATTGTTTTGAACAGTCTTAAACAAACTTTTATTTTCTTTTTTCCTGTTATGTGAACATTTATTGGGGGCAGTTGTTATATATTAGCAATATAACCACTGGTGTCATTCGGTTTATCGAGAGAAATGATCGTGAAAGAATAACTAACGGAGGTCAAGTATTGCGAGACGATCGTGAAAGCTCTGGTACCGGATCGTGAAAGAAATTTAATCGAGAAGACATATGAAAAGTCGGTTAATAATCTAATTTAATTAATTACACGGACAAATTTACAACAAAATAAAACTGTCTGTCAAAATGGTTCAACATTATGATCAGTATGTGAGAAAATCCAGTTCTAAAAGTACAAAACAACAAAAGACATACTGCTCCTCGACATTTCAGTGACATCAATAATGTAAACAAACGTGATTTTTTCACAAATTCGAATAAAATAAACTATTTTTCTTCGAAAAAGGGCATTCTATTTGAATGCATCAAATGGTTCTCATAGTTATTTTGTATAAACATAATCTGAAACTTGGTAAAAAAAGAAATATTTACACAATATTGATATTTCGGATCTTGAAAGATCACGTACCGGTTTTTGAAGATCGTGAAAAGGATCGTGAAAGATCTGATGCTACGAAGACGTTCAAATTATTCTTCAATTATATGATAATTAATATTTGTTATTGGTATTAAAAAAAACTACATTGGCATGACTGACCCGGGTCTCTATTGTTGGTGAATAGGGCTATAATCATGCAATGCCATTGGATCTGATATCTTATAATACCACACAGACTTGGTAAATTGTATCAATACCAGTCCATTTGTCCGTCCTTCATAAGTATTGTTTTTTTATACATTAAGATGTTTTATTTTGTATTTATAACTTTGAATTCTCATTTTTATGCCCATTATATTTATAAAGCTTACATACCTGTATGCTATAGGGCCACGGTATTTGGTGTATGGTGTACATGTCTGTCTGCATGTTTCATATATGACGTCAATTGTATTTGATAAATGAATGATAGTAAGATGTCTGTGTCTGACTGTCGGTCAGGGTTCATATACTTTCGACCTCATGTTCCGAATTAATTGGCCAAACATAACTTTTACATTTGTCAGTTTATAAGGTACTTTAAACATCGGAACACCTATATTTGGTGTACGGGATTTTTGTAGAGATCTGTATGGCATGGTTCATCTGACCTTGACCTCTTTTTATGAATCATTGACAATTTTAAGCGTATGTGACACTTCTAGTAAAACCCTTAATATTACAGAAGTTCAACAAATATACTATCATAAGTAAAGCAGACGAGACATTTCAGCATTTGCGCTCTGGTATTCTTTAGTCTGTAATATATAGTTATCTCATTGGAAATCAATCCACATCTGCTACGTTGTATACAAAGATACATATAACTTAAGAAAGTATTGTTGTACAAAATGTTGGTTATCGTTCAATCTCAAATTTTTCATGAAAAATGCTATAAGTTTTTGGTTGCTGGTTAACTTTTTGGTTTAAACGTTGCATGCCCATATTATTAGCTAAATAGTGGCGGTCTGCCTGAATTGTACTAGTCCGATTCTCAGAGCTGAATTTTTCACACTGATTTAGACACGTTTTAAGTGTTTTTTTTAACTTTAGAGGTAAAGTGTTGAATTTAAAAAAAAACAAATGATAGCTTTCATGTTCGTTCTTATCAAAAAAGTTACAGGCTTCAACCAGTTGCAGGTATATCAAGTGGTAAAAGAAATATTGATTTCTGATTATTAAGTCTGGTCACGCATTATCTTTTACGATCAAAATAATGCGTTGCCTGATCTTTCACGATCAAGTTTGATGAATCAAAGAGCTTAAAAGCTCTGAGGGAAAAGACGGCAAATGTTTCTATTTTTTTGTTTGTATCTTTTGATAGTCTTCATACAAAGAATAAGCAAAAACATGTAGAAAGATTGAAAATATTGAAATTAATTGTTGGTTAATAGTGTAATTTCATTTCCTTAGCCAAGAATTCATCATAGAATCAATTTGAACCAATAAAGAGATTGGCACCTTTTAATTCAAAACATTTCATTAAAGTTGAAAGTTAATTATCTAAAATTCAATTGAATTCTATCATTTAATAACTACAACAATATATATATTTTTTTATTGTATACCACTGAACTGCAAGCTAGGGCATTTCTCCATTTTTTGTGACAGGGCTCTAAGATTTTAAATTTTTTCTCGATAAAGTGAGGACTGAAAAGTCTATTCAGTTTTAAATTTCCATTTAAATATGTTTAAACTACAAAAAGCCATTTGAAAATTTTATATTTTTTTACCATTACAATGATTATGTTGGTACATAAAATTTTGTTTTAATAGAAAACTACTTATCATATAATAAATATCACATTTTAAGTGTTCAGATACAGAAACTTTTTTAGGTGGATAATTACTCATCAATTTGAGGTGCTCCTGTATTGGAGGAAAGATTCTCAATACAGTTACAGAAAAGAATGAAAACTGACGTTTCTCTCCCAATCCCATGTATCCCCATTGTTTACCGTGAAAGTTGACCTAAAATCAAAGCATTGCATTGTTTGAATCATCTATTCAAACATAATTATGTTTTAAATAAACAAATACCGATTTCCAAATCATACACGATTTCTGTGAATGATTTTAATAATGAGGAAAGGATATCCTGCTTCTACCTAGTGTGGAATTCCAACCATGACGTCACTAGGTTGGATATATTTAGAATATTTCGTAATACTGATTTTTCCGGATTGTAAAAGAAACGTAAATAATGTTAAGGAGAGCTCAAGATACGATAATTTCACAAGATACAGAAGGCAAATGTGTTAAAAGTGTTTAAAGTCAATCTGTTCATTTGTGTGTCTCCTTCTCATCAATTCAGTATGAAATTTTGAGGTGTTTTCCCCAACTATAAAAACAAAAGAGTGACGTGAGGTGCTTGGAAGTCTGGCCAGCCACATAGGGAATTGACGGCTTGAAGCCGTCTTTCCCAAAAATCAACAAAATTCAAGGTTTTATAAAAAAATGAACGATTTTAAGGGAAGAGCATACTTTTATTTTTACTGTACTTTCGGACACAACAAAGATTAAATTTCAAATATATTATGATATATTGAATATGACCATTATAGGTACAAAAACGTGTTTTTTAATTAATCCCATAGACATGCATTGTGCTTTTTGTGTTTTTTCATAAAGTACTGCATATTTTCTTTATCTTATTGCACAGAAATGTTGAGGAAGTTGAAGCATTTTGACAGACATATTTTTTGTCCGGATTTGTTCCGCATTTTGAAAATTCAGCGATTTTTCACACATTCTGAAGTAGAATTTACATTTAATTACATTCACGATCCGGTACCAGAGCTTTCACGATCGTCTCGCAATACTTGACCACCGTTAGATATTCTTTCATGATCATTTCTCTCGAAAACCGAATGACACCCGTGTTAGCGAGTACACACATTTTGTATTTCAGACAATGTACATTTATTGTTTATATCCTACAATTAATAACTGGCGCTTTAATGTTCGTGGCATGTAAACTCTTATGTATTTCATTATTTTGAAAACAAAAATGAAAATTATGTCTCATGAATAACCATGATGAAATAATTGTTTTTTCCATAATTGAATCGTGCATTATTTGTGTATTGGATTACTTAGTTGCTTCCTTTCTAGTGTTATCTATTTTGTTTACTGACAAATGACGAAATAATGCAATAGTTAAAATTAAATATTTTACAAAACTTTGTCACGATTAAAAATTAAAACCGACTGAATAAATTAAAATATGAGAATTCAATGATTATCGATGTCGAAATTAGCCGTCGGTAATAAACAGTCAGTTTGTGTAAAAGAAATAGCTACCAAATTTGTTTATTATGTATGTACAAAGTATATGTATATTGTATATAATCAGCCCTTCTGTATATTACTTGTTTTTATAATTGATTCAACAAATTTCGCTTGTCCAGGTGTCAATAACGGTGATGTTCACACCACGAGTAGTGATAAATAACACAATAACACAGCGATCGATCAATAATATAAGTAAATATTGCGTGCCGTATGCTGAATGTCGCCCCTCCTCTGAAAAAGGACGCTTATTTTTATATAAAATCTCGCAAAATTATGACCCATATTTTGGCACATCCCCGTTCACCCAATAATAGGAAGTGAATTCGTCACCATCATGGTTTCAAAGAGAAAGTAAAATGCCGGATTGTCGTCCAATTAAAACACTCGTTACATTGTTCTTTTGTATATTTGGAATCCGAGATAAACCTAGATTTTCTCGAGAAATGAGATAATTCATTATCTGAAATTGAGAAAATTAATTATCTGGAGATAAATTAGGATTATCTGAAAATCGCTCAGAAAAACCTAGATTTTCTTAATATTTTGAGATAAACCGGGATTTTCTCCAGATAATGAATTTTCTGTATTTTCTGAGATAAACTAGGATTTTCTCGAATTTGAATTAAGCTAAGATAATCTTAGTTTATCTGAGATAAACCGGGATTATCTGAGAAAATCCTAGTTTATCTGAGATAATCTAAGATTAATTAATAAAAGTGGTTCAGGCGTGCCATATATTTACCTTACAGCTTCATTTTCCGGCGATGCTGGAATGTATAAATGATATAAAACAAGGTAAGCGTCTTGGACCTACTTTATCTCTTTATTCGGATACTTGCGGATATCTTCTCAAAGTTCAACGGGAATATTAGAAAAGAACCGGATAGAACCAAGAAGTTGGGTTTCTATAACCAAACAACCCGGATGTTGAACAAGTTACCATGTCTTAATTTGGTGTAGATAAAACTTCTAGAAAAATATATAGATGGAAATAAGGGATGAGTGGTAAAAAATAAATGAAACTGACAGTTTCTTTTTGACTGATTTAAAAAGAAAAGGATGTGCGATATACTGTATAATACGGAAGCCTATTAGCGCCACACATTTTTTTTTTTTTTCTATCTTTGCGTTATAACGCAAACATTTGCGTTATAACGCAAACCTTTGCGTTTAACGCAAACCTTTGCGTTATAACGCAAACCTTTGCGTTACAACGCAAACATTTGCGTTACAACGCAAACCTTTGCGTTGTAACGCAAACCTTTGCGTTATAACGCAAACATTTGCGTTGTAACGCAAACCTTTGCGTTATAACGCAAACATTTGCGTTACAACGCAAACCTTTGCGATATAACGCAAACCTTTGCGTTACAACGCAAACATTTGCGTTAAAACGCAAACCTTTGCGTTATAACGCAAACCTTTGCGTTACAACGCAAACCTTTGCGATATAACGCAAACCTTTGCGTTATAACGCAAACATTTTGATTTCAATTATTCATTAAGTTTTGTATATGCCTGTCTGTCATTAAACTTCTGTTGTGATTTAGTTAAGAAAAGAACCATAAATACAAGGAAAAGTCATTATAATAAATATGCATAGGAATCAGAAAAGTATATAATTTAACAAGAAAATAGATATGTTATAGGCATATTTTATTTGAAAGGCCAACATTTTAAAATTTTGATGAAGTAGATAAGAGCAAAATAATGTCATACAATTGTAAAACTGTCAAGGCAAATAGACAAAATGATCTTTCTGCTGTAAAATGAATAATTAAGAAAGATTTTTTATTTTAATTTTGATGTAAGAAATCTTTTTTTAAATCTCAGAATATGATAAAGATTCTTTGATAAAAAGTCATGAAATTTTCAATCTAGAGTGGTAACTTGGTAGCAATTTAAATGGAGAGAACATAATTTTATTAATAAAACATCTTCATTTTATTCATTTATTACAAAAGGGTAGTTAACCAACCTTACACAATCCTCAAAGGAGAGCTTACCATGGAAGTATATTTATATTCGGCTATAGCTATATTAGCAGAGTTGTTTTTTTTTTTCTTTCTTCGGTATAACTTTAATTTACTCAATTTTCATTGTAATATATGTATATATATTATCATGTATATCATTTTGGGGCATTTTATAGCTTAATGTTCGGTGTGAGCCAATGCTCCGTGTTGAAGACCGCACTTTGAACTATAATGGTTTACTTTTACAAATTATGACTTAGATGGAGAGTTTTCTCATCGGCACTCATACCACATATTCTCATATCTATTATCCTGCTCATTATTAGTTAAATAGTAAAGCATTTTACTTTGCAGTGAGTACAAAGAAGATAAATTTTAATATATGCCTCCTCCATTAATAACTGCTGCCTCCTTTGAATCTTAAATACGAAATAAGATAAAACAAATGTTTGCGTTATTTCGCAAAGGTTTGCGTTATAACGCAAAGGTTTGCGTTATAACGCAAAGGTTTGCGTTTAACGCAAAGGTTTGCGTTATATCGCAAAGGTTTGCGTTATATCGCAAAGGTTTGCGTAATAACGCAAATGTTTGCGTTTTAACGCAAAGGTTTGCGTTAAACGCAAAAGGTTTGCGTTTTAACGCAAAGGTTTGCGTTTATCGCAAAGGTTTGCGTTACAACGCAAATGTTTGCGTTAAACGCAAAGGTTTGCGTTACAACGCAAAAGGTTTGCGTTGTAACGCAAAGGTTTGCGTTATATCGCAAAGGTTTGCGTTACAACGCAAATGTTTGCGTTATAACGCAAATGTTTGCGTTACAACGCAAAGGTTTGCGTTACAACGCAAAGGTTTGCGTTATAACGCAAAGGTTTGCGTTATATCGCAAAGGTTTGCGTTATAACGCAAAGGTTTGCGTTATAACGCAAAGATAGGAAAAAAAAAAAATGTGTGGCGCTAATACGCTTCCGTAGTATATCTAGGTTGATGGAAATATCATAAGATTCTATATTTTTGTCCAGTTTCCAATGTCAAAATAATTTAAATGAGAAGATATTTACCTCAAAGCTTCATTTTCCGGCGATGCTGAAATGTTTAATGTTATAAAACTAACACCTCGTTCATATAAGATGCAAATACATGAAAGCTGAACCGATAATCTGTCCTGCTTGAACTGTTGATGTCATGCAACAATCATTTTCAATTGTGGCATCAGATATTTTGTATTGTGACGATAAAATTTTACAGGAACCTGGGTGATGTCCAGTTATGGCAGACAAATAGCAATAAGGTGTATAGAAAAACATGACCTAACACCTCATTCATATAAGATGCAAATACATGGAAGCTGAATGGTGGAATGTGTTCAATATGGAAATAAAAGTTAAAATGTCAGAATCACAAAACATCTGTTGGACTATGAGTACGACTTTTGAGCAAATTTGGAAGGAAATGGGGCGTAGAGGGGGTCAAATAGTGTTCAAGGGAAGCAAATGCTCTTTAAATTATGCGTTTCAAAAATTCAGGAAAAATTCCAGGGAAAAGTAGGGTCATCTTTTCAGACTTAAGTTAAACAATGACTAATGAGGGTAGGAATGCCCTTTACCGTCAGGCGTCAAACGGTCATTTTTGACTACCGTTAGCGTCAAATTGGTTAAAATTTTATAGTGATTCGTCAAAATATCCTTATCGTCATTCGTCAGAGGTGTCAAATAATTAACCGTTACCATTATTTTTGGAACGAATTTAACGTGATTCGTCAAAATCGTGATTCCTCAAAATCAGTCGATTTTTTCACACATTCTGAAGTAAATTTACATTTAATTACATTCACGATCCGGTACCAGAGCTTTCACGATCGTCTCGCAATACTTGACCACCGTTAGATATTCTTTCATGATCATTTCTCTCGAAAAACCGAATGACACCCGTGTTAGCGAGTACACACACATTTTGTATTTCAGACAATGTACATTTATTGTTTATATCCTACAATTAATAACTGGCGCTTTAAGGTTCGTGGCATATAAACTCTTATGTACTTCATTATTTTGAAAACAAAATGAAAATTATGTCTCAAGAATAACCATGATGAAATAATTGTTTTTTTCCATAATTGAATCGTGCATTATTTGTGTATTGGATTACTTAGTTGCTTTCTTTCTAGTGTTATCTATTTTGTTTACTGACAAATGACGAAATAATGCAATAGTTAAAATTAAATATTTTACAAAACTTTGTCACGATTAAAAAATTAAAACCGACTGAATAAATTAAAATATGAGAATTCAATGATTATCGATGTCGAAATTAGCCGTCGGTAATAAACAGTCAGTTTGTGTAAAAGAAATAGCTACCAAATTTGTTTATTATGTATGTACAAAGTATATGTATATTGTATATAATCAGCCCTTCTGTATATTACTTGTTTTATAATTGATTCAACAAATTTCGCTTGTCCAGGTGTCAATAACGGTGATGTTCACACCACAAGTAGTGATAAATAACACAATAACACAGCGATCGATCAATAATATAAGTAAATATTGCGTGCCGTATGCTGAATGTCGCCCTCCTCTGAAAAGGACGCTTATTTTATATAAAATCTCGCAAAATTATGACCCATATTTTGGCACATCCCGTTCGTATATCTAGGTTGATGGAAATATCATAAGATTCTATATTTTTGTCCAGTTTCCAATGTCAAAATAATTTAAATGAGAAGATATTTACCTCAAAGCTTCATTTTCCGGCGATGCTGAAATGTTTAATGTTATAAAACTAACACCTCGTTCATATAAGATGCAAATAAATGAAAGCTGAACCGATAATCTGTCCTGCTTGAACTATTGATGTCATGCAACAATCATTTTTCAATTGTGGCATCAGATATTTTGTATTGTGACGTTAAAATTTTACAGGAACCTGGGTGATGTCCAGTAATGGCAGACAAATAGCAATAAGGTGTATAGAAAAACATGACCTAACACCTCATTCATATAAGATGCAAATACATGGAAGCTGAATGGTGGAATGTGTTCAATATGGAAATAAAAGTTAAAATGTCAGAATCACAAAACATCTGTTGGACTATGAGTACGACTTTTGAGCAAATTTGGAGGGAAATGGGGCGTAGAGGGGGTCAAATAGTGTTCAAGGGAAGCAAATGCTCTTTAAATTATGCGTTTCAAAAATTCAGGAAAAATTCCAGGGAAAAGTAGGGTCATCTTTTCAGACTTAAGTTAAACAATGACTAATGAGGGTAGGAATGCCCTTTACCGTCAGGCGTCAAACGGTCATTTTTGACTACCGTTAGCGTCAAATTGGTTAAAATTTTATAGTGATTCGTCAAAATATCCTTATCGTCATTCGTCAGAGGTGTCAAATAATTAACCGTTACCATTATTTTTGGAACGAATTTAACGTGATTCGTCAAAATCGTGATTCCTCAAAATCAGTCGATTTTTTAATCGTCATAAAGAAAATGTACATTTTATCGTCATGCACCAAAAATTACCGTTAACGTTATTTGGCAAGATTTTTTACCATTATTTGCCATGAAAGTACCCCCATTACCACCCTCACTAATGTACTTACCTTCTAATTCTATATATAAAAAAAATCACAACTCAGAATAGAAACAATAACAGTTTATTTTACTTTGATTACTGATCTGCAAACCTACAAACAGACACAAAAATATCATAAAATAGTGAAATATAAGATTGATTGCACTTTGTATGGATAATTCCCACACGTGTTACATGTACATGGGGAGCCCGTTTGTTTACAAATAATAATGTCACGTGATTGCGAACTGACGTCACAAATTTGCATCGCCCTTACAATACACTACACAAATCACACATACATAATCAATTTATCATGCAACAATGCAAAGTGAATGTGATTGGTTGTCAAATAATTCAAAAATAGTGCATGTACAGTTAATGAAGAAATTAGTTCAATTAGTTCATCAGATAAAATTTTCACTCATGACACAAATCGACTGGGTTAACATTTCTGTCATCGGGGATAATTGATAAATGGGATTAAACTAAACGTCAAGAAGGTCTAGAGAACCACCTCTGGAGAACCTTAACATTAATAAGTAATACTTACCAAAATTACTCTATATTATTAAACGCTATTCAGAAAGATTACGATATAATTCTGATGCAGGCGGGGGATGATGGTTATTTTGGCGCGAAAAAATATTCTTACTCCTATTGCTTGACGTAATAAAATTTGTATAGAATCAAATTTAACTAAAGTTCAGCGTAAACAAAAGTGAATATGCAGAAGCATGACAATATATTAATGATAAAATGTGTATATATTTCTGTAAAAGAAGTTGCCAGTATACTTCACTAAGAATTACATTTGAGCGCAAGGAGGTCTCTATTTGTGAACTGGTTTATTAACCCCGGTTGAACCCGGGGTCGAAGTTCAACATGTTAACATATTAACGGAAATTTATCTAATTGCATTCGGAATCCTCACGACTTTTTATACCTTCAACGTATTTTGCATTCAGAATTCTCATGACTTTTATACCTTCAACGTATTTTCCAAATCATTTATTTATTTAGTATATTTATATATAATTTTCAAAAGTGTTGGTCTTTTTTCAGAAAGTTTATAACCTCTCGGTCTTGGACGATATTGAGGTGACCTGTAATTACATGGCTATAGTGATCATATCTAAACTTTGATGTTTCACAGTCTCATGTCGAAGGAGCATTATTTTCTATACTGACGTCTGATGTAACTGACGTATAATAAAAAATTAAACTTCTACTGGTTTTTTTATACGAAAAAGAAATTATAGGTGGCTCTATGTTATCAAAATATGGAGGTATAAAGTTTTGAACGGTAGAGTCCTGAAAAATACCAGACAAATTAATAAAATCAATACCTCTATTAATGTATTTTATTTTAATGAAATACTTTTTATGATCGTCAGGTTTGTCAATTTGAGGAAACAGTCTATGGTGACAAAAGGCTGTAATAATTCGTGTACACTCATAATCTGGACTGAAAAACGATACTGTATCACACTCGTTATAAATATTATGTTATTTACTAATTGGTATTTGACCCAGTTTACATAATAATTGAATACTACCATTGTTTTTAAATATAGATAAAAAACATCAAGTTTAAGATGAGAACGATGTTTATTTCGTTGATTGCGGTTAACGCGTTTGCCATGAGGCCTATGATTGCGTTGTCTTTTATCAGCAATAGTCATGATATCAATAGAGGAAGTTTTAGATATGTTCCCTTGATCCATTATATTGTCATTTAAGACCTAGGGGATACGCTGTCTGTAGTCGTTTAATCCAAGACTGTTCGCAAAGTTTACGGGAATCTTCAAATTGTTTTTTGTGATGGTCCTGGTTGTTTCTGAACGGTTTGAGGTGGTTGGAATTTTATAAATTCAATATTGTGTTTTTCTAAATGTTGGTAAATTAAACTTTTGAATGCCTTATGTCTGCGGAAGCGGTATAGATGTTCTTGTGTTCGTTTGAAAAATTCACGTCCAGTTTGCCCTACATATTGATACTACATTTCGGTTTTGTTCATGTTACAAGATATATGACGCTTTGGGTTTTTCAAGTAATGTCATATGAAAAGGAAAGAGAAAAAGTTCCTCCGTTCACTGATGAACGAACAGTATTATCTGAAGATAATCTGTAGCAGGTTTGTCATTTTCTGGCATTGCACGGGAATATTTGTGGATATCCACGTGTGTTTTTGTTAAACAATCTAGCTGCAGAAGCATTGCCTCCTTTAACACAATTATGAAATGTGCTAAATTTTGAAGGTGAATTTCGATAAGCGGCAGTTGAATTTATATTATGAACGTGGTTTTACTTAAGCACGTGGATTTTCGAAGTGTGGAGAGGTTTTTTGTTATTTTTCCGTTTCTTAAAATCATGATATAAAGTTTTAAAGTAAATAAGTAAAAGAGGCCGAAAGCCAAAGCTTTGAATTGGGATCATGATTACGGGAGTAGGTAGTGCAGTCGAAGAATTCTAATAAAAACTGTAGTTAATTGGCCTGGGAACACAGTTATTTTCGTTGTGCATTTTTATTAGACAATGAATTAAAATTTAAAAATCGCTCCTGCTCTATCCCAAGAAGCTTCAGACATACTAAATATTGACCTTATAAAACAAAAACAAAACAAATCACTACTATACCTAAATATTAATCACCCAAAGTTATTTAAAAACATATAATTTAATCCGCCTACTTTATATATCCTGCATAAAATATAGAGAAATCAATAGGAAAGTATGTAAACAAAATTTTGAAGTAATATGATGCCCACAATAGGGACTATATGTGTGTCCTCGGACCAACTGCCCGACGTAAAGACATGAGTAAAGTAAAACAACGAATATATAACAAACACAGGGCAAAACAGAAAATATAAGAATTGTTTGTAAAACCATAGAAGGGGCAAATAAGATAACCTAAACTTGACACGTCTATCCATCATAGTACAAATGAATTGTTACTATGACTCATCATGGAAGTATGAAATGGTTAAAAGATTTTTTTAAGATATTGGTCCAACTGTATCTATAATAGATAAATATCTTTTTAATATAAATGCAACTATATCCTTCCTACTTTAATTTGTTATTATTCAAATTATCTACGCAGAAATTTACGAATAAAAATGACTTGCCTAATTTTGAATTTAGATTAAGTTTGTATATATTTTTTTCGTTGATAGTTTTTATTCATTTTCACATTTAGTACGACAAGTGTTATAAGTTAAAACATGACTAAATATTATTGCTATACATCTATAAACATTTAGGGTCCTGAATCTGCATTCTGATGTCTATACTTGTGTCTTGGCATTGCCCAAGATCATGTTTTCTCTGACTTTTATAACGTCTTTACACTGAATCCATTGGATGAGTACTGATGAATATTATAATCTTTGATATACATAATTTTAATTATAGTTGTTTTGGCTTTGATCTAGCATTCAGTAACTGCAAGTACTTTATGATCGGTATTTTGTGTCTTAAGTCTTTTGTTAATTGTTTTTTTTTTTTTTTTTTTTTTTTGTCGATCTGAAATGTCACGCCCTTTTCAACTGATTTTTATAATTTGTTCATAGGGGAGGGTTAGGCGCCAGTTTAAGGCCGCCAAATTCTGTATATGTTTATAATTTAGCAATATTTTTGCCAAAAGTGATTTCTGCAAATAGTATTAACAGCTTCAGAAAACCAACAACATTTTAAAAGTTTTTATATCACTTGAAATCGTGTGTTAAAAAGTAAAATAACAAAATATCGAACTCAAGGAAAATTCAAAACGAAAAGTCCCTTATCAAATGGCAAAATCAAAAGCTCAAACATATCAAACGAATGGAAAACAACAGTCATATTCCTGACTTGGTACAGGCATTTCCTTATGTAGAAAAATGGTGGATTAAACCTGGTTTTATAGCTATCTAAACCTCTCACTTGTATAAATGAATACATTATCAAGCAATGGTAAAATATCCGTTCGAAATCCTCATTTGTTTTCGCACTTCAAATACATAAGTAAATGTAGAGAATGCAAGATGCTAAATGCGACGAAAAACCATAACAACTGAATATGGCTTGAATAAGGTATAAATCTCAAACCAGGGAAGACAAAGTCATACCAATTCAATGTTTTATTAAAAATATCACATGGTAACTTGTTAAAAGATCACATGACTTTTTACTCCGATAATACGATATAACACCATGATAGTGAATAACACCCGCAATTGTTTTATGAACAACTATACAGTCCGGATTCTACTTTGTCAAAATTATCTCCATAACGCCACCGATTTTTTTCAATCACAAAATGGAAGCCATTGTAGGATGACGCGCTGTCAATTTAGCTCTTGAAAATCGATAAATTTATCCACATAGCATCATTACGATCCGCATATGATATATGTATTTTAAAAGACAAGCGAATCTACTAGGTATTGAGCATCATTTAATACTTTTAGGCCTATAGTCAACTTAAAACTATTGTCTGATCGGTTGTCAAGGGAATTTTCAAAAGTTCAAAACACTGAAAATTTTCAGAAGTTGAAGATTAATTACCCTAGATAATACACACAAAATTCATCTTTTGGAAGTTATGCATTTTAAGATCCACTTGAAAAATCTGTTGTCAAGTACTTTTAGTTAAAATTTGTAATTCAGACACAACTTCTCTGTTGTTATGCCTCATTAGAAAGGTATTTCATTTGACCCATATTTCATTTTTAAGTACTGTGAGTTTTAATGTTATTATATCAACCTGTAGCCTAAATATATAAAATTAATAGAATCTGAAGCTAGAAGATGTATCCAATATATTTGCTTTATACGTTTTCAAGACAAAATAGTCAAGTCAAACACGCCTGAACATAAAAGGTGTACTGACTTTCTTTTGAAGAAATTATTGCCAATATTTAGGTTTTTTCCTAAAAAAATGTCACCGGTGCGGAGATGGAAATTATTGCTTTTAAAAATCAATCTTTATCTTTCTGTGGATTTTTTTCAGCGGAATTTATGCTTATGCACAAAAAGATCCACATTGATTTGCACCTACCACAATCGACTGTTATGTGGAAAGGACAAGGTACGATAAGCCCCGTTTTGGCCCCTATTTTCTCATTTTTCAAATTTTGTCTTGAAAGCTACTTATCATGTTTAAATATTCCTGAGGTTTGAAGTTTTTGGATGAACTTTAAAACCATTGATTTCAGCAACTGGGAGAGGTGAGGGTGGGTAAACTTTCAGTTAATATTCAGATATTGTAATTTTATTAACTTTGGAGGTGTTTTGTACAACGATTTTTTAGTTTTAAGTGCTTACGCCAACGTGACCCAGAATTTTTATACCAAAGTCATTATCACTGTTTTTGCTGTTTAAATCGCCATTATTTTCTCCGGGTCACGTAGGCGCACGCTATTAAATTTAAGAAACACAGGCCCAAAATTGTTAATTTTCCTACTTTTGGCATTCTAGATGCCCTTTACCCCCTCACCTCACCCAGTTGTTGAATTAAAGATTTTGAAGTTCATTCATACAAACTTCAAACCTTGGGGAATATTTTAACATGATAAGTAGCTTTCCAAAACAAAATTTGAAAAATGAGGAAATAGGGGGGCAAAAACAGGGGCTTATCGTACCTTGTCCTTTGTCTTTAATTTAAAAGATAACAATATCTCGAAGCTTCATACTATAATCTAAGTAAAAACACGTATATAAGATGCATAAAATCCTGAATTATGCGCCTACATAGTCATTAAACCTTTAAAGTCCATAGAAACAGATACCAACTTGGCCTTTCTTAAATTCTCTAATAAAGAGTTCCATTTCTTTTGTTTGATTTCAGTTGGATATCAGCCTGTATAATTAATTGCATAGAACATAACAGAAACTTATCAAAATATCGAAAAGTTCACAATATTTGAATTGTCTTGTATACATTCAGACATTGACGTGATTGCGCGCTCGAACCAAATCATTTTAAAAGTATTTAAATAATCATAATAGATGTGTTCCGCGTTAGTTGTGATTATAATAGAGATTTTTTATATGCAAGTCGAAAAATGTATTTATCTTCTTCCTGTTTGACGAGTCCTTTTAAAAAGAATAAGACAAGAATGTAATAAACGAGACATTTAACTCGCAATATGTGGAGGAATATTTCTTTACACGGATGACAGGAACAGATCAAAATCAACCACAATATGAAATGAGCTGAATAAGATGACATTTCACGGGTTTATAAATACAGTTCATTCATGTTTAAAGCTGTGAAGACACATTGAAATGTAAGTTTGTACTTATTATATATTTCTTAAATCATATTGCATTACCATAATGATACTTAGAAATGAATAATTGTACATGTAAACAGGTGAATGACTAAGTGTACTGCACGTTTTTGCTATTGTGTATAAACAATATGCAACCTATGAATGTTAAGGGACGACACCTAATCATTTTAAATGTGTATATATACATATATATACATAGGATATTGGATCAGCATACCATATTTTGGGTTAGTTTAGGTGAGAGAAATGTCTCGCAAACTTTGTCAAAACTTGGATAATTTCCGAAACCACCTACTTGCTACCCTTCATCTAAGTTTCTCTATCTATGGTGGTCATTGATTGAACTATGACAGTTGTGATGATAGAGATGAGATAGGAATATATCTTTATCTCAGAGCGGCAACAATGCTCAATATATATTTACACGCTACATGAAGTGTCGACATACACGTCATTAGACTATTTTTCAACATAAATCCGAGCATTGCAGACGAGTAATATTTTTTTGGAATGCTCATATAGTGCATGTAATTATTGTATAATAGATTCAAGATTCAAAAGTTTATTAAAGTCTCGCCACATACATAACATATATATTATATACAGTAAAATACATTTCAGATTAAGAAAACAAGAATAAACAAGTTACAATGTATGTGCCATTCTTAAAAGAATTATGATAGATTATATTCATGATATTATTAAATATACATTTTCACATTATAAAACACAGGTTTTCATAAATATTGTAATATTTTTAAATACAAGTTATCTATATATTACAGAATTTCTTCTCATTAAAATATTGTAACAGGTTTTGGCAACAATATTAAAAATCATATTATTACTGAATAAAACTATAAATGTATCTTCATCAGCTAATTCCATAAAATCATTATTAAAAAGCGACACTACAGTGAACAAATTTGTCTTAAATCGTTATACAGAGGACCTTTTAAAATCACATGATTTTCATCTTCTATTTCGTTAGTACAGTTAAAATAGGTTCGTTCATTAACTTCCTTTCTTTCATACCGACCAGTTTCAAATCTTAAAGGTGCTACTCCACATCTAAATTTTGAAAAAGCACTACGATACCGCAGTGGTAAATTCAATACAAAACAAAATGAAGACTTAAATAGCTTATATGTTCTTAACTTATAACCTTGATCATACCGGTATGAAGCCATCCTTATACACCAGTCATTTTTATATTTATCAAATATGTTTTCTTCAATCTCTGAAATTGTATTTTTATCAAGTGTAAAATCACTAATATTACAGAATATTTCATGATCATAAAATTTCAGCATATCCATTACATGATAACTCAAGTTTTTTATTCCATTATTACCTTTTCTCACTGACCATTTAAAAACCTTATAACTTATCCTACTATGGTCCCTTTTTACACATCTAGACCAGTGTCTAAAAATATTTGTCTACTGTTTAACACATGGTGGTTTCCAACCCATATCACCTATAACTGCATCATTGGGAGTATATTTTCAAACCCCATGTAAAATCTCATGGCTCGGTTCTGTATAGCATTGATGCATTAAGTCTCTAGTGCCCCAGATTGTCAAGTCATAATTTATGACTGACCATACCATAGAGTCAAAAAGTTTCGTGAAAATACTGTGTTTGAAACCACCATGGGCTTTCCATTTTACAATTAGTAAACCCAATGCTCTGCTTGCAGATTTTGCTACAGCCTTTGCCATTAATTGATAGTCCAAAAATTCAGTTAACAATAAACCTAGATATTGATAAGATGATACATATTCCATTTTGTCACCATTTAACAGAAATTCAAAATTTGCTCTATCCACTGTTAATTTACACTTTTTCTATGAAATAGAGGTCAAGGTGCTGATATGATCTATAGTGCTTCTTCCATTAATGAAACCATTCTGTTCATCATTTAACATCTCTCTTTCATCTAACCAATCAACCAGTCTATTATTCAAAATACCACAAAATTTGTATGCACATGGTGCAAGAGTAATACCTCTATAAGATAGAGGATCTCTAGGTTCCGCATTTGAACATTTAGGTATAGGCGTAATTAAACCTTTACTCCACATGTCCGGAATTTTACCATATTTAAAACATAAATTTAACACTTTTTGTAATGTACATAGTATAATTTTTGCATAATTCAAACTGAATTAAATCTATACCTGGACTTTTTCCATTTTTTGCATTTTTAACAACTTTGTATACCTCATCTAAAGTTATATCATTATCTTATAGAACACAATTTATATTTTCTTTAACTGTAAGATTATTAACATCACAATATCTTGTAATTTTGTATGTGTAATAACTTTTATTAAAACGCTAATTTAGAGTGCCGACTGATTTCCTTTTTACTCCGAATGACCTAATGACGTAATGACGTTTGCAAAAGAGGGACGAAAGATACCAGAGGGACAGTCAAACTCGTAGATCGAAAACAAACTGACAACGCCATGGACAAAAATAAAAAGACAAACAGACAAATAATAGTACATATGACACAACATAGAAAACTAAAGACTAAGCAACACGAACCCCACCAAAAACTGGGGGTGATCTCAGGTGCTCCGGAAGGGTAAGCATATCCTGCTCCACATGTGGCACCCGTCGTGATGCTTATGTTATTACATATCCGGTAAATAGTCTAATTCGGTAGGTCACATTCGTGAAAAGGGAAGGGTATTGTAGTTACGACACAAGGAACATATCCGATATCATCTGTGAAACGGTTATTCCATAACGGTCAACCAGCTCGTGATGGCGTCCGTAAAATTTACGAAGGGATGATTCACCATAGGTCTATACCGTCATTTTTTTTGACGGCTTGAAGGTGCGAGAAAATGCTGTATTTCTTTTAGCTAAGCCCAAGATTGGTGTATATTGTCTACTCTTACGAGGAACCACCATGACCCTTAACTTACATAGAATGCAATCGAAAGAGATCAGGGTTTACTGGTAATATGATGTGATACCAAGTATTACAGAACAAATTTTGCGCCAGGAGAACGTGCATTTATTTTTCCTGAATTAAATCAAAATGTCTATTTATTTGTCATTTTCCTCTTACTTCAGTTTTTCTAATAAAATTCATAGGTAGATTGTCTAAATTGCTAACATCATGGACATAACTTTTCGTATCTTATAATTATTTTTCAATCTCTTAGAAGTTGAGCTTTAAATTACTCTGCATGTTTGAACTTCAATATATTTTTATCATGCAATCAACCAACCATTGTACAAATAAAGTCTCCTTTTACTCATCTTCCATATTGACCAAACGGTAATGTGAAAATTAAAAAAAATTAATTCTTTGTGCGCAACAGTTCATGTTGGGGTCCCCTCGCGGTCTAAGTTTAAACTATGCCGATTTTTTTGAAAAATCAGAGACAAATATTTGGATATACACAACTAAACCTTTAAGTCTCGGGTGTAAAATACGGGATAAAAAACAATATATGTACACTGTCGGAAATATAAGATTCATTTGTACTCGCTACGAAACAAGAGAAAAGCTCATACAAATAAATTTTATAGGATTTAATTTCTTTAAAAAAAATTGCAACGCTACACCGAAAATTTGTTAAATAATGATAAATGTATGAGAGACTTTCGAAATAATTCTTTTCCGTAAGACAGGTTTGATGAAGAACGGAAGAATACCTTGAATTATACCACTTCAGACAAAATATTATTAGTTACATAGTGTGTTAGTGACCTAATACGATATATACAGGGTCATTAAATTCCATATGGGGTGAGAGCGACGCTCGAACCCCATATGGAATTTACTGACCCTGTATATATCGTATTAGGTCACTAACACACTATGTAACGAATTTATCTTACCGACTATCTTTATGTGTTGCATTTAGACTAGAGTTGTCTCATTTGCAATCATACTACATCTTCTTATTTTTATACTAAAGTGTTCAAGTGTTCAATTTTAAGAACCTAATTCCATTGGTCTGCACACAAAAAATAATGTCAACAATAACAATTTATTATCAACAACCTTGATATAACAATATTAAACAGAACTTTCAATACATTTAAACAATTAAATAGTGCCAAAGTCGTAACTCCACTACTAACCGTGTATTGAAATAAGCCCCGCCTCCCTACTAACCTAATATGGAATATACACGGTCGCCACGCGGACGCTTTTAACCAATCATATTCCTAGAAATGTTTAGGAGGTAAGATAAACTGCAATACCTAACCAGGCTAATATTAGCCCGGCATTGGCAGTGCTGTTGATTCAGCAGAAATGTAAATCTTTTACATACAATTGTGTTTCTGTGCTTAACGTTATAGATACGTTTCAATTATAAGCTTGAAGTAGTAAAGCATATTAATACACAGAATAATAACCGCACAAACATATTAAAAAGGTATTAAATAAGAATACAGAAGTACGCCTCTCAGAAATTATATTAAGATTTAGTAAAATTACTTAACAGTGAATTGTAACTAACAAACTAATAAAAGATAACTTCAGACAGTATTATAGTGATAATACATAATTATAAAATGTCGAATCGCAGGTAGATAAGACGTGTAGTTACGTCTTTGAACCATCATGGGTCACCAATCAAATAATGTCTTACTTGCCATCTAAAATCATTTATAAATTACAGATTATTCTTTACTGAACTTATTACCATATTGTGTATATTATAGCAGATATCACCATAGACTTCATGTAGAATGGCAAAATTTTGTCTACAGAAAAGAGGACCGTATGGTAGATGGATTTGTTTGGTATTGGTGGTTTTAATACTATCACAACTATTTGTTGTAATGCGACCAACAATCTTAATGTCATATCAAGCGGCCATTATCACAGATACCCATAACAGTTTTCTTCAGAGACAAGATGATTCCAGGTCACACCTATATGACAGAGATGCAACTGATCCAGAGCTTATAAATTATGTCCGTAAAAACTTCATTAAACATTTTCAAAGTGATCCGTACAACTTGACCACTCCATGGAGAGAACATCCAACACGGGAACAAAGTAAACAAATTGATAAATTTTTGCATAAACAGGTACTGTAAATAATTGAATATTTATATTATGTACTAGGTCGAATTATTCAATGAATAATTACATCAGTAAATAAGTAAATACAAGTGACTTCTTGCTAGGTTTTTCAATCTAAAATAGAACAACAGACACAAAAAATAATATCGTTTTCAAATAAAAAGTACACCCTTATTTCCCGAACTTTGACGACACAGCGAGTGAGATGACCAGGATATAAATAAATATGAACATGTGCTTTTGTTTTCTTACGTATTTGATAATTTCTTTAGATTAAACGTACATATTTGAAACCATTTATCAAATTATGTAAACAACAAAATATACCAAATGCCTGCATATTATTCGAACCCAAGGTTCTCCAACAATGGCGATATTATACACTTGTTTTATATTTTATACGACAAAACAATGCCGATAACGTATACACGTGTTGGTAAATTGAATTGGGGCCTTCATATAAGAATAATATTAAATTGTAAGAAGTTAATTTTTAATGTCTTCTAAGTTGTTAGATCACTGCTCTTAAAATTATATAGATATTTTGGACACTAATGATTTGAACACGTCGCGATTTATTTTCATGTAATCTGGATTCGAAAAGTTCAGAAATGTTTTTTACATTTCGCAAACCGTCGTAATGTCGACTACTTATATAATGACTTTATCTGCGTGACAGGTATTGCGGTCATAAAACTTTCGAGCACGATTACCATACTCAGACTCAGAAATCAACCAATCAAAATACTGGATTTGATGTTTCGAGCACATAATTTGTACTCCGAGTACTGAGTTTTATGACCGAGGGCCCAGGTGTTTGTAAATGATTGTAATGACCGATCTCATCGTCGTTATTTATTTCAATTTACAATAACTTGTCTGCACCTCTTTACTGTTTCTTTTTCTCTCAGAAACCGTAAACACACGTTCCATTTCCGCGATAACATGCCACTGTTCGACATTTTCCCTTCGAGGGACAACTTGCGATTGCGCATTGGGAACTGCGGAGTTAAGGTCAACATAGGTCATATGAATAAGGGTTGGCTTAACATCGAATTTTTGTCTACAGACAAAAATTAAATTCAGGTGTTAAACGTTAAAAAGCTTCTAAATGTTAATTGGAAAGTAAACGGTGATGATTTTATTCATTCTAAATAAACCTTTTGTACAAAATCCGGCATATAGATTAGAAAAATAATTTTAATGAAAATCGTAGCTACTATCCGTTTAAGATAACTGTCTTACAAAATATTTTCAGTTTTAAATAAAAAAAAATGTTTGGGTTTTGCAGACAAACAATATTGGATGCAGTTTTCACGGTTATACTCATACTTTTCATGGACAATATTTCAAAGATCCCGGCAAAACCATTCATAATTTTTATGGCAAAGGAGTTCTCCGGGAGGATTTAAATTGATTAAGAAATATTGTTATGGGCAGTATTCCACGGTAAAGTGAAATATTGTCCCGACCAATTGACATATTTAAAGTAGAAGGACAACATTTCAAAGTATTTCAATATAACTGAATATTGTATGTGGACAATATTTTGTATGGAATTTTGTTTGAAGGACAATTTTTCATAAGTTACATTATTGTATATTCCAAATATTACATTAGAAAATGAACAAAACGTATGTCCTGTGTAAAGTACACATCGCTGTAGACGTGTTGATTTTAGGATCATAAGCATACACAGATATATAAACTTGAACAGTCCTCAAAAATGACAAATATATTGTACGGCTGCCAACTAATTTATTTTATAACTTGCAGACCAACGGTACATTTGTAGATATAGGAGCAAATGACGGAGAACAAGATTCCGTAACTCTGTTTTTTGAAAGATGGCGGAATTGGACAGGTTTATTAGTTGAACCTAATCCTTCCAAATATGACACAATTAAACAGAAACACAGGCGAGCATTAACAGTCAATGCTTGTGTCAAGGTATGGTTTATTGATATACTTATATACTGTATTGTACTTTCTTGAAAGTTAAACAAAGTTTTTAAAATTCTCATTTTTGGTAGCTTCCACTTATAAAATCTCCAAGTCGCAGATATATTGTTAAGTGCTTGAAAGTTTATTGCATAAAATTTTAATGTTTTTTTTTTTTTCTACATTGTTTAAATACGAGACATTGTTTTAATACGAAATATTTAACTGAGTAATTAATTAAACGGGACAGCGGGCCAATGAGTGTATTGTTCTGTAACGTATAAACAGAAACTTTAATTTTTCAGTTACATGATTTAAAAATGATAACAGAGGATTAAGAATTTTAAAAAATCAGTCCTTTTCACCTGAAATCTAGAATAGAGCAATTGCTTTTTTAAATATTAAACGTTTTTCCCCTATTTCAACATACCAAGCCCTAAAACCTCGAGCTTGGATAATATCATCTTAAATAACGTGGCTAACCCCAAAACTTATTGGAAGATAATGAAAATGCTTATAAAATCCAATAAGGGTTCTGGTGATTTACCCCCACTTAATAATATTATTCATGATGAAAGCATGGAAGATGTAGTGTACGGAGACGACGAGAAATGTAATCTGTTGAATAAATATTTTAGTTTGATTTCTTCCCTAGAGGAGGAAGGTGTTCCCATCCCTGAAGTTGAACCAAGAACCAATATTATTTTAAATGATTTAGTAATTGAAAAAGATGAAATAGTTGATATATTTAAAATTTTAGATCCTAATAAGGCATCTGGTCCAGATGTCATAAGCCATAAAATGCTGAAAATGTGTCCTGAAAAAATAGCAATTCCTTTAAAGATAATATTTAATAAATCCCTACAACAATGTAAATTTCCCACCAGCTGGAAGATTGCAAATGTAATTGCTTTTTTAAAAAAGGGAGATAGTTCGTTACCATCTAATTATAGACCCATATCGCTTATAAGTTGTGTAGGGAAAGTAATGGAGCGAGTTGTTTATAAACAGGTCTTCAATCACCTACATAGAAATAAGTTAATATATGAATACCAGTCTGGTTTTCTTCCAAAATGTTCAACAGTTCACCAGCTTTTAGAAATTTACAACTGTATTTTAAATTCACTAGAAAATAAAGAAATTAGCTGTTTTGTTTTCTGTGACTTTTCTAAAGCTTTTGATAAAGTTTGGCATCAATGATTGCTACATAAAATGAAGTCATACGGTGTGGACGGGAAATTATTGAATTGGTTTAAAAGTTACCTGAACAACAGACAACAGCGAGTTGTTATTAACCAATCGTCGTCAGAGCTTTGCAGTATTTCAGCTGGTGTCCCACAGGGTTCTGTTTTAGGACCTCTCTTATTCATTACTTTTATTAATGATATTGCTGAAAATTTGATCTCTTTATGTAGATTATTTGCAGATGACACATCTCTCAGCTACTCTAGTCGTGATACGTCACAATTAAAATCAGTGATCAGTCACGACTTGAGTGAGCTGAGCGATTGGTCTAAGAAATGGCTGGTGTCCTTTAACCCAGAAAAAACAGAAATTATGTTGTTTTCATACATTGAAACTCCGGAAATGAATTTCATATTCAATGGTAAGAATATTAAAGTTACAGATTTTCATAAACACTTCGGTGTTACATTTAGTAGAGATGCTAAATGGAACACCCATGTGGAAAGTATCATAAAAAATGTATCGAAACATTTGAATGTACTTAGAAAATTAAAGTACAGATTAAGTAGGAATAACTTAGAAAAGCTATACTTGACTTTTATAAGACCGTTACTCGAATACGCCTGTGAAGTTTGGGATAATATGGGTGTGGGTTATTGTAACAAATTAGAGCAGCTGCAGCTTGAGGCAGCCAGAATTGTAACAGGTCTTCCTATTTTTACTAGTAGTAGAATTATTTATGATGAGATTGGTTGGGAAACTCTAGCTGAACGAAGAGAAAGGAGGAAGTTACAATTATTTTATAATATTCAACATAATAATGCACCAGCCTATCTTTGCAATTTAATTCCACCAACAATCCAAAGTACAGCTGTTTGACCCTTACGTAATTGGAATGATATAATATACCCTTTTTGTAGACTTTCATTGACCCAAGAATCCTTCATACCTTCAACTATACGACTGTGGAATAACCTTAATCTGGTGACCCGCAACATTGACTCTTTAGTTAAATTTAAAACCGAATTAAAAAATCTTAAACTGAATTCAAAAGCCCAAGTACCTAAACATTATGAATTTGGCAATCGTAAACTCAACATCATTTTGACTCAACTTAGATGCTCAGCCTCTTTTTTGAATTATGATCTTAACAGAGTCAATATAATTTCAGATCCGTCTTGTAGCTGAGGTGCTAAGCGTGAAGATTCATATCACTTCTTTTTTTAATGTCCTAATTATACGAATACAAGAATCAAACTATCTAATAATCTGAACTGGTTACCAGAGAACTCTCCACTAAATTTGAACATCTTAACCTCCGGTGATTCGTCATTAACTAATAATGAAAATGAAAGAATATTAAAGAATGTATATGAATTTATTAAAGAGTCAAAGAGGTTTATTATTGTGTAATATAGCACACTAAAGTGTATATACATGTATATTGTGTACAACCATTCACATCATCACACATCACATCATGTTTTTACATATCCAATATATAATGTATTGTTTGCCTGCATGCTTTGTAAAAAACCCTATTGTTATAAATTGTTCATGGGAGAAGACTTTATAAGTTTGATTAACTTGTGTCTCATCCCTTTTGCATATTTAAGCAAATAAAATATGTTTAAACTAAAAAAACCTCGAGTCTGGTTTCATAGTTAACCTTTTCAATGGCCAAAAGTCTATTCTCCTAATTTACTCTTATTCTTGAAACCAAACATAAATTAACTCAAAGCAGTCAAAATGTGTGCTTTCTAAGTCAACTTGCTGTAGACGTAATAACTCTACCCATGTGTAATATTGCTCAAAATGGCATGGGAGTCTTCGGATGATACCAGGACGATACCGAAAAGGACATGTTATTATCTATTAGTATCATTAGAATATATACACGTTAGATATATTAACTGTGCGTTCCATCGTGTTGTGGTTGAAATCTTGTGACAACTGCTTAACTTTTTTTTAAGTAATGAACTCGCTATATACCTGATCATACCTTTATCGATTACAATATTGCAAACGTAAGTAAAATGGTTATCTGGTGCGAGTTCAAATAAGTGGATTTATGCAATAATAGGTCAACGTACGGCCTTCAACGATTAAAAAAAACCAATACCGTATAGTCAGCTGTAAAAGACCCCGAAATGAAAAACTATGAAACAATTCAAACAAGAATACTAACAGCCTAGTTTTTAACTAAACAATTTACGAAAAAATAATACGACAGACATGAACCAACGACAACCACTGCACTACAGGCTCCGGAGTTGGAACAGGCACATAAAGAATATGACAGTGCCAAATTTGTTTGTGAGCGCTAATCCTCACTAACCTGGGACAGTGGTGTTGAAGCACAACATAAGAACAAACTGTGACAATAAGTTGCAATTGGCCCAACTCAAAAAATTGGTACGCCGCGCTAAAATAACTAAAATAAAAACAATAGACACAAAGGACCGATATAAGTGTAATCGCAGTTACTCAAAGCTAGTTAAAAATAAAAATAAGGAGATGTGGTATGATTGCCAATGAGACAACTATCCACCAAAGTTCAAATGAAGTGGATGTAAGCAATTATAGGCAATCGTAGGGCCTTCAACAATTAGAAAACCCCATGCCGTATAGTCGGCTATAAAAGGCCCTGACATGAAAAATATGAAACAATTCAATAGAGAAAACTATCGGCTTAATTTATAACAATACAAAAAACAATTTACAAAAAAAAAGACATGAACCAACGACAACCACTGAACTTTAGACTCCTGATTGAGACATGCATATAAAGATCTATAAAGATTGTGGCGGGGTTAAACATGTTTGTGAGCGCTCAACCCTCCCCTAACCTGGGACAGTGGTATTACAGCACAGTTGAAAAGGGCTTAACTCATCAGATCGATACAAAGAAGAAAAACATTTAACAAAAACACAGACCGGACGTGGCAGGGTATTTATACATCCAGCTAGTTCAAAGCCAATAACAACTAATAAAAGAAATCATGTATCTAAGACTTAAGCCAATTACTACTAATAAATAAATCATGTTCTCTCAGACTAAAGTATCAATCAGTACACAACCGATTTAGTATAAAGACGTGATAAACAATCTGAGAAACGCATGACCTTGTGCAATGCCAAAATATAAGTAAAGAGTATCGACAGGATGTAGGATCATAAGTTTTATAACTGTATAAATAAAGCAATATAATCCGTTCATCCTATTTCGACTCTTCAAAATTCAAGAGTCTATCCTAAATTGAGGTTAATTATATGGCCTTCCAAATACCGTTTCGATTCCTAACATCACCGAAGAGACATTAATTGTCGAAATCCGGATATGGTGTACTAATTTTTGCACCTCATGTTTTGGGTATACCATCTTTTCCGCAAGTTTATTGTTTTCTGTTTGGTATTAAATTAATAATTAAGATCCATTTTGTTACACATGGTGACCTGTTTATTTGGCAATCGCCATGGCAGTCAGTAGGGTTTAAGAAGATCAGTTTTTCGACCTGCTAGTCAAATGCGTTTTGTTAAAATATACTTTTTCACTTTTTTGGTCTTTTGGAAAATGTTGTTTGTGCTGTATTTAGACCCCTCTACCAAGAAATTTTTTTGCATGCACACGTATTAAAAATGCGGTTTTTATCCAACGCAATCATAGGTTTGAACGTTGTTTTCAATTTAGACTTGTATATATATATAAAGGTATATATATAGAGAAAAAATAAGTCTGAAAATGTACTAACTATTTATATTCAATATGAATATTCACATTTTGTCTATTAAGACATCAAATTGTCATAAAATGTTCTCCATAATTTCCTACCGGTTTCACTGTTTCACAGATATTCATGGATATCTTTGATGAACTAAATAGAACCTAAAGAAAAAAGACTGGAATATTATTAGCGATCTTCAAAACAATAAAAACATTGTGATAAAAGAAGCCGATAAAGGTAGCGCGGTTGTCATAATGGACACTGATTACTATAAAAATCTCATTCTGAATATGCTTCAAGATCATAATATTATGAGAGTGTTGCCAATTATAAACAACAGAAGATCATAGCAAAATTATTTGTATTAGTAAATTTGTATCGTAGAGAGTTAACCAAGATATCCATGAATATCTGTGAAACAGTGAAACCGGTAGGAAATTATGGAGAACAATATGGAACAATTTGATCTCTTAATAGACAAAATGTGAATATTCATATTGAATATAAATATTTAGTGTATTTTCAGCCTTATTTTTTTCCTATTTTATGCACAGCGTGGACAATTTTTATAACTTTTCAATATATATAAAATTATAAATAAATATATAAAAAATGAATGAAAATCACAGAAATATGGAATTTTGTCAACAGCATATATACAACAAAAAATATGTCTTGCTTACAGCATTCATTATAGCTCACAAGGATGTTGTTTTTCTTATATAAATATAGAAGTTTTGTTTTTCTCTGAGTATTATTAAGTTTTTTATCTTATTATTTCCTGTGTCTCCTAAATTTCCAAATAAATTTCCAAATAAAGTGATATCCATGTTTAATGGAATTGTTATATGTGTTTGGTAAAAAATCAAATCACTGAGTTTAATCCATAACTTTGATATTTTAAAACATGTCCAAAATATGTGCTCTATATCTTCAATAGCTTCATTGCAGAAAGTACATTTATCTGTTTATTTTATCTCAATTTTGAATAAAAATTCATTTGTGCCTATGATTCTGTGTATTATTCTATATTGGAACCAATGTAGTTTTGAGCTTCTTGTGGTGTAAAAAGACAAATTGTGCATTTTTTTACAATCAAAATTATTATTTAATCTTAGGAACCATTATCTTCACAGTTAAGTCTAGTACTGTATAAAATAAAATATCATATATAAGACTACCTGAATGAAACCTGTTTGATCACTGTGTATAATTTGGAGTCAAACTGATTTTATACGATCTGCAATGCAGATCGATGCAATATATATTTAGTTATGTTTTAATTCTTAACTATTTTGATATTAGCAATTATGATAGGATAGACATTAATTTAATAAAGTTTAGATAATTACACATACTTCTCAAAAATCAGTGCCGAGATCGTCCCACATCAACCAGAAATGTATGATATAGACTTTTTCATAATACAGAGACAAATGCTATAACATAACACACAGACAGCAAGATATAATATTTTTTCTTGTAATTTCAGACAAATAAAAACGAATCAGAAATGTTGTTTTCACAAAATAAGAAAATACCTTGTTTTTGGACGGACACCATTTTATATGCTTTAAACAAACACCAAATAGATCTTCTGAACATTGATGTGAGCGGCAAGGAGATGGACATCTTAAAATCGGTCGCACATGACAAGTTCTTTATACGTGTAATAACGGTGGAGTTTGCCATAGATATATTGCCCGAACTGCAGAACATATTTGCCTACATGGATAAGAGAGGTTATGTTGCTATTCATCAATATATTAATCAGGGAATACAGAAAACTGATGTGATGTTTGTGAACAAGCGTGCACTGAATTCTCCATCATAATTCAATTGTACTTAAGTGTGGTGAGCCATATAAACTGTTAGTTGGAATTGGTGAAAACTTTTTTGACCTTTCACTGCTACGCAAGGACATAGCATTTAAATAACACTATGCAATCAATTGAAGAATTGATACTTCTTGTATGTAATGTCTGCTTTTGATCTCAAATATTTGTTACAGGGGATTGTGAACTATACTATTCACACTTGTAGAAACCTTCAAGGTTGTTTATCTATCTATAAAAAAATCTGATAAATGCTACATTTCTGAAAGAAAACACACTTGACAGGTTAACGGGTAGGTGTAGACCTAGTTCACAAAGACATCTTAAAAGCACGCTGTGTTTAGTATCAACTTTCTATGAAAAAGGAAACCAATATTATATTTTGTTTAAAGTAAGAGAGTACAAATAGCAAAATGCACTTTTTGTAATTTTGTCTTTTTTTTTAAATTGTCGACCAATAAGAACAGAAAAATCATATGAGACCATATACCACACAAAATACAACTAATATATATGTGACCTTCCTTACTGGTGAAACCCTACGGATCGAAGATACTGAACATCGACTTAAAACCGAAAATCTACACGGAAACACACGATATAAAAAGTAAAATCACAAAAATACTGAACTCCGAGGAAAATTCAAAAAGGAAAGTCCTTAATCAAATGGCAAAATAAAAAGCTCAAACACAGCGAACGAATGGATAACAACTGTCATATTCCTGACTTGGTACAGGCATTTTCTTATGTAGAAAACGGTGGATTGAACCTGGTTTTAAAGCTAGCTAAACCTCTCCCTTGTATGACAGTCGCATCAAATTCCATTACATTGACAACGATGTGTGAACAAAACAAACAAAAACAATAGGTAAAAATGTCACAAATAGGGGTAAATATTCTAATTCGGTAGGTCACATTCGTGAAAAGGAACGGGATTGTAGTTACGACATAAGGAACATATCCGATATCATCTGTGAAACGGATATTCCATAACGGTCAACCAACTCGTGATGGCGTCCGTAAAATTTACAAAGTGATGATTTCAACTTCACCATTTGGAACTTGAAAATCCACAATTGGGAAGCTGGAATCATCTCTTTTGTCGTAAATTTTTGTTTTCAACCGACCCTCATAGTCTATTTCTAGATATAAGTCATAATCAAATGGCAAAATCAAAAGCTCAAACACATCAAACGAATGGATAACAACTGTCATATTCCTGACTTGGTACAGGCATTTTCTTATGTAGAAAATGGTGGATTGAACCTCGTTTTATAGCTAGCTAAACCTCTCACTTATATGACAGTCGCATCTAATTCCATTATATTGACAACGATACGTGAACAAAACAAACAGACACAATAGGTTAAAAATGTCAAAAATAGGGGTACAGCAGTCAACATTGTGTTATCATCTTAATCACTATAAAAACAAACAAATGTAACGAAGAAGCACAAACAGGTATACATCAAATTTAACATCCTCATTTTGCTTTATTATTATACGATTATATTTATGTAAAATCCACCAATAAAGGATGGAAGGTTTTAAGTATTGGCGTAAAATCGCGCGTTTGAAATTCGTACAGGTAGACATAAAATAATTTTGTAGTTCAAAGTATGACGTATAAAGTAATGCAATACAGAACCTTTAAAAAATTTTAAAAATACCAGTACGTACTCGCATTTCTACTTACCTTTAACATCTGTTCTAATGCCATAGCTTACTTTATCAGTGACCCCCGTTATAATTCCCAGTTGTTAAAGAAGGAATACCTTACTATGACTGCGACATCACAGTGGTTAAGGAGAGTATATCTTACTATATGAAATGCCCTGCGGTTGAAGTAAGCATATCATAATTTGCCTATGACATAAATTGTAATGCCCAGTTAAAGAAAGCAAAACTTACTATGATTACGACCTCCGTTGTTATTCCCAGTGTTTAAAGTAAACATACAATACTTTGCCATCGACATTTGTTCTAATCCGAAGTGGTCGGACTCCGCCTGCGACCCGGATAAACATCCGATAGTTAAATGTATGCGTATCATAGTTCTGTGCCGGAGACAACCTTTTAAAACCACTGGTTAAAATAAATAACATTTTCTGCATGTAACATATGGTATGCCTATAGTTTAAAGTACGCATCCTCTTCGATGTCGTAATAATGCAGTATGGTTAAATTCGGTATACCTTACCTTCCACTCCGATATTCGTCGTGATTGTTATTGCAGGCAAATTTAACCTTAGATGGATTTGGCTATTTTCTTAAGGTCCTTTTGGTCATAACGTCACAGTACCTAAATTGCACCGAGTACCCAAATTGCACCTATTCAGCAAAAAAATAGCAACGGAAATCTTACAAGTTTTCTTTGAGACTAAACAATTTGTATTTTAATGATTTGACATTATACACGTCTTTCAACATAGGTAGATATATTTGATCATACACAAAACGTTCACAGTATATATCAACAGATGAGGTATTCATTGGAAAAAGCAAAATCTACGGTACGTCGTCATGCGACGTCCACAAAAAGTCATCTTTTAAAAATGAGCAAATAAAATATGTTACAAGCATCCATTTGAAAAAAAAATTAATAGTAAGCATGAATTCATGTCAAATTGTTCTAAATATTTGAAAAAAATAAAACAAAACATCTGTTATTCGATCTTTAAGGATGTGAATTTAAGCATGGATGCAATTTGGGTACTCCTCATTACAGAATCTAGGGTCGGTTGGAGGTCGGTTCAAACCTGTTTTTCCATGATTCAAGATGGATTCAAATTTTAAATTAGTGAAACTATATAGTAAATAAGGATGCATGTACAAACTAAACACAGATTGGAAACTTTTGTCTGGATCATTAAAAAACGTACGTGAAAAAAAAACTGTCAAAATAGGTGCAATTTGGGTACGCTCACGTTATAGCTCTTCAACTGTTTCGGTTCATATGCATCCTTGGTTTTCACATATTCGACTTTGAGCTTCCTGATGGAGATAAATCCAGAAAAGCGCTTCAGACGCATGAAATTGATATCGTATTGCTTTATTGGTTAAGGCCAAAATTGCTTGAAATAAAGTAAAAGACAACACTCGGCAGAAAAAACGAAGACGTATGTCTACAGTCTTCAGCTGCACGGTCGACCATTTCGTGATGTCTACCGTTAATAAAACACAACAGTAGTTTACTAGTGTTAAAACACTCGTAGATCAAATCGATATATACTAGATTAGAGAGAAAACAAGGAAATCGCATGGACTCCAAATGGTCGTTAATCCATTTGGAATATACAAGCTAAGAAGAAGAGTTGTCTCATTGGCAATCATACCATATCTTCTTATTTTTATATCAAAGGCTGCGAAAACATGTCTCATTATAACAATAATGAATGTGATTTGATTGCTAATGAGATTACATTCCACCAGGACGAATATGTATACAACCACAAGTCACTGTACTACCTTCAAAAATTACCAAAACCTAAACCGTATGCTAAGCTATTAAATGCACCGACAACTACATCATAAAAGGCATTTGATTTGGGAAAGGAAGACAAAGAATGTTGAGTGGTTAAACATTTTTGTCAGCGCTGAATCCTATCCAGTAAAAATCAGTTGGAGGTCTTGACGCATCATATATGCACAAGGACTAAAGACACATAGGACCGATCTAAGAGACGCATGAGCTGGGAAAAAGACATCTCGTATCGGTCAACAAATTCACGGTGACCGTAAAACTGATAAAATGTCAATTTCAGTCGTTTTTCCTACATATATTGATGGAGAAGTTCATGTGCTAGCCTCACACCGCTGTTGATATAGTCCGTATTATGTTAACAAGCAAGCTTGTAAAGTATCAGCGTATCTACTGAGATATGTCAACGTCATGTTATGGAGAGGATATGTTTCTTTTGAGATATGTCAACGTCATGGGATGGAGAGCGAATATGTTTCTTTTCAGATATGTCAACGTCATACGATGGAGAGAGGATATGTTTCTTTTGAGATATGTCAACGTAATACGATTAAGATAGGATATGTTTCTACTGAGATATTTCAACGCCATACGATGGGGAGAGGATATGTTTCTACTAAGAATTGTCAACGCCATATCATGGGTTGGTTGAGGATATGCTTCTACTGAGATATGTAAACGCCATACGATGGATAGAGGATATGTTTCTACCTGATCATACCTTTATCGATTACGATATCGCAAATGTAAGTAAAATGGTTAACTGGTGCGAGTTCAAATAAGTGGATTTGAGCAATAATGGGTCAACGTACGACCTTCAGCAATTAGAAAAACCAATACCGTATAGTCAGCTTTAAAAGACCCCGAAATGAAAAACTATGAAACAATCCAAACGAGGATATTAAAGGCTTTCTTTTTAACTAAACTTAACGAAAAAAGAATACGACAGACATGAACCAACGACAACCACTGCACTACATGCTCCTGAGTCGGAACAGGCACATAAAGAATATGACAGGGTTAAATTTGTTTGTGAGTGCTAATCCTCACTAACCTGGGACAGTGGTGTTAGAGCACAACATAAGAACAAGCTGTAAAAATAAGTTGCAATTGGCCCAACTCAAAAGATTGGTACGCCGCGCTAAAATAACTAACATAAAACAATTAACACAAAGCACCGATTTAAGTGTAATCGCAGTTACTCAAAGCTAGTTAAAATAATTAGAAGATGTGGTATGATTGCCAATGAGACAACTATCAACCAAAGTTCAAATGACGTGGATGTAAGTAATAAAGGCAATCTTAGGGCCTTCAACGATTAACAAAACCTTTACCGTATGGTCGGCTATAGAAGGCCCTGACATGAAACAATTCAATAGAGAAAACTATCGGCCTAGTTTATAACAAAACAAAAGAAAAATTACAAAAAAAAAATGACAGACATGAACCAACGACAATCACTGAACTACAGGCTCCTGACTTGGGACATGTCCATAAAGAATGTGGCGGGTTAAACATGTTTTGAGTGCTCAACCTCCCTATCCTGAGGCAGTGGTATTACAGCACAACATAAGAACAAACTATCAAATTCAGTTGAAAAAGGCTTAACTCATCAGATCGATACAAAGAAGAAAAACATTTAACAAAAACACAGACCGGACGTGGCAGGGTATTTATACATCAAGCTAGTTCAAAGCCAATAACAACTAATAAAGGAAATCATGTACCTAAGACTTAAGCCAATTACAACTAATAAATAAATCATGTTCTCCCAGACTAAAGTATCAATCAGTTCACAACGGATTTAGTATAAAGACGTGATAAACAGTCTTAGAAACGCATTTCCTTGTGCAATACCTAAATATGATTAAAGAGTATCGACAGGATGTAGGATCATAAGTTTTATAACTGTATAAATATAGCAATATAATCCGTTCATCCTATTTCGACTCTTCAAAATTCAAGAGTCTATCCTAAATTGAGGTAAATTATATGGCCTTCCAAATACCGTTTCGATTCCTAACATCAGTGAAGAGACATTAATTGTCGAAATCCAGATATAGTGTACTAATGTTTGCACCTCATGTTTGCGGTATACCATCTTTTCCGCAAGGTTATTGTTTTCTGTTTCGTATTAAAAATTAATTAAGATCCATTTTGTTACATCTGGTGACCTGTTTATTTGTCAATCGCCACGGCAGTCACAGGGTTTAAGAAGATCCGTTGTTCGACCTGCTAGTCAAATGCATTTTGTTAAAATATACTTTTTCACTTTTTTGGTCTTTTGGACAGTGTTGTTTGTGCTGTATTTAGACCCCTCTACCAAGGAATTTGTTTTGCATGCACACGTATAAAAATTGCGGTTTTTATCCAACGCAATCATAGGTTTGAACGTTGTTTTCAATTTAGACTTGTTTATATTTTTTCGTTTGGGCTTGTATTATATTTGCCTTCGGGTTAATAGGATCCGTTCATCCTATTTCGACTCTTCAAAATCTAGAGTCTATCCTAAATTGAGGTAAATTTATATGGCCTTCCAAATACCGTTTCGATCCTAACATCACTGAAGAGACATTAATTGTCGAAATCCGGATATGGTGTACTAATTTTTGCACTTTTGTTTGCGGTATACCATCTTTTCCGCAAGTTTATTGTTTTCTGTTTGGTATTAAAATAATAGTTAAGATCCATTTTGTTACATCTGGTGATCCGTTTATTTGGCAATCGCCAATGGCAGTCAGCAGGGTTTAAGAAGATCCGTTGTTCGACCTGCTAGTCAAATGCGTTTTGTTAATATATTACTCTTTCACTTTTGTTTTTGGTCTTTTGGAAAATGTTGTTTGTGCTGTATTTAGACACCTCTCCCAACAAATTTGTTTTGCATGCACACGTATAAAAATTGTGGTTTTATTTATCCAACGCAATCATAGGTTTGAACGTTGTTTTTAATTTAGACTTGTGTATATATATATTTTTATGAAGCCCAGGTGGTCGTGTGGTCTAGCGGGACGGCTACAGTGCAGGCGATTTGGTGTCATGATATCTCAGTAGCATGGGTTCGAATCCCGGCGAGGGAAGAACAAAAAATTTGCGAAAGCAAATTTACAGATCTAACATTTTTGGGTTGATGTTTAGACGAGTTGTATATACATAATGTACACAGCCATGTATCACCATCACTGCTGGTGATCCGATGGATCAATCTGTTGTAGAGTTGTCACTGGTTCAGACGTACTTATAAATATAATTATTTTCTGTGACTGTATCTTACATTAATTTGTAGGATCCTTTACTATAGATAATTTAGCTGATCTGTAAAAATAACATCTCCATGCCTTATATATCATGTACTGTAGTACGACGCTAGATTAAAACTGACATGGAAAGGTAACACCCACCCGGCCACCGAAAGCTTCATTTTTATGAAGCCCAGGTGGTCGTGTGGTCTAGCGGGACGGCTACAGTGCAGGCGATTTGGTGTCATGATATCTCAGTAGCATGGGTTCGAATCCCGGCGAGGGAAGAACAAAAATTGCGAAAGCAAATTTACAGATCTAACATTGTTGGGTTGATGTTTAGACGAGTTGTATATACATAACGTACACAGCCATGTATCACCATCACTGCTGGTGATCCGATGGATCAATCTGTTGTAGAGTTGTCACTGGCTCAGACGTACTTATAAATATGATTATTTTCTGTGACTGTATCTTACATTAATTTGAAGGATCCTTTACTATAGATAATTTAGCTGATCTGTAAAATAACATCTCCATGCCTTATATATCATGTACTGTAGTACGACGCTAGATTAAAACTGACGTGGAAAGGTAACACCCGGCCACCGAAAGCTTCATTTTTATGAAGCCCAGGTGGTCGTGTGGTCTAGCGGGACGGCTACAGTGCAGGCGATTTGGTGTCATGATATCTCAGTAGCATGGGTTCGAATCCCGGCGAGGGAAGAACAAAAAATTTGCGAAAGCAAATTTACAGATCTAACATTGTTGGGTTGATGTTTAGACGAGTTATATATATATATATATATATATATATATATATATAAAATGCGTTTTGTTAAAATATTCTTTTTCACTTTTTTGGTCTTTTGGAAAATGTTGTTTGTGCTGTATTTAGACTCATCTATCAAGACCTTTGTTTTACATCACACGTATAAAAATTGCGGTTTTTATCCAACGCAATCATAGGTTTGAACGTTGATTTCAATTTAGATTTGTTTATCTTTTTTCGTTTGAGCTTGTATTATATTTTCCTTCGGGTGTATATGATCCGTTCATCCTAGTTCGACTCTTCAAAGTTCAAGAGTCTATCCTAAATTGAGGTGAATTATATGGCCTTCCAAATACTGTTTCGATGCCTAACATCACAGAAGAGACATTAATTGTCGAAATCCGGATATGGTGTATAAAATTTTGTGCACCTCAAGTTAGCGGTATACCATCTTTTCCGCAAGGTTATTGTTTTCTGTTTGATATTAAATTTATGTTTAAGATCCATTTTGTTACACCTGGTGATCAATTTATTTGGCAATCGTCAATGGCAGTCGGCAGGGTTTAAAAACATCTGTTGTTCGACCTGTTAGTCAAGTGCGTTTTGTTAAAATATACTTTTTCACTTTTTTGGTCTTTTGGAAAATGTTGTTTGTGCTGTATTTAGACCCATCTACCAAGACATTTGTTTTACATGCACACGTCTAAAATTGCGGTTTTATCCAACGCAATCATAGGTTTGAACGTTGATTTCAATTTAGATTTGTTTATATTTTTTCGTTTGGGCTTGTATTATATTTTCCTTCAGGTTTATATGATCCTTTCATCCTAGTTCGACTCTTCAAAATTCAAAAGTCTATCCTAAATTGAGGTAAATTATATGGCCTTCCAAATACTGCTTCGATCCCTAACATCACTGAAGAGACATTAGTTGTCAAAATCCGGATATGGTGTATAAAATTTTTTGCACCTTTTGTTTGCGGTATACCATCTTTTCCGCAAGTTTATTGTTTTCTGTTTGATATTAAATTTATATTTAAGATCAATTTTTTTACACCTGGTGATCAATTTATTTGGCAATCGTCAATGGCAGTCGGCAGGGTTTAAGAACATCTGTTGTTCGACCTGTTAGTCAAATGCGTTTGTTAAAATATACTTTTTCACTTTTTTGGTCTTTTGGAAAATGTTTTTTGTGCTGTATTTAGACCCATCTACCAAGACATTTGTTTTACATGCACACGTATAACAATTGCGGTTTTTATCCATCGCAATCATAGGTTTGAACGTTGATTTCAATTTAGATTTGTTTATATATTCACACATATATACGTCTGAACCAGTGACGACTTTGCAACAGATTGTATCCATCAGATCACCAGCAGTGATGGTAATACAAGGCTGAAAATACATTCTGTATATATAATTCGTCTAAACAACAGCCAAACAATGTTAGATCTGTAAACTTGCGTTAGCAAATTTTTTGTTCTTCCCTGGCCGGGATTCGAACTAATGCTACTGAGATATCGTGACACCAAGTCGCCTTGCACTATGCCCGACGCGCTAGACCACTCGACCACCTAGGCTCTATTGAAAATCAAACTTTCGCCGGGTGTTACCTTTCCTCGTCAGTTTTTATCTAGCGTCGTTACACAGTACCTGATATATAAGGCATGAAGATAGAATTGTAACAGATCAGTTGAATTATCTATTGTAAAGGATCCTACAAAATAATGTAAGATGCAGTCACAGAAATAATTATGTTATAAGTACGTCTGAACCAGTGACGAGGTCTTGACGCATCATATATGCACAAGGACTAAAGACACATAGGACCGATCTAAGAGACGCATGAGCTGGGAAAAGACATCTCGTATCGGTCAACAAATTCACGGTGACCGTAAAACTGATAAAATGTCAATTTCAGTCGTTTTCCTACATATATTGATGGAGAAGTTCATGTGCTAGCCTCACACCGCTGTTGATATAGTCCGTATTATGTTAACAAGCAAGCTTGTAAAGTATCAGCGTATTTACTGAGATATGTCAACGTCATGTTATGGAGAGGATATGTTTCTTTTGAGATATGTCAACGTCCTGGGATGGAGAGCGAATATGTTTCTTTTCAGATATGTCAACGTCATACGATGGAGAGAGGATATGTTTCTTTTGAGATATGTCAACGTAATACGATTAAGATAGGATATGTTTCTACTGAGATATTTCAACGCCATACGATGGGAGAGGATATGTTTCTACTAAGAATTGTCAACGCCATATCATGGGTTGGTTGAGGATATGCTTCTACTGAGATATGTAAACGCCATACGATGGATAGAGGATATGTTTCTACCTGATCATACCTTTATCGATTAAGATATCGCAAATGTAAGTAAAATGGTTAATTGGTGCGAGTTCAAATAAGTGGATTTGAGCAATAATGGGTCAACGTACGACCTTCAGCAATTAGAAAAACCAATACCGTATAGTCAGCTTTAAAAGACCCCGAAATGAAAAACTATGAAACAATCCAAACGAGGATATTAAAGGCTTTCTTTTTAACTAAACTTAACGAAAAAAGAATACGACAGACATGAACCAACGACAACCACTGCACTACATGCTCCTGAGTCGGAACAGGCACATAAAGAATATGACAGGGTTAAATTTGTTTGTGAGTGCTAATCCTCACTAACCTGGGACAGTGGTGTTAGAGCACAACATAAGAACAAGCTGTAAAAATAAGTTGCAATTGGCCCAACTCAAAAGATTGGTACGCCGCGCTAAAATAACTAACATAAAAACAATTAACACAAAGCACCGATTTAAGTGTAATCGCAGTTACTCAAAGCTAGTTAAAAATAATTAGAAGATGTGGTATGATTGCCAATGAGACAACTATCAACCAAAGTTCAAATGACGTGGATGTAAGTAATAAAAGGCAATCTTAGGGCCTTCAACGATTAACAAAACCTTTACCGTATGGTCGGCTATAGAAGGCCCTGACATGAAACAATTCAATAGAGAAAACTATCGGCCTAGTTTATAACAAAACAAAAGAAAAATTACAAAAAAAAATGACAGACATGAACCAACGACAATCACTGAACTACAGGCTCCTGACTTGGGACATGTACATAAAGAATGTGGCGGGGTTAAACATGTTTGTGAGTGCTCAACCTGTCCTGAGGCAGTGGTATTACAGCACAACATAAGAACAAACTATCAAATTCAGTTGAAAAAGGCTTAACTCATCAGATCGATACAAAGAAGAAAAACATTTAACAAAAACACAGACCGGACGTGGCAGGGTATTTATACATCAAGCTAGTTCAAAGCCAATAACAACTAATAAAGGAAATCATGTACCTAAGACTTAAGCCAATTACAACTAATAAATAAATCATGTTCTCCCAGACTAAAGTATCAATCAGTTCACAACGGATTTAGTATAAAGACGTGATAAACAGTCTTAGAAACGCATTTCCTTGTGCAATACCTAAATATGATTAAAGAGTATCGACAGGATGTAGGATCATAAGTTTTATAACTGTATAAATATAGCAATATAATCCGTTCATCCTATTTCGACTCTTCAAAATTCAAGAGTCTATCCTAAATTGAGGTAAATTATATGGCCTTCCAAATACCGTTTCGATTCCTAACATCAGTGAAGAGACATTAATTGTCGAAATCCGGATATAGTGTACTATACCATCTTTTCCGCAAGGTTATTGTTTTCTGTTTCGTATTAAAAAAATTAATTAAGATCCATTTTGTTACATCTGGTGACCTGTTTATTTGTCAATCGCCACGGCAGTCACAGGGTTTAAGAACATCCGTTGTTCGACCTGCTAGTCAAATGCATTTTGTTAAAATATACTTTTTCACTTTTTTGGTCTTTTGGACAATGTTGTTTGTGCTGTATTTAGACCCCTCTACCAAGGAATTTGTTTTGCATGCACACGTATAAAAATTGCGGTTTTTATCCAACGCAATCATAGGTTTGAACGTTGTTTTCAATTTAGACTTGTTTATATTTTTTCGTTTGGGCTTGTATTATATTTGCCTTCGGGTTAATAGGATCCGTTCATCCTATTTCGACTCTTCAAAATCTAGAGTCTATCCTAAATTGAGGTAAATTATATGGCCTTCCAAATACCGTTTCGATCCTAACATCACTGAAGAGACATTAATTGTCGAAATCCGGATATGGTGTACTAATTTTTGCACCTTTTGTTTGCGGTATACCATCTTTTCCGCAAGTTTATTGTTTTCTGTTTGGTATTAAAATAATAGTTAAGATCTATTTTGTTACATCTGGTGATCCGTTTATTTGGCAATCGCCAATGGCAGTCAGCAGGGTTTAAGAAGATCCGTTGTTCGACCTGCTAGTCAAATGCGTTTTGTTAATATATTACTCTTTCACTTTTGTTTTTGGTCTTTTGGAAAATGTTGTTTGTGCTGTATTTAGACACCTCTACCAACAAATTTGTTTTGCATGCACACGTATAAAAATTGTGGTTTTTATTTATCCAACGCAATCATAGGTTTGAACGTTGTTTTTAATTTAGACTTGTGTATATATATATTTTTATGAAGCCCAGGTGGTCGTGTGGTCTAGCGGGACGGCTACAGTGCAGGCGATTTGGTGTCATGATATCTCAGTAGCATGGGTTCGAATCCCGGCGAGGGAAGAACAAAAAATTTGCGAAAGCAAATTTACATATCTAACATTTTTGGGTTGATGTTTAGACGAGTTGTATATACATAATGTACACAGCCATGTATCACCATCACTGCTGGTGATCCGATGGATCAATCTGTTGTAGAGTTGTCACTGGTTCAGATGTACTTATAAATATAATTATTTTCTGTGACTGTATCTTACATTAATTTGTAGGATCCTTTACTATAGATAATTTAGCTGATCTGTAAAATAACATCTCCATGCCTTATATATCATGTACTGTAGTACGACGCTAGATTAAAACTGACATGGAAAGGTAACACCCACCCGGCCACCGAAAGCTTCATTTTTATGAAGCCCAGGTGGTCGTGTGGTCTAGCGGGACGGCTACAGTGCAGGCGATTTGGTGTCATGATATCTCAGTAGCATGGGTTCGAATCCCGGCGAGGGAAGAACAAAAAATTTGCGAAAGAAAGCAAATTTACAGATCTAACATTGTTGGGTTGATGTTTAGACGAGTTGTATATACATAATGTACACAGCCATGTATCACCATCACTGCTGGTGATCCGATGGATCAATCTGTTGTAGAGTTGTCACTGGCTCAGACGTACTTATAAATATAATTATTTTCTGTGACTGTATCTTACATTAATTTGTAGGATCCTTTACTATAGATAATTTAGCTGATCTGTAAAATAACATCTCCATGCCTTATATATCATGTACTGTAGTACGACGCTAGATTAAAACTGACGTGGAAAGGTAACACCCGGCCACCGAAAGCTTCATTTTATGAAGCCCAGGTGGTCGTGTGGTCTAGCGGGACGGCTACAGTGCAGGCGATTTGGTGTCATGATATCTCAGTAGCATGGGTTCGAATCCCGGCGAGGAAGAACAAAAATTTGCGAAAGCAAATTTACAGATCTAACATTGTTGGGTTGATGTTTAGACGAGTTATATATATATATATATATATATATATATATATAAAATGCGTTTTGTTAAAATATACTTTTCACTTTTTGGTCTTATGGAATATGTTGTTTGTGCTGTATTTAGACCCCTCTACCAAGACATTTGTTTTGCACGTTGTTTTCAATTTAGACTTGTTTATATATATATAAACAACGTTCAAACCTATGATTGCGTTGGATAAAAACCGCAATTTTTATACGTGTGCATGCAAAACAAATTTCTTGATAGAGGGGTCTAAATACAGCACGAACAACATTTCCCAAAAGACCAAAAAAGTGAAAAAGTATATTTTAACAAAACGCATTTGACTAACAGGTCGAACAACAGATGTTCTTAAACCCTGCTCATTGCATTGGCGATTGCCAAATAAACGGATAACAAGATGTAACAAAATGGATCTTTTAAAATTATTAATTTAATACCAAACAGAAAACAATTAACTTGCAGAAAAGATGGTATACCGCAAACAAAAATTCAAAAATTAGTACACCATATCCGGATTTCGACAATTAATGTCTCCTTAGTGATGTTAGGGATCGAAACGGTGTTTGGAAGGCTACTGTGAAAGTACTTTAATTCGTGGGTATCAATTTTCGTGGTTTGAGCAACATTTACATGTTCGTGGGTTTTTAAATTCGTGGATTTAAGTTTTCTATGAAAAAAAAATTTGAAAAATTGAAGCCATTAGAAACGAAGGTTACAAATTGTCTGGATTGAAGGAAATGCAAAGTAAACATTGACCTGTCTAAATCGTTGTGACCACTCTAATTAACCCTAGATAGAGTGATCAATAGATTAAAGATCATTAAAGGTGTTGATTAGGTCATAAACATGTCAGCTACAGAAAACAATTACAGAAACAAATGCTATAAACGTATCTTGAATTGTAAAATATTTTTTATCAAAAGCCAACCCAGCATGAAATTATTATTTCCTGTATGTACGAGAGTTATGAGGATATAAAATGAACACTTTATCATAGCATATCAATACCGGAAATGTGTCTTTCATCGATCAAATATTGTTTTATTTGATTTAAAAGATCAAAAATTGTACAGTTAACGTTTTAAAGTTTAAATGGGTCTAATCCTGCCTGCAGTTGTAGTTCATAGTGCATTTGCCCTGTGACAACTATAATAGTATTCTCAGATTTGGCGATGTTCAATATGTTCTCTAGATCATATCAGAAGTCAAACCTACATGGGGATATTTCCATGTCTTGATTTTGACAACGGTTGTTTTATTTCGTTGGACACTTAAATTCGTGGATAAAGTCATCCACGAAAACCACGAAAATTGGTTCCCCACGAACAAAAGTACTTTCACAGTATATAATTTACCTCAATTTAGGATAGACTCTTGAATTTTGAAGAGTCGAAATATTAGAAATAAAATGAACGAATCATGATCATATAAACCCGAAGGAAAATATAATACAAGCCCAAACGAAAAAATATAAACAAGTCTAAATTTAAAACAACGTGTTCAAACCTATGATTGCGTTGGATAAAAACCGCAATTTTTATACGTGTGCATGCAGAACAAATTTCTTGATAGAGGGGTCTAAATACAGCACAAACAACATTTTCCAAAAGACCAAAAAAGAGAAAAAGTATATTTTAACAAAACGCATTTGACTAACAGGTCGAACAACACATGTTGACTGCCACTGGAGATTGCCAAATAAACGGATCACAAGATGTTACCGTTGTATCTTTAAAAATTATTAATTTAACACCAAACAGAAAACAATAAACTTGCAGAAAAGATGGTATACCGCAATCAAAAGGTGCAAAAATTAATACACCATATCCGGATTTCGACAATTAATGTCTCTTCAGTGATGTTAAGGATCGAAACGGTATTTGGAAGGCCATATAATTTACCTCAATTTAGGATAGACTCTTGAATTTTGAAGAGTCGAAATATTAGAAATATGATGAACGGATCATATAAACCCAAAGGAAAATATAATACAAGCCCAAACGAAAAAAATATAAACAAGTCTAAATTGAAAACAACGTTCAAACCTATGCAATTTTTATACGTGTGCATGCAAAACAAATTTCTTGATAGAGGGGTCTAAATACAGCACAAACAACATTTTCCAAAAGACCAAAAAGAGAAAAAGTATATTTTAACAAAACGCATTTGACTAACAGGTCGAACAATGGATGTTCTTAACCCTGCTGACTGCCATTGGCGATTGCCAAAGAAACGGATCACCAGATGTAACAAAATTGATCTTTATTATTAATTTTATACCAAACAGAAAACAATAAACTTGCGGAAAAGATGGTATACCGCAAACATGAGGTGCAAAAAGTAAGAAACATCCGTTGTTCGACCTGTTAGTGAAATGCGTTTTGTTAAAATATACTTTTTCACTTTTTTGGTCTTTTGGACAATGTTGTTTGTGCTGTATTTAGACCTCTCTACCAAGAAATTTGTTTTGCATGCACACGTATGAAAATTGCGATTTTTATCCAACGCAATCATAGGTTTGAACGTTTTTTTCAATTTAGACTTATATATAAATATATATATATATTGTGTGTATCATACTTTATTGATAATTCTGACATATGTTAGTTAGATACAAATAATGCCAGTACCTTATCCCGGCTTCATTAACCATTTGTAGATAAACTCATCATAGATAACAGGATTGAAATTTTGTATTTGTGCCAGACGCGCGTTTCGTCTACAAAAGACACATCAGTGACGCTCGAATCCAAAAAAGTTATAAGGTATATAATAATTTGAATTGGTTAGTACTTATTAGTTATCTTAATCCTGAAAGATATACATTTCTAAATTATAATATATCCATATAATATATATATTTCTCTAATTCTTTGACAATTTATACCTTTCTGCACTCATTGTATAAAAAAATATAATCAACGTGTGGTTGCCGGTGATCTCAGAAGATGATTGGATGAATTTAAGGGTCATAACCTTGATCAGCTCAAAATATGCTAACAGGTGTAAATGAAATTGACAACTTTGTGAAATGTGGAAGGCACTCAAAGGGGGTTTTGGTTTAACAAAAAATGAAAATGTATTTTTTTAATCATTAGAGAAACAGATTCTTACATAGTTACTCATGAATTATCGGATTTATCCAATCTCGATAGTTAAATTATAAATTTTAAAGTCCTCGCCAATGCTCAGACTTTAAAATTGATAATTTAACTATCTAGATTGGATAAATCCGATAGTCCACTGGTATCAATGTAAGAATCTATATATATCAATAAACAATAAAAAATGATGAATATTTATGAAAAAGAAGAAAGAAAATGAAAAAAAAAAATAAATAGATAAAAATCACAGAAATATGGAACTTATCAACAGCAAAAAATAAGTCTAGTTTACAGCATTCATTACGTCTCACAAGGATGTTTATTTCTTTCTTTTGGAATACATTGGTACAAGTAACAATGAGAAACATAAATGCATTAATCAACATAGACAAAACAACAAATATACTGTCTGTTTTTAATCTCAAATATTTGTTACAGGGGATTGTGAACTATACTATTCATACTTAATGAAACTAAATCCATACTGTTGCTGTAGAAACCTTCAAGGTTGTTTATCTATCTTAAAACAAATCTGATAAATGCTACATTTCTGAAAGAAAACATACATGACAGGTAAACGGGTAGGTGTAGACCTAGTTCACAAAGACATCTTGGAAGCACGCTGTGTTTAGTTTCAACTTTCTATGAAAAAGGAAACCAATATTATATTTTGTTTAAACTAAGAGAGTACTAAATAGCAAAATGCACTTTTTGTAATTATTTTGTCTTTTCTTAAAGTGTCAATCAATAAGAACAGAAAAATCATATGAGACATATACCTCACAAAATACAACTAATATATGTATGACCTTCCTTACTGGTGAAATCCTACGGATCAAAGATACTGAACATCGACTTAAAACCGAAAATCTACACTAAAACACACGATATAAAGTAAAGCAATACTGAACCTTAAAAAATTAAAAAGAATATCAGTTTGACTCGCATTCCTACTTACCTTTAACATCTGTTCGAATGCCAGCTATTAAAGTAACCATGGCATACTTTATCAATGACCCCCGTTATAATTCCTAGTTGTTAAAGAAGGAATACCTTACTATGACTGCGACATCACAGTGGTTAAGGAGAGTATATCTTACCATAAGTAATGTCCTGTGGTTGAAGAAAGCATATCATAATCTGCCTGTGACATAAATTGTAATGCCCAGTTTAAGAAAGCATAACTTACTATGATTACGACATCCGTTGTAGCGCCCAGTGTTTCAAGTAAACATACCATACTCTGCAATCGATATTCGTTCTAATACGAAGTGGTCGGACTCCGCCTGCGACCCGGATAAATATCCGATAGTTAAACGTATGTATATCATAGTTCTGTGCCGGAGACAACCTTTTAACACCACTGGTTAAAATAAGAATAACATTTTCTGCATGTAACATATGGTATGCCTAGAGTTTAAAGTAAGCCTCCTCTTCGATGTCGTTATAATGCCGTATGGTTAAATTCGGCATACCTTACCTTAGCCGCCACTCCGATATTCGTCTTGATTGTTATTGCAGGCAAAGTTAACCTTAGATGGATTTGGCTATTTTCTTAAGGTCCTTTTGATCATAAAGCTCTTCGACTGTTTCGGTTCGTATGCATCCTTGGCTTTTACATATTCGACTTTGAGCTTCCTGGTGGAGATAAATCCAGAAACGCGCTTCATACGCATGAAATTGATAACGTATTGCTTTCAGTTTTTATTGGTTAAGACCAATATTGCATGAAATAAAGTAAGAGACAACACTCGGCTGAAGAATATGACGACGTATGTCTACAGTCTTCAGCTGCACGGTCGACCATTTCATGATGTCTACCGTTAATAAAACACAACAGTAGTATACTAGTGTTAAAACACTCGTAAATCATATAGCTATATACTAGAGAAAGAACAAGGAAATGGCATGAACCCCAAATGGTCGTTAATACATTTGGAATATACAAGCTAAGATAAAAAAAAGTCCAGGAAATCGAATGAAATACAAAATGGAACGAAATATGTGTTTACAGAGTAAACATCTCCACCTTGTCACGTATCACCCATCATGAGAACCAAGGCTGACAACCCACGATAGAGAACAAGACACCGCCGTTTTTTTTTTTTTTTTAATCAGACGACTATTCCTGTTTCTGAACATCTAAGTTGTTAAATTATATGTCATTTGGTCTCTGGTGAAGAGTTGTCTCATTGGCAATCATACCATATCTTCTTATTTTCATATCAAAGGGTGCGAAAACATTATAACAATAATGAAATGTGATTTGATTGATAACGAAATTACATTTTGCCAGGGACAACAGGACGAGTATGTATACCTTGAAGGTTTCTACAGCAACAGTATGTATTAAGTTTCATTTACAAGTGTGAATAGTATAATTCAAAATCTCCTGTAACAAATATTTGAGATTAAAAGCAGACAGTATATATGTTGTTTTGTCTATGTTTATATCTGCATTTATGTTTCTCATAGTTACTTGTACAAATATATTCCAAAAAAAGAAATACGCATCCTTTTGAGACGTAATGAATGCTAACACCACTGTCCCAGGTTAGTGGGTATTAGCGCTCACAAACAAATTTAACCCTGTCATATTCTTTATGTGCCTGTTCCGACTCAGGAGCATGTAGTGCAGTAGTTGTCGTTGGTTCATGTCTGTCGTATTCTTTTATCGTAAAGTTTAGTTAAAAACTAGGCCATTAGTATTCTCCCATTTTTTTCAGCGCTGAATCCTATCCAGTAAAAACCAGTTGGAGGTCTTGACGCATCAGATATGCACAAAGACTAAAGACACATAGGACCGATCTAAGAGACGCATGAGCTGAGAAAAAGACATCTCGTATCGGTCAACAAATTCACGGTGACCGTAAAACATGCAAAATGTCAATTTCAGTCGTTCTTCCTCCATATATTGATGGAGAAGTTCATGTGCTAGCCTCACACCGCTGTTGATATAGTCCGTATTATGTTAAGAAGCAAGCTTGTAATGTATTATCGTATCTACTGAGATATGTCAACGTCATGTTAGGGAAAGGATATGTTTCTTTTGAGATATGTCAACGTCATACGATGGAGAGAGGATATGTTTCTTTTGAGATATGTCAACGTCATTCGATGGGGAGAGGATATGTTTCTACTAAGAATTATCAACGCCATATAATGGGTTGGTTGAGGATATGTTGCTACTTAGATATGTCAACGCCATACGATGGATAGAGGATATGTTTCTGCTGAAATATGTTAACGCAATACGATAGGTAGAGGATATGTTTCTACTGAGATATGTCGACGTCATACGATAGGTAGAGGATACGTTTCTGCTGAGATATGTCAACGCCACACGATGGGTAGAGGATGTGTTTCTACTGAGATATGTCAAGGCCATACGATGGAAAGAGGATATATGTGTCTACTGAAAGATGTCAACGCCATATGATGGGTAAAGTATATGTTTCTATTGAGATATGTCAACGCCAAACGAGAGGTAGAGGAAATGTATCTACTGAGATAAGTCAACGCCATATGATGGGTAGAAGATATGTTTCTCCTGAGAATTGGAAAGTGAACAATGGAAACACTGAATTGTTACGTTTGTTGTTTGAAGTCTTTCAACTATGTAAATTTTAAGATAAAGACTTAGGTGTAAAGCAGATCTCCTAACTTCGGTAGTATTTCAAGTATCAAATTCCAAGATTTGTTTTCCACGATCCAAATACTTATTTTGCCTAAACAAACTAAATGTCTATGATGACTTGTCTTCGGGATCTTTCGAAGACAAACTTCATTTTTAGTACTAAGAACTCTTGATTCCATAACGTCCATGTATGAAGCAACCATATAACAGGAAATCTATGACAGGTAACGCAAGCGACTTGGGGATACTTAAGTATGCAAATGTTGTTAGAATGTAAGTTGATAAATCGAAAAACTTTAAAGATCAAATAATGGCGAGCATAGAACTTAAAGAGTAAATATCAGCCTTCCTTCCTGATAACATAGCTGAAGTAGTGTGAGTCATGAGTTGAGGGTTAAAAGTATACATATGTTAGAAAGTCCAGATCACTTATGATAAATGATAGCAGCCTATACTTTGCTGGGTGTTACAATTCTGAAGGAATCGGAATCTTCCACTAAGAAAAGTGCATTACACGCATTGTTTAATAATATGTTCTATTCGTCTATCAGGGTCAAATAAAGTAGAAAGATCAAGAAATATATAAGCGTCTATACGTTTTTCTTGTACTTGTTTGCAGCAAACCAAGTACAAGAAAAACGTATAGACGCTAATATTTAGTCTCCAAAAACAGACAACTGTTTAGAATTTGAGAGATTAATCATCTTCAAACTAGACAAGTTATGAACAAGTTTGTCAGCGACAGTTAAGATCGTGTCACCAACAACAAATTTATTAACGCATTTATTATCTTAATTCCAAGGTACTAATATGTACAAGAAATGATATAACAAGCAGTTCCAAGAAATCAATTATCTCTGTTATATTAGCATTTCAGACGGCAAAAGCACATGCACAAGTAAAGCAATACCTAATCAAAATAATACTAGCAATTACTGAAAGCAAAAAAAAGATACTTAAGCTGGTGATATAGGGTACATCTATGTTTCTATAATGACGCTACAATATACATTCGTCAAATAAGCTTTCCAGACAAAGAAAGACAACTTTATATATATATATATATATATGATTCACTTTTAAAATCATCTTTATAACATATGTCTGGAGAACATTGTTCCGTGCCTAACTTGATGTCGTCTCATTCAAAATCAATTGGAATTCATGTAATAACATTTTTGACTCTATCGGAATTTTTTTTTACCAAGAAGTACACGAGACAAAAAGCTGAAGAATACACTTTAAAATATTAAGTAATAAACATTGTTAAACGTATAAAGTAATATCAAAAGCGCCCTTCCTTTAGAGTAATGTTAAATTGAAGCTAAATTAAAGAATTATATAATAGATATCCCTTCATACCAGCTGATATAACAGCAAACAATGATGTATTTTTTTTTTGTGTAAGTATTGCACCGACGTTTTACGAAACGATATCCAGAATTATAAAACATTTGTGTTGACCAATTTATCACGAGAAAGATGTAATATAAACATCTTCTTTACAATTCACTGGAAACCCAACAAATACTTCTTGGACACATATTACAGAAGAAATCTTGAGCAATCAAAAGTTTGTTTTATGTTTCTTTGGAATAATTGGATCTTCCTTCATTTTACTAGATATTCAAATTACATTTACTAGTAACCAACTGTGCTACTCTCTTGGACTATGTTGATCGTATTTATCCCATTGAACTTGAAATATAGGATACATCAGATGTTTCTCTATATACTCGTGGATATACCAGACAATGGACAAAACGTAAATAGGTGGACAATACCAGACAATGGACATAAAGTTAAAAGGTAGACAATACCAGACAATGGACAAAACGTAAATAAGTGGACAATACCAGACAATGGACATAACGAAGAAAAGGTGAATGGACATAACGTAAAATAGTAGACAATACCAGACAATGGACATAGCGTAAAATGGTAGACAATACCAGACAATGGACATAAAGAGAAGACGTAGACACTTTTCCGATGAGATACAGGATGTAATAACGAAGGTAACATCAGATATGTAAACAGATTGGGTTCACCAGTCCATAAACAATGTTGCTACAGTTATTCCACAAATAATGAAAACAAGGTAAAAGAAAATACTGGTATCTTTTGTGAGTTATTATAGCAATCTTGAAACCATAATCAGGTTACTTCCGATAGAAAACTGATCTCAAAGAATAGAAAATAAAAATTGTGTTTCCTTTCACCTGCAATTTTGCAATATTCCAGTAGATTTGTTGGAAAATTTTTAATGTTCTAGCTTCCAATTATAAGATACGTAACTCTATTTGTTTTTAGACCGTTTTCGCCTTTCACAATATGAATTACGTCCCTTTCATTGTGAAATTTACGATCAAGTTAAATGGGTAGTATATAAACTCATCATAGATACCAGAATTATGTGATTTATTATATCCAAATGATCATCAAAGGCGAGGGGTTTAAAGCTGACCTGAAGTATATACATGACAAGTATTAAATGTATGATATTTGGAAGTATAGTTTGTTGATGCGTAATCCCAAATTTTATAGATGCTACATTGTCAGTGAAAAAATCAATTGCTACAAAACATTTCAAAATATAATTTTGAACAAAATGTATTGTTTTATTTTTTATTTAAAAGAAAAAGAAAATTGAATATATAACAAAAATTGAAGTTAAATGAAAAATTTTATAATGTCAGAACGCATAAAAATTAAAACAGTTTAAAAAAACAACGTAATTTTTGCATAATGACATAATTTTATGAACTGGACATTTACAGATAAAATTCAAAACTTATTTAATGTCAGTCCCAAAGCCCTGGTAACTGATCGGAAGCCAACCTCAGGGACTGATAGTCATCCAGCAGTGGATGCCAAAAAAAATGCAAAAATATAAATTGTTGCAAAGAAAAAACAGATAAAAGCAGCCCTAAAAATAGTCAAAATCATGTAAGGTCCAGATTCCTTGAGTTTGAACCTTAAACGTACAATTCGTGATATTAGTTTAGTATTAGTTGAAACTTCCTTTTGTCGAGCCTTTTGATGACAAATACTTCATTGTTTTGAGTCGTCACGATTAAAGGTTATGGAATTATTGGATTGGTACTTTTGTGATTTAATTTTTTACTCGTGTAAGTTATAACAGAAAAGCCAAAGATACCAAAGGGATATTCAAATTCATAAATCGAAAAAATGACAATACCATGACAAAAAACAACAAACGAAAAAAAAACGAACAACATAAAAAACACAACATAAAAAAATAAAGACTGAGCAACACGAACCCAATCAAAAACCGGGGATGATCTGAGGTGCTCCGGAAGGTTAAGCAGATCCTGCTACACATGTTACACGCGTCGTGTTGCTTTTGTAAGTACAAACTCGGTGATAAGTCTAATTTGATAGGTCACATTAGAGTAAAAGAGGGCGAGATTTTGGACACGACAATTGGAACATATCCTTCGTCATCTGTGAAACAGATATTCCATAGCAGTCAATTAACTCGTGATGGAGTCCGTAAAATTTTCGAAAGGAAAATTTAAATTCCCCACTTAGAACTCTTAGTTTGATAGTTTTGTTGTAAGCAGCAACCTTCTACCAAGGAAATCATAATAGTAAATGTCGTATCAACTGGGAGATATATACACCATATGCAGGCGGTGCTGGAATGTTGCTACATAGAAATAAAAAGTTAACAATTGGGAAGCTGAAATCATCTCTTTTGTCGAAAAGTATTGTTCTCAACCGACCATTATTGCAAATTTCTAGATATAAGTCAGGATATGATACAGAATTAATTGTATCTGTTGTATCCTTTATTTCAAATTCAATGGAATAGATGCGTTCAACACAGTCAACAAACTTTGAATTATTTAGTGAGATGACATCATCTATATAGTGGAACGTGAAGTTAAAGGATAATGCTAACTTTTTTCATTCTTCCTAAAAGGCTCCTGTATGAAGTCAGCCTCATATGAATAAAAAAGTAAAATAACGAAAATACCGAACTTTAAGGAAAATTCGAAACGGAAAGTCCCTTATCAAATGGCAAAATCAAAAGCTCAAACACATCAAACGAATGGAAAACAAATGTCATATTCCTGAATTGGTACAGACATTTCCTTATGTAGAAAATAGTGGATTAAACCTGAAAGAGACTTAGAGTGTATATACTCTAACTGATCTTAAGAATTTTTAAGTATTAAATATAAAATCTCATATGCATGTTAAGCATTGATATTAATAAATATATAATTGTATGATTTAGAAATAAACCCAATGTATTTTTATGTCGCTACACCTTAGCTCTTTTAATATATTTTTTCTCTGATTTAATTATGTCAGTTGTGAGAATCTTTTTGTCATCTTAATGAAAAAAAAGTCATAGAGACCTATTGTATGAAGTACGAAGCGGTAGAAAATGATACGCAAAATGATTAAAGATATATCAATATTAGTCCAAACAAGTCTTAAACAAAAGTTCCTCGCCGAATTTGAATCATTAATTTGTATTTTATAGCATGCTTAACTTTTCAATTTCTATAAAACCTTTACGATATGTGTTACACATACATACAATGATATCGCAAAATAATTTATTAGAAGAGTTTGCACCTGTGTTATGGTAGGATAAATTTGCATTCCTTTAATTTATTTTCATTGCAAAACAAAACCTGTGTTTTTCAATGTTCACAAATTCACATCTGGGAATTTAAACATCCATAAAATTTGTTCATGATATCCTAAATTTCAATAAGGGTATCATTTTGATAGGTCAGAGGTCTTTGGATGCACGGATACAAGTTCGTCAATCGTGATTTATCAGAACGGATAACACATGATTACAAAATATCAAATTACTCCCCCTATTGTATTCCGGTCTACATCAAAGGCGAGATGTTTCGTATTAGAAATTTAGTTTTGGTATATTTTACATATTACATTAAAAAGCAATTGAATTCATTGAATACAAATTTACTTCAAACTTGAAACCTTGAATTTTGCTTTAGGTATTTTAAACAGTTTGCTGTTTACCCTTTAAAGGAAGATGCACCGTGTTAAGATTAAAAAAAACATTGATGTATGCTATTATTTGCAGTCTTACCCTTTTTCGAGTTGTTTTTTCAAAAATCAAAATGAAACCATGTTTCTGCACGTTTGAATAGAGTTACAAATGAACTCTGTAATTTGTTTTAAAAGAACCTCATCAACGGTACCAGGCTTATAATTTGGTACAGCAGACGCGCGTTTCGTCTACATAAGACTCATCAGTCTAGTTCAATTTAAGACTGTTAGAAGGTAAAATGTTTCAACTGCAGAAATATATGACACAAGGCCTTTTTATTTTATTTTTTTTTTTTTTTTTCTAAAATCGGGATAAATTCTTACGAGTGCAACTAAAAACAAAAATGAAGGGTAAATATAAAAATAAGATTTGATATGATTGCCAATGAGACAACTTTCCACCAGTCACCAAACGACGTAGAAGTTATCAACTTTAGATAAAACGAGAAAACTAACGGCATGATTTATGAATGAAAAAATAAACAAAAACAAATATGATATACAGCAACAAACGACAACTACTGAATAACATGCTCATACAATATGCGGAGGATTTGAACACCCCCTCCCCCCATTCCAACTTACCAGGCATATTAGTGTAACAGCACAACATAAGAACAACATATACTTATCGATACAATGCACAAACACAACTAACGAAATCTTACAGAATTACAGTGCTTTTATAAAGGTTGTGTACTGCGAAATGATGTATATGACAAGATCAGACATATCAGTTTATCAGAGATATGTCTACACCGCAGATACTGAAATAAAACCCAACTGTCTTCACAGTCGATAGGTGAACAAACCAAACTGGTGAGGGATGTCTACATCGTCAATACTGTAACAAATAAATGTGATCATTGAGTTGTCTACACCGGAGATACTGTAACAAACCAAACTGATCAGAGAAATGTCTACACTGTTGATAATGTTAAAAATCAAACTGCTAACAGAGATATATCTACATTGTTGATCTTCTTTATATTCTTATGCTACAGTTTAAGTTTTAAAAATTCGAAAGTTCCGGTCGGAGTTTTCATATTGTTTCATCAGTTTTTGTTTGTTACCTAATTGTGTAGAAAATATTTGGAAATAATCAATGAATTAATTTTTTAAGGAGCATTGCGATGTATACAGGATTCCTTATCTGAATTTGATGAACTTTTCATACTTATTTTTTATTTATAATCTTCATAATTTAAATTCATTTTTTTAGCTAAGAAAATGAGTTATTTGTCCAATTTATAAAGAGAAGATCAGTGTAATATTTACTTGTCCCTGTTACATTGAATAAATGCGTCAGTTGATGAATTTGCTGTTTTAACGCGCTTTTCTAGATTGATCTTCAGAATAAATACTCAATGACAAAAGTCATTTGGAAAGACATGGACAGTTGCTTAAAACCAACTGGCCTCAACAAATATGTAAGTTTTACTTCATGGTATTCACGACTTGAATAGCTTCATTTAAACATTGACCAATGGACCAATGATATGACTCTAATATTTTATATATAACAGATGTCCAAGCCGCGATTTAGGGTTAAGGATGTGCTTTATTTTTACAAGTCACGTGAAAAGCAATGAATATAAAACAACTGACTGACACTTCCAGAATCTCTGGAGTAAAATAAAAACAAACCAGTCATATTTCAGACAGATTACTTTCCTCAAACTTCGAGAAACTCATCAAAATTCAAATTGGTGTTATTTGTAGTATTATTATTTTGAGAAATATGTTTATGTATTGAAACAGTATTTACGAGAAGGTTGACATTGTCAATTATAGTCATCTAACATGATATCATTCTATTTTGACAGTGACAAGATCCTCCATTTTTAGATGAAAGTGATTATGAGCTTTTGTGTTTAAAGGTTTTTAATACATGTAACTTCCTCAATTAAAATTTGAAAAGACATCAATTTTACCCCGTGTTTGTTTTACAGAGATAGTTATAAAACAAATTAAGGAAGATTTATTTAATCAGTTTGAGTCAGATTAGTGTACAAGAATTGCTGATTATGCAGATAGGAGTAAATTGAGGACTTACAAATTGATTGAAATAATGAAATTTATTTGAAAAATATTCTGTCAATAAAACACAGAAGTGCTTTTGTATGATTAAGATGTGGGGTTGCTCTCATTAGAATAGAAAATGGGAAGGTATGAAAGAAAAGAAGTTCATGAGAGCACATGTTTAACTGTAACTCTATTATTGAAGATGAACTTCATGTCATTTTAAAATGCCCATTATATGTAGATTTAAGACAAATCATGATACATGAAGCTAAACGTTTTAATGAACTATCAGATGTTGAAAAATTTATATTTTTATTTGATAATGAGAATGTTGCTACTGAAGTTGCCAAACCTTCAACAACATTTTATTGAACAGAAATAGTATTTTATTTCAGTAGTTTTAAAAGAAACAAAATCTTGTACATACATGTATTATAAATAAACATTGTAAATTTTAAATGTTAATGTGTGAACATGTTTATATATATATATGAACGTTGTTTTCAATTTAGACTTGTATATATATATATGTAAAAGTTCAAACCTATGATTGCGTTGGACAAAAACCGCAATTTTTATACCTGTGCATGTAAAACAAATTTCTTGGTAGAGGGGTCTAAATACAGTACAAACAACAATTTCCGAAAGACCAAAAAAAGTGAAAAAGTCTATTTTAACAAAACGCATTTGACTAACAGGTCGAACAACTGATGTTCTTAAACCCTGCTGACTGCCATTGGCGATTGCCAAATAAATTGATCACCAGATCTAACGAAATGGATCTTAATATTAATTTAATACCAAACAGAAAACAATACCTTTTGTTTCTTAAGTCTTTTTAAGATTGGTGCATAATACATAGCAAATGTTTTAACTGTTTTATATGTTATTCTTTGAATCTAATTATATGCTTGTATGTGGTGAGACTTTAAAAAAAATAATGAACCTATAATCAGAAAGTTTGCGGAATTTCTTATCTCAGGAATTATAAAATAAATAGATAGTCTGACAAATAATTACAAATGTATATAAAATTTTAATCATGCAGCCTTATATAATGATCTTAAAAGCAATCTTGCTAGAAAGCAACGAAAAACAAACGGGACCAAAACGACTCAATTTCTTTTTTGCAAATAATAGACAGATACTTAAGAAAGAATATTTGTTTAATTTGAAACTCTATTCTAATAGTTGTTTAAATAAATGCACAAATAAAAAAATATCAAAATTCCATCTAACATCATTGTTAGCATATTACGAAGGACGATCATCAAAGTGTACAAATATATTCGCACTTGTTGTCAAGCCTTTCCAAAAAAATATTGATAAACATGGAATATGTTTTTATCATTTATTTTATTTTCTTAATTGAGAGCACTATATTTTTTCCAGCTCTGAATGTAACATAAATCATTATATGAAAATAACAATGAGAAAAACCTATATCGCATAGTCAGATATGGAAGTCCAAGACATGAAAAATGTAAAACAATTCAAACGTGAATAATTACGACCTAAGTTATAACAATTCAAATACAAATATGAATGAGACAACGACAACCACTGAATTACAGGCTCCTGACTTGGGACAGGCACAACAAGAATGTGACTGGGTTAAATTTACATGTTTTTATCATAAAATGCTCAATAAATAAGTGAAGCTCTACGTTATTTGGATTAAGGAAGACTTTTTTAATATCAAATGGTTATTCATGAATAAAAAATACTTTAAAAATAAAAAAAATATTCATTACCATGGTTTCAATAAGATATCGTGATTTCTCTATCAATTAAAAGCGGATATTTCACATGTGAAATAATTTCTTTAATTTTAGTCCACTCACGTTAGGGAATAATATGTGTTGCCAAGAACCTGTCAACCAAGTCAAATAATCCTTTCGTAAATATTCAGTTTTCGGAACATACAATATTAAACTTTTTCCTTCAATAACAGACAAGACTACATCAAAACTAACTTGTTGTTTGGCCACTCGTTTAATATTTTTCGACTTTCTATATTGAAATCTATAACATTTGCTTTTCGCCATACTTAGCTGCCTTTAGTTTATCCCCAGAGGCTAGGATGTTATCAAGGGAAAAATTTTAAGTATGAATCAAAATCAGCATAGCTCTTACTTAAACATTTGATATAGAAATTAAAATATTGTTTTATATTGAATTAAAATGCAGTTTACCAAACAAGTTACCTTACATGAAGATGAAGCATACAGAATGTGCTGTGATAAATGAAAATGAAGCTTACAGAATGTGCTGCCTTGAATTAAGTTTGTGATGCCTTATATGAAAATAAAGCATACTGAATGTGATGCCTTAAATTAAAATGAAGCATATAAAAAATAAACATTCGAAATGTGCTGTATTAAATGAAAATGAAGCATACCGAATGGGCTGTCATAAATGACACGAACCAGACCTAATGTGCTGCCTAAATTGAAATGAGCCGTTCCGCATGTGCTGTCTTGAATTTAAATAGAGCATTCCGAATGTGCTTCTTTAACTGAAGATGAAGCATAGCGATTGTGCTGTCATAAATGAAAATGAAGCATACCTAATATGCCGTCATAAATTAAAATTAACCATACCAAATGTGCTGCCTTAAATGAAAATAAAGCATACCGAATGTGCTGCCTTAATTGAAGATGAAGCATACTGAATGTGCTGTCATAAATGAAAGTGACGCATGCCTAATATACTATCTTAAATGAAAATGAAGCATACCGAATGTGTTGTCTTAAATTAAAATGAAGCATATCGAATGTGATGTCTTAAAGCAAAATGAAGCATATTGAATGTGCTGCATTAAATGAAAATGTTGTATACCAAATTTGCTGCCTTTAATTAAAATGAAGCATACCGATTCTGATGCTTGAAACTTGAATGAAGCATACCGAATGTGCTGACTTAAATAAAAATGAAGAATATCGAATGTGCTCTTTAAATCAAAGTGAAGCCTACCGAATGTTAGATCTTTAATTAAAATGAAGCATATAAAAAATAGAGCAATTCGAATGTGCTACCTTGAATTAAAGTGAATTATACCGGATAAGCTGCCTTAAATTAAAATGAAGCATATCGATAATTAAGCATACCGAATTTGCTACCTTAAATTAAATTAAGCAATTTTTAATTAAAATAAATACCAAACGTGCTGTTAAACAAATACTGAGCGTGCTACCTTAAATTGAAATGAATATAGAACGTGCTGCCTTAAATTAGAATGAAGTTTTACGAATCTGCTGCTTTAAAATTAAAATAACAATTAATGTAAAAATTAACTAATATGAATTTGAAGTGGACAATGTAAAAATTCCGGAAAACAAGAAGATGCGGTATGATTGCAAATGAGACAACTTTCCATCTCGTCACTTACTCTTCGACTTATGGGTTTTTGATGTCCTTTTGTTAACTTCTGCCTTATTTTTATATGGTCAATGACTATGAAGTAGAAACAAATGAGGATAAATTTTGTCATATTCCTAGACAATTAGAGCTTTATTTTTTGCACAAATGTATGCATGCAAAATTTTAAAATATCTAAATTGATTTAAGATTTTTAATTAAATCGCGGTCTGGTTGTCGCATTTGGAGCAACAATTGTGTTATCAATTACAAGTAAGTAAAACATAACAACATTGTCAACAAACGTTTAAGGTTGTTTTAATTGTTTTTTTTTTTTTTTAATACCTTGTGTTTAATTTGATTTGAAATTAATTGGATTTGATTTAATTTATGTGATGGAGTTTTCTTTCTTGAACCTTTCAGAATACTGGACACACTTAGATGAATTTAAATAAACCAATAAATTTCATTCAAATAAAGAATCATAGCAATTTCAAAACCGCAGATGGGTAGTAGCGATGTTAAGCTGACCTTTCAACTCAACAAACATAAAACCTTTTCTGTTTCAAGAGTAAAGAAATCCTCTTTGAGTCGATTAGTCCCAGTAGGGAGCATTTTGCTTGTTCCTGAGCAGATTAAACAATTTAGTCAAACAAAATAAACTGACAAAATTTCATAGCGGGATGTTTTCACAAACATTGCCAAACAATACTTGATCGGTACAAAAGGTTATTGCCAGTTAAAAGAGTCAGTTAATCAAATGGACACGTTAAATTTTCCATCATTAATAATGTTTCTATGGTTTATTGTTGAACGTCGGAAATGTCGTTCTTCAATAACATGACCATTGATTTAATGTTGCTATCTTGTTCATTTAAAGCATAAGGAATCGTCTTAGCATACATGTAGTTGCATTCAAATTAAGTAAAAAGAGGCATAAGATACCAATTATATGATGACATAATAACGATTATGATGATGTAAGACGTACTGATAGTAGATGGTTTCTCAATATTGCATTTAATAAAAGGTCGTTCTGTGACCTGCAATTGTTCAAAATTGTGTCCGTTAGTCTCATTTGCAATCGCACAACATCTCTTTATTTCTATACTAATAACCGATGCGAATACACCAATAATATCAAAATTAAGAACTCATAATTGATAAAGACAAAATATCATTATAACTAGAAGGCAAAATTTCCAGTATTTTTATAATAAGTATTCAGACCCTCCTGACTTATTTTGCTTCTTACAGTATCCAATACCTTTCACATTTCAAAGAGAGAAAAGTAAGTTACGTTAACGCTATATAAGACGATTAAAACTTAATGTAAGTATTGCAATATACAATTCTTAACCTTCATTATATCGGTTGTTAATTCAATTTTAGAAAAGAAAAGTCCAAGATTCACAGTATTGAAAAGAAATGTTAATGGGCAATGACTTAAAAAAACAGAAACAAACTAGAAATTATTATTTCAGTGCTTTCAATTTTTTTGTTTACTTTTTAACATCTCAGAATATTTTTTTAAACTTTATACGTATTTTGAAAGAATACCTATTTTCTCTTTGTACAAAGTATTCAAGAGTTTGGAGTGCATTTTGTATTTTTAACATCACATTGCTTTGTCTTTAACATCAAATTATTTTGATTCTTAACTAATTTTTTTTTTCATCTTAAAATGAACCAATTGTGGATTGTATGCGACAAACATTGTTTTATTTATTTTAAAACCGTGGTTTCAGCTTTACAGTAGAAGATGATACATTTCTCTTTAAAAGTACCGAAAATTCCCTATTTGTCAAATAATTATATCCCATATAATTATTTTAAAAATATTACGATCATAGAAAATAAAAACGATGAAACTGATACTTGCTCATTGCCATGTCAATTTCTAACGCTGCACGATATCTGTCGTAAATCAGTCGCACTGACGTTAAAATGGAAAAGATGTTATTTTTTCACACCAAATGGGTAAATGCATTCAGCTAACCCGATGTCAATATGAATATATTTGTCATTTCTTTGATTAGCAGAATACTAGCGGTTAACCCAAACCATTGCTCGGTTAATTCTTCACGCTTTCACCAAATGGCGATCTTTTAGTTGTTTGTAACGAGACAGATTTTTAATGGGGTATGAAGATAAAAGACATTTCACAAAAATCTACTTTAAAAGCAAAACATAGATTTTTTTACAAGAACAAAATTTCATCTTAGTGGTCAGAGGCAATGAACAAAACTAAGCTTCAAACAGAACATGGGCATATGGACGTGTATATGAATATCTGCGACAATAGTTAAACAAAAATTGAAATAATTATCAATTTTTAATGGACCTATACATTTTATACATAAGAAGAAATATGTATGGTTCAGTGGCAATAGTTTAAGTAGAATTGAAACATTTTTTTAATAGACGTATACGTATTAATCATATATAGAAATATGTGAGACACCTAGGAACTAACAGATGACGTTAGCATAAGATATAATGCACCGTTGCCTTTATATCTGAATATGGTTTAAAGAAGAAACAATGCCTAAATTAACATGTTGAAGAAACAATACGTAAATTTGAATTTGTTGAATAAACAATATGTAAATTAACAATGTCGAAGAAACAAGACGTAAATTAACATGTTATTCTTTTCTGAGAAAATAGTGCAGAAAGTGACGTTATACACCAACAATTAATCAATCAATGATACGTTATATCTTTATTGAAACCGTTAGTAAAGATGTAAAATGGCCCGAGGAAAGGAGTCAGATCTAAACAAAGATAAACTAGATTTGTGAGATTTCAGCACTGTCCCTGCCGATGTATTTTTATGTTACTTAAATAAGTTAAGAAGCTAGTGAAAGTTAAGGGCCAAATGTCAAATGGTTCAATAGTGTTGAGATGAAACCAGAAGCACCAATTTGAGTTCTGTGACCTCACATTAAAAGTCTGCCTTATAGAAAGGACGAAAATCTTAAAAAAAAAGGTCCACAGATTTTAGTTTCTTGACGTCACTTGACACAGATGTATGGACAGGTCACATATTTTATGCTTGACATAGATTTGATGTTGGACATAGATTTGACTGTTACATACATATTGTAGATTCTCACAAAATATTTTGATGTTTTTAATGATTGAATGAACAACAAGTACAAATTTTACCTAGGAAGGCAAGAAGAGAATAGATACTGACCATATTCTTTTCAAAGAAATAAATAATATGCTCAAAACACGCGACTCAAGAATAATCCTCATCAGTATTTTGTCATGATACAAAAAGTCGGAAAGGGAAAGGCAAAAATATAACGTCCGAGAACAATTAAAATCTAAGGGCTTGAAAACGAAAGCTTAAATCCTCTACGGTCATATATGTCTGAGAGAGTTGTGTGTGACGTTTTGTGTAATGTTTTCTGTCTAATTTTCTTTATCTTTTTCTTATGATAATCGTGTTGTCTATATTCCTTCAACCTACATTTTATATTCCCACCTTGGTATCCCCTTTCTTTAACTTTTGTTTTAGCACAATTACATAATTTTATGAATTAGAAATGTAAAAACAAAATGCATAATTTCATTCATGAAATAAGGTAGTAATTAACAAAGAGCTTTCCAAATTAAGAAAGACAGAAAGCACCCCAACAGCAAAAATCGGAGACTCCTTTCAGGTTGTTTTTGATATACAATTAGCAATATTTTCATACGTTAAAGTCGAAAATTCCGAAAAATGACAAAACATAGGATCATGCTACAAAGTTGTTAACGTTTGAAGAACATTTGTTTTAAAGGGCACTTTGACCCCTAGCTTAAATAAATTTTCGTTTAACATAATGGACATCTGTGTGCAATCAAATGGTTGCGTGATACGGTCAACTCCAGTAGATTAATACGAACCACGTGACATGTACAATTTACTCATCCAATACAATGTAGCACCTGTGAGATTTTCTGATGCTATTTTGCTGTGGTATGGTTACAGTCCGTAATAAATTATACAATACATGAGTGTGTTTGGGATGATCAAATGTTATCATGCTATTGAAATGCATATGTTAATGCAATATTCCTTTACCCGGATGTCCGCTTCATGATCGTCTTATTTTACATGTGCATGATCAACCTTTTATTAATTAAGATTCATTGATCATTTTTATAATTTTTAATTACCATGCATTTTGTCAACTGTATTGGTTTGAAAACATACAACTAACTAGAAACGTGCTACTTTCCCTGAAAGGCGTATATATAGACAAGTTTCTTGTGTATAATTTGGAGTTTAGTATGACGTCCATTATCACTGAACTAGTATATATATTTGTTTAGGGGCCAGCTTAAGGACGCCTCCGGGTGCGGGAATTTCTCGCTGTATTGAAGACCTATTGGTGACCTTCTGTTGTTGTCTGTTCTGTGGTCGGGTTGTTGTCTCTTTGACACATTCCCCATTTCCATTCTCAATTTTATTTTTAAAATTATAAAATCAATGACGACTTTTTTGGTTCTATGATTGAGTTGTGAAGAACAGCAATCCTTCATTTTTCGTAATAAAATCTAGGAATAAATAAACCCCCATATAATGCTTGTCTATATTTGTAATTCATTTATTTTATTTTATTAATTTATTTAATATTTGTATTGTGTTATGTTTGTTATGAAGTCAGATCCATTTTATAATTAACCTCAAATTTTATCACTTCTGTGTAAAATGCCTTTGGATGAAAACAATACATGACACAATGCATATTTTAGGCAAACAATGTATTGAAAAGTTTGGAACCATTCGGGTCTTTTGCATATTAGAAGTGAATGATACATGTTTATTTTGAATAAATGTTAACTTGGAATTAGTGCACAGTAATTACACTAGGTCGTTTCTGTTAGTGTGCTCCGTGTTGAAGACCGTACTTTGACCTATAATGGTTTACATTTATAAATTTTGACTTGGATGGAGAGTTGTCTCATTGGCACTCATACCACATCTTCTTATATCTATCATAAGTACTTTTTTTTTTATCTTATCAAAATAAATTTATATTGTTATGTTTGCTTAAGATTTATTATCATGTTTTCGACAAATGTTTTTTTTTTTATTTTGTCCGCTTAAAAAGTTTATACTTAACAAGAGACTTAGGTTCCAACTCCCTCAAGCAAAGTTGACCTGAGATGGATTAGGCTATTATTCTTATGTCCCTTTTAGTCATAAAGCTCTTCACATGATTTGGTTCTTATACATCCTTGGCTTTCAATTATTTGGTTTGTGTAAATCCAGAAAAGAGCTTCGGACGCATACAATTTATAAAGTGTTATTTTCATTTCATTTTTTTTTTTTTTTTTTTTCTGAAGCCATCATACTTGCTTATCTATATTACATATTTTTCTACAATTGATCAGTTTTATTGAACCTCTCTAACATCACAATCTATTTTGAAAATATATATTCTTTATACTAGATGCCATATCATCATAAACATTCTTTTAAAGAACTATCTTAAGGGATCAGACCACCAATTCAATATCCCTATCTATTCAACCATTTTTTCAATTTCCATAGCTTTCTAAATATTTTACTTAAGTTTAACTTCATAGAAACCAGTTATATCCTGAATTGTACATGTATCAACTTTCTACATGCCAATTTTCAACCAATGTTTAATGTCTTGTAATGAAACATGACCGTTCGAAAGCCAAGTACTACTAAAATCAACCCCTTGTTTTCTGGAAATCTTAAATAAGTATACTTTGGAGCGCATTAATCCTCAATTTTTAAAGCAAGCTCATAGCCAAGTAAATTTTGGCTAAAAATGGTCTAAATATATTTCTCTTTCATCAAAAGTTTCATTTCTGCAAGTTTGTTTGTTAGTTTAAGTAAACGATGACATCAAATGCACTATATTTTGTCAGAGTAGGGCTACTTTTACATATGTTCTAATTGGAGTTGGTGAATTGGTGATCTGACACATATAACCGGCTCATCTAGATGCTCAACGAAACATCTTTTTTTTTAAATGTTACTACCGTTCTATGACAGTAAAAGATGGGATTCAAACATATTTTCATGATGTATACTCAACCAGTGGTGTCAATCAGACGTGGATTCTTACAAAATCCGAAAATTTTTAATCACAAAAATAACAAATTTGCAATATCAAAACCTATAATTTCTGTACATTTCAAACTAATATTACCTATTCTAAATTGAAAAATAGACTACATCTTCTCTTATTAATCAGTGTCTTTGCTTCGTAGATACAAGTTCTTGATTAAGGTCATGAAAGATCATACCCTGTGAAGAACCACACTGGTACCTACAACAAATACACCGTAGACGTTAACATCAAATTGACTTTTTTATCGACAACATATTTGTTGAGTTTGTAATATTTTATGTTTTATATTTTTATATTTTAGCAAATAGTCGGTACTCATATGGATACTAATTTTGCACCTCTACTGGCTGACTTGTGTTTCTAATGTTGCAGAGTTCATACAAAACCTTCTCAAAGAGAAAAAGAAAAAATATCTTGCAAATTTCTTCAATTTCACTTTCAGATATATCCATGATGTTCAGTCAACACATAACCGACATTTTAGCATGTGTTTACTTCTCATATATCCGAGTAAACTTTAAGGATACTACAAAAACTAGAAGTTTTCTTTTATATTTGAATCTTTTTTCTTAAAAAGTAAAATAACAAAAATACCAAACTCCAAATATTGACAAAGATAGATGATTCCAAACTAGAATATATGACAGACCTGAAGATTTAGTTCCCCATAGTTAATTTCTCATCTGTTACATACCCTCTGTCTCCAAAATTTGATCCTCGTATAACTAAAAAGATATGTTAATAATGTCATGGACATGTCAGTTTGTCTTCGAGTTATAAGTTTGCATATCCCTTTGGTGTCTTCCGCCTCTCTTTTACGCGCGAACAGTTCTCATTATACGTACGCTACTGACGAAAGAAATGCTCCAGCTGGAAGAACAACTGGAATCGACACTACACGAGTTTTAAAATCACCAAAACGAATTAGTTGACCGATACAGTTCAACTGTGATTCAACTCACAAGAGACTTATCTCGTTCGTCCATTAAGAATATACAAATCAAGATTCAATAAACAAAATTTGAGGGAAACACATGAACTCTAAAAGGAGCGAGCCCAGGAACATCGACAGGTCTCCGAATATGGCTGATGGTATGTGACTGTCTGTTGATTTGTAGGAAGTTGTGATATATTGATTATGTCCTGTCAAAAACCAGCATTTCACATCTTATATAAATCCTTGTAATATTGAGATTACGGTTATTACCGAAACTACTAGGAGCTTCATATTTTTTTTCTTTTCCTCGGTATTACATCTATGTTCTAATCTACCAATTAACATAACTTTTTACAGGATGCATGTAGTTATGTGTGTATTCTATAGAATTTGCATTTTATTTTAAGACGGCATATGAAAGTTTACAATATAACTATAATTTTCTAAGAATGATAAAAAAAACAAGGTGCCAGAAACTTAAAATTTGATTATTTGGATCCCTACATACTGATATATCTGGTTTGAATTGTTCGATCTTAAGCAGTAATTTACTGCAAAGAAAATCAGTATCTCAAGCATTTAATGTAAATAATGGAGATATATACCACTGATACATATATGACTTTTGATGTCAAAACAAATATATCATCCAGTTACATTAATAGTACAAACATAAAAAGGAAGTATGTATGACTCCGGCGCCTTTGTCGTTTATATTCATTAATTCCTAACAAAGAAGCACCCTTCTTCAAAACGCATTTATAACACTTTACTTACACATAATTTAAGACCTCATACGGCGTTTATGAATTTCAATAAATTGTTTGCGCCATTTCGGTGTAACCGACACGAGTTAAGATACGATACCTATTGCGATGATGTTGATTCGAGAATCCTGACTTTATTTATTCACAATAAAGTTGAATTGTCCCCTAAGGACAACTTAGATCCGGCAGGTCGTTTATGTAAACATAAAACAAAATTGAAAAATTCATTTTTGTAAACTATCCAGCTTGTAAACGGCGACGATTGTCTGGGCAATCATGGTTATATGTAAGATTTTTACCCATTTTGAAATAATTTAAGAGTTATTTCCACTACGAAATGCGAGAGAAAATGTAAAAATTATTAGTGTAATGTTTCAGATATTGAAGTGTCAATAAGAGCCCAGTTTGAGCTCTGTTTTGATTCGAGCTAATTTGCAACTCAATAATACAAAATGTTCAAATGAAAAAAGGGTTTCTTTTCAGGTCAGTTTTCAAGGAGATCAGGAAAATGAAAAGTGTTTCGGAATTAATGATGGAAAAATGTTTTATTTAGAAAATATATAAAATTTCTCAATGTGGTTATTTATATATATATATATATATATATATATATATAATATTTACCAAATATCTGAAGAAAAAACACGATGCAAAGTCAATATGATTTAAAGAAAATCTAATCCAAAAAAACAAATATCGAAAATTATAAATATATGAACTCATGACCTTGAATCAGTGATAATTAATCTATGCACAACACGTTTAGTTAATTGTTGTGTTGTTCTGTCACTAGTCGAATATTTTTCGATATTTGAACTTTTGGATTAATTATTCTATGATTAATTTTCATATTTCACATTAGTTTTAATCTAATTACTTTTTTGTTATCTATCATTTTTTGTTATCACTATTATTTTATTTTTAACATTGTTATTGTTGATTATAGTACACATTCAGAACTCGGTAAGCTAATGTTGCCTTCAATTCATCTCACCATCATCAACATCTTCATCAAAATGAAACTATACTTAAAATTATGTTGGTAAACTGCTGCATGGTTAACTTGTAATGTACCAAACGCTTCTTTTATGTGTTGATTTTGTTGTATGAGCATTTTTTCCGACGGAACACACATTTTAGAAGTTTCCATCTATGCATGGCAATGTTTTTGTCTATAATATATTAAAAAAAAAACATTTAAAAAGGCTTAAGATAGGGAATATTTTTTATTGAATGAAATTTTCAATGAAAAATTTCTAGAATGTGGAAAAATGCCGAAACAAATGATCAATATGCCTATTTAACTACATTTAGAATACAGAACATAGAGTTTCTATAACTCCGCCTATTTTTCACTGTATCAAATGATATCGTTTATGGTTATTTTATGCGCCATTACTCATATAAGCAGACGATACGTCACGTGATAATTATGGTGTTTTGATTGGGTAGATTAACCTAGGACAAATCACAATGGTTGACTTTTTCAACAACTGTGGTTTGTATATTAGCCAAAGAACTAAAGTTTTGTGGCACTTCCTTTGACAAAAACTGTCTTGCTGGAGAAATTAATTAGTTTGTGGTGATCAATCTGTTTCAAGTGTTAAAACCCAAATGTTGTGTCATTTTAACGAACTTGAGAACTAGGAAGATAATGGATGCCGGTTCCCTGTTTGTTTATCCAACACCATTCAGGTACTAATGCAGATTTTTTTTCTATTTTACAATATTGCATCTTATGTCAAAATATTTTATATATTTAGGTAATAATATTCAATAAACATTTAAGCAGTGAGTTAAAATATATTTTGAAGAAGAATCATAAGGACTTAAAACTATCATAAACGTGAAATTAAATAATCAAGACCAGGTTAACTCATTCTCATAATTTTGTATTCGCCTTATGTATTATGTATTATTATTATTATTATTATTTATGGTTTGTTCAACATATTGTCAAAGGTCGTTGTTTATGTGGCTAAAAATTTACTCATCTTTACAATTTTACTTTCGACAACATTTTCTTAGAATACCATTGTTATCTATATAATTATTATAATAATTATCAGAAAAGTAACATTTTAATAACAATTGATATTCATATGAACTACTCATACAGCTACCTTTATCTCTATGTCTTGGTAATTCTTTTATATCTTTATTAGGTCTATTTTCATTTTCGAAAAAAGAACAATTTTCATTTTATCTTTTCGGATATTAACATGCGTTTCCTTTTTTTTTTTTTTTTTTTTTTTTTAATTTTTATTCATGATCATGAACTATATAATTATACTGTTCAGTACTGTTCAATATTTTAGAACGACTAAAATTGTGTTTATGTCATTTAAAGTGGTGTTATATTTTTATTATGATTTTAACATAGATTTAAGGATGTATCATTGATAATTTCTGTACCCCGAATGAAATTATCCATTGTTTGCATCACAAGGGTTTGAGGCCGTATCATCTCATTTGAGACCTCTATTAAAATCTGATATTTTAGATATCAATAAAAACGATTCTGTTATTAAAACAATGATAATTTAGCCATGTTTTATTTACAAATAAACTCATCATATAAATGTGTGTAAGAATAAAACTTGCTAAGTGAAAAATACTGATATATGAGGTAATGTGTGCTACCAAGATGTATTAATATTGTCACGATTTTTGCTAAACAAAAACAGATTTGCTAGAAATAATCAGACTAGATTAAAACTATTATCTTAAATTAAAAGAAAATATACAATGATGAATACGTTTAATGAAATTTCAACAACAAGTAACAAAACTTTGCTGACTGGCATTGGACATCTTAAACTTCTTAAATCACCTAATTTGTCATAGAAAATTTAAGTTTGTTAGTCTTATTAAAAGAAACCGACGTGACTGCAAAACTATTCGATATGTTATAAGCACCAGCAACAATATGTTATAAATTGTAAATATATACGAAATGAAATAGAATAATTTGAATACAGATGATATTGGTAAGAAGACTAATTTGCATTTAGGTATAGGGTTTATCTTTCTAGGGAAAGCGATTATATTTCTTGTAATCATGCATGCAGATGACGTTTCAATTATCTAACAACGGTAAAAAAATAACATAGTTTAATTTGTTTTAACATCTTTTTGGTTCTTAAAACAAGTTTTGTTAACCGTAATTGAAAACTTCTTAAGAGGAATTATTTGATAAAATTGAAATATAAGCTGTAATAAATTATTATCATAATTCAATGAACTTTCTATTATGGTTTGTTTTATCTAGTTATATACTCAAATCAACAAAAAAGTTACTGTTTTATTATTTGTTTATAGAACTCTACTTATAGGAATTTATCTTTGAATATATAAATAATGAAAATATTCGGATTTTCCATGTTATGTTATTTTATGTTCTGGTGTCTGAAAAGAATGAAAATTAATACTATTAAGATTTCCAGATATTTACAATTATTATTCTTCTGTAGAAGCCTGCGTCATGATGATTCGTACTTTTCGCCATTGAAGCAATCATTCCGTGACATCAGATTTTTAATGCTGCAATGTAGTAAACAATGGAAAACAAAAATAATTATAACTTTGAATTACTATAAAATATATATCGACATCTGATTTGCTTACATCTACATTGATTGTGTGTATTATAAAACCGTTATGGTATATTTTATTTTTATGTAGGTATTAAAGGAGGTTTAATTATACACATCAGTCCGTATAAGTACAATATAGTTAGCGATAAGAATTTAAACCCTCAAATAACTGTTCATTCCTGAAAAGGATTTTTATCGAAAAGTAAATAGTTCATCTCGATCTTTAATAGAAATGAATAAATCGAAGTCCTTTGCATCAATATATTTTCTCTTTTTTTAAATATGTTTTTGAAGTGCCTTTGGGTTTTAATAGTATAGAACTTTATCTGAAAACATGATTTACGTAATTCGATAATATTTCACTTGAGTTTACATGTTTTCTATATTATTCGTAAAGTAGCCTTATTAAAAAGTACCGAATGCACAACTGCATTGGTACATATGAAATTTCTCTCGTAAAAATACTGGATGTAGCATTATTTAAAAAGCTCCAGACCGCACACTTACTTCTTTACAAATGAAGCATATTTGTTATGAAAAAAAATTAAATTGTCACCCCCGTGACAAGTTTGGCTATCTGCTTCTTTATTTATTCAAATTAGATTACAATTATTCACGTCTAAATTATGTATTTGGATAAATTTCATTATTTTGTTCAAGTTTAGCAAAAGTATAAAATTTAAGGGAATAGTAAGATTAAGAACGATAGAAGTTGAATATGCCGATATCTTCTGTACCTCAGAAGTCGGGGTAATATAACTGACAAGTACAAAATATAGAAAAAAAAACAATTACAAATTTCGTTCTTAATAACTTTAAATTTCATTCAAACATTTTGATGCTGATCTAACTTCTGTTTATATTCGATACCAATAAGACTACAAGGAGTCTGTGCCTTCCTGCTGGATTTTTCTGCTTTACAATGAGGTCTGAATTTAAACTTTTGTTCAATTTTATGTTAAAAAGTAAAACTCTCCTTTCTTTACGCTCGTCTTGTCAGACTCTGGTAATTAGACTTACTAATAATACTTAACACTAAATGCTTGCCTACCTGTTATCTTAGACTTATGGTACCTCTTCAACTGTTTCGGTTCTTGTACATCATTGGCTAACACATGTTCTGCTTTGAGCATTCCTGATGAAGATAAATCCAGAAAAGCGCTTCGGACGCATGAAATTTATAACGTTTTGTTTGCATTTTTGAAGCAGATAAGAGCCATTCTCTCCATTGGTTATTTGAAAGTAAAGTGAATATACTTTGAATTTTTGTATTGTGCAGAGTGAGTTTTCAAATTTATTTTTTGTTGTAACTTTTGCATCTTTGCATTAGCTGTACTATTTTTTCTACTATTAATTCCATGTAGTCATTTCAGGTTTCTTAAATACTATAATTGGGTATAGATAAATGTCAATAGCCAGTCTATATGTTAAAGCCTTACCCAAAATGTTGAAAATATCTTGAAGAATTTAAATCATATCTTAAGTTATAAAATGTATAGGAATACTAAACATGAAAAGCACATTCGTTAAGGTCAAACTTGAAGATATTTTCAAATGGCGGGAAATCAGATGATTGTTTCAATATATTCTAACATTTACCCTAAACATCATTAAAAAAGAAAGGGTCAAATATGATGAAATAAATTCTTTCAACATTTTTATAAATATTGACGGAGATTCATCGGGAATAAATCGTAACTATTGTGCAAATAAAATATCATGATTCGGTATAACATAAAACAAAGGAAACGAGTTCAAGTTGTAAGAGTTTGAAAAAAGCTTTCAATGTGCAGTCCAAGAAAGATATATTTTACTACAATATTTAATAAATCATTATTAAACAGACCCAAAGATTTCTTAATTAAAAGACTTGGCAAAAATTAATAACACTGACGAACTCCAAGGTAAATTCAAAAAGGGAAAAGTCCATAAAACCTGACAAAAACAACGCTCAACTATATCACCCAACGGAACGACTAGAAAACAACTGTCATAAATGGTAGCATTTATAAATAGGTTTGAGGTGAACCGTTTTTATTCGACCCTGAATTGATAATGGAGCAGCATATTCTTTTAGAATATTTTCATTTTTAACTTTAAAGCAATCAATATCTATGCACACATAAAGCGAAAACAAAATGGGAGGTCCATTGATACATTTTACAAGAATAAAATCATGTGTCACATAATTTTAAAATAAATGATACAGGAAAGTATACAACCACAACCTCACATAAACTAATTAGACATTGTTTTACAGTAAAACTTATTAATAAGTGTATATTTGAGGAAATTTTGCTTAAAATATACAGTATTAGTCATTTAGTCATTTAATTTTACTTCATTATCAAATCCAACTTCTCAAACAGCAGTATAAACTATTCTTCATTTTGGTTTTTTTTATGTTCGAAAGGATACATTTCTTAATGTTTCATTCTAACTTTGATTTCACTTTGTATCTCTAATCATTTTTGTTCGCAGTAAGAAAAAAAACATCCACCTTAAGACACCCGATATGAATTCAATAACTATTTGATAATTGTTTTGGAGTAATATCAGCACATAAAATGGCAAAAATATACCAGTGTAACTCGATTTATGCAAATTTGATGACATTTACCGGCATATCCTTTCTGAAACTCCTATCAAGACTCATTGGCTGTACTAAAACTCACAATATCGACTTCATTAAAGTGATATCTAGTCAAAACAGATCCTTACTGTTTATAAATTATGCATGTTGCTTTAAAAGATAATGGCTCAAACTAATTCAATGTAATTCGAGACAATATTGTTTTCTTGTAAAATATAAAATCTTGATGATAAAATGTTGGCGGGGATAGTTTATAATGTTAATATATAATAATCACCTGTCTCACTTTAATTGTAAGGTTTCAATATGATAAAATATTACAAAGTTTAGTATTGATTCATGTCGTTACGTAACTTCACTTTGGAAATTACAGATTAACTTTTACGTTTAGTGTATGAATAAAAAGGGTTTGGGTACGTAAATGAGACATCCAACGACAAAGATAACCAAATTATATGTAATATACAACTTTTATTCAGACAATATTATCATTTTATTCTTGTGTACAAATTTTATCTAAAAAATGAAATTAGCACATTATGAATTCCATACGTCCGAAGAGCTTTTCTAGATTAACCTTCATCAGGAACTCTCAAAGGCGAATATTTGAAAGCCAAGGATATATAAGAACTGAAACAGTTGAAGAGTTAACGACTTGATTTTATTTTTTCATCTTATTTGATCTTGAGTTTATCTGCCAAAGAACAATTAAGGGAAGAGTAACCACGAAAAAATTAAAATCGGTTAATACAGTATATAACTATTTAAGCACGGCGGTTACTTTTATTTTATTTATCTGTAGCATAACTGCTACTCTTTGATTTGTTTTTTTAATATGACCTTTTCCTCTCTTCATTTAGTTTGTGAAGTCTGAGAGCTCTGTTGTTATCTTCAAAGATCCAGTCTTCTGAAAAATTGACGAATGCACTTTTTATTTGTACAATTGTTTTTTATCAGAAATATGCAAACATTACTTTAGACAAGTACTGGTATTGAAGTCACATAAAGCGAGTTTACACAGTTTATCGGATACGGCTTAGGACATAACAGGCCATAGAATATCGTGCTTTCAACTGACATTGTCAATAAATCTAAAATATGTTTAATATAATTATTTTTCTTTCCAGACCCATACCAGTTTATGGGCAAGCTTCTGCCTTTGATCTCCATCGACTTGCTTCGCATTGTGCATCTTTAAATGGGTGTATAAGACCATCACCTTTGAAACTCTGTGACAATGCACCGCGGGACTCAACTTTTCAGTCTCCAATTCATATGTCTCCGTATAGTCTGGCAGTCAGTGAACATATTAAAAGATTGCGACAGGAAAATAGTGCAAAACTATTGGATCAGCAAGCACACACTTTGGCTCAGTCACCACAACTGTCAACGGGCCATTTTCCTATATCCAGACCGTCTATGTCCATTAATAGTACCCCGTTGAATTTATCCATTCAGTCATATACACCGAAATTCAATGCAGCAGAAATCAACACACAGATTCCCGGAAACTCTGGGAGTTATGGAGAGCACATTTCACAACAAATATCACTTGGAAGAAAACTGTTTCCGTGTCCTCAGTGTCGATATACAACCGATCGAAGAAACAATTTAAAACGACACATGTTAACAATGCATCAAACTTGTTCCAAGCTGCTGGAATGTTGCGGGATTCTTTTCAACACAAAGGCGTCCTTGCGAGAACATGCTATGATTTTTCATTACCATGGATACACCTGCTTTTATTGTGGTCGTAGATTTTGTAGAAAGGCATTACTAAAGCGACATCTATCAGTACATAATGGACAAAAGGATTTTGTTTGCACTATTTGCGATTATGCAACGAGCCATAAAAGTAATTTAGAGCGTCACAGACGGGTTCATGCCAGGCATGATGATGGTAGAAGTGACGTAAGTTCTGATCCGGATCATAAACCTAGCTTTGACGATTGTGAATCCAAAAATGTCGGTGATAAAGAATCTGATCCGGATAGCAATGAAGAACTGTCTGTCTGTTCCGATAGTGATGAAGAAATAAACGTCCACACAGACTGATACTTATGTATTTTTTTTTCTGGACGTCTTTATGGGTTTAATTTGTTGGTATTGTGATAGTGTAAGAAATTTGAGGCATGTTTAAGGTGCATTATTGTATTTATTTACATATTTGTTATTGTAAAATAAATCTATTTGATAAAATAACTGACTTGTTGTATAGTTACTTACAGTCTTTTCTTGAATAACATAGTGAAAAGTCAAAGATATCAACCATGAAGCAAATGTTTAGTTTAAATTCATAGATTTTAATGTCGATCTTGATTTATTGTGTTTTCTTTTACTCGCAGAACTATTCAAGAAAGTATTCTGAGTACTTTGAAAATATTCAAATCCGATTTAGTTGTTCGAGCGTTAACCCTTTCTGGCAAAGTTGACTTAAGATGGTGTGCCTGTCCTTGGGCAGGAGCATGTAATTTTTTTTTTTTTTTTTGTCTATTACTTCTAGCATGAATCAGGCCGTCGGTTTTCTCTTTAATCGTTATTTCGCATTTAGTCACTCCGGGACCTTTTATAGCTGTCTTTACGTATGGGTTTTGCTCATTGTTGAAGGTCGTATGGTGATCCATAGTTATTTACATCCTTGGCCTTTGACCTATGGAATTAGTTCTTATTTCTATATTGGGTATTCAGTTAAGGTCCCTTTCAGTCCAATAACTCCTCGAAATATTTATACACCACTGGCTTTCAAATATTTGGTTTTGAGCATTAAGGGTTTCAGATACACTTAATTTATATAGTCTTGATTTTATTTTGAAAAGAAATTAAAAGTAGAAAAGATAATAGATAATATGTTGACTAACTAAGTAATGTCCATCCTATAATCATCGGGGTATATTTTACTAAGCAGTTAAAGACATCATAAGTTAATTGTGGTTTTTCCTTTTTAAGTACTGAGATCACAAAAACAATGGTTCTAAGTGAAGTGTAATTAAAAAAAAGTATCACTTGATTCAATTTAAATACTCATAAAATATGAAATGTCCGTCCATGTCTTTAGGAAAACATGTAAATAATATTTTATTTTTTTTTCTTCTTTTTTTACTTTATACCATTAATTGTCTATTTTAGATAAATAAATTGGAAAATTGGAAAATTGCTTGGCGAGCCTCGGATTTAAAAGTTAAATATTTTAACTTTCCACAGAAAATGAATATATTCATACTCAAAGGGATATCGTGTTAAAATTAGTTCTATATCTTAAGAGAATTAACATATTCATGCTCAACGGGATATTGTGTTCGGGTTTGTTTACCATAAATTGCTGCATTTCTGATTGCTCATTTAAATACCAAAAATTGATTAGCTATAAACAATGAATGAAAAAATTCTAGACATGATCTGCCATTATACATTTACAAATACTGAATAAGGTATTGTTCGTACAATATTGATTAATAATATACATAAAACTTGATACTAAATGAAGACTTAACGATGGTCAGTAAAATGGGTGTAATAGTAGTCTGTTGTTACCATATCCCTTATTTTTATTCAATTTTCTTAACGCTAAGAGCACTGGAAACAATTTGTCGACTCATAAAATTCTGCAAATTTGATTTACATAAGACACATGGCGGTTAAGTGCCTTATATAGGTATTTTTGTAATATAATGTTTCAAAGTACCATATTGGTGCGAAGTTGAACTGATGATATCTGGTCAATGTAATATAAATAAAACACAGAGATTTTCATTAAAACAGTTTTGTACTGTTGAGAATGTTTGCAGTGCTGTCAAGTTTCGGATGTTCTATAAAGGGAGAAAAAAACAATAGAAAATATCAAAGTGTTATGAATAGCAGTTTGGAGCAATAAAAAAGGGGAGAAAAATAAATTTAAGATAATAACCATATGTCGAAGTAAAGCAGAAAACTCCCTGGACAAACGAAAAACAACGAAATGATAAACAAAAATCATAAGTAGATGTAAAACAGACAACTCCCTGGACAAACGAAAACAACGAAATGATAAATAAAATTCATAAATAGATGTAAAATAGACAACTCCCTGGACAAACGAAAAACAATGACATGATAAGCAGAACCCATAAGTCGAAGTAGAACAGACAACTCCCTGGACAAACGGAAAACAACGACATGATAAACAGAACCCATAAGTCGAAGTAGAAACAGACAACTCCCTGGACAAACGAAAAACAACGAAATGATAAATAAAATTCATAAATAGATGTAAAACAGACAACTCCCTGGACAAACGAAAAACAATGACATGATAAGCAGAACCCATAAGTCGAAGTAGAGCAGACAACTCCCTGGACAAACGGAAAACAACGACATGATAAACAGAACCCATAAGTCGAAGTAGAGCAGACAACTCCCTGGATTAACGAAAAACAACGACATGATAAGCAGAACCCATAAGTCGAAGTAAAGCAGACAACTCCCTGGACAAACGAAAATCAACGAAATGATCAACAGCAGTCCATAAAATACTACAGAAAAAATAATAGATAAACACGTGGGTGAACTCGCGGGCTCCTTAATTCTTTCTGGTAATCACACTAAAATAGATAGTTCAATGTTTCTTTTCTTTCTTTAATACATTTCAAAATTTATAAACCGTCGTTATATGAAAATTTCGTATGCCACTTACACATCAACGAATATGAAAGTTTGCAATCGAAACAGTTGCTTTTCTAGACAAAGGATGATGATGGAACATTGTCATCACAGGGCCCCTTGTGTATACTTCCTTTGGTTAAGGGAAATTATATTCAGGGTTTTTTTTTTTAATAAATGTATTTCATGTCTTAAAAAATAACAAGTGAAACATCTATCTGTGGTCATCGGGGACACAGTTATTATGTTAATGGTCAACCAGTCATGGTGATGTCATGTCCTCCTTTGAATGGATGACTTCCAGCTTAAACATTACAATACCTTTCTTTTAAGCAGCAACCTTCTATCAAGGAAAATATGATGGAAAACTCGAGCCTTAAAATAACATATCAACTAAGAGACAATGGACCAATTAAAATAATGTCTTTTGTCGTCAAGATAAGTTCTCAACTGACCCTCACTGTCTGTAAGTAAGGTTTGTTGCAGACTAAACTGTATAAATAATATCCTTTAATTCAATTGTATATATAATATCCTTTAATGCAAGTGTATAGATAATATCCTTTCATTCAACTGTATAGATAACATTCTTTAATTGAACTGTATAGATGATATCCTTTAATTGAACTGTATAGATAATATCCTTTAATTCAACTGTATAAATAATATCCTTTAACTCAATTGTATAAATATTATTCTTTGATTCAACTGTATAAATAATATCCTTTAATTCAACTGTATAGATAATATCCTTTAATTCAACTGTATAAATAATATCCTTTAATTCAATTGTATAGATAATATCCTTTAATGCAAGTGTATAGATAATATCTTTAATTCAGCTGTATAGATAATATCCTTTACTTCAACTGTATAGATAATATCCTTTAATTCAACTGTATATATAATATCCTTTAATTCAACTGTATAAATAATATTCTTTAATTCAATGTATAGATAATATCCTTTAATTCAGCTGTATAGATAATATCTTTTAATTCAACTGTATATATAATATCCTTTAATTCAACTGTATAAATAATATTCTTTTAATTCAATGTATAGATAATATCCTTTAATTCAGCTGTATAAATAATATCCTTTAATTCAGGTTCAATGAGATCAACATACTTAGTAGTCATTAGCTGCTGTTTGAATATTAATTCATAAATATGGAAAGTTCACAATAAATATATATGAGGGTTTTAGTCACGTAAAGTTAAGTATTAAACCGACCCCTACTAACGATTTAGGATGCAAAAAGTTCCTTGAAGGCTTGGTTATTTATACTTGTGTCACTTTATTGTTTTTTTATACAAAAAAAGAAATACATATGTTATGTTATATTAAAGGCTTCATACACTTTCTGATATAAACTGTGTTACAAACCTTCACATGGAACCTAATGAAATAATAAAAAAATCGGACACAAAAGAAACATAACAAACATAATATCAGTGGCGGATCCAGAAATTTTCATAAGTGGGGGCCCACTGACTGCCTAAGAGGGGGCCGCTCCAGTCATGCTTCAGTGATTCCCTATATAATCAACCAAATTTTTTCCCCAAAAGGGGGGCCGGGCCCCTGAAAAACCCTGTAAATCCGCCTCTGCCATATGTAAAGTATAAAAATGTGAACGACACCTGCAATTGAAAAATATGAGATGTGTTAACATCAACCATCTAGCAAACATGTTAGACAAAATCGACAAGTTCCGTTCCATCAGTAAGCGGGAAGTTCAATATCTTCTAAAAAATATTTAAATCTTAATATCAAATTTCCTTAAGAGAAATTAATGTAATTCTTGAAACGTATACAGTAAATTCTTAGCAGGGGATGAAGCAATGAATGCAATACGGAACATGAGATTTATATTCACACTTTAATCTTTTAACATCTGATAAATTAGACAAACACAATTAAGACAAAATTGTTATATTCATTGGAAAAAAAACAAGTTAATTTGTAGCAACTTGATAAGCATATTGGACCACTAATACCAGCATTAAACATCAAACTAAATTAAAAGAAATATTAAAAGAATTGAAAAAAAATCCTTCTAGTTAAGAGACAGTTCAAAGTGACAAGAACCGTTATAATATTTTTATAATCAAATCAGATGATTGATATTTTATTTAAAACTATTTCAAGCAAGAAATTCCAAAATAAATTTCTTTTAATAGAATCAAAGGCAAAAAAAAAAGATTTTTGCACTTTAGGCTTTAGAATTGATTACTATTTTCCGTTTGTCTACATCATTAATTTTCGATTCTCTTCTAATTTACAACACAGCTTGAATTTCCCGATGTAGTGGCTTTAAATTTCTACGACAAAACTATCGAAAGTATGCAGATAGATACTTGACACAGTGTTGTTGATTTTGTTTCATTCATTCAAATTACCTTTGTGCCTTTTTCTGAGGTATCCCTACGAAGAATCCAATTGAGTGTGTAAAAAACTGTTTATCGCAGAGTGACATCATACCTGTTATTACTGTCATAGCTTTTGTTCATTCAAATGTCTGATGAATGTTTCATTCGATAACGTATGAATTGGTTGCTCTGATTCCATGCTTCTAATTAATTGCACTTTAACGTTTCAAATATGATAATTGGAATTTGTTTATAATGTTTTTCGAACATTTAATGCGCAGGGATACGTGATATGAAGATCGATGAAAAACTGAAATGAACGGAAACCTTTTTTTTTCACTTCAGGTATATGTATAATGTTTCTGGGTTTGAAAGATTATTCAAGTGCACATATGTATAACAAATTTAACAGGAAATATATGCCACAAATTGTAGCTTTCAACAGTGTAAAACACTGCAATAAAAAAATATGTGTGGACCAAAACTATAATATACTACAGATTTAAGATTAACAGTCATTTCAAATAACTTATAAACAGAAGAAAAAGAACAAATGGAAGCAGAGACAAATGATCTTAGAATGATCCATAGTTTAAAGGTGCGAAATGGCCTCATTCCCCTTAACTCACATGGTCGTTATCGAACAGTTGATTCCCTTCAGGGTCAATATCGAACAGTTGATTCTCTAATTGGTCAATATCGAACAGTTGATCACCTTTTGTGTCAATATCGAAGAGTTGATTCCCTTCTGGGTCAATATCGAACAGGCGATTCCCCTATGGGGCAATATCGAACAGTTTAATGCCTTCTGGAAAATCTCCTTTACCTCACAGGTTCAATATCAAACAGCTGATTCCCTTCGTCAATATATCGAACAATAATTATTGATTCCCTTCCGAAAAATAACCGTAGAGATAATATGATTCGTCTTCTAATAAATTTTAAGAAATGTCTATAAATCCGTGTTAATCTGTAAATCCGTCCTACATGTTACTGATATTATGTATAAGACAAACAGTATACACTCCGGTTGTGTTCCGTGTTTCGTTTTGAATATCCATTCCATTGATTTTCAAGATAAAATTTGTCAAAGCTATTAAAGAAATACACATATTGGGCCGTCCATTAACATTTACATTTTGATGCCACATTAAGGAAACATGACAAGATCTTGTAAGAGCTTTGGCTTTAAACAGTGTTCAGTAAATATCAAAGTTCTACTAATACAACTCATATTATTGGTCGGAGTTCCATCAAACACTAGTCAAAAACAAAGAAGATTAAAGAAGCCAGATCATTTAGTTTCACATTCAGATATATTGATGATGTTCTTTCCATTAACAATCCAAACTTTTCTGAATGGGTTCCATTAATATCTCCTCCAGAACTAGAAATTAAAGAAACAACAGACACGGCTTCATCTGCTTCATTTTTAGACTTATACCTCGAATTTAAAATAAGCGGTCATCTGAGTACCAGAATCTATGACAAACGAGACGATTTTAATTTTGAAATTATAAATTTCCCCCACCTTAGCAGCAATATACCAACTTCATCTGCATATGGGATATACATTTCCCAACTCATTCGGTATTCAAGAGCTTACAGCTGCTACTCAGACTTTACAAAACGTCACCAGGGTGTAAGCAGAAAGTTGATGACCCAACGTTATGTCAAAGAACGTCTCGTCCTTTTTTTTTTTTAAGTTCATTGGAAGATACAAAGACCTTGTTGATAAATATTCCGTATCAACTTCACAAATAATACATGATGGTCTCGAAGTATAGATTTTATGTACTGATGTTGTTTATCATCTTAATTACGTGTTACGTTGGTCTTTTCATTTGTCCTTGTACATTTTTAACCTTTACTGTTTAGTCCATTTTTGGTAATATACTTTTGGGGTGGCTCGGTACTTATATATCCCGCCATTGTGTTATTGTGCTATGGTCAATTTTGCATTCTTGTATTTCATTTTTGCTCATGTACTTTGTCTATAGAGTGTCTACATGCCATTTTGTTTTTCTTTGTTGAAATAGTCATTTGTTTTTATAGTGATTAAGATTATATTATAATGTTGACAGCTGTATCCCAATTTTTAACATTTTTACCTATTATGTCTGTTTGTTTTGCTCACACATTGTTGTCAATAAAGGAATTATATGCGACTGTCATACAAGTTAGAGGTTTAGCTAGCTATAAAACCTGGTTTAATCCACCATGTTCTACATAAGGAAATGCCTGTACCAAGTCAGGAATTTGACAGTTGTTTTTCATTTATTTGATGTGTTTAAGCTTCCGATTTTGCCATCTTATCAAGGACTTTCCGTTTTGAATTTCCCTTGGAGTTCGGTATTTAAATTTAATTTTATTTTTTCACAGGTATGGTTAAAGTCAACCAAACCATACATGAAAATAAAGATCGTGAAACAATTCCATGGAAAGTTATGGTTAAGTTTTATTGTATATTAAGTACACGTTTCTCATCGTTTTAGAGAATATATTAGATTCGAGTTTTCAGTTTCAATTAACTCTTGCACTTTTGGTTCTGCGTCAGTTACAGGAAGCTGTCTGGAAAAAGGTTGCGTGTCTTCATATGCTGATGTCCTATTAATCAAAATATTCACATCACAACGAAGGCTCACTTTTCATTCTTTTTCGAATCATTTTTCACTCATTTAATGCTCATGTGCCTCCGGGAGCGACCATTTTATTTTCCTGATTTTCGATAAACGATCAACACTGTTCAGAATGATTTTGAATCAGTGATATGATCAACACGTGGGTATTTAACCCATGGATATCTACACAATTTGGTGGTTAATCACCTTTAATAGAAAAATAATTACCTGATAAATTGACTATAATTGAAAAGGAAAGTTGCTAATGAGAAGAATTTTCTACTGTGCAAGAATAATCTAAATTCGTACGCCCTAGCATAGCATCAGCTGTAAAATTAAATATGAGAATTAAAATTTATGACAGTTAATGCATGCAAGTATGATTGATGCGATCTGATATAATCTTATACTTCGAATAAAAATGATAAAACAATTCAGTGGTATATCTCTGAGCCATTGTTTATGCACGTGATTGTCAAGTAACTTTCATTTTTTTTTTAAATATTGTATAACACTGGCTACGTTGTTGGCACTTTCAATGTTATACTTCAGGACAACAGTTAATTGGTAGTTATATTTCATCAATTCTTCTATTCTTTATAAAATTGTGTTTGTTAAATGTGTTTTTAATTCTTTTATTTTTCGCTTAAATTGCTTAAAATACTTTTAAATAAAAGTAACAAAAATAAAAATGTTGTTAATGTAGCCTTAAATTATGACAAAGAGAGGCAAGCATAGGACATATGTGTGAATACAATTAATAAGTAAAACATTTTTATGATTTTTTTGGTGAAAATACATACAACTTCAAGGTTAATTTTAGATTTGCATTTACTTATGTTTATACCTAGTAATATTTTTCATTTATATACTTTAATCTTAAACAAACCAATGTGAACTTGAAATCATAGTAATTTAAATATTTTATTTATTTATGTAATTATGTAATTATTTGGGTTTTTTTTTTCGCTGAAGACGTAGTATTTATATAAAGCTATCTCAAGAAAATAATATGAGAGATCCACGAATTAAATTGTTACAAATATCTTATCTCGGTGATAAAAATTCTTTGACTTGATTACAGAGACGTTAACGTACAATACTCTTTGACGAAATCATTTTACCTTTTAATCCTACTGCAATAAACAGAGACATTGCATCAAATGAAATGAAGCAGTTCTCTATTCAATGTTTCCGTCGCTTTTCAATTTCATTCACATAATCTAATGAACCGTGCATGGGAATTTTAAACTTTAACAACGCATCAACAATGCTACCTGTTGGGTCATCTTTTATATGACTAAATGAAATCATTTTGAAGATATTATTCCATGGATATCATTAACTGTTAGATTGTCGTGGAATAATGTAGAGGGCTGTTTACATCAATTCAAATGGTTTAACTTTTTAATAGGATTTGTGGTTTGAAAACATCCATGGTTTATCTGGGTTGAAAGCATTAATAGAAGGCGTTTGAGTTTTCAGTCATAATACAAAGAAATAAGACAGTCGTTCGATCGTAGATGTCTTTTTAAATTGTTCCATTATAAATCTAAATAGTTGTAAAATTGTTAATAATTCAAAGTATTGAGGACTTCGAGTGGCATTTTGAAAACTTTAGAGACACTTCGTCGTTTTAAAAGATTAGCAAATCACTTTGTATAATAAAATTCAGCAAATTACTGTATAGTCATTCAATTCATACATACATTAGTATATAGCTCAGTCTTTAGTTTTCTACGTTGTTTTTGTACTGTTCGTCTTTTGGTCATTTTTTGTGTTTTTGCAATGGCGTCGTCAGTTTGTTATTGATTTATGAGTTTGGATGGCGTCGTCAGGTTGTTATTGATTTATGAGTTTGAATATAGTACCTTTGGTATCTTCAGCCTCTCTTATACACCTTCTATATAATTATTTGATTATTTTCTCTAACATTTGTTTCCAAATTTGTTTAACAAACTTATTTTTTCTGTCGCTGATGGTCATTTAAAGAAAGAAATGACGACATATTATTTTTACAATAAAATACAATATCCACTTCCTGTAGCCTGTTTGGTAGCTAGTTTCATTATGTTTATAAAGTGAAAAATTGGAAAATAATTTAAAATAAAAGGTTTCGTAGTATAGATAATCTTATGATCATTGAAATAATATGACGTACAAATTATCTGATTTTCAGCACATTGGTCTACTACATGATAGAATAAGAGGCTTTTTGTCAAGTGAGCGCACCAAACGAGCCAAAAAACTTTCTACCGTGTCGACAAGCTGATACTATAATATAAAATAAAATCTGATACTACTAATAGATTATTCGTATTCTATTTGAGTGAGTTTCGTGGTAAAACAAAAAGGTTTTTGTAATAGCTTACCTATACCAGGCTTGAAAAAAATCAGGTCAAATTACTCGGGTCGGATTATACATTATGATCACATTATTATCACTAAGCCTTTACAAAGAGCTGAATAAGTAAATTAATGCGTGCTTGGTTTATCTTTGAAGCACACGGATCACAATGCAGTACAAGTGGGACATTACTCTTTATTCAAAGAATTTCTAGTAAATACTTTCGGTTCTTATAAACCTGCGAAATTCCGTTGTCTATGTCTTAAGTTTAAGTTGTTTAGACAGGTGTTAATTAGATCAGGTAAGAGCTCATAGAAAATGTCGGTTCTTGGATAATGGATTAATTGTCTGTAACTATTTTCAAGTTCAAAAATGTACACTAGATATAAAATACGTTAAGCTATTGCAACATATCCGGCGAAACAAGTGGCATGTTGAACAAGCGTCCCTCATATTTTCTTTTATGCCAAAATTTATAAAAGGCTCATGTTAACGATGACAACGGAATGTTCTTCTTATCATATCTACAATTTCGTTATCTTTTCCTCAATTGTGACATCGCCGAATGAGGCTTATAACCGATTTTTTTTCTTTCTGTTATCAACATTACTGAAGTCCCTTGTAAAGCATGAACTGCTTAGCCTTCTGGGGAACCTGTGTGTCACCCCAGTCTTGGTTGGATAAGTGTTGCTTATTCTTAAGTCTTCTGGGGAACCGGTGTGTCACCCCAGTCTTGGTTGGGTAAGTGTTGTTTATTCTTAAGTCTTCTGGGAAAACTGTGTGTCAGCCCAGTCTTGGTTGGGTAAGTGTTGCTTATTCTTAAGTCTTCTGGGGAACCTGTGTGTCAGCCCAGTCTTGGTTGGGTAAGTGTTGCTTATTCTTAAGCCTTCTGGGGAACCTGTGTGTCAGCCTAGTCTTGGTTGGGTAAGTGTTGATTCTTCTTAAGTCTTCTGGGGAACCTGTGTGTCACCCCAGTCTTGGTTGGGTAAGTGTTGCTTATTCTTAAGTCTTCTGGGGAACCTGTGTGTTACCCCAGTCTTGGTTGGGTAAGTGTTGCTTATTCTTAAGCCTTCTGGGGAACCTGTGTGTCACCCCAGTCTTGGTTGGGTAAGTGTTGCTTATTCTTAAGTCTTCTGGGGAACCTGTGTGTCATCCCAGTCTTGGTTGGGTAAGTGTTGCTTATTCTTAAGTCTTCTGGGGAACCTGTGTCAGCCCAGTCTTGGTTGGGTAAGTGTTGCTTATTCTTAAGCCTTCTGGGAACCTGTGTGTCACCCCAGTCTTGGTTGGATAAGTGTTGCTTATTCTTAAGCCTTCTGGGGAACCTGTGTGTCATCCCAGTCTTGGTTGGGTAAATGTTGCTTATTCTTAAGTCTTCTGGGGAACCTGTGTGTTACCCCAGTCTTGGTTGGGTAAGTGTTGCTTATTCTTAAGCCTTCTGGGGAACCTGTGTGTCACCCCAGTCTTGGTTGGGTAAGTGTTGCTTATTCTTAAGTCTTCTGTGTAGTGTTATGTTGATACTTGTTCGGGTTTATGTTGTTTTTCCTTTTGACCATGGTGTTGTCTGTTTTTTTTTTTCTTTGACTTACGGTTTTGATTGCCTCCTCTGTATCCCCTGTCTATTTTTAGAACATTTAATTTACAGAGATTTTATATTTCTTCAAACTTTATTGGTACAATTGTTGAACTTTTTTTAACTTACAAATAAATACAAATTGTTTTTTTTATAAACAAACTGTAAAACTATTTGTACTGCCAATAATACGGACCATAATTCATTGCTTTTGAAAAAATTTAAATGTGGATTTTGGAATTTCTGGTTGTCAGTGCTCTCCAACTTCGTACTTTATTTGGCCTTTTAACTTTTTTGATTCGGGCGTCACTGATAAGTCTTTGGAGACGAATTGCACGTCTGGCGTACAAAATTATAAACCTGGTACCTTTGATGAGTTTTTCATGTATGATTGAAAAAAATAATATAATTCCGAAGAAATTAAAGTTTCCATACACATGAAGATAAATATCTTTTGGTTTCTTGTGTAAATGGGTTACTGTTTCATTGACGTTTGCCTTTCATTCATACTTAGATGATGGGTAATGAGAATATCAGAAAGCGAGGAGATAAGAAACTAGTTTATATAGTGAAATGTTGCACTTGTAAAATAATGAGAGAAAAATATGAAAAAGGGAAATCAATCCATCAAAGTAAAGAGGGAGATGCCTAATATGGAACTGCTTTAATTAGAAAGCTAAGTATTGAAAGCTCACAAACATGTTTAATCCCGCCGCATTATGTATGTGCCAATCCAAAGATCACAAACATGTTTAATCCCGCCACATTATGTATGTGCCAGTCCAAAGCCAGGAACCTGTAATCCATTGTTTGTTGTTGGTTGTCTGTTATAATGGTTTTTCGGCTTTATTAGTTTAGTACAAATCAGACTGGTTGTCTTCCCTTTGTGTCATCAGTTTTCTTCATTGTTGGTGGTCATGCGGTAAACTGTAGTTGTTCACGTCCTTGTTCTTTGGTCTCAGTTATGGATAAATGTCTCATTGGCAATCATACCACATGACCTTATTTTATATTAAGAAACTAATTATAATATATAGATATAAGAAGATGTGGTATGAGTGCCAATGAGACAACTCTCCATCCAAGTCAAAATTTATAAATGTAAACCATTATAGGTCAAAGTACGGTCTTCAACACGGAGCCTAGGCTCACACCGAACAGTAAGCTATAAAGGGCCCCAAAAATCACTAGTGTAAAACCATTCAAACGGGAAAACCAACGGTCTAATCTATATAAAAACGAGAAACGAGAAACACTTATGAACCACATCAACAAACGACAACTACTGAACATCAGATTCCTGACTTAGGACAGGTGCAAACAAATGCAGCGGGTTTAAACGTTTTAATGGTACCAAACCTTCACCCTTTTTCTGAAACAATAGTGTAACATCACAACATAGAAAAACACACTATAAAATATCAACTGAAATAGCTTAACTCAATCAAAGGACATATTAACACCATTGAACATACACTGAACAAATAAATTTAACCTATGATACAATGTAAATTCAAAATAAATAAACTAAGGGAAGAATAATAAAAGTAACATGTTATATCGGTATGAAATGTTAAACAATTTAAGAAAAACAATATGCTCGAACAAAAATATCAGCCATCTGCAATAACTTTAAACACAGGTAAATAAAATAATATGTATACATATGGCATTTGAAACTTGGCAATCATACCACATGACCTTATTTCATATTGAAAAACTAGATATACTGTGTATACATATGGCATTTGAAACTTGTTAAGGCCACCATGAATGAATATTTACAACACAATATCAGTACAATTATAACGAACTTTTGCTCAAAATAGTAGGAAGTTGTTATTGGCTTGTTGTACTGTTTTAGTATTTGTTTCTGTTGTAACCGGAACCATCATTTTAGACCTATTCCTACTCATTTACAAATACTAAGCATAACCACGTGACAATTCGTAGTGAAATGATTCTATTGAACAAGAAATGTTTTTATACTATAAGTGTTTTTCTATGTTTTTTTTGTCTTGTTCTCCTTGGGTTGCTGTTCCTTTTGTATATACTCGAATTCTCCTGTATTCATACAGTAGAACGTTTCCCGTGCTTGAGGTGTATGCTCTTATAATATTTACAGTTATGGTGTGCTTGTTCATGTGAGAATGTCTCATATTAATACACCGTCAAAATTTCATGTTTGGTTAAATTTATTCAAAATACTGGTCTGGTCATCTGTTTTGTATATTGCCCTTTCATACTTTTTAAACTGCTAGGTTTTCTTACATATATTTCGATGTGCCCGTGCTGTCTATCATTTGTTTTTAGTTTTATATGTATTGTCTATCATTTGTTGTTTCGAAATTATTGGTCTTTTGTTGGGCAATGTATGACAAATATATGTTCAAAACCTCGCTCGTAATTATAAATTATATAATTCATTGACCGCTCCCGACATGTGTAACTTCAAGGCATATTTTAGCGGCGATCGATGTCTTTCAAAATTACTTTATTTTATCAATAGTACCGCTTAAGTCGACGCTAGGGGCCGTCTTGACCTTGTTGTAGGGTATGAATGATTTGTTCATTGTTGAAGACCCTACATCAACTGTCAAGATGAAGAACAGGAATAAAAGCCCTGTTCATTGATAATTTTCTATGTTTTCTATGTATTGTGTGCGATTTTGTCCCATGTACATTTACTCCATATCCTTTCATTTTCTATTGTACAGCAAAGAACATGTATCTGACAAAAAGCAGAGTATAGTAAAAATAAATAGACGAAACATTTTTCAGTCGGTGTCAATACAAGTGTTAAATAAATTGCATTAACTTTTAGTGCCATCGTGTCATATAATGTAATGCTAAGTTGATCTCTTAATACTCTAAGTATATCAATTTTATATAAAGTCATGGCCTCAACTAGTGCATTGTAATTCTTATTACATTCTAGCATTACAAACTTTAACAATGTAAGCGTTTATTGCCATCTATACACGTTATTACGTGACTTCATCATTTACCAACTGTTATGAGCAGCTGAGGTATTTTGGGGTAAGAAACCAAATACAAACATTTGTATACCGTGAAACATAATTAAAGATTATGTCAATCTTATGTTGTCGTGATGAAAAGATTTGTTCAAAACAAATTTCTTAAACATAGGATATATTTTGTACGAGCTGTTACATCGAATGATATAAAACATGATATCAAATCGTAAAAAGACTATCCTAAACGACAATTATTAAATGATATGGGAGATATAATTTCACCTTGCTGAACACCTGTGCGATACCTGTGGGTAGAAATGACATCATATAATACAATTAGTGTTACAGAGTAAATGGCATATTGACTTACTAATGCATTTTATCTAGAATGCACTGTTCGATGTGTAGGTGTTCTATGAATTTATTTTGGTTTCCCAAATTAATTATCTGTAGAACGAGTATACAATCCGAATACGAGATTTATACTTTGTAAAACATTTGGAGAATTTGACCAAATCCTGTTAATCTGATATGTGTATTAACAGTCTATACCCTCATGAAGGCTCGGGATATAAAAGTGATATTTTGATTAATTAAATAGTTTTCATACCCTTTATACAATCAGTATATTCAAGAATTTTCCACCCTTCACACAATCAGTAAAATCATCATTTGGACTCTAGTGGATTGTTGTCTAATTGGTCCACATCTCCTTATTTTTATATTATGTTTCGGCTATGAGAATTTGCGTCATTTTTGTCGAGCTTACGAAGTTTGTCAAGTAAGCGTGACATAGAGATCCGACATTCAGTCTTTGGCGGTGGGGTGGCGTCGTTGTTTGTCAACATTTAGGTTCAGTATGAGGAAAGAGTCTTTTTTTAGACATTAATGATTTTGTCAAACCCTCGTGGAATTTTATGAAACTTGGACAGAAGCTTTTTGATGATAAAAAGACAGAAGCCAGAGCTAAATTTTGCAAATTTTTATTTTGATTTTTCCATATTTTAGTGATAAAAGGAATAAGTTATTTAGCTCTCTATATTAAGATTTATTCTGGAGTTAAAGTTTTTAAACATCAATAACTTAGTCAAACCTTCAAAGAATTTTATGCAACTTTGGCAGAAACTTTTTCATGATTAAAATATATGTGTGAAGCAAAATTTTGAAATATTTTTTATTTCATTTTTTCGTATTTTACTGACATAGATAGACTTTTTTGGATTGGAACATTTACATACAGGTTGGGATTAAACAAATTTAGACATCAATAACTGTGTCTAACCTTCATGGAATGTTATAAAACCTGGATAAAAGGTTTTTTTTAAGATCAACAAATAACATTGGAAGAAAATAGTTTGATTTTCAAACAAATTTCCATATTTTAATGATAATTGGACTAAAATATCTAGCAACATCACACTTTCACACTGACAGCAGGCGAGACACAGGGTTCCGCGGAACCTCTTACGAATTTGTATAGTTGATGTTTGTATTACATATGTAGAATACAAGGCAAACTTCCTCAATTCTGTTATGTAGATGTAATGTTCACCTTTTTTTTTTTTTGCTTGATTTTTCTTGTAACTTTAAGTTGTTGCTTATTTTCCACGTCGTATAATATAATATGCCATGGATGAATATTTGACTGTTAATAATGTAATAAAATCTTAAAAAGATTTCTATGGTTAGACATTTGCTTATCTTTTCGTCATTTATTTCCTAATACATCTTTCCCCTGTTCTTATTCTTCGAAGGGTATGATAATTGCAAAACTTTTTTTCCAAAGACATTACTACATAAATTATTATCCTTTTAATTGAATTTTTTAAAACATAAATTAAAATCAGAATTGATTAATGTCAAGTCTGAAGTAATTTGCAATTTAAATATCTAAAATTGCGTAAAGCTGAAACCACCCTGATTGAAAATTACTTTGTTTAGAATTATTTGGCTGAGTAGGTAAATTATACCCTTTACCTGATCACACCTGTTCATTGTTTACCTACAGGTATCATCAGAGATGTATAAACATAAGCAGGTAATTATTCAAATATGTGACAATTTGAACTTCTTTTGGAAATTCAATACAAACTGTATTCTTTTCCCTCCACCCAAATTAAGATAGCGATCTATCTTTTTGTTATCACGAGATCTTATCAGGAAATATTACTCACAAAGGTCAATCGAGGCGGTTTGAAATGATAACCTTTGACCTAAACATTATTTATAGGTATATTCTACCAGATTTATTTTCAGCTTTTAAATTTTTGCCTGGCTTTTGTTGATATGTGTGTATTGGGTGTTAGTATTAAATTCCCCCGACACCTGTGTATATTCCCGTTCTAGTTACATGTACTACTTTTTGTGCACAACCTGTACGACATGAATAATTTCAACCAGATGTCCTTCAAGGCACTGTACTAATATGGCTAGTATTTTGTCATAATTTACCGCAATGTCAAAATTTTCAAATGGTATATTTTAACTTTTTATTTTATAAAAGGGTTGACAAACTCAAAATATCAACTTTCATTAAAATTCTCGAAATCCGTGTACCGAAGTAAAGGAATTTGAATAATCGAAGCGGTGTGTTTTACCCAGGCGACATGTTGGATCGACAGGATAAGCACTATGCATCCGTCGCGCTATTCCAAAACAATTTTCAACAGAAAGTGTCAACGTCAGATGTATTTAATTTCGGTTCATATTGTAGAAAACTGTGACGGTAGTGAGTTGAGATTAAGAGAATATATCGTAACGATCTTCTAACATGTTGACGACAGTTGTCGTGTAATAAAATCATTCGTTCTTCCTCATGGCTGGAGTAGTCTTTGAATTAAACCCACACCTCTGATATTTTGGTATTATAGTGTGGAGTGTAAAAAAGACTAACATTTTGGTATTGTGTAGAGTGTTGTTAAGATGACTTACATGTTATAAACGGTGTAAATTTAAAAAGAAAGACTATCATTTTGGTATTGTGTAGAGTGTGGAAAAGATGAACAATATGGTATTAATAGAGTAGACTATAAAAAAGACTAACATTTTGGTATTGTGTAGAGTATTGATATTGAAGAGTGTGGAAAAGACAACAGTTTAGGTATTAGTGGCGTAGAACGTTGAAAATCATTTATGTAGTTATTATTGGTGTTGTGCATGGAAAAGACGAACATTTTTGTATTAGTATTATAGTGTATGGGAAAATCGGTCGTATGGTATAAGTATTGTAGGATTTGGAAAAGTTGATCGTGTGGTATTAGTATTGTACATACAGACGTTTAGTATCAGAATGATATGTTACTAGTTGTAGTTGCATGGTCGAAGTATTTATGATTACAACCACTTTGGATATACAATCTATCTTCTTTTATACATGTTGAATTTCAATGGTTGGGAAAACACGTTGTAATAGAAGATGTGAATATTCATGTTGAATATCAACAGTTTTGGAGGAAATGTATTTGTTTGATCTGTAATTTGTATATTAAAGAAGATAATCATATGGCTGGTAAAACATAGCTTCAAACCTTATTCACAAACAGTTTAAGTTTTTCTTATTTTTCAGACAGAAAATCATTTGCGTCAAAATCAATATACACTTGAAAATTGAGATACAAACATTTCAATATTTGATGATCTATTATATGCTAAGCAATATTTTTTTCCAGGAATATCATTGGCTAATCGTTACGGTAATATGGTATGCTATAAAACGGCTCTATAAATAATATATTGCATCTCTTTGCATAATCACACCCCATAAAATATTTCTTGCTAAATTTATTGGCTTACTTCATCACTTTTTCGTGTCAATTTTGCGCAAACCGTATTTTCAATCCTCGTCGGAAAATGTATTGTGTCAAAGAACGTATTGAATTAGTACAAGCAACTGGTTTATTAAGTATGTTTCATTTTCTAATTACTCTCACTGTATACGTTTCTGGTTCGTAAGATAACTGGTGGGTGATATGTTTCGTGGTTAATAAATGAGTTAGACTTTACAATTTCAAATTCAAGTTGGCTGAAATTAGCTTCGAGGATTGAGAACTTTTAAATGCGACCGTGGGAATAATAATAGGTTGGCTGCTAGGTTACATTTTCATTACTCTTTTTTCAGAAATAAATGATGTAAATGTGACTTTCTGTGTTAAAAACAAACTAGCGTACTTCTATATTCTTTTCTAACCGTCAAAAATTTAAAGCATAAATTTGAAATAAATATCATTATTCTCCTGTCTTATCTTTTCCTGCTTATGAATAATGTTTCAACATAAAGATCTAGATTGGGTTGACAAATACCAAAAAGGGGAAAGAAGATATTATGGCGCAAATAAAAGCTATCAGTATAAAAATTCAGATAAGCGATACATTACATTGGTCCTACAGAATAAACGTACTTTTGATATTACAAGGGCTAGGACAATAGTATAACACTACTGGGTATCAGCAATGGGAAGGGGAAAATGCAAAGATTTGAAGTTGATTCACAAGGTTTGAATTCAGATCATTTTACCTCTAGATAATAATAAAGGAGACTGAGATCACTTCTGTATTGATCAATTATAAATCACGTTCTCAAAAAAAAATAAATTGTTTTAATAGTATGTATATGTATTGACTTTTTTATTATATTTTTTCCACAGATCATACAAATAATTTTATTTTTGTCTAATTTCATTCAGGGGTGTCACCAATAACTTTATCCCTGTACATTTTTATTGAATAACATTGAACAGTTATCGAAACTGAGTCATGCCGGCTAGGCATCAGTAATAATTATAGAAATTTTCACATGGTGTAGAATTTCATTTACTGTCAATTTATTCAAATATTGTTCCCGTAGTATTTTTACTACTTGACAGCATCTTTTAAACGTCTTAAATGAAGTTAATTGATCTTCGTTGATAGGTTAAATTTAAATATTGTGTTTCTTTTAGTATCATCAGTTGACTATTCATCATTCAGCGATTGTTCTATCCAAAGTATTTGTGCTACTTCTAATGTATTCAAGTGTCTAGTTATTCTGAACAACTAAGACACAGCGTGGAGCAACAAATTTCATTTCAATCAAATCATTCAATTGATCTTGCAGGAAAACCAAATTATTGTGGTTAAAAGGGTACTCGTGGCGACGTGAAAAATACGAATCATGTCGGTTTCTACGGAAATTATACGTAATTTTACTTTTCGGAAAAATCTTTCAGATGAATTACACAATTGAATATTATGAATCTTTGCCAAATTTTTTGAGACATTTTATCTTATTAATGTCTTCCATACTCTGTATTTTGATTCATTTTCGATATTTTTGTATCCTCTTTCATTTTCGTTCTTTTCTTTTCATTTCTATTTTATTCTATTTTATTCTATTTTATTTCATTTTAATTCAATTTATATTATTATATATACATCTCTTTTATTTTGGTATGATTGGAAGACTTTTTCAGGGTAATTTCTTATTTTTACAATTCAAATAAAGAGACATTATGAGAAACTGTTCAAGTTGAGATTTATCAGCAACAGAAAAAAATATTTGGACTATTGTATTTCAAAAGACGACACTCAACTTCAGCAGTATATATGTATTAATACTATTATGATAGAAATTATTACTGAATATGTTTATTGAATTGACCAGCAATAGTTACTATGTTTACTTTAAAATTGACCAGTAATTGTTAATATCTGTTTCAATGATTTTTGTACTTTAATGTGATTTGTTTTGTGAATGATTTTTTATGGCACATTTCAATTGTTATCTATTATAGTTGATAATTTATAATTGATTTTTCTGGTTTGTTTTATGATCTATGTTTTTTTTTTTTTTTGGTAAAAAATACCAGTTGATTACGCAATAAGGATTTTAGCATTCCTGGTAAGACATCGTTTCTCTCTTGTTCGGATCTTTTTTATGCAGTATGGAAGACATCAGATAAATGTACATATTTCTCTCTCGTTCGGATCCTTTTACGCAGTATGGGAGACATTAGATAAATGTACATAATATGCAATAAAATGTAAATCAGTTAAAACAAAGTAAAACATAACGCGTCCTTATACTGAGGTATTGGCTGCATATTCATAGACCTTCTATCGTGTTGATGCCGTCCGGAACGTTTTACCACAAGGGTGACTTACCTTTCTTAAACTATTTTTTAAACAATATTTTATTCAAAATAAATGGAATTGGAATGAATTGGACAACAGACCAAGCCTATGTAAGCCCTCTCCACACAACAAGGTACAATATCTAATAGTAATAAAACAACACATGCACAACATAATGACAACATAAAATTGTTTATTTCAAAACTACCTCATAGCTGACTGGAAGAAAGTGTCACATAATTAACTTAAAATAATATCATAAATACGCTAGGTAACAAATATTGATTTACAAGCATATTCTTATTACTTATTTGAGATTTAGTATCTGTTCAAATTGATAACTGTATGTCTCTGCTATAACTGTTAATAAATGAGTTACATAATTATAAGTTATACAATGAACGGATAGCTGTTAATTATACTCTTATTTTATGGTTTTCATTATCAAAGATTCATATTTCTGCATTTTCTCAAAACAATAACATCCATTTAAATAATATAACAAATTATAACAATTATAATATATTCCTGCTTCTGACAGTTTTATAATATGTTTTATATGTTTATTTATTTCAGTATCATCATTAATATGATTGTTGATATTATTTAGTCCTTCGAAGTATCTATGGCTGTAGATACGTGACATTTTTGTGTACAATTGGTTGATGCCTCCCATTGTAATATTTTTTCTCAATCATCTACAATTTACATTTAATAACAAATAATATGTTCGTTACATCTTATTTTGCCAAATGTTAAATCTGACAATACTGTACGACAAAATGATACCATTGATGTTATACAGGTGTTGGTTACCTGGCAGCAAAATAAAAACACCTTTACCATAAAATTCTGTAATTGGTCAATGAGTAATATTTTCGTAATTTTCTCTTGACGATAGAAATCAACCTTAAACTCTAATTATTGGTTTAATTCTAAATAATAGGACAAGATGTGCAATAAAATAACTATTTAAGACACAAAGTACTCAATAACAGACTTCAGTGTATCGGTAGTACGGACAGTTCACAATGCAAAATTACTTTGCCATTAAACAACCATAACTGTCTTCGTGAGAAATTTTTGTCCATAAGAGGAATACTTCACGATAGGATGATAATCAAGATGAAATAAATGCTAACGATAAATATGCAATAAAATGTCCGGTTACAAGACCCTTCCTTCAATCTTGCCACCCAAAGAGGTCCTACAATGTCAGATGAAGCGTCTGATGGAAAATCTAGGTAATAATTATGTTTGCATCTGTGGTCATTCGAAATTGTTATTGCACTGACCATTCGGAATATTTAAGATAATTATAGGAATCCAACTACAATGTTTTGTTGACAGTGTCTTGAAATTACAGGGTTTCATAGCAATGTTCAATTGACAACAAACGCGACGATACTATAAGTAATAAAATATGCCTGATTTACCTTATAAGTATTTAGATATCACACGATCACTGTGACAGTCGGTAAGTTATCGTGTTTCACGTTGTATATAGCGTAAAATAGTGCCTGTTTCCACAATAGATGTGCTTAGCACTTTTCAACAACAATTTGCTTTTAATTTGTAAACTACTAACTGGTATATAGGAATTCTTATGTAGTGGCATGCATTGAGATTAGTTTCGCAGAAGAGCCTTTTATATTATAGAAATTAATTCACTTTTTTTATGATGAATGAACTAGAGACGTGGGGTGCACGTAAAAAAAAGACAGCAACCCAACTACGAAAATAGCCAAAAGACATCTGGAGGGCTTTTCTCTTCTATTTGCATTCCTCTCCAAAAAGGAAAGTAACCAATATTAAGATTTAAATGAAGACTCAATAAAGTAATTTATTTCAGAAAAGTCTATAAATTGTTAATTATGGCATAGGTCTCTATAATCGATATTTTCTATATGTGGCCCCTCACAAATATACTTAAAAAGTACATATGTTTGTCCTTGTCGAGAAAAGGAATTGAACTTTTCAATACGTTAATCAAATTTTGCTTATGATCATTCATATATTTAAATGTACTCGAAAGAGACTATGCCAAGTTCTCCGAAGACAGAAAAGAACAATAATCCTGTTAATGGGGAATAATTAGACGATGATCGGTTGGGCCATTATAAACTTCACTAGACAATTTTCCAGATGTAATAGTTCACATGTACATGTACATTGTATATATACCCGATGATTATCTTAAGAGTATTTCTAATAAAAAAGAAATATGAAATGCGAAACTTATCAATTTTCATCGTGTTTAAAGCAGACATTAGAACAGAAGTAAGAGGAATTCAATATAATCTAGATTACTGGAGTATTTCAAAAAAATATTTACGTAATGTTGTGTTTTTCTATTCTTTATTGTGGTTGGGTGTATTCGAGTAAACAAGATCAAAGACCTCATAGATATAACTATTTGTAATTGCTGACGTAAGAAATCCTTCAAATGGTAAAATGAATAAATTAGAATTTATAGATCTGTTTGTATGTAAAATCAAAACAAAAAATATGTAATATCTAAACAAAATATGTAATATTTAAACGCCTTTGTGTATTCTTGTTTTCATTCACAGTTCTGTTACCAGATAATATTTTTGTGTCAGTAGTCCTATTTAACAGATCTGTTTTTAACTAACAAACTTCAACTCCCATCTTTTGCCACGAAAGAATATATGTAGAAATGCGAAAATATAAAGCTATTAGTAAGACTATATAAAAACATTAAGTACAAAAAAAAATGTTAAAATCTATTTTATTCCCATTTTCAAACAAGATTTTGATATTAATTTGAGTTTCCGTTTAAAAACTGCTAAATGTTATAATTTATATCGATTAAAGGAATTTTGTTATATTAAGATATCAGATTTCAATATCGCGTGGAAATGAAAATTTCTTTTCTTTGAGAGGATAAAATAACACATCCATTTGTGCAATTAATAAAACTTTGACTGAAATATGAACAATATGGCCTCGTATTTGATACAGTTTTTCTTCATTCGAAACATGTAAAATTTACACCAAATTAAATAGTCAGGATAGTTGCTTCAGGCGCAGGTGGCCCTTAATACTTTCGTGTTAATACATATATACCCAAGTGTTATGAAATTAAATTTCTGTAATTATTGGCAAAACAGTTTTATCCTCAAACACATGATTGTAATAAACACCTGCTTTTATGCGTTGTTTACGACATCCTATGGTTTATTTACTCGTCACAAAGTATCAAATCGTATATTTAAATTAGGAGTTGAATTTCTCTCATATAGTTGTGAGTTATTAATGAACTAACAATCAATTTAAGGTTGGATTAAAAGATAGAGTTTTTGTTATTCGAGCCCAAACGTCAAGTAAGCTGTAAAATGGTGTATTTGTTTCATGGCTGTATAATAAGGTTACTATGTGTCTGGTTATCTCTTCTGATTGAAGTCTTTTTAATGGTAATGAAAAATAAATATGCTTTGTCACGATGAAGGATGATGTAAGTTTGTTTTGCTCACTCTTTTTTAAGTACATACTAAAAAATTTTGTGGTGAAGTAAAAAGTCTATAGTCAATTTTAGTTGTTTCTTTTTTCTTCCTTATTTGCACACAGGCACTTTTGTCAGAATTTTGTTTACCTAAACATCTTTATATAACACTACTGTATATAAGTAAACAAGTTCTGAGACTTTAGTGCCTTTGTATTTGCAGCTGGTCATCGTATCATTGTTTTTTTTTTCTTTTTTTTTTTTTTTCATCATCATCATCGTCCTTATCATGAAGACGAAATACTTTTCTGTTAGGATGAAATTTCGGTAAATTGAAAACGCGGATTTATGATGCAAATAAAGAATGCCAGAATATAAATTAAAAAAAAAAATTGGAAATTCAGATATATATTTTTTTTTAATTTGGGGCTTCCAAATTCTGAAGTCAGCATGTAAGTTCGAAATTCCGAATAAAAGACTTTTCAGCCACGAAACTGTTACTTAAAATGACTTATCTTTGAAATCAACCGTTTTGTTTAGTAGACTCGCAAAAGATCAAACGGGTCGTATTTATTCTTGCTGTGTTTGAACCGCTATTCAGTCGAAACCAGAAAACTTTTGGAACTAAAGATATGTTAATACAGAGGTAGTTCAATAGAAGAGGTAAACAAAACATGTAATATTTAAACAAATAAAAAATATGTGATATATAAACAAAAACATATGTAATATCTAAACAAAAAATATGTGATATATAAACAAAAACATATGTAATATCTAAACAAAAAATATATAATATTTAAACAAAAAAATATGCAAAATCAAAACAAAAAATATGTAATATCTAAACAAAATATGTAATATTTAAACGCCTTTGTGTATTCTTGTTTTCATTCACAGTTCTGTTACCAGATAATATTTTTGTGTCAGTAGTCCTATTTAACAGAAGTGTCCTAAAAAACGTGTTATGGGTGATCAAGACATGTCCAACAGTGCATATTAAAACTGTCTGATGATAGTTCTTGCTACTGAGGAGGCCGAACATTATTATATTTACAAAAAAATGTAAACAACAACATAATTATTATGTCTGATGAATGTGGTATGATTGCAAATAAGACAATTATATAAAAAAATACTAGGACAACAATGGATAAGTAGTAAAATCCATACCATAGCGTAAGTTAATAAGTTAATAAAGGTCCCAGGAGAAAAAAAAATTCAAATAATTCAAAGGAGAAAGCTAGCGTTTTAATTGAACACTAAGAACTAACCACGTACTGTCAAACCTACTTGTATTATCAGGTAATGACCAAATACCAAAAGGCAACAAAGGACAGCCAATTGAACCATTAGTTTCAGACAATGATACTTCCGTATTTAGGGGAGTAGTTCGAAAAGGACTAAACGAATTGTACTTTATAATGTTCGAGCTGACAAACCATATGAACTTGTAAATGGAGCCGTAAAATCATATGCAGAAAATAAGGGTGTGAAAATAACTTTTTCAAAACTGCTAAAGAAGCGTGAATCAAGAGGATATTCTACATATATAATGCGTGTAAACATTGCTGAGAGTGACTTTGAGAAAGTAGAGTCGAACGAAAACTTCTGGCCAGCTGGTGTATACTGGAGAGAATACATACCCTACAATAGTAACTTTAACAATAACAACCAGACAGAACAATCATGGCAATAAAAACTATAGTATATTTTGTATTTTTTATCATGATAAGTTATTATGTTGGAACATGGGGGTGCAATGTACGGGTGTGCCGTACTTGCAAACTTTACTTAAGCAATCATATATATGTTTTTTGACTGAACATTGGTTGAACGAAACAAACGTATGTTTTCTTCATAATATTGCTGACGAATTTCATGTTGTTTATAGTATTAGTAGCTCTTGTATGAATACTTCAAGGGGCTCGGGTGGGACAGCAATATTGATCAGAAAATCATCAGGTTTTAAAATTAAGCCCGTAGAAATTCAAAATGACAGAATATGTGGTGTGATATTGTCAACCGATGGTTTTCAAGATATATGTGTAATTTGTACTCTTTTACCGTCTACTAATTATTCTCAAGATGTATATCTAGATTATTTAGATGTGTTATCGTGTTATTATGGTAGAATGAGGGAAGACTATATTACAATTATAGGTGGTGATTTTAATGTTGACATATCTTGTGAAAATGTTAGCACAAAAAGTAATGCATTGAAATGTTTTTTAGATAGTCGTAATATTAAAGTTGCCCACTTGTTGAATGACGTAACTGGGCCGAATTATACTTTCAGAAATAAAGATAAAAGTCAAAAATCGTTAATAGACTATATATGTATACCAGAAATTTTAGAAAATGATATTTCAAACTTAGGGGTATGAGATGACTGTCCATATGATTTTTCTGATCATTACCCTATGTATATGTCTCTGAACAATGATCTGCTATGTGGTTCCAGGGGTCACCACAGGCTATTTAAGGGTGGAGCTCCTCCACCCTTAAATTTCAGCTCCACCCTTAAATCATCAGCACCACTCTTGAATTTCTAAGCACCACCCTTGAATTTTTGAAAAATGTGATGAAAAGGTTAAATTTTTGACAATCTTTACTTCAAAAGTATAAATTCATGCCTCAATTACAATTTTTTTACAATGGCTTTAATTTGTTTATCTTTTCCTAATTAACAGATTATGATCTACAATAAACATCTTGTGTGATTGTAATTTCAATATAATTTATTTTTTCGTGAACACCACCCTTAAAATTAATTCTGTGGTGATCCCTGGGTTCGTCAGGTAGCTTCAAATTAGGCCGTCAGGTACTAAAATGGACGAAAGCTGATGAACTTGAAATAAAGATGTATCAAACAGATATTGATAAAATTTTGAACATTAGCAAACTTAAAATCGATAATTGTAGCATAGATGATCTGGAACATTATAATACAGTTTTGACTAATGCACTACATATGTCGGCAAATGCGTATATTCCGTGTGGAAAGTTTCGTCACTACCTTAAACCATATATTGGAAATCCAATGACTTAAATACAGTTCATTACGAACAGCGCGAAGCACGTCATGAATGGAAAAATAATAACAAGCCTCGAAACAAATCCAACCGCCTTTACAAAGAGTATAAAGATAAAAAAAGAATATTTAGGAAACGTAAACGTCAGGCCGAAAAACTATGGTGAGAAGAAAAGTATGAGGACATTAAAAATGCGGCAGAAGTTGACATCGGGAAATTTTTCAGAACAGCGCGTAAAATGAGGAAACAGGGACCGGGAACAGATAAACTTGTTTATGACGATACCAAAGCCAAGACACCTGGAGATATATGTATGTTATGGGGGAAATATTTTGAAAATTTATACTCTATAAAAGAAGAGAACTGCTTTGATAAAAAATTTCAGGGGAAAATTTCCCAAAAAGTCCATGATCTTTTCAACAATAAATACAAAGATTATATTGATACTCTCGACAAACTGATAACCGTAGATGAAATCAAGGATCAGGTCCTAACCTTGAAAGCCGGTTAATCGCCAGGACAAGATTATATATCAAATGAACACATACTATATGGTGGTGAATCATTATTAAAACATCTGAGTGTATTATACAATTTAATTCTCGAACACGATTACTTACCTATATCATTTAGACATGGAATAATTATACCTCTTTATAAAGGAAATAATAAAGACAAAACAAATCCAAATAGTTATCGTGCCGTTACTTTAACTTCTTCATTAGGAAAACTTTTTGATAAAATAATTATTAATCGTATTCATAAACTCCTTGTTGATATCAATATTGTGGTGCCGCATCCACTCCAGTTTGGATTTGTAAAAGAACATGGTGCGATACCGGCTATATACACCTTAAAAGAAGTAATTCATTATTATCTAGAACGTAATTCGATTGTTTATGCCATTTTTCTTGACAACGAAAAGGCTTTTGACCGTGCGTGGCAAGATGGCCTATTATACAAACTGGACCACATTGGAATTCAGGTAAATTGTGGAATCTGATATTTATGTCGTATAAAACTGCAACAGCACATGTGCAGCATAGTGGATTAACAAGTCAATTGTTTCGGATTGAACAAGGAGTAGGTCAAGGCCGAGTGTTGTCTGCCTGGTTATTTTCCGTATTTATTAATGACTGATTTGTGAACTCATATCGACAAATTGTGGACTACTAGTAGGCCCGATCAGCATACCAACAATTTTGTTAGCCGATGACACAACTTTATTAAGAGCAAATGTAAATGGTGCTCATCCATTATTAAACGTTGTTAACAGCTATGCGCTCAAATGGCGGTTAAAATATAATGCATCGAAAAGCAGTGTTTTGACTTTTACACCACCAAGAATGACTCGCAACAATAATGACTCTGCAGCATGTCTTAACCTAGGTAATATTGTACTCGAAAGAAAACGTACATGTACTTACGCTGGAACACTTATTAATTCAGGTGGAAAAACTTTCGACAGATCAGATAACTTCAGTAAAGAATTAAAACAGAAAACTTCACTCACTTTATACCGTTTGTGTTAATCCACGGGGGATGAGTGCCTTAACAAATAACTTGATATGGAAAAGAGTTATCCTAACAACTGCACTTTATGGATGTGAAACTTGGGGTCAGCTACCCTACCGGGAAATTCAAATGTTGGAAATAACTCAAAGATATTTCGTCAGATTTATATTAATGATGGATAAACGAAGTCCGACTGACTCTTGCATTAGTAATGTTGGTTTGTGGTCTGTAGAAGGATATATTGATAAAATGAAACTTTTGTTTTTTGGAAGGTTGTGTCGTGCAAAATCAACAACAATACATAAACGGATGTTCAATTTTCGTATGGGACAAATATTAGCCGGTGAGTCCAGTCAAATATCATTGACTTACGATTATATCAAAGTTTTGATGAAATATGAATTTGATGTTTTTGTTGAAAACTTTGTGGCTGAAAATTTCTTTTCAGACAAACTACTGTGGGGCAAAATTGTAAAACAGACTTTAGACATATACGAAGAAAACAAATGGAAACACTCAGTTGAACGGCGACCAGAACTTAAACGGTACTATAAAATACATACATGTTTGACGGAGCATCGTTTGTTACGACTAGCGGTAACTTATCCATCTTTAAATACTAAATTTATGACGCTTGTGAAATTAGGAGCCATAGCTATTAAAACAGGCAAATGCTCTCTGTGTAACTTGTATAATACGGATATGCTTATGCATTATATACTATGCTGTACATCCATTTTACAAATTCAGACAGAAATGTTCTACAAAATAGATGATATTCTTGACGTAGAAGATTCCGTTCGTTTCTTTAATCAAAGATGATGACGAAATTGTAGAGTCGTTACTTGGAAGTATGAATCATACCATGCAAACTTTAAATGCTGATGTATGGAGCCTCTTGATGTGCCACATAGCAGATTATGTTTAAACTATATCAGGTCTTCAAATATGATCTTTATAGTCACATATTTGATCTCAACTAATGTTGTTCATGTATGAAAATTGGTGAAGAATAGACTTTTTTTTTCGATTGTATGTCATATAATTATGTAACTATATATATATCCTTTTTTGATTGGTGTTATACTTAGATGTTGTGTAGAATATGTAAATATGTTTGTGTAATGTTTTTGATGTTGTTCGTATAATATAAATTATAAAATCTTCATAAATATGGAGGAAATAAAGATAATCAATCAATCAATCTCCGACTTGTGATGTGTTATTGCCTTCATAGTGTATGCTCCTATTTTATCTTGATATTTTTAAAGGGAAGAAAAATAAGAATAGGGAGTAGAAAACTGATCAACCTTTTACAGATTTCACAAAAGGTCATTTCTGGTTTCTTTTGAAAGCAATTAGCGAAACTAATGTCTAAAAATTTTGCATAAATTATCATAACAGCGTAGGTAATTTTATATCATTTGTGTTTCTTTTTATATAGGCAAGTGTTCAGTGCATTAAGAAATATGAAAAAAAAACGTTCGCGAATTAAGGTTTTTTTTTTATATATAAGGGCAAGACTCGACTAGCGAATGCTATTAAAATTATGTTTATATAACCTACAGTGTCAAGTGGTCAAAGTCGCATGACACAGTACAGGAGGAGTTGCCACGATGCAATAGAAGCATGCTTCTGTTACGTCTTTACCACACCGCCCGCATTGCACCTAGCGCACTAGAACACTCGACCAACAATATGAAAATAACAAGATGTGTTATGATCGGCAATGAGACAACTTGACAAACAAGGCTATATAAAAATTAATATTTCGTTAGTCGAGTAATGCCTTTCCTCGTCAACTTATCTATATGGTTATAACACAGTACATGATGTTTTGTGGCATGTATATGGTATACCTTGCAGAACAACTGGTTTTTGTCTGTCGAAAAAGATGAATAATTACAATGCAGTCACATCAACATTAATTTAATATAAGATATGTGACAACTTTATGACAGTCGTTCTACAGAGAATAACCTAAGAAAATATATTATTCATAACAATCCAATACAGAGGTGTCATAGTTATAAGCAAAAAAAAACGACTTTCAATGATTTTTTTATTGATATAATCTTGCCAATTCTTTAAATATCTAAAATACTTTTATCAAAATCAATACTTTCCTAAAGCAGATTAGCACCAAAAACTGTACATATGTTAATAAGTATATGAGCTTTATATTATTGCTCTATTCCTGTCCTTTTATAAACATGTCTATTCACCTTCGCTCATACTTTCAGGTTGTGCCAGTTTAATAATTTTCTGATTATGACAAATTAAATTATCAAATCGTTTTTCTTCATTCTCACATCTTGGATCAACATACCTATTCCATCTTCACATTCCCTCTTTTATACCCAAATTAGGTAGTTAGTGATCGAAGGTGTTGTTTAATTCTAAAGAATATTATGCAAGAATGAGATGAAGGTCTTCGCATCATCTCTCGTCTTACCATACAGACATTATTTTCTTCTGCCGGAAAGTATTGACAATAGTATGTATTTTTTATGTCTAAAAAGCTAACGTTGACTAGTAGAGTTAAGCATTTGTTTTTGGTACCATTAATTTAATTTTAATTGATACGGCATGCCCACACAACGAACATGAAATCTAATGTTTTCATATGTACATTCTTTCCCATAGAAAAAAGAAAATTATTTGCATGACTTAATTTCGGCATGCTGGTTCTAACAGTTCTTTTGATTTCTTCTAATTTTCCGCAACATTACAGAAAACAAGTAAAGGCAGCAGTCGCGTTGTATTGAGAATAAGAAAGTGGTCGTCCGCAGAACGGAAATACTTGTTAAATATAACTTCATTGTCACGGTCATTTTAGTCAATTTAAATGCAATACAATTGTCATTAACGTTGTATTTTGAATAATGAGCTTTGATGTTACATTAATGATAAATTCATAATTTGTATGATTCTCATTTTTATATTCTTTCAACTCATCTACAATTGATGACAAATCGACAGTGCTAAATATTTTGTACTTGTAAGCCTTTTGTATCTCCATGACAGAAGAATTTGTATGCATACACGTTTCCATACACTTCCTTTAATCAAAGAATTCATAACCGCGTTTCATAATAATTTAAATGATTGCGGATGTGTTTATGCATCATGTTCCCGTCAGTGCAGCGATTTACGATATCCAATAATAATTGAGCTACTAATTAACGTCATTGCTATCCAAAATCTAAGGGTTAAATCGGATACGGTTTCTATTGTTCCGAGTCATTTGGTAAACGTTTGATGACAAAATTTATATAACTATAGAATAATTGGTAATTATCTTAAATATAAAGGTGTCAACTTATATTTGTGATACATTAAATTGACGACAACGGAAATTATCAAACTGGGTATTTATCCAATTTTCCTTATGTTCTTATGAGACATACATGCAGTTACTAAATTAATGATCATAACATCAACATTTGTCTGAAAGTCCACATGTTAAACAATGAACATATATTTCATTGTGTTACCACCAAATGATATTTTGAATATGATCACGTGAAATAAGTTGATGCCACTTTGAGGTAACCTAGCACATCTCTGGGGTTCAATCTACATAACAGTCAGCCTGTTGGTCCTTATGTCTCAACTCGTCTAATTAATCAAAACACTGTTGTGATACTAGGTGTGGGGTAAGGTTAAACACATATATCTTCATTTTAAGATGATAAGTTGAATCTTAAACCTGGGACTATTATACTTGTTAGTATAACAGTCCCAGCTTACACTATGAAAGATCTATTGTTTATGTAAAACTACTCTGAATGAAAAATAAAATATAAGAATAAAATCAGCCAACTAAATTGTACAAATGACAGGCATACAAATATTTTTTGCTATCAAGCTTCCATGATAAGCAAATGGGAATGAATGTTAAAATTAGCATTTTCGTCTAAAGATCTAATTTGCGTCTCAGTTTATTTTGGGGTCGTCTTCGCAGTCAGCGTTTATGCCATGTCGATATCTATACAAAACAAAGGTTAAACAAACTAAACATTAAAAACATTTGTATACACAGTTGGAAAATTGATTTTAACTCGCTACTAAATGGGAAGTCCTGTTTCTAAAGCTGGTACAACAAAATTTTATATTTTCCGACAATGTACATAATTGTCAGTTGTTTTTAAAATCGTTTAAATTAGGGTTGATATAACAGTTTCTTTCGAAAACATGCGTCGAATCTGGTTATATATTTGATAACAAAACAAATGCAAGATATGTCATGCTTAACAGTGCCGTGAATTTGTTTTTACGGTTTAACTGAAAGTTCTGTTTATTTAAGGGTGTGTTTTGAATATATTTTGCATGTGGTACATTTTTCTTAGATATATTATACATATAATCCTTCCCAACTTACTACTTATCTTATCCAGGAAAGTATGAATACTATTGGCATTGTTGTTTGAACGTTACCACTAGCATGGTCCTTGTTCAAAGTAAATATTGATTTTACAGCTAGATAGATATAGGAAGATGTGGTGTGAGTGTATACTGGTGGAAGCACACTGACGTTCTATAAGAAGAGGCCATGATTAGGATGCATCATGCAAACTGTTTCAAGAGCGATTCGATTCAGTTGGCTGTTCAATTTCTGTTTTAGAAAAGCTGGGTATTATCATTCCGTATCCAGGAGAATTTTTGGATGATTTCACTGACAGAATTGAAGAGCTGGTTGAGGGGGCATTTCATAATAAAACCAAAATAGAGAAAGAAAATCTGTATACAGTTAAACAGCGATATGGTAGTCTTCCACTTCAGGAACACGTCCGTACAGCTGTGTCGATTTGTACCAATTCATTAGTCCAGGTCTTGACATTCGGAACCTTAGGAACTCTACATGTACGCTTGTTGGTGTACCGAAAAGAAAAGAATGTGTCAGCATAAAATATAAAGGTTACGGAATTTTAAAAAACTCCCGAGAGGTCAGTTTTGTCTGAAGCAAAATGTAAGTTATTTTTTATGTTTCAAACCACCTGAGGATGATTTCCTCTAGGACTCACTGTCTATAATAAAATGTATGAGGAATGAATGACATATATATGGAACAATATGACATAGCTAAGCGTAAAATATTTCCCGTCTATAACATACATTGCTTGGAACGTAAATGCATGCATCGGAGGAGACCTTTCGTGTTTGTTGATATTTATCAATTAAATAATGTTTTATGATACCCAATTTAATCCGATATTAAAGTATAAATTGATAGCAACGCACTCTGTGTAATTCATCGTACTCCATTGAATTGATGTTTGGCAGGTAAATTAATCCAGAACAGCATCTGTAACACAAGCAAGAGTAAACCACAGAACAATGCCGGAATTGATGTGAATCGCAAAAGGAGAGGTCATCGAATAGTTTTCATAGATGATTTTACACAACATATTGTTATCAAATTTTTACAAGCGTAATTCTAGATTTCGATATCTCTTTCTCCCCTAATAAAAATACCATGAACACCTGTAAAGTTATTTGAAAACATTGATTCAGTATAAACTTGTTTAATAAATTAATTTAAAAATATATTAAAAGAATAAAAACATGTTTGTTTTTAACACTTATGTATTTGTATAACATCATATACCAATGAACATTTCGACGTGTATAATACATTTTTCTCTCCTGTATTACCTTAAGACAGGGAAAAGGAAACAATGTTTATAGTTTGCCTTGATTTTTTTAAAAATTAAAGCAGCAAACAAGTGGTCATATGAAAATGATGAGATGTGATATGTTTGCCAATGTCTATATAGACCAAAAGACAAAAATTTGAACAAGTGCTGGTCACCGTATGTTCTTCAAGTTTATTTTTTGACATTTCATTTTCAAGGAATTAATCTATTTTAGTTCCTTCTGTCTTTGTTCATCTTTTTAAAGGTTAATAACAACATGGAAAGCTTCTAACGCGAGAAGGTAAATTTTAAGAAAATGTCATATCATTATGTTTCCTTATTTCCCCCAATTAAACGATGAGAAATAACATTCACCTGTAATTTACCTGTTCACAATCGGGGCAAATGAAAGTCAAAATCGGCGCAAGTGAAAGAAAACATGAATCGGCACAAGTGAAATGCAGATCGGCGCAAATGCAAAACACCGATGAGAAAGACTTCTCCGTTATACAAAAAAATGGAGGTGCCGAAGTTGCGTCTAAGGATTTTGTGTGATGGAGGAAAGATAAAAAAAAAAAGAGAGTCGTGTGTCAGGATTATTGACTCTTATTATTGATTATTTGAATAATTAATAAAGACTTTAAAAATTATTTTAGAATTGTACCAATTGTGCCGGCAAAATTACAGTTTTTTATTTTCAGTTTTGTTACGGCTTCCCTTCTACTTCCGGTCCTGTCGCCTGTGTTGTTCAGAAGTTACTTGTTGTCCGAAAACAAAGGAATATGTGCAATTTGTATGTAAATTAACGAAACTTTTGTAGAAAAACGAATCCAAGATTCAAATGCGAGTGACCAAACAACATATAATTCACGAATGCTTATAGCGCATGCGTTAATTATCAGTGATGTTCTGATACGATTGGGCTAGACTCAAGCTAGGAGCCACTCGCTAGCAGCCACTCCGATAGCAGCCAGTTTTCAGATATGTCTATAAACCCAAAAGTTGCATAAGATTCAAACTTACTAAAACGTTTTTATTTTATATATACCACTACAATATCTGTTTTAACTTCAATTTAGCCGTCGAAAACACTATTCAATGAATTTGAAATTTCATTTCCTGTTCAATATTTTAAAAAACAATAGTATGTGCCTATAACATTGTGCAGTTACTGTACGCTTTAAGACTTCACTTCAAATGTCAAAACTGAAAAAATTACATTATTTAAATGTATATATATCGTTTTAGCAATTACCCCCTTTTTGTCCGTCAAAATTCCTGGATCCACCCTTAAAACTCATGCAAAGTGTCTTCGATTGTAAAATTAAAAAGCGTTATATATAGTATAAAAAAACATTTGAGTTTTATGCAACTTTTGGGTTTATAGACATATCTGAAAACTGGCTGCTAGCGGAGTGGCTGCTAGCGAGTGGCTGCTAGCTTGAGCCTAGCTACGATTGGGAATAGTAACTAACTCAATATATTATATGTCACATGTTACGAAGTGAATATTTTTCGATATTTGAATTCTTGGATTAAGTAATCTTTATTACATTGATCATAGACTTTTTAATCGAATTATTTCACGTTGATATTTTACTGTAAAATTACGGTATTTCATTGCAACCAATGTAATAAAAGTAAATAAAACCTTGTGGTGAAGCAAACAGCAGCGAATTGTTCCTTACATATATATAATGATCATTAAATTCCCTTCCGATACTGAGTTGGTGACCAAAACGAATAGAAGATACTTAAGAGCAGTCATATTAATAAATTGAAGGACAAAGAAAACAAATCACAAAACACTGAACAGAAAACTTATACTGAGCAACACCAACACATTCGGAAACCAGACGTAAGGGACTGTGCAATATTTATCTGAGGGTGGGGCCGGTGTACAGCAAATATTTAAAAAAAAAAACTTTATGCCCCGCCAATATGTATTATAAAAAGTTCTTGCCCGCTTCAATTAATGAAAAAAAGTCCTTGCCCTGCTGGAAAAAAATAAAACACACATATGGAAAATGATATTTTTTAACTAAAATGCACAACATTCAATAATACATGTATATCAGATATGATATTTAAACTCAAATGCATATATTTCAATATCATAAAGATTTTATTTTGTGAAGAAAGTCAATTTAGGAGCGCTGTGATTGGAAGTAAAGGTACAATTTTTTTTTTTAATTTATCTATGAATAACTGCAGTATGTATATTTACAATATAAATTTTGAAACCTATTGAAATATTTTCTAGAGAATTATTCGAAAAGATTTCCAAAATTTCATAATTTGGTGTAAAATGACGGTGGGCATGGATAACATAAACAAACTCCGTTGGAAGTTGGTCATGATACTATTTGGCTTCAATTTTTAAAACAGAATAATAAAGTACTAACACCACACATAACTATTTTATCCAGGTTTTTATTATAAAAAAGTGGTAAATTTAGAATATGTTAGTATTGCCGCATATGGCAGAATAAATAGTACCGTTTTCCCTATACTGAAGATAGCATAGGAAATCAAAATAAATCAGACTAAAGTTATGTTATACTTTTTTGAAGCTTTTGATTAGTACATTTGATTTTTATCACAAAGAATAGAATTTTTTCACTGAGAACAATGCTGTGTTGAGAAAAGTTCTGATTCATCATAATAAGTCAAATTGATGGGTACTGATATAAATCTTTATTCTAGGATTTCAATATTAACTCTATTGTATAAAATGCACCAAACTATAGTTCTTTTGTATTTGTTTTCACCTTTCGCAATGATTAATTCAATTGGAAACACCAGAATTCAAGTCGCGACAAATATTTTTAACTAAGATATTTGCCTTCTTTGCTGTGTAATTCCTTAAATTTGTCACTGGGGTATTTCTCTAGCCATAATCTATTAAAACCGGAAATGTTTTGGTTAAGTTTGTACTGTTTATGGAGTAAGGCAATATTTAGTCATACTAGAAGCATTTTCAGTGTTAAAATTGTCCATCTAAGAAAAAAAGAGGCCCACTTGAGGCTAAATTTAGATAGAATTTATATTCTCCTGTGTAAAGAATTGTTCACATTCTTGGCAATTCATGCAGCAAATATTTCAATAGTGCTTCATTTTGTAGTTTCTATCTTTTATTATATCAGGCATATATAATTTTTCATTTCCTACTGTTTGCAAGGACTTTTGTTGGAAATTAATACTCCCAAGGGACATAATTCAGCTTTTTCATAGATTAAGTTGTAATTCTTTTAATGTTTAAGAATTTAATTTTATTATGTTAAAGATTTATTTACAATACAATTGAAGTTGTTTTATGTTTAAGCATTTATTTACCATATGTAATGTTATGTTTAATGTACAAAACATTGTTTATAGTTTTCCAGATATTTTATTTATACAGACAATGCTTAATAATAATGTACTATAAGCAATTTAATATTTTTAAAGTGCCAAACATATATTTTCTTATTTTAGCTTCAACATTCTTTGTTTTTTTTTTTTTTTTTATACATTTGAGTTTAATGCTTTGATGCTCCTTTACTTTTATAAATAAAATGTGAGTACAATATACATGTGTACAAATAGGTTATATATATATATATATATATATATATATAACCAACAATCATAGGTTTGAACGTTGTTTTCAATTTAGACTTTTATATATTTTTCGTTTGGGCTTGTATTATATTTTCCTTCGGGTTTATATGATCCGTTCATCCTATTTCGACTCTTTAAAATTCAAGAGTCTATCCTAAATTGAGGTAAATTATATGGCCTTCCAAATACCGTTTCGATCCCTAACATCACTGAAGAGACATTAATTGTCGAAATCCGGATATGGTGTACAAATTTTGCACCTCATGTTTGTGGTATACCATCTTTTCCACAAGTTTATTGTTTTCTGTTTGGTATTAATTAATATTAAGATCCATTTCGTTAGATCTGGTGATCAATTTATTTGGCAATCGCCAATGGCAGTCAGCAGGGTTTAAGAACATCAGTTGTTCGACCTGTTAGTCAAATGCGTTTTGTTAAAATAGACTTTTCACTTTTTGGTCAAATTGTTGTTTGTGCTGTATTTGACCCTCTACCAAGAAAAATAGTATAAAACGGTTTTATCCAACGCAATCATAGGTTTGAACGTTGTTTTCAATTTAGACTTTTAGACTTTTATATATATATATATATATATATATATGAGTCTAAAAGATTGTGTAACAATACCGATAAATAGATGGAAAACAAAACACTAAAAGTGTTGAATATCATCGCACATTAATGGAAAAACTGAACAGATGATATAAATTATACAATAATTGCAAATATTTCGGCTCAACAAATGGCCTTCCTCAGTGTTAAAAGTTTTAACAATACTGATATATAATGTATAGTGTTTTGTTTTCCATCTATTTATCGGTATTGTTACACAATCTTTAGACTCATATAATTTTCCTGTTTGTGTAGTATTGTCAATTTTGATGATCCAATACCTATTAAGTTTACTGGTTGGTAGATTCTTATAGACTCTATATATATATATTGTACATGTACATTTTATATATTATGTTGGTCAGTATTTCACTTTTTAAATGATTATTAACAGCATAAACACAAAAAATATATTGAAGCACTGTATTAGGTTATTTTGTTTTAGATTCAATTGTGTTTTTTTTCTTTTAAGTTATGTTTTCCAACAGAAATCACAAATATATGTATTGATAAGAACATTTATACCTTTAAACATGTTGCATTCAGATAATATATAAGTATATGAACTAACATCATCTCAAGCCATTGATATGTTAAAGGTGCTGTTATTCAATTTGATTTTAATAAATAGTTTTAATATTTTATACTCTGATTTAATTTTTTTATGCACACACGAAGGGTTTTAAAAGTGTGCGCCCTCCAAATGTTTGTTAAAAACTTTTCGCCCCGCTCATTATTTGCATGAAAAAGTATGTGCCCCGTCCATGTTTGCACCGGCCCCACCCTCAGATAAATATTGCACAGTCCCTAAAATCAAATGCTGTCATAATATTTTGTTGCCATGGTATAACTGATGGTTTAACAGAAAATCAATTAAAAATCCTGAAAATACTGAAAAGGACAATTTGCTTCAAAACTAAGGGGGGCTAATATGTTCTATCTCTTTTACAAATTCCGATGGACAAAACCCGTCACCAAAATCAGTAGCCACCTTTTATAAAATAAAAAAGGAAAGAAAAGATTTGATCATGAAATAAGATGAATTGGAACCGAAACAAGTAAATGGAAGCTTTTCTTTTATCTGGTGAGAAATTTGCTTGCTAGATAAAAATTCTTTGTTTTCCACCAATTTATGCAACTTAAGCATAATTTATCCAAAAAATAAATACAAGAAATCATTCAGTAAATATTTGTTTATAAAAACACTTAAACCCAACAGCAAAACAGAACTATACAGAAAATGCATTTGGAGGTCAACATGTGGTTTGTACAACAGTAAAACAGTGTATATATGTACCCGAGATGTCAATCCGTTGATTACTACGAAGTTTGACAAAAGAATATTTTACAAAATTTCCCTGAGAATCTCTTGGTCAGTTATGATGTTATTATGATGAAACCTTTCCAAGTAACACTGATAAAACTGGTCTTAGATGGTTATTTCTAGAATAAAAATGTGGTTAAACAATATCTATTTCCATAAACTTTTCAACAAAAAATAGCTTAATAAAAAAACAATGATTTGGTTTTCGATGGATAATTGTCTCATTAGCAATCATACCGCATCTCCTTATTTCCAGAAGATATATGAATATGCATGATGTTAAACAGCAATCAATCAAGGTAAAATTGGATTGATTCAGCGCTTTTCATATTGTCTTTTTTCGAAGAGGCTTTCTAGTAGTGTTTACATTTTAGTTAGGTTGTTATCTCATCTCACATTTTCATCAGACACAATAAGTAATGTGTATACACTGTATTTGCAAGGTGAGTTATACAGGATTCTTGGCTTGACCATTCGTTTTAGTACAAGAAAATCAATTTATAAATACGTAATTCATTATTGTTCAATTTAGGAAATGGTAATCAGTATGTGTCTTGAAACAAGTATTTATATACGGCTATACATTTATATTGGGATATTAGTTACATGAAAAATCACATGTGTCTTGAAACAACGGTTTATATACGGCTTTACATTTATGTGGGGATAGTAATTACATGTAAAGGACGTGTGTTTTGAAACAAGTGTTTATATACGACTATACATTTATATAGGGATATTAAATACATGTTAAGCACACGTGTCTTGAAATAAGTGTATTTATACGGCTTTACATTTATGTGGGGATAGTAATTACATGTAAAGGACATGCGTCTTGAAACAAGTGTTTGTATACGACTATACATTTATATGGCGATATTAAATACATGTTAAGCACACGTGTCTTGAAATAAGTGTATATATACGGCTATACATTTATATGGGGATTGTAATTACATGTAAAGCACTAGAAATCAAGTCAACTATTTACTTCATCTAGAAAAGAAAAAAAGGCTCTACATCACATCAGGTTTAATGAATAGAGCAATAACTCCGCTTAACATTATTGTCAACCCTTGTAAAAAGTTAAATCATTTACATATAAAAAAAAAGAATTAATATTTTTATATTTGGTAGTATAATCCTTTTCCTGCAGCCAGTATGCGTATTTCCTTTCCTATCCAAACTTAATGAATAACAAAATAAAGCTGATAAGCCTTAATAAAACCAGATGATTGTTGGATGAAACATCCCTGTAATGATGAATTATGACTATGACCCCTTCATAATTTATTATTCAAAGATTGCCTTGAAGTCTCATTGTGGTTTTTGTTCTGATAATTCTTTCTAATGTTGGTGAACAGCCATCTAATAGCATTTGATGATATTAAACGGAAAATCATCCACTCATTAATCGGGTTAAATCAATACGTTTCTATGCCTTGTTGATCACTGTACTTGTCCTATTGTATTATTCTCGGAAAACAGACTCTGGACAATAACACATATCTAGATTTAATACACTTAACTCCTATATGTAACATCAAAATAATTGTTATAAGAAATCCGGCTTAGTCAATTACAGTAATAAGATAAAGTGCGGTCTATTTTAACATTCCGAACTTGATTTATTTGTTTAGATTTGATGGTTAAGTCGAAATCATCAAATAATTCTCAAAGCGAATTCTTTTAATACTGAAGAGAGGATTGAAAGGATATAATTTTCTTCTTTTATCATCGCTCTCTAGTTATCTTCATCCGGATTATTTGTAATAGTCATTTAGAATGTAACTATATTGTACTTATGGAACTAGAGCAAATATAAAAGAGTTCCATTTATTCCAGATAACCGATTCTCAAAAAATGTTTTCTTTAATGTGGTTTACAATAAATACCTTAAAAAACGTTGTTGTTAATCATAATTTTAATTGTAGATTTCTATAAATTTTGGTTGGATCGATTTGCAAAAGTAATGAAAGAGATTACAACCACATAATGTTGACTAAACTTGTAACATTTAAGGCTTGTGTATTCATGATTTTCATGTTTTAACAGACATTTAATGTATGCCTTCATGTGAAGACTTGAATTGTCGAATAGTCTCTGGAACGATGGCACTTAAATTCCATGTTTCTTCAATGGAAGAGAATCCCGATATATCACATATTGAAGGGGGTAAATAAATTGTTTTATTGAAATATAAGTAAAAGAAAGTACACACATTGATTCAAAAATAATGTTTTTTATTCTCGGGTACAATTGGAGAAAATAAATAGTTTGTTTTTGATACAAAAAATATCATATCAGATATAAGTAGCCATTTCTTCTGTAAATAGTTCAAAACATAGATATTAAATTACAGTATTAAACTATGCAATGTGATACAAAACAGAACAGAATTTTGATTATATCAATGTCAATTTATTTCAGAACAGTTGCTTCATTCAAAATATAACCTTTCTGTAGTTTTTCAACTGTTCATCATTTCATACTGAAGAGTAATTTTGTGTTTTATTAAGTCATGGAATAACATAGCCCTTTGTAGGGCGGACGGCTTGAAATGCAGTCCTGGAGATTAGATCGTGTCAGTACCACAGATAAAATCATTTCCACCTTAATAGAAGCTATTTTTTATTAAAATATAAAGTTACTCATTATTTCATATTAACAACGACTAAAATGTATATAAAATTAATATGATTATTGACAAAACGTCCTTTCTTGGTAATTTTATGACTGTTTTACGATCTCAGCAGAAGAAAGAACTTTTGGACAATTTTGTTGGAGTATCGGATTGACACGACACTTTTATGGGCATTTAAGTAATAAAATCGGATAGGAGCGAGTAAATTTAACTCTACGCATTTCATCATAATTATGAAATACTCGATAAAGAATGGTAATAAATAGTTTACCGACTAACTCTATGGTTCAACTATTAAAACGAAATTCAAGTGGGTTTCAAAATACAAGTTCTATTTGTAGTTTGGGTATCACTGTCATCAATCTTGATAAAGTATCAAATTTAACCTATTAATACTGCACTTACAAAACCAAATGACAAAGTAAGGCTTTGCAGAGAATTCTTGTTGTAATTAAGTTTTGTTTATTTCCCTTTTTATCAGTGATCAACCTATACTATGAAAATAAAGAGATGTGGTATGATTGCCAATGAGACATCTGTCCAACAGAGACTTTAGCAACTTTAGGTCACCGTACAGTCTCCAACAATGAACAAAACCCATTATTTCACTCAGATTATGACAAAGGGTTAAATAATTCATACGAAAAAAATAACGGCCTCATTTATGAAATAACATGAAAAGAAACACAAATATGACAGACAGCAACAACAACCACTGAATTACGTGCTACTGACTTGGGACAGGCACATATATAATTTGGCGGGGTTAAACCTGTTTGTGATCGCTCCATACTCCCCTAACCTGGGACGGTGGTGTAACAGCGTGACAATATAAGATAAAACTATAACCAACGTAGAACTTTGATGATCGCCATTCAGTCAACAATAGGGTTCTTCAATCCAAATTTTCCAACCGAAAATGTAAAATTTGCAATAATGTATTAAATTCAACAGTCGCGTTGAATAACATTTTTAATTCATGAATGTGTAATTACATGTATGTTTCATAAAAATTCGTACTTTTGATTGACTGAATGTAGTCGCGAGGCATTCCAAAATCAAAGTATTTCTCCATGAAATTCAACATCCAGGACTGCACGTGCTTCCCATGACAACGTCACTACAATGCATAGGATAATAAACGAAAATTTTACATATAACGTGTTTTTTCATAGTCGTAGCATAAAATGTAATTATAAGAATTGAACGTTTCTTATTGTAATCTTAAAGGGTTGCAAACACATTGATCATGCGCAAATTTTTAGTATGAGGCGCTTCCGTTATAAGTAGCATGACGATGATACCAAAATTACAAATAGAACTTGTGTTTTGAAACCCACTTTAATTTCACATAGCTTCGGTCAACACTTTTACACCCCAATAAAAGGAGCATTCAATTCTTAAATGTAGAATTTGTGAAAAATCTTTGAAGTATATAATTTAGACTTGTCTAGATTACCAACTTACTCTAGGCGTTTAAAGCTTTTTATTTTGACTATTTGAATAAAGCAAATTCAAATAAAACGGATAATACCATTTTAACATATTGTCGTTTTATGAATCCTGTACTTGTGGCCGTACTAAGGTTGTTACACCCCACAGCTGATTTAGTCGTTTTATGAATCCTGTACTTGTGGCCGTACTAAGGTTGTTACACCCCACAGCTGATTTAGTCGTTTTTAACTGTATTGTTGAGTTGTTCATTTGGCCTTGCTGTTGTCTAATATACCTTTTCTTCGATTGTTTTTTAATTTCTTTCTTTGCTATACTTAAGTTATCTGTTCCAACTTGTTTTCTCGCACGATTTTTTAGATAATTATTCGATACAAAATATAATACGTGATTTTCAAATTCTCTCCTCTTATTATAGAGAATTATTGCTTAAAATTATCCGCGAAATACAAGTCGAAAAAAGAATGAGTTAATTGGCAAATAAAGATCCTGTTTCTTTATTATAAATTTCAAGTGATTTCTTTGAACGTTTTATGGACAAAATTGTGATTTGGATGACAAATATGGAAAGACTGCTTGACAGATGAGCACATGGATATATTCTACTTGATCAATAATTCCAAGTGTGTTGACCATGTGGAGCGCATCTATCCCATTGCCTTCTATTTTTTATTCCGAATTCTTTCCTTGGTATACTGGTTACCCCCATGGGTTTGGTCAAGTTCGTTATGCCTAAGCTTTAGTTTTATTTGGAATTTTAATCGTCCGCGTGCTTTTGATTTAATGAAAAAAAAATTAAAATTCGTCTCTTACACATAATAAAAGGTATCAGATAGATTTAAATTATGATAAGAAAATGAAACAGCAGACTCCTTTGTTGGTCGTTCAACCAATTCGGATATTCTCAGATGCAATTTCACTTCACTACAAAATGGACGGCCAATAAGAGCTTGATCTCTTTTTTTAAATAAAACATCATTTTCTGAACAATGAATCATTATTATTTTAATCCACACGACCTGTGAATGTCGATCAAATAAATGAAATTATATTTCACAAGAGTGTAGTTGTTACGGATATTGTGCAGTATTATGTAACAGAACAATCGACGTACGCGATGTTGTCACGCCTTTATTTAATAGTCATTAGGTTTAATTAAACCAATAAATTATATTTTAACAGTGGCACTTTGGATTGTGATCAGGTTTCTGAGCACATACAGTTCGTTCATTACCATCTTTAAAATAACTGACATTGAAAAAGAAAATTCACTATTGTTCATTAAAAAAAAAAGGATTTTTTTTTATCTATTGAATTGTTTGACATTTTGTTATTCTGTAGCCTTTTATAGCTGTACGATATAGGTCTTTGCTCATCATTGAGACCTAATGATGATTGGTAGTTGTTGACATCCTTGTCCTTTGATATTTGACATTTGACTACTATTAAAACCAACTCCTAAATAGACTCATCAGAACAGCCAATACTCTCAAAATTCAACTCCGAAATAGCGTCAACAGAACAGCCAATACCGACAAAAGTCAACTCAAAAAAGTCTCAACAGAACAGCCAATACCGACAAAAATCCATTTAGAAATAGCATCAACAGAACAGCCAATACCGACAAAAATCCATTTAGAAATAGCATCAACAGAACAGCCAATACCGACAAAAATCCATTTAGAAATAGCATCAACAGAACAGCCAATACCGACAAAAGTCAACTAAAAAAGTCTCAACAGAACAGCCAATACCGACAAAAGTCAACTCCGAAATAGCATCAACAGAACAGCCAATACCATCAAAAGTCAACTCCGAAATAGCGTCAACAGAACAGCCAATTCCGACAAAAATCCATTTAGAAATAGCATCAACAGAACAGCCTATACCATCAAAAGTCAACTCAAAAAAAGTCTCAACAGAACAGCCGATACCATCAAAAGTCAACTCCGAAATAGCCTAAACAGAACAGTTATTAATATCAAAAGTAAACTCCGGAATAAGCCTAAACAGAACAGCCAATACCGATAAAAGTCAACTTTGCCAGATTTAGTGGTAATATTTTTAAAGCAAACTTTCTCCGGTGCGAATGTCTCTGTAGCAAGGGTTATACGATTGAAATAAAATAACATCGCAGGGGGAATCGTTGCCATAAATTTTCTGTTCAATTTTATGAATGTTAGTGGCAAAATTGACTTTAAAAGTTTTGTCAAGTAAACGAAATTTCGCAATATCCTTGAATACCTTTTACTGCTTATCCGAAGACTTCCTTTATTCAACATCTTTAAATTGGCATGTCTCATTGTTAATGAACTTATCTTTCGGAGTACAAAATACAGATAAGAATTGATTTTAGACAAAACAAAAATTTACTGAAATGAAATTATAAAAAAGCAAACAACACAATTTAAATAAAAAAAAAGACATTCTAACGTTAAATAGAATCATGCAACTTAGATGAAAAGTAGTTCAAATCAAATCAAATATGTTTTTGTTTAAAATCCAACTATTGTTACCGAGACATTCAAATGACAATACATACAAATATACAAAATTCAATGCTAACAAACATTCAACAAAGACTATCAAAAATCCTTTAGAAACTAAACGTACAACTGTGTTAAGGTTAAGTATATCTTTAGATATGAAAGGAGGTAATGCTTTGGCAAATTTCGGTACTTAAACACCCTTGGATTTCTAATTTTGTGATTTGAGCGTTCCTGATGAAGGTAAATCCAGAAAGGCGCTTCGGACGAATAAAAAATATAAAGTAATTACTTTCATTTTTTTGAAAGAGTATAATTTTATTAAAGTAGTAGTTTTGGAGTGGTCATAAACTATGGATACCATGGGCATCACATTTGATTCATATGTAAATCTAGTCTAAATGTAATTAGTGCAGTTAATGGTGATAATTACGTTATAACATTTTGTACATAGTTTATCCTGAAACCTATTTCTATTCCGATTTAGAAGGGAAAACATTGCGGATCAAAAGGGACGTAAAATCGACAAAAATAAGCTTCATTACTTAAACCCTCCCCCTTTTTGAAACTTTCTGAAACTCATCCGAACTTAATAACACATCAAGTATTGAGGATCAAATGTAGATTTACGTGTTAGATAATCACATTAAACTTGCCTATGTCTGCCATATATTACATTCAGATTTCACTTTGATTTTTCAATTTATCTAAAATAATCATTCTCGAAGATCACAAATTGTATAGGTGTTAATTATTCATAATCCATAAATACAAAATTATCACATCGTGTTCTATTTGGTTTTACTCTCGCCGCGTGAGGCAGTTCGTATTTCATCCATGAGTTCCGGCGCGCCTCTAGGAGTCGCCATTTAACGTCAAAGATAAGCGAAATCGCCTTATTATAGGCATTTGTTTAACACGTAAGAGATTTTATATTAAACGATAAATGACAATCTGTCAGCAATGTTTTACACTTCACAAAAGATTTTCCACTGAATAATTACTTCATCAATATGTATATTCCTTTATTTCAAACAAAATCACTGTGTAATTATCTCCAGTGTTCAGATTTAACATATGAAACTGCCTCACCAGGGGCGTTAACACGGAAACGATATCTTCATAATAGTTTTGATCAAAGTGAATATTATAAAATTACATCATCGGTCGCAGAGTGGGTAATACAAACATTTAAGGTAACTTCATTCTTACGATATTTTTTTTGTATTTTTTTTTAGTCTAGGACCTTCTGATATAAGTTTCTAGACTTTTGATAAATTATTTGATAAAACCAAGGAGGTTATATGTGAAGGCGAGTGAACACTCTGCTTGATACAAAATAAGCATCCCAAGGATAGCAATTCGAACAGAGGAAAATGATAAAAATATAAAGAAACCGTCATGTTATCACCCACTTGATATGGCCCTCTGATGTACTAGGCTGTTACCGGAAACAGTCCGTGTGATTAGGAGAATCGCTAACGTCACGTGATTCTAATCGGTGACTGGGTCATCAAAATACAGGTGTTATTATCTATACTAATCAGTTTAAATGTGTTTTTATTGCGCAATAGCATTTGACGCGAAATTTGAAAGTATATCGTCAAACTACGGTGAAAATCGACTGACAAATGACAAAGTTATGAGGTTTAAAGAAATTTAAGAATGCAATTGAATCTCACCTTGCTTTAAACAAAGATTTTCGCTTCACCTGTAAGGCGCTGCCCATGATAATTGGTAGGTAATATCATAGAAAATAGAGGAATGTGTGAGGTACTTTCGTTACGGTGACCTGTTGCGACCGGAGCGAATATTTGTAATTGAAACGAAGAGAAATTTATCGAGAGCCAGCGAAAAATTGTTTCTCATTGCGTTAGGTTGTAGATATAGGCATAGGCGCTTAGATTTTCACTTCCCATGTTGGCTCCACCAAAAGTTTCAGTAGGTATGCTGTAGACATCAGGACATGGCAGTGTTTTTCTCTCAAACAATTGTTTCAGTGCAAAATTAAATGTTTTTGCATCGGTTCATCTTATTTTCCAATACTTTAATTTTGTTCCCTTTAAATTGACGGGCTCTAACTGGAAAGGAACAAAAAAAATAAGAAAAATAAAGAAATATGATTCTCAATGTGACCAAGCCAAATCAATACCTTGTTATACGCGGAAGTTTAATTAAGATTTTGTTAAAACCAGTATTTCATTGGCTTAATAAAACGGTAAAATGTCAGAAAATTAACACATGCATTTTGTACATTAATACTAGGATTGCCAGGCATGTAGATTGGTACCTCTCTAAATGTGATTCCGCCAGACAATACACATGGTATGTGTAGATTTCTTCTCAATCAATACTCTTTTAAGGCCATGCACGGTTGTTATATTTATAAAAAAAAAAAATAGAAAATACGTCAATTTGTTAATAAAGATACCACGACAGGAAAGCCTGTCTATTCATTTATTTACGGACATTTTTCCTGCACATTTTTATAAATATTTTATGTTTTAAATTTTAATTCCATATATATACATCATTTACGAAGCAATTTAGTTCGGTTGAGTCGTTTGTCTTGCAGATGCAGATTTTTTCTAGATGACCAAATTCTTTTTCGAGCTCCAACACTTAATAAACCGGCGACCATGATCAAATGATGACTGAAATATGTCAACAAAAACATCTGGTGTATATTTTTAATAGCCTGGTATCCTGGCCAAACCTTCACTTATCGTAAGTAAGGCTATATATATTTATTGTCGAAAATTGAGCCATGATCTCAGCCTTATTTTGTAAAATCTCGGTCGGTTTATAACACTTCTGGTGTTTCCGTTCTTACTCGGATGTGTAATTAGGACAAAGTCTCCCTCTGCGATCGAATCGATCTCAACTAATTAACAACCACACACACTTACAGAAACGGTAACATTTAAGTGCAATTATCGTCTTTCGTGCACTCTCCTTCTCATATAACCTCCTTGATAAAACAGAGGTTCATCTCCTTCTAACAGTCCTCCAATTATTTGATAATACCGGGGTTCAACTAATTCTTACAGTCCTCCAATTAATTGATAAAACTGAGGTTCATTTAATTCTTAAAGTCCTCCAATGATTTTTGCATTCTGATTTGGCATGTTTTTGTTGTAAGAGTTTACATGATTAACGTTTTGAGCGCAACCAAGTTTTGTTATATATTTCGTGACTCGGTACTTGTACATCCAGTTATAGTGATATGGTCATTTTTTGTATTCTTGTCTTTCATTTTTGCTTATGTGCTTTGTCTATATGCCATTCTGTTTTTCTTTGTTGACATATTTGTTTGTTTTTATCGTGATTAAGATTATACCACAATGTTGACTGTTGTAACCCAATTTTTGACATTTTTACCTATTATGTCTGTTAGTTTTGTTCAAACATTGTTGTCAATACAATGGAATTTTATGCGACTGTCATACATGTGAGAGGTTTAGCTAGCTATCAAAACAGGTTTAATCCACCATTTTCTACACAAGGAAATGCCTGTACCAAGTCAGGAATATGACAGTTGTTTTTCTTTCGTTGGATGTGTTTGAGCTTTTGATTTTGCCATTTGATAAGGGATTCACCGTTTTGAATTTTCCTTGGAGTTCGGTATTTTTGTTATTTTACTTTTCATTGGCATAGTAAATATGTATAGACTATACTTATCCAAACGTTGTTGCTGTGTAGTCATTATGAGGAAGATACTCTTCGAATGGCACATGTTGACCTCTAGAGGACTATTTTCAGTTAAAATTAAGTGAATACATGTTTGACTAAGGGGTATATTTTAACATTATTTGTAATTAAACTGACAAAATATACTGTGAAGTCATATCAAAATGTATCAAAAATCATGTGTCAATCACTGACAACTGGTTGGTTGGTATCCTTGGAGACTAATAATCTAAAAGACGAGAAGGTAGCCTTATCATCTAGACCTTTATCTTGAAATTGATGCCAATTCACAACTCAAAACAAGGATCCATGACAAACGCAATTAATTGTATTAAGTTTTCTTAATTATTGTATTGTATTGTGTAGTAACATTGTCATCTACCCGGCAAATTGCGTTTGCATAGATCAATTGAAACATTGTGCCACAGAATATTCTCAATTTTACTAACACAAGTGTACTCCCCACTCAAAAGCAACTTCAGCAAGGCTATCAAAAAGAAGGACACACACTATATCCTTACAATTTCTACTATCACGAATTGATTTACCGTTAAGAAGTCTCAGATTTTCAAATTACGAAGGACATTTTATATCTGTCATACACACTATATGTCGAGTACATGTGTTTAACATCATTACCGGTTTTTCATATTCCGGGCTTTGTTACTTGGTTTGACTCTGGAATCATATGTTATTTGTTTTATGCTTATTACCGATCTGATGAATCAATCACTTTCCTGCTTTTCGTATGATGTGTTGTTACAGATTGCCTTAGATAAGGGCACTGGGATTGAGCGATCACAAACATTTTTAACTATGTATTTCTTTGATTTGGCTTCCAACTGTTTTGATTCGAGCGCCACTGATGAGCCTTGTGTAGACGAAGCGCGCGTCTTGCGTACCAAATTATAAGCTTGGTTTCTTAGATGAGTTTTTATCAACAACTGAGTCAATGCCACTGATGGTGGACATTTAGTCATCGAGGGTGTCACCAGCCCAGTGTCAATGTACTGTTATAAAATGTTGAAATATTCAAAACACGAAGTTTTTTCCACCCCCATTCATAGATTGCCTCAGACGTATTTTGGCACAGCTTTCGAAACTTTTGAGTTTTAATGCTCTTCAACTTCGTGTTTGATTTGGCTTTCCAACTGTTTTGATTCGAGTGCCACTGATGAGTTTTATGTAGATAGACGAAACTAGCGTCTAGCGTGCACAAGTATCTTTGGTGATTTTTTACAACTAGTGGGTCGAAGCCACTGCCGGTGGACATTTCGTCCCGAGTGTATCACTAGCCTAGCATTTTTTTCTGTAAATTTACTTAATGAAATGTAGAATTATTCGAAACATTACTGAACGTTTAAGCTAAATAAATGATTGAAATCTTGACGATGTCATTTTATTTAAATTCAACAGGGTATATTAAATTGTATTGCAAAATATCTCAAGACAATTCAATGTTACTTTTTTATTTTCAAAATAGCATTTTCAATTTAATTCCTGATGATTTGAAGTCAGCTTGATCAGAAAATTCAAATTGTGATCATTTTAAGTACGTTCGATCATAAACTATTAAACTAGTATTCTACTGTAGAATACTCCCATCTCAAAATATTTTATTACATTAATCATGAGCCTAACTATCAGCATGCTTTCACAGTTTTTTTCCAGCAGCACTAGCAAGTACTCCGATTAATTGGTAGTTGAACCAGTTTCTTTGTGGGAGAGTTATCAATCTTCCAGCAGCACAATCAAGTATTGTCGATCATTGGTAGGGAAACAAATTTCATTGTGGAGGAACAAACGACCTCTCAAACAGCACAAGCAAGTACTCACAGTCCTGTGGTAGTGAAACCAATTTCATTGTAGGGGGACACACGACCTTCCAGCAGCACAAGCAAGTACCCAAGTTCCAGTGGTAGTGAAATCAATTTCTTTGTGAGAGAGCTAACGTTCTTCCGGCAGCAACAGCAAGTTCTATATACCCATTGATATTGAAACCAATTCTATTGTTGGAGAAATTGATATCTTGAGTATGATAGATGAGGTAGTGACGACCTTCCAGCAGCCCAAGCAAATACTGCCTATAAATGGTAGTAAAATCAATTTGATTGTGGCGAAACAAACGACCTTCCAGCAGCACAAGCAAGTATTTCCGATCCAGTGGTAGTAAAACAAATTTCATTGTAGTAGAACAAACGACCTTCAAGCAGCACAGGCAAGTATTCCCGATCAAGTGGTAGTGAAACCAATTTCATTTTTGGGAAACAAACGACCTTCCAACACAGGCAAGTACTCCCGGTAAAGTGGTAGTAAAACCAACTTCATTTTGGGGAACAAACGTCCTTTCAGCAGCACAGACAAGTACTCCCGGTAAATTGGTAGTGAAACCAATTTCTTTGTTGGGAAACAAACGACCTTCCAGCAGCACAAGCAAGTTCTGTAAAGTGGTAGTAAAACCAATTGCTTTCGGTGAGATCTTAAGAGGTTCCGGTAGTAACTGTGAGTATTCCTGGTCCAGTGGTTATGAAACCAATTTCAGGGGAGACCGGGGGAGGGGGGGGGTCTTTCAGTAGCACAAGCAAGAACTCTCGTTCCAGTGGTAGTGAAACCAATTACATTGTGGTGGAGCTAACGATCTTCAAAACAGCAATAGCAAGTACTCCCGATCCAGTGGTTGTGAAACCAATTTCATTGTGGTGGAGTTGACGATCTTCCAGCAGTACAAGCAAGTACTCCCGATCCGCTTGTAGTCAAGCTAATTTAATTATGTGGGAGCTTATGATATTCAAGCAGCACCATACAGTACTCTTAGTTCTGTGAAAGTGCAACCCATTTCTTTTTGGGGAGCTATCGATCTTCCAGCAGCACAAGCAAGTACTTCCAGTGATAGTGAAACGAATTTGCAATTTCTTTGCGAGGGAGCAAACAATCCTCCAGCAGCACAATAAATACACCTGTTCAAGTGGTAGTCAAACCAATATCACCAGCGGGAGCTGACTATCATCCCAACAGCACAAGCAAGTACTCCCGATCCAGATGTATTGAAAACAAGTTCATAGTGCATGACACGTGTTTCTTTAATTAAATTGACGATAGAATGATTCTTCTACAAAGTCTATGAAAGACAACTCGTGGATTAAAAGAGAAAAAAAATTTAAATATATAAAATACACATGCAAAGAAATTGACAATGGGGGTTGGTAACTCTTATTTACAGCAAAGGTCTTCGGTGCATTCATGTTGCTCAGGCTTAAGTTTTGTTAAGTGGCGTGTTGTCGACTTGCTTGCTATACCGTATGGGTTTTGCTCATTGTTGAAGGCTGTACGGTTACCTATATTTGATAGCTTCTTCGTCATTTAATCTCTGGCGTAGAGTAATCTCATTGGCTATCATAACATATCTACTAATTTTCATGTTGTCTATTCGTCTTTTTTTTTTTTATCTAAGACTGTGATAATAAATGATTTTCTTTAAAAGAAAGACTTTATAGTAAAACTTAGCCATCCAAGTATATACAAAAAATGTTTATATATGTTATATTTGAAGGATCATATGACTTTAATAAACAGCAGCCGTACACATTCACAAATAAACTGTTACTAATCTCAAAAGCTGTATACTTGCATTTGTTCCATTAAATGTCCTATAAATTACTTCACTCAACAAAAATCATTCCAATATTCTCTACAAAAGAAATAAAAAATAAAAAAAATACCAATATGAATATCAAAATGATAGATATCATCATGGTCAAGAGAAAAACAAAAGACAAAAACAACAGAAATCCACAATAAAATTTAGCACGAACGACGAAAGTCGTGAATTATAAGATGCTCTGACCAGGATTAAACAATTCCTAATCCAATACAGATACCTGTCATGTAACTGGTAGTTTGTTAGTCACAACTAGTAATACTGCATAATACAGCAGCAAATTTGTACATTGTACATGTAAATAATAACAGGTATATGTTACTCATGAGACATCAGTGTACAGCAACAAGGACAATCATAACTTGGTCACAACCCCATTGTTTCAATCCTTTATTTATTGTTTAGCTACATACTGCATAGCATCCATCCAAAACATTGAAAATTAGTTCTGCTGTGTGCCCTTAATCCCTATAACAGATTGAAATTTGTTATAATAGTAAATTTGAATTTCTGTCATTTTCACTGTTCACTGGATCATGTAAGGCTTCAAATCTGTGTCATTTTCACTATACACTGGATCATGTAAGGCCTCAAATCTGTGTCATTTTCACTGTACACTGGATCATGTAAGGCCTTAAATCTGTGTCATTTTCACTGTACAATGGATCACGTAAGGCCTCAATTCTGTGTCATTTTCACTGTACACTGGATCATGTAAGGCCTCAAATCTGTGTCATTTTCACTGTACACTGGATCATGTACGGCCTCAATTCTGTGTCATTTTCACTGTACACTGGATCTTGTACGGCCTCAAATCTGTGTCATTTTCTCAAATCAATGTCCAGTCGTTATGACATTTGCAAATCTAAGTCCGTATAAAAAGTATAGCTTCAATACCGTATCCCATCACCTCACAATAATATTTCTTGATGTCCACTGAAGTAGCGAAATTTGGCTTTTTGAATAATAGTTCATATGGTATTGTGGGTCAAATACTTCTATGAACTCTATTGTTGTAGTTGTATTAGAGTTCTGAAAAGTTGGTCAGATTTTTTTTTACTGACTTTCTCTGCGAAAGTATTCGGTTCAATTTCTGTTTATCTTTCAACCAGGATGTGGATGACTCCTTGTCCATGAATTTTTCTTAAAGGGGCATTGGTTACGAGATATGAATAAAAAAATGATTTTTTTTGGTTCAATCATTAATGAATGTAAAATAGTGAAATTATAATTCACTTTTAGAAGGCAGTTTGGTTCAATTTTGTTAAAATACGCTAAGAAACATCACTGATAATTGTTCACTTGCAAATGAATAATTCGACCTCATTGAATTCGTATTCATGTGACCTTCAATTTAACCCATTAGCAAGAAATTGGTTACACATGAATTATGCGTGTTCAGTTATTAAAAGGAAAAGAATGTCAATATTGAAAGTGAAACAAGGGTAAACCATTTGAATGACTGAGACGATCCACAAAAACTCATTCTCATACAGGTAAAAGACGATTAACATGTATTTTAACCTATACTATGAAATCAAACAGACCTAGAAAAATCCAATTGCACGAGTTCGCTATCTTTTTATATGTATATTTATGTTAATATCTGGTTATATTACCGTCGGCAATCTTCGAAGGTCACCTCGATTGTTAATTAGATGGCGTCTAGACTGAAATACACATGAAATGTTGATACATATTATCGAGCCCATGCATTGTAAATTTTTATTTTAGACTTTTATAATTTGGATATAAGTTTATGTATGTTATAAATCAAGTATGAGAATTTGAGTCAAATCTGGGAACATGAATTTGACAGCTAATACCCCTTCAATTGTCTTAAAAATAAGTAAGTAAATTTTATTTAAAGTCGGCATATATGTACACAATAACAAAGAAATATGAGCCCTGATGAGGTCTTGAGCCGACTGTCATATAAAAATCATGCAGCTTCATGCAAATACTAATAAATAAAAAGGCATGCAAATATAATGAAAGCAAATCATTTTTTATTTCTGAACCTCCAGGGCCAATGCCGATGCGGCAAACACATCTAAGTGCATTAAATGGGATAACCAGGAATCACTTAAATATTATAAAAGTACTAACAAACTAAGGAAAGCATAAATGATTAATTAATTAAGCACTGGCATTAAAAAGCATCTATATATAATAATGCAAACCAAAATACAGCATAACAAAAGGCCAGAAATGGAAAGGAAGAAATTTCAGCCATGAGGCAGCATTGGACTAGAAATGAAATTAACTGCAATTACATTTTTGACCCCTACCCCTCCACACTAGGAATTTATATAATTCCTAAATAAGTCAAAAGAAGTCATAGTTCTGCCCTATTAGGAAGGGAATTTCATACTTATGCAGCCTCAAATCTTAAATAAATATACCATAACTTGAGGTTCTTGGTCTAAGTACCTCAGCAGTGTTCACATACCTGAAATTATATATATTTTTTTTATAACAACCAGATCTTGAACAAATTAATGACATTTTTTTAGCTCACCTGGCCCAATGGGCCAAGTGAGCTTTTCTCATCACTTGGCGTCCGTCGTCCGTCGTCCGTCGTCCGTTAACTTTTACAAAAATCTTCTCCTCTGAAACTACAGGGCCAAATTTAACCAAACTTGGCCACAATCATCATTGGGGTATCTAGTTTAAAAAATGTGTCCGACAACCCCGCCTGCTAACCAACATGGCTGCCATGGCTAAAAATAGAACACAGTTTTTGGCTTATATCTTTTGAAATCTTTTACAAAAATCTTCTCCTCTGAAACTACAGGGCCAAATTTAACCAAACTTGGCCACAATCATCATTAGGGTATCTAGTTTAAAAAATGTGTCCGATGACCCCACCTGCCAACCAACATGGCCGACATGGCTAAAAATAGAACATAGTGGTAAAAGGAAGTTTTTGGTTTATATCTCTGAAACTAAAGCAAATTTAGAGCAAATCTGACAATAGGTAAAAATGTTTATCAGGTTAAGATCTATCTGTCCTGAAATTTTCAGACGAATCAGACAACCTGTTGTTGGGTTGCTGCCCCTGAATTGGTAATTTTAAGGAAATTTTGCAGTTTTTGGTTATAATATTGAATATTATTATAGATAGAGATAAACTGTAACAACAATAATGTTCAGCCAAGTAAGATCTACAAATAAGTCAACATGACCAAAATTTGTCAATTGACCCCTTAAGGAGTTATTGCCCTTTAAAGTAAATTTTAACAATTTTCGTAATTTTTTGTTATCTTTTACAAAAATCTCCTCTGAAACTACTGAGACAAACTTGGCCACAATCACCATTAGCGTTTCTAATTCAAAAAATGTGTCCGATGACCCCGCCTGCCAACCAACATGGCCGACATGACTAAAAATAGAACATAGTGGTAAAATGACGTTTTTGATTTATATCTCTGAAACTAAAGCATTTAGAGCAAATTTGACTGGGTAAAAATGTTCATCAGGTTAAGATATATCTGTCCTAAAATTTTCAGACGAATCAAAATACCTGTTGTTGGGTTACTTACTTACTTATCCTCTTCGCTCCGGTCTGAGCATAAGGTCAACACAAGTCCTCGCCACTCTGGTCGGTTCTTTGCCATTGTTTCTGCCTCTCCCCATGTCATCTTTAGGTCTTTTAATTCATTCTCTATTGTCCTCTGCCATGTTGTTTTGGGGCGTCCTCTTGGTCTCTTTCCCTGTGGTGTCCATCTAAGGGCTGTTCTCGTTATGCTTGAGTTTTCCTTTCTCAAAACATGTCCAAGCCACCGGAAGCGCTTCTGTGTTATCTCGTCGATTATACAGGACGACTCTGTCATTTTAAGTAGGTTGGTGTTCGAGATGGTATTAGGCCAAAATATTCTGCTAATTTGTCGGAGGTAGCTGTAATGAAAAGAAGAAAGTGCCCTCATAACTTAATGAGGGTCACTATCTTGTCTGGTACTCCGTATGATCTTAAAATTTTCCAGAGTGTATCTCTATGGACGCTGTCGAAGGCCTTCTTGAAGTCAATAAAGTTGACAAAGAGTGGTGTTTTCCATTCTATTGACTGTTCTACAATGTTTTTCAGTGTAAAGATTTGATCTATGCATCCTTTGCCTTTTCTAAATCCTGCTTGTTCTTGTCTTAGGTTGCTATCTAGTTCTTTATCTATCCTTTTGAGGAGTATGCGACAGAAAACCTTACTAGGAATTGATAGTAGGGTGATGCCTCTCCAGTTGTCACAATTTCCTAGATCACCTTTTGGGAAGCTTCACTATAAGACCTTTTGCCCAGTCTTTTGGGATAATGTCCTTCTCCCAGATAGTATTGAATAGACTGTACATAGCATCTGTTGCAGTTACTAAGTCAGCCTTTAAAAGTTCAGCTTGAATCCCATCTATGCCTGCAGCTTTTCCGGTCTTCATGGATTTAATGGCTATTGTTATTTCTTCCTTAGATGGGGGGTTGATATTTATATCAAGTTCACATTGTTGTTGCATGCCTTCAAAAGGTACTGTTGGTTCTGGTCTGTTCAGGACATTTTTGAAATATTCTACCCATCGTTTGGACTTTTCATCATCTGTTGTTATCAATTTACCATTTTTGTTTTTAACTGGTGGTACTTGACTGGCTTTTCCACTAAGTTCCTTGGTTATTTTATATACCGTATTTAAATCACCTTTTTTGCTGCCTTTTCTGCTTCTTCGGCACGTGTCTCGATGATATTTCTTTTATCCTTTTTTGCTGATCTTTTCACCTCTTTATCCTTTTGGTTGTATTCTTTCTGCAGCTGTTCTTTTAGTCTAGGTGACTTGGTGTTAAGGACTTTTTCTTTAAGCTTTCGTCTTTCATCAATTATTGTCCAGGTGGCTTGTGTTAGCCATTGTTTATCGTTCTTTCTAAGAAATCCAATTGTTTTTTCAGCGGTCTCTTGGTAGACTTGTTTGATGTTATCCCACTTATTTTCTATATCAATTTCTTCCATCTGACTGAGATCTTCTAATGCTTTAAACCTGTTCTTAAGTTCAATGCAAAATTTCTTTTTAACTTCTGCATCATAAAGTTGTTTTGTATCTATGATCTTTCTACTTGTTCTTTTCATACTTTCCGCCTTCTTCAATTTGAGTCATACTTTTGCTATTATTAGATGATGGTCACTATTTACATCAGCTCCCCTGTATGATCTTGTATCAAGAAGTGATCTTCTCCATTTGCCGTTTATTATAACATCTGAAATTTTGTCACGGTTGTTTGGTGAGTTCCATGTTATTTTGTGTATGTCTTTGTGTTTGAACAAGGTACCTCCAATAACAAGCCCATTTGTTGAGCAAAAGTCAGCTAGTCTTTCTCCCTTTTCATTCATGATTCCAAGCCCTTCTCTGCCCATTGATCGTTCATGTTTGCTGTTATCATTACCAACCTTGGCATTCTGATCACCAATTATCAGAAGGACATCATGTTGAGGTGTTTTGTCTATCTGTGTTTGTAAAGCTTCATAATAAGCGTCTTTCACTTCATCTTCTGCATCATTTGTGGGTGAGTAACATTGGATTATCGTGGTCTTTGCATAGGTAGAATTAAAGCGAGCTTTTATGAGTCTTTCATCTCCCATTCTATTAAGCTTTTAGCACTTTCTTTGTTCATGATAAGCCCAACTCCTTCTTTATGTTGGTCATCAGCTCTTCCAGAGAAGATGATGGTGTGGTTGCTTGAGACAGTTTTCCCAGATCCTGTCCATCTACACTCACGTATTCCCATGATGGCTATGTTGTAACTGTCCATCTCTTTAATGACTTGCGCCGTTTTTGATACCTGGTACATTGTTCTTACATTCCAGGTACCAACCTTTATGGTTTTCTTTGGATCCATGAGGTTACGGTTCCTGCTTAAGGTCTCCCTTTGCAGGCTTTCTCCTTGAGCATTCATATCGTTACTTGTATTTAAGTAACTCGTCGCCTCAAGGTTTCCAGCTGTAATTTGGTTTCTTGCGTTGATTTCTGTAATAATAGTCTTTTTACAAGATGAGGTTATTAGCCTCATGCTTAACACCCACCTAGGAGGACCAGGGGTTTTTCATCTAGGTTCCCGTCCTATAGATCAGTTGCCTACCATGGCTATCGAGTTGTGATCTACCCGGTTTAGTTAGAGTTTACTCTCATAGATGAGTTACCAACCAAGGTTAACGACCCTCATCTGGCCGACTATTTACCCATAGCTGGGGCAAGGTTGATGAGTGCTAGGGCATGTCCACACGCCGGTGGGCCTACACACTGCATCTCTGGGGTCCTTGCTACTCCGAGATCCTCTACAGTTTAGCCTAGGATACAAAACCCTAGTTTACCGTGTGCTGTCGCTGGGAGGCACTTTAGAAGTCTTAGACTGGTAGAGGCTTTGTACTGACGGGAAAGACTTACGCACTCGGCTTTCCTTTTCACCTACAAGTAGGCTAGTCATTGGCAGAGTAGAGTCTTCGACTCCCCCTGCACTAGGCGCATATCCAATCCCTGTGGTAACATACCACTAGCACACGTAACACGTAACATACCGCTAGCTTGTTGTTGGGTTGCTGCCCCAGAATTGGTAATTTTAAGGGAATTTTTCCGTTTTTGGTTATTATCTTGAATATTATTAAAGATAGAGATAAACTGTAAACAGCAATAATGTTCAGCAAAGTAAGATCTACAAATAAGTCAATTTTTAACAAATGTTCGTGAATTTGTGTAATCTTTTACAAAAATCTTCTCCTCTGAAACTACTCAGACAAATTTAACCAAACTTGGCCACAATTATCATTAGGGTATCTAGTTTAAAAAAATGTGTCCGATGACCCCGCTTGCCAACCAACATGGCCGACATGGCTAAGAATAGAACACAGCGGTAAAATGCAGTTTTTGGCTTATATCTCTGAAACTAAAGCAAAAGTATTTGGTTGCATTATTTCATGCATCAATTGTAAACAAAAATATCAGGTGAGCGACACAGGCTCCTTGGAGCCTGTAGTTATTAATTATTTTAAAGGTCTCTAAGGCAATTGAGCGCATTCTACGAGTTTTAAGTAAATAAAGGTTTGAAATCTGTAGGAGTGTTTCATAGGAGTTCCGATAGTCTTCATAAATAGAGCGAAGCGCTCGTTCTTGTATCTTGTTTATATTTGTCTTATATTTTGTTCTCCATAGAAATGCCAAGTCAAAGGGCAGTCACTGAAGTTGGAAATAAAAAATGAGTAATAAATTGCAAGTTTACTCAGTTTGTTAAGGTGTTTCGCAATCCTTTTCAAAACATGTAATTGCCTTGCAGCCTTTTTACAAATATGTGAAACCTGTGAATTGAAGTTTAATTTAAAATAAAAGAAATGTCCACTACCTGGAAAAGAACATAGTTTGTGAATTCCTTCCGTTATCATTTTGAATGAAACGTGTAGATTCATGAAGTTATACGGACTTTAGCATTAAGTCTACAACATCCTTAGCATGTTTGCCTTTCATGGTCACCGAAACAAGGTGAGAAACGCAGCCGTCGATAATACAAATGTAATCATAACCTCTGACTGGAGGCATTTTCTTTAAATTAATTTGTCAGCGACTGTTTGAATGGGACGGCGCTCAAAAGTGGTCTAGGTAATTCAACAATGTTGCCGCAATTTCATAATTAAAATGCAATTAAAAAAGAATCTTGGCATTCTCTAGAACAACTGGAAAAACAGAAGTTCTAAGACTTTTAATGATTTTTTTTGTATAGTAACTAACCATAGTTTCATTTGCATATCATTTACGTTTTAGTTTTAACTCGCTGTCATAAAATTTGCATGAAATACATTGATTTAATTCTTTGATAGAGCCATGTCCGAGAAACAACTCCTTCAGGTTTATCTTCAAAGTTTGACATCATCGTCATCATCATCATAGCCATCGTCATCGTCGTCATCATCGTCGTCGTCCTCCTCCTTCTCCTCCTCCTCGCTATCATCGTCGTCATTATCGTCGTTGTCGTCGTCGTCATCATCATCATATGAACCATTACCAAATATGAATGACGCTATATATATGTTACCCTAAGTTCCTCGTTCTCATTCAATTTGTATTATTGGAATATTTCAGGTTTGCAGTTTAAGAGTGATTGGATTTGAACCGTATGTTTCACATTTCACGCGAGCATACTAGGATCAATTTACTTTAAACTTTTCACTATTGATGGTTTTGTTAATTGTAATCTACATTTAGATTTCAAATATTTCTTATCTATCATTCAAGCACCGGTGATTCCATAGATATGATTAGATAATTCCATGAGATACGTACCTGTTTGTATATTTGTCGTGATGAATCTAAATGTAGATTTAGTTTTTACCCGGATAAATGGGTAGAGGCAAACACCATGGAGATTTCTACTCATAAATAACCAGTCATGGTAAATAAGCTTATGATTAAGACACATCGTCCGTCTACATGAGATTCATTTTACTTGCCCTCAAATCAAAACAGTCTGGTTGCAAAATCAAATACAAATTTGAATGGCAGTGAAAGTCGAAATTTCATAAAGTTTTCCAAAATCTGGCTTAGGCATTCTATGCCTGCGATAGAATAAAAGTGTAACATTTTAAATAGAGAAAATTCTTAATTTCAAATATGATCTGTAAAAATCTTACTTGATAATGAAGTTAAATTTATTTTCAAATATGATTTGTTAAAGTATATCCGATATTTGTTCTAAAATACTTTAGATTTGTCGCTTTTCTTAGAAATTGACACAGCTAGTATTGGGTTCATCAGATTAATGGTGCCACCAGAATCTTGCATTGTTCTTTTATATTTACGTGACTTCACCTTGTCTTAATGAAACTGCGAGTTATGTTGCATATCCTTGATTAAGTTCAATATATAATACCATCAACAGAATGAATTTTCAGAAAAAAAGACAATCAGTTTAATGCTTTGTCGAAATAATGTTTGTTGGTTGCACAGAAAGAAAGAAGCATTCATTGGGTTTTTTACAATTCAGTGATTAAAACGCTTTGAAAATACATATCTGAATCAAATGTTGTGCTGTGTTTTAGTTACGTCTGTAAATGAAGACAGTCACTCAGCAAATAAACTTCGGGAGAAAAAGAAACGTGCGTGCAAAGTAAGTAGAAATTTGTCAGAACAGATTCTCTCAAAAACCCGGTAAATGAAAACTGTTTCCAATGTTTGAAGATTAATGAAGACATGAGGCATTATGTATAAATAGATAATATTCGTTTATAGTTCAAGGTTCTAAAACCCTTGGTATCTAGTCCAACATACTGAATCGATATTGTTCGTTGATTTGATTAACATAGCGTTTCAACTTGTACTTTATATTTGACATGTGACGTCGTTCGATTCTATGTTATTCAAAATATTTTATCTTATTTCAAATTATTTATTTTCTAATAAAAGTATAATCTCACTTTCAAAATTTCCTGAAAATGCGAACACCTTCACTGTTTTTATTGCCTATGGAAATTGAGTTGATGGTTCAGGCATTTCGACTCAAGGGGAATTACTCGTACGCTTACACCTAAAATTGTCCAGATTCCAGTCGTAAAAGTTATATATACGCTCTAATAGTTAAATCTTTAAAGTAGTACGTGGTTTATTTTACTTTTAATCCTAAGATTTAACATTTTTGATAAATATAACTTATTACAATGATATAAAGTATTAATATGATAAACATCATTTTTGTATTTCACTAAATTTTTGAAGTAGTCAAATCATATCTGTTCAATATCTCAGTTTAAGGCTTCCTCTAGTTAATTGAAGGTTCCTAGTATGTGTTGACTAACAAAACTACACACAAAAATAGGTAAAATTTCGTCACAGTTTCGTCTCGCCTTTCAGTTAGTGTTTAACAACTAACTATCTATCCTTTTAACTAGTGCTTGACAATTATTAAAGAACTCCTGACTAAATGTTGTAAACAAGCATATAAATAAAACGAAATAAACTGTTTCTGGAGTGCTAAAAATATTTCTTTTAGATTGACTACGTGCTTTTAAGGTAATAGATAAGTAACTGGGCAATCTAACGGATTTTTATAAAATTTTGCAAGCAATTTGAGCACGTGGAACTGCATATGAGTATCGAGAAAAAATATTAGTAACTTATATACTTTCGGATACATAGCAAATTGTACAGAAAGAAGTTCAAATATATAGGATGCACGTAAATATCGAAAAGGGTATTGAAAAATTCGACTTTAAACTGCCTTTTCTCAAATTCATGTCCTACGAATTTTCTTTAAAATTGATATGTTATTGCCACTAAAATTTACGTTTTATTGATATGAGGGTTATAAGTGGTCACCGAATTCGTTTTGCTATATAAATTATTCAAGTGTCTCTGTAACATCTAAAAACGTCGAAAAATAAGATTTCTAGCCACGACGTCACGATTCTTTTTGCCTTTTCGGCGTTTTTTCCACACTGTAAAGAAGATTCAACTACTCATACTCATGAAACGAATTCGGCGACCGCCTATCAAATTTATATCAATTAAACGGAAATTTCAGAAGCAATAGCATAACATTTCTCAAGAAAATTCGTAGGACAGGATTTCGAGAAATGTTAATTTTTAATTAAGTCAAAATTGCTGAACTTTTTTACGATATTTACGTTTATTCCATATTGAAAGAACTTTAGTAGGTTTTTCTATATGAATGGGATTTTGAATAAATAAGCATATTCACCTACGGAAAAAGTATATTCACCGCGCAAAACGTCGCGTGCTTTTACGTGTATAATAACGATACAATGTTTGACGTTTAGTTGGTTTTGGTAAATAACTGTTATTTTAAACATATTTTTCTCTCTCGGAACATGGAATAAAACAATTACTGTCTTTTGTTTCGGTAAATATGTGGTTTAATTGACTTTTGAAAAACCTAGTGACATTCACTTCGGCCGTTGGCCTCAGTGAATATCAGTTTTTCAAAAGTCAATAAAACCACACATTTACCTCATCAAAAGACAGTAATTGTATAGTATTCTATACATTTGTACTACTGTTTTCCGGATTTTTTATTTGCTGTATCTCAGAAAGTATAAAAGATATATATATAATTTTTTCGATGTTAATGTGCAGTTCCTCATGCTCTAGTTGTAAGCAAAATTTCATAAAATCTGTGAGATTGCCCATTTACATATGTAACTGTTACCTTAATTACCTTTTAACTGTGTCGACAAATGTGCAAGAAATATGTAATATATACCATATATGAACGTTGCAACAATCCTGTTTATTACCAATTGTTGCTTTATAAAGAATCTGGATATACTACAGAAATCTACCCTCGGAACAGAGATTATGCAAAAATTTTATGAACAACGATGATTGTCGTTTTCTTAATTTGAATACATATAAATTTTATTTTATCTCACAAGGGAAATGTTGTGAAAACTTGACTGAGTACTTTCTACTGATCACTTTATTGTAAAATATAGTTTTTAGTGGATGAAGAATATTGTTGGCATCAGGTAAACTGTTGACGTGATTTATTTATATTCTATTTTTGTGTTTGTGTGTCAAACTTTCATATCAATATTGAGTATCATCAGTGCAAAGTAGACAGGAAACATTTGAATATTGGCTAACAACTAGAATGATGTACCTTTCCAATTTTCATTAACTAGAACATATTCCTGGAGACACGTGCATTGAAGTTTACGTTTATAGTTATATATAATGATTTTTTAGGCAGCGAAACAAAATCAGTAATGTGCATGTTCTTTACATCTTTTACATTAATTATTTGACAAAATCACCTTTGTTTATATATTATATCTTAGTGTGTTTTTGTCCTTCAGAGTTCGGTGTTAATTGTAGTATTTCTGGATTCCACGTAAATATAACACTGACTCGAATATAATGCCCAGATTCTTCTATTTATTGAGTGAGAGTCTGGATGGGGTTAACAGAATAGAGAATCATGAACAAAACGTGTAGAATAAAGGGCAAAATATATTTTAAAAATAGAAAAAAATAGGGCAAAAAATAAAGAATACAGAACAATGGGGTGCTAAAATATAAAGAATAGAGAATAATTGGCAAACAATATAAAAAATACAGAAAAATGGCTAAAAAATTAAAGAAAACAGATTTGAAGTACCCCCAATCCAGAACCTCCTGGGGGTTAACAGAATTCATGGCATATTATTCCAATCGATCTTTACATAATTATATTCCTTAGGTATTTTCCGTCCTTGTATTGTTTATAAACAAAGATGGAATAAAGCAGTAAAACATGCTAGAAAACTTGATCACATCTGTCCTTCTGTTTTATCCAAGACAGGATAATTCATGGGAATCGTCGAGGTCTCGAGTCAATGCGTCTATAGTCCAGTCTTCTCTTCCCATTGCAATTTTCTTAGTGAAGGTCACCGCAAAAACATACAAATATCGCATCAAATGGAGATACAATTCATAGATCTTTCTCTAAGGGAATTATCTATATTGTGAAGGGCAACGTCATGTACAGTACGGCCCAACTCATCGCAGATCTGCAGGAAGTTGTTATCCGTATATCCTTAAATAAAACTATAAATAGATATAGGAAGATGTGGTATGAGTGTCAATGAGACAACTCTCCATCCAAGTAACAATTTATAAAAGTAAACCATTATAGGTCAAGGTACGGCCTTCAGCACGGAGCATTGGCTCACACCGAACAGCAAGCTATAAAGGGCCCCAAAATTACTAGTGTAAAACCATTCAAACGGGAAAACCAACGTTGTATTTAGTCTAAAGCAAACCAAGAGCTACTACTGATAAGGCCCATTATCCTTGCATTCCTATGGGGATAGTAACCATAACCCATAAATATATCTCCATGGCGTATATACTTGATGACATTTGCGGAACTTATCACCTTGGTATCTTCTCCCTCTTTATAAACAAACGATGGCGGTACGGGACGTGTAATTGTTCACCTCCGTGTCCCTTTATGAATTCTTTATCTTTATGGATAATTGCCTCATTGGCAGTCATACCGAATTTCCTTATTTTTACATCGAAACATGTAGATTCTAGAATTCTATGTGACAGATATCAAGGTTTGTAATGAAAATAGTATTTCAGAACATAGGATAGACAAGCTCGTTACCAAAAGAACAACGCAGACATATTGAAATGAAAACAATATTGCAGGACATAGGATATACAAGACCGTTGCCACAACACAGACATTGAAAAATTAAAATAGTACAGATGCAACACAGAAAATTAAAGCAAAAGCAAACTGAACACCTTTTAAAAACTTGGGGAAGTTAGGTTCCTGCTCCGCTAAACTTATAGATACATGTATCATATCTAAACCTCGAATGTTCACAACTCAAAGAAAAAGGATTGAGGATTTCATTAGCATAAAAATTATATTCATACTAGGTTTTTTGTACGTGTAAGATAGAAAAGGGTTATTCAGTATTTTCAGAGTACGGAAAGACATTACAAAATATTGAATATGCTAAGCAAATTGATAATGTCCGTTTCTCGTTTAAATTATATAAGGGAGCTAAATGGATTTTTCATTGCAGTCTAATGCAAAGGATCAATGTAACTGTGTACCTTGAATTGAACCGAGTTTACGAAGTAAATTATACACTGTATACCCTGTTCCTTTCTTGATGATGGTCTAAGACATCTTTTAGATTGATGGACGAATGACGATGTTTCTGTTTATATTGATTGATACGTTCCCGTGTGATTTTCGATTGTGGGTTGTTTTGGAGACCCAACGTCCATAGTATCAAATATTATATACAATTTAGATATGTGCATAAAATTAGATGTAGGGTATACGCAAATGACAGCTCAAAGACATTGAAGTTTAAAAACAGATGTTCTGTTATGCTATTAACTTAAACTATTCTGGTATTGCTGTATCTTCCACGGATGCCTTTTTCTGATCTTTTCAAGACGCTTGTTTGGCACCAGAAAGTTGCGTGTATTTTCACTATCCTCCTGACAAAAGATAAATAGTGACTATCTGTTCTATCAAGTATATAATTCTTATTTCCTGGAATATATATATTTGTGTTATCATTTCATTATCATATTTCCTACTCTAATATTAAGTATGTTATTTCTTATATGATATATTTGTCAGATATATGGGATCAATGAAACGGTGTAGTTCTAATCGCACAGTGTACAGTATCGTTTTGTTTTTTCATAACGATCCAGCGCGCTCGTAAGAAATTCGTTGACTAATATCTGAGGGTAGGAATGCCCTTTATCTTCAAGCGTCAAACGTCCGCTTTTCGCTACCGTTAGCGTCAAATGGAGTAAAATGTGTATCTTTAACGTTATTTTAACAAATAATTTACCGTTATTCGTCATATGGGGTACCTCATTCCTACCCTCATATCTAGATGTGTTATTACATGTTCAAACTGCTTTTTTTCTGTAGTTGGTTGCTAGCCTTTTAGGGCCATGCTAATTTACTTTTTCTAATTTGATATAACAAATCAATAATTAAAAATAGTTGACATATTACTTATAGTATCCAAGAAACAAACTTAACCATGAAAACTTAACATTGACCAATGAACCATGAAAATGAGGTCAAGGTCAGATGATACCTGCCAGACAGACATATACACCTAACAATCATTCCATACACCAAATATAGTTGACCTATTACTTACAGTTTAAGAAAAACAGACCAAAACATAAAAACTTTACACTGAGCAATGAACCGTGAAAATGAGGTCAAGGTCAAATAAAACCTGCCAGACTGACATAGTCATCGTAAAATATTTCCATACACCAAATATAGTTGACCTATTGCATATAGTATCAGAAAAAAAAAGACCGAAACACAAAACTTAACTTTAACCACTGAACCATGAAAATGAGGTCAAGGTCAGATGACACATGCCAGTTGGACATGTACACCTTACAATCATTCCATACACCAAATATAGTAGACATATTGCTTATAGGTTGCATTTCTGTAAATATTGACAATGCAATTTCCCATAGGAACTCCTTTTACGGCTAAAACTGTACCACTTTTACTATGAAGTTTTGAAAAAATCATATCCTAGAATGGAAAGTTCATATGCACTACAATTTTTTTCAAAGGTCAAAATATAGGGCTGTGCGGCATATTTTCAACTTTTATATGCCCCGAACTTCTTAGAGTTTAAACTAACACTAAATTTATTAACTATCCCTACCTTGACTGTAGGATTACCACAGATTTCAATATAAACAATATGCATATGTATATTTACTCAGGTAACATTCCCAAGTTATGTCTCTATGAGATGAAACATAGAAATCATAACTGGGAACCAGTATATAAACAAAATTAATTATCTATGAATATTCTATATCTCCCCAAAAGAGGCGTGGTTTGAAAAACAGCTGTAATTACAAAGTGCAACCTATACAAACATTTATTCCAATAGAAAACTCTCTAAAAACGCTTTTTCTCACATTAATACTTATTTATCAGAATTATAGCCTTAAAGAAATCACTGCATAAACTCTAAGTTTTCTTTTACTGTACATTTTATACCTCTTCCCCTGTTTCAATTTTTTAAAGAATTTGAAAACAAGACTTTAATTATTGCCAGCTTACCCCATTTGCATGTTTTCTGACATGAAATGCCTAGAACCTGTTTAAAACTGTTCTGATAACATATTGAAAGCATTTCAGAATACTGTAAATGTAATGTTTAGCAGTCAATCATTCCAACATTCAAGATTATATAAAGTATCCAATCCTGCCTGTGTCTCCAGTCCACATTTTACTGTATGCCTATTTGTCAATGAAAGTTCACAATTTCTGCCTCAAATGGTCAGTTTAAAATTCTTGTCACAACAGTATCATCTCTACCCACATATCTGACATAATTTAGCTAATATATGAGCTAGAGTGTTAAAACAAAGCCATATTTGCAATAGTTGTATGTATGCAGATACCAGTCTGATGTATAAATTCACTTAAAATTTTATAGAAATGACTGCTAACATCTGATTTTTGCATAAATTCCAAGCATAGTTATTGTTTTCTATATAAAGACCTTTAAAATCATAAAATCATAGCATTTACAAGTTAAATTATTTGTTTTTATGAATAAGGGGGTAGGCAATTTTCTCTGTTTTTTGCCCCTGGGGCCTCAAGTTTCCTAAATTATTCTGCTGTTTCTAGCAATATGGAATATTTAGTACATATTCATGATAGAACACACTATTTTAAGTTTTGTTGAGATATTTTTGTATTTCTAGCTTGTATTTTTTATGCCGCTGTGACAAAAAAGCAGATTTAGGCCTTACGGCTTACTTTTAGGTTATCGACAGGACAAAAACACCCCACCAATAATATTCAGGAAGGATCTATGAGTTTCAATGACTGCGAAGAGTAAATATAAGCACTTCTAAACAATTTAACTTACAAATATGCATATATTATGAATTTATTTTGCATTCAGGGCTTTAAGTAAACTATGCATACTGTAAACTGTGAATTTATGCTGAGTCATCATAGTTAAGGCCCAGGATTCTCTCAATCTTCATGAAATATTTATAAAACTTCATATTTGAGTTAATTTCTTTAAAATCTATGAGATAAACCAAATTTGGTTAAATTCTGTATGTTCTCTTTTTTCACCCAATATAGGTTGCATTTCTGTAAATATTGACAATGCAATTTCCATAGGAACTCCTTTTACGGCTAAAACTGTACCACTTTTACTATGAAGTTTTGAAAAATCATATCCTAGAATGGAAAGTTCATATGCACTACAATTTTTTCAAAGGTCAAAATATAGGGCTGTGCGGCATATTTTCAACTTTATATGCCCCGAACTTCTTAGAGTTTAAACTAACACTAAATTTATTAACTATCCCTACCTTGACTGTAGGATTACCACAGATTTCAATATAAACAATATGCATATGTATATTTACTGGTAACATTCCCAAGTTATGTCTCTATGAGATGAAACATAGAAATCATAACTGGGAACCAGTATATAAACAAAATTAATTATCTATGAATATTCTATATCTCCCCAAAAGAGGCGTGGGTTGAAAAACAGCTGTAATTACAAAGTGCAACCTATAGTATCTGAGATATGGACTTGACCACAAAAACTTAACCTTGTTCACTGATCCATGGAATGAGGTCGAGGTCAGATGAAAACTGTCTGACAGGCACGAGGACCTTGCAAGGTACGCACATACTAAATATAGTTATCCTATTACTCATAATAAAAGAGAAATTAACATTACAAAAAATCTTAATTTTTTTTTTCAAGTAGTCACTGAACCATGAAAATGAGGTCAAGGATAATGGACATATGACAGACGGAAATTTCATAACAAAAGGCATCTATATACAAAGTATGAAGCATTAAGGTCTTCCACCTTCTCAAATATAAAGCTTTTAAGTAGTTAGTTAACGCCGCCGCCGCCGGGTCACTATCCCTATGCCAAGCTTTCTGCGACAGAAGTCGCAGGCTCGACAAAAACTGGCCACCATGATTTAAGTCAAGTGTGCTTAAAGTGGGGTATAAAACCAACATCAATCAATCATGAATTGTTATAGTTGTTCAAAGTTACTTGGTTTTTTTTCCCTTCATTATAAACATATTTTGAAAAGTGCTAAATATATCCTATGTATTGACTGCACGCCTGCTCTCCTGGCATAAAACCAGTCAATAAACGATCAAATTACTATTTACTAATTCGATATATCAAATTAATAAATTGTTATATCAAATTATGATAATTTGTTATATCAAATTATCATAATTTGTTATATCAAATTTATAACTTGTTATATCAAATTAATAATTTGTTATATCAAATTGATAATCTGTTATATCAAATTGATAATATGTTATATCAAATTATTAATCTGTTACATCAAATTATTAATTTGTTTTATCAAATTAGAAAAGTAAATTAGCATGGCCCTAAAAGGCTTCCGTAGGTTGCACCCGGTTATATATTACCCTTTTTGCCATTTCAAATAAACACTACAATTTTCACATTATTATATCATTCATTTTCCTTCGCAAATTCATAATGATGAATGCCTTTTCGGGTGTCGAAAAACATTACACCATCTGCAAAACTGAACATATGTACGAAATTGGAACCGGTATTTTAGACAGTCCCAAAAAGAGTCTTCCCATCATGCAATTTCCAAAATGGGTCCAGTTTGTTGATTTTTTTTGCCTTAGCCAAATCTAAAATTGAAATTCCCAGGTGTTGAAATCATTTCACGTGCAATGAATTAAGAAACGCAATGACACTAACTGCTGTTGTCAGCAGATATATACGCAAATATCTATTTTCCCAAGAACTCGTCTTAACCTGCATATTTCTGCTCATTTTGTATCAGTCGGTATTCCACGTCAAACCAATATGGCGATATCTGCGGCGAACCAAGCTTAATATTCAGTTACGTTGGCAAGGACAGTACAACTCTTCAAAGGTGCATACATCTGCATATACTAATTATCTTTTAGATGAAAATCGAGACGACTTATTTGCCATATAATATATTTAAAACTAAGGATCATTAAACAGGTTGAGGAGGATCCTTATAAATGGGTACTATCCTCATAAATGGGTACTATCCTCATGTATGGGTATTATTAATGCCTTTTGGGATTCTGAGTCCGGAGCTATTTTCTGATTTGGCCGCCTCAGACTCAGATACCCAAAAGGGATTAGGGTATATGCCATAACAGGTTATCCCTTGGAAGATGCTGTTTTTCAGAGGAGCAAATTATCTTTTTTCTGGTAAAGTCGCTAATTAAAAGTTGCTCCTATTGACCTTAACAAACGCACTTTTCAAGGACCAATAAAAAAATCTTTTCAGAAATAAAGATATAAAAAAAAAAAAATTCTGGTATATAAGCTCAATCAGTCAGCTTTTTAATAAAATTAATAATATGTCATCAGTATTAATACATTGTATATCCATACCAGTGTTCCCGCCTGCCCTAATTAGAAGGGCGGCCCGCCCTTGGTGCCCTTAACCCCGCCCTTCTGCCCTCCAAAGCAAAATAATGCACCCCTCTGCCTTTTCAAAAAAATAAAATTTCCAAATTTTATGCCTATCGGCGTTTCCGGTAAAATTGTTACCTGATTGTGTAACACTAATTAACTGACAATGAGATTAAGTTAAATACCTAATGCCTTTGGAAGTTTTATCACCTTTGTTAATGATTGTTTACTGCTAATTAGTGGATTTAAGATAATTGAACAAATACTAGATATTTAATACAGAATTAAATGTCCACATGTTATCCATTTGTAATGTTTATGTACAGCATATACACCTGAAAAAGTTTATTTCAGTAGGCATAATATAAAAAATAAAATCTAAAACAATTTTAAAGGCATACACAGTTTTGACTAAATTGGTAAAAATGTTTTGTTTCATAACCATGAGTATAAAATTTAAAGAAGAATCAAAGAAATTTGTACTTTGAACATAACAAGATTGCACCACTTCCTGTTTTACTTCTTGTATTTTATAATCCTCCTTTTATAGGAGCACTCAACAAATGCTTTTATTTTTAACAATGATGGAGAAAAAAGTAACTGTTTATACCTTCTGCAATATATGCAATATGTTATTGCATCTAGTGTTGGATAATCGGTTGAAATTACCAACCGATTATCTATTACTATCGGTTGACAGCAACCAACCATCGGTTATAATCGCATCATTATACCTTGCTCTTTTTGTATATGAAATCATGCATTCAGCCACATTGTACATGTCTAATGCGTATATTCCATATCATTGCAGAGTCTTAAATGTTCATGTTTGATCTTTAGTTTCCTTTTCGTATTTTATTAAGCAATTAAAACAGTGAATCAATTAGAATATAGATTCAGATTGAACATATTTTGTCTGATGATTACAACATTTATTACCAACAATGACACTAAAAATTTCTTAATTTCAATGGTATCACTCACATTATAATTTCAAATACATAGCTGCATCAAGATTTGAATGCTTCTCATTAAAAATAAGATATATAAAGTATTTAACTTTAAGCAATTTAAAATTAATCAATAATTAAAACAATGCATTTGCATTGAAATATATACATTTAACTAAGGGATTCAACCAATGTCTGTTAATTCATGTGGAATGTGTATTTTCACTTTTGTGATCTTTATTCTTCTGTCAGCTGTGTCATTCGTGCGTCTGTACTTATAATTGTAAGAATACGGAATTCTTTCATAGTTGGTCCGTATTTGATCCGTGATTCGTATATGTTTTAATGGCGGACAAACCGGAAAATTTACAAAATAAACGATGTTTGACAAGCAATTTGAAAAGGAATATGACGTTTTTAACGCAATAAATGGATGAAACATTAATAAAAGGCAATTTGCAACACGTTCTAATGTAGCAACAAATTTATTTTGTCGAAAATCAGAATGATTTGATATTCGTTCTCGAGTAAAAAGTACCGGAAGTGAAAGAAAGTATTTCATAAAAAGTTTTCTATTTTAATTTAAATAACATATGACCAATCTGTAAAGTCAATGCTTTTACCACGTTTGTACAGAATGTCTTTGATTATAGGATGTTTGACATTGTTATTGTCATCTACTGATATTTTTCTTTACAATTTGTTTGACTGCGCATGTAAAATGCAAACCGGAAACGGACCGGAAGTTGATATGCTAAAAGTCCGGAAACTATAACGACAATCGATTGAACAAAATTTCAATCGATTATCGACATCGCCAAGCCCAACCAACTGATTTCCGACTTATTCCGATCATCGGAACAACACTAATTGCATCAATATAATATGATCATCTCCTGTCTCACCTGTTATATTTATAAAACTCCTTACTTAGGAGCACTTTGGTGTGCACCTAAAAAATACTTTTTTGTAACAATTGAAATGATAATAAATAACTTTAATAACAATATACTATATGATTGATCAAGCAATTTAAATGTAGATAATTTAATTAGATTAAACATTCAATTTTGCATGTATAACTACATCTTTCAAAACTACTTGTTTATTTTTATAGACTGGTATAAGTTATAAAACATTGAAATTTCTGATGATTATTTTCCTTACCAAATGTACAAGTTTGTTTAGATTAACCATGTTAACATCAAAATGATATGCTTTGCTTCAAGGTATGATAATTTAATAAAAAAATTCTTACTGGAACCAACATCAAGAACACATTAATTTCTGAATATGGTTTAAATATAACTAATGTTCTCCAGCTGAGCCTAGCAATATTCAAGGTAATGTATACACTGTCCAACAGTGCCCTAACAATCTGGGTTATTACGCTAAAGTGCCCTTTCAGACAACTAGCACCCTTCTGCCCTGATATTCAAGCTGGAACACTGCATACAATAGGGACAAAGAATGGATATTCTTTAATTCATTGAATTGTAACTTTTTGATATGCTTCAAAACAGTGAAAGATTAATCATTATTAATTGTTTAGTTTTCTGTCAAACTGTAGGAACTATTTGCATAGTACGTTGTAGTCCGTTGTATCCACACACCAAAGACTTTTGCATGTTTTGGCTTCACTTTGGTAAACTCATAAAACCAATAATCAGATAATAAATTGTGAACAAATTCATGACATACTTTAATTTCATGAAATCTTCTCAATGATTTCACCCATAAGATTTTGTGTAATGTGTGTCCAAAATTAGGGAAACCCCTATTTTGACAGGTCTTCACATGTCTGGTTATTTCATGCATGCCTTCTAAAAATAGTTAATCTTGAATAAAAGAAGGATTTTATACTATGAAATACAGTTCAGTTTGAAGCAAACAGACTGCCAATGATGCAGAGCAAAAGTTTTTTCGGTTTGATAAAATATGCCGTGAAATGAAACCAATTTTTTCTAATGATGTCAAAATTCTAATGGAAAATAGTTAAATATGATTAATCATGGGATTGCAATTATAAATTTATGCTTGAACTTATCAATCTTTTCAGTCCCTTCAGAAGACTAAAACAATTACAAGAACAATTCTATATATGTAACATTGCAGGTTTTGGTGCATAATCTAAAAATATCTTGATTCAGGAATAAAAATACCTTCTTCTGACAGTCTGTTAATATTAAAACTTTCATCAATTTTAAGAGATTCAGTAAAAGGAATTGATCTAAGATCATTGTAACCAGGACAATGTTAAATAACATGATTTTCATCTTCAACAATATATTGAAACAATATTTATAAAAGAAACATCTCTCTTCCAGTCTCAAATTTTCATACATTTTGTACCTCCCAGTTTCCAGTCCAATAGGTGCCACTCACATCAAAAATTAGGAAAAGCACTTTTATTACTAAAAGACATCAACAGTACAATAGGTTTCAATAACGTAATCTTGTTAAAGATATAAGTTCTCATTTTGTTCCACCCTTTAACACGCCTGGAAGAGGACGAATTATACATGTAATGGTTTTCCATTCATCAGTATATTGATCAAACATTCTTGAGCGCTCACAAACATGTTTAACCCTGCCACATTCTTTATGTGCCTGTCTCAAGTCAGGAGCCTTAGTTTAGTGGTTGATGTTGGTTCATGTTTTCATATTTGTTTTTCGTAAATTGTTTTGTTATAAAATGTAAATTAGGCCGTTAGTTTTCTCAATTGAATAATTTAATATATTTCATGTCGGGGCCTTTTATAGCCGACTATACGGTATGGTTATTTCTCATTGTTGAATTGCTTACATCCACTTTATTTGAACTTTGGTGAATAGTTGTCTCATTGGCAATCATACCTCTTCTCCTTATTTTTGTATTGGCATGACTGTATCAACCAATTAATTATTACTGCCACTGGTATTACAGTAGTGTAGGTATTGCAAAAGTTACAGTGAACTGTTTATAACTATGAAATTCCATTTTTAACAATTACACATGTATGAAAACAACTGACATCTTATAAGGGGGCCACAGACTGCCATAAGAGGGGGCCTGCTACAGTCATGCTTCAGTGATTCCCTATAATATCAAATTTTTCCCACAAAAGGCCACCCCCTCCACCCCCACCCTGGATCCGCCTATGTTAAATGACAACTTGACTTCAGCAAAACTTTACATATGTTTTACTCATCTACAATGTATTTTTAGCAGTAAAACACATGTTTGAAAAAAAGTATTCTAATCATTTTGGGCTGATCTGAGATTTTCATATTTTAACATTGAAAGCAGTCCAAATGAAATAAGTTAAGCCATTCAAATATATAAAACATCTATAGGATAGAAATTTACAATGCATACACTTCAGATGTCAAGATTAAATCTTCATACATTTTAATATTTATTCAGGGAAAATTTTTCATTTGATAGGTGCAGGATTCTCATCTGTTGAATTCAAGTGGAGAAAATGATGTTTGGGAAACAAAAAAAGGCAATGCAGCCGTTTATGCCATTCAAGGGAGGCGCCCACATATGGAGGACCGGTTTAACATAGTTTATGATTTAGAACATACCAAATCTTCAATCTATGGAATATTTGATGGACATGGCGGAGAGGTATTTATCACATTCATATTAACAAAGAATATGTTGACAGAGACTGTACATTGTTTGTCTTTTCGTTTTTTTGTGTCCTTTTTAGCTCACCTGGCCCGAAGGGCCAAGTGAGCTTTTCTCATCACTTGGCATCCGTCGTCGTTAAGGATTACAAAAATCTTCTCCTCTGAAACTACTGGGCCAAATTTAACCAAACTTGGCCACAATCATCATTGGGATATCTAGTTTAGAAAAAATGTGTCCGATGACCCAACCTGCCAACCAGGATGGTCGACATGGCTAAAAATAGAACATAGGGGTAAAATGCAAGTTTTGTCTATTATATTGAAAACCGTTATAAATAGAGAAAATCTGACTGGTGCAAAAATGTTCAGGATGTTGAGCTCTACCAATTGTCCATATACGTCAAAACTGTCAGACAACTTCTTATAGGAGTTATTGCCCTTAAATGACAAATTTTACCATTTTTTTCATTTTTGCCTATTTTCTTGAAAATTATGATAGATAGAGAGAAACTTTAAATTGCAAAAATGATCAGCAAGACAAGTTCTACTAATAAATCTAATGGTCGAAATTGTCAGTCTATTCCTTATTAGAGTTATTGCCCTTTGATAACGATTTTTACCAATTTTTTGCGTTTTTGCCTTATACCTTAAAAAATATAATAGATAGATAGAAACTAAAATAAACAAAAATGATCAGCAAGACAAGATCTACAATTAAGACAATTTTGAAGAAATCATCTGACGACTCCTTATTGGAGTTATTGCCCTTTAATGATGATTTTTACCATTTTTGCATTTTGCCTTATATGATTAAAATCATAATAGATAAATAGACACTTTAAATCACAAAAAGGATCATCAAGGCAAGATCTACTAACAAGTCAAATTTTGCCGATATAGTTAGTAGACTGTCATTCTTTATAGGAGTGATTGCCCTAAAATGAGGATTTTTTTAACCCTCTTTTGTGTTTTGAGCAAAAACTAAAGAAGATAGAGAGAAAAAAAACAGACTAAATCATCAGTAATACAAGATCAACAAAACAGATTTTTGTCATGAATTCTATTCTCGTCTACAATGTTGGAGAGTGTCCTTTGTTAAATATGCACATAGACCAAGGTGAGCGACACAGGCTCTTTAGAGCCTCTAGTTTGCTGTCTCATTGATGTACAGCCAACATTTCCTATATACTGACATTCCTGTTGTAGATGTGTATTAAAACATATTTAGTCCTCCTGGTACATTAAGTGCTTTTGTTTACACTTATTTTACAATATAAACAATATGAGATCTTCTGGGAATAAAAAGTTTCCTTTTAATGTAAATTCATTCATTAGGTGTGCACATTTAACTTAATGAATACAAATATTAGTATTATTACTATTATTTCTGATATTTAAAGACATACTAGATACTAAAACTAGTTATACTCCTTCTATTTGTAGTCGCCACCATACATCAGTGGAAGAATAAAATATGGTTTCAATTATGCACACAGCTCTTGCAATCTTTCCACAAGTGATTTTGATCACTTTGATTTGTTTTGCATTTTGAACTGGATAATGATGAAATGACATTGTTTATGAACTTTTATACACCCATTTCTGAAGGAAGATGGTATAAAGTACATATGTATATGTGTTTACCTCTCTGTCTACCAATAGAATTTTTGTTGCATTTTTCTCAAAAACTACAAATCAGAGCTTCCTGAAATATGGTATAAATCATCCTGTAAATGCTATACTGAGTGATGCCTATTGACATTTGTATATGCTATACTGAGTAATGCCTATTGACATATGTTGTATGAATCCTCATGTAAATGCTATACTGAGTGATGCCTATTGGCATATGTTGTATGAATCATCATGTAAATGCTATACTGAGTGATGCCTATTGACACATGTTGTATGAATCATCATGTAAATGCTATATTGAGTGATGCCTATTGACATAAGTTGTATGAATCCTCATGTAAATGCTATACTGAGTAATGCCTATTGACATATGTTGGTATGAATCATCATGTAAATGCTATACTGAGTGATGCCTATTGACATATGTTGTATGAATCATCATGTAAATACTATACTGAGTGATGCCTATTGACATATGTTGTATGAATCATCATGTAAATGCTATACTGAGTGATGCCTATTGACATATGTTGGTATGAATCATCATTTAAATGCTATACTGAGTGATGCCTATTGACATATGTTGTATGAATCATCATGTAAATGCTATACTGAGTGATGCCTATTGACATATGTTGGTATGAATCATCATGTAAATGCCATACTGAGTGATGACTATTGACATATGTTGGTATGAATCATCATGTAAATGCTATACTGAGTGATGCCTATTGACATATGTTGTATGAATCATCATGTAAATGCTATACTGAGTGATGCCTATTGACATATGTTGTATGAATCATCATGTAAATGCTATACTGAGTGATGCCTATTGACATATGTTGTATGAATCATCATGTAAATGCTTTACTGAGTGATGCCTATTGACATATGTTGTATGAATCATCATGTTAATGCTATACTGAGTGATGCCAATTGACATATGTTGCCCATTAATTTCCTTTTACAAAATAATTACTGGTATATATTCTAAAAGATAATGGACATCTATGAAATTTTTGTCCATTTTTCTCAGGAACTACATTTAAGAGCTTTTTGGTATCACGCTTTATACATGTATGAGCATGCTATTTTATGTGATGCATTTGGACACCCATCCATCAGATAATCAACTTCCTGTGTACTGAATACTTATAGCAAGGGTATCATAAGTGAGCAAAAGATTACAGAACATCTGGATTGTTCTGAGGTTTGCATCAGACCTTATTCAGAAGACATTGTAAAACATTTCCGTATTTTAGTTTGCAGCAGACTTTATTCAGAAGAAATTCTAAACACTTTTCTGTTTTGAAGTTTGCAGCAGACTTTATATAGAAGACATTGTAAAAACTTTTCTGTTTTTTAGTTTGCAGCAGATGTTATTCAGAAGAAATTCTAAACACTTTTCTGTTTTGAAGTTTGAAGCAGACTTTATATAGAAGACATTGTAAAAACTTTTCTGTTTTTTAGTTTGCAGCAGACTTTACTTAGAAAATATTGTAAAATCTCTTCCATTTTGTACATGTAGTTTGAAGCACACTTTATTCAGAAGACATTGTAAAAACTTTTCTATTTTTTAGTATGCAGCAAACTTTATTTAGAAGACATTGTAAAAACTTTTCTGTTTTGTAGTTTGCATCAGACTTTATCCAGAAGATATTGTAAAAACTTTTATGTTTTGTAGTTTGCAGCAGACTTTGTGGAGAAGACATTGTTTAAGAAGATGATGATAAGATTACTGAAATCTTCTCTGGATCACAGTCAAGTCAACATATCGCAAATGATTATGCAGGAGATGTTAGATGTTGATGATCAGCTACTCAAGGTCACAAGGTCAAACATGGACATATCAGGTATGTTGATCAGTTTCTGAAGGTCACAAGGTCAAACATGGACATATCAAATATGTTGATCATCAGCTACTTATGGTCACAAGGTCAAACATGGATGTATCAGGTATGTCGATGATCAATTCTGGAAGTCACACATATCAGGTGAGTTAATGATCAGTTATTGAAGGTCACAAGTTCAAAATGGAAATATCATGTAAGTTATTGATCAATTACTGAAGGTCACAAGGTCAAACATGGACTTATGAGGTAAATTGTTGATCATTTACTGAATATCACAAGGTCAAACATGGATGAATCAGGTATGTTGATGATCAATTTCTGGAAGTCACAAGGTCAAACATAAACATATCAGGTGAGTTAATGATCAGTTATTGAAGGTCACATGGTCAAAATGGAAATATCATGTAAGTTATTGATCAGTTACTGAAGGTCACAAGGTCAAACATGAACATATGAGGTAAGTTGTAGATCATTTACTGAATATCACAAGGTCAAACATGGACATATCAGGTATGTTGATGATAGGTTATGTGGGTCAGTAGTAATTGGGAACTATTACAGGAAATATCAACTTCTTAAAATGAAAAAGTCTATGATCTTATAGCATTTTTTCTTGACCAGTTAATAAGAGCTCATACTCTACAAAAGCAGTCTAAAATGTACTTTACACCTGTAACTTAAATGAGAATAAAACAGCAGTAGGACTAACAACTAGCATATCCATTGACACCAAATGCAGAAACACTAAAACTTATGAAGTACCCTAAGAATTAACATCATATATATATTTACTCTATATATTTGGTAACATTCAAAGGAAACTGAGTAGTAATATTGGAGTCATGTGAACGCACACACACCTATTCTCCCTCACCCATTTATCCTAAGTAAACAAATCAGAATGACAAGTCAATTCTGGAAAGTGTTCTGTTGCATCAACAAATGACTTTTGTCAAAGTAAAGGAACAGAGAGAAAGATCTAGTTTAAATCGGTTGGTTTTTGTCTCGCCTTGACAGAGACAAAAAGCAAGACATAGGTATGCTGTTTCCGGCGGCGGCGACGTCAACTATGTATTAGTTTGTGATTAGGTCTAGTTTATGGTGAACCACTAGTGATAGGTCAATGATATTTAGTATGCAGTTGTATAAGCATTGGCACATCTCATTACCATGGAGATTATTTGGCCTCGCCCCCTCAGTTATGGTCTATTGACTTTGAAATTTTGTTTAGTTTAAATGTATTAGTTTGTGATTAGGTCAGTTTATGGGAAACCACTAGTGGTAGGTCAATGATATTTGGTATGCATTTGTATTAGTATTGGCATATCTCATTACCATGGAGATTATTTGACCTCGCCCCTCAGTTATGGTCTATTGACTTTGAAACTTTTGCTTAGTTTTCATGTATTAGTTTGTGATTAGGTCAGTTTATGGAGAACCACTAGTGGTAAGTTAATGATGATTGGTATGCAGTTGTATAAGTGTTGGCATATCTCATTTCCATGGAGATTATATGGCCTGGCCCCCTCAGTCATGGTCTATTGACTTTGAAACTTTTGCTTAGTTTCATGTATTAGTTTGTGATTAGGTCAATTTATGGGAAACCACTAGTTGTAGGTCAATGATATTTGGTATGCATTTGTATTAGTATTGGCATATCTCATCATTACTATGGAGATTATTTGACCCCGCCCCCTCAGTTATGGTCTATTGACTTTGAAACTTTTGCTTAGTTTTCATGTATTAGTTTGTGATTAGGTCAGTTTATGGGGAACCACTATGGTCTGGTAGGTCATTGATATTTGGTATGCAGTTGTATTAACATTTTATGCACATCTCATTTCCATGGAGATTCATTGACTTCTAATATTTACAAAACTTACATGTTGAAGTGTTGCTATTTTAATTTCAACATTTGCATTATCGAAATTACAAAAAGGCAAGACATATCTCTGTGTTAACAGCTTATGATTTTGGAAATCCCTAAGAAAAATTCTGGTCACTTGAAGGAAGACAGGAACAAAATGTTTGACAAATAAAGATTCTATAAATGTTTCATTGACATCAGTTCAGTTGTAGATGAGAGATATGTATACTAAGACAGGAACAAAATCTTTGACAAATAAAGATTCTATAAATGTTTCATTGACATCAGTTCAGTTGTAGGAGAGAGATATATATACTATCTACCCCTACAGGCATACACTAACAACCCACTCAACCTTTTCCCTCACAAAATGCCCATACTCGAGTTGAAGAATTAAGTTTATAATAACTACATTTAAAATAAATTTGTCATGGGATTTTGTGTTATTATTATAAAGGGTGAATGTTCAATGAATAACATTGATCCTTTCCATGATTTTTTCATAGCAAGAACTTTGAATCAGATAGGAAAAGTTCTGCCTCAATTTGTTTTAATTAGCAGTTTTGACAATTAAGGAATGGTTTCCAGAATACCCTTGCTACCTCAATATAATGTCAAGTCTTCTAATAACCTACATGGAATAAGAAATCTCAAAAAAGTAATGATATAAAGCATTGGTATTTGATCAGTTATAGGTTGCACTTTGTAAATACAGCTGTTTTTCAAACCACGCCTCTTTTGGGAGATATAGAATATCATAGACTAGAGACATAACTTGGGAATGTTACCAGTAAATATACATATTCATAGTGATCAAGTTGAAGTCTGTGAAATCCTTAAGTCAAGGTTGGGGTAGTATAGAAATTTAATGTAAGTTTAAACTCTTAGAAGTTCGGGCATATAAACGTTGAAAATATGCCGCACAGCCCTATATTTTGACCTTTGAAAAAATAGTAGTGCATATGAACTTTCCATTCCAGGATATATTTTTTTTCAAAACTTCATAGTAAAAGTGGTACAGTTTTAGCCGTGAAAGGAGTTCCTATGGGAAATTGCATTGTTGATATTTACAGAAATGCAACCTTAAGTATCACTATACCGTATAAAAATAAGGAAATGTTTTATGATTGTCAATGAGACTATTGTCTACCAGAGACCATAGGATGAGAATGTGAACAACTATGTCAATGAGACTATTATCCACCAGAGACCATAGGATGAGAATGTAAAAAACTATGTCAGTGAGACTATTATCCACCAGAGACCATAGGATGAGGAGAATGTAAACAACTATGTCAATGAGACAGTGGAAGTATTATATTGACAGGAACTCCAACAAGCGGACTTCAAACGTTTATAGTGTGATGCCGCAAAATCGTTAAGTACCTGTTAATTAGCTCGACATGTCATATGGATGCATGGGTTCCGATCAAATTTGTGGAACCTCGTGATTGATCGTAATTACGGAACATACCGAAATAACCGGATGTGTACTTAATTGTCAAGGAAATGACATTTACCGACCATGTCACTAAATGACAAATATGTCAGTTTTTACGGGTTTTGCTGCGTAAAAACAAATAAAACGGAATAAACGAAATCCCCGCGACTGTTTTCACCAAAAAAATAAACCTGAAGAGTAAAAGTACTCACAAGCCATAAACATTTTAGTTTAAGTTACAATCAATTTAAATAGTAAGATTATTTATTCATGAGAAGGCCGGTGACTAAACACGCATAACTGTTATATACATACTAGGCTTGAAAATCATAAAATTCTTATAAAAAGTAAACGGAAAAAGTTTTTATCAGCAATTATTTTCGCGTTTTACTGCTAACTGTGACAAATATTTTAATTAAGTGTTTACTGAAAGAATTTCCAACAAAAATTTAATTCAAAAGTTGGTTCCCCTTAGCGGCGGGTGCTGGTGAAGGTTAAATGGCTTCGTTCGGAAAAAATATCAAATATTTTGATTAATTGTTTACTGATAGTCTAATGACAAATATTTCATGCAATTCAACAAGAAACAAAAACATAAATTGCTTAACATATGGTGTAAGATGTTTCCGAACTGTTAAGCATTTATACACACATAAATAAATTCAAATTTGATTCCCATGATAAAATTTTAAGAATGAAAAAAAATATTATACTACTTAGGGCCCATCATGGTGATCTTTCTTTAAATGCATCCATGCAGAAATATTTTAAGCCATTCGTAAAAAAAATCTGTCAATGTTTAAGGTTGTTTTAACTTGTTTATAACTTTGGAATTATTATAAAAGGTGTAACAATTCATCTGTCTCGTAACCTGATAATGATATGTAGAGGTCATCACGTGCGTGTAATTATTAACCTCTGTAGTCTTTAAAACATATTTGATAAATACGTTAATAATATTTTTCTACATTGAGACGATAGAGAAAACCTTGATATTCTTGTAACATTCGATAAAAATTTACAACCTTTAACTTAAATTTGAGCTATCCTTCGCCATCTTACACACTACACGCGCATCAAATTGTTTTCCGCAAACACCCGACTTTAGGTACATGTAATTTTTTATATCGGATATTTCCCGATTTCCAAGTTCCAATGATTAAAACATATTAAACAAAACTAAAAATAAGCTTGCCCTCTTTCGGAATGCAGTTAATTTTCTAATGTCATTCTGTTAAATATGGACCAATTTTTTAGATCTTTTCAGCTTTTGCCTTCATTTATTGAACAGAAACAGGTGTTGTTATTCATGTGGCGATTCACAAATAACCACGGGAGTTTCCGTGTTTATTTACATTGGTAGGTAGATAAGACACTCGATACCAAATCACGTGATAAGACCAGCTTCAGTTAACAGAACAGGCGAAGGCGGCATCGCAGATTCCCCACAAAGGAGTTATCACGTACTTGACAAACTGAGTCGGAACCTTTTATTTTCTTAAAGAAATCAGTGGGATGGGAATGTGCTAATTTTTCGTTGGAGTTCCTGTCAATATAATACTTCCATGATGGACTATTATCCAGCAGAGACCATAGGATGAGAATGTAACAAACTATGTCAATGAAACTATTATCCACCAGAGACCATAGGATGAGAATGTAAAAAAACTATGTCAAATGAGACTATTTTCCACCAGAGACCATAGGATGAGAATGTAAATAACTATGTCAATGAGACTATTATCCACCAGAGACCATAGGATGAGAATGTAAATAACTATGTCAATGACTATTATCCACCAGAGACCATAGGATGAGAATGTAAATAACTATGTCAATGAGACTATTATCCACCAGAGACCATAGGATGAGAATGTAAATAACTATGTCAATAAGAATGAGACTATGTAAAAAACTATGTCAATGAGACACCAGAGACCATAGGATGAGAATGTAAATAACTATGGACTATTATCCACCAGAGACCATAGGATGAGAATGTAAATAACTATGTCAATGAGACTATTATCCACCAGAGACCATAGGATGAGAATGTAAATAACTATGTCAATGAGACTATTATCCACCAGAGACCATAGGATGAGAATGTAAATAACTATGTCAATAAGACTATTTTCCACCAGAGACCATAGGATGAGAATGTAAAAACTATGTCAATGAGACTATTATCCAGCAGAGACCATAGGATGAGAATGTAAATAACTATGTCAATGAGACTATTATCCACCAGAGACCATAGGATGAGAATGTAAATAACTATGTCAATGAGACTATTATCCACCAGAGACCATAGGATGAGAATGTAAATAACTATGTCAATGAGACTATTTTCCACCAGAGACCATAGGATGAGAATGTAAAAAAACTATGTCAATGAGACTATTATCCACTGGAGACCATAGGATGAGAACGTAAAAAACTATGTCAATGAGACTATTATCCACCAGAGACCATAGAATGAGAATGTAAAAAACTATGTCAATGAGACTATTATCCACCAGAGACCGTAGGATGAGAATGTAAATAACTATGTCAATAAGACTATTTTCCACCAGAGACCATAGGATGAGAATGTAAAAAACTATGTCAATGAGACTATTATCCACCAGAGACCATAGAATGAGAATGTAAAAAACTATGTCAATGAGACTATTATCCACCAGAGACCGTAGGATGAGAATGTAAACAACTACAGGTCATCATACAGCTTTCAACAATGAACATAAAGTATATTCAGCTATAAAAATCACAGACATGACACAAAATGGGAAACAATTCAAAAGAGAAAACTAATGGCCTGATTTATGTACAAAACATTAATGAAAAACAAATATGACAGCAACCAACGTCAATCACTGAAAAACAGGATCATGACTTGGAACAGGCACACAATGTGACTGGTTTAAACATGTTTGTGAGCACTAACTCTCCCCCTAAATGAGTACAGTGGTGTAATAGCACATCATAAGAACAAACTGTGAAAAATCAGTTTAAAAAGGACTGGACACATCAGATTGACGCAAAAAACAAATAACAGAAAGAGAATAGACACAAATTTGAAAGCATTTTTATGTCACAATTTTTTTCATTGGCTAAAAGTTACCATCTAATCCACAGTTGACCTGTCGTAACTAAAGAGTGTCCAGCGTCAACAAAAATAGAAAATGTCAAAATAACAAGTAATGTCTAACTGTGAAAATAAGTTGGTTAACAGTAAATCAATTTTGTTTTTCAAGCTATAGTCATAAGAAAAATTTTCATTATCGTTAGCAAATATTCACCAATATTTTATGTGATATAATTGACAGGAACAACAGCTGTTTTAGCATTGGTACAAGATGGAACATTGACAGTAGCTAATGTTGGCGACTCCAGGGGTGTACTGTGTGACAAAGCAGGACAAGCTGTGCCAGTATCATTTGATCATAAACCACATTTGGTAATTGAAATTTTGTATTTGTATTTTGGTTCTCTAGTCTCCAAGCAGTGAAATAATTATAAATTGTTTTGCTTTATTGAAATGTCTATGTCTTGTGTGTCTGAATGGCCTCTATTTTATTTACCTCACTCTAAGATTACACAATATAATTTACAAGGAGGGAAGTTTAATATTTCTCAATGGTCTTTTTTGAAGATACATGTACACAACTCTAATTAATATCACATTTGTTTCTGGCATGGGTTAAACATTATTATTTGTACGTTGTTCAGAAACATTTTGGTAACTTTTAATGTTAGCATTCATGTCTTACTAACACATTTAGTTCTATTAACACATATTTGTTATACAGGTACAGGAAAGGCAGAGAATCAGAAATGCTGGAGGGTTTATCAGTTTCAATGGAGTCTGGAGAGTAGCTGGTATACTTGCAATGTCCAGAGCCTTAGGAGATTATCCACTAAAAGATAAAAACCTTGTGATAGCTAATCCTGATATTTTGACCTTTAACATTAGTGACCTTCAACCTCCGTTTATGATCTTAGCAACAGATGGATTGTGGGATGTGTTCTCTAATCAAGAAGCCGTTGATTACATTAGTGAACGATTACATGAACCTCATTATGGTGCCAAGAGTTTAGTCCTTCAGGCCTACTACAGAGGGTCTCTAGACAATATTTCTGTCCTGGTTGTTAACTTTAAAGAAAAAAAATCAGCTTCATTTGATAAACAACCTAATCGATGATAACAATGTATGATTTAGGAATCTGTCTAAGGGAAATGGTTAACAGATTTTTTTATATAAAAGGTGATAAGTATATTAAATCAGGTGTTGTAATTAACCTAGTTTAAGATATCTATTTTTGTACAATAATTTTTAAATGACAAAGATTGAAACTGCCAGTGCTTCTTGGTCTACACCCACTATTATTACTGACAAAGGTTGAAGTATAAACTGCCAGTGCGTCTTGGTCTACACCCACTATTATTACTGACAAAAGGGAAGGTATTAGATGTATGATTTTTTTACAATAGAGAAATATAGCAGGGATCCAGTAGGAATTTATAGTACATTAAATCAGTACATGGTACAGTAAGTCACTAACCTATATTACTGTCATACTATTCTATTTTACAGTAAGTCAGTAATTTATATTACTGTCATACTATTCTATTGTACAGTAAGTCAGTAACCTATATTACTGTCATACTATTCTATTGTACAGTGAGTCAGTAACCTATATTACTGTCATACTATTCTGTTGTTACAGTGAACAATTCTTGAATGCCAGTCAACAGCAAAATCAAATGTACATGGGTACAAGACTATTTGTTTATCTTCTTCAAAAATTGCATCACTGGTATCCACTGTTTTGATGGAAAGATAACATAACTGCATGTGATGTATGCATATTTAATATTCAAGGTATAAGTAAGATAATTACGGTTAACCTCCAAAATTTGAAAATTTTATATCACAAGATTTTTTTTTATTTGATTAACAAATATATTGTTCATAAAAAGAAGCATGCTATAAATGATAAATCCTAAAATTGACTCGCTACAGCAAGAAGCAATAAATAGGGTACATCTAAAAGAAGAGAGATAAAGAGATCTAAATATGATTTAAGGATTTAAATTTGATTTTCTTTTGTCCACAGTAAATTAGAAAATATATGTTAAGGGAAAATGTTAAAGTTAAGTCATCTGATTCTCCATCTTTTAAATGGTAGGATTTTTGTAACTTATATTGGTTTTGTTTTCAGTTACATTCCAAAAAAAGCAACTGTTTCTAGCCACTATTGTTATACTAATCATTCCAGTCAATAAATCAAGAGGAATATGTTTTGTTTTCTATTAATCTGCTGTTTTCACAGTGAATGAGTTTTTCTTTTATATATAGCTAGAATTGGGGAGCATTTATCTGGAAACAAAATTTGTGCTGATTTTTAATGTACAACATAAGTTATGTGCATGTTTTTAATGTATTAACATTTGTATACAACTCAGGTTTAATTAGACTAACTGGTTGTGAAGGAATGTGATAAACCAAATATGAATTGGAAATAATATAAAAATAAGGAGATATGCCCACAATGGTATTGCCACCAATGACATATATACAATGTATATGAATAAGGAAATGTAGGATTGCCAATGAGGCAGCTAGCCACCTAAGACATAAAAAAAAAGTGATCAAATCTGAATTTTAATTTGAATTCACTTCAATACACAAAGAAAAAAATAAATAAAACGTTCACTAGGAATATGAGTTGTTAAAGCAGATTCTCACATTTTACACATACTGCAGTCTGTCCCTCTGTATTTGGAATATAATTTGTCTTCATTTTCTGTCCATACAAAATCTGAAGAAATAATTTACTGTGCCTTTAATTATCATGAGGGCTTTTTTCATAAAAAACACATAGACCCACCTTAGGAAAGCTTTTTTAAAATAGTGTACGTACAGTGACATTTTCAAAGTTCCTTCTGAGACATTTGTTGCTGAGTAGTCTAAATAGTTCATCCTCCTCAGCCTGTCAACACTGAGTTCCAACAATGCTTTCATCCTCCTCAGCCTGTCAACACTGAGTTCCAACAATGCTTTCATCCTCCTCAGCCTGTCAACACTGAGTTCCAACAATGCTTTCATCCTCCTCAGCCTGTCAACACTGAGTTCCAACAATGCTTGTGGCAAGGTGCATTTGGCTGCAATCTTATTTGAGGTTGAGAGTTAGAACCTGCCAGTGATAAGGTGGGTTTCACTGGGTTCTTAATTTACTATGACTGCCAGTTTTCCTGTCCAAGGTCAGTGGTTCTCACAGGAGCACGGGCTTCCCCAACCAGTCAAAAATGGCTGTTATGAAATAGCCAAGAAATCTAAATGTAATCCTGGTGGTGTTTGTTAACTGGAACAGTTCTAAAGTCATAAGTCTTCGTCTGCTTTGGTACCAAAAAATTATCTGCAATCATGTTCAAATAAATGTTTTTGTTCCGAACTGTATTTGTAGATTGTAAGCATATTATTAATATACAAAGAATCTCAGTTTAATTTAAAAGTTAGTTATTATAAAGTAAGAATAATGTATTATCATTATTGAAGTACAAAAACCATGTAGTTATAGTGCCATTTTTAACATTGTTAACAGACTAATATTATTTGTGATGTTTTTTCATTGATACAAACATGTAAAATGTGGGCCATTATAACAATGCAATATATTATCGCATGTAGTTTTGTAATCACAATAGACGTCCTTGGCTACTTGATGGATGATAACTGTTTAATGTAGTACATTTTGTTTGTAATGTATTACAATGTAATAATGTAACGATAATAGTAGATTTGGTGATTATTTCTTGTGTAATTTCAGTATATGATGTAGTGTTTGATAGTTTCTGCATGTCTGGAAACCATTTTTGTCGAGTCTGCGAAATTTATTTCCCGAAAGCGAGACATAGCAATCCTAGATTCCGTCGTCGGCGTCAGCAGCGTCAACATTTAGGTTTGGTCTGTGGTTAAAGTTTTTAGGCATCAATAACTTTGTCAAACCTACATGGAATTTTATGAAATTTAGACAGAATCTTGTTTATGGCCAAAATACAGTATCCAGAGCAAATTTTTGAAAATATTTATTTTCATTTTTCCATATTTTACTAATAAATGGACTTAGTTTTATTTTACAGTTAACATTCAGATTTTGTCTGAGGTTAAAGTTTTTCAGTCATCAATAACTTTGTCAAACCTTCATAGAATTTTATTAAATTTGGACAGTAGCTTGTTTATAATAAAAATACAGTATCCTGAGCAAAATTTTGAAAATATTTAATTTCATTTTTCTGTATTTTGCTGATAAATGAACTTAGTTTTTTTTACAGTTAACATTCAGATTTAGTCTAGGGTTAAAATGTTTTTAGACATCAATAACTTTGTCAAACCTACAAGGAATTTTTGAAATTTGGACAGAAGCTTGTTTATGACCAAAATACAGTATCCAGAGCAAATTTTTGAAAATATTTATTTTCAATTTTCCCTCTATTTACTGATAAATGGACTTAGTCTTTTTACAGTTAACAAGTAGATACAGTCTGGGGTTAAAGTTTCTTACACATCAATTACTTTGTCAAACCTTCATAGAGTTTTATGAAACTTTGGCAGAAGCTTTTTAATGATTGAGAGATAATATCTGAAGCAAACCTTTGAAAATATTTTTTTTTTCATTTTTAGTATTTTTCTGAGAGATGGACTTCGTTTTGGGGCAAAGATTGCTGAAATGCAATCAAAACCCTATGGTACTGACTTGATATCTAAATCTTCCAAGGTTTATCACTACTTTTGAGATACACAAAATATAGTGCATTGATCATAATAACATTCTAAACATCCTATCCATGAACATTTCCAGAAATTATCAATAAAATATATGCTCAGATATTCAAGTTACAAAATGATGTTATACTTGTCAAGAAAATTACATAACTTGTGCAAGGCACAGGAATATAATATACATGTTCTAAAACTATCAATGATGTCCTTGTTAAAGTAATCTTTACAATTGGAGTTATCTTCCTTTGTCCATAATTGTAGTTGAATCAATGCTTTATACAATGCAATGTTTAAGGTAGATCATAAGTATATATTTTTTGAGACAGATTTTTCTTATACTTTGCCAAAATGAAGATTTTACTATGCTTTTTTCAAATATATAATAAAAAGTATGGGTCACCGTGCTATTTTCGAAGCTATGAGTCGTTGAAAATTGCCTAAATTTGGTTAGATTGTTCATGAAAAACACATTTGTGTGCATTAAAAGAAATCTATGAGATAGAATTTTGAAATAAATTGTGAGAAGATAGGTTTTGTAATATGTTTTTAGAAAATAAAAAGGAAAAAGGGTGTCACCGAACTTGTTTTCTTGCTACAAGTAAAAATTAAAAATTTCCTATTACTCCAGTATATATTTTTACTAAAGAGTTATCTCCCTTAAATGGCTTATTTGAAAAAATTGATTCTAAAAACACAAAATTTGATATCTGCTTAAATATTTTAAATAATACAATAAATCACCAAGTTTTCTTTAATATTAATAAACAGTATAATCAATAAATCGCATATATGTCTCCAAGTTTGCGGATTTGAGCAAATAACTAGACCGATTTTGTACTGCCAATGTACAATCCAAGATGGCGGTATACCATGAATCTACCTGAAGTTGACTTCCCACTGATAAATGAAAGCAATCTTTACCCTTCAGAGCTTACAAGCTCTTTGATTTACATTTAACATTTACAGACAGTCTTGGATTAAATTTTTTTGACATGATAAATTTGTAAACCTTCATGTTATGAAACTTTCACAGAAGCTAATCTTCAAGACCAAGAAATAGCATCTAAAGAAAAAGTTTGATTTTTTTTTTAATTCCAGAATCAACTGATCTCAACTGATAAATGGACTCACTTTTTAAGTCAACATTACGCTTTTACACTGACAGCAGCAATTGCAGGTGAGACACAGGGTTCTGTTGAACCTCTTATAAATTTTTAGGAAATGCAGATTAAAAAAAAATATATATTTTGTAAGATTCAGATAGAGGATGTTAAATGAACATATTATTGTTTATATCCACTTCATTTGAACTTTGGTAGATAGTTGTCTCATTGGCAATCATACCACATCTTCTTATTTTTATATATATAATCATTCATTGATAATGTTGAATGAGCATATTTTGAGCAGCATCTGTTTTATCATGAATGTTTTGTCTTAAAGAATTGTGAAAGGGTTTTTTAACATGTAAAGAGTATAAAATATCCTGACATTTCAATTTTATTATCCAAAACCAAAGATGTAATGGAAACCATCATCCAAAATTTTTTTGTGAAAATGATGCTGAACCCCTAAACATTTTTACATTATAGTACATAATTTTTTACAATAAATCTTAAGTTGCGATAATATGACAGATTGTACAAGTTAATATGTTGGGTTCCACATTTTTCATGTCAGGGCTTTTTATAGCCAGCATGCGGTATGGGTTTTCTAATTGTTGAAGGCCTATAATTGCTTACATCCACTTAATTTGAACTTTGGTGGATAGTTGTTTCATTGGCAATCATACCTTATCTCCTCATTTTTATATGACTGCAAAAAAATTTTGCGGTTGTATATTGGTATGACGTGGGCGTTGGCGTCGTCGTCCGAAGACACATTGGTTTTTGCACTCTAACTTTAGTTTAAGTGAATGGATCTCTATGAAATTTTACCATAAGGTTCAATACCACAAAAGGAAGGTTGGGATTGGTTTTGGGAGTTATGGTACCAACAGTTAAGGAATTAGGGGCCAAAAATAAGCATTTTTGTAACTTCCAGACATAACTTGTGTGTTAGTGTATGGATCTCTCTGACATTGTACCACAAGGTTCCATATCACAAAGGGAATGCTGGGATTGATTTTGGGGGTAATTGCCTCAAAATTTTAGGAATGAGGGGCCAAAAAAGGGGCAAAAAACAAGCATTTTTCTAGTTTCAGGACAATAACTTGTGTGTAAGTGTATGGATCTTTCTGAAATTGTACTACAAGGTTCCATATCACAAAGGGAAAGCTGGAATTGAGTTTGGGGGTAATTGCCCTAAACGTTTAGGAATAAGGGGCCAAAATGGGGCCAAAAATAAGCATTTTTCTAGTTTCCAGACAATAACTTGTGTTCAAGGGTACATATCTCTCTGAAATTGTACTGAAAGGTACCATACCACAAAGGGAAGGCTGGGATTGATTTTGGGGGTAATTGGCTCAAAATTTTAGGAATTAGGGGCCAAAAAGGGGCAAAAAACAAGCATTTTTCTAGTTTCAGGACAATTACTTGTGTGTAAGTGTATGGATCTTTATGAAATTGTACTACAAGGTTCCATATCACAAAGGGAAAGCTGGGTTTGAGTTTGGGGTAATTGCCCTAAACGTTTAGGAATTTGGGGCCAAAAAGGGGCCTAAAAACAAGCATTTTTCTAGTTTCCAGACAATAACTTGTGTTCAAGTGTATGGATCTCTCTGAAATTGTACTGCAAGGTACCATACCACAAAGGGAAGGCTGGGATCGAGTTTGGGGGTAATGAATCATAAGGGAGTTCAAAAAATTTGGGGGAGGGATTTTTTTTCCTTTTTTTCCCCTTTTTTTTCTTGAAAATATTCCATTTTAAATTGGTTATTTCTGATTTATATATAAAAGCAAATAATAATGATATGGTTTGAATAGGTAAATTAAAAATTTTTAAGTTCTTAGGCCACATTCATTCTGTGTCAGAAACCTATGCTGTGTCAAATATTTAATCACAATCCAAATTCAGTGCTGTATCAAGCTTGAATGTTGTGTCCATACTTGCCCCAACTGTTCAGGGTTGGACCTCTGGAGTGGTATCAAGCTGTGCCCAGCGGAGCATTTTATTATATAGCTGATGTAGGCTTAATAGCTTAGTTCCTCAGAATAAGACCTAATCTGCTTATGAGGTCAAAGGTTAAGGATTGGATTCTAAAGGGAAAAATTCTATGCAATTTTGCAGTCCAAATGTAAAAAAAGATTTACCAGTATAGAATTTACTTTTATAATCTCCCCTCCACCAGCCAACTGGCAACAAAGCTATTGAAGGGGTTCATTGTTGTGTGTGTCCAGAAGGTTTCATACTATTTCTCATACGCAAATAGATGTAGAAAATTCATTAATGACTCTTCAAATATTCACATAAGGTGTATTTTTGGCATATCTCCTTCATGCACACATGTCTTCCTCCTGCCCCATCCAAAACTAATGATAATGATAATTGCTAATTAGAATTTTGGTATTTTGTTTTCAGAAATTGTTTGGTGCTTATAGGGTTGAGTTGCAATATTTTTTCTATCTTTTTGATAGGTCTTTTACTGTGTTTTCAAACTTCTCTACTATACATTAATTTCTGGATGAAATATATTATACTTTTTTTCAGAACAGAACAAAGATTTGCATGTAAATATTTCACTACGGTGTTTTTTTTTTTTTGGTATATTTTGTCTCCATGAAAAGCCAGGATCCTTTTCATAACCAAATTTTTTTTCTAAAATGGGAATGAAATTGATATAAAATTCATATTGAATATATTTCTGTCTAAATAGTAATATTTAAAAAAAAATACGAATGGGAAATCTTTGGCATATATGCTAGACTCCGATGGATGTCCGGTCTCTAATCGACGTCCGTTCCTCAAATCGACGTCCAAATCTGACGTCACATTCTCAAATCTACGTCCAATATTTTGATACTCTAATCGACGTCCAATGTGATGTCATATATTGCCAAAACGACGTCCGATTGATTGTAGTCGTCTCTAATAGATGTCCAATATCGATAAATAATGAATTACTGGACTAACACTTAGGGGCATTATTCACGCAAGAAATTGGCATTATGTTTTTACGTTATGCTCTAACACCACTATTCCAGGTAAGGGGAGGGTTAAGTGCTCACACACATGTTTAACCCTGCCACATTCTTTATGTGCCTGTAGTCCAGTGGTTGTCGTTGATTTATGTCTGTCATATTTGTTTTTCGGAATTGTTTTGCTATAAATAAGACCGTTAGTTTTCTAATTTGAATTGTTTACATTATTCATGTCATGGCCTTTTATAGCCTTTGCGGTAAGGGTTTTTATCATTGATGAAAGCCATACAGTTGCCTATAATTGCTCACATTCACTTTATTTGAACTCTGGTGGATAGTTGCCCAATTTGAATTCATATCACATCTCCTTATTTTTATGTAATCTCTAAAATTTAACAATTGATATCACAACCTGTTTACATACTAGTAGGTAATAAAAAAAAAAAAAACGTTTTTTTTTTATTTGTCACACATAATATGTTAAAAAGACTAGTCTTAAGGTTTCAGCTGATATCGATTCAGTTCAATTTTGTATTTTGTATCCAAAGCAGACGTTGACAAGAGAAGATAAAAATTGGACGTCGATTAGAGAAGCCAAAAATTGGACGTCAATTAGAAAGGATTAAAATTGGACGTCGATTTGAGGATATATTATTGTGACGTCAGATTTGGACGTTGATTTGAGGAACAGACGTCGATTAGAGACCGGACGTCGATCTGAGTCTTACATATATTTTTATCAGGCTATACATTTGACAGAAATAGAACTAGTTTTATAATTCTTTTTTTTTTTTAAATATTAACAATGATATGCTTATATTAATCAACAAAACGATATGTTTTATTCTGTACTTTGTATAAATCTAGTCGCTTTATGCTAATATTTATAAACCTATATATTGTAGGAATATGTTAAATGTATCTTGTATCTTGATCTCTGATTATCAGTAAATACTTTCATTACTTTGAATAATCTTTGATGTAGAATTTCTTCCTGCTATTTGTATCCTTACAAAAATTTGATTTGTAATTTCAACATTACACTTTAACACTAACCGCAGCCATCATAGGCTAGACAGGATTACCCATCATGGATCTTTTCAAATTATTTTCATATATGTAACAATTGGTGCCTCATAAATTATGATGAATTGACAATATAAACTACAGTAAAGATGATTATCTTATAGAAGTTATTTTGTTGTTTTGTATTAATTGTTGATCCAGATTTTTTGTTAAAAAGTTAATTTTAATAAAAATACAAAATATTTACAGCATCATTTGTTGACTTTTCTCTACAGTATTATGAAAATGACTATTGCTTTGGGTTTGTAATTTCATGGTTACAATCAAACAATGAATATATGGAAATTGTTAAATACAATTAAACTTCTAAAGCATGTAAAAAGTAGGACAACCAGTATTTATGTTCAAAATGCATATGTCACCTATATATTTTCTCAGGATAGTTGACCATAGATAATTTATTTTTCTAAAACAGAACAGATAAACATATGAGTTGATAAAAGTTATAGATTTGTATTTAAGTTATTGAGAAGATGAAGAACTTTGGAGACCTAACATTATATATAAATATAAGTATATAAATATATAGCTGGGGAGAACTTTCAAGGCATTATCATTTACGAGCATAACTCCTATGAAAGGGAATGATTTTTTTAATGGCCTGCAGCTTCATAATATTGAGTTGTAGCTTGTAAGCAATTCAAACAACTGCTGTGCAGTCATTTCCTGTTTTCAGATATGCTTTAACTGGGTTTTACATAATATTTGTTCGGCATTAAGCAGCGGTTGAACAAAAAGAACATGGCTGTTAAAAATAATATCAGTGAAAATATTTTTGCTCAGTTTTCATTGAAAAAAAGTATTTTGTCGGGTACAGTAAACTCAAGTTTTTTTTGTTGTTGCATAATTTGTATTATATATTGATAAAAAAATTCAATTATGAAGATATTATTTTTATTTCAGTTGCTAACATACAACAATGACAGGCAGATCAAGTTTTTGATTAGTATGATTTTTAGTAGCCCCTCTGTCCTCGAGGTGTTCTTGACATTTTCATCCCTGACAAATCCTGGGCTGCCATTTTCAGTCTTGTAGTTTTCACGTTTTAAAGTTTGGTGATTTGTTTTTGGAGGTTGTATCTTAGACTGTAGATACCTTTACTTTTATATTCAGTTTGTATTGACACACATTGTGCCAGTGGTGAAAAAATTGCCCTAGGACTTGAGAGACCTTACTTTCAATGAGTAATAAAATAAATGAATTTGTCTTTTAAGGCAATATCATTAAAGCCACTGACTACTCCCTGAGGAAATGAACTGGAGACCTTACATTCAATGAGTAATAAATGAATTTGTCTTTGGGAGAGTTTTTAAGGCATTATCATTAAAGAAACTGACTACTCCCTGAGGCAGTAATAAAATAAATAAATATAGCTGAATTAGAACTGTCAGTGCATTATCATTTAAGTCCCTGAGTAATCCCTGATAAGATGAATAACTTTTTGAGAGCTTACTTACTTTCAATCAGTTATAAAGTGAGTTAATATAGCTTGGGGAGAACTGTGAAGGTGTAATCATTCAAGTTACTGATTAATCCATGAGAAGATGAAGAACTTTGGAGACATCACAATCAAATAGTTATAAAATAAACAAATATAGGTGGGGAGAACTGTCAAGGCAATTTCATTAAAGTCACTGACTAATAATAAGAATATGAATAACTTTGGAGACATAACATTCAGTTATAAAACAAATAAATATAGCCGGGGAAGAACTAACAAGACATCAATAAGCCATTCCACCACAGCTATATATAACTGTTTCAAAGTTCTTTGTGAGAATCATGTTCAGGACTCGATGTTTATCAAATACATTTTAAAGGGGCATTAGCTGTCAAATTCATGTTCACCGATTTTACTCAAATTTTCATATTTGATTAATAACATACTAAAATATATATCAAAATTACAAAGTTTAAAATAAACAATTAACAATGCATAGACTCGAAATATATATCAGCATTTCGTGTGTATTTTTGTCTAGACGTCACCTAATTAACCATCGATATGACCTCCGAAGACTGCCGACGGTCATATAACCCGATATAAACATAGATATAGATATAAATAGAAATAGAAAGCGGCCACGTGCAATTGGATTTTTCTAGGTCTGTTTGATTTCATATTGTAGGTTAAAAAGTATGTTTATCATCGTTTTTACATGTATAAGAATGATTTTTATACGACTGCAAAAAATTTTGCAGTCGTATATTGGTATCACGTTGTCGTCATTGTTGTCGTCGTCCAAAGACACTTGGTTTCCGGACAATAACTTTAGTGTAAGTAAATAGAAATCTATGAAAATTTAAACACAAGGTTTATAACCACAAAAGGAAGGTTGGTATTGATTTTGGAGTTTATAGTCCTAACATTTAAGGAATTAAGGGCCAAAAAGAGGCCCAAATAAGTATTTTTTTAGTTTCCAGACATTAACTTGTGTTTAAGTGTATGGATCTCTCTGAAATTATACCACAAGTTTCCATACCACAAAGGGATGGTTAGGATTGGCTTTGGGAGGTTATGGCTCAAACCGTTTAGGAATTAGGGGCAAAAAAGGGGGAAAAACAAGGGTTTTCTGGTTAATGGACAATTTTAAAGCAGTGTGAGGGAGGTAATCCAAACATAATATGTTTTGATTACCTCCCTTACATTGAAGAAATGTTGTATTGTCTTGAGGTGATAAGCTGTCAATTTACTTTAAGAAGTATGCTGATGAAGGGATATTGATTTAAGCCATGGTTATGTGTGTCATTTTCTATTTTAAGACTTTTATGATGTATTTACTGTAAATTCAGAAATTATTGCGAGGTTTTTATTTATGCGAATAGTGCGACTGGGTTAGTATCGCAATAATTAGAACTCGCATTCTGATATCTGGTATGTGCATCTGTATGCAGAATTTCCTGAAATCGCAATAATTAATCTCGCATTATTGTCCATTCTTCATAAATCGCAATAATAAATGCACGCAATAATTTCTGATTTTACAGTAAATGGGTAATTATGGTTGCAAACTCCAATGGAAATTTGAATTGAGATTATGACCATATCTTGAGGGAAAGAATTTTTTGTTTGGAAAAAGGGTGGGGGAGGTGAAATAAAAATGGGGGAAGAAATTGTGGAGGGGACAATTTTTCTCATTTCAGATTTCAGAAATTAAAAGAAAATTTATATTTTTTCAATTAAAAGGGGGGATAAAAAAAATTTTTAATATTTTTTGCCAAAAGGGGGTAAAAATTCAATTTTTTTGGGGGGTGTTTGGAAAAAGGGTGAGGGAGGTGAAAAAAATGAGGGGTAAAAAAGAAATTGTGGGAGGGGACATTTTTTCTCATTTCAGATTTTTTTTGTGGGGTCAATATGCAACAGCATAGTGTATTGCACAAAATCAAAAAAAGGGGGTAATTTTTTTATTTTTTTGGGGGTGGGGGCAACTTGCAACAGCATAGTGTATTGCACAAAAGCAAAAAATTTAGTATAAATTCAAATCCTATCACCAATTTTAAGTTCTCAATGGTTTTGTTATAAAGAAATGTTGTATTCTCTTGAGGTGATTATCTGTCAATTTATTTTTAGAAGTTATATTAAATGCTGATGAAGGAATTTATATTTTAGATATTACTATTAAATTTTGCTGATCAAGGTTTTCTATTTTTAGCCATGACTATGATTTTCATTTTCTATTTAATACTTTTATGATATATTTAAATGGGTTTGGTTTGATGAAGGAATTTATATTTAGATATTACTATTACATTTTGCTGATCAAGGTTTTCTAATTTTAGCCATGACTACAATGTATGATGTCATTTTCTATTTAATACTTTTATGATGTTTTTAAATGGGTAAATTCACACATAGCTTTATTCCTAATCAAAAGGGCCCATAAAGAGCATATAATCAACACAAATCACAAAGTTCATACAATATACACACACAACAAATGCATACTAACATACAAACTGATTGCTAATAATAAAATATGATTTAGAACAAATATGGAAACATGATTATAAAATAAGTACATGATAGAAGACAGCCAGTACAAAGAGGGATAACTCTATTATTTTTATCTCAACTTTTGTCTATTTTCCTTGTCTGGTCTAAAAAAAAATTTTGATATAGACTGAAATGTCATTATCCAGATAAGGAGATTTTCTAAATTTATGTTTTTTAAATTTGGAAATTTTTGAAATAAATTTTTTGACAATTCTAATCATGGAAAACAATATATATAGGGCATTCTAACACAAAATGAAGGTCATTTTATATTCAGTGAACAGTGTTGACAGAGCTTTTCATTTCTTGACAAAATTTAATTTTTTCTTTAAATAATATTTACTTCTCTTTCATGTATCTCAATTTCTATTCTCAAACTGTGGGTACTCAGTCTAAATTTTGTTAAGGTTCTTCTGCTGTTAATTTTTTTTTATATATTAAGATTGAAAGCAAATTTAGATTTAAAATATGTGTTTAATTTAACAGTATCTTTTGAATAGCTATTTTTATATACCGCAAAATTTATTATGGGTTCGTATAGTGCTATGATGTTGTCGTCGTTTGCATCGTCGTCAAATGAAAACACATTTGGTTTCCGAACAATAGCTTAAGTTTAAGTGAATGGATCTCTATAACAATTTTTAAGAAGGTTCAATACCATAAAAGGAAGATTGGGATTTATTTGGCAGATGATGTCCCAACCGTGTAGGAATTAGGAGCCCAAAAGGGACCCAAAATTAGCATTTTTCTAGTTTCAGGATAATAACTTGTGTATAAGTATTTCAATTGCTTTGAAATTGTACCACAATGTTTATTACCACAAGTACAAGATCGGGATTCATTTTGGGGGTTATGGTGCCAACAGTTTAGAAATTAAGGACCAAAAAGGGGCCAAAAACAAGCATTTTTGTTGCTTCCAGACAATAGCTTGTGTGTAAGTGTATGGATCTCTCTGACATTGTACGACAAGGTTCCATATCCCAAAGGGAAGGCTGGGATTGAGTTTGGGGGTAATTGCCCCAAACATGCAGGAATTAAGGGCAAAAAAAGAGCCAAAACAAGCATTTTTAAAGTTTCCAGACAATAACTTATGTTTAAGTGTATGGATCTAAAATTGTACTACAAGGTTCCATACTACAAAGGAAAGACTGGGATTGAGTTTGATGGTTAATGCTCCCAGGGGGATTCAAAAAATTTGAAAGGGGGTTCCAATTTTGATCACAATCCAAATTCAGATAGTATCAAGCTTGAATATTGTGTCCAAATTTGCCCCAACTGTTCAGGGTTCGACCTCTGCGGTCGTATCAGGCTGCGCTCAGCGAAGCATTTTATTTGTGAATCGAATCAGTCAACCAAGTGGTTCATCCTTGTTTCACTTTCAATGTTGACATTCTTTTCCTTTTAATAGATGAATACATGCGTAACCCATCTCCAGCTAAGGGGTTAAATTGAAGGTCACATGAATACGGATTCAATGAGGTCGAATTATTCACTTGCAAGTGAATAATTCATCAGCGATGTTTCTTAGCTTATTTTGACAAAATTGAACCAAACTGTCTGCTTAAAGTCAATCATATGTCCATTGTACTTGACCTCATTTTCATGGTTCAGCAACTGCTGAAATAAATTTGAGTTTTTTTGTCATGTGAATTTCTCACTTATTATGAGTAATAGGATAACTATATTAAGAATATGGGTTCCTTGCAACGTCTACATGTCCGTCAGACAGAGTTCACCTGACCTCAACCTCATTTAATAGATCAGTGATCAATGTTAAAGTTACGTGATTAGGTCTGTTTCTCAAATACTATAAGCAGTAGGTCAACTATATTTGGTGAATGGAATGATTTTAATGGGTACATGTCAGTCTGGTAGGTTTCATCCGACCTTGACCTCATTTTCATGGTTCATTGGTCAATGTTAATTTTTTGTGTTTTGGTATGTTTTTCAAGTACTTTAAGCAATATGTCAACTATATTTGGTGTATGGAATTATTATAAGGTGTACAAGTCGGTCTTGCAGGTATCATCTGACCTTGACCTCATTTTCATGGTTCATTGGTCAATGTTAAGTTTTTGTGTTTTGGTCTGTTTTTCAATTACTATAAGCAATAGGTCTAATATGTTTGGTGTATGGAAAGTTTGTAAGGTGTACATGTCTACCTGGCAGGTATCATCTGACCTTAACCTCATTTTCATGGTTCATTGGTCAATGTTAAGTTTTTGTGTTTTTGTGTTTTTTTTTGTTTTTTTTTCAAGTACTATAAGCAATAGGTCAACTATATTTGGTGTATGGAATGATTGTAAGGAGTACATGTCTGTCTGAAAGGTATCATCTGACCTTGACCTCATTTTTATGGTTCAATGGTCAATGTTAAGTTTTTATGTTTTGGTCTGTTTTTCAAATACTAATACCAATAGCTCAGCTATATTTGGTGTATGGAATAATTGTATGGTGAACTTGTCTGTCTGGCTGGTATCATCTGACCTTGACCTCATATTTATGGTTAATTTCAATGTTAAAATTTTGTGTTTTGGTCTGTTTTTCAGCATACGCAATAGGTCAACTATATTTGGTGTATAAAAAATTTGTAAGGTGTATATGTCTGTCTGACACAATTTATCTGACCTTGACCTCATTGTCATAGATTTTTTAAAATGTTAAGTTTCTGTAATGCTTTTAGTAATACCTTTATCTTTAAGACTTTCAACATAAAATCAATGGTCAGTAAAACAGGCGAGACATTTCAGCGTGTGCATTCTTGTTTTAATCTGTTTGACTTCTTTTAATACCTACTATATAAATGGGGATAAATAATTTTCACAATTTTTTTGGTTGACAATTTATTTTGGAAATAATTCATAAGTACTAGATTTTCATGATTGCATTTTTTGCTGTTTATTTATCTAACTTTTAAAAAACATCATTTGTAATCTTTACCTGCGTCAAGTTCATCTTAGCTTCTATGAAAGGGAATTATTTTTTATAGTCTACAGCTTCATAATGTTGAGTTGTAGGTTGTAAGAAATTTAAACAACTGCTGTGCAGCAATTTCCTGAAAACATGGCTTTCAAAAATAATATCAATGAAAATATATTTTGCTCAATTTTCAGTGAAAAAAAGTTAGAAAACTCACATGTTTTTTGTTGTTGTATTATAGATATTATTTATTGATAAAAACACTTTAATTATGAAGATATTATTTTTATTTCAGTCGCTTACATACAACAATGACAGACAGATCAAGTTTTTGTTTAGTGTGATTTCTTAGTCACCCTTCTGTCCTCGATGTGTTCTAGACATTTTCATCCTTGACAAATCCTGGACTGCCATTTTCTGTCTTGAAGCTTTCTTGAAGGTTTGACTGTAGGTACCTTTACTTTTATATTTTGTTTATATTGACACACATTATTCCAGTTGTGAAAAAACTGTCGTTGAACATTGAACATTAGAGACCTTACATTCAATGAGTAATAGAATAGATAAATTTGTCTTTGGGGGAACTTTTAATGCAATATCATTTAAGCCACTGACTACTCCTTGAGGAGATGAACTGGAGACCTTACATTCAATGAGTAATAAGATAAGTTTTGTTTTTGGGAGAACTTTCAATCCTTATCATTAAAGCCACTGACTACTCCTTGAGGCAGTAATAAAACAAATAAATGTAGCTGAATTAGAATTGTTAATGCATTATCATTTAGGTCCCGGAGTATTACCTGATGAGAAAAATAACTTTTTGAGACTTGACTTACATTCAATCAGTTAAAAAATAAGTTAAATAGCTGGGGAGAACTGTCTAGGTGTTATCATTTAATTAATGACGAATCCATGAGAAGATGAAGAACAATATAGCTGGGGACAACTGTCAAGGCAATTTCATTAAAGTCACTGACTAATAATAAGGATATGAAGAACTTTGGAGACGTAACATTCTGTTATAAAATAAATGAATATAGCCGGGGAAGAACTAACAAGGCATCAATTACCACATCCCCCATAGTAATATATTATTGTTTCAAAGTTCTTTGAGAAACACGCTCAGGGCTCGATATTTATTAAATACGCACAAAATTGGACATAAAATGAAAAACATCTAATCTCCAACTAATATACCAGACTTGATTCGGATGACTTTTTATATGCTAGTTCACATAGTTACAATCCGCATGACGAAATTCCTCCTTACCAGAATATATTATTCCGACTCCGAGCCAACCAATTTTTGCTCTGACTCCTAAATTCTCCTTGCTTTGCGGAAAATCAGCTATTTAAAGTTTAACACGATATTAAAATGTTCAAACTGCGATTTCATGGTCATTATTCACATCAAATAGGAATGTAGACGTGCACCGGTTCGTCACTAGTAACTTATTGGATGTTCTATCGTAGTGTATAGCTTTTGGGTAATTTAATCCATCTTTCTTGGACAACAGTTCCCTATATCGGTGACCGTCAGGGGAGATAACTACCACATTTATGGAATGATAGCCTACAACATACACGTTACCGTAGTCGTCTACTGTTATACCACATGGATCCTGTAGAATATTTTTATACTGAAACTTCCAGTGTGTTATTCTACTGTTGAGATCACAGCATGTCAATATTTGTTTACTTGTATTGAAGTGATAAAGATTCTGGCCAAATAGTTCAACGTAAGAGAAAGTATTCTGATGTTCTGAGATGATGGTTGAAATAGATTCATCTCTCAAGTTCAGTCGTTGTAATCCTTTGTCGCTAGCACAATATACCAGAGTTTCCTCTGTTATACCTACACCGAAACATCTCGTCTTAAGTTTGACCGTTTTCTTAATTTTCTTGTTTGTAATATCTACATGTATTATACGACTCATATTGCCAGTTGTCACGAAAAGAGTGTTGTCTTTCTCGTTATATACGACATCAAATGTAGATAATTTGGGTAAATCAAAGTCTTTCGACCCGTCACTATTCAAAATCTGTAAACCACCTTTAGTATAGTGAGAAAATACCATTTTACCATTGGGTAGATAGAAACAGCCTGTGGCATTCTCTCCGAATGTTTTGACAGTTTGTTTTAAAGTAAGTTTCAATTTATGGATTGACTTTGTCGGTAATACCATCATTTGTGCTTGTTTCTCTGTATGTCTGTCAAAAGCAATATTGCTTGGTTTGGTATCAATAACGATTTTTCCAAAGTTTTGAATTGTGCTCGAAACGTCTGTTATTTCCAAGTTGACTATACAAGAAATCTTGGTCTTATTTAAGTCTTTACCCTGGGAAATAGATTGCATGGCTTCTACTTTGTCCTTTACATCATTTTCTATTTGTTTCATGACCAAAAAGGTGTGTAGATCCGAAGCATATTGCTTTATAGATGATAGACTTGAACGATATTCTTCGATTTCCTTTTCTTTTGGTCGTATGATATTTAATTTTTCACGGATTTTGTTCCTTTCTCCTTCTTCAATTGCTTCTAGTTCGTTCAAAATTTTATCTTTGATTTTATCAAAATGTTTATGTAAGGCAGCCTGAGCTCGTTTAACATCCTCCACAATTCTTTTCTTATCGTCTGCTAGTGATGATAAGTTTTCCTCTGAGTCACTACAAATTCTTCTGATATTCTCTACAACTTCCGTCAAGGTACTTTCTAACTCTAAAAACGCAACTGACGATTTTACATTCTTAACCACATCATTTATATCTCTTAAATAGTCACATTCTTTGTGCATTTCGACTATGCAAATCTTGCAGCAAGGACAATCGTGTTTTTGACAGTATATATGATATTTTTCATTATGTATCCTACAAGACTGCGCAATCTGGAGGATTTCACTAGGTAATTTCCGATATTGGTCAATCGACACTATCTCATGTTTTCGTGATGCCTTCGATACTCTATGATATTCTTTACAATTTTCACAAAGTCCTTCGTCACATTCGGAACACCACACTACTGATGGTTTTGTAATTTCTCTGAAATCACATATACCACAAACAGACCAGTTAGTCGCCATATCTCTGACAAAATAAACAAATGTTCAAATATAAATTTTGTTTGAATTAGTGTGGTGCTTTTTCATAAATAGGACATGACTGCAAATTTAGAATTACTCTTTATGCATTCAAATGGTTGGCAGTATATAGAAATGTGGCTGGCTTAATCCTATGAAGCGTTGTCCATTTGACTGTGAGCAGTCTAGATACGTTTATGTAGCCTACCCTGGTTTGATGGAGCGTACTAAATTCATGCAACAGCAGTTTACTGATGTTCAAATCTCATAAACCGATATGAAGATACCAATCTAGGTAACAAACAAAAACTGAGAGAATCACATGAACTATAATAGGAGCGACACTAGGTGCGTCGTCCAGGTAAACGTCTCCTGCTATGTATGCATCGCCCGCCATGCAAATTCACAATCAGTTAAAATGTTACAATCGGGATAAGAACACAAATCGGCCGAAACATCGTTTTGTAGGTAAAAATCTGCGTCAACTCTTTGATATGTTTGTTTGTCACCTACACAGAGTGTAGCCATGAGAATTCGTCACTTGGAATTTTTCATTATACATTTCATATAAAACTACGTTAATTTTTCAACAACAAAATCTGGGGTTCATTTGTGGTTTGATTATAGGCAACTTGGTACCAAAAGAAGCAAAATTGTCACAGGTTTATTTGTTTGTTTGGTGGTATTTTATTGTGGAGCATTTTCATTGTCTCATGAGATAAACACATATATTATTTTTGTTCAGAAATTTGCTATATATATATTTCAACCAAATTAAATTGTGAAAATTATTATACGTGTTCACAATCAGGAGAAAACAAAAACAACTGAAGACAAAACCATGACCAATTAAACAAAGTCTGTGACTTTCAACACCTTATTTGTAAAAATCCAACTATAAATGCCTCAAACTCTTTTCTCTAAATGTGTTTTATATGAAATATATAACAAAAAATGTAGGTGGCGAATACTTTTGGCTATGTGAAATTAAAATGTATCTGTATACCAGACTTACTCTTTTTCCTCTTGTAGTTCTTACATTCCGATTCTTATATTTTGATTCAAAATGATAAAAGATCTTTGAACATGTAATGTACATATAAATTCTCTAAAGTTCTTTCCGTATATATTTTCCGATTGGCCGTGGTAGAACTAAGTACGAAACACCTACTTGTCGACAATAATCCGGTCACAGGAACTTTCAATTCACGAATTATTAGATGCTTTTAGTGCATATTCATTTTTTTGTAAATAATTATATTTTTCCTATTATTTCCTATAAACTTATACAAACGTAATTTGTTGTTTTACACAAAAATGTTTCCGTGTAAAATTAACAATTAAAATTACAAATCAATTGTTCTCTCCAACTGTTCAGAGAACAATTGAAGGACTGACACCTAATCAAATTAAAATTTATTTAGATGAAACATAGTAACTCTGTTGTCAAAAATAATAAAGCTTATGTCACACTATTAAAAACCCATACTTTATGGATTCTTTCAAGAAACAAGGTAGATAACAATCATACATGGGATAATACATTGTATTTCAGTGACTTCAAAAGTAAAAGTGCTGGTGTTAGTGTGATGTACATTCGGAACACCACACTACTGATGGTTTTGTAATTTCTCTGAAATCACATATACCACAAACAGACCAGTTAGTCGCCATATCTCTGACAAAATAAACAAATGTTTAAATATAAATTTTGTTTGAATTAGTGTGGTGCTTTTTCATAAATAGGACATGACTGCAAATTTAGAATTACTCTTTATGCATTCAAATGGTTGGCAGTATATAGAAATGTGGCTGGCTTAATCCTATGAAGCGTTGTCCATTGGACTGTGAGCAGTCTAGATACGTTTATGTAGCCTACCCTGGTTTGATGGAGCGTACTAAATTCATGCAACAGCAGTTTACTGATGTTCAAATCTCATAAACCGATATGAAGATACCAATCTAGGTAACAAACAAAAACTGAGAGAATCACATGAACTATAATAGGAGCGACACTAGGTGCGTCGTCCAGGTAAACGTCTCCTGCTATGTATGCATCGCCCGCCATGCAAATTCACAATCAGTTAAAATGTTACAATCGGGATAAGAACACAAATCGGCCGAAACATCGTTTTGTAGGTAAAAAAATCTGCGTCAACTCTTTGATATGTTTGTTTGTCACCTACACAGAGTGTAGCCATGAGAATTCGTCACTTGGAATTTTTCATTATACATTTCATATAAAACTACGTTAATTTTTCAACAACAAAAATCTGGGGTTCATTTGTGGTTTGATTATAGGCAACTTGGTACCAAAAGAAGCAAAATTGTCACAGGTTTATTTGTTTGTTTGGTGGTATTTTTATTGTGGAGCATTTTCATTGTCTCATGAGATAAACACATATATTATTTTTTGTTCAGAAATTTGCTATATATATATTTCAACCAAATTAAATTGTGAAAAATTATTATACGTGTTCACAATCAGGAGAAAACAAAAACAACTGAAGACAAAACCATGACCAATTAAACAAATAGTCTGTGACTTTCAACACCTTATTTGTAAAAATCCAACTATAAATGCCTCAAACTCTTTTTCTCTAAATGTGTTTTATATGAAATATATAACAAAAAAATGTAGGTGGCGAATACTTTTGGCTATGTGAAATTAAAATGTATCTGTATACCAGACTTACTCTTTTTCCTCTTGTAGTTCTTACATTCCGATTCTTATATTTTGATTCAAAATGATAAAAGATCTTTGAACATGTAATGTACATATAAATTCTCTAAAGTTCTTTCCGTATATATTTTCCGATTGGCCGTGGTAGAACTAAGTACGAAACACCTACTTGTCGACAATAATCCGGTCACAGGAACTTTCAATTCACGAATTATTAGATGCTTTTAGTGCATATTCATTTTTTTGTAAATAATTATATTTTTCCTATTATTTCCTATAAACTTATACAAACGTAATTTGTTGTTTTTACACAAAAATGTTTCCGTGTAAAATTAACAATTAAAATTACAAATCAATTGTTCTCTCCAACTGTTCAGAGAACAATTGAAGGACTGACACCCTAATCAAATTAAAATTTATTTAGATGAAACATAGTAACTCTGTTGTCAAAAATAATAAAGCTTATGTCACACTATTAAAAAAACCCATACTTTATGGATTCTTTCAAGAAACAAGGTAGATAACAATCATACATGGGATAATACATTGTATTTCAGTGACTTCAAAAGTAAAAGTGCTGGTGTTAGTGTGATGTTTAACAATGGTCTTGATTTAATAAGATTCATGATTCTAAGATAGACCAAAAAGGTCGTTTTATTGTTCTAGACTTATCATTATATGAACAAAGGCTTACCTTTGTCAACGTTTATGGATTTAATACAGATGAACCTTTATTGTTTAGTGATATTTTACATCCCTTGCTATACTTATACTAGCATCTTAATGTGTGTTGACTGGAATGTTGTATAAGATTGTCAAATGGACACTTATAATAGTCGGCACAATAGAAATTTAAACTCTCGTAAAAAGATTGAAGAAATTTCACAAACGTTTGAACTTTTAGATCCATGGAGAACCTGTCATTCAGATGACAGAAAATTTACATGGTGTCAGACCTCTCCTATCAAGCAGAGTCAACTAGATTACCTTTTTATTAAGTGAAGACTTATTTTCACTTATGAAAAATACAAAAAATATACCTAGATACAAAACCGTGATCATTCAGCCATTGTTTTCACATTTTCCGCCAGTCTTGAAAAGGTAAAGATGTGAATTAAGGACACTGTTTCTGAGTTTTATCTTTCAGACGACAATATAAATGACCCATTACATGTAAAATTTTCTTATAATGATCAATTTTTTCTTGAAGTACTGAAGATGAAAATCAGGTCCTTGTCAATTACACACAGTATATCAAAATCAAAAGAAGAGAAAAATACTACTCTGAAACTTGACGCTGGATATACAAAATTTAGATATTATTAGGAATACAGCCCCCACTGAAGCTGTACAGACCACTTTAAATGACAAAAAAAGTGGAGTTAGAACCCACGAGAGAGCAGAAGATAGAGAAGACAATGGTTGAAACTATTGGTGATTAGGGTAATCACATATCTGACCAATCCAAGATTCTCTCTATCAGAACAACATAATTTTTATAAAAATTTGTATTTAGAGAAAAAAAAAATGTTTTCAAATAAAAGCTTTCTCACAATGTTGCCCTTACACAGGAACAACATGACCTGTGCGAGGGTAACTTGACATATGAGGAATATGCTGTAGCATAAAATAATATGAGAAATGGAAAATCCCCAGGAAGCGATTTTGATTTTTTCAAATTCTTTTGGAGAGATCTTGGATTATTTGTTTATCGATCATTATTTTATGGATATGAGTCTGGTCTTTTTTTCAGATTTTCAGTAACAGAGTGTCAAAAGAAGGAAAAGATATATTAGTAATTGGCGACCTATCAATCTATTAAATGCAGACATTAAAATAGTTTCTGCAGCAATAGCAAACAGAGTCAAATCTGTATTACCATATATTATTATTGACACTCAAAAGGGATTTATAAAGGGGAGGTTCATTGGGGGAGAATACTAGATCATTGTACGATTTGAGGAATTATCTTGAATACCATAACACGAGCGCCTTACTTCTATTGGTTGATTTTGAAAAGGCATTTTACTCTGTTGAATGGGTCTTTTTACAAAAAGCTTTCAAAAATTTAATTTTGGTCCATCGATGTGCAGATGGTTCAAGACTCTCCACAAAAGTGTTAAAAGTTGTGTAATCAACAATGGCCATTTATAATGTTTTCTTTCAATCTTGTTGTTTGTAATTGATGTCAAGTTATAATCGTTAAAACTTTAGTCCAAACCCAATATTCACGGTATGATCATCAATGAAAAACAAACACTATTAAGTTATTATGCAGATGATACTTTTCTTACTTTAGATGGTAGTGAGACATCACTACAAGAAAGCCTCAATTGTATTGATTCTTTTCACATGTTATCTGGATTAAAAATGAACACATCTAAGACATGAACTGTTTGGATTGGTAACAACAAATATTCTGATCACATAGTATGTCCTAACTACAATCTCATGTGGTCACATACAAACTTTAGACTTTGAGGAATAGATTTCTCTCTTGATTCAAATTGTATTCTTGATATTCATTTCAGAAAAAAGATCAAAGAGGTTGCAGCTATACTTAAAAGCTGGCAACATAGAAAATTAACATTACTAGGTAAACTCACTAATTAAGACTCTGGCATTGCCAAGACTGATTCATTTGTTGACTGTTCTGCAGAATTTACCTAATTCACAATTAAAAGAACTAAATACTATGTTTTCTTAATTTCATATGAAATGGTACGTAAGACTGATATAGTCAAGCGTAGTACTCTTATTGAAGATTTTTCACAGGGAGGATTAAATATGGATCATTTGTAGTCTTTCTGTACATATCTTAAATTATCTTGGTTAAGGAGATTTTCATCAAATTCAGATGGTACTTGGCAGAATTTATTCCTTGCAGAACTAAAACAGTGAGGTGGTGACAGAGTCTTTACATTACAAACGGATAAGATTAAAGAAATTTCTAATTGCTTAAAAAATCCATTTTAGAAAGACATATTTTGTTGTCTACACATGACAAAGCCTAATACAAAGTTATGTGATCCAGAAATTTTATCATTGGATATTTTTTAACTTTACACCAGTGTCTGAATATCCTGTTTATATGAAATGAAAATAATATGGGTACAGTTTATAAAGGACATTGTAGATAGTCAAAGCAAATCACTGTTAACATTTCAACAAGTAGGACAAAAACTAAATATTGAAAATCTTTTGATATACTACAGTTTACTAACATTCCAAAATACATCAAAAGATACATCAAAGATTATTGTAATTTGAACTTAGGAAATTTTATTCCTTTTGATGCATTTTCTAAAAAGATCATGGAAAATAAGACGTTGAAACTTGTGTACAAAGATCTTGTAGATAAAATATGCATACTCCCATATGAGAAATTTTTCAAATGGGAGGAAGTAAATAATTCTGAAATCTTAGAATGGTCTAAGTATTTTTCTCTCCTGAAAAGACGTTGAAGAGATACATATTTAACGAATTTTCAATATAAAGTATTAGACAGAATTTTACCTAAAAATACATTTAAATATAGAATTAAGCAAAAGGAAACAACAGCTATAAGAAGATGTGGTATGAGTGCCAATGAGACAACTCTCCATCCAAGTCAAAATTTATAAAAGTAAACCATTATAGGTCAAAGTAAGGTCTTCAACACGGAGCCTTGGCTCACACCGAACAGCAAGCTATAAAGGGTTCCAAAAATTACTAGTGTAAAACCATTCAAACAGGAAAACCAACGGTCTAATTTATATAAAAAAACGAGAAACGAGAAACACTTATGAACCACATCAACAAACGACAACTACTGAACATCAGATTCCTGACTAAGGACAGGTGCAAGCAATTGCAGCGGGTTTTAACGTTTTAGTGGTACCAAACCTTCACCCTTATCTGAAACAATAGTGTAACATCACAACATAGAAAGACACACTATAAAATATCAATTGAAATGGCTTAACTCAATCAAAAGACATATTAACACCAGTGAACATACACTGAACAAATAAATTTGATCTATGATACAATGCAAATACAAAATAAATAAACTAATGGAAGAATAATCAAAGTAACATGTTATACTGTTGTGAAATGTTAAACAATTTAAGAAAACAATATGCTTGAACAAAATATCAGCCATTTGCAGTTACTTTAAACACAGGTAAATGAAAATAATTTTGTTGTTAGGTATACGTGTACAGTTCAAATGGAGAAAGGAAATATTTTTACAAAATAAATAATTTTGATGTTTATACATGTAGTACGAAGAAGTGAAAAGTCTATGTACCTTCTGTGATGAGGAATAGGAAACAATAGAATATTTATTTTATGATTGTAACGTTACCTACAATTTATGGTTGTCATTTTTACAGAAAATCAAATTATTTGATGATCAATTCAGCATCAGTAAGAAAGAAATTTTGTAGGGATTTGTGATTAATAGTTTTTTTTATTTATAAATTTGTTAATCATTATAGCTAAAAACCACATCTTCAGATGTAAGTTAAGAAATATAGCTCCTACTGTAATGGGACTAAAATCCAGAATAAAACAATACCAATCTAATGAATTTTATATTGCAAACAAAAATAATAGAGCAAATGCTTATGAAAGATTCTGGTCCCCGTGAGTGTGAGTAGCCTTTTTTTCAGTAACTATACTCTTGTATAATATATTTGAATTTAAAAAACAAAATGGATAGTCTTGTACATATTATTCAATGTTAACCCCCAAAAAACCATAGTCAGGTGATGATTGTAGGTGTATTGCAAATTCCTGACTACTGAAAACAAATAAAAGAAGAAAAAAAAGGGTAAAAAAATGAAAAATAAGGCTTATTTAATGATTAGTACAACGATACTGATATAACAAGATATATTGTATAATGTAAATGAATAAGATGAAATAGTATATGATATTTAAAGACAAATATTTCGGCCGACAACAAACGCCAATCGTCAGTGTCGATCTTTAGGAAACGACCATTTTATTTTCTTTGTGCATGATGATTTTGGCGATATATATGAATAAATAAAGAACTGAACTTACATAGTCTTGCCCAAGACGGTAAAATGAGTATTCTGTCCGGTAAAAAAAAGTCGCGAGACAAATTTATCACATAGATCAGTAACATAAATCACAGTATTAAACATACACATGAGATATCTAAATCCCAAATGACCTCATGTTCTAATACAGAACCCCCAAAAAAATAGAGAAAAAACGACTGAGTCAACTGGACAATTTTAAAGTTTTCGGAAACGGGAGATGCTAACAAGGAGCAAGATGCTAAAAGAAATAAAAGTAATTTGTGTTTTCTATCTTACTTTACAGTAGGGTTGAACCCATCGCATTATATATGTGCCTGTCAGAAGTCACGTAACATATTAACTGAGTGTCTACTTTATATAAAGTATACGGGTTTAGATAAACAATGAGTGTTAGATCTGAGAAAAGGACATAGATTTGGTTGATGCATTTTCTAAAAGATCATGGAAAATAAGACGTTGAAACTTGTGTACAAAGATCTTGTAGATAAAATATGCATACTCCCATATGAGAAATTTTTCAAATGGGAGGAAGTAAATAATTCTGAAATCTTAGAATGGTCTAAGTATTTTTCTCTCCTGAAAAGACGTTGAAGAGATACATATTTAACGAATTTTCAATATAAAGTATTAGACAGAATTTTACCTAAAAATACATTTAAATATAGAATTAAGCAAAAGGAAACAACAGCTATAAGAAGATGTGGTATGAGTGCCAATGAGACAACTCTCCATCCAAGTCAAAATTTATAAAAGTAAACCATTATAGGTCAAAGTAAGGTCTTCAACACGGAGCCTTGGCTCACACCGAACAGCAAGCTATAAAGGGTTCCAAAAATTACTAGTGTAAAACCATTCAAACAGGAAAACCAACGGTCTAATTTATATAAAAAAACGAGAAACGAGAAACACTTATGAACCACATCAACAAACGACAACTACTGAACATCAGATTCCTGACTAAGGACAGGTGCAAGCAATTGCAGCGGGTTTTAACGTTTTAGTGGTACCAAACCTCCACCCTTATCTGAAACAATAGTGTAACATCACAACATAGAAAGACACACTATAAAATATCAATTGAAATGGCTTAACTCAATCAAAAGACATATTAACACCAGTGAACATACACTGAACAAATAAATTTGATCTATGATACAATGCAAATACAAAATAAATAAACTAATGGAAGAATAATCAAAGTAACATGTTATACTGTTGTGAAATGTTAAACAATTTAAGAAAAACAATATGCTTGAACAAAAATATCAGCCATTTGCAGTTACTTTAAACACAGGTAAATGAAAATAATTTTGTTGTTAGGTATACGTGTACAGTTCAAATGGAGAAAGGAAATATTTTTACAAAATAAATAATTTTGATGTTTATACATGTAGTACGAAGAAGTGAAAAGTCTATGTACCTTCTGTGATGAGGAATAGGAAACAATAGAATATTTATTTTATGATTGTAACGTTACCTACAATTTATGGTTGTCATTTTTACAGAAAATCAAATTATTTGATGATCAATTCAGCATCAGTAAGAAAGAAATTTTGTAGGGATTTGTGATTAATACTTTTTTTTATTTATAAATTTGTTAATCATTATAGCTAAAAACCACATCTTCAGATGTAAGTTAAGAAATATAGCTCCTACTGTAATGGGACTAAAATCCAGAATAAAACAATACCAATCTAATGAATTTTATATTGCAAACAAAAATAATAGAGCAAATGCTTATGAAAGATTCTGGTCCCCGTGAGTGTGAGTAGCCTTTTTTTCAGTAACTATACTCTTGTATAATATATTTGAATTTAAAAAACAAAATGGATAGTCTTGTACATATTATTCAATGTTAACCCCCAAAAAACCATAGTCAGGTGATGATTGTAGGTGTATTGCAAATTCCTGACTACTGAAAACAAATAAAAGAAGAAAAAAAAGGGTAAAAAAATGAAAAATAAGGCTTATTTAATGATTAGTACAACGATACTGATATAACAAGATATATTGTATAATGTAAATGAATAAGATGAAATAGTATATGATATTTAAAGACAAATATTTCGGCCGACAACAAACGCCAATCGTCAGTGTCGATCTTTAGGAAACGACCATTTTATTTTCTTTGTGCATGATGATTTTGGCGATATATATGAATAAATAAAGAACTGAACTTACATAGTCTTGCCCAAGACGGTAAAATGAGTATTCTGTCCGGTAAAAAAAAGTCGCGAGACAAATTTATCACATAGATCAGTAACATAAATCACAGTATTAAACATACACATGAGATATCTAAATCCCAAATGACCTCATGTTCTAATACAGAACCCCCCCCCAAAAAAAATAGAGAAAAAAAACGACTGAGTCAACTGGACAATTTTTAAAGTTTTCGGAAAGCGGGGAGATGCTAACAAGGAGCAAGATGCTAAAAAGAAATAAAAGTAATTTGTGTTTTCTATCTTACTTTACAGTAGGGTTGAACCCATCGCATTATATATGTGCCTGTCAGAAGTCACGTAACATATTAACTGAGTGTCTACTTTATATAAAGTATACGGGTTTAGATAAACAATGAGTGTTAGATCTGAGAAAAGGACATAGATTTGGTGCTTTAAAAAGGCAGTGAGCAGATTTGAGTGTTATGATGTCATGGGACACAGATCTTAGGAAAGGACACAGATTTGGGGCTGAAAAAGGGAAGCAGATTTGAGTGTTATGACGTCATGGAACTTAGATCTGAGGAAAGTACATAGATTTGACTCTTGCATATATATTTGAATAGACTTCTTTCACAGATACCCATCAATCTTCTTTCACAAGCTTTATTTTCCCCCCTATTTTATGAATTGACTAGGATCGCCAGTTTTCTTGTCGAATATACGTGGTTCTCTGCTGGTGCTCTGGCTTCCTCCACAACTAGAAATTAGCCGCCATGATATAGCCAGGTGTACTGAAATTGGCGTTAAATACCAACATTTAATCAATCTTTCACCATACAAGTTTGTCTTTATTAATTAACCAGCTTGAGGTTTTACTCACAAATGTGCATGAAGCTGCAATGGGGACACCAGATAGTGTTACGTTTTATTTACATTTTTTCGTTTATAATAGATTATAAGTCCAAAATATCTTATCGTGTCCCTTGACATAGTGGTATGCATAAAACTGCAGCATGTATTCCTGCAAATATGACATAGATAAGCTTAATCTAAGACGGTGTACCTGTTTTATCCAGTTATTTTAAGAAGTTCTCAAAATACAGATTACTTTTACAAAAAACTTGTATAAATCCTACTTTGTGCTAAATTTCAGATTGGGTTCAACCGCGTAGCGTGTTATCTAAAAGTATACACCACATTTTTTTTTTTTGTTATTTCGAATAAACAGAAATAAATATTACAGTCAGTCCTTATAATTTAATTCTAAATTCCATTTTTAAGGAGTAAATCATGAAAAAAACGTTGATGATGTCACGGTCACATGACAAAATTATGTCTATGAGCTGATAGACAAAAAACTTTCAACCAATTAGAAAATTAAATTATTATACAATAAACACAGAACATGAGCTATTCAGAGTTTTTTTAGCCGAATTATAAAGATAAAGACGTATCAGGAGCAATCATTGAATTGCAAGAGATACACATGCAGAACATACAGTCAATACATGCAGCACATATCTAAAAATATAAGCACATGCATTATAGACAGCAAAGCAACATATACATATAAAACGCACACAAGCAATAAAAGCAGAAGAAGTCAATACAGACAAAACACGTCATACAAAATAAAAAGCAGATCAGCATATTCATGATATTCACATAAAACACGTACAATCAATAAAAGTATAACTTGATATTAATATAAGCAAAGCACAGACTAAAGCAGAACACTACTAGAAGCACAATCATATGATTGTGGGCAGCTAAAGCAGAGTTTAAGCATATTCAAAATAAAACACGGCTGATATACTATAACTATTATATACCATGCTTAAAATTAAAAAAAAAAAGTATAAATAAAACTCAAATTACAGCAGGCTTTTAAATTTTTAATTTTAGAGCAGTAACTGCTTTTAAGCTTATAAGATATGGAGAACCTTTGTCCATAATGGCATTGTTTTCTCTGAATGTGATTCTGTCGGGTACTAAACTCTTATTTATCTGCAATATTGTTTACGAATTGCTTGTGACTAGATCTTTCATAATTATTTACTGTTAAGTTTTGTGATAGGATTTACCAAATAAAACGAATTCAATACCTCATATTGTCTTCCAAAATTCACATCAGAGGTCATCACAATGTCTTTTTGCAAATAAGGATATGACTGCCAATGAGACTACTATCCACCAGAGTTCAAATGATGTGAATGTTAGCAATTATATATAGACGTACAGCTTTCAAAAAAAAAAAAAACATACATACCGTATATAGTCCGCTATAGAAGTCCCCTTTTCATGTTAAAATAGTCCTCATGTTAATATATGTACTTGGATTTTTCGCTTATCATCCTATTTTAGGCTCGACCTATAGTATTACTTTTCCGTAGACAGTGTAAGCAATTTAAACAAATAAAAACCATTGCCACTTTTCACACTTACCTAATTTTCATAGATATATTCTAGTCAGCTTCATTTCTATGCATAAAAAGAAAGAATTTATGGTTAAAACTAAACTTAAATACAAAAGAAATTACCCATTCTTTTCACCATTGTCAGCTTTCAATTGCTATGGCGAAGTATGGTTTTACTGTGTTTGGTATCAGGCTTTCCCAAATAGAGTGTTTCTGCTTACTAAGAATCTATTGAAATCATAAACGTACTAAACGGTGAAGGTGATGTCCTCAAACATAAAGTTAAAGGGTTGCCATCGTTACTTGGTAAATCATTTGGTGTCACAGATTACTGTATGGATGTGCCATAGTCACGTTCCTTGTTTTGTCTTATCAATGAATTCGAACTAGCTATTGTAATGACTCGAGGAATAAGGAAGGGATTACCAGAGAAGCGAGAACTCCTTAACCTTCAAAAGACATGAGTTCAGCTCTGGCTTTTAGTGGGGTCAGTTTTGTCTAATGTTTAGTTTATTGAATATTGTGTTGTACCATTTGTCCATCTTATACATGTACATGTGGATGCACGGTATACACATGAGCCATTTAGTTTGGACCATATTTTCATGCTGCAGTAGAGATGCTAGGCTTTTAGGATTTAGTCTGTACCTTTTTTAGTGCATAGCAGAGCAACAGTAAAGAATATAATAATAATAAGAAGAAACCTGACATATGTCATGCAGTCTCGATGGTTTCATTTTCACGTCCAATTTCTTAGTTGAAGTTTTCAAGATTATGTCTTTTCTATATATATATATAGCGGGTTTTTTTCAATAAAGATACTTGACTGTTCAAGGTAAATCAATTCGAGCATACGGAATCCTAGGTCAGGATGGATTCAAAACCTAATCCGATAATTCAAGAATAATAAACACGCAGAGCGCAATATGAATAGATTTGAAAGAATACAATGAATGAGAAATTTTCTTTTTTAAAGTTGGAATTGATTTTTTAGCAAAATGAAACTTAATTCGTCAAATGGGTATTTCTCACTTAAAAATGTATGCAATTGTTCATTGCGAAATAAAATTCCGATCATTGGATAGGTCCTTTTTTACCAACCAAAGCAAGAACCCGGATCGACTGCTTGGAGGGCAACCATGCTTACCGTTACACCACCGACGCCATAAATACACCCGTTTTAAAATTTTCTCACCTTTTATTTTTTTTTTTTTACTTAGCAGTCAAATTGTAAGAAACATCTAGGACTAATGCATGAAATATATTTCGGTCCCAGGAAACATAATGCCGCCAATTACTAGGTTGGAAGCGCCGGATTTAGTAATTTACGAGAAAACGATAGAAATGACAAGCCAGCTGACATAACGAATATATTAAACAAATTAATATATATCTTTATTCTCGTAAACCAAAGTGCAATGGTACATATTCAAATAAATTAACACACAAAGCATAAAATATAAATACAATTGTAAAGTAGAGACATAAAGTGGGTAGTTATCCAGGAGATTCTAAGCATTCAATAATTATTCGTATAAATTTGCACAATTCGTATAGTTCAGACGGGTTGTTGCTATTCATAAGATCTTAGAATTTAAAAACATTTGGTCTGTTTACAAAATGATACTTTGTCATTTGTCTACTTTCGTATATAACGAAACTCGTCGCCAATATCAAGGGAATTACATAAAGAATAAATACGGTCTTCCTCTGAATATTTTGTCATCTACCAATTTCATTAGGAATTTTTGTGCTTAAAGTTCTAAATCTACAAAATGAAGCAATGTTTTTGTCTTCTATAATATTGATGTGGGTTTCAAAATTTAGACTGTTTTTGAATCATCTATAATTTAGAGCTTTTGGAGAGTTAAGTAGAGTAGCATACTATGTCTTTCTAAACTGGTCAGTTAATCTTAATTTAACAGTATTTTGCAAGCAGTTGCTACCAGTAACATGTTTTTTGTTCCATATACTTGATAGTCCACAATTATCCAGCACTGATTTTACATTTTTTACACCAAGTTATGCTCTCACTGTAACTATCAGTAACAAGATTGTATAGGATAACAGGGAGTTTCTTTTCCTCTCCGGTTACAAGATTTGCCCAATAAGTAATATTTCGTAAGTTGATAAAAAAAAATATCGACCAAGTTCCCCATATATCATGAAGTCAGGTGTGGATATTTTTAGATGAAGTAGTAGTTTACAATGAACACGTTCTATAACATAATTGTTTCTTTTCGTGGGGCCTTTTATATCCGTCTATACGGTATGGGTCATTGTTGAAGGCCGTACGGTTGCCTATAATTGCTTACATCTACATCATTTGAACTTGGGTGGATAGTTATCTCACTGGCAATCATACCGCATCTCCTTATTTTTCAAGTATATTGTTACACATTCCCCAGTCCTCACGATTTCTCAAATAATCTTTTGGTTGTTCTATCTCAAAATTTCTTTGGCTTCATTGGTGATAGTCTGGGGACTTCGTGCAATATACATACATTTGTAATCTATTTTAAGGAAAGGGAAATGGAAGACGGACTGATATTGCAGCCTTTGAAAATGAGAGAGTTTCCATTATGACGATTATATTAGATAAAAATAAATTTAAAAGCAAACTTTAGACTTTCAATTTGCTGTACCCCAATTTTTGACATTTTTACTTAGTATGTCTGTTTGTTTTGCTCACACATTGTTGTCAATATAATCAGAGACATATAATATAATGGAATTCTATCATCGACTGTCATACAAGTGAGAGGTCTGGCTAGCTATAAAACCAGGTGTTATCCACCATTTTCTACATAAGGAAATGCCTGTACCAAGTCAGGAATATGACATTTGTTTTCCATTCGTTTGATGTGTAAACTTGGGCTTTTGAATTTGTCATTTTAAGTGTCTTTCCGTTTTGAATTTTCCTTGGAATTCGGTATTTTTGTTATTTTACTTTTTACAGCTTGGCGACAGTCCAGTGAAGATAGTCACTAGCTATGAAACCAGGTTTAATCCACCATTTTCTACATACGAATACGAAAGTTTTATTTTGATTCTGTTCACATATAACAATACAAACATAAGCTCTTAATATCAAATCAAATATGAAATTTGATCAATAACCTAAATATTGTTAAAAACAAATTTTGGAACTTTATCTTCTTCTTCTTCTTCTTACGGAAGTCCACCCTATTTGCAGGGTCACCGCATTAAAAAATATTTTTTAGTTTATATTTTTAAAAATGCGTTACTTTAAAAATTTGTTATTAGATTAAGATATGTCATCTGTGTTAGGGTAAAATAAAATAAAATAATAAGGATAAAAAGGATGAAAAGGATAAAAGATAAAACTTGTATATACACTGTACATAACAGACTGACGTAAGCTCAAAACATTATATTTTTAAAATGGATAAAACTTTAATTACTGTGTTAAAAGGAGTACTTCTACTTTAGCGGACCCCATAAAAGTACGGGAAACTATAGTAAATACTAGTATATAGGGATTGATCGCGCCAAAAGTTAAAACGAAAATAGCCCAAAATCAGAAAATAAGGTCAAAATCGAATTCCCAGGTGAGTTTTGTTTAAAAACTGTTGTTTTAAACAGTTTTTAAATTAGAATTACAATATCTAACAGAAAGACGTCTGGGTAAGTGTACAAAATGTCCACGCTTCCGTTACTCAGGTAGGTATATCACGTGACAAAATTTCATTATCGGTGACCTCTACGTCATGAATATTCATGAAATAAGTTACGTCATTGTCAACCGTAACGTAAAATCAGCTGGGTTTGTTTACAAACATTACAATGTAAATACGGAAATGCCGATAAAGTTAAAAGATTTGTTTATTATATGTGAAAGTATTGAGAAAATTATTCAGTGGTGTATTTCTATAGGATTAATTCTAGATTTAACTGGAGAGGTATGTAAAAGTGTAGCCACGGACATTTTGGATTAAGAAAAGACAGTTCTTTTCAAACGACATTTTTATTGGAAGTGCAGCAACAAAAATGCAGTAAAAGTTTCTATCAGAAACGGATCCTGGTTTCAAGGACATAATTTAAGTTTGGAAAAATATTATTCATTACGTATTTCTGGATTTACAAAATAGACCAAGAATTTGTAAAGCATGAACTTTCCATTTGTAACCAAACAATCGTAGATTGGTACAATTATTGCCGTGAAGTCTGTATAGAAATTTTGAAAACAGATAGTGAAAAATAGGAGGAGATAGCGTAATTGTTGAAATTGATGAAAGTAAATTTGGGAAAAGAAAATACCACAAAGGGCGTCAAGTAGAATAAAGTGTCCAATAGTTTAAAAGAAAATCATTTTTCATTTTAGAGTATTTTTTCCACGGCAGAAGAAAGACAACTGTTTTTTAAAGTCGAGATCAATTGGGCGTTTAAATTACCAACTGCAGAGAATACTTGTCAAAAGACGCCGATCAACCCAGAAAATGTAAATTTCCTACTAAACCTGCCAAATTTGCAATGCAGATGCAGATGGCTGCATATCCTTCACAGGAATTTAGACCCTTAAAAAAGCCTAGATTAGGACCGCCAGATGTATATCCACAAGAACCAAAACAGAAAGAGGTATTTGTTTAAAGAAAGGAAGTAATAAAGTCTAACGTCCGATGAGCTATCTTCCATTGTTTACGGTGCAGTCCGGTGTATCCGCGCACCTAAGACCTTTGGCTTCATTTTGGTAATCTCATGAAATCAATAATCGATTAATATTATGTGAACAAATTCATGATATATTTTAATTTCATGAAATCTTCTTTATGTATGGTTTCATCCCAAATTAGGGAAACCCCTGTTTTGACAGTTCTTTAAATCGCGCATGCCTTCTAACAATAGCGAACTTTGAATACAAGAAAGATTTTATACTACGAAATATAGTTCAGACAGGGTTAGACAATAACGCTTGTCTGATTGTCCGGTACCAGAGGAAAAAAAGGTCGGACAAGTAAAAGCCATATCAAGCTTGTCCGACGGGACAAGTAAGAAAATAAATTAAATCCAACTTTGATGATCAAAGAAGTAAACATAAAACAAGAAAAGAAGATAAAAACAAATATTAATTTGACATGTTTACTTGGATCGATAGTTTAAAACTGGTTCTTTGTCAGATACTTTATGACAGATAAAAGCATACTATTCTCGGAAACCAGTCTCCAGGTCTCCAGTCTATGTTTTCCTACATGTTGCTTTATGATAAATATATGATCAATTTTATTTAGCAAAAATATTTTTAAAAGAAAAAATGAAGAAATTATTGACCATAAAATTCATAAAATCATATTTGATCATATTTAGACCAAACAATATTTGATTGTGTTTGAATAAACATTTTAATACATGTATATTAAAAACAAAGCTGATTGTAGTAAGGCATTAATCATAATAATCAATATTTTATCAACCTAAAAGACCAGGATACAAACCAAATGAGTGTAGACTGACCGGCCTACCAGACTCTGCCTGATGTGCAGAGTCTGATAAGACTGGCATTGATGAAAACTAGAACCTAAGTCCTGTTACTAGACATGACTAGATTAAGTTGTTCTCGACTCATATTTTTGAAAAGGATATCAAGAGATATAAATCAAATTCTGTTCTATTGTTTTAATTCATTTTGTTCATCAAATCAACCTAAAATGCAAAGAAGGTTAATATAAAGGTTTTTTTTTTGGACACGTTACAATTCCGTTCAGACAAGTAAGTTTTGATATGTACTTGTCCTATTGGCATGATTGGGCAAGTTGAAAAAAAAGTTATTGTAGTCCAGAGGCCTGTTCAGACTGCCAAGGATGAGGAGCAAAATTTATTTCATTTTGATAAAAATTTGACTTAAAATGAAACCAATTTATCTGATGATGTAAATTTTTTTTAATGGAAAATGGCTAAATATGGTTAATCATGTGATTACAATTATTAATTTATGCTTGAACTTATCACTTTTAATCTTTTTGTCGAGCCTTCGACTTTTGTCGAAAAAGCGAGACCAGGGCCTAATCTAGGATTTTGAAGAGGGAGAAGTGACTTCTCCTTCCAAGAGAGAGAAGGGAGAAGTGGTCAATTTCTTGGAGAAGTGAGATTCCATTACCGTTTCGGTTGCATCGTGTTTTTATGCTTATCACTAAGGAAATTGTTTTATATATATTCAATAAAAGATATACTTGCAGTTTTTTCATGTGTTTTTTGTACACAATGTATATAAAGAAAGTTCTAAATAAAAAGGTTTAGACAATATATAGTTGTTATTTATTTATTGATACTATTGTGTTCTAAATAAAATTTGTTGATTGGGACATGAGGGAGTAGCCTAGTAATATTATCATGATTATGATGCATTAAATTCATGTGCATCTGCCTCAATTTATTTTTAAAAGTCCAGAAAAAATATAACTCCCAATTTACCTGATGAATTTCACATGACTGGGAATTTAATTTAGATCACCACTTGTCATTATTTTGTAAAACAGTATTGAATGTACAGGACATTATGTTAGTTGTAAATTGAGATTATCGTTGAAGATTGCAAGTCTATAAATGAAAATATCTTTCAATCGCATATTAATTATCCGACAAAGAGCTAATTTCTATCATTTTTAAAAATATCATCCATATCAACGAAATGGTCGTGAGAAAAAAATCCACTGCTGATCACAACCGTGTCGGGTGTCGACGCTTGCAATCACATTATCCATCATGCAGCAGTCTTTCTACCTTTTATATTTCAATTTTATTCAATCAATATAATAAATCTACCCTTAATTACCACCTTTTACCTACCGAATAGTAAAATTGATCGACTCGTGTAAGTTATAAAAATAAAACAAATCAGCTGAGTGATTACGCAACATCCTCAGATGAAAATCATCGTAAAATGATAACTTAAACTGACGGTCAGTTTTCTGTTTGAATAGTTTTGAAAGTTATATCCAAGGATGTTCAAAGTGGCCGTTGTATTTATTAATTTGATCGTTGACAGTATTAGTCCTGGGTCGTTTCGAAAATCTCGATTTTTCCGTGTCAGCCGCCATTTTTTTTACCTGTGAGACTTGTCAATCACAAGTTGTCTCCCTTTTACCGATTTTGGTAGCGATTTGACTTCGCTATGAAGTCAGTCGGCTGGCGAGATTTAGCGATTTTCAAAATTCTTTGGCGACTTAAATCGTCATTTCGCCGGCAAGATTATGGCCTGGAGACATAGCGATCCTACATTCCGTCGGCGTCATCGTCGGCGGCGTCCACAAATATTCACTCTGTGGTTAAAGTTTGAAATTTTAATAACTTTCTTAAACTATCTTGGATTTGTACCAAACTTGGAAAGAAGCCTGTTTATGATCATAAGATAGTATCCAGAAGTAAATTTTGTAAAAAAAAATCATTTTTCCAGTATTTTACTTATAAATGGACTTAGTTTTTCTGCCAGTTAACATTACATTCACTCTGTGGTTAAAGTTTAAAATTTTAACATCTTTCTTAAACTATCTTGGATTTGTACCAAACTTGGACAGAAGCTTGTTTATGATTAAAAGCTAGTATCTAGAAGGAAATTTTGTTAAAATTTTGTTCCATTTTTTCCGTATTTTACTTATAAATGGACTTAGTTTTTCTTCCAGTTAACATTACATACAGTCTGCAGTTTAAGTTTTTAAAACATTTATTAGATTCATAAACTATCCTGGATTTTTACCAAACTTGGATAGAAGCTACTTACAATCAAAAGATAGTATAGAGAGAAATATTTTTATTAATTTTTTTCCTCATTTTTGTTGAGCCTGTGATTAACAGCAAAAGTAGGCGAGACACTGGGTTCCGCGGAACCCTTACGAATTTTTTTACCCTTCTGAAGACTAAAACAGTTACAAGAACGATTCTACTTGTGTTACATTGTGGATATGGCGAAATCAGATAATGCCCTATATCACCGGCCACATGGACACAGGGGATTCCACTGTACTTTAAAAGGAATCTGGGTCCGTTCGCCCAAAATCATGTTCGCCCCCTTTCCTGTTCGCACAACACACGTTCACACCCTTTTTAGTAGTCCCCTACCGACGAAGTTGAAGGGGACTTTAGGTTTGCACTCTGTCTATCTGTCCATCCGTCAGTCCGGCAACTCAGCTTTCCACACTTTTTTCTTCGTTCTTGAAGATAATGATTTGATATTTGGTATATAGTTTTATTATGAAAAGTTATAGATCAAGTTCGAATTTTGTTCCGGTCTGATGATTTAGTCCAGAGTTATGGTCCATAAAAAAATTCCATAACTAATGTAAGAGTACTATGTTAAACCATATAATCTGTACAAAGGGAGATAACTCATTTTTAAAAGACATTCTTTGGTAAATTGTTTGAGGTATTTTGTGGCAGGTTTATATGTTATATTGTATAAACTAATTTTCTGAATGCTACATGTATATATATATATATATATATATATATATATACACGCTAAAGTGCAATAGTATAACACGCCTAATTGCGATAGTATAGCACGCTGAAATGCGATGATGTAACAGGAATGAGGTTCAGGCAATGGTTTCGTTTGTTGCTGTGTTCCTATTAGTGAAGATTTTCGTTTATTATTATGTTTATTAATCAAGCCGTTGTCTCTCTCTTTTGAATTGTTTTACACTGGTCATTGTTTGGCCCTATATAGCTTCCTATGCAGCGTGGACCAAGTCTCCACGTTAAAGGCCGTACAGTTATTAGTTGTATATATCAATGACATTTGTTCTTGGGTAGAGAGGGGCCTCGGTGGCCGAGTGGTCTAAGTAGTTACTACTGTAATCACTAACCAGTCAACACTGAGGTTGTGAGTTCGAACCCCGCTCGTGCAGGTGCACTCGACTCCAATCTTAATTGACTAGGATTGTCAGTTTTCCTATCGAAGGTCGGTGGTTTTCTCCGGGCACTCCGGCTTCCTCCACCAATAAAAACTGGCCGCCACGAAATAGCCCAAAAGCGGTGCTTAAAAGTGGTGTTAAAACACCAAAAAATCAAAATCAAAATCTTGGGTAGAGATTTGTCTTATTTTTTTTTTTTATCTAAAGTACGATAGTTGTAAAAAAAGTGTAATGGTTACATTGCAGTAGCTAGTATATACTTTATGAACCTGTCTCAAGCCAGAAACCTGTAATTCAGTGGAAGTCGTTTGTTGCTGTATTTCATATTTGTTTTCCGTTTTAGTTTTGTATATAAATCAGATTTTACACTGGTCGTTTTGTTGCCCTTTGGTCTTTATAGAATCTTATGCGGTGTTAGCCAATGCTCTGTGTTAAATGCATGCAGTAACCTATAGTTGCTTACAATAATGACATTTGGTCTAGGATGGAGAGTTGTCTCATTAGCTCTGGTTGTTAGGTTACTGTCTAGTTGACGTATATCCATATCTTTAACAGAAATGACAAACCATATTGTAAAAAAATGTTTTATAGTCTAAGAATGATTTCATTAGAAAGTACAAAAGTAGACTTTATTTCACGCAAGTTCATAAAATGTAACTACAAACATAGAAGGAGCTGCTAAATTAAATTTGGACAAATTCAATTCCTCAACGTCCAAGTGAGCCATCTCCAGAATGTCTTTTTCCTCTTTAGTTAATTGAATTACATTTTGCAACCTTAACATAAATAGTAGAAATACTAAAATTATTTACGTATAAATGATCAAATGGTCATGCGTATGATCGTCCTGTATATATGCATGTGATATTTGCCACTGTACATTCAACAAGCAAAAATTAGTTTAGTTTACTTTAATTTATTAATTTTTCTTACCGAACTACTGAAAAATATGATTTTCAAAGTGTTTTATACACAGCGTCACTTTTACGGTAATCCGCTTTATCATTTTTGTTGATTTCCACTGTTATCCGGAAAACGCACTTTAGCGTATTGAGTCATCAGACTTTAGTGTGTTCCATTAAATAGCACAGACCATCACACTTAAGCGTATCAAACCATCGCACTTTAGCGTAGACCATTGCACTTTAGCGTGACCATTGCGTTTTAGCGTCCCCATCGTACTTTAGAGTCCTACATATATATATATATATATATTTTATTAAGTGAAATCCTTTAATTAGATAATAATCTATTTTTATTAAGGTATATATTTCATTACATTACATTGTGTAGATAAAAGTTGTTGACATTTTATAGATAAGTTACAAATCTATATTAGTTTGTGACAAATGAAGAAAAAATATTTGGAACTATACTGGTTTCCTTTAGTGTTTTGTGAATTATGTTGAAAAAATGAAGAATGAATATTGTCATGATGATCAAAAGGCCAAGTTCATTCATCTGAAGACATGTAAAAGAAAAAGGGAAGATACCAAACGGCTATCAAACTCGTCACAATGACATTGCCACAACAACAACAAATAACACAAAAACCAGACCACAAGCACATGTAGGTGTTTATGGTGTTGCATTTCAGCTGTAAGTTGCTACAGAGCATTTATTTACACTATAAGGAAGATTGAAGGTACCTACATATGTATGTAATTATGCTTATTTGTTGTTGTATTACAGCTATCAGTTCATATAGAACATTTATTTCTATGTGTTTATAAAAAGCTTGAAGCAATCTTAAACATCAACAATAATAAACTTTAAGCTCACACAATCATTAATCAAATCCTGCACTATTCTGAATCAAAAAGAGCATTTATTTAGATATTTAACCATGGTAACTACATCAAAGCTAGTTATAACAATAGTCATGATTCTAATAGGACGTTCTTATTTTGCTTTGAAAACAAAGCCGTGTTCTAATTAGCACAAAATATGTTTTACACATGCGCACAAACTTACTGTTTACATTCTCGTTATTTACATTTGTATCCTAATAAAAATATATATTTTAGCTGCTTACATTATTACATTGGTAGCAATGAATTACATTGATTTCCCAGTCAAATAAAAACCGATAATTTCACATGTGATATATAAACGTGGTTATTTCACTCTCTGACGTCATACAACAATAGGCGTTGTCAAGACGTAGATAACGTCAGATCAAAACAAATTGTGAATGCGTAGAAAAAAGATATAGTTCCTTACATTTTCTACATTAATTTCATTAAAAAAAGCCATTTGCCAATGTTATAAAAAGAATAACTAATCGAAGAATTCAAATATCGAAAAATATTCAACTCGTGACCGAACAACACTGATAATTAACTCATGCGCTACGTGCATTCGTGAATTAATGTGTTGTTCGGTCACTCGTTGAATATTTTTCTCTGTTTGAATTCTTCGATTAGTTATTCTATAATTATTATTAAAACATCATATATTTACCCTGCTATTAGTTTTTAAACTTATTAAATGTGAAAATGTAATGTACATAATTCATGGGGAGGAACAGCCAAATATTCCTTCAACCTATAAAAATATTGTATGTGTCCTATTAGAATCGAAATAATTCCTTCATGTCATGCTCTATGCTCATTTTAACATGGGTAGGCGTTATATTTGTCAATATTTTACACTGAGTGTTTCTTAATTTTTAAACACATTACAATAATAATAATACCAAATTAGCTTTCGAAATGCCAGTAAAAGTATTCATAAATAACTAACATTTATAAATTAATTATCTACATGATCTAATCACAGAAAACAAAATATTTCATGAAAAAAATTCTTGAATTTTTATTTATGATAATATAAATATTTTGATATATATATATATATATACTTCAAAGAAACATCTAATACATGTAGTTTAAATTGTTTTTGAATAAAATATGGTGTGAACCAGTCCAGGGGGCGAACGTGTTATGGGAACGAACGTAACTGATGCCCTTTGAAATACTCCCTTGGGTAACAACTGTATTGTATTGATTGACATGGACAATAGAAGTTGTTTTTGCAAAGAAACACTAGCCCTTAGCCCATGAATTTCAGGGCAGAAGGGTTCTTGTTGCCTGAAAAGGCAATCATCTCTGTTATTAGGGAACAGCCATCTAGTGTAAATGACCTGATATATGCCCTTTCTGTAGAAAAAATATGCATAAAATGTAAGAATATAAAGCATTTTTGACAAATTTGACATTATTGAGCTGTTAGCCCTCTATAAAAATAAGGAGATGTGGTATGATTGCCAATGAGCTGTTTTAGAATACATGTAGGTGTCCTGTTACACATTAATTTCGGTCACATTGCTTTATCAGGGCCACCATGCTTACCACTGGGTGAAAAAGTTATTGGCTGTGTATACATGTATTTATTATTGATATGTTTTGTAAACTAGAAGTGACAAGTAACAAAATGCAACAGGTGATCACATGCGTTCTGAAACTCATCCTACTGATAATTGGCAACACAATACCATGTGACATACGTGCTGGACATCTTTTTTTATAGTGCCCACATTTAAATGATAAATTAAAAGATAGAAGTCAGATTGATCCTGCATGCACAGCTCCCATAAATTTCCATGTTTATACAGTTTAAACCTTATCTACCTGACACCAAAGGTTTGACATCAAGAATTAAGTAAATCATAAAAAAGGCTGATATTTTTTCATATTTCAACGGTAAAATTGTCTTCTAATGAAATTTCAGCAGGCATATGTGGAATAAGATATAATTGAGGTTTTTCACTAATTTATTGGTCAATACACAGCGCTATATTCATACCTCATTTACCTTATGCTGTTGAATGATTCTAAAAATACACATCACTGTTAAAAATGAGTTTGGAACCTACGTAGTGATGATTTCAAAGACTTGAATACTTATAAACAAAATTGTAAATACCAAAACCTCTTTTTAGTCCCCTATCGACGAAGTCGAAGGAGACTTTAGGTTTGCACTCTGTCCGTCTGTCTGTCTGTCCATCCGTCAGTCCGGCAAATCAGTTTTCCACACTTTTTTTCTTTGTGCTTTAAGATGTTGATTTGATATTTGGTGTATAGTTTTATCATGACAAGTTACAGATCAACTTCGAATTTTGTTCTGGTCTGATGATTTTGTGCAGAGTTATGGTCCTTGAACTTAAAAAATTCATTCTAATAATCAGTTTTCCACACTTTCTTCGTCATGCTTGAAGATATTAGTCCTCTACCGACGAAGTCGAAGGGGACTATAGGTTTGCACTCCATCTGTCTGTCTGTCCATCCATCAATCCGGCAAATCAGTTTTCCACACTTTTTTTCTTCATGCTTGAATATAATGATTTGATATTTGGTATATAGTTTTGTCATGACCAGTTACAGATCAAGTTTGAATTTTGTTCCGGTCTGATGACTTTGTGCAGAGTTATGGTCCTTGAACTTCAAAAATTCACGCAAGTAATCAGTTTTCCACACTTTTTTTTGTCATACTTAAAGATATTGATTTGATATTTGGTATATAGTTTTACCATGACAAGTTACAGATCAAGTTCGATTTTTGTTTGGGTCTGATGATTATTTGGCAGGATTATGGTCCTCGGACTTAGAAAATTCACACACTTAATAAGTTTTCCACACTTTTTTTTCGTTATGCTTGAAGATGTTGATTTGATATTTGTTATATAGTTTATACCATGACAAGTTATAGATCAAGTTTGCATTTTGTTCCAGTACAATGAATTTTTAACCAGTAGGGGACTATGTATTGCCATGCAATACTCTCAGAATGCTTGTTTATATTACCTTTTTCATTTTAGGTCATAATGCAGGGGTTTAAGTAGCATTTTTTACATTAGATTTATTTTTACCGGCACTGATAAATATACTGAGAAGTTTATGTAAAAACCCAAAATTTTTATAAAATTTAATGCCATAAAAGTTTCTGGATGGTAATTGCCAAATGTGTGATACTGTTTGTCAGGTATAATGCTTCTATTTAGCAAGAAAATATTGTTTTCCAGTAAATTCAACGAATACATGATCTAACAATTGCTTTTCCCCAGAAAAATTTGACATCACAAAGCAAATATCTTGACGTCACAATATCTTATGACTTGTTTCCCCCTAATTAACCCAAAGTCACACAGGGTACATGTAGTTCATTCATAAAATTGAAAATTGGACTGTGTAAAGAAAATTGTGACATAGATCTGTAATACAATCCTGGGGAGAACACTGTGTATTATACAAATTGTTGTGGATGCACATATATTTTCATTTATGAAATTCAAAGTTTTATCATCATGATTTTAACAACCATTTAATCCTAGTATCATGATTGACCAGCTGGTTAGAGAAGTTAACCCCTTAACTAAATTCTGAGCAGATAGTAGAAAATTAAAGAAAGAATTTTACCTTCAGAATGCACAGAAAATGAATTCGTACTCATTGGCACAGTAAGTCCTACCATTGCATAAGGAATTAATTGTTTTTCAGACTCTGGCTAATAGACATAAGAAGATGCGGTATGAGCGCCAACGAGACAACCCTCCATCCAAGGAACATTCTAAACATTTCAAGTTAGTTGGCACTGAACTTGAAGTAACATAAAAATATCATACATTTGTAGATATAACTATCACAGGCTGGTTCAGTTCAGTTAAATATAGTAAACTTCAACTTGTCTGTGATAGATTTGTTAAAAATACCAATGATTACCTGTTGCTCCACAGTTAAAGTAATCCTAGACAAAGATTTATATGTTTGTACTCTTTGCTTGAAACAATGATCTGACAAACCTTTGTTATACATGTGCTTTCTGTTTTGAGGGCCCTTTTCAAATCTTTGTTATACATGTACTTTCTGTTTTGAGGGCCCTTTTCAAATCTTTGTTATACATGTACTTTCTGTTTTGCGGGCCCTTTTTAGATCTTTGATATACATATACTTTCTGTTTTGAGAGCCCTTATCAAGTGATACAACCTTCAAATATTTGGAGACAGAAATGTCATTGGTTGATATAATAGTTATAAAAACAGAACGTAAAACAAAGCGATGTCATCAGGTCACAGGATCTGTACTTTAAGCAGGATGAGTTCAACAGAAACTAACAAAGAACCGCAATCTACAAAAAAAAATTAAGATGTGACAGAAGGGATTCAGTGACAAGGTATCTGACATGTAAGTTCTGCCATCAATATCAAATACTAAAAACTACAGATAAAAACCATTAATATATACGACAGAAGTGATTCAATGACATGTATCAAATTCTAAAAAATAACCTGGGGCCCCCAAAAAATTAAGATTTGACAGAATAGATTCAATGACACAGGAAATATATTGCAGCGTCGAACTAGTTCCTGTGTCGCCTTGACATAGTCAAAAAGCAAGGAATAGGTATGCTGTTTTGGTCGTGGCAGCGTCAACAATGTATTAGTTTGTCATTAGGTCAGTTTATGGGGAACCACTAATGGTAGGTCAATGATATTTGGTAAGTATGCAGTTGTATTTGCATTGGCACATCTCATTTTAATGGAGATTATTTGGCCCTGCCCTATCAGTCATGGTCTATTGACTTTGAACTTTTGCTTGATATTTGACCAGTTGTTTGCACCAGTGACACCAGGTTTATGACCATTTAGTTATTCATGTTGATAATTTTTTATATTTTAGGATGAACTTACAGAGAAAAGTGTTAAACATGGCTTCAACAACACACAGATGTATAACATGGATGAGGTTAGTTTTAATCAGTCACATGGATTGAATGTCATGTGTATAGTATTTCATTTTCTTTCCAGTTGTATCAAGGATATCCATACATTTCATGTGACTGATTAAATTCTGTCTCTTTTTTATTAGATAAATGAACTGACATGAAAATAGGTTATATAGGATAACGGACTCAGAGTGGCCATTGTTGACAATGGAAATTACTCAATTCTTTTTATGAATACTTTGACCAGAAACATGATACATTTACATGAAAGTAAAAGTATCTCTATAAGATATTTAATAATTGATTATTAGAGTTTGTTCGAGAATTTCATTCTTTTGCTACAATATAAGCCTGACAGGTAAATTTACTATTCCTGATCTATTAAGCAGTCAAGGTTATAACTTAAATAAGTTATTAGAGAAAATAACATACATGTTGTTATTACAGATAATTTCATGAGTTGTCTACTCTTTGTTTCTTAAATATTCTTCAACTGTAGTAACATATGTTTGTTATTTGTTAAATAATCATAAATATTTTTATTTTTGTTGGGCACTTGGGAATTCTTGAAACTTTGTGTAGTAACTTAATACATAGTCTTGATAACTAATTTTCAAATTAAATTAATACATTTTTAATCAACCATGGTAAATCAATGAGACAAGGATTTCAAGCGATTAAACTGCTGTAATAACAAGGCTTAGTTATTACAGGCATGTAACTTATTACATGTATTATATGAGACACTGGGTAATTACTTAGAAGCTTGCGCAGAACCTCATTACATGCTCTGATCATTATTTCTTGCAATAAATTAAAATACATTGTGATTAAGCATGATATATATGTCTGAGCAAAGGCTTTGAAGTTATGTAGAGAAGCTTTAATAACACCCTTTAGTTATTACAGGTATATTTTTTCTGTAATAACATAGGTGTACTATGTATGATTGGCAAACTATGAACTATTATACCTTTCTATAGTTAAGTATACATAGAAACAAGAATAATATCAATAGAACTTGTATACAATTTAACAAAACAAAGAATGTATATTGCCACTTTGAAACATGTAACATACATATGTTATCACAGTTTTTTGATATTTTAGCCCACAATAACGACATGTATGTTATTTTTTTCTAATAACTTATTTAAGTTATACCCTTGACTGTTAAGTGTTAAAAAGAAAAAGAATATATCATCCGCTTTTGGGATCATAAAATTTCTGCTCCTACTTTTATTCAGCAAAGATTAATCTAATAAATGATTCTATTTTGTTGCAGTATGGGTCAGCAAGAAGAGAGAACATCAGTGAAGAGAAGGTTTGTTTATAAACTGAAGAAAAAAAACACACTTTATTATAAATTATGGATTCTCATAGATACATTTATATGTATAACACATCTCCTTTAGTCACATAAATGCATAGAAATTAATACTTTAAACAGTTTCAAGTTTGTTTTTTTAGAAGAAGCCAATCTAATACGTTCTGAAAGTAGATATGGTAGACATTGCTCAATTTTTCTCAAGATACATATAAAAAATTCTGTAGAGATTTCATTGATAAATGTTATATTGACTAGATCATTTATAATTTATTTTGAAATACATGTAGGCAATATAAGGATTAAATACTTGCAATTATATACAAAATAACTGATTCAAATTTAGTACGGTATGTGATTGTTCCACTCTTGTTTAGATGTCAAACCAAATTCATCTAGTCTATTCTTTTTATTTTTTCAAACTTAAGAATGGACGTTATTGACTTATTCCTGCCATTTTTTTAATTTTTATATGACAATGTTTTATTTCTAGTGTGAAATTATGTATTTCTACATTACACAACTAAATAAAACATTAGAGTATTTCCAATACTTTAGTGATACATTAAGAATATTTATGAAACTTTTGATTTGAATACAATGTTTCATTTAACGTACCCAATCCTTTCATCTTGGTTGTGGATGACCCTCAATACAAATATTGCAACATCGTATGACATTTTCTTTATTGTATTAATTAGATTTGAATAATTTATATATCAGAAATAGCATTTCTTATCTTACTTTGTAATAATTTACAGTTTGGATCAGAATTTATTGCTTTACTTAACAAGAAGAAAGAATTCAACACATTTCAAGATACCTCTAAAAAGAAACAACAGCCATCCAAAGATAATTTCTGGCCAGTAAGTTGCTTAAGTTACTCACATTATATTGAAGCTTGCGGAAACATTCGAGAAAACTTTGAATATTGGAAGTCATTACAAAATAGCCAAAGTTTAATGATATAAAATCCTAAATTTGGATATGAGACTATGCTTATGCACCAATGTTTATGATACTGAAGTTTGTCGAGGAAATATCAAGTTTACCTAAGTGACATCATAATGTGTGAACCTACAGATAGAGATTACTATGACAAGTTATATTGAGATTTTTGTTTCCCTATGCATTGTTCTGACATTATAACGTGTGAACCTACAGATAGAGATTACTATGACAAGTTATATTGAGATTTTTGTTTCCCTATAGAGATTACTATGACAAGTTATATTGAGATTTTTGTTTCCCTATAGAGATTACTATGACAAGTTATATTGAGATTTTTGTTTCCCTATAGAGATTACTATGACAAGTTATATTGAGATTTTTGTTGGTTTCCCTATGTATTGTTGTGACGTTGTCATAAGAGGCATGTGCAGTCATCAATGTTGAATTCTATTGAAAAGTAGAATATAATTTTGGAATGCCTCAGCCAATCAAAAGTACAGATTCTTATGAAACATACATGTAATGTTATTATTTTAGCATACAAAAAAGGCTAAAAAAAAAGAATAGTGTAAGGGGGGTGCAATGTTATTTGAAAACACTACCAAAATGTTATTAAAAGATATGCTTTGATAGTTTGAAGATATTGTGCATATATATCGTACTCCTGCTGCCTGTTTAAAATATTTGTAATGTATTAAGATCTATGTTGAACGTGATCATTTACACAGATCTATAGCATTCCGAGATGATCAGGAAAATATGATTTGTTAATGACTTCTTTCAGGCTGCAAAAAACAAGAGTGCAATGGAAGCATGGTTCAAAGATTTAGCAGGAAATAAACCTTTACATCAACTTGGTAAAAAGGTATGATGGGATATATTACTTCCTTTCTCTCATAATGAGATATTTCTCAGAGAAAACCCACCCCCTCCCCATGATTCAAAGATTTAGCAGGAAATAAACCTTTACATCAACTTGGATAAAAAGGTATGATGGGATATATTACTTCCTTTCTCTCATAATGAGATATTTCTCATAGAAAACCCACCCCTTCGCCATGGTTCAAAGATTAAGCTGGAAATAAACCTTTACATCAACTTGGTAAACGGTATGATGGGATATATTACTTCCTTTCTCTCATAACGAGATATTTCTCAGAAAATATCCAACACCCCTTTTTAAACCAACACAATATCTTTACTAATTTTGCATACATCAAATGTACAAACATGTCCAAGGCAACCATAAATGACCCACGGTCTATGTCCAACAAGAAAATTTCTTTTCTTACATTCCAACATTCAATTTTGTTGAATTATTAATAATCCTGGTAAATTCTCGATTTTGAATTCAATATAACATCAGTATGAAGTAAGAATTAAATATTATTTGAAAAACAAGAGCAAATTTTTTTGTTTTGTCTATGTTTATTTACAAATTATAGTATGGATCACAATTCCAGAATAATTACAACTTTTAATAGGAAGAATCTATCATACTGTGATTGAATATTACTGCTATGAACATCTTATTTCAATTAACATGTATAATTATAGAGTCTTGTTTTGTAGGTGCCAACTTTTAACAAAAAAGAAGAGATTTTCTCCACACTGTGTGAATATAACATACCCAATTACAAATGTGCCTGGTTTATAAAAATGACAGGAGCTTACAACCTTGCCATGCAGGAAAATAAAACAAAAAAGAGGCAGGCAGTTGACCAGTCTGTTGGTAAGGAAGCCATGTTTGAATTTGCATTAACATGTATCTAAACAATTTAATGGAACACTGCAGAATTGAGAATGGAAACTGGGAATGTGTCAAAAGAGACAACAACCCGACCAAAGAGTAGAAAACAGAACAAGGCCACCAATGAGTTTCAACGCAGTGAAAAATCAAACATCCGGAGGCAGCCCTCAGCTGGCCCCTAAACAATAATGTATACTCATTCAGCGAAATGGACCCCACACTAAACTCTGAAACATACAAATGAACCAAAATTATAAAACACACAAGACTAACAAAATCTGTATATCAACAAAACAATTGTGTGTGAAACACCTGATAATGAGCTATGCATGTAAGTCCTGATGTCATTCTATGATCAGGTTTCATATCCTAGGTAACTCCCGTGTCTGAAACACCTGATAATGAGCTATGCATGTAAGTCCTGGTGTCATTCTATGATCAGGTTTCATATCCTAGGTAACTTCCGTGTCTGAAACACCTGATAATGAGCTATGCATGTAAGTCCTGATGTCATTCTATGATCAGGTTTCATATCCTAGGTAACTCCCGTGTCTGAAACACCTGATAATGAGCTATGCATGTAAGTCCTGGTGTCATTCTATGATCAGGTTTCATATCCTAGGTAACTCCCGTGTCTGAAACACATGATAATGAGCTATGCATGTAAGTCCTGATGTCATTCTATGATCAGGTTTCATATCCTAGGTAACTCCCGTGTCTGAAACACCTGATAATGTGCTATGTATGTAAGTCCTGATGTTATTCTATGATCAGGTTTCATATTCTAGGTAACTCCCGTGTCTGAAACACCTGATAATGTGCTATTGATGTAAGTCCTGATGTCATTCTAGGATCAGGTTTCATATCCTAGGTAACTCCCGTGTCTGAAACACCTGATAATGTGCTATGTATGTAAGTCCTGATGTCATTCTAGGATCAGGTTTCATATCCTAGGTAACTCCCGTGTCTGAAACACCTGATAATGAGCTATGTATGTAAGTCCTGATGTCATTCTAGGATCAGGTTTCATATCCTAGGTAACTCCGTGTCTGAAACACCTGATAATGAGCTATGTATGTAAGTCCTGATGTCATTCTAGGATCAGGTTTCATATCCTAGGTAACTCCGTGTCTGAAACACCTGATAATGAGCTATGCATGTAAGTCCTGATGTCATTCTAGGATCAGGTTTCATATCCTAGGTAACTCCGTGTCTGAAACACCTGATAATGAGCTATGCATGTAAGTCCTGATGTCATTCTAGGATCAGGTTTCATATCCTAGGTAACTCCCGTGTCTGAAACACCTGATAATGAGCTATGCATGTAAGTCCTGATGTCATTCTAGGATCAGGTTTCATATCCTAGGTAACTCCCGTGTCGGAAACACCTGATAATGAGCTATGCATGTAAGTCCTGATGTCATTCTATGATCAGGTTTCATATCCTAGGTAACTCCGTGTCTGAAACACCTGATAATGAGCTATGCATGTAAGTCCTGATGTCATTCTATGATCAGGTTTCATATCCTAGGTAACTCCCGTGTCTGAAACACCTGATAATGAGCTATGCATGTAAGTCCTGATGTCATTCTATGATCAGGTTTCATATCCTAGGTAACTCCCGTGTCTGAAACACATGATAATGAGCTATGCATGTAAGTCCTGATGTCATTCTATGATCAGGTTTCATATCCTAGGTAACTCCCGTGTCTGAAACACCTGATAATGAGCTATGTATGTAAGTCCTGATGTTATTCTATGATCAGGTTTCATATTCTAGGTAACTCCCGTGTCTGAAACACCTGATAATGTGCTATTGATGTAAGTCCTGATGTCATTCTAGGATCAGGTTTCATATCCTAGGTAACTCCGTGTCTGAAACACCTGATAATGTGCTATGTATGTAAGTCCTGATGTCATTCTAGGATCAGGTTTCATATCCTAGGTAACTCCCGTGTCTGAAACACCTGATAATGAGCTATGTATGTAAGTCCTGATGTCATTCTAGGATCAGGTTTCATATCCTAGGTAACTCCCGTGTCTGAAACACCTGATAATGAGCTATGTATGTAAGTCCTGATGTCATTCTAGGATCAGGTTTCATATCCTAGGTAACTCCGTGTCTGAAACACCTGATAATGAGCTATGCATGTAAGTCCTGATGTCATTCTAGGATCAGGTTTCATATCCTAGGTAACTCCCGTGTCTGAAACACCTGATAATGAGCTATGCATGTAAGTCCTGATGTCATTCTAGGATCAGGTTTCATATCCTAGGTAACTCCCGTGTCGGAAACACCTGATAATGAGCTATGCATGTAAGTCCTGATGTCATTCTAGGATCAGGTTTCATATCCTAGGTAACTCCCGTGTCGGAAACACCTGATAATGAGCTATGCATGTAAGTCCTGATGTCATTCTAGGATCAGGTTTCATATCCTAGGTAACTCCGTGTCGGAAACACCTGATAATGAGCTATGCATGTAAGTCCTGATGTCATTCTATGATCAGGTTTCATATCCTAGGTAACTCCCGTGTCTGAAACACCTGATAATGAGCTATGCATGTAAGTCCTGATGTCATTCTATGATCAGGTTTCATATCCTAGGTAACTCCGTGTCGGAAACACCTGATAATGAGCTATGCATGTAAGTCCTGATGTCATTCTAGGATCAGGTTTCATATCCTAGGTAACTCCCGTGTCGGAAACACCTGATAATGAGCTATGCATGTAAGTCCTGATGTCATTCTAGGATCAGGTTTCATATCCTAGGTAACTCCGTGTCGGAAACACCTGATAATGAGCTATGCATGTAAGTCCTGATGTCATTCTAGGATCAGGTTTCATATCCTAGGTAACTCCGTGTCGGAAACACCTGATAATGAGCTATGCATGTAAGTCCTGATGTCATTCTAGGATCAGGTTTCATATCCTAGGTAACTCCGTGTCGGAAACACCTGATAATGAGCTATGCATGTAAGTCCTGATGTCATTCTAGGATCAGGTTTCATATCCTAGGTAACTCCCGTGTCGGAAACACCTGATAATGAGCTATGCATGTAAGTCCTGATGTCATTCTATGATCAGGTTTCATATCCTAGGTAACTCCCGTGTCGGAAACACCTGATAATGAGCTATGCATGTAAGTCCTGGTGTCATTCTATGATCAGGTTTCATGTCCTAGGTAACTCCCTAGGTCTGATATGCGATTCTTGAGAGGGAATCAAATGTCAAAGAATCTGCATTACCAATATTCACTTTGTTCTCAATTCCATATACACAGCATAATGTTTTTACAATTGGTGAAATAAGAATTGTTATTATGCAGTTTAATCAAGTAGTTTGAATATTATATTAATTGTATGGCATAAAGTAGAATGATTATTCCACAAAGAATTTGTTGTTTAAAATTTTGTTGATGAACTGATCATTGTAATGAAATGTCTGACTGTTTTGTTTCATATTAATAATGGTCCCATTCCATAATGAAATATCTGACTGTTCTATTTTGTATTTAGAATGGTCCCATTCCATGATGAAATATCTGAATGACCAGCTGCAGAAAATAAACGAGCCTCATCACAGTGCTCCTGGTGGACCAACATCAGGGTTCCTAACAGTCCAGTCAGTACAACCAGCTTATAAAGTGGATCAAGATTTAGCACAGAAACAGTGGCAGTTCGGTTGCAAATTAGCCAGGCATTTGTGTGATGTAAATATGTGCAAATTTAATAAATGGATTACAACTGATAGATATAATGTTACAATGAAACACTATTCACAAAAGAACAAAGATGTAAAAAAAATTATTGTACTGCCCTCAACAATGAGCAAAACCTATACCTTACAGATTTTTTGTGATGTTTTTATTATTGGGAAAACTGTGATGAAATAGTTTTCGCAAAAACGAAAAAATTGCGTATATATTTTGATAGAATTATTTGTATGCAGCGTTTCCTGTAATCATTGTAATCAATCGTACATTTCCTGAAATCATTGTAATCAATTGTACATTTCCTGAAATCATTGTAATCAATCGTACATTTCCTGAAATCATTGTAATCAATCGTACATTTCCTGAAATCATTGTAATCAATCGTACATTTCCTGAAATCATTGTAATCAATCCTACATCTCCTGAAATCATTGTAATCAATCCTACGTTTCCTGAACATAATCAATCGTACATTTCCTGAAATCATTGTAATCAATCTTACATTTTTTTTACCATTGTTCAACATTTGCAATGATAAATGCACACAGAAATTTCCAAATTTACAGTAAATTCCAATATCTTATTAGTTTTTATATAGAAAGAAATAAGAGAATACATAAGAGGCATTTAAAAATCATGTACAGGCAACACCATGGTCAAAATGAAAGAGACAATGAGACAAAAATCAGCCATAAACACAGAAAAGTAAAAAAATAATGTGGAAAAAGACAAACATTAATTCACAAAACTTAAATTGAAATAAGGAAAGGCAAAATGAAAAACAATAGGCCACATGTAATAAAAACAAAATGTAAAGATTTGATATTTTCAACACATAAGAACTGTTTTGCATGTAAATGGTACCTTTGATACATTTGTGTGTAACTTAAGAATTGTTTTATATTTTTAGGAAGGATTACTAGACAGACATGAATTTCTGACCTGGATAATTGACAGTCTTGAGAAACTTAAACAACCTGATGACACAGTTATAAAAATGATCCTTACACAAGTGTTAGAGGTAATATCTCATTATTCAGTGTCTGATCCTTACACAGGTGTTAGAGGTAATATCTCATTATTCAGTGTCTGAGAAAATGATATTTACACAAGTGTTAGAGGTAATATTTCATTATTCAGCATCTGAGAAAATGATACTTACACAAGTGTTAGAGGTAATATCTTATTATTCGGTGTCTGATCCTTACACGAGTGTTAGAGGTAATATCTCATTATTCAGTGTCTGAGAAAATGATCCTTACATAAGTGTTAGAGGTAATATCTCATTATTCGGTGTCTGATCCTTACACGAGTGTTAGAGGTAATATCTCATTATTGAGTGTCTGATCCTTACACGAGTGTTAGAGGTACTATCTCATTATTCAGTGTCTGAGAAAATGATACTTACACAAGGATTAGAGGTAATATCTCATTATTCGGTGTCTGATCCTTACACGAGTGTTAGAGGTAATATCTCATTATTGAGTGTCTGATCCTTACACGAGTGTTAGAGGTAATATCTCATTATTCAGTGTCTGAGAAAATGATACTTACACAAGGATTAGAGGTAATATCTCATTATTCGGTGTCTGATCCTTACACAAGTGTCAGAGGTAATATCTCATTATTCAGTGTCTGAGAAAATGATCCTTACATAAGTGTTAGAGGTAATATCTCATTATTCGGTGTCTGATCCTTACACGAGTGTTAGAGGTAATATCTCATTATTCAGTGTCTGACCCTTACTTGAGTGTTAGAGGTAATATCTCATTATTCAGTGTCTGATCCTTACACGAGTGTTAGAGGTAATATCTCATTATTCGGTGTCTGATCCTTACACAAGTGTCAGAGGTAATATCTCATTATTCAGTGTCTGATCCTTACACGAGTGTTAGAGGTAATATCTCATTATTTAGTGTCTGAGAAAATGATATTTACGCAATTGTTAGAGGAAATATCTCATTATTCAGTGTCTGAGAAAATGTTTCACAAACAACATTCATACAGGATTTTCAATAGACAAAAAATATTTTTAGTATTTGACAAAAGAATTCAAATCTGATATTATTGCAATTAAAAATAATACATTTCAGCAATTACCAGAACAATGGGCTTATTTCAGAAAAAATGCAGATTTTATGTGATTAAAAAGATGTAAGATACTGCTTGGAAATTGTTTTGATAATTTTTCTGGTTATTTTTCAGTATTTAGATGAGATAACAATGTCAGTGCTACTGTCCAGAAAGTTAGCACATTATTCCTGTAAAAAGATTGCCACTCTGTGTAGTGAATCTGAGTTGTCAGTTCCTAGAACAGATTCACCTATGATGACTGCCAATGGACAAGGGTATATTCAAAATCATGTTAATAGAGTGTAGTTTTACATCAAGGAAACTCATTCAAGAAAGGCTTTTGAACATGTAATGAGAGTCTTCTACACAATAAATAAAATTATCATAGGCAGTTTATCGCTGATCTGAGAATTCCTGAAACAATAATTTCTGTGGCTCAAAATTCATTTACAAATGATCAAATAATGCTGAAATTTATCATGCAAACTTAACATGTCATGAATCCATTAAATAATGCTTGTTACTATAAAACCCATTTTCAGTATTTAGCAGTTCAAAAAAGAACGGTACAAATTCACATGATGTACAAGAAGATAAAAAAAAATGAGGGAATTGTTTATACTCTAAATGGAATGTGAACGCATCTGTTGACTCTTGGAAGTGTGTTCGTCTCTAGTGCCAGAGGCCGTGGGTTTTAACCCCGACCAGATCCAACTAAAGACTGTAAAATTGGTATTTGCTGCTCATCAGCTAAACACGAAGCATTAAGGGTAAGAGCAAAGACTGGTCAGCTCTGAATAAGAATAATGTGTCCAGATAGAGTGATAGGTCATCTTGTGGACTGTTACCTTGTGAACTAGCATGTTAAAAATCCAGCTCCGCGTGTCTGTCTAGCTTAAAGCAGGGTTCATAATCATATCACATTAACATATTTTCATCCTGAATATGCATTTAATTTGCCACTGGACATTAAACAGCTATCCATCAATCTAATGGAGTGAGACTGGGTGCATCCACTGCTTTGCATGCATCATCAACCATGCAAATCTAGACAGTCCAATTGTCACAATCAGGGAATAGGACACAGTTGATAAATTCAAAGATCAGTTGACAAATTCTGTGAGATGAGAGTTAGTCAATTCTTGGATATAGCATAACACATCATAAATTTAAGATTTTGTTAAAATTGTAGATATTGTCACAGTAATTTTCTCTGATAAATTAATTATATTTATAATTTCAATGGCGAAGACTTGTATTTCAGGATGACTTCAGCCAATAATGGACAGATACTTCCACAACCAAATCCTCTAAATGCTGTATTCCAACAGTATATCAACTGTCCACAACACCGTGGCATTGTGCTCAGTCTCAGTGCTATTATACAATATATAGCTTTACTCTGTCCCACTGCTCTGGTTTGGAATAACCTCGGGAGGGCCGTAGTACCCATATCATGTGTGCCTCCCCATTAGACTTGTTACCTTGTCCCCCATCAGCTCTTCCCATGCCAGATAATCCACAGCGTTCACAGATAAGGGCCCAGTTGAGGACATCAGAAAACCAGATCAGGGTACGAGGAAGGGGTGCAGAGATGAAATGGTCATCTGATAAATGTCAACAATCCACCAGGGGTAAGAAATGATAACTTTATATCAGAAATGAAATGGTCATCTGATAAATGTCAAAAATCCACTAGGGGTAAGAAATGATCACTTTATATCAGAAATGAAATGGTCATCTGATAAATGTCAACAATCCACCAGGGGTAAGAAATGATAACTTTGTATCAGAAATGAAATGGTCATCTGATAAATGTCAACAATCCACTAGGGGTAAGAAATGATAACTTTGTATCAGAAATGAAATAGTCATCTGATAAATGTCAACAATCCACCAGGGGTAAGAAAACTTTGTATTTGGTGTAAAAAGATAATGTGTTGTTTTTTTCTCCTCTGCTTTGTCAAGTAGATTTTATTTTGTCAATCTGTAAGGCCACTTTTTTTTTATTAGTTGGTTTACAGGATTCTTCTAAAAAAAGGAAGGGTAGGAGGTCGAAAAAAAATAAGAATAAAAATAATGAAAAAAGGATAGGGTAGGAGGTCGAAAAAAAAATAAAAATAAAAATAAAAATTGGAATTAATACTGTTTTTTTTTTTACCAAAAATCGAGAAACAAACAATGGCATTACTCTATAGTATAATACTAACCATGTATGCAGATCGTTTCATGAACTGGTATTAATTCTTGCTGTTTTAATTAATGTGTTACAAGGAGTCCAATGTCAATGTAGATTGATGAAAGCAGATACATATATATGTCTCTGATGAAAGGGAATTGTGTTTTCCAATATTGCATTTCTTTTTGTTCTGTGTATTTATTTATCAAATTTAAATCAGGGAGTGACAAAATTCCTCATATCATAATACAATCTTATTGAGGAAATACCATGCTCTCTGCATGTCATATGCCTTCATATGTGGTACATATAAACCTACAATTTTTGTCCTTTTCATGCTATTTTACACGGCTAAGTATTAACTTATATCTCGGCGTGTCCTGTGATTGTCCTTTTTATAAATGTCGAAGTGATATTGTCAGGTATTCTATGACAGTAATACATGTTTTGATTTTGTGTTGGGATCTTGTTCACCATATCCCTTCTTTATATCAATTTAAATAAGAAAAACACATGGATCTTATTTAAATTCCTACTCAATAGGACTGTTCCATTAAAACATATTAATAGGTACCGTATGAAAGTATTTAGGTATTTATATAATAAGGCCAATTAATCAGACACCCATCCCTGGCAGCAAGTTAAAAGATCCTTCCCTTTAGTAGGTACCTCATATGTTTAATGGAACAATACGATTAAATATGAATTTCTAAGAAATTGGCTAGTACTTCACATGGTGTGTCCAAAGGGACAACACTGGCATCGTCAGTCAATTTGTCTTTCTTGGAAGCTTTCACGGTGTCAATAACAAAAACGCTTTCACTAAGACATTCAAGAATAATGTCTTTTACAGTCTGTAATGGTTTTGTGCGGACAAACTGCCCTAAAACATCCCCTTTCGACAGTTTCTGATCAACACTTGAAAAAAAAATTGACCCGCCGTCAACCTCCATTTTCAACTGGTTCCTTTTCACTGCATTCGATCATGATGAACGTTGACTGAACAGGGAACCGCACGGGATTTTCCAATCCACTCTGAGGGTATTTCGACTGAAGGAAGAAAGGCATATCTTTTTTATTATGTTTTTATTTTTATTTGTACTTCTTCAAACAGAAAAGGGTTGGCGATATTAAAAAAAATCTTCAAAATCGTTTTTTTTTTTTATTTTAAAATCGGGAAAAACAGGGTCGGCGGATCTGTAAACCAACAAATAAAAAAAAGTGGCCTAATATAAAATAAGCTGGTGAAGTAGGTTTCTACCAAATTAACATTATATGAATAAAAGAGGATATGGTATATATATTAATTAGATAGCAACCATATAAAACATTGTACTTTTATGTTTCCATTGTACAATCAATGTAAATGTGCACAATAACTCAATAGAAGTTTTATTACTGTATCAGTTATCTTGGTTTGAATGTGTAGATTGTAGACAGAAAGTCTATAAACAATTTAAAAAAAATTCTATTACAGATATAATTTTAACTTGTTTTTGAAGTGAAACCAATTTTATCGCAATCGAAAATTATATTAATTAACATTAGAAGTTGAGATTTTGTCACAAGATTGACAATAGCCAGTTGAAGGCTGTAAGGAGACCTATAGTTGTTACATCCATGTCATTTGAGCTCTGACCGATAGTTGTCTCATTTGCAATCCTTACTTTTATATTCATTTGGGTTTCAGGATGTGTATATATCTGTGGTATGGGAAAAATGCATTTACTTTGAATCTTTATTGTTTCTGTTAATTTGTTCTGCTTTTTAAATTATTTTTTATAGTTTTTTGCAGTGTTTGATACTTTTTAATTAGTTAAAGTTATTTCTACAGATATTTGAATTTTTAGAAAGTTGTAGGAGAACATTGATTTGATCCTTTGAAATTATATGTACAGACAATTTCCTTTAACACACTACTGCATATGACAACTTTTAAGTTGAAAAAGTATTTACATACAAAGAAGAGTTGAATAATCTTATTTTACATTGCTTTTTATTGATGCTGTCAAAAAATTTCAATGAATAAGTGTAGATATTTTGCCTTTAGGACATACTATTGCCAAAGTATTAGATGTTCTGGATACCTTGGACAGACATAACTTCCACAAAGTACAAACTGACAGCTCCTTAGACACACTGTATGATCAAATATTTACTGCAAACTTACACAAAGATGGAAATGAGGTAAAAAATGATATTTTCTTTTATCTTAAATGTGACAGTTATTTATTTAATAATATGAAGGAAGAATCTATTTAATTACCAGTAGTCTTTAAGCAATAATAAAATTCGTAAGGGTTCCGGGGAACCCAGTGTCTCGCCTACTTTTGCTGTTAATCGCAGGCTCAACAAAAATGAGGAAAAAAAATATTAAAATTATTTATCCTCTCTATACTATCTTTTGATTGTAAGTAGCTTTTGTTCAAGTTTGGTAAAAATCCAGGATAGTTTATGAATCTAATAAATGTTTTAAAAACTTCAACTGCAGACTGTATGTAATGTTAACTGGAAGAAAAACTAAGTCCATTTATAAGTAAAATACAGAAAATATGGAATAAAATTTTAACAAGATTTCCTTCTAGATACTAGCTTTTAATCATGCTTCTGTCCAAGTTTGGTACAAATCCAAGATAGTTTAAGAAAGTTGTTAAAATTTTAAAAACTTAACCAGAGTGAATGTAATGTTTCTTGGCAGAAAAACTAAGTCCATTTATAAGTAAAATACGGAAAAAATGGAATTTTTTTTTTACAAAATTTACTTTTGGATATTATCTTACGATCATAAACAAGCTTCTGTCCAAGTTTGGTAGAAATCCAGGATAGTTTAAGAAAGTTATTAAAGTTTCAAAAACTTTAACCACAGAGTGAATATTTGTGGACGCCGATGACGACGACGCCGACGGAATGTAGGATCGCTATGTCTCGCTTTTTCGACAAAAGTTGAAGGCTCGTATATGGAAAATTGCCTTATGAGTGCTCCAATGTGTACAATTCTTGCCAGATTTTTATGAAATTTATATTATAGGTTTATGTCATCAGTGTTCTTGAAGAGTTCAAAAATTGTTGCCAATCAGTTATTTTTAAAAGAGATATGCCCCTTGGAAATATTTATTATATGGAAAATTGCAATGTTATTGCTCTCATCTGTTCAATTCTTGCCAGAATTTTATGAAACTTATATCATATGTTTATATCAGCAATGTCTTTGACACTTTTGAAAATAAGTTCTGATCAAATATTTTTAACGAGTTATGCCCCTTGGAAATATAAATTGTAATGGAAATCACATTGCATTTGCTCTGAAGTCTTCATTTCTCATAAGATATTAATAAAAAGTTTTAAAGAACAAAAAAAGTGCTTTTTTAATTATAGCCCTTGTACCTTGGATAGATTAAATATGTGCAACGCGAGGGACATTGGAACTCTGTTCTTTTATTTTATTTCTTGGATTTGCCAAAGTCAGCAAGCACACTTGCCTGTAGAAAATTTGTTCTTCGTTGAACATTTCGTGGTTTACCTATACCTACAAATGTTAATGAGTCCACAGTAGAATAAATTAGTTACATTATATATAAATACTTTTCAGACATTTGGTAATTTAGAACCAATAATAAATCTTCTAATTGACTGGGCTGTCAGTACACAAAGGAGTGGGAACTATAGGGCTGTTGTGGTAGCTAAACTGATGGAGAAATTACAGAATGAACTCAGGAGTCAGGTATGTTCAATCTTCTCCCCGGTATGTTATAGCTCTGTGTTTACAGACGCTAAACTGATGGAGAAATTACAGAATGAACTCAGGAGTCAGGTATGTTCAATCTTCTCCCCAGTATGTTATAGCTCTGTGTTTACAGACGCTAAATTGATAGAGAATTTACAGAATGAACCTAGGAGTATGTTCAATGTTCTCACCAGGACAATATTTTATAGCTCTATGTTTACAGATGCTAAATTGATAGAGAATTTACAGAATGAACCTAGGAGTATGTTCAATGTTCTCACCAGGACATTATTTAATAGCTCTGTGGTAAAGCATGTTACTCACCTTTTTCATTTCTGGGGATGCAGTGTAAGGTCTAATGTAATAATGTTGTTTGTGAATAACTGAGTTATCCACTGCAATTGTAAATGTGTGGGATTATTCCAAATTTGTGTTTATCTACTTGCTGATAAGAAATCATAAAGGGTTGATTGTAAGACTATTCAATAGTGATGTTAAAAGAAAAGTGATGGTAAATAGAAAAAACTTGAATAACAGTGTACGCATTAGTGACGACGTTACCTGGAGAAACATGCAACTTATTAGTAAACTAAGAGACATGAACTGTTTTGAATCTGTATGGTTTTACAACTCTGGAGTATATGGTAGATTGGAAGATGGTTTACAACTGAAGTTTAACTTATTTGATAATATAAGGATAAGGTTACAACACAGAAAATAGGCAAAATGTATTGAAATTCTTGTTTTAATTGAAATTAATAAAAATGCTTTTACAAGTACTCATTTTGACATCTCTGAACTAGTAACTATAAAATTATACAAATTTATATCTAGAAATAAGAAATGATTTAACTACTTATATTGAAAGTGACTCAATGTTTTTGTTTTTGTTTTTTTTTTATCTCCTTGAATCAATATGTCCAATTATTTCTGTCATAGAATATGTTTATACATTACTATTTTATAATAATAAGAAATATTGATGACAATTTATATTATATAGACACTTTATGGTAAAATTAGTATACTCAGAACTAGAGTATACAATCATGACATTTATAATGTTTAAGGTGACTTAACTTGTATTTTTGTTATCTCCCTTGAGTCACTAATTCCTATTATACTTATAATTGAACATGTAAATATATACTACTCACACTTACAATTATAAGTGACACTTATGGCAAATGTTAATGTAAAGATATTATTCTGTATAAACTGAAAATTGTGAAACATTGTTCATAATTATGAAAATGCTTTATCACAATTGTCATATTCAATCCATTGAATATTTTTTAAACTTTTCTCATGTATTGTTCTATTTTTTCATTTATTTTTAAACACTCCTTTGAAAATTATCCTGTTTGACATCCCCATTCTAATAACTTTTCTGTGTTTACATCATTATTGGAAAAATATTTTATTTCTTTCATTCAACTACTTGATGTAATTTGGATGCAAACATTTTATGATCAATGAGTTCAATAAAGATTTTGTCTGTTAATTGTCAAGGCCTTGAACACATTAAAAAGAAAAGACGTATTTGATATGCTGAAGTCAAAGAACTGTAATATATATTGTATTCAGGATACTCATTTTACAAATGATATAGAAAACATAGTGCGATCTATGTGGGGTTATGAGTGTTTCTTTTCATCTGTTAGCTCAAACTCTAGAGGTGTAGCTATTTTGTTCAATAATAATTTTGAATGCAAAGTGTTGAAAGAAAAAAAAGATATAAATGGAAACTATTTAATTTTAGATATTCTTGTAGAAAATAGAAAGATAACTCTAGTATGTCTATACGGACCAAATACAGACAATCCAGATTTTTTTTCCAATATTATGTCAGTTATCGATGATTTTGAAAATGAATACTTTATTATTTGTGGTGATTTTAATCTTGTCCAAAACCCATGTATAGATTATTGCAACTATGTGAATATTAACAATCCGAAAGCTAGGGAAAAAGTTCTTGAATTTATTGAAGAAAGAAATTTAATAGACCCATATAGAGAACTTTTCCAGATGTACAGCGATACACTTGGAGGAAGAGAAATCCTTTTAAACAGGCTAGATTAGACTTTTTCTTCTCACTGAAAACTTTTAAACAGTCTAAAAATTGTAATGTACTTCCAAGCTATCGGTCAGATCACTCTATGATTTTGCTAGATTTAGAATTTAACCCTTTCATTAGGGAAAAGGTTTGTGGAAGTTTAACAACTCTTTATTATATGATATAGACTATGTAAATACTATTAAGCAAAAATACAGGAAGTGAAAAACAATATTGTGCTTTAGTCTATAATATGGAAAATATTGACAAAATAGATAATACAGACATTCATTTTAGAATTAACTGTCAGCTTTTGCTTGAGACTCTTCTAATGGAAATTAGGGGAAGACAATTTCATATTCAAGCTTTAAAAAAGCAAGACGAAAAAGGGAAATAAATCTTGAAATGAAGTAACTCAATTAGAGGAAAGAGTTGATGAACATTCCATTAACGAATTAGAAGCAAAAAACATGAGCTGGAAAGTTTACGAACACAAAAATTAAAAGGGAAATTAGTAAGATCCCGTGTCCAATGGATACAGGAAGGGGAAAAACCTACTAATTATTTCTGTGGCTTAGAATCACGAAATTTTATGAGCAAAATTATTCCTAAAGTAGAGAAAGAAAATGGGGAAATTATAACAAAACAAAAAGATATTTTGAATGAAGTTAAATATTTTTATGACAATCTTTATAAAAAAAGGGATACTAAAAGTACTTTAAGCGATCTGAAAAAAGACTTGATAAACTTAAGTGTTCCTATACTTTCATCTCAGGAAAAAGAAAGCTTGGAAGGTATAATTACTGTTAAAGAAGCTGGAGAAGCATTGAAAAAAATGAAAAACAACAAAACTCCTGGAACGGATGGTTTTTCAGCAGAGTTCTATAAATTTTTTTGGAAGGATCTTCAAATTTTTATCGTAAATTCTTTAAATTATGGTGCAAAAACAGGGGAACTATCTGTTACACAAAAACAAGGGATTATTACGTGTTTACGAAGGGAATAAACCCACCACTTTTAAAAACTGGCGCCCAATATCTTTACTGAATACTGTGTATAAAATTGGATCAGCAGCTATTGCAAACAGATTTAAGAGTGTCCTTGATAAATTGATAAATTTTGACCAGACTGGTTTTATTAGTGGTAGGTATATTGGGGAAAATATAAGACTCATTTATGATATATTACAGTACACAGAGGAACACGAAATACAAGGGTTATTACTATTGATTGATTTTGAAAAAGCTTTGGATTCCATATCATGGGACTTTTGATAAATGTTATGAAACTTTTCAATTTTGGCGAATCTATCATTAATTGGGTCAGAGTTTTTACAATAATATCAACTCTGCTGTCATCCAGGGGAACCTTTCAGATTTTTACTATTGGTAGAGGCTGTAGACAAGGGACCCCTGTCTCCATATCTTTTATTTTATGTGTTGAGATTCTGGCATTGAAAATAAGGGAAATAGTGACATTAGTGGTATAAAGGTCACACAGGTTGAGCATAAATTGTCACAATTTGCTGACGACACCTCTTTGATTTTGGATGGGAGTGAAAATCCTGCAAGAATCACTATTAGAATTAGACTGGTTTGCAAAAATATCTGGACTGAATATTAACTTCACAAAACACAAGTTATTTGGTTTGGGAACAAAAATATAGTATAGATACATTATGTCCTAACAGAAATCTGTCTTGGGGTGAAACTACTTTTAAATTACTAGGAATCAATTTTGATGTGGATCTTGAAAAATTGTTAAGATAAATTATTCTGAAAGAATTGTACAGATTAAAAATACTTTAAATCAATGGTCTAAAAGGAATCTAACTGTAATAGGTAGAATAACTGTGATTAAAACTCTAGTCTTGCCTATTGTAAACCATCTCATTATCTCTCTGCCAAATCCTTCAGATGATATTGTTAAGAGAATAAATGAACTTATTTATACATACATATGGAACTCACCTATACATAGAGTTAAGAAGGATATCCTAATCAAAGATTATTTGGAGGAGGTTTGAAAATGCTTGATTTGAATATGTTCATTACAGCCCTTAAATCAACATGGATTAGAAGGATTTTGCAGAGAGATAGTAAATGGCAAAATATTTTCATGTCAAATATAGATAAAAGAAAGTTGTTCAGTTGTGGTGTTGATTATATTAGACAACTTTACATGACAGTTAACAACCATTTTGGAAAGATGTACTAAGATCCTGGGAAATGATTATTCAAAAGAAAGAAACTTGACTTATGATTCATTTTATCAAATCCCTATGGCTAAATAATAATATTAAGATTGGTCATAAATCAGTAATTTATCAAGAATGGTTCAAAAGTGGTATTAGATTTGTAAATGATATAGTTGACCAAGATGGATTGTATATTTCATTTGACCAATTTAAGCAAAACTATAACATTAACACAGATTTTCTTAAATTTAACAGTGTTATTTCGGCAGTGAAAGAGGCATCAAAATCTTTCACTAAAGGATCTTACAAATTATTTTGTCCTTTTATACCATCATGTCTGCAAGTATTTTAAAACATTGCAAAGGATCAAAAGATATGTATTCTGTACTGACAAGAAATAATGTTACTCCTACTGGACAGCTTAAGTGGGTTAAAATTTTAGGTGAACAGAATCTGAACTGGAAAAAGATTTTCAGACTGCCTTTTGCTGTTACAAAAAATAGTAAATTACAGTGGTTGCAATATAGGATAAACCATTGCATTATTGCAACAAATCAGTATTTAGTTAAAATAAAATTGACCGATGATCCTTTATGTACATTTTGTAAATCAGAGAACGAGTCTATAGAACACCTATTTTGGAATTGCAATACTGTACAAAATTTTCTACAGAATATTGATAACTGGTTCCTTTCTGGTGGAATAAGTCTCCCAATGAATAAATTAAACTTTCTTTTTGGAGACTTATCCAAGATATTCCCCAACAACCCATACAACATGATTTTCCTTTATATTAAACAATATGTGTATAATTCTAGATGCTTTAAAAGAATCTCTCATTGCAAGCAGCTATAATAAAGCTGAAAGATATGTATAAATTAGAGAGTATGATAGCTGTAAAAATAAAAGATAACTGAATTTGACAATGTATGGAATGTTTTGAAAACTTTTATTGAATACCAGCTAATGTCTATTTTTGTTACAATAACTTATGACTATTTAATTATAATCTATTTTAAAGAAAATATTATTGTCATGTTATGTACTTGATCTGTGTTGATGGCTGTTACGAAAGAAATATGTCTAGTTAATTTTCAAATATTTTTCAACATAAATATTTGATATTTAAAATATAGATAGGGATGTAACTGGATAATCCTTTTGTTTTTTATTTGTTTTTTTTTCTTTTTCCTTCTTCTTTACTCTTAACTCCAATCTGTAAATTATCATTATTTATGTATTTATTTATTTATTTATTTATTTATTTATTAATTTTATATTTTTTTTCTTTTTTTTTTTTTTTCAATAGAAAATGTAAAATATTTCCAATTAAGATGTATTTATGATAATGACATTGTATATATTTTATATGTATTATATTGTATGTATGTCATGTATATGTTGTAATTGTTGGAAATAAAAAATCAAAAGTTAAAAAAAAGAAATCATAAAGGGAGACACTAGTGCTCTTTATCAATATGATGAGAATGTTTCGAAAAAATAACTATTTTTACCTAGAATTAGGTTGATAGCCATGGGAGTTTCACTTTAATGATGTCACAGTAAAAATTGTTTCATCAAGGCTTAAGATTTATTTAATTTTTCATAAAGGTCTAGATTGTGAAGGTTTGGAATTAAATTATTAAGTTTTGGTCAATTTCCAGGGCCAAATAAGCCCCAAAATGTACTTTCTTCTTTGAATATAAAGAACACTGACAAGATTTCTGAAAAATATAGCTCAAATCTTTACATATATCATGCTAATGCAGGTTAATAGACGAAAAATACCACTTACCTTAAATGACATTATTGTATCCCACATATTAATGTATGGCCCACAGTTTCTTATACCATACACTTGTCCAAGATTAATTTCCAAATGGACATTTTTCAAATATTTTTTGATATAATAGCGTTTTATTAGTTTAATAGTGACCACTGATTTTTGTATTGTAGAAATATGGTGAATCTGACATGTTAACTGATAAGGATTCAGTAGCATCAGATACTTTAGTTCCCATGGAAACACCTGTCTTTCAGAATATTCTGTTCCAGTTTCTGGATGAAAGAGCATCTTGTTTAGGTAAGTAATTGAACTAGAGGAAAATGATGGGAGCCATCACATAGGGTCCCACTCAATTAAATAAGTAAAGTCTGATGCGATTTTAGAAGTTATTAGGGGGTTTCACTCGAACATAGCTTATATCTATGGAGGGCAGAAGTTTTACTAATCACCTCTAAATCAGCTCCTAACTGAATTTTGTACATATGCACGAGTGGGTTAATTTGAACTGAAAATGTTTACGATGACTTTCTATGTTTTAAGTTTTCTGCCTTGTACAAGACACACCTTCTGGTTATTGTGAATAATACTGCCAAGTTTAATTATCCAACTCAAATGGATTTAATGTCAGAGAGTTGAAACAATTTGCTACTGGCATATGGACTAGCTCATTTATATAGGCCCTGTCCATTCTGTCATGATCCATTGACTGAAACTTTTGCATAGTTAACATGTTAAAATTTGTAATAAGGTCAACTTCAGGGGAACCACTAATGCTTATTCAAAAATATTTGGTATGCAGTTGTATTAGCATGGACACATGTGGTATGATTACCAAGATTTCCTAGAAACAAAATTCAACTGATCAAAGGCAACAAAGAATTGAACATTAAGGAGCTTTGCTTGGATTAACATTTAACTTGAAATAGATTTACACAGTAAGTTTGACACAATGCAGATGAGTCTGTAGCAACATAATGAGTAAAAGATGTATTGCCATTTTGCTACAACAGGGTCTGTCACTAAAGGATATAATCTTTTGAGATTTAAAAACAAAGGTCATTTCATATTTTGAGCATATTAACAGTGTATTCAATTTCTTAGTTTATCATTAAAAATAGTAAGAAAAATCATTCTGTTAATCGGATTGAAAATGCAAAAAACTTATTTATTGTTTCAGATGAGAATCCAAATGAGGAAAACAAACAAGGTTTTGCTAATTTGATAATGTTATTTTGTGAGCTGATTCGCCATGATGTATTTTCTCATGATTCTTACATGTGCACTTTGATATCACGAGGAGATCTATCGTCGTCACCTGACCTTATGTCGTCTATGACAGAAAGTATAGATTTATCCAGTATTAAAAGTCAAAATGAAAGTATCAGGAATGAGGTAAACATATATTATTTTAATTTTTAATGTTAGCAGTATTTTGGCTATGTCATCTAAGGTAAATGATTGTTTGATTGATTGATTGTTGCTTGCGTTATGTCCAGTGGCTAAAGTAAATGAAGGCCAGATAAAATGTGTATAGATAAAATTATTTTGATATTTAGATTTTGGGAAATGACTGTAAAAGTTAAAGAATCATGTGATGTTTTATTGATGTAAATTGTGAATTATTCATTTTGTTTGGCGGTGATAATGAACAACTTTTCTTCTTAATAAAGGTTGAGACAATAGATAATTACCTGAGTCTTTTTGAAAAGGTAAATAGTAATAAAATTTGTTTATTAAAGAGTTACTTATTGATTGCAAAAAATTAATTCATACACAATATGTACATTAAAAACCATATCCAGCCAAAGTTTGAATTAAGACACTCTACACCTCTACATAGTTACCATCAAAATACACATTTTTCAAATTAACATGTAGAAATTTGAAATCTGTACATTTTTCTCTAAAATATTTAACAGGAAGCATTCAAAGAAAATAACAGAACTTTCCAATAAATATGAAATGAAATAAAGCTTTAAATACCTATGAAAACTTAACCAAAAAAAACAGATATATACAAGAACCATTTCAAAATAATTATTATTGACATAAGTTATGTGTCTGTCCAATGTCAGGAACCTAGTCAGATGTTGTATGTCATATCTTGTTAGTGACATAAGTTATGTCTCTGTCCAATGTTAGGAACCTCGTTAGTAGTTGTTGTATGTTATATCTTGTTAGTGACACAAGTTATGTGTCCGTCTAATGTCAGGAACCTCGTCAGTAGTTGTATGTGATGTATTGTTAGTGACACAAGTTCTGTGTCTGTCTAATGTCAGGAAGCATGTCAGTAGTTGTTGTATGTCATATCTTGTTAGTGACATAAGTTATGTGTCTGTCCAATGTCAGGAACCTCGTTAGTAGTTGTTGTATGTTATATCTTGTTAGTGACACAAGTTATGTGTCTGTCTAATGTCAGGAACCTCGTCAGTAGTTGTTGTATGTGATGTATTGTTAGTGACACAAGTTATGTGTCTGTCTAATGTCAGGAACCATGTCAGTAGTTGTTGTATGTCATATCTTGTTAGTGACATAAGTTATGTGTCTGTCCAATGTCAGGAACCTCATCAGTAGTTGTTGTATGTCATTTCTTGTTAGTGAAATAAGTAATGTGTCTGTCTAATGTCAGGAACCTTGTCAATAGTTGTTGTATGTCATATCTTGTTAGTGACATAAGTTATGTGTCTGTCCAATGCCAGGAACCTTGTCAGTAGTCGTTGTATGTCATATCTTGTTAGTGACATAAGTTATGTATCTATCCAATGTCAGGAACCTCGTCAGTAGTTGTATGTCATGTCTTGCTAGTGACATAAGTTATGTGTCTGTCCAATGTCAGGAACCTCGTCAGTAGTTGTTGAATGTCATGTCTTGCTAGTGACATAAATTATATGTCTGTCCAATGTCAGTTGTTGTATGTCATGTCTTGTTAGTAACATAAGTTATGTGTCTGGCCAATGTCAGAAACCTTGTCAGATGTTGTTGTATATCAAGTAAAAACAGCAACATCAGCACAAGAACCATATTATTATTATTTTTTTAAACAACTTAAAACAACACTTTATTTTATGTGTCTTTTGCTACTTCAAATCAACACTTTACAACAAAACTATATGACATGTAAAGCAATATTGTCAAAGGTTTATTTAAGGACTTTGTCGCCCACTATTAATAAATAACACCTATTTTACTGTTTATTTGCTTTTTGTCAACCATTATTATACTATTATTTTGTCTTCTGTCTTCCATCCTTGTATATTTCCACCACTTGAATGTCTTACATCAGCTTTTTTTCTAAACTCTTAGACTTTAGAATTTTTAAACCTGGCACTAGATCTCGCTTCAAGGATCCATAATTTTCTTTCCAAAACACAAATGACAATGGTATTTATTCTTGAATATAAGTTTAATTCTTTATTAATTATAAAGCATCAAGAATTCAAATTGAAATAAGCTTTATTTAAGGTTGGCAAGATTAGTAACAATACAACATAAGCTCACACTGAACTTTGATCTGACATAATAATGTAAAGATTGCCTATAATTCTATTCTTTATTAATAGCCACAAGAAGATATAAAGATTGACTTTGATATTCACATGGACAGTGACTTTGGTAGTTTATTTGGCCCTGTGGTTAAGGAAGAACAGAAGACTAGTCCAGAACAACCCGGTAAGATGAAAGAACTAAAGGTTTATTATGTTCGTCCATCCGTTAGTCTGTATCATAAGTCTGGTTTCAAAAGGATTATTAAAGTACCAAATAATTTTAAAATTTAACACAATTTCATGGACCCTAAAATACAGGTCAATAGAAAATGAAAGGATATGGAGTAAATGTACATGGGACAAAATCGCACACAATACATAGAAAACATAGAAAATTATCAAGGAACAGGGCTTTTATTCCTGTTCTTCATCTTGACAGTTGATGTAGGGTCTTCAACAATGAACAAATCATTCATACCCCACAACAAGGTCAAGACGGCCCCTAGCGTCGACTTAAGCGGTACTATTGATAAAAATAAAGTAATTTTGAAAGACATCGATCAAGTTTGATTTTGATGATTTTAACATTAATGGTTCAAAAGTATTTCCCCTTAGTTACTTTAAAATTTGATTTTATTTTGGTTTCAAGATGATAGTTAAAGTACCACTTGACGAAATCTTTAAATTTTAACACAATGCATGGATAATAAGATTTTGGCGGTTTTGACATTTGCGTTAAAGAGTAATTCCCTTTAGTAACCCGAAAATTCAAACTGTGATAGCACTAGAATATTATATTTGTATTATGAACTTTTTTTTCACAGCTTCAGTAAAATCGGTGAAGTCTGAAAAGGAACCTGTAACTGTTCAGAACCATGAATCTGTACAAACACCAAAAGGACCATCAAGGCACATGTTGTATGCTCAACATTTCCCCATTCCTCAAGATGAAATGTCCTCACATGAATGTAATCAAAGGATGACTGTGTTGTATGGTGTAGGTAAAGCTAGGGATGAGGCAAGACATATTGTCAAAAAAGTAACCAAAGAGACATTGAGGTTATTCAGCAAAAAAAATTGTATTGATGTCAGTAGTGGAGATCTTGGTAAAAATAAGAAGAAGAAAGATAAAGAACTAGGAGAGGCCAGTTCAGTACAGTCAGCTACTAATTTTGAAAGTATTTTTGAAGGGATTTTTAACAAATTTCAGAAACTGTCGTATTATGATCAGCATGTTGTAACTCATTCATGTGTGACAGCTGTGTTAGAACAGATAAATGGCTTTGTAAATGAAAACTCGGATTACCTCCCTTTAGTAGAGAATATATCTTTCTTGATTGATCTGATGGAATATTCATGTAATATTTATGGCTTGCTGGAGTTTTCTGTTCAGGTGAGTTAAATATGTTATGCCAATTTTGTGTCCCAATATATAAAATATAAGACTGGTGTTAAAAGACACAAACAGGGGCGACTGGTAACTGTTTGATTAAAATTAATACCTTTCGTCCTGTCTGTCCCGTCTGCCTATGTGAATTGTAAGATTAACTCCTCCTTAACAGTTTGATGGATATTGATTAATTTTAATACAATTGTAAAACACTCACTGAGATTTGAGGAATATATATCATTACCCATGTTTATGGGTAGATTATAAATTTTATTTACATCCAAATACTAATAGTCTAGTGAGTTAGGAGGTATCCTCATAGTTCTACGTTACCTTCCATCACATGTAAATGTAAAATATTAGCAAGAGCATAAAATAGCCGCAGTTAGTCTTTCTTCACCAGGAAAGAATAATAATTGGATTTTTTTCATCAGCTATTTAAAGTTATTATGTATGATCATATATATTTGTTCTCTTTTATCTGATTTCAGCTGTTGAAAGATCTGAGTAGTGCAGATGACAAATTAGTAGAACTGAAGTCTAGCTTACGAGGAAGCTACACTACATCCTTATGTCTCTGTATAGTTGGTGTGTTTAGAAAATATCATGCCTATCTACTGGTCTCTAATGATCTGACTATACAAGCATTTGAAGGGTAAGGCCATGTAAAGATGTTATGTTTCATTGGTTTATCTGATAATCATCAACATTTTGGTCTAGTTTTAAGCAGAGTTCATATTTATATCTCATTCATATGATCTTGTCATGAATATGCATTTAATTTGCCACTGGATGAGCCATACATCATCATTATGATGTTAATTTTCCTTAATGTGAAGTTCATATCAATGGAACTACTAACTGTAGAGAATAATTTATTTCAGTAATAATTACATAATAGCTAAAAGAAGATATATCGACTTGACTTATTTTAAAAGTGCTCTGCCATTTTAGCTGTATTATAACTAGCTGTGTATTAATCGAAAAGTGGACTTGTACAAAACTTTGATACTTGTTTGATTACTTAGTACATACAAAAGTCCCTTTCTTATAATGTTTTACCTATCAAAGCTTAACTTCATATAGAAACTGGACTATGTATTAATAAATAAGACATCTGTAATTGCCAGTTCTCTTTTGAACTTTTCTTACTAATTGCAGAAAGAATGGTCTGTAAGATTACACTTAGTTATTGTGAAAGATGTACACATATCTTATGTTATTTCATGTGATATTTGTTTGCAGTTTAATTGGTGTAGTGAAGAATGTGTATAACCCTGCTGACTGTTCCTCATCAGAACGTTGTATACTGGCCTATCTGTATGATGCATATAGCTCCTGTTGTTACCTTGTTGTAAGTTATATTTACAATTGGGGGAATTACTTAAATGAGAGTTTCTTAAATCACTGATTCAAGTAACATTTTGTCCAGAAATGTTGGAAGTAAGAGTTGTCTTTCTTTAGTAATCACCTATTTAAGTAGTACAAATAAATCACTAGACTGAGTGATTTAATTCTATTGTAGCTTTAAATGAATGATACTAATGATCCAGGGACTAATTATGTTGCTAAAATTATCAGAACCAACATCTGTGTTTATAGGATGACCGGTCATGTCAGGTGATGACCTTGTACTGAATCTGGGATAATGACATGAAAATCACTTGTTTAAGTATTATACCTCTATTTTCTTAATAAAAATCACTTCTTTAAGTATTATTATTTTAATAACCCCCCCTTCCTGAACAGTAAAATTTTATTACATAATCTGTAAGATGAAACCTTGAAATTTACGGGATAAATACTCCCACTGCTGGGAAAAATCTGTTAAGAAAGTATACGTTCAATATGTAAAGCATTTTTTTTCAACAAATATAGAATTTACAGTTGAATGATTGCATAAAAGGCATAAACCTTTCTACTTAAAAGAAGCAAAAAGGTTCATTTATTTTCAATTTTACTTATTAGATATAATCTAAACCTGCATGTTTAAAATTTTGGTAAAACTACAAAATCACAGAATTTCTAATTTGCTACTTAAATGAGTGATTTATAAATCACTTATTTCAGTAATTGTAATTCCCCTGACTGATTTGGAAAACTAGTTTTGAGTTCAAATATTTTTTTATGAAAATAGTTCACTATGATACAAAACATTTTCTAAAAAAAGTTATAAATATTTTTTATTTATTTTTGTAAGGTGATCATAATATCTGTACCAAATTTTCAAGAATATGAAATTTAATTACCATCTGAATTAAGATTTGAAAATAATCAATCATTGACCTTTGAACTTTGACTGTTGTTGTCAGATTACATGATGTTAGTTTTTACAATGATTAAAGCTTAGACATTCATTTTTGTTTTTTAATTACAGGAGAAATTTTCTGAGATGTTCCTGAATGCCCACCGTAAGATGAAGATGACGCTGTACGCTACTACTACACCACTGGCATCCAATTCTTTATGGGATCCTTCATTTATGATAGATTTTATAAATAATACAAAGTAAGTTGTATACCTTTTAGATAGTGATACCCCTGCTCCTAGGCATAACTCTATCCTTAACACATTTCTGCCACATTTTTTACTCAGCAACCACAAGGAGATGTGGTATGATTGCCAATGAGACAAATATCCACCTAGTTCAAATGATTTAGAGGTAAGCAATTAAATGTCATTATACAGCCTTCAACAGTGAGAAAAACTCATACCATAAAGTCAGCTATAAAAGGCCTCAACATGAAAAATGTGAAACAATTCAAACAAGAAAACTAAGGGCCTAATTTATGCAATAAAATTTACGAAATAAAATATGACAAATATGAACCAATGACAACCACTGAACTACAGGGTCCTGACTTTGGACAGGCACATAAAGAATTTGGCTGTGTTAAACTTGACACATTTTCAGTTGCTTTCACTTTCATGTTTGCCTAAAACATATATCTTTAAATTCATTATGATAATCTTCTCAATGTTTGTCCTTTTATCATTTTAAAGGCTTATTACTTTTTCTTTTGCTAAATTTGATTGCCTGAAAAATAGAGCCTACAATATTGAGTTTGGTATTATTAGTAAGCAATAGAAGTACATCTTGTTGTTCATAGCCTTGACTTTATAACATCAGATTTTAAAGAAGATGACTGCAAATTCCTATTTTTGCAAATATGTTTATATTGAGAGAATGTTGTTATTAGATGAATACATTATACCATAAAACTGTAATTGAACGTGATGATTTTAATCTATTTACAGAGCTCATCATCAACATGAGTCCAGTGTAATCAAACATTTAACAGACACTCCAGCTAATCGTTATAGTTTTGTGTGTAATGCTGTCATCCATGTTTGTAATTCTCCATCTATAGAGAGGTAAGTCACATGTTTGTCATGTGATTAGATAATGAATAACATGACACGAAATAGAACCAGATCTGTAGGATTTTGTTTTATAACCACAACTATCACAGCTTGTTTTAGTTGAAAGTCTTTCAGAAACATATTTTTGATATGACATGTTGGTGGCTACATCAGGTAAAGAATTATTTTGATTGTTGAAAATCTGTGGATTAAAAAAGGATTTTAACAATCATCAAGGTAACGTTGGTATCCATTTCTTGTGAAAGTGACTTGTGGGTTTCATACATATTATTCACAATATACTAAACAATATGAATTATTATATTGCACGAATTCATTCTGTATTTGCAAATTTTTCCATGTAAAAAGCTGTATATTGCTTAATTTGAGAAGTTTTGGATATCCTATATGAATTTTAAGCTTGAAATACAATGAAGGTCAGATGTCTTTAGATAATAACAGTACTGATACTGTGTGAGAAGATTTGCCACTGTCAATTTGGGGATTTGACAGTTGCAATTGATGTTTTACTGATGACATGGAGCAGAGCTAGTAAAACACAGATAATTGGACCATGAAATCCCAAATTTACAGTGGCAACTCTTCAAACAGAATACTGTTATTTTTAGCTCACCTGGCTCGAAGGGCCAAGTGAGCTTTTCTCATCACTTGGCGTCCGGCGTCGTCGTCCGTCGTCGTTAACATTTACAAAAATCTTCTCCTCTGAAACTACTGGGCCAAATTTAACCAAACTTGGCCACAATCATCATTGGGGTATCTAGTTTAAAAATTGTGTCCGGTGACCAAGCCAACCAACCAAGATCGCCACCATGGCTAAAAATAGAACATAGGGGTAAAATGTAGATTTTGGCTTATATCTCTAAAACCAAAGCATTTAGAGCAAATCTGACATGGGGTAGAATTGTTTATCAGGTCTAGATGTACCTTCCCTGTAATTTTCAGATGAATCGGACAACCCGTTGCTGGGTTGCTGCCCCTGCATTGGTAATTTTAAGGAAATTTTGCCGTTGTTGGTTATTATCTTGAATATTATTATAGATAGAGATAAACTGTAAACAGCAATAATGTTCAGCAGAGTAAGATCTACAAAAAAGTTAACATGACCAAAATGGTCAATTGACCCCTTAAGGAGTTATTGCCCTTTAAAGTAAATTTTTAACAATTTTTTGTAAATTTTTGTTATCTTTTACAAAAATCTTCTCCTCTGAAACTAGTAAGACAAATTTAACCAAACTTGATCACAATCATCATTAGGGTATCTGGTTTAAAAAATGTGTCCGATGACCCCGCCTGCTAACCAACATGGCTAAAAATAGAACATAGGGTAAAATTCAGTTTTGGCTTATATCTCTGAAACTAAAGCATTAAGAGCAAATTTGACATTTGTAAAATGTTCATCAGGTTAAGATCTATCTGTCCTGAAATTTTCAGACGAATCAGACAACCCGTTGTTGGGTTGCTGCCCTGAATTGGCAATTTTAAGGAAATTTTGCAGTTTTGGTTATTATCTTGAATATTATTATAGATAGAGATAAACTGTAAACAGCAATAATGTTCAGCAAAGTAAGATCTACAAATAAGTCAACTGAACAAAATGGTCAGTTGACCCCTTAAGGAGTTATTGGCCTTTAAAGTCAATTTTTAACTATTTTTGGTAAATTTTTGTAACCTTTTACAAAAATTTTCTCCTCTGAAACAACTGAGACACTTAACCATTTAACCAGACTTGGTCACAATCGTCATTAGGGTATTTAGTTTAAAAAATGTGTCCGATGACCCTGTCTGCCAACCAACATGGCAGACATGGCTAAAAATAAAACATAGGGGTAAAATGCAGTTTTTGGCTTATATCTCTGAAAATAAAGCAAAAGTATAACGGTTGCATTGATTTATGCACCAATTGTAAATAAAAATATCAGGTGAGCGACACAGGTTCCTTGGAGCCTCTAGTTTTGTTTTAATACAATACTAATGAAATGTTTAGACATTTGAAAGATCCTGGAATTGTTGACTGCCAACATTGTCCAATTAAAAGTAGCATTATTATATTACATTAGAATTCTCTTTTTAACCAGTGTTGTAAACTTGAAATGTCTTCACCTTGTATGATATGAATGTATTTCAGACTGAATGAGATTTCCATTTTATGTGCTGAACTTACAGCCAGATATAATGCCTTGAGTTCTGATTGGCTTGGAGTGCTTCAGTCATTATGCTGTTCGTCCAATCATAGTTGTGGATTTATAGATGTATTAGCACAATGTGACGTGAGTTTTAACTAACCTTTTAGTATATAACCTACAAGTGATAGTCCAGTCTTCTTAAGAACTGCTGTATGATTTAGAACTACTAAGAATTTTGATATGTTTTGTCTATTATAGCCATGACATTTTTCCACCACAAACTGAACTTTTGGAAGACTTTTAGAACATTGTTGCTTTCTTACTTTGTTTTAATGTAAGGATGTCAAGATATTTGCTAACTCATTAAGCCATGTTTAAGTCATCAGGTAAGGTACAGTAAATTTGTTCAATCAAACTTTTTAAAATTTTTACATCTAACATTCATGAAAAGTTGCCCAACACATTATTATGCTTACCATGTAGCCAATAGACCATCTGCAGATCAACAGGATGCTGTTACTAAGATATGAAGTATATTTTAAAAGTGTTTTGGTAGTGAGATGCTAACTTCTAGATTGATCAGGGAAAGAGGGTACTTAATATTTATAAAACTGTCCTTTCTAGACAAATTATCTTATACATTTTTCTGTCCCAACACATCTCAAAATAACTCATTAAAACCTTTTGAACTCAGTTCCAGTTATAACCATTTTACCAGTTTAAAGGTAGGGAAATTCGAACAATACATAAATTTAAGAAAAAAACAATTGCTTTTATGCTATGACCAATCTGCCATTTTTAGCTCACCTGGCTGAAAGGCCAAGTGAGATTCTTCATCTGTTGTCCGGTGTCTGGCATCTGTTGTCTTTCGTCCGCCGTCCGTTTACTTTTACAAAAATCTTCTCCTTTGATACTACTGGGCAAAATTTAACCAAACTTGGCCACAATCATCATTAGGGTATCTGGTTTGAAAAATGTGTCTGATGACCTCGCCTGCCAACCAACATAGCTGACATGGCTAAAAACAGAATATAGGGGTAAAATACAAGTTTTGTCTATTATCTTGAAAACTGCTATAAATAGAGAAAATCTGACTATTATCTTGAAAACTGCTATAAATAGAGAAAATCTGACAGGGGCTAAATTGTTCAGCATGATGAGCCTTACCTATTGTCCATTTACATCAAAACTGTCAGACCACTTCTTTTAGGAGTTATTGCCCTTAAATGACAAATTCTACCAATTTTTTCATTTTTGCATATTATCTTGAAAATTTTGATAGATAGAAAGAAAATTTAAATAGCACAATTGATCAGCAAGACAAGATCTACAAATAAATTTTACATTGTCTAAATCGTCAGACTTTTCCTTATCTCCTCAGACAACTGCTACTGTATTGGTATTCTCAGACTGAAATAAAATTGAATTTGAATAATACAAAAAAGAATTAAAAAAAAATAGGATACAAATGGTAAGATTAAAACCATGCATTATAGCCAAATGAACAAACAAGCACTTCTCTTTGAAGTCTCACCACTTCTGCCTATCAGTTTCAAATAGAGATGCCACTTCTCCTTATGATACCGAGGTAGTTAATTGTCAATAGTCTTTTCTATATTTGACCAATATAGTCTCCTGTCTATTGTACTTGGTGTAATTCTTTTATATAAGGATGAAAACTAGTATAAATCACAAAAACATTGACTTGGCGGCAATTGCTTTAGTAGCACTCTTGCTCTTTGATTATTATAATGAAATTAAACAAATGACAAATGTTTTACCCATGTGGCAGTATTTTAGAACCAGAAAATTTATTTACCGTGGCCTAACTTATATGTGTATATATTTGTAGGTCAGTGATATGTCAATACACAACAACTTGGCTGTATTTACCACCATTTTAGTAGCTAGACATTGTTTCTCTCTACAAGATTTAGTTATCCATGTTATACTTCCCTCACTATTAGCAGTAAAAACAGGTTTGTTTTCTTAATTGATTGTCGGTTTAGAATTTTAAGTTCTCTTGAGTTTTTGAGTTCTCTTTTACAAATGCATGAAATCAAAGTTTGTTTTACAAGCTTTACTGCAATATATACAATTACATGAATGTTACCATAAACATTTTTCACATGTCCCATTGTAGCAGTGTATAAGCTAAATAAAAAATTAGATTTAGAAAAGTGGTTAAAATTGATGATAAAATGTTTTATAGATAATTATTTTTAGTAGATACGTGCATTCTATTTATACCTTTTACCAACAAAATTTTTCTAGAACTTGCTTCATGACTGTCAGCCAAATCTTGTAATCATACCTAAACTTTAACTTTTATATTTTAATGATGTTTCAGCTTCAGGAGACCAGGATGCTGAACCAGGAGCAAGATTAACTTGCCAAATATTGTTAAGATTGTTTAAAACATCGGACATGAACACTTTCTCTTGGTGTGGAAATTATGGCAAGACTAACGTGTGCAACATCAAGTCATCATGTGACAAGCACCTGTTGATAGCAGCCCATGACAGTATATCTGTAGGACCTGTTTTAGCAGTACTGAAAGCTATGCTAGTTCTAAGTAAGTATGTTATTTCTGTGTGTATTGATACAGGAGGAAAACAAAATATTCTGCATTTTTCATTCCTAGCTTTTATTTAAACTGTTTGTCAGTGGGACTTCTCAAAATGTACCACTTCAAGCAGAAACACTTTGCACTTTTCACTTCCTGATGTACACCATCTAATTGACAGAAAAGTATGTTAGACCTATAGTCTGCAACCGTAGTTATCTTAACCAATGTATTGGGAGAAAAAAAGCCCTCTAACCACATATAAACTGAATATATGTCATTATTGTTCTTCCCTCTGCCTGTATCACTCTGTTCAGATGCATAAAATTTCTTATCACATAAATTACATTGATTAGCCCTTAAAAATACTTATTACCAATCTCATTACTGACATTGATCAGTTTGACCCGAACTTATCAAGTCCTTTTCTAGTTTGTTTGTTAAATGAAAAAAAGCATTGATTCTATGATGAAAACACACAAATACAATCAGAAAAACCCATAATCAGATTTTCATCATATTGATATATTGATATTGTAAATATCAGCTGCTCTACAAAATATGAAGACTTTTTGAACTTGTTTCCTGTGCTCACTTGACAAAAAGCTTCATATCATGACTCACAGTGGATATTTTACAATATAAATAGGCAGAAAACCTTATAATCTGAAATATTAACAATCATTGTATGATTACAGGTGACTTGTGTAGTGATGAGAATAGAAGTAAATCTGGAGGAAAGAAAGATAGTATGAATGAAAGAGATATTATCAGCTCATTACTCAATAGTATTGGAGATGATGATGATGTAGACATGATGCTTGGGTAGGTACTTTAACACAATGTTTAATTAATAACAGAGCTCTTATGAACTTTGGTAGGTACATTTACACTATGTTTTATTGATAGGTACCTTTACACAATGTTTTATTGATAACAGAGCTTTTAAGAAGATTGGGTATGTTCATTTATACAATGTTTTATTGATAACAGAGCTCTTATGAAGCTTGGGTAGGTACATTTACACAATGTTTTATTGATAACAGAGCTTTTATGAACGTTTGGTATGTTCATTTACACAATGTTTTATTGATAACAAAGCTTTTATGAACGTTTGGTATGTTCATTTACACAATGTTTTATTGATAACAAAGCTCTTATGAAGCTTGGGTAGGTACATTTACACAATGTTTTATTGATAACAGAGCTTTCATGATGCCAGATCTCTGGTGGTCTGTGCAAGTTATTCACACAATTTTCTAGGTTTGGGGAGATGTAAAGTTTAACTTAATGTTAAGACACAGATCTGTAAAATGTTCAATGTAATGACTTCAACTTTACCAATTACAGCCTTTGGCTTATTACCTGTAAGATTAAAAACTGTCTTGCAATTTGTTTTTATACACTAAGTCTTGCATTATCATCTATACTACTAAAATAACGAGGTCCAATTTGTTAGCCGACATGACGTAAAAACGAAGAATTAAAGAATTCAACTTTATATATAACTGATATAGGACAGTGGTGTTGATTAAAAATTTCCCCATTCCAGGCCCTTTTGTTTTCCACATAATTAATATTACCAATAATTAACAAGTTCTGGGTCGAAATCTGATACCGATAGGAATAGTATATGTCACAAGTTACCTGTTACCTAATCTGTACGTTCCGCCTCTGTCAGGCGCACCACCAAACGGTACTAAACACAGGGGTCATATTCACACCTGAACTTCATCATTATACAGGGATTGACACTACTAAATTCAATCATTGACCAAAAAAATATATCTACAAGTAATTTCCGGTTGTAGTAAGAAAACCATGACGGGTTCAAACAAAAAGATTTTTAAAGCAGAGAAAACTGTGCACCTTATAATCAGCATGACTTTATCAAATGACAATACGAATACTAAAAATCCAGGATAAAAATGAGGCTTAGGTACTTCTACTCAGTCACAGACCCGCGATTGCCGTGGGTGTGTTCTAGTAATGTATAAAATGAACATCTATTATTTAATGTTATAGTATCTGTTATATTTATTTAACTCAGTCACAGACCCACGATGCCGTGGGTGTGTTCTAGTAATGTATAAAATGAACATCTATTATTTAATGTTATAGTATCTGTTATATTTATTTAACTCAGTCACAGACCCGCAATGCCGTGGGTGTGTTCTAGTAATGTATAAAATGAACATCCATTATTTAATGTTATAGTATCTGTTATATTTATTTAACTCAGTCACGGACCCACGATTCCGTGGGTGTGTTCTAGTAATGTATAAAATGAACATCCATTATTTAATGTTATAGTATCTGTTATATTTATTTAGTACATCGAAATGGAAAGGTAAAGAATCATCACTGAGTGATTTTGCACGACATGCCATGAAGGAAATGTGTCGACAGGAATGGGTACAGGAGAAGTTCCTCAAAGACCCTGATGCTGTACTTAGTTCAGATTTACTCCTTGATCAAATGTTGTCCACTAAACAGGTCAGTTAAATGCTTAACTATTTAATACAAAATTACGTCTTTTAAAGTGATTCCAATACCCTTAAACAAACAGTGATTCTGTTCTCTGGAGTCTTTATTATTAACAAATATTTATTTGTAATTGGCAGCTGATTTATTAATTGATGAAGTTCACATTGGATTTATAAAAAAAAAACTATAGGTTTTGATGGTTTTAAATTTAGGAATTTGGAATTTTCTCTGAAGATCAGTCTATTAAGGGGGATATCACATATTCTATTTTACCAACAAATTTTTCTCCCGTTTCTACAATTATTTGACATTAACTTGTTGATTTTCCAATGTAGATTTAAAAATAATTGCGAGGTTTAATTTATTTATGCAAATAATGCGACTGGGTGATAATTACTGGCATTCTGATATCGGATACATTTAACTATAAAAATAAGAAGATGTGGTATGATTGCCAATTAGACAACTCTCCACAAGAGACCAAATGACACAGAAATTAACAACTATAGGTCAACAATGAGTAAAAACCATACTGCATAGTCAGCTATAAAATACCCCGAAATGACAAATGTAAAACAATTCAAACTAGAAAACTAACAGCCTGATTTATATGCAAAATAATGAACGAAAAACAAATATGATATACAGCAACAAACGACAGTCACTGAATTACAGGCTCCTGACTTGGGACAGGCACATACAGAATGTGGCGGGGTTAAACTAGTTTGCAGGCACGCGAACCCTCCCTCTAGCCTGGGACAGTGGTGTAACAGTACAACATAAGAACAAACTATAAAAATTAGTTAGAAGGGCTTAACTCATCAGATCGATACAAAGCAGAAATACATCTAACAAAAACCCAGAGTGGACGTGGCAGGGTATTTAAACATCCCCACAACAAAAAGACACTAAGTACAGATCAGAGAGTACTCGCAGTTACTGACAGCTAGTTCAAAGCCAATAACAACTTATAAAAAAAATCATGCATCTAAGACTAATATATCAATCAGTACACATCCAACATCCAATGGATTTAGTGTAAAGACATCATTATGCAGATTGTCCTGAAATCTCAATAATTAAACTCGCACTTTTGTCCTTTCTTCAAAAATTGCAATGATTAATGCACACAATAATTTGAATTTATAGTAAGGTGGAAAAATAAATTTAGAAAAGTCATGTGTTTTAGTCAAATATCCTTGTAAACAGAATGATAGTTCAGTAGATATTTTAGTGGTAAAGGGCCATAACTCATGAGAAATTGTCAAACAAAAATGATAAATTATACAATCATGACCAAACACCCTATCAAACAGGAAAAGTATCTGATGACTTCAAAAGAGTTATGATAAAAGATTTCAAAAGAGTTGTACCTGTAAAATATTGATATCTATGGAAACATATGAAGAATTAAAGGACCATAGCTCCTTTTGTAGAAATAAAGTTGTAGGATATTATAATAAAATGGGTTTCACAAAATGTCCTCCCAAATATGAAAGCTATAAGACAAAATACTTCAGATCTTTCATTCCTAACAAGTTGGATTGATATTGAATTGTTTCCCTTCTTATTTATTTCAGGCTCAGCAAATTCTGCATATGATCTGTTACCCTAATGGTGTTCCTAACCAAGTGGATGGTGCTGATATGGAAACCAAGCAGAATATTCATAGAGTTCTTCAGAATCTAAATCTATGGGATTTTAGAGTCTGTGCTCTGGAACTACAGCTAATGTTCAAACAGTGTAGTGCAATATCAGTAAGGTTATATTGTCATCTAAAATCATAGCTTATTTTTATCATCAAAAAGATTTTAGCTGCTCACCTGACCTTAAGGAACACACTGAGAATTATCATCATTTGTCTGTATCTGTCAATAATCTGGCTGGGGTCATCAACTATTCAATTTATCTATATTCTGACATCATGGGGTTAATTGGTACAAAATTGATTGTTAAGTCACTAAATTTTATCTGATGATGTTGCTGAAAAACCATCAAGGTTGCAAGAAACAGGCAGAATGGCAGTTTTTTTTTCATCCCTGAGATATATAATTTGCTTCATATATTTGCCTAATTTTTAGTATGATAGCTGTGTGATAATTGATAACAGGTTACAATTCTGAGTTTTATTTTAGCTCATATATTTTTATAGCAAATAATTACACCCTTTTGGCTCCATAAACCTCCCAGATATTGAGCTTATATTTGCTTTATAATTGTGTAACCAGGTTAAGAGCTAGTTCACCTTCTATTGACCTATTTATGGACATTGGACAGACAATTTTATGAAAATAACAATTTTCTCCCCAATGGTTAACCTTCATGCAGATTTTGAGCTAATATCTTATGTATACTGGGGTCCTGAAATCTGAGTGAAACAAAAGTAACTAATATTACACATTGATGCCAGGTGAGCAATGCAGACTTCTTGAGCTGCTACTAAATTTTATATTTAACAAGAAATTGTTGACCTGACAGAAAATTGTGAACAACTTGCCATGTAATATGTTCTCCAATGGCAATCATATGTCAATTACTTTGAAATCAATTTATAATGTTTGAAGAAAAGGATAATTAATTATTTTAATTATTAATTATAGAGATTTATTTAGTGAACCATTCCTACCATTGATATTTGTCTGCAAATTTGTATTTATTTTTTAGTATTTAATTACTAGTTCCTTATACTGTTAATTCAGAAATTATTGCCATAAATGGGAATATCAGGTTGGCAGTAATAAAAACTTTTAGTCATAAAAGTTCGCATTTATAAATTCAGTAGTGATTTTCCTTCATGATTTTTACCAGTAATTAGTGATTCACAATAGTAAATGTTTGCGTTAATTTCTGAAGTTACAGTATTGGATTACAAATAAGAAACATTTCCCATTATTGAAAATTTACAAATAAGTTTCATTGTCTTTAATTTGGAATACTAAATAAGCTTATCATATAGTCTTAGTTAGTATAAAAAAAATCAAGCTGGAATTACAGTTTACATCAATTGGTTTTAATTCCTTGGTGTCAGCAACCTATTTCTGATGATTATTGACTAAAGGTTACAAGCTACTTGTCTATTTGTGAATATGATATTCAATTTTTATTTGTAACACTCTCAAACTTGTACTTTACACATGACCATCAAGTCTATAAGTGTCTAACTCACCATACATTTTCCCTGGATAAGTAGCTATATATATAGGTAAATATAATAAGGCATACAAATAATAGCCAAGATAGTTTAAAATAGTTTGAATCAACTGATGATTTATCAGAATGAATGTAACAAACATTATAGCACTGTCAATTGCTCAGAAATTCCCATGGGACCTAACAATCCTAGAAAGATTTTTATAGATCAATGTTAAAAATGATATGTCCAAAGGTTGTATCACTTTCAGTCTAGATACATTTTTTTCATATGCATCAAATTTTGCAAGACCATTTCTTTACAAATTTTATTGCAAAAATTATTGCCAGAAACTTTTTAGAATTTTGATCAGATATTTTTTTCTTTCAAAGAATAATTTCCTGAATCCACCTATATATTTTTATACAGACAAAAATTTAAGGATCCAATTTTAAATTTAGATTCATAAAAAAATTGAATATTTTAGAAAAATTGGTTGTACTATAGATATATGACATTAAATGGACATGGTTGAAGTTAACTAAAGGTGAGAAACATTTAAGGCCAGGAAATTGGACATCTTTGGTGTCGCATGAAAACTGGAATGATATGTGTAAATTTTATTGGGTCGCCTTGATATTTTAAGAGTGAGGAAAATTTGGGAGTGTTACATATTTATACGATGTATATCTGAAATTTTTAAAGTATAACAATTTGAATTCATTGATTTCCACTTACAGTATGGATAGTAAAGGATAATATGGATAGTAAAGGATAAGTCTCTACTTTTGAGCTAAAAGCTAAAGCAAACTTCTAGTAATAGAAACGTCCAGACTATCAATATTGATTATGCTTTACGTATGTATCAGACATACTTATAATGAATTTGTAACTATTACATTAAAGTTATTATTTAGTAGAGATTTTTCTGGTAAAGGGCAGATAATCCAATTTGAATCCTGTTGCATTCCTTATAACAAATGCAATATAGGTCTGATAATTACGTTAAGTAAAATTTATGTCTCAAGTCTGGATGTCTCTTATAAGTAGTAAGTAATTAAAATGATTAAAATGATATGATTTATGAATATACCAATTTCTCTATTTCTTGTTGGACCCTCCATCATCTGACAAGTCCATAGTCAAGAAAAGCAGTTCTGTAACGGCAGTGAGTAAACAATTTGACAGCTGATCGACAAAAATATGTTCTACATTTGGCTGGAAAACATTCGGCATTAAACCGGAAACCAGTATTTTTTAAATTTTTGGAACAAATTTTTGACTTTTAGCTGTCATCATTGAGCAGTTTGTGATTACTATAGTATATTTATATTGTACACATTTTCCCTCACAAAACATGTATGTACCCTGTCTTATTATCTTTCTTTATGTAATGGCATTTATTGCTTATATTCATATTTCAAAGGACTTACTGTAGATATAATTATATGTAGTGTTATGAAATTAATTTTGTTTGTAAAATTATATTTACTCTCTCAGTTGAGTATATAATAATGTGGAAGTATAATTATTATTGGGTATCAATTTTAATGGTTTGTAAATACTGACTTGGTTCTAGTGGTTTTTAATTTATGGTTTTAACTTAACACATTCGAATTCAGTTGAAATATGTATTTCATGGTTACAAAATTTTGTGGTTGGAAGTATTCATGAAATCAGCAAAAATTGGTACCCTGAAAACAATAATACTTGCACAGTATGTAACTTAAGTGAAGCATTTTAATTAATTTAGATTCGTGAGTGTAATTATACCCCTTACAACAAGTTATAAAGGGAATAATGTTTTAGTCCTGTCTATTCTTATCACTTTGTTGTCGCCATGCTAGCACCTTCTCTTTTTGTCGGTTTCTACTCATCAAAATTGTGGATGAGTTTTGATTCTCAGAAAATTCTGAAATGGTGAGCCAATTCTTCAGGAGGGAAGTTGTAAAAATATCTCATATAAGTTGTTTTAAATAGGACATTTTTTTTATAGGGACTTAAAATATATCTCATAATATTTCTTATCGCCGAGATATTACATTCATTTCTTATTAAATTCTCTTCAAAATTATTTCCAGGTTTCCACTTGTTAAAACCTACTATGGGCATCATAATCAGAAAATATGAAATCTGGAACAATTTTGTTCTTGACTTTGTTTCTTCACAGATCGTCTTCAAATTTGTTTGAAGGTTTCCACATCAAAATCTTGGTTAAGTGATTACAGTATCCGAAAAACTTCTGAAATAAGGAACCACTGTTTTGGGATGGGACTCAAATATTCCATGTGAGTTCTTTTGTCTATGGGATAGCTCCTTCATTTTTTATCGGATCCTCTTAAAATATGTAATTAATAAGGCTTTCACTCATCAAAGCTATGAATGAGTTTGATTGTCAGAAAAATTTGAAATGGAGGGCTATGTTTTGGGGAGTGGACGTTTAAAAATATCCCATATTAAGGGATATGCGTATGTCAGCTTGCTCATTAAAGGTTCTTTCACTTCTAATGCCCCAATAAAGCACTTGTATATTAGTTACATGTTTAATATAAAGTGTTAATTTCTGACTGATCTAATTTGATTTTAAAGGGGAATTATCAATAATTCTTGACAGATTCAAGCATTTTTAGTCCTCATTGATTTTGAGATTACTAATGGATTCCTCTAAATGTCAAATTGTATGTATGTGTGTTTGTCCACAGCCAATAGTCACAGATTGACATGGTGTGGGTGCCCCATTAACCAAATCACTGAAGTTACATGATTGATATTAAAAGTTTTAAGTTGATAATAAGTCTAAAGATTAAAAGTGACATATAATGATATAACTTTATATAATGATGCATTTTAATAGCCTTCCACTAAAATAAGGCCAATCTATCGTACATTTCATTGTTAAGTGACTAAGGTTATGGTTTTTGTTTGAGGTCAGATACTGTGTGACCTATATTCATATAACTTGGTATGAGTGACCTGTATACAAATAACTTGGTGTAAGAATGCAATTAGGAGAGTATAACAGCTTATAGAAATAAAGTCATGCTTCAGTGGTTTTAAGTTTTATGTTAAGTTCTGTTCTCGGACACAAAAGGCATACAGTCATAAAACTCCAAGATGGGCCAATCTATTGGAGAAAAAACTGTAAAACCAAAGTATATAAATTTTAGAAGATGTGGTATGATTGCCAATGAGACAACTCTCCACCAGAGACCATATGAGGTAGATGGTTCACAACTATAGGTCACTGTATGGCCTTCAACTATGAGCAAAACCCTTACCACATAGCAAGCTATAAAAGGCCCCAAAATGACAAATGTAAAACAATTCAAACAAGAAAACAAGAAAACTAGTGTACAGAACAAACAATTTTGTTGTACCAGAATGCCCTATACCTTTCATGGTTCACTGACTTTCGACTTTGAATATTTGTTTTTAATTGTTAGTTGTAAAACTCTACTATAAAGCCCTAATTAACTGCTGATAGACCTAGTGTTGTACTAGAATGCCATTACACAAATTAAGGTTTTAAGACAGTCAGAAAAAAAATTACTAAACTGATGCATTTTTTTATAAAAAGAAAGTTTTAGCTTTCTAAAGTTTTGAGTGACATTTATTTAAAAAGTACTGATTTCCAAGTTTCTGGACGAAGGCTACACAGTTTATATTTAGCACATTTCACCAGTCAGGCAGGTTATTACATTAACTCCTTGAATACCTGAAGTATCTGTTATACACATTGAGTAACTGTTTTATGTTGCACATTAATCATGGGTTTTAGAGTGCTGTGAACTTGTGTTAGTAATTTTTTTAGTTAATGTTTTACTGTGTAGATTGGTTATATTGATGTTTAATGATAAAGTGGGAAATTATGTAGCATTTATTTTAATATCAGATGCTTTTGATTTTATGGTTGTTTTTTTTATAAAGATTGTATCTTCATATTGAATGAGTCAATATAATTTACAACTATTAGACTACTGGTATGATTTTATTTGAATTTGGACTTCCAGTTTACATGGTTTAATATTCTTTGATTTGATTTTACGCCTTCAGTTTTCAATTTTATAGACTTGATTAGAATATAGATTGTAATTGTTAATTAAGTTTAAATCATAACTAATTTTTCATAGAATAATTGTATAGCACTATTGCTAATTATTGGTACAAAATAAAATTAGGTATCTATAACAGGCAAGTTAGCATTCAAATAGTCTTATATCTTGCTCCTTTTATTAGGCCATGTGAGCTTATGCCATCAGTTGGCATCTGTCGTCGTTGTCATTCGTAAATTTTTATTTAAATCTTCACCTCTTAAAACTTGATAACAATAATGTATGACAAATCCTCTACAAAGAATTCCATATGTAAAAAATAGAACATAGAGGTAAAACGGAAGTTTCTGCCTTCTATCTGAAAAAACTAATAAGCAGTTGAAGCAAAACAGACATTTCGAAAAAATTATCAACAGGTCAACATTTATCTACCTGGAGATTTTCAGAGAAATCTAACAACACATTTATCATTTTTGCCCATGAAATGTCCATTTTTTAGCTTATTTAAAGAGTGTGGGGCTATTATGTTAAAATTATAGCAGATAGAGGGAAATTTTAAATCGCAAAAAATGACCAGCAAGACAAGATCTACAGATACGTACCTGCTTACTTTTTAATTTAGTTGTGAACTACACGATTCTTTGACCTCTTATCTCATTTGCATGATTGTGATTGTCAAAAAAGCTTTAAAACAAAATTTTTGAAAATCTACCTGAAAAATTGTTGGTTCCGGATTTTGAACATTTCCCAAGGGAGACAAATCTTGATCAGGGATATTAAGCCAATCAAAATCGTTATTTCTTGTGATTATGTTTTCATCTCCTCATTGAATGGAGCATTGCAAACATCATAAAAATTCGAACTTGTTTGAAACGTTTGAGTTTTATTTCTCTGTGTATGTCAGTATTGTAAAAATTGTGATCATGGTTGAAGAGTTTTCATTTGCTTAGGCTGCATAAGAAGAAAAGCGTGACTAATTGACATTAAATGAATGAGATATCACATGCCTTTTGCAAAGTCTACAAGCAATAGAGATCTGAACATTGACAATGGTGGCCTGAATGATGCTCATAAGGAATGAAGTTTAAAGCATGCAAGGACTTTAAACTTCATCAGAAGTCCTTCATAGCTTGGAGCACTACCAAGTCTGTCAGTAACTTCTTGGTACAAACATAATGAGCAACTCAAGACAGCCAACCATTTATATATTTAAGCAGTTTACAATTTCTCTCTATTGACGATAGTTTTTTTGCAAAATAAGGGCAAAAGAGAGAAACTGTAAACAGCTAAAATAATCAGCAAGACCATATCATTTGAGAAAATCAAGTGATGAAAATCATCAATTTACCCCATTTGTCCTTGAACAATTTGACCTTTATATTATAATATTATCTGATTGAATCCGGATTAACACCTGGTCACAATAAATCTTAGTGTGTGAAAGTTGTCTGACACTAGTATTGTTTCTTATGATTAAATGTTGCATATTTTTGTCAGGTGAGTGATTCAGGCTCCTGGGAGCTTCTTGTTAGGAGAAATGTATTGCTCTGTCTGCAGCAAATCCATCTTGGACATACTCTTTGTAGTGATATAAGGATGCATCGAGAAAATTCTATTGACATCCCATTGAAGCATACAACCCTACAGCTATAAATAAGTGTGCAAGTTTTGTGATTTAGGAGTGAAGGCTATATTGCAATCACTTTGTCCATCTGTTCATCCAAAAAATATTTTTGTGACTCTTTTCTTAGATACTACTGACCTGAAATTACATCATATTTGGTCAGCAGCTTTGCAGTGAAGGATGTAAAGTGTGAGCACTCTTCATATATGTCAGATGCCCTCTTCATGTTTGACAATAATTTGAATTTTTAATATATTGAATAAATGTAATATTTTCATCACTCATTTCTCCAGTACGACTGAACAAAAGGACTTCATATGTAGTGTGTAGTGTGACCGTGATGACTTGTGATTTGTAGGCACTTTTTGTATTGACCAGACACATACTTCCTTTCTTCTGATACTTCTTAAGAAGTAGGGTATGCTTAGCACTGCAACATGTGCAACTTCTTGTTCTCCCTTCAGATATAATTGAGTGTTCATGTTTATGACACATGATTTTCTAACTGTTAAATTAGTGTGCGTGTTTTCTGACACTAGATCTTCCAAAAGTGAAGTTTTCATTTTAATTGTGTGTGCAAATTTGTTACACTTGATGTTCTAACATTTGTAAATTTTGAGTATTTCATATTTTCTGACACTTGATCTATAGACAGTTATGTTCTGTTACACTAGATGTTACAGTTATAATTGTGTATGCATGTTTTGGTCAAAGATCATTCAATGTCAACTATAACAGTTTCTCAAGTTGTAACTGGACGGAAAGTTAGAACAAAATAAAGACCAGAAAAAAATACTGTTGTTTATTTTTTAGGAAACCAATTACATTTTGGATCAAGTAGCAAGAGGGACAATTGAGTTACTCCATCAACAGACAGAGACAAATAAACCCTCTACCTACAGCATGATAATGGAACCAGAACAACAAAACAGGTGTGTATATTACCATGGGGTCACACTAATAAACCCTCCACCTACAGTATGATAATGGAACCAGAACAACAAAACAGGTGTGTATATTACCATGGGGTCACACTAATAAACCCTCCACCTACAGCATGATAATGGAACCAGAACAACAAAACAGGTGTGTATATTACCATGGGGTTATACAAATAAACCCTCCACCTACAGTATGATAATGGAACCAGAACAACAAAACAGGTGTGTATATTACCCTGGGGTCACACAAATAAACCCTCCACCTACAGCATGATAATGGAACCAGAACAACAAAACAGGTGTGTATATTACCCTGGGGTCACACAAATAAACCCTCCACCTACAGCATGATAATGGAACCAGAACAACAAAACAGGTGTGTATATTACCCTGGGGTCACACAAATAAACCCTCCACCTACAGCATGATAATGGAACCAGAACAACAAAACAGGTGTGTATATTACCCTGGGGTCACACAAATAAACCCTCCACCTACAGCATGATAATGGAACCAGAACAACAAAACAGGTGTGTATATTACCCTGGGGTTATACAAATAAACCCTCCACCTACAGTATGATAATGGAACCAGAACAACAAAACAGGTGTGTATATTACCATGTGGTCACACAAATAAACCCTCCACCTACAGTATGATAATGGAACCAGAACAACAAAACAGGTGTGTATATTACCATGGGGTTATACAAATAAACCCTCCACCTACAGTATGATAATGGAACCAGAACAACAAAACAGGTGTGTATATTACCATGGGGTCACAATAATAAACCCTCCACCTACAGTATGATAATGGAACCAGAACAACAAAACAGGTGTGTATATTACCATGGGGTCACACAAATAAACCCTCCACCTACAGTATGATAATGGAACCAGAACAACAAAACAGGTGTGTATATTACCATGGGGTTATACAAATAAACCCCCCACCTACAGTATGATAATGGAACCAGAACAACAAAACAGGTGTGTATATTACCATGGGGTCACACAAATAAACCCTCCACCTACAGTATGATAATGGAACCAGAACAACAAAACAGGTGTGTATATTACCATGGGGTTATACAAATAAACCCTCCACCTACAGTATGATAATGGAACCAGAACAACAAAACAGGTGTGTATATTACCATGTGGTCACACAAATAAACCCTCCAGCTACAGCATGATAATGGAACCAGAACAACAAAACAGGTGTGTATATTACCATGGGGTTATACAAATAAACCCTCCACCTACAGTATGATAATGGAACCAGAACAACAAAACAGGTGTGTATATTACCCTGGGGTCACACAAATAAACCCTCCACGTACAGCATGATAATGGAACCAGAACAACAAAACAGGTGTGTATATTACCCTGGGGTCACACAAATAAACCCTCCACCTACAGCATGATAATGGAACCAGAACAACAAAACAGGTGTGTATATTACCCTGGGGTTATACAAATAAACCCTCCACCTACAGTATGATAATGGAACCAGAACAACAAAACAGGTGTGTATATTACCATGGGGTCACACTAATAAACCCTCCACCTACAGCATGATAATGGAACCAGAACAACAAAACAGGTGTGTATATTACCCTGGGGTCACACAAATAAACCCTCCACCTACAGTATGATAATGGAACCAGAACAACAAAACAGGTGTGTATATTACCATGGGGTCACACAAATAAACCCTCCACCTACAGCATGATTATAATGGAACCAGAACAACAAAACAGGTGTGTATATTACCATGGGGTTATACAAATAAATCCTCCACCTACAGTATGATAATGGAACCAGAACAACAAAACAGGTGTGTATATTACCATGGGGTTATACAAATAAATCCTCCACCTACAGTATGATAATGGAACCAGAACAACAAAACAGGTGTGTATATTACCATGGGGTTATACAAATAAATCCTCCACCTACAGTATGATAATGGAACCAGAACAACAAAACAGGTGTGTATATTACCCTGGGGTCACACAAATAAACCCTCCACGTACAGTATGATAATGGAACCAGAACAACAAAACAGGTGTGTATATTACCCTGGGGTCACACAAATAAACCCTCCACCTTCAGTATGATAATGGAACTAGAACAACAAAACAGGTGTGTATATTACCCTGGGGTCACACAAATAAACCCTCCACCTACAGTATGATAATGGAACCAGAACAACAAAACAGGTGTGTATATTACCCTGGGGTCATACAAATAAACCCCCCACCTGCAGTATGATAATGGAACCAGAACAATAAAACAGGTGTGTATATTACCCTGGGGTCACACAAATAAACCCTCCACCTACAGCATGATAATGGAACCAGAACAACAAAACAGGTGTGTATATTACCATGGGGTCATACAAATAAACCCTCCACCTACAGCATGATAATGGAACCAGAACAACAAAACAGGTGTGTATATTACCCTGGGGTTATACAAATAAACCCTCCACCTACAGTATGATAATGGAACCAGAACAACAAAACAGGTGTGTATATTACCCTGGGGTCATACAAATGAACCCTCCACTTACAGAATGATAATGGAACCAGAACAACAAAACAGGTGTGTATATTACCATGGGGTTATACAAATAAACCCTCCACCTACAGTATGATAATGGAACCAGAACAACAAAACAGGTGTGTATATTACCATGGGGTTATACAAATAAACCCTCCACCTACAGTATGATAATGGAACCAGAACAACAAAACAGGTGTGTATATTACCATGTGGTCATACAAATAAACCCTCCACCTACAGTATGATAATGGAACCAGAACAACAAAACAGGTGTGTATATTACCATGGGGTTATACAAATAAACCCTCCACCTACAGTATGATAATGGAACCAGAACAACAAAACAGGTGTGTATATTACCATGGGGTCACACAAATAAACCCTCCACCTACAGTATGATAATGGAACCAGAACAACAAAACAGGTGTGTATATTACCATGGGGTCACACAAATAAACCCTCCACCTACAGTATGATAATGGAACCAGAACAACAAAACAGGTGTGTATATTACCCTGGGGTCACACAAATAAACCCTCCACCTACAGTATGATAATGGAACCAGAACAACAAAACAGGTGTGTATATTATCCTGGGGTCACACAAATAAATGGGATTAAAATAATATAAATACTTCTTATAATGTCTTGTTTTTCAAGTAAGAACAAACACAGTTATTAGTAAGCAGTTTACCTTACACATGTGGAAAAAACTTTTGTTTAGCTAAAACTAAGGTTGCAAAGTTTTCAGGCAAAGTTGACTGTTGATTTTGGCCTCAGGCAAATTTGACTGTAGACTTTGGCCTTCAGGCAAAGTTGACTGTAGATTTTAGCCTTCAGGCAAAGTTGACTAGATTTTGGCAATCAAGCAAAGTTCATTGTAGATTTTGGCTGTTCATTTAGCCAAGTTGACTAGATTTTGGCTGTTCTATTAAGCCAATTATGCATATCAAATCCAAATCAGTATTGATCTCCGACTCGAGATGGGCATGACAGCTAATTCTGGGAGAACTTTTTAGTGGTATTTCGGAGAAGTAAAAATCTGAACAAGATAAATTGATTTTGTGTCCATTATGGCAGTTTAAAAATTTCTTAAGTAAGTACAAAATTTGTATTTTTTTCTTCCAGACATGTAAAATATCAAGTTTATATTGAACCCAATTTTTTGTTGCAAATTTTTTGTGAGGAGCTTACCCGATGAAGAAGACTGCAATAACATGAATAATATATGCTGTGTACACAAAAATATTATTTTTTTTTTTTATAAGTGATATTTTTTATTGTCTCGCCATGACGAAGTCAAAAAGCTAGACATAGGTATGCTGTTTCCGGCGTCGACGGCGACAGCTGCGTCAATAATGTATTAGTTTGTGATTAGGTCTAGTTCATGGTGAACCACTAGTGGTAGGTCAATGATATTTGGTATGCAGTTGTATTAGCATTGGCACATCTCATTACTATAGAGATTATTTGGCCCCGCCCCCTCAGTCAAGGTCTATTGACTTTGAAACTTTTCATAGTTTTCATGTATTAGTTTGTGATTAGGTCAATTTATGGGGAACCACTAGTGGTAGGTCAATGATATTTGGTATGCAGTTGTATAAGCATTGGCATATCTCATTTCCATGGAGATTATTTGGCTCCGCCCCCTTAGTCATGGTCTGTAGACTGAAAATTTTGCTAAGTTAACATGTATTAGTTTGTGATTAGGTCAGTTCAAGGGGAACCATTAGTGTTAGGCCAATGTTAATTGGTGTTCAGTTGTATAAGCATTAGCACATCTCATTTCCATGGAGAATATTTGGCCCCGCCCCCTCAGTCATGGTCTATTTACTTTGAAACTTTTGCTTAGTTTACATGTATTAGTTTGTGATTAGATAAGTTTAAGATGAACTGCTAATGTTAAGTCAATGATATTTGATATGCAAATTTATTGGCATTTGCAAGTATCGTTTCCATGGAGATTATATAGCCCCACCCCTGATCATGGTTCATTGACTTTGAAACTTTTACATAGTTTACAAGTTAATGTTTGTGTTTAGGTTTGTTTAAAGGAAACGACTTATAATAAGTCAATGGTATTTGGTATGCAGTTGTATTAGCATTGGCACATCTCATTCCATGGAGATTGTTTAGCTATGTACCTTCAGTCATGGTTCATCGACTTTGAATATTTCCATAACTTACATGTTAAAGTATTGCTATTTTAATTTTAACATTTGCATTATCAAAATTACAAAAAGGCGAGACATATCTCTGTGATAACAGTTTATTGATATTTCAAACTTTCTTTATTATAGAGTAAAGATGGACAAAGACAGTGTTTGGATGTTTGGACCGTTGATAGCAAAGTTACCAAGTCAGGTTCAAGGTCGCATTTTGAAATTAGCAGCACAGGTGTTGGAGACTGGGAATAATGTCATAAATAAAGGAAAATTTGACAAGGAGAGAAATCTAAAGAGGTGAATATGGATTTGTTTTTACTACTGTGTTCTCTCTAATATTTCTTCATGTCCAACTTTTTACCTTTTTTTTTCATTTTTGAGTGAAAAAAATTTAATTTGAAATTATCTAATTTTTCATCATTTGTAAAATTTGATTTTCAGAATTGAATTGAGCAGGCATAGTTTTAGTTATAGGAATGTACAGAAGTATGGTGATTTAGCAATAAATTAAAGGATAAAACAGATTTGTGTTTATTTATTTGTACTCTTGTTTTCCGAATTCTGTCCATGGTTCATTTTTGGGGTATTTCACACATCTTTTTTACACTGTTACATTTTGCACTGTTGACATTACAGTAAGATTAGTAATTCATAGAGCAAAAGCCAATTGCTGTCTCTGGAGTGATTCTGGTGTTCATAAATCAAGGATTTCAGTTCTCAGGACTTATCATCCCTATGTATGATGGTGCTCTGGATTTAGGAGGATCATATTCTCAGTATATAACAACATAAACATGACAACAGCCTAGAAAAGAAGGATAATGGATTTCTTCATGTCAGTTAATGCTACAGTTCATGATGTTACTGAAAAAATTAAATAGTTAGTTTGAATTTACATTTCCTTGTGATCATATATCTTGTTTAGTTTATTGCATCAACATGGTTGTCTTTTCAGTGCTGAAGATTTTTCACGCATTTGAATGACAAAGGATGTTCTCTCATAAAAATATATCAAATATATGTGAAGGGAGTCCTGATAGAACAGTGCAATGAATAAAACAAGTAGCAGGATATTTGCAAGTATGACCTCAGAATTTACCAGCATATCCGAGATTGTTTTATGACATGCAGGGTCATCAAATGACTCAGGATTTCAGTATCTGACGTGGTTTCATCCACATTCTTGTTCTTCAAACTTTTTTATGTCTAAAATGGAAATTTCTCTGAAGTACTGCCAAATTTGATTTTCTTCATAGACAGGAAAATCATTAATTTGAACTTATTATATATAATTAGAGGCTCCTAACTATAAAACTTCCAAATCTGGTAACTTGCATACGTACAGAAGAGGAAGTTATTTGATGAACTACTAAACCATTCATTATCTGATAATAGTTTGTTACATCCATGTGAATAAAAAAATTGGCATTGATTTGATTGATATTTAAATAATTGATAAATACAATGAAATAATGACCATGAAGTCAAGTTGACCAAAATAAGAAATATTGTAAACAAGTCTCAGAAAATAATTAGTACATGTATGTGTGAGTATTTTAAAGAAATCTGTAAAGTGGATAATATCTATGTTTTAAAATGATGAAAAAAGTGATCATTAAATACTTTAATTCAACCTTAAAAAGATGTGTGTGTTACGACCTGATCTTTTTTATTTTCCTCAGTGAATTTTCACTTTCAGAGGCTGACAGGCAAGGAAATAGCTATAATGATTTTTTGATTAAATTTAAAATGATGAAGATGGGAGTGATCATTTTGATTCTACATTTGGTCTAATCACTTTTTTTTTCGACTATTTTTTTAATAGTATTTTTATTATCTGCAATTCAGGTTCAATTATAATATTTATGTATAAAAAGGGGTCAAGAAATCCAATCAAAAATCAATATTTTCTATTTGGATTGTGACTGTTGAAAAATAGAAATTTGAGTTTCCTTAAAGGGAAACTTCGCAAAAAACTCAAAAATTGATATTATGTCCATTCTGTGTAAAAACTCAAATTCATAAGTATTAACGTTTTATTCTGCTAGATAAGAGATCACCATCGATTTTAAATTTAGAGTATCAATTCTCTGCGTGCCGCCATTTTGATATCTTCTCCGTTTAGAAACCACGATAGGTCTATAAACCACAAAGGACCAAAACTACAGTAACCTAATGTAGTCGTAATTGCGTGTCGATATCTTTTCAATCGTACGGTTGTTTTATCCGACTAACTTACTTGATACAGAAAATGTTATTATTTTTTAAATAACCATGGTCTGTCGTTTTTAAACGGTTTATATGGAAATTAGTTAAAAAGTCAAAGTTCAAATTCATTAATGATCATGAATAAGTGTTCCGTGAAAATTATTTTCGAAAATCTAATTTGTTCATAATTCTATTATGCAATAAACTTATTTAAATAAATTTGGACCTTCCCTTATCTGATCACCAGCATGGCTAAAGGTATTACTCCAAAAGGTATTGTGAGGTGACACGTCCAGGTATTCAAGCGATTTCCTGTTGGGCTTGCAAGTTCATGCATCGTTACACTTCTGAGGGTATTGATCAGTGTACACGGCCGATAACTTGTAACTTTCTATTTTGAACTATCAGGTGTATAATATACATCTCTGTCTTGCGTGTCCGATAGTGATATACTAGTCATTACTTAACTCATACGCTTGCTTATAAATAACATTTCTGGTGTAAAGAATATTATTTACAAAAAAATCTTAATAATTCCCCAAAAATTTAAAAAAATGATAAAATAAAAATCCATTTACATATTTTTTCCACGGGTAAATTTGGGAAAATGTAAGTATATACTTGTTGTCAATAGTGAAGGACAGTTTGAAACATACAAGAAGTATTGATTGAACAAAAATGTACACACTTGTCGATCATTCGTTTATACACCTGGATAGAAAGTTACGGAACTATAGATAGTCGCAATTTAAAATATACATGTATACATTGAACATAAGAAAGAAACATACATTTTGTTTAAATTGGGGTAAAAGTTTTGTAAATAGACTAGTCCACGTATGCCAACAGTATGTAATCATCGGATGTCGATGGACTATTGTATACCAAAAGAAGAAGAAGAAGAGAACCAATTTGATTTAAATACAGGTCGATATCTAACTTACTTTGGTTCATCGAAGTTATGGACATAGTAAAATCACAGATTTATATTTCAATTAGATTGTTCTCGGAACAAAGGAAGAAATTCTTCATCATCACAATTGTTGGGTATAATGGATAATAATGTGAACATGGTTCTGAAAGTGTTTTAAGCCAAATTTCCTGTTCCGACATGTATGTTATATATATGTCACTGGACGTAAACTGATTATCCCCAAGGGATGTGATTTTTTTTCCAGGAAAACTATTGAGTATCAAAGTTTCAAATTTATTTCGGGATTTATTATACCCCATGCAACGAGTTGCGGAGGGTATAATGTTTTTGACCCGTCCGTCAGTCTGTCCGTCCGTCCATCCGTCAGTCCTGTTTCTTGTCATCGCAACTCCTCTCAAACCACACAACAGAATTTCATGAAACCTTTTCAGATAATAAGGACATAGATGTGCATATCGACAGGAAATTACGATTCAATTTTTTTTCCAGGAGTTACGCACCTTTGAACTTATTTGCTATAATGTACTTCTGCAACAGTTTGTCATCGCAACTCCTCTGAAACCACACAACAGAATTTCATGAAACTGTGTAGATAATAAGGACATACTATGTAGATGTGCATATTGACAGAACATTATGATTCAATTTTTTTTTCTGATACAATTTTTTTTTCTTACACTTATTTTATTTCTCCAAAGGGGTATGTGAGCGTGCTCACTAAGGTTCTTTCATTTTCTTTCTTGGTATTCAATAACAGAAATTTAAAGAATAAACTGCTTGTCCTCTTTAGGGGTATTCTAGCCAGTTAAAACAGACTTATAATTATATACAAAAATAGGGAAAGATGACATCAAATTGGTTCTGTCTTTTTTTTTAAACATCGTTGGTCAAATAGCTAAAGTATTATACGTTGTAAGATGAAGACTATTTTAATAGGGACATTCCGATTATGTATAAATTTTGTTGATGTTTTCACACCTGAAAAGAATATTTGTTCGTAATTTTCGATTCCATTCCAAGAAGATCCTTAAATTTTTGTCAATTTTTTTTTTCAAATAGCTGAAGTATTTATGCGTTGTGAGATTTAAAATATTTTGATGAGAACATTAATTCCTGAATATGTAAATAAAGATCGTTTTGTATGGACTAAATTCTATAATTGCAATTGGTAATGATCTGTTTCAAATATTCAAGGTTACCGATTCTAATTTAAAATAGCATAATTTTTAGTTCATACACTCGTGTTCAGAAGGCTATTATTATTTATAAATTTATTCAGTTAAATTAATTCGGTATTTCATCGTTACAAAAGTATCGGTGGTCATAATTCATTTAAAAGTGAGCTTACACAAAATATAAAAATATACAACAATATTGTGCAACTTAATTACTCCACTAAATTAATTTTAATTCTTTTTTTTATATTTTCTGTGTCTAAAACCAGCACTATCGTTTATCATTCATACGAAATGTTGTTCACACCTGGAACGGTAAACCGTGACGGCTACAATTCACTGAATAAAGATCAAAAGATTACAATTACAGAATGCTAATCTTTTAATTACCTTGAGTTAAACCACGAATTCAACATTCACTAAGTGTCACATAACAATACACATTCTATATCCACAGTACAAGTAATATTTGCTGGACTGAAGCAAAAGGTCAATACAAACAAGTATTTTAATACACTATCGATCATGTCAGTTTCCTATGTTTGTTTAAAGTATTTGTCGGAAAAAATCATAAAATGTTTTATTGTATGATTTACTTTTATTACTAAAATTGTATCAAAAATCGTTAAAACATAAATCCTACAATCTAATTTTAAAAGTTGCATGGCTATCACCTATTTTTAGCTGGTTAATAGCTACACCGAAAGTCGTCGATGCGCTTTAAATCGCGTTATTCGATGGTTAACGAACAAGACTTAAATGAGATTAATTTCACTCCCGGCATGCAAAAAGACTTAAACTACGTCACATAAGTCAGGAAGTTTGGATAAATAAAATTAATAATTCCCAATTTTCTTCTTTATTACTGTTCATATCAAAATAAAACTTAGTGAATATGTTTTTTATGGTATTATGAACATAATAAGATGATAAGTGAAAACTCGTGAATTTTCCCTTTAAGGATAACTTTTAGCAAGGATTTGGGATGACAAAATAGTGACTAATGTGTTGTCTATAGTGTGTCAAGAGGATTGTTTCAGTAAGAAACTGTTAACTATAATACAAAATAATAAGAGTAAAAGATATATATGCTCTACTAATAAACACTCTTGCCTGTCTCTAGTGGTCGCAGCAGACGTCGTGTTACTCCTTTTCTGGAAAGGTGAATGTTTAAAATCTGATTCTTTGTCAATTTTGCATAAATTTTTTAAAAAGCCAATATATATACTGACGAAAAATAAGTTGTGCAAGAAAGAAAACACAAAGACAAACAATAAGGAACAAAATAAATGTTAGATATTAATTTGGTACAGACTCATACATAAAAAATATCTTAAAGGAGACATGACACGATTTTCAGTTTGTGTTTCAAAATGTTTATTTATACTTAATCTTCCCTAAAAATACATCGATAGAAATATAAGTGTCAAATATTTGGTAAAATATGTATTTTAATGAGATTTTAATGCAACGATTTATGACCTGTCAAATATGCATATTTCCATCCCGGAAGTCACTCAGAACGAGGCTACTACGTCAGTGGTTACTTTCATTCATATTGACATATGGGTACAGCGCAAATTTCGTTTCGATTATTATCCCACAAAACGCATGACAGTGATAAACAATGATTATGTGTGATGCCGATGGATTCAACAATATAATTAAAAGAATATTGACATGATGTTTTCTGTTTTTCAAATGACACGCAGACTTAGGGAGCTACCATTTGATTTTTATGGGGGCTAGGATGAAATTTGAAAAAAATAGGCAGGACAGGAGTTTTGAGTAAAAAAAAAGGCAGGACGACAATTTATGTAAAAAAAAAGTCAGGATAAACTAAAAAAAAAAGGCAGGACCGAATAAAGTGAAAAATAAAAAGGCAGGACCGAATAGAGGGAAAAATAAAAAGGCAGGACAAAATTTTTCATCCTAGCCCGCCCATAAAAATCAAATGGTAGCTCCCTTAGAAGGTGTAAAGATGGGACATTTTAACAAGCCCAAACTACACTTCTTTCCTTCCACTTTCATAAGGAATCGAGAGTTGAGGTCTCGGGTGCCATGCCATGAGTTCATCATAGGTCACAGGTGTGCGGTACAGGTGATTGAATTTCGCAATTTCAGGTCTCGTTTGAAGTTGTAAGCTTCAGATGTCACGCCACATGGGGGATTGATAAGACATAGTTATTACGCAATATTACTTCATTCGTTCTTTGTGTACATCCTGGATGTTGGTTTTGCCGAGGGCACAGGTGAGAATAGAATATATTATTGTTACAGTAATAACGGTACAACTACCTGATGTTTAATGAATACCTGTACTACGACCATACAATATCCTAAGCACCACCAATTAAATACCCTAACCTTACTAATAGACAACCTGTATATAGATCTTATTTTTATTGCTTTTAAGAATATGCAGATATAAAAAGGTTTATAACAGATGCATTTTTTTTAATTGACTTCTTGAGATAGAAAAGTAATATTTCTGTATGCTTGCAAGTCTCTAACTTCATAAGAAATTGTTTGACAAAAAGCATAAAAAGCAAACAAGGAAATGATACGAGAATGTGAATCATAAGTCTTTTACATTCTTATATTGAACATCGAATATAATTATTGACAACTATCTAGTTGGTAATGATTCAGATGATGAATACATTTCTTTTAAAATGGAAACTTGATAATAAATGAAGAAAGTGTCGTTTGAACCATATATTTGGTATAACCGCACGGCCTCCAACAATAAGAAAACCCCATACTGTATATTCGGCTATAAAAGGTCTCAACATGAAAATGTGAAACAATTTTAACGAGAAAACTAACGACCTTATTTATAACAAAATAATTTCGAAGAAAAATAAGACCGACAAGAACCAACGACAACTACTGATCTACATGCTCCTGATCTAAGACAGGCACATTCAAAATGTGTCGCGGGTATATGTTTGTGAGCGCCTATTCATTTATTCAAATGACTCCTTTTTGTTGAATTGTTTTGAAAAAGAACATTATGTGTTGTGAATATTTTCCTGGACTCATGCATTTTGCTGGTAGCAATAAACAAATTGATTGCTAAATGATATTTGGAAGAGAGGGGTGGAAATATGTGAATTTGAATTTACTTTGTAATTCATTAAATTTGAAGTTAGATTTATAAGGGTCTGGATGGAATTCCATACTTTAGAAGTGTAATATAACTTTTTCTGAAAAATGTATGGTTTTAAAAGGTAAATAATATAACACGTGACTAAATCACACTACAGATGCCTTTCACCTGGTCAATTATGCTATAGGTGTCAAAATGTAATTACTAAAACAACAGCCTCCAATAAATATGTTTTCATAAAAGGGGGGAAAGTAATAAAATTGTTAATTGAATATCCTAATGCAGAAATAGTGTGATAAAGGATTTGTCACTATACAAATCCTTGGTGTGATGTATGGTTTCCAACTAAAAAAAAATCATTTTTTTTCTTTCTGTTTCTGGCGCACACATAATTATAACGTTACCGTAACAGAGAGAAAAAAGAACAATTTGATCATTAATAATTAGAAATTTATATTTTTAATCATGATTAAAAGTAGTTTTATTTAAATAAAAAAAAAAAATGCAGAAACGGTTTATTAAATTTATTCATCAGACAAACCCAAATGTATGGTCACAATCCGAACGGTATTGGCTGAAAAATCGTCATTTTTGGACTCTTCTCATGCATGAAGAATTAATATATTTTTCTTGGTTATTTTCCACACACAATGGCTCAAATTGATGAGGTCAATCGTCTTTGTAGCTTGTCAGTAATCGGAAAAAGTGCTGTCAATACCGTCCATAGTGTATCGACATCGTCCAATTTGAGACATTTTCCAAGCTTGTAACCACTGACGTAAGCACGATCACGTGATCGTTATCTAATTAAAAATCATTCATTATGACAAGCGCTGGATTCTTTGACCTAAAAAATGCCGATTGATCAGGTTTTGACCAGCAAAATTGTACAAAACATGTTTTAAGACTAATATTTATTAATTTAATAAAAAAAAAAAAAAAATCGTGTCACGTCTCCTTTAATGCAAAAAAATTAAAAGAACAATTAAAAAGAATTAAGTTTCTGATTTTATTTAAATCATTTTATTATATAATGTAAATTTATTTAATTTCTTAGATCACAGTTTTCATGGTTAGACATTTAGTAAGTATAAAAATAAGGAGATGTGGTATGATTGCCAATGAGACCATTATCCACCAGAGACCAACGTTCATTAAGATGTAAACAACTACAGGGCACCAGATGGTCTATAAAACCCATACAGTGCCGTGTAGTAAGCTTTAAAAGTTCACAGATAAAAAAATGTAAAACAATTCAAAAGAGAAATCAAAAGCCAGATTTATGCTAAAAATAAAAGGAATCAATAATTACATATAACAATAAAAACCAACCGCTGAATCACAGGCCCTTTAATTGGGACAGGCACATAAAGAATAATGCATGGTTAAACATGTTTGTGAGCCCATAACCATCTCCTAACCTGGGACAGTAGTGAAACAGTTCACCAATAGAACAAACTGTAAAAATCAGTGGAAAAGAGGCTAGACCTAAGATTAATATCAAGGACAAAAAAAATAAAAAGACAAAAGACACAAAGTATAGAGCAAAGAGTACTTACAGTTACTAAAAGACACAAAGTATGGAGCAAAGAGTACTCGCAGTTACTAAAAGACACAAAGTATGGAGCAAAGAGTACTCACAGTTACTAAAAGACACAAAGTATGGAGCAAAGAGTACTCACAGTTGCTAAAAGACACAAAGTATGGACCAAAGAGTACTCACAGTTGCTAAAATACACAAAGTATGGACCAAAGAGTACTCACAGTTACTAAAAGACACAAAGTATGGACCAAAGAGTACTCACAGTTACTAAAAGACACAAAGTATGGACCAAAGAGTACTCACAGTTACTAAAGGACACAAAAAAGTATGGACCAAAGAGTACTCACAGTTGCTAAAAGACACAAAGTATGGACCAAAGAGTACTCACAGTTGCTCAAGGACACAAAGTATGGACCAAAGAGTACTCACAGTTGCTAATAGACACAAAGTATGGACCAAAGAGTACTCACAGTTACTAAAAGACAAAAAGTATGGACCAAAGAGTACTCACAGTTACTAAAAGCTAGTTCAAAGCCCAGTTTCAATAAATGAAAAACCCGTGTTTTCCCAGACTGAAATATTAATCAACACATGTCTAATGGATTTAGTATAAAGACGATATAAGCAATCTGGGAAAAGCATGACCTTTTGCAATTTTAAAAATACAAGAATCGACAGGTTGAAGACAGCAACAAGTGCCTTCCCATGTAACACACTATTGAAAATAAAATGGTAGTACTGGTAAAGGCAATATTCAAAGATCTTTCTGCAATGGTAAATTGATAACCTTTAAAGAGGTACTAAAACGCTAAAATCATGTTTGTCTTATTCTAAAGTTCGTAATTAACGTTTAAGAATGCAAAAAACCCGATAAAATTTCATTTTGTGATTATCGAGATATTTGCAAATTACTGTCAGTTTGTCATTTGAACACCTGAACGATTTAGTAAAACATGCCACTACAACTCACTACTTATACCCAACGGAAGTGACGCACAGTGGGTCACCCTGATCAAATACGTGTGTTATATCGTATGAGAACAGATCACGACTTGCTAAGTAAAATAACAGTTTTGAAATGAATCGGTGACAATTATTACATTGAGAATATTGATAACTATTTGTCGAGGCTTGATAATCGCATAAATATTTTAATCAAATGTTTATAATTAGAAAAGTATTGAAAAACCAAAAGCACAAATCAACCTTTTTTTTATAAAATATTAACATGTGCATCCTAAAGTGTCGGTAGAAGCAGTAGAACCGTGCATGTTATTTTCCATGGCAAAAAAACGGCATTCAAAATAGGACACTCCCAACACGTGCTTCCAAAAGACGACGGAGGTCGTAACTTGTTGATTTGTTAAATTAAACTACTAGTATGTGGGTTTTTCTGAGCTACAAAAAAATAAAAATTCTCTTTCTTACGACTTTAGTTACAGCAGCATTTCACAATTATATAAGTTTATTCTCCAGATAATGTGAAGAATTGAGAACTGTCGGTCACAGTAATCTACTTGTCTGGTTTAGCAAAAACCTGAATATGTATTGATCAAGCTATTTCATTAAAAATGAAATACTGAATAGACTTGTAATTAACCTATACGGAGATTTAAAAATCAAACAAAATTTTAAAATGGAAATCAGTATAAGTATATATGATTGTCATAGTCCTTGGACCTTATGTAAAAATTTTGCTATATGTGTCATATATACTAACGTTATATCAGATCCCAGTATCATGAGCATAGTCCTACCTACGGACGAATGTAGGATAGAAAGTCGCAGTACAAAATTCACAATTCAGTTTTTAGTTTAATTTTTTTTTTTTTTTTTTTTGAATAACAAAACATTTGTCAAATTATTTTTGTATTTTTTCTAGAACTTTTATATATATGGCAACTTTGTAAACCAAATTTATTCTGAAAAATCAATAATAAAAATAATTATAAAGATAACAATTTGTCAAAGTGGCTTGGTACTTAAATGGTTTATTATGACATAGTGCCAGTAAATATATCCTTTTCATGCATAAAATTTGACATCTATTCATTACTCTAGGTTTAAATGAACTATTTCATAAATTGTAAAATGAATATATGCAAGTAACCAAAATCAATTGTAGAAATTTTTCCTATGTTTTCAAACAAAACTAAACAAATAGTATGTATGACTTTTGTACTATCAAATTTGTGACTTTCTGTCCTGTAACTTTCAGTATGTTTGCCATAGAGACATATTATACAATTGTAATCTATGTCTGTGTCCTAAATCACAAGCCTATTTTATATGTAAATATATATTTTTTTTTTTTTTGTTATTAGAAGATAAGATATAAAACCTATATCCAAGGATTTGTATAGTAGTCTTACTATACAAATCCTTGCTATATCGTAGAAATATAAGAGCAATAGAATTATTAAATAAGTTAAAACATATTTGAGCATTTAAAACTACAACAAAAACCACTGATATAAAATCTTTAGAAAAAGGGGTGTGCATTCCCAAATTACTTTTGTCCTAAATCCTGAATGTTATGATCACACAAATTTTTTTTTTTTAAATAAAAAAAAATTATACCATACCGCTTTTAAGAAATTGACCTTTTCTTTCATTTGAAATTTAAGCAGTGACAAATGAATAACCAAACAAGAAAAATATTAATCCTCTGGATCACCTTTTGATCCTGATAATTAAAACAGTCCGCACTTTGACACTACTGATAAGTAAACATCCTGTATACAGTAAGGTAAAGATCAAACAGTAGCTATTATCCATCCACTCAGGTAATTAACAACTTGGCCATGCAGAAATGCCACCTGTTGTTTATAAAGTGATAAACTTTTAAAGTTTGATAATTAACATTATTAAAAAGGTATTACACATACCCTGTTTTTAACTGGCAATTAATTTTTTTTATTACATGGAACCGAAGCCTCTACCGTCATATCTTGTCAAGATGTTATGCAACTTTACGTACAACACATGTAAATATAAACCATATTTTTTCTCGACTCAATATTTGTTTTTTAATTAATAGCTAGATTAATGATATATTGACCGTCAATTTGTCTCAGTTCTACGATCAGGAACATTGTTTTCAGTTGAAAACTCAATGTTGAATTATTCCAACCCCATCCCCCCTTTTTCTATTGAAACACGTTATAAATACACTTCCCTTCTGAAACATATTTTGTTCCTTTTGACAAAGTAGTCATAATGAAGAATAAGCCTTGAATGGGTAGCGAAATTCATTGGCAGTGCTTTAAATCAACGATCAGAAGAAAGTTCATTTATTAAACAACGTTTATATAAGCCGAAGAAGTGACCCACAGTGCGTCACTTCCGGTAGATTTGGTTTTAGTTCTGTTTCCGGAAGTAGCGTTGATTGGATTTTCCTAAGGTAAAAATAGTTGAACTTTACATGTTATTATCTCTGTAATTAGTGGACCAAATTGCATTGGGTCTTTTGCATTTTTTATCAATTATTTCGAACTTTTAGATAAGAATTACTTGTTATGTGCATTTTAGTACCTCTTTAAGAATAAGTTTACAAAGGACAAATGAATTTACATGAATGGTATCCAAATCTATGAGCCTTATAAACTACATCACCTTTAAAAAAAGGATTTGATATCCTGTTATAAATTAGTTATTAACAGTTACTGTCAAACTTCCAAACAAAATAGTTGTATCCATGCATGAAAGAATTTAGTAAACAGATCCCTGAATCAATAATTTAGTAGTTATATACAGACATTGACGTAGCCAACAAGCTGGCAAATAAACACACCATATGAAGGAGCCATAGGAACATCACCATAAAAAAAGCAAGAAAAAAAAGTAGGGAATGAAAATCTGTCTCTTTTGTCAGAAATTTTAGTATTGAGTTTCCCTCGTGAAATGAAATATTCAAATCAAGAAAAGGAAAATGACCATGTATTCCTATTCATATTAGATTTATTTAGAGTCAGTTCCCTGGGGTAAATTAACACAGTTTGTATGTTAGAGAATTCTTGATAATTTAAAGCAAAAATATCATCAAGGTAATGGTAAGTTTTATTATATTTTTCTATCAGATGTGATTTAGAAATATGTTGGCTACTAAAGTTTGTGCCTATGTTAGAGATGCTAACATTATATTTTGTTCAGAACAAGAAATATTAGCTAATGCATGTGACATTCAGGTACATGTATATAGACTAGTCAATAATATTCAGTTCAGTTTAGGAAATGTAATTGTACAGATTTGGTTCATGATGACACAAATATCATGCAAGAGACAAGGGCTTTGTTAAGTGATCAAAACTAGCTGTGGGTAAAATACTTACAAACTTTGCAGGTAAGATTTATTGATTGTTGCTTGTTAAATGTCCAGTGGCAAATATTTCATGTATATTCAGTATGATTGTAGGTAAGATATCTATAAACGACTGAATAATTATGAATTTCTTCGAATAAAAAATTCTTTGATTTTTAATAACTGTATATATTTATTTTATAATTTCAGTAAATCCCTATTAGGACACCAGCCTTTCTTGTCACTAGTGCTGACCTGTTTAAAGGGACAAGATGAACAGAGAGAAGGACTTTTATGTTCATTACTTCACCAACAGTTCATCAATAATTGTAAAGATGCATTGGTTTGTACCTGTTTAAGAAATATGTATATTGTGTTGACACTTTTGATTATGATGGATTAGATTGGTGTTCAATGTCCAGTGGCAACTATTTCTTGCATATAAGGAAGAGAACATGTTAATGCAATATGAATATTAACCCTGCTTTGTACTAAATTGACACAATGAGCCAGATTTTTAATGTGCTACTTCACAAGGTTCAACAGTTCACAGGAAGACATATCACCCTACGCAGACAGATTATTCTGACTCAAAGCTAACCAGTCTTCACTATTCATAGAAGCAGCAAATACCAATTTTCAAGTGTTGGTATGACTCTACTGGAGATTAAATCAACAACCTCCTGCGCTTGATGCCAGTATACCACCATGAGTTGACACTTCATCTGTCTAACTGTAGAACAAGATAATTGATGAATTAATTACTGTGGATACCAATATTCGTGGATTGAGGATAAAATGTTTTTTTTGTTGTTTTGTATAAAACATAACTTATTCTTAATTTGTATTTTAGGATAAAACTCCTGATGAATTCAAAGAAAGGCAGAACATACACGAGGCTTTACAATTACGACTTTCCTTGGTAAGTGGCATCAGAACATACACAAGGCTTTACAATTACAACTTTCCTTGGTAAGTGGCATCAGAACATACATGAGGCTTTACAATTACAACTTTCCTTGGTGAGTGGCATCAGAACATACATGAGGCTTTACAATTACAACTTTCCTTGGTGAGTGGCATCAGAACATACATGAGGCTTTACAATTATGACTTTCCTTGGTGAGTGGCATCAGAACATACACAAGGCTTTACAATTATGACTTTCTTTGGTGAGTGGCATCAGAACATACATGAGGCTTTACAATTATGACTTTCCTTGGTGAGTGGCTTCAGAACATACACAAGGCTTTACAATTATGACTTTCCTTGGTGAGTGGCATCAGAACATACACAAGGCTTTACAATTATGACTTTCCTTGGTGATAGGCTTCAGAACATACACAAGGCTTTACAATTATGAATTTCCTTGGTGAGTGGCATCAGAACATACACAAGGCTTTACAATTATGACTTTCCTTGGTGAGTGGCATCAGAACATACACAAGGCTTTACAATTATGACTTTCCTTGGTGAGTGGCATCAGAACATACATGAGGCTTTACAATTATGACTTTCCTTGGTGAGTGGCTTCAGAACATACACAAGGCTTTACAATTATGACTTTCCTTGGTGAGTGGCTTCAGAACATACACAAGGCTTTACAATTATGAATTTCCTTGGTGAGTGGCATCAGAACATACACAAGGCTTTACAATTATGACTTTCCTTGGTGAGTGGCATCAGAACATACACAAGGCTTTACAATTATGACTTTCCTTGGTGAGTGGCATCAGAACATACATGAGGCTTTACAATTATGACTTTCCTTGGTGAGTGGCTTCAGAACATACACAAGGCTTTACAATTATGACTTTCCTTGGTGAGTGGCTTCAGAACATACACAAGGCTTTACAATTATGAATTTCCTTGGTGAGTGGCATCAGAACATACATGAAGCTTAACAATTACTACTTTCCTTGGTAAGTGGCATCAGAACATACACAAGGCTCTACAATTACGACTTTTCTTGGTGGCATCTTATTTTCCTTTTATAGAGAAAATAGAGAAAAGATACCAAGGGAGTAATTAAAAACCAAGAAAAACACAATTTTATGGGGAATAAACACAAAACACTGCACTTAAAACTAAGGATTGAGCAACATGAACCCCACCAGGGGTGAAGTTAGGTACTCATGTATAAATGCATTTGTGCTAACTTGGGACTATGCCAATCAGACTTTTGTGAGGTTAATTTACCAATTTCTAAAATGATACACGTTTTTAGTTTTGTTTACATTCTATTCAATTTTTAGCTCACCGAAGGGCCCATGTGAGCTTATGCCATCACTTGGCGTCCATCGTTGTCGTCTGTCGTCATCTGTCGTCTTAAACTATTTCAAAAATCTTCTCCTCTGAAACTACTGGGCCAAATACCTTCAAACTTTAACTAAATGTTCCTTAGGGTATCTAGTTTATAAATTTTATCCGAAGTTTTGATCCATCGACAAACATGGCCGCCATGGCTAAAAATATAACATAGGGGTCAAATGTAGTTTTTGGCTTATATCTCAAAAACTAAAGCTTTTAGAGCAAATCTGACATGGGGGTAAAATTGTTCAATTGGTCAAGATCTATCAGCTCTGAAATTTTCAGACGAATCGAACAACCCATTGTTGGGTTGCTGCCACGGAATTGGTAGTTTTAACAAAATTTTGCAGTTTTTTGTTATTATTTTGAATATTATTATAGATATATATAAACTGTAAGCAGCAATAATGTTCAGCAAAGTAAGATCTACAAAAAAGTTAATATGACCAAAATTGTCAATTGACCCCTTAAGGAGTAATTGCCCTTTAAAGACAATTTTACACAATTTGTTCATCAAGTTTGCAAACATTTAAAAATCTGCTCCTCTGAAATACAGGTGAGCGATTCAGGCTCTTGAGAGCCTCTTGTATTGGGAACTAATCACATTTTCCTCACAAAAGTACTTATTTGTCATGCTTGGAAAATTATGACTAATAATTATATTGCTTTATAAGTTTGAAATCATATAATACATAAATGACCTGTCACCTGCTTGTCAATTTTTCTGAATGTAAATATAATTGTAGGTTGGTGGTATGTTTGATACAATCCAAAGAAACAACTCTAATACAACAGATTGGACATTTTTGTTACTACAACTGGTTACTAGTGGTATTGTAGACTCTCAATCTAACAGGTAAGTAGTAAAGTACTACAACTGGTCACAACTTATTGGAGTTATTGCCCTTTATTGATGATTTTTGTCTCGCCTTGACAGAGTCAAAAAGCGATACATAGGTATGCTGTTTCCGGCGGCGGCGGTGTCAACAATGTATTAGTTTGTGATTAGGTCTAGTTTATGGTGAACTACTAGTGGTAGGTCAATGATATTTGGTATACAGTTGTATTAGCATTGGCACATTTCATTTCCATGGAGATTATTTGGCCGTGCCCCCTCAGTCATGGTCTATTGACTTTGAAACTTTGGCTTAGTTTAAATGTATTATTTTGTGATTAGGTCAGTTTATGGGGAACCACTAGTGGTAGGTCAATGATATTTGGTATGCAGTTGTATAAGCATTGGCACATCTTATTTCCATGGAGAATATTTGGTCATTAAGCCTCAGTCATGGTCTATTGATTTTGAAACTTTTGCTTAGTTTACATGTATTAGTTTGTGATTAGGTGAATTTAAGGGGAACCATTAGTGGTAGTCAATGTTAATTGGTATGCAGTTGTATAAGCATTAGCACATCTCATTTCCATGGAGAATATTTGGCTCCGCCCCCTCAGTCATGGTCTATTGATTTTGAAACTTTTGCTTACTTTACATGTATTAGTTTGTGATTAGATTAGTTTAAGATGAACTGCTAATGTTAAGTCAATGATATTTGGTATGCAAATGTATTGGCATTTGAAAGTCTCGTTTCCATGGAGATTATATAGCCCCACCCCCCTCATCATGGTTCATTGACTTTGAAACTTTTACATAGTTTACAAGTTAATGTTTGTGTTTAGGTTTGTTTAAAGGGAATGACTTATGATAAGTCAATGTTATTTGGTATGCAGTTGTATTAACATTGGCACATCTCATTTCCATGAAGATTGTTTAGCCGTGTACCTTCAGTCATGGTTCATTGACTTATTTAATATTTGCATAACTTACATGTTAAATTATTGCTATTTTAATTTCAACATTTGCATTATCAAAATTACAAAAAAGGCGAGACATATCTCTGTGTTAACAGTTTATTAACATTTTTTTGCATTTTTGCCAAATATCTACAAAAATCTTCTCCTGTGAAATTACTTGGCCATATTTTACCAAACTTGGCCACAATCAATATTGGGATATACTGTTTGAAAAATGTGTCCAATGACTCGGCATGCCAACCAAGATGGCTGACATGGCTATAAAATAGAAGATAGGGCCTGGGGTAAACTGCAAGTTGTGTCTGTTATCTTTAAACTGCTATGAATAGAGAAAATCTAACAGGGTCATGAATGTTGAGTATAAAAAAGAAATTGGGAGGGGGGCAATTTTTTTCTCATTTCAGATTTCAGAAGTTAAACAAAATTTCTTCACATATTTTTTTTGCAAAAAAAAGGTGGGGGGGTTTCAATATGCAACAGCATAGTGTATTGCACAAAAGCAAAAAAAAGGGGTTAATTTTTATTTGGTTTTTTTTTTTAGGGGGGGGGAGGGTCAATTCACACAGGCATGTGTATTTCAGAAAAGCAAAAAATTGAATATAAATTCAAATCATATAACCAATTCTAAGTTCTTTGACTACAGTCTGTGTCAGAAACCTATTATGTGTCAAATATTTAATTACAATCCAAATTCAGACCTGTATCAAGCACGAATATTGTGTCCATTTTTGCCCCAACTGTTCAGGGTTGGACCTCTGCGGTCGTATTCAGCTGTGCCCGGCGAAGCAATTTATTTGGAATTATTGCTCTTTAATGACAATTTTTATCAATTTTTGTGTTTTTGCCTAAAAACATAAAAACTATAAAAGATAGATTGAAACTTTAAAAAGGAAAAATGATCAGCAGGACAAGATCTACAAATAAGTCATCATGATCGAAATCTTCAGTTTGACTCCTTATTGAAGTTATTGCCCTTTCATGATGATTTTTGTCTCGCCTGGGACGAAAGTGGCTGAAAGCGAGACATAGGGATTGCTTTTCCGGCAACGGCGTCAACAACTGTTAAGTTTTCTGCTTAAGTTAGTTTAAAAGGAACTACTTGTGATAGATCATTGATATTTTGTATGAAGATACATTACTACCAGTACATTTCAGTTTGACTACAATTTTGAGACCCTGCCCCCTAGGCCATGGTCCAGTGACTTTGAATTAATTATCCATTTTCAATGTTTAGTTTTCTGCTTAAGTTAGTTTCATAGGAACTACTTGTGATAGATCAATGATATTTTGTATGAAGTTGCATTGCTATCAGTACATATCAGTTTGATAACTATTTTGAGGCCCTGCCCCCTATGCTATGGTTAGTGACTTCAATTAATTAGCAATTTTCAATGACAAAGTTTCTGCTTATGTTAGTTTGATATGAACTACTTGCGATAGATCAATGATATTTTCTATAAAGTTGCATTACTATCAGTACATATCAGTTTGACGACTATTTCAAGGCCCTGCCCCATAGATCATGGTCCAGTGACTTTCAATCAATTAACAATTTTCAGTGATAAAGTTTCTGCTTATGTTAGTTTGATATGAACTACTTGCGATAGATCAATGACATTTTCTATAAAGTTACATTGCTGTCTGTACATCTCAGTTTGTCAACCATTTCAAGGCCCTACCCACTAGTTGGTCCAGCGACTTTGAATCAATTAGCAATGTTGCTGTCCATCAGATTGTCTTTTTTCTGAATTTTATGCCGACATATCTCTGTGTCAACAGTTTATTACAAAAAAGTAGCCATTGTCGAAGATGCAGGAGAGGGACACAGTCTCTTAATAGCCTTAGTCTAGTTGCTAATTTTTATGATTAAAAAGAAATGGGGTAATGCATCACTGAGAGAGTGACACAACTACACATAAAACACCATGAGATGTGTAGTTTTCAACAATAGACAAGTGTCTATAGCATATGTCAACAACACATAACACACCATGAGATGTGTAGTCTTCAACAATAGACAAGTATAGCATATGTCAACTACACATAAAACACCATGAGATGTGTAGTCTTCAACAATAGACAAGTATAGCATATGTCAACTACACATAAAACACCATGAGATGTGTAGTCTTCAACAATAGACAAGGGTCTATAGCATATGTCAACTTCACATAAAACACCATAAGATGTGTAGTCTTCAACAATTGACAAGTATAGCATATGCCAACAACACATACAACACCATGAGATATGTAGTCTTCAACAATAGACAAGTGTCTGTAGCATATGCCAACAACACATAAAACACTATGAGATATGTAGTCTTCAACAACAGACAAGGGTCTATAGCATATGCCAACTGCACATACAACACCATGAGATGTGTAGTCTTCAACAATGGACAAGTGTCTATAGCATATGCCAACAACAAATAAAACACCATGAGATGTGTAGTCTTCAACAATAGACAAGTGTCTGTAGCATATGTCAACCACACATAAAACACCATGAGATGTGTAGTCTTCAACGATAGACAAGTGTCTGTAGCATATGTCAACTACACATAAAACACCATGAGATGTGTAGTCTTCAACAATAGACAAGTGTCTGTAGCATATGTCAACCACACATAAAACATCATGAGATGTGTAGTCTTCAACAATAGACAAGTGTCTAAAGCATATGCCAACTACACATAAAACACCATGAGATGTGTAGTCTTCAACAATGGACAAGTGTCTATAGCATATGTCAACTGCACATAAAACACCATGAGATGTGTAGTTTTCAACAATAGACAAGTGTCTATAGCATATGTCAACAACACATAACACACCATGAGATGTGTAGTCTTCAACAATAGACAAGTATAGCATATGTCAACTACACATAAAACACCATGAGATGTGTAGTCTTCAACAATGGACAAGTGTCTATAGCATATGTCAACTGCACATAAAACACCATGAGATGTGTAGTCTTCAACAATAGACAAGTGTCTGAAGCATATGTCAACCACACATAAAACATCATGAGATCTGTAGTTTTAAACAATAGACAAGTGTCTAAAGCATATGCCAACTACACATAAAACACCATGAGATGTGTAGTTTTCAACAGTAGACAAGTGTCTGTAGCATATGTCAACTACACATAAAACACCACGAGATGTGTAGTTTTCAACAATGGACAAGTGTTTGTAGCAGATGCCAACTGCACATAAGACACCATGAGATGTGTAGTCTTCAACAATAGACAAGTGTCTGTAGCATATGTCAACCACACATAAAACACCACGAGATGTGTAGTCTTCAACAATGGACAAGTGTCTAAAGCATATGCCAACTACACATAAAACACCATGAGATGTGTAGTCTTCAACAATGGACAAGTGTCTATAGCATATGTCAACTGCACATAAAACACCATGAGATGTGTAGTCTTCAACAATAGACAAGTGTCATAGCATATGCCCACTGCACATAAAACACCACGAGATGTGTAGTCTTCAACAATAGACAAGTGTCTGTAGCATATGTCAACCACACATAAAACATCATGAGATGTGTAGTTTTCAACAACAGACAAGTGTCTAAAGCATATGCCAACTGCACATAAAACACCATGAGATGTGTAGTCTTCAACAATAGACAAGTGTCTGTAGCATATGCCAACTGCACATAAAACACCATGAGATGTGTAGTCTTCAACAATAGACAAGTGTCTATAGAATATGTCCAACACACATAAAACATCATGAGATGTGTAGTTTTCAACAATAGACAAGTGTCTATAGCATATGTCCAACACACATAAAACACCATGAGATGTGTAGTCTTCAACAATAGACAAGTGTCTATAGCATATGTCCAACACACATAAAACACCATGAGATGTGTAGTCTTCAACAATGGACAAGTGTCTGTAGCATATGTCAACTGCACATAAAACACCATGAGATGTGTAGTCTTCAACAAGGGACAAGAGTCATAGCATATGCCCACTGCACATAAAACACCATGAGATGTGTAGTCTTCAACAATAGACAAGTGTCTGTAGCATATGTCAACCACACATAAAACATCATGAGATGTGTAGTCTTCAACAATGGACAAGTATCTATAGCATATGCCAACTACACATGAAAGAAGGTCTTGAGGTTTTTGTCAAAAGAGAAGTTTCCATACAACGTTTTTAAAAAAAATAAACACAAGTGGGGAATTAATTCCTAACCTCAAACAGCAAATGTTATGACATATTCATTTTTTTATTGCAGTGAATTATTTACTAACATTTTGGATATGTTGTGTGTACTGATACATGGAACTCTTGTTAATGATGGAATGGAAAAAGGAGAAGAAAATACGAAGGCCTACACAACATTGATCAAAAAGCTGAGGGTAAGTTAACAAATGATCAGAAAATTGAGATTAAGTGAAGAAAAAATAACATTCATTGTACATACATTCTATCACTAGTTTTTTTAATGAAAACGAGTTAATCACTTTTACATTGTACACTATAAAAAGTCAGTATTGAAAAACAAAATTACTCATGTGCTATTTCACTTTTTTGCATGAATTTTAAAAAGATCTGAATTAGTTTCTAATTCTATTTTTCACTTTGCAGAAAGAGTTCAGTGACAAATTACAATCCGAGTCATTAGACAAAATCCGACAGTTACTTCCCCTTCCTAAGCGATATTATGAAGTTATTGTTTGTGAACCCCATGGCACACAGGTTGATAGTAAAGGCAATAAATATGATGGATTTGGCAAAAAACAGGTTAGTTATTGGTTTGTTATAAAACCTTGGTTTGTGTAAACCTTGATTATTTCAAAGGGGATTATCATTGAAGATATAGGAGAATGTCATATTATACTTCCACACCCATCCATTTAGCCAACAGATATTTTTGTCACCATGTTTTCAGAAACTGCTCAACAGAATTGCTTTATATTTGGCCTACACTTGGCAGTATTGGATTGTTATGTGTGAGCACTTTTTCGAACTGTCAATACCTACTTCCTGTTTACTGATACTTTAGATTTTTTCAATATGTCCAATAAACTTAAAAGTTTTTCATCACACATTTCTCCAATACTATTGATCAAAATGAATCCATATTTTGTGAGAAGCTAGTGATGAGTTGTAACGTGTAGATTTTTTAGTCCCCTACCGACGAAATCGAAGGGGACTTTAGGTTTGCACTCCATCCGTCTGTCTGTCTGTCCATCCGTCAGTCCGGCAAATCAGTTTTCCACACTTTTTTTCTTCATGCTTGAAGATATTGATTTGATATTTGGTATATTGTTTTATCTTGACACGTTACAGATCAAGTTCGAATTTTGTTTCGGTCTGATAATTTTGTGCAGAGTTATGGTCCTTGGACTTAGAAAATTCACTCAAATATTCAGTTTTCTGCATTTTTTTTTTTTTGTCATGCTTGAAGATATTGATTTAGTAATTGGTACATTGTTTTATCATGACAAGTTACAGACTAAGTTTTAATTTTGTTCCGGTCTGATGATTTTGTGCAGAGTTATGGTCCTTGGACTTACAAAATTCACTTAAATAATCAGTTTTCCACACTTTTTGTCATCATGCTTGAAGATATTGATTTGATAATTGGTATATAGTTTCGTCATGACAAGTTATAGACCAAGTTCGAATTTTGGGTAAATGGACAGAAAGTCACAGGACAAAAAGTCACAGGACATAAAGTCACAAATTTGATAGGACAAAAAGTCACAGGACAAACAGTCACAAATAATTTGCTGACAATTGTTTGAATATATAAGAGAAAGATTTTGAAATATTTTCATTTTATTACATATATTCATTTTTAAGCTCAGGAAATTGTTCATAAGCCTTGATAAATCAAAATTTATTAAATTTTAATCATTCAAAGGATATATTTCTTGGCACAATGAAGCCATTTAAGAACCAAGCTACTTAACATTTTGTTTTCATAACAATTATTTGATCATTATTGATATTTATTGAATAAATTTTAATTACAAAGTTTCTTCATATATAATACTTCAAGAAAAAAAAAAAAAAATTTTTTTAAAGTTAGTGTTATCTTGTTTGAAGAAAAATAATCTCAAAACTGAATTGTGACTTTTTGTCCTGTGACTTTTTGTCCGTGACTTTTTTGTCTGTGACTTTTTGTCCTGTGACTTTCTGTCCTACATTCGAATTTTGTTCCGGTCTGATGATTTTGTGCAGAGTTATGGTCCTTGGACTAAGAAAATTCACTTAAATAATCAGTTTTCCACACTTTTTGTCATTGTCATCATGTTTGAAGATATCGACTTGATATTTATTATATAGTTTACACCATGACAAGTTATAGATCAAGTTAGCATATTGTTCCAGTACAACTAATTTTTAGCTGGTAGGGGACTAAGTATTGCCATGCAGTACTCTCAGAATGCTTGTTTTTTTATGTGTTGGACACCTACTTCCTGTTTACTTTGAATTATGAGACATTGCATGCATTCTTGTAGTTCAGAATGTTTGCTAATGATTTTCAACAGCAAGGTTCCAAAATAATTTATAAATACTAACAGACATTTGCTAAAGAAGTATTACTAAACCAGAAAAAATATTTCTGTACTTGTTTTTGAGATATCAGGATGTAAAAGAAATTGTGGGAAATAGGAATTCTCTTATTTTTTCATATATTTTGTATAGAGATGTGTCAAAAGAAAATAACAACTGTTTGAACCATAGCTTGCCTGTTGCAAGGTAATATTTCTGTCCCTATCCAACATCCCCTCATTCTCTAGTTCAGTCATTCATCCTGGATGACCAACTTTGCAATCATTCAATTGTATTTTTTGTTCATTTTTTTCCTCGTCCTGAATATAAATGAAATGTTTGCCACTGAATGTTAAACAACCATTAATTTATGTTTTCACAAAAATAAAAGACTAATTTTCTATCTATATATTTTAGGGATTTCAAGTATCAAAGAAGGAGAGGATCAGTCCGTGGGAAGTTATAGAGGGATTTAAATATCCACCACCTTTATCATGGACATTCTTTGGTGCCGTTAGGTTAGAGAAGAAACCGCTGAAATATGAGGAACAACACAGGTAATATTCTAATGAGTAACACTGCTGTTTACTATCTCACCCATGTTACCAAAACATTGATAAGCATTGAGATGAAAGTTTCTGTGTAAAATCAGTGTCACATTGCCTATGAAAACATTACAATTTTTAAATCAATCAGGCTACTGTGGAATCATTATTATTCGTAGGATACCAATTTTCGTGGATTTCATGGTTACAGGGAAACCACAAATTTAAATGTTCAACAATTTGCAAATTTTCTGTATAATTATATGTATACTTTTGGAAAACCACGAAATCAAATATCCACGAAAATGCATGTTTTCCTCAATTCAAGAAAATTGGTACCCACGAAAATAAATAAATCCACAGTATATGTTTTGAAATAAAAAAATGGGTATGGACTTAATTTGTTTAGAATAGCACTCATAATAAAGACTGTATGTAAATGGTTTTATCATCTCATTTCATTCATGATAAAGACCAAAATGTAGTGAAATAAGTCCTTTTGTTGGGGCTTTTTGTAGAATTGTGTTTTATGACTCCTATCATTCAACCATCTCTTCTGCTACTATTGATTTGGGTTAACTTTATTAGAAAGCTTCCCTTCATCATTTATAGACATTCAGAGGTCACCATATGGTCTCAAATGATGGACAAATGACCAGGCCATTGTACTCTACATCTTGACTGTGAATAAACTCAACAGTGATGATTATGATTGATTGTTGTTTAATGTCCAGTGGCAAATATTACATGCATATTAGACAAGAACATGTTAATATGAAATGAATAGGAATCTTGCTTTGTATTAGAACCCCTTTTTTACATGCAAGTTCACAGGAATTATTCTGACTCGTAGCCATCCCATCTTTGCTCTTACTTCTAAATGCTGCTGGCTTAGAGAAGATGCAGCAAATACTAATTTTAGGTATTTGGTTTCATCCATCTGGGGGGTCAAATCCACATCCTTCTGCACTCTACCAAAAGTCCACCAAGGCTATATCTCAACAGAGATGATCTGACGCCAACACCAAATTCTCTTATTTGGAATGGGAATTAACATAGAATAGGTTGACTTGACTCAACCTCTGTATATCAGTCAAATGTGGCAGTGGTTCAATAGAAAAAATTTAGACCAAGTAGATTTTGTTTATCCAGAAACAATCTTGATATCTAGATTTGGTTTAAATCAGTTAAAAAGAGGACATTGTGATGTATTATTTAGTGTAATATTTTTCCATTTCAGAGTGCAACTGTACCATACACATGCATTAAGGAAGAATCTTAGCTATTTCTTAGAACCACCAAACTTGCCACCCGAAGATTTAGAACCACCTCAAGAGAAAGTGGTTAGTTATTAGTATAAAAGTTCAATTGTATTTCTCAAAACTTTTGAAATTTTAATATTCTCAATCAATCTTAAAGAAAAAGTTGATGCTTAAAAATGGTTGCATAGGGCTTTGAACTGTAATTGACCTTTGACATATACAACAATCACTTTTGTACTACTGCATCAACAACATTTATAGGAATGTTTGAAATATTGTTTAAGGAGTATAGGTTCATTACCTGGGTATTAAATGTCAAGCATAAGGCATATAGGTTCTTTACCTGGGTATTTAATGTCAAACAAAAGGTCATAGGTTAGTTACTTGGGTATTTAATGTCAAACATAAGGCATATAGCTTTATTACCTGGGTGTTTAATGTCAAGCATAAGGTCATATAGGTTTTTAGGTGGGTATTTAATGTCAAGCATAAGGCATATAGGTTTATTACCTGGGTACTTAATTTCAAGCAATTCATCAAATGATTCTAAATGGTAAGACATGTATAATTGGTGTATATTTAATGTCAAACATAAGGCATATAGCTTTATTACCTGGGTATTTAATGTCAAACATAAGGTCATAGGTTAGTTACCTGGGTATTTAAAACATAAGGCATATAGCTTTATTACCTGGGTGTTTAATGTCAAGCATTTTTTTTTTTTTTTTTTTTAAGTCTCCCAAACAAAGTTTGGAGACTTATTGTTTTTGCTCAGTTCTTATTATTTTTATTCTTCTTCTTCTTCTTCTTCTTCCGCCGCTTTAAAGATGAACTTGTCCGCAGCGGTTCTCTAAAACCGCTTGTCAGATTTACTTAAGGTTTCATAAAATGTTAGGCTAACATGTCTAGGGGAGCCATCAATCTTTCGTTTGTGCATTGGGGTCTATTTAGGGGTATTTTTAGGGGCTTAAAGAAGGGAGGGGTTTACTATAGACCCCTATGGGATTTTATTTTTTTAAATTTTCAAATGACTATAACTTGAAAACAGTAAGTGATAGACATACATGATCTTCAGTAATGATCACAGGACAATAAAACAAATCAAATAAAATATAGGGTGAGTCCCTGGGGGTCACCCCATCCCCCCTTCAATTTGAGAATGTGCTTGTATCTTGTAAACGGTTGAGATCCCCCCTTAAATCATATATATTCTTGTATGGGACAATAAAACAAATCAAATGAAATATAGGGGGGTCCCTGGGGGTCACCCCCTTCCCCTCCTGTTTGAGAACTTGTAAAGGGTCAAGATCCCCACCCCTAAACGATATACATTCTTGTATGGGACAATGAAACAAATCAAATGAAATATGGGGGAAGTCCACGGGGGTCACCCCCCCATTCTGTTTGAGAACTTGTAAATGGTCGAGATCCTCACCCCTAAACCATATATATTCTTGTATGGGACAGTAAAACAAACCAAATGAAATATGGGAGAAGTCCATGGGGTCACCCCCACCCCCTTCTTTTTGAAAACTTGTAAACAGTCGAGATCCCCACCCCGAAACCATATATATTGTTGTATGGGCCGATAAAACAAATCAAATTAAATATAGGGGAGTTCCTGGGGATCACCCCCACCCCCTCCTGTTTGAGAACTTTTAAACGGTCGAGTTACCCACCCTTAAACCATATATATTCCTGTTCCTCATTTAAAGAAGATTTGAATGGCTTACAGGGTCAATCCCTAGGCGTCACTTATGCATATCACTTTACTAGACCAAACCAATTTGTTCAGGACTTTGCCCAATGTCAGGCGACCATGGGAATGACAAATTATGGGAGCTTTGTTTGGGAGACTTCGTAACATCATCCTGTTACAATTATTTTTCTTGTTTTTTTTTTTTTTTTTATTTTATTTTATATTAGTTCTATTTTATTTACATCATTTATTTTTATTCATCAATTTATTTATTTATGAATTATTCTATCCTTTAAATTTTTACTCACTCATTCTAAACTACATCAATTACCTTACGGTAAAATTTAAATTATTTAAATGCCCAAAATGGCACAAGCCTTGGCTGACCGTGCGAGGGCTGTATAGCCAGTCAAGGTCGTTAAAAACTTCCATCATCATTGGTGTATCTGTTAACTTTAGGAAGAAAAGCCTAAAGAACCAACAGAAACAGCTGTTGTAGATAAGAAAAGGCCAAAGAAGAAACCAAAAAGATCTAACAGTGGAAGTGGTGGAAGTTTCATCCAGGTTTGTAGAACATTTTGTTTAATTTCATACCCTAAAGTGTGTTTTTTTTAGCAGGGTGAAATTTCGTGATTAAGGAGCAACAATGTATAGGAAAAATTTGGCAGATTCTTAATTCCCAATTAAATATTTTGGCAGATACTGAAATGGTTGAAGTCAAACAGTTGTGAAAACAGTAAATAATATCTTTTCTGTAGTTCTGTATAAATACAAGAAATTAAAAGAAATAATCATTTTAATAGTAAAAAGAAATACATATGGAAAATGATAAACAATGTTTTGAATTGTCAAATATTAACAAAAGCAAGCAAATATCTTTATTGTCATTCAATCAAACAATTGACCAGACCTTTGATGTACTAATTAGGTTTTTAAATTATCAAGAGTGACTAACAGCTCTTTGACACTAATTAGCGTAAAATACCTGACAGAGTACTTAACACTCTTATTTTGTTTAACACTGATTAATAAGGGTATACATACCTGACAGAATGTGAAAAAGAAACTAAGTTTAATTAAAATTTATAAAATACATTAATGTTGTTAAATCTGACATTTACCGTTTTTGACCTGCCATCTGGAAAAAATTAAATCATTCAAAAAACACTTTAGCAATTAGAATTTACCGAAAGTATGCATAAATTTTCGTGGAATTGATTTTAGCGATTTTTATTTATCTGCCAAAATAAGCGAAAATAACCTGCTATACGGTATCTCATTCAAGTGATTGAGAGATTTTTTTATTTCTGATCTCTTTATTTCATGCCTTTTTTAGCAGTATAAAATAGACTTGTTTGGTGTATCAAACAAAGAAAAAAGTACTGAACACTTTAACACAAGTTGAAAACAAAGTACTTTGAAAATACTAATGATACATGTAGCTACAGGTAATAGCAGCTGGTATTTGTTTTTTATATTTTTTTAAAAGAGTAAGCCATATTTTTATAGATATATTGGAATAGGGGATCTGAAGGGGTTGCGTCATCACAGATTCACTTTAGATCATTGCTCACCTAGTTTTTTTAATGAAAAATTTAATTAATAACAAGGAACTAGGCAAATAAGCTTATAACTGCATATTACTGTCTGTGAAAGAATTCTTAGTTATTAAATTTCTTACATAATCTGTATGTTATGGAAAACATTTTGTAGATTAATAACTATTTTCTATTTCCAGGCACCGATGGGTGGATATGGGAGCCGTATGGACTACCAAACAGGACCCCCTCCAAGCTGGGGATCCATGCCACAACAGCCAACCCCACCAAATTATTATTCTCCAATGGCACAAGGTCCAGGTATGAACAAATTTTAAAAAACAACAAAATACCAAATATCAAAAGCATTAATTGTTCAAACTTACTTACAGAAGTGGATATCAGATAATGTAAAGTTACTTTTTCAAGGTCAATTATATGACCTTGTCCTATGTGCGACTCAAACAATGACCTTGACATTCCGTGTGGGACCCCTGCAGATCCTTATATCAATATTGTGAATATATTTTTGTTTGTAGATTACAATTTTCAAGGTTTGTTAAAAAAAAAATGTTGTTTGAATTTGCAGTTTCAGATACATTGTAACGCATATCAGAAACAGAGGAAAATTCTACATTCTGCTGAGTGTTATCCACAAAGATTATGAAGTAAAGCTTCACACCAAACATCAAATAAAAGTCGGAAGTATATTTTGTAATGTGAAGCATTTTAACATTTAATTCTAGGGCCTAGATTTGCACCTTCACCATACAATTCCAAAGCAGCCATTCAGTCCATGTTACGTGGGAGGGGGAATACCTACCCTATGGGAGCAGCTAGTCAGCCATCGTTAAAACAACTCCAGATGATTCAGCAACAACAGCAGTCTCAGATGGTCAGAGCACAGATAAGAAATCAAGTCAATCGTATGTCTGAAATGACTCCATATGCTAGACAGATACCAGGGCCAGGAATGCACTTAAATCAACAACCAGGTAATATTGTCTATTTTTGGAAATAGGAGCTAAAATTGTCAAAATAGCATACACAGTTTCAATGATATATTTTTTTCAGAAGTATATTTAAAAAAAAAACTGGTAAAATGTCAATCTTCCAATGGGCAGGATTTTGGGGGTTATTTTCCAGATGAAGTGAAATTCTAGAAGGAGACATAATAACATCAACAGTGTTTGTTGTGGTGGTTTGTTGTATTGCCCAATATTTTTGCTATTCTTTTATCCTTTTATGCCCCACCTTTGATAGTAAAGGGGCAGTGTGTTTTATCGACCGCAAAATTTTCGTATATTGGTATGGCGTTGGCGCGTCGTCGTCCAAGACACATTGGTTTTCGCACTCTAACTTTAGTTAAGTCAATGGATCTCTATGAAATTTTACCATAAGGTTGAATACCACAAAAGGAAGGTTGGGATTGATTTTGGGGTTATGGTACCAACAGTTAAGGAATTAGGGGCCATAAAGGGCCAAAAATAAGCATTTTGTGTCCAGACAATAACTTGTGTGTAAGTGTATGGATCTCTCTGACATTGTACCACAAGGTTCCATATCACAAAGGGAAGGCTGGGATTGATTTTGGGGGATAATTGCCTCAAAATTTTAGGAATTAGGGGCAATAAATAAGCATTTTTCTAGTTTCAGGACAATAACTTGTGTGTAAGTGTATGGATCTTTCTGAAATTGTACTACAAGGTTCCATATCACAAAGGGAAAGCTGGAATTGAGTTTGGGGGTAATTGCCCGAAACGTTTAGGAATTAGGGGCCAAAAATAAGCATTTTTGTAACTTCCAGACAGTAACTTGTGTGTAAGTGTATGGATCTCTCTGACATTGTACCACACGGTTCCATATCACAAAGGGAAGGCTGGGATTGATTTTGGGTGTAATTGCCTCAAAATTTTAGGAATTAGGGGGCCAAAAAAGGGGCAAAAAATAAGCATTTTTCTAGTTTCAGGACAATAACTTGTGTGTAAGTGTATGGATCTTTCTGAAATTGTACTACAAGGTTCCATATCACAAAGGGAAAGCTGGAATTGAGTTTGGGGGTAATTGCCCGAAACGTTTAGGAATTAGGGGTCAAAAAGGGGCCAAAAAACATATTTTTAGCTCACCTGGCCCAAAGGGCCAAGTGAGCTTTTCTGATCACTTGGCATCCATCGTCGTTGTTAACTTTTTACATTTTGAACTTCTTCTAGAGAACCACTGAATGGAATGAAACCAAACATGGCATGAATGTTCCTTATGAGGTGCTGACCAAGTGTTATTACTTTGTAGCCGATCCATCATCCAAGATGGCCACCAGCGGGGGACTTAGTTTAACATAGGACCTATGGGAAATACATACAAATGTCTTCTTTTAAAGAACCAGTGAATGGAATGAAACCAAACATGGCATGAATGTTCCTTATGAGGTGCTGACCAAATGTTGTTACTTTGCAGTCGGTCCATCATCCAAGATGGCCGTCAGCGGGGAATTAGTTTAACATAGGACCCTATGGGACATACATACAAATGTCTTTTATAGAACCACTGAATGGAATGAAACCAAACATGGCATGAATGTTCCTTATGAGGTGCTGACCAAGTGTTTTACTTTGTAGCCGATCCATCATCCAAGATGGCCGCCAGCAGGGGACTTAGTTTAACATAGAACCCTATGGGACATACATACAAATGTCTTCTTTTAGAGAACCATTGAATGGAATGAAACAAAACATGGCATGAATGTTCCTTATGAGGTGCTGACCAAGTGTTGTTACTTTGCAGTTGGTCCATCATCCAAGATGGCCGACAGCAGGGGACTTAGTTTAACATAGGACCCTATGGGAAATACATATAAATGTCTTCTTTTAGAGAACCAGTGCATGGAATGAAACCAAACATGGCATGAATGTTCCTTATGAGGTGCTGACCAAGTTTTGTTACTTTGCAGCCGATCCATCATCCAAGATGGCCGCCAGTGGGTGACTTAGTTTAACACAGGACCCTATGGGAAATATATACAAATGTCTTCTTTTAGAGAACCACTTAATGGAATGAAACCAAACATGGCATGAATATTCCTTATGGGGTGCTGACCAAGTGTTGTTACTTTGCAGTTGGTCCATCATCCAAGATGGCCGCCAGCAGGGGACTTAGTTTAACATAGGACCCTATGGGAAATACATACAAATGTCTTCTTTTAGAGAACCACTGAATGGAATGAAACCAAACATGGCACGAATGTTCCTTATGAGGTGCTGACCAAGTGTTCTTACTTTGCAGTTGGTCCATCATCCAAGATGGCCGACAGCGGGGGACTTAGTTTAACATAGGACCTTATGGGAAATACATACAAATGTCTTCTTTTAGAGAACCACTGAATGGAATGAAACCAAACATGGCATGAATGTTCCTTATGAGGTGCTGACCAAGTGTTGGTACTTTGCAGTTGGTCCATCATCCAAGATGGCCGACAGTGGGGGACTTAGTTTAACATAGGACCTTAAGGGAAATACATACAAATGTCTTCTTTTAGAAAACCACTGAATGGAATGAAACCAAACATGGCGTGAATGTTCCTTATGAGGTGCTGACCAAGTGTTGCTTCTTTGCAGTTGGTCCATCATCCAAGATGGCCGACAGCGGGGGACTTAGTTTAACAAAGGACCTTATGGGAAATACATACAAATGTCTTCTTTTAGAAAATGACTGAATGGAATGAAACCAAACATGGCATGAATGTTCCTTATGAGGTGCTGACCAAGTGTTGCTACTTTGTTGCCAATTTACTGTTCAAGATGGCCACCAGGATATTTTGTTAAATAACAGGGCCAGTATTAAACCAAATTTGGCCTCAATCATTATTTGGGTATCTGTTATGATTTTTATCTATCTTTACATGATTTCTAAAACCAAAGTAGAGTCAGGTGAGCGACACAGGCTCTTGAGAGCCTCTAGTTCTATTTTCCAGACAATAACTTGTGTTCAAGTGTGTGGATCTCTCTGAAATTGTACTGCAAGGTACCATACCTCAAAAGGGAAGGCTGGGATTGAGTTTGGGGGTGATGAATCATAAGGGGTTCAAAAATTGGGGGATTTTTTTTCCTTTTTCCTTTTTTCCTTTTTTTTCTTTAAAATTTTCCATTTTAAGTTGGTTATTTCTGATTTATATTTAAAAGCAAATAATAATGATATGGCAGGAGATACACACCAAACAGGATGTGTAAATTATTATATAATAAGTATTGTGCAATAGCAAGAAATTTTCAATTCCACAGTATTGCGCAATAGCAGAAATCTTCAATTGCACAGTATTGCACAATAGCAAGAAATATCCAATAGCACAATATTGCGCAATAGCAAGAAATTGTCAATTGTACAGTATTGCACAATAGCAAGAAATATTCAATTGCACAGTATTGCGCAATTGCAAGAAATATTCAATTGCACAGTATTGTGCAAAAGAAGATACTTTGTATAAATTGCTTATTTCTTGACCAATTTCAATGGGGTTTTATTCTTGAATTCTTGGGGTTCTTTAATATGCTGAATCTAACCATGTATTAAGTTTTTGGATTTTGGGCCCTGTTTTAAATTGGTCCACATTGAGGTCCAAAGGGTCCAAATTAAACTTTGTTTGATTTCATCAAACAATGAATTATTAGGGTTCTTTGATATGCGAATCTAACCATGTATTTAGATTCTTAATTTTTGGTCCTGTTTTCAAATTGGTCTACATTAAGGTCCAAAGGGTCCAAAATTAAACTTAGTTTGATTTTAACAAAAATTGAATTCTTAGGGTTCTTTGATATGCTGAATCTAAACATGTATTTAGATTTTTGATTAAGGGCCCAGTTTTCAAGTTGGTCCAAATTGGGGTCCAAAATTAAACTTTGTTTGATTTCAACAAAAATTGAATATATGGGGATGTTTGATATGCTGAATCTAACCATGTATTTAGATTTTTGATTTTTGGGCCCCGTTATTAACTTTGTCCACATTGAGGTCAAAAGGGTCCAAAATTAAACTTTGTTTGATTTCATCAAAAATGAGAAAATAACCTGCTATACGGTATCTCATTCAAGTGATTGAGAGATTTTTTATTTCTGATCTCTTTATTTCATGCCTTTTTAGCAGTATAAAATAGACTTGTTTGGTGTATCAAACAAAGAAAAAGTACTGAACACTTTAACACAAGTTGAAAACAAAGTACTTTGAAAATACTAATGATACATGTAGCTACAGGTAATAGCAGCTGGTATTTGTTTTTTATATTTTTTTAAAAGAGTAAGCCATATTTTTATAGATATATTGGAATAGGGGATCTGAAGGGTTGCGTCATCACAGATTCACTTTAGATCATTGCTCACCTAGTTTTTTAATGAAAATTTAATTAATAACAAGGAACTAGGCAAATAAACTTATAACTGCATATTACTGTCTGTGAAAGAATTCTTAGTTATTAAATTTCTTACATAATCTGTATGTTATGGAAAACATTTTGTAGATTAATAACTATTTTCTATTTCCAGGCACCGATGGGTGGATATGGGAGCCGTATGGACTACCAAACAGGACCCCCTCCAAGCTGGGGATCCATGCCACAACAGCCAACCCACCAAATTATTATTCTCCAATGGCACAAGGTCCAGGTATGAACAAATTTTAAAAACAACAAAATACCAAATATCAAAAGCATTAATTGTTCAAACTTACTTACAGAAGTGGATATCAGATAATGTAAAGTTACTTTTCAAGGTCAATTATATGACCTTGTCCTATGTCGACTCAAACAATGACCTTGACATTCCGTGTGGGACCCTGCAGATCCTTATATCAATATTGTGAATATATTTTTGTTTGTAGATTACAATTTTCAAGGTTTGTTAAAAAAAAAATGTTGTTTGAATTTGCAGTTTCAGATACATTGTAACGCATATCAGAAACAGAGGAAAATTCTACATTCTGCTGAGTGTTATCCACAAAGATTATGAAGTAAAGCTTCACACCAAACATCAAATAAAAGTCGGAAGTATATTTTGTAATGTGAAGCATTTTAACATTTAATTCTAGGGCCTAGATTTGCACCTTCACCATACAATTCCAAAGCAGCCATTCAGTCCATGTTACGTGGGAGGAATACCTACCCTATGGGAGCAGCTAGTCAGCCATCGTTAAAACAACTCCAGATGATTCAGCAACAACAGCAGTCTCAGATGGTCAGAGCACAGATAAGAAATCAAGTCAATCGTATGTCTGAAATGACTCCATATGCTAGACAGATACCAGGGCCAGGAATGCACTTAAATCAACAACCAGGTAATATTGTCTATTTTTGGAAATAGGAGCTAAAATTGTCAAAATAGCATACACAGTTTCAATGATATATTTTTTTCAGAAGTATATTTAAAAAAAAAACTGGTAAAATGTCAATCTTCCAATGGGCAGGATTTTGGGGGTTATTTTCCAGATGAAGTGAAATTCTAGAAGGAGACATAATAACATCAACAGTGTTTGTTGTGGTGGTTTGTTGTATTGCCCAATATTTTTTGCTATTCTTTTTATCCTTTTTATGCCCCACCTTTGATAGTAAAGGGGCAGTGTGTTTTTATACGACCGCAAAATTTTCGTATATTGGTATGACGTTGGCGTCGTCGTCGTCCGAAGACACATTGGTTTTCGCACTCTAACTTTAGTTAAGTCAATGGATCTCTATGAAATTTTACCATAAGGTTGAATACCACAAAAGGAAGGTTGGGATTGATTTTTGGGGTTATGGTACCAACAGTTAAGGAATTAGGGGCCATAAAGGGCCAAAAATAAGCATTTTGTGTCCAGACAATAACTTGTGTGTAAGTGTATGGATCTCTCTGACATTGTACCACAAGGTTCCATATCACAAAGGGAAGGCTGGGATTGATTTTGGGGGATAATTGCCTCAAAATTTTAGGAATTAGGGGCAATAAATAAGCATTTTTCTAGTTTCAGGACAATAACTTGTGTGTAAGTGTATGGATCTTTCTGAAATTGTACTACAAGGTTCCATATCACAAAGGAAAGCTGGAATTGAGTTTGGGGTAATTGCCGAAGCGTTTAGGAATTAGGGGCCAAAAATAAGCATTTTGTAACTTCCAGACAGTAACTTGTGTGTAAGTGTATGGATCTCTCTGACATTGTACCACACGGTTCCATATCACAAAGGGAAGGCTGGGATTGATTTTGGGTGTAATTGCCTCAAAATTTTAGGAATTAGGGGCCAAAAGGGGCAAAAATAAGCATTTTCTAGTTTCAGGACAATAACTTGTGTGTAAGTGTATGGATCTTTCTGAAATTGTACTACAAGGTTCCATATCACAAAGGAAAGCTGGAATTGAGTTTGGGGTAATTGCCCGAAACGTTTAGGAATTAGGGGTCAAAGGGGCCAAAAACATATTTTTAGCTCACCTGGCCCAAAGGGCCAAGTGAGCTTTCTGATCACTTGGCATCCATCGTCGTTGTTAACTTTTACATTTTGAACTTCTTCTAGAGAACCACTGAATGGAATGAAACCAAACATGGCATGAATGTTCCTTATGAGGTGCTGACCAAGTGTTATTACTTTGTAGCCGATCCATCATCCAAGATGGCCACCAGCGGGACTTAGTTTAACATAGGACCTATGGGAAATACATACAAATGTCTTCTTTTAAAGAACCAGTGAATGGAATGAAACCAAACATGGCATGAATGTTCCTTATGAGGTGCTGACCAAATGTTGTTACTTTGCAGTCGGTCCATCATCCAAGATGGCCGTCAGCGGGAATTAGTTTAACATAGGACCCTATGGGACATACATACAAATGTCTTTTATAGAACCACTGAATGGAATGAAACCAAACATGGCATGAATGTTCCTTATGAGGTGCTGACCAAGTGTTTTACTTTGTAGCGATCCATCATCCAAGATGGCCGCCAGCAGGGACTTAGTTTAACATAGAACCCTATGGGACATACATACAAATGTCTTCTTTTAGAGAACCATTGAATGGAATGAAACAAAACATGGCATGAATGTTCCTTATGAGGTGCTGACCAAGTGTTGTTACTTTGCAGTTGGTCCATCATCCAAGATGGCCGACAGCAGGGGACTTAGTTTAACATAGGACCCTATGGGAAATACATATAAATGTCTTCTTTTAGAGAACCAGTGCATGGAATGAAACCAAACATGGCATGAATGTTCCTTATGAGGTGCTGACCAAGTTTTGTTACTTTGCAGCCGATCCATCATCAAGATGGCCGCCAGTGGGTGACTTAGTTTAACACAGGACCCTATGGGAAATATATACAAATGTCTTCTTTTAGAGAACCACTTAATGGAATGAAACCAAACATGGCATGAATATTCCTTATGGGGTGCTGACCAAGTGTTGTTACTTTGCAGTTGGTCCATCATCCAAGATGGCCGCCAGCAGGGACTTAGTTTAACATAGGACCCTATGGGAAATACATACAAATGTCTTCTTTAGAGAACCACTGAATGGAATGAAACCAAACATGGCACGAATGTTCCTTATGAGGTGCTGACCAAGTGTTCTTACTTTGCAGTTGGTCCATCATCCAAGATGGCCGACAGCGGGGGACTTAGTTTAACATAGGACCTTATGGGAAATACATACAAATGTCTTCTTTTAGAGAACCACTGAATGGAATGAAACCAAACATGGCATGAATGTTCCTTATGAGGTGCTGACCAAGTGTTGGTACTTTGCAGTTGGTCCATCATCCAAGATGGCCGACAGTGGGGGACTTAGTTTAACATAGGACCTTAAGGGAAATACATACAAATGTCTTCTTTTAGAAAACCACTGAATGGAATGAAACCAAACATGGCGTGAATGTTCCTTATGAGGTGCTGACCAAGTGTTGGTACTTTGCAGTTGGTCCATCATCCAAGATGGCCGACAGCGGGGGACTTAGTTTAACAAAGGACCTTATGGGAAATACATACAAATGTCTTCTTTTAGAAAATGACTGAATGGAATGAAACCAAACATGGCATGAATGTTCCTTATGAGGTGCTGACCAAGTGTTGCTACTTTGTTGCCAATTTACTGTTCAAGATGGCCACCAGGATATTTTGTTAAATAACAGGGCCAGTATTAAACCAAATTTGGCCTCAATCATTATTTGGGTATCTGTTATGATTTTATCTATCTTTACATGATTTCTAAAACCAAAGTAGAGTCAGGTGGCGACACAGGCTCTTGAGAGCCTCTAGTTCTATTTTCAGACAATAACTTGTGTTCAAGTGTGTGGATCTCTCTGAAATTGTACTGCAAGGTACCATACCTCAAAAGGAAGGCTGGGATTGAGTTTGGGGTGATGAATCATAAGGGGTTCAAAAATTGGGGGATTTTTTTTCCTTTTTCCCTTTTTCCTTTTTTTTTTTTCTTTAAAATTTTCCATTTTAAGTTGGTTATTTCTGATTTATATTTAAAAGCAAATAATAATGATATGGCAGGAGATACACACCAAACAGGATGTGTAAATTATTATATAATAAGTATTGTGCAATAGCAAGAAATTTTCAATTCCACAGTATTGCGCAATAGCAAGAAATCTTCAATTGCACAGTATTGCACAATAGCAAGAAATATCCAATAGCACAATATTGCGCAATAGCAAGAAATTGTCAATTGTACAGTATTGCACAATAGCAAGAAATATTCAATTGCACAGTATTGCGCAATTGCAAGAAATATTCAATTGCACAGTATTGTGCAAAAGAAGATACTTTGTATAAATTGCTTATTTCTTGACCAATTTCAATGGGGTTTTATTCTTGAATTCTTGGGGTTCTTTAATATGCTGAATCTAACCATGTATTAAGTTTTTGGATTTTGGGCCCTGTTTTTAAATTGGTCCACATTGAGGTCCAAAGGGTCCAAAATTAAACTTTGTTTGATTTCATCAAACAATGAATTATTGGGGTTCTTTGATATGCCGAATCTAACCATGTATTTAGATTCTTAATTTTTGGTCCTGTTTTCAAATTGGTCTACATTAAGGTCCAAAGGGTCCAAAATTAAACTTAGTTTGATTTTAACAAAAATTGAATTCTTAGGGTTCTTTGATATGCTGAATCTAAACATGTATTTAGATTTTTGATTAAGGGCCCAGTTTTCAAGTTGGTCCAAATTGGGGTCCAAAATTAAACTTTGTTTGATTTCAACAAAAATTGAATATATGGGGATGTTTGATATGCTGAATCTAACCATGTATTTAGATTTTTGATTTTTGGGCCCCGTTATTAACTTTGTCCACATTGAGGTCAAAAGGGTCCAAAATTAAACTTTGTTTGATTTCATCAAAAAATGAACTCTTGGGGTTCTTTGATATGCTGAATCTAACCATGTATTTAGATTTTGGATATTGGGCCATTATAGGTGAATGTCCAATTTAAAAAATTTTAAGTTCTTAGACCATATTCATTCTGTGTCAGAAACCTATGCTGTGTCAAATATTTAATCACAATCCAAATTCAGAGATGTATCAAGCTTGAATGTTGTGTCCATACTTGCCCCAACTGTTCAGGGTTCGACCTCTGCGGTCGTATCAAGCTGCGCCCTGCGGAGCATTTTATTTGGTCTGCGTCCATTCGTTCGTTTGTTCGTCCGTCCGTCCGTCCTTGTGTTCGTCCATTCATCTGTCCGTTTGTTCGTCTGTCCCGCTTCAGGTTAAAGTTTTTGGTCAAGGTAGTTTTTGATGAAGTTGAAGTCCAATCAACTTGCAACTTAGTAAACATGTTCCCTATGATATGATCTTTCTAATTTTAATGCCAAATTAGAGTTTTGACTCCAATTTCACGGTCCACTGAACATAGAAAATGATAGAGAGAGTGGGGCATCCGTGTACTATAGACACATTCTTGTTTGTATTATTTCATAAAATTATTATAGGGGTTCAAAAATATGTAAGGCAGGGTTACAGACACTAAAAGTATAAAACATGTTTGCCTAGTATTGCTTTTGTTTTACCTGTAAGTATATGAGATGAAATAAAGTTCTTATAGTTGTCAAACTTAAAAGAACCATTGATATCAGTATCCTTTCAAGTAGTGATTACTTTTTGCTCTTACCACAGTTGAAAGATACCATCTTTTGAAATCCTTGAAGGATACATATTTGGACAGAACAAGTTGTATATTATATATTTTGTTGACATTTTGTACATAGTTAAAGCTATCATCATTTTGTTTTAGGAATAACACAGAACTATAATCAGCCCTACAGTATGCCTCCACAACCAGCTGCAACAGGGGATATAACAGGGAACCAGATTATGCCACAGGGCTTTAACCAATCATATCAGAGCTCTCAGAATCCTACTATGTTACAGCCAATGGGGAATCAACAGGGATACATGTCACAACAACCCCACCAACAGCAGTTTAATACAAGGTAATGTCAGTAGCACAAAAAAAAACCTTTATCAGTTAAAAAACATCTATTTAAGTAATGCACATTGCAGAAAAAATAGGGTAGATATGTAACATAATTTTATTTTTTAATATATAAGTGATGTGTCATTTTTCAAATGTGATCAGAGCTATAACCTTATGAATTTTAACTTTTTTTTGTTTTTGTTAAAATTTACTTTTGGTCTTTTCTACAGAATTCAACCTGGAATACAGAATTCTAACACTGGAATGTCAAATATATCCAATTATAATCAGATGGGAATGACGGCATCTCAAGGTCAAGGGACATTTATGCAACAGCGCATGGTGAGGACACAACAACAAAGACAACAAATAATACAACAACAATTAAGAATTCAACAACAACAACAGATGCCTCAGCAGTCAACACAGCCACAACACAATGCTAATATAATGGCACAACTACAACATATGGGAGTACGACAGCAACCCAACAATGCCTACAATCAGTATCAACAACCTCCACAGTATTAGACATTCAAACTCTCCTTTAACAAAAATTGACAGTAGAAGAATTCATTGTTTTTAGTATTAGAGATACTAGGAGAATTAAGATCCCAGTAACAGTTGAATTATTTCTTCAGAGATTTATTGGAGGTTGTTGATGTTATAATCAATAAAAACATACCTACTCTGTGTTCTAGGTTAAAAGACAGTTATCAAATGGCTATTGTAATCAGTTTTCATACCATCATGACAAGTATATAAACACAACATGTCTGTAGACAATATAAGGACATCACTATTGTCTGTAGTAAGGTCTTCTGAGGGACAAGACAGTAATCTTAACATACCTGATCAACAGCAGCCATTGTGGGACTAACAATGATATCTACTTTAAAAGTTTGTTACAATAGCTTTTGTGTTTAAGTTTGTAACAATAGTTTTTGTAGCTGAAATTACCACAAATCAGAAGTTAAGAAATAAATTTTTTTTTTTATTTTTTCATATTAATTTTTCATTTGAATATTTATTGGTTCATTTTTTGTGGTGGACATGCAGTTCACTGATATGTTTCATCATTGAATAAATAAACATTAAGTGGAAGACTGTAACAAAATTATTCTGATCTTAATATACTCTTTCTAACAAAATATTTGAGAGGAAATGTGTTTTTCTATCCGAACGTTAGGGTATTCTGATCTTTAAATACTCTTTTTTAACAAAATATTTGAAAGGAAATGTGTTTTTCTATCCGAACGTTAGGGTATTCTGATCTATATATACTCTTTCTAACAAAATATTTGAAAGGAAATGTGTTTTTCTATCAGAATGTTAGGGTATTCTGATCTTTATATACTCTTTTTAACAAAATATTTGAAAGGAAATGTGTTTTTCTATCCGAACATTAGGGTATTCTGATCTTTATATACTCTTTCTAACAAAATATTTGAAAGGAAATGTGTTTTTCTATCCGAACGTTAGGGTATTCTGATCTTTATATACTCTTTCTAACAAAATATTTGAGAGGAAATGTGTTTTTCTATCCGAAAGTTAGGGTATTCTGATCTTTATATACTCTTTCTAACAAAATATTTGAAAGGAAATGTGTTTTTCTATCAGAACGTTAGGGGATGAAATGTTAGACTTTGGACCAAACAGATTTTTATTTGGATATATGTTTAAATAATTGACGCATAATGGTGTTTTTAATAAGCTTTAAAAGTGCTCAATAAGTATTTGTACATGTGTATTGTAAAGTTTGAGACATGTAAGATAGTAAATAAAAATGACATGAGTTATTTGTTAAACATACTTTTTATGTGGGAAGGTTTTTCAATCCAAAATATGTACCATTTACACTGTAATATATATTAAAATTCAGACAGAATCACCTCATATCATGTGGTTCACTGGTAATAGTACACCTCCTTTTCCTATGTTTTTTATTAGTTTGATTTTATAGGTGGTTCCCATAGCAAGACAAGACATTTCTTATTTTAAACATAAAGGAAATATTTTTTAATGCAAAATCTCTAAGAGTCTACATTGGTTTGCTACAAAACTTGAGAGAATTTCTTCATACCATTAGCATTCTGACATTTCAAAGTTTAGTGGAGATTATATAATGTTTGTCATGTCAAGAATGTCACGAAGCATGGCACCAAACATGAAGATTTCTGATAAGATCCATTTTGGAATAAGTACCTATTATAGATGATTGATATTCAGCATACAGCTGCATCAGAATAAAAGGTCCTATCCCCAGTTATCTACAATCAACTTTAAAATTATATGTTAAGTTACTAATAAGGTGTGATGACATAGAAGCATCAATATCATTGATATATGGTTTGCTGAGGTCATTGATATGTGGTATGCTGAGGTCATTGATATATGGTATCTTGTTGAATGTAATCATTTCAAGTTCAAGCGGAATGATATGATCCACCACTAAGACATTGTATTTTATTTCATTATTTAATATTCTCATGTTTAAGTAGTAATTTGTAAGTTGGTAAAAAGTCAGGCATTAATACATGCTTTTGCTAAATTATTAACAAACCTTGTTTCTGAAAAAAAATAATAAGTAAGGAGGATAAAACAGTTTTTTCCATTTCATTTCTAGCTCATTATTCAGCCAAATATTGAATTCTGACTTTAGAATATCTATTTTCTTTGTTTTTCAATGAGCATAGTTCAATATGTTAAGTCATTTTAATTATTGTATTGTACATGTGTATATATATTTATTTTAATTCCAAACAGTGTAAGAATGAGATTTATATAAGCAGTGATATATGAAAAAATGTACAAAACAAAGATATAAAAATGAATTGTCAATTAAAACTGGGAGGTATGATACAAGCAATTAATTTGCCTTTGTAGTTGCTAGAATATTCAAATTGTTCAAGCTTTTAAAAAGTATATTTGCTATATTGATAAAAAAAAACCACGGGCATTTTAGTACAGAAAGATGGATCACTTGAGATGTCATAAACTTGTCGAAATTGACATATTTGTCCTAAATATTTTGGTCAAAATAGATGCGAGTAAGTGTTTAGCCAAAAGATAATTTACACAGATAAACATCTTTGAAAAATGCATCTTGCAGCAAGATATCTTTATTTTAAGCTGGGCTCGTATCTAATCATAAATGACAAGATTTTTAAATGAGACTAATTTACAGTTTTTGGCATTTTTGCTCTTAATTCAAGAAGTTTGAAGCCCTATTGCAATGTGTAAGACAAAACTGAAAAATATGAGTACTGATATCTGTCTTATTTTAAACATATAAAGCATGTTATTTGATAGATTGATAATAGTTTTGACTTTTGAATTCAAGGGGCCAAAAAAGTGGCCTTATACCTTCTACTTAGTGCTTTATTAATATCAGTACATGTATAGCATTTCTTCCATATTTGTTTCTGAATAAAGTTTAAATCCATATCATAAACTTTGCATATAAGTCACTTTGAATCACATCACTTGTAAATGACATGTTCCATTTAATGATATTCACACACACATATATATATATATATAGCAGTTGCTGATGTTGACTGTCTAATATAAAATATGTTAATTAACAATAATATGATATGGCCTCTATCTTATACCATTTTGATACTACCTTCATACAAGGCTCTAAATCAAAGCTTTAAGACTGATATGTGATTTTATTATTATCAGTAAAACATTCAACTCATGAATTTAATATTTGTAATAAGATACTTTAATCATCCTAAATTTTAGATTTTTGTTTAATGTTAAATGTTGTAGCTATAATTCAGCAACCATTATTACAGCTATATTAAGAATTTTGATTTGTAATTATTTATTTACTGTGACATTTATGATACTTAATTGTTTTCTGAATGTAACATTATGAACATTGTTAGTGTTATAAATAAATGTATTTATATGTGCATTTCTTTTGATTTCTTCCCATCATTATGGGAGATTTTTCCTAGAAAAACTGTTAAGCACAGTCACCAACCTATAGAAGACGTCTGATGCTCAGTCAAAGTCTGGCATATCATTAACTCACTAGGACTGGAATATCATTAACACACCAGGACTGGAATATCATTAACTCACCAGATCTGTAATATCATTAACTCACCAGGACTGGAATATCATTAACTCACCAGGACTGGAATATCATTAACTCACCATGACTGGAATATCATTAACTCATATCATTAACACACCATGACTTGAATATCATTAGCTCACCAGGACTGGAATATCACTAGCTCAATAGGACTGGAATATCATTAACTCATTAGGACTGAATATCATTAACTCACCAGGACTGGAATATTATTAACTCATATCATTAACACACCAGGACTGGAATATCATTAACTCACCAGGACTGGAATATCATTAGGTCACCAGGACTGGAATATCATTAGGTCACCAGGACTGGAATATCATTAACCCATTAGGACTGAATAGCATTAACTCATCAGGACTGGAATATCATTAATTCACCAGGAGTTGAATATCAATATTTTCACCAAGACTGGTAAATCATCAACTCACAAGGACTGGAATATCATTAATCACAAGGACTTGAGTATCACAAACTCTTATCATTAACACAAGAGGACTGGAATATCATTAACTCACCAGGACTGGAATATCATTTACTCATCTGGACTGGTAAATCATCAATTCACCAGGACTGGAATATCATTAACTTACAAGGATTGGAATATTATTAGCTCACAAGGACTGGATTATCATAAACTATCATTAACTCACCAGGACTGGAATATCATTAACTTTCAAGGACTGGAAGATCATTAACTCACTAGGACTGGCATATCATTATTAACTCATCAGGACTGGGATATCATTAGCTCACCAGGACTGGAATATCATAAACTCATATCATTAACCTAACCAGGACTGGAATATCATTAACTTACAAGGACTGTAATATTATTAACTCACAAGGACTGGCATATCATTAGCTCACACGGACTGGAATATCATTAACTCACCAGGGCTGGATTATCATTAGCTCACCAGGACTGGAATATCATTAACTCATATCATTAACACACCAGGACTGGAATATCATTAACTCACCAGGACTGGAAGATCATTAACTCACCCAAACTTTTTAAGAGTATATTGGCATGGGCTGGTGTGTTTATCCTTGTAAAGAGTATATTGGTATGGCAAGGTGTGTTTAATTCTTGTTATGAGTATATTGGTATTGCCTGGTGTGTTTATTCCTTGTAAAGAGTATATTGGTATGGCCAGGTGTGTTAATTCCTTGTAAAGAGTATATTGGTATAGCCTGGTGTGTTTAATCCTCGTTAAGAGTATGTTGGTATGGCAAGGTGTGTTTATTACTTGTTAAGAGTTAATTGGCATGGCCTGGTGTGTTTATTCTTTCTTGTAAAGAGTATATTGGTATGGCCTGGTGTGTTTATTCTTTCTTGTAAAGATTGTATTGGTATGGCCAGGTGTGTTTATTCTTTCTTGTAAAAGGTATATTGGTATTGCCTGGTGTGTGTATTCCTTGGAAAGAGTATATTGGCATGGCCAGGTGTGTTTATTCCTTGGAAAGAGTATATTGGTATGGCCTGGTGTGTTTATTCTTTCTTGTAAAGAGTATATTAGTATGGCCTGGTGTGTTTATTCTTTCTTGTAAAAGGTATATTGGTATTGCCTGGTGTGTGTATTCCTTGTTAAGAGTATATTGGTATGGCCTGGTGTGTTTATTCCTTGTAAAGAGTATATTGGTATGGCCAGGTGTGTTTATTCCTTCTTGTAAAGAGTATATTGGCATGGCCTGGTGTGTGTATTCCTTGTTAAGAGTATATTGGCATGGCCTGTTGTGTTTATTCCTTGAAAAGAGTATATTGGTATGGCCTGGTGTGTTTATTCCTTGTAAAGAGTATATTGGTATGGCCTGGTGTGTGTATTCCTTGTTAAGAGTATATTGGAATGGCCTAGTGTGTTTATTCCTTGAAAAGAGTATATTGGCATGGCCTGGTGTGTTTATTCCTTGTAAAGAGTATATTGGTATGGCCAGGTGTGTTTATTCCTTCTTGTAAAGAGTATACTGGTATGGCCTGGTGTGTGTATTCCTTGTTAAGAGTATATTGGCATGGCCTGTTGTGTTTATTCCTTGAAAAGAGTATATTGGTATGGCCTGGTGTGTTTATTCCTTGTAAAGAGTATATTGGTATGGCCTGGTGTGTGTATTTCTTGTTAAGAGTATATTGGAATGGTCTAGTGTGTTTATTCCTTGAAAAGAGTATATTGGTATGGCCTGGTGTGTTTATTCTTTGTAAAGAGTATATTGGTATGGCCAGGTATGTTTATTCCTTGAAAAGAGTATATTGGCATGGCATGGTGTGTTTATTCGTTGTAAAGAGTATATTGGTATGGCCTGGTGTGTTTATTCCTTGTAAAGGGTAAATTGGTATGGCCAGGTGTGTTCATTCCTTGTAAAAAGTATATTAGTATGGCCAGGTGTGTTTATCCCTTATTAAGAGTATATTGGTATGGCCAGGTGTGTTTGTTCCTTCTTGTAAAGAGTATATTGGCATGGCCTGGTGTGTGTATTCCTTGTTAAGAGTATATTGGTATGGCCTGTTGTGTTAATTCCTTGTAAAGTGTATATTGGTATGGCCTGGTGTGTTTATTCCTTGTTAAGAGTATATTGGTATGGCCTGGTGTGTTTATTTCTTGTAAAGAGTATATTGGTATGGCCTGGTGTGTTTATTCCTTGAAAAGAGTATATTGGCATGGGCAGGTGTGTTTTTTTTTTGGAAAGAGTATATTGGTATGGCCTGATGTGTTTATTCCTTCTTGTAGAGTTATATTGGTATGGCCTGATGTTTTTATTCCTTATTAAGAGTATACTGGTATGGCCTGGTGTGTTTATTCCTTGTAAAGAGTATATTGGCATGGCATGGTGTGTTTATTCCTTGTAAAGAGTATATTGGTATGGCCTGATGTGTTTATTCCTTGTAAAGAGTATATTGGCATGGCATGGTGTGTTTATTCCTTGTAAAGAGTATATTGGTATGGCCTGGTGTGTTTATTCCTTGAAAAGAGTGTATTGGCATGGCCAGGTGTGTTTATTCCTTGTAAAGAGTACACTGGTATGGCCTGATGTGTTTATTCTTCTTGTAGAGAGTTATATTGGTATGGCCTGTTGTGTTTATTCCTTGTTAAGAGTATATTGGCATGGCCAGTTGTGTTTATTCCTTATAAAGAGTATATTGGTATGGCCTGGTGTGTTTATTCCTTGTAAAGAGTATATTGGCATGGCCAGGTGTGTTTATTCCTTGGAAAGAGTATATTGGTATGGCCTGATGTGTTTATTCCTTCTTGTAGAGTTATATTGGTATGGCCTGATGTTTTATTCCTTATTAAGAGTATACTGGTATGGCCTGGTGTGTTTATTCCTTGTAAAGAGTATATTGGCATGGTATGGTGTGTTTATTCCTTGTAAAGAGTATATTGGTATGGCCTGATGTGTTTATTCCTTGTAAAGAGTATATTGGCATGGCATTGTGTGGTTATTCCTTGTAAAGAGTATATTGGTATGGCCTGATGTGTTTATTCCTTGTAAAGAGTATATTGGCATGGCATGGTGTGTTTATTCCTTGTGAAGAGTATATTGGTATGGCCTGGTGTGTTTATTCCTTGTAAAGAGTATATTGGCATGGCATGGTGTGTTTATTCCTTGTTAAGAGTATATTGGAATGGCCTAGTGTGTTTATTCCTTAATAAGAGTATATTAGTATGGCCTGGTGTGTTTATTCCTTAATAAGAGTATATTAGTATGGCCTGGTGTGTTTATTCCTTAATAAGAGTATATTAGTATGGCCTGGTGTGTTTATTCCTTAATAAGAGTATATTAGTATGGCCTGGTGTGTGTATTCCTTGTTAAGAGTATATTGGAATGGCCTAGTGTGTTTGTTCCTTAATAAGAGTATATTAGTATGGCCTGGTGTGTTTATTCCTTAATAAGAGTATATTAGTATGGCCTGGTGTGTGTATTCCTTGTTAAGAGTATATTGGAATGGCCTAGTGTGTTTATTCCTTAATAAGAGTATATTAGTATGGCCTGGTGTGTTTATTCCTTAATAAGAGTTTATTAGTATGGCCTGGTGTGTTTATTCCTTATTAAGAGTATATTGGTATGGCCAGGTTTAATGAGGTCTGTAGCTTAGGTAACGGAAAGGTCAGCAGGTGATATTTGAGTTCATCAAAAGGATGTGTATAGAAAACACGTACTCGTTACAATCATTTTTTTAGTATGTTCCATATAACGTACACTAATTGAGAAAAAAATATTATAAATCATAAATTATAGCAATACATGGTCCCCTTCCAGTTAAAAATTCATTGTACTGGAACAAAATGCTAACTTAATCGGTAATTTGTAATATTTTCTTTATTTAAAAAAACTAATATTTTCTATATTAAGAAAACCAAGGATTTGTATAGTAAGTCTTACTATACAAATCCTTGAAAAAACTAAGTTCAAATATCTCCTGGTGCAAATATTGAACACTAAATTTATTTATACTAAAATATATGAACAGTTTTTCTTGTGAATAAAGTTTCCACTAAAAAGTTTCACTAAAGAAGTTGTATCAACAAGATTATAGACAGATTGACAGAAAAATCATCTGAACCGAACAAAATTCAAACTTGATCTGTAACTTGTGGTAAAACTTTATACCAAATATCAAATCAATATCTTCAAGCATGACGAAAAAGGGTACGGAAAACTAATAACTTGCGCGAATTTTCCAAGTCCAAGGACCATAACTCTGCACAAAATAATTAGACCGGAACAAACATCAAACTTGGTCTGTAACTGGTCATGATAAAACTATGTTCCAAATATCAAATCAATAGCTTCATGTACGAAGAAAAAGTGTGCCAAACTAATTTGCCAAACTGACGGACGGACGGACGACGGATTGCAAATATAAAGTCCCCTTTTATTTTTTCCGGTAGGAGACTAATAAAAGGAGATGTTTGATATACATCAATGAGACTGCAACCCAACATCACAAATAACCAAATGTTATATTGAGGTCAAAATTCACTCGTCAAGAATAGACAAAAATATATACCTTCTGTAGGACTACGTGTGCATCCAATCTTTTATTTGACCTTGACCCAGTTCCAGGTGTGTTGGCTTGAAATAATTCAAATGTTTAATAAATCAGATGAGTTTTATAAGTTTATCATCTTTTTTGAATGGTAGTGATGGCGTTCAGCTATTGTTTGTTCATCATTTGACAAAAGTGCACAAGCAAGAAGCAAGAAGTTTTTTTTTAATCCCCATGACAATGATTTTAATAGTACCACTATTAAAATCCTTGTCCTGGCTTACTAAATAATAAGCATTTGAATTTTGACCAAGCTCAAAATGAGTCATTACTGAAATTGTGTAAAATATCAGAATAATAGTATACACAGAATTAATTGCAGAAGCATTTTGAAGACTGGATTAGATCAATATAAGGGAATTTTCAGCTACACTTGAACATAATCCTCCAAAATATGATATTTTAAGATGCAATTACTTATTGAAATGGGACTTTCTTTATCACTGTGGACAGTCAAGACTGGTTGATTCATTAAACTACTATAATATAAGTTTAATAGATAATTCACCATTTTTTATATCTATTGGAAAGATTTAACATAAATTTTGTTTATGTTATTGTATAGTTAGATATCCTCACCACTACATCTATTTTATTGTCAAAAATTAATTATGCTATTCCGGTTTTTTTATCACTTGAAATCTTAAATTAAACGTTTATGCTTTGCACAACGAAAACAGTGACTTGCAATATCTGATTAAATATGGCTAATTTTAAACCATAAAATATCATTTTCAATTAAGTGAACAGTCTTATATTGTATAATATGGTAACATATTTATGGCAAGCCGTTCTCGTCAAAACTATGTTTAAACCATTTTCGAAAAATTTACACTGATAATTAAAAAACACACTGAGATTAAAAACCTAAAACACACACTGAGAATTAAAAATTACACACTGAGATTTCATAAAAACGCACTGAGATTACAAAAAATGAAAAACACACACTGAGAATTGAAAATTACACACTGAGAATTGAAAATTACACAATGAGATTTCAGAAAGACACACTGAGAGGAAATAAACTGAAAAACACACACTGAGAATTTGAAGTTACACACTGAGAATTTAAAATTACACACTGAGATTTGTGCGCACTTTTTATGCGCACATATCTAATTAGCATAATTAATCTGAATCTATTACAAGCTTAAAACAACTAGGGGACAGAACTCGTTAGTCCTTCAATTTGGCGCTAAATGATTTATAAAAAACATTAAAAATACAACTAATAGAAAAACTACGTTATTAAAGACCAATAGAATAAGAAAAATACCCACTTACTCTCATTACAAAATATAACCAAATGGTGAAAAACTTTATTAAAATTATAAGAAAACATTGGGACAATCTGCAAAAATACAAACAATGCAGTGAATTTTTTTCCCAAGTGCCTATTATAGCATATATACGTAACAAAAATATAAAAGATTACCTTGCGAAATCAGGGTAACAATTGAAAGACTTTTGAAAAAGGGACCATGCTTAAACAGTTTTAAGCAAAAATCCCGATATACTGTTAGTAATAATCTGAATTATAGGCAAAAAACTTATGAATACGAGTTAGCAAAGAAATTTGTTAAGTCTTGAAATTTATTACGAATGTTGGTTGTAGGAACCGCATTTCATTATAATGACAAGAGTTCGGGAGACCAAGATATTAATCTGTTGAATTATTCATCTCATGAATATTCATTAGTAATTTGCATATTAATCTCAGTGTGTATTTTTGAAATCTCATTGTGTAATTAACAATTCTCAGTGTGTGTTTTTCAATTTATTTCATCTCAGTGTGTCTTTTTAAAATCTCAGTGTGTAATTTTAAATTCTCAGTGTGTGTTTTTCATATTTTTAAATCTCAGTGTGTAATTTCGATTTCTCAGTGTGTAATTTCAATTTCTCAGTGTGTTATTTAAGGTTCTTAAATCTCAGTGTGATTTTTTAAATTCTCAGTGTGTAATTTTTTCGAAAAAATGGTTTAAACATAGTTTTGACGAGAACGGCTTGCCATACATATTGTCTTATCTTGGTCATTTTCCAAGTGACACTGGTCGGACTTATTTACACATGTCATTTTGTAACCGCCCCCGTAAGTATTACACCAAAGATCTGCACTTCGATCAAACGCCAATTTGATTAAAATGTGCACCTAATACGGTTTAACAGATTAATTACATTGTCGAACCTAACCAAGTGTGGAAATAAGAAAACGCAAATAGTGGGGGAAAATGAAAGAATAGGGTATTTTATTTAGAAGGTAAGTAAAGTATATTGATTTTCATAATATAAAATTATATGTTGTCTACTATCGATCGCGTCATTGTGTAGAAATGCACAGCTGTACGTGTTTTTCTGTTGTTTAACTTTCACGAAGAAATTTCAACCTTAGATCTAATAAAGAAAACGTTCCTCAATTAACGTGAAGTTAATGATATTTAGCGGGTTTTAAATAGCTTGTATTTGTCTTGGTATGATTCTTTTAAAGAAAAACTCTCCCAATTTTTGGTAAATAAAGCAGTAGCTAATTTTAAACCCCACCTTCTCATATAAAGAAAAAAAACAGAAAGGAAGAATAATTTGAATTTAAACTTTAAAGGTTTGATACAAAATATTGTTAAATCATTTAGTTCTTATCTGTAAGTATATGTTTAACACCTTCGTAGTTTTATTCAACTTATCAAATTTGGCTCTACATATATTACACAAACAAAGTCATTGATTAATATTTTAACGACCGTTTTATACATATGTATTGAATAATCCCAAACGACCATTGTTCCGCAAGAGGAATTTAACCTACGACCCTCACTGTTCCTTATGTTCGGTTACTAAAGATAGATTAAAATGTTTGTATCAATTCTATAGTTGTTCCTTGAGAACCTCAATTCAAACCCTCTTTGTCACCGTGAGTTAATCCAGAACCGACCCCCTACAAACTGATAAAAAATTATGACGGAAAACTGTTTACCGATATTCTTTTACATATGTGGCCACATCAGTGAAAACAACTGAGGGAGGATTTTTACATTTAAAAATTAATGTTATTGCAAAAGAGAGGTATGTTATGTAAATTGAATTATATTTTCACATGTGAAAAAAACAAGATATGGGTAAAATGTCAATAAGGCAGCAACCCAACAATACATGCTATCAAACGTATCGTAATAGTTTCGTTGATTTTATTTCATTACTCTATATTTTTGACCTGACAATTGTGTGACTTAAGGACGCATCCTCTAGAAACAATACCATATGGATATGAATGGGATGTCTTTTTTTTTTGCCTCTTTTTCAGTAGTATTGACCCATTATTCTCTATTTTGTAACCTTATCCAGCCCTCATAATAAACGACTTTAGAGGGATATAGTCAGTACCTGGAGCACTTATACACTGACGATAAAGGTAAAAAATATATTCTCTGGAAATTTCGAATAGTAATCATATCCTCCTTACGGAATCAGCTATGGCCGGGAGTGCTATTTTTGTTATTTTGATAAAACTGCTACAAAAATGAATAATATTATTTCCCAAGTTGTCTATTAAATTCATCTGTTAGGTTTCATTATAGACATCTTAAAGAGGTTTTAATGTCAGTAAATATCAATTAAAATGTAGAATAGCAATTAAACGTGATATATCTCGTTTCAATTGGACGGGAGTAAGTTTGAAGTTTGTTGAACAGCTGTTTTCATTTTCCACGCTTCATTTACTTATCTTTATCTATGAAACGCTTCTCTTCGTAATTTTAATTCTATGTCATTATGAAATTGAATCTGTTGTTTTTCCTGAAAAAAAATTAAAAACCAAACTATCTTTCATTTCAAGGAAACAAACTAAGGCTGATCTCCCTATAGAAGAATGGTGCATCTAACACCGAGATCCTCGGTCAGTTCGGGAGCCGTTACACCTGTTTCACCGTATCCAGGATTTGACCAGAATGGGACCTACCGAAACCCTGTCCCAGTGGCTCGATTAAAGTTTCAAGGTGTTGATTTTGCAGAGAAACACAAGGGTTGTATCGATAAATGGGTATTCAAGCGTGACGATAAAACACTTGAATCGCCCCGACCTGTTCCAAGGTGCCCGACTGCCGAATCGTTTGATAATTATAATCGTGGCAAGTATGGTTCTATTAAAAGTGTAATAAATGGAGAAGCAACACCCAGACCAGATTCAGCGCCTTGTAGAATTAAATCTGAAGGAGAACCAATTGCTTCGATTAGCAGAGGGAAACGTATGAGGAAAATCGTACACGAGTTTGGCCAATCAGCTCCTTCGCCAGTCATACCCAGAGTTAAGCCAGAAGCGGAACAAACTGCAGAAGTTCATAAGGGTGGTAGAATGAATCGCTTGATCCATAGTTATGCCCAAGGCCCTTCATCAGCACGACCTGTTCCAAGGGTTAAACCGGAAGCTGAAAAAACAGCATCGATTCACACAGGCAAACGTATGAAACCGATTGTTCATTCGGGACTTTACATGAACGGGATAATTTCAGAACCTGCAATCCCAAGAGTTAAACCAGAAGGTAGTCAAAACGCAGAACTTGCAAAAGGAAAGAGGATATTAAGATTATTCCACGATTACGGACAAATTCCGCTGTCAAGCAGACCTGTTCCTAGAGTTAAAACAGAAGGTGATCCGAATTACGTATTAGATCAAGGCCATAGAATGGAAACTCTAATGCATTCGGGCAAAATTATGATGAGTCCTAAACCAGATCCACGAGTAACCACACCAGACGCAACTCGAAATTTAAATAAAGGTAGATCTGGTAAACTTAAATACATTTTACGAGAAACTGGGAAGAAAACATGCTTACATATTCCAGGACGGCAATCAAAACAGTTTACTCAAGCGCACACTATATGACATGTCAGTTATAGACTACAGCATTTCTCTTGTGATTAAGCTTTGCTACATTAGAATTCCATTACCCGTCAAGCTTTATTTTAACCCAGTATGCTTCAAATTATATATAGTATCAACTAACTTGCAATACATATTACCAACATGGATACAGTTAATGAACTGATCAGTGACGACAAATATCAGATAACATTGTTTTTAATCTAATGGTACTTATCTTGTGGACACTTTTACGAATCAAAATTGCTACTCTATAACTGGAATATATATCTAACCTGTTCAATGATGATATCGAACCCAAGTTTCACATAATAGTCACTGAAATACAAGTGGTCTTCATCGACTTTTACAAGAATTGAGGGCAGAAATTTAGCTTTAAGCTTTGTTTATTACATTTAAACCAAATAAGTCTACTGTGTTATATAGACATTCACGGATATTACAGCAACATTTATATGAGTTGCACTGATACCATGGATGAATAAACAAATATACAATACCTTTATTCTTTCCCTCCGTTTACCTTAACCACTGACGTATAACAAAAGATATCAAATGTCTGACAAATATCACCTGCATTAATTGATCAAATGGCTGGCAAATATTACCAACATGGATATAGTTCATGACTAGATCAGCGAAAAATATTACATCGATACAGATCATCAATTGATTAGATAAAATTTCAACTCAGTGGTTATCTTTTTTCCTCTTTAATTCTGAACTTGAGTTAAATGGCGGGTTTCTAAATTATTATTAGGTCTTTCCACTTTTCTGTGGAAAGACCTATTGCTTTTGTTCTGAATATTATTTTTTTTCTTCCGCCTAATTTTTGTTTTTGCGCAGTATTGTTGTTTCGCAAGATGTCGCTAAGATATTTGGTATATGATATTGAACAGTTTATACGCTTTTAAAACTGACACCGTTGAACCGAAGACTTTACGTTGTAAGAGTTATCTTCCCAAACACTGTTTTCTTGTGTCCACTACTCCTTCGCAACCATAAAAGATTAAGACAAATTTATTTTACCAAATTGCTCGTTATATCTTCAGGATTAAGTGTATCATCTAAACCGAAGCTATCCGGAGACGCCATATGAGAGTTATTTCCCCTTATGCATTTCAAATAAGTAATTTGCATTTGTAAATGGAAAACCAAATGTGTTAGGGACCTAGGGTCTTTGGATTTGAGGTCCTTGGTCCAAAAAAAAAAGACAATTAGGTTAAGGTCAAAGGTCAAGGTCAAATTCTAAATTTTGATGTTGGCGTATTCTCACTCTTTTCATAAACCGTACAAGATATTGACAATATATTTTTATCAATTTGTCATTTGCAACATGTGGTACCATCTAAATTTTGGTTGTAAGGGTGCGTAGACATTAAATGGGAGTTTTCGCCCCTCTTATATTTAGAATTATGCGTAAAGTGATATAATTCATTAACTATGCATATTAAAGACATAGGGTCTTTTGATTTGAGGTCCTTGGTTTATGACCTTGAAATTGAGGTCAAGGTCATATATGAGTTTGACAGTCTAGATTTTGACCTTTGCTTTAAATTCATATTTATACATAATAAAGTCAAAGGACTTTGTGCATTAGGTAACAAGCCATGTGATCTTGAAAAAGCAAACCGGAAGTTACATTGTGTAAACCGGAAGTGTCTATGTTTGTACTTATTGCATGTAAAAGTGTACATAACAATAAATTTCTGGAAGCGTCAAATAAATAGTCAAATAATACCTGAAGTGACATTTTTCAGACCGGAAGTAACAAATTACCTCCCTTATTTCAAACAAAATTGTATAGAAACCATATATTTTTGGAATCAGCAAACAATAAGCTATCATTTGACACTGGAAATGACATTTTAAACCGGTCTTAAATATTTTCGTATCAAAATACATCGTAAGAAGTGGAAAGACCTTCAATTGTTCTCTGAACAATTGGTTTTTAATTATTATTATTATTTTATTATTATTATTATTATTTTACATCAATAATTACGAAAAAAACATTGTCAGTTGTGGGGATGCCGGGAGAATTAAGAATATTTTGTTTTCTTCTCAAAAATATCTCCAGTAGATTTATTGGTTATTGTTGCTTAACATGCAGTAACAAATATTTCATGAATATTTAGAACCAGATCAAATGAACAATTAGAAAAATAGGTAGGTTTTTATACAAGGTAGGTCGACTGGAATGAAAATGATGGCTTGTTGGATACGGATACAGAAAATGATGAATTGAAAAGTATAATGCCATTCACATGAAGTAACTATCTTTTAATTCACAATTTCCGAGATTACAATGCAGATCAAGGATTAAAAGTTTCGAAAGACCGAAAACAGCAGAAAATTGAACGAAAATTTTTACTAAGGTTGAAACTTCAATGTGAGCTATAACAATTTTTGTGTTCAAAACAAATACAAAATTTACGATACTTAATTAAGGCTAATTCGTTTTAAAAAAAAATATGGCTCGAAAAGTAACAAAAGAATAAAGTTACTAAATCCGTGCGTTCTGTTTTTTTTTTTTTTTTTATTTCAAAACTTTCTGTTACTTTGTTTATTGTCACAATACTGCTACATTGCTATAATTTTCACATCATTTGTCACATCTCATACATTCAGTTTAACAATAGAGTTGAATGGAACAATACAGAAATTAATTGCATAGCATCAAAATATTTCATAAAGAAAGTAACCAAAAGTTAGCGGGCAATAAATAATGTACCATATTGCACTTATGCAAACAAAGCTTCAATTAAGTGACGACTTCAGTGACATAATATGTTTTAAACATTTATTTCAAGCTTTGCTATATGATAAAAGGGTGATTGCATGAATATTGGTAAATATTATCCCTCGTAGAAGATATATTATACTCGCAAGCTCGTGCAATAAAAAATTAACTCGGGACAATATTCACCAATATTCATGCAATAACCCTTTTATTGTATAGCAAAGATTGTAACCATTAGCCGTCATGGCCAACAGTCGATTTAAATAATATATGAAATTGAGAGTGGAAATGGGGAATATGTCAAAGAGACAACAACCCGACCAAAGAGCAGACAACAGCCGAAGGCCACCAATGGGTCTTCAACGCAGCGAGAAAATCCCGCACCCGGAGGTGGTCCTCAGCTGGCCCCCAAATAAAATTATTTACTAGTTCAGTGAAAATGGACATCACACTAAACTCCAAAACATATAAATGAACTAAAATTTAAAAAACATACAAGACTAATAAAGGCCAGAGGCTCCTGACTTGGGACAGGCGCAAAAATGCGGCGGGGTTAATGGTATGCATGTATAAAATACTACAACGCTAGGGGTGACATATAGCTGTTGTAGCCAAAACACAAAGCGTCATGTTGGTTAAAACAATAAATTGTACATATGTATCAAATATTTTTGACTATGTTGGCTGAATGATTACTAGTTTAAAAACGATTATGTTTTAAGACAATATCGTCTACTCGACGCAATTTTGTAATTAATTATGAATTTGTATTGTTATGTTGCTGTCCCATTGACGTTTATCCAAGATCTTACAAAGGTAACATGATTAAATATGCAATGAAACATATCATCAATCCATCCATTTTTCCCTCCTTTTAAAACTTTTTTGATAGACTGGCAATAGAAGAAAATTGTCCCATTCAAAATTTACATTAGTTTTAAAAATAAAACAACAACAACAAAACTAAGAAATAAAAAAGGAAACTAAAGGTTATTTGTTATCAAAACTACAGGGTATATGTAGATACGTCAACAAATATTGACTCATAACCTTCTTTATTTCACAAATACAAGAGCTAGTTATACAGCAATTACTCTTTTGCCATTATCAAATAACAAACAAACATTATCAAATATGTTCAATGGATATTGAAACTAACAGAATATGTCAAAATAAGTTAAAGTGTAAAGTTGTACCAAATTTAAACACCCTATATTTCTCCAGCACTAATGATTCACGTTAATATGTAAAACACTGCAGTATCGACGTCAATTTTCACTTGTATGAAATATGATCTGAGCAAGGACAAATCATTGCTGGAATCCAACAAAAGATCTACAGACTGAAAAAATGGGATCTACATGTTCTTGTGACAACTCTCTCGAACCCACAACGGACATTTTCGTTGACAAGATAGTGAAGTATTTGATGGTTCCAATTGTTGGCATTTTATCCTTGATCTCATTGGTTGTCTTGTATCTCGGTAAGTTCTGCCTGATCTCATTGGTTGTCTTGTATCTCGGTAAGTACTTCCTGAACTCTTCCGTTGTATTGTATCTCGGTAAGTACTACCTGATCTCACTGGTTGTACCGATATTGTATCTCGGTAAGTACTCCTTGATATCATTGTCTATCTTGTATCTCGGTAAGTAATGCCTGATCTCGTTGGTTGTTTTGAATCTAGGTCAGTACTGCAACCCCTGATCTCATTTGTTGACATGTATCTTGGTAAGTACTCCCTAATCTCATTGGTTGTCTTGTATCTCGGTAAGTACTCCCTGATCTCATTGGTTGTCTTGTATCTCGGTAAGTACCGGAACCCCTGATCTCATTGGTTGTCTTGTATCTCATCTCGGTAAGTACTCCTTGATATCATTGGCTGTCTTGTATCTCGGTAAGTACTTGAACCCCTGATCATATTGGTTGTTTTGTATCTCGGCAAGTACTCCCTGGTCTCATTGGCTGTCTTGTATCTCGGTAAGTACTCCTTGATATCATTGGATGTCTTGTATCTCTGTAAGTACTACTTGATATCATTGGTTATCTTAATCTCGGCATGTACTGTCGGATCTCATTGGTTGTCTTTTATCTCGGCAAGTACTGCCTGATCTCATTGTTTGTCTTGTATTTCGGTAAGTACTCCATGATCTCATTGGTTGTCTTGTATATGGTAAATACTGGAATCCCTGATCTCACTGGTTGTCTTGTATCTCGGTAAGTACTGCCTGGTATCATTGGTTGTCTTGTATCTCGGTGAGTACTCCATGATATCATTGGAAGCCTTGTATCTCGGTAAGTACTACCTGATATCATTGGTTATCTTAATCTCGACATGTACTCTCGGATCTCATTGGTTGTCTTGTATCTCGGCAAGTACTGCCTGATCTCGTTGTTTGTCTGTATTTCGGTAAGTACTCCATGATCTCATTGGTTATCTTGTATACGGTAATTACTGGAATCCCTGATCTCATTGGTTGTCTTGTATCTCGGTAAGTACTGGAATCTCTGATCTCATTGGTTATCTCAATTTCGGCATGTACTGCCTGATCTCATTGGTTGTCTTATGTCTCGGTAAGTACTTCATGATCTCAATAGTTGTCTTGTATCACGGTAAATACTAGAATCCTTGATCTTATTGGTTGTCTTGTATATCAAATACTGGAATCCCTGATATTAATGGTTTTCTTGTATCTCGGTAAGAACTGCAATATTAACACGTACTCTTATAGCAGTTCTAACATACAAAGGGTCATTTAGAGAATAAAAAATACAAGCAAAGATACCAACAAATGACAGATACCCCCAATAACAAAAATTATAATAATAAAGCTGTGGTGGGATAACTATATTAAACTCCTCGTAAACAATCATATGACAGATAAGAACATGGTTAAATGAAACAAAACAAACTACAAAAGGACAGACGAAACGAATTAAAACAGAACACTCGCCAGTTACACACATATTGAAGGGAAAGACAAAGTCATGATCAATAAGAGAAATTATGTAAACAAAATTTATAACATGATACTGAAAACTGGAAGATGGCGAGCCTAACTTGAACCCATAAATAATTGCAAGTGCCCTGGAAGTCAGGAATGTTTACAGAATTAATTGAACACCACCTGCATGGTGCTGTTTATGAAATTGTTTTGTTCTTTCTGAATTGATTCTGTGAATAGGATTGTTTACCCTTTCAACAGAAATAAAATTCAATTACCAAAGGTTTATTCCCTCTGTGATTCCATATGTTGTAGACCTTAATATCTGATGTATAGAAAAAATAAATTTATGATTGTCCGAACCGGGCACTTGCATAGGGGAGAACTTACAAAGGAACATATATGTTCAGATGTACATTAATTTATACACAAGTATGTGGTAGACCGAAAGTAACCATTCAGTTTTTTACACTTATATCAAACTATACTTACAGTATCAAATATGCACTAACATAATTTTAACACGATTTATACCTTTCCCTTAAGAATATTTAAAAAATAATAACAACGAAGTAGTGTTACTTTCATATCTGTTAAAAGTGTGAATATTATTTATTTATTTGTAATTGTTGTGTATCTAAAATATCTTGTATTCAAAGTGTGACTACAATTTGTTTCATTTGTAGTGGATAAAGTCAACTGTTATGTAACAGGTTCAGGCTCATGGTCTGGTGTTAATGTGAACGACTTCTGCTGGAACAACTTCACTGCATCAATCGAGTTTCAAAGCGGACAGTTTAAACTAGGATCTGTACTACCTCATAAAATATTTCCCGTTATTACATTATGCGAGGCTTTATCTATGGTTTTACCTTTGGTCATCTGGTCATGGTGTTTCGGGAAGAACCTAAGAAATCAAATCACAGCCGTTATTGACCAATCAAATACACTTACCGACTACTATCGGATGTACGATAAAGCCATACGACGTCAGACAGTTAATGAAACAACTCTGCACAGGGAGCTTGACAATTTTCTAGAACTTATCTTGTCTATCCTTATGGTAAAAATGCCAAAAATTTACGTTTTATACACGTTGAAGTGGGTTGTTGTTATTATCTTTTGTCACGCTTGGATTATTGGTCAAGTGTTTTTACTATATCCTGATCTAGTTATATTCAAAGATACATTTCTATGTGTAACAATGATTAGGCCTGGAACGTATGCGTCTGCACAATGTATTATTCCAACATCGACATTTCTAAGAGCAGTTTGGTATATAAACATTGCCTTTTTATCGCTAGTTTTAATCTGCACGTTTTCCGGTTTGATCATGATTGGAAAACAAGTCAGATATTCCTCAACGTTTTTCTATATACATGTTCCTGGTGCTATGGATAGCAGACTTGCTGACTGCGTCCAAGAATCATTTAACACAAGATATTATTCTCTACTTTCGCGATTCTGTGAAGACAACACACATCTATGCAGTGATTCTGGACTTGCACGATCCTTGTCAAGGAAGTATGGAGTCCCCGATGGGACTACACCAGGCAAGGAAACAATGATGGACAAGCATTTCCCAATTCTTCAACCAGAACAGCTTAAGAAATTTCGATTGACTTGTGAACAATATAAAACTAGAAAGCAAGCCCGAGGAAAAGGACGCAATAAATCCAAAGTTCACTTCGCGCACAGGAAAGATGAATTGGATACAGTTTCGATGATAAGCGCCACAGATTCTGTAATTAGCAGAATGAGTTTTCGATCTAGAGCAGACAGACCCTCGAGAAGAAACAAGGTACATCATTACGATCCCGATTTTTATCTTACTCCTCGTTTAATGACAAGAAAAATGGTCCAAGATTTAAAAACTATAAAAAATTCATCTCGACTGTCAAGTCTTAACAGTTCTCAACGGACACCAAGAAGCATAAGCTCGGTAGACATTGGTAAATGGACGCCAAGAAGTTCAACTCCAACTCCAAGAAAACAAGACGGCCAGGGCAGACGACCGGTTGTAAAATATATGGACGTCAATCCGCAGACAACCGGACATTATCCTGTGTTTGCTAGTCGTAACAGAGAATACAATCCTTATGCATACCGACTTCATACTATGATAATGCAGGCAAACGCCAAAAATAGTAGCGCATGGAAACCATAGCTGTCCATGACTTTAACGGAACCATGTACAAGTATAAGCTACAGTAGCAAAGCATGAAAAGTGTTTGTGTTATATAATCATTCAACGATTGTTTACCAGTGATTGTATAGTCTAGCAGAAAATATTGTATTCATTTATTTACATATTTACTTGTTTTTTTTTTTATTTTCACGAAACATTTGTTTGTTTGTTTACGAGTGCTGCTTCCTCTTCTGTAGTTATTCTTCTAATTAGTCTTTCAGACATAGGACTGCAGTGATATATTTATACATGTAGCCACTTTTAGTTGGATACCTAGACACCCCCTTCAGACAGTAAGACCAGTGATGAAATGGTGTCCTTTTCCTACGTTTGATTTAAAATTCTATGCCAAGCACGTTCAGCATTTGAACGTTAACTATAATGCCCTGTTTTGAGAGAGTGGAACGCACTTTGCACGATGAAGAATTATTTTAAACCCCTCCATAGTTGGCACTTTCAAAGCTAAATTTATTATCTTTAAAAGCAAGTCTTTACTTTCCAGTATGATAAAATTTCTCAACCATCCCTTTGGTTCACCTACATACTTGATTTTATCTTAATGTTGGTTCTTTTTCCTATTATGCATGTAATATTTGCCACCGAAGTCTTCAGCAGACAAGAATAAATTGCTAGACCATATTGGATAACAGATCTTCTGCAATTATCGAGGTATGATTTTAAGGTATTTCTGATCAATGACACAACAAGGCTAAAGAGACAATTTATCATATATATTCTGGTTATGAGCAAAATCAACTTTCTCTAACATGTTCGCGGCTGTTAGTAAAAGATGCACTGGAAAGAAACCAATTCTATTGATAAGTAATCCAATTTAATCTTTGAGACGAAATTAGCAATGCTGAAGTGGCCTTTCTAATTTGGTTTCCTTCCCTTTTGGAAACAGGACGTCTTTACTTACAACTGTGTAAAAATATTGGAATCAGTTGCCTCCATTGCATCTCTTAGTATTAATGCAATGACACAAACTGTTCTTTTCACTTAATCTAATTTAGCATAAGTTTCGTTCCTGATGCGTGTTATTCCAGAGCATGTATTGTGTGGGTCATTCTAGAGCATGTATTGTGTGATGAGTGTCATTCCAGAGCATGTATTGTGTGATGAGTGTCATTCCAGAGCATATTTTGTGAGATGAGTGTCATTCAAGAGCATATATTGTTTGTGTCATTCTTAAGTATGTATTGTGTGATGGGTGTTATTGCACAGCATGTATTGTGTAATGAGTGTCATTGCAGAGCATGCATTGTGTAATGAGTGTCATTCCTGAGGATGGATTGTGTAATGAGTGTCATTCCTGAGGATGGATTGTGTAATGAGTGTCATTCCTGAGGATGGATTGTGTGATGAGTGTCATTTCTGAGGATGGATTGTGTAATGAGTGTCATTCCTGAGGATGGATTGTGTAATGAGTGTCATTCCTGAGGATGGATTGTGTAATGAGTGTCATTCCTGAGGATGGATTGTGTGTTGAGTGTCATTCCTGAGGATGGATTGTGTAATGAGTGTCATTCCTGAGGATGGATTGTGTAATGAGTGTCATTCCTGAGGATGGATTGTGTGTTGAGTGTCATTCCTGAGGATGGATTGTGTGTTGAGTGTCATTCCTGAGGATGGATTGTGTGGTGGATGAGTGTCATTCCAGATCATGAAATGTGTGGTGGATGAGTGTCATTCCAGATCATGAAATGTGTGGTGGATGAGTGTCATTCCAGATCATGAAATGTGTGGTGGATGAGTGTCATTCCAGATTATGTATTGTGTAATGAGTGTCATTCCTGAGCATGGATTGTGTGATGAGTGTCATTCCAGAGCATGGATTGTGTGATGAGTGTCATTCCAGAGCATGGATTGTGATGAAAATAAAGCAAATTTTGAAACTTTTGCATTTACAAATGATTCCATTTGAACTACATGTAACTGTACTGTGTTTCCTTTAGTCTTGACACTGGATGTCAAGCAAGCAACAATCTATCAATCTTGAGGCTTGATATTTAAAATTTGTTTAAAGAGATCAAAATTAAAGTTTGTCTTGATTTAGGCTGAAAAGCAATTATTACACACATCAACCATTGGATTACAGGCTTCTTACCTCGGACAGGTACATAATGAATGTGGTGGGGTGCTCAACCCTCTGTATAATCTAGATAAATAGAATAAACTATCAAAATAAGATAAGATAAGGATAATCTTTATTTCAGACTCAAAAGGGTTATATACATGACACAAAATATTCTGTGTTAACAGGACAAACTTTTAAGATATTCATAGTATTTATTATAGTAAAAATTCAGATATAAAAAGCATAGCAAAAATACCTAACTCCAATGAAAAGGGACTAGACTCATCAGATCGGTACTAAGTACAAATAAAACAACCAACAAAAACATCAAAGACACAAAATACCAATCTGTAAACACAAAATGTATACACTTTTTCCCTTTTATTAATTATAATAAACCATATCCTAAAAATGTTGACTATCTGACCCCAGAACCCCCATTCAAATTATTTATCTATGTTAAATAATGAGCTTAGTAAAAATATTTCCATGACAACCTCTGTTAAGATAACATTTATTGGCAATATGTGTTACCACAACATCTTCATTACATATCAATCTCATTGTGGCATTAAAATGAAACAAATAACTTTATCAAATCAATATGTCAGTATAAAACTTTATCATCGAGCTGAGACAGATTCTCTACATTATAAATCTACATGTTCACTTCACTTAAAAAAAAAATAATAATAAGGTGTTGTTGCCAAAAGTCCCTGGATTTTTTATTTTAATTTTAGTTGATCAACATAACAGGTGTTGTTAATTTGTACCAAAAACCATTCTGTTGCTAGATCATTTTCTATAAAAGCCCTTGATTCAAACTGAAAATCTACCAATAGAATTCCATAATATTATTTATTTTGAATTAATCACTGTATGGTTGCTAGGTCCTTTTCTGATACACCAGAATCTTAGTGTATGATCATTTTACAATTTTTTTCAAGGGACATACTGTATTTTTAAACTAATACAGAAACATTTTTGACAGATTTAAAAAAATTTAGCTATATAAGGAGAGGTAACCTGGATAGACTTTCATAAAGTATCCAGAAAACCAGTTCCCCCATTTTTCGGTTTATGTTCTAAAAGCACATTTTAAGAGCTATCTTCTCAAATCTTATTTTGAAATTCTATTGTTTAGTTCTCTTTCTATACACACAAAAGTAGCTTTTCATGTATAATTTATACAAAATCAGACAATTTTGCACAACCTTCAGCTTGAAAAATAGCTCTGTTACCCACACTTTTTCTTATATTTTTGAAAAAAGAATAATATAAACTACGTTTTGGCAAAGTATTAGAAAATTCTATCTTTTTTAAATTATCAACAATTCAGTGGCAAGAAACTGGGTATACTATAATCAGAAAGCTGTTGAAATCTGAGTTGGGTTTGCTGGACATTGAGGCTGAAGCAACATTTTCTCAATTGAGTACTTTATAAAATATCAGAATTAGCCAGTGGCAATGTCCTTCAATTTTCAACAGCTCTCTAATCATAATAATAACTTCCCTGGATACAACCTTCCAATAAATTAACTGTAAACCAGGTTAAATGTCTTCAAAAAATAATACATTGCTATAAGTATAAAATTTTACAACATGCTAAACAAATATGTAATAATATGTAGATTTTGAAAATGTAGCAAGTTTTACAACCTTCCTGTTCATTGCATGAAATGCACATTTACCCATTTATGCAAAATATTTTCAGTGAAATCTTTTTTAACATTGCTTTCATATAACGTAAAGTTTTTAATACAATATTTTTAAAATATATTTATATCATATATATAGATTTTCAGTGAAATCTTTTTAACATTGCTTTCATATAACGTAAAGTTTTTAATACAATATTTTTAAAATATATTTATATCATATCCTAAGTAAGATACAATGCTGGTAAATATTTCTGTACACTATATATGAAATAAGAGTATCAACAAGTATTATCATAATGAAAGGGACTATTAGAATTTAAAGACCATTTAAAGTTCAAGACATAAAAATCATTGATACTCCATGGTAGGATTTCTGTGTAGATGTATAAAAGCTTGAGATGCCTTACTGAAAATTTGAGAAATTAATGGTCTCTATCGAGGAAACTTTGTATATCATTGAAAAAAAATTGAAATCTTTAAATTTATACTAAATTCTATTTTTATAAAACTTACTGTGTTAAGAGTTCAGGGGCGTAGCTACCTTCTTAATGATGTGGAATCGATGTCTTTCAAAATTACTTTATTTTTATCAATAGTACCGCTAGGGGCCGTCTTGACCTTGTTGTAGGGTATGAATGATTTGTTCATTGTTGAAGACCCTACATCAACTGTCAAGATGAAGAACAGGAATAAAAGCCCTGTTCATTGATAGTTTTCTATGTTTTCTATGTATTGTGTGCGATTTTGTCCCATGTACATTTACTCCATATCCTTTCATTTTCTATCACAAACTAAAGAGCGAGGGGTCTGGGTTGCTTAAGGCCCCCAGTGGGTCCAGGGCAAAGCCCTGGTAGGGGGTCAGGGGGCAAAGCCCCCCGGAAGCTCCGCATATATAGTGTTTCAAAACAATCACAACCGTAATAAAACTTGTACATTTTTGTTGTGGTTTTTTGGTCAACTATTTGTTTAAATTCGAGTCGAATGAAGACTAAACATTGTCATTTGAGTGTGTACAAGTTTCATAAAATTTGGATGAGGCAAACTTAAGTAAGATTACGGAAATGAAAAATTGGACGGACAGAAAGGATGGAAGGACAGTCAAGGGTAACACCTAATGCCCCATTCGCCTAGCGGCGGGGGCATACAAATGTGTCTCTTCAACATCACTCAGTATATGTTTATACAAATCGGAAAACCATAATTTATATATTTATGTAAGTTTCAAGCCTAACAGACATATGGATTGACAAATAAAAATGTCCAGACAGAAAAATACATATGTCCATGAAGGTATGACATTTTTAATACTGCAAAAATGACCTTTGAGGAGCATCTTCGTACAAAATATTTCAACATGCTTTTGTTATATTTTTTGTTTCTGTTTTTGTTTTGTTTGTTTTTTGTTTTTTGTTGTTTTTTTGTTTTTTTTTGGGGGGAAACTGAGGAGTATTTTGCTGTGATGAATAGTTGCTGAGAAAATTGTTGTTACGGACTGATGCATGGACAGAAATACACAGTAACCAGTATATCCCGTACTCCGTTGGGAAAGGGAATGGGAGGATAAAAAGAAAAAAAATGTTATTTACAATAAGTGCATTATGTGGGAACCAAACCAGCCGTTTTTACAGGTGATGGCCATAGATTGCACGACTAATCTATTAACGCAGAAAATACATTCTGTATATATTGTTCAATTTCTTTATAATTGCCTGTACCAACTAATGGACCTAGAAATTCTAAAGGGTGAGTGTTTGGATGTTTTTCTTTCACAATAAGGCTGCATTTTTTTCATTTTAACTTCAAGAACAACAAAGAATTTCCACGTAAAAATGGGGTGCTGCCCACCCCTTTCTTTGAATCGGCCTTAATTCTAAGTTGCGATTTTACAAACACACCAATGGTGAGTCATCGTTCTTGTTGGATTGCTAGTGATTGATGAAGGGGACACTATGGGTTTATAAACTGATACTAAAGTTTGAGGAAAAAATAATTTGGCTTCGATGGGTTTAAAAAATAAATAATCGGATGCTTTTTTTCACCAAATAAACAATGTCAAATTATGTGTAATAGTTTGTCGTGCCGCATAGAAAAATTTTGCCTGAGAAAAAAACGTCTCTTTGGATGCTTTACTCAATGTTCGGTGTTTTTGTTCTTAGACTTAGATCTACCGGTACCCTTATTTGCTTAAAAATACTTTTTTTCGTAAAATTATAAATTACCTTAAAGGAAACTTGTATTTTGCAACATTTATATGTTAACTATGTCTATCTCTCTCTCTGTCTTTTTTTTCCCTGGTGAAAATGATGTGGATGCATGTGCTGTCGTGTCTCTGGGGAGCTACACCCCTGGAGTTAGAACACTTATTTCCTTTTCAAGGCGAAATGCCAATTTTACAAGAAAAGTAAAGAGATGAAATGGTAAAAAATATGTTTGAATTGAGTATTTAATTTCAAATATCTACAAAAATGTATATGCAACTTTCAACAATTGAACGACAAAAATGAGCATTTAAAACTAATCATTATGTCAGAACAACAAATGTATCACTGTTTTAAACTACAAGCAGGTCATTTGTTTCTGACAAATATTCATGATGAGTATTGAAATATAACTTATACACATCTCAGAGTATTTCATATCGAAAAAAAAATAAAATTTCATAATCAAAGTGATCTTAAATAATACACTGTACAATAGAGTATTCATTCAATTAAAAGTGAAAAAATCCAACTTCATCTAAGGAATTATTAAGATTTAATTGTTTAAAAAGGAGAAATCTCTTTGTATTTATATTAGGATATTATGCATTTTGTGATAAAAATATGAATATAACTAAAATAATTAACAGAATCCCTACATTTAAAATTTCTCAAAAAACAAACTTACTGCAAAAAAGAAATATGAAGTACACAAAGGGTTTATAAAGGCCCTGAAAATCCACAAAACTTCAGACTTACAGTAACAGTCAATGACAAATTTTCAATATATTAAGTTAACACAAAATAAAATAGCACCATTACATTAGCCTTTGAAAACATACTTGGAAATCATATTTGGCTTTTTCAAAAGAAATTTCTATTTCAGAAGAAGTTGTTGCATTGTCTGATTTAAATCTCATATGGTGGTCAGAAAGTATGGGAAATATCCAAAAGGATACTATGCATACAAAAGCCAAAACATAAAAAACTATCATACTATCTTGAAAATCATCCACTATTTGAGATAAACTTCACACATTGTATTTTGATCTTTAAGATTGAATAAACTGCTTCGCTGAGCGCAGCTGGATATGCCCGCAGAGGTCCAACCCTGAACAGTTGGGGCAAAAATGGACACAATATTCAAGCTTGATACAGGTCTGAATTTGGATTGTAATTAAATATTTGACATATTACAGTTTTCTGAATAAATGTAGTCAAAGAACTTGAAATTGGTTATATGAATTGAATTTATATTCAATTAAAGATGTCTTGCTGTTGTGCAATACAATGTGCTGTTGCGCAATACTTAGTAAATCTGTTGTCAGACTATAAACAATTAAAGTTCAATTAATTCTCAATGTCATATTAGAAATTTATGAAAATCAAAAGGGAGCTTACATCAATAGATATAAACAATTCACCAAAGTTTCATGAGAATTGCTGACAACATTTTTGAGTTATTGTCTGAAAACTGGAAAATCCCCCCTTTTTTAATGAATAAAACCCCATAACTCAGAAATGTAAAATGTAAAATTTATAAAATTCTAAAGGGAGCTTACATCAATAGAAAACTGGAAAATCCCCCCTTTTTTTAAAAATTAAAACCCTGTAACTCGGAAACTTAAAATCTAAAATTTATAAAAATCAAAAGGGAGCTCATGTCAATAGATATAAACAATTCACCACAATTTCTTGCAAGTTGCTGAAAGCATTCTTGAGTTATTGTCCGAAAACTGGAAAATCCCCCTTTTTTTAATGAATAAAACCCCATAACTCGGAAACGTAAAATCTAAAATTTATAAAAATCAAAAAGGAGCTCATGTCAATAGATATAAACAATTCACCACAATTTCTTGCAAGTTGCTGAAAGCATTCTTGAGTTATTGTCCCAAAACTGGAAAATCCCCCTTTTTTTAATGAATAAAACCCCATAACTCGGAAACGTAAAATCTAAAATTTATAAAAAACGAAAGGGAGCTCACGCTAATAGATATAAACAATTCAACAAAGTTTTATGCAAATTGGCTAAAGCATTTTTGAGTTAATGTCTGACATGTTGACGACGGACGGACAAAAGTATACCATAATACATCCCGTAAACGGGCGTAAAAAAAGGGTAACTTTAGGGCTAATACAGGTAAAAATAGTCTGGGAGTGTTGGATACCTCTTGATATTATATTCTGTGGATAATGGCTGTGGTAACAAATACAATTCTATTACAAATGAAAATAAAAAATGTGGGTGGTGCAGTACAAAAAAAGTGTTGTCCAACCCCCCAACCCCCCCTAAATTTTTTCCAGGAATAGCCTTTTACTAAATTGACTAAATATGCATATATCAAAACACAAATATAATTGACTCTTGGCAATATAGCAAACTTCATTTTCAGGGTCAAAATAGTGCATTCAGGACCTATAACTGTCTGTAGGATCTGTAAATATCTTTATCTTGACCAGAATGGTAAAACACACATATACAATTTTGTAAACTGGTAACCTGGTATATCTTTGTAAAGTCTTTTACCCAAAAATTGACAAAAAATTTTCAGTATTTTGAATTAAACAATTACTTGTTATTTTAACATTTCCTAATTATCTTAGTTTCCCATCTATGAATAATGTGTGTTTTATAATACATGTACTTTCATTGTTCAAATAAACAAAATAAGGTCAGATAAAGCATACAATTATTTAAATGTATAATTTAACTAATAAAACGTGCTTGTAACCTTCAGATCTATGAACTTTAGCCAATTTTATGCACAAACATGTATTCTTTAATGTTTCAGTCAATTTACAACAAAATAAATGCATTACAACAAGTAAAATCTACAACAAAATACGAAATAAATACAACCCTTAGATGCTTACATCTGTAAAAGCTGACTGATTTGTAAAAATTAAATATTAAGCATGACAACAGTATTTTAAAACATAAAACAAATAAAAAGTTGTACATGTATGTCTCTGATTGTACTAAAAAAGATTGAAGATACAATGAAAACATTAAAATTTGTAAACTGAAAATCAGACAGACAATACTATGACCAACAGAAAAACTACAAACAACCATTTAGAAGACAGATATGATCATGTGATACTTGTAAATATCTTTACATCATGTTAATATTCAAATATATAGATCACTAGTTACTCAATGTATCTTGAAAAATGATCTTAAGGTAATTTATATGTGACTGGGTTAAAACAATGATCTTAAGGTAATTTATATGTGACTGGGTTAAAACAATGATCTTGAGGTAATTTATATGTGACTGGGTTAAAAAAATTCACATTTATATAAAAATGAAATGTAAAAATATGAATGTATGAGTATAAAAAAGATTTTAACAAATATACCTAACTCCTAAGTAAATTAAAAAAGGGTGAAGTCCATAAAACCTGATAAAATTAAACATTTGACTATAAAAGGAGTGTTACTGTAATGAGTAAGTACCACACCATGTAAAAGTTATACATAAGGTGATTCAAAGGTGGAAAGCATACAAACATTTGTTTTTGATATGCCAAAAGCTACCATTTATTTTTACTTAAATCTCTGTTGGTAGGAAATCTACAATATATGGAATGCTCTATGACAATTCTACAAAGGGAAATAATTCAATTATCTCAAGTGCAATTCTTTGTGACTTTCATTTTCTTCCATGATGAGGCAATATGTGATGAACCATTTCCTTTTTCACCTTTTGTACCCAACAGTTACAAACATTTAGTGGAATAACAACATTAAATATCAGCGAATCTTTTCACAAAAAATCTTACGATTAAAATTGATCGTAAGTTATACTGAAATGTGTATGACTTACGAGTTTTTTCACTCTTAAGATTTTTTGTGAAAAGAGCCGCTGTAGGCTTGATACATGTGAATCATGTTTTTTGCACAATTGTTATATGGACTGATCCTTAATAAACTCATGACTCACAGATCTGTTGTATATGACAAAAACTTTTATACAATACTCAGTTGTATGAAGAAAATTTTAAAATTAGTCATAATATGGACAAGATTAAAAGTGAATTAACATAAGCAATGGAATGTACATGGACTAAATATTTTTTAATTTCCATGTTTCCCATGTAAATTTATATTGATAAGTAAGCTGATGGGTTCTACTCAACCATTCTTGTATTTGACAATATCTTCTGACAGGATCTGCAAGATTTTTCAACGTTGGATGAGTACCAAATTGAATATGTTTGAAGTGATATACAAGGTCTGTGGATAAAATTGTCTCCAACAAATCATATTCACAACCCTCACAGTTTATGGTAATCAGATCAACCTTGAAATTACCAACACCAAGTGCACTGAAAAAATCATTTGCATTTACAACCTTGAGAGAACAGGTTCCTTCTCCAGAACCGAAAAATGGTGAAGATGCGTCCCCAACGTTTCCTTCCATTTTGATCATAAATTTTTCATTTCTTTTACCAAGACCAACATTATATGTGACAGCATTTGTGTAATTTTTAAATCGTTGTTGAAGTTTTCGATAAAGCAATTTCAAAGGTTCTAACATGATATAATGCTTTGGCTTGTATGTGTCCAAGTAATACTGAGCATCCTGGCCAACATTTCCCCCCACTTCAATCATAACATTGTCCCCAGGAATGAGATATTTGTGATGGGTACGTCGTATATACTGTTCATCTCCATCCCAGAATCCACTTTGACCCTTCTTCCAATCACCTTCGAAATTTTTAATGCATGAATGTAGGCGGCTCTTTTCGGCTGGAGTGAAGTCCAAATCATTTCTTGTTGATGGTTTGTAAATTTTTTTGGCTTGAACTTTTCTAACTGAACTTTCATCTATGAAGTAGTTGTTACGATAAACTAGAGGTAAAGGTTTAATATCTTCTAGTCCCGTTTTGTTTTGAGTATCTGGATCTTCAATACAGATATATTCTATTTTCTTCTTTAAGTCAATATATCTACAGTAGTGTGGACCACCAAATTGTAATATTACAATCAGTACAATCAAGACGAATATGGCTATCAAAATATGTCGCTTCTGTATAGTGGACTGCATTATTTTTCTCAAGTATGTCATTCTGAAAATAAAATATTTAACTAAACATAAATATGATATTAAAAACATTTGAAGCTACATTTAACACAGAGATAACTGATTTTCACACCCCAAACACTTGAGTTTGGTGCAATACAGTGTCACAATGCATACTTGCCAACCTCTGACAATGAGAAATCATGTCATGACATGACATGACATGTCAAAAAGCGTGTGAAAACGTGTGACGTAGATGCGAACTTTGTAATATGAACAATGTTCATAATTTCACATTATATGCAAATTTGTTAATATAAAAAACAATATTCTACTGTAAACTTTTATTGTATTCAACAGTGGTCTGTTTTGCTGCTTTTAAAGCAACACCACTAGGCACATAGTCAAAACAACTGCTGGTTTGGTTAGATTTACTTGATAACAAGGCACACAATATATCATTGTCGAGTTCTGATCAGAATTCAGTGTAAATTTCTTTATAATTGAAAATGATCTCTCACAGTCAGAATTGATATTTGGCTGAACTAAAATAGCTTCATGAAGCTTTGAAAGAGTGTCACAATTTATGGCTTTACTGATTTAATTGATCTTTAAACTTGAATTGATGTAAATCATTTTTGAGATATTTAACAATATATTATATAACTGGGTTGGAAATGACACCAAGGAACAAATCCTAAGTGGCATTGAAAAGGTCTAGTCATGACAAACAAGAATATATATGGCTTTGGGATGGACATATACAAATCTATTATTTCACCTTGAATGTCAAAGCCAGAAACATACGCAGACAAGGTTGTATGATATAGAAGTGGAAGATGATTGATTGACTGTTAGAGTTTAACACCATTTTTCACACTCTTGGCTATATCATGGCAGCCATTTTTTATTAGTGGAGAAAGTCAGCGAGAACCATTGACCTTCGACAGGAAAACTGGCACTCCTAGTCAATTAAGGTCAGAGTTAAACTCACCTGCCACAAACCTGGATTGAACTCACTATATAAACTACTTATACCAACCGGTCACAGTGTCCAAAACTTATACCAACCGGTCACAGTGTCCAAAACTTATACCAACCGGTCACAGTGTCCAAAACTTATACCAACCGGTCACAGTGGCTCCAAAACTTATACCAACCGGTCACAGTGGCTCCAAAACTTATACCAACCAGTCACAGTGGCTCCAAAACTTATACAAACCTGTCACAGTGGCTCCAAAACCAGAAACACTACTAAAACACTATGTCTTTCTTCATTGAAAGGAGATATAATTAAAGTGGCAACACTTTTTAAACATGTAACCTATGTAAAACTTTCAAAGTAAGTGAACCATAACCAAGTGTATATGGCGTAATAATCTAAATGGAAATGAGATATATTTATGCTAATACAACAGCATACTAAATATCTTATTGTAAGTGGTTCCCTTTAATTCATGTTATTTCATACATAATTTTACAAAAAATATGTAAATTTATCAGAACAATCTCCATCACTGAACAACATTAATATTTGTGACATGAAGTTCTATTAGAGGAATAGTACTAGTTCTACACTTTAAAACTATTGTTGAAGATGTTTTAAAAGGAACTACTACTGTAGTCAGTTATATTTTGTTTGGTACATAAGTGTTTTGAGGATTATGTAGCAAGAATATTTGAAAAATAATTAAATCTGCAATAAAATATCCATTATACATGTCATATTATCAATTTTTTAAGAAATCCTTAATCAAAGAATTATGTTCTCTATAATGTCTGTCTTAGATCTAAGTTTTCACACCAGTCACTAACTGTCAGCGTATGTAAGCTGTATCAATCATTGTGATATTAATAACAATGCTTTACTGCTGACTGTTATGGCAAAAATAACAATCAATTATTAAAGAGGGTGGTGTGGAGAGATTTCACTCCTTATTAACAATCTCAAACAACAAGGTTTTATAATCATTAATCCCCTCTGTTCATATGTCCAAATCATCACATACATTTCCAAGTATTTATTGAAAGAAATTTGTTGTACTTAAAATTTTCAGTCTGTGTGACTTTAATATAAATTAGTATTGAAAAGAAATAGCTGAAGGAGAAATCCTTTATATACACTAGGTTCAATACTATTGCATTACAAGCTGTCAGATGTTTTAGAACCAGTCAACATTATTCTCATAAATTATTATGCAACAAATTGTGATATTAACTCCTGCTTTTGACTTACAAACAATATAAAATTAAAAAAGTATTGAGTTTATTTAGCCAGAATTATATGGTTAATGCATATGCTACATGTACTTCCTTTAGCTAGTATTATATGGTTTGTATATATGCTACATGTACTTCCTTTAACCAGTATTATATGATTAGTATATTTGCTACATGTACTTCCTTTAGCCAGAATTATATGGTTAGTATTTATGTACTTACAGGATAGAGGTATTCATATACACCATTCATATACAATGTATGAGAATTCTAGCTACTAAAAAGTATTGTTATATTGCTTATAGTTAATATAGCTGGTCTGATTTCCTTATAAAAGCTACTTACACGATATATAGGTATATGTGTACAACACAACAGTTTGTCATCAAGACGCTTGTCTTGTACTGATACACAGTCAAAATACAAAATAGTTTTGTGAAAATGCATTAAATACCTTACCAATTGTAACATCTATCTGTATCCCGCATTTAAATACTATTTATTCATACACTCATACAATAAGGACACAACAAAAGGCGTAACCTGCATAATAGAAAGGAAATAATAAAAGTAATGAAAGTTGTGCATTGTATACTGTTTGAAGTATTCTTATACATAGCTATTTATACACAGATTTATATTATATCTATTTTAAACTTGTCAGATTTTTAAGTGAAATGTAAGTTACCTGTCATTTGTAAATGAAATACTTTTCCTTACCAACAATCTAACTGTCCCAGTAACAGCTATCCTACAGCTAACATAAATATCATGTACAGAACTAAATCAATCTCATCTTATGTCATACATTTAGTTTTACTCAGTAACAGTTGAAATATATTTTATGTAAACTCTTTGTTTTTGTGTGAAATAAAAATCATTACATGATTATGCACAATTACTTCATCAAGTGTGAAAAATAAGTTTTGTATATCTATAAATGAGGGAGATGTACCTCCAAGGTCTATTACATGTATTATCGAACAATAGGTTGGAGTAGGAACAATACAACAGCTGGTGTAATTAGTGAAATCAATGTAAAAAGAGTCAAGGTCATTGATATTGAACAAAGACTATGTTAATACTGTGATCTTAATCATGTTGAAACAGAAAAACACTTTCTCATGATATGTTCATTATATTCAGACTTATGTTTTTAATCCATTCTATGAGAGTGCCTAATGTTTACCCATCTTTGAAGACTTACATGAGGACGATAAATTCATTCAAATCATGAATTGTGAAAATATTCAGCAATATGTTTGTAAGCGTTTGAAGAAACTTGTTTCACAACATTCTTATCATTATTGATTGATTATAATAACTTTTATATTGAAGCAAGTTCTTTTTTAAATGAAAAGTTATTTCCCCCCTCTGATGCAATCAAGTTATATTTCATATCTACGATAATTTTTAATGCAGCAATCTAAAATCTTTTTATACAGTTTATTACTATATATATAGTCTGGATTTAAATAAAAGAAATTAATAAATGTTGTTAATTTTGTTTATATATTTTGTAACTATGTACATGTGTAGAAATATGTTTTTAAAAAGTGTCTCATAAGTCAACTTTCATAACTAGTATAGTGATTGCATGACACTATGATAATTAAAGTGAATGTGAGCACTGAAGAGTAAAGATTGCAGTTGGAAAATTATTCATTGCATAGTATTAAGCATTGCAAGACTATGAATTTATGATACTAGTTATATATAAAGTTGAATTCTTTGATTTGTCATTTTAACATCATGCCGGCTAACAAATTGGACCTCATTATTTAAGTAATATAGATCGATAATTGTAGTTGGTTCAACTACAATTTTGGACAAAGGAAGATAACTCCAATTTCAAATATTACTTGAACAAGAACATTATTGATTACTAGATCCATGTACCATGCACAATTTATATTATTTTCTTGACCATTGTTGACAAGTAAGGTTATACACACCATTTTGTAACTTGAATATATGAGTATTTATACTGCAGCTAGAACACTTCCTATTGTCTTTATCTACAAATTATCTAAAAAGTGATATTTTGTGCAATGTCGATTTCATGTTGCGTTACTTTTCCTCACAATTTGGGGTTTGTTTAATAGGGATGGAAATAGGTTTTGTTTTTGTGTTAAGTAATTGTAGCCATTTTCAGCTGCAATATAAATATACAATAAGGTCAATGTAAGAAAAATATCAACTTTTTGTATTTGGCATCGAAACAGTTGAAGGGCTCTGTAAACCTTGCCTTTCCAAAGTTTCTAAGCCTCATACTAAAAAGTTGATATAAGCTGATATTTTTCTGCAGTTGATCTAATATTGAATATAAATTTCATTGATAAATTTCTTAAAATGTTCATAAATACACGTAGGATGTAAAGAATGTTGTGTCAGTGCACTGTGTTTTGTTTATCTCAAAAGTACTGTATTTTCCGGAAAATAAAACACATAGTTGTTTTTTGGAGGAGGAGTGTTTTTTTCTCAAATAAAACGCACCTGAATAATAAGTGCACCCTGTCGAAAACGTACTTGTATTCTACTGACCTTAGAATAGTGAATGTTCACTCATTTTTGCAACTCACACCGTAACATGTTTCATTTCTATTTTCAGATTGGTGAGAAAGTTAAAAGACATTTTGTATATATTTATTTGTTTCATAATAAAATAAAAAATGTTAATAAAATTATAAGACTTTTCTCATTGTTTTAATGATGCCAGATTCAAAAAGACGCGCACAGGACCTGAAATAGAATAAAAACTTTCCAAACTAAATATAGAAACTTTGTCAACAATGGCCATGTGTTTACAGCGTGGGTGTCCATTGAACATTTGTGACCTTGTTGTTTTGATTAAAATTAGTTCGGTGTTGATTGCTTGTTAATTGTTTGAATTTGAATCAAGGATTTTAATTATTCTTATAAATAAATGATAAAGTTTGGAAAAATTAATAACAATCAAGCTAGCCACATAAGGGTTTTGATTGCATGAATGCAATTTTCACCCCAAAAATAAATTTATCATATTTGTTAAGCCTGTAAAAGGTCATTTGTAGTGGGTTATACATGTATTTGTCAGAAGTCATTGCATGTGTGGTATGTATGGGGAGGGTTGAGATCTCACAAAACATGTTTAACCCTGCCGCATTTTTGCGCATGTCCCAAGTCAGGAACCTTTAGCCTTTCTAAGTCTTGTGTGCCTTAGCCTGTTTTCTGCTCTTTGGTCTGGTTGTTGTCTCTTTGACATGTTCCCCATTTCCATCCTCTATTCTAATGTCTGAAGCCATTGCTAATTTTATGTTTGTCAGACATGATTGTTTGTTGGGTATGTTTTTTTTATAATTATTTAAGGTATATCATGTGTTAGTCAGAAGCCATAGCTTGTGTTAGTCTGGAGCCATTGCTAGTTTTATGTTTGTCAGACATCGTTGCTTGTGAGGTATATTTCTTTCTAAGAATTATTTCTGGTATGTTTTGCGTTTGTTAAAACTCATAGCTTGTGTTATGTTTGTCCGAAGCCATTGCTAGTTTTATGTTTGTCAGACATGATTGCTTGTGAGTTATGTTTTTTTTTAAATCATTTCTGGTATGCAACTGTTTATCAGAAGCCATTGTTTGTGATATGTTTGGCAGAACCCATTGCTTGTGTTATGTTTGGTAGAAGTCATTGCTTGTGTTATGTTTGGCAGAAGTCATTGTGTGTGTTAAGTTTGGCAGAACCCATTGCTTGTGTTATGTTTGGCAGAGAAGATTGCAAGTGTGATATTTTAAAGTATCAATATGAAGATAAACTGTTAACACAGAGCTATGTCTCGCCTTTTTGTAATTTTGATAATGCAAATATTGAAATTAAAATAGAAATACTTTAACATCTAGTTATGCAAATATTCAAAGTCAATGAACCATGACTGAAGGTACATGGCTAAACAATCGCCATGGAAATCAGATGTGCCAATGCTAATACAACTGCATACCAAATACCACTGACTTATCATATAAAGTCAATCCCTTTAAACAAACCTAAACACAAACATTAACTTGTAAGCTATACGATCTCCATGGAAACAAGACCTGCAAATGCCAATAAAATTCCATACCAAATATCACTGACTTAACATGAGCTGTTCATCTTAAACTGATCTTATCACAAACTAATACATGTAAACTAAGCAAATAGTTCAAAGTTAATAGACCATGACTAAGAGGGCAGGGCCAAATATTCTCCATGGAAATGAGATGTGCTAATGCTTATACAACTGCATACTAATTAACACTGGCCTTCCACTAATGGTTCCCCTAGAACTGACCTAATCACAAACTAATACATGTAAACTAAGCAAAAGTTTCAAAGTCAATAGACCATGACTGAGGGGGCAGGGCCAATTTATCTCCATGGAAATGAGATGTGCTAATGCTAATACAACTGCATACCAAATATCATTGACCTACCACTAGTGGTTCCCCATAAACTGACCTAATCACAAACTAATACATTTGTACATGTAAACTAAGCAAAAGTTTCAAAGTCAATAGACCATGACTGAGGGGGCAGGGCAAAATAATCTCCATGGAAATGAGATGTGCCAATGCTAATACAACTGCATACCAAATATCATTGACCTACCACTAGTGGTTCACCATAAACTAGACCTAATTACAAACTAATACATTGTTGACGCTGCCGACGCCGGAAACAGCGCAACTATGTCTTGCTTTTTGACTCATCAAGACGAGACAAAAATCGGATGATCAGAAGTCTCTTAAATAAAGAAATTTTTGAAAGCATCCCAAGCAACTTTTTGATAGTATGATAGTATCCCCGGTCCAAGTCAGAGTCTGTTAATCAGTGGCTGTTGTTGGTTGCTACCCTTTCATTTTGTTATTGGTTTAGTATTTTGTACCTAAATCAGGCCGTTGGTTTTCTCATTTGAATTGTTTTACAATTTTTCATGTCATGGCTTTTAATAGCTTACCAATGGTATGAGTTTTTACTTATTGTTGAAGGATACGTATCATTGACATACCAATAGTGGTTCCCCTTCAACTGACTTCACCACAAAGTATAACAGGTAAACTATGCAATAGTTTCAAAATCACAGACCATGAATAAGGGGAAGGGCAAAAAATCTCAATGGAAATAAGATGTAAATCTACTAATATATAGTTATAGGAAGATGTGGTATGAGTGCCAATGAGACAACTCTCCATCCAAGTAACAATTTATAAATGTAAACCATTATAGGTCAATATACGGCCTTCAACACGGAGAATTGGCTCACACCGAACAGCAAGCTATAAAGGGCCCCAAAAATTACTAGTGTAAAACCATTCAAACGGGAAAACCAACGGTCTAATCTATATAAAAACAAGAAACGAGAAACACGTATGAACTACATAAACAGACGACAACTACTGTACATCAGATTCCTGACTTAGGACAGGTGATTGTATACCATGTATACAAAATATTATTCACTTTTCTGTATTCCCCTCAGAAACCTTATTACAAACTTAAACAAATTGTTGTTGCTGCCAGAAACAGTTTTCCTAAGTCTCTCATATGCAATTTTGTGTAGGAAAGACAATAACCAGTACAAGGAAGCACTTAACTTTAAAATAACAGAAGATAGATAAAAACAAATTAAAATATATCATATTAGTAACTACCATGTTAAAAATCTGGCTCAGTGTGTAGGTCTAGTACAAAGCTGGTTTAATATTTATATTACATTAACATGTTCTCGTCCTAAATATGCATATTAATTTGCCACTGGACGTTAAGCAGACATCCATCATCATCATATTAGTAACTGAAAGCGTGCTCAAAGTATTTTATATGTAGATATGAAATCTTGCAATACTACACTCTGATACTGGTTCCTGTAAAACTAAAACTTCAAAGCAGGAAAATAAAATAAACATTTCAAACTGTATTATTTTTCCAACCTTACCAAAGAGACAGTGATATACTGGAAAAGGCATCCAACTCAAAAATTCAATTCACAATATTTTTCAATATTACAAAAATAGTAAAGTGATGACAAATCAAATACATGTCCAACAAAATTATATATACAAGATATATAATACAAATTATGTTGAAAGCCTCCTCAGGCACCTTTCTTACAAGCTTATCAACCGTAACATACATAGGATATAAATTATAACAGATTGGGAAGAAAATCCTTGGATGAGACATACATGTACATGAAGCTCCTTAAATGAAGCACTACCCCTTCAATGAGAGAAAAATTTTAATTGTTTAAAAAATTATTCTTTGAATTGTAAATTTTCAATGAAAATCAGCACATATTCATGTAAATTGCTGAATTTATTTCCAAAAAAAGACGAAAAATATAATGTGGATTCATTATTATTCGTTGGATACCAATTTTCATGGATTTCCTGGGCACAGGTGAACCATGAATTTAAGTGTTCAACAAAATACAAATTTTCTAAAGGCTTGTATGTAGACTTTGGCAAAACCACGAAATCAAATATCCTTGAAAATGCAAGTTTTCCTCCATACCAAGAAAAATTGGCACCCAATAAAACATAAATGAATCCACAGTAAAAAAAATATGTATCCTAAGGTACAGACATATTACATACACGTGTACCATGAAGTTTCCATATTTTTTGCAAACATATGGCCATATGCTTTCTTAAAATGAAATGTTATAGTTATAAGAAAGGAAATACCAGAAATTAACCATTATTTATAGGACAGTTGTTTGCTTAAAAATCATGACAGAATTTTATCAATGAACATATTGCACAGAGAGAGAGAGAGACACTAGTCATGCTAGTAGTGATAAAGATCAAAGCAAATTTTTGGTTATCTCCCTTTGCACAAAAACTTAAGTTTTGTCTTGCCATGTATCTTAATGCAGACTTTGTGTTACACATTTGTTTTTCGTTCATTTTTTGTACATAAATAAGGCCGTTAGTTTTCTTGTTTGAATTGTTTTACATTGTCATTTCGGGGCCTTTTATAACTGACTATGGGATATGGGCTTTGCTCATTGTTGAAGGCCGTACGGTGACCTATAGTTGTTAATTTCTGTGTCATTTTGGTCTCTTGTGGACAGTTGTCTCATTGGCAATCATACCACATCTTTTTTTTTATATATGCCATAAATAACTAGCTTTAAGCCAATGGCTACAAAAAATTAGTTTGAAAACTTGCATAAAATTGGTTGGACATGCAAAGTATTCTTTTGAAATTTAGCTTTTGAACTAAAATGAAGTTGGTGAAAATCTATTTGGTGCAGACTGCATTATGTATAGTATACTGTCTCCAGAAGGATAGCATGTACAAGGAATGAGCTGTCAAATTGACAGCAAACCAGTATTTTTTTTGTATTTTGAAAAGAGCTTTCAGGCTTTTATGAGCTGTCACATTCTATGTCTATTTTCCAATCTATCAAATTGCAAGGACCAGAACTCCTGGTCATCAAAAATGAAAATCATCAATATCAAACTTGACCACCATATTGTCATCAGTAACAGCATATTAAAATCTCAATAGCATTGACTCAATGGTTCATAAAAAAATAGCACGGAAAGTGCAAATATCCAACCTATCAAGGACCATAACTCCTAGACAGCAAAAGTGAAAATCCTCAATATTGAACTTGACCTCCACTTTTTCATCAGTTACAACATACAATGTATTTAAAATTTTAAAAAGCATTGGTCAAGTGGTTCATACAAAATTGCACAGAAACGACATAAAGTGCCATTTCCCAATAAATCAAAGACCGTAACGCCTGAACAGTAAAATGAAAATCATCAATATCAAACTTGACCTCCATTTTGTAATCAGTAACAACAAATTATAATTTGAAAACCATTGTGAAAGAAGGGTTCATTGTAATTGAACCATAACATCATAAAGTGTCATTTTCTAATAAATCAAGGACCATAACTCTTGGACATCAAAAGTAAAAATGATAATTAATCATCAATGTTGAGCATGACTTCCATTTTTTCATCAGGAAATACACATTAAAAATTTTAAAAGCATTGGTCATGTAGTTCATAATTAATTGCATGAAAACGAAATAAAGGGCCATTTTCCAATAAATCAAGGACCAGAACTCCTAGACAGCAAAAGTAAAAATCATCAATGTTTAGCATGACCTCCATTTTTTTCATCAGTAACAACATATTGAAATTTCAAAAGCATTGGTCATGTGGTTCATAAATAATTACCTGAAAAGGACATAACGTGACATTTTACATTATCAAGGAACATAACTCCTGAATAGAAAAGTGAAAATTGTCAATATCAAACTTGACCTCCATTTTGTCATCAGTAACAGCAAATTATAATTTGAAAACCATTGTGAAAGAAGGGTTCATTGTAATTGAACCATAACATCATAAAGTGTCATTTTCCAATATACATGTATCAAGGACCATACATGTAACTCCTGAATAGTAAAAATCTTCAATATCAAACTTAACCTTGCTTTTGTCATAAGTATCAACATATCAAAATTTGAAAAGTATTGGTTGAACAGTTCATAAGTTACTGCACAGAAACTGTTGGCAGCTGCCCGCCTGCGGTACTTCACCACTTTATTTATTATTAACAGGATTTTTCCTTTGGAAAACCTGGTTAATAAAAGTAATACACATCAAAAGTTAAATGTAGGTGCATGATTTAGGATTTATTTTCTATCTCATAAACTAGTTTCTTCCTTAATTATAGTATGGAGCTATATACTACAAATTTTCACGAAACAGCCGATTTATATTGTAGTGTACATGTAGTTGCAAATACTTTTGGATCTTGAAGATGCACGAGCATAAATTCCACTGATAAAATAGGGAGATAAAAGACTGATTTTTTAAAAGCCTTAATTTGCATACATGCAACATTATTTTGGAAAAAAAACCTCCAAAATAGGCAATTATCTTACATTGCAAAGAGAAAGTTGGTACACCATTTTACATTCAGGCATGTGTTAGTTGATTGTTTTGTCCTAAAAACGTACAACACAAAATATTTGATATACATTTGTATCTTCTCACTTCAAATTCCATAATTTGTGTATATATCATGGCTACATGTTGATACATTAATAACATTAAAAATTCTCAGGTTCAAAATATGTAATACTGTACATGTTAATTCAGAAATTAGTGCAAGCATTTATTATTGTGATTTCGACAAGACAGACGTCGACCTAAATGTAAAAATAATTATTGTGATTACAGGAAAAACTGCATACATTTATATGTGTCAGATTTCAGAATGTGAGTTCTTATTATTGCAATACACACCCAGTCCCATTTTTCGGAAAATTAAAAACCTGGCAATAGTTTCCGAATTTTAAGTATATGGGTCATGTGAAATACCTTAGTAATGAGTCATGACAACAGAGTAGGTGTGTTTGGGTAACAAAAAGAAGTACAAATGTAAAAACTTTAAGTGTATTTTTTACTGGTATTTTTTTTTTGATTTTCCTACATTTATTTTAAAATTAAATTTAAGGCACAATAATTATTTTATTCATGAAAGTACTACAAAAGAAAAATAAACCGCTGATCCAGGAGCACATGATACACCCTTATTGTGCACATTGAATAATGAATTGTTGCAAGAATAAAATGGGATATCTAGCTAGAAGGCATTAAATCATAAGTAACTAATTACTCTGTAGAAAAATATGTCTGAGGATACCCTTGGGTGTACAAATATTGTGTCAAATATGAATGATAAAAAGCCCATAACTCTGGAATGACAAACCAGGAAATTTTCAAAATCAAAAGCCAATCCTAACAACAGTTTTAAGTTTGTAGTAATTTGATCAAAGCATACAAGAGCTTGTGCATGATATTTAAAAAAATCATTTCATTTATCTGACAGTCAAAGTCCTAAAACTCTTGAATGACAGATCAGAACTTTTTTCTAATCACACAATTTGTTATACTCTGACACCAATTCCAACAATTATATAAAGTTTCCACTAAATTAATCCAAGCAAACTTAACTTATGGTACAATATATATGTGAAAAGTTTACTTAAATATGACAATTAATTTCCCATAACTCTGGAACAACAAACCTGTAAATTTTAATCAAAGAGCAGATTGCTCTGAGGATACGATTGCCGTTGTTTCATTGACACATGTATACATGTAGCTGGATAATATTATTTTCAAAACTAATTCAACTGCACATGTAAAATAGTTACAAAATAGCCAATCCCGGATAAAAGTGTATGAACAATGTAATTAGGCCTATTCTGTTTTATGTTTGTACTATCAATTCCAAGTTTACTTTCCACAGCAGTCACTGAGACTCAGAGTGAGAGAAGGTATTTCGATTTGGGTATTTCACTTCGTATCTTATCACCTATTTTCCTACGTTAATTCTAGGAGAAACCCCATTCCTAACTCTTTAAATATTTAATTTCCTTTGGGTCAGTGATCATGACTCCTTTCCGTACACATTTATCGGTTTAAATTGCGATCGTTTTTAATATAATACGACGTTTATTGACAGAACGAGCTAATACTCGACGTGTTGTTTCAGAATTCACGGAAGTTACTTCCGGAAGGAGACAACTCGAAACGATAATATGGAAGACTCCATTTCGCCTGAAGGGTGTTCTACGATAAGGACTACATTTATTTTAATTTAAATGATGCATATGAATTAAAATTATGCAACAACAATAACCCTCAATAGCAGACATACATAGAAAAGATCCCATGAGTTATAAATTAATTAATTGAGTGGGGAATCCAGAGCAACCATTCAATCTAAAACCCTTGAAGTCAAGAAAACTATACGCATGCATAATTTCCAAAACAAACCCTGGAGCAAGAACGTATATTAATGTTTATTAAACGACCTAGACGGTTCTCTATTTCTTTATGGAATTACAATCTCAAATACCAGTTTCATAACGGTAACATATAAGAAAAACTCCACTTCAGTTCTTATATGACAGAAAGAGATTTATTGAATTCAGAGAACTCTCGCATTTTATCAAAACTGGGAATTCCTCTGACGTGTTTCTAAATTTATAAATACACTAAATATAAATACTGCTTAATTCTGATTTTCCGTGATGTTAAAACACGCATATAAGTCTAGGGAATTATCAAACATGAAGATTATGAAAAGAACATTATAGGAAAGTTGTTTAAGTTCAATCCTTTTGTTTGTTTTACCTTTAAAGCAAGACAATCATAAGAATCTGAGATGTTCCTTAATGTTTAGAATAAAACGATTGACGTGAGGGCAATGCTCTGAGCCACCGGTATAAGTCTACAGATTGCTTGAAAGCAATCGTATCCCAAAAATCAAAACAGATCTTCTTCCATCAATTCCCACAATAATGTAAAGTTTGGAGGAAATCAATCCATGAATACTGGAGTTAATGCACCAATGTTTAACTTCGAAGTTGTAATTGGTCACTTTGAATCAGAATAATGGTCATAAAGAGTGCTATACAGTCCCAAGATGAGCACAAGCTTATGCAGTGGAAAATCTAGTGACAAAATATTACCTCCCCTGTAAATATTGAAAACTAGATCTTCTCAATGTTTGTCCCATTTTAGGAAGGATGCTATCAATTATGGATTCACGGGAAAAAGTTCTGGTAAATAGTAAAAATAGAAATAAGTTGAAATAACTAGAGGATGTAAAGAGCCTGTGTCGCTCACCTTGGTCTATGTGCATATTAAACAAAGGACACAGATGGATTCATGACAAAATTGTGTTTTGGTGATGGTGATGTGTTTGTAGATCTTACTTTACTGAACATTCTTGCTGCTTACAATTATCTCTATCTATAATGAACTTGGCCCAGTAGTTACAGTGGAAAATATTTTGTAAAAATTTACAAAAATTTACAAAATTTATGAAAATTGTAAAAAATTGACTATAAAGGGCAATAACTCCTTAAGGGGTCAATTGACAATTTTGGTCATGTTGACTTATTTGTAGATCTTACTTTGCTGTACATTATTGCTGTTTACAGTTTATCTCTATCTATAATAATATTCAAGATAATAACCAAAAGGTGCAAAGTTTTCTTAAAATTACCAATTCAGGGGCAGCAACCCAACAACGTGTTGCCTGATTGGTCTGAAAATTTCAGGGCAGATAGAACTTGACTTAATGAACAATTTTATCCTCGTCAAATTTGCTCTAAATGCTTTGGTTTCAGAGATATGAGCCAAAAACTGCATTTTACCCTATGTACTATTTTTTAGCCATGTCGGCCATCTTGGTTCGCGGGCGGGGTCATCGGACACATTTTTTAAACTAGATACCCTAATGATGATTGTGGACAAGTTTGGTTAAATTTGTCTTAGTAGTTTCAGAGGAGAAGATTTTTGTGAAAGATAACAAAAATTTACGAAAAATGGTTAAAAATTGACTATAAAGGGCAATAACTCCTTAAGGGGTCAACTGACCATTTTGGTCAAGTTGACTTATTTGTAGATCTTACTTTGCTGAACATTATTGCTGTTTACAGTTTATCTCTATCTATAATAATATTCAAGATAATAACCAAAAACGGCAAAATTTTCTTAAAATTGCCAATTCAGGGGCAGCAACCCAACAACGGGTTGTCCGATTTATCTGAAAATTTCACAGCAGATAGATCTTGACCTGATAAACAATTTTATCCCATGTCAGATTTGCTCTAAATGCTTTGGTTTCAGAGATATAAGCCAAAATCTACATTTTACCCTTATGTTCTATTTTTAGCCATGGCGGCCATCTTGATTGGTTGGCTTGGTCACCGGACACATTTTTTAAACTAGATACCCCAATGATGATTGTGGTCGAGTTTGGTTACATTTGACCCAGTAGTTTCAAAGGAGAAGATTTTTGTAAAAGTTAACAGACGATGCCGGACGACGAACGACGGACGCAAAGTGATGAGAAAAGCTCACTTGGCCCTTCGGGCCAGGTGAGCTAAAAACGAAACTTCCATTCAATGTTATCATTTCCCTCCTTAAGTAACAAACGACAAGTACAGCAGGCTATAGAAGCTTGATGTAAAATTGGTTTAAAATGTTGCTATGCGAATAAATTCCTGGAGTACCAACTTCAATTTATTTTTCTACTGGCTGTATACCTTTCTGGAACATGCTAATTGTCGTTTGTTTATGTAATTTATACGTGTTTCTCGTTTCTCGTTTTTTATATAGACTAGACCGTTGGTTTTACCGTTTGAATGGTTTTACACTAGTACTTTTGGGGCCCTTTATAGCTTGTTGTTCGGTGTGAGCCAAGGCTCCGTGTTGAAGGCCATACATTGACCTATAATGGTTTACTTTTATAAATTGTTATTTGGATGGAGAGTTGTCTCATTGGCACTCACACCACATCTTCCTATATCTAATTATCCAAATATATATACAGCAAGATCAGAGAAGGTCAGGGAAAAAATTCCAAAGGAATCGATTGATATGCAGCAAAGATTGGCACTTTTGAAATTAAGTAACTAGTTACTAAGCAAATTCAAACAGACCTTATCTCGATGTAAACATTGAATGTGAATAGATCGAGAAGACTGCAAATACATATATAAAAATCGAGACGACCTTTTCTTAAAATTGTATAAAAAATAGTAGAAAGATATCTACTTTATAAAAATAGTTATCTTTAATTTCTTAACCTGCACAGACAGACTTTTAAATTTTTATATTCACAAAAAGACAATATTTCTCTACTGAATGTACATGTGACAAGAGCAGACTGGTGTGCTCAATAACTAAGGTGTGAAAAACTTGTAACATGCTAAGGACTTTTTGCAACACTCCAAAAATTGGTGACCCGAAAGATCCTTAGATTTTGTATGTTCATGATTTTTTCCAATTTTTTTTATCAATATGCAGCAAAGGTTGGCAGTTTTTAAATCTCAGTTTAACAAGCTTCAAATGCAATTATCTCGATTAATACTGAACATAAAACATTGTGTATTTGCATGTATATTTCTAATAACACAGTTTAACAATTAAATTATTTAAAATGAACAATTATTATTTGGAAATTACTTTTGATCAGTATCTTCACCGGCATTGTTTTATTATTGACTTTCTCAACTCTATCATAAAAAGAGTGAATTTTCTTTTGTTCTCGTTCACTGGATATCCCACTGTATGCATACATTGATATAGGAAGATGTGGTGTGAGTGCCAATGAGACAACTCTCCATCCAAATAACAATTTATAAAAGTAAACCATTATAGGTCAATGTACGGCCTTCAACACGGAGCCTTGGCTCACACCGAACAACAAGCTATAAAGGGCCCCAAAAGTACTAGTGTAAAACCATTCAAACGGTAAAACCAACGGTCTAGTCTATATAAAAAACGAGAAATGAGAAACACGTATAAATTACATAAACAAACGACAACTACTGTACATCAGATTCCTGACTTAGGACAGGTGCAAACATTTGCAGCGGGATTAAACGTTTTAATGGTACCAAACCTTCTCCCTTATTCTGAAACAATAGTATAACATCACAACATAGAAAAACACACAATAAAACATCAATTGGAAGGCTTAACTCAATCAAAAACGTAAATTAACACACTATGAACGAATAAATTCTCACTGTTATAAAAAATGCTAAATACAGATTCTACCACTGAATCAATATTTATCTTCTCGAGACAGAACTTTAAATTTTCCAATTTGAATATTTAAAGTTTAACTGTTGAGAGTGGATAAATATCGTGTTGCACGAGATTTTGTGATGGAATCTGTTTCTCTAATGATTTCTAGACGACATACAGAAAATCTTAATCCTTCTTTTCGAAAGATCTGCAAAAAGATGTGTTTTTTCTATGTGACGTCATCAGACATGGCTGCCATTTTTCATGAGGTCACAATAGGAAATTCAGAGGAAATCAAGAAAATATGATGTCATAATCGAATACACCTTATCGCTATTTAGTCCAATCCGGAAAAAACAGTCATTTAGACAACTTCCTGTTTGGGTCAACAGGCCTTGAACAGGGAAACAACAAAGGTCATCAGTAATGAGCTCAGGGAGGGAAAAATTTAGAAAGCGATCAATAGGAAACTTTGATAGATTATGATCCACTTTTTCGAAACTCAAATTATAGTAAAAAAATATTTTGTTTGAAGTATTTACGATGTTTTAAACAGATCTCATTAAAAAGTATCATGCATGGTGCATTGTTTAAACAGGGCCCCAGATAGCTTCAACTGGATGAAAAAGTTGTGTAATTTTTGAACTTATCCAGAATGGAATAAATAGTGATTAGGTGTATTATGTCCTCTGTTAGGCATTTTGAACTTGTTGAACTGCATGTGAAGATAAAAAAGTGAACTATGAAAAAAATATTTGGTCTCTGCACTCTCTGTAGAAGAGTTGTCTCATTGGCAATCATATCACATCTTCTGTTGTTCAAATATAATATAGGCAAAAAGCATAGATAAAATAAATAAAATTATCGTTGAATTTCAATTTCAATTTCTCTCAATTACGTCCACAGAATTCCACTTCAGTTCATTAACCAATTATTTTTAAAATATTTTTTGTGATGTTGTCAGTATACATTCTAAATAGTATTTACTGCTGATGCAATTAGAATTTAAAATCGTTTTGTTAGTTATTTTTAAGTAAAGTTTTTGAGTTTACATATGTAAGAACAACTGCATATGGCCTACAATCTTTAAGGTATGCGGGTGCTAAGCTTTGGAATGAGCTGCCAGATGAGCTACGTAAGCAATCATCTTTAAATCAATTCAAGAACTTGATAAATTCTTGGTCTGGCAGCTCATGCCAATGTTTTGCCTGCAAAACCAGTTAATTTCTGTTCATTATTTTTGGTTTAATGCTTTATTTTCAGCATGGCAAATTTATTTTGTTATCTTTAATATAGTGCTTCTGCTGCTTTGTGCTAATTTTAGTAACTTACTTATTAATTTGTGCTTTTAATGTGCTTTTTATGTGCAAACCATTTTATTTTTGCTTTTGTGTTTTATCTCATAATTGCATGTATCAGTGTGTGCTTAAATTGTAAGATGCTTAAAGAACTTTTGTGCTGCATGTTTATATACTGATATGAACTCTTGCTTTATCCCGCAATGGTGGTAAGTCGTGCACTTAAGGCCATTTTTATTTTATTTTCTGTAGACTTAGTTTTGTTTTTATTACTGTGTTTTGTCAAGCTTGGTTACTCATAATTGTTTCTCAGTCACTGAATGTACGATGTTGTTCCATACTGGAGCAGCTGACCCGCTTTGTTTACATTCAAATTTTAATGGCTTCAAAACCACGTGACACATTGAATCGTTATATCCAATCAAATTGCTCTACTGTCAATTAGGTGATTTTTAGTACAAGGCAATTATATTATTTGTTTGTATGATATTGCTTTTAAATAGTTTGCAATAAATTGGGGTTTATTCAATAGGAAACCTCATTATTAGCCATAAAATTTGACATCAATGGAATTTTATATGAATATTTACTTATGGTCAGAATATCGATCTATTTATATTGAACCACAATTTTTTTTTTATGAAATATATGTATATTGTTTTTTATTAACCTACTCTATATTCCTGATCAAAAATATGGCATGATTATCGTTTGTTTCCCAAAGTTTTTCTTTCAAATTGGATGTTTTTTTTTCGCGGGAAAATCGCGTAAGACGTAAGGTGCTTTCCATTTTGAAATTCTTAAAAATACGATTTGCTTGGCCTGTTTGGTCTGCCATTACGATTGATGACGCTCAATGGAATGTAAACAAAGCAATGGAGGCCGGAAGAGGGGTTTTCTTAAGTTCTGAAATGTTTTTAGTCATTCGGAAGTCAGGTTTGAAATGGCCATTAGAAAATCTGCATTTTTGTACAATACTTAAGAATAATAATGAAAACATATCTTTAGAAATATCATTTTATTTAGAAGTGTAGAAAAAATGTATTCTGCACTAATTTTATACGCTGGTATTAGCGTAGTGACGTCAATGCGGAGTTTTCCCGTATGATAAGTACAATAACAAAATCCGAACGAACCAACGTTATGACCGATTATAGACTACGGTAGGATATATGTTTAATTTTGTGTGCATGACTTGATATGTATGTTTTGTTTTACTTGTTGTTATGTCGGTTTTAAAAGCTCTTCAGAGCTTATGTTTATGCTTGCAATGTTTATATCGACTCTAAATAAAGCTTTATGTCTTATTATGTCTTATGAGTGACCATACAATGCATAACAAATATGCACTCCACCCCCTTCCCATTTTCCCGTTTCTTACTTCTAACAAACAGAAAAATGATAATGCAAATAGAAAATCAGATACACTCCAGTTTTAGCTATATTGTGCCACTGAAACATAAAAGGGAACTTTTATATACACACAAATAACTCGGGTCTCTTGGGTCACTTTCTGTCTTCTCGCTTCACTGATCTTTTGTAACAGCAGCAGATGTCACTATATTCACTCTGGCTGATCCCGACCAAGTAGATGGGCATGGAATACAAATACTAGATATCAGTTTTTAGATTTGCGAAAAGTTTATTGAAATTTAAATGCGTAAATTTTTTGGCACATAAGTTAAAAATATATTTTTGATGTACCTTGAAGTATTCCGATGACGCGAAAACAATAGAAATAAGAATAGTTTAGCGAAACTAGAGATGATAAGAAAAAAAAATTAGCGTCGTGAAATCTTAATGTTAATTATTTCAAATAAATAAATATAGAAACATGCATTAAAGTGTGTTTTTTAATATACATTTTTAATTATTTTATACCGATAGAAGAAAATGAACATTTGTTGAAGAAAAGAGTTTTTTCAGGCAGTGGCTATTTTAATGGCTCCGGCAAAAAAACCTTCTTGGCTTCGGAGCCGGCAAAATAGCGATTAATATAGAGTTTTGCTATTTGCCGGTCTTATTCAGATTTTTTTCCAGACTAAATGAAATAAATGTTTCATTGACGTTTGAAAATGGAAGACTACACTTCGTTGTCAAAAAAAAAACTTGAAATAAACGCTATGTTTGACTCGTACTCGTTACCAGACATGATTAAAAGTTGCTCTAAAAAAAATATATATATATATAATTTTAAAGTACAAGTGAAAAAGTTTTTGATGGGAGCGTCTTTTTACCACAGAACACCACAGAATACCACAGAACACCACAGAATACCACAGAATACCACAGAACACCAAAAATATACCACAGAACTTCGAAATATAAATACTTCAGACATTATATTATTGTTATTGTTAATTCTTTTTATAATTTGACATTTATTATTCAAATAAATTTATGTTTTTCTATTTAGGGTTGACTCACTATCGCTACGCCCCCAACTGAATTGGCCTATTATTGAGCTATACCAAAAACAACTATCGGTTTTAAAACCATAATATACAAAAACAATAAAATTCACAACAATTGTAATTCTGGGGTATATTTGTGGCATTTACTTTTTTTAAAATACATTTTCATTTTTTCTGGTTATTTTTCTTCCATTATTTAGAATGTTTAGATGCATAACGTAATTATATCATCTGTTTTGTATATACCAGAATTTATCGTTTTTGTAGTTGTCATTTTGTTTAATTTTATTTTAAGAGTTGTTACAATATTGAATAAGTACATGCAGGAACATATATATTATTAGACATTGAATAATATATAAAGCAGTCCTTTAAGGGCTACCAAATACTTTCAAAAAGATATTTGAAGTTGTTGTTGGACATATATTTGAGTTGACTAATAAAATATTATAAGTGTGTCTTTATAATAGTCAAAAGTTTCAAATTTGATGATTTGGAACTTTTCTTTTGATGTGTGTGTATCTTCTCCAATTTATGTATAGAATTTATGCAGGGCCTTAAATTGTGTAGAGGTATGTTGGTAGTTGTCTCCAGCATTGTCCAGGGAAAACGTTCTCTGACAACACTAGCAGCAACTCAGATGGACATCACAAACTAGTACATTAGCTTGGCTTTTGAAACACTGAATAGATTCTTGACACTTGATGCAGTTCAAAACCAAATACTATTATTGACTCGGCAAGTCATCAGATGAAACATTGTATACACATACTTTACTTGAGATGAAATAAAAGTCATTGGACAATATTTCAGATTTTTACGAAATTTTGTATGCATTTAGAAATAGTTGAACTGCATCTAAATAATTAAAAACTGGCATATGTAGATTAATATATAGATTCTATATTTTGGGTCCAAAATGATGATCTGAGCGAGTTCACTGGCACATTAAAAGTACCAAAATTTAATTAGATTATCTAATTTTGACACTCGTCGTAATCACCAATTCATCAAGCCAATTAACATGTCATTTAAGTTTTCACACCTGAGACATCAAATACATTTAATTGGGTGTCTTTCCTGCTATTCCTACATTTTGAAAATAAATATTCCTTCTATTCCTATCTTTTAAAAACAATGGCAATGCTTAATTCGGCTATGGTGCCGTTTGGACAATATGAGTTCTAATCGGTTAAACAGAAAAGTTTTCATATGGGCAGACATTATGAGTAAAATACAATGCAAGTGTATAAAAAATTGGAATTTTTATGTAACGAAAACATTTTCTGAATGTAATGCAGAACATTTGTGTAACATTACAGAATATGTTCATAGTACTTCATTTGTCAATACTATAAAGTCTAAAATGTTGAGTAAATATGTTGAACAGTGGCAATACAATTTACAGTCAGAGAAAGCTTTATCTGGTAAAGTCGGTAACAAACTTCGAACATATAACTTATTAAGAACAGTTTTGAAATGGAAACTTATTGTACAATTCCAATGTCATTTTCACAAAGGAGTTCTTTTGTCAAATTTCGATGTGGTGTAGCACCACTAAGAATCGAAACAGGGAGATTTGAAAAATTACATTTACAGTTTTACTGTTTTAGAGGAGCGAGTCTGCGATAGTTGTAAGGATATTTTAGAAGATGAAGCCCATGTTATCTTATCATGTCTTTTATATGACGATTTTAGAAAAAAATTATGTGATAAAGCAATACATTTTAATAGTGATTTTATGTCTTTTGTTGATAAACAGAAATTAGTGTTTTTATTTACAGTTGTTAATATGATTCGTAGCTGTGCCAAAGCCTTTTGTTAGAACTTTTTTTTATATTTTCTACTATTAATATTTTCAAACTGTACATTGATGAAAACTAACTCGTTTGGTTTTATGGATATTTACCTGAAGTTAATTAGCATTATGTTTTGACAATCTAATCTGATGAATCCCTTGTTTATTCAACTATTCCTTCTATTCCTACATGGATTTCTTACAAATGACATACAAAATTTTAGGAGGAATAAACCATTTAATTGAATTATACCTTGCATAATCAGATGGCAATTAGAATTCAATCAATTGACAATTTTGTAAATAGTTGATTATTTTGAAATTTATTAACAGAATTGAGAGAACAAACTTATTAATCTTAATAGTGTAATTGGCGCCGGTAAAATTCATCATGTCAACCGTTTTCTTTAGAAAATTTTTTTTTATAGAAAAACATTTATTTATAGAAAATCATTTTTTTACAGAAAAACTTTTTTTTTACAATAAATTGTTTTTAAAAGATTTTTATAAAATATAGTTTAGTATCTCAAAGGTCTCCAAATATAAAAAAAAATCTTAGTCTACTTAATAACAAAAAAAAGTTATGATCATTAACGAAAAGTATATCTCATCCGGTCAATCGTCCTGTCATTAGTGTAGCCCGAATTATAAAAATAATATAATTCTGAATTATTAGTTTTGCATTTTGTAAAATAATTCAATGTTCTGTGGTATATTTTAGTAGTTTAATTGTATTTTGTGTAGTTCTGTGGTATATTTTGGGTGTTCTGTGGTATTCTGTGGTGTTCTGTGGTATTCTGTGGTGTTCTGTGGTAAAAAGACGCTCCGGTTTTTGATGGATAAATTTAAATCCATCTTTAATAGTGAATTTGTTTTTTATTAATTATACTGGGGCTTTGACCATTTATCTGTGATAAAAGTCTAAATGATATGTGTTTGTATTTTTCTATGCGTCAACCCTTGGTGTAAACTGGAAGTCACGTCATAAAAGGACCCCACTGGAAATAAGTTTTAAGAACTTTTGTGGGTCATCCTAAGATATTAGGCTACAGTGAAAATCTAGTCAATTTAAATTTAAATTTCACTCATTATTTTATCTAGTCTATTCATATTATCAAAATATCATGAAAATTTTCATAAGTTTATATTTTAAATTAAAATTTTTAGTAAACATGCAAATCTTTTAGTGTCTATAAACTTTGTTAAGTGCTATATCTGTGTATTGTAATATATTGTATCTGTCAAATTCATGCCTCTTTATCTTGAATATATATATATATATATATATACAACTCGTCTAAACATCAACCCAACAATGTTAGACATTGTTGGGTTGATGTTTAGACGAGTTGTATATACATAATGTACACAGCCATGTATCACCATCACTGCTGGTGATCCGATGGATCAATCTGTTGTAGAGTTGTCACTGGCTCAGACGTGTATATATATATATATATATATATATATATATATATATATATATATATATATATATATATATATATATATATAGAACACCCGCGACATCGCGGGTCCGTGCCTGAATAAAAGTGCCTATGTCTAATTTTAGCAATTTTTAGTATTCGTATTGTCATCTGATAAATTCATGCTGATTGCAATGTGCACAGTTTTCTCTGGTTTGAAAATCTTTTTGTTCGAACCCGTCTTGGTTTCTAACATGTTTTATGATTTTCATTTTCTATATTTAGAGGATGGCCAGACTTGGAAACTGGGTAGGCAATGCTGGTATTAAATCTGTACCGATACAGTGTGTTAAATGTCCTCCTTAACACCATAACCCATGGTGGTGCTCCTACTAAAGGAGGAAGATACATAACATACAAACATACTACAACCGGAAACTACATGTGACATATACTATGTGTATCTGTATCGGAATCGACCCGGAACTTGTTAATTACCGGTAATATTATGTGGAAAACAAAAGGGCCTTGAATGGTGTAATTTTTAATCTACACCATTGTCATATATTGGTTATATATAAAGTTGAATTCTTTGATTCGTCGTGTTAACGTCATGCCGGCTAACAAATTGGACCTCGTTATTTTAGTATTATAGATATGTACGAAGAGCTAAAACAGGTTTTGGAGCTCTTTGAAAATAGATGTGGAAATAGATTCAAGGACTATAAAATTTATGAAAACTAGAGCATCAAACAAACCCTTTAATAAAGATATAGTCTATGGTGCAATAAAGTACTGCTGTGTTCATGGCGCAAAGACCACAAATCCGTTCATCCACCGGTTAGTCAAGTTATTTCATCATTACCTGTACAGTGTAACTTTGTTTTTATCTTGGTATACACTTTGAACCAACAAGTGCGTTCTAATGTAATGAATAATATTACAATTCTAAAATAACAAATAAAACATAATTGTGTTATTCTCGCTAAACAATAAATCATAAACAAAATATTCTTATTACCCTATCCAACAAGTGTTATGCGCAGTTTATGTCTGCAGTGGCAGCATTTTTCTTGTGCAAGACTAAAAAATGAACCAAAAGCTAGGCACTGCATGATTTTGTAACACTTGTAAATCATTTTGAAGTTGTTGAGTTTTACCTTTAATTTCAAATCTTATGGGATATTTTTATCATAATTTTTAATTAGAATATCTATTTTATATGCATGCTTTGCTTAAATAATATATTTCTCAAAAAAACATATTTTTTTTTGTTTGTAAAGTAACTTCTAATTTCAAAACTTATGTGATATCTTTTTATAAGAATATCAATCCGGCAAAATAGCAAAACTCTATATAAATTTCTATTTACCGGCTCCGGCAAAATAGCGCTAAGGAGGCTATTTTTCCGGAGCCAGTAAAATAGCACCTAAGAGGCGAATTAAAGAGATGTCCAAATAATTGTAATTGGTTGTATTTTATTAAGAATGAACTGTTCGTTATTGGTTAAGGTGATGCATGGTATAGCCAAAACCTTATTTCAGACTTGCCTGGTGTATATTTTGCTGTCATAAAGCAACGTTTATATGATTGTCTAAAATAAGAACTTGATGCCCAGTTGCATACTTCTCCAAAATGTTCTAATTATAAATATATGTTAAATAATTTTTGTCTGCAATTTTATTTATACAAACCAATTCCTAACGTTTACAAAACATGTATCACGAAAACAAGATTAAGTAGCCACAAGTTAGCTATAGAAAATGGAAGATTTTATGGTATATCAAGAAATAATAGAATACTAGTATGTACTTCTTGTAAAATGATATAGAGGATTAGTATCATTTAATCCTCAAATGTCCATTTTTCAAGGTTTTCTAAAATTTTATATAAAGCCATATTATTGGAAAAAACATCGATGTACAAATTTATTAAACTAATGAGGACAAACAATGTAAAATGTGTAATTTAGGTAAATATATTTTAGATCTTTTAAGCTTAGAACCGATATGTTAAAATAGTGTTTATTTATAATTACAACACCTTCTGTTATTCTGCATAATTTGTGTTTATATATGTATTATTGATGTGGATGCAATACAAATGTAAACCTATAGTTTATATAGACTTTGGTAATAAAGCAGAGGCGGATTGGGGGGGGGGGGCAGGGGCCGCCCCCTTTTTGTGGGAATTTGTTTAATTATTTAGGGAATCACTGAGCCTGACTGGAGCGGGCCCCTTGTAGGCAGTCAGTGGGCCCCCTTATGAAAATTTCTGGATCCGCCACTGTAAAGATATATAGGGAATGAATGAATGAAGGAAGGAAGGAACGAAGGAAGGAATAAATGGAGGAACGAATGAATGAATGAATGAATGAAGGAATGAAGGAAGGAATGAATGAAGGAAGGAATGAACTAGGGAAGGAAGGAAGGAATGAAGGAGGGAAGGAAGGAAGGAAAACAATGAATGAATGAATGAAAGGGGGGAGTTAATTTCTTTGTTCTTTGATTTTTAAGCCATTCTTTATGGAGATTTAGTATAAGCAGATGAGGGAAGGATTAGCTTATCCCGTATGCACTTATATTTAGAGTAATTGACATGTGCTTTTATTTAAATAATTTATTTATCAAGATTATTTCACTGTTGTGACACCATTATGATGCTGGGAGTGTAACAAAATGTTCAGATTTATAAATACTTTAAAATATTTTTTTTTTTACTAAAGATTTTTGGGTTTATATGACTGTAAAAAAATAATTGAAGAAAAAATCATATGGTGGTGCACTTCTTTTTTTGCTACAGCCATTTGAAAGTACCCAATTCCGATGATTTTCCCATTTTTCATCAATTTTTACCCATTTTTGGGCTATTATCATGAAAAAAAATCACAGTTTCACAATACAACTTTCATACTATCAATAAAGATAAAGTGGACCAATCTGAATAGATTTAACTTAAAAAAACTATAGGTAGGTATTAATATAAGAAAGTTTTTTAAAATTTTGTTGCTTTTTCGTGTCAAATTTACCATGCTGTCAATTTTGTAAATTTGGGATTTTTCTCTTTTTTTAGAACAAAAAGCATATTATTTCAACTTCTTTGTTATAAATGATTGAAAAATACATATCTAAGAAATTTGAAAAGAAAAAAATTGATATGGGATGTACATGTTTCTGATCAAATCATTTCTTGTACCCCTCACCCATTTTCTCAACATTTTGGCTAATAAGACTGACTTAATTGGTAATAAAATTTGAAAATATCATTACTCAAAAAATACTAAATTTAAATACACATTTTTTTCACAGAGTTAAGTTTGATTATAATATTTTTTTAAAATTCATTGATATTTTCCACTTGTATCACATGTTTTCGAAATAATTCCAGAACGAGATTTCAACAAGACTGAAACGTCAGAAGAATACATCCTTCATTGACTTTTTTATAATTTTTTTGTTTTGCTTAATATGTAACACTCAGAAACGTGTCCATCCCCCAAACGTGTCCACATGACGTCACTGAACTGCAAACCATGTCTAAATGTAAAAGGGCGCCAAAGCGTGTCATTTGTATGATCGCCCAAACGTGTCCATTTTTTAATAAACACCCAAACGTGCCCAATCCCCCAAACGTGTCCACATCAAGCTTATTTTTTTTTTTCTTTTACTGAACGAACATTCGTGTCCATATTATAAATACTTCCTTTATTTGGTTTTTGCTATTTCTTTAACGTATACTCATTTTACTATTTCATTAAAAAATAGAAATAACTTGAGTACTTTAGGTCTTTTTTTAAACCGGCAGTATAACCTGGGTTAAAGTGGGGCGTCCGTTCATCTATGTCGGATGTAAATGTAAGCAGCCACCACGCTCAGTTAAATTGTGGATATTAAATCAGATACCTCGTGTATGGAGAATGTCCCTTTCTCTGCAGATTAAAACCTTTCTTACAATAGATATAAGAAGATGTGGTATGAGTGCCAATGAGACAACTCTCCATCCAAGTCAAAATTTATAAAAGTAAACCATTATAGGTCAAAGTACGGTCTTCAACACGGAGCTTTGGCTCACACCGAACAGCAAGCTATAAAGGGCCCCAAAAATTACTAATGTCGAACCATTCAAACTGGAAAACAACTCTTTCATGGCGCCATCAGTTGTATTTCGAAGGCAACATTTTTTGTCCCGATTCATTTTTTCTATTGGCAGTTAAAATTTCCGAAACTTTTATTCAAAACGACCTCTATTACATAACGGATATAGAGTAGTGTCTTACTGACGTCTTACTGAAGTCATAAAAAAATCGGTCTTACACTTTACTCGCTATTAAAATTTATAGATTAATATCCCAACTAGTGTTAATCTCGAATAACCGTAAAAATTTAGGCCCAATCACAAATTCTGGTATAATAATAGAACATAATTCTTATATGATTTGCATATCTATAAATACTTGAATTGGATTGGTCAATTAGAATTTTTTCCCTTCGATAAACCATGTTTCCGAAACTACTTTCGTAACCTTCACTGTGATCTATTCATGCGCGATACACATTCATGCAGGGATCCCGGGATTTTCAGTAAATTGAGATTAAAAAAACAAAAACATAACAATTGTTTCTATTATAATGCATATACGAACGAAAACTTTCAAGCGAAAGATTATTTCGTTACTTGTACGCTTCAAATTCGGATAATATCTCAATAAAAAATGAAGTTTTTGAGGTAGATGCTATTTCATTTTAGATTCTTTTGCATTTATCGAACATTTATGGATTTTAGAAAGTCAATATGGCGGCCAACTCCTTAGTTTCGACCTGTCATGTATGCATTTGATGGTAATTTAAGGAGCCATTACACAAATAAATGTTAATTAAAAATCGCGAATATTTGGCTGAGGAATTATAAGGATTAAACACATTTTTTCTAGAGGTTATTGATGTGTAAACCGGGGCTCTTAATCACAAACCTTCGGACTTTTATTCAGTTTGTGAGTTTATCGCCCCGGTTTACACATCAATAACCTCTAGAAAAAATGTGTTTAATCCTATAATATCTACAGAATTTATTGTTAACATGATGTCGTTTAAATAATGCATGAAATATTTGGCACTGGACGTTATATCTCTTGTTCGTGTGTCTTTAGTGATGCTCGAAACCTAAAATTTATTTTAAAAAAAGCCTGAAAACCAGTTTGTATCAGAACTGTTGAAAAAAGGGAAGTCAATTCTAATGAACGCCCGCCATGCAATATTCGCAGACAAGATTGATATAAAAAGGCATCATCGGAGTTTATTAGTACAAAATAATTCACTTAGTAAAAGATTAATTCAACTGTACTAAAATTATTTGTATGTTTGGCTATAACTATGCATGAACTACTTGCAACTGAACAATAAGCAATTTCATACAATATTTAATTCAAATGTTACAGACTAAGTTTGCAATTATGATAATCATTAACAACCAGCGTTGAACAAACTAATGCTAATAAATGACCACTTCATCAACTGTGTCTGCAATTATAGAATCGCCATAAACATTTTTGACGTTATTGAGGACATACATGTATCATAGTACCGCTAAAAGACGTGAGACGGTCTGGCGTTTAACAGTGGACACGTTTTGGCGAAAAACAATTATCGGACACGTTTGGGCGTTATTGAATATTATTAGGGCACGTTTGGGAGGAATAGACACGCTTGAGGGAATCGGACACGTTTGGGGGATGGACACGTTTGAGAGTGTTATAAAATGTCTTGTCACTAAATTTGTCTTCTTGTCGCTAATTTTTTCTTCCTGTCGCTAATTTTTTTCTTCAACGTTTGACGCTAATTTTTTTTTCTTCTAGTCGCTTCTTGACACTTCTTATCGCTAACATTCTTCTCACGATTTTTGTTAATTATGTCAAAATTAAGCTGGTTTCAAAGAAGGTTATTCAACTACAGATAAATTATTTGTTATTTACATGCTTATCAGTATCATGAAAAATAAGAAAAAGATATTATTCCGTGCATCGTTGATTTTGCTTAGTAAAGACTTTCATACTGTTTGGAGAAAGGGGCTTTGGCATAAATTACTTATAAATGATATTAACGGTAAAATGTATAACGTAATTTTTAATATGTACACTGGTATTAAATCTCGAGTTGTATATAATGGTGAAATGTCAGAATACTTTTCATGCAATATTGGTGTATGACAGGGTGAAAATATGTCCCCGTTTTTATTCTCATTATTTTTTAACGAGTTCAGCAGTATATTGAAGAAAGAAATATTTGTGGTTCAAGTTGTATTACTTATGAAATAGAGGAAGAGTTTGATATCTACTTAAACCTTTTTGTGGTATTGGTCGCAGATGATACAGTGTTATTTTCTGATAATGCATCTGATCCACAGTTGCAATTAAATATATTCCATGATTATTGCAGTACATGGAAATTGAAAGTAAAGACTAATAAAACTAAAATCATATTTTTCTGGTGGTAGATTACCCAATAATATTAATTTTATATATGATGGTAATGCACTGGAGATAGTTAACGAATTGACTTACCTTGGGTTGAATTTTTCAAAAACAGGTAGCTTAATATGAGTGCTAAGAAAATTTTAGTTCGAAAAGCAAATAAATTAATGTACGAAGTATTGAAAAAGGGGAGGATGCACAACTTGTCAGTGAAATCTCAGTATGATCTCTTTTATAAAATTGTGAAGCCAATCCTACTATATGGATGTGAGATTTGGGATTTCAGTAATACTGATATTATAGAAAGAGTGCATTTGAAATTTTGTAAATTATTATTAAATCTTAAGAAGTCGACACCTAATTTTACGATTTATGGTGAACTTGGTATTTATCCCATGTCTTTATATATACAGCTGCGTATGGTTAATTTTTGGTCAAAATTAAAAATGGGGTGCTAAAATAATATACAGATACATGTTCTTGAAGAATTCTCAAAACCAATTTAGGTCAGATTGGTTGAAATACGTTAAAGATACATTAGATAGATGTGGATATAGCAAAATATGGTTGTCACAAGGAAATTTTAATTCTAAATGGTTGGGTATTAGTTTAAAACAAAAGTTATTTGATCAGTTTCAACAGAAATGGGAAGCAGATATTAACTCTTCATCGAAAGGTTTAGCTTACAAATTATTAAAACACAATTTTTAATATGAAGAATATCTGAATATTTCAAATGATAAAGATAGAATAACATATTGTAGATTTAGAACGGGAAACCACGAGTTACCCATAGAATTTAGTAGATGAAATAAAATTGAACGTAACTATAGATATTGTAATTTATGTCAATGTAACGAGATTGGTGACGAATTTCATTACATTTTGCAGTGTAGTTCTTTGGCAAATTTTCGAGAACAATTATATTTGGATACTTATTTCTTGCACAGAATTAATATACTAAGGTTTGGAAAACTATTTCAGTTAAGATACAAAAATGAATTTAAAAAAGTTGTGCAAATTTATCAGGATTATAACTTTTCAAGTGAGTCTTCTGGTTAATCACGACTCTTCGTCACTACTGTTTATTTTTTTATTTTTTTTTCACCTCATCTTGTCATGTGTGTTTATGTTATGTTAAAACTTTTGATGAACTTCTTTGTACCATTGTAACTATATGGGGTTTAAGGAATAAAGAATCTTTAAAAAATCTTGTCGCTAATTAGTGAGACCGAATAAAATAAAACATTTTTCATAATGAAAAAGTCGACAAAATCAATAGATAAAGTTATTTCTAAACAACAATCGTACATTTTAAGGAAGGTATTTTTTAACTGTGATATTTGAATTATATATTCTATTCAGGGTTTTTTTTTTCATTATTTATCGAGATACACTCAAATTAAAAAAAAAAATCACGGATTATCCGTTTTGCTGCATACTGATAAAAAAAATTGGAAAAAATCATGTACTTAAAAAAATCTAAAGCTCTTTAAAGTCACTGTTCAACATAGTCTTTATTTAGCATGTTACAATTTCCCAAAATATACCTATGAAGAACAGGAATAAAAGCCCTGTTCATTGATAATTTTCTATGTTTTTTATGTATTGTGTTCGATTTTGTCCCATGTACATTTACTCCATATCCTTTCATTTTCTATTTACAACACTGAATAATTTTTCGAGTACGCCGGTCTGCTCATTGTCACGTGGACTTTTAATATAGAAGTATTGTCTGTGAGTGAATATAACGAGTTAAAAGTTACGTTTATGCAGTCAAAAAATAAAGATATTTATCAAGCAAAGGAGTTTACCCGTTAAAAGTTTTTTTACTATTTTTTTTACAATTTTATGAATGAGTCGTCCCGATTTTTGTATATGTATATGCGGTCTTCTCGATTTATTCACATTCAATGTTTACATCTGGATAAGGTCCGTTTGAATTTGCTTACTCACTTAATTTCAAAGTGTTATCTTTTCTGCATATCAATTGATTATTCTTAATATATGTTTCATTATTGTCTCTGACTTAGCTGCATACATGTATCATATACGGATAATTGATATGCAAAAATTAAAGATGTTTATTTATTCAAAGGAGTTTATCCGTTAAAAGTTTTTTTGCTTCGCATCACGGTGTTCCTATACAATGTTTACAAAAATGCATTATCTGTATTTTTATAACTTCTGCCAATCTAGGCACACCTCCAGAGTCGTCTCTATATGTAAAAGTTTTAATTTTCAACAAGTAAAGTGAACAAAATTTTAAAAGCATGGGTGTATAACGCTTACTCTTAAAGTAGAACAACATCATTTTCACTGAAACTAAATATTTATTGTATTTTATATCAATCAATATCTAAAAGTTCCACATTTCCAATACTAAATCAACAACCACACGCACACACATTACCTTAAATTAGGATAGAGCGAAGCAGTCCACAGCTTTTTAGAAAGCTTAAACTTGTTTTACTATTGTTTTACAAGCTGATGAATGAGTTGTCCAGTTTTTGTACATGTATATTCGGTCTTCTCGATTTATTCGCATTCAATATTTACATCTGAATAAGGTCCGTTTGAATTTGCTTACTAACTTAATTTCAAAGTGTTATCTTTGCTGCATTTCAATCGATTATTTTTAATATATTTTTCATGATTGTCTCTGACTTAGCTGCATACATACATAATATACGGATATCAAAACAATTTTATACCAAAATCTATACCAAACTCCCATAGTCTGTTTTTCTCATCATTTAGGTATGTTAAAAATGAAAACTTAAGATAATATATATATATGTGATTTTGTGTTCATTTCAATTTATTTTTATGATTACTGTTCGTGTGAATTTATAATTAAATGGCGTCATTGCGGAAAACGTCCGAACATTGAAGAGATCCAGTTTTCAGTGTTTGCAAGGCAGTGGCGAATCCCGAAATTTTCATAAAGGGGGCCCACTGACTGGCCCGCTCCAGTCATGCTTTAGTGATTCCCTTAATAATCAACCAATTTTTTCTCACAAAGGGGGGAGGGGGTGGGGGGCCCTGCCCCCCTAAATCCGCCTCTGCAAGGGAGATATTTTTTGTAACTAGATTATCCACTGTTTTCTGTAAACTGTGGTAAAAAAGAAGGATACTTACGTCAAACAATATATAAAAAACTCGGCTGAAAAGGTTTGGGAAAAACAGATATAAAAAAACAATAACCTCCTTGTGTTTTTAGTCCCTACCGGCAAAGCCAAAGGGGTATTTAGATTTGCACTCCGTCCGTCTTTTCGTCCGCCCGTCTGTTCGTCCGTCTATCCGTTCGTCTGTCTATCTGTCCGTCAGTCCGGCAAATCAGTTTTCTACACTTGTTTTTTTCGTGCTTGAATATGTTGATTTGAAATTTGGTATATAGTTTTATCATGACCGGTTACAGATCAATGAATTTTGTTCATGTCCGATGATTTTGTGCAGAATTATGCTTCTTGGACTTTACACAAGTAATCAATTTTCCGCACTTTTTTTCATCATGCTTGAAGATATTGATTTGATATTTGGTATATAGTTTTACTATGACAAGTTACAGATCAATTTCGAATTTTGTTTGGTTCGGATGATTTTTTTTTTTACAGAGTTATGGTCCTCGTAAATTTCACACAAATAATCAGTTTTCCACGCTTTTGTTTCAGTACAATGAATTTTTAACCGGTAGGGCGCCAAATGTATTGCAATACAATATTCACAGAATGCTTGTTTTTTTAATCATACATTGTTTGCGTCCTTTTTTTCCTATATTGTGACATTATCTGAGTGAATACTATTGTTTGCATGTGTTTCTGTTGATCCGGGGGCACTTTCAGATGCGGATCCAGGATTTTTGAAAGGGGGGTAATTCAATAAAACTGAATAAAAACTGCCAGGCGAAAAGCTTTTGGACAATTTTATGGTAAAAAATGATATATTTTCAATCACTATATGCCCTCTACGCCCCCTTGAATCCGTTACTGACTTACTATGTAATGAGTGGTAGGGGTGAGGCGCTGGAATAGGTCACCTTTTCTATAGCTTAAAAACATTTGATAATGAGTTTGAGAAACTAAGATAAAAGGCATCATAAGGTTGCTGCTTAAATCAAAAGTTTCCGAAACTAATCAGATTTCGATATTTTACACAGATGCAATTAAAACCCCAGTCAGAGATACAAAAAGTTCTTTTATAAATGCTACCAACAATCTACAATAGATCTGTTATTCTGCTGCCAGAAATTGTATCAAAAGGGATATTTAAAGCAGCAGTTTTATAGTATAATACGTTATTTGCAAACTACTTAAATTTCAACATTTTTTAATCTCTCTTTATAAAATCAACAATGAAGATTTAATATTTAGGTCACTTGATAATTCTGAACTATAATCTATTTATTCTTTTGTCACATGAAAAAACATTGTATTAGGTACTAGTATTATATTCCTACAAATTTCTATTGTGTGACAACTAATTAGTAATATAAATTTGAAAGAAATCCAAATCATTATTAAGATAAGAAGATGTGGTATGATTGCCAATGAGAAAACTCCCCACCAGAGACCAAACGACGTAGAAGTTAACAACTGTAGGTCACCGTAAGGCCTTCAACAATGAGCAAAACCCATACCGCACAATAAGCTATAAAAGGCCCCGAATGACAAATGTAAAACAATTCAAGAGGAAACGAACTGCCTAATTAATGTACAAAACAATAAACGAAAAAAATATATAATATAAAATACATCAACAAACGACAACTACCGAATTACAGGCTCCTGACTTGGGACAGGCACCTATAGAATATAAATCATATCCATATTTACTACGAAATGGACTTTTAGGAGTTCTTGGTTCGATAACTTTCCCTCGAGCAAAGTTAACTTCAGAGCCATGTATGTGGCTATTGTTTTAAGTGCATTTTGGTCATATAGCTGCACAATTATTCAAGTGTTTATACATTCAATTGACTCATTGTGACTGTCAGTCGTGGTTACCGTTCGGTATACTAGAATAGTCTGTCGTGGTTACCGTTCGGTATACTGGAATTGTCAGACGTGGTTATCGTTCGTTGTACTGGAATTACCAGTCGTGGTTATCGTTCAGTCTTTTGTTTTTCTATTATTATTTATGGCGGACTTCACACTAGTTCATTGTTGCGTTGTGACCACGAGACTAGTTGCGTTTGTCCGGTGGCGAGTGATTATTTAGATTGTCAAATAATTACCTTTGAAACTTAAGTATCGTCCTATATGGTCCACTGCCTCAAGTATACTTAATAACACCTCGTTTTATGTTTATTTACAGATGGTGTCATGTATATTCACCCACGAGTGTCGTATAGCTTTAGTTACAAATGTATCTTAGAATTGGATTGGCATATTGCTTTTACGGTTTTTGTCTCGATGTGATATTTGAATTGATAATTTATATTTTTTTGTCTCAGAATTTATTTTAAAATGGACCCTTTGGGTTGGCTAGGGTTTAGAGTAAAACCAATGTTAAAGAGGGGTGTTCGGGATATGAAAATAAGCACCCACGTCCAATCAGAATTGATACGGTATAATACGATCCTCGTGTAGGAACATTTATCATTTGACATGCCGGCTTGAAAAAAAAAGTTTGATTGATCGATTAATTGAATTAGATCGGCTATATATACTCTTTGCACGTTAGAGAACTTCGGTAAAATTCTTGCTGGATCCTAAGGAGAATTGTCACAGTAACATGGCCTTGTCCCTACCCAAAATTACCCTGTTTTTTGCCAGTCTACAACATTTGTTCCTGCAGTCGACCCACATTGCATTATATATTTGACACTGGACGTTAAGCAAACAAAAATCAATCAATCATACTTTACAGTGTTCACCAATTACAATATATAAAAAAAATTCGCTCGCAGAGTTCTCTGTCAACAAAACAGAAAGCTAAGCTAGTTCACAATAATTTTCATTAGATATAAAAAGGACGAGGTAGTCATACTTCCTTTCATTACAGTTTATACAGAAAGCTCAGCTGGTTCACTATAATTCACATTAGATATAAAAAGGACGAGGTAGTCATACTTCCTTTCATAACAGTCGAATCGAAGTTTGAATGAGCAAGCCTTTCTCATTGCTTTACTCATACAAACAATGAAAATCCATGATAAATCGTCTAGTTAACTGCACTAAGGTACATTATTTCATTAAATTTATTGTTTCATATTGTTACGTTGATTGTATTTAACAACTAGATTTATTATACTTCATGTCAAAATGCCAGATTTTGAATGGTTAATACGATGGAGACAATTTACTCTATCCCATAGTGTGCGCTTTAATAAATACGGATGGTTGTTATGTACAAGACGTCATAGTTTTTACTTTGAATTTGAAAACAGAAAATTCAGTATAATAAATTAAATAACACATATCTGAGAGGGTGATAGAGCAGATTGTTTGCCTTGAAAAGACATTGTCAACCTTGGCTTCGCCTCAGTTGACAATGTTTTCTCGGGGTAACAATCTGCTCTATCAACCTCTCAGCTATGTGTTATTTATATAATATTAACTGCTTTGAATATCTCCGTTTGATTCGGGGATGGCCGGAAGAACGGTTGTCATGATGTTTTTGTTCCTTCCGCTCAATTTGCAAACGGCTTTGATATAACTTTGTTGAGGATTTTCACCATCGATTGTGTACTATAGTCCAAAACACAGTAAAATATGAGAAATTAATTTTGAAATTTAGGACCCTCTTTCCCCCGCTGAGCTGAAGTTTCATCTTTTGGTATTGTTCTATTTTTTTTTTGTCTCTTTTGATTGTTTCACTTCTGCAACGATTGGTTTATTAAAGGGGCATTAGCTACAAAGTCGACAAAAAATAAAATGTTATTTTTTTTTGTTTCAAACGTTTATAAAAGCGGAATAAAGAAATAATATTCCGCTATTAGCAGTCAGTTTGGTTCAATTTCGTCAAAATAAGCTAAAACACATCCCTAGTGTATTATTGACTTGCAAGTCAATAATTCAACTCATATGAATCCGCATGCATGCAACCATTTAATTGGACATTAAGAGAAGATGGGTGCGCATGTGTTCATCATTGTTGCTTATTCATTAAAAAGAAAAGAATGTTACATTTAAAGTGAAACAAGAGGCCACCAGGAATAACCATTTTGTTGACTGATCCGGCCCACAAAGAAATCAATCTTATACAGGTATAACGATGATTTACACATATTTTTTTACCTATAACATGAAATTTTTATATATAATAAGTTATTAAAGGTACCGGCATGATAAAATGTGAAACATTTAATAGAAAACAAATGGTCTGATTTTATGCTTAATATTTAAACGAAAAACAAATATGGCAGACAACAACCAACGACAATCACTGAATAACACCAGGTTCCTTACTCGGGACAGGTCCATACAGATTGTAGCAAGGTTAACATACCTTAACCTTGGAAGGGTGAAACAGCACAACAAACTGTAAGGATCACTCGGAAAGGGCTTGATTCATCAGATGGGCACGAAGCACAAAACAACTGACTTGTCAAAGAGACAAAAGCCACAAAGTACAGATCTAAGAGTATTCGCAGTTACTGAAGCAAGTTCATAGCCAAATTTAATGATTTTGTATTTTGTAAATGCTTAATTCTGTACTTAAAGGTTGATAGAAACAAGTATCGAAAATGTAGTTTTCATTGATCTGGACATAAATAATGGATGTAATTTATTTCAACAAAAATACAAATCTGAAATAACAATTCTAAAATAATAAAATAAAGTTGCTCCTGAAAATCAAAAAGACATTCTCGGATTTCTTCCACTCATTCATTTCATTCATTCAAAATAAAAAAAAAATGTGTAATAAATCTTCGCAAACGTGGATGGACATGCATTTCCAGTGAGATTCTTGAGAAATATGCGAGCTCTTTGGTTAAATCTGATATGTTTTTTTTTTCTCTGAAGTATAAATTCAGTGCTTTTGTTATCATCAGCTATATACTTGTATACAAAATTGCTCTAAAACATCGTCCTCGGCCTTACAACACTGGTCATATACCTCAAGACTATCATAAAATCTTCCACAAAAGTAACATACAGCGTTATAAGTCTCGTCCACTAGACATCTTGTAGTTTGTAATTTACTAGACACAGATCTTTTCACTTTTGTTGAAAAAAATATTTCATTTCTTTGTGAAAGTGCCTGTTCGGATGATTGACTATTGGATGAAAGGCCTTGTCCGGGTTTTTCTTTCAATGACGAGCGAGTAGGATGACTAGACACAAATGTCACTATTACTGCCAAAAATAAAATAGTCCATATCTCTAAACACGATACTTTAAGCTGAAAAGAAATAAGAAAAAAAAATATGTATAAAATTGACGATTCTGAACAGTATATACAAAAAGCCATTAAATAGTTCATAACAAAACCGAGTCAATTCAATATGGTTACTTACTTTCTTTGTTCGTTTTTGTCATTTTTTATGTTTGCGTAACTAATAACAAAACAATGAATGATCAGAAAGCAAAGTCTGTCTACGTGTTAAAAGCGAAAGATCATAAAGGCCTTTACGATAGGAAATTTCATTACTTCTGTAGACACCTTGTTTAGCTTTAATTTCTCAATAACGGAAGTCTCTTTTCTGAGATGTCTTTTAGACAATGGCTAATTAAACAAACAGAATTCCAAAACGGATGTCGACTTAGCTTTATTACAGTATCAATAAATAATTATTCACAATCTGAAATGTTATCCAAATCATAAAACAAATAGAGACGATTCTAATAAGTACGATTTGTTCGATTAATTTCTTGTTTTACCATAATGGAGTTTATTGTCCACTCGTAAGTGTTTATTCAGTATCACGTGTTCTACTGATGACAAAATATGAGACAATTTGCTGACAAGAAATGCAAATATTATCAGAATTCTTGGAACAACTAAACAGTCCATCCTTCCAATAACCCCGCGGCGTGTTCGACTCGTGAGAACAGTATTTACAATTCACTTCAGATAAGAGGTAAACCATGTTTCATATTGTCTGTTGCAAAAAAAAAAAAAAAAGAAAAAAAGAAAAATGCAGTGAAATTATAAATTTGGTGATAAATATTTAATATCTAATAGAAGTGTGGTTAATACCCGAATAGTGAAGGAACCTATTTTTTTTAGCTATTCGGTCTTGCTTTGATATAAAAATTAAAAAATTAAAAGTCTGATATTCAAAATTTTGTCAAGTAATTACTTATTTCCAATAGATAATTAAGTTTTTTAATGTTACATCGCACATGAAATCTACCAGTTTTAATTGCAACTTGTTTTAAAAACAATTACGAATTATCGAATGAAAATGGATAACGGGCAACTCTTCCTCTGCCATACCAAGATTGAACAACAATACAATTTATTAAACATACAAATAATTTACAAAGCATTAATCAATCTACCAGGATTGAATTTATACGAACTCAAATAATAATCTGAATCATTTCAAGCTTAAAATTTTTAGTATATATAATTGAATAATCAATAATCTATTAAAATCTACCACAAGTTGTCTCGTGGTGCATGCCTCGAGTGAGGAAGGTCACTTGAGTTCAATTCCCTGGCCGGTCAAACAAAAGATATTTGCTTTTACCATAAAACAAGAGCAAGAGCAAAGACTGCTTGGTTTCGAGTCAAAATGTATCTGGGTAGTGTAAAATATCTTCCTATGGACTTGTGAGCTATTGGCTCAACTCAGCCCGAGATCAATGCCATACTCAAGTTACAAATATACAAAGTCGTGTCCGATTCCGAACTTTTAAACGCCTCGAAGGATATTAATGATACTTTGTATTATTGTTGTCCACATTCGAACTTTTTCGCGTATAAGGGTAGAAAGTCTATTAGCAAGGTCAAGTTCATACACATAGTTTCAAATTATATACAAAGTGGTGTCCGCTTCAGAACTTTTAAACGCCTAGAAGGATATTAATGATGCTTTGCATTATTGTTGTCCACCATCGGAGTGTTTCGCTATATTTATTTTCATTTGAAGCATTTCGTCTGAACGCTACAGGTTGGGACCAGGTTATGTATAAGTAAAAAAAACTTATTTAAATTGTTGTAAATAATGTTTTATATGCTAAAATGCTTTTTTTGAAAAGGTTTAACGGTATGTAAAACAGTAAAGGCTCAAGGTGGTCACTTTTTAAGTCTTATTGTAAAGACAACTTTTTTTTGCAATCAGGATATAATAAAATGCTAAAGCATCAATAAACTGTAAGAAAGCGACAGTATAGATAAAAAAACAGAAAGCAAAAATACAAAACACATGATACATAAGAAATTAAGTTATCAATTGTGACCGATGTTTCCAATTTTCATTAAAAAAACAACAAAGTTTTCACACCAAAGAAATTATAGATGATAACTTATGACTCATAAGGCCAGGAACAATAATATTTAACGCATATTTATATAAGCTGGACAAATATAATATTAATTATGATATTCATTTAGGAAGAAAAGGATGGTACATTGTCTTACAAGATAACTAAACATTTTCCAACGATTGAAATAAATGTGGCTACTTAAATTGACCGGTACTTTCACTATGACTTCTTAACTAATTTCCATTACACATAAAAAGTAATTTAAAGTGCAGTGTTTGTGGACTTTAGTTTGTTTATTCACTTTTTATATCGGATGTGACCTTTAGAGGTCATACCGGTGTTATGTTGCCGCAGAAATTTCTGCACATGTCCCTTGAGCTTTTGACTGATAACCGAACGTATTTCGTATAAATACGCTGATATTATCGAGTGCAAAATAACATTCCTTATCGCTTGTTATAAATTCATTTCTTCAATGAATAGTATTACACTCATGTAAATATTTTTTAAGAACATAAATAAATAATATGAAAATGTTTTGTCGTGAGAAATATATATATATAAGTAAAAAAATCATTAATATCTATGCACTCGTACCGAAAAATTGTGTTTGCGGATGAATATCTCTTATCGCTTTTTATATATTAATTTCAGCAATAAATATTCATGAACATATTTTTTTAAGAACGTAGATAAATGATATGAAAATGTTTTGTCGTGAGAAATATATATATCAGTAACAAATCATGAATACCGAAAATTTGTGTTACGCATGCTGAAGAATATCTCGAGGATGTTTTGCAACGACAGCGGGAGAAATATGAATGCCTATTCAAATCAAACCTATTATTACAGAAGAGTGTCTACCATGCACTTGCACTGCACTATCATTAGAATAGTAGAATAGAATGATGGTATAAATGGATGAAAATTTGCCGGTAGAGTTATTAAGATGATCTGCTACATATATAATAACTGTTATACAAATATTAATATAATATATAACAACAAACCAGATTATACTGATAACAAATGATTGTCCCATGATTATATCACTACAATATAGTAATTATTACGGTGAGGTTGAATTCCCTGTCATTTATTCGTCATCCACACAGGAACTTGTCTCAGAAAAAAGATATATCTATGTACCTTAACCTAACTTTCAGGTATAGAGATATGATTTTTTTTTTCTGAGACAAGTGCCTGTGACTATCCACCAGAACTTGCGGTCATCCGATGTTCAGTACGTCAGTACTTTGATTATCTTTTGGTTATGATATTGTCATTGTTTCTTCCACTTATGGTTTTTGAATAACACTTGGTATCTTCCTCTTTTTTTATATGGTAAGAAAAGTGAAGAAATAGTTTGTCTTTTCACATTCATTCATCTATTTCAAACGCATCGATAGTGTTTGATAATGTGGCATTGAAACGCAATCTATTATATGAAGGTCAAATATTTAGCGCACAATTGTTTGGACAAAAAGACGACAAAGAATATACAGTAGTACTTAATATAATCACAAAAATCAGACTGTTGGTTTTCTTTTTGGAGTTTTTCATATTTGTCATACCACGACCTTCAATAACTTACTATACGGTATGGGTTTTGCTCATTGTTGAAGGCAATACGGTGACCTAAAATTGTCCACGTCTTAGCCCGTTTAGTCTTTAGAAAGTTGACTCATTGCATGGCAATCATGTCACAGCTTCTTATTATTTTAATCTTTGTAAATAATTACAAATTTAGAGTAAAATTTCATATAGAAATTGACAGGTTGGGTTAGTGTTCGTTCATTTGCAGATGTGGATCACTATTTTGGTTTTCCTCAAGTAATCTAACATTTGGTAAAATTTTTAGTTTTACACTTACTAAAACAAGATGTCTTGTTTTGATTTATCTGTCCTCTTTTGTTTAAGGAAGATTTTAATAGTTTTAACTGATAATTATATGGTATCTACTATTCAACAATTTTAGCACTTTCTCCTATTCAGTATCAACATTTAAGATAAAACCGTTATTCATAGACGACACAAAAGTAATGTAAGATGAGGTAACATTTGTTTTCTATAAGTGTTGCGTGCACTAAGCGTAACATTAAAGTGTACGATTCTATTCGTATTCTGGTAATAATAACAGTAACGAAATCCGTTTGTAATATTAACTTTCACTTGGTATGCTACAGGAAACCCAAAGCGTAAAACGTTTCATATCATCGAAACTAAGAGGGTCTGGACAGAAAAACTAAGACGGTATGGTGTCCTATTTGTCTGTGTGAGTTACTACCTTAATTGTTACCATAATAGCATTATGATCTTGAGATTTACAATCAAAATACGCTTCAAGTCGGTGACAATCTCGGGATTTATATTTCTCTGACAAGGATACTGTGAGAAGAATACGGACAAATATAAACCAAAAGATCTTTAAAACTTTGTAATAATTGTAGTATTTCATATATAGATTTATTATATACTGATCTCGAGAAATGAAGTTTTACATCTTTAAATGAATAATTTAAATGAAGCATATAGAATGACAATCAATAGAAAAAAATGATAAATTTTTGTTTTTTTCAATCTGTTTTTAACAAATAGCAAATTCATGGGCTGTCTGTTAATTCTAAAACAACTTTTTTTATTTTACGTAAAATTGACTAGCTACTCACCATGATTATATACACTCTGATAACGTCCTACCCTTCCTTTAGGTGAATGTCACTTTACCACAGATATTTAAGATATGACCTGTTCTGATGCAATGTCTTTATATAGATAGATTCGCCCATTTATCAGGGATTATCTGAGCAAACAACGAACACCTCTCCAACCAAATAGGATAATGCATTTGATAACCAATAGAACTATCGGAACTTTGCGGATATTACCCGTATCCGATTTCTGATTCAATATTAGACAGAAATATTCCATCTTCCATTAATTTTGTCATGCATTTTAAAACAAGTAAATACTCATTTAGTGGAATCAATGCTTCAGAATTGGGAAATATTTAAAACTGTTTGAAGTAAAAAAAAATGTATCGATTTCAATAATCTCTATATTTGGTAGTGTTAAGAAAAGAAAATATTTGATAACGTCTGCTTCATTACCTAAATGATTCTACCATACTGTCAAGGCTTTGCTTTTGGAAACGTATATGAGGAAAATATTTGATGCGAAACAGCTCGTCTTTTTTTGTAAATGATTTATATTTTTGTTATTGTTTTAGTTATGAATTTATGCTATAGTATAGGCTATGCCTATATAGTTTACTGGTACTGATAGATGGGATTACTTTAATTAATATGAGATATAAAGATGGGTTATATTTTTGAAAAAAAATAGAATCACTTATTTATACATATCAACGTTAGTTCGATTGTCAAAAAACTTGTTTCACTACAGTGGCTTACCTAATCAAAGCCAACACAAGAACTTGCACAATTAACAGCTCGTTGTACCATTTTAAAAATGATAGCCCTGCTGCAGAAGTTTTTCGTGGATATAAATCAAGATATGAAAGAATGATTCATAATTATGTTCGTCGTAAGTCAACGCTCGGAAGATCGGATATTGACACACTACACTTGACTTAATAAAAGTGCCCTGAAACTGATGCAACAACTTCAAAGAATAGAGGGAAGTAAAAAAAAGTAAACCGACGAGGAAGGCGAATAATCACAACAATTACCTCACTACTGAGTCATACCAGATTAACAAGTTTCCAAAATAAAGTATAATATAAGACATAAATTTTGTTATTTCTATATAATTTTTAATTTCTGTTTATACAGTTATCTCATACGATATCTTTGTGGGATTTAACAATACTTGAAATATATCAGAGACATTCTTTGTTTATCTAAAAAGTCTCCTGTCGACTCGGTTGGGGGGTCACTTCCTATATACAAGGTGATAGGACGTGCCGCTGGAATAGGTCACATTCTCAAGCTTGAAAATATGTGAATAGGTCGGGAAAACTATCAGAAATATATGATAAGGTCAATAAAGTTCCCCGGATGATAACTTCTTCGTCTGTCATCTTTCTATGTGTTTCCGGCTGTGTTTTATCAACCAATGTTCTCTCTTTTGAGACTTTGGTATTCCACTCTTACATTACACACCACATGAAACCAAAACAATATGGGAAAAGGTACCGTTTTTACCTACGCAATATATGAAAAGGTATACATTTTTTAAATTTGAATTATATGAAAAGGGTGGGGTAACAGAACCTCAGCGGCACCCCCTATCAATCAAGTATTGAAGTGCCCCCCGAGCCTGTCGACCTCTGTTCATCATCTGTACATGCCCATTTCTCAGCTATGTCAACTAGCAAAGAGAGGCGAAAGACACCAAATGGATAATCAAACTCATAGATCGAAAACGATGTCATGGCAAAAAAGCAAAAAACGACGAAAAGACAAGACGTAGGAGGAAAAATATTTATAAATATTTGGTTATTTTTAACTAAAACGTAATGCAAACTCAACTAATTAGTTTTGAATAGGAGCACGTTAACACACATATTTTTTTTTTGTTTCAACTACAGGAACTGGACCTTACAGTTCCATGGTCGTAGTTCAGAACTTTAAAAGGTGTCCACGTCCAATATGTGGTCCTTTTTAACAATCTATTTCGAAATAGTTATCTATTTTTACAATTGCGTATAAATAAATCGAAGGACAAAATAGAAAAAATCAAAAATAGAAAAATCTTGTTATCAGCAAGGACGTCGCATGATTCAGTCAACGTGTAAATACTGTATGGTCTTACTTCAGTTTGAAGTGCAAATTGATAGCGTCATCTGAGGAGCTCACTGGTCATTTGACCCAGACACAATCCTATACGCTAACACCATGTGATAGGTATATACAAATTGATATTTGTATCATATTTTTATGGAAAACCATTGATATTTATCTAGCCTATAATCCAGACAAAGTACACAAGTCCCCAAATAACGTATGAATCAATGAATTTAATAAATATCTGACATTCACGCATGGATTATGTGATATATCCTTCTATTTCAAGGCAACAATTTGATAAATGTATCATTTTTTTGTTTTTTTATTTGTTTCGGCTAATTTCGAATTTATCCAAATTCACGATTATTATTAATTATTATATTTAATATCATTGTTGAATGGATGATCTTGACGTGCCATACACGTGATAGCATGTTGATGTAACTTCAATTCCAATCTTAAAAATATTTAAGGGCCTCTGAATGCTACTATGCTTAGTTATTCACCAAAATTTAGAAGGAATAATTTCTATAAAAATATGGGTTATAAAACAAAAAATTAAGAATTGTAATCGATAATTTCAAAACATTTTTTGTCATCGTCCCGTTTTTTTGTTAGCAGATACAATGTAAACTATGAAAAAGACACCGACCATTCATCTATTTTGGGGGAATGTTTTATTTTGAATTTCAAAAAAATAAATTTAATTTTTAGATAAGTCGAAAAACGTATGAATACTTCCTAAATTTGTCTTTGAAACAATCTTTTTTCCACAGAAAACGCCAATTTTTGAGAAAATATCCAAATTCGGAGACCGTTATCGATCCGTGTCTTACACGCTTTCGCGCATGCTCAGTCGACGTACTGCCCGACAACTCGGCCCACGGCCAACTCGCACCACTCAAACACTCTCACTAATTATTACAACTTGCATCACTTTATCAAACTCGCACCACTAAAAAAAAAAAAGAAATATAACAAACTCGAAGAAATGTGTTTAATCATTATATAGATTGTTTTCTTCTTATCTTAGAAAATTCCTCCTTTCTCGGAGCAGCCGTGCCACACAGAGACAGAACTCGCACCACTCGAAAAAAAAAATTCTACAAATTCGCACCACTGAAGAAATGTTTTAAATCATCAGAGAGTTCTAGATTGTCTTCTTCTTCTCTGAGTTATTTCATCTGTTCTTGGAGCACCCGTATCACACAGAGACAGAATTTGACTCGCACCTTTCGAAAAAAAAAAAGAAGAAATACTACAAACTAGCACCAATGAGAACTGTTTTAATGTTGTCTTCTTCTTCTCTGAGTTATTTCCTCCGTTATAAGAGCACCTGTGTAACACCGAGACAGAAGCTAATAATTGGACATTCAAACTCCTATGGTAGAAGAATTGACAAACTAATAAAAACTATCAACATAATGCATCAGTGCATTAAAACAGTTTGAGAAACACGAACATCACCATAAACATTTCAAATAGTCTTCAAGCCGCGCTCGCACGGATTTTTTCTAGTATATATTAATATTATCAATGAAAATTCATGAAAATATTGTTTTAAGAAAATTTATTTGTAATCAACATGTTTTTTTCTTGAGAAATATATAGCAGTAAAAAATCACGAATATCATAATGACGAACAGGCTCCTATTAACATGGATCATCCTGGTACCCACAATGCACGCCGATGAATTTTAAGAATTATATGACGTAATTATACAGAGTTATCTACCTTTTGAATTGTAGCACTAGTTTAGTTATATCATCTACCGTCCAGGTTTCACTTCTTATCAACAAAACCTGCAACGCTAAACTATTATGGTTAACATGAGATTAATACGAAACAAGATGCATTTATTTTGTACAATAGTTCTTATAGAATAATTGTTTCAAAGACATTATTATGTGTGCGTCCGTATTTTTAAGTAATCATTATAAGCCTATATGTTTTTTAAATTTAAATCCAGTTTCCAAGAGTTGTAGTATATCATCACTTGTTTCAATGATATTTATATATCACTGAGACTACTCTTAAATTATCAACATAACACTACGGAGACAATATATACTCTCATCTCATGATTGTACATAATAAATATCTGTTTTTATCCAACGCAATCATAGGTTTGAACGTTGTTTTCAATCTAGACTTATTTATATTTTTTCGTTAAGGCTTGTATTATATTTGCCTTCGGGTTTATATGATCCGTTCATCCTATTTCGACTCTTCAAAATTCAAGAGTCTATCCTATATTGAGGTAAATTATAGGGCCCTCCAAATACCGTTTCGATTCCTAACATCAAAGAAGAGACATTAATTGTCGAAATCCGGATAAGGTGTACGAATTTTTGCACCTCATGTTTGCGGTAGACCATCTTTTCCGCAAGCTTATTGTTTTCTGTTTAGTATTAAATTAATAATAAAGATCCATTTGATCCGTTTATTTGGCAATCGCCAATGACAATCAGCAGGGTTTAAGAACATCCGTTGTTCGACCTGTTAGTCAAATGCGTTTTGTTTAAATATACTTTTTCACTTTTTTGGTTTTTTGGAAAATGTTGTTTGTGCTGTACTTAGACCCCTCTACCAAGAAATTTGTTTTGCATACACACGTATAAAAATTGCGGTTTTTATCCAACGCAATCATAGGTTTGAACGTTGTTTTCAATTTAGACTTATTTATATTTGTTAGCATATGATATACACAATACACAGAATCCGATACACAGTTTGCATATAATATCGATTATTTTATAGAAGGAATGTTTGATAACATGAATAAAACAATTTCAAGTAAACAGAAGTAAAGCACTAGCCCTTTCCTTATTTTGTTTTTGTCAAATGCTTGTAAGGATCAACAGGGGCGGATCCAGATTTTTTTCAGGGGGTTTCACCAAAACGAACTTTCAAAACATTTCAATTTTTTTAGTTGATATTAAGGTCATTCATTATAGGTAGTAACAAAACAAATGGTAACACATAGTTTACAAAATTGATTCTAATTTTATTTTTCTTTGAACGCCTCGTGGTCTTTTTGTAGCGTGCTCCCCTCGAGTGCAGGAAGTTGTGGGTTCGAACCCCGGCTGGGTCAAACCAAAGACTTTGAAATACGTCTTTGCTGCTACTCCGCTAGACACTCGGCATTTAGGATTAAGAGCAAAGACTGGTCGATTCATAGTCAGGATAATGTGTCCGCGTAGGGTCACATGTCTACCTGTTGACTGTTTCCTTGTGGAAAAGTACGTTTATAATCAGGTTTAGTGTGTTTGTTCAGAACAAAGCAGGGTTTTTATTCTGATCATATCACATTATTATGATGCCCGAAAAATGTAAATTCTCATATCAAGGTATAAGTGTAAATATGTAATACACGTACATCAGTGCTAATCAATTAAGTCATTTCTCACCTATTGTTGCACGTAAAAACATTTCAGGAACATGATCTCACTATTCAAACGCTCACGTTCGGAAATGGTTAATATCATGCAGACAATTCAAGAATGACAACGATGCATTTGGATGGTCTAACTAGATGCATTTCTTAATGTTTCAGATGCTGACCTTGGGCAATGTTTCTTTTGTATTTTGCCAAAAAGAAAGCCCACTTTTCTAAACATCAAAAAAGTTTTAGGTTTTAGAGTCATGACATGCTAGGTCTATACTCTGGGGAGGGGGCATTTTCTATATAATATGTGGTAGGGATCGCTGTAATAGGTAACTGTTTTCTGCTTCATTGTACAGATTAGACTGAAAATGTGTTTGTGCATGTGTGGAAAGGAGAGGGGGGGGGGGGGGTGATTCTAAAAGTGGAAAGCAAAAATAACCTTTTCTATAGTCAAATAGTCTAGAAGTAAGTCAGTTTTGCCTCTTGCTCCAGCGCCCTTGAAGTTTAGCAGGCAATAAAGCGATATTTTCGATAGACTTTGAATTTTCAATATCGCAAATAATCAATAGATGTCTATGCATGTTAATCTTTTATGTTAGGTTGCTGACCCGCTGACTTTTTGACTTATTATCTCCTTATTCATATATTAGATATTAGTATCTAGTGTAATAGACGGTTTGGTTCCGTCCTCCTTCCCTTATTAGCACGTAACTACTCCCTCGTTTTTATTGTTCCTTGATTCTTCCTATTGATTAAACTAAGCGAACCACTAGCTGTCAGTAACTGCGAGTACTCTCAGATCTGTACTTAGTATCTTTTTGTTGTGAGGATGTATTAGTACCCGTCCACGTCCACTCTGTGTTTTTGTTAGATGTATTTCTATTTGTATCCATCTGATGAGATAAGCCTTTTTCAACTTATGTTGTACTGTTACACCACTGTTCCAGGTTAGGGGAGGGTTGGCGCCTTCAAACGAGTTTAACCCCGCCACATTCTGTATGTGTCTGTCCCAAGTCAGGAGCCTGTAATTCAGTGGTTGTCGTTTGTTGCTGTGTAACATATTTGTTTTTCGTTCATTATTTTGTACATAAATTAGACCGTTAGTTTTTCTCGTTTGAATTGTTTTACATTTGTCATTTCGGCGCCTTTTATAGCTGACTATGCGGTATGGGCTTTGCTTATTGTTGAAGGCCGTATGGTGACCTATAGTTGTTAATTTCTGTGTCATTTTGTCTCTTGTGGAGAGTTGTCTCATTGGCAATCATACCACATCTTCTTTTTTATATTGTCTTATATGCGTCTGTGATTCACCTCTTCCGTTTGAACAATTCATCAAGACAAATAAAACAATTGCTATTATAACCATAGCAGAAATTACATGAATTTGATATGTTATGCATTGGTGGGTCATGGCATGATTAAGAAAAAGTGAATTAATTAGAAATATTTAGAACTATTCAAAGAATAAAAAAAGTCTACGCTGTGAAGTTTTATGGAAAAGGGCAATCAAAGCATACTATTTACACAAGCACGAGTCACATGAGTGTAGAATTATATTCACATAAACTTCTCCAGTTTTGTATTGGGGAAGGGTGTCTGTTTTAAACACAATCACGTCTGATCGAAATGCATTTATTAAATGTATTATCCAGCCTTCAGACACTGCAAAACACATTTAACTTTTTTCTGTTGTCCCTTTCAACCAACTTTGCCCACAGAACCTAGCCAATTGATTAAATGTCAAACACTAGTATGTTAAAAATCTTCTTAAATGTGGCTGAAATGCTTGACACTGGATGTGAGATAGCAACTGCTAGTAGTCTTCATGGAGATGAAAATCTGTATGATTTATTCGTCAGCCATCAGATCTTGGGTTCATACGAGTAAACAGTACATCAGTACTTTAATTAAAATATGAAATGTAATGCCTGAGTTTTTTATTGCTAAATATACGGTATGGGTTTTGCTCGTTTTTCAAGATCTTACAGTGCCGTATAGTTGTTTACATCATCTTCCTTTGGTCTCTGGTGGTATATATGTAGGACTCAAATCTATGGTGGGTTCCAAATCTATGGCAAATTCTAATCTATGGTAAATATTGACGTCACAAACGACAAACAACTCACAAATCTATGGCAGTTTTTTTTGTTTTCTCCAAATCTATGGCAGATTCATAATTTTCCGTCACAATTAAATAACGTCCTGTGACGTCGAAGCCGCCGCTAAGGATGAAGGTTTTGTTATATAGAAGGAAAAGAAAAAGAACGAAAAAGCCAGTTTTTCAAGGACCCTAATCCATAAATAAATTATATTTCAGAATTGTGTTTGTTTCCGCTCCTTGTTTTCTTCTTCTCCTGTCCCTGGTGTTGCCCTCACCCTTAATTATACGAGTTTTTACTGTGCATTTTGGTTTGCTTTTTGCTGTTTTCATGTTATTCTTTTTATCCCTATGGTCTCTTTGATTTTCTTTTAGATGTAACATAACGAACAGCATTTTGTCAGCTATATAGTAGATACTACCTGTACTATTGTAGCAAATAATCTTTTTTTGAGATTTTGAAGAAAAAAATATGTCATATATTTCTAATAAATTTTTACATTATTTTCCGCTATATTTATGTCGAATAACTGTACTGTTGGAGAAATAAGGTTTTTTTTTAAAGAAAGCCACGTGTTTGAGGCAAGTCATTGTTAATTACAGGACTTAAATCGTCATCAGCCAAAAAAGATGTATATTATTTAACGCTCAAATAAATATAAGGTAAAAATTAAAACTACTTTTTGTGTCTTTATTGGACTTGGTTAAATGAAGGGTCAAACATGTACCATGCACAATGTAGGAAATGCTTAATCTTCCGGGGCACAAGATTTCAACCCTAAAGTCTTTGTTCATTTCACAAATGGTTATGGATATATGCTTCCTAGTAGTACTCCTAATCCGTTTTTCGTATACTGGCTTTTACTTAAAAGCAGCTTTTTCGCTACCTTTGGACATTTCGACATCAAAATCATTGGTCAGATATGTACGGACGGGTCCGCCATTTGCAGAAAATTTGTCAGATTTGAAAACTAGATTAGGACAGTAAAAAATTACCATACATTAGGAAACAAAAATAAGACAGGATATAAATATTCTGCAACTCAAAATGCAGGTATTTATTATGTACAAAAGTGGATAGAAATAAGCATGCGTAGCAACAGATAAAAAAGAATATCTTATCCTAAAAAAAATCCTCCCCCAAAGAATATTATATGGTCGTCCCGTAAAAACAGAAATGCATATATGTCAAACCATAGATATAAGGCTAAAGCAAAGGAGCATGTGTACAGTTTAAAAGTTCAAATAGCCTTGTATCGTCTACATGAATTTTTAAAAACAAATAGAGGTCTTTTTTATCACGAGGTCCCTACTATTGGAAGGGACTCTTTTTAGATTAAACTTTGAAAGATGGAAATTTTTAATACTTCACCAGAAAGTTTTTGTTATATCATGTGATTGTCAAAATATAATAAAAGGTATCGACCAGGGAGCTTCCTTTCAATTTTGTGTGAATGTAACTAAACTATAGAAATTTTAAAATAAATAATGAGAAGATAGCTCTTATAATGTGTTTGCATTTAGTAAAAAGACAAATAAGGATAACTTGATACAAACCAAAATAGATTACAACACATTCCTCTATGTAATCAGAGTGTGTGAGTTATGTTCCCTTATATAACTAAAATGAAAACAAATTGAATCAAATAGAAACTTATCTTGTTTTGTTAATACAGTCAAAGTGATAAGACTAAACGCGTAATTTTCTTCTTTCAGACGAAAGTCTTACAAATCAATTGCATTCATTTATAAAAACTTGCATATTTCATTAAAAATATCGACCGCCTGATTGTTTTCTGCTATTTTACAAAAATAAGATAGCAGAACACCCCAACATACCTACCGTGCGAAGGCGTCATAGCCAATCAAGGTCGTTAAACACCCCCTAGTAGTACCCTATATACCTTATGGTAGCAGTATTGCATATTACGGTGTGATTCTTTCGTTCAAATGCACGTAGACGACAACCCCCGTGGCAAAAAGGGATGGAATTTGGTTTCCCATAAAAATCTACTATAAACCAATTAATTAAAAATAAGAATAAAGCGAAAAAGAAATGTGTTCATGCTTTTTTATATTTATGATACCAAGACAGCATGCCAACGACAGAAAAAAAGACTCAAAGAGGTCAACATACGATCTTAAACAATAAAACATATACATGTCTTAAAGAACAGATTAAAGATTTGCAATCTACACCAGTATATACATAAGGGAAGTGATATGATTGCCAATGAGACAACTATGATGTTTCACTGACAGTCATATACCATTTCTTCTTTCTTTTATATTAACTCAAATAGATTGATACAACACGCACACGCACACCCAAACATAAAACAACAAACAAATTGAATTTAAGATAACTCGCAGTTACTGAAAGCTAGTCCAAAGCCAAATCTGACTTATGAATAAATCATGTTCTCCCCGACAAAGGGAACGACCATTTGATTTTCTAAAGCGGATGAAAATGAATTCCTACCCTGGTATTAAGAGCTGAAAATAAATAATCTTGCATAAGACAGGATGAAAATGAATATTCTGCACCACAAAATGCAGGTGAAAAAATTGAGAAAAAAAAATCGCCGCGGATAAAATAACCATGCGTTGCAATAGATGAAAAGAACGGTCAATCTGCAAAAAAACTTCCTCCCCAGGATATTAAATGGTCGTCCCCTAAAGAACACAGACATGTACGTTCTCAGTTTTGACCTTTTGAATTATTTCATATTCTCTGTGACGTCAGATCTAACACGACGCTGCATTCCACTTAAAGACAGAATCAAACATTGCTCATCCTTAATCGCAAAAGTAAATATTTCCAGATAAACAAGGTTAACAAGAGCAAACACTATCACACCTTTAAATACATACCTATCGTATTTTAAGAAGTGTCGATATTCTTAATTGATTAAACAAACTAAATTAATCTGTTGTATTTTGAAATATAGTTAGTTACACATGTACTATATAGTTAATACGGACCATTTAGTGCAAAAATATTGTAGTAAAAAAGTTCTATAAAAATTTATTTCACCATCTTACCCCCTCCCCGAATTATATTCGAAAATAATGAGTCAACTTTGCAAACTAGCGATCGAGTTTTATTAAAGTTCTAATTTTAGTTCCAAATTCTGGGTGCTGTACGAGGGTTTGGATGGGGTTAAATGATTAAAGAATAATGCCCTTAAAAAATGAAGATTAGAGAATAACGGGCAAAAAAAAATGAAGATTAGAGAAAAAAGGGGTTAATTTTTTTAAGATTAGAGAAAAAAGGGGTGAAAATTAAATGTTTACAGAATAACAGACACCCCCCCCCCATCCAGACCCTCCTGTACTGCAAATGGGCAGTATATTGCTTTCATCTAGTAAGATTTCTCTCAAACTACAAAAAGTATTTCCTAAATTTGATAGATATTATATATATTAAGATAAGACTAAACAAAAATAGAATACTAAGTATGTTTCATAAGTGTCCTTATATTCAAACATTTGACAAACAATGGACTTCAATAGGTTCACGTAGTGTTCTAAATATCTTTTTGGACATCAATATGTTCACGTAGTGTCCTAAATGTCTTATTGAACTCCAATATGTTCACATAGTGTTCTAATTATCTTATTGCACTTTAATATGTTCACGTAGTGTTTTAAATATCTAACTGGACTTCAATATATTCACGTAGTGTTTTAATTATCTTATTGGACAATAATATGTTCACGTAGTGTTCTAAATATGTTATTGGACTTCATTATGTTCACGTAGCGTTCTAAATATCTTATTATACATCAATTGGTTCACTCAGAGGTCTAATTATAATATTGGATTTCAATATGTTCACTTAGTGTTCTAAGTATCGTATTGGACTTCAATATATTCACGTAGTGTTCTGATATCTTATTGCACTTTAATATGTTCACGTAGTGTTCTAAGTATCTTATTTGACTTCAATATTTTACATAGTGTTCTAATTATCTTATTAGACAATAACATGTTCACGTAGTGTTCTAAATATCTTTTTGGACATCAATATGTTCACGTAGTGTCCTAAATATCTTATTGAACTCCAATATGTTCACATAGTGTTCTAAATATCTTATTAGACTCCAATATGTTCACATAGTGTTCTAATTATCTAATTGAACTTCAATATGTTCACGTAGTGTTCTAAATATCTTATTGGACTTCAATATGTTCACGTAGCGTTCTAAATATCTTATTATACATCAATTGGTTCACGCAGAGGTCTAATTATCTTATTGGACTTCAATATGTTCACTTAGTGTTCTAAGTATCGTATTGGACTTCAATATATTTACGTAGTGTTCTTATATCTTATTGCACTTTAATATGTTCACGTAGTGTTCTAAGTATCTTATTGGACTTCAATATTTTACGTAGTGTTTTAATTATCTTATTAGACAATAACATGTTCACGTAGTGTTCTAAATATTTATTATTGGACTTCAATATGTTCACGTAGCGTTCTATTATCTTATTGGACATCAATATGTTCACGTATTGTTCTAAATATCGTATTGGACTTTAATTTGTTCATGTAGTATTCTAAATTTCTTATTGGATATCAATATGTTCACATAGTGGTCTAAATATTTTAATGGACTTCAATATGTTCATGTAACGTTCTGATTATCTTATTAGGCATCAACATGTTCACGTATTGTTCTCAATATTGTAATGGACTCCAATATGTTCATGTAGGTTACTAAATAACTTATTGGACATCAATATGTTCACATAGTGGTCTAAATATCTTGACGGACGTCAATATGTTCATGTAGGTTTCTTAATATCTTAATGGACTTTAATGTGTTCACGTAGTGTTCTAAAAATCTTATTGGACATCAATATTTAATTATCTTATTTGACTTCAATATGTTCACATAGTGTTCTAAATATCTTATTGGACTTCAATATGTTCACGTAGTGTTCTAAATATATTTTTAGAATTCAATATGTTCACGTAGTGTTCATATTATCTTATTAGACTTCAATATGTACACACATTGTTCTTAATATTTTATTGGATTTCAATATGGTCACACAGTGTTATGGACTTCAATATGTTCATGCAGTGTTCTAAATATCTGATTAGTTAGTATATACATTTGAAATCATTATTGTCTTTAAAACGTTCATGGCATTTCGTTATCGAGGACATGTAAATGTATAGTTGAAATAAAAGAATCGTTAAAAGAATGTCCATCTTGCAATACGCCTGTTTAACATAAAAATACCGATACTGTGATAATCGTTTACTCTATGAATATACTTTCGATGACTTACTTAAAAAAAACCTGAAAAGCTGCTTCTTACAAACAAATTGACTTCTACACAGACAAGTGCACACGAAAACATTGAAATTACGGTTTATGTAATTCATCGCACTTCAGCGTTACCAACAACGCACTTCGGTGTTGCTATCAACAATATAGTGTCTACATGCCACTATCATACTTCAGCGTGATAAAAAACGCAGTTTCGCGTCAAACCATTGCACTTCAGCGGAACCATTGCGGTTCGGAGTACCATCGCTGTTCAGAGTCCTACATATTTATGAAAACTTATGGTCTAACATCCTGTAGATATCATGTACTTATATTTTGGCATTGCACCAGGCAATGGTTTTCTCAGACTGTTTATGACGTCTTTACACTAAATCCGTTTGATGTGTATTAATTGATACTCTAGTCTGGGAGAACATGATTTAATTTAATTAGTGGTTTTGAATTAGCTTCCATCATCTGCGAGTACTCTTGGATCGGTACTTTGTGGCTTTGTCTTTATGCAAGTTGTTTTTTAATGCTTCGTTGCACAATCTGATGAGACAAGCCATATCCAACTGATTTTTACCGTTTGTTTTTGTACTGTAATGTTACACCATTTTCCCAGGTTTGGGGAGAGGGAGGGTCACAAACATGTTTAACCCTGCCACATTAAACCTAGTTGTAAGGACCATCAAAAGCACGTAATTTATCTTAATCATGTACTTCCAAACAGCTTTTTCACTCTTCAAAAATGATTAATTCCATTATTTTCACCTGCTTTATTCCAAAAATTAATAATCAGCTCTTTAATTGTAGTCAGGGAACTAATAAAAGGACAGAAATATTAGTTGTAGATCAATTCTCTAGCCTTTAATGCACCTCCTGAGTCCAGCATTCAATGACGATATTATATGGATCAGGGGCAATTTGTCAACCCAGTCTAAGATCTCAAATACCCTTTGTAAGAGGACAAGTTTTGCTTGTTTTGAACCCGAAGAAAACATTACTAGAGGATCGTTGACGCGTCTTTAGCGGATAATTCAAATAACTCAAGAGTATTCACAAGAGATAACTGGAAAATTCCTGACTCTGGTCATATCGATTTGACACTGTTTAGTGAGATTCCATGTGTTTGGTAGAAGAATGGAACATTCACCTGAGCTGTTTGGGTTTCTTGGGATGAAAGACACCAACAAATAACAAATACAAACATTCATCGTGGTCATCAAACCGTCGAGCTACCTCTGCGTTGTTGTTGTCCATATTCTTACTCGTAACTTCACGGAAGTGTTCGTTCTTGTTTCAAAACTGGAGTCTAAACTTCACGGAAGGGATGACATAATTTTCTTTAAATTTTAATTTTCAATTCACCTTGAACATGATCAACACACACTCTCATTCTTTTGTTTTATTTAGTGTTTCGTACACTATTTTTTGTCATGATTTTGTATGTCTCTCTTCGTTATGATTGTGTTGTCTCTCTTCACCATGTTTGTGTTGTCTCTCTTCACTATGTTTGTGTTGTCTCTCTTCACTATGTTTGTGTTGTTATCTTCACCATGATTGTGTTGTCTCTCTTCATCATGATTGTGCTGTCTCTGTTCACCATGATTGTGCTGTCTCTCTTCACCATGATTGTGTTGTCTCTCTTCATCATGATTGTGTTGTCTCTCTTCACCATGACTGTGCTGTCTCTCTTTACCATGATTGTGTTGTCTCTCTTCACCACGATTGTGTTGTCTCTCTTCACCATGATTGTGTTGTCTCTCTTCATCATGATTGTGTTTTCTCTCTACATCATGATTGTGTTGTCTCTCTTCACCATGATTGTGTTGTCTCTCTTCAACATGATTATGTTGTCTCATTTCATCATGATTGTGTTGTCTCTCTTCACCATGATTATGTTGTCTCTCTTCGCCATGATTATGTTGTTATCTTCATCATGATTGTGTTGTCTCTCTTCATCATGATTGTGTTGTCTCTCTTCATCATGATTGTGTTGATTCTCTTCACCATGATTGTGTTGTCTCTCTACATCATGATTGTGTTGTTATCTTCATCATGATTGTGTTGTCTCTCTTCATCATGATTGTGTTGATTCTCTTCACCATGATTGTGTTGTCCCTCTTCATCATGACTGTGTTGTCTCTCTTCACCATGATTGTGTTGTCTCTCTTCACCATGATTGTTTCTGTCTCTCTTCACCATAATTGTGTTGTCCTTCTTCACCATGATTGTGTCTGTCTCTCTTCACCATGATTGTGTTGTCTCTCTTTACCAAGATTTTGTTTTCTCTTCATCATGATTGTGTTGTCTCTCTTTATCATGATTGTATTGTCTCTATTCATGAGTTTTGATTCTCCCTTTTGATTGTCCCCTTTGTATTTTCCGTATCCTTTGTCATCATTGTACAATAGTTATTTAAACTAACTGCTATACATGCTTTGCCAATTCCACATTCAGCTTTAATTGTGTATATTATCTTTAAATAAAATATAAAATTAAAACAGAAGGAACAAGCTTATAATGTAAATAAATAGTTACTTATAAAAAGAATGTTCGACTGATAGTCAACCTCACTCATTTACAATGTCCTATTTAATAGATAGAGGGGTTACCCTGTCTATTCATTTATTGTGTAGAATAAATCAAATGACTTCCTTTTTTTGTCAATAGATATATAAAGATTTTATGACACTATGACAAAGAATATAATTTGGAGGTGGTTTTTTTTAGTCACGAATTGGTTAAACTAATGTAATGGGCAGATATAACTGCAATACATGTTTACTATCGCTTTACATGAATGTTGATACGTATTCGTCGATGCACTTTTTATATTGCTGTGCGTAATAAAATCAAATAGAGTTACTCCCCTTTTATCATATTCTTTAAGAAAACCCTCTGTATTTTTACTGCAGGAGAATGGTAAAAAACAATTAATCTATTTTGTATGTTTGTTTAATCCTTTCAATAGAACCAACAAAGGTTTAGTTTACAGGAATTTATCTGATCCTTAATGAGAACAATGGTGTTCATAGCTAGAAATTTTATTAGATTCCACATCTTCAAAATTTAATTACATCTTTTTGAAGAAATGGGTAATTCCATGTTATAAATGTTTTCCAGCAAATCTTTCATTTAGTTCATATTTATTTTTTGAAAAAGTGCATTTCCAAAAAAGGTAGGGGTATTCTCAAGACTTTCTGTACAGAAACGACAGAATCCTGTTTCAGACACTTGTATTAAAGTTATAGTTTGTGTATGAAATTCTAGATAAAAATTGATATTATTGTTGGTGCATTTAAAAGGTAATGAATGCATTGCTTGTCATTCTTCTTCATGTATGTCTATATTAAGATCGTATGTCCATTTACCATTCTATTTTAAATGCTGTTCTGCATACAACGAGACAACTTTTTTTTTATAGAAATATCTGCTACAGTTTTTGTTTTTCTTCACTAAGGCCAATTTTTACACGTACAATTTTGTAACTTTTCTTTCCCCATAATTTATCTTCCAAGTTTTTCGGAATCATTTGTATAATGCCATAACATATAAGAAGGTGGTTTTGACTTCATATTACTGAGTTAATTGTTTAAAACAGAAAAACAATCATTATTCTCATCAAGTAAATCATTAATGGGAAGATACCCTCTTTGCATCAATCTTCATAGAAAACTGGTTGGTTCTTCATTTTCAATCCCTTATGGAACCATATCGATTGTGTCAAAAGTATGTATCTTCTAAAATAGTATCAGCTCTCATGTTAAATGGATCCAGAATTTTATTATCTCAGGTCATTTTCACATCCATACTAAAAGATTCTGCGTGTAATTTTCAGACCCCCTTTTCATAGCTATCGATATTTACTTTTCTTTTCACTTTGTTTTATTATTTGTTCCATAGAAACTAATAAAATGCTCCGCAGGGCGCAGCTTGATACGACCCCAGAGGTCGAACCCTGAACAGTTGGGGCAAGTATGGACACAACATTCAAGCTTGATACAGCTCTGAATTTGGATTGTGATTAAATATTTGACACAGCATAGGTTTCTGACACAGAATGAATGTGGTCTAAGAACTTAAAAATTTTAAATTGGACATTCACCTATTATGGTCCAATATCCAAAATCTAAATACATGGTTAGATTCAGCATATCAAAGAACCCCAAGAGTTCAATTTTTGATGAAATCAAACAAAGTTTAATTTTGGACCCTTTTGACCTCAATGTGGACAAAGTTGATAACAGGGCCCAAAATCAAAAATCTAAATACATGGTTAGATTCAGCATATCAAAGAACCCCATATATTCAATTTTGTTGAAATCAAACAAAGTTTAATTTTGGACCCCGATTTGGACCAACTTGAAAACTGGGCCCATAATCAAAAATCTAAATACATGTTTAGATTCAGCATATCAAAGAACCCTAAGAATTCAATTTTGTTAAAATCAAACTAAGTTTAATTTTGGACCCTTTGGACCTTAATGTAGACCAATTTGAAAACGGGACCAAAATTAAGAATCTAAATACACGGTTAGATTCGGCATATCAAAGAACCCCAATAATTCAATTTTGATGAAATCAAACAAAGTTTAATTTTGGACCCTTTGGACCTCAATGTGGACCAATTTAAAAACGGGGCCCAAAATCCATAAACTTAATACACGGTTAGATTCAGCATATTAAAGAACCCCAAGAGTTCAAGAATAAAACCCCATTGAAATTGGTCAAGAAATAAGCAATTTATACAAAGTATCTTCTTTTGCACAATACTGTACAATTGAATATTTCTTGCAATTGCGCAGTACTGTGCAATTGAATATTTCTTGCTATTGCGCAATACTGTACAATTGACAATTTCTTGCTATTGCGCAATATTGTGCTATTGGATATTTCTTGCTATTGCGCAATACTGTGCAATTGAAGATTTCTTGCTATTGCGCAATACTGTGCAATTGAAAATTTCTTGCTATTGCACAATACTTATTATATAATAATTTACACATTCTGTTTGGTGTGTATCTCCTGTCATATCATTATTATTTGCTTTTAAATATAAATCAGAAATAACCAACTTAAAATAGAAAATTTTAAAGAAAAAAAAAAGGAAAAAAAAATCCCCCAAATTTTTGAACCCCTTATGATTCATCACCCCAAACTCAATCCCAGCCTTCCCTTTGAGGTATGGTACCTTGCAGTACAATTTCAGAGAGATCCATACACTTGAACACAAGTTATTGTCTGGAAACTAGAAAAATGCTTATTTTTGGCCCCTAATTCCTAAACGTTTCAGGCAATTACCCCCAAACTCAATTCCAGCTTTCCCTTTGTGATATGGAACCTTGTAGTACAATTTCATAAAGATCCATACACTTACACACAAGTTATTGTCATGAAACTAGAAAAATGCTTGTTTTTTGCACCTTTTTTGGCCCCTAATTCTAAAAATTTTGAGGCAATTACCCCCCAATAATCAATCCCAGCATTCCCTTTGTGATATGGAACCTTGTGGTACAATGTCAGAGAGATCCATACACTAACACACAAGTTATGTCTGGAAGTTACAAAAATGCTTATTTTTGGCCCCTTTTTGGCCCCTAATTCCTTAACTATTGATACCATAACCCCCAAAATCAATCCCAACCTTCCTTTTGTGATATTGAACCTTATGGTAAAATTTCATAGAGATCCATTCACTTAAACTAAAGTTAGAGTGCGAAAACCAATGCGTCTTCGGACGACGACGACGACGACGCCAACGTCATACCAATATACGACCGCAAAATTTTTTTGCGGTCGTATAAAAAGGAATTCTTTTTCTATCTCTTTAAGTATATTTACCTTAGGTAGAAAGTTATGGATTGAATTTGAATGGCAGAGCTGATGACATGATAACTGTAATTTCACCTATTACTGTTAATATAGCTTTGACTTTTTCTATTTTTTTGTATAAATCAATTAACGTATATCTCCTGAAAATAAGTCAAAATGTGTTCAAAGCAATTTAAACTCTCCTGTTCGATTCCACTTTCGATTTATGTATGATACAAGCTTATCCTTGCACAAACCTTTTGACCCAATCCATATTGCGTCAGCCTTTTTGAAAGTTTGCTTTTAGTCCATCACATTCAGAGAACTTGTCCATAACATATAAGGAATTTTTTGTTGAATCTTCATCATCTCCAAAAAGAAGTGATGAGTTATCTGTGTGCTGACTTGACAAGTAATCAGATTTGTCAATCTTTATGCCACGTATTACACCATGATACGATGATGAGCTTCCTGTCGGTTCTTTGCCAATGACTGATGTGGGTTTTCGTTGAAGGTAACGGAGCTACTTATCTTCCGTTAGTCTCTTTTCATTTTTTTTTTTTCATTTTTGATTTATTTTCATAAGGCATTTCAGGTTTGTCAATTTCGTTTTTTTTTCAAAGAGGTGTCTGTTGTCCTTCACCACTTCCTCCAATGTCGAACTTGTTTGTGCATGGGTGAATGTTGATTGCTATCCGGTAGGTAAAATGAAGATGTCTTAACGTTCAACTAAAAGTTCATGTTAGGGTTCGTGTTTTTAGTCTTTAGTTTGTTATGTTCTGTTGTTTTTCTTTTCGTCGTTTTTCTTTTTTTTTTGTCATGATTTTGTCAGTCTCTTTTGAGTTTTTGTTCTTCCTTTGGTATCTTGTGTCTTTTTTACCATCCAACCTAGTCTCCACTGTTCTAGCAATGGAAGCACTGAGATGCCATCATGATGTTGATAAGGGGCGTGGTTTGATACTGTAATTAAGGTTTCTTTCAATTTAAAAGCAAACTTGGTAGCTATATAGTGTTCGCCTATCATTGGAATGCTTTCGTTGAATTCAATAAATGAGAATAATGCATTGTGACTTCAGTTGTGTCACAAATTATCTCCTGATTATAAGATATTCGGTAACATTTTATGAAAAGAGAGGTAAAAGTAGTCTCATTCCATACACGCATCACCTGTCGTGTGAGTCCTGACTCAATCAAAATGTCAAATAAAAAAGTATTAACAAAAATACCGAACTCCAAGGTAAATTAAAAAAGGTGGAAGTCCATCAAAACTGACAAAATCAAACGTTAAACTATATCAAAAAACGAAACGAATGGAAAACAACTGTCATTCCAATAGGACACTATCGATAAACATACTGATCCGACGACTATTCTGGTATCGTAAGACCATGAAACATGATGTCTCCTGTGAGTTGAGACACAGAAACATTTATCGATAACCCATTCATAACCTGTGTTTCATAATTATCGAACTATGAGGTTTAGTTGATTGGTGATCTGTAAACAATCCTAACGAAAATGATTCCTTGTGTTATGAAATAATCTAATACAATGTAGTTGCAATCTCCGATAATGACATCCTTTTCATATTCAGTTCTATCATCAAAGTAAACTATTAGTTCCTTGTTAATTTTTCTTTCTTGGATTGCATGTTTGGTATTGTGCCCTTGGGTATCTGGTTTCAATTGAATTCTCATAACATTCATTTAGTATTTAGAAATATTCCATACATGCCAATAGTGTTTGATTTTTTAGATTTGTTAAGACTTTCAAAATGTGCTATAATTTCACAGTTACAACGGTAAAGAGACCCATGAACTTCCACCATTTGTCTAAAAAGGACCTCAATGAAAATTTGTATTACTCTAGCAATTTCTATGAATTAAATTTTCTTTCTAAGCTGACGAAGCCTAATAAGAATAAGAACATTTAGAATATATTTTATTATGTTGGTATTATTAGAAATGATAAATATTTTATTTTGTGTGTGTAATATGCCATATGTATATACTGTATTTGAATACACTGATGAGCCGTAAGCCTAAAGTTATTATTTTGAAATTTGTATTTCCCTAATCATAGGGCTCACAACAAGCATATCAATCAAGTTGAAGATTCAGACAATACAATATAATTATGATTATTAATACATATAACAGACACCAGCCATACTTCATCTATACTAATCAATCTCGATTTTTTTCCCTCTTCTCGACCAGAAAGTATCCACATGGCTGGTAAATTGGATGTTTTCTTTTTCTAGCTAATATTTGTTTTTACTCATGGTAAACAGCCTCCATTAATAGTGTTTTTATTCCATTTTTACGTGCAATTTGTACAAAATTTTAATGATTTGATGACTTAATTCCGTATCATTTTCCTTAAGCCGTTACACAATGGTTTAAAAGGGTGACAAGTCGATATCCTCTATATTTTCCTCAAATCATTAACGGAACCACCAAATTAACGTCAGTGATGTGTAAGTCTCGCCAATATACTATTTTTCTGCTGTGATTGACTACTGTTCAACTTTAGATGTCAAAGATTACAAAATTCCGCCTTTTAAATATAGTTTGCACTGTAAAAATGGCGTATTTATATTTAGTTTGCCAGTTTGAGCTCTTTTTTTCAGGATTTTGTGACTGTAGTATTTGTTCAATCTCACGTCATAGCGTATTGATTTAAATTTATTTGTCTTGAAGAAAGATGTGTTCTGCATTTTGTGTAGTCAAGGTGGTAATGTTTAATTTTAAGGTGTTAACACAACTTTGTTAGGAAAGCTGCGGTAGTTGACTGGTCAGTACAGGTAATGGTATACAACTTGCCATGGGTAGTAGGAACTGAGAGGAAGGATGTATATTGTAATATATTGTATTTACGATATTTATATGTCATAGGGCACGGTCGTCTGCTGATAATATTACCTTTATTTGATTGGTTTGACTGTCGTTAACAGAGGTCTGCTGGTGATACATCGTTTTGATGTTTTGCTATCGTATACAGAGCAATATTTACCTGACTATCTTTATGTATCGTATACAGAGCAATGATTAACTGACTATCTTAATGTATCGTATACAGAGCAATGATTACCTCCCTATCTTTATGTATCGTATACAGAGCAATGATTACCTGACTATCTTTATGTATCGTATACAGAGCAATGATTACATGACTATCTTTATGAATGGTATACAGAGCAATGATCACCTCACTATATATACCGTATACAGAACAATGATTACCATACTATCTTTATGTATCGTATACAGAGCAATGATTACCAAACTATCTTTATGTATCGTATACAGAGCAATGATTACTATACTATCTTTATGTATGTATCGTATACAGAGCAATGCTTACCATACTATCTTTATGTGTCGTATACAGAGCAATGAATACCTGATTGTCTTTATGTATCGTATACAGAGCAATGATTACCTGACTATCTTTATGTATCGTATACAGAGCAATGATTACCTGACAATCTTTATGTATCGTATACAGAGCAATGTTTACCTGACAATCTTTATGTATCGTATACAGAGCAATGATTACCTGACAATCTTTATGTATCGTATACAGAGCAATGATTACCTGACAATCTTTATGTATCGTATACAGAGCAATGATTACCTGACTATCTTTATGTATCGTATACAGAGCAATGATTACATGACTATCTTTATGAATGGTATACAGAGCAATGATCACCTCACTATATATACCGTATACAGAACAATGATTACCATACTATCTTTATGTATCGTATACAGAGCAATGATTACCAAACTATCTTTATGTATCGTATACAGAGCAATGATTACTATACTATCTTTATGTATGTATCGTATACAGAGCAATGCTTACCATACTATCTTTATGTGTCGTATACAGAGCAATGAATACCTGATTGTCTTTATGTATCGTATACAGAGCAATGATTACCTGACTATCTTTATGTATCGTATACAGAGCAATGATTACCTGACAATCTTTATGTATCGTATACAGAGCAATGATTACCTGACAATCTTTATGTATCGTATACAGAGCAATGATTACCTGACAATCTTTATGTATCGTATACAGAGCAATGATTACCTGACTATCTTTATGTATCGTATACAGAGCAATGATTACATGACTATCTTTATGAATGGTATACAGAGCAATGATCACCTCACTATATATACCGTATACAGAACAATGATTACCATACTATCTTTATGTATCGTATACAGAGCAATGATTACCAAACTATCTTTATGTATCGTATACAGAGCAATGATTACTATACTATCTTTATGTATGTATCGTATACAGAGCAATGCTTACCATACTATCTTTATGTGTCGTATACAGAGCAATGAATACCTGATTGTCTTTATGTATCGTATACAGAGCAATGATTACCTGACTATCTTTATGTATCGTATACAGAGCAATGATTACCTGACAATCTTTATGTATCGTATACAGAGCAATGATTACCTGACAATCTTTATGTATCGTATACAGAGCAATGATTACCTGACTATCTTTATGTATCGTATACAGAGCAAAGATTACCTGACTATATCTTTATGTATCGTATACAGAGCAATGATTACCTGACTATCTTTATGAATGGTATACAGAGCAAAGATTACCTCACTATCTTTATGTATCGTATCCAGAGCAAAGATTACCTCACTATCTTTATGTATCTTACCGGTATACAGGGCAATAATTACCTGACTATCTTTATGAATGGTATACAGAGCGATGATTACATCACTATCTTTATGTATCGTATACAGAGCAATGATCACCTCGCTATCTTTTTGTTTGTCTCCAATCAGTGTGATTTCCTTGAACAAGTTTCAATTGTGTAAAACGTGGAAGTGCTTACAAATATCTAATCTGTAGTCCTTTTATACATACATTGCAGTTGATTGAATGTATTAATTAATTTTCTGACGCAATAAAATGATCAAACTATCAATGGCTTGATGAAAAAAACTTTCCACTAGTGTCTTCAACACATACTGAATATAACACGGTTTCCACTATTTATCAGCTTCCTTAATTTCGTCACATATCAACATCCAGTAAAAGTTAAACGTTGGTCTGTATACTACACTACCACAGTTTAACCAAACGAATTCTCTCCTATTCTATAATAGTGTGTTATTTAATTAATGAAGGATATGACTATATATGTCGTAGTTATTACTATAGTACCTGCTGGAATTTAAATAAATAAATGGAGAATGTGTCCATGGGACACAGATGATGCCCCCGCTTGCATATAACGTTATAAAGGGACATAACTCAAGAACGGTAAAAGTGACGCTACCTAAATGCATACTTGATCTTAGTTTTGTGGTAATAAGCATTGTGTAAAAGTTCCATAACATTTGGTTGAGGCAAACTTAAGTTACAGAATGGAAACGAAAAATTCAGCATTTTTTTCCGTTTGTAAAGGGGCATAACTCTAGAACGGTAAAAGTGACGCCACCAAATTTCAAATTTGATCTGTGTTTTCTGGTAATAAGCATGTGTATAAGATTCATAACATTTGGTTGAGGCAAACTAAAGTTAGACAACGGAAACGAAATATTCAGAACATTTTCCTTTTGTAAAGGGACATAACTCTAGAAAGGTAAAAGTGATGCTACCCAAATTCAAACTTGATCTGTTTTTTTTTTGTGGTAATAAGCATTATGTGTAAGTTTCATAATATTTGGTTGAGGCAAACTAAAGTTAGAGAACGGAAACCAATTGCGGGACGTACGGACTTACGGATATACGGACGTACATACAGACGAACAAGGGTAAAACTTAATGCCCCCTCCGTTACGACGGGGGCATAATAAGGAGAGAAGTATTTCACACACAAGTCCGCACAGTATCAGTTTATAGGAAAACAAGTTTGGTGACGGTTTAGGTTTCAATGAATGTAACTCATGTATAACTGACAAGTTATTGAGTCAGGAATTTCGTTACCACAAACTAATTCAAACTTTTACCTAAATCTTTTATAGATACAAACATTTGGTTTTGAACTTTGGCTGTACCTGTCGAAGTCTTGTTAAAAACGGGATATCGCATCCTATTTGTTACGTTGGTGTTGTTTTTAGAACTCATTGATACTAAGGTTTCAACTCCCTCAGAAAGAGTTGACCTAAGATAGATTTTTCTATTTTTAGGTCCTATTCTGTCATATAGCTCTTAAACTGTTTCCGTTTTATACATCCTTGGCTCTTAATTATTCGACTTTGAGCGTTAATGATGAAGGTAAATTCAGAAAAGCGCTTCGGACGCGTGTAATTCATCATTTTTTTAATAAATTTAATCATTAAGGTTTTCAATATAACACCATATTAAAGTCTTGAATTTCTGTATTGTTTTATCGGTAATTATAATGATTTTGTTTTTCAAAAATTAAAACATGATAACTAAATGTATACTGCTACATATACACAGTTATGATTGCTCGTGATCCTACATCCTGTCGATACTGATAACTTATATTTTGGCATTGCACAAGGTCATGCGTTTCTCAGACTGTGTATGACGTCTTTACCATAAAGCCGTTGGATGTGTACTGATTGATACTTTAGTCTGGAAAAACATGATGTATTTTTAAGTTGCAATTGGCTTTGAACAAGCTTAAAGTAACTGAAAGTACTATAATATCGGTGCCTAGTGTCTATTGTTTTTTGTGTTAGTTGTTTTTTCCTGTTTCGTACCGTTCTTGAGTTAAACCATTTGCTACTGATTTTAACAGTTTGTTTTTATGTTGTGCTGTTACACCACTGTCACAGGTTAAGGGAGGGTTAAACGCGCACAAATATGTTTCAACCCGCCACATTTTTTATGTGTCTGTCCCAAGTCAAGAGCCTGCGATTCAGGGGTTGTCGTTAGTTCATGTCCGTCATATTTGTTTTTCTTAAATTGAATTGTTATAAATTAGTCCGTTAGTTTTTTAGTTTGAATTTTGTCATATTTTTCATGTCGGTGCCTTTTATAGCTGACTTTACGATGTGGGGCTTTCGCTCTGTTCACTATTTTGATATTCTAAGTCAGAAGTTATTCTGTTCTGTTTTTACAAAAAAAAAAAATTAACGTTTTATTCCTTTGGCTTGGTGTGAATTGAATATGTAATGAGAGGACTTAATAAAAGTGTAATCTATTTGCGATACCTAACGTCGAAATGCGCGTCTGGTGTACCAAATTATTAACTAGGTATCTTTGATGAGTTTCTTTCCCCTAAAAGAAAAGGATCATTTTGTTCTAATTTCCGTATTATGTGTCAGCTTCAGCAAGTAATCGCACGGAATCCATTGTTTTTACGGACATATTAAAAGCATTTTGTGTAAAAGAGGGACGAACCCTTTATGACACACTATACCATAATATACAAAATTTGCGGTAGTGAAAAAAATATGATTGGATTATATGCATTAAAACACATTATTGTTAGGATTTCAAAATGGATTTGTGTGAAGTATATCGTCCAATATTACTTGTTCACAAGTTTTATTGTCGAGCAATGTAATGTTAAAGTCGCTCCTACTCACAAGCAACAATGAAAAGTCTGATACTGATTTAGAATGTATTGTCTTTTATTACCACAAAGCCGTAGGCATAACAAACATATCACATTTCATAAATGAACAAATTATTTTAATAGCAAACCGTATGATTTAGACCATATGCACTCTTCCAAAAGATTTCTCATTGAAAACAAAGATCAGAATGATGTTAACGTTATTTCACAAATATCTACAAAAGACGGGAATACACTTTGTGAAATAAGTATTTTTTTCTTTATACATGTCGTTTTGACGATATAGCGAGATATGATTATATATCATGGAAAAGATGATGTCAGGTTGTAACACTCAGAATTTTTTTCCGTATTGCATGAATCATAATAATGTCAGTTTCAAGTGATAACAGTTCTAATTTATGAAACTTAAAGTCCATTGTCCAAATTTTCTAAACACTTAGTCTAAATTATCACATGATCATAGTTTCTATCATATAAAGCACTGTTCCTAGTAACTACTAAAGATACTCATGGAATGGAATTTTGAAAACAGTAAACAATCATCAAATTTACCACCCGTCATCACTCTCGTTTTCTTCATTTTCGGAGTAGTAGTCACTACACTCTGACCCCGAATCTGTCCAATCAGTATCGTCGTTATTTTCCTCCGTATCTGGTGCATGCCATCGATTGTCAAATTGTAAAATACAACGTGGTTTTAGGACAACTTGTTTCTTGAACTCTCTCCTTATTCTATCCACGTAATCTTGTCGTTTGTTTTCTAGCAAGTAAGGACAACATGGGTGATATTTGGCATGCATGTGCCAGGGATCAAAATCCAGTTTTCCAATATTTACTAACCCACCGCATTCAAAACACTGAGAAAGCACTGCGTCGGTAGTGAGATATAGACCAGCTTCAGCAAGGTTGTAGGCAAAGTCTTCCACACTAGCGTCGTATATATTCTGAAGTCTTTTGCATGTTTTCAGACGTGCTTCGGTCGTTGACATAAGTGTCGATCTAGTTGAAAGATGTAACTGATTAAATACTTCTGTCATGAATGGAAACTTCATAAATGTGGCAGTGTACATATCACCCGTCTTTATTGTACAAAATAGTTGTTGTCCATGAGCTGGGTATTTCAAAAGTTTACTTCCTATTTTTCCGAATTCTTCTAATCTTCTTTTCTCTATTTCTGTTCGAAAATCCATTTCGTCAAGCTCCTCACCAAAATTGATCCCGATCCGAAGATACCTCATAGTAGTTTTCTCAATAAAGTCTTCGCAAGTCAGAATATCGATATGCCTGTATCCATGGCCTAAATAAAGTCTTAATAAATTCCATTCTAAATCACACTCCTCTCCGTAAATAGTTATTCCACATAACTCAGTATATAAATGAAAGAAGTGATCTGGTCCAAGCTGTCCTGTGTAGTACTGATAATAGTTATTTGTAGAGTATAGTGGTCTCTTTGGACAAATGTTTTCCAATGTCGAATCTTCGCAAACTTCTCTTTCTAAATGATTATTCCGTGTTTGTATCTCTTGTCGGTTACCCGACGACGGCGTTACAAGTAACGATCCCATTGTGTTCTGCAATCAAAAGAGCAAATTATAGAAATACTTATTGATTCAATGATTAAACAGTTTGTACAATATCGCCATTACAATGTACTAAATAGTACAATATCGCCAGTACAATGTACTGAACAGTTGTACAATATCGCCAGTACAATGTACTTAACAGTTTGTACAATATCGCCAATACAATGTACTTAACAGTTTGTACAATATCGCCAGTACAATGTACTAAACAGTTTGTACAATATCGCCAGTACAATGTACTTAACAGTTTGTACAATATCGCCAGTACAATGTATTTAACAGTTTGTACAATATCGCCAGTACAATGTACTAAACAGTTTGTGCAATATCGCCAATACAATGTATTTAACAGTTTGTACAATATCGCCAGTACAATGTACTTAACAGTTTGTACAATATCACCAGTACAATGTACTAAACAGTTTGTACAATATCGCCAATACAATGTACTAAACAGTTTGTACAATATCGCTAGTACAATGTACTAAACAGTTTGTACAATATCGCCAGTACAATGTACTAATGCATTTGAAAAAGGGGGACATATTCCAAGGGAGCAATCAAAACAGGATTATGTTGAGTTATAAACGATTGTCGTTTGATTTGATTTTGATTTTTGGTGTTTTAACGCCACTTTTAAGCACCGCTTTTGGGCTATTTCGTGGCGGTCAGTTTTTATTGATGGAGGAAGCCGTAATGCCCGGAGAAAACCACCGACCTTCGATAGGAAAACTGACAATCCTAGTCAATTAAGATTTGAGTCGAGTGCACCCGCACGAGCGGGGTTCGAACTCACAACCTCTGTGTTGACTGGCTAGTGATTACAGTAGTAACTACATAGACCACTCTGCCACCGAGGCCCCTGATTGTCGTTTGAAGAGAACCTCCTGTTAATATACAAATAAGGAGATGTGATATGATTGATAATGAGACAACTATCTAACAGACCAAAGAAGTGGATGTAAGTAATTATAGATCACCGTATGTCCTTCAACAATGTGCAAACCCCATACCGGAGAGAAAGCTATAAAAAGGGCACCGGCATGATACAATCTGAAACAATTCAAACGGGAAAACCAACGGCCAAAATTGATTAAAATTGGCCAAGTGGTTTAAAAGAAGCAGAACGAAATAAGAAAAGTTCAAGGACGACGGATGACAAGTGATGGCAATTGCTGACATGGCTTTCAGGTCTGGTTAGAAAAAAAAGAAAAAGGAATAAGAATAAAAGCACAGAGTTCCAATGTCCCCCGCGTTGCACATATTTTATCTATCCAAGGTACAAGGGCAATAACTAAAAAAGCATTTTTTTTCTTTTCTTTAAAACTTTTTATTAATATCTTAGAGAAATGAAGGCTTCAGAGCAAATTCAATGTGATTTCCATTATAATTAATATTTCAAAGGGGCATAACTCGTTAAAAATATTTGATCAGCACTTATTTTCGAAAGTGTCAAAGACATTGCTGATATCAGAGACATATAATACAAGAGATTGGCAACTCGGCGAAATCCCGTAAAACACGCGGCCACTAGTTAAACCGAGATCTCCTTGAGTAATAAAGTCATTAATAAAAGTATTAAAAGTACTCTAAGTAAGGAAGAAGGTTTAAGCATAACATAAACTGTTTCAGTGTTAAATTTATCATAATTAAATAATTTGAGTTCATATATAATTATTTATTTGAATGTAATTTTGATTTTAGATTTGTATTATTGAAAAGAGACCTAATGTATTAAAAAAACTGATATTAAATAATTAACACTTGATAAATTGTGTCAGAGTTCATTTTATTTGATAGTTTCATAATGTAATGGGTTTCTATTGAATATACACCTGTCTCGGAGACATAATTTCACAGTGTGACATGTATATTAGGTTTGAATTATTCGATGACCAGGTAAATCACGAACATGTTATAAATAATGAGTTTTAATTGACACCTTGTAAACAAGAAGTTGTTACACCACAGGTGTCCACACTCTTTCCAAAAATACAATTCACAAAATGTAAAATTAATCAATGTGGAAAAAAACTGAATTTATTTGTTAATCAATTGTTAATAATGATAGGCTTTGTTTTTTATTCTTGATATTTATAAATTATTAAAATTTTATTTATTTTTATATTCATCATTAATTGGGCTTGCATTGATTTTTTTTTCTGTAGGATTGTCGGTAAATGTTTGATTTCTAAGTGTTATTTGGCAGTTTCATCATAGGCTTGCATTGAGTTGTTTTTTAAATGACTGTCGGTAAATTTACGGTTTCTTCATGTTCGAAGTGTGTATTGAGAATTAATATTTAAGAAAATTACAATTAATTTCTCATTTGAATAAAGCTTCATTCATGTGCACGCAATATGGATAATTCCGATTTTATTTCGTGGGATGACAATCTTAATAGTTACGACTTAGATTTACTCCTAGTTGAATAAACTGATAACGAACTCTTTGTTGATAGTGAAAGTGACGAAGACATAAGCGAGAGACCCACCAGCAAAAACAATTGACAATACTGCATACATAGATGGATATATGTGTCCTCGAAGCAACAAAAAATCTATAAAAAAACACAATATTGAAATGGGAGCCGAGGTCATACATCAAAGCAACATGGAAGACACTACTTAAAAAGTATTTTATAACCTTATTTCCACGAGACAATCATTTGTAATGGTTTTTGTCTTTTAATCATTTGTAGTGGTTTGTCTTTTTATTCTGGGGTAAAGAGATGGCAGTTTAAAAGTAAGATTGTTTATGTGTATACATATACAAATCCTAGGTGTAAATAAAATCTTTTATTATCAAATATATATATATATATATATAAGTACGTCTGAGCCAGTGACAACTCTACAACAGATTGATCCATCGGATCAACAGCAGTGATGGTGATACATCGCTGTGTAAATTATGTATATACAACTCGTCTAAACATCAACCCAACAATGTTAGATCTGTAAATTTGCTTTCGCAAATTTTTTGTTCTTCCCTCGCCGGGATTCGAACCCATGCTACTGAGATATCGTGACACCAAATATATATATATATATATATCTTTTGCAGTCACCATTGAAATGTCCTCAATACGATTTTAATTTAAAAAATGAATTAGGTTCATGTTTTGAATGAGAAGCGTAGTCTGAAACGACAACAGATGCATGAAGCTCATTCATAATATTACGACCAGCAGAAGGTTTCCTTTTCTAGGAAAATTTTACTCATTTTGTAAATTTACTGCATTCGTTCATCTTTGGCACCCTAAAAGAAGAAAAACAATGACTTCAAAATAGGAGAAAATAAGCAACTTTGCCATAAACAGAATTAAAAATGAATAAATTGCCTAACAAAATGCAGGCTATAAATTTCAAAGTGCACAAAAATGAAGGACTGATTTAAGGAAATTTGTCCATGAACAATTTCAATATTTAGCCAGTTTAATAAAAAAAAAAAGAAAAGAAAAAAAAATTGGGAGTAGTATATATCCCCATAATATGACATATTTATTTGTAAATTTCTAGTTTTGACGAAACAGATTGATAAAATTAGCATAGCTGGCTTTGTGTATCAATAACAAAATAATAGTCAACTTTGTTGACATTTTAGAAATAACTGTTGGATCAAATTTTACGAAACTGGTCTTATTTCACGACATAACATCTGAGAGTAATATAGCCCCATACAATTGAATATTTATTCGCACATTTCCAAGTTTTACGAGATAAAATGATAGTACCAGCACAGCTGGCTTCGGGTATCAATAAAAAATCGCCACATTTGTTGATAATTTTGAAAAAAACACTATTGGATCAAATTTTACGAAAATAGTCTTATTTTCACGAAACAACATTTGGGAGTATTATTGCCCCATAAAATTATATATTTATTAGCATATTTCAAGTTTTAAGAAAAAATTGGGAGATCAAATGGTTTCTACGGCAATAGGAGGTGAAGTAAAATGGGCCGAGTTTTAACTTTGTTTGTATTTGATTAATCTCATCATTAGAACACATTTTATCAATAACAAATTATTAGAATTAGTTTTTGTAACTTTTAAATATACTTGCGCTGTGAAAGGTATCGGCATTATCCATTAGAAAATCGTGAGGCGTAGAACCTTTTTACAACAATACGGTTTTACCCATAAATCCATCGGAATAATCGGCTTTCCGGTGGCCACGTCATTTCATTGGCTGTTGTATAGACTCTTCTAGAGTTGCCAATCTCTTGTTTTATATGTCTCTGCTGATATAAACCTATGATATAAGTTTCATAAAATTCTGGCAGTAATTGTACACATGAGAACGCTGACAATGCAATTTTCCATATAATCAATATTTCCAAGGGGCCTGACTCTTTTAAAAATATTTGATCGGCACTGATTTTTGAACTCGTCAAAGACATTGATGATATAAACCTATAATATAAATTTCATATAAAATCTGGCGAGAATTGTACACATTAGAGCGCACATAAGGCAATTTTCCATATAATCAATATTTCCAAGGGGCATAACTCTTTTAGAAATAATTGATCGTCACTGATTTTCGAATTTGTCAAAGACATTGCTAATATAAACCTATGATTGAAGTTTCATAAAATTCTGGCAAGAATTGTACACATGAGAGCGCTAACAATGCAATTTTCCATATATTTAATGTTTCCAAGGGACATAACTGTTTTAGAAATAATTGATCGGCACTGTTTTTCGAACTCGTCAAAGACATTGCTGATACAAACCTATGATGTAAGTTTCATAAAAATCTGGCAAGAATTGAACACATGAGAGCGCTAACGATGCAATTATCCATATAACTAATGTTTCCAAGGGGCATAACTCTTTTAGAAATAATTGATCGTCACTGATTTTCGAACTCGTCAAAGACATTGCTGATACAAACCTATGATATAAGTTTCATAAAAATCTGGCAACAATTGTTCAAATAAGAGCGCTAACGATGCAATTTTGCATATAATTAATGTTTCCAAGGGGCATTACTCTTTTAAAAATAAATGATCGGCACTGATTTTCGAATTTGTCCAAGACCTTGCTGATATAAACCTATAATATAAGTATTATAAATATCTGGCAAGAATTGTACACGTGAGAGCGCTAACAAGACCGGACGGACGGACGCACGCCCGGTATTTCTATGTCCCCCGCAACGCGTTGCGCGGGGGACAATAATATAATTGCAAAAGACAGGGTGTGAAATATCACTTTTTATTTAAAGCCTGTATGAAAACTCATACCTGCACAGCAAATCTAAATATCAACTATAAAATGTAAAAGTTTTGACTATGTAATGATATCTTTTTCTTTAATTCTTAGCCGGTTTATTTTTTCCCCGACCGGTTAATTTTTTAGGAGATAACTGTTTTGTATTTTATGCTTGGTCTACGTACAACGGAGCCGGGCTATACTGTTGCAAATTGAGTTAACCTAGCGACACGAAGCGGAACTAGGTAAAAGGTTATTTGCGACAGTAAAACCAAGTATTACGTAGACCAAGCTTAAAATACAATATGGTTATTTTTTTTTTTAATGCAACCTAAACAATAAGTTCCACCTTAATTATTATTTTGGCTTCAAATTATTATAAATAAATAATTCAGCGAAACATCGTTCTTGTCTTAGGACTGATGGTTGAAAACGAGACAGTGACCCATTGAATGGCAGCAAATATCTTGGTTAGAAGTTCTATATCAGTGAAAAGCATTACAGTATGAGACAAAGATGATGATGATGGATGGCTGCTTAACGTCCAGCGAAAAATTAATATGCATATTCAGGACGAGAACAGGTTAATGTAATATGAATATTTACCCTGCTTTGTACTAGACCGACACGCTGAGCCGGATTTGTATTGGACTGTAATGTGTTTCAATGTTATAGAACTTCTAACAAAGGTATATTGCTGCCCTTTAATAGGATACTAAATTATTAAAAGACGATATCTGTGCCTTATTTGTCTCATAGACCGCCTCGGTGGTAGCGGTAGCGTGTTCGCCTCGAGTGCGGGAGGTTGTGAGTTCAAACCTCGGCCGGGTCAAACTTTAAAATTGGTATTTGCTACTTCTCCGCTAAGCACGCGGCATTAAGAGTAAGAGCAAAGACTGGTCGACTCAGAGTCAGAATAATGTGTCCGGATAAGGTGACATGTCTTCCTGCGGACTGTTGTTACCTTGTTAACTAGCACAGATATCGTCCTTTACTTTTTGAAGGACAGTGGAACATGAAATAGTGATCTATTTAATACCAGCAATATACACCTGTTAGAACTTCTTTAACAGAAAAAAAAAGCTTTACAGCACTAGACAAAATACAGCAGGTACGGACATCCTCCTTTACTAATTGGACGAACAGTGGTTCAATGATTTTAAAAAGAGAACACCGAAAAGGGGGCCCCGGTAGTAAAAATCAGAAAATGTCCTAAATATTGTAAGCCAAAAGATGGGAACCTATGCACGCGTGGGACATCCCCGGACTCGGAGTCTTCCAGAAAATAACTGTTACTGAATATGAGGCATATAATTTCCTACAGATTTTGCTACATGGTTTGGATTTTACCCGTCTATAAATTATTTCTTATCTATAAACTATAGTCCTTTTTTCTCATGACAAAGATATATTTACTTCTTTTTCCTGAAGCTTCATATTCAGATGACCCATACTGCTTCAACAACCTTGAGTCAACCATGCTAAAGCTATTTCGATACGGAAGTTTTTAATGACATCACAAGGAATGAAAATGACTATATTTAACACTATATTGATTGTAAAATAATGTCCGTATAGAAGACAGGGAGGAACTAAGACATTAAACAGAACTCCGGATCATCCGTTTCACTTATATAATTTTAATTGGTAAAAATTTCCCTTGGACACACACCGTACCCATAGTAATAAAAGTCCGCTGATATATACAGGTCTGTCTGACGTATCTGTATACACAATACAATACAATAACGTGAATACAATATTTTTATTATACCATATTATAAGGGTCCATATGTGTAGGGTCCAATATCGATTGCTTTATCACACTTCTAAACTTTTTAATTTACAAATATCACAATTATAGAACTGGCAACTTTATATTCGACAGATTTAAGTAATAAATAAATGGCGGTCAAGTGTTATAACCTTCTTAAATGCCAGATTAAGGTTATCCTATACATTTTATTTTAGTTATAACAAAATTAAACATTAAATAACAAAGTATGTAGACAGTTAGTTCTTATAAACACTTACATGAAAGTCGGGCTACCATACTAAGTCGATAAAATGACAAATCAGCATTTCTTTCCAGTATGAGGTATGTTTTTGTTTACAAAATTGACGTCAAAACTAAAAATAAATATATACATGACATATATAGTAACACTTATTACTTCCGGTTATGAAATCAAATGTAAAATAACCTAACTTGGTAAGATTTCATAATTCAATGTTATCTTATCGGAATGACAACATTTTACAATTTGTATGTGTTCAAATAAAATACTTATATGCGATACAAACATATTAATCAATGAAATTATATTCTCATTGGCAATCATACCCCATCTCAGTGCTCATTTTTATATGAGGGGGGTGCTTGCACGGAAAAAACGTGAAATAAGACATAATTTCACGTTGAACGTGAAATAATTTCGGTCATGAACGTTGCACGAAAAATAAAGACTTTGATGTGAACCTTTTGTGACTGAGTCACTGTCTTCTTGTATATGGGTCATTTTCAAAAAATATCGAATTCAAAATTGATTTAAAGTTACTTATTCAAAGAACCCTCGTCATAAGCAAATCAAAACAAATAGTACTTATAGAACAACATATAAAAAGATGCAATCTTGATAATGTCATACAAGAATATATATTGAAACATTTTTTGATAGGTGGTACAATATTTTGTCTCTCCTGTTACCATGTTCAAAAGAAATTTCGGGTTATTTAGAAAAGGTTTCGATTAAATTTTAAGCTTGTTTTTCGTAGCCAATAAGATGGTTTTCAAGAGTAAAACTTATATATATATTCATTCTGTGAAATAATAGATTATTTGCCAATTTTCCATGTTGTACTGAAAAATGCCTCTAAAAATTGGTTTTCAAAGGTTATAAAAATAACCACCAGTATTGCAAGTCTAAGATAGCAATTCATAATGTTCACCATTTGTTCTCTCTTTCAAATAAACCCCAACATCAAGTAAATTCCTTGCACGTTGGTTTACTTTTGTCTTTATTTTATTGGTAACAGGAACGTACGTTAATGATATATCACTATATTAAGTTCTATCCTGTTACCTTTTTGTCTATCCTGTTACCGATAGCAGTATTGCACCTGCAAATGCTAAATTGCGAAGATTAAGACGTTATAACCTTTAGATGAGTTCAAACAACGAAACATTTCATTATGTGTGCAACTATATGGTATTATAAACTTTTTAAAGACGTTTCTGTCTACTATTGTCTATCCTGTTACTGTAACCATAGCAACCATAGTAACAGGATAGACATAACAGGATAGACAAATTTCTTCATTTTTTAATGCTGTTGTGAAATAACTACTCCCTTTGATGAAGTGATAATGTTTTTCTGTTGTGATTTTGGTTTCCAACACGTTATTGCACTTTTTGCAAGTATAATATTAGTGTAATTAATCAATATGTTGGTAACAGCATAGACATGACAAAAAAGTACCCACTATTTTTTTTCACTAAATGTCTTAAAATTTATTTTCTCTACACTGTTATACAAGAAACCTGCTGTGTTAAATGTTTAGGTTACTTTGCGCTTTTGAAATCAACACTGACTAGTTCAATATTCATAGGGAGAAAAATTTAACGGCTGATTTAAGTAGCGGTAACAGGATGGACAATGAACTTCATGTACGCTGATTGAATTTAGTTTGTAGAAAAAATGTTACAAATAATAATAAAGAAGCTACGATTTTTCGTTAGAGTTATTATTTACGTTCTAAAAAAGTCCCTTTTGCAGATATCAAGGCGTTCAGAAAATAGGAAAAAAATCATTTGAAATGTGTTACTCGGACACTGTACGCACATAAATTACGCAAAAATCGGACTTAAATATATTTTAATCTTATCAAAATAGATCTAAATCGTGTTTATTATTAATGTTCTGACTCATAAATCCTACAAACTTTCATTTAAACACTAACAACTGCATTTTCCATTAGAAATAAAAAAATTAGCATGGGTGTACTGAAAATTCGACATTTTTTGAAAATGACCCATATATAAACTCTGTTTTACTTGATATTCCCGATTTAGTATACACATTTATAATATAAATGGTTTACGGCTTTTAAAAAAGTATATAACGATCTTATTAACTTTTAAAATGCAAATATCCCGCAGATATGTTAAAAACATATCAGATTTGAACTTAATATGAAGTCATTATGTAAAGTTGTTTCCTAGAAAAATCTAACGAAAATATTTGTTGGATTGACGAACAGAAGCACAAGTTGATTGTAATATATCCATAATCCTACAGCTTTCCCTAGTAATTCATACCATGCAGGTCTCATTAGTCCTTTTATTTTTTTATGTTTTCTAACATTACAATCATGAACTAGAGACATATATGGCAATACAGCAATCCATCAACATATTCATACCAGAGGACTACTATAGTAGCATATGGTACAACGATTTTAAACTTATCGCAAACTGAATCAAATCGAAAGAATACGACAAAAATAAATATGGTGACGTTCCCTTGTCGCCATCTTATGGTGTTTATATATTTCAACTTGTTCGATTCGCTCGAGTATGTAACAACGTATTTTATTTCAACGAAAGAAATCTCTGTATTACTGAAAAATCATTACACCAGGGTTTTCGATGTCACAAACTGGTCAAAACATTTACTAAATTTTATCATCGGTACAAGGACATCATTCGTAAATATAAATCAACATGCAGACATCTTATACGTTCAGGTATTTCACATCCAATATTTTATGGTAATATTCTTTACGAGGCACAAAAATGTCGGCATTCACCTCAAAAGCTTACCAAACATTTAAACAGACTTATTAGGAAAGGATATAGTTACGATACTGTTGTCAAGTCATTAAGGATTGCATATTTTGGTATTAATATTGATTCACTCATAGGGTCTTTGCACCGGAAACAAACACATTTATTCTAAAACGATTCGTTGGCATGATACGGGTTATGTTCTTCTCATATATTTTATGATGGTATGATACTAAACCCCTAACGGGAGGGATTGTACTTGATTTTCATATGAAGAAGTTATAATCTTTCAATCAGTTTAATTGAGGTTCAGGAGCTGGCATGTCAGTAACTGCTAGTAGTCCTTTGTTCATTTATGTATCATTGTCATTTTGCTTAGATTCTTTTGTTACCTCTTCTGACATCGGACTCGGACTTCTTTTAACCTGAGTTTTACTGTGCGTATTGCTTTGTGTTTCTTTACTCTACATTGGCTAGAGGTATAGGGGGAGGGTTGAGATCTCACAAAACATGTTTAACCCCGCCGCATTTTTGCGCCTGTCCCAAGTCAGGAGCCTCTGGCCTTTGTTAGTCTTGTATGTTTTTAAATTTTAGTTCATTTATATGTTTTGGAGTTTAGGGTGACGTCCATTTTCACTGAACTAGTACACATTTTTATTTAGGGGCCAGCTGAGGACCACCTCCGGGTGCGGGATTTTCTCGCTGCGTTGAAGACCCATTGGTGGCCTTCGGCTGTTGTTTGCTCTTTGGTCGGGTTGTTGTCTCTTTGACATATTCCTCATTTCCATTCTCAATTTTACGGCCCGTTACAAATTTATTTAGACAATAAAATGTCAGTGTGATGTAGTTACTTAATACTTAATGAACAATGTGTTAGGCCAAACCAGTACATATATCTTGGAAGCTCCAAAATCGATAAGGAACAACATCAAAGGCCTTTCCGCTTTATCAAAAAGCAAAATTGAATCCATTTTTTTTTCTTGACGATCCCCGCCAAGTGTTTGAATTTTATTTGAAAAGTACCGAGCACGCAAAATAAGCATTTGAAAATCACGATGAACGTAAAATTAAATAAGCAGAACACGTTGAACGAGGCACCTGTCTTGCACGACTGAACGTCAAATAAAAAAGTAAAAACACGTTGAACGTGAAATAAAAAACGGCGATCACGTTGCACGAAAATAACCCTTTAATACCCTCTTATATATTTTACTTTTAATAGTCAGTATAATTTTTTTTTTCATTATTGCTTAGTGTTGGTATATTCATCCCTTGTTACTTCAGTTTTGTTGTGTTCTATGTTTCTAGTCTAAATTTTGTCAACACTTTCAACAACTAATTGGTGGCCAAAGGGAAATAATTCAGAATTTTAAACTGCAAAATATCCTAAATGCATAAAAGAGGGACGAAAGATACCAGAGGGACAGTCAAACTCATAGATCGAAAACAAACTGACAACGCCATGGCCAAAAATAAAAAGACAAACAGACAAATAATAGTACAGATGACACAACATAGAAAACTAAAGACTAAGCAACACGAACCCCACCAAAAACTGGGGGTGATCTCAGGTGCTACGGAAGGGTAAGCAGATCCTGCTCCACATGTGGCATCCGTCGTGTTGCTTATGTTATTACAAATCCGGTAAATAGTCTAATTCGGTAAGTCACATTCGTAAAAAGGGAAGGGTATTGTAGTTACGACATAAGGAACATATCCGATATCATCTGTGAAACGGTTATTCCATAACGGTCAACCAACTCGTGATGGCGTCCGTAAAATTTACGAAGGGATGATTTCAACTTCACCATTTGGAACTCTTGGTTTAATAGCTTCCTTGTGAGCAGCAATCCTCTATCAAGGAAATCATGATAGGAAACACAAGCCCGGGAATATCGTATCAATTGGGAGATATATACTCCGTATGCAGGCGCTGCTGAAATGTTGCTACATAGAAATGGAAAGTTCACAATTGGGAAGCTGAAATCATCTCTTTTGTCGTAAAGTTTTGTTTTCAACCGACCCTCATTGTCAATTTCGAGATGTAAGTCAAGATATGAGGCAGACTTAACTGTATCTGTAGTATCCTTTATCTCTAGTTCGATGGGATAGATTCGTTCAACATAGTCACCAAATTTTGTATTATTTAGTGAGAGAACATCATCTATATAGCGGAACGTAGAGTTAAAGGATATTGCTAACTTCTTATCTTTCTTCCTAAGAAGTTCCTGTATGAAGTCAGCCTCATAATAATAAAGAAACAAGTCGGCAAGAAAAGGGGCAAAATTGGTTCCCATTGGAATTCCGACAGTCTGTTGAAAAACACGTCCTCCAAACGTAACAAATATGTTGTCAATCAAGAAATCAAGCATCTTGATAATGTCAGTTTCAGAGAATTTTTTGTTTGAATCAGAGTGATTCTTTACAAAGTAGGATTTATCCCTCCCCAAGACAAGATACTTGTATCTACGTTCGCCATTCTTTTTAATGAAACAAAGTAATACTAACTCTTTCAATTTGTCTTTTAGTTTGGAATGGGGAATACCTGTGTAAAGTGAAGAAAAGTCAAATGTTTTAATACTATTGCAGGATGAGAGAGTCTTAGATTGTATGTACTCTAAAAGATCTTTGGAATTTTTTAGTATCCACATCTGATTCACGCCACCTCTAGAATAGGCAGTTTCACAATAACTTTGGAGCCCGGCTTTGATTGCTGATAAAATAGATGTTAATAATTTAGAAAGAGGTTTCGTGGAGCACTTGGAAGACCCAGCAATATACCGTTGTTTGTAAGGACACTTATGTAGTTTAGGTATCCAATACAGTGATGGAAGATCCAGTTCTTCATCTTTGGTTGAAATTCAAAAGGAACATAGAACAGACCTATGATTATCCAGGATTTCCTCTTTGGTAAGTGTCGTGAGGGTATATGTTGAGTTTCCAAGTGAATTGTCAATACCTAATTCATTTATCAAGCAGTTTATGTAATGATATTTACACACAAAAACGATGTTGTTTGGGGCTTTATCTGCGGGGACAACAACATATTTGTCATGAAGGTAGGACAAGTGTTTTGCAACATTTGGGTCTTTAAAAATTGATGTAGCGTGGGTATTGATATGCCCATTTAGTTTCTTAATTCGGATTTGTATCAACGACCTCACAGCCTTAATCCGTTCGGAAAGAGTATCTACGTCTTCTTTCTCGCGTTTAGCCCATTGCCTGGCATAATCCTCGACTGAATCCATTAGTATTTTGAAGTTGTATTTCCAATTGATGGATTTAGGCTCACGATATTTCGGACCTTTGGATAACAAATTTCGCAGGGAAGTGTTATTGACAATTTTGAGGTCTCCGGTAATAACGTGGCCAGCCATCTATTCTTGGGGTCAAAAGACAGTCATCAAATATGGCTAGTAGACTTTAATGTAACAGGAGTCCAATGTGAAATTCTCATTATGTTTAATGTATAATTATTATATGAGACTACTTAAATTAAATAGAGATAGAATGCTATATAGTGCGTTTACTGCAGATCAAGAATTATCTCAAGAAAACTCAAAGTGCTGGTTTTCTACCGTAAATAAAATATTAAAAGTACTTAAACTTGATACAAAAGATTTGACAGATAATAGTGTTTTTAAAAATAGTCTAATAAGATATTATAATCAGCAATCTGAATCACAACTACAAAAAATCAGATCTGGAGCTGTAGACAGTAAACTGATGCTTTTCAGTAATATTTTGGTTCCAAATTTTGTTCCCTTCTATCTTGAAACCAATCTTACCAAAAATATAAAAAGTAAAATTACGCAACTACGTATCAGTGCTCATTGTTTAAATATAGATCGGGGTAGATATAATAAAACCCAAAATTCTAAGAGAAGAACGTGTGTGCAAATTCTGCACGTAAGTAGAGACAGAAGAACATTTTTTTGATATCTTGTCATAAATATAAAGATATAAGACAAATTTTTTTCCAATCTAATGGTTTAGATTTGAAAGATTCACATAATAATTATTTTCAGTTTCTAAACTTTTAAATCCACAAATATTATTGAATGTAATTATTTATACAAATTTATTAGAGATGCATTAGAAATAAGAAACAATTCTTAAAATAATGTGTACAGTTGTGTTATTATATACTACATGTAAAACTTTGAAATATTGTTTTGTATATTATCATATAATTTGTAATGGAGAACACTAATTAGTTATCTTAAATAAAGAATCTGAGTCTGAATCTGAATATGTAACAGAAATAATTCGGTCCGATAGTAAAATGCGGATTCTCCCTCCCCGGACTTTGTGTTCTATAGGTAAGTATGTCCTTTATGTAAAATCAATTTCCCAATGAAATGATTTGAGAGAGAGAGTCCGATGGTGGAAAACTATTTCTATATATAGAAATAAGAAGATGTGGTATGAGTGCCAATGAGACAACTCTCCTTCTAAGTCATAATGTGTAAAAAGTAAACAATTATAGGTCAAAGTACGGCCTTCAACACGGAGCCTTGGCTCACACCGAACAGCAAGCTATAAAGGGTCCCAAAATGACTAGTATCTATACTCTCTTTTCTGGAAAAACCAGATGATATAGATTCTGCATGTAAACAGATTTATTTGAAATACAAAATATTAATAGTGATTGATTCAAGTTAAATTTACGTATGGAACTATCAATACAATTTTTTGATAAAGGAGACGACTTTTCTTTTATCTATATTTACCACTGGCAATACAAAGAGTCCAATAGAGTTGTTAGTGGATTTTATTCTCAAAACCAAGTCATTGCTAGAATATTTATACAAATATAGTTTCTAGGAATTACTGACCTGCATGTACAATCTACAATAAATCCTGAAATTTTGTATTGCATTGTTGAACAATAGACAAAAATGTTCACTTAATTATTACAGTTTGACGAAATGCTGCATACCAATAATTACATAACAATTTACAGTTTCTAATCTTTAGTTTTCTTTTGCAGTAGTATTTTTAAACAACAGCTGTGACTTCTTTTGGTACATGTATATTCCTGTAGTAGTAGTAACAATTAAGCCACTACTTTATTTCCAGACAAAAAGATTTGTTCATGTCAGTATCCAGAAATTTCCTCATAAGAATACAACTGTTGCTATGGAGTGTATCCTGTTGCTAAGTTTTTGAAAAGTTTATGATTCTCTATTCATGCAAAATATTCATTGCCAGTTGTTTGAATATATTTTTATATAGAGATAAGAGGTTAAACAATAGCTATATTTTTGTTGAAAATATTCACAAAATTAGTCTGTTGCTAAGGACAAAGTGCACCGTTTCATTAAATTTGAAGGCAACATTTTATAAATTTCAGTCCTAAGAGCATGTAGATAGATATTTAACATATTTTCAGATGCAAAAATCTTGACATCAGAGTATTTTTGTAGACCGAAGGTCGATGGTTCTCTCCGGGCACTCCGGCTTCCTCCACCAATAAAAACTGACCGCCATGAAATAGCACAATAGTGTTGAAAGTGGCGTTAAACACCAATCAATCAATATTTTTGTAGACATGAAGTGACTTGATAACATTTCGAAAATATTTGCAGATCTCATTTTGCTGTTGCTCTGCAACCCTTTCTAATAAATTAAAAACGTACTCTGCTATGAATATCACAAATGCAAAAAAAAAAATAAAAATTTGGAAAATTACATAATGTTTATTTATCCCCTTGATTTCTTTTTAAAAATCATTTAGCAATATGTTACCAAGGAATCTAAGTGTTGCTAAGCAACTATATATATATTTTTCTTTTTCTATTACCTTGATATGTTTATAGATTGTTGTCTTTATAATACTATATTGATATTTGAATAAATTATGGAAAACATATGTTTTTGTTATCACTTGATCTCGAAAATTGCCTTGGAAATTGTGAAAAATCAGATTTTTGACAAGACTCAAAGCAATATTTATGAAAGCTTACCCATTTTTATTTTTTCAAATAAGCTTTCATACTATTACTAACAGGAATATAATAGAGAGTTATAAAGAAACTGTCCGGATTTTTGCTAAGATGGAATTAAAAGTAACACATTTTATATCAAATTTCAGAATTCAAAAACCTTGCCATTTCAAGTTGCCATGGCAACACTTCCAAAAATTAAATGCCTCCTTGTTGTGCAAATTCCTACAAGGCAAGAAGTCTTCTTTATGAAATCAGTGTTGAGAAAAAAATATTTTGCAGTATTGGTTCTCTGGATTACTTTAAAAAATGTCTGTTACCTTGTTTCAAGAGTTTTTTTCAGCAGTATCTCAGGAAATGCATGTTTTTACTGTAACCGGAGAGCATGAATTTCATAACAAAATTGCTTGTCTCCACCGGGACTCGAACCCGGGACCTCTGTGTTACAAGGCAGTAGCCCTTTTCACAAAAAATCTTAAGTGTAAAATTAATCTTACGATAAAAATATTTAGTTGAATTGTTAAGGAATATTTTAGACTTACGATAAATTTTACACTTAAGATTTTTTGTGAAAAGGGCTACAGGGCGTTAACCGACTGAGCTAAAGAAGTACTTCCTTAGCTCAACCGCTTACGGCTGACTAAGTATCTACCACATTTTCTAAGGGAAGCAATCCCGTCACATTACCATGGAAACCAGTTGATATAAATGAAATGACTATTTTCATCCTTTAAGAGTAATATACTACACAACACATCATTTAAAATCAATTTTATAAAAAAACTATTGTTTTTACATTCCATTAAAAGCTCAGTGTTTCCTGACATGGCCTCTTACGTACTTTGAGCTTGCTTTCGGTCATTTCGAGCAATCTTTTATATGGTATAACTTGTTATTTATTTTGTGTTTTTGATATCTATTATAATGTTGTTTTTTTAGTGACGTGCTTTCGTCAATGGCCGTCATATTTCATATCTTAATGAGTTTCTTTATTTGAAGAATTGTGTGTTGGGGTTTGTTGTAGAACTTTTGTTTATTTCGGTTTGTGTTTCTAGAGAGAGAGAGAAATGCAGCACATTCAATAATTAACCCTCAGTTCAGCTAAAAGTATTGTTTTCTTCTTAATTGTATGGATAATTCTTGAACAATAAAAGACACATACAAAAATATGTAAATATTATGAAAATAAGAAAACAACAATTTATTGCTGTTATGGGAAAGATCGATTGTTATCCATTTTATATAGAATCAATATACAATATGTCAAAATACTGGGAACATTTGGAGAACAATAATGATGTATTACTGTTTACATCAATTAATGCAGACATCCTCAAAACTGAATGAGCAGAGAAAATCATCGTAGCTAGGAAACGTCTATTCGATTTTGACTACGTTACTTCAGTAAAAAACACGAATAAATTATCCAAACATATTTTTTTTAAAGAGGTAGAGCCAATTCCCCTTGTATTAGTTTATAATTCACCGGGTCAAAATCTAAAGATGTTTAAATCCGACTGGAAATTGAATAAAGAGCCTATATAATATATTAACATATTTCCATTAAATCAAAATACTGTTCATAGCAATTTAATTGATACACCATTGCAAATATTACATAAGTTGTCAAATTTTGCATCGAAGGACGTCGCTAACCAAACTGTTAGGAATCACAGTGTATGGCCAAACTCAGTAAAGACCTGTCTAAATTCTACTTATTTGATAAATTCAACAACAGTTACCATTATCTTGATGGTAATTTTTTGTTAAATAATCAATAATTCTCTAAATATACTGCCGAAATTTATCCAAAGGAACTTATATCAAATAAATCAAATATAAACAGCAACATAACTGCTCTTTCCTAGATTTAGATATTTCAGTTTTACACGGGCAACTCTCCACAAAAATGTACGACAAAAGGGACGATATTTGCTTCGCATCACGGTGCGGAGCTATTAGTTTCAGTAGACATACACGCCATCTTGAAATAATTACTGATCACTGATTGGTTACTTTATGATGCGGCTGAGAATCAGCAACAACCATTGGTTTAAATGAGATAAAGAATTACAGACTTTTCTCGTTCAGGATAAGTCATTAATAGCCGGAAAATTAACTATGTGTATATCAGTTCCGATCAACTGTCATTAATTCATGTTCGTTTTATTATGCATATATTGCACACTGAAATTCAATATTGAAATTTCAATTATCAATACGCGTTTATTTGCTTTGTCAATCTGCAATATGCACGATTTGTTTTGCTAAACAGTGTTCCTATACAACGTTTTCAAAAAAGCATTATCTGTATTTTACAACTTCTCCTAATCTAGGCACACCTCCAGAGAGGCACACTCATAACGCACACTCTTAAAGTAAATCCATTTTATATCAATCAACTATCTAAAAATACCTCATGCACACATATTACATTAAATTAGGATAGAGCGAAGCAGACCACAGCTTTTAAGAAAGCTAAAACTTGTTCGTTCTCTAGATTCATATATATGACCTATGATTGCTTTGCATTTCCTCCTTGCTGAGTATCGAGTGGATTTCCTTTTAACTGAGTGTGAAGTGAGTATATGTTGGGTTACCATGTAATTTGTCAAATCCTAGTTCCCTTATCATGAATTTTATATAATGTGTTTTACAGACACTGTATAATGGATTGGGTCTTTGTCTGCGGAGGTAGCAACATGTTTTTTTTATCATGGATGTTAGTTGTGTACTTAGCAATAGGTGTAGTCAAGAATTAATAGAAGATTGAAACAAGCTAATCTGTGGATAAGGCAGGTATTTTAGATTTTGCTGATTACGATGAAGTAAGTGTAACTTCTAATTTCCGATGGGGCCTTTTGAGTGTATATCTAAAAGATAATTCGCCAAGGTTTGTGACATGATTTAAAATCACACTTATAGTAATAAAACCAATGAATCTTAAAATCTATTTATTTACATGAACCTTACTTCGTTTTTGGTGGCTTCATGATATATAATCCGATTTTTTCTATCACTGCTTGACTTCATCATGTTATAGGGTTTACCGGTATAAGAGGGATGTTTTGTAGGCCGGGTCATTTAACGAAATGGTTATTCCTGGTGTCTTCCTTGTTTCATTTTTCAATGCTGACATTCTTTTCTTTTTAATGAATGAATCACATGTTGAATAGTCCCAGGTACAATTAACATATTTGACTTTAATCATTTATAAATGCAAATTTGAAATTAGCTTATGATAAAATATATGTTTGTTCCTAAAATAAGATATTTACTGAGACATTTAATAAAAGCATATGCCTCTGATATTTGCCATACAAAATATTTTCAATCATAAATAAAAATATCTTTTACATACATATTAAGATCTATATTCCAAAGATTTCAGAAACACTCTCACTATATAAATAACACATAGCTGAGAGGGTGATAGAGCAGATTTTTACTCCGAGAAAACATTGTCAACTGAGGCGAAGCCAAGGTTGACAATGTCTTTTCGAGGGGTAACAATCTGATCTATCACCCTCTCAGATATGTGTTATTTAATTTATTATACTGAATGTATTGTTATTACTGTATATTAAATTCCAAATTCAAAGTAATAAACTACGACGTCTTGTATATAACAATCATCCGTATTTATTAAAGCGCACACTTGAGCAAGCGTCTCCGTGAAGAGTAATAGAGTATTTGCCATGGGATAGTACGGAAGCGTATTAGCGACACACATTTTTTTTTCCTATCTTTGCGTTGTAACGCAAACCTTTGCGTTATAACGCAAACCTTTTGTGTTAAGGGCATACGATACAGTTACAGGGGAGGTAATGACGTTACTAACGTAAATTGTTATTTTCGCGACGTCAAACTACGACTTATCGGGAAAACATTCAGTTTTCGACTGATATTTATCATTCAAACTTATTTAACTTGAAAACGAGTTCATGGACCCTCTTTTTAAAATGCTATTTGGTTTGATTACGTAAGACGATAACGTGTGCAAATTTTCATGAAAACGTAAATAGTACAATTTTTCAAATTAGATAAATATACAGCAAAAATGATGTTTTTCTACATTCATGAACATTTGATAAATATGAGTTATTTCTGAATAAAAATGTATAAAATCTTAGAATACTTATAAAATACAGAAATTACAAATTATTTAACAAAAAACAATTTGTGTTTATCTTTTAAATCAAAAAAGTTATGTCTTTCTTTCGAAAGGGAAAATACGGCCATAAATCCGAATTTTGAGCAAATATACAAAATTTCGACCTCATTTTACTCAAAAAGTAGCACATGAAGGTATATTTTTTATTACATATTTGATTTAATCAGGTAAAAAATAGTCTATATGGAAATTTTTATCAAAATGTAAATACGGGATCAAAACTGTATCGTATGCCCTTAAAACGCAAACATTTGCGTTGTAAAGCAAACATTTGCGAAATAACGCAAACCTTTGCGTTACAACGCAAACCTTTTGCGTTATAACGCAAACATTTGCGAAATAACGCAAATCTTTGCGTTGTAACGCAAACCTTTTGCGTTATAACGCAAACATTTGCGTTGTAACGCAAACATTTGCGAAATAACGCAAACCTTTGCGTTATAACGCAAACCTTTGCGATATAACGCAAACATTTGTTTCATCTTATTTCTTATTTAAGATTCAAAGGAAGCAGCAGTTATTAATGGAGGAGGAAGCTGCATATATTAAAATTTGTCTTCTTTGTATTCATTGCAAAGCAAAATGCTTTACTATTTAACTAATGATGAGAAGGATAATAGATATAAGAAGATGTGGTATGAGTGCCGATGAGAAAACTCTCCATCTAAGTCATAATTTGTTAAAGTAAACCATTATAGTTCAAAGTACAGTCTTCAACACGGAGCATTGGCTCACACCGAACATCAAGCTATAAAGTGCCCCCAAAATGATATACATGATAATACATGTACATATATTACAATGAAAATTGAGTAAATTAAAGTTATACCGAAGATAAAAAACCAACCCTGCTAATATAGCTATAGCCGAATATAAATATACTTCCAAAGTAAGCTCTCGTTTGAGGATTGTGTAAAGTTGGCTAACTACCCTTTTGCAATAAATGAATAAAATGAAGATGTTTTATTAATAAAATTATGTTCTCTCCATTTAAATTGCTACCAAGTTACCACTCCAGATTGAAAATTTCATGACTTTTTATCAAAGAATCTTTATCATATTCTGAGATTTAAAAAAACGATTTCTTACATCAAAATTAAAAAAAAAATCTTTCTTATTAGTTCATTTTACAGCAGAAGTCATTTTGTCTATTTGCCTTGACAATTTTACAATTTTATGAAATTATTTTTGCTCTTATCTACTGAATCAAATTTCTAAAAATGTTGGCCTTTCAAATAAAATATGCCTATAACATATCTATTTTCTTGTTAAATTATATACTTTTCTGATTCCTATGCATATTTATTATAATGACTTTGCCTTGTACATGTATTTATGGTTCTTTTCCTAACTAAATCACAACAGAAATTTGATGACAGACGGGCATATATACAAAACTTAATGAATAATTGAAATCAAGATGTTTGCGTTATAACGCAAAGGTTTGCGTTATTTCGCAAAGGTTTGCGTTATTTCGCAAAGGTTTGCGTTATAACGCAAAGGTTTGCGTTAAAACGCAAATGTTTGCGTTATAACGCAAAGGTTTGCGTTATTTCGCAAAGGTTTGCGTTATATCGCAAAGGTTTGCGTTATAACGCGAAGATAGGAAGAAAATTATAAAAAAAAAAAATGTGTGGCGCTAATACGCTTCCGTAGGATAGAGCAAATTTTCTCACTCGTATTAACCAATCAAAATCTAGCATTTTGACATGAAGTATAATAAAATATCATGGCGTGTGATTCATCAAGAAGACATACTTTGATTAGAAAATATCATGGACAGTATTTCATTGTGAAATATTGTCCTGGAAAGAAATTTACAGTGTAATGTTGTCAGTGACAGTATTGCAGTGAAATATTGTACAGAAGAACCCCGGCTGACAAAATTTCAAGACAAGGACTCTATTTTATGTAATTTTGTTCGCCGGACAATATTTCATGGTATCGGGTCCGTTCGCGCCCAATACACATTCGCACCCTACACGTTCGCACCCCACACGTTCGCCCCCTGGGTCCGTTCGCACCTTTTTTTTTATTCAAAAACCTGATGAATTATTAGATGTTTTTTAGATGTTTATATCAAAATATCGAATTTTTAAATGTAATATTGTTTTAAATTGATTTGATGATTAATTATTATATGTTAAGTATGTATGATTACTGTTAATATGGTGTTTACACAGCTAAACTTGGTGTTATTACTATGTGTTTGAAAATCGTTTTAACAAGCTTGGATGTAAATTCTGCATGTAGTTAGCATGTATTTTAAATTAGCTTGGTACATGAGTAAAAACAATGAAGATTCAAAATGTTATTGTTGTTGAGTTTAATAGCGGTTTAGTCTCGTTACATTAAAAAAATATTCAACACAAAAACCTTTTTAGAGAGTCACTTTATTTTGAAACAATGAAAAAAAAAAATTATAGCAATACACTAACCAATACGAGATTAAAAAAATATTCAGCACAAAAAACGTCACTTTATTTTGAAACAATGAACAAAAAAAATATTTATAGTAATACACTAACCAAAAACGATTGAAAAATTATTTAACACAAAACCAATAAAAAGGGTGCGAATGTGAATGGGAGCGAACGTGTTTTTGGGCGAACGGACCCGGATTCATATTTCATAGGGGATGTTATGCTATGTTACATCTTAAGATCATTATCTTTATTCGTGATTAAAAAGTAGGAGACCAACATTTTTTTATCTGTCGGATTTCTGAAGTTCACGTGTTGCTTTTCTTCTTTTAAAGAAAGCATTTTCTGATTTTCATTTTCCGAATTACTTCCCTTTTCGCGGGAACTTGATAACATGATTTTTAGAAAAAATGATGAAGACTTGAAGTTGAATGTATGCAGGTTGAGTGCCATACGCTCTGTACGTCAACGAGTCGGAGAGGGGTTCGTAGATGGTCTGTTGGGCATTATTTTTGCATATGGCCTTATTTCCTATGATTCGTGATCAAAATAATTTATATTAATTTGTGAAGAAATCGTCCAGTTACCTGGAATATTGATTACCAATTAAAATTTGATGCACATCTAAGTCATACCAAGGATTTGTATACTATACAAATCCTTGGTCATACGTAACTTTTGTTGTGTCGATCAGATTAGAAGAATTTCAACTTATATTACATGTACGTAATCAGTTGGTCAAAATAGTTGTCAGGTCTTGAAAGGCTATTTTAATATTTGCTGTGACGTACGACGTAGGAAGGCGTCACAGCCAAAAAATTAAAATGGTCTTTCAAGACGTCATAATCATTTGGACTAGTAACCAGACAGCTATTTGTTGATTGGAAAAAAGGATTAGTAATAAAACACTTGGTGCACATAATGATTGGGAAATAATTATAAAAAAATATTCTCAGATCTGCAGTGACATCACAACATGTAACTGACCAATCAATGATTAGCATTTGTGTTATGTAAACAATGTTGAGAGGTGATGCCAATAAGAATCCTCTAGATTTTCCATAGACTTCAATGCAAATTAATTTAATCAATATATATCAACACCAGTTGAATATAGTAATTTTAATCTTTTAATATTGTTAAAGACACTATATAATATCTCCATTTTGATTTTTATCATACTATATCCTCTGGTTAAAAAATAATCGGCAATATAAATAATCAGTAATCACCTTCAAATAGATGAAAAATCTAGAGGATTCCTATTGGCATCACCCTTGAAAAATTTAAATGCCAGGATGTCTGGATCTGAGAATTAAATTTCTTAAAGTAATAAATTGCTACACATCTGTAATTACCTTCAATATTGAAGTGTAATAAACAATCACAAATAATAATAAATGATAAACTACTTTATTAGAGTGTCACATATTGATCAACAGTTCAATAATATACAATTAAACATATGCAATATTTAAAATAATCAATACTTACATGTAGCCAAACAAATTTACTTATGACTATATGATATACTGTAAAAATATGCTACAGTCCGTGTAACGTAAAGTTAACAATACGAACGATGCCCGAACCATGTACGGACGATGCCCGTACGATGTACGTACGCTTCCCGAACGGTGTACGAATGCAAACGAAACGCTGACCGAACGTTGTACGGACGCTGAACGAATGATGTACGAACGAAACCATGTACCATAAACCATACCATAAACGATAACATAAGCGCCATTTTGTCGTACATCGTATGGTTTTGCGTACATCGTTTCATTAGCGTATACCGTATCGTTTAGCGTACATCGTTTCGTTTAGCGTATATCGTATCGTTTAGCGTACGTCGTTTCTTGTCATGCATAGTTTCGTTTAGCGTAAATGTTTTTTAAATATAAAACATGAATTGTGTTCTGTTAAATTTTTATATATGTGATAATATGCGTAAAATTTAGATTGGATGCATGTTTCAGTTTTTAATTAATAGTTTAATAAATTATAATTTAATCTGACTCGATGTTGATCCAACATTATTTACATAAAAGTTTGAAAAATAAACACTGAAATAAATTTAAACAAATTAAAAGATACAATTATGATTTTTTTAGCCGTCGAAATACGTACTTGGTGAATGTGCGAGTAAACTACAGTCTGCAGAGTATTCAGTCAACATTTTTGAAAATAGCCTAAGGTATTCCCATTTTTTCCAAATGAACAATTTATTTTAGATGGAATTCGGAATTAACCTAATGTTCTTACAAAAGTATATTCGAGTCTTAAGGTTGACCTTTTGTTCAAAAGTGTTGTTAAATATTTTATGTATTCTCTTTATAGCATTATTCTAAAATCGACTGAGTAGCAGTTTTATCTATATGTCGTAATTAAACCATTTTGTTTAGATTATAGATTTTTTTTATTCATTTTCAAATCAGACAAAAAAAAACCAGATATTCGAGAAATTTCAAATAAAACAATTACTCATTATGTGCCTCATCAACCCCAAACATAAATCCTACCAATGTACAAACGATTGTGTACTATTTTAACTATAAATGCACTTGACTTTAAACAATCATCAACAATTGTCCGGCAAAAACTAGACCTTTTCCTCTATTCTTTAATTTTCTTATACCATTTTCCTCTGTTCTTTATTTTGCCTGTTATACTCTATTCTAATTTTATATTTTTTTCTTTATTTTCCTGTATCTATACCTCCTTTATTCAGAGCAACCCACCCTAAATATACATATGATACACGCGGTCTATAGGTCATCGCTTGTGCCGTGATACACATGTTTGCATAACAAAGGATGTCCTTGTTCATATTTATAACATTGTAAATGTCCTCCTAATGATACATCTAATAGTTACCACTGGACATTGAACAGCTAACTATAAATTTATCCGTCATATTCTTAGTTTTGTTATAATGTGAAAATCAAATAACATGATGAAACAATAATTATTGCAGATTTTCACTACGGAAATAATGGGAAATAATTGTAAACAAAACCACTCAATCACATCCCTACGCCACAAATTAAAGTCTAGTCTTTTCACATTAAAATACATTATTTTCATAAACCTATTTCTAAATAATTTTAAACAATTTTAAATCAAACGGTCATTTTTCTATTTGCCATAAAAAAAAAAACAAAAAAAACAATTATTTTCATTTCTTATTTTAAACAGATCGATTGTTTTTCAATGGTCGGTACCTGTCAGCATTTATAAAATCTAACACCGTGTTTGCCAGAAAGAAAGCTACATAGAACAGGAAAACAACAATGTCTTAGAAATACTTCCAGGCCCTATTTTCTAATTTCTGTTGTAATGTGGTGTAATGCAAAAGGTAACTCCTGAATACTGATTTGTACCCTTAAGCATTTGTGGTTAATGACAAATCTATGGTAGTCTCTTTCTTTACTCGAAAGTATTCGACTAAATCATGTTTTATTGATGAAAATTGCTCATTGCTGACGAATGTTAAACATTGATCCTAGATTTTCAATTGTTTAGTTGTTAGGTTACTGTCTGATCTCGCAAACCTGGCATTTTATGGTCATTATTTTTGCATCCAATTGCACCAATGTATTAAAAGATATAACGCCACACCGTACGAGAGTCGTTATTTTACATAAACTATTAGTATTTTTTTCTATAACGAAATACGAAACCACTTCTCGCAATTCGCTTTGGGGTTATTGTGCTTGCCTTTTGACAAAATATGGCCTTGTCTCAAAAACAAAAGTATAACATAATATAGAGTAATATATAAAATGGACTAGAGTGAAGAGTTGGGAAGTAGGAATTCCGAATTTTAATTGAATGTTCTAAATCTTAGTGTATTTCTGATATATGATTGTACAGACTCAAAAATTTCTTTGTTTTGCTGAAATAAAGGTCACCGTCGCCAGCCAATAAAAGCAAAATGAATATTAGTAGATCTTTCTAATTTTGAAAACAATATTTCTCTTGTTTCGTTGATAAAGGGCACTTAAAAATAGTGAATACTATCCTCATCAGGATGACCACAGCTGCATGCGGGATTGGGTTTAATATTAATAAGGTTTCAATCTGCATTTGAATAACTGCACCATATTTCTCAACTGTGTATCAATGATATTAAGATTTCTATCACCATAACTAAAATAGGAAGTGCGTACTGTGAATAAATACTCAGTTTACTATTATTTACAGCAAGTTATCACGTATAATACCACGTTAACAATTAGGGTGACAGTGTTTGATAGTCTGAAGGAGACAGCATCAAGGATTTAATAAGGCAAATTAAGCTTTTGTTGTACTCAATCTTACTAAAGTTTTCTTTATTATATTTAATAGATATATATCCGAGATACGATAATGTAGTTTTCTTTTCATATCACACCTGATCATCAATGATGGGATAATGTCTACTGAGAGAATTTAACCAGAGACTGGATAACGTAGAAATGACCAATCAAAGGTCACTGTACGGCCTTCAACAATGAGCAAAATTCATACAGCATAGTAAGATATTAAAGGCTCCGAAATGACAAATGTAAAATACACTCAACACTCTCAACACTGTTCAAACATCACATCAATACGACTTTTAATCAGTTGGATTTTCAATTTTAATAAAAAAATGTGTTTGGTTTTCTTCTTTTCTTCAAATTCAAATCATGATTCTTTAGTTTGAACATATTTTATTGTTCAAAAATGACAAATGGATTAGACACAAGTTTTTCAACTTAGTGACGTCTTCTCCAATACATACATAAATATACAATTTAGCATGAAGATATAAAAATAAATTACATATAAATTTTAAGAATCGAATCAATGGATATTTTCCACTTAATATAACTAATCGAGTGCGCCTATTTTCAGAAGAAATAAATACAAACACACCGAGCTGTGTAAAATAAAATATGTTAGTGTACATGACAAGTGATGTGTGTGAATTTGTTTAAATGTAAATTATACACTCATAGTTTATGATGTGATACATATTAAGTCGCTTTTCTAGTTACGGATTAATAGGAAAACGGAATAAATCTACACGTAATTGTAAGTATCAATTTTGTTTTTTAATTAAAACCATTGAAACGTTTCAGAATACAATAGTCAATCATAAAGATCATTCGATTATTGTATCCTTCAGAGCATAAATTGATCATGTTCTAGTAAGATCTGCTACAGAATAAGGTTGTCAAAGTTGAGAAAAACGCTTTGTACTTTTATATACTTTGTGGACAAATAGAAAAACACTATCATTTTCGTCAGAACTCAAAGACTCTTCACCAGAGAGCAATACATAAATTGTAATATTGACAGCAAAACATTGATTTCATTTATCATTATAAGCCTTTGTGAAGAAAAATTGTTACAATATAATAAATAAATAATGATTCTTGATATTTCCATTGTCTTCTGAAAATAAGTTGAATAATTCAAAATTTGTATACCAATTTGAAACATTTAAAATTTTACTCTGTGTTTATAAATAGCATTGAAAGTACAACATCTTATAAACGATAAACATTGATAGAGGTAAATGAGCCACTCTTTCTCATGTTGAGATGGAATATGTTCGTTATTTGATTTAACGAGTTTAACAATCGAAACCCTGAAATATCGTCTTATGACAAGCACGAAAAATGGCGAAACTGAACTTCCAACAGCGGACAATGATTTCTAATTATACAATATTCTTTCAATGGATTTTTTAAATGCAATGTAGAACTTATCAATTAAGACATTTCTTATCCCTTTTGAAATATGAAGTCACATGCACGAAGAAGTTTGTCTGACGTATAAAAAGTGAAAAAGGCATGACAGGAGTTTAGAGAAAAAAGGCAGTATGGGCATTTGCCAAAAGAAAAGCATGATGACCATGTAAAACAAGTCAGAATAAATTAATAACTAAGAAAGGCAGGACAGAATAGAGTGTAAAATTAAAAAAAAGCAGGACTACATTTACATTGAGATTACATTTAAAGAAAAATGCAGGACAACATTTTTCATCCTAGCCAACCCGCCCTTTCAAACTCCATAAAAATTTAATGGTATCTCCCTGGTGTTGATCTCAACAACGAGCTTTGTAACCGCAGAGATAAAAGTCAATTGTGAGTCGGTGTGACTCTATCCACCACCAACACATAACCACAAGCTGTGTGAGGAGACTATAAGACGGCAAGAACTATTTCGACCTTGTCGTCTTATTTTTAAAATTACGTCATAGATTATCTGATCACTACAACGTTTTTACAAAATATTCGTTCCCGTGAAAACTAAGATTTGTTTAACTTTCAAATTTCATCGAGGTCTCTTCTCGGGATATTACGGCTATCTGTATGTTGGCTTTAAAGTCGACAAGATAACAGGTTAATGTATTTAAGTGAATTTAAGATTTGTTGCAATTCTAAAGTACAATGGTTAAATCAATCTTATCTTTGATGTGCCACATGGGCATCCCTATAAAATAAGACAGTCCATGCGTGACCCATGGCATTAGATATATTTTTGCATGTCATTTGATATTTTCTATCATAATCCAGGCCAGCTAATAACTAGTGTGAAGCTAGCACTAATAACCTATATTATTTACGTGTCTGAAATTTTTAAAAATGAAACTAAACTCTATATAGAACAGACCTTTTACGAACGTCGGGTTGGGACTTTATTATTTGTGTGAACTTGGGATTTACACGTATTAAACTCTTCACTTTTCGGGATTCGAGGAAAAAAATATTTAGCAAACATTGTTGATGAACACAAATAAAAAAATAATTCTGTATCATAAATTTAATTTGTAAATATTTGCAACTCTTGAAAAATTTCAAAACCAGCTGATTTTTTTTTTATTTCTTCAAGTTGAATAACTTAAAAAATGGGGATATACACGACTTCCCAAATTTAATCTAAAATTCAACTACATTACTCAACACTTTGAATATTGAAACTATACGAGATATAAATATGTTTTTTTTTTTTTATCAAATTCGAATACTGGGAGCTATCTGAAGTCTGTTCATAGGATCTCAGTTTTAATATAGGCGTGGCAATCCATCACTTTTATCCAATCAACTGTCCTTAATAATAAAGATTGGCGTGCAATTGTGTCTGTGTCAAGTTAGATAAATATATTCATATTTCTGGACGTACATATGTCGGGGTTTAGGCTATTTCATTCGATAGTAGCAGAGACATATATACACATGTATATATGTCTCTGATAGTAGTAGATGAAAAAAAAAGGATTTTCTGTTATTCTATCTATAACTGAAAAAAGTGGCATTAAATCGTAGAGGCAGTCCCACTTTATGTGAAGAATAGAACATTTTGGATTTTCTTCTGTTCACTACCAAATGTCAGCCTGTACCACTGAAAATATATAACTTCCGGACTAGCAAACACGGGCAACCCAGTTACTAATATTCCTGCTTCCAACTAAACGTCATGTTCTAGATTGTCGGAATCTTGTTGAGTACAACCATTCAATGACTCACGTGCATATTACATAATTGGTGTTAAGTTTATGCGAATAAGATAATTCCTAGTCAATACATATTTCATTTTATGCCCCACCTACGATAGTAGAGGGCATTATGTTTTCTGGTCTGTGCGTCCGTCTGTTCGTTCGTTCGTCCGTCCGTCTGTGCGTCCGTCTGTCCCGTTTCAGGTTAAAGTTTTGGTCAAGGTAGTTTTGATGAAGCTGAAGTCAAATCAACTTTACACTTGGTACACTTGTTGCTTATGATATGATCTTTCTAATTTTAAAGCCAAATTAGACTTTTGACCCCAATTTCACGGTCCACTGAACATAGCCTTACATCAACTGTCAAGATGAAGAACAGGAATAAAAGCCCTGTTCATTGATAATTTTCTATGTTTTCTATGTATTGTGTGCGATTTTGTTCCATGTACATTTACTTCATATCCTTTCATTTTCTATAGAAAATGAAAGTGGGAGTTTCAGGTTAAAGTTGTTGGTCAAGGTAGTTTTTGATGAAGCTGAAGTCCAATCAACTTGAAACTTAGTACACTTGTTGCTTATGATATGATCTTTCTAATTTAAAGCCAAATTAGACTTTTGACCCCAATTTCACGGTCCAATGAACATAGAAAATGAAAGTGGGAGTTTTAGGTTAAAGTTTTTGGTCAAGGTTGTTTTTGATGAAGTTGAAGTCCAATCAACTTGAAACTAAGTACACATGTTCCCTATGGTATGATCTTTCTAATTTAAATGCCAAATTAGATTTTTTACCCAATTTCATGGTCCATTGAACATGGAAATATAGTGCGAGTGGGGCATCCGTGTACTTTGGACACATTCTTGTTAATTTAATCTTGTGCTTGCACACTTTAAAACGTTTTCTATATTGTATAGAATTTACCATTGGAATCAAAAGTAATACCTAAGTGTATGACAGGAGACAATTCTACTACTTGATTTTGAAGTTCCATTTTAATTTCATCTGGAGAAGAATTACAGGAGAATAGCATAGTAATTGTCTTGTTAGGATTAAAATCAATAAACCAATCTTGAGACCATGCTGAAATTTGTTCTAAATCGCTATTTAAGACATCCTCTATTGTGTAAGGACTATTTCTTGAATAAGAAAGGGATGTTTCATCAGCACACAATCGAGTTAGACTTGTCAAATTACCAGCTATGTCATATACATGAATAAGGAATAGTAGGGAACCTAATAAAGAGCCTTGTGGAACTCCTGCATTAGTATTCTCAAAAGCGAATATGAGCTTGAAACAAAACGCTTTTGCAACTAATTAAGTGATTAAATACATTTTAAATACAATTTTTTCAAATCTTTGCCCACTGCTGATAATAATGAGATTGGTTTATAATTGGAAATCCGGTTTTGAAAATAAATATATGCTCAAACTGAAAGTCAACTCATTTTAAAGAAGTTTTGAAAATAAAATGGTTAAATGCATTTTTTTACATAAAGCACAAATAAATTTACATACATTATCAGATCAAAATATCTTAAATACCCCAGTCCAGAGATACTGTGTATATTCGACTGAATATACCATATCGATAATTTACATTCGTACTTGTTACGTAACAAGATCTGTGTCCAGGTAAAAGATCCAGCAGGTGGTGTATATTCTAAAGTGTTTATCGCCTTCCATTTTACATCTGACGATGACATTTAGCTTTAGGGCCATTTTGTTTTCAAAGAAAAACTAAAATTAAAAAAATTATATATAATATTCTGTTGAAAATCTTTTAAAGGTAAACTGATAAGCATAACGTCTTCGCAATTTCTTGTTCAGATCCAGGGACACAGATGTCAGAATGAATAAGAAAACACTAAATTCTTAAACAATATATTGTAAAATGGACACCAAGCACATTTTGATAGACAAGTGTTCTGATAGATTTTCTTGTGTATTTTCTATGTTCTGGAAACTTCAACATCCCATCAACAATATTTAAATTAAAGTCCTAAGTTTTATAGATTAAATATTTTTTTTAAATATCATTTGCAAGGCTGCATGCACATTGCACCTATCGTTTTCATATATTTCTTTTCCGCCATGCATAAGTTTACTTTGACTTCTATATATATAATGTTTTCAGAGATCGATTTATAAACTTTATGCTTAAAATAATTAACCCACACAGAGCGATAGCACAGACAGAAAAATTCTCTGGAAAGAGGACTGTTTGCAAATCATTTTGAAAGAAAAACTGAATTATTTTGATATCCTAATGATAATGTTTCTTTTGACAGCACTATATTTTATTGATTATTCAATATATGTATATGGTATCCGGCATTTATATACATGTACATGCATTATAAAATCCCTTGGATATATTTTAGTTGATTGATTGTAAGTTGTTTAATGTCCAGTGTAAACTATTTCAAAAATTTCTATGAAGAAAAGAGTTTCTCATTCCTAGGAAGATTTAAGGATTTTTTTGTGCACAATGTAATTTAAAGTATTAACTCCGTGTTTCAAAGTAAAAAAAAAACAATAGTGTTTTTCTTCATATTTAAAAAAAAATGGATTTGTTTTGTGCTCAATAGAATTTACTACGACCAATTAAATAGTATTTTCAATGAGGTTTATATTTAGGTGTGTGCCAAATAGGGAAACAATAAACTGGTAAGTTGGTGACCATTTAGACTTCGTTTAGATGAAACACGTTTTCAAAATTAATAGTTTAAAATTTTGGGGAGTTAAAAATTGTAAAGTGAAACTTTTTCTTTCATTGTTAACTTTGCACTAAAATGTATATCAAAACCTATTCTATTACTTTCCTCTGAGCAAAGTCTTAAGGGAAATATATATTGAACAACTCTATCAAATATGGTTTGTTTTAAACCGAATTAAACGTACATCAAACGGAACTGAAACTGTAGGAGATCATAGTGGGTTTAACGACAACGAGACATCAATCAAACAACAAAAAAACACATAAGGACAGCTAGTCGGCAACATATATAGTGTTCACCAATAGAAAGGTGTGTACTCAACATCCCTAATTTCTTTATCATTGTGAATAAATTTTTCCCGGAAAATAGAATACATGAACTACATGTCTTTGGTTTAACAGAACAAATAATAAAAGATCTGGCATTAAGCGTGATTCTCCATATAATTTAAAATTGAAGAGAAAGCCAGAATATGAAAGTTATACAATTTAAAGAATACCAGTCTTAAAGTTTTACTACTTAGAGGTATATTTTCCCTTTCTTTTAACCTACAAGTAAACTTCCTGAGAGCCGATGATTAAATATCCTATTTTTCCGAAATGTTCATATATAATATTAATATGGCGTCAAGTGTTTAAACAGTTATTTGCCAATCAAATCAGTATGCACGTTAAATAAATATTAAAATGTCATATAAATAATGCTTAAAAATGATGCAATTATATTATCAATCTAAAATATAAATCATGAACACAAAAAAATAATATATGTATTAAATGACTGAAGCAATTTAAAATTCTAAGGCTATTGTTACAATATTGCGAAAACTGAGACTACTATAACTGTTATCGTGTAGTAGTCTCAGCCAAAACAATACGTAATTGAAAAATATAAGCAAGTATGACAAACCAATCAAAAATTTATTGTTTGGGATTATTCATGGTTGACTAGTTTCTATATTAACCAGTGACACGTGTCCTAATTATTAAGAAAAGGGACAGAAAAGTATTAAACAGAAATAACCGTTTTTCAAAACTATATTTTCAAAATTCACTGCATGATTTAAACAGCTTAAAAGTGTTTCATTTATTTTATCTTTGTGCGTATACAAAAATTGAAAGCAAGTTGAACTTCAATGTTCATGACTTACAGTATTAGATTTCTTTTGAAATTGATCGATGAGCTGCTTTTCACAAATACCGAACAAAAGAATATGGCGTAAACGTCAATTAATGGACAAGCAACCCAACGAGAAAAATAAAATTTAAGAGGCATCTATAACTAGTTTTGAGTTAGAGAAATCATTCAATGCCATATGATTCCATTTAGGTTTGTGCGTTTTCGATTTACTGAATAAGTCAATAAGATAAAATAAATAAATAATTGAAGCCAAAAAAAAAAAAAAATACAAAAAGATACATGAAATAAAATAATAACATAAGTTTACAAATACGTACCTAGGTGCATTTAATAAAGCAACATTTGAACTTATTATTACCATTTTTTTAATTGTAATTTTATGTTTATGTATATTTAATATTACCCGATATGGAGTTCTTCTAAAAGATAAAATTCACTTGAATGGGTATTTCTGGTGTATATACATGTATCACACGTGCTATCTACATGTACAATATACAGAAATGACACGACTGGGTATTGTAAAGTTACTGAAGGGAGATTAATGTCAAATGCATATCCCCGGGCGAAGAATTATTGGTTTTTCAGAACTGGATTACGGTCTTCAAAACACCGTGTGTACACAAATAAAACAGTATTCATCTTTTACGCAGTCTAGCCTGAGAATAAAAGTTTTGGCAATTTGTGTAGGATTTTAATTTTAGAATGTAATGAACAAGTAAGAAGATCGTTAGAAACCTTAAGTGAATCGGAAAATGAGCTATGCACGATGAAAGGAAAAAGTTTGGTGCGTCGATAAGAAATTTCATAGAGGCATGTGATATTTGTAAAATTTCAAGTCTTTCAATAACAACCATTTGTAGAACTGATTATTTCGATCCTTCAAATATGTGTAAAATAATTAAAATTTATATTTTTTAGTCTCTTTCATATATACAATTGTAGTATGTTTATAAATACTGTAGATTTGTATTTGATCATCGATTGCATGCATAACGTCCAGTGACAAATATTTCATGTATTCGTACAAAGAATTAAAATACAATTGATTGGTTATTTAAGGTAAATGATTTGCGTTAGAATAGGTGAAACTTGGCCAGAAGCTTACCTCTAAAATAAAGAAATATAAAAAGGTAGAGTTATTTTTAATTCTGTATTTTACTCATACATGGACTTAAGCACTTTTACAGTCAACATAACAGTTTTGACACCGACAGCAGGAATCAAGCGACGCTGGTTCCATAGATGTCTTCAGCGAATTTTATATATCCCTGGCAATTTTCGGTTTATATCAGACTCTGACATTGAGGGGAACAAATACCATGGATATGTCTTGTCTTTTTTAATACGTTTAGATATAAAACGTGTATCTCATAAAAGCCTCATTTATAGAACATTATATATAATTGATTGTGTCAAGGAAATATTTGGATCAGAGAAATAGTTGGTGGTGAGAGAGAGAGAGAAGAGAGAGACTTAAATTATATCGCGGTATTTGGTCTCGTGTTATTCAAGTCAAAATGTGATGGGAGGAAACGTTTCCCTTCGTTTATATATATTCCATAATGATATTAGTTGGAGATTTAATCCAATCCAAACTAATAATTGTTTTTTTTATCCGCATCTTTTATATTAAATTATTTCAACTCAAAATAATAATTGAAATAACTTTCTGAAATGAAACCTAACATATATCAGACGCTTAACAAAACGATATACCATACGATTGATGAAACGCTAAACGATATCACATACCATACGATAAACGAAATGCTAAACGCTAAACCATACCCTGTACCATACGACAAATAAAACGCTTAACGATACCATGAACCATACGATATACAAAACCCTAAACGGTGACATTTACCATACGATGAACGAACGATGAACGAACGCTAACCGAGCGTTGTACGGACGCTATACGAATGATGTACGAACGATGACCGAACTCTATACGAACGATTCCCGAGCGCTGTACGTACGATTCCCGAATGAAAAAGTGTTAACTTTACGTTACAGGGACTGTACAAAGTTGTATAACCATGTTGTATAACCATGTTGTATAACCATGTTGTTTAAGTGGTACTTGTGGCATGGAGTATCTTTACAGGTAATGAGCCAGTATAATCTTTACAGGTCATGATTCCACAGAAACATTGTTTTTGTGGAGTGTGTATGTGCACAGCTTATTGCCGTCATTTTGTCACTTTTGATTGTCAAGTTCTGAGAGTTTTTCATTGCTAATTTGATCACAGATTTAGCAGATAGCATAGTGTCTTGTACATAGAAGTCCCTATCAGTCTTGTTTATCAGTTTGTTGACTGTGAGTGTCGTTCCTTTACACCGATGTGTCAAATATTTCCAAATTTTACTCAGCATTCTTGTAATCTTGTTTCATCCAGTCTATATTATAAACTTGCACAAGAAAAGTGGTCAGACTTTCCTCTGTTTGGTTTCACAGGATGTCCAACCTATATCACCATGAGAAGATAAGTTAAAGGCGTATTTTCCAACAGTTACAAAGTATTTGTATGCACGGTATCATGTTATTTCACTGATGTCTTTGTTTGTTGTTGACTTCTACAGAGTATTTGTATGCACGGTATCATGTTATTTCACTGATGTCTTTGTTTGTTGTTGACTTCTACAAAGTATTTGTATGCACGGTATCATGTTATTACACTGATGTCTTTGTTTGCTGTTGACTTCTACAAAGTATTTGTATGCACGGTATCATGTTATTACACTGAATGTCTTTGTTGTTGACTTCTACAGAGTATTTGTATGCACGGTATCATGTTATTACACTGATGTCTTTGTTTGTTGTTGACTTCTACAGAGTATTTGTATGCACGGTATCATGTTATTACACTGATGTCTTTGTTTGCTGTTGACTTCTACAAAGTATTTGTATGCACGGTATCATGTTATTACACTGAATGTCTTTGTTGTTGACTTCTACAGAGTATTTGTATGCACGGTATCATGTTATTACACTGATGTCTTTGTTTGTTGTTGACTTCTACAGAGTATTTGTATGCACGGTATCATGTTATTACACTGATGTCTTTGTTTGTTGTTGACTTCTACAGAGTATTTGTATGCACGGTATCATGTTATTACACTGAATGTCTTTGTTTGTTGTTGACTTCTACAGAGTATTTGTATGCACGGTATCATGTTATTTCACTGAATGTCTTTGTTTGTTGTTGACTTCTACAGAGTATTTGTATGCACGGTATCATGTTATTTCACTGAATGTCTTTGTTTGTTGTTGACTTCTACAGAGTATTTGTATGCACAGTATCATGTTATTACACTGAATGTCTTTGTTTGTTGTTGACTTCTACAGAGTATTTGTATGCACGGTATCATGTTATTACACTGATGTCTTTGTTTGTTGTTGTCTTCTACAGAGTATTTGTATGCACGGTATCATGTTATTTCAGTGAATTTCTTTCTTTGTTGTTGACTTCTTTAAATAAAATGTATTTATATTAAGAACATTTCTTGGAAATTAAAAATAATCTTAAAATATGTTTTGAAATTTTTTTTGCTCTATTGTCCCCTGTGTAACACGTTGGGGGGTCATGGAAATACAGGACGTCTGTCCGTCCTTCCTTCTGTCCATCTGTCTGTCTGTTCGTCCGTCCATGCGTTCTTGTTAACGCTCTCACGGGTACAATTCTTGCTAGATTTTTATAAAACTTATACTATAGGTTAATATCAGCAATATCTTGGACAAGTTTTATAATGGTTGCTGATTGACTTTTTTAAAAAGAGTTATGCCCCTTGGAAATATAAAATATGTGCAACGCAGGGGACATTGGAACTCTGTTCTTTTATTGTCATTTACAATTCCTCTGTAAAGAGGTGGTTTATGTACAAGTGCAGCTTTCCTAGGCTTACACTTTTGGCAAAACATGTCTTAGCCATTTCACCACATCAGTACTATCAGAGCAAATGTTTTTGTCTGCAGGAATGTTAGTTAGGTAACAAACCCCCTCAGAGTCATCTGGCTACAGGCCTGCAAATAAATCAAATTATATAAAATCTTTAAAAATAATGAGCATCATGATGACATCACCACTGAAACCTTTTATAGATTATAATTTGTAACCACAAAAATCATTTCAATACATTGACTGCTAATTGCTTTCATATATGCATATATATATATAAGTACGTCTGAACTAGTGACAACTCTACGACAAATTTTATCCATCGGATCACCAGTAATGGTGATACAAGGCTGAAAACACATTCTGTGTATAAAATTCGTCTAAATAACAGCCCAACAATGGTAGATCTGTAAATTGGCGGAAGCAAATTTTTTGGTTTTCCCTGGCCAGGAATCGAACTCATGCTACTGAGATATCGTGGCACCAAATCGCCTTGCACAATGCCCGGCACGCTAGACCACTCGACTACCAAGGCTTGTCTCAAAATTTGCACAAAGGTACTTATACAAGATGGTAATATACGAAGATGATGTTATAAAATCATGTTGACAAATATTTTGGCTTAACAAATAGCCTTCGTCAGTGTCAATTATTTTAACAATACTAATTGTTTGTGTGAAATAGCTCAAGCTCAAGCTATTTTACACAAACAATTAGTATTGTTAAAACTATTTGTCAACACGATTTTATAACATCATCTTCGTTTATTACCATCTTGTATTAGTAGTAGTACCGTTGTGCAAATTTTTAGACTTATATAATTTTTTCCTTATATGCGCAGTATTGTCTATTCTAGACAATCCGGTACATATTAAATTTGCTGGTTGGTCCTTTTTATAGACTTCTATATATAAGGCTTCCTCCACCAATAAAAACTGACCGCCACAAAATAGCACAATAGTGTTGAAAGTGGCGTTAAACACCAATCAATCAATCCATCAATCATGGTACACTGCTCAACTCTGTGTGAGAGCTCATGCATTCAATTCCTGAACAGATCAAACCAAAGTTGATTCTCTGCTTAGCACACAGCATTAAGGACTAAGGATGTTCGCTACTCTTGTTTATGACTTTTTGTCAGATATTCGGAATCCTCTAGTTTTATCCATGTAGTGCCAATAAAAATTTTGCCTACTAATCCCTACTTTTCTTTTCATAATTTTATTACATATATAGTTTAAAAAGCCTTTTCGAAAATCTTATAAAATCCTTGTTATTTTTTCATAGTTGTTGAAAGAAAATAGGTGTCAATGATAAATGTATGAAAAATCTAGAGAGAATCATTTACAGCTAACTTTTAAATTGATTATATCTCAAAAAACAAAGATACTAACCTACAATTTTTTTCTGCTTTTTAAGAACAGTAATTTATATTCTATTAATTTATAACATTTTTTTAAAAAGCTTGTTATTTTGAAACAAATGAGCAAACATCCTTTAGAGCAGTGACTGGTCAGGTCTTAGTCAGAATAATGCATCTGCCTAAGGTGGCATTTCTGCTGGCTAAATATTACCTCATGAACCAGCATGTTAAAGTCTGTTTAGTGTGTTGATCGAGTTCATAGCAGGGCTTATTCGCATATTACTGTTACATGTTCTTGTCCTATTATGCCTGTAATATTTGCCATTGTTGAATTTTGCAATTTCAAGCATTCATATTTTGTTTAAAGTTCAAATAAAGTGACTGAGTCATTTCATGTTAAAACTTTACCTTTTCCTGGCTTGTGCTGAAAAATTTAAAATACTTTTAATTGCTTATTAGAGTGCACTGGTTCCTAGAAGTTTGGTAGTACAAAATCAGGTATTTCTGATTTGAGCAACAGGACAAATATTCCCTCCTATTTTGATTTAAATTTTTTTTATTACTCAGCAGAAACTTTCAACAAGGGTTGCTACAGTGATCTTAAGTCCTTAAGCTCTCATTTGATACCAAAATTACCTAAATATTTCACCAATTTACACAGGTGGTCTATATGTAGGAACCTTTTTGTGTAAAATATGTTCTTCTTTCTTGTATATTCTTTCTGACTGGATCCGATTTAGTGGTTCTACATCTTAAAAGAAATTCTGCAAATTTCATGACTTACGGCATTGATAGACTTGTAGCTTGTTTTGTCCAAAAAAATTTGCCATGTTCCTCAAGAATAGTTTGGCAACTATATGCAACAGGTCTATACCATAATATTTTTTTTCTTCAATACTATACCTCAATGAAAGACTAAAATATAGTATGAAATTGTGCATACAAATCTTTCAATCTTTGTACCAGTGATTTTAGTCACTGTGATTTAGTGGAAGACATTAGTTTAGTTATAGTAAGCCACAGAAGTGGCCATTGCTGTTAAGAATGTACTAAGGGGACTATGAAGGAGTTAAAAAAAGAGAAAGTAAAAAAGAATATCAAGAACAAATATAAATATCAATGGAACTATTTCAATAAAAAAAGTTTGGTTCTATGATGACAACTCATCAAGAAAATGGCAAACATTAACAAATATATATATGCGTTGATTTTTAAAGGTTTCCAAAGGACCAACTTCCTCAAGCCCAATATGTGTTAAAATCAGCAAGCTGACCATAGACTCAACCTTATGACAGTACCAAACAATTTTGGTGTAGTTCCTGCCACGATTTTTTACAAAGATTTTCAAAAGAACAAAGAACCATATTTGCTTACAGGTAAATAAATTATAAGATTAATTGTGTACAGGTAAATAAATTATAAGATTAATTGTGTACAGGTAAATAAATTATAAGATTAATTGCGCAATTTTATACCAGTGCTAAATGTTTTAAGTTGTATGGTAGTAAGGCCAAAAAAAAAAAAATATATGTCTGTTTACGGTTACCTGACCGACCCTAATTTTGATTGCTGACCCATAGTCATTTTATTGAAATTGTAAAATTAAGTGAACTCGTGTCAAAAGTGAAGTTAGAGTTGCCAATAAAATAAATCAATTGCCTGATACATTTGTAAATCCCAATATTCACAATAGTGAATATGACAGCTGTTTTAAGGAAATTCGCATGTGATGAAAAAAACACTATTGCACCATTTTTTTCCCCAACCAAGGGAAAAAATCCAATCATTAAAAATACAGGTCAACTCGGCCCCTGGACAACTCTGACCATGGCAAGACAGACCGTACGACTCAAAATCATGTCACAAAAAATAAAATGGAAATACCGACCTACCTACCCTATTTTTTTTAATGATGTTACCTTAAACAGACATTTATTTTTTTGGCCCAAGATGTCATCAACACAATTCTGCAGACACAATGGATGCCAAGTGAAGTATCCATTTAAGAGAATGGCCATGAGTTTTGATAAAGTTATCATTTTTATACCCCCATTTTAGAAGTGGGATCTATATTGCAACATCACCTTGCCTTTCCTTTCATCCAAACAAATTTCTTTGTCACACAATTCTCCAGGTTTACTAAACAGAATGATTTTATATTTGTCCAGCAGCATGGTGGTGATAACTGTAGTGCATGAGCACTTTTCATATCTTGTCAGACAATTCCTTCCTGTTTTCCAATTATTTTGATTTTTCAATTTATTATACTTCATGTCAAAATGCTAGATTTTAATTGGTTAATACGAGGGAGACAATTTACTCTATCCTATGGTAAATACTCTATTACCCTTCACGGAGACTCTTGATCAAGTGTGCGCTTTATTAAATACGGATGATTGCTATGTACAAGACGTCATAGTTTTTTACTTTGAATTTGAAATTTAATAGACAGTAATAATAGAACATTCAGTATAATAAATTAAATAACACATATCTGAGAGGGTGATAGAGCAGATTGTTACCCCTCGAAAAGACATTGTCAACCTTGGCTTCGCCTCAGTTGACAATGTTTTCTCGGGGTAACAATCTGCTCTGTCACCCTCTCAGCTATGTCTTATTTATATAATGTTGCATAACAAATATTTTTGTCATACTTTTCTCATGAACTTCTGAACTTCTGAACTTTGACTTTATTTGATTAGCAGCTCATGAACCTATTCTGTTTAGTAACTACTAAAGAAATGTGTGGAAAAATTATAAAAGTTCATTCATTCAAAATTCCAAGTATCAACAAACCAAAAGAAGGTGTCTGAGAGTATGAAAAGTCATCACAAGTTAATGCTTGTTTATGTCACACTTTCATTTTTTATTGGAAATTCCTCATTCTGACCAGGTCCCTGTCTTTAACCCTTGATAATTTTTTTTTTACTACAAAAAATCTCAGATCTTAAATGGATATGTTTAATTGAGTAATTTGTATCAGAAGAATATTGATATACGTATACTGTATACATATTTCTTCACATGTCAATAACACACACGAGGTCATTTTAATCCTGGGAGCCTTTTGTTTTATTCTATAACGGTGCATACAGTATGTAAATATCTGTTATTGGATGTTTATGTATTGTTGACTTGAAACTAAAAATATATATGCCAAAGTTTAATTGATTAATTAAAGATAGAGTTCCTAAGAATGCTTGAGTACAGTCTTTTCATGACGTCATACCAGAAGTTAAAAGTTTTCATTTGATTATGACAAAAAAGAACACAATTGCTGTCAGTTAAACAAACAAAACTCTTAAAAGGAAAACAAAATTAAAACGCTTGTTTTAAGTAAAAAAAAAAGAAATAAAAGATACAAAGTGCATTTCCAGAAACTTTCCATTTCTTTCTTTTCATTTTAGTGGAAAATGTTTTAACAGTTAAATGCTTAGTTCTCTGTATAAATTGATGTTTAATGTAGTGATATTTTCTTGAATGAGCAATGATCAGCAATGCTTCAACAGAGAAAGACATTTACTGAAATACAAGATCACAATTAGATTGATATATGAAACTAAATTAGAAATAAAGATGAGAGTTTCCCTTTTCTACACTTCCTTTATCACTCTGTTGTGTCTCATAAACTGTAGTTGTTACATGAAAACCAATCCTATATTTGTTTGTAATGAGGACTTGTGCAGAAATTAAGAGTGATCATTAAATATACCTTAATTGCTAAATTGAGTAAACATCTTAAAATAAACAAAAAGTTTGAATTTCATTTGCAAACCTTACAAATTTTAGTTGTACTCTCAGCAGGTCTCTTAATAGTCTTAATTTGGATTTGCTTATCCATGGCAACACTGCTTGCATAGTCCCCATTGCTGTAGTCCACTAGACCAAATCGACATCAGTATGTGTGGTGTGCATGTACAGTCATATTGTTCAATTACATTTTCTTGAATGCAAAGCAAATTGAATGATCAGAATATTATTTGACAACTGGTTTCATGGAAATAGTAATGTCTCTGGTCTGAAGCTACTGTGTGAAGTAGTTTGATTATCTGTGTATTATGTGGTACAACATCTCTGGTCTGAAGCTACTTGGTGAAGTAGTTTGATTATCTGTGTATTGTGTGGTACAACATCTCTGGTCTGAAGCTGCTGGATGAAGTAGTTTGATTATCTGTGTATTATTTGGTACAACATCTCTGGTCTGAAGCTGCTGGATGAAGTAGTTTGATTATCTGTGTATTATTTGGTACAACATCTCTGGTCTGAAGCTACTGGGTGAAGTAGTTTATCTGTGTATTATGTGGTACAACATCTCTGGTCTGAAGCTACTGGGTAAAGTAGTTTGATTATCTGTGTATTATGTGGTACAACATCTCTGGTCTGAAGCTACTGGGTGAAGTAGTTTGATTATCTGTGTATTATGTGGTACAATGTCTCTGGTCTGAAGCTACTGGGTAAAGTAGTTTGATTATCTGTGTATTATGTGGTACAATGTCTCTGGTCTGAAGCTACTGGGTAAAGTAGTTTCATTATCTGTGTATTATGTGGTACAATGTCTCTGGTCTGAAGCTACTGGGTAAAGTAGTTTGATTATCTGTGTATTATGTGGTACAATGTCTCTGGTCTGAAGCTACTGGGTGAAGTAGTTTCATTATCTGTGTATTATGTGGTACAATGTCTCTGGTCTGAAGCTACTGGGTAAAGTAGTTTGATTATCTGTGTATTATGTGGTACAATGTCTCTGGTCTGAAGCTACTGGGTAAAGTAGTTTGATTATCTGTGTATTATGTGGTATACCATGACAGGATTGTTGGCACACAGGAAAATCAAATTTCCATCTTCTGCTCTGAAACTGTATGTGGCATGCTTTAGCCAAACTTTTGAGGATTGGTGTATGGATGGTACTTTAAAAATGATGTTCATTATGGTAGATTCATGTAAAATCTTCATCTTGGAATTTTAATACAACTGTTGGTAAAAAAGAAGCCCTGGATTTTTAAGTTAACTGTTTATCAAAATTTCAGTAGATTAGAAACATAGTGGGATTGCATCTCTCTTGCTTGCAGCAATAGAATTTTACAGTTTGGGAGAACCTAAGATGTTTTTTTGGTGTGGTACGTGTTGCTCAGACTTAAGTTTTCTATTTTGTGTTTTGTAAACCGTTGTTTGTCCTCTGGTTGTATTTTGTTTTTGCCATGGCGTTGTCAGTTTGTTAGACTTATGAGTTTGAATTTCCCTTTGGTATCTTCTGCCTCTCTTTTGAGATGTTGAAACAAGGGATGTTGGGTAGCCTTTCAACTCCCTTGTATGCAGAAATGAAAATAAAGATGGACACTATTATGAAGGAAAATGAATGTTTCTGCTGAAAACAAATCCAGAAAAATGCTTCGGATGCATGAAATTTCTAACGTGGTGTTTTCGTTTTTTGTGTCCTATCTCAAATATTGAGTACTTTCTAAATTTTGTTTGTGACAAATTTTGACACTCATTGGCAGCAGGTTATATGATTTATAATCTTCAGTTTAAAATGGAATAGTGAAATGTTGGTGAATGACTTGTAATATAATCACATTTTCTTGTGTGAAAATATAGAATGAAATACAAGTATTAATAGCATTTGATATAAGAGCAAATCTTTTAAAAATAGCTGCAATGCATTTAGATAAAAGTTTTCTTCTTAATTCACATTAGAATTACCTTTTGATAACTTTGACATCTGAAACGTTAGTCTCTTATGCATGTAATATAAAAAACAATACATTTATCCCTGTATTTAATAAATTTATTTTAGGAATATCTTTCATCATTGATTAAAAAATTTCTCTGAATCATAATTTTTTCTTTTGTATTTCACAGGAATGTCTTTGTGTTTAAGAGTTCAGATTTAAGTTTTAATTTGATATCAAATTGATATTTCTATTGTTTCCTGCTAGGCAGTTGTTCAGTAAAATGATCTATATCTATGAATTTCAAGTGTAAAGTTGCACTATAGGTTAAGGCCTGTTGATTAATAAATAGGAACCAAGCATGTTTAACCCCGCCACATTCTGTATGTGCCTGTCCCAAGTCAGGAGCCTGTAATTCAGTGGTTCTCGTATGTTTCTGTGCATCATATTTGCGTTCATTATTTTGTACAAAAATTAGGTCGTTAGTTTTCTTGTTTGAATTGTTTTACATTTGTCATTTCGGGGCCTTTTATAGCTGACTATGCGGTATTGGTTTTGCTCATTGTTGAAGGCCGTACAGTGACCTATAGTTGTTAATTTTTGCTTCATTTGGTCTCTTGTGGAGAGTTGTCTCATTGGCAATCATACCACATCTTCTTATTTTTAGTGAGCTTTTCTCATCACTTGGCGTCCGTCGTCGTCGTCGTCGTCGTTAACTTTTACAAAAATCTTCTCCTCTGAAACTACTGGGCCAAATTTAAAATAACTTGGCCACAATCATCATTGGGGTATCTAGTTTGAAAAATGTGTCCAATGACCCTGCTTGCTAACCAAGTTGGCCAACATGGCTAAAAATAGAACATAGGGGTAAAATGCAAGTTTTGTCTATTATTTTGAAAACCGTTATAAATAGAGAAAATCTGACTGAAGCAAAAATGTTCAGAATGTTGAACTCTACCAATTGTCCCTATACGTCAAAACTGTTAGACAACTTCTTATAGGAGTTATTGCCCTTAAATGACAAACTTTACCATTTTTTGTCATTTTTGCCTATTATCTTGAAAACTATGATAGATAGAGAGAAACTTTAAATTGCAAAAATGATCATCAAGACAAGTTCTACAAATAAATGTAACATTGTGGAAATCGTCAGTCATCTCCTTATTAGAGTTAATGCCCTTTGATGACGATTTTTACTAATTTTTTGCGTTTTGGCCTTGTATCTTAAAAATTATAATAGACGGATAGAAACTTAAATAAGCAAAAATGATCAGCAAAACAAGATCTACAATTTAAGATAATTTGGAGTAAATCATCTGACGACTCTTTATTGGAATTATTGCCCTTTAATGACGATTTTTGTCGAGCCTGTGATCCAGCGGCGTTAACTAACTACTTAAAAGCTTTATATTTCAGAAGGTGGAAGACCTGGATGCTTCATACTTTGTATGTAGATGCCTTATGTTATGAAGTTTCCATCTGTCATATGTCCATTGTCCTTGACCTCATTTTCATGGTTCAGTGACTACTTGAAAAAAAAGTTTAGATTTTTTTGTATTGTTAATTTCTCTCTTATTATGAGTAATAGTATAACTATATTTAGTATGTACGTATCTTGCAAGGTCCTTATGCATGTCAGACAGTTTTCATCTGACCTCGACCTCATTTCATGGATCAGTGAACAAGGTTAAGTTTTCATGGTCAAAACCTTATATCAGATACTATAAGCAATAGGTCTACTATATTTGGTGTATGGAATGATTGTAAGGTGTACATGTCTAACTGGCAGGTGTCATCTGACCTTGACCTCATTTTCATGGTTTAGTGGTTAAAGTTAAGTTTTTGTGTTTTGGTCTTTTTTTCTAATACAATATGCATTAGGTCAACTGTATTTGGTGTATGGAAATATTTTACGATATACATGTCAGTCTGGCAGGTTTTATTTGACCTTGACCTCATTTTCACGGTTCGTTGCTAAGTTTTTGTGTTTTGGTCTGTTTTTCTTAAACTATAAGCAATAGGTCTATATTTGGTGTATGGAATGATTGTAAGGTGTGTATATGTCTGTCTAGCAGGTATCATCTGACCTTGACCTCATTTTCATGGTTCATTGGTCAATGTTAAGTTTTCATAGTTAAGTTTGTTTCTTAGATACTATAAGCAATAGGTCAACTATATTTAATGCATAGATTGTTTGTAAGGTGTACATGTCTGTCTGGCATGGTTCATCTGACCTTGACCTCATTTTCATGGTTCATTGGTCAATGTTAAGTTTTCCTGGTTAAGTTTGATTCTTAGAAACTATAAGCAATAGATCAACTATATTTGGTGTATGGAATGATTGTAAGGTGTACATGTATTTCCAGTTTGGTTGGTCTAACCTTGACCTCATTTTCTTGGATCATGTTAAGTTTTTGTGATACTTGTAAAGCTTTATATTTGGGACTATCAACATAAAATTAATGGTCAGTAAAGCAGGTGAGACATTTCAGCATGTGCACTCTTGTTAATATTTTTTTTGTGTTTTGCCTCATGTGATAAAAATTATAATAGATAAATAGACACTTTAAATCACAAAAGTGATCAGATAGACAAGATGTACTAACAAGTCAAATTTTGCTGATATAGTTAGTAGACTGTCACCCTTTATAGGAGTGATTGCCTTTAAATGAGGATTTTTTTTTACCCTCTTTTGTGTTTTGAAGATAGAGAGAAACTAAACAGACTAAATGATCAGTAATACAAGATCAACAAAACAGAGATTTTTGTCATGAATTCTATTCTCGTCTACAATGTTGGAAAGTGTCCTTTGTTAAATATGCACATAGACCAAGGTGAGCGACATAGGCTCTTTAGAGCCTCTAGTTATTAGAGTTGTTGTCCATAAATGGTGATTTTGACTTATTTTGCATTTTTTGCTACTGTCTTGAAAACGAATTTATAATTGGTATACAGAAACTGAAAATTATGATGGACAATACATGATCAACAAATAATGTCTATATCTGAAACAATCTATTGATATCTTATAGGAGCTACTATTATTATTGGATTTGAATAATGATTTTTGATCCATTTTAGCTTTTTTAACTATTATTTATATATATAAAGTGGATATATTCCAGTTTTAATCCCCCGTTGTCAGTTGTCAACTGTTAACTTTTACAAAAAATCTTCTCCTCTGAAATTACTGGGCCAAATTTAACCAAACTTGGCCACAATCTTCATTTGGGTATCTAGTTTAAAAAATGTGTCCGATGGCCGACATGGCTAAAAATAGAACATAGGGGTAAAATGCAAGTTTTGTCTATTATTTTGAAAACCGTTATAAATAGAGAAAATCTGACTGAAGCAAAAATGTTCAGAATGTTGAACTCTACCAATTGTCCATACATGTCAAAACTGTCAGACGACTTCTTATAGGAGTTATTGCCCTTAAATGACAAATTTTATCATTTTATAAAAATTTTTGCCTACTATCTTGAAAACTATAATAGAAAAAGAGAAACTTTAAATTGCAAAAATGATCAGCAAGACAAGTTCTACAAATAAGTCTGCATTTTCGAAATCGTCAGTCAACTCCTTATTAGAGTTATTGCCCTTTGATTACGATTTTTACCAATTTTTCGTGTTTTTGCCTTATATCTTAACAAGAGTGCACAAGCAGAAATGTCTCGCCTGCTTTACTGACCATTAATTTTATGTTGATAGTCCTGAATATAAAGCTTTACCACAAGTATCACATAAACTTAGCATTATCCAAGAAAATGAGGTCAAGGTCAGATAAACTAAACCGGAAATACATGTACACCTTACAATCATTCCATACACCAAATAAAGTTGACCTATTGCTTATAGTTTCTAAGAAACAAACTTAATCAGGAAAATTTAACATTGACCAATGAACCATGAAAATGAGGTCAAGATCAGATGAACCATGCCAGACAAACATGTACACCTTACAATAAATCTATGCATTAAATATAGTTGACCTATGGTTTATAGTATCTAAGAAACAATCTTAACCATGAAAACTTAACATTGACCAATGAACCATGAAAATGAGTTCAAGGTCGGATGATACCTGCCAGACAGACATATACACCTTACAATCATTCCATACACGAAATATAGTTGACCTATTGCTTATAGTATCTAAGAAACAAACTTAACCATGAAAACTTAACATTGACCAATGAACCATGAAAATGAGGTCAGATGATACCTTCCAGACAGACATATACACGTTACAATCATTCCATACACCAAATATAGTTGACCTATTGCTTATAGTTTAAGAAAAACAGACCAAAACACAAAAACATAACACTGAGCAATGAACCGTGAATATGAGGTCAAGGTCAAATAAAATCTGCCAGACAAGATCTACAATTAAGGCAAAGGAGGAAATCGTCCGACTACTCCTTATTGGAGTAATTGCCCTTTGAAGACGATTTTCACCATTTTTTTGTTCGTTTTGCCATATATGATAAAAAATTATAATAGATAAATAGACACTTTAAGTCACAAAAATGATCAGCAAGTCAAGATCTTCTAACAAGTCAAATTTTGCAGATATAGTTAGTAGACTGTCACTCTTTGTAGGAGTGATTACCCTTAAATGAGGATTTTTTTTACCCTCTTTTGTGTTTTGAGCAAAAACTAAAGAAGATAGAGAGAAACTAAACAGACTAAATGATCAGCAATACAAGATCAACAAAACAGATTTTTGTCATGAATTCTATTTTTGTCTACAATTTTAGAGAGTGTCCTTTGTTAAATATGCACATAGACCAAGGTGAGCTACAAAGGCTCTTTAGAGCCTCTAGTTTTATGCCCCTGCTGCGACGGAGAGGGCCTTAAGTGTTGCCCTTGTCTATCTGTACACATGTCCCAAAATAAGTTTCTGTTCCCTTACTTTAGTTTGCCTTAACCAAATGTTATAAAACTTTTACACAATGCTTATTACCACAAAACACAGATGAAGTTTGAATTTGGGTGGTGTCACTTTTACCGTTCTAGAGTTATGCCCCTTTATAAATGGAAAAATTGCTGAATTTTTTGTTTCCGTTCTCTAACTTTAGTTTGCCTCAACTAAATGTTATGAAACTTATACACAATGCTTATTACCATAAAACACAGTTCAAGTTTGAATTTTGGTGGCGTCACTTTTACAGTTCTCTAGTTGTGTCCCTTTATAACGTTGTATGCAAGCAGGGGCATCATCTGTGTCCCATGGACACATTCTCCATTTATTTAACTGTAGAATTACTTTGTCTGACTGTGAGGCTGAAAAATTGGTTTCAGGAAGATAACTAAGTTGCCATTGCTACATAGGAACTCAACTGATACATACATGTTAGAAAGCTATGGGAAAGGGAAAGAACCTCATTGATTTTTGGGTCAATAGGTCAAAGTTTACAGTTGGTGTGATTAAAAATAAAAATTTTGCGAAAAGAAATTGGTTTCCAGACATGCCAGATGATAGCTTGAATTGATGTTGATTTAAAAAAAAACATGTTGATGGAAGATGTTGGACGGGGGAAGAACCCTGTACAATTTTAGGTTAAAGGTTAGAAATATAATATACAATTTGTTGCTCTGAGTGAATAGATGAGTCACTTTTGTTGATTTAAATTATAAGAGTGGTTGATAGTAGGGGAAATCCTATTGCTTTTAAGGTAGGTAGACCAAAGGTCAAAACTACAGTTTTGAGATAATGTACACAGTATGAAATTCTTCACAATAACGGTTTCTAGATGAAATCTCTTATTGATAACTTTCATTTATTTGGTATGTGCCTCCATATTTGGTGAGTTAGCCTTGGCTCAATAATGAATTGCCCAAAGAGGGATTTCTGTATAGCAAGTATCTGTGGGAATATTAAAATAAGGAGATATGGTATATTGTTTTCTAGTCTGTGTGTCCAGGTGTTCTGTCTTTTCCTCTGTCCCGTTTCAGGTTAAAGTTTTTGTGAAAGGTAGTTTTCCAGGATTTTGTGCTAACATTAACTTGAAACCTAATTTACATGTCCAATATGATGTAAATAAAAAAAATTAAATGCCAAATTAGGGTTTTGACCCAAATTTTATGGTTTACTAAACATTGAAATGTGATAGTGCAAGTGGAGCATGGTGTCCTATGGATACATATTCTTGGCTCAAACCAGTTAATATACCTTTATTCATATCCTTATAAAGTCAAAAAAAGCTCTTAATATGAAAATTAGATTATGTGGTATGATTGTTGATGAGACAAATAAATCTACCTTTGACCATAGGGGTGAGGATGTAAACAACTATAGGTCACCTTACAGCCTTCAACAATGAGCAAAACCTATACCGAATAGTAAGGTATAAAAGACACTTGCATGACAAAAATTTAGATTTAACTTTTCTTATGAAAGAGAGACTGCAGATACCAAGGGAACATTCAAAATTGAAGACAAACTGATGCAATGGCAAAGACAAAAAATGATGAAGAGACGAATAACAGTCCTCAAAGCGCAACATAGAAAAACTAAAGACTAAGCAACATAAACCCATTCAAAAACCAGGGGTAAGCAGATCCTGCTCCACATGTGGTTCCCGTTGTGTTGCTCATTTAAGGTCAAGTTACAGTAAATGGGCTATGCCACAGATTTCAGTAAAATTTTGCATACAACTCTGGCTCGATGAACTTCAACTAAAAATCGAAAAAAATAATGCATTTATCTCATTTATAATTTGAAATATTACTGATTGAATTCTTACAAAATGGGTGAACATTTGTATAGAAAGCACATAAAATCGGGGAAAAACCTTCTAAAATTTGTCTTAAATCATCAAATTTCTGATTTCTACTCCATAGATTTTTCTTCAAAAACTATATGTTGTTGATACACAAATTTCCGTTATAATGATGCAAAATAAAGATAGGGTCACCAACTTTGTTTTTACGGTATACATCATTCAAAGTTGTGTTCTTTGTGAAAAAATCCAACAAAACGTCGAAATAATCGTAACGTCACCGCGTTGCAGACCGAAAAACGTTGATTTTTGATGTTTTTCACTACCAACAAGGTAACAAATTGATTATTAGACAAAAAACGAAGTCGGTGACCATATGATTATTTTATATCATTTAAACAGAAATTTAAGTGTCAACAACATATAGTTTTTAAGAAAAATCTATGGAGTAGAACTAGAGATTTAGCAATTTTAAGACAAATTTTAGAAGGTTTTTTGATGATTTTATGTGCTTTCTATACAAATATTCACCCATATTAAAAGAAATCAATCTACAATATTTCAGATAATAAAAGAGATAAATGCATTATTTTTTCGGTTTTCAGTTGTAGTTCAACGAGCCATGGTTGTATGCAAAATTTTAGCAAAATCTGTGACATAGCCCATTTACTGTTCCTTGACCTTAAGTACAAATTTAGTGAATCATTTGGTGAGTTATTAGTTGAATCTATACAGAGATAATAATAATAAACAATAAGAAAACAGATGTAAAGTTGATAAATGACAGGATGATGCTTTTTCAGATTATTCACAGTCTATTTCCTGGTTCTGTGGGTTATAATTACTTCTGTGGCAAGATTATGTGGGAAAGATATAGTATGGAAAACGATTAGTAAACATGCCTGTTGATCAAATATGTAAGAGGTACGTATTTTATGAAATTTCACGTGCAACTGCGCTAGGAACTGGATCTGGATACTTTGAAAAGGATGTGGCATGTATATAATGCTACAATAATCAATCAAGGTAAACTGTTGATTCGTTAAGTTTCGTTGGTAACCAATTTTTGTGGATTGTGCAACAATTATATTTTCGTGGATATTTGATTTCATGGTTTTGCCAAAGTTGCATACAAGCCTATAGACAATGTGTTCTCCAATGAACATTTGAATTCGTGGTTTATCTATACCAACGAAAATAACAAAAATGGGTCTAACACCAATAATAATGAATCCACATTAAGTAAATTTTATATGTCCTGATTTGGTTGGATGCAAACTTTATTGAAGAGAGGAGTGATGATTAATTAATTTGTGACTATTTTTGAAAGCTTTGTAAGGAAAGGTCTCTTAGTTTAAGTAGCTAGCTCGTACTAAAAGTCCTGCTAGGCACATATTGCAACGATTCATATAGAACTTCAAGGTTATATTACAATAGATAAAGCCTGATATTTTTGTTATCAATGTTAATATCTATCGAAGTTTTAGCATAATTGTAGGGGGAAATATTGTACGATATACATTAAGCAAACACCAATTAATCTGCTGACCTTCTAGAACCCGATGCTATACCTTAAACATTTTCAAACATTATTTGGTTAAACTGAAACTGATCTGATTCAGTAATGTCATAGAAATAAGTGATGAATGCATTATGCCCCATTAGACGACAAATTCATTACCATCTGATGTTGGAACTAGATAACTGCTTTAATGGATGAGCGTGTGGGATTTGTAATACGGTTTGTCTGGATACACTTGAATTATTGTCAGTTGATAGTGGCATGGATTGTGTGACTCTTGTTATTTAGACATCATTATTACATTATATAATTGAATTAGTATTTACCATAAGTAGATTCTAACATTGTTTTAGTTATACTTGAACTAAAATTGTCTGATTTTTTATTTTGATAGTAACAATGAAATGTAGATATTGGTAGATAAGTTCATTTGTAAAAAACATATTTTATAGAACTAGATGATGATTAGCTTATTAAAGAGTTTTGACTGGTTGATATTGCCATTTAAAATTGGGGATTCTATTTTAGATGGCAAATTGTAAAATCCTCCGTATTATAAGAGGGCAAGGTGGGGGTGGGGGGTCTTTATTTCTCTATCTTTAAATTTTTAAGGTCATTTTTTTCTATCATATATATTTTAGCACTATTATTCTCTTCTTTTTTTAATGTTAATTATTCTCTTTTCTTTCAATTTAAGCTCCCAATTATTCTCCATTCTTTTATTTTTCAATCCATTTTTTGTCTCGCCTATGCGAGACATAGGTATTACTATCCGGCAGTGGCGGCGTAAACTATTTATATATAGCTTTATATTTCAGAAGGAAGGAGACCTGGATGCTTCATTTCTTGTATGCAGATACCTTATGTTACAAAGTTTCGTCAATCATATGTCCATTGTCCCTGACCTCATTTTCATGGTTCAGCGACTGCTTGAAAAAAAATTTGAGTTTTTTTGTCATGTGATTTTCTCACTTATGATGAGTAATAGGATTATAAACTATATTTGGTGTATGGGTTCCTTGCAACGTCTACATGTCCGTCAGACAGAGCTCATCTGACCTCGACCACATTTCATGGATCAGTGATCAAGGTTTAAGTTTCGTGATTAGGTTTATTCTCAAATACTATAACCAGTAGGTCAACTATATTTATTTTATGGAATTATTGTAATGGGTACATGTCAGTCTGGCAGGTTTCATCTAACCTTGACCTCATTTTCATGGTTCAATGGTCAATGTTAAGTTTTTGTGTTCTGGTCTGTTTTTCAAGTACTATAAGCAATAGGTCAACTATATTAGTGTATGGAATGATTGTTAGGTGTACATGTCTGTCTGACAGGTATCATCTGACCTTGACCTCATTTTCATGGTTCATTGCTCAATGTTAAGTTTTTGTGTTTTTGCAGTTTTATCAAGTACTATAAGCAATAGGTCAACTATGTTTGGTGTATGGAATGATTGTAAGGTGTACATGTCTGTCTGGCAGGTATAATCTGACCTTGACTTCATTTTCATGGTTCATTGGTCAGTGTTAGGTTTTTGTCTCGCCTTGACGGAGTCAAAAAGCGAGACATAGGTATGCTGTTTCCGGCAGCAGCGTCAACAATGTATTAGTTTGTGATTAGGTCTAGTTCATGGTGAACCACTAGTGGTAGGTCAATGATATTTGGTATGCAGTTGTACTAGCATTGGCACATCTCATTACCATGGAGATTATTTGGCCCCTCCCCCTCAGTTAAGGTCTATTGATTTTGAAACTTTGCTTAGTTTACATGTATTAGTTTGTGATTAGGTCAGTTTATGGGGAACTACTAGTGGTAGGTAAATGATATTTGGTATGCAGTTGTATAAGCATTGGCATATCTCATTTCCATGGAGATTATTTGGCCCTGCCCCCTCATTCATAGTCTATTGACTTTGAAACCTTTGCTTAGTTTTCATGTATTAGTTTGTGATTAGGTCAGTTTAAGGGGAACCGTTAGTGGTAGGTCAATGATAATTGGTATGCAGTTGTATAAGCATTAGCACATCTCATTTCCATGGAGAATATTTGGTCATTAACCCTCAGTCATGGTCTATTGACTTTGAAACTTTTGCTTGGTTTACATGTATTAGTTTGTAATTAGGTCAGTTTAAGATGAACCACTAATGTTAAGTCAATGATATTAGGTATGCAAATGTATAGGCATTTGCAAGTTTCATTTCCATGGAGATTATATAACCCCATCCTCATTATGGTTCATTGACTTTGAAACTTTTACATAGTTTACAAGTTAATGTTTGTATTTAGGTTTGTTTAAAGGGAACGACTTATGAAAAGTCAATAGTATTTGGTTTGCAGTTGTATTAGCATTGGCACATCTCATTTCCATGGAGATTGTTTAGCCCTGTACCTTCAGTCATGGTTCATTGACTTTGAATATTTGCATAACTTACATGTTACAGTATTGCTATTTTAATTTCAACATTTGTATTATCAAAATAACAAATAGGTGAGACATAAATCTGTGTTAACAGTTTATTATGTTTTGGTCTGTTTTTCATTTAGCATAAGCAATAGGTCAACTATATTTGGTGTATAAAAAAATTGTAAGGTGTATATGTCTGTCTGACACGATTTATCTGACCTTAGGTTAAGTTTCTGTAGTGATTTTAGTAAAACCTTTATCTTTAAGATCTTCAACATACAATCATGGTCAGTAAAGCAGGCGAGACATTTCAGCGTGTGCACTCTTATCTCTATATTTTATATTTAAGCACACAATTATTCTCTATTCTTTATTTACCATAATTCCTTATTTTTATAATTTCTTGTAAACATCTGATGGATGTTATTAAGAACTATTTATAAAACTTGTTGATATTGCAATTCAAGTACAATTTTAGTACATTGTTTATGAAAAGTCAGTTTGTTTGGTGAAATCTTTTAGTCTGTTGCCGACATTGTGCATCAGTAAGTGTTGGTAAGAGATATGGGTGCAGTATTTGTATCTCCACACAAATATAGGAATAATGCCTTCAAGAATTTCTAATTTTCCTGTCATTTTTCCCAATCATTGTTCACCAAACAAGGACATACTGCCAACTGAAGCATCAATGTGTAGGCATTTTCACTTACTAATTGTTTATCAGACAAAAGATGAATCCATAAAGGAACTTAAACCTGTATAGTATTGTGTTTATATCTCTGTCAAAATGAGCTAATTTGCTCGTGAAACCATAGATAGGCTTTCTCAGATTGTTCTGAAGCACCACAAATTATATATTGATTTTTGGATTGTTTTAAACTCTTGACTTTATCCCGGTGGTAATATAATAAATGTGTTTTGACATCGATGTCAAGTTTTTCCTTTATTTTGACTTGTTTTTCACAATTTCCTGTTAAAGAAGCTCTTCTATACAATATTAGTTGTGTAACAAAAATACCCAAGGGAATTGTACTGCATTAGTTTAGATTAAATTGGTGTCAAATAATTCTTACATCATAATGGGAAATTAATGAACGTGCAATCATGATATATTTTTCACTGCTGACTTCATCTTTCATGCAGTAGAAATTCAAAATATGACCATATATAGAAACTGAATGAATACTTTGGAAGTAGTTGTTGTAGGCAGTTTTTGTGGCATTGTGTCCTAATAGTATTGAATCTTTCAGAGATGTTGATTTTTGTTTGTATGTCATTATTATTGATTGCTTCATTATTACTTTATGTCCATCAGCACTCAAAGGTATATCAAAATGAGAGCTCTTACATATATTTATATGTTATTATTACTATAGTTAAAGTGTATCCATATATTTATATGTTATTAGCATAGTTAAAGTGTATCCAGTCTAAAGAACTATTGGCATGTGTGTGCATACCTGTCTGGCATGGTTGACAAGAGGTTTACCTAACCATAAGCATGTGTACATACCTGTCTGGCATGGTTGACAAGAAGTTTACTTAACCATTGGCATGTGTACATACCTGTCTGGCAGGGTTGACCTGAGGTTTACCTAACCTTTGGCATATGTGTGCATACCTGTCTGGCATGGTTGACCTGAGGTTTACCTAACCATTGGCATGAGTACATACCTATCTGGCAGAGTTGACCTGAGGTTTACCTAACCATTGGCATGTGTACATACCTGTCTGGCAGGGTTGATCTGAGGTTTACCTAACCATTGGCATGTGTACATACCTGTCTGGCAGGGTTGACAAGAGGTTTACCTAACCATTGTCATGTGTTCATACCTTTCTGGCATGGTTGGCCTGAGGTTTACCTAACCATTGACATGTGTACATACCTGTCTGGCATGGATGATGGTTGACCTGAGGTTTACCTAACCATTGGCATGTGTACATACCTTTCTGCCAGGGTTGACAAGAGGTGTACCTAACCATCAAGATCAAGTTTGAATTTTGGTGGCGTCACTTTAACCGTTCTAGAGTTATGCCCCTTTACAAATGGAAAAATTGCTGAATTTTTTGTTTCTGTTCTCTTTTAGTTTGCCTCAATCAAATGTTATGAAACTTTTGCACGATACTAATCACTACAAAACACAGATCAAGTTCGAAATTTTGGTGGCGTCACTAAAACTGTTTTAGAGTTATGCCCCTTTTCATATATAAAAATTGCTAAATTTTTTTCGTTTCTGTTCTCTAACTTAAGTTTGCCTCAATAAAATGTTATGAAACTTATACACAATGCTTAATACCACAAAACTCAGATCAAATACAAATTTGGGTAGCATCACTTTTACAGTTCTTGAGTTATGTCCCTTTTTAACGTTATATGCAAGAGGCAGGGGCATCATCTGTGTCCAATGGACACATTATTCCCCATTTATTTGATTTTTGCATTTGATAAGGGACTTTCCGTTTTGAATTTTCCTTTTGAGGTCAGTATTTTTGCTACTTTACTTTTTTTGCCCCCGCCGTAGCGGAGGGGGCATTAAGTTTTACCCTTGTCCGTCTGTACGTCCGTCCCAAAATTGGTTTCTGCTCTCTAACTTTAGTTTGCCTCAACCAAATGTCATGAAACTTATACACAATGCTAATTACCACAAAACACAGATCAAGATTGAATTTTGGTGGCGTCACTTTTACTGTTCTAGAGTAATGCCCCTTTACAAATGGAAAAATTGATGAAATTTTTGTTTCCGTTCTTTAACTTAAGTTTGCCTCAATCAAATGTTATGAAACTTAAACACAATGCTTATTACCTCAAAATACAGATCAAGTTTGAATTTCTGTGGCGTTACTTTTACCATTCTAGAGTTATGCCTCTTTACAAATGGAATAAAATGCTCCGCAGAGTTCGAACCCTGAACAGTTTGGGCAAGTATGGACACAACATTCAAGCTTGATACAGCTCTGAATTTGGATTGTGATTAAATGTTTGACACAGCATAGGTTTCTGACACGGAATGAATGTGATCTAAGACTTAAAAATTTTAAATTGGACATTTACCTATTATGGTCAAATATCCAAAATCTTTCAAAGAACCCCAAGAATTCAATTTTTGATGAAATTTAACAAAAGTTTAATTTTGGACCCTTTTGACCTCAATGTGGACCACTTTGATAACGGGACCAAAAATCAAAAATCTTAATACACGGTTAGATTCAGCATATCAAAGAACCCCAATAATTCAATTTTTGATGAAATCAAACAAAGTTTATTTTGGACCCCAATTTGGACCAACTTAAAAAGTGGGCCCATAATCAAAAATCTAAACACATGTTTAGATTCAGCATATCATAGAACCCCAAGAATTCAATTTTTGTTAAAATCAAACTAAAGTTTAATTTTGGACCCTTTGGACCTTAATGTAGACCAATTTAAAAAACGGGACCCAAAATTAAAAATCTAAATACACAGTTAGATTCAGCATATCAAAGAACTCCAATAATTCAATTTTTGATGAAATCAAACAAAGTTTAATTTTGGACCCTTTTGACCTCAATATGAACCAATTTGATAGCGGGGCCCACAAATAAAAAATCTAAATACATGGTTAGATTCAGCATATCAAAGAACCCCATTTATTCAATTTTTGTTGAAATCAAACAAACTTTAAGTTTAATTTGGACCCCTATTTGGACCAACTTGAAAACTGGGCCCAAAATCAAAAATCTAACTACATGTTTAAATTCAGCATATCAAAGAACCCCAAGAATCAAATTCCTTTGCAACCATAACAGCCCATTTAAATACATCATAAAGGTATTAAAATAGAAAATGACATGATAGTCATGGCTAAAAATAAACAAAAAACCTTAATCAGCAACATTTTACAGTAATATCTAAAAATAAAATTCCTTTGTAACCATAGAAGCCCATTTAAATACATCATAAAGGTATTAAAATAGAAAATAACATCATAGTCATGGCTAAAAATAAACAAAAAACCTTTAGCAGCAACATTTTTATTGGCAAATTTCCAAAGGAGTTTACTATATTAAAGTTATTGGCAAATTTCCAATGGAATTTAGTAATACTAAAGTTATTGGCAAATTTCCAATATAAATAATTTAAAACCAGTGTAGCTGAGATATTCAAATGAGTTTGAATTACAACCCCAATAAATTTGCAACCATAAAAGCCTATTTAAATACATCATAAAAGTTTTAAAAAATTTAAATACATCATAAGGCTATTAGAATAGAAAGTGACATCATAGTCATGGCTAAAAATAAACAAAAAACCTTTAACAGCAACATTTTATATTGGCAAATTTCCAGTGAAGTTTATTATACTAAAGTTATTGGCAAATTTCCAATGGAATTTATTAATAATAAAGTTATTGGCATATTTCCAATATACATAATTTAAAAGCAGTGTAGATGAGATATTCAAATGAGTTTGAATTACCAACCTTACACTGCTTTTAAATTATGTTTTGTACTTAAGTAATTGTCTATTAACCTGGAAACCCTTGTTTTTCCCCCTTTTTTGGCCCTTATTCCTTAAAGATTTGAGCCATAACCCCCCAAAGCCAATTCTTACTTTCCAATGGAGTTTATTATACTAAAATTATTGGCAAATTTCCAGTGGAATTTATTAACAATAAAGTTTTTGTCAAATTTGCAATATACATAATTTAAAAGCAGTGTAGGTGAGATATTCAAATGAATTTGAATTACCAACCTTACACTGCTTATACATTATGTTTTGTACTTAAGTAATTGTCCATTAACCTGTAAACCCTAGTTTTTCCCCCTTTTTTGCCCCTTATTTCTTAAAGGTTTGAGCCATAACCCCCCCAAAGCCAATTCTTACCATCCCTTTGTGGTATGGAAACTTGTGGTATAATTTCAGAGAGATCCATACACCATTCCACAAGTTATTGTCTGAAAACTAGAAAAATGCTTATTTGGGCCCTTTTTTGGCCCCACATTCCTGTTGGGACCAAAACTCTCGGCATATCAAAGAACCTCCATAATTCAGTTTTTAATGAAATCAAAGAAAGTTTAATTTTGGACTCTTCGGACTTCAATGTGGATAAATTTAAAAATGCCCAAAATCCAAAAATCTATTTACACGGTTAGATTCAGCATATCAAAGAACCCCATATATTCAATTTTTGTTGAAATCAAACAAAGTGTAATTTTGGACCCCGATTTGGACCAACTTGAAAACTGGGCCCATAATCAAAAATCTAAATACATGTTTAGATTCAGTATATCAAAGAAACCGCAAGAATTCAATTTTTGTTAAAATCATAATAAGTTTAATTTTGGACCCTTTGGACCTTAATGTAGACCAATTTGAAAACAGGACCAAAAATTAAGAATCTAAATACACGGTTAGATTCAGCATATCAAAGAATCCCAATATTTCAATTTTTGATGAAATCAAACCATATCATTATTATTTGCTTTTATATATAAATCAGAAATAACCAACTTAAAATGGAAAATTTTAAAGAAAAAAAAAAGTACAAAAAGGAAAAAAAATCCCCCCCCTCCCAAATTTTTTGAACCCCCTTATGATTCATCACCCCCAAACTCAATCCCAGCCTTTCCTTTGTGGTATGGTACCTTGCAGTACAATTTCAGAGAGATCCATACACTTGAACACATGTTATTGTCTGGAAACTAGAAAAATGCTTGTTTTTTGGCCCCTTTTTGGCCTCAAATTCCTAAATGTTTAGGGTAATTACCCCCAAACTCAAACCCAGCTTTCCCTTTGTGATATGGAACCTTGTAGTACAATTTCATAAAGATCCATACACCTACACACAAGTTGTTGTCCTGAAACTAGAAAAATGATTGTTTTTTACTCCTTTTTGGCCCCTAATTCCTAAAATATTGAGGCAATTACCCCCAAAATCAATTCCAGCCTTCCCTTTGTGGTATGGTACCTTGCACTACAATTTCAGAGAGATCCATACACTTTAACACAAGTTATTGTGTGGAAACTAGAAAAATGCTTATTTTTGGCCCCTTATTCCTAAACGTTTTGGGCAATTACCCCCAAACTCAATTCCAGCTTTCCCTTTGTGATATGGAACCTTGTAGTACAATTTCAGAAAGATCAATACACTTACACACAAGTTTTTGTCATGAAACTAGAAAAATGCTTGTTTTTTGCCCCTTTTTTGGCCCCTAATTCCTAAAATTTTGAGGCAATTATCCCCAAAATCAATCCCAGCATTCCCTTTGTGATATGGAACCTTGTGGTACAATGTCAGAGAGATCCATACACTAACACACAAGTTATTGTCTGGAAGTTACAAAAATGCTTATTTTTGGCCCCTTTTTGGCCCCTAATTCCTTAACTGTTGGTACCATAACCCCCAAAATCAATCCCAACCTTCCTTTTATGGTATTGAACCTTATGGTAAAATTTCATAAAGATCCAGTCACTTAAACTAAAGTTATTGTGCGAAAACCAATGTGTCTTCGGACGACAACGACACCAACGTCATACCAATATTCGACCGCAAAAATTTTTTGCGGTCATATAAAAATTGATGAATTACTGTTCTTGAGTTATGTCCCTTTATGACACTGTGAACACAACTCTTCTGAGATGGTTGGGCAGGAGATTTTTAAAATAGTTCTTTTAGACAGTTTGTCATCTTGTGTAATTGACCACAATATACAACCATTATGATTTGACAATTCTTGCAATGTTAAAACTGTTTGTCATAATTTTAATTCCTACCATTTCCAATTATCTTTCATATATAACTATCTAGTATAGTACCAATCCCTGAATTCCTTGGAGGACCAGATTTCCATTGAAATACCAAGAATTTTAGGAAAAATTACTAAAGCTGCAAACTGTAAGGATAATATCATCTTTGTTGTTCAGCGGTCTACTGGTCAGACAATTGTATTCCATAGTTCAGACCAGGAACATTTCACTACAGAGTAGCCATCTTGTATTAAGAAGATTCACAGAAATGAAAATTAAAGTGTTTTTATTTTTGCTGTCTTGGTTTCTGTTAACTTAATCCTCTGCATTGGAATTCCATGAGCCTAAATGTGAATATATAATACCAATTGATAGAACTTGAGATGAAGCATTTTGCAAAAAAAATAATTTTTAAATAAAAAGACCAAATTGCTCTCCACATTGTTATTAAATGCAATTTGCTCAAAGAAATTGTTATAACATGAGAGTTCTGGTTTATCATTAATGCTTGGTTAAACATTGAACATGTGTTTAGTTTGTAAAAACTGTCAATATTTCATAGTTTTTAGGCAATTTCGACAATTAATTGCTTGGACTTGAAATAGCACTTTCATTTGTTTTACCTAATTGCTGACATAATAAAAACAAGTGCTTTGTAAATTAATTACTCCTGAAGCAAATATTTGATAACAAACAATATTTGTTTTTTACAATGATTTCAGTTATATAATAATACTCTTTAATAAACATTGCCCCTTTCTGTTGTTTCATAAAGGGAATTTATTTCCAGTAAATTGAATTTCTCATAGAACTACAAATACAATATAGATTATATAAAGAAAGAAAATTTTTGTCATTTTTTCATCAAATTTTCCCAAAGCAGCTTTTAGAAAATTCTAGAAAGAGTTGATACATATGAATTTGTTTTGAAAAATGTTAGAGATACATGTACTTTATGTTAAATTAAAATTTGAAGAGCACAGTAGCTCTTTACCGAACTAAAGTTTTTGAGATTCATAAGACATCTGGATAAACCAAGGGAAAATAATAGATTGCTATTGTTATTTTTCAATATTACTTTTGAATACATATTAAAAATCAAACTGCAAAGGTTGGGATTTAATTTGATAATATATAGACTGTAAATGTATATTATGACATCTTAAAATGAAAATGAATATTTTATACTTTTACAGAAACAATCTGTAAACATCCTTGGATAATGTAATCTTGGACTGTACATGACAGAATGATGGAACTATGTAGACTTAAGTCCTAGACTTTACATGACAGAATCATGGAACTGTGTAGACTAAAATCCCAGACTGTACATGACAGAATCATGGAACTATGTAGACTTGAGTCCCAGACTGTACATGACCGAATCATGGAACTATGTAGACTTAAGTCTTAGACTTTACATGACAGAATCATGGGACTATGTAGAATTAAGTCCCAGACTGTACATGCCAGAATCAGGGAACTATGTAGACTGCAGTTCCAGATTGTTCATGGGGACAGAATCATGGAACTATGTAGACTTAAGTCCCAGACTGTACATGACAAAATCATGGAAGTATATAGACTTAAGTCCCAGAATTTACATGACAGAATCATAGAACTATGTAAACTTAAGTCCCAGACTACATCACAGAATCATGGAACTATGTAGACTAAAATCCCAGACTGTACATGGGGACAGAGTCATGGAACTATGTAAACTTAAGTCCCAGACTGTACATGTCAGAATCATGGAACTATGTAGACTAAAATCCCAGACTCTACATGGGGACAGAGTCATGGAACTATGTAGACTAAAATCCCAGACTGTACATGGGGACAGAGTCATGGAACTATGTAAACTTAAGTCCCAGACTGTACATATCAGAATGATTGAACTATGTAGACTAAAATTCCAGACTGTACATGACAGAATCATGGAACTATGTAGACTAAGGTCCCATACTGTACATGACAGAATCATGGAACTATGTAGACTAAGGTCCCATACTGTACATGACAGAATCATAGAACTATGTAGACTTAAGTCCCAATCTTTACATGGGGACATACTCAGACTTAGAAAATACACTCAAATAATCAATTTTCCACATTTTTTTTTCATCATGCTTGATGATATTGACTTGATATTTGTAATATAGTTTACACCATGACAAGGTACAGATCAAGTTAGCATTTTGTTCCAGTACAATGAGTTTTTAACTGGTAGGGGACTATGTATTGCCAAGCAATACTCACAGAATGCTTGTTATGTAAAATTTTAGTTGTTTTCAGGTAAGTAGATTTGGTAACATGATGTATAGTTTTGAAGTGAAACTTTTAAGAGAAAAACTTTTTTTATGGTTAAAATGTTGGAAGTCTGAATAAAACTTGGAAGAACTTTTTTTATAATTGACTTATACATGGTATGTGCATATACTACATTAAAATTTAATTTAGGATTATAGATCTTGGTTTGTAGGATTTTTTTAAAGATCAATATGGAACATAAATATGATAGATGTATTAAAAGCAAATAGTTATCTGTTTGCACTTAACCACACTTAACCATTGTTTTGTCTTGCCAAGAAAAGTATGGACAATAAAAAATACATTCTCCACCAAACTTAAGATTTGAATGATGTATGTGAAATAAATCAAATCTGTAAAACAAATTTTAGATGATGAAAATAAATGGGTTTTACATTCAGTGTTTTATTGAAAGCCATAAATGAATAGTAAAAACAAAGTGGTTACAATATTTGTTACATAAGTGGTTAGTCTGATGATCAAAATATATTGAATACTAAAGTTGAGTCAGAGCTTTTTCATCCACTTGGCACATTATTAGAATTTATTCCCGATTCCAATTAACCACAGGATATATTGACAAAATAAAGATCCTTCTTGTGTTTTGTTTATTCCTACAATGCAATCTGAAACTGGCACCAAATTATTAAATGGAACTTGTATATAAAAGATCTTTTATATGAAAAGTTAAGTTAATATAATATCAAAGTCTCCTAATGGACAGCTAAAGTATGTAGGTTTAATATTTGTACAAGTATAGTCATTTAAAAGGTTATGGAAATTAGACAATATATCAATAAATACAAGGAAACAATAGAGGATATCTCGTCATTGATAAAAATCCTTATACAGCTTTCTATGACATGCTTATTTACATCAACAATCATCAATGCAATGACTATGACAGACTCTAAAAACGAAAGCAAATTGGCCACAAATTGATTGGAAATTCTTTCAATTGGAAAATATTGTTGCTCTTATCAGAGTTATTTGATAAATGTAAAATCGTCAATTACCAACACTGACTCTGGACTTAGTTAGTAATCCCTTAAATGATTTTTGTACTTAACAAAAGTAATACAATTTCATGTGAGCTTAACTTCAAAAACTTTCTGATCAGATAGTCTTTTCTTCATACGCAAATTTATTGAAAACAGGTGGATCTATTATGGATGAGAAAATCATCATAAGGTTCAAAGGCTGAAAATGTTTCTATATAATTGAATACCTGTTGGATAATACCAATATTGATTTGATTGTGCTTTTTGATATTATTTTATAAATCAGTAATACTTGGATGGTAGCCACTGAGCAGTATAGAATATGGTTACACCTGTTATATTCTTGTTAATTAATTTTGGAGTCTCTTTAGGTTACCTGTGTGATGTTGATTCCAGTTGTGAATTAAAATCTGATAGAGATTTATGTAAAGATAGAAAAAAGTGTCAAATTTACAGAACTTCTGAAAGTTTCCATGGGTTTATAGATTCTGATGGATTGGAATATGATATTTACTCCAAAAAAGGTAGGAACAAATATTTTATAGGGAATGTTAAAAAAAAAAGTATAAAATTGAAGTGAATATTTTGTTAGAAAAGTGAACCTGGTTAATTGCTTTTTGAAGTTGAATTGGAAAAGTTTAGTAGATTAAAGAAAGCTTGAATGTTTGTATTTCATACTTTTATTTTGATTTTTCATCAGTCAAGAAAACATTTTGATCTTCTTTTTGAAATAAAAAAGTGTTTCATACATTAATTCAATTAATAAATACAGCATATAATTGGGGATTAATGAATGCAAATAATTGTCGACTATGGTAGGGTTCACATTTGCTTTGCAAGAAAAAAAAGGACACTGACTTAATGTTTAAAAAAGTTGACCAAAACCTTTAAAAGCCATATGTATTTGGGTTTGACTTAATGTTTAAAATAGTGGACCAAAACCTTTAAAAGCCATATGTATTTGGGTTGACTTAATGTTTAAAATAGTGGACCAAAACCTTTAAAAGCCATATGTATTTGGGTTTGACTTAATGTTTAAAATAGTGGACCAAAACCTTTAAAAGCCATATGTATTTGGGTTTGACTTAATGTTTAAAATAGTGGACCAAAACGCCATATGTATTTGGGTTTGACTTTATGTTTAAAATAGTGGACCAAAACCTTTAAAAGTCACATGTATTTGAGTTTGACTTAATGTTTAAAATAGTGGACCAAAACCTTTAAAAGTCGCATGTATTTGGGTTTGACTTAATGTTTGAAATAGTGGACCAAAACCTTTAAAAGTCATATGTATTTGGGTTTGACTTAATGTTTAAAATAGTGGACCAAAACCTTTAAAAGCCACGTGTATTTGAGTTTGACTTAATGTTTAAAATAGTGGACCAAAACCTTTAAAAGCCACATGTATTGGAGTTTGACTTAATGTTTAAAATAGTGGACCAAAACCTTTAAAAGCCACATGTATTTGGGTTTGACTTTATGTTTAAAATAGTGGACCAAAACCTTTAAAAGCCACATGTATTGGAGTTTGACTTAATGTTTAAAATAGTGGACCAAAACCTTTAAAAGCCACATGTATTGGAGTTTGACTTAATGTTTAAAATAGTGGACCAAAACCTTTAAAAGCCACATGTATTTGAGTTTGACTTAATGTTTAAAATAGTGGACCAAAACCTTTAAAAGCCACATGTATTGGAGTTTGACTTAATGTTTGAAATAGTGTACCATAACCTTTAAAAGTCATATGTATTTGGGTTTAAGTAGCAGTAGGCACAGTTCAATATGTGCCCTTGTAGGTTCTAACAATATTATGGCATATTTCTATACATGTGACCAATTATTGCCTGAAGATAGCTCAAAACTGCAAGTTTGACAAATTTTGTCAAATTTTGAGTATCCTCCAAAATGTATAAGAATGGCATTCATTACCAAACCGAATTCTGTTTTAAGTTAGTATCAAAATGCATTCAACTGCAAAATTTAGCACTGAATAACATTGATTTTATGGGAATAAATAAAACTGTGGGTAAATAATTATAATATACGAGGTAGACTGGTGTATTCCAGTAAGATTTGACTATCATTATGTTGATTGAATTTGTGAAAATTGATGATTGCTTGATTCAATAAAGGTTGGGGAATCTGGAACTTGTTAAGGATCAGTTTCATATACTGTGACATCATCTCTCCTGATATCAAAGAAGTCTTTTTCAGACAAAGCTATATCTAAGCTTGCTTTAGAATGCAAATGAGGATAGGTACATATTAATGTAAAAAAATAAAAATTAAGATGAACATTCCCTTCAGTACAGTAAACACTGTAAATTTATTAATCAAAGTAAGTTATATGAATTTTGGATAAATCCTGGGGACTGAAAGTGGAATTTGCTCCAAAATAGTATAATGAGACCACAAATATAAAAATAATGAGATGTGATAAATGGATGTGGTATATTTGTATTAAGTGAAAATTTCCTAAATTTAGTTTTTAAGTGATAATAACTAGATTACAATGAATTGGAAGAAAAATAACTATCAAATTAATGGTTTAAAAACAGACTTTTGTCAAACGTAATGTGAAAAAAGAGTATTCCAAAATTGATTTCTTTGTTGAAAATTATTTTTAAAAACTGATAATCAAGCACTAAAGATAATGGAAAATAATCTGTTTCCTCCTAAACAGTGTTTTGAGTCTCTCCTAGTTGAACCTTATCAGTCGATTCCTTTTGTCCAACAAATATTTTTAAACCTCATATTTTGTCAAAAGCTTGACAGTGACGTATTTAGATTTAACTGTACTTTTCATATCTGTCAAACACCTAGTTCCTATTATACTTAAGATATTTTAATATGTTGAAAGAACTTAAAAATTAAAAAAACAGCAGAATACAGTCCATGGTCCAATGGAGTAGTTGAAAGACACAATTCAACTCCAACAGAAACCATCAATAAAATGAGAGAGAGAGCTCTAACCTTTCATGGGAGACTGCCGTCAGTTGGGCAGTTCATGCTAAGAACAGTTTGTTGAATATCTATGGCTACAGTCCATATCAAATAGTTTTTGGAAGGAACTCAAACATGCCATCATCTATAGTTAACAAACCTCCTGCATTTGAAGGTACTACAGTTAGTAATGTTATGGGAAAGCATTTAGTTGGCTTACACGAAGCTAGAAAAGCTTTTATTGCAGCAGAATCCTCTGAGAAACTTAGAAGGGCACTACGTAGGCAAATCAGGCCTTCGGGAGAAAAATTCAAAAATGGTGACAAAGTTTTCTTCCTTTGAGACAATCAGTGAAAAGGACCTGGCTGGGTCATTGATCAAGATAATGTAGTTGTTTTTGTAAGATATGGAGGAACATATGTGTGTGTACATGAAAGTAGAATTAAAAGAGACATTGAGGTTGAAAGAAAACAAAAGATTATGCATAAACATACAGCAAAGTCAACTCCTGTGCGTAAGTCACAAGCTGTTACCTATAACAACACTGAATCAGATCATGACCTAGTATACTATGAGAGTGATGATGAAGAACATCATCATAATGATACTGACAATGATGAAAGCCAAGAAAACGGTGAAGAATCTGCAGACGAGAGTGTTGCTGATAGTACTGATAGAGATGATAGTCATGCTGGTAGCCAGAATAGTAGTTTAAATAGTGAAGATAGTCCTGAATCTGATGATAGAGACAGCCTTGATTTGGAAAATCAGGCAGAGAATGATATACATGAGGAAAGTATGGAACCTAATGCTGAGTCACAGGCAAATGATTGCATGAAATTAAAGAAGGTTCAGATGGTGAATTTTAAAATTCCTGTTGAAAATGATACAAGAGAAGCAATAATTTTAGGCAGGGCAGGAAAGGCTACAACTGATAAGAAGAGCTGGTACAATAAGGATTCAATCAGCCAGAAAATATTAGAGGTGACCAGATATCAATTGATCTAAGAACAGTCAATGATTTAAAAGTTGTAAACCAGTCAGATGATGAGAATGAAGAGATACTTTTTAGTGATATTGATTTTAGTGAGGCTAAAGAGGCAGAATTGGATAACTGGAGAAAGCACAATGTGTATGAAGAAGTTGAAGACAATGGTCAAAATTGTATCTCCACAAGGTGGGTTTATACTATGAAAGAATTGGAGAATGAATTTCAAAGAAAAGCTAGATTGGTAGCAAAAGGTTTTGAAGAAGACAGCCTAGATGAGATACCAAAGAATTCTCCAACATGTGAAAAGCAGTCTCTATGACTGATTTTGTCAATTATTGCAAATAAAAGATGGTCAATAAATTCAGTGGACATCAAAACTGCTTTCATTCAAGGAGAGAAGATGCAAAGAGAAGTCTATTTGAGACCTCCGGAAGAAGCTAAGGCAAATGGTGAAGTCTGGCGCCTAAACAAGTGTGTATATGGTCTTGTTGATGCATCCTTAAAGTGGTATGAAAAAGTTAAAACAACATTGCTAGATTGTGGAGGAACAGTGTCAAAGATTAATTCAGCAGTTTTCTATTGGCATAATGAAAAAGGTTTGACTGGTGTCCTAGCAGTTCATGTAGATGACTTTCTTTGGGCAGGATCCAGTTCCTTTGAGGACAGTGTTGTATCAAGGATTAGGGATCTGTTCAAGGTAGGGAAAGACTCCTGTGCATCTTTCAAATATTTGGGTCTTGATCTCAGCCAAGATAATGAAAGTATTGTTCTTAGCCAGAAAGACTATGTCAGAATGTTGAAGACTATTTTAATAGATAAAGACAGGGTGAAAATGTCTCCTCTTTCACCATCAGAGCAGACTCTATTGAGGTCAAAAATAGGACAATTATTATGGTTAGCCAGACAAACACGTCCAGACATTGCTTTTGATGTTGCTCCCATTTCATCAAAAATTAAGACTAGCACAATTGAAAATCTAAAGAAAGTCAATAAGATAATAAGAAAGGTGCAAAATGATCGTGTTTCACTGTAATTCCAGAATCTTGGACATAATATAAAACTTATGTTGTTTAACGATGCTTCATTTGGAAATCTTCCAGATGGTGGAAGTCAAGGTGGTTATGTTGTCTTTATTTGGAAATCTTCCAGATGGTGGAAGTCAAGGTGGTTATGTTGTCTTTATTTGGAACAGATGGTGGAAGTCAAGGTGGTTATGTTGTCTTTATTTGGAAATCTTCCAGATGGTGGAAGTCAAGGTGGTTATGTTGTCTTTATTTGGAACAGATGGTGGAAGTCAAGGTGGTTATGTTGTCTTTATTTGGAACAGATGGTGGAAGTCAAGGTGGTTATGTTGTCTTAAATTGGAACAGATGGTGGAAGTCAAGGTGGTTATGTTGTCTTTTTGATGGGCTATGATGGTAACGTGAACCCCATCACTTGGCAGTCTAAGAAATTAAGAAGGGTTGTACGTAGTACTTTGGCAAGTGAAGCCTTGGCCTTAGCTGATGGTGTGGATTGTGTAATATCTTTAGCAGCTCTGTTTAAGGAATTAATGCATAATGGGAATGAATTGAAGCATACTCCAGTAAATTGTTTTGTTGACAACAAAGACCTTTATCATGCAATATACTCTGATAAACCTGTTGGAGAGAAGAGATTGAGGGTGTAGATCAATGCAATAAAGCAATTGCTTCAAGGTGGAGAGCTTAAAGGAATTAAATGTATTCAGACTAATGAACAAATCGCCAATGTTCTCACAAAGCATGGTGCTTCTGGACAAGACATTTTACATTGTTTTGAAAAAGGACTTTTGAATTCAAGCCTTTTGTAATTGTTGTAACTGACAATAAAAAAAAGAAGAAGAAAGATCAGATAAATACTACTTGATATTATGACATTTTAATGGCCTTTATTTTCCTTATTATTTGGACATAAACATTTCTAATGAAAAGAGAAAAGGATTAGACTGTTAACTATTGTGTTTCCTATTATTTTGTTTATATTATTTTCAGGTACATGTTACTTGGTGGGTTTTGTTTATAGATTAGTAAAGACATTAGATTAGATAATAGACTTTATATTGAAGCCATAATTAATCAATTATCATTACTGGTTCAAGCATTGATACTTATAACACATGACTGTATGAAGCATGTATACTTGCAACACGTGTCTGTATCAATCATGGATACTTATAACATGTGACTGTATCAAGCATGGTTACTAATAGGATGTGACTGTATAAAGCATAGAAACTTATGACCTGTTACTGGTTCAAGCATTGATACTTATAACACATGACTATATCAAGTATGGATACTTATAACATGACTGTATCAACAATGGATACTTAAAACATGTGACTGTATCAAGCATGGATACTTATAACATGTGACTGCAACAAGCATGGATACTTATAACATGTGAATGTATCAAGCATGGATACTTATGACATGTGACTTTATCAAGCATGGATACTTATAACATGTGACTGTATCAAGTATGGATACTTATATTTATGACATGTGACTGTTATAAGCATGGATACTTATAACATGTGACTGACAAGCATGGATACTTATAACAAGTGACTGTATAAAGCATGGACACTTATAACTTGTCACGGTATCAATCATGGATACTTTTAACATGTGATTGTATCAAGCATGGATACTTATAACATTTGATTGTATTAAGCATGGGTACTTATAACATGCGACTGTACCAAGCAGGAATACTTATAACATGTGACTGTGTTAAGCATGGATACTTATAACATGTGACTTTATTGAGCATGGATACTTATAACATGTGACTTTATTGAGCATGGATACTTATGACATGACCATATCAAACATGAATACTTATGACCTATTACTATATCAAACATGAATACTTATGACCTATTACTGTATCAAAACATGAATACTTATGACCTATTACTATATCAAACATGAATACTCATGACCTATGACTGTATCAAACATGAATTCTTATGACCTATTACTGTATCAAACATGAATACTTATGCTCTCTGGCCAATTATGGATACTTGTTAGCTTTTACCACCAAGCAAGGATACTTATGACCTTTTATTATACATGGATACTTGTGACCTTTTACTATCAAGCGTGGATACTTATAACTTTTGAATGTCTGTTTGTTTTTGTGGTGATTGGGATTGTAACACCGTGTTGACTGCTGTGCCCCTGTTTTTGACATTTTTACCTATTCTGTCTGTTTGTTTTGTTCACACATTGTTGACAATATAATGGAATTTTATGTGACTGTCATACAAATGAGAGGTTTAGCTGGCTATAAAACCAGGTTTAATCCACCATTTTCTACATAAGGAGATGCCTGTACCAAGTCAGGAATATGACAGTTGTTTTCCATTCATTTGATGTGTTTGAGCTTTTGATATTGCTGTTTGAATTTTCCTTGGAGTTAGCTTTTTTTTGTTATTTTACTTTTTACTATTATGCATGGATACTTGTGACCTTTAACCACCAAGCAGGAATACTTATGACGTCTTACTATCAACCATGGATACTTGTGACCTTTTACCACCAAGCAGGGATACTTGTGACTCTTACTATCAAGCATGGAAACTTGTAACCTTTTACCACCAAGCAGGGATATTTATGACATCTGACTATCGTGCATGGATACTTGTGACCTTTGAACACCAAGCAGGGATACTTATGACATCATAGTATCAAGCATGGATACTTGTGATCTTTTTCTACCAAGCAGGGATACTTATGACGTCTTATTATCAAGCATGGATACTTGTGACCTTTTACCACCAAACAGGGATACTTATGACGTCTTGCTATCAAGCGTGGATACTTGTGACCTTTTACCACCAAGCAGGGATACGTATGACCTTTAACTATTGTGCATGGATACTTGTGGCCTTTTACCACCAAGCAGGGATACGTATGACCTTTAACTATTGTACATGGATACTTGTGGCCTTTTACCACCAAGCAGGGATACGTATGACCTTTTACTATTGTGCATGGGTACTTGTGGCCTTTTACCACCAAGCAGGGATACTTATGACCTTTAACTATTGTGCATGGATACTTGTGGCCTTTTACCACCAAGAAGGGATACTTATGACCTTTAACTATTGTGCATGGATACTTGTGGCCTTAAGCTTTTACCACCAAGCAGGGATACTTATGACCTTTAACTATTGTGCATGGATACTTGTGGCCTTTTACCACCAAGCAGGGATACTTATGACCTTTAACCATTGTGCATGGATACTTGTGACCTTTTACCACCAATCAGGGATACGTATGATCTTTAACTATTGTGCATGGATACTTGTGACCTTTTACCACCAAGCAGGGATACTTATGACCTTTAACTATTGTGCATGGATACTTGTGACCTTTTACCACCAAGCAGGGATACTTATGACCTTTAACCATTGTGCATGGATACTTGTGACCTTTTACCACCAATCAGGGATACGTATGACCTTTAACTATTGTGCATTGATACTTGTGACCTTTTACCACCAAGCAGGGATACTTATGACCTTTAACTATTGTGCATGGATACTTGTGGCCTTTTACCACCAAGCAGGGATACTTATGACCTTTAACCATTGTGCATGGATACTTGTGACCTTTTACCACCATTCAGGGATACGTATGACCTTTAACTATTGTGCATGGATACTTGTGACCTTTTACCACCAAGCAGGGATACTTATGACCTTTAACTATTGTGCATGGATACTTGTGACCTTTTACCACCAAGCAGGGATACTAATTAAGATGTTTTTGTATAAAAAATTGCAAGAAACAGTCATCAATTAATTGCAAATATTTTATTTGGAATCTAGAACAGCATCTTTCATTTCATAGCATTAATAAAAACACTACTGAAGTTGAAAGGTCAAGTTGATGAAGGAATGTTTGAAATATGTTTAAAAACATTTTCGAATTGATTTGCGTTATGTAGCTGTATATAACAACCTTATTGAACCTTAGATATTTATGCTGCACCAATACAAGATGTGTATTGTAAAGAAAAATGTAAACACATTGGTGTGAATGTCTGTTTCCTATCGATAACAAACTGTTTTGTCTTTCAATTAAACCTTCCTCACATGTTGGTTTAATTCTTTGAGAAAATATGGAATTAAATTGTTGAGGCTCAATTTGTTAATGCTGTTCATGCTGTTTAGAGAAGGTGGATGATTTGATTGTTTTTATTATGCAATAAATATTTCCAACTTGTGACATGTCCAGAAAAAGTAGGTGCTATAATTTACCGATTTTAACATGTGCATGTGAGATAATGAAAGTTAACATGACATTTGTAAGATATAAATTGAGTCTTTGTATGACAAGACTTCCATTTGTAAAGTTCTAGCGTCCAAACTAATCCATTAGTATACCCACAACTTGTCTGATAGTGAAGAGAAGACAAAACTGTGACAGTCTATCTTAAAGTGCAAGACAATTATTCAAAAAAGCTTTTATAATGCATTTAGATGTAAGTACTTAAAAGTCTTGGGATGTTAAAAATTCACTTCAAAGTGACAATGAAGGAACTATTTATAGCAAACATAGTTTGGAAGATTGTTTCCTAACCTGATCTAACTTATTTAAACTCGGTACGTCTAAACACTGCTAAGGAGTCCTTAGTGCACTAAGGACGTGAACTATGCCACTAAGGACTAGAAGGGGTGCTTTTACATGTATTATTTTTCCATATTAAGCTAGAGATTGATATTTAATGCATTAATTAAAAATTTTATAGAAAAATAATCACAAATAAATGAGTAATTAAGCATTGTTTAGGCATGTGCAGGTTTTTCTTTGATATGCTGAAAATCAGTGAACCGATTGACACGTGCCATATAACATAACAACTGATTAAACAATCATAATCTTTTTATTTTAAGTAATTAACTATTGTATCGAAAAGATTAATGCTTAATATTTTATAATTGAATGTGTTGTTCTTATTTACAATGTTTAAAAGGACAAATAATTTTGCTTTTGTTTTATTTCTTTCCCGACAAAGTTATTTGCCATAGGTGCATGACTTTGATGTGCACCAACTAATAAGTTAGAGTGTGGTCAGCATGTTAAATGTTTATGTAAGAGATACCAAGACAAAAGGAATGGATATGTTTATAAGTTCTTTGTTTTTATTTTAATTCCGACAAAGATGCGTGTAAATACAAATGGATTTACAAAAAAATATGAGTAAATTGTGAAAAAAAAACTATAAAACCTAGTGTTTGCTTTCCCACTTTCTTTTACTGCTTCAAACTTAGTACGAATTACGATTGAATTGAAAAAAAAAATCATGTGGCGTCCTTGGGGTTTATCAACTTTGTCTTCAAAAACAATAAAGTTGTATACGCAAGGAAACTGGTGGTCATTGAATTTTCATTGGTCCATTGTTTTTACATTGGGAAGGATCATTTCTATTTTATCATACTTTCCTGTCACACATTAAAGCACGCTTGCAAGAAACAATATACAGTATAGAGATACGTGTTGGTAGTGACCACAACGGTGGTCTGACTAAAGCATTAGATAGCGTCTTTCCAAACGCAACAAGACTTTTATGTACTAAACACATTAAAGATAATGTATCCGACCACCTGAAAAATAAAATTGGTTCCAACGACAAAGAACGCATCGAAGTATTGGATTCAATTTTCGGTTCTACTGGACTTATCACAGCCCAAGATCAAGATGAGTTTAATGAAAAGGCAACAAACATCTCTGCTCGTTATTCAAACTTCAACACGTACCTTCAAAGTAGACTTAAAGAACGATTGTATGAGTATGTACTGAAACCCCGTTACCAGCATCAACATGTTGATTTGTAGAACAATAACAATTGCGAATCGATAAATCACGTATCCAAAATGGCGATTAACTGGAAACCACAAAGTTTACCAGAACTAGTTAAAATGCTCCAGGAACTAGTCAAGATGGAGTTTGCTGACTTAAGACGAGCACTGTACAGCCAAGGAAATAACCTGCTGTTTGGATATTTTAAGCGCTACCAATTGTTATATCAATGCTGGCTTACGAAAAAACCTGATAAAAAAGATCGCCTTTTCCTAAAACTAATGAAAGACAGTGACAAGTCTAGTTTGACTTCAGTAAAAGCAAAATCATTGACAAGTACTCTGTGTGACCATAGACTTTACCTTGCCATTGCCTCGGAGACTTGCCAAGAAACCATGTCAAACAAAAAGACTAAGGGTTGCACAAACACAGCCACGATTTTAAATATTTGTATGTCTGATATTGCTATGAAATGTAATGTAAATAACTGTAAATATATATATATATAAATGTGAATATTTCAATCATTAATTAATATAAACATCAAATTAAAAACCTGAAATTAGATATATTGCTCTTGAAACAAATTTATTATTTACAACAAATAATTACAAAATACTCTTGAAAAAATACTTCTTCATTCTGTAAAAAAAACATGAATAAAATTTCAACAACTTATTCAGTGCGAAGTCAATTCAAAATTGATCACTGAAACAATCTGAAAAACAATTCATTTATTAGTATCCAACTTTACCAACCTCGTCAATTAAACACAACAGATAGCAGGATTCCCGTGTAATCAGTTATGTAATTTGACACGTGTCTAATTACACAATAACTCATTTATTTGTGATTATTTTTCTATAAAATTTGAAATGTATACATTAAATACCAATATCTACCACAATATGAAAAGAAATTACATGTACCAGCACCCCATCTAGTCCTTAGTGGCATATTATAAGTCCTAAGTGCACTAAGGACTCCTTAGCAGTGTTTAGATGCATCTATTTAAACTTAAGATGGTATTTCGTATAGTACATTTGAAAGATTTATAAAAAGTTCAGACGTAATATCATAATATAGGTACTATTGTTTGTATTATACACCTGGGATATCTAAACTGTTGGATAGAATGACAAAAGATACATTTCACATTATAGTTTGTATGGTAAAGTGAGATGTTAAAACTGCAGTTGGAATAACAAAAAATTAATTTAAAACTTCAGTTTTTTGACATGTAATTTGTCCTTAAATGAAAAACATAAACTAGTTAGGAAGCAGATTTGAACAATTTAAGATTAAACATACTTGCCCTTTGATATATAATTCCTACTAAAATAAAAATTTATGGAAAACTTCTCTTTTATGACAAAAGGTAAAATTTCATTTTTGGAAAGATTGGAACGTTGTTCTAAATCCTTCCTAAGGCTCTGGTCTCCCTAACAACAAGTAGCACAGGTAAGCTACTAAATCTACAAAATGTATACACACTGAAATATAGTTCCCTATAATTCTCATGTGTGTGTTCATATGCACATATAAACTGTGAAAAATTTGGGTATATTTTTGGAGCAGTTCATTCAAGTATGTATGTCTTTAAGGTGTGTTGATGTGCAGGCCATTTTTGATGTTTGATATATAGAAATGATAGGTTTATTCGTTGCCTATTACTTTTGATCTACTCTACATAAGTGATTCTGTAAATTATGTCTGAAAGATCAATGATTAATTAAGGATTAACAAGATTTTTTTTCAAAAAAAAAAAAAAAATACAAAATATGAAATCTAAATAAAAATATATAAAAGGTATTCAAGAAACGCCTATAATTTACTTGATAGATCTGCAATAATCATCTGTAATTAATCAATAATTTAGATTAGTTCACTTATCAGTGATTGGCTTGAAATGGTTAGTAAAATTTTAAAACTCTTAATTAGAACAAACCAATAATTTTTAGTTTATTCCCCATCAAATGTCTGTTAACAATTTTAGTCATTTGAATATAAAAGTGTATATATATTTTGCAATCAAGAAAGAATCCCCATTTTAATAAAATAAGTTTTTTAATTTGTTTATGTTGAAAAAGTATATTTTCAATGGCCTTTTCTGGAAAATATTTTAAATTATAAATTGATTAAAATACACTCTACAACTTTTGATCTTCAGAGTCATATAATCATGATAATTGTTTTCAAAATCAATAAGCAATTCTCAGAGGAGAAGGGGCCTTGGTGGCCGAGTGTTCTAAGTAGTTACTACTGTAATCACTAGCCAGTCAACACTGAGGTTGTGAGTTCGAAACCCTGCTCATGCGGGTGCACTCAACTCTAATCTTAATTGACTAGGATTGTCAGTTTTCCTATCCAAGGTCGGTGGTTCTACGGGCACTCCGGCTTCATCCACCAATAAAATCTGGCCGTCACGAAATAGCCCAAAAGCGGTGCTTAAAAGTGGTGTAAAATCACCTATGCGTGACATAGGTATTACTATCCGGCGGTGGCTGCTTAAACTATTTGTATAAAGCTTTATATTTCAGAAGGTAGAAGACCTGGATGCTTCATACCTTGTATGCAGATACCTTATGTTACGAAGTTTCTGTCTGTCATATGCCCATTGTCCTTGACCTCATTTTCATGGTTCAGTGACTGTTTGAAAAAAATTACAGTTTTTTTGTCATGTTAATTTCTAACTTATTATGAGTAATAGGATATTTTTGGTATATGGGTTCCTCGCAACGTCTACATGTCAGTCAGTCTTGGTTAACCTGACCTCGACCTCAATTCATGAATCAGTGATCAAGGTTAAAGTTACGTGGTAAGGTCTGTTTCTCAGATACTACAAGCAGCAGGTCAACTATATGTGGTGTATGGAATGGTTGTAAGTGGTATATGTCAGTTGGGCATGTTTCATCTGACCTTGACCTCATTTTCATGGTTCATTGGTAATTATTAATTTTTTGTGTTTTGGTCTGTTTTTAAAGTACTATAAGCAATAGGTCAACTATATTTGGTTTATGGAATGATTGTAAGATGTACATGTCTGACTAGCCGGTGTCATCTGACCTTGACTTCATTTTCATGGTTCATTGGTCAATGTGAAGTTTTTGTGTTTTGGTCTGTTTTTCAAGTACTATAAGCAATAGGTCAACTATATTTGGTTTATGGAATGATTGTAAGATGTACATGTCTTACTAGCCGGTGTCATCTGACCTTGACCTCATTTCTATGGTTCATTGGTTAACATTAAGATTTTGTGTTTTGGTTTGTTTTTCAAATACTAATAGCAATAGGTCAACTATATTTGGTCTATGGAATAATTGTTAGGTGTTCATGTTTGTGTGACAGTTTTTATCTGACCTTAACCTCATTGTTGTGGATCTTTAAAAATGTTAAGTTTATGTGATACTTGTAGTAAAACCTTTATCTTTAAGACTTTCAACATAAAATCAATGGTCAAAAACAGGCAAGACAATTCAGCGTGTGCACTCTTGTTGGTGTTTTGGTCTGTTTTTCAAGTACTGTAAGCAATAGGTCAACTATATTTGGTGTATGGAATTATTATAAGGTGAACATGTCTGTCTAGCTGGTGTCATCTGACCTTGACCTCATTTTCATGTTCATTGGTCATTATTAAATTTTTGTGTTTTGGTCTGTTTTTTCAATTACTATAAGCAATAGGTCAACTATATTTGGTTTATGGAATGATTGTAAGGTGTACATATCTGTCTAGCGGGTGTCATCTGACTTTGACCTCATTTTCATGGTTTATTGGTCAATGTTAAGTTTTTGTGTTTTGGTCTGTTTTTCAAATACTAATAGCAATAGGTCAACTATCTTTGGTTTATGGAATGATTGTAAGGTGAACATGTCTGTCTAGCGGGTGTCATTTGACTTTGACCTCATTTCCATGGTTCAGTGGTCAACCTTAAGTTTTTGTGTTTTGGTCTGTTATTCAATTACCATAAGCAATGGGTCAGCTATATTTGGTGTATGGAATGATTGTAAGGTGTACCTGTCTGTGTGACAGTTTTTATCTGACCTTGACCTCATTGTCATGGATCTTTAAAAATGTTAAGTTTATGTGATACTTGTAGTAAAACCTTTATCTTTAAGACTTTCAGCATAAAATCAATGGTCAGTATAACAGGCAAGACATTTCAGCGTGTGCACTCATGTTCTTCCTTCAGTCATGGTTCATGGATTTTTAATGATTTGCATTGTTTTCATGCTTAAATATTGCCATTTTAATTTCGATATTTGCATTATATTATCAAAATTGCAAAACGCAAGACATATCTGTGGGTCGACAGTTTATTAACAAGTTGCTTTCTTTAAAAAAAGAAATGCAATCACGAACCCAAATGCATGTTTGAAATGAAAGATCAGATAATTGTTTTATAAAGATGCATAATTTCACCTCATTTCTTTTTTATATAAGATGTAGATAAACTGACATGGATTCTTAATGAAACTGATGTTCTATGTTGGGCATAATTTTCTTGTTAAAGAAATAATTTCTCTCTCTCCCATCCCTCAGTTGCTTCCAATAGATAACATTACAACATGATAAGAAGCAACCATTGTATGTTTATTCCTTTCTGAGGTTCTATTTTTGGAATAGAGGTAGCTTACTGACTGAAGTTGAAATATAACTGTCTTTGTTGTAGTTTGCCTGAGTTGGAAAATAGTTCAGACCTTTTTTGTTTTACTTCATATAAAAATAAGAAGATGTGGTATGATTGCCAATGAGACAACTCTCCACAGGAGACCACATGACACAGAAATTAACAACTATAGATCACCGTACGGCTTTCAACAATGAACAAAGCCCATACCGCAGTCAGCTATAAAAGGTCCCAAAATGACAAATGTAAAAGAATTCAAACAAGAAAACTATCGGTCTAATTTAGGTATAAGTTTTAAATAAATAGAGAGTCGTCACCTCAATTAACTCCAAAGAATATCACTCATTCTATAAACTAACTGCCTGATTTCATTGCGTTGTCCTTTATTCTAATTATTACTTTTTTTCCCTTATTATTTTGATACTAATGTAGAGCCTTAATTAATATAAATCATCACTCAGTCTCTATAAAAGACAATCATTATTTTATCTCTGACCCTGTACAAGTCCTAAAATTTAATTATTCTTTCAGAATCATCATCATACTGCTAAAAATATTTAATAAGTTAAATGTTTATTAAAAGATGAAATGTTTCGTTGTAGCATCTCATATCTGCATTTTACACATCTCAACGGTTCTGGTTCAGTTTGTTATTCTTTAATATATTGTTTTTTTATTTCAATTTGTATTATGATAATGATAAAAGATATGTTGTTCCAATATTTTACCAATTAAATAACATGATTATAATAATTCTATTTTTGCTATTTAAATGAAATAGGAACAATCTTTAAAAACTCCTTAATTACTTCATAAACGGGCTTAGCTCTTTTTTAATTTCGCTAAAATGGCTCAATTTAAAAATCTTAAAAACGCCTAACCATTGACGGTATTATTTTTGCTTAAAAATCTAATGTCCAATGTTAAAACAGCTTGTATTTCAGAAAACTTAACATATGCGACTATAATTCAATTAACTACTGGTGTAAAATATCATTCAGTCTAGATTAACACTTATCTCTATAGCAACTGTAAGACGCCTTAACATATTTATTAGGTCAATTAATTACCTATTACGCAGGTGGCCACAGAAAAGAACAGATGTATTCCGAAAAGACAATAGGCATTTGTGGTATTCCGAAAGACTACAACATCAATTAATATATATGCGTGAACCCTGAGGGTTCACGCAATAAGTTGATAAATATTATGATAGTATTTCATCAATAGTTTGTGCTTTGGGGAACAAAGGGAATCAAATTTAGTACAAGCTGTGAATAGGGAAACTATTTTCTCTAAGGTGGAAGATTTTACCTCTTTTTTAGGAGACTAATCTGTAGAGGAGATTTCAAAAATAATTGAAGGCTCCCACTGATTTCTGTCAAGTTGACAACTTGGAATTAGCTCCCACTGATATCTATCAGTTTGACACTTGATATTTAAGCTCCCATTAATATATGTCAGTTTGACGCCTTTGGAAGCTCCTTCTGGTATCTGTCAAGTTAACCCTTTGGAGACTCTCACTTATATTTGCCAGGTTGGCATCTTGGGAGACTCCCCCTGATATCTTTCAGGTTGACACCTTTGGAAGCTCCTTTTGATATCTGTCAAGTTAACCTTTGGAGACTCCCACTTATATTTGCCAGGTTGGCATCTTGAGAGACTCCCCCTGATATTTGCTAGGTTGACACCTTTGGAGCCCCCTCCCCCTGATATCTTTCAGGTTGATACCTTTTGAAGCTCCTGATGATATCTGTCAAGTTAACCCTTTGGAGACTCCCAATGATATTTGCTATGTTGACATCTTGGGAGACTCCCCCTGATATCTTTAAGGTTGACACCTTTGGAAGCTTCTTTTGATATCTGTCAAGTTAACCTTTGGAGACTCCCACTTATATTTGCCAGGTTGGCATCTTGGGAGACTCCCCCTGATATTTGCTAGGTTGACACCTTTGGAGCCCCCCTCCCCCTGATATCTTTCAGGTTGACACCTTTGGAAGCTCCTTCTAATAACTGTCAAGTTGTCGTTAACTTTTTCAAAGATCTTCTCTGAAACTGCTGAACCAAATCCAACACAAATCGGACAGTTCAGTTTAGAGTTATTTACCCTGAAATAATGATTTTGTTAAATTTCTCAGTTTTTGGTTGTTATCTTGAGAACTATTATAGATAAAGAGAAATTTAAAGAGAAATTTTAACAGCAAAAATGTTCAGCAAAATAAGATCTACCAAAAACATTTAAGTACAGAATTAGCGATTTGATCCCTTATAGGAGTTAATGCCCTTGAAAGACTATTTAATTCAGTTTTAAAATTTTTTTCAGAAACTTCAAACAGCAAAAATGTTCAGCAAAGTAAGACCTACAAATGAGTCCGAAAATGTCAATTGATTCCTTTTAGGTGTTATTGACCTTGAAAGATGATTTTACTAGTTTTTTTGCAGAAACTTTAATAGATAGAAAGAATCTTTTAAAGGTATACATAAAAAAAAAGTAATCATTGGTGCAAGATCTGCACAAAAAGTTCCATGTGAGTGATTCAATCTTTTAAGAGCCTCTTGTTGGGAAGTACTTTTCATTCTGATAACCTACTATTGCAAGAATTACAGGTATTATTTTTGAAACTTTCGCACTTCTTCTTCAATTCATTTTTAGATGTTCTAGTTTTACTGTCTTGGCCATTTACCTTATTTTCAAGGTTCAGTGTGCATAAGATGTATGTCTGTTAAACAGACTTCACCTGAACTTGACCTCATTTCCATCATTCATTGAATATGTTTTCTTGATTCATGTAGTCTGATCTATATCTCAAAAACTGTTCATATGATTATAATCAGTACAACAGGTATGACATTTACAGGTATGCCACTTGTCTTGTATATTCGTTATGATTATAATCAATACACCAGGTATGACATTTACAGGTATGCACGCTTGTCTTGTATATTCTTATGATTATAATCAGTACAGCAGGTATGACATTTACAGGTATACACGCTTCTCTTGTATATTCGTTAACGTTTATGTCATTAAGTAGGAAGTTGTTTTATAAGCTAATTTTCATTTTGGATTACGAAACACTTAATTGCATTGATTCTGAAATGCCTAAATATTTTGAAATATTACTGTTATCCAGCCAGTTATATTCATTACCACTACACAATTTGTAATTACGGTTTTTAGATGCAAGAATTTAGAGTTTAATTGCTTAACTGTTTGATAATAAACTTCAAAGAAAAAATAAATTTTTATGCATTCTGGTTTGTATATTTCCAAATTAAAATCTATTACAAGTCTTGATTTGTTTTCTGTCAGGATATACTTAAGCACCATACCTTAAATATCTGCAATTACATGGCAGTCAGGGACAGATAATTTTGCTTTGGTCAGACAGTTTGTTATTATTGTATCAGGACTGGAATATTACACATGTACGCTTTTATGTATATGTTTTTATTTTAACATGAAGCGTTCAATTCACACAGATACTCATTTTTTATTAGTTGGAAGAAGAATCACCTGATAATGTCATGTAAAAGCAACCCAAGAATAGAATTATTATCTCCCCACACTGCTGGTGCCCACCATGGATGAGGACCACCTCATCTTGGAGGCTGATGCCTTTATAATAATTTTCACTTTGTTGGTTTGTCCGTCAACAAGTTTTTAAATGCTAAAACTCCAAAAGTATGGCTAGTTCGCCAATGAAATTTTTCACAGCTGTTGAACATAAAATGAATTTAATTAATTACAAAATTAAAGAAACATCTTTTTATGCTAGGATTTCAAAACTGATTTATAGGTATACTTTGTTAAATCAAATTGTTCCTCATGTTGAAAAAAAAAAATATGTATGACTTGGAGGGGAAAATTGCAGTAAAAACTTATTTGAGAAACACCTTTATGTGCAAGCATTTCATTGATACTTGAAATGTAGGTAAAAACCTATTCCAATTTGATTTCGAGTTACACAAATTGATTTGAAGTTGGAAAAAAATTAGTGATAAACACATAGTTTTTGTTAAAAAATCTGAACTTTTGAGAAACATCTGTCTTTGCTAGGATTGCAACAAAAATTGATAAGGGGTATGATATGATAATCTAACATTTGAAAATTTCTATCTGTAGATTTTAAATGCTTGACCTTATAGGTTTGTTTATCAACACTTAATCTAGTAACTGTCAGACAGTTTAGTAGATGTTTGTCTTTTTGTCTTTTTCCGTGTTTGCCATGGCGTTGTCCGTTTATTTTCGACTTGTGGGTTTGAATGTCCCTTTGGTATCTTTTTTCTCTCTTTTAAAGACTTTGGAAATGTTTTCTATAGTAAAAACACCATATATTCCAAAACTTGTAAATTTCAAGTAGACCATCATCAAGTTAAAGAGATATTAAGGGAAATACCAGAAATATTGAGTACCAATAATGTATTGTTTATTTTTCCATATATCATTTGAAAATTATTTGTTAAAGAGTGAAAACTCCTGTTTCATCCCATTTCTGATATATTGGAGGAGTAACTTGAACAATAATGTGTCAGACACAATCATGAAAATTTGCCAAAAGCTTAAAAAGATTGACTCCATGACAGAATTTAAGTCATATGATATTAGAAGTATTAAGCTTCATGTGTTTACGTAACTTGAGAAGTTTGAATGTTTAAGTAGGAGGAGTTGAAGTGGGGAATGATGTCTAAAATCAATTAAAAGTTGATTAAATTGAACAGAGAATTATATGGAATGCAGTTTTTATTTAATGAGTAAAATTAAATTGAATAATTACATGTTTGTTTATTTTCTGAGACAGCCTCATTGATTTTCTTGAGAATTCTTTATTATTGCATTAATTGCAGATCATTGATCAACTTTATAAATAGAAATACATCAGCATTATCCATATTTGCGTGCAACTAGTTGAATATTTTTTTATTTTAATTATGGCTATTTAAACTAATGGTTCTATCGGAAAGACTAGATCATATTATCTAAGCATTCAAGGATTGCACACAAAAAAAGTTATGTTGAAGTTGTGCATCTGCTATATTTGAGGAATTTTCGCTCATTTTCCTATGCTTGGTACCTTAATGATTTTTCAGCAAAATTTAGGAAAGATAGTACCAGTTTTGTATAATAAACTCCTCCTACAGATATCAACCTAGATTTCTGAAAGGTCACAGAAATATTGCACATATATTGAAGTAAATGCACCCTCTATTTAGAAACTGTTTTATAAATTGTTCCCCATTTTTTACATACTTGGAGCTAAGTCAATTTGCAAAAGATTTACAATGGCCAACTTAGCCATTTTAGTCTTTGATCCATTTTTATACGCCCGTCAATTTTTGACGGGACGTATTATGGTATACAAATGTCCTGTGTCCGTCCGTCTGTCTGTCCGACGTAAACATGTCGCACATAACTTGAGAATGACTTATCCAAATTTCATGAAACTTAATATAGTTGTTTCTTATGATGGTCAAACGATCTGTATACTTTTTGGTGAAAATAAGATTAAAACTTTTTGAGTTACGGGACTTAGTAACAGATGCAAGACCATGGTCACAAAGGCAGTAAACCATGGTTGTCAAATTGACCATGGTCAACCACGGTTGATTAGAGCATGGTCAACCATGGTTGTCAAATTGACCATGGTCAACCATGGTTGATTAGAGCATGGTCAACCATGGTCAGGTGTTGACCATGGTCACAATAGTGGAAAACCATAGTTGACCATGGTTTTCAGCACATCCAACCATGGTTTGATCATGGTTATCAATGGTTAGCGATGGTAACCATGGTCGACCATGGTTGCATTTTGACAGGGTAAACAGGTGTGTTTTTTTTTCACATGTCGCGCCATATCTCAAAAACAATTTATGATTATTGCTTAAAACTTTACACACTTCTTAGTTATATTAATATTAAGATCTGTATACTTTTTGGTGATGATTCAAAATTTTATTTTTGAGTTATTGAGTATTTTGTAAAAAAAGGGGGAGGGGTTTTTCACATGTCGCGCCGTATCTCAAAAACGATTTATGATTATTGGTTAAAATTTTACACACTTCTTAGTTATATTAATCTAAAGATCTTTATACTTTTTGGTTTTGATTCAAAATTTTATTTTTGAGATATTGATTTTTTTTTTAAAGGGGGGTTTTCACATGTCGTGCCGTATCTCAAAAACGATTTATGATTATTGCTTAAAATTTTACACACTTCTTAGTTATATTAATCTAAAGATCTGTATACTTTTTGATTTTGATTCAAAATTTTATTTTATAGATATTGAGTTTTTTGTAAAAAAAAGGGGGGTTTTCGCATGTCACGCCGTATGTCAGAAACTATGCTTATTGCATAAAAATTCACACACAAGACGACGGGCGTATCATGCGCTCATGGCGCAGCTGTTTATTGAATGATTAGATAATGACCAATATCATAATCATGTTTTCTCTTATCAAGACACTTTTATAACCTTTGCCTTTGTCATTTTGAAGATTACATTGATTCCATAGATGTACATACCTAATAACCCTTTGGGCTCATACAAATAAAAGAGTAAATGAGTTTTCAAGTATTTATTTATGATAGTTCAATTGAGATTATGATAATAACTAGATACAAGTTATCTAAGCTAGTGGTTCATTAGAGATTATAATAGGTAAAATAATGTTTTGATATTTATTTACACAGTAGTTATTGAATAAGGGTTTTTTTTTTACAATAATAGCTATTTTAAGCCCTTTAACTTGATCAGAAATCGAGATTCTGACATATACTGGGGGGATGTTATTTTTGTCTCGCCTGCAACGAAAGACACAGAAGACGAGACATAAGTATTGCTTTTCTGGTATCGGCATCAACAATTGTTAAGTTGTCTGCTTAAAACAAGGAATTATTTGAATCTGGAATAATTTTGAATTCTGGATAATTGATCAGAAATATTTGATGAAAACTAACCCAACTTAATTTGGTTAGCTTATGCACACATGGCTGAGGTAAAAGTTACTTTCACTGATATTTCAGTATAGTTTTCATCATACATTTCTTATCAATTTTCAAGAATTCAAAATTATTCCAGATTCAAATAATTCCTTGTTTTAAGTCAGTTCAACAGGTCATGGTCCAGCAACTTTCAATTAATAAGCAATTTTCAATGTTAATTTTTTCTGATTAAGTTAGTTTGATAGGAAGTATTAGTGATAGATCAATGATATTTTCTATAAAGTTGCATTGCTATCAGTACATATCAGTTTGTTGACCCTAGGTCATAGTCCATCAACTTTGAATTAATTAGCAATGTTGCTGTCCATCAGATTGTCTTTTTCCTTTTTCTGAATTTTCTGACAAAAGGCAAGACATATCTCTGTGTCAACAGTTTATTTCTTTGTAGGGAGTTGACATACCAAAATAGCCCATAAAAAGAAGAATGGTAATTTTTTGGATAGATTTAATAATTAATACTGCACACTTTTTTGGGGAAAAAATGCTGACTTCAATGTTTAATGCATTTAATGAGCATGGACAGTAAAAGGAGGATCAAGGATGTAAAAGATAACTTTTGATACAGACAATTTGATGGCAATAATATGACTTAATGATGAGAAAGTTTCATCTTTATCATGTCTGTTCTGTGGAAAGCCTCAAGTTAATTGTAGGATTTGTTTCATTGAGAATAATGAGCCTGAGATAAGACAGGAACTGCTGTTTTCTGATTTGGTCTGGTTAGACTTGTAATGAAATGATGAAGAAAGAAATTGGTGTTATCAGAGGACACCAGAGACCACTGCTGAGAACATAAAGAATATTACAAGTGACCAATATCCTTTTGTTAAGAAGTTTCTGTATTTGATAATTGATCTATTGTTAGAAGTCAGAGACTCATTGTATTGTATTGTCATGTACGATAGGACTTTTGCTTTTAATCATATTCTTGCCTGAGACAAAAGTTTTTAGACATCAATTCTATTTTTGTGTAGTTTAATTTGCAGAAATATAGTTTGCATATAGAAACTAAATAGCAGAAATGATTAGTAAAAAAATATGACGCCCAAATCTTAAACATATAACCAAAATTATAAATTGACTCCTCATTGGAATTTTTGTCTTGAATGATGATTTTTGTCTCTTTTTGTCACAGTATGTGAGACATAGGTATTACTACCCAGCGGCAGTGTAAACTATTTGTATAAAGCTTTATATTTCAGAAGGTTTAAGATCTAGATTCTTCATACCTTGTATGCACATACTTTATGTTACAAAGTTTCCGCCTGTCATATGTCCATTGTCCTTGACCTCATTTTAATGGTTCAGTGACTGCTTGAAAAAAGATTATTGTTTTATTGTCATGTGAATCTCACTTATCATGAGTAATAGAATAACTATATTTGGTTGACCTCATTACATGGATCAGTGATCAAGGTTAAAGTTACGTGATTAGGTCTGTTTCTCAGATACTATAAGGAGTAGGTCAATTATATGTGGTGAATGGAATGATTGTAAGGGGTACATGTCAGTCTGACAGGTTTCATCTGACCTTGACCTCATTGTCATAGATCTTTAGAAATGTTAAGTTTATGTGATACTTGTAGTAAAACCTCTATCTTTAAGACTTTCAACAAAAAAACAATGGTTAGTAAAGCAGGCGAGACATTTCAGCGTGTGCACTCTTGTTAATAATTTTGTTTATGTTTTTGCTAAACTGTATATATATATATATAGTTATAGGTATACTTATACTATATAGATATAGGAAGATGTGGTATGAGTGCCAATGAGACAACTCTCCATCCAAGTAATATATACATTTTTGTTGTAGATTGAAAGAAACTGTATAAATAGCAAAAATTACTATTTTTTGAAATATTGGCTATTTTTAAAACCATACCCTGCTTTCCTGAACAGTAAATTTTCATGTCTTTCTGTGTAAATTTCATGAAAATTTCATGAATTAGGATCATGAAATTTCATAAAACATTCATGATTTTAACCATGAAATACCATGAAATACCAGGTGCGTTAAATGGCACTATTAAATTTCAGAAACCATGAATAACCATGAACAAAGTCTGGATGAAATATAATGAAATAACATGAGGTGAAATACCATGAAATACCAGGTATGTTCAACTGCTGAATGAAATTTCATTGACCATGAACAAAGTATGGATCAAATATAATGAAATAACAGGAGCAATCATGAACAAAATGAAATAACATGATCATGTACATGAACTTGAATGAAATAACATGATCATGTACATGAACTTGAATGAATTATCATGATCAAACTTGAGTAAGTTCAAAATACCAAAATAATGATGCAAATAAGCATATACCAGATAAATCAAAGATCAATTTTATTTATACAAATGTTGACAGTCATGTTTGGGTAAAGATTGCTTGAAATACAATTAAAACCCTATGTTACTGATCTAAATCTTCCAAGCCCAAGGGTTATCACTACTTTGAGATACACAATATAAAGTGCTTTAATCTGATCATAACCTTCTTAACATTCTATCGGAGGACTATCCATGAACAGAAGATAGACCTGCATGGTTTGTATAGTATAAAAACCAGTGACTATCATATGGTCAGCTTAAACCTCACCCACAAACTGAATACTAATATAAAATTATGTGTCAGATATAAACTTCTCTTCCTTTCTGTAATTTAAAACTTGCTTTACCGTACTTCCAACTAGAATTGCTGAATAAAGGTAAATGGAGTCTGCATAGAATCTGTTTCATATCATTATTGGCAGCTCATATTCAATCCCTAAAAGTACAAAAATATCCACAAAGAATCAATTGTTCAACAGGTTATGAAGCAATAAATTCAATAGAAACATTATTGCATTATGCATATATAATATTATTATATCTTACATTGGAAGCCTAAAACTCAAATTAAGACTAAGCCTCCCCCACCCCTTTTTTTATCCCTTGAAGATAAAACTGGCAACATAATTTTCACCAAATTCATTAGGACAATTTAATTTCTACATATCCTATACCAGTTATGCCTGTTAAGAATGTGACAAAAATATATTCATTATATTTTATATTGATAAATGTCTGTCAAAAGACAAAACTTTCTGATGTTTTGCTCAGATTAAAACCATAAAAATGTCATAGTGCCTCAACAAATTGTATTTTATAATCATAATATGTTAAATCAAATACTTATCTGAAAACATCTTCATATTGAATTTTCTATTTTGATTCAGATTCTCCATTGATCAGCGTAACCACATCTTGATGACGTCACGTATTTGAGCAAGTACATTCACGTCAAGGTGTCAATCTCGCCCATACTATATCGGCCCGGTTGATTCGTCCCTGAATGGTATTTCAGTGAAACTTCTCAAAACCGCCGCCCGTCGGACCACAAAAACGGCCGATTTGCGGGGTGGCTGGTTTGTTGAAAATTGAAATCACCAAGAGTTACTTTCCTTTAATATGGGTGTTTGAGAATATGTGAAAATGTATTTTACATTTATCAAAATATAGGTTTTCCTTTCTGAATTTTAGTTTTGTACATAATATGTATTGTAAAATACAGTTACAACTTCTATTTCATCTATTTAATTTTTTTTATTTTGCAGGAATAATGAATGAAAAATACCATACATCAATGATATTTCACTAATAATATACTAAAATGTTCTACTGTTCATTACTTGTAACCTGTTTCAAATTTACTTAAGACTTTGTCTTAACATTAAATGTAAGTGCCTTTAAACACAAGAGTTTGAAATCCTAGCTAAAAGGGTGTAAAAATATGCCAAACTGGACTATCACAGTAGAGCTTCTGTTTTTTTGCGTTTTGTGCCTTGCTTCGGAACGTGTCAAAGCAAAAAATAAAATAGCCTCTCAAGAAGTCATAATTATTTGGACTAGGTACAAATGTATTGTACTGATAATAGCCATTAGAATATAATTACTTTTTTTCTACAGAAAATAATGCCCATCAGTATCTTCATGATAAATCACACAACCCTGCTTTAATTTTTGAAAACAATCTTTTAAAGTGCACAAGTTTTTGTTCATGGTTTTTCAGGACTAGATGATCAAATTACTCAGAGTTTTTTATGTAAACTTGGTTTTTCAAGGTATTTCATGATCATGTGACATGAAATAGCATGATCAAGAATTAGGACATGAAACATTTTGTTAAAACCATTCTTTTTCATGAAATTTCATGAATTGATCATTGGTCATGAAATCCAAGAAAGCAGGGTATAATATTGAGAGAAATTTGTAAATGACATTAACCAACTTAATGAGACCTACACATTAAACAATCAGTAATCTTGAGTCCAGGAGTTATTGTCCTTGAATTACAAATTTTACAATTTTTAAATTTTTTTTGGCAGAAACAATAGTAAATAGAAAATGTAAAAAGTAAAATGTTGAGCAAAATAAGATTTATAAATAAGTCAATATATTCATAAGAGTGCTGCCCTTGAATGATTATTTTACTAATTTTTTGCATTTGGATGTTATTTCCTAAACTTTTAATAGATACTGTAGAGAGAAATTGTAAAATAGCAAAATGATGTGCATGGTTAGTCCTACAAATAAGTGATCTAATCATTAGTGGACTCCATTTTGTCGATCCTGCAACATTTATGTTGCAAAAGCGAGACATAGTGATCCTAGATTCTGTTGTAGGGGGCGTCGACATTGAGGTTCAGTCTGTGGTTGAAAGTTTTTTCTAGACATTAATGACTTTGTCAAATATACATGGAATTTATGAAATATAGACAGAAGCTTGTTTATGACCAAAATACATTATGCAGAGCAAAACTTTGAAAATATTTATTTTCATTTTTCCATATTTTATTGATAAATGGACTTAGTTTTTGTTTCGCCTTGACTGAGTCAAAAAGCGAGACATAGGTATGCTGTTTCTGGCGTTGGCGGCGGCGGCGACGGCAAAGGCATCAACAATGTATTAGTTTGTGATTAGCTCTAGTTTATGAGGAACCGCTAGTGGTAGGTCAATGACATTTTGTATGCAGTTGTATAAGCATTGGCACATCTCATTACCATGGAGATTATTTGGCCCCGCCCCCTCAGTCATGGTCTATTGACTTTGAAACTTTTGCTTAGTTTTCATGTATTAGTTTGTGATTAGTAGATATAAGAAGATGTGGTATGAGTGCCAATGAGACAACTCTCCATCCAAGTCAAAATTTATAAATGTAAACCATTATAGGTCAAAGTACGGTCTTCAACACGGAGCCTAGGCTCACACCGAACAGTAAGCTATAAAGGGCCCCAAAAATTACTAGTGTAAAACCATTCAAACGGGAAAACTAACGGTCTAATCTATATAAAAACGAGAAACGAGAAACACTTATGAACCACATCAACAAACGACAACTACTGAACATCAGATTCCTGACTTAGGACAGGTGCAAACAAATGCAGCGGGTTTAAACGCTTTAATGGTACCAAACCTTCACCCTTTTCTGAAACAATAGTGTAACATCACAACATAGAAAGACACACTATAAAATATCAACTGAAATAGCTTAACTCAATCAAAGGACATAGTAACACCATTGAACATACACTGAACAAATAAATTTGACCTATGATACAATGTAAATTCAAAATAAATAAACTAAGGAAGAATGATAAAAGTAACATGTTATATCGGTATGAAATGTTAAACAATTTAAGAAAAACAATATGCTCGAACAAAAATATCAGCCATTTGCAATAACTTTAAACACAGGTAAATAAAATAATTTTGTTGTTAGGTATACGTATACAGTTACAATAGAGAAAGGAAATATTTTAACAAAATAAATAATTTTGATGTTCATAGTACTGAAGTGGAAATTTATATTAGTACCAAACACTTATCAAAGCTGGTATATAGACCAGATATAACCCGAATAACATTAAATAACAAAAAGCATTACAATTAGTATCAACAGGTCAAATAAACAAGAAAGTACGATTTGAGAGTACTGCAGTTACTGACAGCTAGTTAAAAGCCAATACAATTAATAATAAAAATCATGCATCAGAGACTAAAATCAACTAAAACACATCCCAGGGATTTAGTATTTTAACGTCACGGACAGTCAAAGAAGACATGACTAGTGCAATGCCAAAAATAAATGTATCGACAGACAGTAGGATAGTTAGGAGTTTAACCTCTTTATAGATCAAAATGAACGTGGGTGTGTCTTTAAACATCCCGTTTGAAAAGAATACAAATTTAGTTATGTTTTAATTTGCTGATGACAAAATCGATATTAATGCCAATGTAAACTATATTCAAAGATCTAATTACAACATTGGTAAGATAACCTGAACTAATAAGTTTATTTAAAGGTTCGATGAGTTTACACGGATCATATAGTGATTTCCGCGCTTTAAGTACAATATTACCGTAAAATTTAGGATGTGAAATACCGTTTTTAATCAGTTTTCTACAGGTACAGCCAAATTTACTAATCAAATATTTGTATCTATGAAAGAACTTAGCAAAAGTTTTACGTAATTTATGGTAATGAAATCCCTGACTTAATAATTTACTAGTGATGCATTGATTACGTTCGTTAAAATCTATGACATCACTACACACACGGGCATAACGAACGAGTTGGGATATATACACACCGTATGATGGAGCCAAAGGAACATCGCCGTCTAAAAAAGGAAAATTAACAATAGGGAATGAAAAATCGTCTCTTTTGTCGTATATTTTCGTATGGAGTTTTCCTTTAGAGATTGAAATGTCCAAGTCCAGAAAAGGACAACTACTGCTGTTTATGTTAGATTTAGTTAAAGTAAGTTCTATTGGGTAAATTTCGGTAGTATATTTAGAGAACTCTGGATTATTTAACGAAAAAATATCATCTAGATAACGGAAGGTATTGTTGAATGTATCAACCAAATGTAACAATGACGTTTCTTTGCTGAGTTTGGTCATAAACTGAGATTCATAGCAATACAGGAATAAATCTGCTATTAAAGGCGCAGTTAGTGCCCATAGGAATACCTACTACTTGTCGATACACTTTATCGCGAAACGTATATATATGTTGTCCAGGAGAAAATTTAAAACTTCAATCATATCTTCACATTTCCAGTAAGTGTATCTAGCATACTTTCCTTTTTCGTAACAGAAAAAGGCTTTAAACGAGTTACAGCAAATAAATTTGTAATGAGATTTTTCAAAAGACCATTTAATTAAATATGAAAACTTTTTCTTGATAAGATTGTGTGGAAGTGTAGTATAGAGAGTAGAAAAATCATAACTGTCAACAGAATTAAAAGGACCATCAAAAGCATGTATTTTATCTAAAACCTCTAAAGAATTTTTAACACTCCAAAAATAATTAATACCATTATTTTCATAAGCTTTATTACAAAAGTTAATAACAAGTTCTTTGATAGTAGTAAGGGAGGTAGTTAGAAGAACTGATAGATTGGTAGTAGAACACTTACTAGATGCGGAGATGAAACGGAATTTAAATGGTTTTTGTGCAATTTAGGTAACCAGTACATAATAGGGACTTTCAAATGTTTTCGGAAGAGGCTTTAAGCTGGGTAGTGGCAGTGATATGCTTGTTTACAATTTGACTCTCTGTGGAGCGTACGGACCTGAATGTAGATGAATTTGTAATTTCGTTTTGGAGAACTTCCGTGTAGTATATGCGTCACACCACCACTACATTATTTGCTGCTTTATCTGCCGGCGAACACAAACCGCTTATAGTACTTGGAGTTTATTTTTATTCTGGAAATGGGAATATCATGGACCCTATTACTAATTTCAGAATTGTTTTCAAAATGAGATATACGAATATTAACAGTATTCATAATTTTATTCAAATAACTGTCTAGAGATTTTTATCAGATTTTCACGTTTACACCAATTTTACAGTAGACAGACAGAGCGTCTTTAATAACCTTACGACACTGTTTCCAATCTATTTTAGATGGAGGATGATATTTAGGTCCTTTCTTAAGAAAAGTTATGACCTCACGGTCTTTGACGATGTTGAGGTCTCCTGTAAAGACATGACCATAGGGAACATATCTAAAACTAGATGTTTCACAATCTCAAGTGGAAGGAACATTATTTACTATATTGACGTCTGATGTAACTGACGTATAATTAAAAATCAAACTTCTGCTGGGTTTTTTATAAGAATACGAAATAATAGGTGGTTCTATATTATCAAAATATGGAGGTATTTGGCTTTGGATGGTAGAGTCATTGAATATACTAGATAAGTTAATAAAATCAATACCTATATGATTTTCAGGTTTATCGATACTAGGAAATAGCCTATGATGACAAAAGGCTGTAATAATATGGGTGTATTCATATATCGGGCTAAAAAAAGAAATTGTATCACACTCCAGAAAATAGTATATAATTTACTTATTGGTATCTGACCCAGTTTGCATAATACTTGATGTCTGCCATTATTTTTTATTATAGATAACAGATCAGCAAGTGTATAATTTGTAGGTCAGTTTATGGGGAATCACTAGTGGTAGGTCAATGATATTTGGTATGCAGTTGTATTAGCATTGTCACATCTCATTACCAAGGAGATTATTTGGCCCCACTCCCTCAGTTATGATCTATTGACTTTAAAATTTTGCTTAGTTTACATGTATTAGTTTGTGTTTAGGTTTGTTTAAGGGAATTACTTATGATAAGTCAATGGTATTTGTTATGCAGTTGTACTAGCATTGGCACATCTCATTTCCATGGAGATTGTATAGCCATGTACCTTCAGTCATGGTTCATTGACTTTGAATATTTGCAAAAACTTACATGTTAAAGTGTTGCTATTTTAATTTCAACATTTTCATTATCAAATTACAAAAAGTCGAGACATATCTCTGTGTTAACAGTTTATTTTACAGTTAACATTCAGATTCAGTCTGAGGTTTAAATTTTTCTGTCATCAATAACTTTGCCAGACCTTCATGGATATTTATGAAATTTGGACAGAATAAAATTGAGATTTGTTTATGACAAAAAAATACAGTATCCAGAGCAAAATTTTGAAAATATTTATTTTGATTTTTACGGATGAATAGACTTAGTTATTTTACATTTAACAGATAGATTCAGTCTGGGGTTAAAGTTTGTTACACATCAATTACTTTGTCAAACCTTCATAGAATTTAATGATACTTTGGCAGATGTTTTTTATGATTTAGAGATAATGTCTGAAGCTAACTTTTTTAAATATATTTCCATTTTCAGTATTTTTCTGATAGATGGACTTTTTTTAAATTCTGTATTTTACTGATAAATAGACTCACTTTTTGAATCAACAATACACTTTTACACTGACAGCAGCAATAGTAGGCGAGACACAGGGTTCCACGGAACCCCTTACAAATTTTTTAAGTTATTGCCTGTGAATGCTGCTTATGTATTTTTTTTGTTTTTGGCTGAAACTATGGTAGGTATAAAGAACTGTAAAAAGCAAAATATCAGCAAAATAAGATTTAAAGATAGATCCACATGGCCATTCTATGACTTCTTATTGGAGTTATTGCCATTAAATGATGATTTTTTGTAATTTTTGTGTTTTTTTGCAGAAAGTGTAGTAGACATAGAGAAACTGTAAAAAGTAAAACTGATCAGCAAAATATTTACCTACAAATATGTCAACTAAGCCAAAATTGTCAGTGGACTCCTTATCACATAGTTTTTCCTCTTAAATAACAATCTTTACCATTTTTGTGTTTTTGGCTATTATTTTCAAAACCATGATAGAAATAGAGAAATTGTGTATAGAAAAATGATCAAGAAAATAAGATCTACTTATCAAGTCATTAGTTGTCTCCTTGTATTTTTTACCTATTTTTTTAATGTATTTGCAGAAACAGAAGTAGAGAGAGAAACTAAAAACAGACATTATAGGTGTTTAATGATAATTTTTGACCATTTTATTATTTTTTTTAATTTGATATCTAAACGATAATTATAGTTTGTCTAAAATTAATTTGAAATACAAAAATTTTCAGCAACACAAGATTAACATGCAAATAAGACAATGAGGAATGAAATCGTAAACCATCTTCCTACAGGAGTTGTTGCCTTAAATTATAATTTTAGTCCTTTATTTTTCTTTCAAGTTTCACTTATCTTTAAAACTTTAACGGATAAACATTAACTTACAGTCCAGCAGAAATGATCAGCAAGACTAAATTTTTTTTTTTCAATTTGTTTTGCAAAAATAAAATGCCAACTGAGCAAACAGGCTCCTTGAAGCTACTAGTATCAACAATGTGAATGAAGAAATCAAAGGTTTTCTTATAGAAACTTCTTGGCTGGAAACTCTACCAATTAGGAAACATTTGATTTGCATTGACAGAATATAACTGTATTAAGCCACAGGAAAATAACTCCAGACACTAGGATTGACATTATTATGTCATCAAAAAGTATATTATATAACAATTGTCATAATTTGGACAATTCCAGTAAGGATAGACAGCAATCACTATAGTTCTTGCTTTAGGTCATAGAACTTTTGATTTTTTTGGGTGTAAATTGAAGTACTCAAAAGGCAAAGTAATTTTGCACTTGTATTGAATAACATATAAATGAGCATGGTTTACGTACATGGCTAAAACTAATGTTCACTGTAGTGTAAGGTGCTTTTTTATGTGCCTCAAAATAACCCTAGTAAAATAAACATAGCACTTAAACATGCTTTACAACGCTCCCTAACCAATTTGATTAAGGGTTGGTTGGTTGGTTGTTAGTGTTTACTGCCACTTTCAGCACTATTGGCTATCTTGTGAAGGCCAATTTTTATCAGTGAAAGAAGCTGGAGTGCCCAGAGAAAACTCGTTTTGATTAAGACCTGATGAAGAAGATCATGAATCAGTTTTCGTATAATTTTCACAGGGTTGGATTTTAATTTTTATTTCGTCTCTTCTTGAATGAAATAAGCTGTTAATTGGTTCAGTTTAATGAGCTGGATATCTTTTTTCAAAATTGTTGCAATTTCTTGTGTTATAAGAATGCTGAATCTACATTAAGCAATCATCAATCAATCAATTAATCTGTTAGGAAATTATTTGATAATTGGTATGAGACTTTATAGTGTAGTTGTAAGAGATTTCTTATTGACAGATACTTTGAATTTTTATTGTACCTACTGAGCATAGAATTTTTATTGTACCCTCTGAGCAGTGAATTTTTATTGTACCCACAGCATGGAATTTTTATTGTACCCAATGAGCATAGAATTTTTATTGTACCCACTGAGCATGGAATTTTTATTGTACCCACTGAGCATGGAATATTTATTGTACTCAATGAGCATAGAATTTTTATTGTACCCACTGAACATGCGTAGCTGTTTAGATTCAGAATTGAGGAATGATTTGATATTTGAACAGAAATTTTATAATGTTGAGTTGTACTGTGAAAGCAATTTCGGAATCTGAATCGTGATCATGTGTCACTGACTTTCGCTTCGGAAAGATGAGATTGTAATTTGAGTGAAAAAACCAACATGAGTGTTTCAGCAGTCTTGCTACCTAAAGTTATTGAAAAACGATATCAAGAAGACTGTTGAAAGGGTAGTAAATGAAAAACAAAAACACCTAATAGACAGAATAAGCGAGATCAAAGAAAAACAATTTAAATTGGAATCAATTCTTACAATAAAAACAAACCAGTGAAACGAGTTACATGTAAAAAACACTAGAATACAACAAATAGTGGACAATCTCGAACAGATCAGTAGAAAAGGTCTTCTCCGTTTCAGTGGTGTACCTTTCTCAAGAGGAGAAAATACCACAGAAAAAGTTGTAGACATAGTGAAAAAATAGGAGTAAACATAAATGTCAAGGACATGAATATAAACCATCTTACAGGAAAATATAAGGAAAATAAACTGTGTCAAATCATTGCAAGATTCCAAAAGCACAAAAGTAGAAATTCTAAAATCGACCAAAAAACTTGGAGAAACACCAGGACTTCAAAACATACGCATAAACCAAGACCTAACCAAGACACGAGATAGCATTGTTTTTGGTATTTATAAAGATTTATTACATGTTACCTTTAACTGAATATACTGTTGGCATGTCATATTGTTTGTTAAATAGATATATTTTTTTTGGGCGACAGATTTGTAAAAGTTTGTCCAAACTTTTCCTGAATCCCATATCTGAATTTTATGTAAAATTGTACTACTTCATTGTTATAATTTTTCATTGATAAATACTGTTTAAACTTGAGCAATTTTCAGATCTTATTGTCATGGTAACACATCCTGTTTGATGATACTTTTAATTTTTATTATTAATTTATACCCACTGAGCATGGACTTTTTTCTTTACATAATTCTTGTTTTTGTATTAAGGAATTATTTGATATTTAATCAGCAACTTTATAAAATTGATCTGTACTATGCTATTGTAGGGCCAGAATAATTGAATATTAATATCTCTGCATGCATGATGGATAGTTGAGTAATAATATCAGACCATGTATTCCTAATATTTAATATTGTATTGATATATTTATGAAAACATTTCTTCATAAAGCAATCTCTAATTAAACAATACACACTAAACCAGCTACCTCAAACAGGTCTTTCTGATGAAAATTTGGGCTCATAAAAATCTTTTAACAGAAAATTTCTCCTACAACAGTGATGTACTCCTATAACAGTGATGTAATATTGTAAAGTTGACTCCATGGATTTGGCATTGAATCAACAATTGATACCAAACTCTTCTTCTTCCAACAGGATGAATAAATTATCTTTAAACTAAATATAATGTAAAAGTCAAGTGTCTGTTTTTCCAGACATGGAATCACTTGAATATGTCACCTTATAAAGAGTTATTGCTTCCTATGAGTACCCACATTAACCCTTCATTAACTCTTTGTATATATGCTAATGAGGTTTTCTTGACATTTGCTTTCTCTGGGTTTTCCTAAGAAATCAGAGGAATACTTGAATTGGGAATTAATATGTCTTTGGTTGTTTTATTTATTTGTTCAGTGGAGATAAAAAGGAAGACTGAATGAAAATATTGGTCTTTTCAGGAAGAGCTGTCAAAAATAAATGTCAACAAAAATAAGAAGTTATCATCAGCCCACTCTTATTGTTTGTAGAGCTTTGACCTGTCGGAAATTTGTTTAAGTGATAATTTGTATAGTTTCTGACCTAATCATTCAAAGGCATTGAGTGTAACTACACTTGGCAGAATTGCTTCATACCATGCACAGTTGTGCATAATTATATTATTTTGTGTCTTGCTTGTGACATATGTTGCATGAGATGAGATATTAGGTGTCACTTTTTGGGCATCTGTCATTTAAACTGTCTAGCTAACTAGCTACATAGCTCAGAACACTCAACATTAGTAATTGTATATTTGTGATATTTTCTATGTCAGTTGCATCATTTTCCATGAATCACAATTGTATGCATCATATGAGGTCTGACTGACCCTTGGTCATGCTGGAATGAGTTAAATTTCTTATCAGGATGATATATTGTAGGATGTTGCATGAGTAGCATGTACTTTGGTGTACAGGAGAATACTAAAGGCCTCAGCCAGCTTCAGAAATGTTCAAATTTTGTCTACTAATTAGGTGTATTTTAATAAAAATACTTTTACAATTAATATTTGGTATATTTTGCATGATCAGCATCCTTAATTGAGTTTCACAGATATTATTAGGCTCTATAGAATTTGTCATGGTGAAGTTTTACACTATTCAATAAGTTTTCTGATTAGGTACATTCATCAAGGAGTATCATATTCATATACACAACACCATTGAAAATTTGAATTTCTGTTGCATTGAAATAATTCTTTTATTTCAGTTCCAGGAATTTTATGAGGCTCAACCCCTTAGTTATGTTTCAGTGGTTTTGTAATATTTACCTTCAAATATTTATTTTTATCTACCCTTCAATAACAGACATATTATTATATACCTTTGTTTCTGTACCCATCCTTAGGTGAATACTTGAATTGGGAATTAATATGTCTTTGGTTGTTTTATTTATTTGTTCAGTGGAGATAAAAAGGAAGACTGAATGAAAATATTGGTCTTTTCAGGAAGAGCTGTCAAAAATAAATGTCAACAAAAATAAGAAGTTATCATCAGCCCACTCTTATTGTTTGTAGAGCTTTGACCTGTCGGAAATTTGTTTAAGTGATAATTTGTATAGTTTCTGACCTAATCATTCAAAGGCATTGAGTGTAACTACACTTGGCAGAATTGCTTCATACCATGCACAGTTGTGCATAATTATATTATTTTGTGTCTTGCTTGTGACATATGTTGCATGAGATGAGATATTAGGTGTCACTTTTTGGGCATCTGTCATTTAAACTGTCTAGCTAACTAGCTACATAGCTCAGAACACTCAACATTAGTAATTGTATATTTGTGATATTTTCTATGTCAGTTGCATCATTATCCATGAATCACAATTGTATGCATCATATGAGGTCTGACTGACCCTTGGTCATGCTGGAATGAGTTAAATTTCTTATCAGGATGATATATTGTAGGATGTTGCATGAGTAGCATGTACTTTGGTGTACAGGAGAATACTAAAGGCCTCAGCCAGCTTCAGAAATGTTCAAATTTTGTCTACTAATTAGGTGTATTTTAATAAAAATACTTTACAATTAATATTTGGTATATTTTGCATGATTGAGTTTCACAGATATTATTAGGCTCTATAGAATTTGTCATGGTGAAGTTTTACACTATTCAATTAAGTTTTCTGATTAGGTACATTCATCAAGGATACACAACACCATTGAAAATTTGAATTTCTGTTGCATTGAAATAATTCTTTTATTTCAGTTCCAGGAATTTTATGAGGCTCAACCCTTAGTTATGTTTCAGTGGTTTTGTAATATTTACCTTCAAATATTTATTTTATCTACCCTTCAATAACAGACATATAATTATATACCTTTGTTTCTGTACCCATCCTTAGGTCAGTCAGTCTGTCTGTCTGTTATGTGATGTTCTAACTCAAGTATTCTATAATCAATTTACTTCAAACATAATCATCTCAAGTTTTTGATAGAGTAGGTAGATGCTGGAAAAGAAACAAAATGTTGTGCTTTTATACAAGTTCAAATGATTTGGTGGAGGCTTATACTCAAGTTATCTTCCAAAGACCAAATTCAAGAAGTGCTTAGTAATATAATATGCCTCCCTTCCCTCCAACAAGAAGACTATAAGTACACATAATGCTACACATAAATCAAAGATTGAGCAGAAAGTTTTTAAAATTTTTAAAATGGAAAAAGTGCATCTAATGTACAACATACTTCTTGTTTGTAATTACCTGGTAAGTTGTGAATCATTAAAGAAATGTATAAAGATTTATATAGGTAAAGTTGTATATTGCAATACTCATGTTTGTAGAATTAAGTTACAGAAATAGACAATTGGTACTAACAGACTGTTTACTGAAATTATTTTCCTGATTATTATTCCTCTTATGTTGTGAAAGTGGGAGACAGTGACGTCAAACTTCTATTGTGTGATTCAAAATAGTTGACTAAACATTATATTGATCACAATGTCATTATTATCATCTAGGAACCTGTCAGGAACATAACTTTATACTGGGTAACCTTTATAATCTTCAACTGGTTGGGAAACCTATTTCAGATTAACCTTAAATAATTGAAAACTAATTTTCTTTACCCTTTATTTTATTAACAAGTCATAACACCTCAGACATAATATATAACAAAGGTCAATAGTAAAGGGTAAAAATTTAAACCTTGATTTAAACATTCTCAAAGAGGGTCATACTGAAACATATATTGCTGTTTCTGAACCAAAGGCCAGTTAAGTGAAGACAAAGCATTTAACTATCAGCATGGCCATACTGAAAAATAGCTTGCCGGTTCGGGTCCAAAGGTCAATATTAAAGGGTAAGCATTTAAACCTTGGTTTAAATCTTCCAAACATGATCATCGTTGGATTAGGATTTCTGGGATATTCTAGGTCAAAGGTAGGGTTAAGGCCAAAGGATGAGTTGTGTATTAAAGGTCTTCTGTTTGAGAGCATGCATGATAACCCTAACAGTCTTCTCCGTATAAAGAAATTAGCAGGGTTGCTTGATAATATGTGAGGTTTCTCATCATTATTGTTTCCAAAAAGACATTCTTACTGTCCAATTGGAATTCCTGATATCTTCATACTTTTATAATAATAGTTAATTTTGATATTTGAAATATTTAACTTGTTCTCTGAAATTGAATTAAAAAAATTGTAGGTAATTTTTATGGAGCTTAATAATTGAGTAAGTTTTTAAGATGAAAAGTTGTGAAGAAAATGTTAAAAAAAAAGTACTTTGAATATGTTTATGAAGAAATAAAAGTTTTCTAAGCAATAAAGAATACTCTGCAACTTCCAGTCCTGTATAATAAAAGTCTATATATATTCCTGATCAAGTTGAGAGATTTTGATATTTCTTTTGATTCATCTAGACTTACTGATGAAGTCAGTTTCATACAAATACAATTAAAATATGACATTTTGTCAATGAGAATTCCCAGACAGAAGCATAGTTAACATGACATTGATGAAAAAATGAATTCATTGATATTCATTAAATAATTCTTGTACAAGCTGTCTCTTTGTACTGCTGTCAAATATTGTAGAATGGGGCATTCAGTACACAGATCCCTTATTATTTATATAAAGTTTAGATTTAAAGAATTGTTACTTTGTAAAAACAAGTGTAAATCTTTAATTAAATAACCTCTAGTTTTGATTGGTCAATTGATGAAGTGACTAAGATTCTATTGGCTTGAATGAGTTGTAAAATAGGCCACACATCAGAAAGAGGAGAAGAAATTTTATAGGATGGCGAGAATCCAGATTGAATTTGATAACAGTATGGGTATTTTAAGACATAATCTATGAATATATTGCCATAGGATCACAGGTTGTTGGATTAAAGCAATGATGGTCAAATTTTAAACATTTGTTATTTTTCTGCAATACACAATTGTGAAAACACAAAGTTTTATTCCCATTATTTCGAATGTAATGTGTATATATCATATTGCCTGTCATTAATAACACAATTTTATATGAAATGAGATATAAATAGCTCTGTTCATTGAAGTGCTTACTTGATGTTGACCGATATGTTATTATTTGATCCATTTTTAGAGGTTTACATGTTCCCTATTGGAAATTTTTCATATAAATATAAGAAGAAAAGGTATGATTGCCAATGAGACAACTCTTCACCAGAGACCAAATGACTTAGAAGTGAGCAACTATGTCACCTTCAACAATGAGCAAAACCCATACCACTTAGCAAGCCATAAAAGGCCTCGAAATGGCAAATGTAAAACAATTCAAATGAGAAAACAAATGGCCTGATAAATTTATGTATTGGAATTTTTCATTTGTTCCCTATTTTTTTCATTTCATGGCCTTATATAGTATACAATGTGTTATGGGTTTTGCTCATCGTTATTTTTACATATAAACAGGTGTTTCAATGACATCTGCCTTGGTAGATACATTCCTGCTTCCAAACTTCAATGTCTCATCCAAATTTGAGTTTCTACACTAAGAGTAAATATCATTTGGCTGATTTTGTCATTCTTATGTCCCATTATCTATCTTTTCCAGATAAATTCAAATTGCTGAAGGGTAGAAATGGAGGTTTTTGTGACAGATTAACATCATCTTCATACAATGCCAGTAATGCAAGAAATTCTTCCTATAAAATAGAACTAGAGCTAAGTGGCAGGAATGGTAACTTAAGTATTGGTATCTACTATCCTAGTTCAAGACAGTATCAGGAAAAAGTTTCCAACACAAACATGTATGTATAAAATATCAGTTGGTAAACTCTGAAATCTTTCTTTTCTCATAATGTGGTCAGTTAACTATTGTATTGTTAGTATGGACTAGAATCTGGGTCATGCTAAACCTGTCGGATGAGACATGGATACAGACATCTTATTTATTGGGGTCAAGATTAGCCAATGGAAATACATAGAACATCTAAGAGTCTTTGATCAAAAACTTTGACAGACTTGGATGGAAGAGAATCTTATCCTATTTTTCTTGAAACTTGGATGTACTTGGACAGGAATTATCCAATCACAGTGCAGTTTTTTCTTTGACCAAGTTTTTGATGAAAAACTTTGATAGTGACAACAGATGAATTGGCTAAAAATAGAACATAATCGGTAAAATGCAAGTTTTGTATATTATCTTGAAAACTGTTATGAATAGAGAAAAACTGATGGGGCAGACATGTTGAGAATGTTGACACTAGCTGTACATTCATGTCAAAACTGTCAGACAACTTCTTATAGGAATTATTGCCCTTTAATGTCAAATTTTACAAATTTTTTCATTTTTGTATATTATTTTGAAAACTGCAATAGATACAGAGAAACTTTTATTAGGAAATATGATTAGCAAGACAAGATGTATAAATAAGACATATGGCTGAAATCATCAGATGACTCTTTATTGGAGTAATTGCTATTAAATGACGATTTTTAACAATTTTTTGTGTTTTTGCCTTATTTTTTAAAAATTATAATAGATTGAAAGAAACTTTTAAATGCTAAAATGATCAATAGGTCAAGATCTTCAAATAAGTCAACATGACCGAATTGCCAGTTGTCTCGTAATTGTAGTTATGGCCCTTTAATGACGATTTTTTCTCAATTTTTTGCATTTCTGACTTTGATTTTGAAAACAAAGCAAGATATAAAAAAGATATTTGGTATATGCTATTGGAGAGAAAATGACTCCAGAAAAAGATGTCTCCCCTTTACCACTTTACCAAGCAATATATGCAGGTGAATCACATAATTAAATTGTAAACACCTAAGATCTCTTAATCTGAGATCCTTTGTACATTATTTAGAAATTAAGGTAAAGGTTAGAGGTTAGAGTTAACACTCCTCATCTGGAACTGTATATGGAAGATGAAACAAGAGGCTCAAAAGAAGCTGTATGGCTTTGATGACACCGAATTTGAATTTTCAATGGAAAGTATCTCATCAAGAATATTCCAATAATAAACCAATAATCCATTTGAATTTTTCCTGGTTTTTCAAGGAAATTGAGACGAGAGATTAGATTTGAGTATGTTTTTTACTTCCTGCTCTAATTAGTTGTCAAGATTTATTATTGATAGACTTGAGTGCATATTACTTAAAAAAACAATTTTGAAGTAAGTAATTTGACGAAGAATCAAAGAACATGATATACATTTTAAGTATATGTATTGTTGGTATAATCAGAGAAACATACTGCCTTAATTTTAGTTGGTTTGAAATTACCTTTTGTGTTGGAGTCTCTTGAAAGATTTATTAAATATTGTTTAACATCTAGAGGCAAATATTTCAAGTAGATTGAAGACAATTCCTAAATGGTTCTGTATAATAAACTCATCATAGATACCAGGATTAAAATTTTGTATGTTAGACGTGCGTTTCGTCTACTAAAGACTCATCAGTGATGCTCGAATCAAAAAAAGTTTAAAAGGCGATATAAAATAAGAAGTAGAAGAGCATTGAGGACCCGAAATTCCGAAAGGTTTTGTCAATAGATATAGGAAGATGTGGTGTGAGTGCCAATGAGACAACTCTCCATCCAAATAACAATTTATAAAAGTAAACCATTATAGGTCAATGTACGGCCTTCAACACGGAGCCTTGGCAATACAGCTAAGGTAATCTATTCCTGGTGTAGAAAATCCTTAGTATTTCGAAAAATTAAAAGTTTTATAAACATTTAGTTTATAATCAACACCATATCAATGATAATTCATGTCAACACAAAAGTGCTGATTACTGGGCTGGTGATACCCTTGGGGAGAAACCTCCACCTGTAGTGGCATCAACCCAGTGTTTGTAAATAAACTCATCATAGATACCAGAATTAAAATTTTGTACGCCAGACAAGCATTTCGTTTACAAAAGACTCATCAGTTTGTATTTTCTTTTGTCCTACTCCTATTTTTTTTGTGTTGCACAGAATTTTCTCAGCTGCAAATGTAAGTGAGCTTATTTATTTAACTTTGGTCTAGACCATGTCTTTTGACCGGAAATGGTAGACTTGCCAATGGTATTTTGAACAGCATTAACCTAAGCTATTATGAGTTGTTTTTTGTCATCTGAGACAAATATGACTTTTTCTTACTTAATACTATAATAACTCTGCCCATGGCTCATACAGCATTATATAAGATTTTGAATCTTTCTGAAAAAACTGAGATGAAGTTCTTTCTAAATATTAGAAACCTTTTGTTTAACATAATAATCTTTTGAAATGCAAATAGTTTTTGATTGGCATGAGTTTGCCAGCATGGTTGTATGAATGGCTTCACCAACTAATAAAAGAACTTGCAGAGCAGAAATTATTGGCATTATTAACCAGCAGGCATCAAACTTGATTATTTTATTGACTCCAAGAAGGCTTCTTCTGGTCAAAGATACCAGGGGTGCTTTGTTTCTCTAATTGTCTATTTGACGTGTATATTATCAGATCATGATTGGAAGTATAATATGAACATAAAATCCTATGTTTTCTGTGAAACAAATGTGTCGTATCAGTCTCTGTCTAAATGGAAAAGTTTTTAAGATACTAAAAGTGCAATCAGTCTCACCAAACAGGGACAAATGGTGTAATCCAATCTCTCATTTCTACTTTTTACCTACATAGCCAAAGGAGATAGCAGGTCTAGTAAACTCTATCCGTCTGTCCGTCCGTCCGAAAGAAAACTTTTGTCAAAGTTTTCTTGGCTTCTATGAAAGGGAATGATTTAATATTTGGTCTGCAGCTTGATAATGTTGAGTTGTAGGGAGTAAGCAATGCTGTGTAGCCTTTTTCTGTTTGCCAATTGAATGAAGTTTTATACAACACTCATTTGTACAAGGCAAATTTCATCAAAGTTTTCTTGGCTCCGATTGAAGGGAATGATTTTTGTCTTGCCTGCGAAGAAAGTCTCAGTATTTTGTCGCAGTATGTGAGACATGGGGATTATTATCCAGCGGCGGTGGTGGTGTAAACTATTAGTATAAAGCTTTATATTTCAAAAGGTAGAAGACCTGGATGCTTCTCAATATAATGCAATATTTCAATTTATCTTATGTGATAATTACAAAAACTTTTGTGTCGTTATTAAGAATACGGCCGTCATATGTCCATTGTCCTTGACCTCATTTTCATGAGAATTTCTCACTTATTGTGAGTAATAGGATAACTATATTTGGTATATAGGTTCCTTGCAACGTCTACATGTCCGTCAGATAGGGTTCACCTGAACTCAACCTCATATCATGGATCAGTGATCAAGGTTAAAGTTACTTGATTAGGTCCGTTTCTCCAATACTTTAAGCAGTAGGTCAACTATATGTAGTGTATGGAATGATTGTAAGGGGTACATGTCAGTCTGGCAGGTATCATCCGACCTAGACCTCATTTTCATGGTTCAATGATCAATGTTAAGTTTTTGTGTTTTTTACTGTTTTTCAAATACTATGAGTAGTTGGTCAACTTTATTTGATGTTTGGGCTGATTGTAAGGTGCACATGTCTATGTGGCAGGTATAATCTGACCTTGACCTCAATTCCATGGTTCATTGGTCAATGTTAAGATTTTGTGTTTTGGTTACCATAAGCAAAAGTTCAACTATATTTGGTGTATGGAATAATTGCAAGGTATACATAGAAAATGAAAGGATATGGAGTAAATGTACATGGGACAAAATCGCACACAATACATAGAAAACATAGAAAATTATCAATGAACAGGGCTTTTATTCCTGTTCTTCATCTTGACAGTTGATGTAGGGCCTTCAACAATGAACAAATCATGTCTGTCTGACAGGATTTATCTAACCTTGACCTCATTGTTATTGATATTTAAAATGTTAAGTTTATGTATACTTGTAGCCAAACCTTTAACCTTTATCTTTAAGACTTATCTTAATAAAGTCAATAGTCAGTAAAGCAGGCAAGACATTTTAGCGTGTACTCTCTTGTTAAATATTTGGTCTGCAGCTTGATAAGGTTGAGTTGCAGTGAGTAAGTTATTTTTTCATCTGCCAGGTAGCCACTGTACAAGGAAAATTTTTGTCAACATTTTCTTGGCTTCAATGAAAAGGAATGATTAGTTGTGCCCCAGTATAAATGTTACCTCAACCAATTGCATGCAGCGACGCAGGTCCAGACCCTATGTGGTCTTGATATTGTTCCCCCTCCCCTCAACCCTTTAACAAATGAAAATGTTGTTTGTCAAGTTATAAACTAATTCCAGAGGTGTTTACTTGTACGGATTGTCCGTATTTTACACGGATTTTTGAATAAAATTACTCAATACGGATTCGTCATGAAAAAGTACGGATTTTCTACCAATCCGGAAAAAAGTCATAGTTGCTTCCATTTACGGCGATCGGTGTCTAAACGGCACTTTTTACTGGGAATCACCGCTCTTTAAAGTGCAAAATGACAGTGATCAAGTTTATTTCATGGACGACATGGATCAGGATGCCGGCGTTTCTGAAAAACGCAAAAATGAAATGTATATGTCCTCATAAACAAGTAAGATTTTATAAAAGGTTGGTAGGAAGTTAACTTATGCCCCATAAATCTATAAATAAAAAAGGTGTACAGTATCTTTTTTCTATTTACTAATACTTCTTTTTTTGCTTATCATTCATGGTAATGCATCAAAGTCGAATTTTTACATACATGCATGTTGAATAGAGAAATCAAAATCCATTGGTATACATGATACATGTATAAGCAACACATGCATCACATATTTTATTTGGTTGTGTTTTCATTGTTTATGATTTTACCATATGTACAAATATATATGCTATCACATTATTTTATGTTTTATTCAATTAAATGATGTTTCTTAATTGTCTTTTCTCTGTTAAAACTGAAATAAAACACTTTTGTTAACATTTTATGTGAGAAAGTAGATATGTGTTTGCAAATTATGATGGAAATTGGAAATTACTGATAAATGGCCAAAATTACTGAAAAATCCCATTAGGATTACTGAAGTTAACAAAAAGGGGTAAACACCTCTGTAATTCAAGTAGTCATTTATGTTAAATTACTTAACAAATACTTAGAATTATACCATAAATTCTTGCTTTCTTTTTGTTTAGCATCCGCAATTTGCTGGGTCTTAAAGTTATAAATACAGGTATTTCTCATTTTCTCAGGTATCATAATGACTGAATTTCTACCCTTTTTTGGTCTGTTTTTGGTCTAGTAACAGACTTGTCTGGCCATTCCAGTAATGAGAAACTTGGTTTTTTTTTAGTTATTGCCCTCGAATAGATAAAATGTGCAACACAGGGGACATTTGAACTTGTGTTCTTTTATTTAATTTATATCAAAGGTAAATATTAGCAATGTCTGACAATTTTGAAAATCAGGGCCCATCATCAATTTTTAAAAGAGTTTTGTCCCTTGGAAATATTAACTTTATGGAAAATTGTATTGTTAGAGCTTTAAAACCTTTATTTCTCTAAGATATTTATTAAAAAAAATTTAAAGAACAAAAAAATCATTCTTCTTAGTAATTGTCCTAGGACAGATAAAATATGTGCAACGTGGGGGGCAATGAAACTCTTTTATTTTGCCTGTATTTTGTTGGCAGATCAACCGATGATAAAGTTAATTGTATCAAGTAATTGTATTTCAAAGAAAGATCTCATAAATATTAGGTTATGGCTTAGAATTTGCCGTCTTTGTAAAACAATGTATAGAAGATCTGATAAACAATAAAAGCATCCTTTATTATGTTAGCATTTCATGTGATACTGTCGTTTATCATTTGTAACTTGTTACTTACACAATTGTTTATTAACTGATTCAGTTGTCTAACAAATTAGTGAATGAGAAAGTTGTTTTAGTTTTAGTTTGGGAATTGTATAACTGTTAAGTGAGCATCAAGGGAAGGTTACTTTCTGTTTTAATGCAAAGTATAGTGGTGGAGAGAAGTTTGATATTAGTGCATTGTAATATCTGAGTGTTTATGTTTTTCAGCAGCCATTCATAAAACCATAATATTTATTAGATGTAGACTTTTCCTATCTGAATGGCCGACGCCACGAAGATATTAGAAAATACATCTAATTTACATAAGTAATAAATAATTATTTTATCTTTTCTCTTTTTCTAAAAAGAGCAATTAGTTTTGATAAAACAGGATTAGTGTCATCATCTCAAATTTGCCAGATGCAATAAGCTTTCAGAAGATGATTTATAGTTATGCATTTAGAATGAAATCTTAATTGGGTCTATTTTTCTGTCATCAAATTGATACCTTATTACTGCTTTTGTATAGCAGTAGTTATAGTCCCTATACCATGTATACTATCTTACTTTAATTGCAAAAACCTGAACTTTTTGCTAATATTGATGATAACAATTCTATGTAAATGTTATAGTATAGGAGGATAAGTAGGAACTGGAAATATAGGCCGTCGACTTTAAAATAGAAATAGCAACTACTAAAACATCCAAGTATCAAGTTAAATATAGTAATCATCTTTATAGTGTGTATACATCCGTCATAGATGGAGGACATATTTTGGTATTGTTTTCTGTTAGTTTGTCTGTTTGTCCACAGAGCAACCAACAATGTGGTAGTGGTGGTATGACATAAATACTACATGAAAGTTCTTAAAAATGAAGTCATAAATTCTTCTACACTTAGATCCATGTGCTTTATAGAGAGTCAAATAGTAATCATATCATTTCCTTACTTCAGCTTAAGGCCTTCTCTGAATATTTGAAGGTCCCTAATATGTACTGGTAACCTAAACTACACAAAAAACCTTTAAATATCTCAGCCTCTAATCTTTCAGTGCTTTAAACTTGTTGTCTAACTATTATTAAAGAACTTATCATTAGCATTTGTAATAAAGCATATGATTTTAATTATTAATTATTAGAATTATCTATTTTAGTTATAAAAAAAAAAATGTTGAGGAAGGTGAGACATCTCTCGGTGTTGCTTTTCTAGCGACGACAGCGGCCTTGTTGTCATCAGCATCATCAATTGTTAAATTTTCTGCTTAAGTTATTTTGATAGGAACTACTTGTGATAGATCAATGATATTTTCTATAAAGTTGCATTACTATCAGGACATACAATGTATCAGTTTAACAACTATTTTGAGACCCTGCTCACTAGGTCATGGTCCAATGACTTTGAATTAATTAGCAATTTTCAAAATTAAGTTTTCTGCTTAATTTAGTTTGATAGGAACTTAAATTGTGATAGATCAATGATATTTTCTATAAAGTTGCATCGCTATCAGTACATATCAGTTTGATAACTATTTTTAGGCCCTGACCCCTAGGTCATGGTCCAGCGACTTTTAATTAATAAGCAAAAATCATCTCATTTATTGTAAATTTTAGTCTTAAGCTTCCCTTTAAAGATATAGATATCAAGATACAGGAAAGGGCAGTGTTCATTATTAGTATTAGCTTTAGTATTAGCTTTATTTAAAGTAAGTTCATCAGGATAAATCTCTTTAGTTTACACACTGAAGTTGTCATTGTTGAGAGCCACATATCATTCAAATATCTAAAAGTGTTATTAAAATTTTGTATCAGATGTTGTTTCAATGGGTCTATTCTGATTTTAGACATAAATTGTGATTCGAAACAATACAGAAACAGGTCCGCAATAAGTGGTGCACATTTAGTTTCCATTAGAATTCTGATAACTTGATGATATAGAGAATCTCAATAGCAAACAATATTGTTATCTTGTAAAAATTCAAGTGCAGTTATTTCAAAGCAGGTCTAATTTACATAGTTCTTTTTGACATTCTGACTTACTTAATGCCCATTTAATTAGGTATACGATTTTTATGCCCCCACAGCAAGGGTCGGGGGCATTAAGTGTTGTCGGTCCGTCCCTAAATTGGTTTCCTTTCTCTAACTTTAGTTTGCCTCAACCAAATGTTATAAAACTTATACACAATGCTTATTATACCCCGCGCAACGAAGTTGCGGAGGGTATAATGTTTTTGACCCGTCCGTCTGTCCTTCAGTCCTGTTTCATGTCATCACAACTCCTCTCAAACCACACAACAGAATTTCACGAAACCTTTTTAGATAAAAAGGACATATTATGTAGTTGTGCTTATCGACAGGAAATTACGATTCAATTTTTTTTCTAGGAGTTACGCCCCTTTGAACTTATTTACTTTAATGTACTACTGCAACAGATTGTCATCGCAACTCCTCTGAAACTACACAACAGAATTTCATGAAACCTTTTAAGATAATAAGGACATACTATGTAGATGTGCATGTCGACAGGAAATTACGATTCAATTTTTTTTCTAGGAGTTACACCCCTTTGAACTTATTTGCTTTAAGGTACTACTTCAACAGTTTGTCATCTCAACTCCTCTGAAACCACACAACAGAATTTCATGAAACTTTGTAGATAATAAGAACATACTACGTAGATGTGCATACCGACAGGAAATAATGATTCATTTTTTTTCTAGGAGTTATGCCCTTTGAACTTATTTACTTCAATGTACTTCTGCAACAGTTTGTCATCTCCACTCTTCTGAAACCACACAACAGATTTCATGAAATTTTGTAGATAAGAAGGACATACTATGTAGATGTGCATATTGACAGGAAATTATTATTCAATATTTTTTCTTATACAATTTTTTTTTGTTACACTTATTTTATTTCTCCAATGACAATGTGGGGACGTGGGGTATGTGAGCGTGCTCACTAAGGTTCTTTAATTACCACTTAACACAGATCAAGTTTGAAATTTGGTGGCACCACATTTACCGTTCATGAGTTGTGCCCTTTATAAACATAAAATTGCTGAATTTTTGTTTCTGTTCTCTAACTTTAGTTTGCCTCAACCAAATGTTATAAAACTTATACACAATGCTTATAACAACAAAACACAGATCAAGTTAGAAATTGGCTGGCGTCACTTTTACTATTCATGAGTTATGCTCCTTTATAAACATAAAATTGCTAAATTTTTGTTTCCGTTCTCTAATTTTAGTTTGCCTGAACCAAATATTATAAAACTTATACACAATGCTTATTACCACAAAACACAGATCAAGTAGTTTGAAATTTGGTGGCGTCACTTTTACCGTTCTTGAGTTATGCCCTTTATAAATGGAAAACTGCTAAATCTGTCGTTTCCATTCTCCAACTTCAGTTTGCCTCAACCAAATGTAATTAACTTAGGAAACTTATACACAATGCTTTTAATCACAAAAACGGTCTTAATAACGTGAATCCTGCATCTGTATGTGGAAATTGACTCATGCATATATTTGCAAGCGGGGCATCTGTGGCCCATAGACACATTCTCCATTCATTTCTTTAATGAGATTTTGATTATGAGTCAAAGTAGTTTATAGGGTAGAAAAATCTAAACTTTGAACAGATTCGAAAGCACCAATATGGGCATGCAATTAATCAAGTACTTCTTACTACTTTAATTACACTCCAAAGGCAATTTATTCCACTAATAATTAGTTGACCTTATTTGAAAAATTTATTACCAGGTTTTTTTTATTGTACCAAGTGTACTATTAAGTATGTAGAATAGACAGTTTAGTAGTAGAACAATGCATATTTTACATTTCAATGTATTGCTTTTTGATTTCAAAATCACATCATCAAAATTACATGCAGGCAAGACATATCTCTGAGTCAACAGTTTATCTTGAAAACTAGATAGAAAGTTTAAATTATAAAATCATCAGCAATACAAGATTTACAAATAAGTCATGATGGCCAAATCCTTGGTCTACTCCTTATTTGAGTCGTCGTTAACTTTACAAAATCTTCTCCTCTGAAACGACTGAGCCAAATTTAACCAATCTTGGCCACAATCATCATTGGGTATCTGGGGACACAAATGTGTCTAATGACCCTGCCTACCAACCAAGATGGTCGACATGGCTAAAAATAAAACATAGGGGTAAAACGCAAGTTTTGTCTATTATTTTGAAAACCATTATAAATAGAGAAAATCTGACAAGGCAAAAATGTTCAAAATGGTGAGCTCTACCAATTGTTCATATACGTCAAAACTCACAGACGACTTCTTATAGGAGTTATTGCCCTTGAATGGCAAATTTTACCATTTTTTTTTTTCATTTTTGCTTATTATCTTGAAAACTATAATAGATAGAGAGAAACTTTAAAATGCAAAAATTATTAGCAAAACAAGTTCAACAAATAAGTCTGCATGGTCAAAATTGTCAGTCGACTCCTTATTAGAGTTATTGCCTTTTGATGACTTTTTTTTACCAATTTTTTGCGTTTTTGCCTATTTCGTAAAAAATATAATAGATAGATAGAAACTTAAATAAGCAAAAATGATCAGGAAGACAAGATCTACAATTAAAACAAATGGAGGAAATCGTCCAACGACTCCTTATTGGAGTTATTTCTCTTTAATGACGATTTTTGCCATTTTTTTTTTGTGTTTTGCCTAGCTTATATGATAAAAATTATAAATGATAAATAGACACTTTAAATCACAAAAATGATCAGCAAGGCAAGATCTACTAACAAGTCAAATTTTGTAGATATAGGTAGTAGCTATATATACTGTCACTCTTTATAGGAGTGATCGCCCTTAAATGAGGATATTTTTTACCCTCTTTTGTGTTTTGAGCAAAAACTACAGAAGATAGAGAGAAACTAAACAGACTAATTGATCAGCAACACAAGATGAACAAAACAGAGATTTTTGTCATGAATTCTATGCTAGTCTACAATGTTGAGAGTGTCCTTTGTTGAATATGCACATAGACCAAGGTGGCGACACAGGCTCTTTAGAGCCTCTAGTTTAGTATTTTGCCCATCATATTAAATACTATAATATTAAATAGAAACTTTAAATAACAAAATGAGCAACAAGCCATTAGAATTACAAATAAGTCAACATGACTGAAATCAGAAATCAACATCCTTGTATGAGTAATTGCCCTTAAATGATGGTTTAACCATTTTCTTTGCGTTTTACCAAAGCTGTAGTAGTTTGTTGCTTTATATAATTTTTATGCCCTGCCTTTACCAGAGAATTTTAACTGTTACCCTTGTCTGTCGTCCGTCCGTCCGTCTGTACATATGCCCCAAAACTGGTTACCCAGCAGCGAAGTTATGGAGGGTATAATGTTTTGACCCGTCCGTCTGTCCTTCAGTCCTGTTTCATGTCATCACAACTCCTCTCAAACCACACAACAGAATTTCACGAAACCTTTTTAGATAAAAAGGACATATTATGTAGTTGTGCTTATCGACAGGAAATTACGATTCAATTTTTTTTCTAGGAGTTACGCCCCTTTGAACTTATTTACTTTAATGTACTACTGCAACAGATTGTCATCGCAACTCCTCTGAAACTACACTACAGAATTTCATGAAACCTTTTAAGATAATAAGGACATACTATGTAGATGTGCATGTCGACAGGAAATTACGATTCAATATTTTTTTCTAGGAGTTACACCCCTTTGAACTTATTTGCTTTAAGGTACTACTTCTTCAGTTTGTCATCTCAACTCCTCTGAAACCACACAACAGAATTTCATGAAACTTTGTAAATAATAAGAACATACTACGTAAATGTGCATACCGACAGGAAATTATGATTCATTTTTTTTTCTAGGAGTTATGCCCCTTTGAACTTATTTACTTCAATGTACTTCTGCAACAGTTTGTCATCTCCACTCTTCTGAAACCACACAACAGAATTTCATGAAATTTTGTAGATAAGAAGGACATACTATGTAGATGTGCATATTGACAGGAAATTATTATTCAATATTTTTTCTTATACAATTTTTTTTTGTTACACTTATTTAATTTCTCCAATGACAATGTGGGGACGTGGGGTATGTGAGCGTGCTCACTAAGGTTCTTTAATTACCACTAAACACAGATCAAGTTTGAAATTTGGTGGCACCACATTTACCGTTCATGAGTTGTGCCCCTTTATAAACATAAAAATTGCTGAATTTTTGTTTCTGTTCTCTAACTTTAGTTTGCCTCAACCAAATGTTATAAAACTTATACACAATGCTTATAACAACAAAACACAGATCAAGTTAGAAATTGGCTGGCGTCACTTTTACTATTCATGAGTTATGCTCCTCTATAAACATAAAAATTGCTAAATTTTTTGTTTCCGTTCTCTAATTTTAGTTTGCCTGAACCAAATATTATAAAACTTATACACAATGCTTATTACCACAAAACACAGATCAAGTAGTTTGAAATTTGGTGGCGTCACTTTTACCGTTCTTGAGTTATGCCCCTTTATAAATGGAAAAACTGCTAAATCTGTCGTTTCCGTTCTCCAACTTCAGTTTGCCTCAACCAAATGTAATTAACTTAGGAAACTTATACACAATGCTTTTAATCACAAAAAACGGTCTTAATAACGTGAATCCTGCATCTGTATGTGGAAGTTGACTCATGCATATATTTGCAAGCGGGGCATCTGTGGCCCATAGACACATTCTCCATTCATTTCTTTAATGAGATTTTGATTATGAGTCAAAGTAGTATATAGGGTAGAAAAATCTAAACTTTGAACAGATTCGAAAGCACCAATATGGGCATGCAATTAATCAAGTACTTCTTACTACTTTAATTACACTCCAAAGGTAATTTATTCCACTATTAATTAGTTGACCTTATTTGAAAAATTTATTACCAGGTTTTTTTTTTATTGTACCAAGTGTACTATTAAGTATGTAGAATAAACAGTTTAGTAGTAGAACAATGCATATTTTACCTTTCAATGTATTGCATTTTTGATTTCAAAATCACATCATCAAAATTACATGCAGGCAAGACATATCTCTGAGTCAACAGTTTATCTTGAAAACTAGATAGAAAGTTTAAATTATAAAAATCATCAGCAATACAAGATTTACAAATAAGTCATGATGGCCAAATCCTTGGTCTACTCCTTATTTGAGTCGTCGTTAACTTTTACAAAAATCTTCTCCTCTGAAATGACTGAGCCAAATTTAACCAATCTTGGCCACAATCATCATTGGGGTATCTGGGGGACACAAATGTGTCTAATGACCCTGCCTGCCAACCAAGATGGTCGACATGGCTAAAAATAAAACATAGGGGTAAAACGCAAGTTTTGTCTATTATTTTGAAAACCATTATAAATAGAGAAAATCTGACAAGGCAAAAATGTTCAAAATGGTGAGCTCTACCAATTGTTCATATACGTCAAAACTCACAGACGACTTCTTATAGGAGTTATTGCCCTTGAATGGCAAATTTTACCATTTTTTTTCATTTTGCTTATTATCTTGAAAACTATAATAGATAGAGAAACTTTAAAATGCAAAATTATTAGCAAAACAAGTTCAACAAATAAGTCTGCATGGTCAAAATTGTCAGTCGACTCCTTATTAGAGTTATTGCCTTTTGATGACTTTTTTTACCAATTTTTTGCGTTTTTGCCTATTTCGTAAAAAATATAATAGATAGATAGAAACTTAAATAAGCAAAAATGATCAGGAAGACAAGATCTACAATTAAAACAAATGGAAGAAATCGTCCAACGACTCCTTATTGGAGTTATTTCTCTTTAATGACGATTTTTACCATTTTTTTTTTGTGTTTTGCCTAGCTTATATGATAAAAATTATAAATGATAAATAGACACTTTAAATCACAATAAAATGCTCCGCAGGGCGCAGCTTGATACGACCGCAGAGGTCGAACCCTGAATAGTTGGGGCAAGTATGGACACAACATTCAAGCTTGATACAGCTCTGAATTTGGATTGTGATTAAATATTTGACACAGCATAGGTTTCTGACACAGAATGAATGTGGTCTAAGAACTTAAAAATTTTAAATTGGACATTCACCTATTATGGTCCAATATCCAAAATCTAAATACATGCTTAGATTCAGCATATCAAAGAACCCCAAGAGTTCAATTTTTCATGAAATCAAACAAAGTTTAATTTTGGACCCTTTTGACCTCAATGTGGACAAAGTTGATAACGGGGCCCAAAAATCAAAAATCTAAATACATGGTTTGATTCAGCATATCAAAGAACCCCATATATACAATTTTTGTTGAAATCAAACAAAGTTTAATTTTGGACCCCGATTTGGACCAACTTGAAAACTGGGCCCATAATCAAAAATCTAAATACATGTTTAGATTCAGCATATCAAAGAACCCTAAGAATTCAATTTTTGTTAAAATCAAACTAAGTTTAATTTTGGACCCTTTGGACCTTAATGCAGACCAATTTGAAAATGGGACCAAAAATTAAGAATCTAAATACACGGTTAGATTCGGCATATCAAAGAACCCCAATAATTCAATTTTTGATGAAATCAAACAAAGTTTAATTTTGGACCCTTTTGACCTCAATGTGGAAAAAATTGATAACGCGGCCCAAAAATCAAAAATCTAAATACATGGTTAGATTTAGCATATCAAAGAACCCCATATATTCAATTTTTGTTGAAATCAAACAAAGTTTAATTTTGGACCCGATTTGGACCAACTTGAAAACTGGGCCCATAATCAAAATCTAAATACATGTTTTGATTCAGCATATCAAAGAACCCTAAGAATTCAATTTTGTTAAAATCAAACTAAGTTTAATTTTGGACCCTTTGGACCTTAATGTAGACCAATTTGAAAACGGGACCAAAAATTAAGAATCTAAATACACAGTTAGATTCGGCATATCAAAGAACCCCAATAATTCAATTTTGATGAAATCAAACAAAGTTTAATTTTGGACCCTTTGACCTCAATGTGGACCAATTTAAAACGGGGCCCAAAATCCAAAACTTAATACATGATTAGATTCAGCATATTAAAGAACCCCAAGAGTTCAAGAAAAACCCCATTGAAATTGGTCAAGAAATAAGCAATTTATACAAAGTATCTTCTTTTGCACAATACTGTGTAATTGAATATTTCTTGCAATTGCGCAATACTGTGCAATTGAATATTTCTTGCTATTGCGCAATACTGTACAATTGACAATTTCTTGCTATTGGGCAATATTGTGCTATTGGATATTTCTTGCTATTGTGCAATACTGTGCAACTGAAGATTTCTTGCTATTGCGCAATACTGTGCAATTGAAAATTTCTTGCTATTGCACAATACTTATTATATAATAATTTACACATCCTGTTCGGTGTGTATCTCCTGCCATATCATTATTATTTGCTTTTAAATATAAATCAGAAATAACCAACTTAAAATGGAAAATTTTAAAGAAAAAAAAAGGAAAAAAAAGAACCCCCCCCCCAATTTTTTGAACCCCCTTATGATTCATCACCCCCAAACTCAATCCCAGCCTTCCCTTTGAGGTATGGTACCTTGCAGTACAATTTCAGAGAGATCCATACACTTGAACACAAGTTATTGTCTGGAAACTAGAAAAATGCTTATTTTTGGCCCCTTTTTGGCCCCTAATTCCTAAACGTTTCAGGCAATTACCCCCAAACTCAATTCCAGCTTTCCCTTTGTGATATGGAACCTTGTAGTACAATTTCAGAAAGATCCATACACTTACACACAAGTTATTGTCATGAAACTAGAAAAATGCTTGTTTTTTGCCCCTTTTTTGGCCCCTAATTCCTAAACGTTTCAGGCAATTACCCCCAAACTCAATTCCAGCTTTCCCTTTGTGATATGGAACCTTGTAGTACAATTTCAGAAAGATCCATACACTTACACACAAGTTATTGTCATGAAACTAGAAAAATGCTTGTTTTTTGCCCCTTTTTTGGCCCCTAATTCCTAAAATTTGGAGGCAATTACCCCCAAAATCAATCCCAGCATTCCCTGTGTGATATGGAACCTTGTGGTACAATGTCAGAGAGATCCATACACTAACACACAAGTTATGTCTGGAAGTTACAAAAATGCTTATTTTTGGCCCCTTTTTGGCCCCTAATTCCTTAACTGTTGGTACCATAACCCCCAAAATCAATCCCAACCTTCCTTTTGTGATATTGAACCTTATGGTAAAATTTCATAGAGATCCATTCACTTAAACTAAAGTTAGAGTGCGAAAACCAATGCGTCTTCGGACGACGACGACGACGCCGGACGACGACGACGACGACGACGCCAACGTCATACCAATATACGACCACAAAAATTTTTTTGCGGTCGTATAAAAATGATCAGCAAGGCAAGATCTACTAACAAGTCAAATTTTGTAGATATAGGTAGTAGCTATATAGACTGTCACTCTTTATAGGAGTGATCGCCCTTAAATGAGGATATTTTTTACCCTCTTTTGTGTTTTGAGCAAAAACTACAGAAGATAGAGAGAAACTAAACAGACTAATTGATCAGCAACACAAGATGAACAAAACAGAGATTTTTGTCATGAATTCTATGCTAGTCTACAATGTTGGAGAGTGTCCTTTGTTGAATATGCACATAGACCAAGGTGAGCGACACAGGCTCTTTAGAGCCTCTAGTTTAGTATTTTTGCCCATCATCTTAAATACTATAATATTAAATAGAAACTTTAAATAGCAAAAATGAGCAACAAGCCATTAGAATTACAAATAAGTCAACATGACTGAAATCAGAAATCAACATCCTTTTATGAGTAATTGCCCTTAAATGATGGTTTAACCATTTTCTTTGCGTTTTTTACCAAAGCTGTAGTAGTTTGTTGCTTTATATAATTTTTATGCCCCTGCCTTTACCAGAGGGGAATTTTAACTGTTACCCTTGTCTGTCGTCCGTCCGTCCGTCTGTACATATGCCCCAAAACTGGTTTCCATTCTCTAACTTTAGTTTGCCTCAACCAAATGTTATGAAACACAATGCTTATTACCACAAAACACAAATCAAGTTTGAATTTGGGTGGTGTCACTTTTACCGCTCTCGAGTTATGCCCCTTTATAACGTTATATGCAAGCGGGGCCATCATCTGTGTTCCATGGACACATTCTCCATTTATTTATTGTATGTTTTTTACATAAATCAGGCTGTTAATTTTTGTACCCTGCGCATAGAAATACCAGGCGTCCGTCTGTCTGTCTGTCCAGTCTTGTTAGTGCTCTCACGTGTACAATTCTTGCTAGATTTTTATAAAACTTCTATCATAGGTTTATATCAGCAATGTCTTGAATGAGTTTCGAAAATCAGTCCCGATGAACTATTTTTAAAAGAGTAATGCTCCTTGGAAAGATTAATTATATGGAAAATTGCATCGTTAGCGGTCTCAATTCTTGCCAGATTTTTATGAAACTTATATCAAAGGTTTATACCAGCAATGTCATCGGACGAGTTCGAAAATCAGTGTCGATCTATAATTTTTTAAAAGAGTTATGGCCCTTAGAAATATTAATAATGTGGAAAATTGCATTGTTAGCGCTCAGTTGTACAATTCTTGCCAGCTTTTTATGACACTTATATTGTAGGTTTATATTTGCAATGTCTTGGATGAGTTTGAACATCAGTGCCGATCAATAATATTTAAAAGAGTTATTGCCCGTAGAAATATTAAAAATATGGAAAATTGCATTGTTAGCACTCTCATGTGTACAATTCTTGCCAGATTTTTATGAACCTCTATTGTAAGTTTATATTAGCAATGTCTCGGACGAGTTTGAAAATCAGTGCTGATGAACTTTTTTAAAAAGAGTTAATATTGTGCCCATTGGAAACATTAATAATATGGAAAATTGCATAGTAAGCACACTCATGTGTACAATTCTTGCCAGATTTTTATGAACCTATATTGTAAGTTTATATTAGCAATGTCTCGGATGAGTATAAAAATCAGTGCTGATGAACTTTTTTAAAAAGAGTTAATATTGTGCCCATTGGAAACATTAATAATATGGAAAATTGCATTGTTAGTGCTCTCATGTTTACAATTCTTGCCAGATTTTTATGAAACTTATGTTGTAGGTTTATATTAGCAATGTCTCGGACAAGTTCAAAAATCAGTGCCGATCAATAATTATTTAAAGAGTTATGGCCCTTAGAAATATTTTAAAAGTATGGAAAATAGCATCGTTAGCGCTCTCATGTGTACAATTTTAGCCAGATTTTTATGAAACTTATATTGTAGGTTTATATCAGCAATGTGGAAAATCAGTGCCGATCAATCTTTTTTAAAAGAGTTCTGCCCTTAAAAATATTAATTAAATGGAAATTTGCATTGTAAGCGCTCTGACATGTACAATTTTTGCCAGATTTTCATCAAATTCATATCAAAGGTAAATTTCAGTTATGTCACAGACAATTTTGAAAATAATTGCTGATCAAATATTTCTAATGAGTTATGCCCCTTGGAAATATTGAATATGTCAGAAATTGCTCTCAATATGAAAATAAGAAGATGTGGTATGATTGCTAATGAGACAACTCTCCACAAGAGACCAAAAGACACAAAAATTAACAACTATAGGTCACCGTACGGCCTTCAACAATGAGTAAAACCCATACCACATAGTCAGCTATCAAAGGCCCCAAAATGACAAATGCAAAATAATTCAAACGGGAAAATTGACAAGTCTTCCAACTCTCAAAGATAATTTAAAAAAGTTTTAAAGAAAAAAAAAAAAAAAACAAAACATTTTTTGGGGAAAGACGGCTTCAAGCCGTCAATCCCCTATGTGGTTGACCAGACTGATATCCCCTCACGTCATTCATTTTGTTTTTATAGTGTGGAAAACACCCCCAAAAAATCTTACGGAGATTGATGAGAAGGAGACACACAAATGAATAGATTGACTTTAAACACTTTTTAACACATTTCCCTTCTGTTTCTCGCAGAATTATCGTATCTTCAGCTCTCCCTTACACTATTTACGTTTCTTTTACAATCCAGAAAAATCAGAATGACGAGATATTCTAAATATATCCAACCTACATTATAGTGATGTCATTGTTGGAATGCCACACTACGTAGAAGCAGGGATATCCTTTACTGATTATTTAAATCATTCTCAGAGTTCGTGTACTAATTTAAAATTGGTATTTGTTCAATTTGAACATAATTATGTTTTCTATAGATGATTCAAACATCAACATGCAATGCTTTAATTTGTAGGTCAACTTGTAACTTTCACAGTAAACAATGGCCGTGGGGATACATGAGATTGGGGAGAGAAACGACAGTTTTCATTTTTTCTGTAAAATTCTGTTTTGAGAATCTTCCTCCAATACAGGAGCACCTCAATTGATGAGTAATAATCCACTAAAATAAAAGTTAATGTATCAGAACACTTAAAATGTGACATTTAGTATATGATTAATAGTCTTCCATTAACACTAAATTTTGTGTACCAACATAATCATTGTAATAGTAAAAAAAAAAAATAATTAAAAATGTTGCATTTTGTAGTTTAAACCTATTTATTCATGAAATTTACAAATGTATCAAATGTAGGATTTGAAACAAGCTTCACACAGTTTACATCAATCATATTGGTTTTATTAGTACCTGTATCCCTATGATGAGAGTTGTAACTGGGAACTTTATCAATGGAAATTTAAAACTGAATAGATTTTTCAGTCCTCACTTTCTTGAGAAAAAAATTAAAATCTTAGAGTACTGTCTCAAAAAAAAGGAAAATGGCCCTAGCCTGCAAATCAGTGGTACACAATTAAAATTTCAAAAAATATTGTAGCAGTTGTTAAATGATAGAATTCAGTTGAATTTTAGATAATTAACTTTCAACTTTAATCGAATGTTTTGATTTAGAAGATGCAGATCTCTTCCATTGGTCCAAATTGAATCCTTAACTAAGGAAACGAAATTACATTACACAACAATTGATTTCAATATTGTCAACCTTTCTACATATTCTAGGTGTTCTTTTTTTCATTCTTTATATGAAGACTATCAAAAGATACTCCCAGAAAAAAAAAAGAAGAAAAAATGGCCGTCTTTCCCCTCAGAGCTCTTCAGCTCTTTGATTTTTTTTAGTTATTGCCCTTGTACAGATAAAATATGTGCAACGCGGAGTACATTGGAACTCTGTTCTGTCATCTTGTTTTGTTTTTACCTTTGTCAAGTCAGGGCCTTTTATAGCATGCTTTGTGGAATGGATTTAGCCTTTTGAAATCCATATGGTGACCTACATTTATTACTTTTACATCTTTTGGTCTCTGGTGGAAAGATGTCTCATTGGCAGTCGTACCACATCTCGTTATTTTATGTATAATCTCTGAAGTCAGGTATATTGTGTGACATCATTGCCCTTTTCATTATGGTAGCATGGGTTAAAAAATCCACTAGCATGATCGACGCCTGTTACTAAAACATTTACACCTCAGGCAATCAAAACTTGTCATCAATATGCCCGACGGACTATTAAAAAAAGTTCTTGGCGTTACCAAAATAGAAATAGAAAATCCTTTCTACCATCCTTTCCTCACTATTTTTATCTTAGCCTATTGGATTCAATTTCTTCATCCAGGATTCCAGGAATTTGAACTGATTTTTTACGTTTTAAAAATAGAACAAATAACTGGGTGGACCGGTATCATGTATTGATCACAATTCCCATAGTTTTATTGTGTTGCAGTATGCGAGACATAGATATTACTATCCGGTGGCAGTGGCATAAACTATTTGTATAAAGCTTTATATTTCAGAAGGTAGAAGACCTGGATGCCTCATATCTTGTAAGCAGATACCTAATGTAACGAAGTTTCCGTCAATCATATATCCATTGTCCTTGACCTCATTTTCATGGTTCAGCGACTGCTTGAAAAAAAATTTGAGTTTTTTTGTCATGTGAATTTCTCAATTATTATGAGTAATAGGATAACTATATTATAAGTAATAGGTCAACTCTATTTGGTGTATGGAATGATTGTAAGGTATACATATCTGTCTGGCAGGTATCATCTGACCTTGACCTCATTTTTATGGTAATGGTCAATGTTGAGTTTTTGTGTTTTGATCTGTTTTTCAAATACTAATAGCAATAGGTCAGCTATATTTAGTGTATGAAATAATTGTAAGGTATACATGTCTTTCTGGCAGGTATAATCTGACCTTGACCTCATTTTCATGGTTCATTGGTCAATGTTAAGTTTTTGTGTTTTGGTCTGTTTTTCAATTAGCATACACAATAGGTCAGCTATAATTGGTGTATAAAAAAATTGTAAGGTGTATTTGTCTGTCTGACACGATTAATCTGACCTTGACCTCATTGTCATAGATCTTTTAAAAATGTTAAGTTTCTGTAAAAGATTTTAGTAAAACCTTTATCTTTAAGACTTTCAACAGAAAATCAATGGTCAGTAAAGCAGGCGAGACTTTTTATCGTGTGCACTCTTGTTATCGATTTCCCGGTACTGAGGATCATTGTACATTGCTCAAGTCGAGACTTTCAATTAACAGTAATGGGGGTATGATGCAGTGATTGATATGACCTATTACTTAATAAAAATGATTTAGCCTTTCAGAGAAACATATTAAAATAATATTCTATTGATAAATCTTAAAAAAGATTAAAAAAAAGTTTTAAGTGAAAATTCGACAGAACCAAGTTGTTGAACTAGTACATGTGTGCGTATATGCACAGGTGTGAGATTTAATTTTGCATTCGAATTCTTCAAAAATGCTAACAGTATCATTGATACCTTCATCCAGTATCTAATATTTATTTCAAATATTTTCAAGAGAAATAATGTGGAAAGAACTATTTAAACTCAATTGTGCTTTGAAGCATACACAGATTTTATGTGCCCATCTTTGCTCCGTGTTTAACCATTGTCAAGTCAACATCTGGTATTAGAAAATGTGCTTTTAAAAAGAAAGTACAGTTCTGACATCGTGATATAGCATTAATAAAGAGTAGTACACTTATGTTGAATATTTCGTATGGTGAGCTGTCAATTTAACAGCTTACGTCAGAACATCAAATTTATATCAAAAGTCTGAAGTTTAATATCGTTTTTATGTCAATCATTGTTATGATGCCAACATTTTTCCAATGATTGCATTTGTTACTAAGTCTCGCCGGATTGAAATCTGAATCAGAAGAAAATGTCCAGCGAACTCAAATATTTGTTGGAAGCCCGGGCTAGCAGTTCCTCCAACAGGCCTAGTAAAAGCCTGCTACCAATAAGTTAAGGTTTAAACTCTTTAGATTATGTATATTTTTTAAGCAGCATCTTTTTATAACATATATTTTGTAAGGAGCAACTTTTTAGTCAATATGTTTTTTAAGCAGCAACTTTTTAGTCCATATATTTTGTAAGCAGTAACTTTTAGTCCATATGTTTTTGAAGCAGCAACTTTTTAGTCCATATATTTTTTAAACAGCATCTTTTTAGTCCATATATTTTTGAAGCAGCAACTTTTTAGTCCATATGTTTTGTAAGCAGCAACTTTTTAGTCCATATATTTTGTAAGCAGCAACTTTTTAGTCCATATGTTTTTTAAGCAGCAACTTCTTAGTCCATATATTTTTGTCTCACTATGACGGAGGCAAAAAGCAAGACAAAGGTATGCTGTTTCCGCTGTTGGCGGCGGCGGCAGCGTCAACAATGTATTAGTTTGTGATTAGGTCTAGTTTATGGTGAACCTCTAGTGGTAGATCAATGATATTTGGTATGTAGTTGTATTAGCATTGGCACATCTCATTACCATGGAGAATATGTGGCCCCACCCCTCAGTCATGGTCTATTGACTTTGAAACTTTTGCTTTGTTTACATGTATAAGTATGTGATTTGGTCAGTTTATGGGGAACCACAAGTAGTAGGTCAATGAATACATTTAACCTCATGCCAGTACTAGGTTGTTATTGCTTTTTGAATATTTATTTTCATTGAACTATAACATAATTGGTCTTGTCTATTCTTTAAAGTTTTAATTTTTGTGATTAGTTGTGTATTATATATAAAAGCTATATATAGTTGCCATTTGTTGATAGACCTCTTATTGGCAGTCAAATCACAGATCTCTAATTAAATACCAAACTGCTTTTATTAGAAGATTTCTTGTTTTAATTTAAGTAATGTACTTTCTAAAACATATAGTTTTAAAAAGTTTTAAAAAATATCTCCTGTCTTACACAATTTTAATAATATTCATGTGCATAAATCTATTGTCTAATACTTTTGTCAACTCTATTAAGTTAAGAAGACTCTTTAAATATCACTATTTTGAACTGTAAGAGCATGCACTTATTCAAAATGGTGGACATTCTACTCCATTGTACGTACCAAAAGATGTTATCCAAATTATGTGTAAACACCAATCTTCCTAAATCCAAGAGTCATGTCAACTGAAGGCTATCATCTGCACTATCCAATGTCAATAGAATTAATTGGAACTTTTGGATCTAAATCCATTGTAAAATTCATATTACTTTGTTCATGATAGAAGACATCTTTGTTTGTTGTATGCATGTTCATGTCCAGTTCAAATTTTGAATATGTTGATCAAGGTTGCTTAGGGAATTGTGACAGTGTGATCCCTTTGAAATTTGCCCCTAATTATAAAATATCAATTGCCTAAATCTTGAATATTTGTTATGTATTATAATAAAAAATAATTATATATATATTTTTTATCTTTGATGTTATAATGGAAATATATACAAAGAAGAAATGCTCTACCCTTAATTCGGCCTCAAACTCTATGTACATTAATTTGTGGTACTTCCTGTCTTTGCCACTACACAGAGATAAATGGAAACCAGATGGCACATTACATTTCTATCACCAGCTCATATTACTAATTGAGATGAGAAGGATAATTTGTGTATTTTAGTCCATATGTTTTGTAAGCAGCAACTTTTTAGTCCATATATTTTGTAAGCAGCAACTTTTTAGTCCATATGTTTTTTAAGCAGCAACTTCTTAGTCCATATATTTTTGTCTCACTATGACGGAGGCAAAAAGCAAGACAAAGGTATGCTGTTTCCGCTGTTGGCGGCGGCGGCAGCGTCAACAATGTATTAGTTTGTGATTAGGTCTAGTTTATGGTGAACCTCTAGTGGTAGATCAATGATATTTGGTATGTAGTTGTATTAGCATTGGCACATCTCATTACCATGGAGAATATGTGGCCCCACCCCCTCAGTCATGGTCTATTGACTTTGAAACTTTTTGCTTTGTTTACATGTATAAGTATGTGATTTGGTCAGTTTATGGGGAACCACAAGTAGTAGGTCAATGATATTTTTGGTATGCAGTTGAAAAAGCATTGGCATATCTCATTTCCATGGAGATTATTTGGCCACAACCCCTTTGTCATGGTCTATTGACTTTGAAATGTTTGCTTAGTTTGCATGTATTAGTTTGTGATTAGGTCAGTTTGTGGGGAACCACAAGTGGTAGGTCAATGATGTTTGGTATGCAGTTGTATAAGCATTGGCATATCTCATTTCCATGGAGATTATTTGGCCACACCCCCTTAGTCATGGTCTATTGACTTTGAAACTTTTGCTTAGTTTACATGTATTAGTTTGTGATGAGGTCAGTTTAAGGGGAATTATTAGTGGTAGGTCAAAGATAATTTGTATGCAGTTGTATAAGCATTAGCACATCTCATTTCTATGGAGATTATTTGACCACGCCCCCTCAGTCATGAAACATTTGCTTAGTTTACATGTATTATTTTGTGATTAGGTCAGTTTAAGATGAACCACTTAACTACTTATGTTAAGTCAATGATATTTGGTATGCAAATGTATTGGCATTTGCAAGTTTCATTTCCATGGAGATTATATAGCCCCGCCCCCTCATCATGGTTCATTGACTTTGAAACTTTTACAGAGTTTACAAGTTAATGTTTGTGTTTAGGTTAGTTTAAAGGGAACAACTTACGAAAAGTCAATGGTATTTGTTATGCAGTTGTATTAGAATCGCACATCTCATTTCCATGAAGATTGTTTAGCCCTGTATATACCTTCGGTCATAGTTCATTGACTTTGAATATTTGCATAACTTACATTTTAAAGTATTGCTATTTTAATTTCAACATTTGTATTATCAAAATAACAAATGGGCAAGACATATCTCTGTGTTAACAGTTTATTTAAGGAGCATCTTTTTAGTCCATATATTTTGTAAGCAGCAACTTTTTAGTTCATATATTTTGCAAGGAGCATCTTTTTAGTCCATATATTTTGTAAGCAGCAACTTTTTAGTCCATATATTTTGTAAGCAGCAACTTTTTTAGTCCATATATTTTGTAAGCAGCAACTTTTTAGTCCATATATTTTTTAAGCAGCAACTTTTTAGTCCATATATTTTGTAAGCAGCAACTTTTAGTCCATATGTTTTTGAGGCAGCAACTTTTTAATCCATATATTTTGTAAGCAGCAACTGTTTAGTCTATATATTTTGTAAGCAGCAACTTTTTAGTCTATATATTTTGTAAGCAGCAACTTTTTATTCCATATATTTTGTAAGAATCAACTTCTTAGTCTATATATTTTGTAAGCAGCAACTTCTCCCCAGATAAAGCCTGAAACAACATAGTTTTTGTGTGTTAATATCATTACATAAACTGTTCGATAAATGAATTAGGTATTGACAATTCACTTGGAAACTCAACATATACCCTCACGACACTTACCAAAGAGGAAATCCTGGATAATCATAGGTCTGTTCTATGTTCCTTTGGAATTTCAACCAAAGATGAGAACTGGATCTTCCATCACTGTATTGATACCTAAACTACATTAGTGTCCTTACAAACAACGGTATATTGCTGGATCTTCCAAGTGCTCCACGAAACCTCTTTCTAAATTATTAACATCTATTTTATCAGCAATCAAAGCCGGGCTCCAAAGTTATTGTGAAACTGCCTGTTCTAGAGGTGGCGTGAATCAGATGTGGATACTAAAAAATTCCAAAGATCTTTTAGAATACATACAATCTAAGACTCTCTCATCTTGAAAACATTGGACTTTTCTACACTTTACATAAGTATTCCCCATTCAAACTAAAAGACAAATTGAAAGAGTTGGTATTACTTTGTTTCATTAAAAAGAATTAAAAAGAATAGCGAACGTAGATACAAGTATCTTGTCTTGGGGAGGGATAAATTCTACTTTGTAAAGAATCACTCTGATTCAAACAAAAAATTCTCTGAAACTGACATTATGAAGATGCTTGATTTCTTGATTGACGACATATTTGTTACGTTTGGAGGACATGTTTTTCAACAGACTGTCGAATTCCAATGGGAACCAATTGTGCCCCTCTTCTTGCCGACTTGTTTCTTTATTATTATGAGGCTGACTTCATACAGGAACTTCTTAGGAAGAAAGATAAGAAGTTAGCAATATCCTTTAACTTTACGTTCCGCTATATAGATGATGTTCTCTCACTAAATAATACAAAATTTGGTGACTATGTTGAATGAATCTATCCCATCGGACTAGAGATAAAGGATACTACAGATACAGATAAGTCTGCCTCATATCTTGACTTACATCTAGAAATTGACAATGAGGGTCGGTTGAAAACAAAACTTTACGACAAAAGAGATGATTTCAGCTTCCCAATTGTGAACTTTCCATTTCTATGTAGCAACATTCCAGCAGCGCCTGCATACAGAGTATATATCTCCCAATTGAAACGAAATTCCCGGGCTTGTATTTCCTTTCATGATTTCCTTGATAGAGGATTGCTGCTCACAAGGAAGCTATTAAACCAAGAGTTCCAAATGGTGAAGTCTAAATCATCCCTTCGTAAATTTTACGGACGCCATCACGAGTTGGTTGACCATTATGGAATAATCGTTTCACAGATGATATCGGATATGTTCTTTATGTCGTAACTACAATACCCTTCCCTTTTCATGAATGTGACCTACCGAATTAGACTATTTACCGGATTTGTAATAACATAAGCAACACGACAGGTGCCACATGTGGAGCAGAATCCGCTTACCCTTCGGGAGCACTTGAGATCACCCCCAGTTTTTGGTGGGGTTCGTGTTGCTTAGTCTTTAGTTTTCTATGTTGTGTCTTCTGTACTATTATAAGTCCGTTTGTCTTTTTATTTTTGGCCATGGCGTTGTCAGTTTATTTTCAATCTATGAGTTTGACTGTCCCTCTGGTATCTTTCTTTGATGTTATAATGGAAATATATACAAAGAAGAAATGTCTCAAACTCCTCTTTTCTTAGTCTTTATATTATTGTAAGCTTGAAATTCTTTCCTTACAAAATATCAACTTTTTAGTCCATATATTTTGTAAGCAACAACTTTTCATTCCATATATCTTTTAATCCATTTAACAATTTTTTTTTCTATTTTTGATTTATCTGTCCTTATTTTTGTAATCATTCAGCTGCATTTGAGAATTAAATAGTTCCCAGCATAACATGCTAATGGCATAATTAATTTTGGGTGATTGCACAAATCCTCATTCAAACTTGATCAATACTAGATTCTTCTCACAAATCTGCCAAATGTGATCACCATTTGAAGACTGTAACTGTTTAATTTGCATCAACAATTCAAATAAGAAATGAAAGTGATTTGATCTAATTGTATGATTTCTGTTGAAAGTTGACAATATGGCTGATTGGAATCATCTGTGTTGAAGTAGGAAAAGGTCATATCCTGGAATCAACTATGTTCAAGGAGGAAAAGGTCATATTCCTGTTAATAAGTAGTCAGATGTTTTTATAATTACATACCAAGTTGGGAAACATTTTCAATAATGCCTCACTATGACATCTACAGGAAAAACAGATATAATGTCTTTGAAATAATTAATTTTGGGGAAAATATATTCAGCAATATTAGTCCTGTTGAAAGAATTCTCACGCCTTTTATTATTAAAGCTATTTGAAACATTCTATTGATGTGTAGTATTGCACTCTAAGCGTAGGCCACGGAACATTTTACTGCTAAAAATTTATTGAAAATCACAAAAAATAAAAAATAAAAAAAAGTTGTTTACCCTACACATTGTTTTTAAAAAATGTTGGGTTTTTTTGTTATGAAAAGTTTATTTTATGTTGATGTAAAACAAAACTTTTAATTTTTGATGCAGAATTACATAAAATTTTTACTTGAAATATTATAAACTTCAAATAATTTCCAATGTTACCTGAGTTTATATGACTGTATTTGAAGCAAACATGTTATTGTTTTTCCATTTATTTGATCAGATTGAATAATAATTGTATGACTTGTTTTGAGGACAGTAGCAGATTTAATATGAAGTTGTATCAAATTCTTGTGACTAAATAAGTGTAAATGAGAAACATGTGAAAGTTCAAGTAATGATTTATGAAATGTTCATGGTTGGAAAACTCCATTTAAGTTTATGAGTTTAAAACATCAATTTAATCCTTGTAGTTGCAATTCCTTTTTGTGCTTAAGTGCCTCTGACTGTATTATTTCTAAATAAGTTGTAAGATCAATTGGACTGTCGCCTATTGCTAAATCAGAGTTTCAGAAGATGAATGTGATATAAATGGACAGCAGAATTATCCTTGACAAATAATTCTTAATTGTAATGCTTGATTATTTTCCCATAACTCCCAAGATTGTTCAGTACAGGAAGCTTCAAATAAGGGTTAAGAATGGATTGATATTTTCGTAAGACTTTATGATTAATCTGAATAGAAAAATTCAAATATTAATCTAGAAGGGTTGAAATTTTTTTCTCTATGCTAACTCTATAGAAATTATACCATTTCAAAATATTTTTGCCTCATGATTTTTGACAGTCATTGATGTCTTGTTTAATTGTTAGATGTTGTCTCATTGACAGATACCCCACACCAGTACCCCACATGTCTTTTTTAATTATGTGGCTAAGTTTGTTTCTCATTGACAGATACCCCACATCAGTACCTCACACCAGTACCCCACATGTGGTATTTACATTTGCTAGTTAAAACAACACGTAGGGATTTTTATGCCCCCGCCGTCAGGCATTAAGTGTTAACCTTGTCCGTCTGTACGTCTGTACGTCCCAAAATTGGTTTCCGTTCTGTAACTTTAGTTTGCCTCAACCAAATGTTATGAAACTTATACATAATGCTTATTACCACAAAACACAGATCAAATTTGAATTTGGGTGGCGTCACTTTTACCATTCTAGAGTTATGCACCTTTGCAAATGGAAAAAGTGCTGAATTTTTGTTTCTGTTCTCTAACTTAAGTTGCCTCAACAAAATATTATGAAACTTATACTCAATGCTAATTACCACAAAACTCAGATCAAGTTCGAATTTGGCTGACGTCACTTTTACCGTTCTTGAGTTATGTCCCTTTATAACGTTATATGCAAGCCTGTAATTCAGTGGTTGTCGTTTGTTTCTGTGTATCATATTTGTTTTGCGATCATTATTTTGTACATAAATTAGGCCGGTAGTTTTCTCGTTTGAATTGTTTTACATTTGTCATTTCGGGGCCTTTTATAGCTGACTATGTGGTATGGGTTTTGCTCATTGTTGAAAGCTGTACAGTGACCTATAGTTGTTAATTTCTGTGTTATTTGGTCTCTTGTGGAGAGTTGTCTCATTGGCAATCATACCACATCTTCTTATTTTTAAATTAAAAGTATAGTTGATGTCTTACTTGCTTGCAAGTCAATAATATAACTCATTTGAATCCGTATTCATGCATACTTCATTTAGCCCTTAAATGGGATGAGCTACACATTGGCTAAGCATGTTTCGTTAATATAAAGAAAAGATTATTAGCATTGAAAAGTGATACAAGGCAGCCACCAAAAAAGATCCCTTTTCGTTGACTGATTCTGCCCACAATAATTCATTCTATTACAGGTAAAATGATGATTTACATATATGCTTTTTTAATCTATGACAGGAAATCAAACAGACCTAGAAAAATGGTCATTATAGGATTGCATGTGCATGCTTGTGTATTCATATTTATATAGATTCGTCATAAATGATCTCAATAGTTAATTTAATGGCATCTATTCTAAAATACACAGAAAATGTTGATACATTTTAACAAGTCCATGCATTGTAAATTGTTATTTAAGACTTATTTAGGGATGTCTATCTGCAAACTGTTACCGTAAAAAATTTCATGTTTGTGGATAAAAAAGTTATATTATTTTTCACTGGTGTCAAAATACAATTACAATTGTTACAGTTAATTAATTACTAGTATGTCCAGACCTTTGATATTTTAATTAGAGATGTTTTTTTTTTACCTGAGTCGACACTGGCAAATGCAGGTCAGTAAGTGCTTGACTCCACCTGTCCGAAAGACCTTGAGTAGAAAATTTTATGTTAACTATTGTGTTTTCTCTTATTTTGTTAATATTATTTTCAGGTACATGTTACTTGGTGGATTTTGTATATAGTTTAGTCAAGACATTAGATTAGACAATAGAAATAATACTGAAGCCATAAGTAGTAAATTAACATTTTAGTCAAAAGTTTTCCAGGCTTCTATGAAAATGAATACATTTATATATGGTTTGCAGCTTGATCATGATGATTTGTAACTTGTAAGCAGTTTTTATAGGCCCGTCAAAATTTTGACGGGATGTATTATAGTATACAAATGTCCGGCATCTGTCTGTCCATCTGTCCGGCGTCCACATGTCGCACCGTAACTTGAGAACGACTTATCCAAATTTCATGAAACTTAACATAGTTGTTTCTTATGATGGTCAAACGATCTGTATACTTTTTGGTGAAAATAAGATTAAAACTTTTTGAGTTACTGGACTTTGTAACTAAAACAGGGGGGTGTTTTTTTCACATGTTGCGCCGTATCTCAAAAACAATTTATGATTATTGCTTAAAACTTTACACACTTCTTAGTGATATTAATCTCAAGATCTGTATACTTTTTGGTGATGATTCAAAATTTTATTTTAGAGTTATTGAGTTTTTTGTTAAAAAAAGGGGTGGGGGTGGGGTTTCACATGTCGCGCTGTTTCTCAAGAACGATTTATGATTATTGCATAAAACTTTACACACTTCTTAATTATATTATTCTAAAGATCTGTGTACTTTTTTGGTGATGATTCAAATTTTTTTTTAGAGTTATTGATTTTTTATAAAAAAAGGGGGGTTTTCACATGTCGGGCCGTATCTCAGAAACAATTTATGATTATTGCATAAAACCTCACACACAAGACGACAGGCGTTAAACTTGTCTTGGTTTTATGGACGGGAATGAATGTATATTTGGTCTGCAGCTTGATAATGATGAGTTGTAACTTGTAAGAATGTTTTACATCTGCTGTGCAGCCACTTCCTGTTTGCCGATTGTTTGAAATTTTACAACACTCATTGTACAAGGAAAATTTGTCTAACTTTTCTTGGATTCTATAGTTAGGAATGATCAGTTATGCTTCAGTATACTTGCAACCTCAATCAATTGGGTGAAGCAACACAGGTCCAGACCTGATATTGTTCTTGTTATTGCTCCATATAATTTTCACTCTTGTTATGTTAACTTTTAAGACAATCACTCCTGGATACACACTAACTCTCAGATGGGATATAATGTTGTTATGATGTGTCACATTTTCCCAATTGATCCTACTAGGAATTATATTTTCATCTCCTTTTCTGAAATTTCTTGGCCAATATTGATCCAATTAGATGATTTGATCTGGTAAAAATATAGCTGAAAATAGCAAAATTTTAATTCAATTTATAATTTAATAAAATATCGAAATCTGGTCTATAATGGCTTTAAAAGTTCAGTAGGCTGAATTGGCTTTAAATAAGCTGAAGAGTGCAGCCTATAATTTTGACAAAAGGCATTGATACCAGGTGAGCAGTTCAGTTTCTTTGAAGCATCCAGTCTCCCAATTATTTTCTGGATTACATGTATCATAACCCGTGGAATGTGAAATCTATTATTCCAAAGTTTAAATGTTGGAAAAAGTAAAATTCAGCATCTCATGTGAATGCATAGATTCACAGACATAACGAACAGAATAAAAAACAAAACAAAAAATTAAAATCAACATCTAGAATTCTTCATTTATGCACTGTAAGTTTTTTTTATATTATTCTTAATAGCTTATAAATTTAACTCCTTAAAGGACATTCAAAAAAGAAACAAATCTGATATAAAATCATAATTGTCAATTTGAATTTTAATCAGTAATGGAAATTGATTCTATTTTAAAAGTGACTAAATTTCCACTGTACATTAATTGTTGACAGCTAACTGCAATAAATCTGTCCTGTTTAGAGAGTATGGAAATGTTCTGTAGGAGTGGAGAACAGGAATATAATTGGTTTTATGGGTCTGTTTGGTTTCATTTTTGATTGACGTATATTGTTCTTGGATAAATGAACCATTAAATTTGTACTGAAAACTATTTTGATATATGAGGATTGTATGGAATGACTATATACCCAATGTGTATGAGAGGTTTCAAGGTATTTTATACAGGATTCTCTGGAATGACTGTATACTCAATGTGTATGAGAGGTTGCAAGGTATTTTATACAGGATTCTCTGGAATGACTGTATACTCAATGTGTATGAGAGGTTGCAAGGTTTTTACCCCCTCCTTCCGTCAGTCCATCCATCCATCCATCCATCCGTCAGTCCGGATTCATCACTCAACAACTTCCTGTTTACCAAAATATTTCGGCGGGGGTATCATCAGTGAGCAGTAGCTCACAGTTTTACTTGTTTATACAGGATTCTATGGAATGACTGTATACCCATTGTGTATGAGAGGTTGCAAGGTATTTTATACAGGATTCTATGGAATAACTATATATCCAATGTGTATGAGAGGTTGCAAGGTATTTTATACAGGATTCTATGGAATGACTGTATACCCAATGTGTATGAGAGGTTTCAAGGTATTTTATACAGGATTCTATGGAATAACTATATACCCAATGTGTATGAGAGGTTTCAAGGTATTTTATACAAGATTATATGGAATGAATATATACCAAATGTGTATGAGAGGTTTCAAGGTATTTTATACAAGATTCTATGGAATGACTATATATCCAATGTGTATGAGAGGTTTCAAGGTATTTTATACAGGATTCTATGGAATGACTGTGTACCCAATGTGTATGAGAGGTTTCAAGGTATTTTATACAGGATTCTATGGAATGACTATATACCCAATGTGTATGAGAGGTTTCAAGGTATTTTATACAGGATTCTATGGAATGACTTTATACCCAATGTGTATGAGTGGTTGCAAGGTATTTTATTTTATACAGGATTCTATGGAATGACTGTATACCCAATGTGTATGAGAGGTTTCAAGGTATTTTATTTTATACAGGATTCTATGGAATGTCTTTATACCCAATGTGTATGAGAGGTTTCAAGGTATTTTATACAGGATTTTATGGAATATATAGATATAAGAAGATGTGGTATGAGTGCCAATGAGACAACTCTCCATCCAAGTCAAAATTTATAAAAGTAAACCATTATAGGTCAAAGTACGGTCTTCAACACAGAGCCTTGGCTCACACCGAACAGTAAGCTATAAAGGGCCCCAAAATTACTAGTGTAAAACCATTCAAACGGAAAACCAACGGTCTAATCTATATAAAAATGAGAAACGAGAAACACTTATGAACCACATCAACAAACGACAACTACTGAACATCAGATTCCTGACTTAGGACAGGTGCAAACAAATGCAGCGGGTTTAAACGTTTTAATGGGACCAAACCCTTTTTCTGAAACAATAGTGTAACATCACAACATAGAAAGACACACTATAAAATATCAACTGAAACAGCTTAACTCAATCAAAGGACATATTAACACCATTGAACATACACTGAACAAATAAATTTGACCTATGATACAATGTAAATACAAAATAAATAAACTAAGGGAAGAATAATAAAAGTAACATGTTATATCGGTATGAAATGTTAAACAATTTAAGAAAAACAATATGCTCAAACAAAAATATCAGCCATTTGCAATAACTTTAAACACAGGTAAATGAAAATAATTTTGTTGTTAGGTATACTTGTACAGTTACAATAGAGAAAGGAAATATTTTTACAAAATAAATAATTTTGATGTTCATAGTACGAAGTGGACTATATACCCAATGTGTATGAGAGGTTTCAAGGTATTTTATAGAGGATTCTATGGAATGACTTTATACCCAATGTGTATGAGAGGTTTCAAGGTATTTTATACAGGATTCTATGGAATGACTGTGTACCCAATGTGTATGAGAGGTTTCAAGGTATTTTATACAGGATTCTATGGAATGACTGTGTACCCAATGTGTATGAGAGGTTTCAAGGTATTTTATACAGGATTCTATGGAATGACTATATACCCAATGTGTATGAGAGGTTTCAAGGTATTTTATACAGGACCTTTTATACATTATTTATTAAGAACTTCTTCTTTTCCAACTCCCAACTCCTGATAGGAGTTGACTGATGATTTCAGTCTTTTTTACTCATTTGTAGATTTCAGTTTTGTGATCATTTTTTGCTTTTTTCAGTTTGGCTTTAATTCCTATAGTTTTTGTCTCAAATGTAAAAAAAAATGGTATGAATAGTCGCCCAAGGGCAACAACTCCTTATATATATATAGGAAGATGTGGTGTGAGTGCCAATGAGACAACTCTCCATCCAAATAACAATTTATAAAAGTAAACCATTATAGGTCAATGTACGGCCTTCAACACGGAGCCTTGGCTCACACCGAACAACAAGCTATAAAGGGCCCCAAAAGTACTAGTGTAAAACCATTCAAACGGTAAAACCAACGGTCTAGTATATATAAAAAGCGAAACGAGAAATATAAATTACATAAACAAATGACAACTACTGTACATCAGATTCCTGACTTAGGACAGGTGCAAATATTTTATATATATATATATATTATTTAGATCATGTTGAACACTTAATGAATTCAACATTTATCTTAAAAAGACCATACATTATTCCTGTTAATGTTTGGTTAAGGTCAACCTTGTTGTTTCAGCATTTCAGCATTATGTGATATAATTACACTACATGTAAGTTTTGTAAGAATCTATAATTTTGATTGCAAGGCATTCCAATATTAATATACTGTAAATTCACAAATTATTGCAATGTTTGTAGTAATGGGAAAAATACAAAAATATCCAATTTGCAAAAATAAAAACTTGCATTCACCAAATTTTTGCAATTGCATTAATTAAATCTAGTAGTTTTACTAGTTATAAGTGATTCACAATAATAATTGCATGCATTAATTGATTTACAGTATTTTTTTCACCAATAAAATGCAACATTCATAACTGCACAGGGGGTACAGAACACCTCAGGGAGTTAACTCGTAAAAATCACTATACCTTTTAATTACATACCATTAGTAAAGAGAAATCAAGCCTCTCAATGATCAAAATTATTGTTTGTCAAACTGCTACATATCAGGCTTTTAAGTAAAGGAGTTATTGTCCTTGAATGATGATTCTTAGCCATTTTTGGAAAATGACGCTATCAGCGGCATGTTTCCGATACCATTGACCAGAACTTACGGAAGTCATTTATATTTCTCCGCCTTCCGCACTCGGTTTCATATTTACTATTTTACATACTAACTGGAATCTGCTTGTATTAGGCTACACTCGAACAAAGTGTTGTAGTTGGACGGGAACCAGTTTACATACTTTATTTTATTTACCAAAAAAATATCTTGACCTGTCCATATGTTTTTACTATTAAATGGTATTTGAAGCTATTCCTTTGTTATATTTTTCATATTTATTCGAGCTTTCACTTTTTTGCACATGTCTTACAATCGCAAACAATCGGTATGTATAAATAGATCCGTTTTGTTATGGTGTTGGACTTTTTACACTCCAATGATCAGCAATCACTAGACAAAATAGTTCTCCTAAATAATGTCAGCCTTTCATGCCATTTCAACTTTACAATCATTAAAAAAGGTAATAATCTGAATCATTTTGATATCCATTGGATAGATACTGGTCTATATCCAGATTTACGAAGATTTCAATAATCGGAAATTAGTAATACAGTTATACCCACGTGGTGCGTATGAATCTTTGTTTACAAAGTTACAGCAGCAGAGTCTGTAACTGTATCATTATTAATTAACAACACTGTTATTGTACTTAATATGATACAAACTGCCTATGCAATATAAGGTGTCAACTGGGTTAATATAGATTTTTTGTCTGTATTGGCCGAGTTCTGATCCGGCCAAAACAGGATTTCGGAACGTCTCTAGTTTTTAGATCGTAAGTCACTATAAACACAAACTGAAAGTAAACAGTTGTTTATAAGACGCAGTTTTTATTTACTCACCATAAACAAGCTGAAACGTTCAGTATGGCACATATTTTAGGCTAAAGACGGTCCCATTCATTTAAAAAGCATTTTGAAAGCAGACAATGGAATTATTTCAGGTTTGGGGAACGAGTAAATTATTACAAAGTTCATTTCTTGACGACCTCATAATATTTCACGATGTCGATGGTACAAATCGATTTTTACTGTTTACTTTCGCTTCTAATGTTTTGTAAACGGTCTTTTATTTTTAAACCCGAACCAGACATATGCATTCTGTAATTGTGCAAATCTTCGTTCTTTGGTCATTTGGCTTATGGATAGTTGTATCAATTTCAACTCTTACATTATTTTTTTTTTAAATATATTTGCATTACACATGCAATGGCAGTACCTTTCCAATTACTATTTATGTGTTGTGTCTAAATTTAAGTTGTAACACTTTATAGTGACTGGAAAGGGTAGAAAAATTCATCAGATGAGAAAAGGCTGAAGATACATGGAAACGGCACCAGATCATTTATAGATATTGCATCTTATAAAAAGAAACTGAGATTTGGATAGTTCCACTTCAAGGTAAAAATGTTTATCTCTTGTGAAAAGAAATAAAAAAAATATTGTAACACTGTAGTTAATTAATAAAGATACTATTACGTGTATTTCTGTATTGGCCTTGTTATTGGTCCTCGGCCAGCTGTATTGGCCTGAGGCTTTGCCTCAGGCCAATACACCAAGCCTCGGACCAGTAACAAGGCAAATACAGAAATACTTAACGTAATAATATTATAGAATGACAGTATGGTTCAAAAGCGGGAATCAGCCCCTCAACTACTTTTTACATAAATTATTAACTTCTGGCTTCAACGCCTTGTTCGTCTTGTCAGGAGATCTTGTTGTAGTTCAAGTTTGGCAAGCATTTTGGAGACGTATCCCGTCCATCCTCTCTTGACTTGTAATCTCTGGTGATAAATTTTGCCGCTTGACGTATCCTTTCAAGCTTGTTTATTTTTGTTACCATGTAGGGGTCCCATACTATGGCTCCATATTAAATTATAAGATCCATTCCTAAAGGTCTAGATCATTGTTCTAATCTGACACAAATTTCAATAACTGGAATGCTACCCAAGTTGAATATATGGTGACCTAAGAGAACAGCATTATCACTAATGAAATTGTGTTTAATACCATGATGGTTCAATATCATTAACTTAAATGGAGACAGACATTTGACCTGAAAGATGGTGTGGGAGTGCAAAATCAAGAACTTATTGACTATGATATATGGTTAAAGAATGAACATCAATTACATGGGTCAACATGGTCAAGGGCAGAGTTAATATAAAATAACAATATGGCAGAGAAGTGGTTTCAAGTTTCATATAAAGCGACCTGACTGACATGAAATAAAAAATCAAAGGAGTATCCCTATTTGTCTAATCTTCAAGGTGAAATAAAACTAGTAAAACAATATTATACTATTGTCTAAATCTACAGAAATATAATTTGCTTCAAGTAACAGAAATAACTAGGTCACTAGTAACTTATTTAACGAGTATGTGGGGTATAAGAGCTTGCTTACAACAGGCTCTTCATAATCATTTGGTTTGAAAAGGATACTAGTAGTCTGTATTCTTGATTTAGAAAAATGTAATTGCAAGAAAAAAATCACATTACTTAGAATACTTTAGATCATTCAGGTAGTCTTTATTTATATGTACAAAAGAACAGCCAGTAGTCATTGGATATTGTAGATCATTCAAATAGTCTTGACCTATTTATTAGTACAAAAGAACAGCCAGTAGTCATTGGATATTGTAGATCATTCCGGTAGTCTTGACCTATTTATTTATACAAAAAAACAGCCAATAGTCATTGGATACTGTAGATCATTCAGGTAGTCTTGACCTATTCATTTGTACTAAAAAAACAGCCAGTTGTCATCTTCACTTAACACACACACATATACGAATATCAATTATATGCTTACGAGACATGTTGCAATGTTAAACTAATTACGGTATGTGAAAATCAAGACTTGCATAAAAAATATCACAATATTAGAGACAGTGGCGTCATTTTTCCTCAGAGCTTTCAGCTCTTTGATTTTGTGTTTTTTTTGTAGAAACTGTAGTACATAGAGAGAAAATGTAAATAGCAATATGATCAGCAAAGTAAGATCTATAGATAAGCCAAACATGGCCAAAAATGTAATCTTTTTAGGAAGAAAGATAAAAAGTTAGCAATATCCTTTAACTCTATGTTCCGCTATATAGATGATGTTCTCTCACTAAATAATACAAAATTTGGTGACTATGTTGAACGAATCTATCCCATCGAACTAGAGATAAAGGATACTACAGATACAGTTAAGTCTGCCTCATATCTTGACTTACATCTAGAAATTGACAATGAGGGTCGGTTGAAAACAAAACTTTTCGACAAAAGAGATGATTTCAGCTTCCCAATTGTGAACTTTCCATTTCTATGTAGCATTCCAGCAACGCCTGCATACGGAGTATATATCTCCCAATTGATACGATATTCCCGGGCTTGTGTTTCCTTTCATGATTTCCTTGATAGAGGATTGCTGCTCACAAGGAAGCTATTAAACCAAGAGTTCCAAATGGTGAAGTCTAAATCATCCCTTCGTAAATTTTACGGACGCCATCACGAGTTGGTTGACCATTATGGAATAACCGTTTCACAGATGATATCGGATATGTTCCTTATGTCGTAACTACAATACCCTTCACTTTTCACGAATGTGACTTACCGAATTAGACTATTTACCGGATTTGTAATAGCATAAGCAACACGACGGGTGCCACATGTGGAGCAGGATCTGCTTACCCTTCGGGAGCACCTGAGATCACCCCCAGTTTTTGGTGGGGTTCGTGTTGATTAGTCTTTAGTTTTCTGTGTTGTGTCATCTGTACTATTATTTGTCTATTTGTCTTTTTATTTTTGGCCATGGCATTGTCAGTTTGTTTTCGATCTATGAGTTTGACTGTCCCTCTGGTATCTTTCGTCCCTCTTTTTTAAGGAGTTATTGCGCTTCAATTACAATATCTACCAATTTTTTCATTTTTTTATAGAAACAATATAGTAGATTGGCAGGAAATTTAAATAGGAGAAAAGACCAGCGAAATCAGATCTACAAATAAGTCAACATTGCCAAATTGTCAGTAGACTTCTTTGGAGTTGTTGCTTCTGAATGACACCATTGTTACATTTTTGCCAAACTGTAAATAGCAAAAATTATGAACAAGATAAGATCTGCAATTTTTGCTTATTATCTTAAAACAATATGGATAGACAGAAACTCAGACCAGCAAGACAGATTGTGGCCCTCAGTTTCTATTGAACACAAAACTCTCATTGTATCAGTTTTATGAAATGCCACGTGTGCGATACAGGATCATGCAATCAAAACCCTTATGTGGCTTACTTGATAGTAATCAATTTTCCAGATTTTATCACTACTTTGGATATACACAAAACATAGTGCACTGAGCACAATAATCTATACAGGTGTAACACCACTAATTCGGGCCCGGTCAGAAAGCACATACCAGAAAGTAGTACATATTTAACACAAAATAGTTCCTAAGCATGGGTGTAACTTTCAAACTATGTAGAATATTTTGTTAATTTTGGTATCAAATGAAAGCTGAATGACTGGTGATCATTGTAGAACACTTTTTGACTTATAATTTTGAATAATAAAAAAATTGCATGAAATTTAAAAAGGAGGGTACATTTTGCCTGTTTGTCAGATCTGAAGTACCTGTTTTGGTACATTCAAAGTTCGGGGAACCAGTTCTCTCTTATATGCCATTAAAGGTATGTTGATTTTTTCAGTACAATACACCATATGGTGTTGCTTTGACATGCAATGATTGCCACTTTATTGGAAATTAAGACAAAAGAGCTGTGCCTGTTTGAAATTGAGGAATTTAACATAGAAAGCAATGAGGCCATGAATTAGTGGTGTACTTCCTACATACTACCTATGAAAATTTCAAGAAATTTATCAATAAAATATATACTTAGATACTCAACTTACAACATGGTGTGTATGTGTATAACGATACTTGTCAAGAAAATTACATAAATTATGCATTGGTGTATGAATCTAGTTTCTGTTCTAAAAATATAAATGATGTCATTGTTAAAGTGATATTTAAAATTGGTGTTATCTTCAATTATACATGCAGTTAAAACATCTACAACTATATCTCCAATTCATATTTACTAATGCCTTCAAATGCTTAATACTTTGCAATATTTAAGATTTAGTTTCCACTGCAAAATCTTTACCCTTCAGTGCTCACAAGCACTTTGATTATTGTTGTAGCTCTGCATTGACCTCTATATTTCTTTTTATGCCCCCACCTATGATAGTAGAGGGGCATTATGTTTTTCGGTCTGTCCGTCCGTCCGTCCGTCCGTCTGTCCCGCTTTTAATCAGGTTAAAGTTTTTGGTCAAGGTATTTTTTGCTGAAGTTGAAGTCCAATTAACTTGAAACTTAGTACACATGTTCCCTTTGATATTATCTTTCTAATTTTATTGCCAAATTAGAGTTTTGACCCCAATTTCACGGTCCACTGAACATAGAAAATAATAGTGCGAGTGGGGCATCCATGTACTATGGACACATTCTTGTTTATTTTTTTTGTTGGGTTAATTGCTGTCACATTCACAGGTACCGAAATCACATTTTATTCATAATTTATTTTTTGATTAAATAATTTTTTGTCTACTTTCAGATCAGTATACTGGAGGCAAATTGAGGAGTATTTTGAACCAGCCTATGAGATTTTTCAGTTGGTTCTCCATGCATGTGTTAAAAATAATGTATCATACATTGGCTTGGATAACATAGATCTGCTGCAGCTATCAAAAGGTAACCGTAAAAATTTACTTTAAAGTAAACTCCTGTGAATTCCTTCATTTTTGTGGGTGAGGTAAAATTGTATTTTCATGGATATTTGATTTTTTGGTTTTTCCAAAGTCTCTCTATAGACCTGTAAAATATTTATACTTCGGGGTTTACCTATACCCATGAAATCCACGAAAATTGGTATCCCACCAATGATAATGAATCCACAGTCAGAGAATGTCGTGTGAACACTAATTACTTCATTCTACAGTCTTTGTTCAGAGAATGATGTGTGAACACTAATTACTTCATTCTACAGTCTTTGTTCAGAGAATGATGTGTGAACACTAATTACTTCATTCTACAGTCTTTGTTCAGAGAATGATGTGTGAACAGTAAGAAGAAAAATTTATGTGAGCTTATTATTCTGTTATTTGTAACTTAGCCTGCTTTGTTTATAATTACTTCATTCTACAGTCTTTGTTTAGAGAATGTTGTGTGAACACTAATTACTTCATTCTACAGTCTTTGTTCAGAGAATGAATTTGACTGTGAACACTAATTACTTCATTCTACAGTCTTTGTTCAGAGAATGATGTGTGAACACTAATTACTTCATTCTACAGTCTTTGTTCAGAGAATGATGTGTGAACACTAATTACTTCATTCTACAGTCTTTGTTCAGAGAATGATGTGTGAACACTAATTACTTCATTCTACAGTCTTTGTTCAGAGAATGTTGTGTGAACACTAATTACTTCATTCTACAGTCTTTGTTCATAGAATGTTGTGTGAACACTAATTACTCCATTCTACAGTCTTTGTTCAGAGAATGTTGTGTGAACAGTAATTACTTCATTCTGTGTGAACAGTAATTACTTCATTCTACAGTCTTTGTTCAGAGAATGTTGTGTGAACACTAATTACTTCATTCTACAGTCTTTGTTCAGAGAATGTTGTGTGAACACTAATTACTTCATTCATTATATCAAGTGTTGTTATCTTGGTGTTAATTTGTCTTTGTTACCATCCTCGAAAATGCAAATTTATTTTAAAGTTTGTTGATTTGAATACTGATGATGTCCCCCTGTCTATAAAAATCATGAGTTATTATTGCTTTTCGACCTAGTCCAATACAAGAAAAAGCAGTATTGGACCTGGCTGTAAAGCAATACAGGATTTTCACTTCTGGTTGCAAACTTTTTACACTTCACCCACCAAATTTTGGATGCATTTAATAGAGTTAAGAGACATTTTTCAATTAGAAATGACCAGAAAAAATTAATTATGATCTGTTTTTTTTTTTTTTTATTTCGATTTGAAGTGGAAACATTCCACAACCTTTCTGAGAAGAATTTTCAATTTGTCGTTTTATTTCGGTCTATGAAAAACACAAGAAAGCAGATCAAGTTCAAATGTGATTTCGTGTAACTTCATTGTACAATGTATTTAAGGGTAAGTTTCTTAGAACTAGATCCATTTAATAAAAGTGTTATGAACTGGCTGTTTTTGTATTGACCCTGTTATAGAGTATTGACCCTCGACTCTTTGAGTCTCTGGTCAAATACAGCTAACCTCGAATCTATAACAGGGCCACTACAAAAACAGCCAGTTGATAACACTATAATCTCTGACCACAAATTAAGCTGAAGTCAGTTAGTGAGAATAATTTATTGTCAACAGGATGTTGATCCTTCAGTTTCTAGTATCAGAGATAATCAACATTAATATAAAAATAAGGAGATGTAGTTTGATTGCCAATAAGACCAAATATAAAAATAAGGAGATGTAGTATGATTGCCAATAAGACCAAATATAAAAATAAGGAGATGTAGTATGATTGCCAATAAGATCAAATATAAAAATAAGATGTAGTATGATTGCCAATAAGACCAAATATAAAAATAAGGAGATGTAGTATGATTGCCAATAAGACCAAATATAAAAATAAGGAGATGTATTATGATTGCCAATAAGACCAAATATAAAAATAAGGAGATGTAGTTTGATTGCCAATAAGACCAAATATAAAAATAAGGAGATGTAGTATGATTGCCAATAAGACCAAATATAAAAATAAGGAGATGTAGTATGATTGCCAATAAGACCAAATATAAAAATAAGGAGATGTAGTTTGATTGCCAATAAGACCAAATATAAAAATAAGGAGATGTAGTATGATTGCCAATAAGACCAAATATAAAAATAAGGAGATGTAGTTTGATTGCCAATAAGACCAAATATAAAAATAAGGAGATGTAGTATGATTGCCAATAAGACCAAATATAAAAATAAGGAGATGTAGTATGATTGCCAATAAGACCAAATATAAAAATAAGGAGATGTAGTATGATTGCCAATAAGATCAAATATAAAAATAAGGAGATGTATTATGATTGCCAATAAGACCAAATATAAAAATAAGGAGATGTAGTACGATTGCCAATAAGATCAAATATAAAAATAAGATGTAGTATGATTGCCAATAAGACCAAATATAAAAATAAGGAGATGTAGTATGATTGCCAATAAGACCAAATATAAAAATAAGGAGATGTATTATGATTGCCAATAAGACTAAATGACGTAGATATAAGCAATTATAGGTCACTGTACAGTCTTCAACAATGAGCAAACCCATACAGTAAAGTCAGCAATAGAAAGCACTGACATGATATAACCTGAAAACCTTTGTTCTGATTTATGACTAAACAATAAATGAAAAGCAAATATGATATACAGAAACTAAGGACAACAACTAAATTATTCATTCTAACTTGAAACTTAGAGCAGATTTGACTTTTTGTCGCTTTGGACTTTCACTTAAAAGACATATGCACATGCCAATTACCTGATTACTCTAATGATGTTTCCTGGGTATTCATTCTGTTTTGCGATGAGGAAGCCAAAGGTACTTCAAATTTAGTTCTGATGAGTTGAAAACAGTCAGCCCCAAAATTTCTTGCATGTTTTTTTCAGAAACTGAAATGAAATATTTGTTTCTTATTTATAACAATGAAAAGTAAGACAACTTGATGTGACATGAATTATAATTTATGTAATGTCACAAAAATTTTGGCTTCTTGCATGTCAGTACAACATCCAAAAATGATTTTAATTTAACTATGATGTGTTTATATTTTTGTGAGATAAAAGTTCCTGTTTTATGACTACAAACAATCTTAAAGCCTGTGTTCCATTAAGTACATTTGCTTTGATTAAAAGATATTATGGACATTTATGGCAATTATAGATAATTTTGTGTTGTTCCTGTCAGTAACAGCGTGAATGATTTATGGAATGACTCTTCTGAGAATTCTTTACATTCCTCGGTAATTGATAGGTGCTGTCATTGCTGCATATTTCTAATGGTGTGGGAGACAACAAGATTAACTCATTAACACTATTATTAGAAAATTTCATATACAAATTGGCTTTACCATACTTTAATCATTTTCTTTTTGCAATTGTTCGAATAAGTGACAATTTTTTTTTTTTTTTTTTTGCCAATTGGCCAAGAGGACAATGTGAACTTTTTTAGTAACTTAGTAGCCTGTCCCTCCTCTTTTAACTTTTACAAAAACTTTCTCCTCTGAAACTACTGATCTATTCAAAACAAACTTGACAATTATCATCCTTGGGGTATAAAGTTTAAAACTACTGGACTATTCAGAACAAACTTGACAATTATCATCCTTGGGGTATAAAGTTTAAAACTACTGGACTATTTAGAACAAACTTGACAATTATCATCCTTGGGGTATAAAGTTTAAAACTACTGGACTATTTAGAACAAACTTGACAATTATCATCCTTGGGGTATAAAGTTTAAAACTACTGATCTATTCAAAACAAACTTGACAATTATCATCCTTGGGGTATAAAGTTTAAAACTACTGGACTATTTAGAACAAACTTGACAATTATCATCCTTGGGGTATAAAGTTTAAAACTACTGGACTATTCAGAACAAACTTGACAATTATCATCCTTGGGGTATAAAGTTTAAAACTACTGGACTATTCAGAACAAACTTGACAATTATCATCCTTGGGGTATAAAGTTTAAAACTACTGGACTATTCAGAACAAACTTGACAGTTATCATCCTTGGGGTATAAAGTTTAAAACTACTGGACTATTCAGAACAAACTTGACAATTATCATCCTTGGGGTATAAAGTTTAAAACTACTGGACTATTCAGAACAAACTTGACAATTATCATCCTTGGGGTATAAAGTTTAAAACTACTGGACTATTCAGAACAAACTTGACAATTATCATCCTTGGGGTATAAAGTTTAAAACTACTGGACTATTCAGAACAAACTTGACAATTATCATCCTTGGGGTATAAAGTTTAAAACTACTGGACTATTCAGAACAAACTTGACAATTATCATCCTTGGGGTATAAAGTTTAAAACTACTGGACTATTCAGAACAAACTTGACAATTATCATCCTTGGGGTATAAAGTTTAAAACTACTGGACTATTCAGAACAAACTTGACAATTATCATCCTTGGGGTATAAAGTTTAAAACTACTGGACTATTTAGAACAAACTTGACAATTATCATCCTTGGGGTATAAAGTTTAAAACTACTGGACTATTCAGAACAAACTTGACAATTATCATCCTTGGGGTATAAAGTTTAAAACTACTGGACTATTTAGAACAAACTTGACAACTATCATCCTTGGGGTATAAAGTTTAAAACCTGTGTCTGATCACTTGCAAGTCTGAAATTCTAAATGAATTCCTTTTCGGAGTAATTACCCTTGAAAGACACAATTTTTACCCATTTTTGGTGTGTTTTTATAATGGTACCTACAGTAGATAGAGAGAAACTGATAATAGTAAAAAATAAAAAAAAATAATCAGGACAAGGCCTCGAAATAAATCAAATGGTCAAAATAGTCTGTTGAATCCTTATATGCTCCTTGAAAGACTTTTTCACCCATTTTGAGTGTTCAGGGGAAAAAAAGGGTTTCAAAGAAAAAAAATTGTTCCGTTTATTATTTGATATTTACCCAAGTTTTTTTTGGTTACCCACATTAAATTATAGACCATTATACATGCTAACCAAAATTTTACACAAATTTTTACACAAGGACATAATAATAGGTGCATAATTTTGGTTGGCCAATTTGTTGCAAAACAAGCTCTTTCAATAGGCTAATCTTAATTGTTGAAAACCTGTATTGAGAGAATGTTACTAACAAAAGTGTGTTTCAATTCTGAAAATGATATTGATAGGTCAAAGAAGTATGAAAGCAAGTTGCATTTGGACTTGTATACATTTTTATGATTCTTGAAACATAATAAATGTGTCTGAGAAATACTGGAAGAATGATGCAAACTCTTCTTGATATGCCTTACATGGTTTGAAGCTTGTAATTCAATCTAATCATATTTGTGATGAGAAGGAGAGGTTGGTTTTGGCAGAATTGACTTAATCTAATCTTGTATTTGACATTAAGATGCAGTATTGTGACAATATCACAGCAAATAAAATGAAGTTGACAAGTGCTTGCTGTTAATGTCTCCAATTTCATCAAATCTATTTATTGGATATTATCTCATGTCTTTGTTTGTTCTGTCAGATAAGTGGCAATTAAAATTTGCTGAAATCAGATAACGGAAAATTATCCTTGAAAGCAAAAAGGCAAATAATTAAAATGTATATAATTACTGTAAGATGGAGTTAGATGCACTTAACAAATGTTTTTGTTAACAACTGCATGAGGTCCTTTTCCAGTAACAACTGCATGAGGTCCTTTAGTAAATGTTTCTAGTATCAACTGCATGAGGTCCTTTTTGTGATTTTACTTTTTAGTAAATGTTTCTATTAACAACTGCATGAGGTCCTTTAGTAAATGCTTCTATTAATAACTGCATGAGGTCCTTTAGTAAATGCTTCTATTAATAACTGCATGAGGTCCTTTAGTAAATGCTTCTATTAATAACTGCATGAGGTCCTTTAGTAAATGTTTCTATTAACAACTGCATGAGGTCCTTTAGTAAATGCTTCTATTAATAACTGCATGAGGTCCTTTAGTAAATGCTTCTATTAATAACTGCATGAGGTCCTTTAGTAAATGTTTCTATTAATAACTGCATGAGGTCCTTTAGTAAATGCTTCTATTAATAACTGCATGAGGTCCTTTAGTAAATGCTTCTATTAATAACTGCATGAGGTCCTTTAGTAAATGTTTCTATTAATAACTGCATGAGGTCCTTTAGTAAATGCTTCTATTAATAACTGCATGAGGTCCTTTAGTAAATGTTTCTATTAATAACTGCATGAGGTCCTTTAGTAAATGTTTCTATTAACAACTGCATGAGGTCCTTTAGTAAATGCTTCTATTAATAACTGCATGAGGTCCTTTAGTAAATGCTTCTATTAATAACTGCATGAGGTCCTTTAGTAAATGTTTCTATTAACAACTGCATGAGGTCCTTTAGTAAATGCTTCTATTAATAACTGCATGAGGTCCTTTAGTAAATGCTTCTATTAATAACTGCATGAGGTCCTTTAGTAAATGTTTCTATTAATAACTGCATGAGGTCCTTTAGTAAATGCTTCTATTAATAACTGCATGAGGTCCTTTAGTAAATGCTTCTATTAATAACTGCATGAGGTCCTTTAGTAAATGTTTCTATTAATAACTGCATGAGGTCCTTTAGTAAATGCTTCTATTAATAACTGCATGAGGTCCTTTAGTAAATGCTTCTATTAATAACTGCATGAGGTCCTTTAGTAAATGCTTCTATTAATAACTGCATGAGGTCCTTTAGTAAATGCTTCTATTAATAACTGCATGAGGTCCTTTAGTAAATGCTTCTATTAATAACTGCATGAGGTCCTTTAGTAAATGTTTCTATTAACAACTGCATGAGGTCCTTTAGTAAATGCTTCTATTAATAACTGCATGAGGTCCTTTAGTAAATGCTTCTATTAATAACTGCATGAGGTCCTTTAGTAAATGTTTCTATTAACAACTGCATGAGGTCCTTTAGTAAATGTTTCTATTAACAACTGCATGAGGTCCTTTAGTAAATGTTTCTATTAACAACTGCATGAGGCCCTTTAGTAAATGTTTCTATTAATAACTGCATGAGGTCCTTTAGTAAATGTTTCTATTAACAACTGCAGGAGGTCCTTTAGTAAATGTTTCTATTAACAACTGCATGAGGTCCTTTAGTAAATGTTTCTTTTCACAACTACATGAGGTCCTTTAGTAAATGGTTCTTGTAACAACTGCATGAGGTCCTTTAGTAAATGTTTCTATTAACAACTGCATGAGGTCCTTTAGTAAATGTTTCTATTAATAACTGCATGAGGTCCTTTAGTAAATGTTTCTATTAACAACTGCATGAGGTCCTTTAGTAAATGTTTCTATTAATAACTGCATGAGGTCCTTTAGTAAATGTTTCTATTAACAACTGCATGAGGTCCTTTAGTAAATGTTTCTATTAACAACTACATGAGGTCCTTTAGTAAATGTTTCTAGTAACAACTGCATGAGGTCCTTTTGTAAATGTGTCTATTAACAACTACATGAGGTCCTGTAGTTAATGTTTCTATTAACAACTGCATGAGGTTCTTTAGTAAATGTTTCCAGTAACAGTTGCATAAGGTCCTTTAGTAAGTGGTTCTTGTAACAACTGCATGAGGTCCTTTAGCAAATGTTTCTTTTAACAACTGCATGAGGTCCTTTAGTAAATATTTCCAGTAACAGTTACATGAGGTCCTTTAGTAAATGTTTCTATTAACAACTGCATGAGGTCCTTGAGTAAATGTTTCTAGAAACAACTGCAGGAGGTCCTTTAGTAAATGTTTCTATTAACAACTGCATGAGGTCCTTTAGTAAATGTTTCTATTAACAACTGCATGAGGTCCTTTGGTAAATATTTCTAGTAACAACTGCATGAGGTCCTTTAGTAAATGTTTCTATAAACAACTGCATGAGGTCCTTTAGTAAATGTTTCCAGTAACAACTGCATGAGGTCCTTTAGTAAATGTTTCTAGTAACAGTTGCATGAGGTCCTTTAGTAAATGTTTCTAGTAACAGTTGCATGAGGTCCTTAAGTAAATGTTTCTATTAACAACTGCATGAGGTCCTTTAGTAAATGTTTCTTTTAACAACTGCATGAGGTCCTTTAGTAAATGTTTCCAGTAACAGTTGCATGAGGTCCTTTAGTAAATATTTTCAGTAACAGTCGCATGAGGTCCTTTAGTAAATGTTTCTAGGAACAACTGCATGAGGTCATTTCGTAAATGTTTCTTAATTAACAACTGCATGAGGTCCTTTAGTAAATGTTTCTAGTAACAACTGCATGAGGTCCTTTAGTAAATATTTCTATAATAACAACTACATGAGGTCCTTTATTTAATGTTTCTAAACTAGTAAATAATTTCAGGTTATATCATGTTATAAAATAATAAAATATGTAAGTGTTTGTATATAGGGATGGCTTTTCGGTTGATTTGATGTTTGTTCCTATTTGTGTGGGCAATAGGTAAAAATTATTTGTTCCCATCATTCTTTCAGTGTTTATGTAGCAGCCCCCTGTCTTCATTTTAATTTTTAGAATTTGGGACTGTCTGTCAACCTTTTGGTAGAATTGTTTGAAATTTGAACCTGATACCAAGGACCATGGAATACAGATTTAATTTGACATAAAACATTCAACAATAATGATATTTTATTATTTGAAAATTTGGATAATCCATGTGATTGGCTCGATGACTTAATATAGTCCTTTTTCAGGTGAATTTAACTTCATTTTGAAAATGATTATTACAAACACTTCGAGATTTTCCATGCGCTGAAGAGAAAATCAAAAGAAATCTCGTGAGACATCGTTTCATTCATGAATATTTCATGAATGAACATTTCCCGCTAATTTTTACTATGTACGATATTTACAAATGTTTAGTATTAAATATAAAGTAAAAGCCGAGTGTATCGAAAGAATCCCATATGACTGACATTACTGAATGCAACGTACTTTTTAACATGTTTATATTTTGACCAAGTCGTCGGATAATTGACAAGTGATAAAAGTTTGATTGAACAATTATACACAGGTGACAGAAATACTTGATAATCATATGGCTTATGTCACACGCCAAGGATGAGTAAAGGTAAATACCGGCTATGATAGAAAAGTGCATGTTTTTGTCAAAAGATCGATCGAAAGGTTTTGATGCAAAAAACATTTGAAAACTTTTGAATTCTGCTATTTAAATACTAGCTATTTCACATTCCAATGTGAATTTAAGGACCTTCACTCGTCCAGCATGCTCAGTCACGTGGATCAAACTGACAGCTGAAAACGTTGACTCAACGACAGTTCGTACAAATTACAGCCCATGTCCTCAGTGTTACGATTATCAATAACATTTGTACACTAATCGTTACAAGGATAAGGCAGACAAGTCAGCTTCTACTTAGAATAACTCAGTGTATCAAGACAAGTGCTGTAGCAACATGATTAAATAAAATCTGTCCATGTAATAGCAAAATGACTTTCTTACTCTTGCTGCTAGTCCAAATAATTATGACGAACCAAAAATCTCAAATGTTATTGCCTCAATGCTAAATTTCACAGCATCAACTTTAAAATTGGTTACAGGGTTATAAGCACCTCTATGAATCTAGTGTTTATAATTTTTATTCCTTTCGCATACTGCTATTGTTATGTCCCCACCGTATTAAGTTTTACCCTTTTCTTCTGTTAGTATGTACGTCCCTTACTTGTACATAAGTCCGTACATCCAAAAATTAGTTTCTCTTCTCTAACTTTAGTTTTCCTAAACCAAATTGTATGAAACTTATACGCAATACTTATTTCCACAAAACACAGGCCAAGTTGAATTTTGGTGACGTCGATTTTACAATTCTAGAGTTATGCTCCTTAACAAATGGAAAAGTTGCTTGAATTTTTTGTTTACGATCTCTAACTTTAGTTTGTCTCAACCAAATGTTATGAAACTTATACACAAAGCTCATTATCACAAAACACTGTTTAGATTTGAGTTTTGGTGGCGTCAGTTTTACTGTTCTAGAGTTATGCCCCTTTACAAATTTAAAAATTGTGATTGTTGTCGAGCATTCAACTTTTGTCGAAAAAGCGAGACATAGCGATCCTACATATTGTCGCGGCGTCCCACAAATATTCACTCTGTGGTTAAAGTTTTGAAATTATAATAACTTTCTTAAACTATCCTGGATTTCTACCAAACGTGGACAGAAGCTTGTTTATGATTTATGAGTATGACAGTGAATTGTCATGTCATTAGCTCTTCTTGCCAATAATTAGCAAATTGATGTATAATGATCAGTAAATACAGATTACATTAAATCATACTGGTTTGGTTAATAAAAGGCACAACAACACACTATATCCAAAACCAAATCAACAAAATAATTTATGAACAACAGATAGTCCAGATAGATCCACCTTACCTAAAGCAAGAATCTGTGTTGGACAACTTCCCCCCTCCCTAAAAATATAATTTGAAAACCAAGGATATAAAACTGCTTGATTGTTTGATGCCAAGTGTATTTTTCATGTGTTTCTTTGATCGGATGAATTTTGTTCATATTTCACAATCGCTGGGGTATATGCACATGCAGGGATATGCCTTTTTAACCCTCTCTGTGGTGGTATTTGCCAAACCGTTTATACCATTATTTGTCCTTCAAGGCAGAGACACTTGATCATTTGTGCTATGTATTATTATTTTTGATATCTTCTATCTAACAAAGAATATTGGAATTCAATGTAACCATTTCTATTGATATTTGGGGAAAAATACCAGTCTTGAAGAAATTTCTTTCACCTAGTGGCTAAGGAAATAATACCTTCTCTTTTGGCATTACCCCCCTGAACATGATATCTATCTATTCAGAACACTGAGGGAGTTATTTGACTTAAAAGAATAACCAAATTCACCAAGTTATGTTTTGAAGTAAATTTGATTTTTTGTTTTGCAGATGGGAATTACACAAAATCATGCTCGGTACAACAGTTTTCATGTGGAGACAACTCATGTATTTCTATTGATCAAATCTGTGATTTTAGACACAACTGCTTAAACGGACAAGATGAGAGCAATGTAACTTGTGGTAAGGGGAGATGTTATATTAGGTGCTGAATTTTCAAATTATTTTTGCCTCAACCATCACGGACGAGACATTAATTAATGAAATGGGGGAACTATTAATGTTAATACATGCTTAAAAAGAAGGTGGGAAATTATTATCTACAGTGGACAGTTTTGATATAAAAATAAGAATATGTGGTATAATTGCCAAGGAGACAACTCTCCACTAGAGACCAAATGACACAGAAATTAACAACTATAGGTCACCATACGTCCTTCAACAATGAGCAAAACCCTTACCGCATAGTCAGCATGTATTTATTTTTTTCACTTGCTTGAGAAAAATAGGCATTCAGAATATTAAATAAATAAAAATAGACCTTTTGTTAAAATAAATGCATAGACTTCATGATCATCAGTGAACAACTCACTCAGTGTAAGAAAGATAACTCTAATATATTCCATTGCACTTCAAAGTTAATGTAAATGAGGATATAAATGATTCTCTGAAGTTAACAGATAAAATTAATACAGTTTATTAACAGCTGAGTATAATTGATTTGGTTAAAGAAAATAGATTTGTAGTTTGATTTGATTTATATTCATTTCAATAAAAGATGAAAACTAACCATAGGCCTTTGCCAATTTAGTCAAAACTGACTGAAAAATAGTCCTCTATGCACAATTTTTAAGATTTATTGCAAATCCATGGCGTAAAATCGACAAAAAATTTTCTTTCAGTAAAAACTTTGCCTGTTAATTAACTTTCGGGTTTTATTGCCAAAATTTGTAGATCATGACCTTACTAAACATTCAACACAGAATCATGGAGCACAGGAAAAAGAAGTGAGATGATAGACATGCAAAAGAGCGATGTTTAAATTTTTGTTATATATTCTATGCTTTTCCATTTGTTAATTAAACTTGTCTTAACAGTTGTTAAATGATTTGGTGGTATTAAAAATTTTCCTTCTTAATCAACTTACACTATCTAACTTCCTTCCACTTTTGTTTATTGTTCTTTTGTTTATTTTTCATCACCTTTTTTCCCTCGCACTTGTACTGTGCGGTCGGCAAAGTACTATGGAGAGGTCTTGTGGTTATGGATACAGAAAAGCTATCAGCAAATTAGAGTACTGAAAGACAATAATTTAATAGCAGTACATTTCTGAAGATCTTGATAAGATAAAGCATTTTAGTTTAAAAGAAAGTCCATTTACATGTGTTTTATAGTAAAACTTAGCCATTCAAGAGTATTAAACATATTCAACTTTTTTTTTTAAATTTGTAATATCAAATGACTAAAACCACAATCATTGCTACTTACTTATCATTGCAGGTTCCTTGCCAATTGGAGCATATTGTAACTTTGATAGTCCTGATTGGTGTGGCTGGCATAATGTACAAAGTGGAGATTTGATCAAAGATGATTTGGACTGGAAGTGGCATACTGGTTCAACTCCCACCCAAGATACAGGTCCAACCGAGGACCACACAACAGGAAATGGTAAATAGTTTGTTATTTGTGTTGATGACGTGATTTATTGTGCCACCTGATGTAGAAACGATACATACTGATCACTACTGTAATTTTGCATTGTTTTCATTCTTGTAGTTTAGGTCACATTTTAGTTAAAGGGGCACTAGCTGTCAAATTCATGTTCACCGATTTGACTCAAATTCTAATATTTGATTTATAACTATGTAAAACATTTTTCTAAATTTTAAAAAGTCTAAAATAAACAATTTACAGGGCATGGGCTCGATAATATGTAGCTTCGTTTTGTGTGTATTTTTGTCTTGACGCTATCTAATTAACTATCGAGTTGACCTTCAAACACCTCCGATGGTCATATAAGCAATATAAACATAAATATAGATATAAATAGAAAGCAAACTCGTGCAATTGGATTTTTCTAGGTCTGTTTAATTTCATATTATAGATTAAAAATATATGTTAATTATCGTTTTTACCTGTATAAGAATGATTTTCTGTGGATCGAATCAGTCAATCAAATGATTTACCTTTGTTTCACTTTCAATGCTGACATTCTTTTCCTTTAAATAACCAAACACGCACAATTCATGCGTTATCCATTTCTAGCTAAGGGGTTAAACTGAAGTTCACATTAATACGGATTCAATGAGGTCGAATTATTCACTTGCAAGTGAATAATTCATCATCAATGTTTCTTAGCTTAATTTGACAAAATTGAACCATACTTGCTGCTAAAACGGAATTATTATTTCACTATTTCACTTTCATTAATGATTGAACAAAAAAAAATCATACTTTACATTTTTGAGCTCACCTGGCCGAAGGGCCAAGTGAGCTTTTCTCATCACTTGGCGTCCGTCGTCGTTAGCTTTTTACAAAAATCTTCTTCTCTGAAACCACTGGGCCAAATTTAACCAAACTTGGCCACAATCATCATTAGGGTATCTAGTTTAAAAATGTGTCCGATGACCCCGCCAACCAACCAAGATGGCGTCCATGGCTAAAAATAGAACATAGGGGTAAAATGTAGATTTTGGCTTATATCTCTGAAACCAAAGCATTTAGAGTAAATCTGACATAGGGTAAATCTGATTAACAGATCAAGATCTATCTGCCCTGAAATTTTCAGACAAATCTGACAACCTGTTGTTGGGTTGCTGCCCTGAATTGGTAATTTTAAGGAAATTTTGCGGTTTTGGTTATTATCTTGAATATTATTATAGATAGAGATAAACTGTAAACAGCAATAATGTTCAGCAAAGTAAGATCTACAAATAAGTCATCATGACCAAAATTGTCAGTCGACCCCTTTAGGAGTTATTGCCCTTTATAGTCAATTTAACAATTTTTCATAAATTTTTGTAATCTTTTACAACAATCTTCTTCTCTGAAACTACTGAGACAAATTTAACCATACTTGGCCATAATCATTATTAGGGTATCTTGTTTAAAAAATTTGACCCCGCCTTCCAACCATCATGGCCGATTTGGTTAAAAATAGAACATAGGGGTAAAATGCAGATTTTGGTTTATATCTCTGAAACTAAAGCATTTAGAGCAAATCTGACAGGTGGCAAAAATGTTCATCAGATTTAATAGATTTATCTGCCCTGACGAATCCGACAACCCGTTGTTGGGTTGCTGCCCCTGAGTTAGTAATTTTACAGAAATTTTACAGTTTTTTGTTATTATCTTAGAAATCATTATAATATCTAATATCTAATACTATTAATTATGATTTTAACCTTATTTTACATGATTTCCAAAGCATCAGTAAATACAGGTGAGCGACACAGGCTCTTGAGAGCCTCTAGTTTATATATCTAGCTAGTGCCCCTTTAAAAGTTATGTTGGTCAATAAGACAACTATCCGTCAGATCAAATGTCCATGTAAGCAACTGTAGGACACTATGGCCTTCAACAATGAGCAAAACCCATACCCACATAGCCATTTTCCAAAAAACTCATTTCACGAATCATGAATTTTACTCTAAAATTATAATTTGAAGCATTATTTTTCCTTGTACGACAGTAGAACTGCTTAGAAGCACTGAAGACCAACAAAGAGTCATTGATTATTGGATTTTAATACATGTTAATTTGCAGATTGTATTTAGTTTATATTACTCTAAAAATTATTCATGGTCTTTGATCTTCTGACTTACTTGTGCTCAAACTCGAAAAAGCTGAAAGGCCAAGTGAGCTTTTCTCATCACTTGGCGTTCGTCATCTGTCGTCGTTAACTTTTACAAAAATCTTCTCCTCTGAAACTACTGGGCCAAATTCAACCAAAACGTGTCACAACATCATTAGGGTATCTAGTTAAAAAAAAATGTGGTCAATGACCCCGCCTGGCAACAAAGATGACGGACATGGCAAAAAATAGAACATAGGGGTAAAATTATAGTTTTGTCTATTATCTTGAAAGCAGTTATGAATAGAGAAAATCTGACAAATGCAAAAATGTTCAGAATGCTGAGATCTACCTGCTTTCGATGTACGTCAAAACTGTCAGACGACTTGTTGTAGGAATTATTGCGCTTAAATGTCAAACTTCTATAAGAAAACATTATCTGAAAGACAAGATCTACAAATAAGTCAACATGGGCGAAATTTTCAGCCAACTACTTATTTGATTTATTGCCCCAATGATGATTTTTACCATTTTTTTTGCATTTTTGATTACTGTAAATTCAGAAATTATTGCATGCATTTATTATTGCGATTTTGTCATTTTAGACTAAAACGCAATTTTAATTTTTGCGATATTGAGAAAAATCCTGTTTTATTTCATATATAAAATTTCAAAATGCGAGTTTAAATAAATTATTGCCATTGTAACCCTGTCACATTTTTCGAAATAATAAAAACATCGCAATAATTTCTGAATTTACAGTAATATCTTACAAAAACCTTCTCCTCTGAAACCACTGGGCCATATTTAACCAAAGTTGGTCACAATCATCTTTAGGGTATCTAGTTTATAAAATGTGTCCAATGACTCCACTTGCCAACCAAGATGATCAACATGGCTAAAAATAGAACATAGGGGTAAAATGCAAGTTTTGTCTATTATCTTCAAAATCTCTTTGAATAGAGAAAATCTGAAAGGAGCTGAAATGTTCAGAATGTTGACATCTATCTGCTGTCAAAACTGTCTGATGACTTCTAATAGGAGTTATTGCCCATCAATGTCAAATTTTACTCTTTTTTTTTCATTTTTAGCTCACCTGGTCCGAAGGGCTAAATGAGCTTTTCTCATCACTTTGCGTTCGTCATCCGTCGTCGTTAACTTTTACAAAAATCTTCTCCTCTGAAACTACTGGGCCAAATTCAACCAAACGTGGTCACAATCATCATTAGGGTATTTAGTTTAAAAAAATGTGTCCAATGACTCCTCCTGCTAACAAAGATGGCCGACATGGCTAAAAATAGAACATAAGGGTAAAATACAAGTTTTGTCTATTATTTTGAAAGCCATTATGAATAGAGCAAATCTGACTGAAAACAAAAATGTTCAGAATGTTGAGCTCTACCAATTGTTTGTTTATGTCAAAACTGTCAGACGACTTCTTATAGGAGTTATTGCCTTTAAATGACAAATTTACCATTTTTTAAAAATTTTTGCCTACTATCTTGAAATTTATAATAGATAAAGAGAAACTTTAAATTGCAAAAATGATCAGCAAGACAAGTTCTACAAATAAGTCTCATGGTTGAAATCGTCAGTCGACTCCTTATTAGAGTTATTGCCCTTTGATGACGATTTTTACATTTTTTTTGTGTTTTTGCCTTATATCTTAAAAATTATAATAGATAGATAAAAACTTAAATAAGCAAAAATGATCAGCAAGAAAAGATCTACAATTGAGACATCATGGAGGAAATCGTTCGCCAACTCCTTATTGGAGTTATTGCCCTTTAATGACGATTTTCAATTTTCTGTTAACCTTAACCAAACTTGGCCACAATCATCATTGGGGTATCTTGTTTAAAAAATGTGTCTGATGACCCCAACTGCCAACCAAGATGGCAGACAGCTAAAAATAGAACATGGGGGTAAAATGCAAGTTTTGTCTATTATTTTGAAAACTGTTTAAAGCAGAGAAAATCTATAAGGAACAAAAAAGTTCAGAATGTAGAGCTCTACCAATTGTCCATATGTGTCAAAACTGTCAGATGAATTTTTATAGGAGTTATTGCCCTTAAATGATGATTTTCACCATTTATTTTGTGTTTTGCCTTATATGATAAAATTATAATAGATAAATAGTCACGTTAAATTACAAAAATGATCAGCAAGTCAAGATCTACTAACAAGTCAAATCTTGCTGATACAGTTAGAAGACTGTCACTCTTTATAGGAGTTATTGCCCTTAAATGAAGATTTTTTTTTACCCTCTTTTGTGTTTTGAGTAAAAAATAAAGAAGATAGAGAGAAACTAAACAAAAATGATCAGCAATACAAGATCAACAAAACAGAGATTTTTGTCATGTATTCTATTCTCATCTACAATGTTGGAGAGTGTCCTCTGTTGAATATGCACATAGACCAAGGTGAGCGACACAGGCTCTTTAGAGCCTCTAGTTGCTGATTATTTTTAAACTATAAGATAGAAAGAATCTTTATTCCAGAAAAGTGATCAGCAAGACAAGATCTACAATTAAGTCTAATGGCTGAAATTGTCAGACGACTCCTTATTGGAGTTATTCCTTTTTGATGACAATTTTTACCAATTGTTTGCATTTTTGCCTTACATCATAAAAACTATAATAGATAGAAACTGTAAATAGCCAAAATGATCAACAAGACAAAATCCAAAAATACATTAACATGATCAAAATTGTCAGTTGACACCTTATTGAAGTTATTGCCCTTTAATGATGATTTTTCCCATTTTTATCTAGTTTGTGACGAAAGTCACGGAAAGCAAGACAAAGGGATTGCTTTTCTGGTGACTGCGATGACAGCGTCAACAAAAGTTAAGTTTTCTGCTTAAGTTAGTTTGATAGGAACTACTTTTGATAGATCGATGATATTTTTATGATGTTGCATTGCTATCAGTACAATTATCAGTTTGATGACTATTTTGAGGCCGCGCCCCCTAAGCCATGGTCCAGTGACTTTGAATTAATAAGCAATTTTCAATGTTAAGTTTTCTACTTAAGTTAGATTGATAGAAACTACTTGTGATAAATAAATGATATTTTGTATGAAGTTGCATTGCTATCAGTACATATCATTTTGACGACTATTTTGAGCCCTGTTCCCTAGGCCAGGGTTCAGTGACTTTCAATTAATAAGCAATTTAGGTAAATCTAATGTGTATGCATTGCTAAATGTATGATTTTTGAAAGTATAATAAGAAAAATTGTATATCTGCTTCACATTTATAAATTTATTAGCTTGAATTAGTAAAAGATTTCATTTTAGTTCATTTTTGTTGAGCCTGTGACATTTATGTTGCAAAAGAGAGACATAGTGATCCTAGATTCTATCATCGGCGTCCGATTTGGTGGCTTCTGAATTTAGGTTCAGTCTGTGGTTAAAGTTTTTAAGTCATCAATAACTTTGTCAAACCTTCATGGAATTTTATCAAATTTGGACAGAAGCTTGTTTAGGACTAAAAAAACAGTATCCAGAGTGAAATTTTGAAAATATTTATTTTCATTTTCCCGTATTTTACTGATAAATGGACTTAGTTTTTTTTTAACAGTTTTTTTAACAGTTAACAAGAAGATACAGTCTGGGACTAAAGTTTGTTACACATCAATTACTTTGTCAAACCTTCATAGAATTTTAAGCAAACTTTTGAATTTTTTTTTTTCATTTCCAGTATTTTTCTGATGGATGGACTAAAATAAAAATAAGGAAATGAGGTATGATTACCAATGAGACAAATATCCACCAAAGTTCAAATAAAGTGGATGTAAGCAATTATAGGCAACCGTATGGCCTTCAACAATGAGAAAAACCCATACCGTATTGTCGACTATAAAAGGCCCCGACATGAAAAATATGAAACAATTCAATTGAGAAAACTAATGTCCTAATTTATAACAAAACAATTTACAAAAAACAAATATGACAGATATGAACCAACGACAAGATTGTAGTACCGTTAAAGTGCATATGTGTATAACAAAACTATTTAGTATGATTTTAATTTACTGATAACAAAATCAATATTTATACCAATAAAAACAATATTCAAATTTACGGTGTTGAATTGGTAACCTTTTAGAATAATAAAATTGAGGATGGAAATGGGGAATATGTTAAAGAGACAATAAGTTTATTTAAAGGATTGATAAGTTTTTTTAAAATTCCATATTTTACTGATAATTGGACTCACTTTTTTAGTCAACATTACACTTTTACACTGACTGCAGCAATTGCAGGCGAGACACAGGGTTCTGCGTAACCCCTTACAAGTTACCTTTTTCGATTGTTTTTCATAGAAATTTTAGATGAAAAATAAAGAATTTAACATATAAATCATATTTTTGGGCGAGGGGTGGTGCCACTGTTAATTTTTCAGAAAACTACCATTCATTATGCCAAATAATGCAAAAAATCAGGTTTAAACGGAATTCACCAACATTTACTTACACTTATGAAGCATTTGGTGCAAGTCTTTTTTTTTAACTGAAACAATTTGTCATTTTAAAAATTTTACAGATTTTCAGGGCCAAATTTAATGTGTTAGTGAACCAACTCCTTTATATCAAAAGTCAGATGTTTAATATCCTGTTTATGTCAATCATTGTTATGATGTCCAAATTATTACCATGATTGTCTTTTGTTACTAAGTCTTACAGGATTAAAATCGGGGGGAAAAAAAATGTCCAGCTGGCTCATATTTTTTTTTGAAACTGGACACATAGTCTTGTTATTTTGTAGAAGTTTTCAATATACTGAAGATGTGCATGATGCCATATTAAATTTTGATTTTTTTTCAATTATTCAACAAAAAAACCCAGAACTTATACAATTTACAAAGTAGAACCTAGTTTTTTGTTTACAAATGTACACATGCCAAAGATATGCAAGAGGTGAGGATTTTTATTTTCTTCAATTCTTCACAAAATTACACAAATTGTTGAAATCACTTTTTGCATGAGGAAAATTTCCCAAATGAGGTACAGAATTTGTCAAACTCCTTACAGTTTTCAAGGTAGAACCTTTTTATATTGCCAAAAAACTATGTAAGGTCAATCCATGAAGGAAGTTTTCCCATTTCAGCTCACCTGGCCCGAAGGGCCAAGTGAGCTTTCTCATCACTTGTCGTCCGTCGTCCCTCGTCCGTCGTCGTTGTCCGTCGTCGTTAGCTTTTACAAAATCTTCTCCTCTGAAACCACTGGGACAAATTTAACCAAACTTGGCCACAATCATCATTAGGGTATTTAGTTTAAAAATGTGTCCGATGACCCGCCAACCAACCAAGATGGCGTCCATGGCTAAAAATAGAACATAGGGTAAAATGTAGATTTTGGCTTATATCTCTGAAACCAAAGCCTTTAGAGTAAATCTGACAAGGGTAAAACTGATTATCAGGTCAAGATCTATCTGCCCTGAAATTTTCAGACAAATCTGACAACCTGTTGTTGGGTTGCTGCCTTAATTGGTAATTTTAAGGAAATTTTGCCGTTTTGGTTATTATCTTGAATATTAGTATAGATAGAGATAAACTGTAAACAGCAATAATGTTTAGCAAAGTTAGATCTACAAATAAGTCATCATGACCAAAATTGTCAGTCGACCCTTTAGGAGTTATTGCCCTTTATAGTCAATTTTAACAATTTCTCAGAAATTTTTGTAATCTTTACAACAATCTTCTTCTCTGAAACTACTGAGACAAATTTAACCATACTTGGCCATAATCATTATTAGGGTATCTTGTTTAAAAATTTGACCCGCCTTCCAACCATCATGGCCGATTTGGTTAAAAATAGAACATAGGGTAAAATGCAGATTTTGGTTTATATCTCTGAAACTAAAGCATTTAGAGCAAATCTGACAGGTGGCAAAATGTTCATCAGATTTAATAGATTTATCTGCCCTGAAATTTTCAGATGAATCCGACAACCCCTTGTTGGGTTGCTGCCCTGAGTTAGTAATTTTACAGAAATTTTACAGTTGTTTGTTATTATCTTAGATATCATTATAATATCTAATATCTAATACTATTAATTATGATTTTAACCTTATTTTACATGATTTCCAAAGCATCAGTAAATACAGGTGAGCGACACAGGCTCTTGAGAGCCTCTAGTTTTGTAGAACAGTTGTACACATTTAGGAGATGTTCAGGTTAAAAGATTTCTTAAAATTTTCATAAAATTACCAGTTATTGAGCTTTGTCAATTTTAAGAAAATTTAGTATTTCTGGAATGATGTCCCCTGAACTAAGACAATTTTAATACATTTCAATTTGCTAATCGTGGGTGTAACTCCTCCTACATGTTTCATCAGATGTGTTCCTGAAACTTTGTACATTGTAAAGTCCTAGCATGAAGATGTGCCTGTTATTTGGGCATCCTGGTCCATTGAAAAATATCAGATGTGCCCATTTTCACTTTTGATATTATTCAGTATGTCCATTGTAGATGCAACTGCTCCTACATGCTTCATCAGACATACATAAAACTTTGTACAATGCAAGACTGACATGAAAAGGGGGCAGTTGGGACAGAGGACTCTTCAGACAGCCCCCTTAAAATAAAAGCGCTAAAAAAAAGATAAAGAAAAGAACCTTTCTACCACTAGACATATTCCGGAATTGATAATGTAAAACAAACTGTTATAATTTTTTTGTAGGCCATTATGTGTATATGCATTCATCAGATGGGAAATTACTTGAATTAGCAGTGTTGGAGAGCCCTATATTTGATGCTCCTAATGAGAATCCAGGTCAAACTTGTCAGGTATTTGAACAAATCTTATTAGGTTGCCAGTGGGAGAATGTGTTAATATACTATATCTGCCAACTGTCACAATGTAGGCGTGAACTACATGATTTTAACCCCTTATACCTTATGCACAATCTTGATTGTAAAAAAACACTCAAAAACACGATTTTGTGAAATTCTACATGGAAAAAGTGTTGGTTCACCATTTTGAACTGTTTTCCGTGAACTGTTTTCCGTGATTATGGGGCATTTCAAACATGCAAAATTTTGTATGGAACTTTTGAGTTACATTCCTGTTGGTATGTCAGATTTGTAAAAATCGTGATGGTAGACAAATTTTCATCTGCAAGAAGGTTCTTACACAGCTTGAGAAAAGCATAGGTGAATAACAAATTCAACAGGTATATAGGTACATGTATATCACATGCCTTCTGCAAAGTCTGCAGCATAGACTGATAGATATAAGAACGTGATGTTGATTACCGAGCCCAGAAATTTATAAATAAAAAATACTAATAGTTTTGTTATACACATATGCATTTTAACGGTACTACAATCTGTCAGTTGTTTGGCATTTTGGCATTGCACACAAACATGTTGAACCCAGCCACATTCTTTATGTGCCTGTCCCAAGTCAGGAGCCTGTAGTTCAGTGGTTGTTGGTTCATGTCTGTGCCGACTATACCACATTTCAAAGCATACAAGGACTTTTAACTTGTAATAGTAGCTCATGGACATTACACTTATTGTAACAGATTCTACAGTGTTGTCATTCTTGTTATTAAATTATCAAACCATTTAAAGTACTGTCTTTAATTTTCCACAAGGAATCAAATAAATGTCATTCTTTGTCCATATTTATAAATTGGAAAAGTCAGCAGTCACTTATTCCTACACAAGAAAATATTTGCTGGTATTCTAGCTACTATCTTTCCTACACAATTATATAAGTACAAAAATCATGCAAACAAATAGAAGAAAAGGGCTTATAAGCTCATCATTAGTTTACTATAAGAAAATAAAAAGATATGACACCATTTCTAGAGGACAAAACAGAGAGAACAAAAATGCCCTGAAAAATTGTAACCTTTCAAAATTTATGGGGATTTTCAAAAGTTGGCAGGTATGAAATTAAGAAGATGTTGTATGATTGCCAATATGATGTCTCTCCATCAGAGACAAAATAACATAGAAGTTAACAACTTACGGCCTTCAACAATGAGCATACCCATACCGCATAGTCATCTATAAAAGGCCCTCAAGCTCACAATGACCTATTGCTATCCACAAACCTGTAAACCTGAAGGGGAAAATGGAGGTTATTCATAATGCATACAACTTTTCCATACCTGCCAATTTTTGAAAAACCCCTTGGGGATTTTAGAGAGTGACCGCATTTTACACATTATGGGTAACAATTTATGGTGCTTCTATATGTGCTGGTTTTTTATGCGGTCGTATATTGGTGTCACGTCGTCGTCAGCATCATCCGAAGACGTTTGGTTTGCGGACAATAACTTTAGTAAATGTAAATAGAAATCTATGAAATTTAAACACGAGGTTTATAACCACAAAAGGAAGGTTGGGATTGATTTTGGGGGCTATGGTCCTAACAGTTTAGGAATTCAGGGCCAAAAGGGCCCAAATAAGCATTTTCTAGTTTCAGACAATAACTTGTGGAACGGTGTAGGGATCTCTGAAATCAAGTTTCCATACCACAAAGGGATGGTTAGGATTGGCTTTTGGGGGTTATGGCTCAAACCAGTTAGAAAAATAGGGGCAAAAAAGGGGGAAAACAAGGGTGTCCTGGTTAATGGACAATTAAAAAAAGTACAATATTATGTTGGATTACCTCCCTTACACTGCTTTTAAATTATGTATAAAGAAATGTTGTATTGTCTTGAGGTGATTAGCTGTCAATTTATTTTTAGAAGTTACTATTATTTAAATGCTGATTAAGGAATATTAATTTTAGCCATGATTATGTATGTCATTTTCTATTTTAAGACTTTTATGATGTATTTAAATGGGTAATTATGGTTGCAAACTCCATTTGAAATTTGAATTGAGATTATGACCATATCTTGAGGGAAAGAATTTTTTTTTTGGAAAAAAAGGGGGGGGGAAGAAATTGTGGGGGAACAATTAATTTTTCATTTCAGATTTCAGAAATTAAAAAGAAAATTTCTTCAAATATTAATTTTTTTTTGCAAAAAAAAGGGTGGGTGGGTGGTAAAATTTTTTTTTTTTTTTGGAGGGTGGGGGGGCAATTTGCAACAGCATAGTGTATTGCACAAAATCAAAAAAAAAAGGGGGGTAAAATTTTTTTTTGGGCGGGGGGTCAATTCGCAACAGCATAGTGTATTGCACAAAAGCAAAAAATTGAATATAAATTCAAATCAAATCATATAACCAATTCTAAGTTCTTTGACTACAGTTATTCTGTGTCAGAAACCTATTATGTGTCAAATATTTAATTACAACCTATTATGTGTCAAATATTTAATTACAATCCAAATTCAGACCTGTAACAAGTGCGAATATTGTGTCCATTTTTGCCCCAACTGTTCAGGGTTGGACCTCTGCGGTCGTATCCAGCTGCGCTAGGGGAAGCAATTTATTACTCTAGAAATAGTGTCACATTTCTCTTTTTACTAATGTTATACTGATTATAAGCTGATCAACCTTTTCTTCTTTTTATTTGTATGATTCTTGTACTTATTTTATTGTGTAAATATGATAGTACATGTAGCTAGAATACCAGCAAAATCTTTTTAGCTCACCTGGCCTGAAAGGCCATGTTTTCTTTTGTCATTGTCGTCTATAGTCCATCTGTTGTAAACTTAAAAAAAAAAAAATTCTCTTAAACTACGGGCCCAATGTTACCAAACTTTACCTGAATGTTCCTTAGTGTATCTAGTTTAAAAGTTGTATCTGGGGATTAAATCCATCAGCATGAACATAGGGGTGACATGCTGTTTTTATACGCCTGTTTACGGGACGTATTATGGTATTCCGTTGACCATCTGTCCATCTGTCGGTCCGTCTTTCCGTCCGTCTGTCAACATGTCGGACATTAATTCAAAAACGCTTTAACCAATATGCATGAAACTTTGGTGAATTGTTTATATCTATTGACGTGTGCTCCCTTTCGTTTATTATAAATTTCGGATGTAACATTTCCGCGTTTTAGGGTTTTATTCATTAAAAAAGGGGGATTTTCCAGTTTTCGGACAATAACTCAAAAACAATTTCACCAATTTGCATGAAACTTTTGTGAATTGTTCATATCTCTTGACGTGAGCTCCCTTTTGTTTTTTTTATAAATTTCGGATTTACTGTTTCCGAGTTTTGGGGTTTTATTCATTAAAAAAGGGGGGATTTTCCAGTTTTTGGACAATAACTCAAAAACAATTTCACCAATTTGCAAGAAACTTTGGTGAATTGTTTATTTTTATCGACATGAGCTCCCTTTTGATTTTTAGCTCACCTGGCCTAAAAGGCCAAGTGAGCTTTTCTCATCACTTGGCGTCCGGCATCCGTCGTCTTCGTTGTCGTCTGTCGTCCGTCGTCGTTTACTTTTAAAAAAATCTTCTCCTCCGAAACTACTAGGCCAAATTTAACCAAACTAGGCCACAATCATCACTAGGGTATCTAATTTAAAAAATATGTCCGTTGACCCGGCCAACCAACCAAGATGGCTGCCATGGCTATAAATAGAACATAGGGGTAAAATGCAGTTTTTGGCTTATAACTCTGAAACCAAAGCATTTAGAGCAAATCTGACATGGGGTAAAATTGTTGATCAAGTCAAGATCTATTTCCCCTGAAATTTTCAGATGAATTGGACAATGGGTTGTTGGGTTGCTGCCCTGAATTAGTAATTTTAAGGATTTTTCCGTTTTGGTTATTATCTTGAAAATTATTATAGATAGAGATAAACTGTAAACAGCAATAATGTTCAGCAAAGTAAGATCTACAAATAAGTCAACATGATCAAAATGGTCAGTTGACCCTTAAGGAGTTATTGCCCTTTAAAGTAATTTTTACCAATTTTTGTAAATTTTGTAATCTTTTACAAAATCTTCTCCTCTGGAACTACTGGACCAAATTCAACTAAACTTAGCCACAATCATTATTAGGGTATTTAGTTGAAAAATGTGTGGTGACCCAGCCAACCAATCAAGATGGCTGCCATGGCTAAAAATAGAACATAGGGTAAAATGTAGATTTTGGCTTGTAACTCTGAAACCAAAGCATTTAAAGCAAATCTTACAGGGATTAACTTGTGTATCAAGTAAATATCTATCTGCCCTCAAATTGTCAGATGAATTGGACAACTGGTTGTTGGGTTTCTGCCCTGAATTTGAAATTTTAATGAAATTTTGCCGTTTTGGTTATTATCTTGGAAATTATTACAGATAGAGATAAACTGTAAACAGCAATAATGTTCAGCAAAGTAAGATCTTCAAATAAGTCAACATGACCAAAATGGTCAGTTGACTCCTTAAGGAGTTATTGCCGTTTATAGTCAATTTTAACAATTTTCATTAATTTGGTAAATTTTGGTAAGTTTTACAAAATGTTTTCCTTTTGTAATCTTCTTTTCTGAAACTGCAGTAGAAAATCAATATAGAAAACAATCTACTAATGAGCTGGCAATAAAATAATTAATAATTCTGTAACATGAAAAAAAACCACATTAATACCTGATGATGGTGTTTCTTTCTTTACATTGAAAATGATGTCACAACTATAATCCCGAACAATAGGTCGAATGTCAGATATGTTTCAGTACTTTGGCTTCATTTTCTACAGATTCAAGTGCAAATGATGCTTGAATTTCTACACTAATTTATACAGACTTCATCCCTTTCACAGGTAATGCCTGCCTCATATTATATTTAAAACTTTAATAGAATATCAGAAATTTTGAGAGAAAATTAATCAACCATGCAAGATCTAAAACTTAATTAATATTGTTCAAATTATCAATTAACTATTAAAAAAAAAAAATTCTCATTAAAAAATATAGTTCTTCATTTTATATTTTATCAGAAATTTAGGGAAAAATTGAATTTAATAGTGTCCCTTGTTCTCATTTCCTGGGATAAATCCAATACAAATTAAAGTATTGGTATTGAATTAATATTTAAGAAATTTTCAAACCTTACCATTTTCTTCACAAGAATGAAGACCATATTTTCAGTGTCATGAGTATCGGTCATCATATTTGTTGTACTTTGTTGTTTAAAAGTTGAATACAAAAAGATCAACAAAGCAATTCAAAACCACTTGAATTTTGCAACAACAAATGAGAGTTTTAACGACCTCAGCTGGCTATACAACCCTTGCACAATCAACTGAATTTTGCAGAAATCATTAATAGGAAAGATTGCCCTTAAATGATAATTTTTATTACCTTTTTTTTTTTTTGGGGGCGGGGAGGAGGGGTGTTGCGCAACAACAAAACTTCACAACAAACTTTCTCATCACTTGCATTTCTCGTTAGATAAATTTTACAAAATTCTCCCTGAAACTACTGTCAAATTAAACCAAACTTGGTTTAAATCACCACTAGGATATCCAGGGACCACTGTGTATGATGACCCTGCCTGCCAACATGGCACACATGGCTGAAATAAAACATAGGTTTCAAACGCACTTTTTAGTCTTATATCTCTGAAACTAAATGACAGTACAACAGTTGCATTTATCATGCATCAATTGTAAATAAAAATATCAGGTGAGCGACACAGGGTCCTTGGAGCCTCTAGTTATAAATTTCAGACCTTACTTTTCTGATTTATGGGTTTTTATTCATTGCAAAAAGGGGGATTTTCCAGTTTTTGGACAATAACTCAAAAATGCTTTCAGCATTTTTTATGAAACTTTGGTAAATTGTTTATATCTATTTTTGTAAGCTCCCTCTTGATTTTTATAAATTTTCGATTTTACTTTTCTGAGTTATAAGATTTTATTTGTTTATAGTCTGACAACAGATTTACTAAGTATTGCGCAACAGCACAGTGTATAACACAACAGCAAGAAATCTTTCATATAACCAATTTCAAGTTCTTTGACTACATTTATTCAGAAACCTATAATATATCAAATATTTAATTACAATCCAAATTCAGACCTGTATCAAGCTTGAATATTGTGTCCATTTTTGCCCCAACTGTTCAGGGTTGGACCTCTGCGGGCATATCCAGCTGCGCTCAGCGAAGCAGTTTATTTTACTTATATCTCAATTACTAAAGCAAATATTGCAAATCTGACTGGGCTAAAATGATCAACTGGTCAAGGCATATTTCCTGTGGAATTTTCAGAAAAATTGGACAACCTATTTTAGAGTTAATTACTTCTAAAGTGTTTATTTTTAGTACATTTCAAACTTTTTGGCTTATATCTCAAAAACTAAAGCAGTAAGAGCAAATGTGTCATAAGTAGAATTAATCATTGTGAGAAGGTCTATCTCCTTGGGAATTTTGAGAAAAATCTTACAACCCTTTTTGTAGTTATTGCCCCTGATATATCAATTTTTGGCAAATTTCACAATTTTTGTTTTTTTTCTTGAAAACTATAACAGAGAGAGAATTTCAAACAGTAAAAACGGCCAGAACAATAAAATCCACAAATAATAGATATAAGAAGATGTGGTATGAGTGCCAATGAGTCAGCTCTCCATCCAAGTCACAATTTGTAAAAGTAAACCATTATAGGTCAAAGTACAGCCTTCAACAGGCCCGAAAAAATGAGTAGTGTAAAACCATTCAAACAGGCAAACCAACGGTCTAATCTATATAAAAAATGAGAAACACTTATGAACCACATCAACAAACGACAACCACTGAACATCAGGTTCCTGCCTTAGGACAGGTGCAAACAAATGCAGCTGGTTTAAACGTTTTGATAGGCGCCAACCTTCACCCTACCTGAAACAATAGTGTAACATCACAACATAAAAAAGACACACTATAAAATATCAATTGAAATGGCTTAACTCAATCAAAAGACATATTAACAAAAACAAGTGAACATACACTGAATGAATAAATTTGATCTATGACACAATGTAAATACAAAAATAAGTCAACTTGTCAGAAATTGTCAAATGACATCTTAAATGATAATTACTGATTTTGCTTCTTTTTTTTTTTTAAGGAAACTATGATTTTTGTGAAAGGAAAGCTTAAGCCATTGATCTGTCTGTTCTTTTAAACTTTCTCTTTTTGCCTGTACAATTATTAACTGCTGAAATTATAAACACAATGAGATGTAGTATGATTGCCAATGAATGATACAACAATCTCTAAGGACTAGGAGGAAGAACTGTCAACAATTATTTGATTTAAAGGTCAAGGTCATTGTAGCAATTAATAGACTGGAAAATTCAATTATAATTAGTAAAGTAGTCAAGACATTTTGGCATGTGCATAAATTTATGAAATTTTTTGTATTATTTACTTACTTTAGATGGAAAATTATTCATGGGCGGATCCAGCCATTTTTAAAAAGGGGGGGGGGTTCCCAACCCAGGATAAAGGGGGGTTCCAACTATATGTCCCCATTCAAATGCATTGATCGTCAAGAAAAAAGGGGGGTTCTAACCCCCGGAACTCCCCCCTCTGGATCCGCCACTGAGTTATTGAATGGATTTAAATGAAAGCTTGCCTGGCTCAATGGGTCCCATACTGTTTAGACAAACTGAATAGTTTTTTGCTAATGCATGTCTGTAAATACTATGGTTAAAACAAATTCACGGTCCATACTAAAATATGACAGATTATAATGATTGTTTTGCAGGTACGCATCCATTACTATATGTTTGGGAGATATGTCAGCCATTTAGTTTTAAAACTTGTACCATTGAACGATGATGATTTACAGCCATGTGAGGAGAAGAATCGTGTTATACTATTTGACAAGTGGAAAGATCAAGGACCCAAATGGCTGTTTGCAGCAGTCGATATAAAAAATGTAACAAAAAGGTAGGAAACTCCATCAGTATTTAAAAAGAAGAAAAAAGACCCAGAAAGAATTTTGAGTTACCTTTCTTTGATTTTGATTATCAGAAAGATTGATAAGAAAATTAAGTTGGTAAATGGAGGTTTTTTTAGGCCAGCTTCAATCACATTATGTAGATGACTTTAAGGGGGCTCGTGGGTTCAAATTTTCGCGCCTACTGCGCAGGATGCTGCGCAATGATATCGTAAGTCATACCTATTGTCGTAATTGGCAATAACAATTAATTTTGATTATTATAAATAATCTATTTTATTTGATTATATTACCAAAGAGTATTGTAATTGAAAACTGTAATTTAAAAATTTTATAAAATTTATTATTGCAATTTTCATTGTTGCAAATGCACTTCTGTTTTGGGGAAAATGGCATGTTCTTCCCGGTGAGAGGAGACAATAACAAGATAATTCACAATAATCTAACACGTGGGCTGCTTTTCATGAATACTGAAACGCAGATCGAAAATAATAGAACACACGATCTTCATTTTAGTAGCTTATGAAGCAGTTTCACACTTGTTTTACACTAGAAATTGACCAGGAAATATGCGTAATATTTTGTAAACAAAGGAAATATATTGTAATGTAAGTATTTCTTCTTTAAGTTTCTAGCGATCCTTCATTTATTGAAGATTATTCGCCGGATATTTTACATCGTATGCAAATGATCCCAGCACAAAAGTGATTCACGACCATAAATTCATTTGAAGGCGTAATATTAACGAAAATGATTTTCAGCTAAATTCGTGAAAAAAATAGTGACAACCATGAGTATGTATTATAAATTATATAAAATTGAGAATTGAAACGGGGAATGTGTCAAGACAACAACCCGACCAAATAGCAGAAAACAGCCCAAAACCACCAATGGGTCTTCAACACAGTGAGAAAATCCTGCACACAGATGCAGGATCCAGCTAGCCCCTAAACAATAATGTATACTAGTTCAGCGAAAATGGACACCACACTGAACTCCGAAACATATAAATGAACCAAAATTAAAAAAAAAACATACAAGACTAACAAAGGCCAGAGGTTCCTGGCTTGGAACGTTCAAAAATATGCGGCTGGGTTAAACATGATCTGTGAGATCTTAACCCTCCCCCTATACCTCTATCCAATGTGGAATAAGCAAACATGCAGCAATACACACAGTAAAATGCATGTAGCTCATGGTACAATGTACTTGTCATAAATGTTTTGACAAATTATTTACAGACCTTCAATAGGGTTCAGGTGTGTTGACTACCATTTATTTGCGGACCATAGAGTCCAGCCTGGCAGGTGTGTTGTCTACATCAGACACCATAAGTAATGACCATATGATTTTCAGGAAAAAGGTCAGGAGTTTCTTTTGCAAACAGAATTTTCATTTACTCTGTTGTTGTCTTGCTTATTTGAATATGAGTCGTTTTGCTATGATTCCCGTTGTCACATACATTTACTCGTTTTCCGCCAAGGTGTTTTTATATAAAACTAAGATTAAAAAGAAATTGGTAAAGAATATGAACTCTTTAAACATTTTATGTACATGTTTTGGTTATGCACTGTTTCACAGAAAAACTTTGATTTCCAATCCCCAAAAAACTAATGATTTTGCTCAGCTGTATATATTCAGTTATTTGGGAGTAGCCCCACCTCCCCCTTTTTCAAAAACTAGAGATCCGCACTTATAGATAATTCATGTAAAACTTGGCACATATCAAGCGGTGTTGAATATTTAATGACACATTGTAATGTGAAGTTCCATATTAAACTACATTGTATATATTTTAAACAATTTATAGTACTGTTGGATTAAAATTTTGTTCTCTTTACAAAATCCTATGTCAAATGCCTTAATTAATAAAGTTATATCAGTATGTGTTTTGCTAGAACAGTACACGTTTCGTGGACAGAATTAAAAATTTAGATTAAATCAAATCAGTCTATGCTTAATCAGTTGGGATTGAATAATAGTTCTTATAATTATTATCACAGTGGCAAAATGTAAAAGGTTATTCATCATGTTCATGTTATTTCACTGACTTGATACTATTATAATTTCTTTATTACATATAAATGAACTTGCATATAAACATGTGGGAAGTGAAAGTTTGTGATCTTCCCTATTTCTACATTTGAATGCCATCATACAATGGATCTGCATAATTTTTTTTTTTTAAGGTACATGTATAATGAAAATAACACTCTAAATCTCTGTATTAACATGATTTAAGAAAGATACCTGTTTTCTTAATGTTTTAATATTGACATGTTGACTGAAATGACATTTGGTCCTTGTACACAATTATCATCCTTTGATTTACAAATATAGTCCCTAGTGTGGACAATGTCTTACTTACAATTTTTTTTCATACACCTTCCTCATTTATATTGGTTAATTGGTTAATTGTTTTTGGAATTTATGTAAATCTGGATAAGTAATGTATGGGAACTTAAATATAACCATAAACAAATTCTTTTGTCAACACTATACTGCATGTTGTTATTTACATTTAAAGTAGATACCAAGATTGGATTTATTATGCCTGCCACAAATGTGGATGGATTATATAGATATACCCTTGTCCGTCCAATAAGTATGTACATCTCTATCCAGTTAAGTTTTGATATTATATTTATTCACCACAGACATCTTGTATACTAGTAGTATAACACATTTCTTGAGTCACTTTGACCTACATTTCATGCTTAAATGTCTTTGGTTAAGTCTTGCGTTTAGGTTCATTTCACAGAAATCTATAGTGATATATCACCACTACAGTATATTTTTATAGTACAACACAGTTCATCAACAATTTGATTACTGTGACCAACATTTAATGGCAGGACATACTGTGTTTTATAAAAACATTTTCTAGTTAATACAAATCTAACACACTATTCAACCTGAAATTTTTTATGTATGTAATTTCAAAATCCTAAAACGGATAAATTGACAGATATGAAAAAAAGATTAAATGGCTGGTGTATCATGTACAACTATCTCATGTATTAGTTTTTATACATAAACAAGTACTCCTATGAAATGAAAGAAGAATTTGTCTGTCAAACTTAGATATAAATGGCTCCTCTAATAATTCATTATACAACAAACATAGAAGCTGTCCTGTGTGTTATATTTGTCAGCTATATGTCTAAAATTTCAAATATATATAAAAAGATGGGATTTGATTGCCAATGAGACGAGGCATGATTTCCACTGATAAAACTTTCCACCAGAGACTAAAAGACATAGAAGTTAACAACTATAGGTCACCCTATGGCCTTCAACAATGAGCCAACTCCATACCGCATAGCAAGCTATAAAACGAAACTAACAGCCTGATTTATGTACAACACAAAAAAAAAAAAACAACAAATGACAACCACTGAATTTCAGGCTCCAGACTTGGGAGGACAGGCACATACTACATATTAATCTAAACCTTTAACTTTTTCACAAAAACCAAGAAAGTGTTACACAAGTCATGAAGATTGCAGAGAATCATAATTCCAAATGCCATTATGCACCTATTTTATTTTTTGATGGAATTGATGTTTGAGGTTTCCCATATCAGACTTGGAGGAATAGAGGGGAAATTAATTTTGATCTTGTAGGCTAGTACATCTTGTTAATTTGTATGTCCTATTGACATTTGATCTAATAAGAAGCAGTTTTCCCAGTAGGTCATAATCTATAAAAGTTTGGTACTTTTCCTTCTAAATATTTGGTAATTAAAATTATCTAGATTGTACCCTACAATCCAAGTTTGACTATTTTAACAATAGTGACTTTGACAGTTGAATTATATAATCATTCAGTTCCACCTTCCACTTCTTGTTTTACATAATGTATTAAAGTACATCTGTAAACTTTGATTTATTAATCAAATGATCTCATAGAAAACACTTAAAAATTTATGAATTAACATTAATTTATGAATGCCATGACCTTGACCTTTGACCTTACGATTTGACCATGTGACGTAAAATTCAATGTGGGCCTGCATATCACTACGGGGTATTGTAAACCAAAATTAGGTTTTCATTTCATTTAGTTTTGGCTAAAAACGGGAGAAAAAGTTGAATTTTATCAAAAATAGCCATTTTTTTTGTTGCCATGGTTTCACCCTTTTAGTGATTTATCTCTCTTAAAAGATCGGTGACCCCCTATTTTTTTTTGCTTTTTCTGAACTTCACTTATAATTCTCTAATAATAAAAAGTTTAATGGAAATCTGTAATTTAGTTCTCTTAATTTTTTTTAGGATGAAGGTAATGCAGGTGATATTTTCCTTATTAGTCTTTTCCCTCCAAAAAATGGATGATTGGATTAAGAATGTGAAATATCTTACTTAAACTAACGGTGACCTATATATTTTTTTAGCTGAACATGTAAAACTATACTTGTGCTTGTTGTAAAACAAATTTAAACAAAATCTTATATAAATTGTATCCGTTATTAAAATCTAAGTATGTCAACACACAATTTTCCCTATTATTCTTTTGTAAAACAGCAACAAAACCCTCTTTATTTTGGTGGCCTATAAAACGCTTAAATGAACGGTGACCCCCTTATTTTATTTCATTATTTCGATCCACTCACTTTAAGGGATAAAATATCAAGTTTTCAGGAATTCCTTATATAAAGCATTTATAGCCTCGAGCCTCCTTAAATGTATTTCAAAAATTGTCACAAAAACACTGTTATCCAAATTTTAATATAGAATTGGAATAGGGAATAATTTACGGCTATGTACAATTCAACAGAATAAAACCTATCCTAATTCACAAAATAAATTGAAGAGAACATTGTATGGTCTTATGTGTATACAGGGAATATGTTGGTTACTGTAAATTCAGAAATTATTGCAAGGTTTTTATTAATGCGAATAATGTTACTTGGTGATTATCGCATTTATAAAAACTCGCATTCTGATATCTGATACATATATTTGTATACAGATTCTCCTGAAATTGCAATAATTAATCTTCCATTTTTGTCCATTTTTGAAAAATCGCAATAATAAATGCACACAATAATTTCTGAATTTACAGTAATTTTAAGGATAAGCCCAAACATATAAAATGCTTATATCAATAAATCAAAGTTAATATAAAATGATAAATACACCAGTTATAGATGTCTTGATAGAAGTTAATGATAAACACACCAGTAATAGATGTCTTGATAGAAGTTAATGATAAACACACCAGTTATAGATGTCTTGATAGAAGTTAATGATAAACACACAAGTTATAGATGTCTTGATAGAAGTTAATGGTAAACACACCAGTAATAGATGTCGTGATAGAAGTTAATGATAAACACACCAGTTATAGATGTCTTGATAGAAGTTAATGATAAACACACCAGTAATAGATGTCTTGATAGAAGTTAATGATAAACACACCAGTTATAGATGTCTTGATAGAAGTTAATGATAAACACTCCAGTTATAGATGTCTTGATAGAAGTTAATGATAAACACACCAGTTATAGATGTCTTGATAGAAGTTAATGATAAACACACCAGTTATAGATGTCTTGATAGAAGTTAATGATAAGCACACCAGTAATAGATGTCTTGATAGAAGTTAATGATAAACACACCAGTAATAGATGTCTTGATAGAAGTTAATGATAAACACACCAGTTATAGATGTCTTGATAGAGGTTAATGGTAAACACACCAGTAATAGATGTCTTGATAGAAGTTAATGATAAACACACCAGTTATAGATGTCTTGATAGAAGTTAATGATAAACACACCAGTTATAGATGTCTTGATAGAAGTTAATGATAAACACACCAGTTATAGATGTCTTGATAGAAGTTTATGATAAACACACCAGTAATAGATGTCTTGATAGAAGTTAATGATAAACATGCCAGTTATAGATGTCTTGTTAGAGGTTAATGGAAAACATACCAGTTATAGATGTCTTTATAGAAGTTAATGATAAACACACCAGTTATAGATGTTTTGATAGAAGTTAATGGTAGTTTTCAGATCATTTAAGCTCACATGTTAAAAAAACCATGAAAGCTCAGTAATACTTAATATCCATTGTTTTGTGTAACTTCTTTTAAACTGGGATAGTGTCTTTTTGATAATTAAGGTCTAAAATGCCTGAAAGGGAAAGGGTTAAGTCTGCTTCTTAGATACTTTAAGCAGTAAGTAAACTTTATGTGGTGCATAGAATGATTGTAAGGTGTACATGTCTGTCTGGCAGGATTTATCTGACCTTGACCTCATAGTCATGTATCATTGATAATGTTAAGTTTATTTGATCCTTGTAGCAAAACCTTTATTTTGAGACATTCAACATAAAATGGATCATGAACAGTAAAGCAGGCGAGACATTTCAATGTGTGCACTCTTATTTTTTACTTTAAGCACATGTCATGTAAATTTATTTATAAAATGGAATTAAAAAATAAAAAAAAAATAAAAAAAATAGAGATTTTGCATGCAGTCTCATTTTTGGACTGAATAAAATGTTTGCCGTGGTCATTTGCAGGTGCAAATTGAAAAAATAATTTTGTCTCATGGGCAATCATACCACATCTCCTTATTTTTAAATAGATACACAGTGTCACAGCTTTATGTGTTTATTTTCAGATTTTAACAACATTATGGTGTATTTCTGAATGTAACTAAAATTTAAATTTGCAGATAAGGAAGATTTTTGCAATGTTTGAGTTATTACTGCAAAAAGAAAACAATAAGAACATTCTTAACTAAATCAACATTTTATCGGTAATATCAACTGTTTACTGACTGAAGTCAAAGGAAAACCCCTGAAGAACATTGTTTATCTTTATTGTCCTCCCTCAAGTGTTGCAGGTGACATATATATACCAGGAGTACATCCGTCTTTTCTTGTATGTGCTCTAATATTTATGATTCTTGCCAGATTTTATATGAAATTTATGTCAAAGGTTTAAATCAGCAATATCTTGGTCTAGTTCAAAAACCAGTTCCAAACAACTATTTATATGCCCCTGCCGTAGTGGAGGGGGCATTAAGTGTTACACTTGTCTGTCTGTCCGTCCGTCCTTCCGTCCCTTCGTCGTGTACATCCCCAAAATTGGTTTCTGTTCTCTAATTGTAGTTTGCTTCAACCAAATGTTATAAAACTTATACACAATGTTTATTACCACAAAACACAGATCGAGTTCGAAATTGGGTGGCGTCACTTTTACCATTCATGAGTTATGCCTCTTTATAAACATAAAAATTGCTGAATTTTTCGTTTGTCCTTTAACTGTAGTTTGTCTCAACCAAATGTTATAAAACTTATATACAATGCTTATTACCATAAAAACACAGATCAAGTTGGAAATTGGGTGGTGTCACTTTTACCGTTCATGAGTTACGCCCCTTTATAAACTATAAATTGCTGAATTTTTCCTTTTTGTTCTCTTACTTTAGTTTGCCTCAACCAAATGTTATGAAACTTATACACAATGCCTGTTACCACAAAACACAGATCAAGAATGAAATTGGGTGGCGTCACTTTTACCGTTCTTGAGTTATGCTCCTTTATAAATGGAAAAATTACGAAATCTGTCGTTTCCGTTCTCTAACTTTAGTTTGCCTCAACCAAATGTTATGAAACTTATACACAATGCTTATAATCACAAAATATGGTCTTAATATCGTGAATCCTGCATCTGTATGTGGAAGTTGACTCATGCATATTTACAAGTGGGGGCATCTGTGGCCCATAGACACATTCTCCATTTATTTAAGGAGTGATGTTCCTTGGAAATATGAAATAGTGGTATATTGAAAATTGCATTGCAAGTGCTCTCAGGTGTATAATTCTTGCCAGATATTTGTGGAATTTATATCAAAGGTTGAGATCAGCAATATCTCATACCAATGCAAAAGTCAGCTCTAATCAATAATTTTTACAGCATATTTGTTCCTTGGAATTATTAAGTATATATAAAATTGCATTGTAAGCACCTCACACCAACATTTTTTCTAGAATTGTTATGGATTTTTTATTATTAGTTTATACAAACAATGTCTTGGTTGAATTCGAAAATCCGCATTTCTTTTAGTTTTACAGGAGTAATGTCTCTTTGAAATGTAATTTATATTGATCATTGCATTGTAAGCACCCTCACATCTACATTTCTTGTCCAATTTTTATGATCTTAAAATGAAAGGAGGATATCACCAAGGTCTATGAGGAGTGCTGACAAACTATTTGTACAGGAGTAATGGAGCTTGGAAATAGATATATATTGAAAATAACATTGTTAGCAATCTCATGCCTACATTAGTTGAAAAAGTTCAAAAAAGTTTTTTTTAGTTATTACCCTTAGGCAGATAAAATATTTGCAACGCAGGTTACATTATTATTTATTACATTAAAGATAAAAGGCCAACTAAAATTAATTAGTAGATTTTCATCCAAATTTTTGAAAAAAATGGGGTGAGTGGGAGGATTTTATTTTTTGTTTTTCATTTCCTCCGAAACCCTTATATAATATGTTCTTCATATGCAAGGGTAATGATAAGCTGTTATCATGTATATATAAGGAATTCTACATAATTTTTCAAATTCTTAGATAAATATTTCTGATTGTCAACCACTGTTCTACATGTAATTGCCGCTTTAGAAACCTATTTTCAATAAATAGCGAAAACGTGGAGAACTGCTTTTTTATAGACTACCTACATCAAATTTATTTTGCTTTCTAAGCTATGGTGTGTAGTGCCCATAAAATGAAGCATTGGTATGCAATACAAGTTTTATGAGTACAGAGTGAAATGAAAACTCAAACTGTGTCAAAAATACTAGGGTTGATGCTTTTAAGATTCTTATGCAAGGTGAAAATATAATTACAATGTAAAACATGAACTTAACCAAAAGGAAGAAGTTGTTCAATAACTCTATTGAGGGGCTGGGACAAAGGGTGTTTGCTGTTTGTCCACAATAAAACGACAGCCTTCGGGTAAATCTAAGGGCTTGCTTTAATATATTTTGTACATTGGCCGACTCTTTGTACTCAACATATATACCACCATAAATCGCACAAGTTTGTACTTGTGTCAATTTCTTTATTCGTGTCATGTTTTTTGTACTAATGTGTTGCATGATTCTTGCATTTGGATATCATTCACACTCCAAATTTTCTGACACAAAGTCATTGTAAAATTAAAAAAAAAACACGGTTTTCTAATAACTGAAATTTGTGATATACGGCGATTTGCGTTCTTTGACACTGCCTATTACTTGTAGCCCGAATATCCATGCCCTTCCCTTAATCAATCTCTATTCTCTGAAGATAATGTTGTCAATATATTTGACTTAATTATTTTATTAGTTAAAAAACTGGAAGAAATAAGAAAACCGAAATTTGCAAAAGGAAGTTTTGAATGAAACAAAATTATCGGCAGTTACCGGTAACGGAAATGAATGAAATCCAGAAATTGTAAATTTTTAAGAATAAAATAAAATTGGGGTGGGATGATTTCAGAGGGACTGGGGGCTGGGGGTGGGGGGATGAAAATCTATCAATTAATTGGCCAAATGACATACATCAGATTCTAACAATGTCCAAACTGCATACAAAAGGAAAATTGTTTTTGACTCTTTTGCCTTTATTTTTAGTTATTGCCATTGGGCAGATAAAATAAACTAAAATAAAATGGATTCATATTCCCCACAATTTTGATGCTGACTGGAATAGATTAATTAATATTTAGCCGAAATATTGACATTTTCAAAAACCTGTTCAAACAGTCAGTTTATTACTGTTCTTACCATTGCCAAATATGATAAGGCTTAAATAATGCATAACAGCTTTTATTTGCTGTCCAAAACATAAGTGAACTATAATAATAAAACACAAAATTACTTAGATGGTGGTAAGTAGACAATTTAGCAATATATTTTTCTCAGTATTGTGACATTTGTAGGCTTCCAGCATCTTTATGACAGTGAATCATATTTGAATTTAATTGATTTCTGACGTATTTGTAGATATTTCATATTTGAAGAAAAAATTTTGTGTCAAAATCAATTTAAAAGTTGTAATTGGAAATAATATTTTTTTTTGTAAAAATAGAAGTGTCTCTATGGAATGTTTGTGAGAATCAGTTTTACGGCTATGGTTATTATAAAAAGTCTGGCATGATATATCAGCACTCAGCAGGTCACATATTTTTAAGATTGCTTTCATTTCCTGTAAATTTTCTGTATATGAAATGTGAAAATCATTCAAATTACCCAATGGCATTTATGGCCTATTTAGCCAGAATTATGGTATCTAATGCTCTTCAAGTTTTTAACCTTTTAGTTCTTTTAACTGTTTTGATTTTAAGTATCACTTAAGAGCTGGGGTGAACTGAACAAGTGTCTATCTGTTTGTCCAGCTGCCCACTTCATATGGGGCGCAGAACATTTTAGCCAAAAAATTTAAACCATAAGTGGACATTTTAGTGCAGACATTATATATAGCCCATTTTAGTGCAGACATTATATATAGCCCATTTTAGCGCAGACATTATATATAGTCCATTTTAGAGCAGACATTATATATAGTCCATTTTAGCGCAGACATTATATATAGTCCATTTTAGAGCAGACATTATATATAGCCCATTTTAGAGCAGACTTTATATATAGTCCATTTTAGCGCACACATTATATATAGCCCATTTTAGAGCAGACATTATATATAGCCCATTTTAGCGCAGACATTATATATAGTCCATTTTAGCGCAGACATTATATAAAGCCCATTTTAGCGCAGACATTATATAAATAGATATAGGAAGATGTGGTGTGAGCCCATTTTAGAGCAGACATTATATATAGTCCATTTTAGCGCAGACATTATATATAGCCCATTTTAGCACAGACATTATATATAGCCCATTTTAGAGCAGACATTATATATAGCCCATTTTAGTGCAAGACTAATCCGTTCACATGTATTTTCGATAGCCAATTTTAGCAAAAACTTACCTGGTTGAATAGAACTTGCCATCCCGTACGAAATTATAATACATTTTACCCCTGGAAATCTGGGGTAAACAAGGCATAAGTGGTAGTTACGTGTCCAGATCCAGGCATAATGGAGCAGGAAATGTAAATTTGTAGCATTTACAGGCGTAGAAAATAGTGGTAAACCTGGCGTAAATTGAAGTCTAAGCCAGGCGTAAATTTTCCTACGGGCGTAAAACTGTTGGAAGGGCGTCAATCATAATACCCATAATGCTTTGTTTAAAGGATCATGGGAAATTTTTTCAAAATTTGGCTCTCTGGTATTAGCTTGCAAGAGTTGGACATATGGCAGCTTGATATATTCAGGGGAATTAAATTAGCTTTTCTGTGCTTTTTGAAAGAATTTGAAATTTGAATTATGGAATCAAATTGATGAATGAAAATTGTGAAATGAAAGGAAAGTAGTATACATGGCCATGGTAAATAATAATTATGTGAGTAACTAAGTTATTAATTTTTTATTTTTTACCATTAATTTCAAATTCTGGAAACCCTCATCCTTGGATAATAAAATTTAAATCTTTCACAAGTTAAATTACAGTATTATCATTGATTTTTTAGTTTAAATGACATTAATTTTCAAAACAACTTAGTAAAATGCTAGTTTTATTTCAAGAAAAATTAATTGTCATAATTCTTATTTAAACTTAAACTTAATTGATCCAGTGTCTGTCTAACATGTATTTATTTATATAGCTTTTCAGTGGTTAATATTTCAAGTTTTATGTCAAACAGTGAGAACTTTAAGCAACAGTACAAGTTTATATCAAATACACAAAGTACACAGCTAGGGTAATACACTGATTTAAATTAAGTGTAGTATTATGTAAGGATATTACGCCTGGTTTGTTTATTGACCAAGCATACTCATTTGCATATTATGTCTGGTTTTCTGTCAACCAGGCGTATTCATTTAATATTATGCCTGGTTTCCGCCTCAGTCACGCATGGTTTCTGCCTGGTTTACGCCTGGTTGACGCCTGGACATGCATTCCACTGCAATGACACCAGGATAAAGTATGATTTCTACGCCTGGTTTCCACCTCAGTTACGCTTGGTTTCTGCCTGGTTTACGCCTGGTTGACGCCTGGACATGCATTCCTTAAACACTACAATGACATCAGGATAAAGTATGATTTCTACGCCTGGTTTCTGTGTCATTTACAGGTGTCACATTTCGTACAGGATACTAAAGCCATGAACAGTAATTTATGGTGGCATAATGTTGAAGTTGTTTGCATTTACAATTTGCTTAATCATGGAAATAAATGTTGTTGTAACAAGCAAAGGAGATAAAAGTGCAAAATGTGGCATATATCACCAAGCCATTTATGTTTTGGATACTATCATCAAATTACAAACAACTACATATATTAAAATCTGAAGTATTGATTAATCTGCACCCTTATCTAAACAAGATAAAGAGAAGGAACAGTTCCTATCACAATTTTGTGAACAAGGGGTATGTATATCATGAGATCATTTCATACATTCACTGGGACATTGATTTAAACATTTGAGTTTAGTGCTGTATTTCTATGGACATGACATCTTTGCATATTAATTGTGCTGTCTTGATACTTTTAAAATTTATTATTCTACTATGAATGAATTTCTGTTGCTAAAAAGGGCATTGACCAATTCACTTTTTCGCTAAAATGGGTAAAAATATATGGTGCTGAAATGGGCTATATATACTTTGTCTGTGCCATATAGTTTTACCCTTATCCGTCATTCGGTCATTCCGCCATTCCACAACAAACAGTTATACAGAATTTTTTTCTAAATGCCTTCACATATTCAGCTGATTTTTAGGTGTGAGTCTACTATGAGGAGTTACAGATCAAGTTTATGTTTGGTTGCGCTCTGCTGTAATTTTTGCTTTTGCTGAAACAACGGGCTTTGGACTTTGAACATTTTGTAAAAATAACAGTTATTCTGACTTTTTTTCTAAATATCTTCACATATATATTGAACTGATTTTTAGTATGTTAATCTATTATGATGAGTTACAGATCAAGTTTACGTTTGGTTCCCCTACATTGATTTTTGCTGAAATTGCAGCTTTGGACTTTGAAATTTTGTGAAAATTACAGTTATACTGACTTTTTTTCTTAATACCTTCACATATTGGGCTGATATTTAGTCATTGAGTCTACTATGATGAGTTATAGATTGAGTTTATGTCTGGTTCAGCTCCACTGATTTGTGCCAAATTTCTGGGCTTTGGACTTCATGAAAATAACAGTTATATAGACTTTCATTCTCAAATTTCCACTCCTAAAAATGGCTTCAAGCTGTTTTTGCCAGCTGGGCCATTCAAATCGTTCTGACACATCTAGTTTATGTAAGTAATTTACTGTTTCCATACAATTAATCAGGCTAACTTTACAACATCATTCTTGTTAGTGTGATCTTATTAGTAGACAACCAACATGTTGACATTTCTGGGTATTTATATAAGTCATTTATACCTGGGACTATTATACTATTATACTATTATACATAATAGTCCCAGTTTATACAGATAATTTATAAAGGTTAATTACTGTTCCAATACAATAGATCAGCAAGTGACTCTATATTATCACCTTAAATGCTTTGCAAGCTTTATATAAGCATAAGAATGATACCAGCAAAATGGTTGTACTAACAATATACATAATTTCATACAATTTATCATTTTAGACAATTTGGGCATCAAATATCGTGCAAGTAATCATAATATAAAGGAATATAAAAATAATCATTTATAATAATAAAAAAAAAAAAAAAGCATTTAACTTCATGTGACTTTTTCAATATGTTAAATGAAGTTAAAATTTTCGTCACATTTCTCGAGTACAATTGAACAGAATGGCTTTATATTTGATCAGCAAGCTTCCTAGTGACGAGCTTCATTCCATGAAACATTTTCAAATACTTTGAATTACAAGTGGGGGTATGCTGAGCACGACAAGGTTCATTCTTGTTTTGTTAGTTTTTGCATTTTTTTCCTTATTTTTTAATTGAAAGGGCCAAAAAAGTGGTCTTATTATTTCTTCTTTTTTTTAAACATAGTAATACATATTTTGTTGTATTTCAGATTTAAACTTCATTTTATTGGAAAAACAGGGTTCAACAAACAAAGTGATATAGCTCTGGATGATGTCTCACTTAGCCCTTCATGTTTTGGTAAGTCAGCTGATTTAGCTCTGGATGATGTCTCACTTAGCCCTTCATGTTTTGGTAAGTCAGCTGATTTAGCTCTGGATGATGTCTCACTTAGCCCTTCATGTTTTGGTAAGTCAGATGATTTAGCTCTGGATGACGTCTCACTTAGCCCTTCATGTTTTGGTAAGTCAGATGATTTAGCTCTGGATGATGTCTCACTTAGTCCTTCATGTTTTGGTAAGTCAGATGATTTAGCTCTGGATGACGTCTCACTTAGCCCTTCATGTTTTGGTAAGTCAGATGATTTAGCTCTGGATGACGTCTCACTTAGCCCTTCATGTTTTGGTAAGTCAGATGATTTAGCTCTGGATGATGTCTCACTTAGTCCTTCATGTTTTGGTAAGTCAGATGATTTAGCTCTGGATGACGTCTCACTTAGCCCTTCATGTTTTGGTAAGTCAGATGATTTAGCTCTGGATGACGTCTCACTTAGCCCTTCATGTTTTGGTAAGTCAGATGATTTAGCTCTGGATGATGTCTCACTTAGTCCTTCATGTTTTGGTAAGTCAGCTGATTTAGCTCTGGATGATGTCTCACTTAGCCCTTCATGTTTTGGTAAGTCAGCTGATATAGCTCTGGATGATGTCTCACTTAGCCCTTCATGTTTTGGTAAGTCAGATGATATAGCTCTGGATGACGTCTCACTTAGCCCTTCATGTTTTGGTAAGTCAGCTGATTTAGCTCTGGATGATGTCTCACTTAGCCCTTCATGTTTTGGTAAGTCAGCTGATTTAGCTCTGGATGATGTCTCACTTAGCCCTTCATGTTTTGGTAAGTCAGCTGATATAGCTCTGGATGATGTCTCACTTAGCCCTTCATGTTTTGGTAAGTCAGATGATATAGCTCTGGATGATGTCTCACTTAGCCCTTCATGTTTTGGTAAGTCACTTAGCCCTTCATGTTTTGGTAAGTCAGCTGATTTAGCTCTGGATGATGTCTCACTTAGCCCTTCATGTTTTGGTAAGTCAGCTGATTTTAGCTCTGGATGATGTCTCACTTAGCCCTTCATGTTTTGGTAAGTCAGCTGATTTAGCTCTGGATGATGTCTCACTTAGCCCTTCATGTTTTGGTAAGTCAGCTGATATAGCTCTGGATGATGTCTCACTTAGCCCTTCATGTTTTGGTAAGTCAGCTGATATAGCTCTGGATGATGTCTCACTTAGCCCTTCATGTTTTGGTAAGTCAGATGATATAGCTCTGGATGATGTCTCACTTAGCCCTTCATGTTTTGGTAAGTCAGATGATTTAGCTCTGGATGATGTCTCACTTAGCCCTTCATGTTTTGGTAAGTCAGCTGATTTAGCTCTGGATGATGTCTCACTTAGCCCTTCATGTTTTGGTAAGTCAGCTGATATAGCTCTGGATGATGTCTCACTTAGCCCTTCATGTTTTGGTAAGTCAGCTGATATAGCTCTGGATGATGTCTCACTTAGCCCTTCATGTTTTGGTAAGTCAGCTGATATAGCTCTGGATGATGTCTCACTTAGCCCTTCATGTTTTGGTAAGTCAGCTGATATAGCTCTGGATGATGTCTCACTTAGCCCTTCATGTTTTGGTAAGTCAGCTGATATAGCTCTGGATGATGTCTCACTTAGCCCTTCATGTTTTGGTAAGTCAGCTGATTTAGCTCTGGATGATGTCTCACTTAGCCCTTCATGTTTTGGTAAGTCAGCTGATTTAGCTCTGGATGATGTCTCACTTAGCCCTTCATGTTTTGGTAAGTCAGCTGATTTAGCTCTGGATGATGTCTCACTTAGCCCTTCATGTTTTGGTAAGTCAGCTGATTTAGCTCTGGATGACATCTCACTTAACACTTCATGGTTTGGTAAGTCAGCTGATTTAGCTCTGGATGATGTCTCACTTAGCCCTTCATGTTTTGGTAAGTCAGCTGATTTAGCTCTGGATGATGTCTCACTTAGCCCTTCATGTTTTGGTAAGTCAGCTGATTTAGCTCTGGATGATGTCTCACTTAGCCCTTCATGTTTTGGTAAGTCAGCTGATATAGCTCTGGATGATGTCTCACTTAGCCCTTCATGTTTTGGTAAGTCAGCTGATATAGCTCTGGATGATGTCTCACTTAGCCCTTCATGTTTTGGTAAGTCAGCTGATTTAGCTCTGGATGATGTCTCACTTAGCCCTTCATGTTTTGGTAAGTCTTTAGCTCTGGATGATGTCTCACTTAGCCCTTCATGTTTTGGTAAGTCAGCTGATTTAGCTCTGGATGACATCTCACTTAGCCCTTCACGTTTTGGTAAGTCAGCTGATTTAGCTCTGGATGATGTCTCACTTAGCCCTTCATGTTTTGGTAAGTCAGCTTATTTAGCTCTGGATGATGTCTCACTTAGCCCTTCATGTTTTGGTAAGTCAGCTGATTTAGCTCTGGATGATGTCTCACTTAGCCCTTCATGTTTTGGTAAGTCAGCTGATTTAGCTCTGGATGATGTCTCACTTAGCCCTTCATGTTTTGGTAAGTCTTTAGCTCTGGATGATGTCTCACTTAGCCCTTCATGTTTTGGTAAGTCAGCTGATTTAGCTCTGGATGACATCTCACTTAGCCCTTCATGTTTTGGTAAGTCAGCTGATTTAGCTCTGGATGATGTCTCACTTAGCCCTTCATGTTTTGGTAAGTCAGCTGATTTAGCTCTGGATGATGTCTCACTTAGCCCTTCATGTTTTGGTAAGTCAGCTGATTTAGCTCTGGATGATGTCTCACTTAGCCCTTCATGTTTTGGTAAGTCAGCTGATATAGCTCTGGATGATGTCTCACTTAGCCCTTCATGTTTTGGTAAGTCAGCTGATTTAGCTCTGGATGATGTCTCACTTAGCCCTTCATGTTTTGGTAAGTCAGCTGATTTAGCTCTGGATGATGTCTCACTTAGCCCTTCATGTTTTGGTAAGTCAGTCTCACTTGATTTAGCTCTGGATGATGTCTCACTTAGCCCTTCATGTTTTGGTAAGTCAGCTGATTTAGCTCTGGATGATGTCTCACTTAGCCCTTCATGTTTTGGTAAGTCAGATGATTTAGCTCTGGATGATGTCTCACTTAGCCCTTCATGTTTTGGTAAGTCAGCTGATTTAGCTCTGGATGATGTCTCACTTAGCCCTTCATGTTTTGGTAAGTCAGCTGATTTAGCTCTGGATGATGTCTCACTTAGCCCTTCATGTTTTGGTAAGTCAGCTGATTTAGCTCTGGATGATGTCTCACTTAGCCCTTCATGTTTTGGTAAGTCAGCTGATTTAGCTCTGGATGATGTCTCACTTAGCCCTTCATGTTTTGGTAAGTCAGCTGATTTAGCTCTGGATGATGTCTCACTTAGCCCTTCATGTTTTGGTAAGTCAGCTGATTTAGCTCTGGATGATGTCTCACTTAGCCCTTCATGTTTTGGTAAGTCAGCTGATTTAGCTCTGGATGATGTCTCACTTAGCCCTTCATGTTTTGGTAAGTCAGCTGATTTAGCTCTGGATGATGTCTCACTTAGCCCTTCATGTTTTGGTAAGTCAGCTGATTTAGCTCTGGATGATGTCTCACTTAGCCCTTCATGTTTTGGTAAGTCAGCTGATTTAGCTCTGGATGACATCTCACTTAACACTTCATGGTTTGGTAAGTCAGCTGATTTAGCTCTGGATGATGTCTCACTTAGCCCTTCATGTTTTGGTAAGTCAGCTGATTTAGCTCTGGATGATGTCTCACTTAGCCCTTCATGTTTTGGTAAGTCAGCTGATATAGCTCTGGATGATGTCTCACTTAGCCCTTCATGTTTTGGTAAGTCAGCTGATTTAGCTCTGGATGATGTCTCACTTAGCCCTTCATGTTTTGGTAAGTCAGCTAATTTAGCTCTGGATGATGTCTCACTTAGCCCTTCATGTTTTGGTAAGTCAGCTGATTTAGCTCTGGATGATGTCTCACTTAGCCCTTCATGTTTTGGTAAGTCAGCTGATTTAGCTCTGGATGATGTCTCACTTAGCCCTTCATGTTTTGGTAAGTCAGCTGATTTAGCTCTGGATGACGTCTCACTTAGCCCTTCATGTTTTGGTAAGTCAGCTGATTTAGCTCTGGATGATGTCTCACTTAGCCCTTCATGTTTTGGTAAGTCAGATGATTTAGCTCTGGATGACGTCTCACTTAGCCCTTCATGTTTTGGTAAGTCAGATGATTTAGCTCTGGATGATGTCTCACTTAGCCCTTCATGTTTTGGTAAGTCAGATGATTTAGCTCTGGATGACATCTCACTTAACACTTCATGGTTTGGTAAGTCAGATGATTTAGCTCTGGATGACATCTCACTTAACACTTCATGTTTTAATAAGTCTGATGATTTAGCTCTGGATGACATCTAAATCATCTAGCTCTGGATGACATCTCACTTAACACTTCATGTTTTGGTAAGTCAGATGATTTAGCTCTGGATGACATCTCACTTATCCCTTCATGTTTTCGTAAGTCAGATGATTAAGCTCTGGATGACATCTCACTTATCCTTCATGTTTTTGTAAGTTGGATGATTTAGCTCTGGATGGCATCTCACTTAACACTTCATGTTTTGGTAAGTCAGCTGATATAGCTCTGGATGATGTCTCACTTAGCCCTTCATGTTTTGGTAAGTCAGATGATATAGCTCTGGATGATGTCTCACTTAGCCCTTCATGTTTTGGTAAGTCACTTAGCCCTTCATGTTTTGGTAAGTCAGATGATTTAGCTCTGGATGATGTCTCACTTAGCCCTTCATGTTTTGGTAAGTCAGCTGATATAGCTCTGGATGATGTCTCACTTAGCCCTTCATGTTTTGGTAAGTCAGCTGATATAGCTCTGGATGATGTCTCACTTAGCCCTTCATGTTTTGGTAAGTCAGCTGATATAGCTCTGGATGATGTCTCACTTAGCCCTTCATGTTTTGGTAAGTCAGCTGATATAGCTCTGGATGATGTCTCACTTAGCCCTTCATGTTTTGGTAAGTCAGATGATATAGCTCTGGATGATGTCTCACTTAGCCCTTCATGTTTTGGTAAGTCAGATGATTTAGCTCTGGATGATGTCTCACTTAGCCCTTCATGTTTTGGTAAGTCAGCTGATTTAGCTCTGGATGATGTCTCACTTAGCCCTTCATGTTTTGGTAAGTCAGCTGATATAGCTCTGGATGATGTCTCACTTAGCCCTTCATGTTTTGGTAAGTCAGCTGATATAGCTCTGGATGATGTCTCACTTAGCCCTTCATGTTTTGGTAAGTCAGCTGATATAGCTCTGGATGATGTCTCACTTAGCCCTTCATGTTTTGGTAAGTCAGCTGATATAGCTCTGGATGATGTCTCACTTAGCCCTTCATGTTTTGGTAAGTCAGCTGATATAGCTCTGGATGATGTCTCACTTAGCCCTTCATGTTTTGGTAAGTCAGCTGATTTAGCTCTGGATGATGTCTCACTTAGCCCTTCATGTTTTGGTAAGTCAGCTGATTTAGCTCTGGATGATGTCTCACTTAGCCCTTCATGTTTTGGTAAGTCAGATGATTTAGCTCTGGATGATGTCTCACTTAGCCCTTCATGTTTTGGTAAGTCAGCTGATTTAGCTCTGGATGACATCTCACTTAACACTTCATGGTTTGGTAAGTCAGCTGATTTAGCTCTGGATGATGTCTCACTTAGCCCTTCATGTTTTGGTAAGTCAGCTGATTTAGCTCTGGATGATGTCTCACTTAGCCCTTCATGTTTTGGTAAGTCAGCTGATTTAGCTCTGGATGATGTCTCACTTAGCCCTTCATGTTTTGGTAAGTCAGCTGATATAGCTCTGGATGATGTCTCACTTAGCCCTTCATGTTTTGGTAAGTCAGCTGATATAGCTCTGGATGATGTCTCACTTAGCCCTTCATGTTTTGGTAAGTCAGCTGATTTAGCTCTGGATGATGTCTCACTTAGCCCTTCATGTTTTGGTAAGTCTTTAGCTCTGGATGATGTCTCACTTAGCCCTTCATGTTTTGGTAAGTCAGCTGATTTAGCTCTGGATGACATCTCACTTAGCCCTTCACGTTTTGGTAAGTCAGCTGATTTAGCTCTGGATGATGTCTCACTTAGCCCTTCATGTTTTGGTAAGTCAGCTTATTTAGCTCTGGATGATGTCTCACTTAGCCCTTCATGTTTTGGTAAGTCAGCTGATTTAGCTCTGGATGATGTCTCACTTAGCCCTTCATGTTTTGGTAAGTCAGCTGATTTAGCTCTGGATGATGTCTCACTTAGCCCTTCATGTTTTGGTAAGTCTTTAGCTCTGGATGATGTCTCACTTAGCCCTTCATGTTTTGGTAAGTCAGCTGATTTAGCTCTGGATGACATCTCACTTAGCCCTTCATGTTTTGGTAAGTCAGCTGATTTAGCTCTGGATGATGTCTCACTTAGCCCTTCATGTTTTGGTAAGTCAGCTGATTTAGCTCTGGATGATGTCTCACTTAGCCCTTCATGTTTTGGTAAGTCAGCTGATTTAGCTCTGGATGATGTCTCACTTAGCCCTTCATGTTTTGGTAAGTCAGCTGATATAGCTCTGGATGATGTCTCACTTAGCCCTTCATGTTTTGGTAAGTCAGCTGATTTAGCTCTGGATGATGTCTCACTTAGCCCTTCATGTTTTGGTAAGTCAGCTGATTTAGCTCTGGATGATGTCTCACTTAGCCCTTCATGTTTTGGTAAGTCAGATGATTTAGCTCTGGATGATGTCTCACTTAGCCCTTCATGTTTTGGTAAGTCAGATGATTTAGCTCTGGATGATGTCTCACTTAGCCCTTCATGTTTTGGTAAGTCAGATGATTTAGCTCTGGATGATGTCTCACTTAGCCCTTCATGTTTTGGTAAGTCAGCTGATTTAGCTCTGGATGATGTCTCACTTAGCCCTTCATGTTTTGGTAAGTCAGCTGATTTAGCTCTGGATGATGTCTCACTTAGCCCTTCATGTTTTGGTAAGTCAGCTGATTTAGCTCTGGATGATGTCTCACTTAGCCCTTCATGTTTTGGTAAGTCAGCTGATATAGCTCTGGATGATGTCTCACTTAGCCCTTCATGTTTTGGTAAGTCAGCTGATTTAGCTCTGGATGATGTCTCACTTAGCCCTTCATGTTTTGGTAAGTCAGCTGATTTAGCTCTGGATGATGTCTCACTTAGCCCTTCATGTTTTGGTAAGTCAGCTGATTTAGCTCTGGATGATGTCTCACTTAGCCCTTCATGTTTTGGTAAGTCAGCTGATTTAGCTCTGGATGATGTCTCACTTAGCCCTTCATGTTTTGGTAAGTCAGCTGATATAGCTCTGGATGACGTCTCACTTAACACTTCATGTTTTGGTAAGTCAGATTATTTAGCTCTGGATGACATCTCACTTAACACTTCATGGTTTGGTAAGTCAGCTGATTTAGCTCTGGATGATGTCTCACTTAGCCCTTCATGTTTTGGTAAGTCAGCTGATTTAGCTCTGGATGATGTCTCACTTAGCCCTTCATGTTTTGGTAAGTCAGCTGATTTAGCTCTGGATGATGTCTCACTTAGCCCTTCATGTTTTGGTAAGTCAGATGATTTAGCTCTGGATGATGTCTCACTTAGCCCTTCATGTTTTGGTAAGTCAGATGATTACGCTCTGGATGATGTCTCACTTAGCCCTTCATGTTTTGGTAAGTCAGATGATTTAGCTCTGGATGACATCTCACTTAACACTTCATGGTTTGGTAAGTCAGATGATTTAGCTCTGGATGACATCTCACTTAACACTTCATGTTTTAATAAGTCGGATGATTTAGCTCTGGATGACATCTAAATCATCTAGCTCTTAATGACATCTCACTTAACACTTCATGTTTTGGTAAGTCAGATGATTTAGCTCTGGATGACATCTCACTTATCCCTTCATGTTTTTGTAAGTCAGATGATTAAGCTCTGGATGATATCTCACTTATCCCTTCATGTTTTTGTAAGTCAGATGATTTAGCTCTGGATGACATCTCACTTTAAACTTCATGGTTTGGTAAGTCAGATGATTAAGCTCTGGATGAATTCTCACTTAACACTTCATGTTTTAATAAGTCTGATGATTTAGCTCTGGATGACATCTAAATCATCTAGCTCTGGATGACATCTCACTTAACACTTCATGTTTTGGTAAGTCAGATGATTAAGCTCTGGATGACATCTTCCTTAGCCTTTCATGTTTTGATAAGTCAGATGATTTAGCTCTGGATGGCATCTCACTTAACACTTCATGGTTTGGTAAGTCAGATGATTTAGCTCTGGATGAATTCTCACTTAACACTTCATGTTTTGATAAGTCAGATGATTTAGCTCTGGATGACATCTAAATCATCTAGCTCTGGAGGACATCTCACTTAACACTTCATGTTTTGGTAAGTCAGATGATTTAGCTCTGGATGACATTTCACTTATCCTTCATGTTTTTGTAAGTCAGATGATTTAGCTCTGGATGACATCTCACTTAGCCTTTCATGTTTTGATAAGTCAGATGATTTAGCTCTGGATGAAATCTCACTTTGCCCTTCATGTTTTGATAAGTCAGATGATTTAGCTCTGGATGACATCTCACTTAACACTTCATGTTTTGGTAAGTCAGATTATTTAGCTCTGGATGACATCTCACTTAACACTTCATGGTTTGGTAAGTCAGCTGATTTAGCTCTGGATGATGTCTCACTTAGCCCTTCATGTTTTGGTAAGTCAGCTGATTTAGCTCTGGATGATGTCTCACTTAGCCCTTCATGTTTTGGTAAGTCAGCTGATTTAGCTCTGGATGATGTCTCACTTAGCCCTTCATGTTTTGGTAAGTCAGCTGATATAGCTCTGGATGATGTCTCACTTAGCCCTTCATGTTTTGGTAAGTCAGCTGATTTAGCTCTGGATGATGTCTCACTTAGCCCTTCATGTTTTGGTAAGTCAGCTAATTTAGCTCTGGATGATGTCTCACTTAGCCCTTCATGTTTTGGTAAGTCAGCTGATTTAGCTCTGGATGATGTCTCACTTAGCCCTTCATGTTTTGGTAAGTCAGCTGATTTAGCTCTGGATGATGTCTCACTTAGCCCTTCATGTTTTGGTAAGTCAGCTGATTTAGCTCTGGATGATGTCTCACTTAGCCCTTCATGTTTTGGTAAGTCAGATGATTTAGCTCTGGATGATGTCTCACTTAGCCCTTCATGTTTTGGTAAGTCAGATGATTACGCTCTGGATGATGTCTCACTTAGCCCTTCATGTTTTGGTAAGTCAGATGATTTAGCTCTGGATGACATCTCACTTAACACTTCATGGTTTGGTAAGTCAGATGATTTAGCTCTGGATGACATCTCACTTAACACTTCATGTTTTAATAAGTCTGATGATTTAGCTCTGGATGACATCTAAATCATCTAGCTCTGGATGACATCTCACTTAACACTTCATGTTTTGGTAAGTCAGATGATTTAGCTCTGGATGACATCTCACTTATCCCTTCATGTTTTCGTAAGTCAGATGATTAAGCTCTGGATGACATCTCACTTATCCCTTCATGTTTTTGTAAGTTGGATGATTTAGCTCTGGATGGCATCTCACTTAACACTTCATGGTTTGGTAAGTCAGATGATTTAGCTCTGGATGAATTCTCACTTAACACTTCATGTTTTAATAAGTCTGATGATTTAGCTCTGGATGACATCTAAATCATCTAGCTCTGGATGACATCTCACTTAACACTTCATGTTTTGGTAAGTCAGATGATTAAGCTCTGGATGATATCTCACTTATCCTTCATGTTTTGATAAGTCAGATGATTTAGCTCTGGATGGCATCTCACTTAACACTTCATGGTTTGGTAAGTCAGATGATTTAGCTCTGGATGAATTCTCACTTAACACTTCATGTTTTGATAAGTCAGATGATTTAGCTCTGGATGACATCTAAATCATCTAGCTCTGGAGGACATCTCACTTAACACTTCATGTTTTGGTAAGTCAGATGATTTAGCTCTGGATGACATTTCACTTATCCTTCATGTTTTTGTAAGTCAGATGATTTAGCTCTGGATGACATCTCACTTAGCCTTTCATGTTTTGATAAGTCAGATGATTTAGCTCTGGATGAAATCTCACTTTGCCCTTCATGTTTTGATAAGTCAGATGATTTAGCTCTGGATGACATCTCACTTAACACTTCATGTTTTGGTAAGTCAGATTATTTAGCTCTGGATGACATCTCACTTAACACTTCATGGTTTGGTAAGTCAGCTGATTTAGCTCTGGATGATGTCTCACTTAGCCCTTCATGTTTTGGTAAGTCAGCTGATTTAGCTCTGGATGATGTCTCACTTAGCCCTTCATGTTTTGGTAAGTCAGCTGATTTAGCTCTGGATGATGTCTCACTTAGCCCTTCATGTTTTGGTAAGTCAGCTGATATAGCTCTGGATGATGTCTCACTTAGCCCTTCATGTTTTGGTAAGTCAGCTGATTTAGCTCTGGATGATGTCTCACTTAGCCCTTCATGTTTTGGTAAGTCAGCTAATTTAGCTCTGGATGATGTCTCACTTAGCCCTTCATGTTTTGGTAAGTCAGCTGATTTAGCTCTGGATGATGTCTCACTTAGCCCTTCATGTTTTGGTAAGTCAGCTGATTTAGCTCTGGATGATGTCTCACTTAGCCCTTCATGTTTTGGTAAGTCAGCTGATTTAGCTCTGGATGATGTCTCACTTAGCCCTTCATGTTTTGGTAAGTCAGATGATTTAGCTCTGGATGATGTCTCACTTAGCCCTTCATGTTTTGGTAAGTCAGATGATTACGCTCTGGATGATGTCTCACTTAGCCCTTCATGTTTTGGTAAGTCAGATGATTTAGCTCTGGATGACATCTCACTTAACACTTCATGGTTTGGTAAGTCAGATGATTTAGCTCTGGATGACATCTCACTTAACACTTCATGTTTTAATAAGTCTGATGATTTAGCTCTGGATGACATCTAAATCATCTAGCTCTGGATGACATCTCACTTAACACTTCATGTTTTGGTAAGTCAGATGATTTAGCTCTGGATGACATCTCACTTATCCCTTCATGTTTTCGTAAGTCAGATGATTAAGCTCTGGATGACATCTCACTTATCCCTTCATGTTTTTGTAAGTTGGATGATTTAGCTCTGGATGGCATCTCACTTAACACTTCATGGTTTGGTAAGTCAGATGATTTAGCTCTGGATGAATTCTCACTTAACACTTCATGTTTTAATAAGTCTGATGATTTAGCTCTGGATGACATCTAAATCATCTAGCTCTGGATGACATCTCACTTAACACTTCATGTTTTGGTAAGTCAGATGATTAAGCTCTGGATGATATCTCACTTATCCTTCATGTTTTGATAAGTCAGATGATTTAGCTCTGGATGGCATCTCACTTAACACTTCATGGTTTGGTAAGTCAGATGATTTAGCTCTGGATGAATTCTCACTTAACACTTCATGTTTTGATAAGTCAGATGATTTAGCTCTGGATGACATCTAAATCATCTAGCTCTGGAGGACATCTCACTTAACACTTCATGTTTTGGTAAGTCAGATGATTTAGCTCTGGATGACATTTCACTTAGCCCTTCATGTTTTTGTAAGTCAGATGATTTAGCTCTGGATGACATCTCACTTAGCCTTTCATGTTTTGATAAGTCAGATGATTTAGCTCTGGATGAAATCTCACTTTGCCCTTCATGTTTTGATAAGTCAGATGATTTAGCTCTGGATGACATCTCACTTAACACTTCATGTTTTGGTAAGTCAGATTATTTAGCTCTGGATGACATCTCACTTAACACTTCATGGTTTGGTAAGTCAGCTGATTTAGCTCTGGATGATGTCTCACTTAGCCCTTCATGTTTTGGTAAGTCAGCTGATTTAGCTCTGGATGATGTCTCACTTAGCCCTTCATGTTTTGGTAAGTCAGCTGATTTAGCTCTGGATGATGTCTCACTTAGCCCTTCATGTTTTGGTAAGTCAGCTGATATAGCTCTGGATGATGTCTCACTTAGCCCTTCATGTTTTGGTAAGTCAGCTGATTTAGCTCTGGATGATGTCTCACTTAGCCCTTCATGTTTTGGTAAGTCAGCTAATTTAGCTCTGGATGATGTCTCACTTAGCCCTTCATGTTTTGGTAAGTCAGCTGATTTAGCTCTGGATGATGTCTCACTTAGCCCTTCATGTTTTGGTAAGTCAGCTGATTTAGCTCTGGATGATGTCTCACTTAGCCCTTCATGTTTTGGTAAGTCAGCTGATTTAGCTCTGGATGATGTCTCACTTAGCCCTTCATGTTTTGGTAAGTCAGCTGATTTAGCTCTGGATGATGTCTCACTTAGCCCTTCATGTTTTGGTAAGTCAGATGATTTAGCTCTGGATGATGTCTCACTTAGCCCTTCATGTTTTGGTAAGTCAGCTGATTTAGCTCTGGATGATGTCTCACTTAGCCCTTCATGTTTTGGTAAGTCAGCTGATTTAGCTCTGGATGATGTCTCACTTAGCCCTTCATGTTTTGGTAAGTCAGCTGATATAGCTCTGGATGATGTCTCACTTAGCCCTTCATGTTTTGGTAAGTCAGCTGATTTAGCTCTGGATGATGTCTCACTTAGCCCTTCATGTTTTGGTAAGTCAGCTGATTTAGCTCTGGATGATGTCTCACTTAGCCCTTCATGTTTTGGTAAGTCAGATGATTTAGCTCTGGATGATGTCTCACTTAGCCCTTCATGTTTTGGTAAGTCAGCTGATTTAGCTCTGGATGATGTCTCACTTAGCCCTTCATGTTTTGGTAAGTCAGCTGATATAGCTCTGGATGATGTCTCACTTAGCCCTTCATGTTTTGGTAAGTCAGCTGATATAGCTCTGGATGATGTCTCACTTAGCCCTTCATGTTTTGGTAAGTCAGCTGATTTAGCTCTGGATGATGTCTCACTTAGCCCTTCATGTTTTGGTAAGTCAGATGATTTAGCTCTGGATGATGTCTCACTTAGCCCTTCATGTTTTGGTAAGTCAGCTGATTTAGCTCTGGATGATGTCTCACTTAGCCCTTCATGTTTTGGTAAGTCACTTAGCCCTTCATGTTTTGGTAAGTCAGATGATTTAGCTCTGGATGATGTCTCACTTAGCCCTTCATGTTTTGGTAAGTCAGCTGATTTAGCTCTGGATGATGTCTCACTTAGCCCTTCATGTTTTGGTAAGTCAGATGATTTAGCTCTGGATGACGTCTCACTTAGCCCTTCATGTTTTGGTAAGTCAGCTGATTTAGCTCTGGATGATGTCTCACTTAGCCCTTCATGTTTTGGTAAGTCAGCTGATATAGCTCTGGATGATGTCTCACTTAGCCCTTCATGTTTTGGTAAGTCAGCTGATTTAGCTCTGGATGATGTCTCACTTAGCCCTTCATGTTTTGGTAAGTCAGCTGATATAGCTCTGGATGATGTCTCACTTAGCCCTTCATGTTTTGGTAAGTCAGCTGATATAGCTCTGGATGATGTCTCACTTAGCCCTTCATGTTTTGGTAAGTCAGCTGATTTAGCTCTGGATGATGTCTCACTTAGCCCTTCATGTTTTGGTAAGTCAGCTGATTTAGCTCTGGATGAAATCTCTCTCAGCCCTTAGTGTTTTGGTAAGTCAGCTGATTTTAGCTCTGGATGAAATCTCTCTCAGCCCTTAATATTTTGGTAAGTCAGCTGATTTTAGCTCTGGGTAAAATCTCTCTCAGCCCTTAGTATTTTAGTAAGTCAGATGATTTAGGTCTGGATGAAATCTCCCTCAGCCCATAGTGTTTTGGTAAGTCAGATGATTAAGCTTTGGATAACATCTCACTTAGCCTTTCATGTTTTGATAAGTCAGATAATTTAGCTCTGGATGAAATCTCCCTCAGCCTTTCATGTTTTGGTAAGTCAGATGATTTAGTTCTGGATGACATCTCACTTAGCCTTTTGTGTTTTGATTAGTCAGATGATTTATCTCTGGATGACATCTCACTGAAAACTTCATGGTTTGGTAAGTCAGATGATTTAGCTCTGGATGACATCTCACTTTGCCCTTCATGTTTTTGTAAGTCAGATGATTTAGCTCAGGATGACATCTCACTTTAAACTTCATGGTTTGGTAAGTCAGATGATTTAGCTCTGGATGACATCTCACTTTGCCCTTCATGTTTTTGTAAGTCAGATGATTAAGCTCTGGATGACATCTCACTTAGCCCTTCATGTTTTGGTAAGTCAGATGATTTAGCTCTGGATGACATCTCACTTAACACTTCATGGTTTGGTAAGTCAGATGATTTAGCTCTGGATGACATCTCACTTAACACTTCATGTTTTAATAAGTCTGATGATTTAGCTCTGGATGACATCTAAATCATCTAGCTCTGGATGACATCTCACTTAACACTTCATGTTTTGGTAAGTCAGATGATTTAGCTCTGGATGACATCTCACTTATCCCTTCATGTTTTCGTAAGTCAGATGATTAAGCTCTGGATGACATCTCACTTATCCTTCATGTTTTTGTAAGTTGGATGATTTAGCTCTGGATGGCATCTCACTTAACACTTCATGGTTTGGTAAGTCAGATGATTTAGCTCTGGATGAATTCTCACTTAACACTTCATGTTTTAATAAGTCTGATGATTTAGCTCTGGATGACATCTAAATCATCTAGCTCTGGATGACATCTCACTTAACACTTCATGTTTTGGTAAGTCAGATGATTAAGCTCTGGATGATATCTCACTTATCCCTTCATGTTTTGATAAGTCAGATGATTTAGCTCTGGATGGCATCTCACTTAACACTTCATGGTTTGGTAAGTCAGATAATTTAGCTCTGGATGAATTCTCACTTAACACTTCATGTTTTGATAAGTCAGATGATTTAGCTCTGGATGACATTTAAATCATCTAGCTCTGGATGACATCTCACTTAACACTTCATGTTTTGGTAAGTCAGATGATTTAGCTCTGGATGACATTTCACTTATCCCTTCATGTTTTTGTAAGTCAGATGATTAAGCTCTGGATGACATCTCACTTAGCCTTTCATGTTTTGATAAGTCAGATGATTTAGCTCTGGATGAAATCTCACTTTGCCCTTCATGTTTTGATAAGTCAGATGATTTAGCTCTGGATGACATCTCACTTAACACTTCATGTTTTGGTAAGTCAGATTATTTAGCTCTGGATGACATCTCACTTAACACTTCATGGTTCGGTAAGTCAGATGATTTAGCTCTGGATGACATCTCACTTAACACTTCATGTTTTTGTAAGTCAGATGATTAAGCTCTGGATGACATCTCACTTAACACTTCATGTTTTTGTAAGTCAGATGATTAAGCTCTGGATGACATCTCACTTTGCCCATCATGTTTTGATAAGTCAGATGATTTAGCTCTGGATGACATCTCACTTATCCCTTCATGTTTTGATTAGTCAGATGATTAAGCTCTGGATGACATCTCACTTAACACTTCATGTTTTCGTAAGTCAGATGATTTAGCTCTGGATAACATCTCACTTAACCCTTCATGTTTTGATAAGTCAGATGATTTAGCTCTGGATGACATCTCACTTAACACTTTATGGTTTGGTAAGTCAGATGATTTAGCTCCGGATGACATTTAACTTAGCCCTTCATGTTTTGGTATGTCAGATGATTTAGCTCTGGATGACATCTCACTTAACACTTCATGTTTTTGATAAGTCAGATGATTAAGCTCTGGATGACATCTCACTTACCACTTCATGTTTTTGTAAGTCAGATGATTAAGCTCTGGATGACATCTCATTTAACACTTTATGGTTTGGTAAGTCAGATGATTTAGCGCTGGATAACATCTCACTTATCCCTTCATGGTTCGGTAAGTCAGATGATTTAGCTCTGGATGGCATCTTCCTTAGCCTTTCATGTTTTGATAAGTCAGATGATTTAGCTCTGGATGGCATCTTCCTTAGCCCTTCATGTTTTGATAAGTCAGATGATTTAGCTCTGGATGACATCTCACTTAGTCCTTCATGTTTTGGTAAGTCAGATGATTTAGCTCTGGATGACATCTCACTTTGCCCTTCATGTTTTGATAAGTCAGATGATTTAGCTCTGGATGACATCTCACATAACACTTCATGGTTTGGTAAGAACATCTTTGTTTTAGTTATTGATGAATTAAAGGAGATGTGGTGGAAAGGTTGAAGAGACAGCAACCCAACATTACAAAAATATAAAATACATTAAGAGGTCTACATGTCTAACAATATACGTCAAGCTCAACTGGCCTATTCAACAAAGCTTTGCTGATCATCTGGTCAAGATATGTGACCTATTTCACTGAACCTCAGTGGTCATCAAATTAAGGTCAACATAAGGCTGGTCTATTTCACTGAGCCTCCATGATCAGAGAGTGGAGGCCATTGATCATAATTTACATGAACAGAACATTGGATTACTTAACAAAGCTAAATGCTAGCAATCAAGTCAAGATATCTGACCTTTAACATCTAGCCTTCATGGTCCGAGAGAGAAGGTCAGGAAACAATCATTTACATGAATAGGGGCTATACTATTCAACAAAGTCTTGTTAATCCTGTGGTAATGTGACCTATTACACTAAAGCCTCCATGGTCAGCTAATGAAGGAAGCCTTGTTTCTTGACATATAAAAATACTCGTAGGTGACCAGAATTAAGTTACTAGGCTTTTGACATTTTTAAAAGACTACTTGTGACTAATACTATGCAGAATTTATTAGTGCTGCATATGAAAATGTCTTGTATTTAAATTGACTTTTATACCCCACACTACAAAGTATATAGTTTTTGACCCATCCATCAGTCACAGTCTGTCAGTCATTTTCATTTTGGATGCTTACTCAGATACTTTATATGTGATTGCAACTTTACTTGGGTATATGGTTACATACAATGAGAGGAATATCCCTATTGATTTTGAGGTTAATACTTCTTCAAAAGTCAATGTCATACTTCTTCTACTTCTACCACTAAGTGACCACTGTCGTTAGGTTGACTACCCTGTCACTGTTTGGTGTGCGCTTGCATACAAGTCCAAAATAATTTTAACAGAAAAGAAAAATGAAATTTGTGCTGTACATAACATTTATACAAGGTGCAAATAAAAACATGGGACTTAAGATTTAATGTGCATGCAGTAGTCTCTTGAACGAGTCAAGACTTTCTGCAGCGGTCACCGAAGCAGGTAAGGTGTTCTAATCTCTTCGTTCTTGGGTAGAAGGACTCTTTTCTGATGCTGGTCTTGTAAGATGGTATTTGGAAAGAGTGAATGTTGGTATGTCTTAATCTGTCTGGTATCAGTTTGTCGCCAGCATCAATCTTTACTTCTTCATTTGAAATTTTGTATAAGAGGGTTAGTCAAGCGTTCTTTCTTCTCTCTTCTAGTGTTTGGACATTGTAGTTGTTGTAGCATAGATTCAACTGATGATGTGTTGTGGTACCTGTTTGTTGCGTACCTTGCTGATCTTCTTTGTATCATTTCTAATTTATGCTTGTCTTTTTGTAGGTGAGGATCCCATATTGAACTTGCATATTCAACTGTTGATCTTACTTAAGGAATCCTATTGTCCTGTTAGCTTTCATAGTTACTAAAAGTAGACCAAAAATTTGTACAGAAAAGTGTAGATTCTTAATCAAATACTACATATGAAATTATACACCACTGTACGGCCTGGAACAATGAGAAAAACCCATACCATATAGTCGGCTATATATAAAATGCACAGATGTTCATTCTTAATCATTTTAAATCTTTCAGGCCATTACCAGCTTTTAATGTTCATCCTTAAAAGATTTCAACTATTTCATGTCCTAAACAGCTTGTTTAATATTTATTCTAAAGATTTCTAATGTTTATATCTATTAACAGCTTGTTTAATGTTTATTCTTTAAGATTTCTAAAGTTTGAGGCTGTTGACAGCTTGTTTAATCTTGTTTAATCTTCATTCTTTAAGAATTCTAAAGTTTCAGGCTGTTAACAGCTTGTTTAATGTTTATTCTTTAAGATTTCTAAAGTTTCAGGCTGTTAACAGCTTGTTTAATCTTTATTCTTTAAGATTTCTAAAGTTTCAGGCTCTAAACAGCTTTTACGAATTTCCCATTGGGATAAATTCCAATAATCTCAAATGTGAAATAACTAGTTTGTTTTCACTATCGAGCCTTCCCCATCCTTCACCAGACCCTATTTGAGACTTCCAACTGAAGATATGGAAACTGGTACTTAAAATTAATTAAGTGTCACATATCAACAATTAATATTTCGGATGCATTAAAACAACTTCTCTCTGCACAATGATCGCAAAATCTGCATCAATCTTCTCTATGTGATGATCTGCCATTTTGATATCTGTGCAATACTACATAAAGTATTTTTTAAAAATTTTGAAAATTTATTATCTCAATAACTTTAATAGATAGATATAAACTGTAAACTGTAAAAATGATCATTAATGCAGATCTACAAAACAGATAAGCAAACATAGCTGATTGCAATAAAAGTAAAATAAATATCAAAATGGCATATTTTAACCAGGTAAGCGATTCAGTCTCTTGAAAGCCAGTCTTGCTGTTTGTTTCAGGCCCTAAAGATAAGTTGGCAGAGACCGATAGTAATTTGCTTGTCTGCCTGTGTGTCCCTGGTATAACCTATGTTTGTGTGTCCCTGGTATAACCTATGTTTGTAAGTCCCTGGTATAACCTATGTTTGTGTGTCCCTGGTATAACCTATGTTTGCAAGTCCCTGGTATAACCTATGTTTGTGTGTCCCTGGTATAACCTATGTTTGTGTGTCCCTGGTATAACCTATGTCTGTGTGTTCCTGGTATAACCTATGTCTGTGTGTCCCTGATATAACCTTTGTTTGTGTGTCCCTGGTATAACCTATGTTTGTGTGTCCCTGGTATAACCTATGTCTGTGTGTCCTTGGTATAACTTATGTTTGTGTGTCCCTGGTATAACATATGTTTGTGTGTCCCTGGTATAACCTATGTCTGTGTGTCCTTGGTATAACCTATGTCTGTGTGTCCCTGGTATAACCTATGTCTGTGTGTCCCTGGTATAACCTATGTTTGTGTTTCCATGGTATAACCTATGTTTGTGTGTCCTTGGTATAACCTATGTTTGTGTGTCCCTGGTATAACCTATGTCTGTCAGCCCTGGTATAACCTATGTTTGTGTGTCCCTGGTATAACCTATGTTTGTGTGTCCCTGGTATAACCTATGTCTGTGTGTCCCTAGTATAACCTATGTTTGTGTGTCCCTGGTATAACCTGTGTCTGTGTGTCCCTGGTATAACCTATGTCTGTGTGTCCCCGGTATAACCTATGTTTGTGTGTCCCTGGTATAACCTATGTCTGTGTGTCCCTGGTATAACCTTTGTTTGTGTGTCCCTGGTATAACCTATGTTTGTGTGTCCCTGGTATAACCTGTGTCTGTGTGTCCCTGGTATAACCTATGTTTGTGTGTCCCTGGTATAACCTATGTTTGTGTGTCCCTGGTATAACCTATGTCTGTGTGTCCCGGTATAACCTATGTTTGTGTGTCCCTGGTATAACCTATGTCTGTCAGCCCTGGTATAACCTATGTTTGTGTTTCCCTGGTATAACCTATGTTTGTGTGTTCCTGGTATAACCTTTGTTTAGATCAAATAACTCTGATTACTTCTTAGAAGTGTTCTAATTTGCATCGCAATTGTGTTTTGCACTTGAGCATGGCCCTCTGTGGGTTCCTGTGTTCACTTGAGCATGGCCCTCAGTGGGTTCCTTGTTCACTTGAGCATGGCCCTCTGTGGGATTCTTGTTCATTGAGCATGGCCCTCTGTGGGTTCCTGTGTTCACTTGAGCATGGCCCTCAGTGGGTTCCTTGTTCACTTGAGCATGGCCCTCTGTGGGTTCCTTGTTCACTTGAGAATGGCCCTCTGTGGGTTCCTTGTTCACTTGAGAATGGCCCTCTGTGGGTTCCTTGTTCACTTGAACATGGCCCTCAGTGGGTTCCTTGTTCACTTGAGCATGGCCCTCAGTGGGTTCCTTGTTCACTTGAGAATGGCCCTCTGTGGGTTCCTTGTTCACTTGAGCATGGCCCTCAGTGGGTTCCTTGTTCACTTGAGCATGGCCATCAGTGGGTTCCTTGTTCACTTGAGCATGGCCCTCAGTGGGTTCTTTGTTCAATTGAGCATGGCCCTCAGTAGGTTCCTTGTTCACTTGAGCTGTTCTTTAAGATTTCAAATATTTCAGATATAAACAGCTTGTTTTAATGTTAAGACGAGTTTATGACTGTATTACCGATACATCCTTCTTGTTATTTTGAAACATACCAAGTATTCATCATTGGACTCAATTAGAATTGTTAAATATATGACAATGATTTATGACAGAGAAGAATGTAATCTGACTATTCAGAATATGTGCTAATAGGTAAAATAGGTAATTAACTTCGTTCTCTAATTACAAAATTTCTACAAACAGAAAAATAGTACCTGTGACCCAGTGTTACTAAAATAAGTTTCATGTCTAGGCTCACACGTTACTTGTACTGTTAAAGGTTGATTCATATTTAACGTGAACAGTGTTGATGAGGTAAATTCATTTGTAGGCTTGGTCTCTGGTGGAGAGTTGTCTCATTGGCAATAAATAAATTAAAGTTGACCGGTTTTGCTGAAGTCATGCATTACTGTATACGTAGGCTAACACAGACAACTATTGTTGAGGTCACTGTATGTGTGGGCGAGATTTCTGATAAACAACACCTTGACATAAGATGAAGCCTACTGATGTTGTAATTGTATGATGTCTGATATAGAAAATGAGTTCAGACCTCTTGCTCCTTTAACTGACAATTCAATTAACTAATACTTGAACATTGACGTTAACTGCTAATTGTTTGAAATTTTATATCCTTGTGCTTTTATAAATAGAGAGAACAAGTCTGTTTGAAATCTGTTGTGCTGTTTTGTCACAACCATGTCATTGTATGATATTCCTTAAAGTGGATTCATTGTTGGGCATACAGTATAGGTCATAAATACAACTAATATGGTTATTAATAGACATACAAAATGAATATCAGACCACAAATATATTGGAAAAGAAGGCTCTCAGGTTTTAAATGTTTGTAGTTGAATAAAAGTCTTGATGTTTTAGCCAACCTGGATAACTAAGATTTGTGTTACTTTTTATCTTAAAAGTTAATGAAAGCTAATTTCACTGCAGTCAAGAAACATTAGTTATATTTAGACAGTGAACAATTGACATGGTTTATAATAATACATTATATACATTATATACAAGAATTAAAACCACTCAATCGTACTTGTGCAAATCTACCATTTTGTCACCATTTTAACAAAACTAACACTTTTAGTTTTAATATCATGATTTATCTTAAACTGGCAAAAGAAAAAGATATAAAGCTGAATCCTTATAAAAATAAGATGTGGCATGATTGGTAATTGGTCAACTATCCACCAGATTCAGAATGACAAGAATGTAAGCAACTATAGGTCACCAAATGGCCTTCAACAATAAGCAAAACCCATTCTGTATAGTCAGCTATCAAAGGCCTTTACATAAAAAAATGTCAAACAAAAAACTAACAGCCTGATTTATGACAAAATGATAAACAAAAAACAAATATGACAGACAGTAATCAATAACAACTGCTAAGTTTCAAGCTCCTGAATTATGAGAGGCACATAAAGAATGTGCCAGTGTGAAATATGTTTGTGACTGGTCAACCTTCCCTCTTACCTGGTAGGGTTGAGAAACAGCACAACATAAGAACAAACTGTTAAATATGTTTGTGACTGCTCAACCTTCCCTCTTACCTGGTAGGGTTGAGAAACAGCACAACATAAGAACAAACTGTACAATTTGTTTGTGAGGGCTCAACCTTCCCTCTTACCTGGTAGGGTTGAGAAACAGCACAACATAAGAACAAACTGTACAATTTGTTTGTGAGGGCTCAACCTTCCCTCTTACCTGGTAGGGTTGAGAAACAGTACAACATAAGAACAAACTGTACAATTTGTTTGTGAGGGCTCAACCTTCCCTCTTACCTGGTAGGGTTGAGAAACAGTACAACATAAGAACAAACTGTACAATTTGTTTGTGAGGGCTCAACCTTCCCTCTTACCTGGTAGGGTTGAGAAACAGCACAACATAAGAACAAACTGTTAAATATGTTTGTGAGGGCTCAACCTTCCCTCTTACCTGGTAGGGTTGAGAAACAGCACAACATAAGAACAAACTGTACAATTTGTTTGTGAGGGCTCAACCTTCCCTCTTACCTGGTAGGGTTGAGAAACAGTACAACATAAGAACAAACTGTTAAATTTGTTTGTGAGGGCTCAACCTTCCCTCTTACCTGGTAGTTCACTTGAGCATGGCCATCAGTGGGTTCCTTGTTCACTTGAGCATGGCCCTCAGTGGGTTCTTTGTTCAATTGAGCATGGTAGGGTTGAGAAACAGTACAACATAAGAACAAACTGTACAATTTGTTTGTGAGGGCTCAACCTTCCCTCTTACCTGGTAGGGTTGAGAAACAGTACAACATAAGAACAAACTGTTAAATTTGTTTGTGAGGGCTCAACCTTCCCTCTTACCTGGTAGGGTTGAGAAACAGCACAACATAAGAACAAACTGTTAAATTTGTTTGTGAGGGCTCAACCTTCCCTCTTACCTGGTAGGGTTGAGAAACAGTACAACATAAGAACAAACTGTACAATTTGTTTGTGACTCAACCTTCCCTCTTACCTGGTAGGGTTGAGAAACAGCACAACATAAGAACAAACTGTTAAATATGTTTGTGAGGGCTCAACCTTCCCTCTTACCTGGTAGGGTTGAGAAACAGTACAACATAAGAACAAACTGTACAATTTGTTTGTGAGGGCTCAACCTTCCCTCTTACCTGGTAGGGTTGAGAAACAGTACAACATAAGAACAAACTGTTAAATTTGTTTGTGAGGGCTCAACCTTCCCTCTTACCTGGTAGGGTTGAGAAACAGCACAACATAAGAACAAACTGTACAATTTGTTTGTGAGGGCTCAACCTTCCCTCTTACCTGGTAGGGTTGAGAAACAGTACAACATAAGAACAAACTGTTAAATTTGTTTGTGAGGGCTCAACCTTCCCTCTTACCTGGTAGGGTTGAGAAACAGTACAACATAAGAACAAACTGTACAATTTGTTTGAAACGACTGGACTCCTCAGGTTTGTATTAATCTTAGAGTAATAACAGTTACTAAAAGCTTGTTCAAAGCTAATTACAACTAACAAACATATCATGTTTTCCAGACTAAAATAACAATCAGTACACATCCAAAGGATTTAGTACAAAAGACGTCATAAACAGTCTGACAAAGCATGACCTAGTGCAGTGCAAAAATATAAGTACATGCCATTAGTTTTCATAACTGTAACTGAGTTGAAGAATGAAAAATCATCTCTTTTGTCAGATATGTTTGTATAGCGTTTCCTCTGTGAAAGTGAAATATCCTAATCTATATTGGTATTATTAGATTTATTTAAAGTCAGTTCCTTTTGAGTAAATTTCTGCTAATTTGCAGATTTCCTACTATATGAAGTATTTAATGATATTTTACTATACTCTTATGTTGTTGTGTTATTCCATTATAGGTGGGAAGAAAGATTTGAACATTACAGGTATGTACTATACTTGAAATCTGCTATTTGTAAACAAAAATAATAGCAATAATTTTTATGGAATGGAAAAAGAAATTTCAATATGATTTTGAATTTTGAATGAAATCTGATTTATGATACGACATTTCTTTTTATTATATCAAATGACAACAAATTGTTATACTTTATATTTCAAACTGGTAAAAGTGTTTTAATATAACTGATAATTTTGTAACTTGTGATAAAGAATATAATCATGTACTAGTTCAAAAATGAGGAACACCTGCACCTTGCGTATCGCTAGTATACAGCATATTGCCTTTCCTAGCTCTTTTACACTAAAATTTTGTAAATATGTATTTCCTTTCTCTCAAAAACAAGAGCATACTTAAGTAAGAAATAGCTCATGCTTCATCTTGTTATTCCAGGCTGCTGCTGTTTCCAATGATAAAAAAATAATTGATGTTTGTGTTTTATAATTCTGTGAGCTAAGTAAGTGTGTAATAATAAAAATAAAAGATGTTAAAACCATTGATAAATGTTTATTTTAGACAGTCACAGTGTGTTAGGATTGATAGTTTCTCTAATATACCTTACGCTTAGAATCTTGGTCAGTGACAAAATTAGGTCTTTTTTTTTCTAATAAAAAATACTATATTTTTCGCAAAGGACTTCAATAATTTAATGTGTAAAATTTTTTTTCAGCAACTCCAAAATGTATGGTATCAGAATGGTCTGGCTGGACTGAATCTGATCTGAAAGGGGTCAGTTACAGAGTAGGCAATATTACAAGACCTCCTGGGAATGAAGGATGTCCTAAACATGTTCAGGTCCAATATGCTAAAGGTTTGTTGAAATATAAACATTCTTCCATGTCTACTTTTTATGCCCCTACTGAGATAGAAGAGGAACTTTCTGTTTTCCAGTCCCTATTTCATTAAATCACGTTTGGTTTAAAGTAGTTAACCATGAAGTTGTGGTCACATGAACTTGAAATTTGGTACACATGTACATAATGAGGCGAACTTTCCAAAAATGTCCCAAATAAGGGTTTTGACCCAGATTTCAGGGTTGACTGAAATGGAAATTTGCTAGTGCTAGCAAGAAATGATGTCCTATGGAAACATAAGGTGTCTGTGGAATTAGTATTGACCATTTGGAATAAATTTTATGATAGTAAGTAAGAAAAAATCCATTTTTCCAAGTAAGTGGGGAACTTCACTTAAGCTAATTGGGGAGTGAGGGGAAGACTTTCTTAACCTGATTAGATTAAGTTTTTGTAAAATTGAAAGAAAAAATATCTCCTTTATTACTTAACAAAAATTTAAACCAATCTTTGGGAGAGACCAATCATCTTTTGGTTATATCTGTAGAGTTATCAATAACAACCCATATAAAGAAAATACAAAAACTTCATAGAAAATCTTATTTTTAACAAAAAAATATAAGTCATTTGTCTTTGGTGAATATCTTTCTTTTTGTCTATCATATAACTTTTTATTTTTAAACAATAATCAGAAATATAAAAGTAATTTAGAGTTCATTGGCTGTTAGTTGTACTTAAAAGTATAAAAGAACAATCAATGTACCGTAAGCATAAGAATAACTAGAGTACACTCATTTTACATTAAGACATCTGAAGTCAGAAGGAAATTAGTTTGGATCTCATTGCGTAAAATAGTTATTTCTCTTTATTATAGTTTTTATATATATTCATTAAGTTAGTGTAAATTAGGCAGTTCATGGAAAGTAGTTGTTACATTTTCTAAATAGGAATATGCTGTCTGAATGTCTGCATAAAAAAAACAATATGTAAAAATAAAAGATGTTTTAAATAGAAGATAACTATTTTGTATTTATAATATACTAGTAAACATTTATTTGTAAAGGTCAGAGTGAGAACTAAATTTATATATGTAAAGTTAACTTTATCATTTGACTGTTTAGTAAGTATTTATTTAGTACTTACCAGTCAAATGACAAAATTAACTTCTTAAATATATGAATTTAGTTCTCTCTCTTACTAGAATATGTTTTAATATTTGACTCCTCTGTTCTCTCTCTGACTCTAATATGTTGTAATATTTGACTCTTCTGTTCTCTCCCTGACTCTAATCTGTTGTAATATTTGACTCTTCTGTTCTCTCTCTGACTCTAATCTGTTGTAATATTTGACTCTTCTGTTCTCTCTCTTTCTAATCTCTTGTAATATTTGACTTTTCTGTTCTCCCTCTAACTCTAATCTGTTGTAATATTTGACTCTTCTGTTCTCTCCCTGACTCTAATCTGTTGTAATATTTGACTCTTCTGTTCTCTCCCTGACTCTTATCTGTTGTAATATTTGACTCTTCTGTTCTCTCTCTGACTCAAATCTGTTGTAATAATTGACTCTTCTGTTCTCTCTCTGACTCTAATCTGTTGTAATATTTGACTCTTCTGTTCTCTCTCTGACTCAAATCTGTTATAATATTTGACTCTTCTGTTCTCTCTCTGACTCAAATCTGTTGTAATATTTGACTCCTTTGTTCTCTCTCTGACTCTAATCTGTTGTAATATTTGACTCTTCTGTTCTCTCTCTGACTCTAATCTGTTATAATATTTGACTCTTCTGTTCTCTCTCTGACTCAAATCTGTTGTAATAATTGACTCTTCTGTTCTCTCTCTGACTCTAATCTGTTGTAATATTTGACTCTTCTGTTCTCTCTCTTTCTAATCTGTTGTAATATTTGACTTTTCTGTTCTCCCTCTAACTCTAATCTGTTGTAATATTTGACTCTTCTGTTCTCTCCTGACTCTAATCTGTTGTAATATTTGACTCTTCTGTTCTCTCTCTGACTCTTATCTGTTGTAATATTTGACTCTTCTGTTCTCTCTCTGACTCAAATCTGTTGTAATAATTGACTCTTCTGTTCTCTCTCTGACTCAAATCTGTTGTAATATTTGACTCTTCTGTTCTCTCTCTGACTCAAATCTGTTGTAATATTTGACTCTTCTGTTCTCTCTCTGACTCAAATCTGTTGTAATATTTGACTCCTTTGTTCTCTCTCTAACTCAAATCTGTTGTAATATTTGACTCCTCTGTTCTCTCCTGACTCTTATTTGTTATAATATTTGACTCTTCTGTTCTCTCTCTGACTCAAATCTGTTGTAATATTTGACTCTTCTGTTCTCTCTCTGACTGGAATCTGTTGTAATATTTGACTCTTCTGTTCTCTCCCTGACTCTTATCTGTTGTAATATTTGATTCTTCTGTTCTCTTTTTCTCTAACATATTGTAATATTTGACTATTCTGTTCTCTCTCTGACTCAATCTGTTGTAATATTTGACTCTTCTGTTCTCTCTCTGACTCAAATCTGTTGTAATATTTGACTCTTCTGTTCTCTCTCTGACTAAAATCTGTTGTAATATTTGACTCCTTTGTTCTCTCTCTGACTCTAATCTGTTGTAATATTTGACTCTTCTGTTCTCTCCTTACTCTTATCTGTTGTAATATTTGACTCTTCTGTTTCTCTCTGACTCAAATCAGTTGTAATAATTGACTCTTCTGTTCTCTCTCTGACTCTAATCTGTTGTAATATTTGACTCTTCTGTTCTCTCTCTTTCTAATCTTTTGTAATATTTGACTTTTCTGTTCTCCCTCTGACTCAAATCTGTTGTAATATTTGACTCCTTTGTTCTCTCTCTGACTCTTATCTGTTGTAATATTTGACTCTTCTGTTCTCTCTCTGACTCTAATCTGTTGTAATATTTGACTCTTCTGTTCTCTCTCTGACTCTAATCTGTTGTAATATTTGACTCCTTTGTTCTCTCTCTGACTCTAATCTGTTGTAATATTGACTCCTCTGTTCTCTCTCTGACTAATCTGTTGTAATATTTGACTCCTCTGTTCTCTCTCTAATTCAAATCTGTTGTAATATTTGACTCTTCTGTTTTCTCTATGACTCTAATCTGTTGTAATATTTGACTCTTTTGTTCTCTCTGACTCAAATCTGTTGTAATATTTGACTGCTCTGTTCTCTCTCTGACTCAAATCTGTTGTAATATTTGACTCTTTTGTTTTCTCTCTCTGACTCATAATCTGTTGTAATATTTGACTCTTCTGTTTTCTCTATGACTCTAATCTGTTGTAATATTTGACTCCTTTGTTCTCTCTCTGACTCTAATCTGTTGTAATATTGACTCTTCTGTTTTCTCTCTGACTAATCTGTTGAAATATTTGACTCCTCTGTTCTCTCTCTAATTCAAATCTGTTGTAATATTTGACTCTTCTGTTTTCTCTATGACTCTAATCTGTTGTAATATTTGACTCTTTTGTTTTCTCTCTCTGACTCATAATCTGTTGTAATATTTGACTCCTCTGTTCTCTCTCTAATTCAAATCTGTTGTAATATTTGACTCTTCTGTTTTCTCTATGACTCTAATCTGTTGTAATATTTGACTCTTCTGTTCTCTCTCTCTGACTCAAATCTGTTTTAATATTTGACTCCTTTGTTCTCTCTCTGACTCTAATTGGTTGTAATATTTGACTCTTCTGTTCTCTCCCTGACTCTTATCTGTTGTAATATTTGACTCTTCTGTTCTCTCTCTGACTCTAATCTGTTGTAATATTTGACTCCTTTGTTCTCTCTCTGACTCTAATCTGTTGTAATATTGACTCTTTTGTTTTCTCTCTCTGACTCATAATCTGTTGTAATATTTGACTCTTCTGTTTTCTCCCTGAGTCTAATTTGTTGTAATATTTGACTCTTCTGTTCTCTCTCTCTGACTCATAATCTGTTGTAATGTTTGACTCTTCTGTTTTCTCTATGACTCTAATCTGTTGTAATATTTGACTCTTTTGTTCTCTCTGTGACTCTAATCTGTTGTAATATTTGACTGCTCTGTTCTCTCTCTGACTCAAATCTGTTGTAATATTTAACTCTTCTTTTCTCTTTCTGACTCTAATCTACTCTTTTCTGTTCTCTCTCTGACTCTAATCTGTTGTAATATTTGACTCCTTTGTTCTCTCTCTAACTCAAATCTGTTGTAATAATTGACTCTTCTGTTTTGTCTGTGACTCTAATCTGTTGTAATAATTGACTCTTCTGTTCTCTCTCTGACTCAAATCTATTGTAATATTTGACTCTTCTTTTCTCTTTCTGACTCTAATCTACTCTTTTCTGTTCTCTCTCTGACTCTAATCTGTTGTAATATTTGACTCCTTTGTTCTCTCTCTGACTCAAATTTGTTGTAATATTTGACTCTTCTTTTTTCTTTCTGACTCTAATCTACTCTTTTCTGTTCTCTCTCTCTGACTCTAATCTTTTGTATTATTTGGCTCCTTTGTTCTCTCTCTCTAACTCAAATCTGTTGTAATAATTGACTCTTCTGTTCTCTCTCTGAATCGAATCTGTTGTAATATTTGACCCCTCTGTTCTCTCTCTGACTCTAATCTGTTGTAATATTTGACTCCTCTTTTCTCTCTCTGACTCTAATCTGTTGTAACATTTAACTCTTCTGTTTTCTCCCTGACTCTAATCTGTTGTAATATTTGACTCTTCTTTTCTCTTTCTGACTCTAATCTACTCTTTTCTGTTCTCTCTCTGACTCTAATCTGTTGTAATATTTGACTCCTTTGTTCTCTCTCTAACTCAAATCTGTTGTAATAATTGACTCTTCTGTTTTCTCTGTGACTCTAATCTGTTGTAATAATTGACTCTTCTGTTCTCTCTCTGACTCAAATCTGTTGTAATATTTGACTCCTTTGTTCTCTCTCTGACTCAAATCTGTTGTAATATTTGACTCTTCTTTTCTCTTTCTGACTCTAATCTACTCTTTTCTGTTCTCTCTCTGACTCTATCTGTTTTAATATTTGACTCTTCTTTTTCTCCCTGAGTCTAATTTGTTGTAATATTTGACTCTTCTGTTCTCTCTCTCTGACTCATAATCTGTTGTAATATTTGACTCTTCTGTTCTCTCTCTGACTCTAATCTGTTGTAATATTTGACTCTTCTGTTCTCTCTATTTACTTGTATGTAATATTGTCTACTGAGTTTGTAATTTTGTACTTTAAAACTAATTTTTGGAAAGAGACAGTATCGAGGATTTTCACAAAAGTACATTTTTCATGAAGTTGAATTTTTATCGGTCTGACAAAACTTCTTTTGAAAATCTACCCCATGCACAGTCATTTTGCAAAGTTCTATTGAATAAGAAACATGTTTACCAAAACAATATGGATTCGTAATAGACAGCCAACTATGACGAATTCCACTAAAAAATAAGATTGTATAGAAGTTTGAGTGAGGTTTACCAGATCATGATCATATAGGGAAACAGTGTTAGTGGTAGAAAAGTTTAATAGCCACAATGAACTTAATTTAGTAAAAACCTGACCTGAATATACAAAACAGATTAATGAATAGCATTTGAAATTAAGGATTAAGAATTTCAGGAATATTTTTTTTGAAAAAGATTCAATAAAATAAATGAAATTGTGAGTGTGAAGTCATGTGATTTAAGCAAGGTTGTAATCCAAAGCACAAGATAAGTGTGGAAAAGGAGATTTTAAGGAGACTTATTCACTGCAAATAAATGTGGCTAACCCAATGACCTTATTAAGGGTACACAACAGAATAATATGTGGAAATGACCAATCAAAATAATATTTAAAAAACCTTAAGAAACTGCTACAAAGGGTATACAAAATGTATTGCATACATTAAATCAACTATGTTTAGAGTATTGGTCAATTGTTTATTCATTTGACATCATGTCAATGGATTTTCAGATAACATTAAAAATTTGCGAGGATTTTCAAATAGTTCTATAGTTCTATAATCATATTTGATAACATTTTCTTCAAGAAGATCTAGGTCATGGCTCTTGATGTGAGTATACATTCTTGCACATTTAATGAGCTCTGGTCTAACAGATGACAACAAAAATAGAGTTTTTGTTATTAATTACATTCATAAGAGTCCTGAATTGACATGAAAATTATTTGTTCATTGATATCTATAAAATTACAGCACTTTCACATCTTTTTCAGTTTCATGTCTTTCTTGATGATTGTAGAAAACAATAAGATGGCAGTGAGTTTCTCTTTATTGGATAAATATCAGCTCCATCTGGTTTAATAGTTTCTTGACATATATATTGATAAAAAGAAAATGTATTGATGAATATAAAAGTAAGGAGATGTGGTATGATTTCCAACAAGACAACTATGCACCAGAGTCCTAATGACTATGAATAGATATAGGAAGATGTGGTGTGAGTGCCAATGAGACAACTCTCCATCCAAATAACAATTTATAAAAGTAAACCATTATAGGTCAATGTACGGCCTTCAACACGGAAGACTTCTTAAAAAGCAATCTTTTCTTATTTTTTTGCCTTATGGGGAAATTTGAATATTTATAGCAACAAACATTTTTGTAAAAGTTTTGAGAGTGGCTCTTTCCTTTGCTGGAAGTCAGACTGTCTGTGGCCTCATAATGTGGCACATAAAAAGAAAGTTGTCATCAGAAACAATGATTAAAATACAAAAATTTTTATGATACAAGTTAAACTTTATTTAATGCAATTAAGTAATGAATTGACTTTTATACTTAATATTTATGCTTAAAACTGTAAACTGATCCGTTAACTATTCCTCATTGGTTTAAAACCAAAATTACTATACGATTCAATTAAACCTGTTCAATTTTAATTAGGTCTTTCCACTTTTCTGTTGAAAGACCTATTGTATTTGTTCTGATTATTATTTTTTTCTTCCGCCAAATTTTGTTATCACGTAAAATTTTTGTTTCCCAATATGTCGCTAAGATATTTCTTATATAGTATCATACAGTTTATGGGCTTTTTATTTTCACCCATTCTAAGCCGAACAATTTTCTTTGTAAGAGTTATCTCCCTATTCACTGTTTATCAAGTGTGTGCATCTCCTTCGTAAAAAAAAAGATATCGACAAAATTCTTTTTCTAAATTGTTCGTTACATCCTCAGGAATTTTTGGCTATTTGGATCGAAGTGATGCGATGAAATTTTAAAGGAGTTATCTACCTTTACCAAATAAATTTGTCGGTATGTTTTTTTAACTCATAAACCGTTAACCGTATAACCCTGGAATCTTTTTTTGAGGTTCCTAGGTCCTAACTTAGAAAATGAGGTCAAGGTCAAAGGTCAAGTTCTCAGTTTTGACTTTTCCTTGTTTTGCATTTTCTTAAACAGTTTTAAAGATATATATGAAACAACAAGTGCAAAATGTTTGCTTTATTGTAATGAAGATATGTTACATTTGGTCTGAAACAATCTAATGGCATCTTATAGAAGTGCCCCTGAAATGTCCAATTATAAGGTTAATTAATAATTACTTCAACTTGGTTCATTATAAAGCCATATGACCTTTTACAAAAGGTTGGATGACATATGACCTTGAAAAATGACAACCGGAAGTGACCTTGAGAAAACCGGAAGTAGCCAGTTTTGCACTTTCTTCGTGGAAAAGTACTCGAAATCCATATATTTTGTAATTTTAATACATTAACTCATCACTGAAGACTAGAAATGACTTTCGATAAACGGAAGTGGCCAATTATCTCCTGGTTTACAAGCAAAAGTATATAGAAACTATATATTTTAGGAATCAGTGTGAAAGAAACTATTATATGAGACCGGAAGTGACATTTACTTCACTGGAAGTAGCTTATTATCTCCCTTATTTCACTCAGAAGTATATAGAGACCACTTATTTATCACATCAGTATGAAGAAACTGATGATAAGATACCAATTTTAACTTTGAGTAAACACGAACTAGCTTCTTTTCAATAAATTTAAAAATTGCTGTGGAAAGACCTTCAATTGTTCTCTGAACAATTGGTTTTTAATTTTATCTATATTATTTTCCTTTATTTCATATTTGAACTATGTTAAAAGGAAAACCTTAAAAATATGACCATATAAAAATATGGAGATGTGGTATGATTGCCAATGAGACAACTATCCACCAAAGTCCAAATTAAATGGATGTAAGCAATTATAGGCAACCGTACTGCCTTCAACAATTAGAAAAATCCATACCATATAGTCAGCTATAAAAGGCCCTGACATGAAAATTATGAAACAATTCAATTGAGAAAACTAACGGCCCAATTTATAACAAAACCATTTACGAAAAACAAATGTGACAGACATGAACCAACGACAACCACCGAACTCCAAGCTCCTGACTTGAGACAGCCACATAAAGAATGTGGCGGGGTAAACATGTTTGTGAGTGCCCAACCCTCCCCCTAAACTTGGGACAGTGGTGTAACAGCACAACATAAGAACAAACTATAAAAATCAGTTGAAAAGTGCTTAACTCATCTTGATAACTTTAATAGATAGAATAGACTTATACCAGTAATAATAACAAGAACAATAAGATCTACAATTAAGTCAAGTTGACAGAAATTGTCAATTTACATCTTATAGAAGTGAGGATGTTAACCCATTTGCATTTTTTGTGAAAACTATAAAAGATAGAGAGAATATTTCTATAATAAAAAAAACTTTCAGCAAAATAATATTTTTTTGTTGAAAACTGTATAAATAATTGATAGATAAAAACTTTCAAAGCAAAAAAGATCAGCCAAATAAGATCTACAAGAAAGTCAACATACCAAGATTGTCAGACTTCTTAATGGATTAATTGCTTTTAATGAAGATTTTTTGGACTAATTTCTGTAATTTTGCCAATTATTTCCAAAGAGTTCAATAATAAGGTATAAAGTGTAAAAAGTAAAAATGATAATCAATTCAAGATCTTCAAAAATACAACTCAATATATATGATTTACAAATTAGCATACACAAGAACAGATGGCAATGCCTATTTTTACCAGGTGAGCAATTGAGGCGCTTGGGCCTCTTGTTTGGTACCAAGAGATGAAGCCTCTTGTTCCAGACTATTTGATGAAGTATTTAATTAAGTATTTTATGATAACTTGATTCCCTTTTCATATCTTTATCTTTTAAAAATTGTGTGACTGATGAATGTAATTGATTTGTCATTGTATGAAACAATGGAAAATGAAATGAGTTGCTTCCCTTTGTCAATATAATGACTTGTGTCATGATGGTTTCGATCAATCATGAATGTCGTTCTCATCTATACTGTAGTGTTACTACAGGATTACTATATACAGGCTGCAAAATTTGAAACAGTTTCTCAAAATGTTAATAAAACTGTGCGTAAGTATCTTGTTTGTCTAATTTGATTTGATTTTATCTTTTTCATGGTTTTCAGTGAATAAATAAATCCTGATTTTATAACATCTATTGGTTACAATGCCAGAGTTAAAGGTTTTTTTTTCAAATTCTTTTACAAACAGTTGATATTATAGAATTTTTAAAGATCAAAAGTCAAAAGTTTGTAGGAAGTAATGAAAATTCAGAAATTTCTGCTTGCTTTATGTTGTTATGAAAATTTAAAATGTGAGTTCTTAAATTTTTTTCCAAACCATTCCTGTAGCAAAATTAGCAAATGATGAAAACATCCCAATTTTTATTAAATTAAAAACAGTTCATTTAATCAGTTATTAGAATAAATACTTTGCAGTACAGTAGCTGGTACTATAATTAATACAATAAAAGAAAGAATAAAATGACCATCCGTATAATGAAGCAGTAACATGATAACATAAGATGATAAACCATCAAATGATAATTTGACAAATGACAAGTTTACAAATGAAGCAACTTCTTTTGATAAAACAATTGAATAAGAACCTCCCAAAAATAATTTATGAATTGGCAATCACCCATCCATTTGGTGCGACAATTAAATAAAAGAGCTTCAGATAATTGTGTTAAACTTCATCAAAGACAATGAGTTCAGTCTCATCATAAAAGAAAAATTCATCAAACTAAATTAAGAATCATGGAAACTTTCTCTCAAGACTTTGGCACAGTAGCTTAATAATAGAAAATTGTATCAGCTTCCTATGGACAGGAACAAATCTTATAATATTATTCCTATGGACAGGAACAAATCTAATAATATTAGAGTATAAAGGATAACTTTGTAGAAAAAAAAGTAAAAAATTCTTGTTTATTTTTTGTTTGGTTGTACTGTATTTCTACAAACTATGTAAAGCACACTCTTTAAAAGTAATTTATACAGTTCTGGATTTATTTTATTCCAATTTTACAAAATTAAATTATTTTCATATGTGTGGATGTTATTTATGCCAAAATCAATAGCTGGTTAGAGAAAAAAAATCAAAAGTGAATGGTTTAATTTACACATAGATAAAGTTTGTAAGCGGACTTTCTATAGCCAATATTTTTAAATAAAAGAAGAATGAAAAATGTTGCATTCTTTGATATTGAATATTATGGCTTTGAGCTTCATGTATATTTAGGTAAAGCCCATGTGGTCATCTGGTCAGATTCACAACAGTTGATGTCTCTAGACTTAAATAAATCCCTCTTAATGCTTATAAATGGCTATTTTCAGTACAATGAAATACCACTTCAGAATTGAAAATTTATTACATTTTACAAGAAAAAAAGTTAAAACTGACATTTGGAAAAATTGTTATTGCAATTCAAATTCAGTTGTAATTTTTCTAGTCTCCTAAAAAATAGAAATTGCATTTTTCTTTAAACTCAAATGAACAGCTTTTCATTTCAATGGTAAGTATTCTAAAAAGTGATAGAGGAGGGTTGAAAAGATTAAAATGCTCATTTTATTGATTTTCTACAGATTATATAAGTATACTTTGTAGTGAGGTATTATTAATAAAATGATGAGGATAATAGGATTTTTTATTAAAACAAAATTCAGTTTCTAATAATGGCGATTAATTTTTATTGACTGTATTTCAGTTGAATAATTCTGCATTTATATTAAAAGTATATATTGAATATGTGTGCATGGTTAGGTTAAAATTTTTATATATTTTCAAAAGTGTAAAACAAAATGTAAAAATGCTGTATCTGAAAAACCATGAAAAAATGAATGAATAAAATGAAAACAAAACAAAATGTAAATAAATAAATAACAGAGTTCTGGTAAAGAAAATTAGATTTCAATTTTCTACTTGGCAATTTTAACTTTGATTTTAAGACAAATTAGTTTTGTTCCACCTGTACAGGACTGAATTACCGCTTATGTGCGTGTTCAATAAACAATCAATTTAATCAATAATTTTTGGCTTTTAATTGCTATATTTTTCTGGAATTTGCATTTTAGATGAATTTAAAATTAGTTCTTAATAAATTCATTACAATATAAATATATTCCACCTTGTCAAGATGCTTTCCCACAATGCATCATTCTAACATCCAATAAACGAATACATGTAGTTTTATTCCGCCTGTCTCTTAACTGTTGAGCAGTGAGCCAGGATCCCAGGCTATTTCTTCATGAATCAACCAAATTCAACTTGCTTATGATACTGAATGCTATTTGTTGTCTCGCCGGCGACAGAAGTTGCCAAAACGAGACACAAGTATTGCTTTTCCAGAAGGCAGTGTTGTTGGCGTCAACAATTGTAAGTTTTCTGCTGAAGTCAGTTTTGATAAAACTACTTGTGATAGAGCAATGATATTTTCTATAAAGTTCCATTACTATCAGTACATATCAGTTTGAGGACTATTTTGAGGCCCTGCCTCCTAGGTCATGTACTAGCAACTTTGAATTAATTAGCAATGTTGATGTCCATCAGAATGTCTTTTTCTGAATTTTCTGCCAACAGGAGAGTCATATCTCTTGTGTCAACAGTTTATTTTTGTAAAGTTTTCTTAACAGATTTTATAAAGCCTTATATATTTAATTAACAGGATCTAGAAAAGATTTTTTTTTAATATTCATGCAGTGATGCTTGTACCACACATTTTAATTTGGTTATTGTCAAACTAGAAAATCAACCAGTTTGACCTCCAAGTTAGTGGCCAAGGGAAATAACTTCAACTTGTATTACATCATTGGAAAACCTTTTCTTTCATTTGTCTCATTAATGTCAATTTTTCTACTTAAGAATTACAATTCATTACAAGATGGTTTTGTCTCACCTGTGTCAAATCACAGTAGGCTATACTTACCTAATGGGTATAACCAGGGTACTCATTTAGTGGTTGGGGTCAACAATAGGAAATAACCTGAATATCTGACCTCAATTTCAAAACCACAGGTAGTCAACAATTATAAATTCATGCACTTATTGATTTATTCCCAAAATTGCTTAACAAACTTTATATTACAATAAGGCAGTGTAAATATTGAATTGAAATTAATCTTTAATGTGAAAAGGACTGAAATGTAGATTTTTAACCTAAATACGATCAATGAAGTGTAAAATATAGGTGGAAGTGACCTAATTAATTTAGGATGATGCTGATTTCACCCTAGATGCATCATTACACCAAGTTAAAGTATTGAAGACCCTTAATTATCAAAGATCAGATATGTGAAAAGTAATATCAGAAATGAGGTTTTAAATAATTAAGCCACTGTCAGCTGTAAAGTATTAGTCCTGTGACCTTCATGATATGACACATGCTTAGTCTCTCCAAGATACTCCTTTGCATCTATTTATATTGCTATATGTGGATGTGATGTTTGCACCAGGAGTACTCAAATAGGTCCTTTAATAAACTTGGTTGGTGTGAACTAAAAATATAAACACTGGAAACCAAATTATTTTGAATGATACTTTTTTGTCTCACTTGCGACGAAAGTCTATCGTCGGTGAAGGCGAGACATAGGTGTTACTTTTCCAGCGACCTTGTTGTCGTTGATGTCAACAATTGTTAAGTTTTCTGCTCAGGTTAGTTTGATAGGAACTACTTGTGATAGATCAGTGATATACTCTCTGAAGTTGCATTACTATCAGTACATATCAGTTTGACAACTATTTCGAGGCCCGGCCCCCGTAGGTCCTGGTCCAGTGACGTTCAATTAATTACCAATAATCAATGTTAAGTTTTCTTCTTAAGTTAGCTTGATAGGAACTACTTACAATAGACAATAATATTTTCTATAAAGTTACATTACTGTCTATACATGTCAGTTTGTCTACCATTTCGAGGCTCTGTCCACTAGTTCATGGTCCAGCGACTTTTGATTAATTAGCAATGTTGCTGTCCATCAGATTTTTTTTCCTGAATTTTATGCCAGCAGGCGAGACATATCTCTGTTTCAACAGTTTATTTGTCAAGGATTATCTGAGGGGCCATGCAGAATAAGTTAATCCCTTTATTAGTAATATTTTGCTCATATAACATAAGGACAGGGTGTTAAAATTGTAAGTGTCATTTTTTGTGGATTTTTTACATTTAGATTAAAGATCAAGTGATTGATGTTGGTTAAATATCAGCTAAATATCAACCAATAAACACTAATTAACTTCTGATATTTACACCTACATGACATCTGTCAAAAGCACACTGATAGGTACCTTATTTGTGTCATGTGTACCTTTCAACAGTTTTCCTTCAACACTAATTAACGATAGATACAGAATAATGGCATTTTTGTTTTTGATACTGACTTTATCAGCAAGAATATCAAGCGAGCCCGCTAGGGCGAGCTGATATTCGAGCTGATGAAGTCAGTATCAAAAAATAAAATGCCATTATTCTTTTTATCGGAAATTTGTCATAACTGTAGTTTTTTTGTTCAGAATATGAAGTAGAATGAAATAATAAGCAAAACTACTTTTATGCGTACAAAACGTTGGGATAGTTGTTCGGTTGTATGAATGACGTCGCGTGCATTTCATTGATAAATTGACGCGGATGGACTTGAGTTCGCGACGTCGCTGCACTTATACATGACGTCATTGCCTAATATTTTCGAGTATCAAGTCCTGTCCATGATCTTAAAAATATTAGGCAGTAAGATCAAAGGGAAAATGTACAAATTGCCGATAATCCGATATTCACACCTACAAACTTGTGATATTTACACCTACATAAAATTGAGAATGGAAATGGGGAATATGTCAAAGAGACAACAACCCGACCAAAGAGCAGACAACAGCCGAAGGCCACCAATGGGTCTTCAATGCAGCGAGAAAATCCCGCACCCGGAGGTGGTCCTCAGCTGGCCCCTAACTAAAATTGTATGCTAGTTCAGTGAAAATGGACGTCACACTAAACTCCAAAACATATAAATGAACTAAAATTAAAAAACATACTTGACTAACAAAGGCCAGAGGCTCCTGACTTGGGACAGGCGCTAAAAAGCGGCAGGGTAAAAATTTCAATACCTTAATTTTAATTACATTTTTTTCTAAAGTTTTTAAATAAATTTAAAAATGATGCATGCAATTTCAAAAAAAGTATAAACTCATTTACACTGTACACTATACACGTCTTGTTGTCAGATGGAGATGTTTCCACTAGTCTTTGCACTTTTACCAGGAAGTCAGAGGACATTTACACACGATTCACCTGAACCTAACAACTTTCTTCATTGATTACGAAGCTGCTGTCCAGAATTCTGCCAGATCATCCTTCCAGGAATCACTATTAGAGGTTGTTTTTTTTTCTGCTATACCCAGTGTACATGTGTATTTGGCGTAAAGTGCAGTCAACAAGACTCGTCAAACTATGTACCACATTCAGAAATAGAAGACTTCTGGTTCAATGCACTTGAAGACTTGGAAAATTCAGACTCAACAGCAAATACCACTCCGTTATGGACTACAACGCAACATACTGGGTTGAAAGAAACAGGCAGCTATGGAACGGCTACCAAACCGAAGGACCAAGGACGACAAACCACCTCGAAGGATGACACAGCAGCTTGAAGAAGATGATCCAAGTACCACACCCAAATATATACAAGCTACTAAACTACCTTAAAGAAGAGCAGTCAGCAAACAAAGTGGCCATCATCCAGTACCAAGCCGGGGGAGTACGACCAACAAATAGAAGAAAATACACACAACTCAATCAATGCCTACAAGAACTCAAAGATCGTCTTCAGAATGGTGAAGTTAGTGTGTTTCAGTATGCTAACATTAGCTCTTATTTGTTAAAATTGGACTATGTATTAAGTGTGCAATGTTTATACTTATGTATTAGGTGTGCTTTATTGTATATACTTTATTGTTGTTATGTATTATGTGTGCTTTATTGTTGTACTTATGTATTATGTGTGCTTTATTGTTGTACGTGCTTTACTTATATATTATGTGTGCTTTATTGTACCTTCTGCATTGTGTGTGCTTTATAGTATCTGCTCTTCATGTCATATGTGTGCTTTAATGAATTAAGCTGTTTATTATGTGTGCTTTATTTGATTAAGCTGTTCATTATGTGTGCTTAATTATAACTCTTTTAATACACATTTATGTAGAATTATGTAAGAGTAGTGCTTGATATGTGCTATTTTATGACTAAATATTATATTCTATGTTTGATGATACTTCAATTGTACCTATTATGTGCAAAATAAAAATAACAATATCATTATCTGTTCATGCTTATAACAACAAATTAATCACATTTTATAACTGTGAACAGTGATGCAAACAGATTAAAGATTTGTGTCATCTATTTTATGTTTATCAACTACTGTAATCACTAGCCAGTCAACACTGAGGCTGTGACTTCAAACCCGCTTGGTGTGGGTGCACTATATTTCTTGGTACTCGTAATCTTAATTGACTAGGATTGTCAGTTTTCCTACTGAAGGTCAAGTGAGCTTTTCTCTGGGGTCGTCGTCTCGGCGTCCTCCACCAATAAAAACTGACCGTCATGAAATAGCACAATAGTGTTGAAAGTGACGTTAAACACCAATCAATCAGTCAATCTTGCCTTCTATGGAAAGCAATGATCAGTTATGCTTCAGTATACATGTTACCTCAATCAATTGCATGCAGCACAATCGAAAAAGGAGATACACATACCCTCCTGGTATAAAACTGAATGCTTTTAATCCTTTCGACCATTTTGAATATTCAATATTGGTACTGGTATATTGAAATGACAAAATAGACATTAAAGAGAAATAAAAATGTATTACACAAAAAAATTAACAAATGATGACAGGCCACCTACTAACTTTTCTAGAGATTTTGAAAGGGTTCCTTACCATGCTGAGAGCATGACCCTGTCACTATTCAGAACATCAGATTAAACATCTCAATTCTTGCGAAACTATGGGGCTTTAATATATTTATAGAACCTACAAAGCCAAACAGGAGACGTCCAGGTGACCAAATGTCTATACCCCAGGTTGATACCACCACTGAATTACCAATATAAAATCAAGTAAAACTGAGAAATAAATAATCATTGGGGTATCTAGTTTAAAAATTGTGTCCGGTGACCCGCCAACCAACCAAGATGGCCGCCATGGCTAAAAATAGAACATAGGGTAAAATGTAGATTTTGGCTTATATCTCTGAAACCAAAGCATTTAGAGCAAATCTGACATGGGGTAAAATTGTTGATCAAGTCAAGATCTATCTGCCCTGAAATTTTCAGATGAATCGGACAATGGGTTGTTGGGTTGCTGCCCTGAATTAGTAATTTTAAGGATTTTTCCGTTTTGGTTATTATCTTGAAAATTATTATAGATAGAGATAAACTGTAAACAGCAATAATGTTCAGCAAAGTAAGATCTACAAATAAGTCAACATGATCAAAATGGTCAGTTGACCCTTAAGGAGTTATTGCCCTTTAAAGTAATTTTTACCAATTTTTGTAAATTTTGTAATCTTTACAAAATCTTCTCCTCTGAAACTACTGGACCAAATTCAACCAAACTTAGCCACAATCATTATTAGGGTATTCAGTTTAAAAATGTGTGCGGTGACCCAGCCAACCAACCAAGATGGCTGCCATGGCTAAAAATAGAACATAGGGTAAAATGTAGATTTTGGCTTGTAACTCTGAAACCAAAGCATTTAAAGCAAATCTTACAGGGATTAACTTGTTTATCAAGTAAATATCTATCTGCCCTCAAATTTTCAGATGAATTGGACAACTGGTTGTTGGGTTGCTGCCCTGAATTGGTAATTTTAAGGAAATTTTGCCGTTTTGGTTATTATCTTGAAAATTATTACAGATAGAGATAAACTGTAAACAGCAATAATGTTCAGCAAAGTAAGATCTTCAAATAAGTCAACATGATCAAAATGGTCAGTTGACCCCTTAAGGAGTTATTGCCCTTTAAAGTAATTTTTACCAATTTTTGTAAATTTTGTAATCTTTACAAAAATCTTCTCCTCTGAAACTACTGGACCAAATTCAACCAAACTTAGCCACAATCATTATTAGGGTATTTAGTTTAAAAATGTGTGCGGTGACCCAGTCAACCAACCAAGATGGCTGCCATTGCTAAAAATAGAACATAGGGTAAAATGTAGATTTTGGCTTGTAACTCTGAAACCAAAGCATTTAAAGCAAATCTTACAGGGATTAACTTGTTTATCAAGTAAATATCTATCTGCCCTCAAATTTTCAGATGAATTGGACAACTGGTTGTTGGGTTGCTGCCCTGAATTGGTAATTTTAAGGTAATTTTGCTGTTTTGGTTATTATCTTGAAAATTATTACAGATAGAGATAAACTGTAAACAGCAATAATGTTCAGCAAAGTAAGATCTTCAAATAAGTCAACATGACCAAAATGGTCAGTTGACCCTTAAGGAGTTATTGCCCTTTATAGTCAATTTTAACAATTTTCATTAATTTGGTAAATTTTGGTAAGTTTTACAAAATGTTTTCCTTTGTAATCTTCTTTTCTGAAACTGCAGTAGAAAATCAATATAGAAAACAATCTTCTAATGTAGTGGCAATAAAAATAATTGATAATTCTATAACATGAAAAAAAAACCACATTAATACCTGATGATGGTGTTTCTTTCTTTACATTGAAAATGATGTCACAACTATAATCCCGAACAATAGGTTGAATGTCAGATATGTTTCAGTACTTTGGCTTCATTTTCTACAGATTCAAGTGCAAATGATGCTTGAATTCCTACACTAATTTATACAGACTTCATCCCCTTTCACAGGTAATGCCTGCCTCATATTATATTTAAAACTTTAATAGAATATCAGAAATTTTGAGAGAAAATTAATCAACCATGCAAGATCTAAAACTTAATTAATATTGTTCAAATTATCAATTAACTATTAAAAAAAAATTCTCATTAAAAAATATAGTTCTTCATTTTATATTTTATCAGAAATTTAGGGAAAAAATTGAATTTAATTGTGTCCCTTGTTCTCATTTCCTGGGATAAATCCAATACAAATTAAAGTATTGGTATTGAATAAATATTTAAGAAATATTTCAAACCTTACCATTTTCTTCACAAGAATGAAGACCATATTTTCAGTGTCATGAGTATCAGTCATCATATTTGTTGTACTTTGTTGTTTAAAAGTTGAATACAAAAAGATCAACAAAGCAATTCAAAAACCACTTGAATTTTGCAACAACAAATGAGAGTTTTTAACGACCTCAGCTGGCTATACAACTTTGCACAATCAACTGAATTTTGCAGAAATCATTAATAGGAAAGATTGCCCTTAAATGATAATTTTTTATTACCTTTTTGTTTTTTTGGGGGCTGTTGCGCAACAACAAAACTTCACAACAAACTTTCTCATCACTTCGCATTTCTCGTTAGATAAATTTTACAAAAATTCTCCCCTGAAACTACTGTCAAATTAAACCAAACTTGGTTTAAATCACCACTAGGATATCCAGGGACCTCTGTGTATGATGACCCTGCCTGCCAACATGGCACACATGGCTGAAATAAAACACACTTTTTAGTCTTATATCTCTGAAACTAAACGACAGTACAACAGTTGCATTTATCATGCATCAATTGTAAATAAAAATATCAGGTGAGCGACACAGGGTCCTTGGAGCCTCTAGTTTTGAATTGATAATCCATTATATTCCTTTGTGATGGTAATCAACTATATTTCTTGGTGTTGGTAACCCACTATATTTCTTGGTGTTAGTAATCCCTATACTTGGTGTAGTTGGTAATCCACTTTATTTCTTGGTGTTGGTAATTCTCTATATTCCTTGGTGATGGTAATCCACTATATTTCTTAGTGTTGGTAATCCACTATATTTCTTGCTATTGGTAATCCACTATACTTGGTGGTGTTGTTAATCCACTATACTTGGTGCTGTTGGTAATCCACTTTATTTCTTGGTGTTGGTAATCCATAATATTTCTTGGCATCGGTAATCCACTAGCATTCAGTTTTATACCAGGAGGGTATGTGTATCTCCTTTTTCGATTGTGCTGCATGCAATTGATTGAGGTAACATGTATACTGAAGCATAACTGATCATTGCTTTCCATAGAAGGCAAGATTGACTGATTGATTGATTGGTGTTTAACGTCACTTTCAACACTATTGTGCTATTTCATGACGGTCAGTTTTTATTGGTGGAGGAAGCCGGAGTCCCCAGAGAAAAACACCGACCTTCAGTAGGAAAACTGACAATCCTAGTCAATTAAGATTACGAGTCGAGTGCACCCACATGAGTGGGGTTGAAGTCACAGCCTCAGTGTTGACTGGCTAGTGATTACAGTAGTTGATAAACATAAAAATAGATGACACACATCTTTAATCTGTTTGCATCACTGTTCACAGTTATAAAATGTGAAATAAGCATGAACAGATAATAATATTTTTATTTTTTATTTTGCACATAATAGGTACAATTGAAGTATCATCAAACATAGAATATAATATTTAGTCATAAAATAGCACATATCAAGCACTACTCTTACATAATTCTATATAAATGTGTATTAAAAGAGTTATAATTAAGCACACATAATGAACAGCTTAATAAAATAAAGCACACATAATAAACAGCTTAATTCATTCAAGCACACATATGACATGAAGAGCAGATACTATAAAGCACACACATTGCAGAAAGGTACAACAATAAAGCACACATAATAACAATAAAGCACACATAATACATAAGTACAACAATAAAGCACACATAATACATAAGTATAACAATAAAGCACACTTAATACATAACATAAACATTGCAACACATAGTCCAATTTTAACAAATAAGAGCTAATGTTAGCATACTGAAACACACTAACTTCACCATTCTGAAGACGATCTTTGAGTTCTTGTAGGCATTGATTGAGTTGTGTGTATTTTCTTCTATTTGTTGGTCGTACTCCCCCGGCTTGGTACTGGATGATGGCCACTTTGTTTGCTGACTGCTCTTCTTTAAGGTAGTTTAGTAGCTTGTATATATTTGGGTGTGGTACTTGGATCATCTTCTTCAAGCTGCTGTGTCATCCTTCGAGGTGGTTTGTCGTCCTTGGTCCTTCGGTTTGGTAGCCGTTCCATAGCTGCCTGTTTCTTTCAACCCAGTAAGTTGTGTTGTAGTCCGTAACGGAGTGGTATTTGCTGTTGAGTCTGAATTTTCCAAGTCTTCAAGTGCATGGAACCAGATGTCTTCTATTTCTGAATGTGGTACATAGTTTGACGAGTCTTGTTGACTGCACTTTACGCCAAATACACATGTACACTGGGTATAGCGGGAAAAAAACAACCTCTAATAGTAATTCCTGGAAGGATGATCTGGCAGAATTCTGGACAGCAGCTTCGTAATCAATGAAGAAAGTTGTTAGGTTCAGGTGAATCGTGTGTAAATGTCCTCTGACTTCCTGGTAAAAGTGCAAAGACTAGTGGAAACATCTCCATCAACAAGACGTGTATAGTGTACAGTGTAAATGAGTTTATACTTGTTTTGAAATTGCATGCATCATTTTTAAATTTATTTAAAAACTTTAGAAAAAAATGTAATTAAAATTAAGGTATTGAAATTTATTTTATAAATAAACGTAACATTATATATATATTTCATAACTTGAAATGTTATATTATTTAATCAAAAGTGTATATATCTGATGTTTTTTTTAACATCATATTTTATACATTTATAAAATTAATATTAAATAATAGTTTGAACATGTAATAATCAATTCTTGTTTATTTAGCAAATCAAACAACAACTACCTTGTTTATGTAAGAACATTTTACTTCATTAAATATTGTGGGACATTCGGAACTTTTCATGTTGGACAATCAGAACTCTAAAATTTTATAAAGTGGGCCAATCGGAATAAACCTATAGTTGATATACAGGTTTTTAAATACGAATAAGAAGTGTGCATTGCAGGGCTTCCGAAAATTACTTGAGCCAGCAGGACATTTTTTTTTTTTGCCTCATCCCGATTTTAATCCTTTAAGGCTTAGTAACAAAAGAAAACCATAGTAATCAGTTTGGCATCATATAAATTATGATTGACACAAAAACAGTATTTGACTTGATTTTTTAATATACATTTCGATGTTCTGACGTGAACTGTTAAATTAACAGTGCACCATTCGAAGTGTGCACCATCAGCTTACTAATATCTGCCTGAGACTTTTTATTTGTGCAAAATAACGCTGTCATAACTTCACTTTCGTTTTTGAAAAGTACATTTTCCTCATACCGGATGTTGACTTGACAATGGTAAAACACGGACCAGAGACGGATACGTAAAATTCGTGTACGTTTCAAAGCACGATTGAGTTATTAATTAAAGTAGCTCTTTCCACTTTATTTCTATAGGAAAACTCGAAATGAAGATTAGATAAAGGTATCAATGATATTTTTAGCATTTTTGAAAAATCGGATGCATAAATAAATCTTGCAACTGCGCACATGCGCACGAGTATACTAGTTTAAACAATGTGGTTCAGACAATTTTTCACTTAAAACCTTTACTACTTTCTTTTTAAATATTCATCAAATAATATTTATATACGTTTTCTGGTAATATGAATCTCGTTGACTAAATTATTTAGATAAAATAAGTTGTCAGAGAACTAATTAACCTTGATTGTAATGAGAGGGTATTTAGGTAGGGTGTGTTTTGATAGTAATTATTCATCATGTCACTTTTATGACCAGAAATGTGTGGCTGTTTAAAGGCAAAAGTTCAGGTCAAAACTGAGAAGATCTTATTAACTTCATTTTTGTTTCTTAACTATGTTATTAAAATGTCCGTTTCAGCTTCGACACAACAAGTCATTTATATAATTTATCGGTCAAGTCCGGAAAATATGACCGTTTTGGAAGCCCTGGTGCATATTGTAGAACTATTTCCTAGAAGTCTTTACGAAGTTGTTGAGGCATTAACATCAACAAATGAAAAATTGTTCTTTATACAATAAAATAATTTGTCTTTTTCTATACTCATTGTACAAGGAAAATTTTTTTCCAACTTTTCTGGGCTTCTATGGATTATGATAATTTTATGTGTGGTCTGCAGCTTGATAATGATTTTATGTGTGGTCTGCAGCTTGATAGTGATTTTATGTGTGGTCTATAGCTTGATAATGATTTTATGTGTGGTCTACAGCTTGATAATGATTTTTAAGGTGGTCTGCAGCTTGATAATGATTTTATGTGTGGTCTGCAGCTTGATAATGATTTTAAGTGTGGTCTTCAGCTTGATAATGATTTAATGTGTGGTCTACAGCTTGATAATGATTTTATGTGTGGTCTACAGCTTGATAATGATTTTATGTGTGGTCTACAGCTTGATAATGATTGTATGTGTGGTCTACAGCTTGATAATGATTGTATGTGTGGTCTACAGATTGATAATGATTGTATGTGTGGTTTACAGCTTGATAATGATTTTATGTGTGGTCTACAGCTTGATAATGATTGTATGTGTGGTCTACAGCTTGATCATGATTGTATGTGTGGTCTACAGCTTTATAATGATTTTATGTGTGGTCTGCAGCTTGATGATGTTGAGTTATAGTGTGTAAGACAATTTTTAATCTACTATGCTGCTGCTTCCTGTTTGCCGATAGTTTGAAATTTGACAACACTCATTGTAGAAAGAAATTTTCATCAAAATTTTCATGGCTTCAATGATTTAGGGAACAATCAATTATTCTTCAGTATACATGTAATCTCCATCAATAGCATGCAATGAAGCAGGTCCAGACACGGTTTTAGTATTGTTTTAATCTTAATCATGTGTTGTATAATATAAAGCATCAGGTGACTAAAATTTAGTTTTTGTCGAGCCTGCGACTTTTGTTGCAGAATGCTCGACATAGGGATAGTGATCCAGCGGCGGTGGCGGCGGCGGCGTTAGTTAACTTCTTAAAAGCTTTATATTTTCCAAGGTGGAAGACCTGGATGCTTCATACTTTGTATATAGATGCCTTATGTTATGAAGTTTCTGTCTGTCATATGTCCATTGTCCTTGACCTCATTTTCATGGTTCAGTGAGTACTTGAAAAAAAAGTTAAGATTTTTTGTAAAATTAATTTCTCTCTTATTATGAGTAATAGGATAACTATATTTAATATGTGCGTACCTTGCAAGGTCCTCATGCCTGTCAGACAGTTTTCATCTGGCCTCGACCTCATTTCATGGATCATAGAACAAGGTTAAGTTTTCGTGGTCAAGTCCATATATCAGATAATATAAGCAATAGGTCTTCTATATTTGGTGTATGGAATGATTGTAAGGTGTACATGTCTAACTGGCATCTGTCATCTGACCTTGACCTCATTTTCATGGTTCAGTGGTTAAAGTTAGGTTTTTGTGTTTTGGTCTTTTTTTCGAATACTATATGCAATAGGTCAACTATATTTGGTGTATGGAAATATTTTACAATGTACATGTCAGTCTGGCAGGTTTTATTTGACCTTGACCTCATTTTCACAGTTGATTCCTCAGTGTTTAATTTTTGTGTTTTTGTCTTTTTTTCTTAAACTGTAACCAATAGGTCAACTATATTTGTTGTATGGAATTCTTGTAAGGTGTATATGTCTGTCTGGCAGGTATCATCTGATCTTGACCTCATTTTCATAGTTCATTGGTCAATGTTAAGTTTTCATGGTTAAGTTTGTTTCTTAGATACTATAAGAGTAGATCAACTATATTTAATGCATAGATTGATTGTAAGGTGTACATGTCTGTCTGGCATGGTTTATCTGACCTTGACCTTATTTTCATGGTTCATTGGTCAATGTTAAATTTTCCTGTTTAAGTCTGTTTCTTAGAAACTATAAGCAATAGGTCAACTATATTTGGTGTATTGAATGATTGTAAGGTGTACATGTATTTCCCGTTTGGTTTATCTGACCTTGACCTCATTTTCTTGGATCATGTTAAGTTTATGTGATACTTTTAGTAAAGCTTTATAGTTAGGACTATCAACATAAAATCAATGGTCAGTAAAGAAGGCGAGACATTTCAGCGTGTGCACTCTTGTTTAAGAATTCATGTTTTAAATATCAGAACCAAAAAAAAAAACCAACATTGAATCATTACAGATAAGTGTAGTCAAAATATTTTCTCTTATTGTTGTGGCCAATTATCTACTAAGTAGCTTGAATAAGTGATATAAAAAATGCACTAGTTTGATTGGCTTACCCATGCAGCATAATACGCAATATTTAGATATTTCCATTGACTTTTCATTTAGTCATTGCAGACTTTCAAAGGTTCAGATGAAGTACATTTCCTCACTGGCAACAGAAATGTGATTTTCTCACTAGCAACAGAAATATGTGATTTCCTCAATAATATACAAAACACTCACACTATTTACATGAAAAACATTCTTTTTATCAATTTTTATTACATTCTGAAGCATACACAAAGTTTTAAAATGTTGAGTATTAAAGTCTGGTGCCATCATACTGGTATGCTCAAAAGATTTGATCAGCGAGTCAGGAATATTTTTTTTTATGCAAAGACGATGTTTTACTGTTAGTAATAGAGAAATAGGTTTTACAACTCCTGAGAATTGGAAATCCCTTGATATTATCTCTAGATGTTTAAATTAAATATTAATTAATAACTAGCCAAAGGCTTGTTTGTTATTATATTGAAATTAAATAACTCGGTTTATATCAAGCGATATCCTATTCTCACTGGATATGAAGCCTATTAATATCTAATTATATAGCCTGACGCTGGAAGGCATAGTTTTATATAACTTGTAAATAGTCCTAAATATGCATGTAATCTGAATAACTTCCCAGTGGGTGTCAAAAATATAATCAATATTGTGCAGCTGTTACTAGAAATCATAACAGGCTTATTGGAACTTTATTCACAAAATTTAGGGCAAGGTTCCTATTTTGAAGACTAACTTATTGAACTTTGAACCATTTTCTAGAAATGCTTTAAAGAAAAAATATTTCAAAAATAAAATTTGTAGAAAAGCTCGAGGATTATACTGAATTGTAAATAGTTGTTGCACAGTATTTAATATGTGTTACAATATGTGCTGTGAAGTCTGAAACAAGACAGAACATTTTTCATTTTTCAAGTCTGTCAAAAGCAGGAACATAGATCTAAAATCTTATATTAACTGTAATTATATTACTTATTACACTTTTAATGTTTATGTCTGTAACAAGTAGGGACAAAAACCATATAAACAAGAGTCTAGTTCACATAAACAGGTCAAAAGGTCAAAACTTGCGGCTCCAGTTGTTTCCTTTAAACTACTTATGAACTATTCAACCAATGATTTTGAACTGCCATGCCAATGGTGAAACCTGGTCTAGCAACTACTACATCCCATCCCTCGCTGCATCTGTCTGTCCGTTTGAAAGAATTTGGATATAAAACTTTGTCAAACTTTTCTTGGCTTCTGTCAAAGGAAGGGATTGGCCCTTCATTGTTTTACCATGTAAATATGTATATTGATAATATGATTATGTGATAAATTGCAGTTTGCTGTCATTTTGACAGCCTCTTGTTTATACTTAGTATGAATAATTAGTCACTGTTTCTACTGCCATGCTTGAAACAAAGTTTGAAATCTCTAATAAGAAGTCCAAGATCACAATTAATTCAATGTTTAATACTATAGATTCATGTTTACTATTTATTTACTTTATGTTTTAAATATTGTTTGGAGTTCAGTGATGATAAATCAACACCACTAGAAGATCTATTTTAAATTAGATTTGGAGCTGTAGCTTCAAGGAACTTAACTTGACAATGCAGACTAGAATCTAAAGATTGGTGTTAAATTATGATACTATATAAACATAGAGGATGTATTATGATCTATCCACCAGAGACAAAATGATATATAAATTAGCAAAGCAACTATAGGTCACCATACAGCCTTCAACAATGAGCAAAACCCATATCTCTTGTATGTATACCACATACCTTTTATGATTTGTCACCAATACTAAAGAGTTGTATGAATAAGGTTGGAATTTTTCTGCTATCAAGTAAGCAGGCATATAGTTTAACTATTGCAAACTTTTTGAATCATATTGACAAATCATGTTTAATCTGTATCATTTACACAACTTAAAATTAAAATATACATCCCCAACTATAATCTTTATGTTGTGAATATGATTGTAATCTCTCAAGATAGAAGGTTAAAAAGAACTTATTTAAAAGTGAACAGACCATAGGTTCATGTACTCGATATATGACTGATCTGTTTTAAGAATACCAATTTGGAGTAAAATAAGGCTACTACGTATGACTTCTCACCTTCACTTGAAACTATAAAAAATAAATTTGAAATCTCTAGCATGAAGGTCAAGGTTACAAGCTTAACATCCCAGACTACAGAAATATCATCCTCTCTGTATCTGTAGTAGAGCTCTGGAGTTAAAAATACATTGTAATTGTTTGTAACTAAAAGTTATTACAGTAAATATTTAGTTATAACCTTCTTCTCAAAGGTGTAAAGTTTCTATTAGTTCTATAGCAATTGGCCTCTTATATTTTTGTTTTGGGAAGGGGGAGGGAGTGTTAGTGGCAGTGTTGTATGGGAGGGGGTGGGAGTGGTAGTAATAGTGTTGTATGGGAGGGGGGAGGGAGTGGTAGTGTTGTATGGGAGGGGGAGGTAGTGGTAGTGTTGTATGGGAGGGGGAGGTAGTGGTAGTGTTGTATGGGAGGGGGAGGGAGTGGTAGTGCTGTATGGGAGGGGTAGGGAGTGGTAGTGTTGTATGGAAGGGGGAGTGGTGGTGGTAGTGTTGTATGGGAGGGGGAGGGAGTGGTAATGGTAGTGTTGTATGGGAGAGGGAGGGAGTGGTAGGGTAGTGTTGTATGGGAGGGGGAGGGAGTGGTAGTGGTAGTGTTGTATGGGAGGGGGAGGGAGTGGTAGTGGTAGTATTGTATGGGATGGGGGTGGTAGTGGTAGTGTTGTGTGGGAGGGGGAGGGAGTGGTAGTGGTAGTATTGTATTGGAGGGGGATAGGAGTGGTAGTGGTAGTGTTGTATAGGAGGGAGTGGTAGTGGTAGTATTGTATGGGAGGGAGGGAGTGGTAGTGGTAGTATTGTATGGGAGGGGAGGGAGTGGTAGTGGTAGTATTGTATGGGAGGGGGGTGGGAGTGGTAGTGGTAGTGTTGGTAGAGGTTTGGGAGGGGTAGGGAGTGGTAGTGGTAGTGTTGGTAGAGGTTTATTGATTTATTTTGTTAAGCTATCCCTATGGTCTCGTTTTAGTCACATAAATGATATATATTTTAGCTATTGAAATGCCAAGTAAAAGTGCATTTCTTTTTAAATGAAGCAGCTAGACTATCTATGTCAAACCTTACTTATGTTGTAATTTTAATTTGAAAAAGCTGCTTTTGATTTAATTGATGAATCTCATACCATTTATGGTTTCCAAATAAAAGATTTTCAAATTGCAACTTTAAATCTAATTTATATTTTCATGTAGATAAGTAAGATTATATTTGAAGGTACTTTTTGTCCTTTAAATGGTTTCTGATCTCAGGGAACACTTGAAACTAAAAACAGATTTAAATTATAATATAAGTGTCAAATTTGTAGCACTTAAGTAGAGGAATAAACTGATGTAGATGCATCAATATCTAAAACCGGTCAAATATTAGGATTGAGTTATTTCAGATGTCAGTCAAGTTGAGTCAACTTGTATTGATCACTTTTGATTTGTTTCAATTAACTTTCATAGCTGTTGTAAGCAGTAAAGCAGAGCTATCAGCAAGATCTAGTTTAATAGGGAATATTTTTTTTTATCTATGCTATTTTATAGTTGGAAATGGTGAATTAATAACAATGAAAACTTCATTTCTCAAAAAAGAAAGTCTCAATAAGAAATTGACAGCTACCACTATTCACCTTTAGAAATTATCCTAAGTTTATTTACCATTGGGAATTACTTTAACATAGATAATGAAGATAAAGTAAGGAAAGCCCTGGCACTTTGGAGAAAGTGTTACATTGACATTTAACTCAACAATGGTGAGCTATAAATACAGGAAAAAAGATATTCTTAGTGCTAATGAAAATGATTTAAAAACCTTGTGTCAATTTATCGTGCAGTATTATTATCAAGAAAAGTGGAGTGTTATTACAAAAATAAAAAATTAGAAGATGTGGTATAAGATTGCCAATGAGACAACTCTCCAACAGAGACCAAATCAGCTATAAGTTAGCAACTATATATGTAGATCACCGTACAGCCTTCAACAAAAGCAAAACCTATACCCTATATCATACTATAATAGACCCGGAAATGACAAATGTAAAACAATTTAAACGAGAAAAATAATGGCTTGATTTCTATGTAACAAAACTAAAAACAAATATTATATATACAGCAACAAACAACAACCACTGAATTACAGGATCCTAACTTGGGACAGGCACATACAAAATATGGCAGGTTTAAACATGTTTGGGGTGCCCAACCCTCCCCTAACCTGGGACGGTGGTGTCATAACACACCATAAGAATAAACTATAAAAATCAATTGAAAAGAGCTTACCTCATCAGAACAATACAAAGCACAAAAACAAGTAACAAAAGCACAAAGTAGAGATCTGAGCTCACAGTTAATGAGTTCCAAGTCAATTACAACTAACAAAAGCACAAAGTAGAGATCTGAGCTCACAGTTAATGAGTTCCAAGTCAATTACAACTAACAAAAGCACAAAGTAGAGATCTGAGCTCACAGTTAATGAGTTCCAAGTCAATTACAACTAACAAAAGCACAAAGTAGAGATCTGAGAGTGCTCACAGTTAATGAAAGCTAGTTCCAAGTCAATTACAACTAACAAAAGCACAAAGTAGAGATCTGAGCTCACAGTTAATGAAAGCTAGTTCCAAGTCAATTACAACTAACAAAAGCACAAAGTAGAGATCTGAGCTCACAGTTAATGATTTCCAAGTCAATTACAACTAACAAAAGCACAAAGTAGAGATCTGAGAGTGCTCACAGTTAATGAGTTCCAAGTCAATTACAACTAACAAAAGCACAAAGTAGAGATCTGAGAGTGCTCACAGTTAATGAGTTCCAAGTCAATTACAACTAACAAAAGCACAAAGTAGAGATCTGAGCTCACAGTTAATGAGTTCCAAGTCAATTACAACTAACAAAAGCACAAAGTAGAAATCTGAGAGTGCTCACAGTTAATGAGTTCCAAGTCAATTACAACTAACAAAAGCACAAAGTAGAGATCTGAGAGTGCTCACAGTTAATGAGTTCCAAGTCAATTACAACTAACAAAAGCACAAAGTAGAGATCTGAGCTCACAGTTAATGAGTTCCAAGTCAATTACAACTAACAAAAGCACAAAGTAGAAATCTGAGAGTGCTCACAGTTAATGAGTTCCAAGTCAATTACAGCTAACAAAAGCACAAAGTAGAGATCTGAGAGTGCTCACAGTTAATGAGTTCCAAGTCAATTACAACTAACAAAAGCACAAAGTAGAGATCTGAGCTCACAGTTAATGAGTTCCAAGTCAATTACAACTAACAAAAGCACAAAGTAGAGATCTGAGAGTGCTCACAGTTAATGAAAGCTAGTTCCAAGTCAATTACAACTAACAAAAGCACAAAGTAGAGATCTGAGAGTGCTCACAGTTATTGAAAGCTACTTCCAAGTCAATTACAACTAACAAAAGCACAAAGTAGAGATCTGAGCTCACAGTTAATGAAAGCTACTTCCAAGTCAATTGCAACTAACAAAAGCACAAAGTAGAGATCTGAGCTCACAGTTAATGAGTTCCAAGTCAATTACAACTAACAAAAGCACAAAGTAGAGATCTGAGAGTGCTCACAGTTAATGAGTTCCAAGTCAATTACAACTAACAAAAGCACAAAGTAGAGATCTGAGAGTGCTCACAGTTAATGAGTTCCAAGTCAATTACAACTAACAAAAGCACAAAGTAGAGATCTGAGCTCACAGTTAATGAGTTCCAAGTCAATTACAACTAACAAAAGCACAAAGTAGAAATCTGAGAGTGCTCACAGTTAATGAGTTCCAAGTCAATTACAACTAACAAAAGCACAAAGTAGAGATCTGAGAGTGCTCACAGTTAATGAGTTCCAAGTCAATTACAACTAACAAAAGCACAAAGTAGAGATCTGAGCTCACAGTTAATGAGTTCCAAGTCAATTACAACTAACAAAAGCACAAAGTAGAAATCTGAGAGTGCTCACAGTTAATGAGTTCCAAGTCAATTACAGCTAACAAAAGCACAAAGTAGAGATCTGAGAGTGCTCACAGTTAATGAGTTCCAAGTCAATTACAACTAACAAAAGCACAAAGTAGAGATCTGAGCTCACAGTTAATGAGTTCCAAGTCAATTTCAACTAACAAAAACACAAAGTAGAGATCTGAGCTCACAGTTAATGAAAGCTACTTCCAAGTCAATTACAACTAACAAAAGCACTAAAAGCACAAAGTTCAGATCTGAGCTCACAGTTAATGAAAGCTAGTTCCAAGTCAATTACAACTAACAAAAACACAAAGTAGAGATCTGAGAGTGCTCACAGTTAATGAAAGCTAGTTCCAAGTCAATTACAACTAACAAAAACACAAAGTAGAGATCTGAGAGTGCTCACAGTTAATGAAAGCTAGTTCCAAGTCAATTACAACTAACAAAAGAACAAAGTAGAGATCTGAGAGTGCTCACAGTTAATGAAAGCTACTTCCAAGTCAATTACAACTAACAAAAGCACTAAAAGCACAAAGTACAGATCTGAGCTCACAGTTAATGAAAGCTAGTTCCAAGTCAATTACAACTAACAAAAGCACTAAAAGCACAAAGTATAGATGTGAGAGTACTCACAGTTAATGAAAGCTAGTTCCAAGTCAATTACAACTAACAATTTTTTTTTATCTTAGATGAAAGCATGTTGCATACTTTAATTCAATAGACCAGTGAAATACTGACATGATGCCCTCAGTTATTGAGAGTTAATTGCTCTTTAAGAAGGTCCCATATTGAAGAGGTTGAGACGTTTTAGAATGTCTTGTTTTTCATTTTTATACATTTTAGCGTTATAGAGTTAAGGTTCTTGATCATGTGCCTAATTGTTATATTTTGATCAGTTTTATACGGCTGTCTCTCGGTTGTTATATGGTAAACTATAGTCTGTCTGTTCGTGATCACTTTGTTTAATAACTCAAAAATGCTTCAACCAACTCTAATGAAATATTGAATTGAAATTTAACATATCAGTTGGAATTAGTAAAATTAAATTAAGATACTGTTTGATTTCAAAACATTTTCCAATATGAAATTCCAAAATGGAAATTTGACGTCAGATTAATAAAGGACAGATTTGTTATAAGTTGTGCACTAGATGTTTTATGTCTTGATTAAGGTAGCACAATACAAAGATTTTTTCATCCCAATCAGACAACTGTAAACTGTTGTAATTTCTTTCATCCAGCTTTAAATTTTATAAATGAGGTACTAAAAGAAAGAAGAAAGATTAATCTTTCAAATGGTGATAATTTCAGTATGACATAATTATTACATAATTAATTATTATGTAATTAGTTGCTATATTGTGATGTTCACACTTGAATGAATTTAGCTTCTTTGTTATTCATAACAAACCAAAATATTTTATAGATTCTTGTACAACACAGTTTGACCTCCAAAAGGGTGTCTCAGATTTTTCCTTTTGTATTTCATTCTCTCATAAACCTTCAATGAAGTTTGCAACCTCAATTCATAAGAGATCGCTAAATTTAATTGGGTATAGAATTTGTTCTATTGATGTTTTGGGAAATCTGAGACACGCTTTTGAAGATAACTGGTCAAGAAACAACATGTGTGAAAATCAGGCATAAAGGGGCACCCATCTAGGAGCTAATTTCATTTAAAACTTCATTTTCATGATAAAAATGAATGTGTCACAATTGAGTTGATAAGGAGTTTCCTACTTGTACCCCATTAACTTCAATATAATTCACACATGTACCATGGGGATACTTCAGGATTGGCATTTAATCATAAATCAATTAGGTTTTGACCAGTAAGAAAGCATTCCATTTCAGCAATTCTAAATATATAAAGAAAATGTACACCCTATGCATCAAAAATCAGATCTGGCGGGAGATGTTATATCATTATTGACCTTGCTGTAAGTCAGTTGCTACTGATATGGTCAAAACTCCGCCCACCAGGTTAAACCTTTACTATTAATGATCTCAGAAGTTTAATTACACATTGCATTTACTTTTTTCAATATGGATTTTATTCTTTTAGTACATAAAATAATATATTTTGTTTTTTGCATTGTTACAAACTGTAAGTAATGCATGTGTACACAAAATGATCAGTTGGTCAGTCTAGAGGATCCTTATGGGGATTTCTAGAATTATAATTGTATACAATGGCAATATGGTGTTTTACACAAAGTAGATTTTTTTTCATTTTTGCAGTTCGAAAATGAAAATTTAATTTGTATTTTCTTTTAAAAGAATTCATATTTAAATTTTCTCCTCAAGAAATTCTAGTATAAACATCAGCAACATTTAAAATTGTTGTACAATTATATTTGTTTAATATCTATACATTTATATTTTGATTCCTCTATATCTCCAAATAGCAGTTTTGTTTTTTTCTCCTGGCTGCTCCAATATAGAAATGTATTTTTATTTGGAATTCATTATCTTCATTTTTCCATAAATCCCTAATCCACCTCTTTTTCATAACTGTTATTTTTATTGATGGTCAGTGGTTATAAAGCTATCAAATGATTCTATTGATTAACCACAATGTACGGCCCACATGTTCTTATCTTATATCAGTAAGACACGTGCATTTGTTTATAAAAGTAATTATCATCAAAACTCATTAACAGTGCAAGATATGTAAATAAATTTTTCTTCTGTGGTTTTGGAATATTAAGAAGTAACAAAAACAGCTGAAAATGAAATTTTGATAAAATTTAGTTGCTTTTGTATTGTGCTACCTTAAAGTACTACAAACTGTACACTATTGTTGGCATTGGTGAATGAAGACTCCTTTTTTATTTTGAAAATTTTCTGGTTCTCGTTCCATAAGCAATTGGACTTTTAACAGTTATATTTGATGCAAAATTTTTACGCCTAATCTTGATATCCACATGGAATTTTTCTACAGATCCATTTTATTATCTTCTGATTAGATGCTTTCTAAATATTCCATTTTATTATCCCAACAATTTCAATATGGGTGTATTATGCACTCTTGGCAAAGCTCAGCTTATTACTTTTATTTCCATGAAGACAGAGACCTGTTCAATCTGTTTAATTTTGCAGTTAAAGCCAGGTCAACTCATGTCCATACCAATTGCACTCAGGGGGACATATACACATTTACATTTCAGCAAGATGATTGAAAAACTTTTTATTTTGCACCAATGAAAGAAATCTCTTTTAGAGCACACAAGAAACATTCAATACGAACAAAATATTAAAGATAGAAATTATGTTTACTATTACCCACCAACCGTCTTTTTACCAAGATTTCTAACCTGTTAATTGCTGTTTTATAAATTTATGGTCAGTTCTAATTTTTCCAAACTATATTACTGTAACTTCAGAAATTATTGCGTGCATTTATTATTGCAATTTTTCAAAAAATGGACAAGAATGCGAGTTTATTATTGCGATTTCTGAAAAATCTACATATAGATCTATGTTTTAGTTATCAAAATGCGAGTTCTTATTATTGAGATACTCACCTAGTCGCATTATTCGCATCAATGAAAGCCTCGCAATAATTTTTGAATTTACAGTAACATATGGTCAGTTCTAACTTTTCAAAACCTGTAGGATAAATTTTTTTCGAAAGTCTGCGTTAAAATCAAGAAGATTACAATTTCTTTCAGGAAAAACACTATAAAGTGACTTTCTGCAGTGGCATTAATTTACATCAGGGCTTCAGACATATCTATTATAATGTCACATGCACAACTTCAAAGGTTGATACAGATAATATTGGAAATCCTCAAAAATACAAATTATACCAAATCCTTTATTGCACATAATATTGCTCTCTAAATAACAATATTTTAAGCTCAATTTCTCAGTTCTGTTGTCTGTTGTCTTTGTTAATTTGCAAATTTTTTCAGAAAAATTTTCCTGAAATCACTGGGCCAATCGAAACAAACTTAAATGATTGGAACATCCTTATTAATTTTTTATCTGATGATTCTGTGATGGCTCAATGTTACGGTAAAACGGACTGGTAATTTTGTATGGCTTTTCTGTGTAAATATTAAAGTATAAGGTGATCATGGTCCTTTTAAATCTAATAGAAAGTTAAGACAGTATTATGTATACACACCAGATATTAGTGTTTATAATTTTGAATTGTGTCTTACAATTAGGGTTCCAAAATTCTAGCATTTAATTCAAAACTGCAAAAACCTTTTTTTTCAAAGATTTTTGACAACATTATGTCTCGTACAAAGATATTAATGCAGGTTATGCATATTTTTTGTAAGGACTTGGGCTGATTTATAATTTTAACAAAAGTATGTTTAAAATTACCAATTTAGATCAATATTTAAATTTCAGCATGTTTATCATAAGTCAATTAATTAGTTTCACACAATGTAGCTATTATAATTTTGTATGATTTGTTACACTTTTATCTAAACTATGGATAGTGAAGAGCAATACAAAGCCTTGCAGGTTATATCTGTAAAAATGATGAATATTTCTTAAGGGTTATTACTTCTAATATTAATAAGAACTAAAGAACATCTGAACCTGTTAAGGAATTGTTTACCTTCATTTGACTCTTAGTTGACCACAGAATCTCTGCATGATGGCATGCAATGAGCCAGTTAATTAATCCATAACCTTAAGTTCTTCTCAAAATTCCAATTACTGGGATATACATTTAATTTATATTGTCAAAACCAGTCATACAAACTTCGAAATTCCAAGGGGTGAAAGTAATTAGTAGGATTGATTCTTTATTTAATCAGAGTTCAAACCTATAATATTGTCCAGAATATTGGACTGTCACTTCAAAACATGCAACTTATAAATATTTAATTAACTGTAGTACAAATAAATGAAAAACTTAACAAGACATGATACCATTAAATACTTTATTTCTAAATTGATCAAGGATTAAAACATTTTATGTCTTAAATAGTAAGTATTAGTTTGGTTTTGTTATTTTTTTTCATTTTGCTTAGAAATAAAGGAAAAAGCAATAATACTTGTCATTAGAATGGACCATTAAATTTGATGGATCTTGTCCTTACAATGGACATCAATTAAGTTTCCTATGGCCTCCAATAAGTCTGATATGGCCCAAACAAGAGACTTGTCCTTACAATGGACATCAATTAAGTTTCCTATGGTCTCCAATAAGTCTGATATGGCCCAAACAAGAGACTTGTCCTTACAATGGACATCAATTAAGTTTCCTATGGCCTCCAATAAGTCTGATATGGCCCAAACAAGAGACTTGTCCTTACAATGGACATCAATTAAGTTTCCTATGGTCTCCAATAAGTCTGATATGGCCCAAACAAGAGACTTGTCCTTACAATGGACATCAATTAAGTTTCCTATGGCCTCCAATAATTCTGATATGGCCCAAACAAGAGACTTGTCCTTACAATGGACATCAATTAAGTTTCCTATGGCCTCCAATAAGTCTGATATGGCCCAAACAAGAGACTTGTCCTTACAATGGACATTAATTAAGTTTCCTATGGCCTCCAATAAGTCTGATAAGGCCAAAAAAAAGAGACTTGCCCTTACAATGGACATCGATTAAGTTTCCTATGGCCTCTAATAAGTCTGATATGGCCAAAAAAAAAGAGACTTGCCCTTACAATGGACATCAATTAGGTAAGTTTCCTATGGCCTCCAATAAGTCTGATATGGTCCAAACAAGAGACAACTTTCCAACTGATAAACTTATTATGCCTCTTAAATAAATAGAACTATATTAATACAAACTCAATAGAATTAAGAACGCCCAAAAGACTCGAAAGAAACCATGAAACATGAAGAATGCAAGTAAAATCAAGTCCTGAATTATAAGGAAAAACTATGTATTCAGTCCAATCAGGGACCAGACACTTCTTTCCTGAAATTATTAAGTTAATGATTTTTTATAGTAGATATTTTGAAAAATAGTTTTAAAGAATCTAATTTCATAAAAAATTGTGTGTCTGAAAGAGAAATTGTAATTTTAATTATTTATAGTAGTTACAATACAATTTATTCATTAGAGCTTCATTGTATGATGTTGGAATCTGATTAAACAACAAAATGTCTCCGTTTACAGTAATGTGTACCTTCATTATTTTTCATCAAAAGGTTTTTGGGATTAGCTTTTTGGCTTAATGAATAAATCATTATGTGATGTTGCAATCAAATAAAAAAAGAAATATGTTTGTTTGCAGTCTTTCAATAACAAGTCAAACTGTGTGCTACTCATGGTGTGCACTTTCAGTCGATTTTGCTAGCTAAATGCTAAAAATATTTAAAACTGCATCATAAGACATTTTGACGACCGATTTTAATTTCAAGTAAAATAATTTTTCTAGGACTGCAAATCTTTAGCCGTATAATATGAAGTGAATTAAACCCTTTTAATAATCGACTTTTTGCTTAATTCCGTCACGGCACTATCTCCTACGCATATAAAATTGCAATAACAGAGTTTTGAATTAATAAAAATTACACTTTTAACAGAAATATGATGATGATGCAATATTAACAATAATGGCTCTTTTATCAGTTGTAATTTTGTTATATGAAATCTATAACATTATAGAAATAGGGAGAAGTGTTATGATTGCCAATGGGACAACTATAGACACTAGAGACCAAAGACGAGGAAGTAAATGATTATAGGTCGCTGTACTACAACTATAGGTTACTGAACTACCTTCAACTATGAGTAAAACCCATACCAAATAGTAAGTTGTAAAATAAAACCAACAACCTAACTTTTTTACAATATAAAACTCGTGTGGTATATTAAAGAAAAGACATTCCAAGCACATTTTTACAACAGTTGGTTTTCAGTTAAATGTCATAATAAAGATGTGAAGACATTTTTCTTTTCCCATTTTCACACGTTAGAAGTAGAAATTGGTCATGTGTATATTACTTCAATAAGTAGACTGTTGAAAATGTCAAAAGGCTAAATTGTATTTGGTCAAAATAAATACTATATTACCATATATTTGTAAGAAGATTTTCCAAGATGTATTTTGTTGAATCTTTAATAACATTCTCTTCATATTAAGTCGATGTTTTTACCATTCCGGACATGCCTAAAGTTTTATTATATAGATATGATATAAGAACAGAAAGAGACTATGTTCTTTTTCTGTGTAATTAAGGTTGTTGGGTTAATTCTGTAAATAAATTAATGTTCTGTCTTAAAGAAAAAATGTAAAAGTAAGATACTTTATATTATATAGGTCTGAGAAAATATGACATAAAGTTATTCCATGATCTCAAGTCTATTTCATTTTTGTTAGGCATTTAATCTAGTACTCTCTCCACTTCTTTCATAAAAAAATAATTAAAATCCTTTCATCTTTAAAAAAATTATCAACAAAAAAAAAAAATACTTTTCAAAGATAATAGGCTTATAATTTGGTATGCCAGACAGGCTTTTTGTCTACATTAGACCAATTAGTGATGCTTGAATCAAACAGGAAAGCCTTTTTTAATTCTCACTAAGGAGGAATTTGAAATTATTCTATTTTCATTATTCTCTGTGTCCCACAATTACACTTTTATGTTGTTTTTTTGTCTCGCGTCAACTACAAATAACAAGTACTTTTACAGTAATAGAAAGTTATTTAAGGTGTTCAAAGATTGCAGAAAATCGTAGATTTTAGTCTCAGTGAAACATATAAAAAAATGCTTGATTCATTGACTTCAGTGGCATCAATTAAAAAAAAGATATTAACCTGTCATAGCACAAGACTGGCTTATTTCTATCATAAAAATCCCCCAAACTATGCAAGATTAAACTTCAACATTTTCAGTTAAGCCTAAAAGATTTCTAAGGAAATGTGTTAATTAAGGGTCTTATTTTACCTACAATGATGCAGTGTAATTTGAGATAGGATCATTAACACAATGGTTGTCTGTGGTTAATGTTTTGGAATTTTGATATTTGCTTTGAGGCAGAATTATTGGTGAAAATATGAAAATAAATTGTGAGTTATCCAGTAGTAGGCACAATATTTTGATCTACTGTTAGTATTGGAAATTCAAACTTGAATCAAGCATCACGTTATAAATACAAACTATACCATATCGTGCTGTCCTATAAGTAAAATCATTCATTGTCCTTAAACTCCTCTCCCACCATATTAGATGGGAAAATGAAAAGTATAGTTAACATACAAGAATGGCCAAAGGTTCTGGAATTTTGTATGCTGAAACAAGAATTTTTTATTGGTGAAATTATAATTGTGATATTCCAGTTACTAGTGAAATATTGTCAAGTATTTCAGTGTTGGAAGTTGATACATGAATCATAGCTTATATTACATGTATAATATAAGAATTTTACATATGGTGTTTGAATTCAGCATGTGGAGTTGAAGTGTTTTTGGACTCAAAAAAATGATATCAAGTGACACAATGACCATTTGCCAATCTGGAGCTTACCAAGCTCTTTGATTGAGAAATATTCTTTGAGTGGATCTGGATCAAATCTGTCCACAATCATTATTACTTAGAATGTGAAACATGGCTTTCACTGCTGCTAAAGATGTTAAAGATGAATATTTTTACCATGTGCATAAACAGGCTTCTTGGAGCCTCTTGTTATCTAATTCGTTGGTTTTGATAATAGATTAAAAGAAGCTTGATTACAGTTAGCAGAAAGTCGGTCTGATATCCTGGTATAATTGAAAAAAAGGAAATGTAAATCTATAAACCTGTCTGACTACTGTATAAAACCAATGTTTTATAAAAAGATATTATTTTCAGAATATTGTAAACCTATATTGCACAAACATAATATCCTACAGTTAGTTGAGTTATTTCAGGCTTCTCTGTACTGTTTAAAGAGGAAACAATACCGTACAGATAGTTGAGTTATTGTAGGGTTCTCTGTACTGTATAAAGTTAGTTGAGTTGTTGCAGGGTTCTCTGTACTGTATAAAGAGGAAACAATACTGTACAGTTAGTTGAGTTATTTCAGGCTTCTCTGTACTGTTTAAAGAGGAAACAATACCGTACAGATAGTTGAGTTATTGCAGGCTTCTCTGTACTGTCTAAAGAGGAAACAATACCATACAGTTAGTTGAGTTGTTGCAGGCTTCTCTGTACTGTATAAAGAGGAAACAATACCGTACACTTAGTTGAGTTGTTGCAGGCTTCTCTGTACTATATAAAGAGAAAACAATACCGTACACTTAGTTGAGTTGTTGCAGGCTTCTCTGTACTATATAAAGAGAAAACAATACTGTACGGTCATTTGAGTTATTGCAGGCTTCTCTGTACTGTATAAAGAGAAAACAATACCGTACAGTAAGTTGAGTTATTGCAGGCTTTTTATACGACTGCAAAAATTTTTTTGGGTTCGTATAATGCTATTGTGTTGTCGTCGGCGTGGTTGTCGTCTGAGTTGTCGTCCGAAGACACATTTGGTTTCCGGACAAAAACTTTAGTTTAAGTGAATGGATCTCTATGAAATTTTACAAAAAGGTTCAATACCACAAAAGGAAGTTTGGGATTGATTTGGGGGATTATGGTACCAACAGTTTAGGAATTAGGGGCCAAAAAGGGACCAAAAACAAGCATTTTTGTAGTTTCCAGACAGTAACTTGTGTTTAAGTGTATAAATCTCTCTAAAATTGTACTACAAGGTTCCATACTACAAAGGGAAGGCTGGGATTGAGTTTGGGGGTAATTGTTCCAAGGGGGGTGGGGGAATTTTTTTCCAATTTTTTTAAGGGGTTCATATTTTTTTTTTCAAAATTTTTTGAAAGTTTCAAGAAGAAATCTTTAAATGTACAGCATTGGGCAATAGATTTTTAAGATCTTCGATTACATTTATTTTGTGCAGAAACCTATATTATGTCAAAAATTTGATCACAATCCAAATTAAGACAATATCAAGCTTGAATATCTATAATTCTAAAATAACGTGGTCCAATTTGTCAGCTGTCATGACGTAAAAACGATGAATCAAAGAATTCAACTTTATATATAACTAATATAGTACAATGGTGTTGATTAAAAATTACACCACTCCAGGCCCATTTGTTTTCCACGTAATTAATATTGCCAATAATTAAGAAGTTCCGGGTCGAGTCCGACACCGATACCAATAGTATATATAACATATAGCTTCCGGTCGCATCACAAAATAACATGTAAGTTGAACGTTCTGGAAAATCTTTTTTAAGTCGAACTCAGTTGAACTGAAAAATAAGGCGTAGATACTTTAATTCAGTCACGGACCTGCGATGTCACGGGTGTGTACTTGTTGTGTCTAAATTTTCCCCAACTGTTCAGGGTTCGACCTCTGCGGTCGTATCAGGCTGCGTTCAGCGAAGCATTTTATTTCTGTACTATATAAAGAGGAAACAATACCATACAGTTAGTTGAGTTGTTGCAAGCTTCTCTGTACTATATAAAGAGGAAACAATACCGTACAGATAGTTGAGTTATTGCAGGCTTCTCTGTACTGTTTAAAGAGGAAACAATACCGTACAGTTAGTTGAGTTATTGCAGGCTTCTCTGTACTGTATAAAGAGAAAACAATTCCGTACACTTAGTTGAGTTATTGCAGGCTTCTCTGTACTGTATAAAGAGAAAACAATTCCGTACACTTAGTTGAGTTATTGCAGGCTTCTCTGTACTGTATAAAGAAGAAACAATACAGTACAGTTAGTTGAGTTATTGCAGGCTCCTCTGTACTGTATAAAGAGAAAACAATACCGTACAGTTAGTTGAGTTGTTGCAGGCTTCTCTGTACTATATAAAGAGAAAACAATACCGTACAGTCATTTGAGTTATTGCAGGCTTCTCTGTACTGTTTAAAGAGGAAACAATACCGTACAGTTAGTTGAGTTATTGCAGGCTTCTCTGTACTGTATAAAGAGAAAACAATTCCGTACACTTAGTTGATTTATTGCACGCTTTTCTGTACTATATAAAGAGGAAACAGTACCGTACAGTTAGTTGAGTTATTGCAGGCTTCTCTTTACTAAATAAAGAGGAAATTATACCGTACAGTCATTTGAGTTATTGCAGGCTTCTCTATACTGTATATAGAGGAAACAACAGGGGTTTAAATTTACTTTAGGCAATGGAAGGTCCAGAGGACCTTTAAACAAAAATACTTAAAGGTCCTCCTGTATTCTTTGAAGGTCCAATTTTTATTGACAATTCTATTTTTTAAAAATCGAAAATGCTTAGCATTCCAAAGCACTCATCATATCTTACTACATTCACCTCTTTTTTTTCTGAATTTCTTTAATAAATTCAGTGAGAAAAAGGCTGCCCCTTTTCCCCAACAATATACGCTGTGTTAAATAACACGTTGTACCTTTTAAATTGTTTTGGTTTCAATTGCTGCTTTAGAAACACTGGCCTTGCTTTGTGTCAGATAACAGTTTCATTTTCAACTTTTGATCAGTTTCTTTTAACCACATATTTTGGCAAGATATATAGATGCTGGGAGGAACTTTTCATCATGATTCTTTTGGGGTAAAGTTTAAAGAAACAATACCGTACAGTTAGTTGAGTTATTGCAGGCTTCTCTGTACTGTATAAAAGGAAACAATACCGTACAGTTGGCTGAGTTATTGCAGGCTTCTCTGTACTGTATAAAGAGGAAACAATACCGTACAGATAGTTGAGTTATTGCAGGCTTCTCTGTACTGTTTAAAGAGGAAACAATACCGTACAGATAGTTGAGTTATTGCAGGCTTCTCTGTACTGTATAAAGAGGAAACAATACCGTACAGTTAGTTGAGTTATTGTAGGCTTCTCTGTACTGTATAAAAGGAAACTATACCGTACAGTTAGTTGAGTTATTATAGGGTTCTCTGTACTGTATAAAGAGGAAACAATACCGTACAGTTAGGTGAGTTATTGCAGGCTTCTCTGTACTGTATAAAAAGGAAACAATACCGTACAGTTGGCTGAGTTATTGCAGGCTTCTCTGTACTGTATAAAGAGGAAACAATACCGTACAGATAGTTGAGTTATTGTAGGCTTCTCTGTACTGTATAAAAGGAAACAATACCGTACAGTTAGTTGAGTTATTGCAGGCTTCTCTGTACTGTATAAAGAGGAAACAATACCGTACAGTTAGTTGAGTTATTGCAGGCTTCTCTGTACTGTTTAAAGAGGAAACAATACCGTACAGATAGTTGAGTTATTGCAGGCTTCTCTGTACTGTTTAAAGAGGAAACAATACCGTACAGATAGTTGAGTTATTGTAGGCTTCTCTGTACTGTATAAAAGGAAACAATACCGTACAGTTAGTTGAGTTATTATAGGGTTCTCTGTACTGTATAAAGAGGAAACAATACCGTACAGTTAGTTGAGTTATTGTAGGCTTCTCTGTACTGTATAAAAAGGAAACTATACCGTACAGTTAGTTGAGTTATTATAGGGTTCTCTGTACTGTATAAAGAGGAAACAATACCGTACAGTTAGTTGAGTTATTGTAGGGTTCTCTGTACTGTATAAAGAGGAAACAATACCGTACAGTTAGTTGAGTTATTGCAGGCTTCTCTGTACTGTATAAAGAGGAAACAATACCGTACAGATAGTTGAGTTATTGCAGGCTTCTCTGTACTGTTTAAAGAGGAAACAATACCGTACAGATAGTTGAGTTATTGCAGGCTTCTCTGTACTGTATAAAGAGGAAACAATACCGTACACTTAGTTGAGTTATTGCAGGCTTCTCTGTACTGTATAAAAGGAATCAATACCGTACAGATAGTTGAGTTATTGCAGGCTTCTCTGTACTGTATAAAGAGAAAACAATACCGTACAGTTAGTTGATTTATTGCAGGGTTCTCTGTACTGTTTAAAGAGGAAACAATACTGTACACTTAGTTGAGTTATTGTAGGGTTCTCTGTACTGTCAAAGAGAAAACAATACCGTACAGTTAGTTGAGTTATTGTAGGGTTCTCTGTACTGTCAAAGAGAAAACAATACCGTACAGTTAGTTGAGTTATTGCAGGCTTCTCTGTACTGTATAAAGAGGAAACAATACCGTACACTTAGTTGAGTTATTGCAGGCTTCTCTGTACTGTTTAAAGAGGAAACAATACCGTACAGTTAGTTGAGTTGTTGCAGGCTTCTCTGTACTGTATAAAGAGGAAACAATACAGTACAGTTAATTGAGTTATTGCAGGGTAATTGGGCATCTATATTGTATGTAGAATCACTGTGTTGACTTATATCATAGTTCCTTATGCTTGTTTCTTTTTCTGAGCTGGAGAGATCAAAACCAAAATTAAAAATGTTTTTGATTGACAGAACTGAATATGCAATATATTGCTTGATTTGGAGACGTGTAGGTGGTATTTGTCCTCCTCATGTCAAGGAAGTGATTTACAAGGAGCTTCTTCATACATCTGTCTGGTAAATTGACTTTTAAACAAGCAATTTGTAGATGTATGGCTTTATATAGCCACAGTTTGTTATATAAAGTAGGAAAAATATCCTATTATTCAATAAATTGTCATTTTGAACAGAATTACTAAAATAACATTTACATAGCCTATTTATATCACCTTCTTTATATATTGAATATGTGATTTTACCAGAAAAATACACAAATAACTTTCAGCTTGGATAAAGAATGTAAATAGATTAAGAATAGCCAGTTACATCTGGGACTATTATACTAACGGGACTGGAAACTGATCGATCTGTTGAGATTTCATTGTCCCGATAGCGGATTATTGATTTTTGTTTTGATTGACAGCTTATCGTGCCACGTGGTTAATTAGCCTTCGTACATGTAAACAATTGATTTCGCGAACAAGTCAGCTTATAGAATACCGTTAAAATTGGTGGACTTGAAATTGAAAAAAAAAAAAATTAAATGCAAAAAAAATTAAAATGTATGAATAACAAAACTATTTTAACAAATTAAATATATTTACTTGAAATAAATGTTTTCACATAGGAATAAACTAATGCCGGTTAAAACTGGACAAGTTCTTGGAAAAGTAGTTTTGAAAGATAAATACTTTTCTTATTGTTAACGAAAAATTATTAATAAGTAGTCAATATATTAGTGTTGAAAATAAAACAAATAAAGTCGAAATGCGGCGCTTTACTTGACCGCTAAGAAAACAACGTGTCGCGAAAGTTAACAGATCATAATTAATCCTAATAAAACAATAAATGTGCAATAAAAACAATGTTGGCAATTTCAGTTCATAATTAATCCCTATAACAAAAGTTACCCGTGGTCTAATAAAACATAGCCACATTGTTTTGAACTTTTCTAAATTTCGTGTTTACACCTAAATTTCAATATGGCAGAAATAGCAGTGAAAGGGCCTACTTTTGTAGTTCTGATTGTGGAACTTATTGAACATATTTTCACGAAGTCATATGCTTATGCCACCGAAGACCATTACTAAGCAAAAACACCCTGATTTTAATACAAATATTGCACATATAAAAGGAGTAAGCAATTTTATAGGAACAGTATAATTTAATTGAACCCTGCATGTGGTTTCCGTTTGTAATGAGAATGAGATTTATATTCCACTTTTCACTTTAAAAGTGACAATAAAAATAGGCCAATCCAACCTATAACCTATAAATATGATTTTACAACAAACCGAACTCGCGTATCTCTTTTCAATCAATAGTTTTAAGAAATTTTATGAATCATACTTGTTTTCCCTGCGTCCCGACGCTATTATCATCCTGAAAAAATCAACCTTTAGATGTCGTTTTACACTTAAGCCGGATTTGGTGATTAATAACAACTGTCAAAGATCGAGATATCTTTTATCATTAAAGTAATCGTGTTAACATTAAGGATTATCATTTGAATAACTATTAAAAATAAAAACAAATTACAAAGATTATACGATCAAGACACGCTGTCACTGTCAAAACAATATGGCGTATCGATAAATCTCAAGAGGTAAAGTCTCGTTCTAACGACCATGATGTTGAGTATGATTACACTGATTGGTGTAAGAGTTTCCAGTCCCGTTAGTATAATAGTCCCAGGTTACATGAAGAAATTTCATGTCTGTGTTTCTTAAACATGTTGTATATATTAATCCATTGGGTGTAGTCCATGGTCGTATAGACAAACTTAATTACCAAGTTTATATATTTTTAAGTTGACTATATCAGCTCATACCCTTATTGTTCCTGATGGACTTCCAACCATTATTCTATTTGACAAGTCACAGACTATGTTTCACTCAACAGTACACTCCTGGGAAACTTGATCTGTATTGTTTATTAATGAACTTAATAGAGGGATATCTTTTTAAAAAAATAAAAAAAATAATGAATGTCATGTATCCGAAGTGCTTTTCTGGATTTACCTTCATCAAGAACGCTCAAAGCCAAATATTTGAAAGCAAAGGATGTATTATAAAGATGTTTGGTTTATCATTAACTAGATATTGCCCTAAGTGATGGTATAAAAACCCTTTCTAAACACCAGGGGTCACTGGTGAGAAAAAGGTGTTTCTTTTCCAGCTAGTACTGGCTCTATCCAGTAAATCTAAACACCACGGGTCACTCTGGCTAAACTACCTGGTTTTTTGCTAGAACTGGCTCTACCCAGTAAGTACAAACACTAGGGATCACTCTGGCTTACCTTTTGAAACAAAGTTGTTTCTTTTCCAGCTTGTAGTCTGGCTCTATCTTGTAGGTATAAATCAGGGCTTGGTTTTAAGTACAGAAAAGAAATCTAGAACTGAAATTTATACTAATACCAATAAAAAATGGTGAAAAATTGAAATATACGAAAAAAAATACAATTTTACAATGTGATTTAAGTACAGCTATTTGTAAGATCCCGGCAGGGGGTGATTCATGTATGTTGTTTTAGAATTTCTTTGTTCTTTTATATTGTGGACAGCTTAACGATTAAAATAGTGGGTTTAAGCTTAATTTAAATGTTATATTGAACAGAACTTGTTTTCTAAACATGTGGCCATTTTATTAAGGGATTTAATATGAAATTGTACATGAAAAAAAGGAAAATGCATACTTTTCAGGTTGTAGTAACTTTCTGATAATAAGAATTGCATAAAAAAATCATTTTTCATCACATCATTTATCATTATTTGAATTTTTAATTTTTGAGTCTTGCATATGGTTATCAAATTTTGTTTTTATATAAGGCTTTATACAATGTGTTAAAAATAAATGTTTCTCTATATGAAATGTCTAATATAAAATGATAGCACAGACTGTGGAATGTGAAATAATGTTGCACTTGTAAAAAAGGTTGTTATTTTTTAAACAAAGTAGCAAACATCCTTGAGATTTTTTTATACTACTAAAATAACAAGGTCCAATTTGTTAGTCGACATAATGTAAAAATGATGAATTAAAGAATTCTACTTTATATATAACTAATATAGGACCATGATATTGTTAAAAGATTACACCATTCCAGGCCCTTTTGTTTTCCACATAATTAATATTACCAATATTTAACAAGTTCCGGGCTGTATCCGATACCGACACCAGTAGTATATGTCACATGTAGTTTCGGGTTATTACCTGTTACCTTCTGTAAATCCCTCCTCTATCAGGAGAACCTAGAATTCTTCCATTAGTTGTTTTATATCCATGTTACACTTATCGTACACTGTTTAACAAGTCTGTTTTCTTCCACCTCAGTACCACTATTAATTTTTATTAATAAGTTAAAAATTAAAAAACCAGGACAGGTTCAAACAAAAAGATTTTAAAAGCAGAGAAAACTGTGCACCTTATAATCAGGATGACTTCATCAAATGACAAAATGCATGCTAAAAATATAAAGACATAGGTACTTTAATTCAGTCACGGACCGTGATGTCACGGGTGTGTTCTTGTAATCCCTTAAAAATCCTTGATACGTATACAGATTGTGAATATGATTAAGCAAATCTTATAAATATACTGATGTCTGTGATACAGCATACAGCTTTTTGTGTTGTTAACTGTGTTGTTGTGTTATAAAAGTATGGAGATATGGTATGACTGCCAATGAAATAACTATCCAGCGGCGTGAAAGTGGATGTAAGTTTCAGCTGAAATTGTTTATTGTTATATAAACCATTTTGAAAGCCAAGAAAGAACGTATAAATATTTGAATACGTATTCAGTTATATACCATGGTACATTTCAATCCCATGAAGAAAAAGATTCTGAATATTTTTTTAATTAAAAACATAAATGCCTCAAGATAGGTTATACTAGAATACAATATGAATATTTACTGAAAAATGTAGATTAGTAGCCTGATCGTATTAAAAATTGAATTTGATATCATAAATATTCTTTGTCACAGTGTCATACAGTCACCAGTCAATTTAACCTGTTTTTTTTAGATAAATACAAATGTACTCAAAATTTTCCAAAATCCTACAAAATAGCAATTTGAAGCCATCTTCAAGCATCTATAATTTGGTTAGATGTTAAATGTGATGTTATGTTGTAACAACATGAGTATAAATGAATTTTTACAGTAAATTTTACTAAAAAATGAAGGACACTTTTGCCCTTGTGGAATACATTGATACCTAGCAATATTGATTAACAATTATATCATAATATAGATTTAGTTTGTGTTACATAATCATTTCGATTAGATTCAAATTATTGGATGAAGTGGTCTTTTTTAGTATAAGTTCCTATAAATCCTATTGGAATAAGACTCATTTTACTGCTTCTTAAATTTCAAAATCATGGAAAATTGATTATTTTCATTTTCATTACAGAGATAAAACAATTTTTTCACACCCTACTTTTAATCATACCTCCTCCATATGAAGAGGGGTTAATATAGTGAGTACATTCTGTTCCTTCCTCACCAGTTTAGCTTTGGGATGATAAAGTAACACATTAGCAAATCTTTTAAAATTTTGACACTATGTCATGGGTCATAATATATAGGTCAAGTTAGATATTGATGATTTTGACATGTACCATTCAAGAAGTATGCCCCTTATTTACCTTAAGAAGTTGGGTTTTCTGGGGTTTAACTCAATGAAAATGATAATACCACTTGACCAAATCTTTTGAAACTTCATTAAAATGTTATTGACCATGAACAAGATCAATTTCGATTTGTATGGGTTTTACATTTATTATTTATACAATAGTTAATAGCCCTTTTGAGTTCCCTTAAAAATTGGTATTTTTTTGTTTCTGGATGATAATCATAATACCACAATGTCCAAGGATCCAAGCTTTTTACCAACTTGTCCAACATGGCTAACAATATTAAATTGGAGTAGACTACAAGTTTTATCTATTATCTTGAAAACTGTTATAGATAGAGAAAATCTGAAAGGGGCAGATTTGTTGAGAATGTCAAGATCTACAGTCAGCATAGACTGAAATTGTCAAAAGACTCCTTATGGAGTTACTGTATTGAAAGATTTTTACCAATTTTTTCTTCTTCTGTTTGTTTGCCTATTACAATGTATCTTGAAAACTATAGTAGATAGAGAGAAACTTTTGATAGCAAAAATTATCAGCTTGACAAGATCTACGAAATTGAATTATTAATTGCCAGACATCTTATTAATTGTAATTTGTCCTTAAATGACAATATTTGCTATTTATTGTGGGGGCACTTTTGTCTATTTTAATAAAATTATATAACATTGAGAGAAACTTTATATAACAAAAAGGATTAGCAAGACAAGTTATACAAATAAGCTAATAGGCTAAAATTGTCAGTCAACACCAAATATTGAGTTATTGCTTTTAAATGACCATAATCATGCTCAGCCTATAATAGAAGAGGGGGTTATATTTTCTGGTCTGTCTGTTTGTTCGTCCTTCCATCCCTTTGTCTATCCTTTATCAGTTTAAAGTTTTTGGTTAAGGTAGTTTACTGTGGTCATAATAACCTTAAACCCAGTACCATGTTCATTATAATGTGATCTCTTTACATTTTATGCTATATTAAGGTTTTGATTGTGATTTCAATTGTGGTTTCACTAAACATAGAAATGTGTTAGTGTGGAATAAGCATATTGTCAGGTAAATTTTTAGGTTTATGTAGTTTACCATGATGTTGTGGTCACATCAACTGGAACCTTACTACACATGTTTATTGTGAGGTGAAATCTTTAGATTGTTTGCCAAATTATATATTTCTTTGATTTTAAAGTTTACTGGGTTGTGTGGAGTTTGCAAAACTTTTTTTTTTGGTTAGACCAAGGACCAAGGGTGTGACTTTTTCTGGCCCTTCAAAAAAATTTAGTGGTCCCTCCATTTTAATTGAAAGATTTGCTTTTTTTCTTCTTTGCAGCTTCACATTATTGCACTTACGATATGAAATATTTTACCCATTTTTGTCGAGCCTGCGACTTCTAGCGCAGAAAGCTCGACATAGGGATAGTGATCTGGTGGCGTTAACTAACTACTTTAAAGCTTTATATTTCAGAAGATGCAAGACCTGGATGCTTCATTCTTTGTATATAGATGCCTTATGTTATGAAGTTTCTGTCTGTCATATGTCCATTGTCCTTGATCTCATTTTCATGGTTCAGTGCATATGTCCATTGTCCTCGATCTCATTTTCATGGTTCAGTGACTACTTGAAAAAAAAGTAGAGATTTTTTGTAATGTTAACTTCTCTAGTATTATGAGTAATTGGATACCTATATTCAGTATGTGTGTACCTTGCAAGGTCCTCATGCCTGTCAGACAGTTTTCACCTGACCTCCACCTCATTTCATTGATCAGTGAACAAGATTAAGTTTTCGTGGTCAAGTCCATATATCAGATACTATAAGCAATAGGTCTACTTTATTTGGTGTATGGAATAATTGTAAGGTGTACATGTCCAACTGACAAGTGTCATCTAACCTTGACCTCATTTTCGTGGTTCGTTGGTTAAAGTTAAGTTTTTGTGTTTTGGTCTTTTTTTCTGATACTATATGCAATAGGTCAACTATATTTGTTGTATGGAAATATTTTACAATGTACATGTCAGTCTGGAAGGTTTCATTTGACCTTGACCTTGTTTTCACGGTTCATTGCTCAGTGTTAAGTTTTTTTGTTTGGTCTGTTTTTCTTAAACTTTAAGCAATAGGTCAACTATACTTGGTGTATGGAATGATTGTAAGGTGTATATGTCTGTCTGGCAGGTATCATCTGACCGTGAACTCATTTTCATGGTTCATTGGTCAATGATAAGTTTTCAAGGTTAATAGATATAAGAAGATGTGGTATGAGTGCCAATCAGACAACTCTCCATCAAAGTCACAATTTGTAAAAAGTAAACCATTATAGGTCAAAGTACGGCCTTCAACACGGAACCTTGGCTCATACCGAACAGCAAGCTATAAAGGGCCCTAAAATGACCAGCATCAAACAACCCAAACAGGAAAACCAACGGTCCAATCTACACAAAAAACAAGAAACAAGAAACACCCAGAAACCACATCAACAAACAACAACCACCGAACAGGCCCTCGACCTTAAGTTTGTTTCTTAGATACTATATATATAAGCAATAGGTCAACTATATTTAATGTATAGATTAATTGTAAGGTGTACATGTCTGGTATGGTTCATCTGATCTGACCTCATTTCTATGGTTCAATGGTCAATGTTAAGTTTTCCTGGTCAAGTTTGTTTCTTAGAAGCTATAAGCAATAGGTCAACTTTATTTGGTGTATGGAATAATTGTAAGGTGTACATGTATTTCCAGTTTGGTTTATCTGACCTCGACCTTATTTTCTTGGATCATGTTAAGTTTATGTGATACTTGTAGTTAAGCTTTATATTTAGGACTATCAACAAAAAATCAATAGTCAGTAAAGCAGACGAGACATTTCAGCGTGTGCACTCTTGTTATATTTTTGGCTATAATCATAAAAACTATAAAAATTCGAGATACACTTTTAACAGCAGACATGATTAGTTAGACAAGATCTACAAATAGGTCAACATGAGTCAGTTGACTCCTTATAAAAGTTATTTCCCTTGTATAACCATTATTTCAAAAATGTTAAACGTGTGTATATTATAATTTTTCAGTGTACAGTTTTGGATCCTGTGATAATCATGGGCCTAATGGACCATCCCAGTTCAAATGTGATTCAGCCTACAAATCAAGTTCACTCAAAGTAAAGGTCATTTCTAGTGGTACTTTCAAAGGAACTCAAGTGTGGACTGTACCTGAAAATGGAACATATGGGTAAGTTACCTACAGTCAAATCATACAACATAATGGAACTTATGGGTGAGTCACCTACAGTCAAATCATACAACATAATGAAACTTATGGGAAAGTTATCAACAGTCAAATCATACAACATAATGGAACATGTGGGTAAGTTACTTACAGTCAAATCATACAACATAATGGAACATGTGGGTAAGTTATCTACAGTCAAATCATACAACATAATGGAACATGTGGGTAAGTTATCTACAGTCAAACCATACAACATAATGGAACTTGTGGGTAAGTTACCTACAGTCAAATCATACAACATAATGGAACTTGTGGGTAAGTTATCTACAGTCAAATCATACAACATAATGGAACTTGTGGGTAAGTTATCTACAGTCAAATCATACAACATAATGGAACTTATGGATAAGTTATCTACAGTCAAATCATACAACATAATGGAACATATGAGTAAGTTACCTACAGTAAAATCATACAATATAATGGAACTTATGGGTAAGTTCTCTACAGTCAAATCATACAACATAATGGAACATATGGTTAAGTTACCTACAGTCAAATAATACAAAATAATGGAACATATGGGTGAGTTATCTACAGTCAAATCATACAACATAATGGAATAGATTGGTAAGTGATCTACAGTCAAATCATACAATATAATTGGACATATGAGTAAGTTGTCTACAGTAAAATCATACAAAATAATGGAACATATGGGTGAGTTATATAGTCAAATCATACAACATAATGGAACATATGGATAAGTTATCTACAGTCAAATCATACAAAATAATGGAACATATGGGTGAGTTATATACTGTCAAATCATACAACATAATGGAACATATGGGTAAGTTATCTACAGTCAAATCATACAACATAATGGAACTTATGGGTAAGTTATCTACAGTCAAATCAAACAAAATAATCAGCCGTTTTATGGATCAATATTAATATTTCATGAATTAAAATTAAAACAACATAATTGCAACTCATTGAACTAAGTCTAGTCATATATATATGTGTTCATCTTTAAATCCAAAAGGGGAACTATTAGTGGTAGGTCAATGATATTTGGTATGCAGATGTATTAGCACTGGTACATCTCATTTCCACTAAGATTATATGCCTCATAATAGTTCATTAACTTAGAAACTTTTACATAGTTTAAAAGTTAAAGTTTGTGTTCAGGGTAGTTTAAAGGGGCATTAGCTGTCAAATTCATGTTCACCAATTTGACTCAGATTCTCATATTTTATTTATAACATACTAAAACGTATATTCAAATTATAAAAAGTCTAAAATAAAAAAATTATAATGCATGGGCTCGATATATAATATGTATCAACAATTTGTGTGTATTTTAGTGTAGACGCCATCTAATTAACCATCGAGGTGACCTCCGAAGACTGCCGACGGTCATATAACCCGATATAAACATAAATAAAGATAAAGATAGATAGCGAACTTGTGCAATTGGATTTTTCTATGTCTGTTTGATTTCATATGATAGATTAAAAATACTTGTTAATCATCGTTTTTACCTGTATAAGAATGAGTTTTTGTGGATCGAATCAGTCAATCAAATGGTGTACTAATGTTTCACTTTCAATGTTGACATTCTTTTCCTTTTAAGAACTGAACACGCATAATTCATGCGTAACTCATCTCTAGCTAAGGGGTTAAATTGAAGGTCACATTAATATGGATTGAATGAGGTCGAATTATTCACTTGCAAGTGAATAATTCATCAGCGATGTTTCTTAGCTTCAACCAAACTGGCTCGTAAAAGCAAATTATTATTTCACTATTTCACTTTTCACTTTCATAAATGATTGAACAAAACAATCATATTTTAATGTTTTGTTATATCTCGTAGCTAATGCCCGTTTAAAGGGAACCACTTGTGATATGTCAATGGTATTTGGTATGCTTTTTTATAAGCATTGCCATTGGCATTTCACATTTCCATGGAGGTTATTTGGCCCAGCACCTTCAGTCATGGTTCATTAAATTCAAATGAATTGCATAATTTACATGTTTAAATATTGCCATTTTAATTTCAATATTTGCATTATACCATCAAAATTACAAAACGTGAGACATATCTCTGTATCAACAGTTTATTTATTATTAAAACTAATGGTTCAAAAAAGCACTTCTGGTAGCAGAAGATTTCTTATTTTACATTGGTTACAAAATACATAGGTTAATGTACTTCTTTCGTAAAATAAGGGAGAGATAAGTCACTTCAGGTTACACCAAAGTGACTTCTGGTATCAAATAATAGCTTACATTACACTGATTCCAAAACTATATGGTATATTTGTACTGAAAATTATGGATGTAATTTGCTACATTTGGTTTACATAGTCAAAATGTCACTTCTGATGCCATATGATGAGTTTTAATGTAAATTTCCATTTTTACTGGGTTTACTCAAAGTCTGTTTTGATTGGCCAAGGACATATGTCTTCAAACAAATGCAAAAGACTACATGGCTTTATCATGAATCAGTATAAAGCTATAACCTATAATTCATAAAACTTTTCAGGGCAATAGCTCTTATAAGTATCCTCATATTTGTTCAGATCAAATGTATAAAATCTAAGCCATAATGTCCCAAAGATTTTACTCCATTTCTTTCTTTGCACGTCCCACAGTGGAATAGCAATGACAAGCAAATGTCAAAATCTAGAGCATCAAATTGACCCTTGACCTTAACCTCAATTTTTACTCAATTGGTCTTGCTCTTAGCTCATTTTAACATTAAATGAAGGCATTATGTTTGTCAATCATTTATACCTCTCTAATGATTGGTGAAAGTTTATTTGTGATGAAAGAATTTTTTCTTTAATTTATTATGCAAATTGTCTCCAGTTGCACAGAAGATAGCATCACAGTTGTTACATAACAGTTCAGATCTAAAACTAAACTAACAGATAAAACATAAAAGTACTGTACTTAAGATTCTACTTTCTGAAACAGATTTCTACTGTATATGGTTGCTGCCCTTGTCAATAACTTGTCTCCTGCACACACCTGCTGTAATTACTCTTTATTCTATTGTTGTTACCACTAGCCTATGTTAGACATAAGTCTTATCAACATAAATATATTTATAAAATTTAGCTGAATGGATGTAGATAAGAAATTTATTCTTGGTCTGAGAATTGAAATGCTATTAACCAGGATATACTTTCGTAGTTGGATTTGAAGTGTTATTTACATTTTGTAGTGATCCTTATAGCATTTTAATGCAGAAGATGACCATTTTATCAAATGAGGGATGGTACAATTATGTACCAGGGTCAGACTAATTGGTTTTGAAAGTAAAATACAGACATGTCTGTAATTTTTTTAATATTCTACATAGGGTTGTCAACAGAACCTGGTTTCCCTGAAAATAAAAACAACATTAAGTATCAGACTGAGAATAATAAATCAAATGAATAGTTTTGTTGTGGTGTCAAAACGGCTCTAAATGAAAACATTAACATTAAAACATACTAAAAGATCAAACAGAAAACAAAGAGTTTTTACTTTTCAATTGCTTTCCTTTATAAACAAGCAAGCAGTATAGAATTTTTATAGCTGGGAATTTAATCAATCAATGGAAGCTCAAACTACAATACAAGTCTTAAAGCAAACTAAAATAACCACCAAGAAGTCATCATTTTTACTGGCTTTCTATATTTCAGAGGTCATAACCTCTTAACTGTAATAGCTGAAAAGCACAGATATTTGGTGTATGGACCACCATTTATAAGCTGATTTGCAATAATGTTGAACTCAGCTTATTATGATGAATACCATCTGGGCATTTTGCTGTCCAGATTTTTCAATTTTATCAATATAACATATATAGTGGTATATTAACACATGGAAAGAGATCAATAGAATATAGAGGTGCATTTGTCCCTACAAGTTTCTACTAGAACTCAGTGCAGAAAAACCTACTGGATGTACAGAGAATATTCATATCCTGCTTGGTTCAGGTTAGCTGACTTCATGATTTTAGAAGACTAAAAAATAACTGATAAATAAATAATTTGAAGCTTTATCCAAAGTTCAATACTTTTTCACTAAGTAATTCCACTTGTTGCAGCACTGTGTAGTACTGCTTGTTGATAGCCAAAATGATTGTATCGGCTATGTAATTCTGCTTGTTACAGCACTGTGTAATACTGCTTGTTGCTAGCCAAAATGATTGTATCGGCTATATTTAATTCAGTGCAATACAGCAGACAATAGACTGTGTGGGCAGTCTCTGATATATGAATTAAAAATATTTGAAGAAGTTTTGGACACGATAATTACAAATTTCTGCCCAGAAGCAACCATGTGGTTGGGTCATTTTCTGTGTTTACAGCAATTTGCTAAGTTCAATAGTATTTAGTACTATTTGTAAGACAGTTAACATAGTGAAACCAGAAACTTGACACTCCACACATGGAGTTTATACTAGAATGGGTACTTTTGGGGCCACGGTTGGTCAAAATGACCTAGACTTTAACCTGGAGATCAATCTGACGATATCTCTTCTGCAGTCCAAGGTTCTCTCTGAGTACTTCTGTTTCCTACATCAAAATAACAGACTTCCCTGTATACTAACATCGCATTGTTAGTGGGTTTCGTATAAGTTAGTGACAAATCTATAATGATCTCCATTAATCTCTATAGGGAGTGTGCATGGATTCCACTGGACCCTGGCAGCTCTCCAGGACCAAGTTGTTCATCTCTGGGTTAAATATAACCCTTGGTTAAATGAAATAACTTTTAACCCTTGGTTACATAACCCATGGTTAAATTTTCTGTGAATTCATTTTTATCAAAATAAAGAATCATCAACACTTCTCTCAGGTCCTAGAAAAATGTTTGGTCAATAAATATGATTTCTTTAATAAAACAATAAGCTTTTCAGCATCGGAGTTCATTAAATAGATAAATGATAACAATAACGCAGACGTGACAGAGAGCACCTTTTGTTTGAAATGAAGCGTTGATCATAGAATTGTACTTGATTATAGATAAATAGATTATCTTACTAAAACTTGTTTAATTTTTCTGCATCAATTTGTTTATTTACATAGAAGATGACAGGGTAAAAGAATTGTTGATTTAAAAATGTCTGCAAAGTACAATAGGAACGTAAACCTCGATGAAAAAAAGGGAAAAGATTGTAAAATATAAAAACCATTTTTTTTATTTATGTAATGGTCGTAGAAATTGAAGAATATAATGTATCAAACTTTTTGTGACCTTTCCAATCTTCGTATGAACAGGGAATCGTACTTTTAGACAACACTCTTAAAATTTTTACCAAGGTCTGAAGCAAGGTTAAATCTAAATAATCTAACCAAGGTTTTAACAAAGGGTTAAATTTAACCACAGGATGAACAACAGAAATTAACCAAGGGTTAAATTTTAAACAAGGGGTATGATATTTAACCCTTGGTTAAAATTAAACCAAGAGATGGACAACTGGGTCCAATGATAGATAAGTGAATGCTCTGAATAATGGAGGAATCTAACACTAAATACAATGGCGCTGAAAACTGAAAGTAACAAAATAAGAAAAAAATGGATGATTCCTCAGTTGAATAACACCTTTAAATAGATTTAAGTTCAGTTAAACCATTCTTTTCCATACCTACCAGGCATATTAAGAAAAATGTGGAACAGAGGCCAGGACAAGAAAAGTACTCACGATGAACTTTCACAAATCTCAGTTTAAAGCTAGTATATAAACATTACCAATGGTCAGAGCATAACAATATGGCTGTGTCAACATTGTACAAAGATATGGACCAGATATTGTGTAAGTTTGGAGAGGTATTGGAGTATTGTAAATAGGTGATTTTATTTTTCAGAATCAGTGCAGCTGGAGGTAGAGGAGGGACTGGGATCAATGCACCGAATGTTTCAGGTGGAGGCTATGTGGAGGGCAAGTTTAACTTGACAGAAGGAGAGAAGATTTATATTGTAGTAGGACAACCAGGCTCTAATGCATGTTCTCATCAAAGGGTATGTATAAATAACATTAGATAAATGTTTGCTCATCAAGATTTAAGGGCAATCCGAGCTGTCAACGTGATTAATGGAGGATTATTTTTTAATTACATATGTCTTTATAAACATTGATATATTGTGGCTAGACTTGTGAGCATTCAATTGTTTGTCCAATATGAGCTTTCCAGTATATATATTTTTGTTCAAGATTTCCATACGAAATAACATTTTTAAACCAACATTTTTTTCTGTTTTCAAAGGATGCATGTCTAAAAACAGATCTAGGTCGACCACTTTATGTCCAGCCATATTTTTGTGAAGATGTTTTAACTTTCAAAAAATGTCTAAACATTTTCAAAAGGTTCTTTTGAGATTCATGTTGAAAAGTCAAATGAATGTTTTAAAAAGAAATCATTGACATTGGGAGCCACATCTATAAATTCCAGGAATTTTTTAACAAGATAACGACAAAACATTTTGGAAATACTAATTGAATAATGCTTTTTGATCATCATCAGCTGTTATTTTTATGACATCTATTAACAACACTGAAATTCTTCTTAAAAATATTTAAAATGTTATAATGATAAAAAGGAAAACAGGAATCACAAAAACTAAATCCAAAATGATCCAATGATAGAGTTGTATCCCTTTGTCAAAAGAAAATCAAAATGATCCAATGATAGATTTATGTCCCTTTGTCAAAAGAAAATCAAAATGATCCAATGATAGATTTATGTCCCTTTGTCAAAAGAAAATCAAAATGATCTAATGATAGATTTATATCCCTTTGTCAAAAGAAAATCAAAATGATCCAATGATAGATTTATATCCCTTTGTCAAAAGAAAATCAAAATTATCTAATGATAGATTTATGTCCCTTTGTCAAAAGAAAATCAAAATGATCCATGGTAGATTAATGTCCCTTTGTCAAAAGAAAATCGAAATGATCCAATGATAGATTTATATCCCTTTGTCAAAAGAAAATCAAAATGATCCAATGATAGATTTATGTCCCTTTGTCAAAAGAAAATCAAAATGATCCAATGATAGATTTATGTCCCTTTGTCAAAAGAAAATCAAAATATAAAAATTGGTTTAAATATGCACTTGATAGACTGTAGGCGATGGATTAGGTGATAAAACAGCAACATATATTGTTGTCAAACTAGGAAAGTGGTTGTACATTTCATCGGTAATATTTTTTTTTATAACGAATAAGAAATTTACCAGTGTAACAATTTATTTTCAGAATGATGAAATAAAGGATGTTTGTCATAAAGGCCTACCAGCAAATGAGGAAGAGTTCTTAAGAAAGAACAGATGGGGTGGAGGTGGTGGGGGAGGGGCAACTTATGTGTTTAAGGTATTTTGTATACTCATTCTGCATGTTTGGGGAGGGACAACTTATGTGTTTAAGGTATTGTGTATACTTTGTCTGCATGGTGGGGAAGGGGCAACTTATGTGTTCAAGTTATTGTATATACTTTGTCTGCATTTTTGGGGAAGGGCAACTTAAGTGTTTAAGGTATTGTGTTTACTTTGTCTGCATGGTGGGGGAGGGGCAACTTATGTGTTCTAGGTACTGTGTTTGCTTTGTCTGCATGTTTGGGGAGGGGCAACTTTTGTGTTTACGGTATTGTGTTTACTTTGTCTGCATGTTTGGGAGGGGCAACTTATGTGTTCAAGGTATTGTGTATACTTTGCCTGCATGTTAGGGAAGGGATAACTTATGTGTTTAAGGTATTGTGTTTACTTTGTCTGCATGTTTGGGGAGGGGCAACTTATGTGTTCTAAGTTTTTTGTGTATACTTTGTCTGCGTGTTTGGGGAAGGGCAACTTAAGTGTTTAAGGTATTGTGTTTACTTTGTCTGCAATTTTTGGGGAAGGGCAACTTAAGTGTTTAAGGTATTGTGTTTACTTTGTCTGCATGATTGGGGAGGGGCAACTTTTGTGTTTACGGTATTGTGTCTACTTTGTCTGCATGTTTGGGGAGGGGCAACTTATGTGTTCAAGGTATTGTGTAAACTTTGCCTGCATGTTAGGGAAAGGATAACTTATGTGTTTAAGGTATTGTGTTTACTTTTTCTGCATGTTTGGGGAGGGGCAATTTATGTGTTCTAGGTTTTTTGTGTATACTTTGTCTGCATGTTTGGGGAGGAGCAACTTATGTGTTTAAGGTATTGTGTATAATTTTTCTGTGTGTTTGGGGAGGGACAACTTATGTGTTTAAGGTGCTGTGTATACTTTGCATGGTTTGGGAGGGGCAACTTATGTGTTTAAGGTATTGTGTTTACTTTGGGTGCATTTTTCACTTTAGTCTTGAAATGTCGTTTAAACTAAATCTTGTCTCTGGAAAATCAATGAAATATATTGTCAGGATGACTGAATATAGATTAGTATTAATTGAAGAAATCTACAAAGACATGTTTTCCTAAAATAAAATGCATTTAAAAAACAAGCGAAAAAAAGGTAACATTATGAATAAAAGGAAGTGGGGTATAAGTAAGTGTGGCACCAACCCAATGAAAATTATTTTTTTTGTAAAAAGCATATCAAGTATTTAGTTCGTTATTAAACTGATAAAATATTCTGGTTTTAAAAGCAAAGAACTCATCTCTGACACAAGTGTACCAATATGTGGTCATTTCTGATACACGTGTATCATATATGTGGTCATTCTTGACACAAGTGAATCATATATGTGGTCATCTCTGATACATGTGTATCATATATGTGGTCATTCGTGACACAAGTGTATCATATATGTGGTCATCTCTGACACAAGTGGATCATATCCGTTGTTATCGCTGGCACAAGTGGATTATATATGTGGTCTTCTCTGACACAAGTAGATCATATACATGGTCATCACTGACACAAGTAGATCATATACATGGTCATCACTGACACAAGTGTATCATACATGTGGTCATCTCTGACACAAGTGGATCATATCCATTGTTATCGCTGACACAAGTGGATTATATTTGTGGTCATCTCTGACACAATGGATTATATCCATGGTCATCACTGACACAAATGGATTATATCCATGGTCATCACTGACACAAGTGGATTATATCCATGGTCATCACTGACACAAGTGGATTATATCCATGGTCATCACTGACACAAGTAGATCATATCCATGGTCATCACTGACACAAGTGGATCATATCCAAGGTCATCACGGACACAAGTGGATCAAATACATGGTCATCACTGACACAAGTGGACCAAATACATGGTCATCACTGACACAAGTGGATCATCTATGTGGTCATCTCTGACACAAGTGGATCATATATGTGGTCAACTCTGACACAAGTAGATAATATCCATGGTCATCACTGACACAAGTGTATCATATATGTGGTCATCAATGACAAGTGGATTATATCCATGGTTATCTCTTGACACAAGTGGATCATATCTGTGGTCATCTCTGACACAAGTGGATCATAACTGTGGTCATCTCTGACACAAGTGTATCATATATGTGGTCATCTCTGACACAAGTGGATCATATCTGTGGTTATCTCGAAACACAAGTGGATCATATATGTGGTCATCTCTGACAAAAGTGGATCATATCCATGGTTATCTCTGACACAAGTGTATCATATATGTGGTCATCTCTGATACAAGTAGATCATATCCATGGTTATCTCTGACACAAGTGTATCATATCTGTGGTCATCTCTGACACAAGTAGATCATATATGTGGTCATCTCTGACACAAGTGGATCATATATGTGGTCATCTCTGACACAAGTGGATCATTTCAGTGGTCATCTCTGACACAAGTGTATCATATCTGTGGTCATCTCTGACACAAGTGTATCATATCTGTGGTCATCTCTGACACAAGTGGATCATTTCAGTGGTCATCTCTGACACAAGTGTATCATTTCAGTGGTCATCTCTGACACAAGTAGATCATATATGTGGTAATATTTGAAAAGTGAATCATATCCATGGTTATCTCTGACACAAGTGGATCATATCTGTTGTCATCTCTGACACAAGTGAATCATATCTTGTCATTTCTGACACAAGTGTATCATATCATTTGTCGTCTCTGATGCAAGTGGATTATATCCTTGGTCATTACTGAAGCCTATTTTTCATATCCATCAAACAAATAGCTTTTAAAAATTTCAAAAAGATTGCTTCAAGTTAACATTAAGATAATTTGGTTGAGTAGTCTTGAAGATATACACCCACTAGAATTTTATCATAGAAATGGAAAGTTTACAATGGGAAAATTGAAAAGTTGTTGTAAAGTTTAGTACTCAACTCCTTACTGTCATTTCAAGGTTGAATGGTTATTTTTATTACCATTATTATATATCTATATAGCACCTTAAACAATGAATGTTCAAAAATTAAAGTAAATAGCCAATATTTATGAATATAGTTTTATTTCAGTATGATGACAAAGATAATGTTGTGCCATTAATTGTAGCTGGAGGAGGAGGGGGCCAAGGTTACAGAAGTTCTGGAACAGAACACAAAAAAAGAATTCTAGATACTTATAATACCAGTGGAAGTAATGGAGTGACTTCATATAATAGTTCAGGTAATTTTCATTAGATATCAAACATAATTATGTGTATTGCAGAGTTGTTTTAATGTGGACTGAAATGAAGCATGCATGATTTATGTATTACTGAAAAATTATTACACCAGGGTTTTCGATATCATAAACTAGTCAAAACATTTACTAAATTTTATCATCGGTATAAGGACATCATTCGTAAATATAACTCAACATGCAGACATCTTATACGTTCGGGTATTTCACATCCAATTTTTTATGGTAATATTCTTTACAAAGCACAAAAATGTCAGTATTCACCTCAAAAGCTAACAAAACCTTTAAACAGACTTATTAAGAAGGGATATAGTTACGATACTGTTGTCAGGTCATTAAAGATTGCATATTTTGGCTTTAATATTGATTCACTTATAGGGTCTTTGCATCGAATTAACACATTTATTCTAAAACCAGTTGTTGGCATGACACAGGTCATGTTCTTCTCATATATTTTATGACGGTATAATACTAAACCCCTAACAGGAGGGATTGTGCCTGATATTCATATAATGAAGACATAATCTTTCAATCAGTTTAATTGAGGTCTGGAGCTGGCATGTCAGTAACTGCTAGTAGTCTGTTGTTATTTATGTATTATTGTCATTTTGTTTATTTTCTTTTGTTTCCTTTTCTGACATCGGACTCGGACTTCTCTTATACTGAGTTTTACTGTGCGTACTGTTGTGTGTTTGTTTTTCTACATTGGCTAGAGGTATAGAGGAGGTTGAGATCTCAAAAACATGTTTAACCCCGCTGCATTTTTGCGCCTGTCCCAAGTCAGGAGCCTCTGGCCTTTGTTAGTCTTGTATCATTTTAAATTTTAGTTTCCTGTGTATAATTTGGAGTTTAGTATGACGTCCATTATCACTGAACTAGTATACTTATTTGTTTAGGGGCCAGCTGAAGGACGCCTCCGGGTGCGGGAGTTTCTCGCTGCATTGAATACCCATTGGTGGCCTTCGGCTGTTGTCTGCTCTATGGTCGGGTTGTTGTCTCTTTGACACATTCCCTATTTCCATTCTCAATTTTATGAGTGTAATCATTTTAAAGAAAGAAACTTAGAGAAAAAGACTTACTGTTTTTCGTTTCATATCAATTCTCTTGTAGCTGCATGTTGAAAAATGAATCACAGACTGACAGTAAATATCTGTTATTCTTATAGCTGTTCGAGTTGTTTAGTATTCTGTATTTAGTACTGTATGTATACATTTGAAGTTTGATGCTGTTCATTCACCAAGGGAGGGGGGATGAAGGTAGGTATGTAATTTTTTCTAGTGGGTAGTGGATGTTGGTCGGACCCCCAAAACTGCCTTAATAAATTGTACTTCATAGAATTTGCCTTTTGCCTTTTTCTGTTTTTATTGATGTGTTGAAATGAACTGTCAATATATAAACCTTGTTTGTATGTATTTTGCCATGTTTTTGATGCATAAAATTATTTTTTTCTTTAATATGGCATTTAAGGAAGTGATATAGCAAAAGACTTGTTATGGCAAACTTCAAAGAGAGCTTGTTTGCACGCAGCGCTACATTGTTTGGTTTTTTAAACTATATTTCATTTTTGCGATTTGCATTCTTATGGTACATTTTTTATAGCAATTATCAAGTAATGACTTGTTTTATGTCCTTTCATTATAAATTTACCTACTTCTGCTGTATAGATTTTGCACAAGTAGAAAAGACAATTGTTGTGCAACTTTAAGTAGCTACCTCTTTTGATAATAATCGGTCAGATATAACTTGATTTCCTTGTGATAAAAGAATGTGAGAGATATATCAGTGAGGCAGCAAATCAACAACATGAAAAAACAAAAAGACATCTAGAGGTCAACATACTGTCTTCAACAATAGGCAGGTGTCAAGCTCTGAATGACCTTGTGTTTTAAAAAGAGAATACGGAGTACAATAAGGGCCTGATTTCCCATTATTTCAAGAGTTTTAAGAAAACCTCTCCATGAAATTGTTTTTTGGAAAGTTTGGAATATGCATACTTTCCTAAGGTGTCAGTCTCAACTGGAAGTAGCCAGCTTAGATACTATAGGATGTGTGTTCTACTCCTAAATAATGTAGTACTAATGTTTGAATACTAATTTTAAAGATACTTTTGAAATTTTGAGTTACTACTTTTTTGATGATCTTATAGCTTAAATAAAAATGGACTGAATGTTTACCGACAATTCAAATGAATTCAATTTCATTTTGAAAATGGGTATCACAAACACTACTTCGCGGATCTGCCATGGGCGGAGGAAAAAATCAAGACAAATCCACACGAGACAGCAGTTTCCACGTTTTATCCATAGAAAATTTAGGGGGCCTGATACTTATTTCAAGGTGAGTTTTTTTGTTACATTTATAAGTAGTTCTGTTTGTTTTTATCTTGAAATCTTTTAAATTTTTACGTTTGTAAATGCTATTAGGATTGACCCTTATAAATTATGCATACTTTGAATGGTCAGCCATTTTGTATGTTTATGTTACCTTCCTGCTTTCCTATAGGATTCCCCAGACATGTGCACTGACGCTCAATCTCCATACATGTGCATTATGCATTAATCCGACTAGATAAAATTGGCATGCTAACAGATTCTTTTGAGTTAGATTTGAGACAAACAATAAGAAATATTATTTTTGTGCTGTGTCATAGTGTGTGCATATTCATTATTTATGCACAATGCACTCGAGAAACAACAGTTTTGTCCCATTATTGTCCATGTGCTTTAAATGTACAGTCCATTATTTACGGTTTGTCATTTAAATTCTCATTGGTCAATAATTATACCCCCTCTTTAAATAAGTGGGGGTATACTGTTTTACTTCTGTCTGTCCGTCAGTCCAGCTGTCAGTCCATCCGTCCATCCGTCCCATCAAAATTTTTCGTCGCATCTTTCTCAGGAACTACATTACAAGGATTTCTGAAATTTGGTTTCAGGGTTCATATGAGTCAGCTATACTGTGTGATGCGTTTTCAGATTCATCACTCATCAACTTCCTGTTTACCGAACACTTACATATTTTTACACTATTAAAATTATCCACTTGTGGTGGGGGTATCATCAGTGAGCAGCAGCTTGCAGTTTCACTTGTTAATTCTATTTAAAACAACCAGTGAAAACACGTTAATCTCGTACAAATAGCAAACCTTACTATAAAATACCTGAGATTAATTATGAATGAAACTTTTTTCAGAGTTTTAAAACGTAAAGATAAGGCCACGGTCAACTACGATAGTAGGTTGGCAATCAACTAGTCTGTTTCAAGTTTAAAGGCGAGTTGGAAATGCAGTTGCAGATTTTTTTCTTGAAAAATTCGTCGAACTGTATTTCCAAGATCGCCGCAATCTTTCCAATTCTGTTCTACCCTTGGTCACAGGGATGTTGGCAGCCACCTTCTGTCTGTGAAAAGCCCTGGGCTGAAATTTATCCCCAGTTGACAACCAATCGCCCGAAATTCACATGTAACAAGCCACCTGTCAAGAAGAGTTTGATACACATATATACTTGAAAGAAAAATGTTGAACTACGGAAATCTGTCAGAAATCCATTCTAATTTTTTAGCTCACCTGGTCCAAAGGGCCAAGTGAGCTTTTCTCATCACTTGGCGTCCGTCGTCCGTCGTCGTTAGCTTTTTACAAAAATCTTCTCCTCTGAAACCACTGGGCCAAATTTAACCAAACTTGGCCACAATCATCATTAGGGTATCTAGTTTAAAAAATGTGTCCGATGACCCTGCCAACCAACCAAGATGGCCGCCATGGCTAAAAATTGAACATAGGGGTAAAATGTAGATTTTGGCTTATATCTCTGAAACCAAAGCATTTAGAGTAAATCTGACATGGGTAAAACTGATTATCAGGTCAAGATCTATCTGCCCTGAAATTTTCAGACAAATCTGACAACCTGTTGTTGGGTTGCTGCCCCTGAATTGGTAATTTTAAGGAAATTTTGCCGTTTTTGGTTATTATCTTGAATATTATTACAGATAGAGATAAACTGTAAACAGCAATAATGTTCAGCAAAGTAAGATCTACAAATAAGTCGGCATGACCAAAATTGTCAGTTGACTCCTTTAGGAGTTATTGCCCTTTATAGTCAATTTTTAACAATTTTTCGTAAATTTTTGTAATCTTCTACAAAAATCTTCTTCTCTGAGACAAATTTAGCCATACTTGACCATAATCATTATAAGGGTATCTAGTTTAAAAAATTTGTCTGATGACCCCGCCTTCCAACCATCATGGCCGACTTGGTTAAAAATAGAACATAGGGGTAAAATGCAGTTTTTGGTTTATATCTCTGAAACTGAAGCATTTAGAGCGAATCTGACAGGTGGCAAAAATGTTCATCAGATTTAGATTTATCTGCCCAGAAATTTTCAGACGAATCTGACAACATGTTGTTGGGTTGCTGCCCCTGAGTTAGTAATTTTACAGAAATTTTGCAGTTTTTTGTTATTATCTTAGATATCATTATAATATCTAATATCTTATACTATTAATTATGATTTTAACCTTATTTTACATAATTTCCAAAGCATCAGTAAATACAGGTGAGTGACACAGGCTCTTGAGAGCCTCTAGTTATGTTTTATTACAAATATCTTTTTTTTTTATATCAATAGAATCTGTTACCATTAGATAAAAGTACTAGGCCCATATAGATACCCACAAAAACTTAGACAAAAAGAAAAGAAACATGAACCCTCACTCCAAAAAAAAAAATCCCTGTTCCTTTCAATTTGTAGCTGGAGTACTGTAAAGAAATATTTATTTAATTTACGATTATAAGCATCTCATGGACTTAAGGAGGTTCGCTACTCACTTTCAAAATAACAAACTTTTCATAACACTAGTAAATATTGATAGGGTATTATTAAAGGAAACAAAAGAGCAAAAAAAATATATAGGTCAATGTGCTTGTTTTCGAGATATTAGCCATTGAAATTTTGGCGGGAAAATGTTCTCTCTTGATTTTTCATAGCTTTATCATTGACAAGTTTAAGTGCTCAAAAACTGTTAAAAAATAACAAGGATTTTATAAGACTTTTACAGATGGCTTATAATTGTACATGCAAAAGATTTATAAAAAGAAAAATGGGGGTCAATGGGCAAAATTTTTTAAGGCATTGAAATGGATAAAACCGGAGGATTCCGAAAATCTGACAAAAAATCCAAAACATAGAAATTATTGCTTAAAAGTATGTCGATCATCATGGCATTCAGTTCTATAAGTGAAGTGCATTGACTGTCAACATCAGCATACATGCAATTCAATTGGCCTTACTTTTTTCCCTAAGTTATGTTCATTGAGCTGTTATACTCATCACTTGTTGGTCTGTTTGTTATTGCTTGTTGTTTGATATGAGTGTCTGGATGGGGTCCTTCATTTCTGTATTCTTTAATTTTTTGGCCATTTTTCTCTATTCTTTATATTTTTTGCCCATTATTCTCTATTTTTTTTATATTTTAGCACCTCATTATTCTCTATTTATTTTTTGGTCCATTTTTCTCTATTCTTTATATTTTTTGCCCATTATTTTCTGTGGTGTACACCCCATCCACATCCTCTAATATATAAATATAATGTTGAATAAATGCAATTACAAATAATCAGTTACTTTTCAATTTATTTGTTCTTTATATAATATTTTTTAAAGAAGGAAACAAAACAAAACCTGCATTAGATAAACAATAAAGCTTAAAATCAAAATTAACAGTGTACAAAATTACTAGACTGTGAATGAACCTGAGGCTTAGAAAAGTAAACTGAGAACACATGATGTAGAAATAGTTCAACAGAGAATACGAAAAAATGTGATAGCTAGAGAGTTATTTGCTACCAAATTGAGAACTACAGAGTCTCAGAATTTGATCTCAGAAACACCATAATAGCTGTAACCATAATGTGTTGACAATTAAAAATACTTAGAATAAATGACTCAAAAACTGTTTTACTGAGAATTCACAAATTTTTTTTGATTATAACGAAATATATGTTAATATTATGAAAATAGCTAGATTTTTGATATTCTGGCGTACTTCTCAGATTGCTTAATACCACTCCCATAGTTTGGGGTTATATAGGAATCACTAAGTGCCTCTGTCTATCAGTACGGCTTCATGTCATGTGCATTACTTTTGTACCGTAAAACTTCTGTTAACCATACTTAGTATGCAATTGCATCTAAGGCTGGTGTGTGTCATACCAAGGTCAGGTAGCTCTGACCTTGACTTTGACCCCTTTGATAGTAAAACCATGTCCAATTCATGTCCTGCTCACAACTTTTGTACTGTAAAACATACTAAAGTCAGTCGACTCTGACCTTGACCTTTAACCATTATGATAGTTAATCTTATCCAATTTGTGTCAGGTTCATAAAGTTTGTACTTAAAACTTTGGTTAAGGCAGTTGCATTATGCGCTTTGGATGTGTCATATCCCAAATTCGAATCACTCTGACCTTGACTTTGTCCTCTGATACCTATGATAGTAAAACCTTGTCCAATTTGTGTCTGGGTCATATCTTTTGTACCTTAAAATTTTGGTTAACCAAACATGGTATGCAGTTGCATTATGGGCTTGGGGTGTGTCCTATAACCAAAGTCAGATCATTCTGACCTTTCCCATTTGACCCCTATGATAGTTAAACAGTGTCTGGTTTGTGTTTGGTGCATAAATTTTGTACTGTAGCACTTAGATTGACAAAACTTTGTATGCAGAAGCATCATACTGACCTTGACCTTCAATTTCAGAATTTACAGCATGCCAACCTCACACTTTGTTCCTTGGTCAGTATGATTCTTTCAGATTGACCTATCATTAACAATGTGTCAATTTAACACAGAGGCAATGATTATATAAAATGAATGGCTGAAAACCAAAAATCTCAAAATGTCATTGCCTCAATGATGAATTTCACAGCAGCAACTAAAATGTATTACAGGGTTATAAGTACCTCTACGAATCTAGTGTATATTAACTTTTTATACCCCCGCTTTAAGATAGTGGGGATATACTGTTTTATCTCTGTCTGTCTGTCCATCCATCAGTCAGTCCATCAGTCTGTCCATCCGTCCCATGAATATTTTTCGTCGCATCTTTCTCGGAACTACAAGGATTTCTGAAATTTGGTTTCAGGGTTTATATAAATCAGCTTCACTGTGTGATGCTTTTTCAGATTCATCACTCAACAACTTCCTGTTTACCGAACACTTACATCATTTTACACATGACATCCAAGTTGAGAATTTTCATCACATTTTTCTCAGGAACTACATTACAAGGATTTCTGAAATTTGGTTTCAGGCTTTATATAAGTCAGCTACACTGTGTGATGCGTTTTCAGATTCATCACTCTACAAGTTCCTGTTTACCATCAAGTATTTGGTCCAGGGGTATCATCAGTGAGCAGTAGCTTGCAGTTTCACTTGTTATTCCTGTCTACATATTGCCATTGTTGATTAAATCCTTTCATTTTAATTCACTTTCACTACGGTTGTATTGGTATTAAGTTTGCTGTCTTTTTTAAAATAGGAGATGTAACATTTATTGCTAATGAAACCACTATCCACCCCAATTGATTTGATCTGCTCAAAAATTTCATCAAGGCTATATCTACTATTAAAGATTAAGAAATTTCTAAATCTAGACTGCAGAAAATTATTCTATAATGGTTATATCTTGCCACTAATTGATTATTGTTGTATAGCGTGGAGTAGTTGTAGCAGTGAGGGTTTAAATAGGATATTAAAATTACAAAAGAGAGCTGCTAGATTAATACTAGAAACAGACCCTTTCGCTCCTTCCAAGCACTTATTCAAACACTTAAACTGGATGACAGTTGAACAGAGAATAAAATATCACAAGTTTGTAATGACATTTAAGTGCATCAAAAATGATGCCCCATCATATCTTACTAACAAGTTTCAATATGTTTCAGACAGAAATCCATACCCCTTGAGAAATGCTGTTCAAGGAAACCTTATACTCCCTAAACCAAAAATAGAGTTGTTCAAAAAATCTTTTATGTATTCTGGACCATTCTTGTGGAATAAGGGGCCTCGGTGGCCGAGTGGTCTAAGTAGTTACTACTGTAATCACTAGCCAGTCAACACTGAGGTTGTGAGTTCGAACCCCGCTCGTGCAGGTGCACTCGACTCCAATCTTAATTGACTAGGATTGTCAGTTTTCCTATCGAAGGTCGGTGGTTTTCTCCGGGCACTCCGGCTTCCTCCACCAATAAAAACTGGCCGCCACGAAATAGCCCAAAAGCAGTGCTTAAAAGTGGCGTTAAAACACCAAAAAATCAAAATCAAATCTTGTGGAATAATTTGCCAATACCGTTAAGAAATATTACAAATGTTAATTCTTTCAAATACAAAATAACAGATCATTTATTGAAATCAACCTGTTGAAAAAATATTGAAAACTGATTATGTCATCATGTTTATTTTTTTCATAACATTTTATCAAGTTGTATTTAACATTATTATCATACTTGACTTTTTATACTAATGTATGCAATGTATATGTTTGCAGTTTTTATACGACCGCGAAAATTAAAATTTTTTTTGTTGTATATCAGTATCACGTTGTCGTCCTCGTCGTCGTCAGCATTGTCTGAAGACAGATGGTTTCCGGATAATAATTTTAGTATAAGTAAATAGAAATCAATAAAATTTTAACACAAGGTTTATAACCACAAAAGGAAGGTTGGGATTGATTTTGGGGGTTATGGTGTCAAAGGTTTAGGAATTAGGGGCCAAAAAAGGGGCCCAAATAAGCATTTTTGCAGTTTCCAGACAATAACTTGTGTTTAAGTGTATGAATCTCTCTGAAATTATACCACAAGTTTCCATACAACAAAGGGATGGTTTTGGGGGGTTATGGCTCAAACCATTTAGCAATAAGGGGCAGAAAAGGGGGGAAAAACAAGGGTTTTTATGGTTAAAGGACAATTTAGACAATTTAAAAGCAGTGTAAGGGAGGTAATCCAATCCATTTAAAGAATACTGTGTATATATGTTTGATTACCTCCCTTACACTGCTTGTAAATTATGTATTAAGAAATGATGATTGTCATGAGATGATTAGCTGTGTAAATTTATTTTTAGAAGTTACTATTAATTAATATTAATTTTAACCATGACTGGATGTCATTTTATATTTTAATATTTTATGATGTATTTAAACGAGTAGTTATGGTTGCAAACTCCATTAGAAATTGGAATTCAGATTATTTTTGGAATAAGGGAAAGGGGAAGGGGGAGGGAGTTTAAAAAATTGAGGGAGGGAGTTGAAAAAATTTGGGGGTAAATAAGAATTTTGGGGGCTACAATTTTCTCATTTCAGTTTCAGAAATTAAAAGAAAAATTCTTCAAAAATTTTTTTTGGGGGTTAATATTCAACAGCAAAGTGTATTGCTCAAAAGCAAAAAAACAGGTAAATTGGGGCAAATTCGCAACAGCAAAGTGTATTGCACAAAAGCAAAAAATTGAATATAAATTCAAATCATATAACCAATTTTAAGTTCTTTGACTACACTTATTCTGTGTCAGAAACCTATCATGTGTCAAATATTTAATTACAATCCAAATTCAGACCTGTATCAAGCGCAAATAATGTGTCCATTTTGGCCGCAACTTTTCAGGGTTGGACATCTGTGGTCATATCCAGCTGTGCTTAGCGAAGCAATTTATTTTATGATGAGGGCCTCAGGGAAGATTATTTATATAGCTAACTGTGTAACCCTCTTAAAATAAAGTATTGTTGTTGTTGTTGTTGTTAGTTCAAAGGAGGAAGATATATAAGCAATTATAGGTTACCGTACAGTCTTCAACAATGAAGAAAAACCCGTACCATGTAGTTGGCTATAAAAGGCCCTGATATGAAAAATGTGAAACAATTCAAACAAGAAAAATAATGGCTTAATTATTAACAGTACAATTTACAAAAAACAAATATGAAGGACACAAGTCAATAAAAAGTACTAAATCACAGGCCCCTGACATGGGATGGGCACTTAAAGAATGTAACAGAGCTTTCTGAGTACTGAATTATTAAATCAACAGCAAGGTTGCAATAAAAAATATCAAAATTTACATGATAAACATATGAAAAAAAAAGGTGATTTTTGATGATTGCTGATGAGACAACGATTAAGTAACAAACAACAAAGCTGTGATTAAATTCGTATTTGAAATAATACACATCTACAGTTGCAAACTTTCCACAGGTGCTATCCAGCACTTTGATTGAATGATGTTATTGATATGAACTTTTCCATTTTAATTATAGGAATTAAATATCTGTGGTTACCAGATTGATCTTATGCTAACCATGACAAAGGTCCATGTGAGTTGTTGCCATCACTTGACATCTGTCTTGTCTGTCATCATCCATCTGTCATTTTGGCAGCCTCTTTTTATGGTTATTTAGATGCAGTTCAACAAATTTAAGTGCATAATTTCATAAAATCTGAAGCATCAGTCAAGTGTACTATAATTTGCCTTAAGGGTGTGTATTTTTTGTAATACAAAATCCTAGCCTGGCTATTGAGGAAGTCTTTGCCTAAACTATTCATTCTGAATAGAGCTTTTTCAAAATATTTTTTTTTCTCTCTTTTCATTTTTTTTGCAAAAATTTTAAAAAAGTGATAGACATACTTAAAACACTTTGCTAGTAATGACATTAATGTTCGATAGTTTGTACCAGTTACTTTATTTCACACACATAATGAACTTGATTACTAGCATGGTCCTAAGTTTTAAAATCCTACGACATAATCTTAAAATAAGCTTTAAGAAAAATATCTCTTTAGCAGCCAAACCTGTTGGTTATTGGAGATGAATGATTTAATATGGTATTGTTGTATGTCTGCAGGTAATATGCTTCTCTGTGTGATTGTATAATGTGGTGTTGTTGTATGTCTGCAGGTAATATGCGTAGATCATATTAAATCAACACACCTTCATATTTATCATATTAAAAAAGAAGCCCCAGTTTACCTTAGTTATCTATGAACTTTGAAGTCTGAAAAACAAGAATTTAAAAAAGGTTTTTTTCCTTTTATTTTATATACAATTAGATTATTGTATTTGATTATTCTGCTTTATTCGAGAAACATCAGAAAATTTAATTATTGTTGATTGAAAGGCTTGAAATCTGAATTTACAAATGTGCTTTTTGAAAAGTTTTTTGAGAAACAAGGTTGAAAATTTTGCCAGCCGACTCCCAAGCTGTTGACCTAACCTTAATAGCGTAGTCCAAGCAGACCAACTGTGTCAGGCCTTAGTATTGAAATCCCCACATTGTTGTTAGAAACTTATTAAACCTTATTGTATTTTTGGATACCCAGCCAATATAAATAAAAGAAGATTTAGTATGATTTCCAATAATACTACTATTTATAAAGACCAAATGACAAATTAATGAGCAATTACAGGTATCTTGCTTCTCCAGGTCATGTTTGGTGTATTTTCTACAACTTTTTCGTTTTGTCTTTAAATTGCATGAGAGAGAAAAAGGCAGAAGATACCAAAGCCAAAAAGACGAAACATAACAGCTTACAAAAGTACTGAGAACTTAGGACTGAGCAACACAAATTCCATAAAATGGGAGTGATCTCAATTGGCCTTAGAACACAGTTATTTTTTAGTGCATCTTAAGATGATAAACCAAATTTATAAAAATTACTCCTTCTCTTTCTCAAAAAGATTTTTACTGTGTAGTTTACAACTTTTAGAACAAATTATACCAAAATTATAGAAAAGTCTACCAGCTTTAACTCAAAATGTGGACAATTCTATGTTAAGGGGGTCTATAATTCAGTTCGACAACTTCAGACATACTTGTTTTTCAACTGCACCAAATCACTACTTAATAAAAAAAATTCATGGCCCAAATTTTTTTTACATAAGATACAAAGAAATAAATTTGGAAGGTGTTTGAAAAAAATTTGCAAGTTATAATACACTGTCCACACTATTTAGCTAGCGACTATATTTGTGGACAACGAAAATCAAAGGACAATAACTATGTCCCCGGACTAGGTGCACTGGAAGGGAGAGTAAATCCTGCTCTACTAATGACAATGTCATGTTGCTCATGGCAGGTATAAATTTACTAATGAGTCACATTTGGTGATGTCACAATTGAGGAAAAGAGGATAGGATTATGGCTACAATAATTTGAACACATCCCAGTTATCTTTAACACAGATATCTTGTAACAGTCTTGAAACTAAATCATGATGACTTCTCTAAAACTATCAAAGTTAGGAATTCAATTTTAACATTAAGAACTTGAGGTCAAAGGTTTCTTGTAAGCAGCAACCCTCTTTTAAAGATAAATGAGTTGGGAACTGTTTGTTTGATGAAAACAGCAACATGCATTTGGTTAAGATCAGGACTTTGTCAGGCCTTACTAAGAAGAAATAAATACTTTATACTTAATGTGAATCTAAGACCTTTGGCTTTGGGACTTTTCGTCCCTTTTTTGGGGTGCTTTAATATGCAGTGTTATTCAGGGCCTTTTGTAGCTTATACTTAACAGGGTTTTTGTCTCAGCTTTACCGAGTCAAAAAGCAGGACTTAGGTATGCAGCGTTAACAATGTATTAGTTTGTGATAAGGTCAGTTTAAGGGAAACCAGTAGTGGTAGGTCAATAATATTTGGTATGCAGTTGTCTTAGTATTGACACATCTCATTTCTTTGGAGATCATTTGACTCCACCCCTCAGTTATGGTCTACTGACTTTGAATGTTTTGCATAGTTTACATGTTTGAATATTGCATTTGGATTCAATATTTGCATTATACTATCAAAAATACAAAAAGGAGATCCATATCTCTGTGTCAACAGTTTATTTCTCATTGTTGAAGCAGTATTTGTTTACATGCTTGTCATTGGTCATTTAGTGGATAGTTGTCTCATTGGCAATTATCTCACATATCCCCCTATTTGAAAACAATTATTTTATTGGCACAAACTCATTAACAACAAGTAATCCTGTGTTAGGATGCTAACACAAAAGTCGCCAAAACGGCCCCTAACCATTGTTCTGCTGTTTCCATGGTAATGGCAGCCATTTTGAAATTTCATAGTCGGATAGCGCATCTACACATGACAGGTCACATTACTTACAAGTTTCATAAAAATTGGACAAATTTTCAAATTTAGGCATTCGTGTTTCCATGGTTACGGTGGCCATTTTGGAAATTCCAAAGTCAAATGCAACATCTACATCAGACAGTCAACATTTGTGTAAAGTTTCATTAAGTTTGAAGCATTTTGAATTTTTTGACGTTTTTGCAGTTTCCATGGTAACGGCAGGCATTTTGAAAATTCCAAAGTCGGATGGTACATCTACACATGACAGGTCACATTACTGTCAAGTTTCATAAAGATTGGACCAAATCTAGATTTTTCGCATTTTTGTTGTTTCCATGGCAACGGCAGCCATTTTGGAAATTCCAAAGTCAAATTCCAAATCTACATACACTGGTTAACATCTCTGTAAAATTTCATTAAATTTGAAGCATATAAAAAATTTCACATTTTGCAGTTTCCATGGTAACATGCCATTTTAAAATTCAAAGTCGAATTACAGCTACATACGGAGCTACCTGTAATAATCTATCATTATATAACATAAAAGTACATAGGAATAATTCAACACTATCACATGACTATTGTTCTAGAATGTTCCATGAAAATTGACCCCTAAAATAATGCCAAGATGACCCGGGCTGAAATAAAAATGTGGAATGGACACCTGGACATCGGTCTCTTGTATTACACAAAACTTAAAGGTTCTACCAGTAGCGAATCAATAGTCGAAAAATGACCCCACCCATGTTCCGGCCCCAAAAGTGCCAAGTTGACCCCATTCGAAATAAAAATAGCGAATGCACCCTAGAAATACTACCCCAACATCATACCAAATATAAAGTTTCCATCATTTAAGGCTTGGAAGAAAATGGTCGGACAAATTAGGGTTAAGAAGAATAATAATAAAATAATAATAATAAATAATAAGAAACGGGACAAAAACATAAAGTCTCCAAAACTCCGTTTTGGCGACTTAATAAAAGGTCATAAGACCTAATGCAAATAAAAAAATATTAACCGACATGATAAAATTAAGAAATAATTCATGCCAGCCATAGATTTGCTGGAAATTTTCACATGGCCTGTATATTTATGTGAGCATTGTTAAAATCCAATTTTATCTCAAGCATTAGCGAGGCATCAAATTAATGAATCTATGGCACAGGCCATGTTAAAATTATAACAAATCTATGGCTGATATGCATTATTTTAATTCTAATAGGACAAATAAAGTTATTTAAAAAAAAAAATGAGGCAAAGATAAGGTTGCTGTGTTTGTGGCTGTTCTATTTTACCCCCTGCAATAAAAAAAGATAAAATGGGTTTGAATAAGAATAACGGTTCTGTAGTTGTTTTTTTCGGTTTCAATTTTAACACAGCGAAATCAACATAGTGTTGGCACATAAGTTAAGATACATGTGGATTTATGTGAGCAATAAATTGTAACAGTCATTAAAAGGTACATCTCTGAGTCTGCGCTAAGTAAAGATAAATCGAGAATTTTATCACGCTGTTGTTTACAATGTGAAAGAAGTACATCATATTAGAATGAAAAGTTACAAACTAATATATCATATTACTAAACTATTCCTTATATTTAAACACTGATGAACAAGGAAGTCAGTTTAAGTAATAATGCTGAGCTATTGTTTAACAAAAGAGATATGTTTTCAACATGTACAGTATCAATGTTAAGCTGTATTTTAAACATTGCATCAATATTTATCTGGTGTTTTTTTGGCTATTAAATCCATTACATTGTAGTAAATAATGTTGTTCATCCTCAATATGCCCATTATTACTGATGGGCTTTTATCTCCTTGGAATATAAATATGTCCTTTTACAAAAGAATATGCACTTATGTGTGTTTTGCGTATTGTATATTGCATGCTCTATCATTTAAATTGTTGAACAAATCAACATATTACTGTCTGACCCATTGTGTAAAATTCTGAAAGAAACTATATTGTGGTGCAACATGAAAAATGTATACGTCTCTTAGCTTTGGATCAGGTTTTTGAGTGATTTCTGAAAAGCAGTGAATCTTTCTTTGATAATGTAAGGTATTGATCACAGAATGCCATTTCAAAATGTTAACAGTTTACGTATCGTAACCCTATTTGTACTGACCTTAATGTTGCTGTTTTGGAAGATCAGATTAATTAAAACTTGAGATGATAGATAAAACTGTAAAGATGCTGGGATTTTCCATGGAGGATACCATTATGAAAGATAATGTGATCCCATTTGGGATGACAAGGCCAAGTTAAATCAACATACAGTAATTGAATTTCACATTGTATAATTGTTTTTACTCACAAAACATGTACTTTTATTGTATTCAATATTACATAGTATTGTATTCAATATTACGGCGTTTGGATGTATTTTTATAAATTGTTATTTGGATGGAGAGTTGTCTCATTGGCACTCAAACCACATCTTCCTATATCTTTTTACTGCAGGGTTTGTTACTCGTGCTGTGTGGATGCAGTAGAATGTGTCCCCGTGCTTGTAGTGTATGCCCTTATATTTTTCAGTTATTAGTTGTTTGCCTGTGAGAGAGCTTTCACATGTTTATTTTATCTTAGTATTGTATTCAATATTACGGCGTTTGGATGTATTTTTATAAATTGTTATTTGGATGGAGAGTTGTCTCATTGGCACTCACACCACATCTTCCTATATCTACTTTACACAATTCAGAATTAATTAGTTTTAATTAAAATTATTACTTTATAATGCTGTGTATCTAGGATTATTAAATGTTAATTATTAAGTAACAGAATTATAGGAGATGGTAAATCAAAGGATGTTTCTGCCAATTAATTTCACAAATGATGAAATATTGTCATAAAAAAAGAAGTATGGTAGATATTGTATATAATTACTTGGTAATGACCATAAAAATGTCAGTAAAGGGTATATAGATCTACCTTCAAATGTTGAATTAAGGGTCTGTCTTTAATGTAATGTATATAAGGATTTTGATAAGAAAACACACAGAATATATGATATCCTAGATAATAGATCATGGAGTATATGTAAATGAGACAGGAACACAATGACAAAAGTAACAAAAAATATAGAGAGTAACAAGTAGTCTTCAACAACAGACCATTATCCATACATTGATTTTATTCTAACACTTATATATGTTCATTATTGCATACTGCTTGCTGTTTATACAATGTCAACATCTAAATAGTCTTTGTCATTTACTGTGGATTCCTAATTATTAATGGTGGGATTTGTGTGTGTAAAGGTGAACCATGAATTTGAATGTTCCTTGGCTTAACCATGAAATCAAATATCCACGAAAATACAGTTTTTCCTAAATTCACCAAATTGATACCCACGAAAATAAATACATCCACAATGACATTCCCTGAAAATGAGTTGTCTGTGCAATAGTTCAATCTCTTAATGCTCGCAATATTTCAATCTCTTTAATCCTCCCAATATTTCAATCTCTCTAATCCTCTCAATATTTCAATTGCTTAATCTGCCCAATATTTAGATCTCTTAATTCTTCCAATATTTCAATCTCTTTAATCCTCTCAATATTTAAATCTCTCAATCCTCCCAATATTTCAATCTCTGCAAAAAGTGTAAATAATTTAAACATTAACTATCAAAGATGGATTGATTCAGTATTTTATGTGATTGTTGTATCATATTAGTCCAGTTATTAATGTTTTAGAGGAACATTGTGAATACCAAGTTAAATATCTACATTGTAATATGTGATTAAAATCATCACACGTCAAACTTGTTTTGTTAGAATATAGAATTATAGAACTTAGTAGGACAAGTTTATTTATTTTCAGATATGACCATGCTGTCAGTTTTCATCACCTTCGTTTTGTACTGATTGTGACATTTAACTCAGCTGATTCAGCCTTAATCAGTCTCTCAACACTATAAGTTGTATTTGGTACCGTCATTTAAGTGCTCTGTATAAAAATTTAATTCCTTGAATATTACAGCATAACTCTGTTGCCTACAGCTGTCAGAATAAGCTATATTTACCATTTAGGAGATGACATCATTGTAGATATTTAAATTGTAATATTACACATGCAAACTGAGTTTTCTTAACTTTGTATAGATGAGCTTCAAAAAATGAATATCTGCAACAGTGAAATCAAGATTAATGCCCCCTAGGTCTGTTCCAGTGACTTTCAGTTAAACCTTTCCAGGCAAACGATGCCTCAAGGCATTGCCGGGGGAGGCTGAACAATGCCTACAGGCATCGTGGATTCGTGAAAATGGCCATGTTCAGTTAACGAGCTTTGTATTCCTCCTCCTTGTATTTTAGCATAGTAATGCGATATATTCTGAAATCTGTAGGTTTTATGGTTTCTTTTGAGTTATTTTTGATTCAGGAAAGTGGGAGATAACAAAAAAACAGCTGAAAATCGAGTGAATTTTTGTTTTAAAAATCTGCCGCCATTTTCGTCAATGTGGGACAAACCATGAGGAAACGTTTCAGTTGTATATGAAAGTATTTTGATTTTAATCAACTTTTTTTGAAGAGGAAACAACATAAGTACATATTTAATTATAGTGAACAGGGGCTGCATTCCGGTTGTTGTGTTTGTTGACACGGACAAGGGGTGTGGTTTCAATACTTTCGTTTTTGTCGGCAAGAACTCGACTGAACATATGACGAAGAACTTTGATAGTGACAACTATTGGTGACTTGAACCAAGTTTACCTGGTCAAAGCTTTCTTTCATCAATTTTTGTCTCGCCTTGACGGAGTCAAAAAGCGAGACATAGATATGCTGTTTCCGCCGTAGTGGTAGGTCAATGATATTTGGTATGCATTTGTATTAGCATTGGCACATCTCATTACCATGGAGATTATTTGGCCCCGCCCCCTCAGTCAAGGTCTATTGACTTTGAAACTTTTCATAGTTTACATGTATTAGTTTGTGATTAGGTCAATTTATGGGGAACCACTAGTGGTAGGTCAATGATATTTGGTATGCAGTTGTATAAGCATTGGCATATCTCATTTCCATGGAGATTATTTGGCTCCGCCCCCTTAGTCATGGTCTATAGACTTTGAAAATTTTGCTAAGTTTACATGTATTAGTTTGTGATTAGGTCAGATCAAAGGGGAACCATTAGTGGTAGGCCAATGTTAATTGGTGTTCAGTTGTATAAGCATTAGCACATCTCATTTCCATGGAGAATATTTGGCCCCGCCCCCTCAGTCATGGTCTATTTACTTTGAAACTTTTGCTTAGTTTACATGTATTAGTTTGTGATTAGATCAGTTTAAGATGAACTGCTAATGTTAAGTCAGTGATATTTGGTATGCAAATTTATTGGCATTTGCAAGTATTGTTTCCATGGAGATTATATAGCCCCACCCCTGATCATGGTTCATTGACTTTGAAACTTTTACATAGTTTACAAGTTAATGTTTGTGTTTAGGTTTGTTTAAAGGGAACGACTTATAATAAGTCAATGGTATTTGGTATGCAGTTGTATTAATAGCATTGGCACGTCTCATTCCATGGAGATTGTTTTGCCATGTACCTTCAGTCATGGTTCATTGACTTTGAATATTTGCATAACTTACATGTTAAAGTATTGCTATTTTAATTTCAACATTTGCATTATCAAAATTACAAAAAGGCGAGACATATCTCTGTGATAAAAGTTTATTTTATGAGGAACTTTGATAGTGACAACCAATGACTTGGACCGAGTTTACCTGATCAAAGTTTTCTTTCATCAAGTTTTTGTTGAAGAACATTGATAGTTACAACAGATGACTATGTCCGCATTAACTTTGATAGTGTCAACTGGGCTTAAGACATTTTATTTGGCAATTCTTCCATGTAGACCTTTTGTTATAATGAGTAAATTGATAATATTTTGGTTATGTTTTTGTCCAGCCTGTAACATTTATATCAGAAAAGCGAGACATAGCAATCTTTGATTCCAATGTCGGCAGCATCAACATTTAGGTTCAGTCTGTGGTTAAAGTTTTTTAAGACATCAATAACTTTGTTAAACCTTCATGGAATTTCATGAAATTTGGACAGACGGTTTTATATGATCAAAAGCAGTATCAAGAGCTTATTTTTGAAAATATTTATTTTGATCTTTCTGTATTTTACTGATAAATGGACTTAGTTTTTTTGGCAGTTAAAATTCAAATTTAGTCTGAGGTTCAAGTTTTTCAGTCATCAATAACCTTGTCAAACCATCATGAAATTTAATGATATTTAGACGGTATGAAATGTGGACAGAAGCTTGTTCATGACCAAAAAACTGTATCCAGAGCAAAATTTTGAAAATATTTATTTCCATTTTACTGATAAATGGACTTAGTTTTTTTACATTTTAACAAATAGATACAGTCTGGGGTTAAAGTTTGTTACACATCAATAACTTTGTCAAACCTTCATAGAGTTTTATGAAACTAAAAATTGGCAGAAGCTCTTGTATCGGTAATTATTAAGAGATAATGTCTGAAGCAAACCTTAGAAAATATATTTTTGTCATTTTTAGTATTTTTATGATAGATGAACTTAGTTATTTACAGGCAACATTTACAGACAGTCTGGGGGATTAAAGTTTTTTGACATGATAAATTCGTAAACTGTCATGGAGTGTTATGAAACTTGGACAGAAGCTAATCTCCAAGACCAAGAAATAACATCTAAAGAAAAATTGATTTTTTTTTTAAATTCTATATTTTACTGATAAATGAACTCACTTTTTAAGTCAACATTACACTTTTACACTGACAGCAGCAATCACAGATGATAATAGATAGACAGAAACTTAAAATAGCAAAAATGATCAGCAAGACAAGATCTACAAATAAGTCAACATGGCCCAAATCTTCAGTCAGCTCATTATTAGAGTTATTGCCCTATAATGATGATTTTTACCAATTTTTAGCTCACCTGGCCTAAAAGGCCAAGTGAGCTTTTCTCATCACTTGGCGTCCGTTGTCCGTCGTCGTTAACTTTTACAAAAATCTTTTCCTCTGAAACTACAAGGCCAAATTTAACCAAACTTGGCCACAATCATTATTGGGGTATCTAGTTTAAAATATGTGTCCGACAACCCTGCCTGCCAACCAACATGGTCGCCATGGCTAAAAATAGAACATAGGGGTAAAATGCAGTTTTTGACTTATATCTCTGAATAAAGCATTTAGAGCAAATCTGACATCAGGAATGTTCATCAGGTTGAGATGTATCTGCTCTGAAATTTTCAGATGAATCAGACAACCTGTTGTTGGGTTGCTGCCCCTGAATTAGTAATTTTAAGGAAATTTTGAAGTTTTTGGTTATTATCTTGAATATTATTATAGATAGAGATAAACTGTAAACAGCAATAATGTTCAGCAAAGTAAGATTTACAAATAAGTCAACATGACCAAATTTGTCAATTGACCCCTTAAGGAGTTATTGCCCTTTAAAGTCAATTTTTAACAATTTTTCGTAAATTTTTGTAATCTTTTACAAAAATCTTCTCCTCTGAAACTACTTACAAATTTAACCAAACTTGGCCACAATCATTATTAGGGTATTTAGTTTAAAAATGTGTCCAATGACCCGCCTGCCAACCAACATGGCCTACATGGCTAAAAATAGAACATAGGGGTAAAATGCAGTTTTTGGTTTATATCTGTGAAACTAAAGCAAAAGTATAACGGTTGCATTATTTTATGCATCTATTGTAAACAAAAATATCAGGTGAGCGACACAGGCTCCTTAGAGCCTCTAGTTTGCGTTTTTGCCTAACATCTTGAAAACTATATTAGATAAATTGAAACTTTAAATAGCAAAAATGATCAACAAGATAAGATCTACAAATAAATCAACATGACCGAAATTGTTAGTCGACTCCTTATTGAAGTTATTGCCCTTTAATGACGATTTTTGACTATTATCTAGATAAATAGAAAGTTAAAAAAGGAGAAAATATCAGCAGGATAAGATCTACATATATGTCAAGTGACTGAAATTGTCAGTTAACTCTTAATAGAGTTATTCTCCTTTAATGATGATTTTTACTAAAAAGTGACCATTATTGAAGATGAGGGTGAGGGACACAGGCTCTTTAGAGACTCTTAGTTTACAATTAACAAGGAAATACAGTCTTGGGTTAGAGTTTGTTACACATCACTTGCTTTGTCAAACGTTCATAGAATTTTATGAAACTGTGGCTGAAACTTTTTTAAGCAATCTTTTAAAATATATTTTTTTCATTTTAGTATTTTTATGATAGATGGACTTATTTTTTACAGTTAAAATTATACAGACAGTCTGGGATTAAATTTTTTTTAAATGATAAATTTGTAAACATTCATGGATTGTTATGAAACTTGGACAGAAGCTGATCTTCAAGACCAAGAAATAGCATCTGAAGAAAATGTTAGAATTTTTTTTAAATTCTGTATTTTACTTATAAATGGACTCACTTTTTAAGTCAACATTACACTTATACACTTACAGCAGCAATCACAGATGATAATAGATAGACAGAAACTTAAAATAGCAAAAATGATCAGCAAGACAAGATCTACAAATAAGTCAACATGGCCCAAATCTTCAGTCAGCTCATTATTAGAGTTATTGCCCTATAATGATGATTTTTACCAATTTTTAGCTCACCTGGCCTAAAAGGCCAAGTGAGCTTTTCTCATCACTTGGCGTCCGTTGTCCGTCGTCGTTAACTTTTACAAAAATCTTTTCCTCTGAAACTACAAGGCCAAATTTAACCAAACTTGGCCACAATCATTATTGGGGTATCTAGTTTAAAATATGTGTCCGACAACCCTGCCTGCCAACCAACATGGTCGCCATGGCTAAAAATAGAACATAGGGGTAAAATGCAGTTTTTGACTTGTATCTCTGAATAAAGCATTTAGAGCAAGTCTGACATCAGGAATGTTCATCAGGTTGAGATGTATCTGCTCTGAAATTTTCAGATGAATCAGACAACCTGTTGTTGGGTTGCTGCCCCTGAATTAGTAATTTTAAGGAAATTTTGCAGTTTTTGGTTATTATCTTGAATATTATTATAGATAGAGATAAACTGTAAACAGCAATAATGTTCAGCAAAGTAAGATTTACAAATAAGTCAACATGACCAAATTTGTCAATTGACCCCTTAAGGAGTTATTGCCCTTTAAAGTCAATTTTTAACAATTTTTCGTAAATTTTTGTAATCTTTTACAAAAATCTTCTCCTCTGAAACTACTTACAAATTTAACCAAACTTGGCCACAATCATTATTAGGGTATTTAGTTTAAAAAAATGTGTCCAATGACCCGGCCTGCCAACCAACATGGCCTACATGGCTAAAAATAGAACATAGGGGTAAAATGCAGTTTTTGGTTTATATCTGTGAAACTAAAGCAAAAGTATAACGGTTGCATTATTTTATGCATCTATTGTAAACAAAAATATCAGGTGAGCGACACAGGCTCCTTAGAGCCTCTAGTTTGCGTTTTTGCCTAACATCTTGAAAACTATATTAGATAAATTGAAACTTTAAATAGCAAAAATGATCAACAAGATAAGATCTACAAATAAATCAACATGACCGAAATTGTTAGTCGACTCCTTATTGAAGTTATTGCCCTTTAATGACGATTTTTGACTATTATCTAGATAAATAGAAAGTTAAAAAAGGAGAAAATATCAGCAGGATAAGATCTACAAATATGTCAAGTGACTGAAATTGTCAGTTAACTCTTAATAGAGTTATTCTCCTTTAATGATGATTTTTACTAAAAAGTGACCATTATTGAAGATGAGGGTGAGGGACACAGGCTCTTTAGAGACTCTTAGTTTACAATTAACAAGGAAATACAGTCTTGGGTTAGAGTTTGTTACACATCACTTGCTTTGTCAAACGTTCATAGAATTTTATGAAACTGTGGCTGAAACTTTTTTAAGCAATCTTTTAAAATATATTTTTTTCATTTTTAGTATTTTTATGATAGATGGACTTATTTTTTTACAGTTAAAATTATACAGACAGTCTGGGATTAAATTTTTTTTACATGATAAATTTGTAAACATTCATGGATTGTTATGAAACTTGGACAGAAGCTGATCTTCAAGACCAAGAAATAGCATCTGAAGAAAATGTTAGAATTTTTTTTAAATTCTGTATTTTACTTATAAATGGACTCACTTTTTAAGTCAACATTACACTTATACACTTACAGCAGCAATTGCAGGCAAGACACAGGGTTCTACGGAACCCCTTACAAATTTTAATTAGGCCAATTAAAATTAATTAGTAGATTTTCATCCAGATTTTTGGAAAAAAATGGGGTGGGTCGGAGGATTTAATTTTTAAATTTTTATTTCCTCCTAAACCCTTTTGTGATGTGTTGTTCATATACAAGGGTAATAATAGGCCTATAACATGTATATTAGTAATTCTACATTATTTTCAAATTCTTCAATTAATATTTCTGATTGGCAACCACTGTTCTACATGTAATGGCCACTTTAGAAACCTATTTCTAATAAATAGCAAAAACGTAGAGAAATGTTCTCTTTAAGATTACATACATTTTTATTTTTCTTTCTAAGCTATGATTTGTAGTGCCCATAAAATGAAGCATATGCATTGGTATACAACAGAAATATTATGAGTACAGAGTGAAATGAGAACTCAAACTGTGTTGAAAAGACTAGGACTGATGCTTGAAGATTCTTATGTAAAGTGCAAATATAATTACAATGTAAAACATGAACTGAACCAAAAAGAAGAAGTTGTTTAATGACTCTATTAAGGGGCTGGTGACAGAGGTGTTTGCTGTTTGTCAACAAAAATGACAACCTTGGGGTAAATCTAAGGGCTTGCTATAATACATTTTGTATGTTGGCCGACTCTTTGTACTCAATATACGGTCATAAATCGCATAAGTTCGTGCTTGTGTCAATTACTTTATTCCAGTGATGTTTTTATACGACCACAAAAAATTTTCGTTTGTATATTGCTATCACGTCGTCATCATCGTCCGAAGACATTTGGTTTCCAGACAATAACTTTAGTTTAAGTGTATGGATCTCTATGAAATTTAACCAAAAGGTTCAGGTAGCAATACACAGTTAGGAGTTTGGTTTCGCATTTTGGCCCCGGTGGATTTTTCAAATATGAAAGTTATTGTGTAATAAAATTCATTTTTAGACAGCTGAGTACTAATTTAGCCTTCAAAGGTGGTTTATAAGAACATCAAGATTATGTTTTACATGTTTTATGGGCTATTTTCTGTTTGACTCTCCGTATTTTCATAGCTAGACCGGTCATCGGTCCAGAAATTAATGTAATATTTACAAACACTTTTTTACGAAGTTTTGACGCAATTTTACAAAAAATGAGATGAAAGACATATGATTTTCATTGGATTTATTGAAAGATATATGTAAACAGTTTCAGAAAAGGTATTACTTGAAGTGATTGAAATTCTACTTTTGGTCAAATTTTGGGAAATATGTGACATCTTTTCCCCATTTTGCTATATTTTATAACAAAAAAATGCAGATTGTTGCCATGGATACACCAAAAAGAAATTAAATTTTACCATTTTATATACTGGATATGAAATCTATGAAAGATTCTGATTACATACATATGCACATATATGACACAAACAGTAAGCTTAATATTGCAAGAAGGCAATGAAAAGGAGATGGTAAAATTTATGAGGGAAAATTTTAATACTTTTTCCTAACTGTTTATTGCTACCTTATGGCATACTTACCAAGCTCAGAATTGTATAATTTAAGACTTTTTATACCACAAATCTATTGATATTTAGATTCTAAATCAACTTCTGAGGGGATTAAGTGTTTAAGAATGACAATGCATGTCAATTTTATTGTTTACAGTCCTTAGCAACCAAAATTAGACATTTTGACACAAGGCTTATAATTGTACTCTATTTGCTTAACCCTTGCTTCTGAAGGATTGCGCAGTATGTAGTAGCCTAAGTATTGAATGTTTTGTATTTTTTCTTGCGAATATATCAAATTATTATTTTTATCAAGATTTCATGTTACATTTTGACATATATTAAATGTATAGTTGATTCAGCTGTAAGAAATTGATTCCCCATTACCATGTTTTTAATCAAGTCTTTGGTATACATTAAACATAAAGATTAACATTTTCATGCTTGAAATTGTTAAATTTTGTACAATTTTGCATCATCAGAGGTCTTATAAAGATTTTCAACATTAAAAACTGTCAAAAGAAGTATAGTTTTAAGATTTTGCCAAAATTGAGGTAAAAACAAGATTTTACACTTTGACTTGGCACCTTTTTTAAATCAGTTTTTGTCGCGTTTCAGTGTCAACTGCTAACCTTCATAAAATATTCATTACTCAACCAATTTTCAAAAATAAAAGGCCATTTTACTCGTTTTAGCTAGCAGAACACAGAAAATTAGTTAAAAGGAGAATTTGAAAAAATATTTACTATTAAGGTAGCAATACACAGTTAGGAGTTTGGTTTCGCATTTTGGCCCGGTGGATTTTTCAAATATGAAAGTTATTGTGTAATAAAATTCATTTTAGACAGCTGAGTACTAATTTAGCCTTCAAAGGTGGTTTATAAGAACATCAAGATTATGTTTTACATGTTTTATGGGCTATTTTCTGTTTGACTCTCCGTATTTTCATAGCTAGACCGGTCATCGGTCCAGAAATTAATGTAATATTTACAAACACTTTTTTACACGAAGTTTTGACGCAATTTTACAAAAAATGAGATGAAAGACATATGATTTTCATTGGATTTATTGAAAGATATATGTAAACAGTTTCAGAAAAGGTATTACTTGAAGTGATTGAAATTCTACTTTTGGTCAAATTTTGGGAAATATGTGACATCTTTTCCCCATTTTGCTATATTTTATAACAAAAAAATGCAGATTGTTGCCATGGATACACCAAAAAGAAATTAAATTTTACCATTTTATATACTGGATATGAAATCTATGAAAGATTCTGATTACATACATATGCACATATATGACACAAACAGTAAGCTTAATATTGCAAGAAGGCAATGAAAAGGGGATGGTAAAATTTATGAGGGAAAATTTTAATATTTTTTCCTAACTGTTTATTGCTACCTCAATACCACAAAAGGAAGGTTGGGATTGTATTTTGGGGGGATGGTCCCAACCGTTTAGGAATTAGGGGCCAAAAAGGGGCCCAAAACATGCATTTTTCTAGTTTCAGGACAATAACTTGTGTATAAGTATTTTGATTATATCACAAGTAGAAGGTTGGGATTCATTTTGGGGGTAATTGCCAAAACCATTCAGGAAAAAGGGGCCAAAACAAGCATTTTTCTAGTTTTCAGACAATAACTTGTGTTTAAGAGTATGGAGATCTCTTAAATTGTAACACATTTTACAAAAAGTAAATTTCTTCAAATTTTTGTTTTTTTTGGAGGAAGGGGGCAATTTTTTCCTCAAGATTAAAGGGGCTGGCAATTTTTTTCCTCAAGATTTTTTCCTCAAGATTAAAAAAGATGATGTCCTCATTGAGAAGCAGAATATGTCGTCTTAATCATTTTGGTTATATTACTGGAAGAAATACGAAAACCAAAATTTGAAACACGAAGTTTTGAATAAAACAAAATTATCTCTTGCTCTTGTCTTTAAATACAAATTTGAAAAAATCACCATTTTGTCCTTTACACACTGATTCAATACAAAATATCTTAATACACACTTATCCAATACATAATATCTAAATACACACTGATCCAATACATAATACCTAAATACACACTGATCCAATACATAATATCTTAATACACACTGATCCAATACATAATATCTCACTGATCCAATACATAATATCTTAATACACACTGATTCAATACATAATATCTTAATACACATTGATCTAATACATAATATCTTAATACACATTGATCCAATACATAATATCTTAATACACACTGATCCAATATATAATATCTCACTGATCCAATACATAATATCTTAATACACACTGATTCAATACATAATATCTTCATACACACTGATCCAATACATAATATCTCAATACACACTGATCCAATACATAATATCTCACTGATCCAATACATAATATCTTAATACACACTGATTCAATACATAATATCTTAATACACACTGATCCAATACATAATATCTTAATACACACTGATCCAATACATGATATCTTAATACACACTGATCCAATACATGATATCTTAATGCACACTGATCCAATACTTAATACTTAATGCACAATGATCCGATTCAAAATATCTATATACACACTGATCCAATACATGATATCTTAATACACACTGATTCAATACATGATATCTTAATACACACTGATCGAATACATAATATCTTAATACACACTGATTCAATACATAATATCTTAATACACACTGACCCATTACAAAATATCTAAATACACACGAATCCAGTACAAAATATCTTAATACACACTGATCCAATACCAATATCTTAATACAGACTGATTCAATACATATATTTTAATGAACATCAGTACAACTGAACTTCGGGTTTTTTTAAAATGGCAATAATAGAGGTTGAATAATTAAGAAAACTTTGACTTTTATTTTTTGTTGTACTAACAGGTGGTTGTGATTGATGAAATGGAACAACCCTGTATCTTAAGGATGTTCACATCTCTGTTTCTAAATAACAAGCTTTTTAAAAGATGGTTATAAATTGGTAGTACATGAATAAAGGAACTATAAAAGAAGAAAAAAATGTGCTTGTTTTTCGAGGTATAAGTCATTGAAAATTTGGGTGGAAATGATTCTCTCTAGATTTTTCATACATTTAACATTGGCACCTTTTTTCTTTCAAAAGCTATGAAAAAATAACAAGGATTTGATAAGATTTTCAAAGATGGCATTTAAACTATATGTAATCAAACTATGAAAAGAAAAGTAGGCATTAGTGTGCACATTTTTTTTAATGGTACTATATGGATAAAACCAGAGGATTCTGAATATCTGGCAAAAATTCAAAAACAAGAGGAGCAAACATCCTTAAGATCAGGCTTTTTAGTCCCCTACCGACGAAGTCGAAGGGGACTTTAGGTTTGCACTCCGTCCGTCTGTCTGTCCATCCGTCAGTCCGGCAAATCAGTTTTCCACACTTTTTTTCTTCATGCTTGAAGATATTGATTTGATATTTGGTATATAGTTTTATCGTGACAAGTTACAGATCAAGTTCGAATTTTGTTCGGTCTGATGATTTCATGCAGAGTTATGGTCCTTTGACTTAGAAAATTCACTAAAATAATCACTTTTCCGCACTTTTTTTTGTCATTCTTCAAAATATTGATTTGATATTTGGTATATAGTTTTATCATGACAAGTTACAGATCAAGTTCGAATTTTGTTCCGGTCTGATGATTTCGTGCAGAGTTATGGTCCTTTGACTTAGAAAATTCACCAAAATAATCACTTTTCCGCACTTTTTTTGGTCATTCTTCAAAATATTGATTTGATGTTTGGTATATAGTTTTATCATGACAAGTTATAGATCAAGTTCATGATTTCGTGCAGAGTTATGGTCCTTTGACTTAGAAAATTCACTAAAATAATCAGTTTTCCGCATATTTTTTTGTCATTCTTCAAAATATTGATTTGTTATTTGGTACAATGTATATAGTTTTATCATGACAAGTTACAGATCAAGTTCGAATTTTGTTCCGGTCTATTGATTTTGTGCAGAGTTATGGTCCTTGGACAGGTGGGGGTGGTGGATGGAATGGCTCAGACAGGCTTTTTTGTTTCAGAAGCCAAATAATGCAGAAAACTTTATTTTTGTTGTACTAACAGGTGGGGTGGTGGATGGAATGGCTCAGACAGGCTCTTCTCTTCTAAAAGTCAAACAATGATGTCCCTTACCAAATGGTGCTAACATGTTACACATAAGATGCTCATGTTAGAAACTAACATGATTGCACATGAGGTTTTTAACATGCAAATTAGGTGAGCATTTTGTGAGCAAAAAAAATTGCACATATGAAACTAACCTAATTTGCATGTTAAAAACCTCACTTGCAAATGCTCATATGAGCTTTTGTTTCACGTGTGCATTTTATCAGATTGCTCATATGAGCAGTTGCTCAAATGTTGCACACGTGAATATTATTTGACCCATTTGATTTTGTTATCTAATTATTTCCAGATGATGATGATTAAATTGTATCTACAGATCAAAACAAAATGGCTGCTTCAAAATAGGATATTTTTTTTTATTTTAATTGAAAATCTTAAATAATTGAAAATAAAATAAATGACACATCATGTTAAGTGGGATTCTTTATCACTGTCAGTTATGATTTTCATATTATTTTGTCTTTTTTGTTATTTAAACAATCATGACTAAAAACATTACATTACATTATAATACTAGTGCAGGGACTTGCAAGTTTAGTACATAATGAATGTCTTTGATTAAGTACTGTATTTCAGAAAGTTTAAAACAGGAGTTATCTATAATATATTACATGTACACATGTAGTACTTATTTGAAGCAACATGCATACTCCCATAAAGGACTTAGAATTGTAATATATTTCAGAATCTGAAACAAAAATGAACATTATGAAATAGAAATGATAACTTACAAATAATTAACCACAGCCACACTTGTTTTATCAGATTCCAACAATGCCATTAAGTTCAAATAGCACAAAATATGGCTTAAAATTTTTCGTCTCCATCTCCCTCCAAATTGATGCTTTGAATTTGAATATACAGGAAGTACATGACTGGGCATGTCATTTTGAAAAAGCTTATATGAGCAATGATCTACGTTAGTTTTAAATGGTTAGAAGAATGGACAAACTTTTTAAAGTACAAAACTAACATAAAACTAACATAGATGATAAAAGCTCACCTGAGGTTTGAATTGCACATATGAGCATTATGTTAGATTTTTTTGTCCACATATGAACTACCAAACTGCACATGTGAGCAATCTGATTTGCATACAATTCTTACTTGCATCTCATGTGCTTCACATGTGAAACTTATGTGCTTTTCTGTTTCAGAAGTCAAATAATGCAGAAAACTTTCTTTTTGTTGTACTAACAGGTGGGGGTGGTGGATGCGGAATGGCTCAGACAGGCTTTTCTGTTTTAGAAGTCAAATAATGGAGAAAACTTTCTTTTTGTTGTACTAACAGGTGGTGGTGGTGGATGCGGAATGGCTCAGACAGGCTTTTCTGTTTTAGAAGTCAAATAATGCAGAAAACTTTCTCTTTGTTGTACTAACAGGTGGTGGTGGTGGATGGAATGGAACAACCCTGTATCCTCAGGCAGGCTATTCTCTTCTAGAAGGTGCTACTGGTGGCATTTCTTGTAATGGCAGCTTTTCTGTGCAGACTCCAGGAGGATTTGGAGGGGGTGGAGCAGCTTGTTTATCTGGTGGTGGAGGTGGGGGTTTCACAGGTAAGCTACTGTAACAATCGCTAATGGTCTAATTTCTGATTTGTTTTGTATTTTGGGTCACCTTTCTGAATTATGTATTTTGGGTCACCTTTCTGAATTGTGTATTTTGGTCACCTTTCTAAATTGTTATGTTTTTGAGAACCATTGACATCTCTTAAAGTAACTAAAAAAACATTTCACAAATTTGATTATGAAACGTTCTCCACCAATTATTATTTTGCATATGATGATGATAATATAACATACAGCATGTCTTCATATATAACCTTGATTAGTTGACAGATATCAAGTGACCAACCATCATATAAATTGAAATTAAGAGTATTAAAGTCTATTAAAACAGGAGTCATACAGACCTATATTTGAACTTCACTGACTTATACTAAGTGATAAACAATTATAAACTTGGTGTTCAGATGCATCTTATTATCTGTAGTTGCTTCATTGACTTATAGATTAGTTTACGTTTGATATAAATAATAGATGTTGGGTCTACTGATGTTGGGTCTACTGATGTTGGGTCTACTGTTTTTGGGTCTACTGATGTTGGGTCTACTGATGTTGGGTCTACTGATGTTGGGTCTACTGTTTTTGGGTCTACTGATGTTGGGTCTACTGTTTTTGGGTCTACTGATGTTGGGTCTACTGATGTTGGGTCTACTATGGATTCATATTATTCGTGGAATACTTATTTTCATAGATTTCATGAAGATAAATAAACCACAAATTTTAATGTTTAACAAAATACAAATTTTATTTAGGCTGGAATGCAGACTTAGCCAAAACCCAGAAAGCAAAATATCCATGAAAATACATTTTTTCCTTAATTGCATGAAAATTGTTATCAATGAAAATAAATGAATTAATCTCATGTATAATATTTGCCCCCAACCTATGAGTTTCCCACACCACAGACAAAGTCAGATCTTGGGACTTTGGAACTGTTGTAAGCTTAAATAAGGAGAACAATCCAGCCTCTGCTCAGCCTTCCTGCCAACACTTGAAGTGTAATGACTTATTTCCATCACACATCATGGTTGGATACACCAGAAGGATACAGCGGCCAATTAGAAAATAAGAATAAGGCAGGATAGATCTTAAACTAAATAATAACTCAGGTTAGGGCAAACTAACCACAGTTTATTTAAGGAAAATATTCAATTACAATTAAGGTAATAAAGATACCTTAATTGTACAATTAAGGTAATAAAGATAATCATAACCGAGACAATTACAATGTAACAAAAGCTAGAATCAAAACTGTGGTTCTCCAACAAATAACTAAAATATCACTACAATATAATAATACATGAATCATAACAAAAAGTGGCGGTTGGGTCGATAAAAAATGCTGGTGGCTTTGAAATCACTGATAACTGCTGCAAGTCCTAAGTTTGAATAAGGAAAATGTGCTGGTGAGAAAACAATTCTCTTGTAAGTGAATGATTCAACCTCATTCAATTCATATTCATGTGACCTTCAATTTAACCCTTTAGCTAGAGATGGGTTAGGCATAAACTATGCTGTTCAGCTATTAAAAGGAAAAGAATGTCAACATTGAAAGTGAAACAAGGGTAATCCATTTGGTTGACTGATTCGATCCACAAAAACTCATTCTTATACAGGTAAAAATGATGATTAACATAATTTCTTAAACTACAATAAGAAATCAAACAGACCAAGAAAAATCCAATTGCACGTGTTTGCTATCTATTTATATCTATATTTATGTTTATATCGGGTTATATGACTGTCGGCAGTCTTTGGAAGTCACCTCAATGGTTAATTAGATGGGGTCAAGACTAAGATACACAAAATGCTGATTCATATTATCCGCTAATTTTCAAAGTCCCAATACTACGTTCCGGAAATTTAAAGTATATGTTTCGCAATTTGTATTTATTACTTTTCCGGAAATTTACCTGGTAAATTATAAATATTTGAATATATATTAGATAAATTATTTATTTTATTTTTTAATAAAGAAAAGGTTTCGATCTTATACCTACAATATACTAGATATAACTAGTTGACTCTGGTAAGGATTAGTTAAACTTCATTGAGAAACCCAATGAAAATTATTTGTTTTAAATGTGTTCACCTAATCTGTAGACATAAATAGGTAATCAAATTCAACATCTGATCACATATCAAAATGGATCTGGTACATACAGAAACAAACAGAGGAAAGAAATGCATAATCTACAACGGATTTTCCTATAGATCGTCAAATATTTTGAAGAATGGGGATAAAGTTTACAGGTATGTACAGTTATACAAATGTTAACATTTCTCTGAATAAGATAATGTTAATGTTTGATTTAAGGTGGTAGGGGTGTATACATTAAAAATAATAGAATTTGTTCATACTTTGCCAAACGTTGTATATATTGTGAAATGCTTTGAGAACATCACGGTTAAAATATAAAATAGCAAAATTTCAGGAAGATTCATTCAAAAATGAAATATTTTAGAGTTACCTCCCTTAAAATGCTAATTTGAAAACATGTATTTAAAACAGTTAACAGAAACTCTTGTCAATCTATTTTCATTGTATATTGCAGTAAAATTCAGATTTGATATCTTTTATTTGTCTTCTCTTTTGCAAATGTAGTTCCCAAAAGAATGCACAGCATCTGTAACAACTGATCCCAAGGTATTGCTATTGTGAAAACCAAGAATGCCCACAACCACGAGAGAGATGAACACAAGGCAGAAAAACGTCAGCTTCGAGTCCGTGTTCGACAAAACTCTGGTGACATTTCCCAGCGACCGTCACAAGTGATTAGAGGCGAGCTTCAGAAAATGGAAGAAAATCTATTAAATCATCAAGACTTGAAAAATGTTGCTATGTCCTTATACAGAGAAAGGCGAAAGCAGTTTCCAAAATTACCTAAAAGTAGATTCGAAATTCACGAGACATTAAGACAAATAGATTTGAACACTAACAAAACTGAAAGTTTCACTTAAGTGAATGATTTTGATTCGGGAATCGTTATATTTTCATGTTTCACCAACTTGGAATGTCTATGTAATGAAATGACTGATATTTTCATAGATGGCACATTTAAATCCTGCCCGAAATTCTTCTACCAACTTTATTCGATACATGGATGTAAAAATGGTAACTACATTCCTCTTGTATTTGCGTTACTTCCACTTAAATCCGAGGAATGTTACATCAAAATGTGGGATCTGCTTATTGATGTGTGCACTACCCGAAGATTAACTCTCCAGCCCGAGGTAGTTCATATTGACTTTGAATGTGCAATGCATACTACTGTTACGAAAACATTTCCTGCTGCTATAATCAGTTGTTGCAGATTTCATTTAGGACAAAGTTGGTGGCGAAAAATTCAGTCGTTAGGTCTGAGTGCCGATTACAAAGACAAAGATTCGGATTTTGGTAAATGGCTAACACATTTCTTTGGTTTGGCTTACTTGCCAACTGACAAGATTGAAGAATGCTTTATTGAATTGATAGCCGATGCTCCATCTGACGATAAATGCATGAAGTTTGCCGATTATATATTGGAATTTTATATAGATGGCAATTCGAGATTTCCACCAACCATTTGGGCATCACATCCTGACCCCGAGGAAAAGAGAACAACGAATGGTGCCGAGTCTTTTCATGCCCACCTGAAAGAGCAGTTTTACGCTAGCCATCCTAACATTTTTGTCTTTGTCGATGTGTTATTGAAACTGCAAACAACATCATACATTAAGATGAGAACTCTAACTGTAAAAGCACCCGTTCGGAAATATGAAAAGGAGAAGATGGACTTCCTTCTTGAACAAAATACAAAACTTGTAAACGGTGAATGTACTACTGTGGACTTTGTACGACGTGTTGGCTACAAATATTCTGCCAGAACTGACTTATGAACTCATATCAAGATATATCTGATTAGTGCTGACTTTTGAACATACGTTTTCATACATTTTAATGATGAATTTTACTTGCATGTTATGATGACCTTTAACTTAATAAATATTTATTTTTTATTATGGCTTTGCTTGCGATCAACAGGTATTCCTTAATTATTTGCGGAAAAGTAATAATTTATTTTTTCCGGAATAGTTACTTTTTTTCCGGAAAAGTAAGATATTTATTTGCGGAAACGTAGACTTTTTCTGGAAACGTCATCTTTTTTTCCGGAAAAGTAATGCCAATTTGTGGAAACGTAAAATGCGAAATGCTGATTCATATTATCGAGTACATGGCGATGCATCGTAAATTGTTTATTTTAGACTTTTTATAATTTGGATATAGGTTTTAGTATGTTATGAATCAAATATGAGAATTTGAGTCAAATCGGTAACATGAATTTGACAGCTAATGCCCCTTTAAGAGCGTATTAAACTTATGCTAGTCACTCTGACCTACATTTTTAGGATTGATTTATTTGTATTGAGTTAAATGTCCAAGTTAGTTTCCTCAAGTATTTAGTGATCACAATAAAGCTCTTTAGATGTTTAAAAGTTTCAAGTTTAATAGCAATCACATTTAAGCTCTTTAGATGTTAAGTTTCAAGTTTAATAGCAATCACATTTAAGCTCTTTAGATATTAAGTTTCAAGTTTAATAGCAATCACATTTAAGCTCTTTAGATGTTAAGTTTCAAGTTTTATAGCAATCGTATTATGATATAAATCTTATGAAGCCAACTTGGGACATGGCATTCTTTTGTAATCATAGATAACCTACATATTATATTTTATCACAAGCTATGTCTGGTTATAGTTTTTATTCTATAGATATCTTTCTGTCCTTTTGACTGAGTATAAACTAAATACTTAAATCACTTACTTGGTTTGTATCAGAGTGGGTCAGTTCTGTGGACTTGTCAATGTTTAACTATTAGTAACCATCTCAGATTTATATGAAAAGGAGTTATTCATTATACAGATTCAATAATTATGTAAAAGTGTTTCCAAGAGCTCTCTTGTGTCTGTAAATCTTCCCATGATATATAAATTTTGTTTTATGCTACTTGTAATTACATAGTCAGTAATAGGTCATCTATAAAGAGACTGAATAATATTCTATATAAAACTAGTATCTCAATTGTTTGTAAAACAATTGAAAGGTCTTTCCTGTAAAAGTGATGTTTTCATAATGTACTTTTTACGACCTTTTATTTGATATATGACAAGCATACCTTCTGAAACTTTTCGCTTTTTACACTTTATGACCCAGTCCGCCTAAATTTTTGAGATCCAAAGTAGGATATATGTAATGTAGACTTGATGATCTTTCATTTGATATGCGACAACGGCATGTTCTAGAAAGTTTGATTTTTGCACTTAATAACACCATCCAACTAATTTTTGGAGGACAGGAATTTGATATTTGAAATGTACACGTTATGAACTTTCATTTGATATACAACAACCTTATCTTAAAAGAAAGTTTATGTTTTGCACTCAGTGACCCCACCCAACCCATCTTTTGGGGACGTCAATTTGATATTTGAAATGTACGCTTTATGGACTTTCATTTGATATGCGACAACCTAACCATCTTAGAAGTTTTAATGTTTTGCACTAAATGACCCCACCCTTCCCACTGGGACGAAAAAGGGGTTTGAAATTTTCGTTTTTGAGTAGAGCTCATTTAGATGTTCAATTTGATATACATAATGACCGCATTTGGCAAAGTGCAAAAAATGATGCAATATCAATTATATAAATAGAACTTATGAAACCTACAAAGTCAATGAATGTAAAAGATGAAAATTTCAAATTGATTTTTTTTAAAAGTTTTTCATTGAAAGTTTTTGGTAATTAGTCAATGTAATGTACTCTTTACGACCTTTCATTTGATATACCACAAGCATACCTTTTGAACCTTTTCACTTTTTACATTTAATGACCCATTCCGCCAAAATTTTCAAGATCGGAAGTATGATATTTGTAATGTAGACCAAATGACCTTTCATTTGCTATGCGACAACACCATTTTCTAGAAAGTTTGATTTTTGCACTTAATAACCCTATCTTACTTATTTTTGAAGGAAAGGAATTTGATATTTGAAATGTACACATTATGACCTTTCATTTGATATATGACAACCTTACCTTATGAGACTTTGTACTTTTTGCACTCAATGACCCCACCCAATGCATTTTCGTATACGCTTTATGGACTTTCATTTGATATGTGACAACCTAACCATCTGAGAAGTTTTAATTTTTGCACTGAATCACCCCACCCTTCGCACTGGGATGAAAAGGGTTTAAAATTTGCATTTTGAGTATAGCTCATTTAGACGTTCAATTTGATATACTAATGACCCCATTTGGCAAAGTGCCAAAATGATGCAATATCAATTGTATAAATGAAACTTAAAAGTCAATGTAAAACATGAAAATTTCAAATTGATTTTTTTAAAAGTTTTCATTGAAAGTTTTTGTATTTAGTCAAACATATAACCATGTTAAACTCTTCATTTTCTCAAAATTTCAGGTAGTAAGCTGTTGTTCATTCAGAAATACATGCCTCCCTCGCAAAATTTCAAACTGCATTATCTCTAAAACGACAGCAGATATCTCAAATCTAAGTGATAAATGATCTGCAGTTGGAGGACAACATTGTAGAAAAAAATTGGGACACTTCAAGGTTCATCAAGGTCACAATGAACAATCAAATATATGATGCAATACTAAACTTATAACCGAAGTCGTAGAGACATGGGACTACCACCATTCAACTCAGGACCACTTGACCTTTCAAATGTGTCAAGGTCATAGTACGCTTTGAAGGTCAAGGTAAAATTTCATCATGACCTGACATTGACCTCAAATTGAAGGTCTTAAAATACTATTCATGTTTGTAGTTTTATAGTAGGTTGATATCTGTTTTCTTTTCAAAGATATACACACAATACTATACTTTTAAGAATTATCTCGTTGTAACTTTTGAACAGATGGTCGGACATTTTGAGCTTAATGTATAAAATGTAGAGCTCGTCGAGAGGAACATTTTATACACAGTATGTATGCAGCAGACTCTTATCGTTTTCTTAATATGTAAGCTTGAAATTGCAGCGTAAATTTTTTGCACTCAGTGACCTTTGACCTTGGGTGCAAATTAATGGTCACATGAATTAAAGATTATTGGTGAAGGTCCTAAGTCTCTATGACTTCCGGTTCTCGAAATAGAATTTAAAAAAAAATTGTGTATAATTTTTCAAGGGAAATAACTCCTTATAAGGGTTGATAACAAAATAATTGTTTATGTTTATTAACATTGCCATCTGTTCTTGTACATGCTGCCATTTTCAAATCGATTCTATCTTTAATACATTTTAAGATAAATGCAAATAAAAGAAATTGCTTCAAGGGGATATAACTCTCAATGGGGATGATGAAATCCTACATGCCCTCATATGGTAATACATCATGATGAGATCTACCTATTGTCCACATAAAGTCATGATATCTTAAAAAACAACGAGGGGAGGGGGCCATGTCGAAAAAAAAAAAACAGTAAAAGGGAGATAACTTCTAAAGGGGATGATGAAATCCTTAACAGGGTCATCTGGTAATACTACATGATGAGGTCTATCGATGGTCCATATTTGGTCTTGATAACTCCAACAGAAACGAGGGAGGGCATGTCAAAACAATGCTGGAAGAAAAAAAACATTAGAAAAACAATAAGGTCTTTCCTGACGGAGTGGAAAGACCTTAATTATTTCTTTCATTATTTACAGTTTATAGTGTAAGAGACTGCTCATTGGGAACTTTAAACCATAGGATCTTTTCAGGCTTGTGTGTTCTGAGGCATATGTCTTTATAGTAAGGTAGCTGGAGTCTAAATGTTCAATGATAGATTTTTCTTAAACATTTGTAAAAGACTTCTGGGTCAATGTACTTTCAATTTTCAGTATATAAACTGGGGTGATGGACCTTGTTTTTTTGTTAAAATACATTGAAATTAATGAAATCACAGTTATTTTATATGGGTTATATAGGGGAAACCTAGTTTTTCCTTATTGAGGATACATTAAACAATAGATATTGGTTAAAATTTAATGAGAGAATTGCTTTTCATAAATACTTCCAAAATATCAAATAAAATGAGGGGTCACAGGCCTTATATACTTGAAAAATCAGAAAAACACAAATTGTCCTATTGAATTCATTATAATTATCTGTCCTTAATTTAAAAAGGATTTTTTCTGAAAATTTTAAATACACTTAACAACACTTATTTTTTTGATAGTTTAATCTTTAAATTTCAAGTTTTTGTTGTTTCTGTTGTATATTGAATGATGCTTGGTAGAATATTTTTAAACCAAAAAGTGTTTTTGCAACATGCCAACAAGGGATGCTCAGAAAAAGACACCCGAATCTACTTTACTGCAGAAAACACACCAATTTTAATTTTTGACTCAATTACCTGAAGTTTATGATCTGAATTCATTGTTATTTGTGGGTTATTTATTTTCTGCTTTCACTAGTAATGGTTAAACACAAATTAAATTTTTTAACTAACTTCAAATCTGCAGTAGGTTTATTTAGCAGAATTAGTTAAAACCAAATAATCTAGTTTGCATGGAATTTGTTTTTTTGTGAACTTCTGATGGGTTGCTGTCTCACTGACTGTCCCTTCTCATCTCCTTCAATTAATCTTTAACAGAATAATGGCAAATATTGATAAAACAATACACTTGTCAGAACTAAATACAGGTGTTGCTCATTGTTGAAGACTTACAGTACCCTACAGTTGTTTACCATCTTAAAATGTCCTCTGGACTCTGGTTAATAGCTGTAACATTGGCAATCATACCACATCTCATAATTATTATATAGATTGGTTTTTTTTATATAATTTTGGTACTCATTTCACCAATGTTTCAGTTGCCAGAACCAGTAATATGTTGAGGTTAGGAATATCATTACCGGTAGATACTTGCGAGTAGCATATGAAAAGTATAACTGACTTGAGGGAACATGTGTAAGAAGATTGATCAACTAGTTAAGGATCCAATAAGTCCCAAGTAATGGTCGTAATTAATCTTTTTGTTTATGATTACAGTAATACATTGACACTAAGGGTTTTATTGATGTACAATAGTTGTCAGTCACATTTGTCTTGATTAAAATCAGATCACCAAAATTGATTGTGCTTTGTCAAGTCTGATAGGATAAACATGGAGGTCATCTAAAACATAAATAATACACAGAATTCATAGAAATGTAATCACTTTAATATTTCCTGATAATGAAAAAAATACACTAGTCAATGTCCTATGTGGTGATGTTGGTGGTAAAAATCTGAATAAGTGTCTGTGTAAAATGATTTGTATAAAGCTTTATATTTTTGAAAGTAGAAGACCTGAATGCTTCATACCTTGTATGTAGATGCCTTATGTTTCTATGTTTCTGCCTGTCAAATGTCCATTGTCCTGACCTAATTTTCATGGTACAGTGACCGCTTGAAAACAATTTATATTTTATTTGTCATGTGAAATACTCACTTATTATGATAATAGGATATATGTATTTGGTATAAGGAATCCTTGCAAGGTGTACATTTCTGTCAGACAGGGTTCACCTGACCTCGACCTCATTTCATGGATCAGTGATCAAGGTTAAGTTCTTGTGCTGAAGTCCATATTCAGCAATAGGACAACTATATTTTGTGTATGGAATGATTGTAAGGTGAACATGTCTGACTGGCATGTGTCATCTGATTTTTAGCTCACCTGGCCCAAAAGGGCCAAGTGAGCTTTCTCATCACTTGGCGTCCGTCGTCCGTCGCCGCTGTCTGTTAACTTTACAAAAATCTTCTCCTCTGAAACTAATGGGCCAAATTTAACCATACTTGGCCACAATCATTATTAGAGTATCTAGTTTTAAAATGTATCTGACGACCCCGCCAACCAACCAAGATGGCCGCCATGGCTAAAAATAGAACATAGGGGTAAATGTAGATTTTGGCTTATAACTCTGAAACCAAAGCATTTAGAGCAAATCTGACATGGAGTAAAATTGATTAACAAGTCAAGATCTATCTGCCTTGAAATTTTCAGATGAATCGGACAATCGGTTGTTGGGTTGCCACCCCTGAATTGGTAATTTTAAGGAAATTTTGCGGTTTTTGGTTATTATCTTGAATATTATTATAGATAGAGATAAACTGTAAACAGCAATAATGTTCAGCAAAGTAAGATCTACAAATAAGTCAACATGACCAAAATGGTCAGTTGACCCCTAAGGAGTTATTGCCCTTTATAGTCAATTTTACCAATTTTTCTTAAATTTTTGTAAGATTTTACAAAATCTTCTCCTCTGAAACAACTGGACCAAATTTAACCAAACTTGGCCACAGTCATCATTTGGGTATCTAGTTTAAAAAATGTGTCTGGTGACCCGGCCAGCGAACCAAGATGGCCGCCATGGCTAAAAATAGAACATAGGGTAAAATGTAGATTTTGGCTTATAACTCTGAAACCAAAGCAATTAGAGCAAATCTGTCATAGGTTTAAATTGTTTATCAAGTCAAGATCTATCTGCCTTGAAATTTTAAGATGAATCGGACAACTGGTTGTTGGGTTGCTACCCTTAATTGGTAATTTTAAGGAAATTTTGCCGTTTTGGTTATATCTTGAATATTATTATAGATAGAGACAAACTGTAAACAGCAATAATGTTCAGCAAAGTAAGATCTACAAATAAGTCAACATGACCAAAATGGTCAGTTGACCCTTAAGGAGTTATTGCCCTTTATAGTCAATTTTACCAATTTTCTTAAATTTTTGTAATCTTTTACAAAACCTTCTCCTCTGAAACTACCAAGACAAATGTAACCAAACTTGTCCACAATCATCATAAGAGTATCTAGTTTAAAAATGTTTTCGATGACCCTGCCCGTGAACCATGATGGTAGATATGGCTAAAAATAGTACATAGGGTAAAATACAGTTTTGGTTTATATCTCTGAAACTGAAGCATTTAGACCAAATCTGACGGTGGCAAAATGTTCATCAGATTTAGATATATCTGCTCTGAAATTTTCAGACAATTCCGACAACCAGTTGTTAGGTTGCTGCCCTGAGTTAGTAATTTTACGGAAATTTTGCTGTTTTTGCTATTATCTTAGATATAATACTATAAATTATGATTTTAACCTTATTTTACATGATTACCAAAGCATCAGAAAATACAGGTGAGCAACACAGGCTCTTTAGAGCCTCTAGTTAATCTCAGAGATTCTATTTCAAACTTTAATCCTCTCTGAAAAACATTGATAAAATGAGACCAAAAAAGATGTGGCAGTGTCCGCAATTTGTTAAAGTTTGTGATTATGTCAGTTTAAAGGGAACCACTAATGGTATATGATATTTGGTATGCAGTTGAAGTAGCATTGGTACATTTAATGTGGATTTCTTGGTCTCCCCACTCAGTCATGCTCTATTTAAGTTGAAACTTTTGCTTAGTTTAAATGTAAAGTGTGATTAGGTCTTTTATAATAACCACTAATGGAAGACAATTTTATTTTGTATATAGGTTTTTCAGCATTAGCACATGTCATATCCATGGGGGTAATTTGGCCCACCCCACTCAGTCATGGTCTCGTTTGTAATTAGGTCAGTTTGAGGGGAAATATTACGCAAAGTCTATGATTTTTTGGTATACAGTTGTATTAATATTAGCTTGTCTCATTTCCATGGAGATTATATGGCCCCAACCCCTAAGTTATGTTTTTTTTTACTTTGGAACTTTTAAAATAAAATTGAGAATGGAAATGGGGAATGTGTCAAAGAGACAACAACCCGACCACAGAACAGACAACAACAGAAGGTCACCAATAGGTCTTCAGTGCAGCGAGAAATTCCACACCCGAGGCGTCCTTAAGCTGGCCCCTAAACAAATATATATACTAGTTCCGTGATAATGGACGTCATACTAAACTCAAATTATACACAAGAAACTAAAAGTAAAAATAATACAAGACTAACAAAGGCCAGAGGCTCCTGACTTGGGACAGGCGCAAAAATGCGGCGGGTTAAACATGTTTATGAGATCTCAACCTCCCCTATACCTCTAGCCAATGTAGAAAAGTAAACGCATAACAATACGCACATTAAAAGTCAGTTAAAGAGAAGTCCGAGTCTGATGTCAGAAGATGTAACAAAAGAAAATAAACAAAATGACAATAATACATAAATAACAACAGACTACTAGCAGTTAACTGACATGCCAGCTCCAGACCTCAATTAAACTGATTGAAAGATTATGTCTTCATCATATGAATATCAGGCACAATCCCTCCCGTTAGGGTTTAGTATCATACCCTCCCGTTAGGGTTTAGTATCATACCATCATAAAATATATGAGAAGAGCATAACCCGTGTCATGCCAACAACTGGTTTTAAATAAATGTGTTTAGTTCCGATGCAAAGACCCTATAAGTGAATCAATATTAAAGCCAAAATATGCAATCTTTAATGACCTGACAACAGTATCGTAACTATATCCCTTCTTAATAAGTCTATTTAAAGGTTTTGTTAGCTTCTGAGGTGAATACTGACGTTTTTGTGCTTTATAAAGAATATTACCATAAAAGATTGGATGTGAAATACCTGAACGTATAAGAAGTCTGCATGTTGAGCTATATTTACGAATGATGTCCTTGTACCGATGATAAAATTTAGTAAATGTTTTGACTAGTTTATGATATCGAAAACCCTGGTGTAATAATTTTTCAGTAATACATAAATTTCTTTCGTTAAAATCTGAAACGTTGTACATACACAAGCGAATCGTACAAGTTGAGATATATAAACACCGTAAGATGGTGACAAGGAACATCACCATCTAAAAATGGATAATTAACGATAGGAAATGAAAAATCATCTCTTTTATCATAAATTTTTGTATTAAGCTTTCTGTTAATGATATAGATATCAAGATCGAGGAAAGGGCAGTGGTCATTGTTAGTATTAGCTTTATTTAAAGTAAGTTCAACAGGATAAATTTCTTTAGTATACATACTGAAGTCGTCATTATTGAGAGCCAATATATCATCCAAATATCTAAAAGTATTATTAAATTTTTGTATCAGATGTTTTTCGATGGGTCTTTGCTGATTTTAGTCATAAATTGTAACTCATAGCAATACAAAAACAGGCCCGCTATAAGTGGTGCACAGTTAGTCCCCATTGGAATTCCAATAACCTGACGATATACGGAATCTCCAAAGCGAACAAAATATTATTTAGTAAAATTCAAGGGCAGATATAGTATCAAAGCATGTCCAATTGACATAGTTCTTTTGTTTATTGCTACTAAAAATGACCTAAAGAGTTCGAACATATGTATTCACATTCTGACTTTTAAATGCCCATTTAATTAGGTGTGTTAATTTTTCTTAATGAGAATGTGAGGCAATGTGGTATACAGGGTAGAAAAATTTAAACTTTGAACAGATTCAAAATCACCAATATAAGCATGCAATTTATCAAGTACTTCCAACGAGTTTTTGACACTCCAAAACAATTAATTCCACTATTTTCAAAGGCCTTATTTGAACAATTTATTATCAGGTTTTTGATTGTACCAAGTGAACTGGTAAGAAGAATAGACAATTTAGTAGTGGAACAATAGCTTGAAGACGAAATAAATCTATATTTGTAAGGTGTTTTATGTAGCTCGGAAGCCAGTACATAGTTGGGACTTTCATTGTATTTGGTTCTGCTTGTAAAGAGGTAGCTAAAAGTTTATGTTTGTTACAGATGTCGTTTTCTGAAAATGGAGTCAGTTGGAATGTTGGTGAATTGGTGATTTCTTTTTCAGAACCTCAATGTAAAATTCGTCAAACAATAATGATATTATTAGCAGCTTTATCGGCGGGACAAAAACAAATTCCTTGGCTAGTTCTTTAAGTTTATGTTTGATACGAGAAATAGGTTTATTATGGTTGTTGTTAAGAGTAAAATGTTCTTTAAAATGTTGAATACGATATCAACTATGTTCATTACTGAATTAAAAAAGAATCCAAAGATTTTTGTCAGCTTTTTCCCGTTTTATCCATTTCAAACAGTAAGTACGGAGTGAGTCGTGGATGATATTACGACACTCATTCCAGTTAATGATTGACGGGGACGATATTTAGGTCCTTTACTGAGGAATGATTTAGGTCAGTTTAAGGGGAATGGTTTATTGTAAGTCAATGATTTTGTTATGCAGTTGTTTAATAATTGCCATATCTCATTTCCACAGAGGTTTTATGGCCCTGAACCATTAGTTATAGTTCATCAACTTTTGATGATTTGCCTAGTTTTCATGTATCCCATTTTTTGATAACAACATTTGCATTTTTACCATCGAAATTAATTGAAGGCTAGACATATCTATGTGTCAACAGTTTATTAATATTTTTACAGGTGGAGATGCCAGCACTGATGATGACCAATACAGAAGTGGTCAAGATGGATCAAATTATTTTCATCCAATGATTAAAGATGAGAAAGTTATTTCCCGTAAGTAGCTTATGAACTTGGAATATGAAAATATTAATTCCTGTAAGTAGCTTATGAAATTGGAAAATGAAAATGTTATTTCCTATAAGCTAAGCTCACCAACTTGGAATATGAAAATGCTATTTCCTGTAAGTAGCTCATGAACTTGGAATATGAAAATGTTATTTCCTGTAAGTAGCTCATGAACTTGGAATATGAAAATGTTATTTCCTGTAAGTAGCTCATGAACATGGAATATGAAAAAGTTATTTCTGTAAGTAGCTCATGAACATGGAAAATGAAAATGTTATTTCCTGTAAGTAGCTCATGAACTTGGAATATGAAAATGTTATTTCCTGTAAGTAGCTCATGAACATGGAATATGAAAATGTTATTTCTGTAAGTAGCTCATGAACTTGGAATATGAGATGTTATTTCCTGTAAGTAGCTCGTGAACTTGGAATATGAAAAAGCTATTTCCTTTTAGTAGTTTATAAACTTGGAATTTGTAAATGTTACTAGGAGATTCCATTTTGCTTGAAAATGTTATTTCTTGTAAGTAGCTTTTGAACTTGGAATATGAAAATAATATTTCCCATTAGTGGCTTATGACCATTGAATATGAAAATATTGTTTCCTGTAAGTAGATTATGAATTTTAAATATGAAAATGTTATTTCTGTAAGTAGCTTATGAACATGGAAAATGAAAATGTAATTTTCTGTAAGTAGCTTATGAACATGGAAAATGAAAATGTTATTTCTGTAAATAGCCTATGAACATGGAAAATGAAATGTAAATTCCTGTAAGTAGCGTATGAACATGAAAATGAAAATGTTATTTTCTGAAGGTAGCGTATGAACATGGAAAATAAAATGTTATTTTCTGTTAGTAGCGTTTGAACATGGAAAATGAAAATGTTATTATCTGTATGTAGGGTATGAACATGGAAAATGAAAATGTTATTTCTGTAAGTAGCTTATGAACATGGAAATGAAAATGTAATTTTCTGTAAGTAGCTAGTGAACATGGAAAATGAAAATGTTAATTCCTGTAAGTAGCTTATGAACATGGAAAATGAAAATGTAATTTTCTGTAAGTAGCTTATGAACATGGAAAATGAAAATGTTATTTCCTATAAGCTTACCTCACCAACTTGGAATATGAAAATGCTATTTCCTGTAAGTAGCTCATGAACTTGGAATATGAAAATGTTATTTCCTGTAAGTAGATCATGAACATGGAATATGAAAATGTTATTTCCTGTAAGTAGCTCATGAACATGGAATATGAAAATGTTATTTTCTGTAATAGCTTTTGAATAGGGAATTTCTACATCCCTCAAAGCAAAAAAGACACAAAGTACAGATCTGAGGGTACTCACAGTTACTGACAGATAGTTCAAAGCCAATCAAAAAATCAAGTATCAAAGACTAAAATATCTGTCAGTGGGAAATATTATTTTCATATTCCATGTTCAAAAGCTACTTACGGAAAATAATATTTTCCAAACTTGTCTATGTTTTTGTTAGTTGTTTATATGCTTTGATGAATTAAGCCCTTTTCAACTGATTTTTATAGTTCTTATGTTGTACTGTTACACCACTGTCCCAGGTTAGGAGGAGGGTTTGGCACCAGAAAACATGTTTAACCCAGCCACAGATATGTGCCTGTTCCAAGTCAGGAGCCTGTAGTTCAGTGGTAGTTGTTGGTTCATGTTTGTCATATTTGTTTTTCATAAAAAAAAATTCTTACAAATTAGGCCGTTAGTTTTCTCTATTGAATTGTTTCACATTTTTCATGTCAGGACCTTTTATAGCCGATAATACAGTCTGGGTTTTTCTCATTTTTGAAGGCCGTACGGTTGCCTATAATTGTTTACATCCACTTCATTTGAACTTGGGTGGATAATTGTCAATCATACCACATCTCCCTATTTTGATAAGAACATAGAACATGAAAAATGTTTAGCTGGTGTTATTTATATAGATTGATGCACCAGGAGAAACAATTAATAAGGACTTTTTCCTAATTTCAGATTTGTCATCTAGATCAGAAGCCTTTGTTGAAATCAACTTCCTATTAAACTGTCCATGTGACTATTGGTGTAATATAAGTGATTGGGAGAAGCCTGTGTTTGCTTGCCTATGTCCTGCAGAACAAGTTTTGTCAGCAGATGGATTCCACTGTGAAGGTCTGTATATTTAAAGTCATTCATTTAACATGAAATATTATTGGTTGATGATTGATTGTTGGTTGCTGAAATATTATTGCTATTTTCACCAAATTATATTGTAGTATCAAAACTATAATGTGTTCTGAAAGTTAAAAGTTACAAAGGCTATATTAAATTCTAATATCCAGCCCAAACATATATGTATGATAACTTACTAAAACTTGTATAGCTGATAAAGTTTCTACATGTTTCTACATCCTTGGCTTTCAAATGTTTAGATTTGAGTCTTCCTGATCAAGGTAAATCCAGGTAAGAGCTTCTGATGTACCAAATTTATAAAGTGTTTATTTTCATTTGCTAGGTACTGTCCTCAATTTGTATTTTGGTTGTAGTCATATTTTGCGTCTTTTAGCAACTAAGATGAAAATGACGAATTCTAGAACACAAGAATTAAACAGTACCAATAAAGATTAATGCAAAATTACCGATAGTCATAAGTAAAACATTAGTAATGATTATGATTAACCTGTAGTAGTGATTGCAACAGGCAATCTTTTATAGCCCATATGACCCTCCATACTTTTTTAGAACTACCCCAGCTGAGTTGTGTTGACAGGAGGGAGTTCATGGTCCATAAACTCTTTGCAGATGTGTTGTTATGAAAATATGACTACCTGAATGCCCTTTCTTGTAGTTAAAAATCAGAAAACTGTGAAAGTAGCCAAAATCAAGTGGGAGTGGGAGTCATTTGATGGCCACTTATAATGTTAATAGTATTGGCTGTAGCTATAGGTATTAAATATAATCTAAATGCATGCATAAGTAGTTCAGGAGCACAAGGAGGTATTATATGGCCATAAAAGATCTGATCTGTAAAAAAAAAAAGGTCATTTCGGCAGACCTGGCTTGCCATTAATAATTCCCCAGCAAGACTATCAAGTCACATTTTCTTCCAGTCAACATGCATGGGTTGCTTCAAGGTAATAACTCAGTCTGAATAACAAAGAAACACAGTCTGGTCAATGTTCACGTCTCAAGGTCATATTCAAATGGAAAGAAAGACTGAAAATGACCACTTTTCAGCTGGGATGGATTTGGTTGGATTCCACAAGCTGGCTTTCATCCGACTCCCCATTCCATGAATTTAGCCCCAAATCTCAATGCAGTACATGAATTTATGAATCAGCATCAGTTACAGTATCAAGAGTCACTAATTTGCATATAATTTGCATATTTTTGCAAATTTTTGAAAATGCCTGATTTTCCAGAAACCTCTTGGGGTTGAATCACTTAAACAATGAAATAACCCATACATAACAGAATTTCATTTAATAAAAAAGAAAAAAACATTTGTGATAATTGTAATTAGTAGGATCAAAACATGATATAGTGTTTTAATTCACTCTTACAACTTGACTTCAAATAATCTATTGTCAGTTCTAATGTTAAATCATTGAAATTAATAATCTACATATTTTTAGCTCACCTGGCCCAAAGGGCCAAATGAGCTTTTCTCATCACTTTGGTGTCCGTAGTCCATCGTCTTCGTCGTCATCGTCATCGTCGTCGTCGTTAGCTTTTCCAAAAATCTTCTCCTCTGAAACCACTGGGCCAAATTTAACCAAACTTGGCCACAATCATCATTAGGGTATCTAGTTTAAAAAATGTGTCCGATGACCCCGCCAACCAACCAAGATGGCCACCATGGCTAAAAATAGAACATAGGGGTAAAATGTAGAATTTGGCTTATATCTTTAAAACCAAAGCATTTAGAGTAAATCTGACAGGGTAAAACTGATTATCAGGTCAAGATCTATCTGTCCATAAATTTTCAGACAAATCTGACAACCCGTTGTTCAGGGTAGGAAACTCACTGGAAATGTCTACCAGACCACAGGGCTGGCTGCATAAAAAAATTACCTGTCCTGATCAAAATTTACCAGCCCTGAAAATTAATGCAATAAAAATCCAACCCATTTTCCTTCAAGATTCTAAATTATGTTTTGTGTTTTGAGATGTACTTTTGATTTCCTCTAATATTAATTTTTATTTAATAAACGCGATCGCGATTGGACCATTCGATACCAACTAGCCAATGAGTGCGGATCTTACAAACAACAGGTATCACCATGTTCCTGCAGAAATCGCTTGGAAACACGTGGTAGTAAAGGTTAATTGGCAGTCATGATTCTTACGTGCTGTTATGAATGGTGTAATACTGAGAACTCATTCCAAAAATAGAAAAGGTAATCCCAACCACCTGCAAAATGGACTGTCCACGGACTGTTGAAATTTAATTTTGACTGCCCGATCGTAAAATAGGCCGTGGGCGGGCTATAATTTCAACTCTGCCGTTGTTGGGTTGCTGCCCTGAATTGGTAATTTTAAGGAAATTTTGCAGTTTTGGTTATTATCTTGAATATTATTATAGATAAACTGTAAACAGCAATAATGTTCAGCAAAGTAAGATCTACAAATAAGTTGTCATGACCAAAATTGTCAGTGGACCCTTTAGGAGTTATTGCCCTTTATAGTCAATTTTTAACAATTTTTCGTAAATTTTTGTAATCTTTTACAAAAGTCTTCTTCTCTGAAATTACTGAGACAAATTTAACCATACTTGGCCTTAATCATTATTAGGGTATCTAGTTTAAAAAATTTGTCTGATGACCCCGCCTTCCAACCATCATGGCAGACATGGTTAAAAATATAACATGGAGTAAAATGCAGTTTTTTGTTTATATCTCTGAAATTAAAGCATTTAGAGCATATCTGACAGTGGCAAAAATGTTCATCAGATTTAGATTTATCTGCCCTGAAATTTTCAGACGAATCCGACAACCCATTGTTGGGTTGCTGCCCATGAGTTAGTAAATTTACAGAAATTTTGCAGTTTTTATGCCCCACCTACGATAGTAGAGGGGCATTATGTTTTCTGGTCTGTGCGTCCGTCTGTCCGTCCGTCCGTTTGTTCGTTCGTCCATTCGTTCGTTGTCTGTTCATCCCGCTTCAGGTTAAAGTTTTTGGTCGAGGTAGTTTTTGATGAAGTTGAAGTCCAATCAACTTGAAACTTAGAATACATGTTCCCTATGATATGATCTTTCTAATTTTAATGCCAAATTAGAGATTTTCCCCCATTTTCACGGTCCACTGAACATAGAAAATGATAGTGTGAGTGGGGCATCCGTGTACTATGGACACATTCTTGTTTGTTATTATCTTAGATATCATTATAATATCTAATATCTAATACTATTAATTATGATTTTAACCTTATTTTACATGATTTCCAAAGCATCAGTAAATACAGGTGAGCGACACAGGCTCTTCAGAGCCTCTAGTTTTTTTATTTAGTCTTTCTACTTATCTCAATGATACATTGGCAGATCCAGTGGGGGTGTTCCGGGGAAACACACCCCTCCTCGCCCTTCTTTTTTTTTTTCATTAGCTCACCTGGCCAAAAGGCCGAGTAAGCTTTTCTCAAATTTAACCAAAGTTGGCCACAATCATTATTGGGGTATTTAATATAAAAAAATGTTTCCGATGACCCCGCCTGTCAACCAAGATAGCTGACATGGCTAGAAATAGAATGTAGGGGTAAAATGAAAATTTTGTCTATTATCTTGAAAACCGCTATGAATCACAAAATGGTTTTAACTACATGAATGCTGCATCTGTATGTGGAAGTTGACTCATGCATATTTACAAGCAGAGGCATCCATGGCCCATAGACACATTCTCCATTTATTTTGGACAACAACAACAACAATACTTTATTTTAAGAGGGTTACACAGTTAGCTATAAAAGATACAGAGAAATTTTTATATGAAAAAATGATAAGCAAGACAAGATCTTCAAATAAGTCAACATGGCTGAAATCATCAAAAGACTCCTTATTGGAGATATTGCTCTTTAATGATGATTTTTTTCGTTTTTGCCTTATATCTTAAAAACTATAATACTGGTAGATAGAAAGAAGCTTTAAAAGCCAAAATGATCAACAAGTCAAGTCAAACCTGACCGAAATCATAAGTTGACTCCTTATTGAAGTTATTACCCTTTAATGACAATTTTTTCCAATTTTTTGCATTTTTGTTTTTTATTTTGAAAACTATAATAGATATATAGAAACTTTATATAGCAAAAATATCAGCAAGACAAGAACATCAAATAAGCCATCATGGTGGAAATCTCTAGTTGACTTGTTATTGGAGTCATTTCCCTTTATAGATGTTTTACCATTTTTAGCTCACCTGGCCCGTAGGGCCAAGTGAGCTTTCTCATCACTTGGCGTCCGTGGTCCATCGTTGTCCGTCGTCGTTAACTTTACAAAATCTTCTCCTCTGAAACTACTGGGCCAAATGTAACCAAACTTGGCCACAATCATCATTAGGGTATCTAGTTTAAAATTGTGTCCGTGACCTGCCAAACCAACCAAGATGGCCGCCATGGCTAAAAATAGAACATAGGGTAAAATGTATATTTTGGCTTATAACTCTGAAACCAAAGCATTTAGAGCAAATCTGACATGGGTAAAATTGTTGATCAAGTCAAGATCTATCTGCCTTGAAACTTTCAGAGGAATCGGACAATGGGTTGTTGGGTTGCTGCCCTGAATTAGTAATTTTAAGGATTTTTTCCGTTTTCGGTTATTATCTTGAAAATTATTATAGATAGAGATAAACTGTAAATAGCAATAATGTTCAGCAAAGTAAGATCTACAAATAAGTCAAATGATCAAAATGGTCAGTTGAACCCTTAAGGAGTTATTGCCCTTTAAAGTAATTTTTACCAATTTTTGTAAATTTTGTTATCTTTACAAAACTTCTCCTCTGAAACTACTGGACCAAATTCAACCAAACTTAGCCACAATCATTATTAGGGTATTTAGTTAAAAAATATGTGCGGTGACTCAGCCAACCAACCAAGATGGCTGCCATGGCTAAAAATAGAACATAGGGTAAAATGTAGATTTTGGCTTGTAACTCTGAAACCAAAGCATTTAAAGCAAATCTTACAGGGATTAACTTGTTTATCAAGTAAATATCTATCTGCCCTCAAATTTTCAGATGAATTGGACAATGGTTGTTGGGTTGCTGCCCTGAATTGGTAATTTTAAGGAAATTTTGCCGTTTTGGTTATTATCTTGAAAATTATTACAGATAGGGATAAACTGTAAACAGCAATAATGTTCAGCAAAGTAAGATCTTCAAATAAGTCAACATGACCAAAATGGTCAGTTGACCCCTAAGGAGTTATTGCCCTTTATAGTCAATTTTAACAATTTTCATTTATTTGGTAAATTTTGGTAAGTTTTACAAAATGTTTTCCTTTTGTAATCTTCTTTTCTGAAACTGCAGTAGAAAATCAATATAGAAAACAATCTACTAATGAACTGGCAATAAAAATAATTGATAATTCTATAACATGAAAGAAAAACCACATTAATACCTGATGATGGTGTTTTTTCTTTACATTGAAAATGATGTCACAACTATAATCCCGAACAATAGGTCGAATGTCAGATATGTTTTCAGTACTTTTGCTTCATTTTCTACAGATTCCGAAGTGCAAATGATGCTTGAATTCCTACACTAATTTATACAAAATTGAATTTAATTGTGTCCCTTGTTCTCATTTCCTGGGATAAATCCAATACAAATTAAAGTATTGGTATTGAATTAATATTTAAGAAATATTTCAAACCTTACCATTTTCTTCACAAGAATGAAGACCATATTTTCAGTGTCATGAGTATCAGTCATCATATTTGTTGTACTTTGTTGTTTAAAGTTGAATATAAAAAAGATCAACAAAGCAATTCAAAACCACTTGAATTTTGCAACAACAAATGAGAGTTTTTAACGACCTCAGCTGGCTATACAACCCTTGCACAATCAACTGAATTTTGCAGAAATCATTAATAGGAAAGATTGCCTTAAATGATAATTTTTATTACCTTTTGTTTTTTTTTTGAAGTGTTGCAACAACAAAACTTCACAACAAACTTTCTCATCACTTGCATTTTCGTTAGATAAATTTTACAAAATTCTCCCTGAAACTACTGTCAAATTAAACCAAACTTGGTTTAAATCACCACTAGGATATCCAGGGACCACTGTGTATGATGACCCTGCCCAACATGGCACACATGGCTGAAATAAAACATAGGTTTCAAACGCACTTTTTAGTCATATCTCTGAAACTAAACCACAGTACAACAGTTGCATTTATCATGCATCAGTTGTAAATAAAAATATCAGGTGAGCGACACAGGGTCCTTGGAGCCTCTAGTTTTAATTTTGGCAACTATCTTGAAAACTATAATAGATGATCAGCAAGACAAGTTCTACAAATAAGTCTGATGTTCGAAATCATCAGTCAACTCCTTATTAGAGTTATTGCCCTTTGATGACGATTTTTACCAATTTGCGTTTTGCCTAATATCTTAAAAATTATAATAGATAGATAAGAACTTAAATTAGCAAAAATGATCAGCAAGACAAGATCTACAATTAAGACTGAAAGGAGGAAATCGTCAGACAACTCCTAATTGGAGTTATTGCCCTTTAATGACAATCTTCCAATGTCTGTTAACTTTTACAAAAATCATCTCCTCTGAAACTACTGGACCAAATTTAACAATACTTGGTCACAATCATCATTAGGGTATTTAGTTTAAAGAATGTGTCTGGTGACCAATCCTGCCAACCAAGATGGCCGACATAGCTAAAAATAGAACAAAGGGGTAAAATGCAAGTTTTATCTATTATTTTGAAACCGTTATAAATAAAGAAAATCTGACAAGAGCGAAAATGTTACCAATTATCCTACATGTCAAAACTGTTAGACCACTTCTTGTAGGAGATATTGTCCTTAAATGACAAATTTTACCATTTTTCATTTTCATTATAATAGATAAATAGACACTTTAAATCACAAAAATGATCAGCAAGTCAAGATCTACTAACAAGTCAAATTTTGCCGATATAGTTAGTAAACTGTCACTCTTTATAGGAGTGATTGCCTTTAAATGAGGATTTTTGTTACCCTCTTTTGTTTTTGAGCAAAAACTAAAGAAGATAGAGGGAAACTAAACAGACTAAATGATCAGCAATACAAGATCAATAAAACAGATTTTTGTCATGAATTCTATTCTTGTCTACAATTTTGGAGAGTGTCTTTTGTTGAATATGCACATAGACCAAGGTGAGCGACACAGGCTCTTTAGAGCCTCCAGTTTTATTAATTATGTGAACATTTCATGGTGTTCCTGGGTTGGAACCCCTTTTATGTCTGTCAACACTTTGTGGGATAACTCAAATTCACTTTATCCAATTCTCATAATACTTTAACACAACATTAGAATTGACATAAGCTCCCTTTATATACACATTTTTTTTTTTTAGCTTTGTGGTTCGAGAGTTACTTTAAATATTTAGATTTAAGGCAATTTTTCACAAATTGCACACTAACTCCAGTATTCCTGGATTGATATCCTCCAAACTTTACATCATTGTGGGAATTGATAAAACAAATCTACTTTTGATTTTTGTTTTTTTTTAAAGATTTTCATGAAACTTTGGTGAATTATTTATATCTATTGACGTAAGCTCCCTTTCGATTTTTATAAATTTAAGATTTTATGTTTCAGAGTTATGAGATTTTATTCATAAAAAAATGAGGGGTTTTCCAGCTTTCTGACTTTAACTCAATAATGCTTTTAGCAATTTTCCTGAAACTTTGGTGAATTGTTTATATATATATTGACAAAAGTTCCCTTTCGATTTTTTATGACGTTATAAATATGTGAAGCAAATATTTTTTTATTTATTTATCTATGCCTATGACATTGCATACAAATAAAACAGATGGGACAGAAAGTCACAGGACAAAAAGTCACAGACAAAAAGTCACGGACAAAAAGTCACAGACAAAAAGTCACGGAACAAAAGTCACAGGACAAAAAGTCACAATTCAGTTTTGAGATTATTTTTCTTTGAATAAGAAAACACTTATTTTAAAAACCCATTTTTGTATTTTTCTTCAACTATTATATATAAAGCAACTTTGTAATTAAAATTTATTTAATAAATATCAATAATGATCAAATAATTGTTAAGAAAACAAAATGTCAAAGTGGCTTGGTACTTAAACGGCTTCATGGTGCCAAGAAATATATCCTTTGCATGATTAAAATTTAATAAATTTTTATTTATCAAGGCTAATGAACAATTTCCTAAACTTTAAAATAAATATATGTAATAAATAGAAAATATTTCAAGATCTTTCTCTTATATATCCAAACAATTGTCAACAAATTATTTTTAACTTTTGTCTTGTGACTTTTTGTCCTATCAAATTTGTGACTTTCTGTCCTGTGACTTTTTGTCCTGTGACTTTCTGTCCGTTTACCGAATAAAACACTATACTTAAATTTTCTCTAAGTACTTAAAGAAAAGGTTAAATCATAGAAATGATTATGATAGTTGACTCTATCCAATATGTGGCCATTTCATAAAGTTTGTGCTTTAAACTTTGGGTTATCAAACTCAGTAGGCAGTTGCATCATGGTCTTTGGACGTGTCATATCCCAAAGTCGGATCACTTTGACCTTGACTTTGTCCGTTGATACCTATGATAGTAAAACCTTGAACAATTCCTGTCTGGGTCATACCTTTTGTAACTTAAAATTTTGGTTAACCTAGCGAGTAACTGCATGGTATGCAGTTTAACTGTTGTATTTGGGCTTTGTGTGCATCATATACCAAAGTCAGCATACATGTGAACCTCCCGACGGGAGTACAATAATCCCGTTTTCAGGGGTCTCCTCCCGTCCTCCCGTTAAGGAGAAAAAAATCCCGTGTATGAAATATTTCATGAATGAAAATTTTAAGCTTCCATTTTTGATAATTTCTTACTACCGTCTGGGACTATTAGTATAATAGTCCCAGCTACCGTACGGGTGTAATTGACACCTGTGTTAAATTTTACCTGTAAATCAAAGACGATGTATAATTATATGACTTCACTTGACAGCTTGGGTGTCAAACATACTGGTAATCAAGGTGTTTACCTCTGGCTAACTGCCGTTGTGTAATAAAAACTTTGTGTATTGAAAAATAAATTTTGGTTACTTCCTTTGATTTATCCTGTTTTAACTTATTTTTCTTTTAAAATGTAAATTGAAAATAGAATATAAATGAATCATATTTTAATCAAATAATCATAAAAGGATGGTAATTAAATGAATTAAAATTTTTGAGACAAATGAAAAATATAAATTTATAAATCATTTTAGGAATCTAGACTTCTTTTCAAGGATTAAATTGAAATTTATATAGTAAATCTTACCTTAATATAGGAAATTTGCAAAATTTTAAAATTTTGACTGAACAAAATTCCTTGTCAAGTATAATTCTTACCAGACCCTGACATTGAGATATGTTTAAATAATACTTGTCAGTACAGTAGATTATCAGTGATTCAGCTAATTAAAGCAAAATATTTTACACTGTTGGAGTCTTAAGCTTTCTAGAAATATGACTATCATAATACTATTGTTATTGTTTGTTATTTTTTAATTAATTTATCATGTTAACTTATAAATATACATGTATAGCATTTTCTTTCTTATTTGTCTATACAGTTACCAATGATAAGGAGATGGAGACAAGAATACAAATCTATACACAAAGAAAAGGTCATAATGATTTATTTGCAAGCAGTGAACAATCAATTATCAAAAACAAAACAAAACAAGAAACAGATTCTTCTCAATATTTTTTTTTAATAATGTGACATCATTCAAATAGAAAGGCAACAAGGGTACTATAAACATATTACATTCTGATGGAAAATTGATAAAAAACACTTTAAAGACAATTTCTACATCATACGGTTACATTTACGACAAAATTTATGTCGATAAAAAACCTCCTGATCTGGGTCCTAATCTCCTGACCAAAATTTCCCAATCTCCTGATCTGAGTTTCACAGTCCATCACATGTATGAGTCAGATCATTCTGACCTTTCTCATTTGACCCCTATGATAGTTAAACAATGTATGGTTTGTATTTGGTGCATGCGTTTTGAATTGTAGCACTTAAATTGTCAAAACTTTGTATGCACAAGCATCATACTGACCTTGACATTCAATTTCAGAATTTCCACTTATGAACCTCACACTTTGTTTCTGGGTCAGTATGATTCTTTAAGATTGACCTATAATAAACAAATTGTCAACTCAACACAGAGGCAATGATTGTATCAACTGAGTGGCTGAAAACCAAAAATCTCAAACTGTCATTGGCTTAATGCTGAATTTCACAGCAGCAACTAAAATGTATTACATGGTTATAAGTACCTCTATGAATCTAGTGTATACTGTAAATTCAGAAATTATTGCAATGTTTTTATTATTGCGAAAAATGCGACAGGGTTATAATCGCAATAATTTAAACTGATTTTAAATTTTTATATGAATTAAACAGGATTTTCTCAATATCACAAAATTAAAATCGCATTTTAGTCTAAAATGACAAAATCGCAATAATAAATGCACGCAATAATTTCTGAATTTACAGTATTAACTTTTTATTCCTGTCTACATATTGCCATTGTTGGTTAAAGCCTTTCATATAAAATCACTTTCATTACAGTTGTATTGATTTAAGTTTGCTGTCTTTAATACTTAAAATAGGAGGTGTGGTATTTTTTGCGAATGAACCAGCTATCCAAAAGAGTTCAAAGGAGGAAGATATATGAACAATTATAGATCGTTATACGGTGGTCAATAATGAGAAAAACTCATACCATATAGTAAGCTATAAAAGGCTCTGATATGAAAAATTGGAACAATTCAAACAAGAAAACTAACGGCTTAATTAGTAACAATACAATTTACTAAAAACAAATATGAAGGAACTGAATCAATAAAAAATACTAAAAGCACAGGCCCTTGACATGGGATGGGCACATAAAGAAATTAACAGAGCTTTCTGTATACTTGACTCTCTTAAATCTACAGTTTAAGGTTGCAATAGAAAATATCAAAATTTTACATGACAAACATATGAAAAAAAGTGATTTTTGATAATTGCTGAGGAGACAATGATTTAGTAAAAAAACATCAAAGCTGTGATTAAATACATATTTGAAATAATACACATCTACAACCTATTTAAAATAATACACATCTACAAATGCAAACTTTCCACAGGTGCTATCCAGCACTTTGATTTTTGGAGGGAGGGTGTGTTACAAAAGAAAGGAGAACAGCTACAAGAAAAATAAATTCAGCTAATGGTACATCAATTGTTGTTCAATTTATCATGCATCAATTGTAAATAAAAATATCAGGTGAGCGACATAGGGTCCTTGGAGCCTCTAGTTCAAAATGGCTGGATCCGTGCCTTATGATATTTAACTTTGGTGCCTTTGAATCCTTTTATTGAGGACACTCTTGTTTTTCTCTATCAGTATAACATTATACAAACTTGCACAAAGAGACAAACAAAAGAAAAACCCAATAAGTAAATCAAATACATAGAAAGTAATTTCTTCTAAACACTTGTCAGTTTGTTTAAAGCTACTGCCTGTTAAATGAAATCAATGAAGATTAAACCTATCTGTCATTAATGTTTATGACATCCTATGTGATATAATTACTGTAATGTTATGTGTTTTCCTCTTTTATAGTCAATATACAAATTGCAAGTTCTTTTGTAACAATTAACTTGATGTTCATCAGGTAATTGCTTAGAGCAGTTCTCTCTCACTGCTCAGCTAATTTATGTTCAGTGGCTTTTTAACATTGAAAAAACTTAAAGATATATGATAGTGATGGACTGCTCGATTTTTATACGTCTGTCAAAGACAGAAGTATTATGTAACTAATACCAATGTCTGTCTGTCAACACTTTGTGGGATAACTCAAATTCACTTTATCCAATTCTCATAATACTTTAACACAACATTAGAATTGACATAAGAAAGCTCCCTTTATATACACATTTTTTTTTTTAGCTTTGTGGTTCGAGAGTTACTTTAAATATTTAGATTTAAGGCAATTTTTCACAAATTGCACACTAACTCCAGTATTCCTGGATTGATGTCCTCCAAACTTTACATCATTGTGGGAATTGATAAAACAAATCTACTTTTGATTTTTGTTTTTTTTTTTTTAAAGATTTTCATGAAACTTTGGTGAATTGTTTATATCTATTGACGTAAGCTCCCTTTCGATTTTTATAAATTTAAGATTTTATGTTTCAGAGTTATGAAATTTTATTCATAAAAAATGAGGGTTTTCCAGCTTTCTGACTTAACTCAATAATGCTTTTAGCAATTTTCCTGAAACTTTGGTGAATTGTTTTATATATATTGACAAAAGTTCCTTCGATTTTTTATGACGTCATAAATATGTGAAGCAAATATTTTTTATTTATTTATCTATGCCTATGACATTGCATACAAATAAAACAGATGGGACAGAAAGTCACAGGACAAAAGTCACAGACAAAAAGTCACGGACAAAAGTCACAGACAAAAAGTCACAGACAAAAGTCACGGAACAAAAGTCACAGGACAAAAGTCACAATTCAGTTTTGAGATTATTTTTATTCGAATAAGAAAACACTTATTTTAAAACCCATTTTGTATTTTTCTTCAACTATTATATATAAAGCAACTTTGTAATTAAAATTTATTTAATAAATATCAATAATGATCAAATAATTGTTAAGAAAACAAAATGTCAAAGTGGCTTGGTACTTAAACGGCTTCATGGTGCCAAGAAATATATCCTTTGCATGATTAAAATTTAATAAATTTTTATTTATCAAGGCTAATGAACAATTTCCTAAACTTTTCCGAAGACGCATTGGTTTTCGCACTCTAACTTTAGTTTAAGAGAATGGATCTCTATGAAATTTTACCATAAGGTTCAATATCACAAAAGGAAGGTTGGGATTGATTTTGGGGGTTATGGTACCAACAGTTAAGGAATTAGGGGCCAAAAAGGGGCCAAAAATAAGCATTTTGGTAACTTCCAGACATAACTTGTGTGTTAGTGTATGGATCTCTCTGACATTGTACCACGAGGTTCCATATCACAAAAGGAATGCTGGGATTGATTTTGGGGGTAATTGCCTCAAAATTTTAGGAATTAGGGGCAAAAAAAGGGGCAAAAAAAGCATTTTTCTAGTTTCATGACAATAACTTGTGTGTAAGTGTATGGATCTTTCTGAAATTGTACTACAAGGTTCCATATCACAAAGGGAAAGCTGGAATTTAGTTTGGGGGTAATTGCCTAAAACGTTTAGGAATAAGGGTCCAAAAAGGGGCCAAAAATAAGCATTTTCTAGTTTCCAGACAATTACTTGTGTTCAAGTGAATGGATCTCTGAAATTGTACTGCAAGGTACCATACCACAAAGGGAAGGCTGGGATTGATTTTGGGGTAATTGCCTCAAAATTTTAGGAATTCAGGGCCAAAAGGGCAAAAACAAGCATTTTCTAGTTTCAGGACAATAACTTGTGTGTAAGTGTATGGATCTTTATGAAATTGTTCCACAAGGTTCCATGTCACAAAGGGAAAGCTGGGTTTGAGTTTGGGGTAATTGCCCTAAACGTTTAGGAATTTGGGGCCAAAAGGAGTTTTGATCCCAACAGTTTAGGAATTAGGGCCAAAAGGGTCCAAAATTAAACTTTGAAAATTGAACTATAGGGGTTCTTTGATACGCGAATCTAACCGTGTATTTAGATTCTTAATTTTTGGTCCCGTTTTCAAATTGGTCTACATTAAGGTCCAAAGGGTCCAAAATTAAGCTTAGTTTGATTTTAACAAAATTGAATTCTTGGGGTTCTTTAATATGCTGAATCTAAACATGTACTTAGTTTTTTGATTATGGGCCCAGTTTTCAAGTTGGTCCAAATCGGGTCCAAAATTAAACTTTGTTTGATTTCAACAAAATTGAATATATGGGTTCTTCGATATGCTGAATCTAACCATGTATTTAGATTTTGGATATTGGAATACCACAAAGGGATGGTAAGAATTGTCTTTGGGAGTTATGGCTCAAAGTGTTAAGGAATAAGGTGCAAAAAAGGGGGGGAAAGGGTTTGCAGGTTAATGGACAATTACTTAAGTACAAAACATAATTTAAAAGGCAGTGTAAGGTTGGTAATTGAAACTCATTTGAATATCTCACCTAAACTGCTTTTAAATTATTTATATTGGAAATTTGCCAAAAACTTTATTATTAATAAATTCCATTGGAAATTTGCCAATAACTTTAGTTTAATGAGCTTCATTGGAAATTTGCCAATATAAAATATTGCTGATGAAGCTTTTTTGTTTATCTCACCTAAACTGCTTTTAAATTATGTATATTGGAAATTTGCCAAAAACTTTATTATTAAATTTCTGATTTATATATAAAAGCAAATAATAATGATAAGGCAAGAGATACACACCAAACAGGATGTGTAAATTAATATATTAAGTATTGTGCAATAGCAAGAAATTTTCAATTGCACAGTATTGCTAATAGCAAGAAATCTTCAATAGCACAGTATTGCGCAATAGCAAGAAATTGTCAATTGTACAGTATTGCACAATAGCAAGAAATATTCAATTGCACAGTATTGTGCAATTGCAAGAAATATTCAATTGTACAGTATTGTGCAAAAGAAGATACTTTGTATAAATTGCTTATTTCTTGACCAATTTCAATGGGGTTTTATTCTTGAATTCTTGGGGTTCTTTAATATGCTGAATCTAACCGTGTATTAAGTTTTTGGATTTTGGTCCCCGTATTTAAATTGGTCCACATTGAGGTCCAAAGGGTCCAAAATTAAACTTTGTTTGATTTCATCAAAATTGAATTATTGGGGTTCTTTGATATGCCGAATCTAATGTATTTAGATTCTTAATTTTTGGTCCCATTTTTAAATTGGTCTACATTAAGGTCCAAAGGGTCCAAAATTAAACTTAGTTTGATTTTAACAAAATTGATTTTTAGGGTTCTTTGATTTGCTAAATCTAAACATGTATTTAGATTTTAGATTATGGGCCCAGTTTTCAAGTTGGTCCAAATCGGGTTCAAAATTAAACTTTGTTTGATTTCAACAAAAATTGAATATATGGGGTTCTTTGATATGCTGAATCTAACCATGTATTTAGATTTTTGATTTTGGGCCCCGTTATCAACTTTGTCCACATTGAGGTCAAAAGGGTCCAAAATTAAACTTTGTTTGATTTCATCAAAATTGAACTCTTGGGGTTCTTTGATATGCTGAATCTAACCATGTATTTAGATTTTGGATATTGGACCATTATAGGTGAATGTCCAATTTAAAATTTTAAGTTCTTAGACCACATTCATTCTGTGTCAGAAACCTATGCTGTGTCAAATATTTAATCACAATCCAAATTCAGAGCTGTATCAAGCTTGAATGTTGTGTCCATACTTGCCCCAACTGTTCAGGGTTCGACCTCTGCGGTCGTATCAAGCTGCGCCCTGGAGCATTTTATTTGCTCTACTGAGGATATTTAGCACCATTAAAGAGTTTTACAAAGAACCTGTTGAAAATGCCTGTAGAATGCTTTCATGGAGTACTTTTAACTTGATTTAATGCATCAGATGGATGCATACCTCAGGGCCTTCTTTAATTGTTTTGTTTTATAATTTCCCACCTTGTGCAGAATATACCCAAGGACATATACATTGAGAAACAATTTACTCACAGTTCCTTTCATTAGGTGGTATAAGCTTGTTTATTATGATCATGATCACTTATTGAATTTTAAAGGTTTAGAATCGTGCTATATTTAATCACAGGATCTAGTCTCTATGGAATTTGTTGCTTATATAACTTTTAAAGAATGGTAAGTCGTGACAAATAGTTATAATTGTCTCCTTCAAGCGTCCTCAACCATTTATGATTACTATCGTAAAAGTAAATTAAAAAAAAGAAAAGCAATACGTGAACCCGAGACTGCTGACTGGTCACCAAAAAATTGTTGCTGAATTTTTTGCATTAGATTTGAAATAATTGACTGTGAATGAAATAAGGTAATGATGATGTTAAACCGACTTTATTGAAAATATGTAAATGTGTGTAGATTCTTGCACAAGTCAATTAAAAACACTGTTGGATTTTAGTTGTAAATAGAAAAAAGTTATATAATTCAGCTACCTTTTGAATTTACCTTTTAAGGCTAGATTATTTTATTTATTACTTGGAAATGTACAACATTTTTTCTTCGTGTTAAATATACAAAGTCCTAATCCTATTGCAAATAGGGTGTCTAAAGCAAATTGCACAGACCAATTGCAATATAAATTTTAGCACTCATTTTAATTTGTAATCTGGATGCATTTATCTTATCTTTCATATTTTCATCTTTGTTTCCTGGATGCCTTTAATTATTCTTATAATCATTATTTATTAACCCCATAACAATATGGTTGTCAAATCAGATTTCAAATCCAATTTTGTTGTGTTGCATGCACAGGGTTTAATATAATGTAAATGAACCAAGACGTATGTAGGATAGCTGGTCAACACAATGCATACAATTTTGAAAATTGCACCATATTGCAAATATTTAGATGCTATAAGGTTGAAATGGAAATTTAATTAACATACATTCCTGTTAATAAATCTTTTCTAAAAAATTAAAAATATACTATCAATAAACACAAACGTCGAGTATTTACTGATGGACATTTTTTATCTAATCACTCTCTTCTTCAAGTCTTAACTCTCCATTTTATGAATAGATTGCTACACAAATATAAAAAGATACTTATAAAACCATACTAAAACTGTATAAATTAATTAACGTAGTAATTAGATGATTATTGTAAAAATATTAACTACTTTTTTGTGAGATGCAAGGATTTAAAATCCTTGTGAATTGAAACTATGCAACTATATTTTTTTCATTCACTACAGTTTACATTTCAGATACTGATTTATTTGTGTGCATCCCTGATAATTTGTGCTCATATGTTGCATATAATTTTCATAAATTTTATATATATGTATTCACGGTTAAAACCTGTGTTACATGATATAACATTAATTATGTACTATTAATGATAAATTTTGTTTCAGTTTAAACTTGATAATTTTAATGAATATTCCCTTGGTCTGTTGATGAAATTCAATATACTTTTTGACAGAAATATTGTTTTGTTTAATTATCTTTCTACTTTCCGTCCAATGTGCTTCCGACCTAATATAAATATTTTAAGAGAAATATCGTTTTGATGATTTTATTCTTGCTTTCCAACATTTCTACAAAATATCATGTGGTGAACGTTCAAAAAAAGGGATATGATATATTGTCAGTATACTTTTCCCAGGTTTATTGTCACAATGATCAATAGCATGTTGTGTTAAACACTACACACACAATGCATACATGGACCATCTTAAAACATGAATTATATCATTGTGTTATCATTATACTTGATATTTAATAAACACTCACATGAAAACCCATATGTTCTGTCAAAAGGTAAATACTTTGGAATATATAAATGATTTTTTAATGCAATCTTGTCTTTACTTTTTTACTTTCCAATCTACAAATGAACTTTGATTGTTGAATTATACCTGTATAAATGATTGAAAATTTTCAAGATGTTCTGAGAATCTTGTTTCCAAGGATATCTGAATGGCCCATAGAAGCTTCCAAAACTCACCAATATATAGACATGAACCCCTTAGCAAAAAACATAAATGGCCAGAAATAAATACTTCCTTTAAGAATATCTCGATAACTTTTGATGTATATCTTTTAAATCCTTCAATGTTGGTTGAGCTGGATTATTTTGATCTATTTTCTGGTTTTAGATATGCATGCTACATTACAGCCAGCAATGATGGAAGAAGTATTTGATATGAGATATATTATAGCCATTGGAGTGTCTGTGACCATTCTCTTCCTAATCCTGGCTGCAGTTCTTATATGTCGTGGTAGGTAAGATTATCTACAAAAATGCAATTTCTAATAAAAGTTATCATGATTAAGATTCTGATATTAAAAAATGGCTGTTTAATTTTTTAATTTTCATAAAACTCCAATCAAAGTTTTAAATCTCTCAAAATTATTTAGTTAAAAAGGACAGTTTCTCATAAAACAGATAGTACATTTGTTTGAATTGTTTTGAGATGAGCTGGTAATTTTTTTTCTGATTTTCAAAATAGTGAAACTTGGTAAAATTTTCCGAGCAACATTCTCAGATAGTACCCTTCTTTAGCTCACCTGGCCCATTGCCATCATTTGGCGTCTGTTGTCGTCCTCCATCTTTCAGTTGTTGTTGTCATAATTTTTTTTAAAGATCTACTGAACCAATTTCAGCCAATCTTTGTGTGAATGAATGACCCTTAGGGTATCTAGTATAAAGTTTGTGTTTTTTTCTCTAGCTATTAGTCAACAAACATGGCTGCCATGGCTAAAAATAAAACATATGGGTAAAATGCATTAATTGTCTTATATTTGAAAAAAACTATAATAAATAGAGAAGATCAGACCGGGGCTTAAAGGCTCAGAATGTCAAGATCTACCTACTTCTAGTTTGCACCAAAACTATCAGATAACGTTTTTTCTTGAATTTATGTGCTTTCTATACAAATGTTCACTTATATTGAAAGAATTAAATCAGTAATTTATCAGAAAATGCATTATTTAATAGATTTTTAGTTAAAGTTCAAGAAGCCAAAGTTGTATGCAAAATTTGGCCAAAAGGTGGGACAAATCCCATTTAGTGTAACTTGACCTTTGCCTAGCCACTTTCTGTATGTGCCTGTCCAAAGTCATGAGCCTGTAATTCTGTGGTTGTCTTTTGTTGCAGTATGAAATCTTTTTGTTTTTTGTTTTGTTTATAAATGAGACCATTGGTTTTCTCATTTGAATTGTTTTACATGTTTTCATTTTTGGGCCTTTTATATAACTGACTTTCAGGTAATGGTTTTGGGCCTTTTATATAACTGACTTTCAGGTAATGGTTTTGGGCCTTTTATATAACTGACTTTCAGGTAATGGTTTTGGGCCTTTTATATAACTGACTTTCAGGTAATGGTTTTGGGCCTTTTATATAACTTACTATCAGGTAATGGTTTTGGGCCTTTTATATAACTGACTATCAGGTTATGGTTTTGGGCCTTTTATATAACTGACTATCAGGTTATGGTTTTGGGCCTTTTATATAACTGACTTTCAGGTAATGGTTTTGGGCCTTTTATATAACTGACTTTCAGGTTATGGTTTTGGGCCTTTTATATAAACTTTCAGGTAATGGTTTTGGGCCTTTTATATAACTGACTATCCGGTTATGGTTTTGGGCCTTTTATATAACTGACTATCCGGTTATGGTTTTGGGCCTTTTATATAACTGACTTTCAGGTAATGGTTTTGGGCCTTTTATATAACTGACTTTCAGGTTATGGTTTTGGGCCTTTATATAACTTACTTTCAGGTAATGGTTTTGGGCCTTTATATAACTGACTATCCGGTTATGGTTTTGGGCCTTTTATATAACTGACTATCCGGTTATGGTTTTGGGCCTTTTATATAACTTACTAGGTAATGGTTTTGGGCCTTTTATATAACTTACTATCTGGTAATGGTTTTGGGCCTTTTATATAACTTACTATCCGGTTATGGTTTTGGGCCTTTTATATAACTTACTATGGTAATGGTTTTGGGCCTTTTATATAACTTACTATCTGGTAATGGTTTTGGGCCTTTTATATAACTGACTTTCAGGTAATGGTTTTGGGCCTTTTATATAACTTACTATCCAGTTATGGTTTTGGGCCTTTTATATAACTTACTATCTGGTAATGGTTTTGGGCCTTTTATATAACTGACTTTCAGGTAATGGTTTTGGGCCTTTTATATAACTTACTATCCGGTTATGGTTTTGGGCCTTTTATATAACTTACTATCAGGTAATGGTTTTGGGCCTTTTATATAACTGACTTTCAGGTAATGGTTTTGGGCCTTTTATATAACTTACTATCCGGTAATGGTTTTGGGCCTTTTATATAACTTACTATCCGGTAATGGTTTTGGGCCTTTTATATAACTTACTATCCGGTAATGGTTTTGGGCCTTTTATATAACTTACTATCCGGTAATGGTTTTGCTCATTGTTGAACATTGTACAGTGACTTTCAGGTAATGGTTTTGGGCCTTTTATATAACTTACTATCCGGTTATGGTTTTGGGCTTTTATATAACTTACTATCCGGTAATGGTTTTGGGCTTTTAAATAACTTACTATCCGGTAATGGTTTTGAGCCTTTTATATAACTTACTATCCAGTAATGGATATTGGCCTTTTATATAACTTACTATCCGGTAATGGTTTTGGGCCTTTTATATAACTTACTATCCAGTAATGGTTTTGGGCCTTTTATATAACTTACTATCCGGTAATGGTTTCTGGCCTTTTATATAACTTACTATCCGGTAATGGTTTTGGGCCTTTTATATAACTTACTATCCAGTAATGGTTTTGGGCGTGTTGGGCCTTTTATATAACTTACTATGCGGTAATGGTTTTGGGCCTTTTATATAACTTACTATCTGGTAATGGTTTTGGGCCTTTTATATAACTTACTATCCGGTAATGGTTTTGGGCCTTTTATATAACTTACTATCCGGTAATGGTTTTGGGCCTTTTATATAACTTACTATCCGGTAATGGTTTTGGGCCTTTTATATAACTTACTATCCAGTAATGGATATTGGCCTTTTATATAACTTACTATCCGGTAATGGTTTTGGGCCTTTTATATAACTTACTATCCGGTAATGGTTTTGGGCCTTTTATATAACTTACTATCCAGTAATGGATATTGGCCTTTTATATAACTTACTATCCGGTAATGGTTTTGGGCCTTTTATATAACTTACTATCCTGTAATGGTTTTGCTCATTGTTGAACATTGTACAGTGACCTATAGTTGCTTACATCTAAGTCACTTAGTCCTGGTGGATAATTGCATCATAGGCATCCATGTACCACATCTTTTTATTTATTTAGTCATTTTTTCATCATATAAACTAACAACAAAAGACTGTATTGATTTATGAAATCAACATCCTTTCTACAGTTTTCAACTAAGATCTTTTAACACAGAAAGATTTCAAACATATTCAGGTTGTAGCTTGCTATTATGGTAATGTTTGAGGAATTTTTATCTTTTTCCAAGACATTAAAATTGAGTCATTATTCAGCAAAATACAGGTAATCAAATCCTTCTACAAACTTGAAACTACACAGAATATATATTTCTACAAACTTGAAACTTCACAGAATATATATTTCTACAAACTTGAAACTTCACTGAATATATATTTCTACAAACTTGAAACTACACAGAATATATATTTCTACAAACTTGAAACTTCACAGAATATATATTTCTACAAACTTGAAACTTCACAGAATATATATTTCTACAAACTTGAAACTACACAGAATATATATTTCTACAAACTTGAAACTTCACAGAATATATATTTCTACAAACTTGAAACTTCACAGAATATATATTTCTACAAACTTGAAACTTCACAGAATATATATTTCTACAAACTTGAAACTACACAGAATATATATTTCTACAAACTTGAAACTTCACAGAATATATATTCCTACAAACTTGAAACTTCACAGAATATATATTAAAGCATTTCCTAATGTGTAGTTTTTTTCCTATTTTAAATTTCAATTGATTTTTGCTGTTTTTGCTATTCAGGGACGAACAAATATTTATTTTAATTAAAAATCCTCCTTTTGGTTGAATTAACTTTCTCATATATTTCCATGATAAAATCACTGAACTCTTTATGGTCAAGGGCATTGAATTGTAAGCTTATAAAGGTTACAAGAAAACTGTTTTAAGACCGGCAATATCATTAAGTATAAGTATTAGGTCTACTTAATTACTGCTTAATTATAATGCAATGTATGTGTAAACATGAGCTGGTTATTGTTTATTTTTAACCTGCATAGAGTTACTTACTGGATTAAAAGCAGAACAATCTCTTATTACACACTTACTTCCTATATACAAGGTGATAGGGCCTGCCCCTGGAATGCTTGAAAATATGTGAATAGGTGGGGAAAACTATCAGAAATATATGATAAGGTCAATAAAGTTCCCAATACTTGTTATATGAAAAGCTCTGTATTTTTTTCACAGCCGAAAGTGTTGCCATAAGTAAACATTACATAAGGAATCTGACCCTCAGATCTGAGCTCTGAGCAAATGTGATATTTTTTCGATTATGTCAGAATGCGATTCTCGTCCAATAATTATGGGAAAAGGTAACATTTCACCTACGCAATATATGATAAGGTATACATTTTTAAAATCTAAATTATATGAAAAGGATGGGGTAACAGAACACCAGCGGCTTCCCCTATCAATTAATTATTGAAGTGGACACCCAGAGAAACACACAAGTTCACCAGTGTTTCCCTTTATAAGCCTTGAATTTGGAGAAAAAGACCATTTAAATAAAAAGAAAATATGATACTGATTTGTAAGCACATGATGTATGTTTCTGAAATAATATTCATCTGGTAGGCTCCACAACACAAAAGCCCTTCAAAACATGAGCAGAATCTTGCTAGTGATATATTTGATGCAATTGAAACCGTATTTCTGTCAAGTTTTGATACTCACATTAATTATTGTGCCACCACTTCATTGTAAGGTGGGGGAAGGGGGGGATTCTGTTTTATCTCTGTCCATCAGTCCCATGAAATCCTGTCACCTATTTTCCTGAAACATGTTATCAATCTTTGTGTGATAGTACCATACCATGTCATGGTATCAGTATTTGTGTGATAGTACCATACCATGTCATGGTATCAGTGTTTGTGTGATAGTACCATACCATGTCATGTTATCAGTCTGTGTGATAGTACCATACCATGTCATGGTATCAGTGTTTGTGTGATAGTACCATACCATGCCATGTTATCAGTCTGTGTGATAGTACCATACCATGTCATGGTATCAGTGTTTGTGTGATAGTACCATACCATGTCATGGTATCAGTGTTTGTGTGATTAGTACCATACCATGTCATGGTATCAGTGTTTGTGTGATAGTACCATACCATGTCATGGTATCAGTGTTTGTGTGATAATACCATACCATGTAATGCAGTTTCAGTCTTTGTGTGATAATACCATACCATGCCATGTCATGGTATCAGTATTTGTGTGATAGTACCATACCATGTCATGCAGTTTCAGTCTTTGTGTGATAGTACCATACCATGTCATGGTATCAGTGTTTGTGTGAAAGTACCATACCATGTCATGCAGTTTCAGTCTTTGTGTGATAGTACCATACCATGCCATGTTATCAGTCTGTGTGATAGTACCATACCATGTAATGCAGTTTCAGTCTTTGTGTGATAGTACCATACCATGCCATGTTATCAGTCTGTGTGATAGTACCATACCATGTCATGGTATCAGTATTTGTGTGATAGTACCATACCATGCCATGTTATCAGTCTTTGTGTGATAGTACCATACCATGTCATGGTATCAGTATTTGTGTGATAGTACCATACCATGCCATGTTATCAGTCTGTGTGATAGTACCATACCATGTAATGCAGTTTCAGTCTTTGTGTGATAGTACCATACCACGCCATGTTATCAGTCTGTGTGATTATAAGTTATCTACGTTCATATCCGTAGATATGGATATTTTAACACCCTGAAGTATCCAAGTACACCCTGAGGCGCAGCCGAAGGGTGTACAGGGTACTGAAGGGTGTTAAAATATCCATATCTACGGATATGAACGTAGATAACGAATTTATCCCCGGTCTTAGTCTAAATCTGGCGATTTTTAGAGAAATTCGACCACAAAGTTTAACGTGAAAGCAACGTTTTTTTCATTTTTTAAATATCTTTTATTGAAATTTGGGAATTTGACATATTTTTAACGGGGTGTAGGGTACTACCTGTGGTAGAACCCTACAGGTAGACAAATATAAGACGTTTTTAAACTAGAGACAGAGAAACTGAAATGGGTCAAATTTGGCGCGCAAAGTTGTGAGAGTTACATCATAAACGGTGTGACGTCAACGTGGGTCATTTGCATAGCTAGGTCAGTAGTACCATTCATTGACAATGTGGCTGCATAGTGATGCATTTACTAAAATGAGTGGAAATAATCGATATAATAAGATAAAATCGTTAGTGGATTAAGTATTTAATTATACAGACATCATGGAAAATCTACAGAATTCGATATTTCAGAAGGAACAACCATGGAACTAAGGAAAACGCGTGAAATTCCCGATGTAATGGGTAGCAACGTCCGGGGATATGGGTTAGCAACACCCAGGGGCTATGGGTTTTGTAACGACGTGCGTTATCCAATCAAAATCCTAGAAATATACTAAGCCGGGGATAAAGTACCATACCATGTCATGGTATCAGTCTTTGTGTGATAGTACCATACCATGTCATGTTATCAGTCTGTGTGATAGTACCATACCATGTCATGGTATCAGTATTTGTGTAATAGTACCATACCATGTAATGCAGTTTCAAGAAGCTATTAAACCAAGAGTTCCAAATGGTGAAGTTGAAATCATCCCTTCGTAAATTTTACGGACGCCATCACGAGTTGGTTGACCGTTATGGAATAACCGTTTCACAGATGATATCGGATATGTTCCTTATGTTGTAACTACAATACCCTTCCCTTTTCACGAATGTGACTTACCGAATTAGACTATGTACCGGATTTGTAATAACATAAGCAACACGACGGGTGCCACATGTGGAGCAGAATCTGCTTACCCTTCCGGAGCACCTGAGATCACCCCCAGTTTTTGGTGGGGTTCGTGTTGCTTAGTCTTTAGTTTTCTATGTTGTGTCATCTGTACTATTATTTGTGTGTTTGTCTTTTTATTTTTGGCCATGGCGTTGTCAGTTTGTTTTCGATCTATGAGTTTGACTGTCCCTCTGGTATCTTTCGTCCCTCTTTTTCAGTCTTTGTGTGATAGTACCATACCATGTAATGCAGTTTCAGTCTTTGTGTGATAGTACCATACCATGCCATGTTATCAGTCTGTGTGATAGTACCATACCATGTCATGGTATCAGTCTTTGTGTGATAGTACATACCATGTCATGGTATCAGTGTTTGTGTGATAGTACCATACCGTGTCATGCAGTTTCAGTCTTTGTGTGATAGTACCATACCATGTCATGCAGTTTCAGATTCATAGATACTCAACTTCCTGTTTACTGAATACTTTTAAATTTTATCACATAGTTGCCATGTATGACATTTGAGTTGCATTTTTCAAGGGAGTACAAATAAGAGCTACCTGAAATTTGTTTTCAGGCTTGGTGTGATAATGCAATATCATGTAACACATAATGGCCATGTATGAAATTTTTGTAGGGAAAAACAAATAATTTTGGCATTCAACATTTAGGTACACTGTGGTTTGTCAACATTTAGGAACATTGTGGTTAATCAACATTTAGGTGCATTGTGGTTAGTCAGCATTTAGGTGTATTGTGGTTAATCAACATTTAGTTGCATTGTGGTTAGTCAACATTTAGGTGCATTATGGTTAGTCAACATTCAGGTACATTGTGGTTAGTCAAAATTTAGGTGTATTTTGGCTAGTCTACATTTAGGTGTATTCTTGTAATTAAGCATGTAATAGGTTCATTGTGGTTAGTTAGCATTTAGGTTTAATTTTGTTATTCAACATTTGGGTGCATTGTGGTGAGTGACCATCAAAAAAGCATTGCCTTTAGTCAAAATTTAGGTGCATTGTGGTTTAAGTCAGCATTTAAGTACATTGTGGTTAGTCAGCATTTAGGTGCATTGTGGTTAGTCAGCCAATAAGTGCATTGTGGTTAGTCAGCATTTAGGTGCATTGTGGTTAGTCAACATTAAGGTGTATTTTGGTAAGTGTACATTTAGGTATATTCTTGTTATTTAGCATTTAATAAGTTCATTGTTGTTAGTTAGCATTTAGGTTTAATTTTGTTATTCAACATTTGGGTGCATTGTGGTGAGTGACCATCTAAAATCATTGCTTTTAGTCAAAATTAAGTTGCATTGTGGTTTAAGTCAGCATTTAGGTACATTGTGGTTAGTCAGCATTTAGGTGCATTGTGGTTAGTCAACATTTAAGTACACTCGTTAGTCAGTCAACATTTAGGTGTATTTTGGTTAGTCAACATTTGGGTGCATTGTGGTGAGTGACCATCAAAAAAACATTGCTTTTAGTCAAAATTCAGTTGCATTGTGGTTTAAGTCAGCATTTAGGTACATTGTGGTTAGTTAGCATTTAGGTGCATTGTGGTTAGTCAGCATTTAGGTACATTGTGGTAAGTCAGCATTTAGGTACATTGTGGTTAGTCAGCATTTAGGTACACTGTGGTTAGTCAACATTTAGGTTCACTGTGGTTAGTCAGTCAATATGTAGGTGAATTTTGGTTAGTCAACATTTAAGTACATTGTGGTTAGTCAACATTTAGGTACATTATAGTTATTCAATAGTTAGGTACATTGTGGTTAAATATTTTAAAACTTGAATAACTTATTCCAACATTTATGGAATTTTACTTGGACAAAACTTGAAGAGATAATCAAGAGGCAGCACCCAAAGCAAAATATTGATTTTTTTCTGTTCAGTGTTTACCGACAGTTGCAGGCTGTGCAGAACCATTTATGATCTGTAGAGATCCTGGTACCTGTTGTATCTTGACATAGTTATCCACAGTGTCACGGAGGCTAGTTTATAACTTTTTTTTTTTATTATAAAATATTCAATTTGCTGGCTTAAAACTGGATCAGGACATTGGTATACATACTAAAACTAAGATTCCCGAACTCCCTTTGAGTTGTATGTTGCACTTCAACTTGTACTTTATTAGGCCTTTTAATTTTTTTTATTTGAGCATTACTGATGAGTCTTTTGTAGACAAAACGTGCCTCTGGCGTACAAAAATTTTAATCCTGGTATCTATGATGAGTTTATTTGTATAAGTTTTGTTTCAATATAGTGTTTGACAACTATCTGATTCAGAATATTGTGAGCATGCTATCGGAAAGATTCCATGATGGTGTAAGCTTTTCATTATTTTCTAGAATCTACGTGATGCTCCAACATCTGGCACATTTAATTTAACTTCAGGGGAAAAACTGTATACAGTACGAGATGTGGATGTGAAACTGTATTTAGATTTCATTGAATATGCTTGCTTTCTTGTGCCCAGTTTTTAAAACGAATTTTTAAATCTTTTCTTTATGATTTTCTTTTAAATTTTAATATTTTTCCTATGAATGCCCTCAGTTGCCTTCATAAATTCCAAATATAAATATTACTAAATGAACAATGGAAGGAAACTGCCATAAACTATTGATAGAAAAAAAAATAAGATCATTGATCATTCTTGAAAATAAATTAGCTTGATTTATAGTTTGACAGAATGCATAGAAGAAGAAAGGATTGTCAATTTTATATAATTACAATTTGAAGCATTCTATATCTGTCTCTGTGCCTTTACATCTTGCAATGTGGGTGTGTGACTGCATTTAATTATTACCTTGGGGTGGATAATCCCAACTTATAATGCAGGTGTGTGTCATCATTTAATTACTAGCTAGGTCTGGATAATCTTATCTGACTATGCTGGCTTGAGTCTCAATTAGATAACAAGCTAGGCCCTGAAAATGAATCCCATCTGACTATACTGGCTAATGTGACTTGATTTAATTACAAACAAGATCTTGATATTCCCATCTGACTATACTGGCTTGTAACTTGCTTTAATTACAAACTAGGCCTTGTTAATTCCTTCTGACTACACTGGCTTGTAACTTATTTTAATTACAAACTAGGCCTTGATAATCCCTTCTGACTACGCTGGCTTGTAACTTGATTAATTACAAACTAGACCTTGATAATCCCATCTGACTACACTGGCTTGTAACTTGATTTAATTACAAACAAGGCCTTAATAATCCCATCTGACTATCCTGGCTTGTGATTTGATTTAATAACAAACTAGGCCTTGTTAATCCCTTCTGACTATACTGGGTAATGTGACTTGATTTAATTACAAACTAGGCCTTGATAATCCCATCTGACTGTACTGGCTTATAACTTGTTTTAATTACTAGCTAGGCCTTGATAATTTCATCTGACTTTTCTGGCATATGACTTGAATTCATTTCAGCAGCCAACAACAGTCACTGGATGACAGACACAGAAAGAATTTGGCAGGGTTACCCATTTTGGGAGCGATCAACCTTCCACATACTGTATTGCGGGGTTTTTTTTTCACGGGTATAAAATTTCGTGATTTAGGGGCATCAAAGTATACGAAAAATTTTAGCGGATTCTTAATTCCCAATCAAATACTGAAATGTTATCTTTGCTGAATGAGGTCTTATTTATTGATTATATTCAGATACAGTTAATTAATCAATAGAATACCAGTAACTTAGATTATACACGTTATCTCTATTTGTCCGCCATTACTGGACATCACACAGGTTCGAACCGTAAAAATTTGACGTCATAATACAAAATATCTGACGCCACAATTGAAAAATGATTGTTGTATGATGGCAATAGTTCAAGCAGGACAGATTCTTAGGTCAGCCGGGATAAGCGATAAGGTGTATTGTCATTGGTGTACAAACTTCTTATAAATGTTACAGTTGATTAGTTACAAAATTGGACCTGTGATGTACTAATTAGGTAATAAAATTATCAAGGGTGACAATCAGCTTGTAGATAATTTGACACTATGTACTAAGGGTTAAATATCTGACAAAGTACCTTACACTCTCATATTATTTGACACTAACTAATAATGGTATTTATAGATAGTTTTAATAGAAATCACTTCACTTTATAAAATACATGTATGTACAATGCACTTTTGCAATTATATTGTTAAAACCAACATATACTGTAATGACCTGCAAAACGGAAAAAATAGATCTTCGCAAAACTCTTTAGCGATTAGAAAGTAACTAATGTATTCATTAATTTTGCGGATTTTAGTTTTTGCGATTTTATTTTATCTGCCAAAATAAGCTAAAAATAAAGACCCAGTAAAAAAAAACCCTATACGGTAGCTTGGAAGCACTACAAACTGTATAAATCAATTGGAAAGTACTATTGTGACTCATCAGATCAGTATTCACCACAACACACCTCTGGATGCAGGATTTTTTTCGTTAAAGACCCATTGGTGGCCTTGGGCTGTTTTCTGCTCTTTGGTCGGGTTGTCTCTGTGACACGTTTCCTGTTTCATTTTTCTATTCTACAAAGTACTTTTCTAAGAGTATTCATAGTTCCTGAAGGCTAGTTGAAAGTCCAATATGATTAATAAATTAACTACGTTTTACCGGCTTAAAATTTCAATCAGAGAACCTTCAAAGAATGTAGTGAAAAGACATCATAAACAGTCTAAGAAGTGTATGACCTTGTACAATTCTAAAATACATGTATACATTTTAACAAGATGAAGGACCATAAGTGTTATTATTGGATAGCAATACTGTTACAGTTATGTATTAAACTGTTAAAACCAAATCAATTCAAGTACCAATAAAGACAATATTCAAAGAACTTTCTTCAATATTGATAACCTTTAAGACCAAGTTTCTATAAATTACATGCATGTAAGATTTGAAGAAATACAGTGAACTTATAATGGTATATAGATATGTTGTTAGGAAGTAGAATGTTCATAATTAGGGCCTGTCTAGTGGCGGGTCGCCCTATAGTGATCAGTCTGTTAGGAAGTAGAATATTCATAATTAGGGCCTGTCTAATGGCGGGTCGCCCTATAGTGATCAGTCTGTTAGGAAGTAGAATGTTCATAATTAGGGCCTGTCAAGTGGAGGGTCGCCCTATAGTGATCAGTCTGTTAGGAAGTAGAATGTTCATAATTAGGGCCTGTCTAGTGGAGGGTCGCCCTATAGTGATCAGTCTGTTAGGAAGTAGAATGTTCATAATTAGGGCCTGTCTAGTGGAGGGTCGCCCTATAGTGATCAGTCTGTTAGGAAGTAGAATGTTCATAATTAGGGCCTGTCTAGTGGAGGGTCGCCCTATAGTGATCAGTCTGTTAGGAAGTAGAATATTCATAATTAGGGCCTGTCTAATGGCGGGTCGCCCTATAGTGATCAGTCTGTTAGGAAGTAGAATGTTCATAATTAGGGCCTGTCTAGTGGTGGGTCGCCCTATAGTGATCAGTATGTCCGTCCATCCGTCCGTAACTAATTGTGCCCGCTCAATTATCTAGAGAACTGTTATATTTTCATACTTTATACTTGACATGAATATAAACCAACACCAGAGGGTGTGTCATAATGTTTGTACAACTTCCTAGGTCAAAGTTCAAGGTCAGCAGAGCCCACAGAGATGGCTCCCTTCTCAATGATGTCTAGTTCAGTCTAGTATCATTCTGTTGTTGGCACAAATAATTTTTATTTTGATATTTTTTGTTTGTTTCAGTTAATCAACAGAAAAAGAAACAGAATGCCAAACTTGTAAGACTTGAACTGAATTCCACGCCAACACATGGTTATGCCATCAGGACATCAACTGCTAATGGTCTCCTTCCAAGTACTTTACTACATTCTACAGGGATAATGGCAGAATATAATCCAAATTACGACTTTGTTGTGGCCAACTGTCCAGAACAGAAGTTAAATGAGATAAATGCAAATAATCTACGATTAGTTAGGTATGTAAAACTGACTGTGTATTTTATAGGATTTAGTTTTATCAGCATAGAGTCTTGTCCATGTCTGTATTGTCTTTTGAGTTGATTTGATTATATCTTTATGGTCCTCTTTAAGAATTATGGTTGATTACCACAACAACCTTCAAACATGCCTCTCCATTACTGAGAATACAAAATTTGACTTTTGTCATTAAAATTGAAAACTTGATTAAAAATAATTAGAAGCTAAGCTTTGACCATATCGCCTTCAACAATGAGCAAAATCAATGCCCTGGCATGAAAAAAGGAAAATTAATGAACAGAGAACTAGTGGGTTGGATACATTGACATATACAGATGCTGACTAGAAACAATATTGTCTATACAGTTGTAAAATTCATTGACAATGTTCTTATGTCATCAGCTAATTTAATTTACATGTAGGTGAATTAAACTCCAGGACAAGTTGTTGGATATTAATGGTAATTTACAGCTTTTATTCACAGCAATTTTGAAATAAATGGAATTTAGTAGATTCTGATGGAGATTATGTAATCCGTAAACATATTAATGTGTCTGATTATGTAACAGGGTACCAGTTGGTACTGTCATCCCTAAACATATTAATAGTGTATGTCTGATTATGTAACAGGGTACCAGTTGGTTATGTAATCTCTAAACATATTAATGTGTTTTATTATGTAACAGGTTACCAGTTGGTAATCTGTCATCCCTAAACATATTAATATGTCTGATTATGTAACAGGTTACCAGTTGGTTATGTAATCTCTAAACATATTAATGTGTCTGATTATGTAACAGGGTACCAGTTGGTTCTGTCATTCCTAAACATATTAATATGTCTGATTATGTAACAGGTTACCAGTTGGTTATGTAATCTCTAAACATATTAATGTGTCTGATTATGTAACAGGGTACCAGTTGGTTCTGTCAAGGTTAATTACATAACCTCTAACATTCTCATATAATGTGTATAGTTGAATATATATTATAAAATGATTTTGTTTAAAATTTATGTTTTTGATATACAGTGAAAGTACTTTTATTCGTGGGGTACCAATTTTTTGTGGATGGCTTTATCCACGAAATTTAGTGTCCAATGAAATAAAACAACTGTTGTCCAAAAAAATACATGGTAAGATCCCAGAGTAGGTTTGATTGCATGGATACGGACATCTAATCTAGAGATTACATCGAATATCGGCAAACGCACTATGAACTATATATACAACTTCAGACAGGATTTTGCCCATTTAATCTTTTAAAACTTAAACTGTATGACTTTTCTCCTTTTAATTTTCTTAAAAATTAGTTTTGATCCATGAAAGTCAGACTTCCGGTGATGATTTACAATGATGAAGTGTTCATTTTATCACCTCATAATTCTTATAAGAAAAAAAATCATATTGCCATTACTTTGTTATTGCATAAAAATTACTTCTACAATTAGAGGTACATTTAATTTTGTAACATTTTTTATGTAACCTTTTTCTCTGACATGTTTATGGCCCAATTAACACCTTTACTGAACGTTAATCTGTTGATCATTCATATCAGGTTAATTAGTGTCATCACTTCTGATTACACTGGCAACAATTAAAATGTTTACTTAACAAAGTTGGTTCGAAGATCTTAATAGATTTAAAAGTTATTAACATTTTTAACATGACACGCACTCTTCTTGTGTAATGCCCCCTCTGTAATGTATGATTACCTTGATAATTAATCTAATCAATCTTGAAGGATTAACTTTTCACCAGTAACTCATTCTTCTTTGTTTATAATCATTAATGATAAAAGGACTGTTGATCTTTTCTTTGATGCTTTGTGAGAATTTTTTTTTGGGGGGGGAAAAAGTGTTGGAAATAAAAATTTTGAGAAAATAACAGTAAAAACAATGGAGATTGGCTTGTTTACGAAGCCAAGTGTATTGTATTCTGTTTCTTTTTATTCTTCTCAATTTACTGTTTCAAGACTTAAAATTATAAAATATAATAGACTAAATTCAATTATAAGAGTGTAAAATGTTGCGTCCTTTGGGTTCAATGAAACCCAATATCAACAAATATGACAGATCGCTGGTAATTCTACAAGGGATACATGTAATTATAATTAAATCTATATTTCATATATACATGATATAATTTGGGAGTTATGATATGAGAGAAATGTAAATATCCACCAGAGTTGAAATGACGAAGATTTAAAAACTTAAAGGAAATATTGTCATAATGTAAATTTGACTGATAACAGTTTTTAAACGATTATATGTGTTTCAAATGTTGTTAGCTGTTTACAAAGAACCTGCAAAATAACAAATTCCCTGTATTGTACCGAACTAAATATATTTAATCAGAGTCGGCAAAATAGCCACTGCCTTAATCATGATGATATGGAATTAAAAAAATCTCTTATTTTCCGGGCCTTTTTATACAAATAAGATGATGTGGTATGAAAACCAATAGGACAAATCTCCATCAAAGTCACAAGTCACAATTATAAAAGTAAACCATTTAATATTGGTCATAGTATGGTTTTCAACACGGAGCCTTGCCTCACACCCAACAACCCACTTTAATTAAAGTTTAAAATATTTAACTTAAATTTCTTTAATATTTCGAATTTCTTATGTGTCAAAATAAAAAATTCATTCCAAATTTTTTTTATTAAAAGATTTTAAAATGTTTTGATTTTCTTTATCTCTTTAAAATTCATACTAATTTTAACCCCAAAATCTGCCATTATCTCTTATTAAAAAAAAATCCTATTTTTGTTGGCATTTAAGGTATAGGTATTATATAAAATGTTGGCATTTGAGGAAGACACCGTTATTATATAATAACCTTTCTTTATTTCTTCATGGATCAGTGGTTTTATTACCTGTTAATTACTGGCACATGCCGTCAGACAAAACCTTTGATGACAGAAAAAAAAATCATATTACGACAAAACAACAAAATGTACTGACAAAAATTGTCAGATATATTATCTTGATGAAAAACTACATCCGATGGTATGTTTGTTTTATTCATAACACCATCCCATCATGGGCTTAGTGCAGTTTCAGGATTTTAGTGCACCAAGGCGGCTTAGGTGGTGTTTAGATGCTCCCCTTTTAACATGTTAATAGTCTAGATCTCTGCCAATCTGAGTATATAGGAATCATCATGAACATTCATCTGTAAGTCTGCTTGTCCATCAAAAATACAGCTTGTTGTAATTAGTAAAAACAAATTACAGAATGTTTTGGATTACTAAAGACAGGTGAAGTTAAATTAAGATTGTTTTCACTTATACCATTCCAGAGTTGAGGTAAATGATACATGTAGTTGAAAAAAATAATTCATTTTGGGGTTTCCGGATAATAAATGAGAACCTCTTTTTGAAATTAATTGAAATTTTCATGGAATGTTTTGGACCATTTAACAAAATCATGATGCCTCAGTTGCTGTGGGTTGGGATATCTGTGATCACTAGATCACCTCAAGTTTTTTTATCAGAATCATTTTTGCTCCCAACACTTCTTAAGTTACTACTGAAATTGAATAATGCTAGAGTTGATTTCAAGCAATTTTGAATTCTCACAAGTTGTTAAACCTATTTTTCTTATGATAAACTTTTTCTTGATGTCAAATAGAAAATTCTGTGTAATGCTTTGCTTGTCTTTTGCACATAAGCAGTTTGATATCTTGGGTCCACTTCTGGTTACAACGTTCACATCAGACATTCTAAAGCTTTTTGTACCCTTCAGCATGTAATCAAATTTGGCAAAAAAGGATTTTCAGTTCGTATATTATTGGAGAAATCACATATTACGGCAGTGTGACCTTTGGAAGTCATCATTGACCTAACAAATAGCCAATGGAAATTTTGCATTTAGGTATCACCTTGCTGGACACATTGCATGATAGACTTACCAAATTAATGCATTTTTTTGTATCACTTATTATCACACCCTGTTGAGTGTGATACAAGAAATATCTCTTCATGATGGTCACAACCAGAAGAGAATCCATTTTAATAACGTTAGGTAATTATTTATTATGCCATATCAGAATTCTGAGGTAATAAGAATCTCACTGAAATAAATTAGAATTTTGGATTTTGCATTATATTCTTCAATTGACCTGTTGGAACCTATACAATTTAGATTAACATTTAGTATCTGAATCTAAGGAAGATAATAAGTTAATGGCACAAATCTTTGCTATATTTCAGAGCTCTAGGAAATGGAGCCTTTGGTGAAGTTTATAAAGGATTTTTGTCAGGTGTACCTGATGTCCATGGAGAATTACCTGTGGCAGTTAAGGTAAATATTACTTCAATGTCCATTGAAAATTACCTGTGGCATTTAAGGTAAATATAGGTACACAATTAAAAATATCTTTGTTTCCCCTTACCCTACCCACCATTTTGGAATTGGGTAGGTAGGTAGACTTTTTCTTTTGAGGAAATTCCTAGAATATATCTGACACACAGGAAAACACAGAAAAACAATAAATTGAACTTTATTGATACTAAAACAACATATAATGTTTTATACATGACTAGAAGACTTATAATTTCAGACTAGAAAATGTTTGTAAATATATCAATGTCTTAGTGACTAGAGTAGACCACATATAAATTGAGATTTGGTTCTATATTTTTTCAAATATCAATGTCAGACCTAAGAATTACTATGCCTACACCAGTATGGCTCTTTCATTTAAAAATAAAGTGATCCTGACTGGGTAGAAAAAACTTGTCAAGTTTGAGGGTAAAATTTGAAAAAAAATCATTTTTCATTTAAATATGTGCCTAACAAAAATTAAAAAAAAATAAATGAAAACTATTATAAACTAAAAACTAATAAGGATATGTACTGTATCCCCATACTACACATTTTCTGTAACAAACTTTAGCAAAATGTAGAACAATTGATTGTCTTAGTAGATAACATTATATATAAATTCATCATTCCCCCAGTAAAAGTTACAGAACTATTTGATGAAATAATCAAACTAGATGTTAAGACATCTTCTGGTTCTGACAATAAAGGCCCAAAGATTTTAAAACTGAGTGCTCCTTTATAGCATCTTCCTTAACATATATTTTTAATCGAATGATTGATACTGGTATTTATCCATGTGTTTAAAAAATGCCAAGGTAGCTCCTATTTTCAAATCTGGTGAAAAAAATTTAGCTAGCAATTACAGACCAATATCTGTTCTGCCAACATTATCAAAATTAATAGAGAGACATGTATCTAAACATCTGTATGATTATTTGACTAAGTTTCAATTTTTACACCCTTCCCAGTCTGGTTTTAGACCTAACCATTCATTTTCAAACTGCCTTCATTAATATCATTGATAAATGAACAATGGAAATATCAATTTGGCAGTTCTCCTGGATTTTTAAAAAGCTTTTGATGTTGTTGATCCTGAAATTTTATGTAAAAAACTTCAAATTTATGGCTTCCATGACAATACTGTTGATTTTTTTAAATCATATTTGAAAGAAAGAACACAGCAAGTCTATATAAGCAATCAATATTCTGATAAAAAATTTATAAATTTCAGTGTTCCACAGGACTCAATACTTGGTCCCATTTTGTTTGTTTTGTACATAAATGACCTTCTATTATATATAAAAAAAAAAACTTCCATACAGACTTGTAAACTGATGACACAACTATTCATACATCAGGAAAGAGTATTGCTGATATGCAATTAAAAGTACAAGATGATCTCCAATGTGTTGAAAAATGGTGTCATGAAAATAGCATGTTCATAAATTCGGATAAAACTTAATGTATGGTTAAAGGTACAAAACAAAGGCTGCCTTTCCATCAAGCAGAACCAGTTCTAATTATTGAGAATAATATTCTTCAAAATCATCAATTGAAAACTTTTAGGTGTTAGAATTGACTCTAATCTGTCATGGATAGGCCATGTTAATTACTTATGTTCATTAATATCATCTAGACTTCATTTACTCTTTAAGAAATTTCTAAATATTGAGTCAAGAAAATTATTTTATAATGGTTATATTCTCCCACTGATAGATTATTGTTGTATTATTTGGAGTGGTTGTGCTAAAAATGAGCTAATAAGAATAACAAAATTGCAGAAAAGGGCTGCGAGACTAATTTTAGATGCTGATCCAGCTTCAGCACCTGTTTAAACAGCTTGGTTGGATGTCAGTAGAGAACAGAATCTCATACCATAAATCTGTTTTGATGCATAAATGCATTTATAAGAACAAAGCCCCTGTATATTTAACGGAAAAATTTAAAGAAATGCCAGAAATAAAACCAATATTGTTTGAGGAAGACGTCTTCCAAAAAATTGCAAGTTCCAAAAGCCAAAACAGAGCTGTATAAGAAATCTTTAATATATTCAGGATCTATTTTATGGAATAACTTACCAATATCCCTGAAAAAATCGACCTCAATTACAAATTAGATTTAAAAAATTACTTGTTGGAACATTAGGAAGCTGTGTAATTATATGCTTAATAATTTTTCACACACTTACTTAAACTTTAAATATTGTTGAGGTAATTTGAATGATGCCAATACTATATGAATTCATCATTGTCCCCTGCCCCATGTGTTGCAGGGGACATAGAAATACTGGGTGTTCGGCCGTCCATCCGGCCTGTCTTGCTAGCGCTCTCACATGTACGATTCTTGCCAGATTTTTCTGAAACTTATATCATAGATTTAGATCAGCAATGTCTTGGATGAGTTCGAAAATCATTGCCGATTAATATTTTTTAAAGAGTTATGCCCCTTGGAAACTTTAATTATATGGAAAATTGCATCATTAGCCCTCTCATTTGTACAAATCTTGCCAGATTTTTATGAAACTTATATCATAGGTTTATATTAGCAATGTCTTTGATGAGTTCGAAAATCAGTGCCGATCAACTATTTTCAAAAGAGTTATGCCCCTTGGAAACATTAATTATATGGAAAACTGCATCGTTAGCGCTTCATTTGTACAATTCTTGGCAGATTTTTATGAAACCTATATCATAGGTTTATATCAGCAATGTCTTGGACGTGTTTCAAAAATCAGTGCCAACGAATTATTTTTAAAAGAGTTATGTCCCTTGGAAACATTGATTATATGGAAAATTGCCTTGTGAGCGCTCTCATGTGTACAATTCTTGTCAGAATTTTATGAAACTTATACAATAGGTTTATATCAGCAATGTCTTAAATGAGTTTGAAAATCGGTTGATCAATTATTTTCAAAAGAGTTATGCCCTTTGGAAACATTTCAATAATAAGTGCCAATCAAACATTTTGAATGAGTTTCCTTGGAAATATTAAATATATCGGAAATTGCTCTCAAGTCTTCAACTCGCTAGTAAGATCATTTTAAAAAGTGTTAAGGAACAAAAAAGTTTTTTATTAGTTATTGTCCTTGGACAGAACAGATAAAATATGTGCAACGTGGGGGACATTGGAACTCTGTTCTTTTATTTTTACCTATTTGAAAATTGTATATTTCATAACAATTTCTTATTTGATTTTTCTTATGTGTGTGTTTTGTTCGATTATTTTGTAATTCTGTGTTTGTTCTATTTCAATGTATTTCATGAGGGCCTCAGGGAAGATTAGTTTTATAGCTAACTGTGTAACCCTCTTTAAATAAAGAATTATTATTATTATTATTATTAAAAACAACTCAAGTGAACAGAAGAATAGAAAACTGCTTGTAACTATCCAAAACATGTGTAATAAATTGTCAGAGCTATTTCAAAGTCCACATAAAATCATTCAGTTTTTTATTGAATTTTGTTTTGGCATCTCTTAGCCACTATCCACACATAAATGACAAACTGGAAGAACTATTCAATAATTCTGAGTTGTTTCCTGTGATTTTTCTTCAGGAGCCACACCACAATGAGCACATACATCTGGTCTTCCAATATTGCTGTCATAGTAAGGAAACTTGATGTGCAACTGACATGAAAGCTGTAATCTTACAAACACTTTCCCTTGTAGAACATCTCCTTAAAGAAATTATTTAATATAACGATTTATTTTAATGTCAGAATACTAAGACTTTCAGAATAATTATAAAGAAGAAAAACTTAAAATAGCAACCTGGTGCTATTCAATGAAAAGTATTGAGTCCAAAAGTAATAACATTAGGTAGTATTTATATTAAAAGGAACAAAATGGAAGACACCTGCCAGTAGATGCAATTAAAGAGAAAGCATATATCTTCTGTCACTTACATTAGTTAGTAATATAAAGTGCATGTTTTCTTCAAAGAGAAAAATTAAACTATAAAACCACTTCTTGTAATGTTTTGTTAATTGACAAGGCAATTGTTGTCTTTTAATAGACAGATTGAATTGACATGTAATGTTTAATATGTAGACTTTTGCAAGAGTCATTTAGATTTTGACAGTGTTTTGGTTGTATATTAAAAAACACATTGATTAATTAATTGTTGCTTAATGTTGGGAAGTAAACTGACAAACCTTATCACATACAAATCGAGCACAACCCTGACATTTTTGTAAACATACAAAGCCAGGAGTCATGTATCAGTGATAGGCTAGTGGTCATTGAAGTAAACCAACAACCTAGACCATTCGGCCAACCAGGCCCCCCAAAGTACATTGAGGTTGTAGCTGTAAATTTATAATGTTTTTATAAATACATTGAAGTCATCAAATGTATCGAGGTTAACTTATTTCATCATGCATGATACTTGTTTCGACTCTGGAAGGCTCGTCAAATGTGTTCACCAAAAGATACTGAAGGACTAAAATAACATGAAAACTAACCATCAGTTGTAATAACTGCACTGCAAGTGTAGTCCTACTTCTCAAGTGTATGTGACAAATCTCTTTCATCTCTGGCATTAAGCTTTGTCTTAGCATATATTGTCCCATTTCTCCACACTTTGCAACAGCTGATAGACAAATACAAAATTATCATCCTCACTTTCGACATGCTTTCTGTTAAAATTACTAAGCAGGCCGGTTGTATCCATGCATTTATTCAATTCTAATTTCAGTATCCTTGCATATGTTGTTTACTCATTGCTGCAATGATTTCCCGGATGGTGAGAATATGAATCATTTAAGGAAACAAAATTAGAAAACAACCTTTTGAGTGAAACGAAGAAAAAAACCGCAGCGATTTTTGAAAAAATTATTTCAGGTGGCAGATTTTTACAGGGTCAGTCGGTTAAGGGGAAACAAACTTAATTTTGGCCCAATGTACACGGAGAATTACCTGTGACAGTTAAGGTAAATATAGTTTCCATGTCTAAGGAGAATTACCTGTGACAGTTAAGGTAAATATAGTTTCCATGTCCTTGGAGAATTACCTGTGACAGTTAAGGTAAATGTAGTTTCCATGTCCTTGGAGAATTACCTGTGGCAGTTAAGGTAAATATAGTTTCCATGTCCTTGGAGAATTACCTGTGGCAGTTAAGGTAAATATAGTTTCCATGTCCTTGGAGAATTACCTGTGGCAGTTAAGGTAAATATAGTTTCAATGTCCTTGGAGAATTACCTGTGGCAGTTAAGGTAAATATAGTTTCCATGTCTAAGGAGAATTACCTGTGGCAGTTAAGGTAAATATAGTTTCCATGTCTAAGGAGAATTACCTGTGACAGTTAATGTAAATATAGTTTCCATGTCCTTGGAGAATTACCTGTGACAGTTAAGGTAAATATAGTTTCCATGTCCTTGGAGAATTACCTGTGGCAGTTAAGGTAAATGTAGTTTCCATGTCCTTGGAGAATTACCTGTGGCAGTTAAGGTAAATATAGTTTCCATGTCCTTGGAGAATTACCTGTGACAGTTAAGGTAAATATAGTTTCCATGTCCTTGGAGAATTACCTGTGGCAGTTAAGGTAAATATAGTTTCCATGTCCTTGGAGAATTACCTGTGGCAGTTAAGGTAAATATAGTTTCCATGTCCTTGGAGAATTACCTGTGACAGTTAAGGTAAATATAGTTTCCATGTCTAAGGAGAATTACCTGTGGCAGTTAAGGTAAATATAGTTTCCATGTCCTTGGAGAATTACCTGTGACAGTTAAGGTAAATATAGTTTCCATGTCCTTGGAGAATTACCTGTGGCAGTTAAGGTAAATATAGTTTCCATGTCCTTGGAGAATTACCTGTGACAGTTAAGGTAAATATAGTTTCCATGTCCTTGGAGAATTACCTGTGACAGTTAAGGTAAATATAGTTTCCATGTCCTTGGAGAATTACCTGTGGCAGTTAAGGTAAATATAGTTTCCATGTCCTTGGAGAATTACCTGTGACAGTTAAGGTAAATATAGTTTCCATGTCCTTGGAGAATTACCTGTGGCAGTTAAGGTAAATATAGTTTCCATGTCCTTGGAGAATTACCTGTGACAGTTAAGGTAAATATAGTTTCCATGTCCTTGGAGAATTACCTGTGGCAGTTAAGGTAAATATAGTTTCCATGTCCTTGGAGAATTACCTGTGGCAGTTAAGGTAAATATAGTTTCCATGTCCTTGGAGAATTACCTGTGGCAGTTAAGGTAAATATAGTTTCCATGTCCTTGGAGAATTACCTGTGACAGTTAAGGTAAATATAGTTTCCATGTCCTTGGAGAATTACCTGTGACAGTTAAGGTAAATATAGTTTCCATGTCCTTGGAGAATTACCTGTGGCAGTTAAGGTAAATATAGTTTCCATGTCCTTGGAGAATTACCTGTGGCAGTTAAGGTAAATATAGTTTCCATGTCCTTGGAGAATTACCTGTGGCAGTTAAGGTAAATATAGTTTCCATGTCCTTGGAGAATTACCTGTGGCAGTTAAGGTAAATATAGTTTCCATGTCCTTGGAGAATTACCTGTGACAGTTAAGGTAAATATAGTTTCCATGTCCTTGGAGAATTACCTGTGACAGTTAAGGTAAATATAGTTTCCATGTCCTTGGAGAATTACCTGTGACAGTTAAGGTAAATATAGTTTCCATGTCCTTGGAGAATTACCTGTGGCAGTTAAGGTAAATATAGTTTCCATGTCCTTGGAGAATTACCTGTGACAGTTAAGGTAAATATAGTTTCCATGTCCTTGGAGAATTACCTGTGGCAGTTAAGGTAAATATAGTTTCCATGTCCTTGGAGAATTACCTGTGGCAGTTAAGGTAAATATAGTTTCCATGTCCTTGGAGAATTACCTGTGGCAGTTAAGGTAAATATAGTTTCCATGTCCTTGGAGAATTACCTGTGACAGTTAAGGTAAATATAGTTTCCATGTCCTTGGAGAATTACCTGTAACAGTTAAGGTAAATATAGTTTCCATGTCCTTGGAGAATTACCTGTGACAGTTAAGGTAAATATAGTTTCCATGAATTCCTGTGACAGTTAAGGTAAATATTTTCCATGTCCTTGGAGAATTACCTGTGGCAGTTAAGGTAAATATAGTTTCCATGTCCTTGGAGAATTACCTGTGACAGTTAAGGTAAATATAGTTTCCATGTCCTTGGAGAATTACCTGTGACAGTTAAGGTAAATATAGTTTCCATGTCCTTGGAGAATTACCTGTGACAGTTAAGGTAAATATAGTTTCCATGTCCTTGGAGAATTACCTGTGACAGTTAAGGTAAATATAGTTTCCATGTCCTTGGAGAATTACCTGTGACAGTTAAGGTAAATATAGTTTCCATGTCCTTGGAGAATTACCTGTGACAGTTAAGGTAAATATAGTTTCCATGTCCTTGGAGAATTACCTGTGACAGTTAAGGTAAATATAGTTTCCATGTCCTTGGAGAATTACCTGTGACAGTTAAGGTAAATATAGTTTCCATGTCCTTGGAGAATTACCTGTGACAGTTAAGGTAAATATAGTTTCCATGTCCTTGGAGAATTACCTGTGGCAGTTAAGGTAAATATAGTTTCCATGTCCTTGGAGAATTACCTGTGGCAGTTAAGGTAAATATAGTTTCCATGTCCTTGGAGAATTACCTGTGGCAGTTAAGGTAAATATAGTTTCCATGTCCTTGGAGAATTACCTGTGGCAGTTAAGGTAAATATAGTTTCCATGTCCTTGGAGAATTACCTGTGACAGTTAAGGTAAATATAGTTTCCATGTCCTTGGAGAATTACCTGTGGCAGTTAAGGTAAATGTAGTTTCCATGTCCTTGGAGAATTACCTGTGGCAGTTAAGGTAAATATAGTTTCCATGTCCTTTGAGAATTACCTGTGGCAGTTAAGGTAAATATAGTTTCCATGTCCTTGGAGAATTACCTGTGGCAGTTAAGGTAAATATAGTTTCCATGTCCTTGGAGAATTACCTGTGGCAGTTAAGGTAAATATAGTTTCCATGTCCTTGGAGAATTACCTGTGGCAGTTAAGGTAAATATAGTTTCCATGTCCTTGGAGAATTACCTGTGGCAGTTAATGTAAATGTAGTTTCCATGTCCTTGGAGAATTACCTGTGACAGTTAAGGTAAATATAGTTTCCATGTCCTTGGAGAATTACCTGTGGCAGTTAAGGTAAATGTAGTTTCCATGTCCTTGGAGAATTACCTGTGGCAGTTAAGGTAAATGTAGTTTCCATGTCCTTGGAGAATTACCTGTGACAGTTAAGGTAAATATAGTTTCCATGTCCTTGGAGAATTACCTGTGGCAGTTAAGGTAAATATAGTTTCCATGTCCTTGGAGAATTACCTGTGACAGTTAATGTAAATGTAGTTTCAATGTCTAAGGAGAATTACCTTTGGCAGAACAGGTAAATTATAGGTACAATGAACAATTGTTAAATGTTTTCCTGTACACCTTAAGATAAATTTAAAAACAATGTTCTACTCAGTGTATGGTATTTTAGGTTTTTATGGCCCCCCAACAAAGTTCTCAGCCATATAGTTTTACCCTTATCTGTCATTCCGTCATTCTGTCTTTCTGTAAAGAACAGTTATATGGACTTTTTATCTAATCGCCTTCTCATATTAAGCTGATTTTTAGTATGTGAGTCTGCTATGATTAGTTACAGATAGAGTTTTCATTTGGTTACACTCCATTGGTTTTTGCTGAAATTATGAGCTTTGGACTTGAAAATTTCATGAAAATAGCAGTTATACAGACTATTTTTCTAAACACCTTCACATATTGAGCTGATTTTGAGTATGTGAGTCTACTATGATGAGTTACAGATCGAGTATATGTTTGGTTCAGCTCCACGGATTTTCATCCAGATTATGGGGTTTGGAATTTGAAAATTTCATGAAATAACAGGTATACAGACTTTCATTCTCTAATTTCCACTCAATAAAATGGCTTCAAGCTTTTTTTGCAAGTGGGGCAATTCGTGTCATTCCGCCATATCTAGTTTTACTCTCTCCTAAGCCTTATTGATATCTTTTCAACTTTTTTGTTAAAGATGGTATGTGTTATAGTGACAAACAAAATATTGTCTTCAGTCTGTCAATCACAATCTTCATTAGTCACAAGCATGTCTGTCTTGATTCTTCATTAGTCACACACCTGTCTGTCTGGATTCTTCATTAGTCACACACCTTTCTTTCTTGATTCTTCATTAGTCACACATCTGTCTGTCTTGATTCTTCATTAGTCACACACCTGTCTGTCTTGATTCTTCATTAGTCACAAGCATGTCTGTCTTGACTCTTTATTAGTCACACACCTGTTTGTCTTGATTCTTCATTAGTCACACACCTGTCTGTCTTGATTTACCATTAGTAACACACTTTTTTGTCTGGATTCTTCATTAGTCACACATCTGTCTGTCTTGATTCTTCATTAGTCACGCACCTACCTGTCTTGATTCTTCATTAGTCACAAGTATGTCTGTTTTGATCCTTCATTAGTCACAAGCATGTCTGTCTGGATTCTTCATTAGTCACAGGTATGTCTGTCTTGATTCTTCATTAGTCACAAGTATGTCTGTCTGGATTCTTCATTAATCACAAGCATGTCTGTCTTGATTCTTCATTAGTCACAAGCATGTCTGTCTTGATTCTTCATTAGTCACAAGTATGTCCTTCTTGATTCTTCATAAGCCACACACCTTTCTATCTGGATTCTTCACTATCCACACACCTTTCTGTCTGGATTCTTCATTAGTCACAAGTCTGTCTGTCTTGATTCTTCATTAGTCACAAGCCTGTTTGTCTTGATTCTTCATTAACCACAAGCCTGTCTGTCTTGATTCTTCATTAGTAAAGCACCTTTCTGTCTTGATTCTTCATTAGTCACACACCTTTCTGTCTTGATTCTTCATTAGTCACAAGCCTGTCTGTCTTGATTCTTCATTAGTCACACACTTTTCTGTCTGATTCTTCATTAGTCACACCTTTCTGTCTTGATTCTTCATTAGTCACAAGTATGTCTGTCTTGATTCTTCATTAGTCACAAGTATGTCCTTCTTGATTCTTCATTAGCCTCAACCCTTTCTGTCTGGATTCTTCATTATCCACACACCTATCTATCTTTAGTTTTCCATTCATACAATGGTTCTGGGTAGTTTTACTTCATAAGATGGTTGTGGGTAGTTTTAATTGACACAATGGTTGTTGGTAGTTTTACTTCATATAATGATTGTAGGTAGATTTGATACACATAATGGTTGTTGGTAGTTTTACTTCATACAATGGTTGTTGGTAGTTTTACTTCATACAGTGGTAGTTGGTAGTTTTACTTCATATAATGGTTGTCCGTTGTTTTACTTCATATAATGGTTGTTGGTAGTTTTACTTCATATAACGGTTGTGGGTAGATTTGATACACATAATGGTTGTTGGTAGTTTTACTTCCCATAATGGTTGTGGGTAGATTTGACACACATAATGGTTGTTGGAAGTTTTACTTCATATCATGGTTGTGGGTAGATTTGATACACATAATGGTTGTTGGAAGTTTTACTTCATACAATGGTTGTTGGTAGTTTTACTTCCCATAATGGTTGTGGGTATATTTGATACACATAATGGCTGTTGGAACTTTTACTTCATACAATGGTTGTTGGTAGTTTTACTTCCCATAATGGTTGTGGGTAGATTTGATACACATAATGGTTGTTGGAAGTTTTACTTCATATAATGGTTGTGGGTAGATTTGATACACATAATGGTTGTTGGAAGTTTTACTTCATACAATGGTTGTTGGTAGTTTTACTTCCCATAATGGTTGTGGGTAGATTTGATACACATAATGGTTGTTGGAAGTTTTACTTTATATAATGGTTGTGGGTAGAATTGATACACATAATGGTTGTTGGAAGTTTTACTTTATATAATGGTTGTGGGTAGATTTGATACACACAATGGTTGTTGGAAGTTTTACTTCATACAATGGTTGTTGGTAGTTTTACTTCCCATAATGGTTGTGGGTAGAATTAATACACATAATGGTTGTTGGAAGTTTTACTTTTTATAATGGTTGTGGGCAGATTTGATACACATAATGGTTGTTGGAAGTTTTACTTCATACAATGGTTGTTGGTAGTTTTACTTCCCATAATGGTTGTGGGTATATTTGATACACATAATGGTTGTTGGAAGTTTTACTTTATATAATGGTTGTGGGTAGAATTGATACACATAATGGTTGTTGGAAGTTTTACTTTATATAATGGAAGTGGGTAGATTTGATACACATAATGGTTGTTGGAAGTTTTACTTCATATAATGGTTGTGGGTAGATTTGATACACATAATGGTTGTTGGAAGTTTTACTTCATACAATGGTTGTTGGTAGTTTTACTTCCCATAATGGTTGTGGGTATATTTGATACACATAATGGCTGTTGGAAGTTTTGCTTCATACAATGGTTGTGGATAGATTTGACACACATAATGGTTGTTGGAAGTTTTACCTCATATAATGGTTGTGGGTAGATTTGATACACATAATGGTTGTTGGAAGTTTTACTTCATACAATGGTTGTTGGTAGTTTTACTTCCCATAATGGTTGTGGGTAGATTTGATACACATAATGGTTGTTGGAAGTTTTACTTCATATAATGGTTGTGGGTAGATTTGATACACATAATGGTTGTTGGAAGTTTTACTTCATACAATGGTTGTTGGTAGTTTTACTTCCCATAATGGTTGTGGGTATATTTGATACACATAATGGCTGTTGGAAGTTTTACTTAATACAATGGTTGTGGGTAGTTTTGATTCGTACAATGGTTTTGGGTAGTTTTGATTAAAATACAATGGTTGTGGGTAGTTTTTTAAGGTGATTCACACAGTGGTTGTGGGTTGTTTAATGAGCTTAATGACATTTGAAGTAGGTGCCTTTTATTCAGGTTATGCTTTAATGTTTCTATATATGTATGAAAGATAAACCGACCATTGTTTCTATATATGTATGAAAGATAAACCAACCATTGTTTCTATATATGTATGAAAGATAAACCGACCATTGTTTCTATATATGTATGAACGATAAACTGACCATTGTTTCATACCATATAATAATCACCTTTTAAGTTAATCAGCTTTCAAAGTCTTGCATTCATTAATCCTCTCACTTCCTTGTCAGCTGACTATCCTCAGGGTCAGGAACTTCGGTACAGATGTGAAAGATGTCCATTTGCTTTGGTTCTTATCTGGACATTAGCATAAAATGATATTATAAAGTTCTACTGCTGATCACATATATTCAAATATACACAAACAGTTGTCAGATGTCTTTAGTAATTTGCCTAGAAATCACCAGTTTACAATATTATGCTTCACAAATGAAGTTCACAATTTTCTATGAAAAATTGTAATACAACCTCTAAAGTGTTATGTCATAAAATGTGAGTACTAGTTTAAAATGAAATAAGGACAAATTTTATTTTTCGAAATCTTAGTATTTTTCTATATATTGTGGACTGTTGAATGTCTGTACATGCCATTAAGTAATTGTACCATAATGACACCTTGTGAACACAAATCCTCTGAGACCACTTGACACACAACTCTCATACTTAGTAGGATTGTTTGTCATTGTGTAGTTGACCGTATTATACCATCAGTTGGATTTGTACATTGTACAGGTGTTATGGGACTTTCACCATTTTTTTCTTTTAAAAAAAAGATGTGGTATGATTGCCAATGAGACAACTATCCACCAAAGTTCAAATGGAGTGGATGTAAGCAATTATTAGGCAACTGTACGGTCTTCAACAATGAGAAAAACCCATACCGTATGGTCGGCTATAAAAGGCCCCAACATGAAAAATATGGTACAATTCAATTGAGAAAACTAACAGCCTAATTTATAACAAAACAATTTACGAAAAACAAATATGACAGACATGAACCAACGACAACCACAGAACTACAGGCTCCTGACTTGGGACAGGCACATAAAGAATGTGGCGGGGTTAAACATGTTTGTGAGCACTCAACCCTCTCCTAAACTGGGACAGTGGTGTAACAGTACAACATAAGAACAAACTATAAAAATCAGTTGAAAAAGGCTTAACTCATCAGATTGATACAAATAGAAATACATCTAACAGAAACACTCTTGCCTGTCACAGAAGGCAAATCTGGCAGTGGGGTAAACTATTTTTGTAAAGCTTTATATTTTAGAAGGTAGCAGATCTGGATGCTTCATACCTAATGAACAAAGATGTAAGTTTTCATGGTTAGGTCTGTCTCTTGGATACTATAAGCAATAGGTCAACTATAAATGGTTCATGGAATAGTTGGAAAGTGCAATTGGTAAATTAGCATAGTCAATCTGACCTTGACCTCTTTTCATTGGATAATGTTAAGTTTTTGGGAATAGGTCTGTTTCACAGATACTATAAGCAGTATGTCGACAATATTTAGTGTATGGAATGATTGTACAGTGTACATGGCAGTCTGGCAAGGTTCATATGAACTTGACCTCATTTTCATAGTTCATTGGTCAATGTTAAGTTTTCAGGGATAGGTCAGTTTCTCAGATACTTTAAGCAGTATATCAACTTTATTTGGTGTATGGAATGATTGCAAGATGTGCATGTCTGTGTGGTAGGGTTTACTTGACCTTGACCTAAATTTTATGGATCATTGATTGTGTTAAGTCTATGTGATTAAAGACTTGTATGTAGACAAAACACACATCTGTCGTCTGTCGTACCAAATTAAGTTTTCCAACTTAAAACTAATTATCAGTAAAACAGGTGAGATATTGTAGTGAGTGAACTTTTGTTTTACTACTGTAATATCTTGTGAACGCAAATTCTGTGAGATATTTAACAGAAAGCTCTCTAACTTCATAGGATTGGTGGTCATCATACGAGATTGATGTCATTTTGAGTTGACCTTTTTGGAAGAGTTTAAATGGTAGAAAATTAATGACACAGACTTCTATGATGGACTGATTAATAGATATAATGGTAAAGTAAAAGACCTTCCATTAAGATATTAAAGACATATGAAGTGGGAGGAAACATTACCGGGAATGATATTCAACACTCTAATATGTCAATATTGTCTTTGGTTCTCATTCTTTATGTCCTTGACCCCAGAAAGTAGCTACTGACATTCACAGATTGTTTCCTTTACACACTGTTATTGATTACAAATAAAATAAATGTTAACAATATTCTATATTTTATATTTCTTATAAACACAATAATTGGTACCATTAAAATTTGTTGAATTTATCCTGGTTGATAGACATTTTCATGTTGAATCAATCTTCTAGGCTCAGCATGATTTTTTTTTTCAGATTTGTCATAGGAAATTGTAATACTGTCAAACATAAACATATTTAGGTTTTTTTTAATTGGAGATTTATGAAAACCATTTGGACATCACCACCTGTTAATGTGCCTGTCAGAAATCTTGTCAATTGTTGTCTTTTCTTATTGTGGAATCCTCAATCAAATTCAAATGGTTTACAATCAGTGTATGTCCCTATCAGAGTTCAAGATATAGAAATGTATGGTACCTTGTTTGAAATTCTGAATTTTTATAAAGTGCGTAGCTAAATATTATAAGTCCCACATGTGATTTATCTTTGGTATGGTACTGTATAGTTTATGATTTCTCTTTGATATGGTACTGTATAGTTTATGATTTCTCTTTGATATGGTACTGTATAGTTTATGATTTATCTTTGATATGGTACTGTATAGTTTATGATTTCTCTTTGATATGGTACTGTATAGTTTATGATTTCTCTTTGATATGGTACTGTATAGTTTATGATTTCTCTTTGATATGGTACTGTATAGTTTATGATTTCTCTTTGGTATGGTACTGTATAGTTTATGATTTCTCTTTGATATGGTACTGTATAGTTTATGATTTCTCTTTGGTATGGTACTGTATAGTTTATGATTTCTCTTTGATATGGTACTGTATAGTTTATGATTTCTCTTTGATATGTTAGTGCATAGTTTATGATTTCTCTTTGGTATGGTACTGTATAGTTTATGATTTCTCTTTGATATGTTAGTGCATAGTTTATGATTTCTCTTTGGTATGGTACTGTATAGTTTATGATTTCTCTTTGATATGTTAGTGCATAGTTTATGATTTCTCTTTGGTATGGTACTGTATAGTTTATGATTTCTCTTTGGTATGGTACTGTATAGTTTATGATTTCTCTTTGATATGGTACTGTATAGTTTATGATTTCTCTTTGGTATGGTACTGTATAGTTTATGATTTCTCTTTGGTATGGTACTGTATAGTTTATGATTTCTCTTTGATATGGTACTGTATAGTTTATGATTTCTCTTTGGTATGGTACTGTATAGTTTATGATTTCTCTTTGGTATGGTACTGTATAGTTTATGATTTCTCTTTGATATGGTACTGTATAGTTTATGATTTCTCTTGGATATGGTACTGTATAGTTTATGATTTCTCTTTGATATGTTAGTAGATAGTTTATGATTTCTCTTTGGTATGGTACTGCATAGTTTATGATTTCTCTTTGATATGTTAGTGCATAGTTTATGATTTCTCTTTGGTATGGTACTGTATAGTTTATGATTTCTCTTTGATATGTTAGTGCATAGTTTATGCTGTATAGTTTATGATTTCTCTTTGATATGGTACTGTATAGTTTATGATTTCTCTTTGATATGGTAGTGTATAGTTTATGATTTCTCTTTGATATGGTACTGTATAGTTTATGATTTCTCTTTGATATGGTACTGTATAGTTTATGATTTCTTGTTAGATATTATGATGCAGTGAAGGGATATTTAATGCTTCAATATCGCATACTACATGAATTTTTGACACTTATTATTGTCACACTGTTTAGAATGACAAAACAATAACAATAACAGAAATGTTTGCTATTAATATCCTGGTAAGACAATAACAAAAGAAATGGACATCAGGATTAATTAATTGGTAAATACATTGATCAGTACTATATGTGCTAACATCCATGGTAAGATATCCTTGATGCTAACTTATAGAGAAAGGAGCGAGAAGCATGAAACATATCACTATATACTGAGGGGGCAATATCAGAAATCAAAGTAGGAATAGACAACAATAAAAAAAAAAAATAGATAAAACACCAATAAAAGACCACATCTATTACACAGAAAACTTTAGTAAAACAAACCACATTTAAGATGATTTTGAAGGTTAAACCCCACTGGACATGTTTATATGAAGGGTTTTGAAACCAGTGTAATGAGGTCAAGAACAAATGTGCTGATATTCCAAATTGACACATAGTTAATAAGGTTCAGAGCTAATCAGTTTTACTGCTGTGTTGTTGAATAGAAGCCTTCTCAAATAGTGTAAAGTTTACAATGTATCACAGGCAAGATGATAATGCTTAGCTTCTTGTGGTATAATCTTTTAAGTTCAGTTCTGGTCATTATAGCTCTAAATCATTATGTCCATCATGCAGTGCAATGAGGAGGTGAAAGATTTAAGATGTTTGATTTGTTAATTAGGAGAAAGATAATCTTATTGCGTGAGGGTTCACGAATATATATTAATTGATGTTGTAGTCTTTCGGAATACCGGAAATGCCTATTGTCTTTTCAGAATACATCTGTTTTTTTCTGTGGCCACCTGCGTAATAGGTGATTAATTTACCTAATGAATATGTATAAGCGTCTTACAGTTGCTATAGAGATAAGTGTTAATCGAAACTGATTGATATTTTACATCAGTAGTTAATTAAATTATAGTCCCATATGTTAAGTTTTCTGAAATACAAGCTATGTAAACATTGGATATTAGATTTTAAGCGAAAAAGTTATCATCAATGGTTAGGCGTTTTTAAGATTTTAAACTGAGCCATTTTAGCGAAATTAAAAAAGATCTTAAGTCCATTTATGCTGTGATTAAAGAGTTTTTAAAAAATGATCCTATTTTAATCAAAATAGCAAAAACTGAATTATTATAATGTTATTATTTAATTGCTAAAATATTGGAACAAAATATCTTTTATTGTTATCAAAATACAAATTGAAATAAAAAGAAAATAAATTAGAGAAAAACAAACTGAACCTTAAAGAATCTTTGAGATGTGTGAAATTCAGATATGAGATATTTCATTTTTGATAAACATTTAACTTATTAAAGAGGTACTAAAACGCAAACTGCATGTTTGAATAATTTTAAAGTTCGAAATAATCGTTGAAAAACCAGATAAAATTTAATCTTATAATTATCTAGATATTTGCAAAATGCTGTTGGTTCGTCATTTGCACACCTGAATGATTTAGTAAAACACGCCACTAACACCCTCTAATTCTACCCAACGGAAGTGACATACAGTGGATCACCCTAATGAAATACCTGTATTATATCCTATGTACATAGATCAGCTTGGAAAGTAAAATTACAGTTTTAATATATATCAGTGAAAAATACCAACCGAATCTACATTGAGAATATTGATATACATTTATCGAGGCTTAATACTAAATCGCATAAATATTTTAATCAATGTTTACATGTATTATTTGAAAAGTATTGAAAAACTTCCAAAAGCACAAATCAACCTTTTTTTCTATCAAATATTTACATGTGCATCCAAAAGTGACAAAATAGTTATTAATCAGTTTATTGATGGTGACCGCATAATGGTAGAAGCAGAAGTAGAACCGTTCATGTGAAGTTCCATGGCGGAGAAACTGCTTTTAAAATAGGACACTCCCAACACGTGCTTCCAAAAGAAGATGGAGGTCGTAACTTGTTTATTTGTTGTTAAATAAAAAATTTTGGGTTTTTCTGGGCTACAAAAAATAAAAATGTTCTTACTTCTTACCGACGGACTTTAGTTACAGCAGCATTTCAAAATTATATAAGTTTATTCTCCAGATAATGTGCTTGACTGGTTTAGAAACCTGAATATGTATTGATAAAGCTATTTTCTTGAAAATGAAATACTGGATAGACTTGTAATTAACCTATACAACAAAAACCACTGAAATAAAATCTTTAGAAAAAGGGGTGTCCATTCCCAAACTACTTAATTTTGAGTCCTAAATCATAAATGTTATAAAGACATTAAATATTTTTTTTTTTTTTTTCAATAAACAAAATTATAGCATTCTGTCTTTAAGATTTTGAAATATTGACCTTTTCTTTCATTTGAAGTTTTAAGCAATGACAATAAAATAACCAAACAAAACAAATATTAATCCTCTCGGTCACCTTTTGATCCCGGTAATTAAAACAGTACGCACTTTGACACCTGTTGATAAGTAAACATCCTGTAAGGTAATAAAGATCTAACAGGGTTCTATCCCTCCACTCAGGTAATAAACAACTTGGCCGTACGCAGAAATGCCACCCGTTGTTTATAAATTGATGAACTTTATAGTTTGATAATTAAATTATTATATAGGTAGTAGTTGTTGTTGAGGGCCTCGTGGCGAGTGGTTTTGTTGTTGTGGTTCATCGACTCAATCTTAATTGACTAGGATTTCAGTTTTCCTATCGAAGGTCGGTGGTTTCTCCGGCACTCCGGCTTCCTCCATTTTTATATAGATTTGACCCAAAATGATTTTCCCGTTTGAATGGTTTTGCACTAGTAATTTGACCGTTGATTTTCCCGTTTGAATGGTTTGGCACTAGTAATTTTTGGGGCCCTTTATAGCTTGCTGTTCGGTGTGAGCCAAGACTCCGTGTTGAAAACCGTACTTTGACCTGTAATGGTTTACTTTTATAGATTTATAATGACTTGGATGGAGAGTTGTCTCATTGGCACTCATACCACATCTTCTTAAATCTATTGTGAATACCCGGTTTTTAACTTGCAATTTTTATTACATGGAAAAGAAGCCCTACCGTCATATCTTGTCAAGATGTTATGCGACTTCAAGTACATGTATTAAACATAAACAATATTTATCCTCGACTCAATAATTTTTTTTTAATTTATAGCTAGAATATAATATATTGACCGTTAATTTTACTCTTTCCTACCATCAGGAACATTTTTGAAGTTGAAAACTCAATGTTAATTTACCCCAACCTCATCCCCCCTTTTCTTTTCAAACACATTTTTAATACACTTCCCTTCTGAAACATATTTTTTTCCATTTGACAAATTGGTCATAATAAAGAATGAGCTTTGAAGGGGTAGTGAAATGCATTGGTAGTGCTTTAAATCAACGATCAAGAGAAAGTTCATTATTAAACAACGTTTAGATAAGCCGAAGAAGTGACCCACTGTACGTCACTTCCGGTGGATTTGATTTTTCGGGCTGTTTCGGGAAGTAGCGTTGATGGGATTTTCCCAAGGTAAAAATAGTTGAACTTTACATGCAATTATCTCTGTAATTAGTGGACCAAATAGCATCAGGTTTTTTGCATTTTTGATCAATAATTTCGAACTTTTTGATAAGAATTACTTGTTATGAGTGTTTTAGTACCTATTTAAAATATTTCTAGCGGTATGATGAGGATTCTGAAAGAATAATTAAATTTTAAGACTTCATATCTGAGATGACGGATAACAGAAAAGTTGATTATGCACAAATTATGCAATAGCAGGAGTGAAATACTCATACAGGGTCAGAGATAAAATAACGATTGTCTTTTATAGAGACTGAGTTATGATAGATACAGTCAGAGATAAGATAATGAATTTCTATTTATATTAATTAAGGCTCTACATTTGTATCAAACTTAAATATAAACAAGGGTAAAAAAGCAATTAGAATAAAAGACAATGCAATGAAATCAGGCAGTTAGTTTTCTCATATGAATTGTTTTACATTTGTCATTTCAGGCATTTTGTAGCTTACTATACAGTATGGGTTTTTATTCATTGTTAAAGGCCATACGGTGACCTATAGTTGTTAATTTCTGTGTCATTTGGTCTCTTGTGGAGATTTGTCTCATTTTGATTTTTTTGTAAAATTAGAGATGAGTATGTTAATTTTTTATAGGAAAATGTGCGAGTTTTCCAAAGCACGTGTGACGACTACTCTCTCCCAAAAAATATAGTTATAAATGGCATAGTCAATTCTTTTGTTTTTGGTATGTGACCCCCCGCCCCGCCCCCAAAAAAATAAAATGAAAAAAATCAGATTTAGTGCAAGTTTCTGGGAACTCAGTCAGTTTGTTTTCAAGAAGTCGAGGCAATCTGTACTCATAAGAGAATTTAGAGTGTCTAGTTGACAGAGGCCTACAGCGTTTTTTGCGACAAAATAGGACCATAGAAAAACAAATTAGACAATACAAAAATCTTTGTATTCATAAGAAAAAATAGCACAAATTATTTTTTCTTAAAATCAATATCCGTATTCAACAGACATGCGATTGCAAAAACATGTTTTTTAAATTGCGTACTGGACATCAGCTATACTGAATTGGCACTATTATTCCTGCTTCCCTAGGCCTCTGTCTGTCGCACACTCATATAAAAACAAATAATGAACTACTTCATTATATTTTGGCTAATTTACAAAAGGACATGTTATGAAATGAAAAAGTGAGATTTGTTTGAAAAACTGAATTAAGGATGTTCGCTCCTCTTGTTTTTGAATTTTTGCCAGATATTCGGAATCCTCTGGTTTTATCCATGTAGTGACATCAAAAAGTTTAAAAAGCCATATTTGAAAATCTTATAAAATCCTTGTTATTATACGACCGCAAAAAACGTATATTGTTATGACGTTGGAATTGTCGTTGTTGGAGTCGTTGTCGTCGTCCGAAGACACATTGGTTTTCGCACAAAAACTTTAGTTTAAGTGAATGGATCTCTATGAAATTTTACCATAAGGTTCAATGCCACAAAAGGAAGGTTGGGATTGATTTTGGGGGTTATGGTACCAACAGTTAAGGAATTAGGGGCCAAAAAAGGGCCCAAATAAGCATTTTTCTAGTTTCCAGACAATAACTTGTGGAACGGTGTATGAATCTCTCTGAAATTATACCACAAGTTTCAATACCACAAAGGGATGGTTAGGATTGACTATGGGGGGTTATGGCTAAAAAAAAATTGTGGGGGAGGGGGCAATTTTTTCTCATTTCAGATTTCAGAAATTAAAAAGAAAATTTCTTCAAATATTTTTTTTTGCAAAATAAAGGAGGGGGTGGGTCAATACGCAACAGCATGGGTGTATTGCACGAAACAAAAGCAAAAAATTGAATATAAATTCAAATCATATAACCAATTCTAAGTTCTTTGACTACAGTTATTCTGTGTCAGAAACCTATTATGTGTCAAATATTTAATTACAATCCAAATTCAGACCTGTATCAAGTGCGAATATTATGTCCATTTTTACCCGAACTGTTTAGGGTTGGACCTCTGCGGTCGTATCCAGCTGCCCTCAGCGAAACATTTTATTTTTTCATGGTTTTTGAAAGAAAAAAAGTGCCAATGTTTAATGTATGAAAAATCTAGAGAGAATCACTTCCCGCCAAATTTTCAATGGCTTATATTTCAAAAACAAGCGCACGGACCCTTCAATTATTTTCTGCTTTTTTAGTTCCTTTATTCTTATACTTTCAATTTAAAACAGCCTTAAAAAAAGCTTGTTATTTTGAAACAGAGTAGCGAACATCCTTTAGTATAAAGTTGAGATTTCAAACTGTTTCTACTCTAAATACCTGATTGGAGTTTGTTGCCTGGGGTATAAATAAATTGAGATATCTTGAGTATAATAGCCAATGACCCACCCATACAAACCAGTGTAATTGGTTTTCCAAAATGGTTTTAGTTCAGGATTAACAAATAAGAATATAACTTAGGATTTCAAACAGGCTACAACTAATAATAATGTTACATTTCATTAAACTTCTTTACAACAAAGACTGTTTTCACAGTTACATTTCAACTTCAGCCAGGAAGCTACCTCTAATTCCCAAAATAGTACCTCAGAAAGGAAGAAACATACAGTGGTTGTTTCTTATTTATCATGTTGTAATGGGATGGGAGAGAGAGAAATTATTTCTTTAACAAGAAAATTATGCCCAACATAGAACATCAGTTTCATTAAGAATCCATGTCAGTTTATCTACATCTTATTAAAAAAAAAAAAAAATGACGTAAAATCATGCATCTTTATAAAACAATTATCTGATCTTTCATTCCAAACAGGCATTAGGTTCACGATTGCATTTCTTTTTTTAAAGAAAGGAACTTGTTTTTACCATTATGTATTAGGAGTAATATACTTCAGGCAGATTTCATCTAACGAAAAATGTAGAAATTGTTTTTATCAATTATATATATATATATAATGCAAGTGCAATGATTTGAAGAGATTTATAGGGAAATTGTGTGGTGTGATATAACATTTTTGTTTGCCAGCTGTTCCGTCTTTCCTCTCAAGATTTTTTTTTTTTCCTTCACGCATTTAGATAAGTGTACATAAATGTTGGAATAAAATCATCTTAAATGCCTAGCTACAAAGTAACTTAAAAATTCTTCATAGTAACAATTTAGTACAGTTGAACCAAGCACTAAATTTAAGTTCACTGTAAAGGTCACACAAGACTTCATGTGTATACTTGGTAGTAAAATTTGTTAGATAATTATGTTAAGGCAAGTATAAAAATTCTGAGATTCTCATCAAACAAGACGGGTGTTATTTTTATTTTTTGCAAAACCTAGCAAATAGAAAAAAGGGGATGAAATCAAAATAATTTTGGTTTGGCTTTAAAAAAATCTGCTTAAACCTGGGCTGTTTGGATGAGAATCTAGATTGTTTCTATGACCATACTCAGATTTATATACATTATTCATCAACTGCACTTTTTAAAAGAGGATTAGAGTCTGTTTGTCTTTCAAAAATCAATGATGAATTTAAACTTGAATGTTTGCTATATTCATTTTAGAGTAACTAAAATCATGCCATCGACTGTTTTAAGAATCTTAAATAACAATCCAAATGGAAACTTTATGAGTGGTGCATGTTTTAACCATATATGTAGCTCCATTAGGGGGGCAAGCCCATAAATCTGCCTCTGGTCTGTAAATATTTTTTAAAAATAAGGAAATTATATGGAAAACTGGTTGGGTCTGTGAAAATTGCGGTATACTGGTGGATGATATTCAGTAAAACTTAAGGGAAATCTAGCTTACTTATTGAAACACAGTAAAATATGAAAATAAATATGTAATGTCCTGACATACCCAAACCATCCATATAATAAGGATATTCTATCTTACTTGTGTGTTTTAAAATGTAATTCAAATAAGTTTAATTTCTATAGTGTGTTTAATATTTTCATTTGAATTAAAGAGAAAAAGACATATCTTAGAAACATTCAATTTTATATTCTGTTAATTAAAAAGCTTGTAGTAAACTTTATATTGCCTTAGTCAAACCATAATCTATTCATGTATTTTTTAGACATGGCATTTTATTGTTGAAGTAATGAAATTGTACTAAACAACTCTCTGTATCAATTAAAATGTAGCAACTGTCAAGATGAACCACAGCAATAAAATCACTGTTATTTTGATAAATTTGCTGTTTTCAATTAATCTATCAGATTGTTGTTAACCTCATATCATTTCTATTGGAAAAAAGGTTATTTTGAAAAATAAGATAACAAATAGTTGTTTTTGGCTATATATGACTTGTTTTGAAAGTTTAGATAATAAAATTGAGATATTGTTGTATTGACAGTTAATGGAGGTCAGAAATATCTGCAATATTGTCGAGAGAATATTTGTTATAAACATCAGAAATTGTTCTTTACAATTCATCAAATGATTTTGTTTTTAAGTTTTCTGGATTTAAAGAATTAAAGTGATTTTTTTTAACGGAAGATTGATATCATTTATAGCTCTCCTTGAAAAAAGCGTAATCATGATTTCTATAGGTGTATTTTTGTTATTTAAAATATATGACAAGGATGGGTTACTTGGTGTGTCAGCTGCTCGTTCCTTCCACAAAAAGAAATGGACTACTATGACATATTTTATTTTCTCATTTTTAAAATTTTACTTTTTGTGGACATCACTTGCGGTCTCTAAGAAAATTTATTGGATGCAGTTACTGTTTTGCAAAGTGGATGCAAATTGGGTACCTGGTGCAATTTGGGTATTGTGACTTTACATGTCTGCATATTATGTTTTTCAACAAAGTTGTATGCTGTTTTAAGATGATGGGACTCATGAAAGATTAGTTGAATAACTAACTGAATAACCCTATTAAGATGAAGTATTATCAGACTCAACAGTGGCCTCAAATCAAAATAGTCTGAAAGCTGAACTGATCTCAATCATATTAATCCTAAAAATTTCTTCTTTTCAGACTTTACCAGCACTAACTACAGAACAAGCTGAGTTAGATTTCTTAATGGAAGCTGTTATAATGAGGTAATTTAAGTTAGTTATGACATTTGTTACATGTGGTCATGTAGTCTAGACAGAAAAGTATGATTTTATTATAAAAAGACAATTTTATTCAAAAATTTTGCATTTCTATTCATTCATAAAACCAGACATGCAGGTCAGTTCTGCCTCTAAATCCTTGCTTCAGGTTAATGTTTCCTTGAAAGCTGAGCCAGGTCAAATCTGAAGCCCAGTCTGATATGGGTGTTAAATCTGAAGCCCAGTCTGATTTGGGTGTTAAATCTGAAGCCCAGTCTGACATGGAGGTTAAATCTGAAGCCCTGTCTGATATGGGTGTTAAATCTGAAGCCCAGTCTGACATGGAGGTCAAATCTGAAGCCCAATCTGACATGGAGGTCAAATCTGAAGCCCAATCTGACATGGAGGTCAAATCTGAAGCCCAATCTGACATGGAGGTCAAATCTGAAGCCAAGTCTGACATGGAGGTCAAATCTGAAGCTCAGTCTGTCATGGAGGTCAAATCCAAAGCCAAGTCTGATATGGGTGTTAAATCTGAAGCCCAGTCTGACATGAAGGTCAAATCTGAAGCCCAGTCTGATATGGAGGTCAAATCTGAAGCACAGTCTGATATGGAGGTCAAATCTAAAGCCCAGTCTGATATGGAGGTCAAATCTGAAGCCCAGTGTGATATGGGTGTTAAATCTGAAGCCAAGTCTGATATGGAGGTCAAATCTGAAGCAAAGTCTGATATGGAGGTCAAATCTGAAGCCCAGTCTGATATGGGTGTTAAATCTGAAGCCCAGTCTGTCATGGAGGTCAAATTTGAAGCCCAGTCAGACATGGAGGTCAAATCTGAAGCCAAGTCAAATATGGAGGTCAAATTTGAAGCAAAGTCTGTCATAGAGGTCAAATCTGAAGCCAAGTCTGATACGGTTGTTAAATCTGAAGCCAAGTTTGATATGTGTGTTAAATCTGAAGCCCAGGCTGTCATCGAGGTCAAATCTGAAGCCAAGTCTGATATGGGTGTTTAATCTGAAGCCAAGTCTGATATGGGTGTTAAATCTGAAGCCCAGGCTGTCATCGAGGTCAAATCTGAAGCCAAGTCTGATATGGAGGTCAAATCTGAAGCCAAGTCTGATATGGGTGTTAAATCTGAAGCCCAGTCTGATATGGAGGTCAAATCTGAAGCCCAGTCTGATATGGAGGTCAAATCTGAAGCCTAGTCTGATATGGAGGTCAAATCTGAAGCTGAGTCTGATATGGGTGTTAAATCTGAAGCCCAGTCTGACATGGAGGTCAAATCTGAAGCCCAATCTGACATGGAGGTCAAATCTGAAGCCCAATCTGACATGGAGGTCAAATCTGAAGCCCAATCTGACATGGAGGTCAAATCTGAAGCCAAGTCTGACATGGAGGTCAAATCTGAAGCTCAGTCTGTCATGGAGGTCAAATCCAAAGCCAAGTCTGATATGGGTGTTAAATCTGAAGCCCAGTCTGACATGAAGGTCAAATCTGAAGCCCAGTCTGATATGGAGGTCAAATCTGAAGCACAGTCTGATATGGAGGTCAAATCTAAAGCCCAGTCTGATATGGAGGTCAAATCTGAAGCCCAGTGTGATATGGGTGTTAAATCTGAAGCCAAGTCTGATATGGAGGTCAAATCTGAAGCAAAGTCTGATATGGAGGTCAAATCTGAAGCCCAGTCTGATATGGGTGTTAAATCTGAAGCCCAGTCTGTCATGGAGGTCAAATTTGAAGCCCAGTCAGACATGGAGGTCAAATTTGAAGCAAAGTCTGTCATAGAGGTCAAATCTGAAGCCAAGTCTGATACGGTTGTTAAATCTGAAGCCAAGTTTGATATGTGTGTTAAATCTGAAGCCCAGGCTGTCATCGAGGTCAAATCTGAAGCCAAGTCTGATATGGGTGTTAAATCTGAAGCCAAGTCTGATATGGGTGTTAAATCTGAAGCCCAGGCTGTCATCGAGGTCAAATCTGAAGCCAAGTCTGATATGGAGGTCAAATCTGAAGCCAAGTCTGATATGGGTGTTAAATCTGAAGCCCAGTCTGATATGGAGGTCAAATCTGAAGCCCAGTCTGATATGGAGGTCAAATCTGAAGCCTAGTCTGATATGGAGGTCAAATCTGAAGCTGAGTCTGATATGGGTGTTAAATCTGAAGCCAAGTCTGATATGGGTGTTAAAATTGAATCCCAGGCTGTCATCGAGGTCAAATCTGAAGCCCAGTCTGATATGGAGGTCAAATCTGAAGCTGAGTCTGATATGGGTTTTAAATCTGAAGCTGAGTCTGATATGGGTGTTAAATCTGAAGCCAAGTCTGACAAGGAGGTCAAATCTGAAGCCCAGTCTGATATGGAGGTCAAATCTGAAGCCCAGTCTGATATGGAGGTCAAATCTGAAGCCCAGTCTGACATGGAGGTCAAATCTGAAGCCCAGTCTGATATGGAGGTCAAATCTGAAGCCCAGTCTGATATGGAGGTCAAATCTGAAGCCCAGTCTGACATGGAGGTCAAATCTGAAGCCCAGTCTGATATGGAGGTCAAATCTGAAGCCCAGTCTGATATGGAGGTCAAATCTGAAGCCCAGTCTGATATGGAGGTCAAATCTGAAGCCCAGTCTGATATGGGTGTTAAATCTGAAGCCAAGTCTGATATGGGTGTTAAAATTGAATCCCAGGCTGTCATCGAGGTCAAATCTGAAGCCCAGTCTGATATGGAGGTCAAATCTGAAGCTGAGTCTGATATGGGTTTTAAATCTGAAGCCCAGTCTGATATGGGTGTTAAATCTGAAGCAAAGTCTGATATGGAAGTCAAATCTGAAGCCCAGTCTGTCATGGAATCAAATCTGAAGCACAGTCTGTCATGAAAGTCAAATCTGAAGCCCAGTCTGTCATGGGAGTCAAATCTGAAGAGGTGTCTGACATGTGTGTTAAATATGAAGGCAAGTCTGTCATGGAGGTAAAAACTGAAGCAATATTTAGTCTGACATGGAGGTCAAAACTGAAGCAATTTTTAGTCTGACATGGAGGTCAAACCTGAAGCAAAGTCTGAAATGGAGGTCAAATCTGAAGGTAAGTCTGAAATGGAGGTCAAATCTGAAGGCAAGTCTGACATGGAGGTCAAATCTAAAGGCAAGTCTGACATGGAGGTCAAAACTGAAGCAATGTCTGACATTTACAGACAGTCTGGGATTAAACTTTTTTGACATGATAAATTTGTAAACCTTCATGGATTGGTATGAAACTTGGACAGAAGCTAATCTTCAAGAATGTGAAATAGTACTCTTGTGAATTTTTTTAAATTCTGTATTTTACTGATAAATGGACTCACTTTTTAAAGTTCTGTCATTGCATTGATAAATCCAAAATTTTGTCTTGAATGTATTAAAAAGTGTTTCATAATCTATATATTGCACACCTTACAACCAACCCATATCATTTTGGATACGATAAGCACCACTGCTATATAAGAACACAAGGAAGGTTACTTAGCAGTTTCTTTTTATTTCTTCCTTACTTGAATAAAATATGCTGCAAATTGTTTCAGATTATAAATATTAATTATCCTCATGTTTTATTTGTTTATTTTGTGTTTTGAACAATACTTCAGACTATCTATCGGTTTCCCTTAGCAATCCCCAATGGCATTATGATCTGACAATAAAACTGATTTTACTAAAAAAAAAACAATCCATTGATTTAGCAGATACAATTTTCAAGACTAAAAGAGGGATTGTAAATTTCCCCAGCTTGAAATGATGGACATGATGATAATACTCATTCTGACAAACTTGTGGGAAATATAACAGTATTTCTATTTCAGTGATTTTCACAAAATTTTGAGCATTGAATTGTTTAAGAAAATTTGAAAATAACTAATGGCTTTATACCCTTAAGCAGTGTTATAAGAACTGTTTTAGCTAATTTAATTTCGTAAATTCTTTATAATCATGAATTTCCATCGAGAATTTATATAGCCCTTATATTTAAAAAGGAAATTACAAATTAAGTAATTTTCATTGACCTGGCTGTATGATACATTTAAAGATTCCTAATTAATCTTGGAGAAATTTGTATTTTAAAAGGGAAAATTTACGCCTGTTTAGAAAACTAATTTGAAATAAGGATGGGATAAGCTCAATGTGAGGGTTAGAAGAATGTAATATAAGGAAGCAGATGTTTGTCAACAATACATTAAAGATCACAGAGAACAACTTCCAATGAATTAATTACAAATCAACTTTCATCTTTTGGCTCCACCACATGTGTTTGTCAACTCGAATTCTCCTATGATTTGATTATCAATGGAACAAAACTTAATAGATTTACTTCACATCATCAATATTTTGTAGTATGGATGTTACAGTGATCTATATAAGTAATAAGGATATATGATTGTCATTAATGAGACAAACTATCCACCAGAGACCAAAGGAGGAAGATGTAAACAACTATAAGACACTGTATGGCCTTTAACAATGAGCAAAACCTATACTCTATAGTAAGCTATAAAAAGCATCAACATGACCAAAGGTGAAACAATTCTGTCCACTTTTTATGAAAATAAAGATGTCTTTATATTTTAGATCCAGATGAATCATTCTTATATTTTAGATCCAGATGAAATGATCTATCTCCCTATACAACTATATGTTTATATTTACATCCATACTCAATGATCTATCTCCCTTTACAACTAATATCTTTATATTTTACACCCAGATGCAATGATCTATCTCCCTATACAACTAATATCTTTATATTTTACATCCAGATGCAATGATCTATCTCCCTGTACAACTATATCTTTATATTTTACATCCAGATGCAATGATCTATCTCCCTATACAACTATATCTTTATATTTTGCATCCAGATACAATGATCTATCTCCCTATACAACTATATCTTTATATTTTACATCTAGATGCAATGATCTATCTCCTATACAACTAATATCTTCATATTTTAGATCCAGATGAAATGATATATCTCCCTATACAACTATATCATTATATTTTACATCCAGATGCAATGATCTATCTCCCTATACAACTATAAAACAAAATTTATACTATCCAATTCTATTTCTACACTTCCATTGCATTGTAATATATCCTATTCATCTAGGTTGAGACACAGTTCAGAGACTGTTATAGTGTTGTATGCCCATTATCTTAAAGATGATTTTGCTCTTTAAAAATTGTTATCAAAATGATCTTAGTGTTAGTATGTTTAAATGAAATGTCTGCATGATTGAAAGCTGATCTATGAGCAATAATGCAGGATTTTGGAATATTATACCCTGGAAGGGTAGCTCCTAGAGCCTTGGCTGTATAACTATTTCCTTTTTTTTCAGTAAATTTCAGCATCCAAACATTGTTAAGTTTATTGGTGTGTGTTTTGAATATCATCCACGGTACATTATTCTTGAGTTATTAGAAGGTGGAGATTTGAAAACATTCTTACGAGAAATGAGACCAAAATCAATGAGTTTAAAGGTAAGATTGATATTGCAAGCAGTATTTAGTACACAAAATATGAATTGTACTAAGTTGGAATTATTCTTTTAAGTCTTTAAGTTTTTCAAAAGACAGACAACAAAATATCTTCATATTATCATTTACATTCATTTATCTGTTATTCCAAATTTTTTTTGGAAGAATTGAGAGCCCCTGACCCCCTCATGAAGTTTGTTCTACCCATCAAACATTTTTATTTAAATCAAATATTAAAGAGTTATTTTCAAAGATAATGATTACAGTAATTTCCTTATAGTATTAAAGTATCCAGACTGATTTATGCAATTTTAGGGTTGTTTCAATTCTGATACATATTAAAGTTCTTTTTTTTATTGAAAAAATGTACTTCGCATTTAAAATTCTTTTTATTATAGGGAAACATGACACCATCTTTGACATGTATAGACTTGCTCAAGATAGCCATAGATATTGCCAAAGGTTGTCAACATTTAGAAGATAAACATTTTATCCACAGGTGAGCAGTTTGGATATCGTTACAACCAAGAAATGAACAATATAATTTCGATATGTTTAATAGTGCTTTAAACTTAAGTGTTGTCTAGAAATAGTTGAAAGAAGGTCTATTCAATGATTTTTGTCGAGCCTGCGACTTTTGTCGCAAAAGCGAGACATAGCGATCCGACATTCTGTCTTCGGTGCGTCGGCGGTGTCCACAAATATTCACTCTGTGGTTAAAGTTTTTGAAATTTTAATAACTTTCTTAAAATATCCTGGATTTCTACCAAACTTGGACAGAAGCTTGTTTATGATCATAAGATAGTATCCAGAAGTAAAAAAAAAAATCCTGTTTATCTGTATTTTACTTATAAATGGACTTAGTTTTTCTTCCAGTTAACATTACATACAGTCTGCAGTTAAAGTTTTTAAAACATTTATTAGATTCATAAACCATCCTGGATTTTTATCAAACTTGGATAGAAGCTTCTTACAATCAAAAGATAGTATCTAGAGAAAAATTTTTAATGATTTTTTCCCCATTTTTGTGGAGCCTGCGACTAACAGCAAAAGTAGGTGAGACACTGGGTTCCACGGAACCCTTACGAATTTTATAAATAATTATTAATTCAATTGTTCTTCCACTAATGTATTGAAAGACTGCTGATCATCTGGAGTTGGTTTCACAAAAAAACTTACAATTAAGATTATTCATAAGTCATGAACAATTCAGTATACTTATAATCAATCTTGGTCTCCTGAATTGAAGAACATCAATGAAAGTATGATTCCTTTGTTGTAATGTTATCTCCTTGACAGTTTACCAAAAAACTTATTTCTCTGCATACTACACAACAAACATAAGGAATTAAAGGAGGTGGAATCTATTAGTTCTTATAATACATACTTTTATTGTGCACTTTTATATCGGAGAATTAATTGGAAGACAGCAAACTTTTTGTAAAGAAATGCTCTTGATGGTAATAAATACAGCCATGAAATCTAATTATTCTGTTACTTTGCACAAAACATGATAAACTGATGAACAATGACAGCTTTATTTAGTTTATTAAACTCTGTTTCAAGGTCTCAGTTCATTAGAGAACAAAAATCACTCCATAATGCATGCCAATTAGAGGATAGAATGTGATATATATAATGTCTATCTACAGGGATATAGCTGCCAGAAACTGTCTATTAACATGTAAAGGACCAAACAGAAAATGCAAGATAGCAGATTTTGGTATGACAAAAGATATATACAGGTATGTTCTTAAACATTTTGGTATGGCAAAAGATATATACAGGTACACTCTCAAAAATTTTGGTATGGCAAAAGATATATACAGGTATGTTCTCAAACATTTTGGTATGGCAAAAGATATATACAGGTATGTTCTCAAACATTTTGGTATGGCAAAAGATATATACAGGTATGTTCTCAAACATTTTGGTATGGCAAAAGATATATACAGGTATGTTCTCAAACATTTTGGTATGGCAAAAGATATATATAGGTATGTTCTCAAACATTTTGGTATGACAAAAGATATATACAGGTATGTTCTCAAGCATTTTGGTATGGCAAAAGATATATACAGGTACATTCTCAAACATTTTGATAAGACAAAAGACATATAATGGTACACTCTCAAAAATTTTGGTATGAAAAAAGAATTTTTTAAGATATATGATAGAGTATAAAAAATAAAAAATTATTGAGGAGGAAGATATTCTCAAACAGAAACGTAAAATATTATTAGTCTTGACAAAGAAACCCTTGAAATATGAAACATAGATACGACATTTGTCTGTTAAGCTTTTGGAAAAATCAAAATATCATCTACTCTGTTAATCTCTGTAACAATGGTTATGTTTTTATCAAAGTTTCTTAATCAATAATACTCCATGCCTTATTTATAAATAAAAAGCAATAGTAGTGCAATTTTCATTTAAAAGGTGCTAAGGTACTTTTGAATTTTTTTGTTTGATTCCTTTTCATAAAAAAGCTCAACCAAAAACATATGAATTATTGAAAAGATAAGTTTGAAGACAAAGTTCAACTGGCAAACTATTTTTTATAATTTCAGGTCAGATTATTACAAAAAAGGTGGTAAAGCCATGTTACCTATCAAATGGATGCCCCCAGAAGCTTTTTTGGATGGTATTTTCTCTACAAAGACAGATGTTTGGTAAATATTTAATTTTTCCTACTGAAGGGAGTTAACTGAACAGCAGTTACCAAAGATGTAAAAGACATGTGACTTCCTTTTGTCTCGGATGGATTGTTATTTCATTACCATTCCTACCCTATCTCTTTTATTCTTTTTGAGTTTAATGTCACCATATAACACACACTTAAAATTTTAAGTTGATAGAAACTCTATTTGCTATAAGAATATACCTGTATTGTAATGATAAGAAATAGTCACATTCAGCAAAAAATAAGGTCAATAGTCAATTCCATGAAGAGATAAAATTTTCAAAATTCTAGATTTCTTTTCACTTTTCATACGGCCATTTATGGGACGTATTATGGTATACCCTTGTCTGTCCATCATCAACATGTCTGTCATGAAACTTTGGTGAATTGTTTATATCTATTGATGTGAGCTCCCTTTCAGTTTTTATAAATTTTATATTTTTATATTTTTGAGTTATGGGGTTTTATTCTTTAAAAAAGGGGGATTTTCCATTTTTCGGACAATAACTCAAAAATGCTCTGAGCAGTTTTCGTGAAACTTTGGTGAATTGTTTATATCTATTGATGTAAGCTCCCTTTCGATTTTTATAAATTTTAGATTTTACGTTTCTGAGTTATGGGATGGGATTTTATTCATTAAAAAAGAGGTGATTTTCCAGTTTTCTGACAATAACTCAAAAGTGCTTTGAATAGTTTTCATGAAACTTTGGTGACTGTATTATTTCTATTAAAATAACCTCCCTTTAGTTTTTTTTATAAATTTCTGATATGACATTGAGGAGTTATGGAACTTTATTCTTTGAAAAAGCGACAGGCGTATAATGCGCTCATGGCGCATCTCTTTATTTTGTGTGTTAAACTTGGGTTATTGTCTCAATGATATTTACCTGACATCTCGTTTATACATACATATAAATAGAGAGAGAAACAGAGATAATTCCTCCTTTGAAGCCTGTTTGCATCAAGTTCAAAAGGTCGAATCCATAGACTGTAACCTTGAAATACAGCATGTTTAAATCTGGAATCATGTATTGACCTATTACAAACAGTTTTTATAAATGAGTATGAATGAATGATTGAATGAATATTTTAATATTCAAGTGCAACCTGAATTATAACAAACAATAATATATAAATAAACAAGTGATTTCCTGCCAGCCAAATATGCTTATGATGCACTGTCATGATATGATACGCATTATGTTTTCATTATTGAAAAGTAAAATATATAAATTAGTTCAAATTTAGACGAAAATATAGTAAGGCATGAAGGTGTTGGTCAAGTGGCACAGTTCGAAATGTACCCTTTCCAATCTCCAAAGGTATAAAGGTTCTGCTTTGCATCTGGCAATAACAGATCTTTGTTGTCTTGACAAACATTTTTTCAAGTATGGCTCTACCTTGTAATCAGTTTTATTGTTTTTGTAAGTGCATGATTTAGGCATATCTTCTAACACATTTAACCACTGCTGTTGAAGGAGTTCAATCAGTTTGTCCTTAACACAATATAAGATATGAGTCATTGATCGTTGTTCTAAGTTAAGTTTGGTATACACGTCTGGTAGATTACATTTAGTCATGAAAACATAATTTCTGTCCAACTATATGAAACTCTCCCCTCCCTCCCAGAACCACCCACCCACCTATCTCACACACATAGTTCACATTTGAGTTGGATTGTCTCCTTCTATTCAGCAGCCGATTGCAGGATTCATATTCATATTTACACAACAAAATTGAGAATGGAAATGGGAATGTGTCAAATAGACAACAACCCGACAAAAGAGCAGAAAACAGCCCAAGTCCACCAATGTGTCTTCAACACAGCAAGAAAATCCCGCACCTGGAGGCGGGCTTCAGCTGGTCCCTTAACACAAATGTGTTCTAGTTCAGTGAAAATGGACGTCACTCTTAACTCAGAAAAATATAAATGAACTAAATTTGAAAAAGATACAAGACTAACAAAGGTCAGAGGCTCCTGACTTGGGACAGGTTCAAAAATTGGGCAGGGTTGAACATGTTTAGTGAGATCTCAACCCTCCCCCTATACCTCTAGCCAATGTAGAATAAACAAACACATAGCAATACGCACAGTAAAACTCAGTTTAAAAGAAGTCCTAATCCGATGTCAGAATAGGTAACAGAAGAAACTAAGCAAAATGACAATGATACATAAATTAACAAAGGACTACTAGCAAATATGTTTTGGTCTTGAATAAAGTAGACAGATAACTAATTGGAAGTTAACCTTTTATCAGTCCAATTGTTTATAAAGTATACAGATAAAGTATTGGAAGTTAACCTTTATCAGTCCAATTGTTTATAAAGTATACAGATAAAGTATTGGAAGTTAACCTTTATCAGTCCAATTGTTTATAAAGTATACAGATAACTTGTTGGAAGTTAACCCTTTATCAGTCCAATTGTTTATAAAGTTGACAGATAAAGTGTTGGAAGTTAACCCTTTATCAGTCCAATTGTTTATAAAGTTGACAGATAAAGTGTTGGAAGTTAACCCTTTATCAGTCCAATTGTTTATAAAGTTGACAGATAAAGTGTTGGAAGTTAACCTTTTATCAGTCCAATTGTTTATAAAGTTGACAGATAAAGTGTTGGAAGTTAACCTTTTATCAGTCCAATTGTTTATAAAGTTGACAGATAAAGTGTTGGAAGTTAACCCTTTATCAGTCCAATTGTTTATAAAGTTGACAGATAAAGTGTTGGAAGTTAACCTTTTATCAGTCCAATTGTTTATAAAGTTGACAGATAAAGTGTTGGAAGTTAACCTTTTATCAGTCCAATTGTTTATAAAGTTGACAGATAACTTGTTGGAAGTTAACCCTTTATCAGTCCAATTGTTTATAAAGTTTGGAATTTAAACCCGTTATCAGTCCAATTGTTTATAAAGTTGACAGATAAAGTGTTGGAAGTTAACCTTTTATCAGTCCAATTGTTTATAAGGTTGACAGATAACTTGTTGGAAGTTAACCCGTTATCAGTCCAATTGTTTATAAAGTTGACAGATAACTTACTGGAAGTTAACCCTTTATCAGTCCAATTGTTTATAAAGTAGACAGATAAAGTATTGGAAGTTAACCCTTTATCAGTCCAATTGTTTATAAAGTAGACAGATAAAGTGTTGGAAGTTAACCTTTTATCAGTCCAATTGTTTATAAAGTTGACAGATAAAGTGTTGGAAGTTAACCTTTTATCAGTCCAATTGTTTATAAAGTTGACAGAAAAGTGTTGGAAGTTAACCTTTTATCAGTCCAATTATTTATAAAGTTGACAGATAACTTGTTGGAAGTTAACCCTTTATCAGTCCAATTGTTTATAAAGTTTGGAAGTTTAAACCCGTTATCAGTCCAATTGTTTATAAAGTTGACAGATAAAGTGTTGGAAGTTAACCTTTTATCAGTCCAATTGTTTTAAAGTTGACAGGTAACTTGTTGGAAGTTAACCCTTTATCAGTCCAATTGTTTATAAAGTAGACAAATAAAGTATTGGAAGTTAACCCTTTATCAGTCCAATTGTTTATAAAGTAGACAGATAAAGTGTTGGAAGTTAACCTTTTATCAGTCCAATTGTTTATAAAGTTGACAGATAAAGTGTTGGAAGTTAACCTTTTATCAGTCCAATTGTTTATAAAGTTGACAGAAAAGTGTTGGAAGTTAACCTTTTATCGGTCCAATTATTTATAAAGTTGACAGATAACTTGTTGGAAGTTAACCCTTTATCAGTCCAATTGTTTATAAAGTTTGGAAGTTTAAACCTGTTATCAGTCCAATTGTTTATAAAGTGACAGATAAAGTGTTGGAAGTTAACCTTTTATCAGTCCAATTGTTTATAAAGTTGACAGGTAACTTGTTGGAAGTTAACCCTTTATCAGTCCAATTGTTTATAAAGTTTGGAAGTTTAAACCCGTTATCAGTCCAATTGTTTATAAAGTTGACAGATAAAGTGTTGGAAGTTAACCTTTTATCAGTCCAATTGTTTATAAAGTTGACAGGTAACTTGTTGGAAGTTAACCCTTTATCAGTCCAATTGTTTATAAAGTTTGGAAGTTTAAACCCGTTATCAGTCCAATTGTTTATAAAGTTGACAGATAAAGTGTTGGAAGTTAACCTTTTATCAGTCCAATTGTTTATAAAGTTGACAGGTAAAGTGTTGGAAGTTAACCTTTTATCAGTCCAATAGTTTATAAAGTAGACAGATAAAGTGTTGGAAGTTAACCCTTTATCAGTCCAATTGTTTTTAAAGTTGACAGATAAAGTGTTGGAAGTTAACCTTTTATCAGTCCAATTGTTTATAAAGTAGACAGATAAAGTGTTGGAAGTTAACACTTTATCAGTCCAATTGTTTATAAAGTTGACAGATAAAGTGTTGGAAGTTAACCTTTTATCAGTCCAATTGTTTATAAAGTTGACAGATAAAGTGTTGGAAGTTAACCTTTTATCAGTCCAATTGTTTATAAAGTTGACAGATAAAGTGTTGGAAGTTAACATTTTATCAGTCCAATTGTTTATAAAGTTGACAGATAACTTGTTGGAAGTTAACCCTTTATCGGTCCAATTGTTTATAAAGTTTGGAAGTTTAAACCCGTTATCAGTCCAATTGTTTATAAAGTTGACAGATAAAGTGTTGGAAGTTAACCTTTTATCAGTCCAATTGTTTATAAAGTTGACAGATAACTTGTTGGAAGTTAACCCTTTGTCAGTCCAATTGTTTATAAAGTTTGGAAGTTTAAACCCGTTATCAGTCCAGTTGTTTATAAAGTTGACAGATAAAGTGTTGGAAGTTAACTTTTATCAGTCCAAATGTTTATAAAGTTGACAGATAACTTGTTGGAAGTTAACACTTTATCAGTCCAATTGTTTATAAAGTTTGGAAGTTTAAACCTGTTATCAGTCCAATTGTTTATAAAGTTGACAGATAAAGTGTTGGAAGTTAACCCTTTATCAGTCCAATTGTTTATAAAGTTGACAGATAACTTGTTGGAAGTTAACCCTTTATCAGTCCAATTGTTTATGATCTCTATTTTCATGGTCATAATGTGTTTAGCTTTCCAGCACTGAAACTTTTTTCCCCTTTAATCTCCATTTGAGAAATGAAAGCAGTTGTATTATAAAGAAACATTTGATTTTATTATCCTCCACAGTAATTGTTTTTCTTAGAATTGAGACGGAAGCATATTTTCTACTTGACAGCCCGGAGTGATTAAGAAAATGTCTGTTTATCTCAAATTGTTCTTGATAGGATTTGTTGACTGATAAAGAATGAAAATCTTGCCAGTTTGAATTTATTCATCTAATTTGATACCAAAAAATGCAGATTAATGGTATAAAATGCAAACAGTATAAGTTAGTTGTAAATTTTGATTAAGCCTCAAATCAATTTAGCTCAGAGGCATTTCCTTTTCTTCCCAATTGAATTAGTTTGGAATTTTATATAGTAAGATTAAAGAACGAATATATTTCTAAATTGTAGTTTTAACCCCATAATTTTATTATGGTTTATAGATAATAGAATAAAAAGGTTTATGAATTAACTGACTTTTTTTATCTATTACACCCAACTTTACAAGTTAAAAAGGATTAAATGCCTGTCTGTTAACAATTTGTTGTCACTTGCATTTGGAGAATATATATGGTCCGAGGACACAGTTATCGTCCTTAGATTTTCGTTGTCTACAAATATAGTCCCTAGTGTGGACAGTGTATAACTTGCAAATTTTGTTCATACACTTTCCAAATTTATTTCTTTATATTTTATGCATGAAATATTAAGTACAGGGATGAAATTACATGTTAAAAAATTGGGTGCTGAATCTTTATGTTAAGTAGTGATTTGGTCCAGTTCAAAAGGTCAAAAACTAGTATGTCTGAAGCTGTCAAACTGAATTTTAGACCCCTTAACATAGAATTGTCAATATTTTGAGTTAGAGCTGGTAGACTTTTCTATAATTTTGATATTATTTGTCCCAATAGTAGTACACTACACTGTAAAATCTTTTGAGATAGAGCAGGTGCGATTTTTTAATTTGAATTTATTGTCTAAAAGAAATGCACTACGAAATAACTGTGTTCTCGGCCTAAGAGATGAATTCAGGAAATCAAGATTCTGTACTTTGGCAACTTCCTGAATGGTTTGCTGGTTTCAATTTGTCAAACTCAATAAAAGTAAAGGATTTAAATCTTTATTTGAAAGAAATTCTGTTAAAATGTCCCATTTTGGCATTATACGGCTAAAATAAGCATTTTATAGCAGTTTCCATTTTATGCCTAAGAGGCATGCTGACTTTCTATCAGACAGCTTTTTATGCTTTGATATTTGTGTTTCTATGATTAATTCAAATTCTATTAACCATTTGTGAACTCTGAATGTAGAGAAAAGTAGATTATCACAGAAAAAATGTGCAAAATGTGTTGCAATTAGGAACTGGTCGAACGGCCTGTTTGATGTATGTGAAATGTGAAGAGCTTTGTACATAAAATTTGTAGTCCATCATAAATATTTCACTAAATCTGTAAAAAAGGCACTTGACAATGATCTGTGCACCTTATCCATTTCATATACTACCTTTATTTTCTTCTGTAGGATAGATAGCATGTGGTTCAGATATATGCCAGTTAAGACTAAAACTACATGCAAGTTTTCCATTGAAAAGTGAAAAAACTGTGCATCAGACCATACTGTCTGCAAAAAAAGTTGAATGCAAGAGTCCTTTTGCAATTAGACTTCTTGTATCATGACATCTTAGCATAGAAATGAGCAAAAGTAACAAATTTCCATTTCTTATAGCTTCTGTATGCATTTTATATGTAAATATGTGTTACGGCCTAAATTGACTCTAAATAATGTTCAGTCTTGCATGACCTAAGACCATTTTATACTCATGTGGTATGCTTTTGTAACTTTTCTTTTAATTTAAAGTACATTTAACATATATGGAGGAATAATTTATGGTAAAAAACTTCAAAAACTTCAAATTGGTTGGAAAAATGCATGTTTATGTAAGGCGCCTTAATTTGAAAATCTCAATTTTCAGGCACAGGCTCATATAAATTTGACTTTTGAATAATTGTAATAAATCTGATAAATCAAATGAGTGTTCAGTTACTTTTAATACCTAATATATTATATATAAGAGCATTTAAAAGCAAATTTTTGCAATATTTAAATTTTAAAGCCCAAATCTTGATAGTTGAAATTATTTGATTTAAACGTCAAAATTAAACATCCAAATTTCAATATCAAAATAGCCATAGTTTCTATGATAAATATCCTATGGCCATGAAACTTGGCCAACTATCTTATATTTCCCTAAGCTTAGGTCATGCAAAGTTTTATTAGAATCGGTCAAGTCTTTCTATACTATTAGGTCCGAGGACACAGTTATCGTCCTTAGATTTTCGTTGTCTACAAATATAGTCCCTAGTGTGGACAGTGTATAACTTGCAAATTTTGTTCATACACTTTCCAAATTTATTTCTTTATATTTTATGCATGAAATATTAAGTACAGGGATGAAATTACATGTTAAAAAAATTGGGGTGCTGAATCTTTATGTTAAGTAGTGATTTGGTCCAGTTCAAAAAGGTCAAAAACTAGTATGTCTGAAGCTGTCAAACTGAATTTTAGACCCCCTTAACATAGAATTGTCAATATTTTGAGTTAGAGCTGGTAGACTTTTCTATAATTTTGATATTATTTGTCCCAATAGTAGTACACTACACTGTAAAAATCTTTTTGAGATAGAGCAGGTGCGATTTTTTTAATTTGAATTTATTGTCTAAAAGAAATGCACTACGAAATAACTGTGTTCTCGGGCCATATCTCTCAGTCTATACAATATTGTGTGTGTTTCCCATTATGATTTCCTTGATAGAAGGTTGCTTATTTACTCGATGGCTCCACTCAATATCCCCTTCTTACATTTTTGCTTTGCATCACGGTGCGAAGCTATTAGTTTCATACAATATACATGCCATCTAGGAATTTTTACTTAATACATATCGGGTTCTCATTGTTTTCCAGTTGATGATGGAAATATTCTATTGTCTAGAATGAGATAAAGAATTGGAAACATGCCCTAGACAGGAGAAGATCTTAAATACAGACATAATTACAATATGGGTATTCAAGATCCAATCTGATACCCAATTAATGAATAATTTTGCCCATACTGGTTTACCTTGCTATATAATGTCGGGTCAATTCTAGTTGATAGATTAGAAGAGGGACAAAGGTAGACAAGATTCTCAGTGCTCATCTGACTAAATATGCATACACACCAACACTTAAAATACAAATAACCAGTAATCTTAAGAATATTGTCAGAATACATGTCTTCCATGTTATAAAACAAAAATGATATATAACAAAAAATAAACTGTTATCACAGAGATATGTCTCGCTTTTTTGTAATTTCGATAATGCAAATGTTGAAATTAAAATAGCAACACTTTAACATGTAAGTTTTGCAAATATTCAAAGTCAATAAACCATGACTGAAGATAAATGGCTAAACAATCTCCTTGGAAATGAGATGTGCCAATGCTAATACAACTGCATACCAAATACAATTGACTTATCATAAGTAGTTCTCTTTAAACAAACCTAAACACAAACTAATACATGTAAACTAAGCAAAATTTCAAGGTCAATTAACCATAACTGAGGGGGTGGGGTCAAATTATCTCCATGGTAATGAGATGTGCCAATGCTAATACAACTGCATACCAAATATCATTGACCTACCATTCGTTGTTCCCAATAAACCGACTTAATCACAAACTAATACATGAAAACTAAGCAAAAGTTTCAAAGTCAATAGACCATGACTGAGGGGGCAGGGCCAAATAATCTCTAGGGAAATGAGACATGCCAATGCTTATACAACTGCATACCAATTATCATTAACTTACCACTAGTGGTTCCCCATAAACTGACCTAATCACAATATAATACATGAAAACTAAGCAAAAATTTCAAAGTCAATAGACCATGACTGAGGGGGCGGGGTAAAAAAATCTCCATTGAAATGAGATATGCCAATGCTTATACAACTGCATACCAATTATCATTAACTTACCACTAGTAGTTCCCCATAAACTGACCTAATCACAAACTAATACATGAAAACTAAGCATAAATTTCAAAGTCTATAGACCATAACTGAGGTGGCAGGGCCAAATAATCTCCATGGTAATGAGATGTGCCAATACTAATACAACTGCCATCTTTGACTTACCACTAGTGGTTCACCATAAACTAGACCTAATCACAAACTAATACATTGCCGCTGCCGCTGTCGCCACCAACACCGGAAACAACATACCTATGTCTCGCTTTTTGACTCTGTCAAGCGAGACAACAATGATACCACCAAATTGTGCATTAGAATTATTGTGAGAAGATCTGAAATCCATTTAAGCTTCTAATTACAACTAAGTAGAAAACATGCATGAGGATATCCATTTACAAATAAATATTGCGTCAAAATTGACTGTTAAAAGTCCCATAACTGTATGGAACGACAAACCAAAAAAATTTCAAATCAAAAACGAGTCTTGATTCACTAATAGTAATACCAACAACAATGTAAAGTTTATAGTTAATCCAAACATTCTAGATCTAGAGTATGCCATGTAGAATATTACTATAAGTCTCATAATTGTGGAATGACAAATCATAGATTTTCAAAACCATACGGTATCTCTTGAATGAGGACACATAAGAATTTTAAAATCAAAAGGAAGTTTTCGTCTATGAATCCCAATGTTCTGTTTTAGTTTCGTGGGAATTGGTTAAAGCAAATCTAAGTTTTTGTAGGAAAAATTCATGTACAAACTACAATATATAGTTTTACCACATATTTATCAAAAGATATCACTACAAGTCCTCAGAAATTGTCTCTGGAAAACACCAAGCAGTCATTTAAAAGATAATTGTCAGATTGCCGTCATTTTAAAGATAATTGTCACAATGCCGTCATTTAAAAGATAATGGTTACATTGTGTCTTGAAGCAAATAAGTTTTTTCTAGTTGACCTCATGAGAATCAAAGTACAATAACGTATCTATTGATGCTGTTAATGTCTCTTTTGTTAATCATTTATTTTATTCTACAATAAATGAGGAGTTTGCAACGTAGTCATTGTTATACTCATTGATGTAGAAAGTTTTTAGATTACCATTTAATGTCAAGGTTTTGTCCTTTTATCAATGATTTAGTGTGGGAGTTTTACATAAACCTACTGTACTAACATATTATCATTTGTATTCCCCCGCTGCGGCTGAGGGGGCATTAAGTGTTACCGTTGTCCGTCTGTACATCCATCCATACGAACATACGTCCTAAAATTAGTTTCTGTTCCTTAACTTTAGTTTGCCTCAACCAAATGTTATGAAACTTATACACAATGCTTATTACCACAAAACACAGATCAAGTTCAAATTTGGATGGTGTCACTTTTACCTTTCTAAAGTTATGCCCCTTTATAAACAGAAAATTGCTGAATTTTTCGTTTCCGTTCTCTAAATTTAGTTTGCCTCAACCAAATGTTATGAAACTTGTACACAATGCTTATTACCATAAAACACAGAACAAGTTCAAATTTGGATGGCGTCACTTTTACAGTTCTCTAGTTATGTCCCTTTATAACGTTATATGCAAGCGGGGACATCATCTGTGTTCCATGCACACATTCTCCATTTATTTAAATATATTTATGTAGTGTAATGAACTTTTAGCAAAGGAACCTGCTCAAATGTGATATAGTGATACAACAATAAATTATAATCTTATGATTAACATGTACAATATTGATTGAAATTTTGCTAAATATTTTACAAGCTATCTACATAGACATCTCCATATACCATGGCCAATTTCAGCTATGTGACTTTTTAAACATGTAATTGATTTCACATAGAATGTTATTGATTTCACATGGAATGATACTACTTTTATCTCATAAGACAATTTCTGCTGAATTTTTTTTTTTGAATGTCACTTTCAGATTAAAAATGTAAATAACATATATTTTCTTATTTCCAAAATCTATTAATATAAGAATTGAATGCTGTGTTTTTGAAAATGTATACGAAATGAAAGTAAGTAACCATCACATTTTTAGCTAGGCTACTTTAAAAAGAAGATTAAAAAAAAATCTTAGGTCATTGCACTCATTTTTGTCAAGTCTGCAACTTTTGTTGCAGAAAGCTTGACATAGGGATAGTGATCCGGCGGTGGCAGTGTTAGCTAACTATTTAAAATTTATATTTTAGAAGGTGGAAGACCTGGATGCTTCATACTTTGTATACAGATGCCTTATATTATGAAGTTTCCGTCTGTCATTATATAATGTCCATTGTCCTTGACCTCATTTTCATGCATGGTTTAGTGACTACTTGAAAAAAAAGGTGAAGATTTTTTGTAATGTTTATTTCTCCCTTATTATGAGTAATAGGATAATTATATTAAGTATGTGTGTACCTTGCAAGGTCCTTGTGCCTATTAGACAGTTTTTATCTGACCTCAACCTCATTTCATGGATCAGTGAACTAGGTTAAGTTTTCGTGGTCAAGTCCATATCTCAGATACTATAAGCAATAGGTCTACTACATTTAGTGTATGGAATGATTGTAAGGTGTACATGTCCAACTGGCAGGTGTCACCTGACCTTGACCTCATTTTCATGGTGAAGTTTTTGTGTTTTGGTCTTTTTTTCTAATACTATATGCAATAGATCAACTATATTTGGTTTATGGAAATATTTTACGATGTACATGTCAGTCTGGCAGGTTTTATTTGACCTTGATCTCATTTTCATGGTTCATTGCTCAGTGTTAAGTTTTTATGTTTTGGTCTGTTTTTCTTAAACTATAAGCAATAGGTCAACTATATTTGGTGTATGGAATGATTGTAAGGTGTATATGTCAGCCTGGCAGGTATCATTTGACCTTGACCTCATTTTCATCGTTCATTGGTCAATGTTAAGTTTTCCAGGTTAAGTTCTTTTCTAAGAAACTGTAAGCAATAGGTCAAATATATTTGGTGTATGGAATGATTGTAAGGTGTACATGTATTTCCAGTTTGGTTTATCTGACCTTAACTTCATTTTCATGGATCATGATAAGTTTATGTGATACTTATAGTAAAGCTTTATATTTAGGACTATCAACATAAAATCAATGGTCAGTAAAGCAGGCGAGACATTTCAGCGTGTGCAGTCTTGTCTTACTTAATTACAAAATTTATTAACTGTATTATTTATAAAACTTAATTATCCAAGACCTCTCTATAGAGCAAAATTTTTCAATCAGAAATTTCATTTATAACAAGAGGCTCTCAAGAGCCTGAATCGCTCACCTGTTATTTTTTTTGCTTAAATATTTCATCAATGATTATTTTTGCTTTTTACCCATATGTTCCATTTTAGCCATAGTGTCTATGTTTCTTGACGTACAAGGAAATGAAATACAAAATCTATACTAGATTCATTTGAGAAGATTTTTAAAGTTAAAAAACATAAAACAACTTGTGTAAAATTGTCCTTAAATGGCAATAACTCCTTAAGGTGTCAATTGACAATTTTGGTCATACAAACTTTTTTGTAGAACAATGGGTTGTTCGGTGTGTCTGAAAATTTCAGGGCTGATAGATCTTGACCAATTGAACAATTTTACCCCATCTCAGATTTGCTCTAAATGCTTTAGTTTCTGAGATATAAGCCAAAAACTGCATTTCACCCCTATGTTCTATTTTTAGCCATGGTGGCCATGTTTGTTGATGAATCAAAATTTCGGATACAGTTCATAAACTAGATTCCTAAAGGAACATTCATTCAAAGTTAAGAAGTATTAGGCACAATAGTTTCAGAAGAGAAGATTTTTAAATGTTAGCAAACTTGATGAACACATTTCATAAAAATTGTCTTTAAAGGGCAATAACTCCTTAGGGGGTCAATTGACAATTTTGGTCATTTAACTTTTCTGTAGATCTTACTTTGCTGAACATTATTGCTGTTTACAGTTTATATCTATCTATAATAATATTCAAGATAATAACAAAAAACTGCAAAATTTCCTCAAAACTACTAATTTAGTGGCAGCAACCCAACAATGGTTGTTCGATTTGTCTGAAAATTTCAGGGCTGATAGATCTTGACCAATTGAACAATTTTACCTGTGTCAGATTTGCTCTAAAAGCTTTAGTTTTTGAGATATAAGCCAAAAACTGCATTTGACCCCTATGTTCTATTTTTAGCCATGGCAGCCATGTTTGTCGATGGATCAAAACTTTGGATACAATTTATAAACTAGATACCCTAAGGAACATTTAGTTAAAGTTTGAAGGTATTTGGCCCAGTAGTTTCAGAGGAGAAGATTTTTAAATAGTTTACGACGACGACAACAGACGACGACGGACGACGACAGGTGATGGCATAAGCTCACATGGGGCCCTTTGGGCCCCGGTGAGCTAAAAAGTAATCACCATATGATAAAATCAAATCAGTTTTAATGAAAATTTTGAACAGATATATCATGTTATGGAGGGGTATTTGCGAAAAATACCAGTCAAGGGACTGTAAAATTTCCCGAGCCATAACATGATATACATGTTTAATTACACCGAATAGATTTGGATTGAAACTAATTCATTAACATGTTTATGCATAATTTTGAGGATAAGAGGATATTATCATAGAACCCCGGGAATTATACTTTTTATTTTTATTTTTAATTATCGCTTTTTTATGTAACGTCATATCCGAAAACTTTTGGCAGGAAAATGCTCGAGAGGGTAAAAAAGGAATATCCAAAATGGCAAATACCATGGTATTTTAGGCAATTTCACTAGCAGTGGTGAAAAACAGGCTAATTCATTGAAATGAGGAAAAAATATTAGAATATGCAAAAAATACACTGGCTATCAACCAATCAAAATCTGGCTTTCTTATATAAGGTGTAATTACAACAAATAATTGCATTTCTGTTTTTAAAATTGTATAAAAATAAAGACATGTGGTATGATTGTCAATGAGACAACTATCCACTAGAGTTCAAATAAGTGGATATAAGCAATTATAGGTCAATGTACAGTGTTGATGTATGATGGCTTCAATAAATAAGTCAGTTGTAAAGCTAATTATTTTAATATTTATAAAGTATTTGTTTTCTCTCCTAGATATGGATGTAATTATTTTGCCTCTTGATGTTGAAGCCAAAAGATCTAAACAATCAGTTGTCATCTGAATAGTAAAGCAGCTTGTTTAATTGTAAATTAATTATGGCACTTGGTGATTTAATTAGTATGTGATATTTCAGGTCATTTGGAATTTTGTTGTGGGAAATATTTGCCATGGGTTATATGCCTTATCCAGGAAGGACAAACCATGATGTCATGCAATATGTTACAACAGGTGGCAGGTTGGAAGCCCCTCAGCAGTGTCCACCTGTCATGTAAGTATATGTTTTCATGCAGTCCGTTACAATTAGTGGCAGGTTTGAAGCCTCTCAGCAGTGTCCACCTGTCATGTAAGTATATGTTTTCATGCAGTCCGTTACAACAGGTGGCAGGTTGGAAGCCCCTCAGCAGTGTCCACCTGTCATGTAAGTATATGTTTTCATGCAGTCCATTACAACTGGTGGCAGGTTAGAAGCCCTGTGAGTTTCTGTGATTATATGAAGACATTATATGATTATAGTATTCTAATTTTTTTCTAGATACATAGATGCCAACCGTTAGGATTTTTCCGTAATTATTACGAATTTTGGACCAAAGTTATGGTGTTTCGATTAACAGTCTTATTTGTTACAGATTTTCCTTCATTACCGGTCCAGAACAGTTCCCTGTTAAGATATCATTTTGATCATTAGGACTCTTCATCTTTGGTTATAATTGTGTAACAATAATTGCTTGCATGTTTCGGATTATTGAATTCTTTAGTTTCTTAGGACTATCTATAGTAGAAAGCGATCTATCCGTTTCCTGTTCTATTCCAAATAATTAATGAACGCAGCAAGTCTTTCTTTTCAATTTTACAGTTTCTGATGGAACAATGAATTTCTGCAGTAAGAAAAGGAAACTTGAACAACAAATTGGAAATCTCCTTTTGCAATATTGTAGACAAGACTTCCATTCAGTGCGATGGTTGGTGTTCCTCACTTACTCATCAACTTTGAATCTTAGTTGTCATAAATAAAGGAAGTCATTTGTCACTGTATGCCTAGTAGTTAGTATGACTTCGTATCATTATTATTAAATTCTATGAAAAAAATTATGATTATTATTAAATTCTATAAAAAAAATTATGATTATTATTAAATTCTATGAAAAAATTATGATTATTATTAAATTCTATGAAAAAATCACAAATTACGGAAATCTTAATACTTTTTTACTGATTGCAAGAAAAGGGGGTTGGCATTTATGTAGATACAGAACATGTTTAAATTGATTCTAGAATATAAAAAAAATAACTTTTAACTCACCTGGCCTAGGGTATCTAGTTTTAAAAATTTATCAGGGGATTTGATCCATCAACAAACATGGCCTCTGTTCCTGAAAAAAGAACATAGTGCAGTTTTTGGGGGTATATCTCAAAAACTAAAGCAGTAAGAGCAAATATGACATGGAAGAAAATAGTCTATCTCCTGCAGAATTTTCAAATAAATTGGACAACCTATTTTGGAGTTATTGCTCCAGAAATGTCAATTTTTAGTAAATTTCAAAGTTTTTGGCTTGTATCTCAAAAACAAATCTGACATTGGGTAGAATTGATCAGCAGGTTAAGGTCTATCTCCGTTTTTGAGTTATTGCCCCTGAAATATAATTTGTTTGCAAATTTCATAGTTTTTCATTATTATCTTGAAAACTATTACAGATAAAGATAAAGAGAAATTGAAAACAGTAAAAATGACCAGAACATTAAAGATCTTCAAATAGTAAACTAGGCAGAAATCATCTAATGATCCTTTATAGGAGTTTTTGGATTTAAATGATGATTTTGACCCTTTTTGCATTATTTATAGGAAACTATAGTTGATTGAGAGAATCTTAAGATAGTAGAAATATTTTTAGAAAGTACAATTTACAAAGTCAACATGAATGAATCGTCAGCAAAAACTATGATATATGAAAAAAGTTGTAATAAGCAAAACTGTCCAGCAAAATAAGTCAACTTGGCTGAAATTCAATTGACAGCTTATAGGTGTTTCTTCTTTTGAAAGATGGTTTTTTATCCATTTTTTAATATTTTGCAGAAACCATTATATTTTTTTGAGCCTCTTGTTATGATAGAACTAATACAATTAATTTCTCTATTTGACTCTAATTTCCTTTTTGGAAAGTTTGCCATAGCTTGCTATAGCAATAAACTTTCCTAAGGCATCAGCCTCAAACCGGAAGTGACAGGCTATCTTACTTTAGGATGTGTGTTCTACTCCTAGATAATGTAGTACTGGTGTTTGAAAACTAATTCTAGGAATATGCTTTTGAAATTTTGAGTTACTTATATTTTGATTAGTGTACAGCTTGAATTAAATTGTACTGAATGTTCATCGATAATTCAAATAATTCAATTTCATTTTGAAAATGGCTATCACAAACACTACTTCGCGGATCTGCCCTGCGCGGAAAGTAAAATCAATACACACACGAGACAGCAGTTTCTACGTTATGCTTTTATCGGTATTCTCCAGACATGCGAGAGATCCATATATGTGTGCCTCCAAACGGGAGTACTATAATCCCAGTTTCAGGGGTTTCCTCCTGTCCCCTGGTTGAAGAGAAAATTAATACCATGTTTAAAATATTTCATGAATGAACATTTTTCGACGCTTACTACGATCAGAGACTTTTACAAATGTTTATTAAAGACGTTAAAGTCAGAGTGTATCGAAAGTATCCTGGTATCTCATCTCGGCCCACAACAAACTCGGACTATAATAAACTCGGCCTATTACATAATCGGCATCAGAAAATCGGACTATAACAAAATTCAAAATTATACTACTTGCTTTTAAGTCTCCCAAACAAAGTTTGGAGACTTATTGTTTTTGCTCAGTGCTTATTATTTTTCTTCTTGGGTCTATTTAGGGGTATTTTGAGGAGCCAACAGAAGGGAGGGATTTACTATAGAAACCCTATGGGATTTTTTTTTTAATTTTTAAATGACTATAGCTTGAAAACAGTTAGTGATGGACACACCCTGTTTTCAGTAATGATCACAGGACCATAAAACAAATCAAATAAAATATAGGTTGAGTCCTTGGGGTCACCCCACCCACCCAATTCTGTTTGAGAACTTTGTAAACGGTCGAGATCCCCACCCCTCAACCATATATATTCTTGTATGGGACAATAAAACAAATCAAATGAAATATAGGAGGAGTCCCTTGGTGTCACCCCCACCCCATCCTGTTTTGAGAACTTGTAAACAGTCAAGATCCCAACCCTGAAACCATATATATTCTTGTAGGGGACAATAAAACAAATCAAATGAAATAAAAGGTGAGTCCCCTGGGGTCACTCCCACCCCCTTCCTGTTTGATAAGTTGTAAACGGTCGAGATCCCCACCCATAAACCATATATATTCTTGTATGGGACAATAAAACAAATCAAATGAAATATAGAGGAAGTCCACAGGTCGAGATCCACACTCAAAACCACATATATTCTTGTACGGCACTATAAAACAAATCAGATGAAATAAAAGGCGAATCCCCTAGGGTCACTCTCACCTCCACCCCTTCCTGTTTGAGAACTTGTAAACGGTCGAGATCCCCACCCATAAACCATATATATTCTTGTATGGGACAATAAAACAAATCAAATGAAATATAGAGGAAGTCCACAGGTCGAGATCCACACTCCGAAACCATATATATTCTTGTACAGAACAATAAAACAAATCAGATGAAACAAAAGGCGAGTCCCCTAGGGTCACTCTCACCCCACCCCTTCCTGTTTGAGAACTTGTAAACGGTCGACATCCCCACCCCCTAAATCATAAACATTCCTGTTCATGATTTCAAAAAGATTTGAATGACAAACAGGGGTAGTCCCTAGGCGTCACTTATGCATATCACTTTACTAGACCAAACCAATTTGTTCTGGACTTTGCCCAGTGTCAGGCGACCGTGGGAATGACTAATTATGGGAGCTTTGTTTGGGAGACTTTGTAAAAGCATCCAATTAATTCTTGTATTAAGTAATTTTTTTTTAAAGTTGGAAAAAAAGTTAACCACGCAATCTACACATTTACAACCTATTTGAAATATTACAGTCTACCTTTGCAAACTTTCCACAGGTGCTATCCAGCACTTTGACTATTTCAGGAAGCATTTTTATGGCCCTGCCACTAAGTGGTCAGGCCATATAGTTTTACCCTTATCTGTCATTCCGTCATTCTGCAACAAACAGTTATACAGACATTTTGTATAAATGCCTTCATTGAGCTGATTTTTGTCGAGCCTGTGAAATTAATTTCCTAGATCCTAGATTCCAATCATCAGTGTTAACATTTAAGTTCAGTCTGTGGTTTATAGTTTTTTTAGACATCAATAATTTTGTCAAGCCTACATGGAATTTTATGAAATTTGGACTGAAGCTTGTTTATGACCAAAATATCCAGAGCAAAATTTTTAAAATGTTTAATTTCATTTTTTCGGATTTTATTAATAAATGGACTTTTTTTACAGTTAACATTCAGATTTAGTATGAGGTTAAAGTTTTTCAGTCATCAATTACTTTGTCAAACCTTCATGGAATTTATGAAATGTGGACAGAAGCTTGTTTATGACCAAAAGACAGTATCCAGAGCAAAATTTTGAAAATATTTATTTTCATTTTATTTTCCGTATTTTACTGATAAATGGGCTTTTTTAATTTTGTTAAACCTTCATGGAGTTTTATGAAACTTTGGCAGAAACTTTTTGTCGAGCCTTCGACTTTTGTCGAAAAAGCGAGACTTAGCGATCCTACATTCCGTCGGCAGCGACGTCCACAAATATTCACTCTGTGGTTAAAGTTTTTGAAATTTTAATAACTTTCTTAAACTATCCTGGATTTCTTCCAAACTTGGACTGAATCTTGTTTATGATCATAAGATAGTATCCAGAAGTAAATTTTGTAAAAAAAAAATTCCTGTTTTTCCGTATTTTACTTATAAATGGACTTAGTTTTTCTGCCAGGAAACATTACATTCACTCTGTGGTTTAAGTTTTTAAAATTTTAATAACTTTCTCAAACTATTCTGGATTTCTACCAAACTTGGACAGAAGCTTGTTTATGATCATTAGATAGTATCCAGAAGTAAATTTAAAAAAAAATTCTTGTTTTTCTGTATTTTACTTATAAATGGACTTAGTTTTTCTGCCAGGAAACATTACATTCACTCTGTGGTTAAAGTTTTTAAAATTTTAATAACTTTCTTAAATTATCCTGGATTTGTACCAAACATGGACAGAAGTTTGTTTATGATCAAAAGCTAGTTTCTAGAAGGAAATTTTTATTAAAATTTTGTACTTGTTTATCCATATTTTACTTATAAATGGACTTAGTTTTTCTTCCAGTTAACATTACATACAGTCTGCAGTTAAATTTTTTAAAACATTTATTAGATTCATAAACTATCCTGGATTTTTACCAAACTTGGACAGAAGCTTCTTACAATAAAAAAATTGTATCGAGAGGAATATTTTTATTAAATTTTTTCCTAATCTCATTTTTGTTGAGCCTGCGATTAACAGCAAAAGTAGGCGAGACACTGGGTTCCGCGGAACCCTTACAAATTTTTTAATCATTAAGAGATAATGTCTGAAGCAAACCTTTGAAAATATATTTTTGTCATTTTTAATATTTTTCTGATAGATGGACTTAATTTTTTAGGGTTAACATTTACAGACAGTCTGGGATTAAATTTTTTTGACATGATATTTTTGTAAACCTTCATGGATTGTTATGAATCTTGGACAGAAGCTAATCTTCAAGACCAAGAAAAAGCATCTAAAGAAAATTTGATTATTTTTTAAATCCTGTATTTTACTGATAAATGAACTCACTTTTTAAGTCAACATTACACTTTTACACTGACAGCAGTAATCGCAGGCGAGACACAGGGTTCTGCTGAACCCCTTACAAATGTTTAGTATGTGAGTCTTCTATGATGAGTTACAGATGGAGTTTAAATTTGGTTCCACACAACTGAATTTCCGCCGAAATTCTGGGCTTTGAACTTAGAAAATTTCGTGAAAATAATAGTTATACAGACCTTTTATCTAAACACCTTCACATATTCAGCTGATTTTTAGTTTGTAAATAGATATAGGAAGATGTGGTATGAGTGCCAATGAGACGACTCTCCATCCAAGTAACAATTTATAAAAGTAAACCATTATAGGTCAAGGTACGGCCTTCAACACGGAGCATTGGCTCACACCGAACAGTAAGCTATAAAGGGCCCCAAAAATTACTAGTGTAAAACCATTCAAACGGGAGAACCAATGGTCTAATCTATATAAAAAACGAGAAGTCTACTATGATGAGTTACGTCTCATTCAGCTCTGTTGATTTTATCAACCTTTCATTATCAAATTTCCACTCCTAAAAATGGCTTCAAGCTTTTTTTGCGAGCAGGACCATTGGTTTCATTCTGACGCATCTAGTTAAAAGAGTTTTTTACATTTTATTCCAAATTCTTTTAACTTGTTTTTTTTCTCTGTTTCAAAAATAATGCTTCTTCCAAGTATAATTCTTACAAACTATGAGGAAATTGTCAGATATATCTAATTTTTGACAAAGTACAAAAAGTTAATTATTTTTGTTTATACTATATTCTACCTTAAAATTACCTTTTTTAGCTCGCCCGGCCCAAAGGGCCATGTGAGCTTATGCCATCACTTGGCGTCCGTCGTCTGTCGTCGTAAACTATTTTAAGAATCTTCTCCTCTAAAACTACTGGGCCAAATTCCCTCAAACTTTAACTGAATATTCCTTAGGGTATCTAGTTTATAAATTTTATCCGAAGTTTTGATCCATCAACAAACATGGTCGCCATGGCTAAAAATAGAACATAGGGGTCAAATGCAGTTTTTGGCTTATATCTCAAAAACTAAAGCATTAAGAGCAAATCTGACGGGGTAAAAATGTTCAATAGGTCAAGATCTGTCAGCCCTGAAGTATTGAGACGAATCGAACGACCCATTGTTGGGTTGCTGCCACTAAATTGGTAATTTTAAGGAAATTTTGCAGTTTTTTGGTTATTATCTTGAATATTATTGAAGATAAAGATAAACTGTAAACAGCAAAAATGTTCAGCAAAGTAAGATCTACAAAAAAGTTACATGACCAAAATTGTCAGTTGACCCTTTAAGGAGTTATTGCCCTTTAAAGACAATTTTACATAATTTGTTCATGTTTGCTAACATTTAAAAAACTTCTCCTCTGAAACTACTGGGCCTAATACTTCTAAACTTTAACTGAATGTTCCTTAGGGTAACTGGTTTATAAATTTTATCCGAAGTTTTGATCCATTAACAAACATGGCCGCCATGGCTAAAAATAGAACATAGGGGTCAAATGCAGTTTTTATACGAGTGCAAAAAATTTTTGGCATCATATAATGCTATGATGTCGTCGTCGTCATCCGAAGACACATTTGGTTTCCAGACAATAACTTGTGTGTAAGTTTATGGATCTCTCTGAAATTGTACCACAAGGTTCCATATCACAAAGGGAAGGCTAGGATTGAGTTTGGGGTTAATTGCCCCAAACGATCAGGAATTAGGGGTAAAAAAAGGGCCAAAAACAAGCATTTTTCTAGTTTCCAGACAATAACTTGTGTTTAAGTGTATGGATCTCTTTAAAATTGTACTACAAGGTTCCATACCATAAAGGGAAGGCTGGGATTGAGTTTAGGGGTAATTACTCCAAAAGGAGGGGTGGGGTCCAAAGTTGGAGGATTTTTGTCCCATTTTTTGGGGTTTCATTTTTTCTTCAAAATTTTTGAAATTTCATATTTTTGAAATCTTCAATTGCACAGTGTTGCGCAATAGCAAGAAATCTTCAATTGCACAGTTTTGCGCAATAGCACAGTATTGGGCAAAAGCAAGAAATCTTCAATTGCACAGTATTGCACAATAGCACAGTATTGCGCAATAGCAAGAAATCTTCAATTGCACAGTATTGCCCAATAGCACAGTATTGCGCAATAGCAAGAAATCTTCAATTGCACAATAGTATAGTATTGTGCAATAGCAAGAAATCTTCAATTGCACAGCATTGCGCAATAGCAAGAAATCTTCAATTGCACAGTATTGCGCAACAGCAAGAAATTTTCAATTGCACAGTATTGCGCAATATCAAGAAATCTTCAATTGAAAACAAATACAAATGTTTTAACCAATTTCAATGGGATTAATTAAGTCTTTAATTTTTGGGGGTTCTAACCCTGTATATTTTTTTTTTATATTGGGCCCCATTTTTAAATTGGTGTACATTGAGGTCAAAACGTCCAAAATTAAACTTTGTTTGATTTCATCAAAAACTGAATTATTGCAGCTGTATAATTTGCTGAATCTTATTGTGCATTTAGATTTTTATTTTGGGCCCTGTTTTCAAATTAGTTCATATTAAGGTTTGAAGGGTCCAAAATTAAACTTTGTCTGATTTCAACTAAAATCAAATTATTGATGTTTTTTTATATGCTGAATCTAACTATGCTGTTAGATTTTGGATATCAGACCATTCTAGGTAAATTAAATGTCCCATTTCAAATTTTAAGATCTTTGACCACATTTACTTTGTGTCAGAAACCTATATTATGTCAAAAATTTGATCACAATCCAAATTCAGGCAGTATCAAGCTTGAATATTGTGTCCAAACTTGCCCCAACTGTTCTACGTTCGACCTCTGCACTCTGCGGTAGTATCAGGCTGCGCTCAGCAAAGCATTTTATTGGCTTTTATCTAAAAAACTATAGCAGTTAGAGCAAAAGAGACGGGGTTAAAGTGATGAATAAGTCAAAATCTATCTGCTATGAAATTTTCAGACCAATTGGACCACCCATTCTAGGGTTACTGTCCAAAATAGTTTATTTTTATGAAATTTTACTGTTTTTGGTTATTATCTTTAATATTATAATAGACAGAGAGAAAGTGTAAATGGCAAAAATGTTCAGCTAAGTAAGATCTACAAATAAGTCAAATCATCAAAATAGTCAATTGACTCCTTTAGGAGTTATTGCCCTTGAAACGTTTATTTTTTTACATTTTTTTGTGCAAATCTGTTACTTTTTAAAAAATCTTCTTCTCTGAAACTACTTGGCCAAATACTTAAAAACTTTAAATGAATGTTCCTTATGGTATTTAGTTTGTAAAATTTATCCAAAGTTTTGATCCATCAACAAACATGTCCGCCATGGCTAAAAATGGAACATAGGGGACAAAAGCAGTTTTTGGCTTATATCTCAAAAACTTCAGCAGTTAGAGCAAAAGTGAATGGGAGTTAAAGTGATAAATTGGTCATGATCTATCTGTTATGAAATTTTCAGACAAGTTCGACAACCCATTGTTGGGTTACTGTTGGAAATAGTTTATTTTTATTAAATTTTACTGTTTTTGGTTATTTTCTTTAATATTATAATAGATAGAGAGAAAGTATAAATGGCAATAAATGTTCAGCTAATTAAGATCTACAAATAAGTCAACATGATCAAAATAGTCAATTGACCCCTTATGGAGTTATTGCCCTTAAAACATTATTTTTTTTTACATTTTAGGTGAGTCTAATTACTTTTTAAAAAATCTTCTTCTCTGAAACTACTTGGCCAAATACTTAAAAACTTTAAATGAATGTTCCTTATGGTATTTAGTTTGTAAAATTTATCCAAAGTTTTGATCCATCAACAAACATGTCCGCCATGGCTAAAAATGGAACATAGGGGACAAAAGCAGTTTTTGGCTTATATCTCAAAAACTTCAGCAGTTAGAGCAAAAGTGAATAGGAGTTAAAGTGATAAAGTGGTTATTTTCTTTAATATTATAATAGATAGAGAGAAAGTATAAATGGCAATAAATGTTCAGCTAATTAAGATCTACAAATAAGTCAACATGATCAAAATAGTCAATTGACCCCTTATGGAGTTATTGCCCTTAAAACATTATTTTTTTTTACATTTTAGGTGAAAGTCTAATTACTTTTTAAAAAATCTTCTTCTCTGAAACTACTTGGCCAAATACTTAAAAACTTTAATTGAATGTTCCTTAGGGTATCTAGTTTATAGATTTTATTCGGGGATTTGATCCATTCAAAAATATGGCGGCAGTTTCTAAAAATGGAACATAGGGGTCAAATGAAGTTTCTGGCTTTCATCTTAAAAACTAAAGCAATAAGAGCAAAACTGACATAGGTGAAAGTGTTAAACAGGTTTAGATCTACCTATCAAGTAATCTTCAGACCAATAGGACAACTTATTGTTGGATTACTGTCCAGAAATAGTTAGTTTTATACGCCCGTCAAAATTTTGACGGGACGTATTATGGTATACAAATGTCCGCCGTCCGTCTGTCTGTCCGGCGTAAACATGTCACACCGTAACTTGAGAACGACTCATCCAAATTTCATGAAATTTAATGCAGTTGTTCCTTATGATGGTCAAACGATCTGTATACTTTTTGGTGAAAATAAGATTAAAACTTTTTGAGTTACAGGACTTTGTAACTAAAACAGGGGTACTGTCCGTCTGTCTGTCCGGCGTAAACATGTCGCACCGTAACTTGAGAACGACTCATCCAAATTTCATGAAACGTAATGCAGTTGTTCCTTATGATGGTCAAACGATCTGTATACTTTTTGGTGAAAATAAGATTAAAACTTTTTGAGTTACGGGACTTTGTAACTAAAACAGGGGTGTGTTTTTTTTCACATGTCGCATCGTATCTCAAAAACGATTTATGATAATTACTTAAAACTTTACACACTTGTTAGTTATATTAACCTTAAGATCTGTATAATTTTTGGTGATGATTCAAAATTTTATTTTTGAGTTATTGAGTATTTTGTAAAAAAGGGGGATGGGGTTTTTACATGTCGCGCCATATCTCAAAAACAGTTTATGATTATTGCTTAAAACTTTACACACTTATTAGTTATATTAATCTTAAGATCTGTATACTTTTGATTTTGATTCAAAATTTTATTTTAGAGATATTGAGTTTTTGTAAAAAGGGGGTTTCACATGTCGTGCCGTATCTCAAAAACAATTTATGATTATTGCTTAAGACTTTACACACTTCTTAGTGATATTAATCTCAAGATCTGTATACTTTTTGGTGATGATTCAAAATTTTATTTAAGAGTTATTGAGTTTTTTGTTAAAAAAGATGTGTTTTCACATGTCGCACTGTATCTCAAAAACAATATATGATTATTGCTTAAAACTTTACACACTTCTTAGTTATATTAATCTCAAGATCTGTATACTTTTTGGTGATGATTCAAAATTTTATTTAAGAGTTATTGAGTTTTTTGTTAAAAAAGGTGTGTTTTCACATGTCACGCTGTATCTCAGAAACTATTTATGATTATTGCATAAAATGACGGGCGTATCATGCGCTCATGGCGCAGCTGTTTATTAGGAAATTTTACAGTTTTGGGTTATGTATTATCTTTAATAATATTATTATAGAAAAAGAGAAAGTGTAAATGACAAAATTGTTTAGCAAAATAAGATCTGCAAATAAGTCAAATGCCTGAAACTGAAATTACAGGTGAGTGATATCAGGCTCTCATGAGCCTCTTGTTTCAAAATATTATAGGAAAAACTTTTTTAAAAATCAAACATAAGCTGTGACTTTATGACCCAGTTTGACTGTAATGTCAGTAAAATGAAGTATACACTTGCATGGATTTAGCTAAAAATTGACCCAAAAATCCAGAAGCTTTTTGGTTAACTTACTGTATATTCAGAAATTATTGCGATGTTTTTATTATTGAAAAAAATGCGACAGGGTAATAATCGCAATAATTTAAACTCGCATTTTGAAATTTTTTATATGAATTAAACAGGATTTTTCTCAATATCGCAAAAATTAAAATCGCATTTTAGTATAAAATGACAAAATCGCAATAATAAATGTTCACAATAATTTCTGAATTTACAGTAACTAAGAGTACAAGCTATGCTTGAAAGTATTTTTTGTCTGTGTAAAAAGTCACAATTTTAAATATTGTTTTCAGTGTACAGTGTGATTTCATAGTATATTTGAGTCACACGTCAAGATTTTGGACAATTTAGCAAATTCCTTGTAATAACTTTCATTTCATGGTTTTTAAATATATCTGATTTACAGGCAAACTTGGGCCCAAATTGTACCATTTCTCTTATAAAAAATTAATCTATAATAATACGAGTTAAATTCAGAATCAACATGTTGAAATAATTGTTGGCATTGACTAGGAAAATTTTGTTTATGGCTGATTGAGGTCTAAATTTTATTTTATCTTTACTTTAAAAACATTTTTTGTGATCTATATGTAAGTCTTTCCTATAAAAAAAAGACATCTTGATCCAAATGTGTGGATAATGTTTTCCAGAGAGCCATGAGGATTTAAATTACGCAAAAAAAAAACTTGTTAACACCTGATCAGCAGCTTGGCAGTGTTGAGTGTGCACTTTTGTCATCTGTCGACCAGACAACCACTTTTTTTAGCTCACCTGGTCTAAAAGGCCAAGTGAACTTTTCTCATCACTTGGGGTCTGTCGTCCTTTGTCGTTAACTTTTACAAAAATCTTCTCTGAAACTACTGGGCCAAATTTAACCATACTTGGCCACAATCATCATTAGGGTATCTAGTGTAAAAAATGTGTCTGATGATCCCTCCTGCCAACCAACATGGATGACATGGCTGAAAAAAAAGAACAGGGGTAAAATGCAAGTTTGGTCTATTATCTTGAAAACTGCTATAAATGGAGAAATCTGAAAGAGGCAGCAATGTTTAAAATGATGAGATCTACCTTAACTGTCTATTTACTTCAAAACTGTCAGATGACTTCTTATTAGAGTTATTGCCCTTTAAATGACAAATTTTACCAATTTGTTTCGAAAATCATCAGCAGGACAAGATCTACAAATCAGTCCGCACGATCGTAATCGTCAGATGCCTCCTTTTTGGAGTTATTGCCCTTTAATAATGATGTTTATCAATTTTCTGCATTTTTGCCTGATATCTGGAAATTATACTTTGATAAGCTAAAATTATCAGCAAGACGAGATCTACAAATAAGTTTACAATCTTAAAATCGTCTGACGACCCCTTATTGGAGTTAATACCCTTTGATAATGATTTTTACCATTTGTTTCACGTTTTTGCCTAATATCTGAAAAACTATAATGATAGATAGAAACTTAGATTAGCAAAAATGATCAGCTAGACTTGATCTACAAGAAAGTCGAATAGTGGAAATTGTCAGTCGACTCCTTGTAAGAGTTCTTGCTCTTTAATGACAATTTTCCAAATATTTTATGTTTTTTCTCACTATTTTGACAACTATAAAAGATAGATGGAAACTTTAAATAACAAAATGATCAATGAGACAAGATCTGAAAATAACTAAAATTTTGCTGAAATCTGTTTTTTACTCTTTATAGGAGTGATGGCCTTAAATGATAATTTTTTTTTTATCGTTTTTTGTGTTTTGGGCAAAAACTAAAGAAATTAGTTAGAAACTGTAAACAGAAAAATGATCAGCAATATAAGATCAATAAAAAAAAAGATTTTTGTCATGAATTCTATTCTAGTCCACACGATGTTCGTAGACCTGGTGAGCGACACAGGCTCTTTAGAGCCTATAGTTTGTTTACCAATACTTTAAATTTTTCAATTTTTTTTGAATGAACACAATGATTTCATGTTTGGTCAGCATCTTAGCCTTGATGAGTTATAACATGTAATATCTTTTAGGATATGTCAGACATCTACTTTCTATTTTCTTTGAATTAAGCGTTGGATGTGCTTAGCACGTCAATGTCTGCATTCCTGTTAAAGAATCTAATAATGGTTCATTTGTTGTGATTCCTATTTTTTTAGTTAAAATTAAGTTAAGAGTTTATGTGGTTTCTCATTTCACATATGAACAGTTAAGGATAGGCAATATGAAAAAGTAGATAGTCGTTAAGTAAGAAACATTCATTTTTCACTCCTTTTTTTTTTTTTAAATGATTTTTTCATGTCTTGCACCTTGTATAATTATGTTGACAAATATAATACCTACCAATGTAAGAACAGAGAGCATGACATGAAAGAATAATTTTATTTTAATACAATTGATGTTGCAAAAACTAACTACTTCACAATTAAAATGTGTACAAAAACATATTAGACTTACTTTTTTCTGGGACATATTTAAATGATTTTATTGAATTTTATAGCATGCAGCACCCACAAAAATGTCAATTTTGACCTTGGTCATCAATAATAAGAACTTGTGTTTTATTTTGATGTGACTCACATCTAACCTATGTTTTGTTTGTATTAGAACAAGTGTGTCACTGTTTATAGAATTAGTAAATGTTTATTATAGGTACCAGTTAATGTCAATTTGCTGGGCAGCCATTCCAGAAACCAGACCAACATTTTCTGAATTAATAGAAAGATTACAAAGGGCAAAACAGGTATATTAAAACTATTTGATGTTACTACTTTAACTACAAAGCTACTTGATTTTTAAGTAACAAATAAAAGAAGATGTCAGTTGAACGGCAAACGCCTGAATCTGACAGATAAAGGTCAACTTGTCGACACAAAAAGGACCCGTATGTAAAATGTTTACGCCCACAAACAGCGCCACCTATAATTTTTCGGCGGCATCCTTGAGAACGATGTTCCGTTCTGTAGTAAATTAAATCATTAAATTAACTAAAACATAGAAAAGTAAGTGTAAAAACAAATTAAAAGATATATTTGCACATGACTGGTTATGCATGATACGCTGGCAATGTTTGCAATGTCCTTTAATCCAAGATTGAAAATTAGTTTGCTTCCTGCGTCAAAATGGCGGATTTCAATGTTTACATTTTTCATCAAAGTAATAGCTGACACAATTTCGTATCCAATCATTTATTAGCAATTTTATTATTGATTTTGAAGATCATCCAATCACATTTACCGTTATAAAGTGGCTACACGTTACCAGCCATCGTTACAAAGTAGCCATGTGTTTTGTGGGGATACCTCGGGAATGTTGTGTATTCAAAATTTACGGTAAAAATCAATGTTATCTTCATTATATTTCCATGTATACACAATTCATCACAGCAAATGCATTCTTTATAGAACTTATAAGGTAACCAGACATATTTAACTGTCTGCTTTAACAAAATTCGTGTAAATAAGCCTGATGGGTCGTTTTGAATTCAAGCACAGCAGACAAACACGTGGTAGATTGTTGATGTTTGTTTACCTAAATTGCACGTTGTTGTTACTAAATACTTAGCAATTACCATTATCGTGTTATACTTTCAAGAGTTATGTAATACATCTTGCCTAAGAAAAACGTCTAGCTAGGCCCAGGGACTTCCTTTACTAGGTCTTTAAAAAACTGAAAAATGAGGCTGTAATGATGTTTACAAATTACCATATTTACATTACAGCATTTTTTATGTTTGATATATTTCATATACATGTACAATGTATGTACATAAAGAACAATAGAGTAAATGAACATACATGGGTTTAATTCCCACCCTAGGTATTAATTTTAATACTCATTATAGGTTGGAACAAATAGGGCAGATTGCAATTGACCATAAATTGGCATAATGTAGTGTCTAAAATGCTGATTGATGGGCCAAGTCCTCAACATCCTTCTTTCTAAGTATACAGCAGCTCCTCTAAGGATTAGTAAGGGAATAGTTTACATATAGTCCAGTGGCTAAGTCCGGTCTTTTTTGTCTCTGTTATTTCCTTATTTATATTATTATTTCTTATATTCTCTTGTACATGTAGTAAGACAAAAGCTAGTACATGTAGTAAGACAAAAGCTAGTATTACTCTTTTTCCTCATTTGCTTGAAAACAATGAAATGTAATCATTGTTGATGTCTGTAAAGTGACTTATAGTTTTACTGCTAACAGACACTTGGACTCTGGTGGATAGTTTCTAGACTGTTATCTCATTGGCAATTATACCATATTTAAATTTCAGTGTCCCTTTATAACTTTTTAAGAAAAGAATTTTATGATAATATATTAATAGGTTGTAAAATTTTGAAAAGTTAAGCACAAGTGCCAAATTTAATTGGCTTTTATTCAAGAAAACCTAGAGGTATTGAAAAGTGTTGCAATTTAATAAATGTTTTGAACTGAGAAAAATATCAATATAGTACAGATATTGTTTTATTTAAGACGTTGAGAATATTTGCCTGTTTATAATAGATATGATTGCTATGCCTTTTTTTCTAATATATGTGTGGCTCTGATCTGGCTGTGGTTTAAAATCTAAGAATTGAGATGGTTATATTCATATTAATATGATTTATATCAACATTTTGTGTCAATTATAAAAATCATTGTGATAAATTACTTTGCTCTTCATGGACCCTTTAACTGGAATAAAATTATCTTATCTTATCTTATACCACATCTCTTTATTTTAGTACTATCAGGTTAACTTAAGTATTTAATGTAAGTGAGATGTTGACAAGCTAAGTCATGACTAAGTTCAGATAGTATCATGAGGTTTTTATTAAAGTAAATAATGTGATTAAATTGATTATCTCAATAAAACAACTCGCATTCTGATTTGATACTATGTGATTATTTCTGATATCAGAATAATAAATATCTCATTGTTGTCCATTCTTGAAAAATTTCTGAACATACTGTATTTAAGTCAGTTTTGTTTTTGTCTGAGACTACTATAACATGGGAAACAGAGTTCTCGAAATGTGGCGATCCTAGGATTTGACCACCACATTTTGGTAATTTGCAATAGAAATGATAGTGAGTACCTGCAGATTTTCTTCAAGGACCACCAGGTGAAAAAGATTTTGAGAACTCTGGGAAGTGACCAATCTCTTTGTTATACATTAATTGTAGTAGTCTCAGGTTTTGATTTTGTAGTTCAATTCAATGACTATGCATTTTAGAGGAGGTAAATATGAATTTGGATTAAATTTGAAGTTGATTCAGTATATTTTATGACATAATACCACTCTTTTATTTCAACAAAGCATTTTCAGACTTTATTTACTGGTCAGCTTAGCTTATTATTCAATCAATAATTTAATTGAAAGGACTCAGCAGTTGTTTGCAGGACTTTTGAATTCAAATACAATGTATAAGAAAAAAAAGTAAAGCAAATCTTGAAAAATACATATAATAGGAATTATGAGAACTGCAGGATATTAGATTGCAATACAGCTTTTTGTTCAATTATCTTTGTGTTGATTATTATGTTTTAAACCCAATTCTGGATCTTTGGATGTTCAGATGTTTTCTCTTGATTAAGGCGAGCAACAGAACTTGTACATCTTCTACTGCTTTTTATCTCGGGTGGATCCAGCCAATTTTAAACAGGGTGGGGTATTCTCAACCAAAGATAAAAGGGGTAGGGTTCCAACTATATGCTCCCATTCAAATGCATTAATCTTCCATAAAAGAGGATTCCAATCCCCAGACCCTGGGACCCCCACTGCATCTTAAAGCAGGAATAATATAACAAAATTATACATGTACTTCTGTCCACTGCAAATTGACTTTTTTCATTCAATGTTAATGTTCACAATTTTGAAGCATGCAATGACTACATCTCCTTTTACCATATTTTTATTTAAATGTTAATGTAACACAGGTTCTGCTGACAAATGGCTGATAAACCCTCTTGTATCCTTTTAGGTACCAAAAGGGTGTTTGAGAATATACAAAAATCCAAGTTTCAGAGAAAAGTCAGTTTAATAAATCTATCATTTTCTTCTTTGGAAGTTTTCAAAATTAAAACCTGTAAGTACTTGAAAAAATGTCATTTTCAACCATTCCATGACTATTTTAATTGTACAACAGTAGAGGAACATGAAATATTGGAAAAGTTATTCAAGAAAGTGTCGAAATATAACTGCAATCATAAATTTTACTCGAATTTACTGTTGTTGACTTGCAGTATCCTACGATGCGTGTACCGAGTTCTCTCCTTTGATCTCCGCTTCGCAACGAATAAGCTGACACAATTGCGTATCCGGGGTTTTGTGATCTGAAAGAGTCAATGAAGAGCCAAAAATGGTTTTACTTCATATTTTATACCCTCAACACGTTACCAAACCTATTTAAGGAATTATTAGGGATTTTCCGTGGACCTACGCAAATTTTCAGAAAAAAAGTTTCACTTCACTCGTGAATTTATAACACTTGAACAACACTTTTTAATAATAATTATATAAAATAAGGAAGCTTATTCAATCTAGAATTGAACACTTTGATTTGTATTAATGTACGAGTACAAATAAGACGATACGAGTCCAAAAACCAAGAGGCATGCACGTTTACCAAAATATCGTAAACTCTGACCTTTTATCACGTGACCAATGTCTTGACCTTAGAAGCCATTAAATCGTTTGCCGTCCAACTGGATGTTGGGTATACCTATGTGAAACGGCATCTGAAATAAACATTGCTAAACAATTAGATTAATTGGAAATATTTTGTGTACTTCATTTGACAAGTTAGTTAAAATGATCTTAATTAAAACAGAAAATGTATGATAAGACCAGTTTTTGGCACCATTACATGTATTTTGAAAAACTAAAAGTATTATAAATATACCAATCACCAACCTTTCATTTAAAGCTCACCTGACCTGAAGAGTCAATTGACCTATCACTTGGGGTCTGTCATGTCCATTAAATCTTACAAACATCTCCTCTGACTGGGCAAAAATGTCAAGAATGTTGAGATCTAACAACTCCAATTATATTAAAACTGTCAGACTACTAATAATTTTGCCTAATCTTGAAAATTATAATAGATACTTAGAAACTTTAAATAGTGAAAAGGATAAGCAAGACCAGATCTACAAATAAGTCAACATGACCTAAATCGTCAGTTGACTCCTTATTGGAGTTATTGCCCTCTAATGACAATTTCTACCATTTTGTATGTGCATATTATCTGAAAAAAAAAAAAAAAAACACGCAGACAGAGTTCAAATTTGGAAAGTAAGGCATTTACCATTCTAGAGTAATGCCCCTTTATAACTTGACAAAATGAAAAGCTTGAGTGGGGGCATTTGTGAGGACATATTCTTCTTTTATTTTGTTTTTGTTCTGCCTCGTATCTTGAAAACTAAAATAGGTGATAGAAATTTTAAAAGCAAAAATGATCAGTAAGACAAGATCAACAAATAAGTCAAATTGCAGAAATCGTCAGTTGACTCCTTATAGGAGTTATCACCCTTAAATGACAATTTTATTCCATGTTTTTTTGTTTATAATAGATAAATAAAAACTTTGAAAAGCAAAAATGATCAGCAAGACAAGATCTGCAAATAGGTCAGCTTACATGGAGATGAATTTGTCAGTTGTCTTCTTATTGCCCTTAATTGACGTTTTAACACTTTTTTGTGTTTTGGGCCAAAACTATAGAAGATAGAGAGAAACTGTCAGCAGAAACAATTGTTAGCAATACAGGTTCTACACGAGATTTTAGTCATGAATAATATTTTAGTCTAAAACGATTAGAGCCTCTTGTTATATAATAGTTTGAAGGGAAAGGATTTAGTGGTCAATAAACTAGTTTTTAAACCCTTCCAGACTTTCTAGTGCTGGTCCCAAGTAAGGAATCTCTTATGAAGGATTTTAGTCCTGAATCCTTTATTTTGAGACAAATCTCTGATTTTGTTTGTTACATTTATTTTAAACCTTTAAAGAATGGACAATTTAGAGGTTGATAATTGTATATACAGCTGTTTATTCTTAATGACTGTGTGTTGACCCCTACACATGTTTATTCCCCACCACTTAATGGCCAGGGCATATAGTGTGTAACCCATATCTGTTCTTCTGTCATTCTGAAATCAAACAGTTATAATGATGACCTGTTTATCAAATTTGTTATATATGGCTGCAGGTGGAAACATATAAAGATATTTTATTTTAATCAGATTACAAAGATGCAAGTACATTATGCATGCACATAATACACAGCTGTTTGTTTCTCTGTATTATCTTCCTTTATTTTACATTGCAGATGCCTGAAGTTATAAATGCTCAAATTCCTACATTTTATCAGATTCCCAAGCTACCTGTGTTATCAACAGAAAGTGTTGAACCCTCCGAGGATTCTGATGAGGAAGAACAATGCAATCAATGTGTACGGGATTCAGAATCGAAAGAACCGCTTCTGCCTCTTCATGAAAGTACAGATGAAAACATTGAATCGCAACTTATATCAAGTTTTAATGTGACTTTTAACCATGACAATTTAGGGTCAGAAGCCAGTGAAAAATCTTTATCATCTCGATCACATGATTCTGTTTGGACCAATCCAGTATTAACAGATGCCAATATACAGTGTAATGTAAATCTTGAAGAGGATTGATGTTTGTAATTGAAAACATTTTAAAACAATGACTACGTATACACCATATAAATTTGTGTATTTTAGTGTATGCTGAAGGTAATTCCAGATACAATTGTTGTAAACACAGCAATCATATCATAAACTGGCAAAAAAAATGAAACTTGTGTATCCTAAAAATACTATCACTTTACGAAACCAAAAGTTTTAAGTTATTATGTGCTCAATATTGTTAAAATGATGCATTTGAAGATAGCCAGTGATACTAAACTCTGCATGATGGATATTTGCATGATCCTGAATTACATGCTCATTTTTGTCTTGCATTGACAGAGTCAAAAAGCGAGACATAGGTATGCTGTTACCAGTGGTATTGGCATCAACAATATATTAGTTTGTGATTAGGTCAGTTTATGGGAAACACCAGAATAATGAAATACATAGAATAATTACTGAGGCTAAAACACCAGAATTAATTGCATAGGCCAAAACACAAGAATAATGAAATACAAAGAATAAATAATTACATAGGCCAAAGCACCAGAATGAATAATTACATAGGTCAAAAAACCAGAATAATGGACAGAGACCAAAACACAAGAATAATGAACTGCATAGACCAAAACACAAGAATAATGAACTGCATAGACCAAAACACCAGAATAATGAAAAACATAGAATAATGAATTACTTAGGCCAAAACAGCTGAATAATGAATTAAATAGGCCAAAACACCAGAATAATGAATTACATAGGCTAAAACACCAGAATAATGAATAACAGAGGCTAAAACACCAGAATAATGAATTTCATAGGCCAAAAACACCAGAATAATGAATTACATAGGCCAGAAACACCAGAACAATGAATTAGATAGGCCAAAAACAGCTGAATAACGAATTACATAGACCAAAAGCACCAGAATAATGAATTACATAGACCAAAACACCAGAGTAATGAATTACATAGGCCAAACCACCAGAATATGAATATATTATTGAAATTGATTATAACTTGTGTAAGTAGGTACATTGTAAGCAAGCAAAATTGTTTATATATCTGTATTAGATGTGTATGAATAAATTATTTAATGTTATACAGTATTGTTGGAAGATAAAGTGTCTTTTTTCTGTTCAAATCTCTGTCAAAGGTTGTATTGAGCCTTCACAAAGTATTGTGCAATTTCTTTATCAATATCAGTTCTAATTAATCTACTTTTATCTGATGGTCAATTGTTAATACTGATTGATGTTTTTGTCTGGGAAAATATGGTTATTTTTTATTTAAAATCGGGCTTTTTAGTAGCTTTCAGTAACTGTTAGTAATCTTATAAAAATAAGGAGATGTGGTATGATTGCCGATGAGACAACTATCCACCAAAGTTCAAATGATGTGGATGTGAATTATTAGATTGTTTTGTGCTTGGTACAGATCTGATGAGTCAAGCGTCTCCAACTGATTTTCAGCTAACAAATCTTACAGGTTCAAATCAGCTATGCTCATCTATCGTCATGTTTATCAATTAACTTTTACAAAAAATCTTCTGCTCTGAAACAACTTGGATACAATCATCCTTTGGGTGTCTAGTTAAAATAATGTGTCAAATGTGATTCTCATGGCAATAATGTTTAGAAATCTACCTACTGTCCATTGTGGTCAAAATTGTCAGATGACTCCTTATTAGAGATATTACATTTAATGTTTAGAATGACAGAATCTACCTACTGTCCATTGTGGTCAAAATTGTCAGATGACTCCTTATTAGAGATATTACATTTAATGTTTAGAATGACAAAATCTACCTACTGTCCATTGTGGTCAAAATTGTCAGATGACTCCTTATTAGAGATATTACATTTAATGTTTAGAATGACAAAATCTACCTACTGTCCATTGTGGTCAAAATTGTCAGATGACTCCTTATTGGAGATATTACATTTAATGTTTTTTTTTTACCTTTTTTTTTAGATTTTTTGTTATCTTGAAAACTATAATTGAGAGAAACTAAAAGGCACAAAAATTATCACCAGGAAAAAATCTCCAAATAACTCTTCAGTTGGCCTTGAATGACAAATTTCAACCATATTTTGTGTTCTTGGAGGAAACTATAGTAAAAAGAGATAAACTAAACTGTATATAGAAAATTATCAGCTGAAAAAGATCTACATTAAATTAAGATCCCTGAATGTATCTGTTGACTCCTTATTAGAGTTATTGCCCATAAATGATATCTATATCCAGCCAATTGTATATAAAACATGTCAAACTCTATATCCAGCCAAGCTTGTCATATACAGTATGTCAAGCTCTATATCCAGACAATCGTCTAAACCGTGTGTCAAGCTCTATATCCAGACAATTGTCTATACAGTATGTCAAGCTCTATATCCAGACAATTGTCAGTACAGCATGTCAAGATCTATATCCAGACAATTGTCAGTACAGCATGTCAAGCTCTATATCCAGACAATTGTCTTTACAAAATGTCAAGCTCTTTATTCAGACAATTTTCTATACAGTATGTACAGCTCTATATCAGTAGTTGAGTACCTGAGCGAGTTGAGCCCACACACCAAAAAAAAAAAAAATTATCTTCAATTTTGACCCCCATTTTAAAGAAAAAAACCCTTTTACATCCAAAATAAAAATTTTACCAACATTTTTGTGTGATTTTAACTTCAAAATTAAGAAGAAAAAACACACTTTGCATTTATACCCCATAAAAAAATAAAAACATTTTTTTGTAAAGAGCACACAAAACCTTAATCCTGGGTTTTTATAAAACTCATTTTTTCCCTAAGGGAGTAGTATAGTACTTGTACTTTTTATAAAAAAACGTTATTAAAACACCCAAAAAACAACAAAAAATTCCAAAAAAAATAAATAAAAACCGGGAGAACTGACAGAGAAAGAATTCTGTGGGATTTAAGAGAAAAAAAAAATCAATTTTACTTTAAAAATGAAACAACCTACAGCTCCCGATTTATCAATGGATATACCATTATATCCAGAATTACCTATAGAAGATGGACAAAATTATAGATTACAAAAATAACAGAAATAGAAAAACATTAATAAATGAGAGAGATAAACGAAAATCACTATACAAAAATATAAACGCGGAGTTAATGTTACTGATGGTGTTGATACAAGTTTAATTTCGACATCTGTTGTTTTAGCTGGTATAGGAATTGCTTTTCCTATCTTTCTTCCCATACAAATTGCAGCTGTTGTATGTGGAAGTTTAGGAGGTCTAGTTAAATTAATTAGAAGAAAGTTGACAACAAAATCAAAAAACATTATGAAATTAAAACAATTGCAGAATGCAAGTTAAACAGCATAAAAGATTTAATATCAAAATCTTTAACTGACGGACAGATAAGTGCAGATGAATTTAAACTTATTTTAGATGAATTAGAAAAATTTAATGAGATGAAAAAAAAAAAAAAAGTAATTTTAAAAAGTTTACCAGATGATGAAAGAAAAAACTAATTGAGGAAACAGAAAATAGAGTAAAAACGAATTAAAAAAAATGGAAAATCTTTGATTTTCTTTAATAAAATCGTTATACGAATTTTAGTTGATAACGGAAATCCACCAAACTATGAATCAATTTTTAATTAAATAAATGGATGAAGAAACAAAAGAAAAATTAGTAAAAATGTAAAAATAATGTTAAATAAAAATTTAATTATTTTTATCTTAAGTTGTTTTAACAGGTTCTTTTTATTGTTTATTATCTAATATTTTAGATGAATAAAATGGCTGAAGAGTTTGATAATCCTGAGTTTAAAAATAATGATTATGATGAAGAAGAAGAAGAAGAAACGTCTTTTCAAGATGATGAAGAGTTTCAAAATAATATAAATAAGGAATTTGAAAAATTAAGATATTTATCATACAATGACACTAAAATTCGCGAAAAGAAATTACCAAAAAATGATAAAAGATTTTATAACAAAAATAATGAATTATATTCAAACAAAAATTACAAAGATTTTTTACCAAAGAAGATTTTAATGAAAGACAAATCTTATATGTAAAAGATGAATATGGTAGGAAATTGCATTAACATATTATCAAAAGGAGTATTAAAATTTTATAAATTTAGCACTCTTCAAAGAAAATACGGTGTTAATTTTATTAGATATGTTTTAGGTGTAGACGATTATAAAATAACTGATAGAATAATAAAAGGTAGAGCAGAGTTTCAGAGAATGTTAAATGAAGCACCAATTTGTGAACTCAATAATATAGAAATTCCATTACAAGAAATATCTACACAACAAGAAGTACAAGAATTATTAGAAACAGCAAGTAATTCAGAAACATATGTAAAAGAAATAGAAACTTCTTTTATAGAAGAAGGACAACTTACAAAGAAATGGAAACTCAAACAGGTATGACAAAAGAGAAATGGATAGTGTAATCAATGCAATGACAACAGTAAAGAAGAGATTGCAAATGAATTAGCAAAACTGAATGAAACAAAAAAGACTTAGCAAAAGAAAATACCAAATTAGAACAAGCTAAAGAAGATAATGATGAATTTCAAACAAATAGAATAAGTAGTCGAATAAGAGAGTTGGAATCTGAGAGAAGTGTGAGACTAGAAGTAATTAATATTAATAAAGAAAAACTACGTAGTCAATTAAACAGAATTAAAGAGACAATACGTAAAGTATTAAAAGAAGACACAACATTAGGTGAAAGAATAAGAACATTATTCAGAGAACAAGGAATTACAATAGTTAGTATTTTAACTGCTTTTGGAATGATTATTGGTGTTATAGTAGAAACATTTACTGGTGGAACTACTTTTCTCCTTCTCCTCCTCCTCCTCCTCCACCATCAAAAGGTGGTGTACAAGACTGGATAAAAACAATTAAAAATCTTGGAAAACTATTATCTTTTCTTGCAGGAAAATTAGCAGCTGCATTACCAGGTATTATAGGTTCTATTGTATCTTGGTTATTGTCTGTAACAAAAGACGTAGTAAATTGGTTTGCAAACAACTTATGGGCTTTGCTTGTTTTGGTTGTTGGTTTATTGTATGCTGCTGCTAGGAATATTTAAAAAATAAATTAATAAATTTTATAAATAATAAGTGCTGTAATACCTAATACAATACTTCCAAATATTATTGCTTTTTATTATCTTCGTGTTCGTCATATTCATTTTTTGTGTTGGTTCTATTTGAACTGGTTCTGGTTCTGATTTTTGGTTCTGATTGAGATTGTTGAATCGGTTTTGGTTTATTTGGTTGGAAATCGACAGGATCGAGACCGGTAAAATCAAAATTTTTATTATTTAAATCATCATTTAAACCGAGTGTTTGATTTTCTGTTGCAATTACAATTTTGTTGTTATAACCAACAATGGTGTCAATTTGTAATACCATATCACTGGGAGACATATATAAACCAAGTCCATAAGCATAATCAACTTTACTTCTTGCATATTTTAAAACATTTTCATAATTCGATATCTGGGTGGGTAAATCGATAGGACTATTTATTACATCTTGTACATTTGCTAAGAATTGTTTTGTGCATCAAATCCTGTTCCTACTTTTAATATTTCTACCCTTGTTTGAGATTGTGCCCTAATAATGTCCATACAAACATTCTAATACTTTCATTGATACGTTCAATACCTGCTTTTGTAAAACCCTCTGATTTATCTAATATAAATGTTGTCCAAGCCATACTTATATCTTTTGTATGACGAATTGTATCATGAATATTAAAGAAGGACCATCCCTGAATGATGATATCTGTATTCACCACTTGGTTTATAATATTCAGAAAAGTTCCTAATCCTTTAGATGATGATTCTACTTTTGTCTCCAATCTGTATTTGGAGAAACATCAAATTCATTGCATAATTTTTGATATGCAGCTTTGTCATATGGGTTTTGTAATAACAGAAAGAAGAATCTGTTGGTAAAGGTGATTTAAGTTCTTTTAAAATTCTGGCAATACAATAATATAAATGAAACATATAAAGTGATTTAGTAAGATTTGAAGTATTTTGTATATGATCATTATAAGAAACACCACATCCTGTACTTGCACACCAAACTGCAAAATTTAACTGACATTGCCACCAATCAAATGAAGAATGAATCCATGTATTCCATGGTTCGTTGGTGTGTAATGATGGGTTTTGATATTTTGAAATAAATCGGGAAAGCTGTTTTAAAGTTTTCTTTTGATTTACAAATATTATTTGATCGACAAGATTTATATCTTTTTAGAATACTTAACACTTGGATTATATGATACATTTGGATTATATTTAAATTCTTTTGTTATCATTTTTTATATTAAAATGTACCACACTATTTCAAATATTGATAAGACAATTAACTTACAACAATACATTGATAACAGAGATGGAAATAAACGTATTGGTTTAAAATCTATAAGATATAGTGTAGGTTGGTATAATGTTTATGATGGAGTTATAAGACAGACAGGAGAAAGACTTCATAGGATTAAAGATGGTTATTATAGTTTCCAACAAATAGCGGATGAATTTAAAAAAAGATATTGTATTATCCGTAAATGAAACAAATGGTATTGCGTCATTAAACACTCCTATTGAGTTAAGGATAAATGAAGATTTGAAAAATATGTTAGGATTTAATAATGAACGTAAATTCGAACCTAATGAATTACATTATGGAAAAAATTTGTAGATTTTGCTATCCATAAATCATTGTATATCCATTTGGAACAAGTTAGCACTTCTTATAATTATCTTGATGGTATGCCGAGTACTTTGTTGGCTGTTGTTCCAGTCGAGAATAAAGAGTTTGGTGAAGTTATAACAGCGAGATTTGAGCATCCGGAATATAAGTGTTTAGTAAATGATGTTATAACAGAATTGAAATTAGAAATAAGAGATGAAAATAATAACAAGATAATTAATCATTTACCAATTAATTGTGTTTTAGAAGTTATATAATTTATTTAATAAAATGAGCATACTTGGTGTCAAAAAAAAACGTAGATACATCGGAAATAAAAAGGAAATATTAAATATGAAGAGTGAGCTTCAAACAATGGATACTAAGGATAAAATTTACATCGGAGTGTCGCTTCCTAACCATCAGAGTTTTAAATGTTGAAAATATAGTTACTTATATTAAAAATAAACCAGACAGAAAAATAATAAGTATAAATGCTGGAATTGATGGTCCAATACATGGAAATAAAAAGTTTAATTTTGGTGATGGTGGTGGTTATTATTTAATGAACTTTCCAGGACAAATATTGGGTATTAGTTTAGTAAGTTTAAGAACAAGCACAGATATTATAGCCATTAAGATGATGGTTAATGATAAGTCAACTAGTTACAAAATGAGTTTGGATAAGGGTGTCACACACGGTTTTAATAACTTTATACACCTTTTGAAGTTAAGGCTGGAGATTTTATAAGTTTTATTAGTATGACTAATAATTATACATGTATCAATACTCTAGTATCAGTGGTAATTGAATTATTTTATAACAAATTTAATCCTTAAAAATGTCGGCATACGGAAACAAATTAAATCCTTACAGAAAATAAGAGAACCCCGTGGTGTGAAAGGTATTCGTCAAAGTGTATCAATAACAAATAATCCTTCAACTATTGATCAAAATCAACAGCTATTAGTGAGATTCCCCAATCTAAGTAATAATGATGTTATTGTTCCTGGAACAACCAGATTGGCATTTGAAATAGAACTCACATCTACAGACGACAATGCAACTATATATCAAAACATAGGAAGAACAATAGTTAAAAAAACAACAATTCGTATAAGTGGAAATGAAATTATGTCAATTGATGATAGTGATATTTATCATTGTTATGTTGATTTATGGAAATCTACATCTGAACGTTTAAATATGGCATACCAAGGAATTGGTGAAACAAACATGTTAAAACACAGAGTTGGTGCGGATGATAAAGCATCAGACATAGGTGATGAAGCAATTGCAACTGCATATGGTGCAAGATTTTGTATCCCACTTGATTTTGAACTATTAGAAACTCATATGCCTTTTTATCAAGCAGGTCTTGGTGATAGACTTGAATATGAACTTACATTTAATAATTATAGCAATGTTATTAAATCAACAGATACATCTGCAAGTTATACAATCAAAAACATTTGTTTAGAATTTGATATGGTTACTGATGCAGAATTAGCAAGACAGATAAGACAACAAGTTAATGGTAAGATGGTTATTTTGTACGATAGAATACTAAGACATAGAAAAATAACCAAAACAAATCTGATACATTGTGGAATATAAATTTAAATGTTCCAGCTAGAAGTATGAAAGGAATTCTAATGTTGTTCGAAGATCCTGAAAGAACAAGTACCGAAACTTATTATAATCCTAACATAACAAAAGTAGAAATGACAATAGAAGGTGTTCCAAATCAACTATACAGTCAAGGAATGAAAGCATATCAACAATGGGATGAAATAAATAAATTCTTTGCTTTAAATTCAAAAGAAATAAAACAACAGAAGAAGTTTTAAAGGATTTAAATTTATCCTATACAACATTAGAAAAATATCTTACAACTAATTATGCATTATGGTTAGATTTACGTTCAACAGATGACAACTCATTACACGGTTCAGGTAGAAGAATTGAAAATGCTTCTGAAGGTATAACAATCCAAATAACTAAAACAGCAGGAGCAAATAAATCAATAAATGTTTATCTGTTTGTTATACAAGATGCACAAATTAATTTTGAAGATGGAAGATTTAAAGAAGTTAATTACTAGCGGTTCCCTTAAAAATGGAAACAAACGAGCGGAGCGAGATACACTCCGATTCCTTTATGAATTACCAAAATATCCCCATTGTGCTATTATATGTGGACAAACAGGATGTGGAAAAACAGAGTTTGTTCTTGATTTATTAGAAGGAGAATATAGTGGAGTTTTCAAATATATAGTCATACTTTGTCCAACCATCCAATGGAACAAAGCATACAAAAATCGTGAATGGATTGGTGATGTTAGAAAACCAAAACAAAAATCTAATAATTGTTAATCCTATTGTTAAAGTGAGAGAAGCGAACGGTTCCTTTATGAAGAAGAGAAGCTACAAGAACTACTAAGAATGTTTTTAAAAATATGCTGGTCATCCAACATTATATATCATTGATGACTGCAGTGCAACAAAAGAACTAACAAAGAAAAAGATATGCTGTCCGAGCTTGCATTTTCAGGAAGACATGCGGAACAATCAGTGTGGGTCATTTCACAGAGATACAACTCTGTTTTAAAAGATTTAAGAGAACAAACAAAATGGTTATGCATGTTCTACACAAAAGATAGAGATAGTTTTGATAATTGCCTAAGAGAAAATGATGTTATTCCTACTTTGGAAGAAAGACAAAGAATAAAGGAAGAACTTAAAAAAGAAACATCGTAAATTAATATTAAAGACAGATCAACCTACTGATTATTGGTTACTTAATTGATTTTTTAGCAATTCTCAAGTAATGCTTAAGTAATTCTTAAGTAATGCTTAAGTAATGCTTAAGAATTACTTAAGTAATTCTTAAGTAATTTAACCAAAATAAGTAATTCTTAAGTAATTTAACCAAAATAAGCAAAATAATGCTTAAGTAATTTAACCAAAATAAGCAATAAAAAAAGCAATGCTGTTGGAAATACTAACAATTGCAACAAACACTGCAGTCTTATCATTGGTTGGATATGTTGTATTTAATTTTTAAAGTTAAAATAAATTATATCCGTTTTTGAAACGTATAAAATGAATGCTGAAGAATTATTAAGCGAGCAAATTGTGGAAAACATAAATATTGATGATGAAGCGAGCGAAGTGAACGGTTCCTTCAAGAAAAAAACGCGAAAGATTATCATCCGTTGTTGCTGGTGGGAGTAGTAAACAATATCTGGGTAAAGAATTACAACTGTCAGATATTGATAAAATGACAACAGAGCAAATAAACAAACTATACTGTAAATATGAAGCAAGATTGGGAGCTAGTATGACCAAGACATTAGGAAACTCTTTTATAAATTTATATGTCATGGGTGTATCAAAGTTTTTCAAAGTTGTTAATCCACCAATTTTAATACAAGACTTAGAGGAAGATCCTTTTATCAATAATGCTTTAACTAATACATGTTGTGAACTGTACTATAGATATGGAATGTATCTTGCTCCTTTTACTGCAATATTAACAACAGCAAGACATATCGAACCACTCGCTTCGCTCGATTTCCGAAAAAAGATGAAAATAATGACATAAAAATGATGAATGAAAATCCTGAACAAAAGAAAACAAAGAAGAAAAAAAAAGTATTTAAAAACCCAAACCAAAAGACCCAAAAGAGTAGCTGCTGGTAAGAAAGGTGCAGAAGTAAGAATAAGAAATGCAGAATTGAGAAAAAAGAAGTGGAAAAATTAAAAAGAAAATTCAAAATCAAACAAATAACAAAAGATTCTGATACAGAAACAGATTATGAATCAAACGAACATATCCCTTCTGTCAAGAAACACTCCAGTTCCCTAGTTGATTACAAATTTGTACTTTTTCCTATAAGTATTGTTGGATTGGGATTGTTTTTACAACCAAAGTAAGAAACCAGAAAGAATGATTAAAGAAATAACAAAACCAGAAAAACAAAAGAAAGAAATTGATCCTTTTGAATTTAATTAAGAGCAAAGTGAGAATTTAAAATTTAGTACATTAAAATGTCAACACAAAAGACGGAAAACAAATAGCAAATATGTTATATCATGCTGGAGTGGAAACATTGTTAACAGTTGGATATGCAGAAATAGGTAAAAGGTACTAAGGAGACCAGCACCAAAAGTAGATTTTAATGTAAATGATGTTGTAATGTTATCCATTGATATATTACTTGCAATGGCAACAAAAGATATGTTGATTAAGCAAGGTATTATACCTGCTGATATCATGAAGTAATAAAAGGAACCGCTTCTTTTTATTTTATTTTGTTTTTAGGGAATCGCTTGTCGCTCTAATAAAATGGCAAGTGCTTTAACAATGATGCTTGGTGGGGCAATAACAAATGCTTTTGCATTTTCGGGGAGTAATTATTTATTTTCACATATGGGTAGTAATGCAAATGAAGAGAAAATAAGACATGATAAAGCTATAGAAAAATTAGAAAAAGCACAACAAGAATGGAATAAAAGAAGAACACAAAGATTAGATTTTATCAATGAACAATTACAAAAGGAACATCATGCCGAACATACTTTTGAAGATGTTGACCAAGCAATGAAACAATACTATTACATTACAAGTAAACAATTAACTCCATTATCACCCAAACCTAAACTAAGTGATTTTTATACACCATCAGAAGATCAAAAAAATAGAGAAATTGCATTTGTTGTTGGTGGAATGGTTTTAACAGGTTTTGTTGTTTGGAAGTTAAAATAAAAAAATAAAAATGTTGGTAAAATTGTGTTTTTTTCTACTAAGTTTTGTAATCATTAAATTCTTCTTCTTCTTGATGTTTTGTTTTTCATGACTTTTAAATTTACAAAGAATTTTGAACAATATTTGCATTGTTTTTGTTTTGTTTAAAATACACACTTTACACTTTATTGTTGTTTTATCTACAAAATAACTACAAACCAAATATGAGTAAACTAAACAATATTTTGGGAGATTATTATGAGGAAAATGATGCATTTAAATCTAAAAATATTATTCCTCTGATTAAAATTTTTAAAGAAGGGTACAAAGAAATAACAAAATAAATTAAAACCCAAAAGGTAGAGTGTCTATTCCATTATATTTTATATATCTTTTATCATCAAATGGATTTGTACTTATTTTGTTTACTTCATTAACAAACATTTCGTGTTTTTAGAGTTCATTTGAATGCATTTGTTCATTTTGGTTTTATTATTAAACAGACAATCTTTGTAATCATCAAATTTAATATCTTTGGTTATTGTAGTTTTCCAATTCCTTTTAATTTTTTTTCTTCTTTTATTTGATTTAAATCTATGAAAGTAAAAGAATATGCTTTACTTCTTAAATAAACTATTTCATTCATAATTTTCCCATTAAGTTCATCTTTAAATTTACCAATTACTTTTTTTTTTTTCTGAATACAAAGGGTGATCTTTTGGATAACCAGATGTATCTAGTTCATCTTCTATTTTTTCATATCTTCATAAATATCTTCAGTTTTAATATTTAAAATATGCTATCTGTATCACTTGCAATTAATTCATTTTTTTCCACAATTTGTTTACAACATTGTAGTAAAAGTCATACATCAATTGTTTTGAGTAATCTAATATAGCTTGTCCTAAATAAATAGGTTTATTAAATTTTACAGAAGTAACATTATTTTCAATTGCAACAAAGTTATCATTAAATATTGTAGAGTCTTTAAAATTTGGTTTTTATATATTTTTACTTCTTCCTGTCTGTAAGTAATTTTATTTCACTTCTTCCTCTAATATCTTCTAATGTTTTACCATAGAAACTATTGTTCATAAGTTTCACAAGTCTTTTCGAAATCTGATTTTGATTTTGTTCTTTGTTCTGTGTTAAAATTTATGTATTTTGCAAGCCAATCTGATTCTTTAAACGAAATTGTTTTATAAACTTTTGTCACCTTCATTCCAAGTTTTATATAATCTTTTAAAACTTTGTAGTGAACTATATATTTTTTTGTCTTTTCCTGTTAAAAATAATTTTTCTTCATTACCTAATGGTTTGTTTCCTAATAGATTTAATTGGTAATTTGATAATTCTTCTTTTTGGTCTTGTTTTTCAGGTACTAGAGGATATTTAATTGTTTTCTTTTACATTTGTCTGTATATTTTAAATCACATTTAATCAAACATCCTCTTCCTTTTGGAACTTTTTGTAGTAATCAGGATCTTCTTCCCATTTAAAATCTTTTGTTGGTAATTTTTTGACATAGACCATCCATATAAATTATTTGCATCTAGATACAACAAATAATTTTTTAAAACAATTGTTTAAATTTCCTCCGTTTTTAATTTTTCTAAACATTCTTTTCCTTCATGTTCATCTAATATTCTGTAATCTTCATTATAATTTGAAGTATATTTATTATATGCTTTTACATGTCTTGGTCCTAGAACACCAGAAAAACCACCCTAATACCTTTTTCAAACATTTGTAGCATATCAACATCGGTCAACAATTCTAATTTTACGTTTGTATATTTTAACCCACATTGCCATGTCAAACCTGGAGCAGAATAGCAATAGCAAGGATCAATTTCATGATGTTTTATAAAGAATTTTCTAAATTTTTCGAATGCATCTGCCAAAATAAGAACATCTGTTTTGAGATATAAATTATGATAGTCTAATAAAGTTTTACAATTATAATGTTCCCAGACTTTTGTGCATGTTTATACTCTTCTTCTTTGATTGTTTCTTGTTTTAGTTTAGAATAAAATTTTTCTATTGCAGGAAGTTTTTGTCTTTAAATTTTTCTACAGAATCTATGTATTCATATGGATAGAATCCTTTTGTTTTAAAAGATCTATATCACCTTCAAACTCTTTTTCTAAAATAGGAAAATCGTCCATTGATTTAGCAACATCTGATAAGCCTTTTAACATAAATCTATATGAATCTAGGAATCTTAATTTTCTATTATATGATCCGTAATCTATAGAAATATAATTTTCTGAGTTTTAGAAAGAAGTTTTACTTTATTATATTCATCTTCATGTTTCATTAATTCTTCAATTAAAAGTGGAAATCATAATTTGATCCATTATGGAAAAACACTGGTATTAATTTTGTTGCTTTACCTTCTTTTGTATTACACGATTGACACGCTGCTCCTCTATATTTACTTGAAAGATGATCATGTTCTCTTACTTTATTGTTTTCTTCAAACTCTTTTCCACAAATATAACATTCAGTTGCTTCTTGAAATTCATCTTCTTCATACTTATTTAATATTGGTTTATCCTTTTGTTGTGTTTGATATTATAAGTTATTTTTTGAATATACTCATTATTTTTTCCACATATTTTTTACTACATCATCACCATCATAATGAAAGTATTGTGATTTATATATTTCTGGATAATCTGAATGAACATACATACCATAACTATTTATTTCTTGTTTTGAAATTGGTTTTGTATAAGATTTGTCAGGATCTGAGTACATGATTGCATAGGTATATTACATGCTTCAAAATCACAATAGATAACAAAAGGTAATCTATTTTAAAATGATGATTAGTAAATTCAAGAATATTTTTCCTGGTTCTGGCATTATGGTTCTACAAGGTTCGTAATCATAACATATTTTTTGTGTTTTCTAGTGTTTCTTCTCTTTGAAATCCTTGTATACAATTTCTACATGTAAATTGTTTATGTCCATTATTGTCGCACATAAAACTATCTAAATCTTTTATTAAACAATAATGAGCATTTCCATTATTTTCGATGTACAAAAGATCAACAACATAACATTTTTCACTTTCTTTATTTGAAACATAAATTGGATACAAAGTCTGTTTGTTTGTTTGATCCTTTAAGGCAAATACATTTATGATCAAATTGTTTTGTTTTTCTACTTTTGGAATATCTTCTTTGCTACTGGATATTCAATTCTTTTCATACTAATTTCATCTTCATATTTTTATAATTTGTTACTCTTTGTTTGTTTTTAACAACAGGATATAAATATGCTAATATTGACCAAAGAAAACATTTGTTATCATTTTTATTTTGTACGTTGATAATATTTTTGATTTAAATTGAAGGGAATATAAGACGAAGCTCTTTGATATTCATATTTATATAGTTTTACTTGTACACTTTTAATACTATTAAAATCAAACCCAGATCCTCTTTCTTGAAATTGATCAACCCAAGCTTTAAATTTATCTATTAGATCATCATAAAATTTAGACAAATTATTTTGTGTTAAAACAACTTTAGCAGGATGAGAGTAATGACTTTCTATTCTATCAAATGCAATAGGAGTTGCAAATTCACTTGTTATTATTATCTTTATTTTAAAGGAAATTGATCTATGACTATTTTGTCTTTTAATAAGTTTATGTATTTAGTTGCATCAGGTTCTTCTATATCATCAATAGTAGTTTCACTGATAATATCTTTGAATGATTTTTGGGTGCCATTTTTAAAGGAATAAATTGAATTATATTTAAATTTTACATTTACCCAGTAATATTCACTTTGATAATTTGGATTTCTAGAAATAAATTTTCATAAGCTTTTTATATTTTTCTTTGTTATTTTGATAATGTTTTTGTTTTACAGATTTGTTGCATTGTTTACATGCACAACTTACTCCATAGGTTTGTCTCTTTGTTTATAATATTCACTTAATAATTTGTATTCGTTACATTTTGAACAATGTTTTCTTTCATCCATTTTAAAAAAAATATTTTAATTACTTAAAATGTCTAAAATAAATCTAACAAATAAATTAGCAGAGGAATTACATCATAGAGTTGTAAAATCTTTTCCTAAAAGACGTGTTTATGTTCATTCAATAGATCAAACATGGGCAGTTGATTTAATAGATATGCAACCATATTCAAAACAAAATAAACACTATAAATATTTATTAGCAGTTATAGATGTTTTTAGTAAATATGGTTGGTTAGTTCCATTGAAAAATAAAACAGGAGTAGCAGTGAGTGAAGCATTTAAAACATTATTTAAAGAAAGAAACCAATATATATTTGGTCAGATAAAGGATCCGAATTTTATAATCGACAAGTAAAAGAATTGTTAAAAGATAATAACATAAAGTTATATTCAACTGAGAATGAAGAAAAATCCAGTGTAGTGGAACGATGGATAGGAACAATGAAACAACATATGTATAAATACTTTACTGCTAATGAAACTTTAAAATATTATGATATATTAGATAAATTAGTTAAAAATTATAATAATACAGTACATTCTTCAATTAAATGACACCTGTTCAAGCAAGTAAATTAAAAATGAATTAACAGTGTATAAAATTTATATCCAGAAAAGGAAGAGAAAATTAAAAACCTAAATTGAAGTAGGTACTAGAGTAAGAATAACAAAAAAAGGGTAAATTTGAAAAGGGTTATACTACTCGTTGGACTAAAGAAATATTTGTAATTGAAAAGTTTTAAATACAATTCCTTTTACTTATAAAATAATTGATTTAAAAGGCGAAGAAATAACAGGTTCTTTCTATGAACAAGAATTACAAATGACTAAGTTTTAAAAAACGACGCTACGCATGATAGTTGTCTCATGAATATTTACTTCAGCCAAATATGCTGCTCGTGTACATTTACCTAGTATTAGACGACAAACAAAACTGATGACAAAGACGATGCAAAGTGACTTTTTACAAAAAGTAAGACCTAGAAAAACAATAATAATCATATTAGAAACTACCCCGGTTATGCATAACCGTTTCTAAATATAGCATTGAGAAATAGTCACTCCTTATACGGAATATATACAAAGTTGTCCCAGCCACTGATCATGTATGATCACTCCTTATATGGAATAAGAAAATCAATATCACATATACTATATTAAAAAACACAATTACAGATTGAGAAAGTTCCCCGGTTATGCATAACCGTTTCTAAATATAGCATTGAAAAAGTCACTGGGAAGCAGCACATCACAGTGTCAGTGATCGTCTTGCGATGATTGAAGATTATTGGTGGTTGGTAGAGCCACAGGTCTCTTCAGAATGCATTGTGTTCTGGAATTTGTAGCATGATGTCTATTTCTTTTAGTTTTCTCAAAATAAAATTTAGAGGTAATCCCACATGAAAAAATTGTTCGTATCCGTAAAGAACCTTTGCGAGAGCACGTAGCTTCCTCGCTTGGCCGTTTTGGCAAAGAAGGTTTATGTTCAGTAATAATAACAGACTGTTCCGTTGACCACATCCCTGGAATACACTGATTAGAAGGTAAAATTAAACTTTCTTGCAACATTAATAAAAACACGTCTTCTCTCTAATAAACGTTCTGTTATATGTTAACATCACCCAGGCAACCTTCAATATTACAACTATAAATTATTAATTCTGTAAAATCGATTGCGTTTCAGTTAAAAGCGTAATCACTGTTGTAGTCGTATTGATCCGTTTTATTACTAGACTATATTGATAAAATTAATTAAAATCAAGGTTGGGGCGCACTGGGAAATTATTTTTCTCTTAAATCCCACAGAATTCTTTCTCTGTCAGTTCTCCCGGTTTTTTATTTATTTTTTGGAATTTTTTGTTGTTTTTGGGTGTTTTTAATAACGTTTTTTATAAAAAGTACAAGTACTATACTACTCCCTTAGGGAAAAATGAGTTTTATAAAAACCCAGGATTAAGGTTTTGTGTGCTCTTTACAAAAAATGTTTTATTTTTTTATGGGGGTATAAATGCAAAGTGTGTTTTTCTTCTTAATTTTGAAGTTAAAATCACACAAAATGTTGGTAAAATTTTTATTTTGGATGTAAAAGGGTTTTTTCTTTAAAATGGGGGTCAAAATTGAAGATAATTTTTTTTTTTTTTGGTGTGTGGGCTCAACTCGCTCAGGTACTCAACTACTTATATCCAGACAATTGTCTATACAACATGTCAGGTTCTATATCCAGACAATTGCCTATACAGTATATCTTAATGTCTATACAATCTGGTCTTCCTTTTCTGTATAGCTACTGGAAATATTTAAACGATATTTATATAAAACTATCCTCATATGACGATACCACAAGGATCCATAGGATTTATTTTGGAGGTATATCGGTCATTGTCTACAAGTCTACACTGTACATGAGTAGCATGAGGCAAGATTAATGTGTTGTATTGAATACATTTCAATTGTTTAAGACAGGAGGACCTCAAATCAACATGTTAACTCTTCTGAGCTTATTTTCGGTAACTGATAGCATTTTTGTCCACCGCGTAACGCGTTGCGGGGGACATGGAAATACCGAGCGTCCAACCGTCCGGTCTTTTAAGCGCTCTCACAGGTACAATTCTTGCCAGATTTTTATTAAAATTATACTATAGGTTAATATTAGAAATATCTCAGACAAGTTTTATAATGGTAGCCGATCGATGTTTTTTAAAAGAGTTATGCCCCTTGGAAATATTAAATTTATGGAAAATGGCCTCGTTAGCGCTCTCACGGGTACAATTCTTGACAGATTTTTATAAAACTTATACTATAGGTTAATATCAGCAATATCTCGGACAAGTTCTATAATGGTGGACGATCGACTTGTTAAAAAGAGTTATGACCCTTGGAAATTCTAAATTTATGGAAAATGGCCTCGTTCGCGCTCTCACGGGTACAATTTTTTATAAAACTTATAGTATACTATAAGTAATGCCCTTGAAGGTCTATTTGAAATATTTAGTATACAATAAAAAGAACTTTTTGCCCCCCGCGCACGCTTTTTATTTATAAATTGTTTTAAAGAACAACAAAAAAAGTGGTTTTTTAGTTATTGCCCCTGGATAGATAAAATATGTGCAACGCAGGAGACATTGGAACTCTGTTCTTTTATTTTATACTGTAATAGCATTGTTTATTATCCCCCCGATCGAAAGGAAGGGGTAATACTTGTTTACATCTGTCATTCTGTAGCACTTTTCTCAACAACTGCAAATCAGAGCTTCTTTTTATTTGATACCAAGCTGGTACATTGTACGCCGAACAATCTGCTGCTATATATGATGAATTGCTGGTGATGTTCCGTGGTCACACTGAACTTTCATTCCCATCACTATGTGACAAAAATGTGTTTCTCTTTGACGGTAGAAGTTGAATTCACCAAACTGATAATAGACCATGTCATACCTCAGGCTGGTTACTTTGGTTAAAATCCTAATGCTGGAAAAGTAACGATCAGATGTGGATCCAGGATTTTGAAGGGGGGGGGAGGCACTAAAGTAACATGAATTTCTATAAAATTATTTTGATAATTTTTCCAATACATCTTTTATCATTCTCTCTTAATAGATTGTTATTGAGGATCATACAATAAGATTTTTTGGCTCTACTGTTTCGTCGATAATATAATACGCTGTTTCCGATTGCACACACTGAACTATTATTCAGTTATTGTTCAAATTGATCAGGGTAACAGACTCCGAGCTCGCTTGTGACACAAAGTATTTCACTGGGACCAAGAGATTTTTAACCGATATCGTAACACGTGGTTCAATAACACCATAACACTTCTGGCATCTTGTGGACTAGACTAAATATTAAAACCCGAAAACAAGTTTAGACAATAAATTCCTCGTGTTTTGAACATAATTCAAAAATTCTTTTGTTAGAACATTTTAATTTGTCGTGGATTGACAGTGTTCAAAATATTCCAAAAATTAGAACATATAAAAATGTCAAAAGAACAATTCCAGGCAGGAGAATATCTTAAGAAATGTCTCTCCAGAAAAAGAGAGCATTACAGTCAAGAATGCGATGTGGAACAGTCCCGTTAGAACTTGCAAAGGGGCATATTAGAAACCTCGGAGGCCACTTAATTACTATGCATGTAATGTGTGGTAGAGATGTGCCGCTGGAATGGGTCACTATTTCCAGCTTCATGATATATGAAAAGGTCTAGAAATTAAGATGAAATATATATGACAAGGTTGCTTATTAAACCTTAAGTCAATTTTAGTTACTACTTACGTCAAAAATGTAGGCGGATGTTTTACGTCTAAACTCTATAAAACCAGATCTTTTATTATCAGTTTGTAAATATATTTCATATAACAATAATGTCTTTGATTTCACAACTCATTTTCAATGATTCAGAAACGACTAACATTATAAGAAAGTGGATCATGATGAAGCCTATGTATTTGGCTTGCTTACTATTTTTTGTTTGTAAACTTGTTTCTATATGTTTATGAATGGTCATTGAAGTTACTACACCTGCAAGCCCGACCTCCCCGTAAGTCGTCATTTGAGATCAACTGGGCACGCCGAGCTGATCTCAAAAACCTTACCATCACAATCATAGACCACAGCGAGGGTTGGTCAAGGGCCGACAGACTTGCTCGGGAAAGGTTTTGGATAACAAAGCTAACGACAGTCTCACCAGAGGGCATAAATGAAAAAAAACATGGAATGAGTCACTCATTTTCCCTACCATCACTCATTTTCCTACCATCACTTGTTTCCAATAACCCAGGCTCTAGTACTGGACTCTTACAGATTTAAGGAATTTTTGAATTATACCAGTTTTAATTACAGTGTTCTATTCATTAGGGAGGGATGTACAAGTTCGCAGTCACGTTCAATTATTAAACCTTAGTCAAAATTTATTATTTTTTTAATCATCAAACTGCTATTTATTTGGGATGTTTAAATACGCAGCCTCTGTTTTAATTACTCTACCGTTGTCACATTTGAAATATTATACCAGCTTAGATCGGTCAGTGCTGTTTATTGGGAGTGTATTTCCACGCATTCGTTGTTGTCACATCTTAACTGTCGTCACCTTTGAAATTTTAGAGTTGTACCAGTTCATTATCGCACATTACTATTTTTATTTGAAGCATATCGTTGCAGTCTCTGTTGTAAATAGCTATATAACTACGTCATGTTTAATAAATTTTAGAATTGTACAAGCGTCTCTATGATGCTCGGGTTTGACTGTTTTATTGTATAAATTTCAAGATTGTTATGATTCATTTTACATCATAATCATACTGATGAAGGATATCTGTTATCCGAAATATGTAACATTTGTTCATGTTATATTATTTTTTGGTGATGTTGTACCCTTTTAGACTTGTTATATATTATATTTTGTAGTGTACTGTATCATAATTATATGATCCATCGCCCCGTTAGATTTATCGTTGGCTATTATTCAGTCATTTAATATGTTTATATACATATATTATTGTGAAACTACCCCTTTACAACGGGGGCAAGTGCCAGAGGGGTACTGACACCTGCGTCATCAAAACATAGTATTTACAAACAACATTATATGATTGTAGTAAAACATGGTACAAGATACATGCAAATATTTAAAATTCTGATAATTACATTAAGCTTGTTACTGCGATCAAGGATTTGTATAGTATCTTACTATACAAATCCTTGCTGCGATGTACTTCTACGAAATTCATATTCGTATATTATTTGAAATATATCTGTCGTCCATGAAAAGACATAAAAACTCAAACCTTGAAACGAAAAACGTTCGCACACAGTTCGTAATATTTGAAATTTAAAATTTTATGAAGTAAAAAAAGAACGTTCATTCATAACGTCTGTAAGAGATTTTTCCCGATCTTATCTAAACTATAACTTTAATAGGTCCGGACAAAACAAGTAACCCAGATCACCTATCACGAACTGTATTTATGCTAAGGGCGGCAACTCTGAAAAGGAGATGTCCATTTTAGACTATCGAAACATGCTTGTATGTCAGTAATTGGATTTTTTTCTGACAGTCGAGAAAGAAAGAAAATTTAACATGACGTGAAAAATACTTTCAGTCGAGGAAATTGAGGAACATAAATGACACTCATTGTTTGTTATAAAGATTCATTCTTTGGAGCCTTGATGGGCGAAAGTCGTCAATGTTTGTTAACACAACTGCTTACATTTAACCACAAATGATTGGTACAAGTTTAAACTATTCTTTTCTAAGATATTGGACAGTTGTGTATTCGTCGTTATGTTACCTTAAAGTTTATTAAAGATATTAACGTGTATGTTCAAGGCCAGCAGTCTGTAGAATAATTTCGATATTTTCTATATATTTCCTGGGACTATTAATAGTCCCAGATATTTCCATTCATTACATGTTGAAATTATAATTTCATTTAGGATAATTTTAGACAATCGATTATCAGGCAGGATTTTTAATCTAGCATAGTATGCAATTCTTCGTCTATCCATAAATATATTTATTGATTCCCAGCCAAATTCAGTTAGTAGCGCACATTTAGGAATTTTCATTTTTGTGTTTAGAATATTTTTTGCCATTTTATATTGAACACTCCGTAGTAATTCGATACATCTCTGTGATGACGGGAACCATACCGAACACCCGTGCGTCCGTGCTGGTCGAATAACCGACATCCAGAGAGAACGTCCAAAATTTATACGAATACAATTCCTATGTTCACCTAAAATAGAAATTGCATGATTTATTTTCCGTTGAAATTTTTCTTTCACGTACTGCTCTATATGGTTTGTAGATTTAAGTGATATTGAAAAATATACATCTAAACATTTATATTCATTTACTTCTTTAATGAGATCATTCCCTTAGTACCATTTTTTCTTTGAGTCTTTCTGTTTTACCTGTAACCAGAACCTTCGACTTTGATTGATTAAACTTTAAGCTCCATTCTGAGACAAATCTATGAGCCAAGTTTAAAAGAGTTTGTAGATCATCTCCCGTGTTTCCTAACAGGACAATATCATCAGCGAAAAGAAGACAGTTAATTAACTCAGAAGCGATGCTAATATCCTAATTTGCCTCCTTCAGCATATCGCATAGGTCAGTCATTAAAACTGAAAAAGATTAGGAGATAAAATGCATCCTTGTTTCTTTTGCTCACATTTTTATATAGTGCACGGAGAATCTTCCGGCATTTACCCTGGATAGCCTTTTTCCATAGAACAGTTCATCTCGCCAAACTTTATCGAAAGCCGATGAAAGATCAAGGAAGGCAAGAAAAGTATTTTCCTTCCTGGACTTTGTTTATCGAACAAATTCCGTTAAGTGTGAAAATGTGATCCTCCACCCCTGGTCTTTTTGGAAAGCACCTTGAGTTTCACCAAGTACCCCTTTATCTTCAATATAACTCATAAGATTACGTTCAATTAGCTTGCAGTACACCTTATATGCATTTGATGTGAGAGTTATACCTCTATAGTTAGTTACTCAGAGAGTGTGTAGACCCACCTTTGTGAGTGGGTATAATGACTCCTTTATGCCATTCATCTGGGATTGTTTCTAAATCTATTTCTATTGTTACAATTGTTAAAAAAAATATTAAGTTCAACAGAATGTCCCCACCATATTCTTGATCAAATTCGCTCATATCTTCATTGATTTTTTTTTTTTGAAAGAGGGTCCAGTCTGTTTTATCATTTATTTTCCAAACGGATTTATTGTTTTGTATCTTATTCTGTGCAGTAGGTTTACAAATTAGAGTTAATTAAGGTTCATGTGGACCCTTCGGCTAAAATGGCTGCGTTTTCACCTCAAAATTTACTCTGAGTACAGACAAACCTGTGCATCTGGAAAAGTTTTAATGCATAGCATGCCCTAGATAAATAAAATTCAAATGCACTGTATGTTTTAGAAAATTTAAAACTTAACTGGATTTTGCTGTGCACTTTTTTTCGTCCCTGCAGAAGATGATAAAATAAACAAACAGTTGAGTTTCACTTGATATGGTCCACACAGGTACACAGTTTAAATCACCAATTATTGTCAGGTATCTATTGTCCATCTATTGTCCATGTCAATCAATCAAAACAGTTCACTTCAATTATTACCTGTGGGGAAGTTCTCAAACCTCTTTCACAACTTTGGCACCTTCTGGAGGAATGAAAAAAAGTGCACTGCAAAATCCTCTTAAGTTTTTAATTTTCTAAAACATAAAATATATGTGAATTTTATCTATCTAGGGCATGCTATGCCTTAAAACTTTTCAAGATACACAGGTTTGTCTGTACTCAGAGTAAATTTTGAGGTGGAAATGCAGCCATTTTAGCCAAAAGGTCCACATGAACCTTAATTCATCAGTGTAAGTTATATTTGTTCCGTCGTTCGGAAAATAGACTACACCTATTGCCGTTTTCACATTATTCATTCTCGTTAAAATCCATAGCCGTTCACATGAATCAGATTTTCTATGAAGCAAATCTTCATCAAGCAATGGTGAATGAGGCTGCACTCTTCGTCTTCCTCAAACAAAAAGCTTTAATTAATAAAATAGGAGAAAGCTAAATACCATTCAGTGACCATTGTACTACGGGGCGCCGAATGGGACTTGAACTTTTTGTAATCAAAAATCAATTTTGTGTACACAAAATTCAATTCTGTCATAACAAAATCATTTTTGTCTTGCAAAACTATGTGATACAGACTTGTTTTATGAGAACTTCAATTTTGTAATGACAAAATTCACTTTTGTAGACAAAATTCATTTTTGTAGACAAAATTCATTTTTGTCATGACAAAATTAAATAGGTATGCAAATATAAACTTATTTGCATACAAAATTGACTTTTGTTACCTGATATGGAAATTAAAACACAAAAGTCAATTTTGTGAGACAAAATTGAATTTGTACGCAATTAACATGTTGATTAAATTAGCATCCTGTGATTTTGTAATTAAAATTATTTTTTGTGTAGACAAAATTGAGTTTTGTTAGACAGAAGTGAAAATTTAACACAAAATTGACTTTTGTGACAAGTCAATTTTGTCAACACAAAAATAAACACAAAATTGAATTTTGACATGACAAAAATGAATTTTGTCATTACAAAATTAAATTTTGTGTTTATTTTTGTGTAGACAAAATTGACTTCTGTGACACAAAATTGACTTTTGTGACAAAAATGACTTTTGTGACACAAAATTGACTTTTGTGGCACAAAATTGACTTTTGTGGCACAAAATTGACTTTTGTGTTAAATTTTCACTTCTGTTTAACAAAACTCAATTTTGTCTACACAAAAATAAACACAAAATTTAATTTTGTGACAAAATCTCAGTTTTGTATGCAAATTAGTTCACAGAATCCAAACTAAACTAATTTGCATACAAAATTTACTTTTGTCGCCCAATTTTCAAATTAGGTAACAAAAGTAAAGTCTGTGTTACAAAAATGAATTTTGTCATGACAAAAGTAACTTTTGTCCACTGAAAGATAATTTTGTATGACAAAATTTAAATTTGTAGTATGCTACAAATTTTGTTAAACTGAACTCATTTTTGTTGAACAAAACTCACTTTTGTCCGTACAAAATTGAATTTCGAGTACAAAACCACAAGAGTCCCATTCGGCGCCCCGTATGTACTATTGTTTCACTATGACCTGAGGAGTAAAATGAACTGAAAATAAGTCAATTTTAATTACTACCTACGTCAGAAATGTAGGCGGATGTTTTAAAGTGCTATGTTATTGTGTAATCACTGTAACTGACAAACAAGGATACCATGATGGTTTAATTTAATATTACAGAAGCTCGAAGACACGAGCATCATGTGTAATTCTTTAATCATCATTAAGTCGGTTACTTTGTGTTTTTATAATACCGAGTTCCATTTAAACAGATCTGTTTTCAAAAGACTAAGAGATATAATATCGAGTTCCATTCAAACAGATCTGTTTTCAAAAGACTAAGAGATGTAATATTCGGGAGTTCCATTTATACAAATCAGTTTTCAAAAGACTAAGAGATATAAAATCGAGTTCCATTTAAACAGATCTGTTTTCAAAAGGCTAAGAGATACCCGAACGCATGCTGTATGATATTACAGATAAAGTCTTTCTCAATAAATTCCAAACGGATGATTCAAATGATAATCCCTTTACTTGATAAACAAATAAACCGTATGGTCAAGTGAACTATTATCGTCAATTGACGTCCGTCGTCGTCATCGTCGTTCCTCGTTCATTAACTTTTACAAAAATCTTCTCTGAAACTACTGGGCCAATTGGAACCAAACTTGGCCACAATCATCATTGGGACATTACGTTTAAATATCGTCCGATGATCCCGCTTGCCAAAATGGCAACATGGCCGACATGGCTATACATAGAACATAGCGGTAAAATGCAAGCATTGACGATTATCTTGGAAGCCCCTATAGATAGTAAAAATCTGATCGGTGCAGAAATGTTCAGGATGTTGAGATCTATGTACTGCCCGGTACCATCAAAACTGTCAGACGATTTCTTATAACATTTATTGTCCTTAAATAAATGATGAATTTTATCATTTATTTTATCTTGAAAAATATAAAAGACAGAGAGATACTTTCAATAGAAAAAATTATCAGCAAGACAAGATCTACAAATAAGTCAAACATTGCCGAAATACTCAGTCAACTCCTTATCGAAGTTATTGCCTTTTAATGATGATTTTACCAATTTGTTACGTTTTGCCTATTTCCTTGAAAAAGGTTAAAATATGACCAGGAGGATAAGGTCTACGTCAGGATGACAAGATTTGTCATTCAACTCTTTATAGAAGTTATTGCCTTTTGTATGATGATTTTACCCATATTTACATTTTGGAGAAATTTTTGATGGACAATGAAACAAAAAAGCAAACAGCAAATATGATCAGCATGACAAGATCTACAAAAAGATGAACATAGCATAAATTGTCAGTTGACTCCTTACAGAAGTATTTGGCCTTAAATGACGTTTTTACCTTTTTTGCTCACCTAGCCTTAAGGTCAAGTCCCTTTGCATCCGCCAGTCCGTCCGATGTTAACTTTTTTTAAAGCTCTTCTATAACCACTTGATCAATTTCAACCAAACTTGGGCTGAATGATCATTAGGGTATTAAGTATAAAGTTAATGCTTGTTATTCATTGTCCAACAAGAAACATGACCGTCGTGGCCAAACATAGAACATAGGACTATCCATTTTGGAGTTATTGCCCCTGAAATGTAAATTTTTAGAAAATTTCCAATTTGTTGGATTATATCTCTATAACTAAAGAAGGTAGAGCAAATCTGACATAGGGTAAAAATGATCAGCAGGTCAAGGTTAATCTCCTGAAGACTTTTCAGAAAAAAATACTAGAACAATAAGATCTACAAATAAATCAACTTGGCGGAAATCGTCAAATGACCCCTTATACATGTAGGAGTTATTGCCTTTAAATGATGCGTTTTACCCTTTTTATACCTCCACTTTTTTACAAAAGTGGAGGTATACTTTTTTCCCTCTGTCCTTCCGTCAGTCCATCCATCCGTCAGTCCATCTGTCCGTCTGTCCGTCCGTCCATCCGTCCCATGAACATTTTCGTCGCATCTTTCTCAGGAACTGCATTACAAGGATTTCTGAAATTTGGTTTCAGGGTTTATATAAATCAGTTATACCGTGTGATGCGTTTTCAGATTCATCACTCAACAACTTCCTGTTTACCGAACACTTGTATCATTTTACACATGATAGCCAAGTTGAAAATTTTCGTCGCACTTTTCTCAGGAACTACTATACAAGGATTTCTGAAATTAGGTTTCATGGTTTATATAAGTCAGCTATATATTCATCACTCAACAACTTCCTGTTTTTTTTTTAAATATTTTGGCGGGGGTATCATCTATGAGCAGTAGCTCGCAGTTTCACTATTACATTTTGTTTAAAAACTATAGTTGATAGAGAGAATCAGTTGATAGTTAAAATGTTCTACAAAATATGATCTACAAATAAGTCAGCATAGATGAATCTTCAGCTGACCCCTTATTGGAGTTATTACTCTTGAAACACTAATCATACTCATTTTTGCGTTTTTTAGCAGAAACTATAATTATAGATAAAAAGAAATGATAGTCAACTGGCTCCTCCTTATTGAAGACATTTCTCCTGAATGATGATTTTTACCCATTTTTACATTTTTGTCAAAAGTTTTGGTCTGGAAAAACTTCAAAAAAGCTTTTTCATTTTAATTACGATTTTTACACTTTTTCAATTTTGGCAAAAATTACAGAAGATAGAGAGAAACTGTAAATAATAAAAGTGAAAGTGAGCAACAAGCCCCGACCAACAAAAAAAAATCACTGAATTCATAATTATATTCTAGTCTACATTGTCAGAGAGTTTCTATTGTGAAAGATGCACATAGATCCGTGTGAGCGATAAAGACTCTTTAGTGTCTCTATTCATGAAATTCCTGTTGGTAGAATAAAACTTGCACAACAGATCTCTATATTTTGGATAAAATGTAATGAATATCAACCAGGTCGTGATGTCTGATGGATAAAAACTTGCGTATTATTTAAAGTTCAAATTTAATTATCGGACTGATACATAAAACAGAACAATAGGTTGCAGCAGTGCTGTGGGCAACTTATATCTCGAATAGCTTTATATTTGTTCATATGGTAGACACTATAATTATAATCACCAAACATAATGGCACTGTATGGTTTTTAAATTGTTGGGCATATACTGATATTTTGAATTGTCGAGAAATAATATCAGATTTTATGAGGAAAGACGTATAATTATAAGAAACACAAATGATGTTGATATTTATGCACACAAGGAACTGCTGCAGGGTATTAATATGCATAAATGTAATGGGTAAGTAGATAGTAATATGGCAACATGGGAAAGTTAACTGACAAAATCTCACTTCAAATATTAAAGGAACACTCATATGTGTTAAACTCGAAAATTTCAAGATATGGATGTATAACTTTTAAACAGTTTGTCAGGGATTTCGTAACAACAAATTGCTTAAAAACTTTTACAAAATTCTTTCTTAGAGCATGTAATTCAATAGTTATCGAAGGTTGAAACTTATGAAGATATTTAATATCAAAGATATTAGTACAAAGTACTAATATCAAAGATCTTCCAGCAACACCAAGTTCTACAAAGTACTAATATCAAAGATCTTCCATCAACACCAAGTTCTACAAAGTAAAAATATCAAAGATCTACCATCAACACCAAGTTATACAAAGTACTAATATCAAAGATCTACCATCAACACCAAGTTATACAAAGTACTAATATCAAAGATCTACAATCAACACCAAGTTATACAAGACTAATATCAAAGATCTACTATCAACACCAAGTTCTACAAAGTACTAATATCAAAGACCTACCATCAACACCAAGTTCTACAAAGTACTAATATCAAAGATCTACTATCAACACCAAGTTCTTCAAAGTACTAATATCAAAGATCTACCATCAACACCAAGTTCTACAAAGTACTAATATCAAAGATCTACTATCAACACCAAGTTATTCAAAGTACTAATATCAAAGATCTACTATCAACACCAAGTTCTACAAAGTACTAATATCAAAGATCTACCATCAACACCAAGTTCTACAAAGTACTAATATCAAAGATCTACCATCAACACCAAGTTCTACAAAGTACTAATATCAAAGGCCTACTATCAACACCAAGTTCTACAAAGTACTAATATCAAAGATCTACCATCAACACCAAGTTATACAGAGTACTAATATCAAAGATCTACTATCAACACCAGGTTCTACAAAGTAAAAATATCAAAGACATAACATTAACAAAAAGTTATACAAAGTACTAATATCAAAGATCTACTATTTACACCAAGTTCTACAAAGTACTGATATCAATAATCTAACATAAACATCTAGATCTACAGAGTAACAATATGAAGGATCTACCGTCAAAATGATATCTGCAGAGTACTTATATTAAGGCATACGATACAGTTACATGGGAGATAATGAGGTTGCTAACGTAAAATGTTATTTATCGCGACGTCAATCTGTGACATATCTGGAAAAGATGCATTTTCGATTGATATTAATCATTAACTCGAAAACGAGTTCATGGACCCCTAGGTTGGTTCTCTCCGTTAAATATTTAGTATGCCTTCGGAATATACAAATACTAACGGTCGGTATAAGCTTGTAGTGACCTTGAACTTGAACGTTTCGGTTCCTGGTATACGACGGTTCTGAAATTCTACAGAGAATGAACTATGTTGTATATGACTCCAAAATATTCTATTCTTAAAGAAAAACAAACAAGAGCAATTGAAGCATGTAAAAAGAAGAAAGATGTGCTGGTAGTTTTGCCAACAGGATACGGCAAAACCGTCATATTTCAGACAAATAATGATACTCTCGTGCTGTCAAACTTTCGGTTTACTTATTTAGTAAACAATCAGAATAATTCATCTTGGTCCTTTTTTATCCTCCAGTTCTATCATTTAACTTTCAAATTGGAAATCTGCATGTTTTGACAATTATAATAGGCACATTTCGGACAATGCATAGCCTCAACGCTCAGCCTTTTTCTAATTGATTAATTATTTTGTCTTTTGTTCATTGTTCTATGACTTGCTTTTCTCGAAGGACCCCATGTCAAATGGAGCAGTGTATAAATAGAAAGGAAATCGGATATTTGTCTCTAGCAAAATGAGTATTGCAGATTGTTTATTAATAAGAGTTTTGTTATTGTGTTCTGTTACTGGAAAATCTTATCCCAAGTATGAGTGTTTTCCTATGAATGACAATGTATAAGAACTCCATGTTATTTTTTCTAAAATATGAAACTTATGATATCAAATGAGAATAATTACATTACATGTATGTTTCACGAGAATCCGTTAGTTTGATTGGCTAACAACAATCGCGCGTCATTCAAAAATTAACCTTCATATCAAAATGAAATGTTACATTCGTGATAACACGTGCCTCCAAAAAAAAGTGCACAGGTAAATAAACGAAAAACTTGATAAAACATTTTTTCATGCTCTTATTAGCATAGAAATGTAATTATAAGAAATGAATGCTTCTTTCTGTAATTTTATTGGGGTGTAAAAGTGTTGATCGTGTACACATGTTTAGAATGAAGTGCTTCCGCGCTTCATACAAAATGTGCTTCGGTCAACATTTTTACACCCCAATAAAATTACAAAAAACAAACATTTCTGAATTGAAGTGCATTCTAACATGAAACCTTGTGTTTACAGGCTCTTCCATTTTTGACGGTTGAAATGCTTGTGTTGTCATTAGTAATGGACTCACAAGCATTATTCAGGAACGCCAAAACAAGATTTGGAGACATAGCTATTGTCATTGATGAGGAAATAATTAAATTTTTAGAGGATTCGCCAACTATCAAACATAAAAACCAGCAGGTAATGAAAAAAGTTGTTTAAACTTTGAAAATATTTTGTTTCAAAAATTGATTATTGTTTGCATTTTTGTCAAATAACGGCCGGGGACCAGTCTAATGGATTATGTAAGAAGATTGTTTGTTCCATTTTTTTATGAAGAAATAACCGATGATTTTTTTTCAATTGGATAAGTACACAGCAAAAAATGCGGTTTCTTTTTCTCAAATCATGAAAATTTAATAAAAATGAATTATTTTCAAAGAATTGTTACACAAATTTTAGAGGATAATTTTGTAGAAAAGATTTTCCAAATCGTTTTACAAAAAATCCGCATGGGTTTTTCTTTTGAAACAAAAAAGTTAAGTCTCAAAGGATAGAAATATCCAAGAAACCGAAATATATCTAGTAATTGTATAAAATTTCGACCCCATTTATCTCTAAATGTAGCACACATAAAGGCATATTATTTATTACATATTTGAATTGACTAAGTGAAACATAGCTTGTATGCAAATTTTCTTTTAAAAAATGGGATCAAAACGTTATCGTATGCCCTTAAAGAACGTTAAAAATATATGTATGCAGGTTATATAATTAACACACTGATGACTATGTCATTGGTTAAATTATAACATATGTCAACCCTGGTATATTGGGTTACAAACTAATTTATACGGGTAGCGTAGTTGGCTGAATGGTCAAATAGATGGTAGTGTAGTGGGCTAAATGGTCAAGACGATGGTAGTGTAGCAGGCAAAACAGCTAGGGCACTAGCTTAAATATGGTAGCTCAGAATTTCATTAACATTGACTTACTTACTAGTGTATTATATAGTTCTTTTACAACAGATAACAAGATTTATTTAAGCTTTACAATTTATTACAAACAAAAACGTCGAAATTGTTCGTCATGTAAAGTTTTATGATTTAAACTGATTTACCACCACAGCTGGTGGGCAGTTAGTTGCTCATTTACTACCACTGCTAGCCCCATACTTCTGCTGATGGACAGTTATTTGTCCATTTACCACCACTGCTAGCTTCATATCACAGCTGGTGGTCAAATAGTTGCCCATTTACTACTACTGCTAACTCCATACTACTGCTGATGGACAGTTAGTTGTCCATTTACCACCACTGCTAGCTTCATATCACAGCTGGTGGTCAAATAGTTGCCCATTTACTACTACTGCTAGCTCCATACAACAGCTGTTGGACAGTAAGTTGCCCATTTATCACCACTTCTAGCTCCATACCACTGCTTATGGACGATTAGTTGCCCATGATCTACCACCACTTCTAGCTTCATTCCACTGCTGGTGGACGATTAGTTGCCCATTTACAACAATATATAATACAAATTAGATTTAATGAAAACAGTTATACATGTATCGGATAAATTGAAATTTTCATTTAGTCAAGTCCCTGACCGAGATTTGTAGTAACTAATTTAAACCTTCAGTATAATTTCTAAAGTAAATTATATATTGTTAACCTATATATCAAATGTTGGTAAATGGAATCAAATTTCATAATATCACAAAAAGAACGACTGCAAATGTTTAACATATATTTTAATTCAATCCTTACAACATTAAATAAAAATAAATAAGATTAGTGTTTGCAGAGGAATTTAAATGAATTTCTCTTCATCACTGTATCAGTACTCATTAACTAAGTTAAACTTTCAGTTCCAGTTTTAGATTATACTATGATATAATTTCAAACCAAATTTTACAATAAATTTATGATTTTTGCACTAAATTCATCTCTTAATTAATTCTTACACGCCAAAGCAAACATAATTACACACATACTTGTATTTTCATTAATCAGATATATTTTATCAAAATATCATTTCAATAAAAGTACATTGAAACTTCGTGCAATTTTTGTTGTGTTGTACTGATTAGTATTCAAGTTCGGGAAAACATGGTTTATGTTCACTGGTGTTAATATGTCTTTTGATTGGGTTAAGCCATTTCAATTGATATTTTATAGTGTGTCTTTCTATGTTGTGATGTTACACTATTTTTTCAGATAAGGGTGAAGGTTTGGTACCATTAAAACGTTTAAACCCGCTGCAATTGGTTGCACCTGTCCTAAGTCAGGAATCTGATGTTCAGTAGTTGTCGTTTGTTGATGTGGTTCATAAGTGTTTCTCTTTCTCGTTTTTTATATAGATTAGACCGTTGGTTTTGCCGTTTGAATGGTTTTACACTAGTAATTTTTGGGGCCCTTTATAGCTTGCTGTTCGGTGTGAGCTAAGGCTCCGTGTTGAAGACCGTACTTTGACCTATAATGGTTTACTTTTAAAAATTTTGACTTGGATGGAGAGTTGTCTCATTGGCACTCATACCACATCTTCTTATATCTATTTATGTATATGGTTGAAATTGGTTTTAAATAAGCTTTATGTACCTGCGAGTACTCTTATTTCGGTACTTCGTGTGGTAAACTTCTGTTGTCTAAATTTGTCTATTTGTCAATTTTGTTGTTGCAGCAAATTAGTTAAGGCTTGTCCTTCAAATCCTCTTTTGGTCTAAAAGAATAGCTGATCTTATCGAATTTATTGGGTTAGTTTTTGTCTTGTTATCTTTTGCTACCTTTTACATATATTTATGTACTATTATCAATGATCCTATTTATAGTCTGAAAATTCTCTGGATACACAATAAAAATAAAAAGATGTTGTATGATTAATGCAGTATGATAACTTTCCACCTGAGACAACAGGCCGAGGTTGTGGTTTACATTCTGTGTAAAAGTTGGTTTTTGTTGGGGGCGGGGGGAACAGGCACTTGTCTTTGAAATTTTTTTTATATACCATAATATAACACGTAATATTAAAGTATAGAAGTAATTTTTTTCAGAGACAATTGCCTATGGGGTGGGGGTTATATCCATGATAATGTTGTAACGTTCGCTGAAAATGGAAGACTTATTTGCATACACGCTCAAATCTTATCTTTAACAAAGACCAACCTGTAATAATTAAAGTAAACCAAGATGTGGAAAAAATGTATGTCAGAATGAAAAGACTTAGAAAAGACGTTCTTATTCCCTGAACAATCTACTTGTTATTTCAATTATGATAATCAACTTGTCTATCAATCTTAAATTATCGACATATTTATTAGACAACTTCAATCAACAAAGTCTTGGAATTTAAAGAATTAATAAAACAGAGCTATTTGTGTCAATCATACGCAAGCCTAGAAATATCTATTGTTGTAATGTTCGAGACTCGGAATTTGAAATTCCTCCGTTTTTCATATATGAAAAAAAAACTCGTTCGCTTTAACACAAATGTGTAGTGTCTTTTGCTTGAAATTCAAAATTTTGTTCAAGTTTTCCCTTTTGGTTAAACTATTTCCGTTCGAAGGGACTTAATTTCATTACCGTACTTAAAAAAAAAAATACCGTTCATTATTAAATGTTATTTAGTTCAAATGAAAGTGTGTCACAGGTAAAAATATTGTCAATATTGTTAAAATAGAAAGAGAAATACAAAAGTTTTATTAGTTTATCCTTGAAGTCAATGTTGAGAAGTAACGTCGATTTAGGTACACAAGAGCCTAGAAACATTCTCCAAACGTTCTATTGTTTCGAGAGTACGGACGCACAGGCTTTGTCTGTTGTTATTTTTTTACTTATATAATTTCTTTATTCCTCAACTGATATTATTTTTTAATCCAACTCTTGAGCTGGTTTTAAATTGTATCATAAATTGCTATGTTAATTTCGTACATTTATCTATAAAACATGATTGAGATTAAACATTCACATGAATTCAAAGCAAACTAAATCAAACTTTAGCGATTATTTTTTGAGAAACTAAAAACTTTTTTTACCAAAGAGATATGTAATTTTTTAATCATTTAGACTTGGTCAGAAATTTGGCTTTATTATATGAGTTATTTCATGTGTAACATTATATTTTCGATGTTTTATCATTTTCCCATGTTTCCACTGTAATTTGTTCTGTTGAAACATCAATACAAAACAGCAATTGATAACTAATGGTCAAAATTTATAAAAATCAATCAAACAGAAAATCAACATTGCTCTGTTTGGAACACATCGCAATTGGAAAACCTCATCTAATTTGGCAATCTATTGGGTCATCAGTCACTGAGGTGAAGAGATTTATCACTCACTGTTTTCTCACAGCCAATGGCAATGTTAATCTCGCAGTAAATGATTAACTATATTTGTACCTTTGGTATCTTTCCCATCTCTTATACATATCTCGGATTCCGATAGGTCAATCTTATTGCTTAAAATTAATGTTTTTTGAAGCTATCTCAATTTTATATGTAAAGTCCAAAGAGAGTCTGAATGACATTGATGGAATGGGAAAATTTGAGTTTGAAAACAGAAACTCATAACTCATTAGAAATACTTCAAATATCACTTATTAGATTTTTTTCTCGGAATCTTTTACAAATTTTCTATCTGGATGATAAGTTCTATTAAGGTATATAGGTAACTTTTTTTCAGAGACAAGTGCCTGTGCTTGTGAAGCTGCTCATTTCAACTTAGCTGCGGAACCGTAGCTCTTAGGTCCTTATGTTATTTTTGACTATTTGCGGACCATAGAGCTACGGATTTTTCCTGTTTCAAAACGTTCGGAATTGCGACCCAGGTTCAGGTCGCACTTAGTTCCCAAAATATTGTTAATAATCCATGCAAAGCTTGTCAATATATATAGTTCGTTTCGTTAGATATTTTTTTAGGATATGACGTACCTATTTATGTTTGAATATTCATTTCCTTAACACTATTATCTAATTATTCCCATTTGTATACATTCTCCGTCAATTTCAGTCATATTGAATCTCGTCGTGACGTCACGAAAAACAAGAAAAGATAACTCTAATATCCTCGATCTCCTATGTTGGAGGTGAGGAACGCCTACGAAAAACAAGAAAAGTTAACTCTTTTAATAAAACACGTGTTGGTTTGTTTACTTATTTCTAAGCAAGAATTGAGTGTTTTAAAGGCTTTACAACATTAATTCATACGAAATATTTAAATTGCTGGGAAGAATTATTATTTCCGTTAGTATTTAACTTTAATTACACGTTATTTCATTCACAAAGTCATTAAAATAAAGTAAAAGACAACGTAAATAAACCAACACGTGTTTTCTTCCAAGAGTTATCTTTTCTTGTTCTTTTGTGACGTCACTACGAGATTCAATATGGCTGAACAAAATAGGCGGAGAATGTATACAAATGGGAATAATTAGATAATAGTGTTAAGGAAATGAATATCCAAACATAAATAGGTAGTCATATCCTAGAAAAATATCTAACGAAACGAACTATATATATTGACAAGCTTTGCATGAATGATAAACAATAAATTTTTGGGAAATAAGTGCGACCTGAACCTGGGTCGCAATTCCGAACGTTTTGAAATAGGAAAAATCCGTAGCTCTATGGTCCGCAAATAGTCAAAAAATAACATAAGGACCTAAGTGCTATGGTTCCGCAGCTAATTTGAACTCTGATTGAAAAAAAATGTCCTTGTACTTTAGCATTTGCTGATTCATTCAATTAGATTCTTTAATTTGAAGTTTTATAAAAAGAGTTAACCTTAATTGTACCTTGGCAATATGATACTGTGCAGTGGCGATGTCTAATGCCCTGTACTATGGCTACAATTGCTAATGCAAACATTCGCAGTACAATGAATTATATAACCTTTGTGGGATTTCCGATACCAAACGTCAAAAGTGCACGTAAAGCAAAAATATATTTTTATTATAATAAATTAAAAGAGACCTCGAAAAAAGACATTTGTTCTTCAGACAGTGTTAAAGTGCAAACTATAATAAAACTAGTGTGTCTTTAATTAATCAGTAAATCAATTTATAATCCTTTATCCGCTTTCTATCATGACTTCTCTATGTTCTACTGGTATTAAATGCACTTTTGCATAATATGGAAAATAATTGTAAAACAAGAAATTTTATTATTCAAGTTATCAATTTAAAGTGGTTACAGACAAAATAAACAGTTTAAAAAAAAACCAAACACTCATTTTATCATAAAAGGGCTTCTGGCTCCATAATTCAAACACTTCCATCGGACAAACTGGTGTAAAATCCGTTTCAGTTATTAGAAAACTATAGTATGGTGTACAAAATGTAAAAGTAAACCAACATATCTTTATCCTAACCATAATATGCGGAAAGGAACCCAATTTGTTGTCACAACATTCATTCATACAAACGCAGTGGTGGTGGAAATCTAAACGTAGACAATTATCATATTATGGTATTTTACTGATTTGGCAATTTTGAAAATCTACCAAAAAGTTAAAGAAGGGGATAAATTAGTCTAATAGTATCTAACTGTAAATCAGACACTATTACAAAACGTCTGTGGTCTGGAAACTTGTTACCTGCATGAGAATTTGAAATCGCATGACGAGTGATGCATGCAGACAATGTCAAAACACTTGGTGTCGTTCAAATCGTAAGACGAGTGATGCATGCAGACAATGACAAAACACTTGGTGTCTTTCAAATCGCATGACGAGTGATGCATGCAGACAATGTCAAAACACTTGGTGTCGTTCAAATCGCATAATGAGTGATGCATGCAGACAATGACAAAACACTTGGTGTCGTTCAAATCGCATAATGAGTGATGCATGCAGACAATGTCAAAACACTTGGTGTCGTTCAAATCATATGACGAGTGATGCATGCAGACAATGACAAAACACTTGGTGTCGTTCAAATCGCATAATGAGTGATGCATGCAGACAATGTCAAAACACTTGGTGTCGTTCAAATCATATGACGAGTGATGCATGCAGACAATTACAAAACACTTGGTGTCATTCAAATCATATGACGAGTGATGCATGCAGACAATGATAAAACACTTGGTGTCGTTCAAATCGCATACTGAGTGATACATGCAGGCAATGTCAAAACACTTGGTGTCGTTCAAATCATATGACGAGTGATGCATGCAGACAATGACAAAACACTTGGTGTCGTTTTAATCATATGACGAGTGATGCATGCAGACAATGACAAAACACTTGGTGTCGTTCAAATCGCATAATGAGTGATGCATGCAGACAATGTTAAAACACTGGTGTCGTTCAAATCATATGACGAGTGATGCATGCAGACAATGACAAAACACTTGGTGTCGTTCAAATCGCATAATGAGTGATGCATGCAGACAATGTCAAAACACTTGGTGTCGTTCAAATCATATGACGAGTGATGCATGCAGACAATGTCAAAACACTTGGTGTCGTTCAAATCATATGACGAGTGATGCATGCAGACAATTACAAAACATTTGGTGTCGTTCAAATCATATGACGAGTGATGCATGCAGACAATGATAAAACACTTGGTGTCGTTCAAATCGCATACTGAGTGATACATGCAGGCAATGTCAAAACACTTGGTGTCGTTCAAATCATATGACGAGTGATGCATGCAGACAATGACAAAACACTTGGTGTCGTTTCTAATCATATGACGAGTGATGCATGCAGACAATGACAAAACACTTGGTGTCGTTCAAATCGCATAATGAGTGATGCATGCAGACAATGTTAAAACACTTGGTGTCGTCCAAATCGTATGACGAGTGATGCATGAAGACAATGACAAAATACTTGGTGTCGTTCAAATCGCATAATGAGTGATGCATGCAGACAATGACAAAACACTTGGTGTCGTTCTAATCATATGACGAGTGATGCATGCAGACAATGACAAAACACTTGATGTCGTTCAAATCGCATAATGAGTGATGCATGCAGATAATGTCAAAACACTTGGTGTCGTCCAAATCGTATGACGAGTGATGCATGCAGACAATGACAAAACACTTGGTGTCGTTCAAATCGCATAATGAGTGATGCATTTAGACAATGTCAAAACACTTGGTGTCGTTCAAATTATTACGATTCACTCGTTTAACATCACGAATTGGTTGACTGTTATGGAATTTCTGTGTCACTGATGTATTAACCATGAACAACATCAGCGACATTACGGGTGCAACTTGAGTAGTAGAGAATTGAGAGTTCTGCCCCACCATGCAGAAATTCAGGTGAAAAGGTGATTTTTACAAAAATACAGTGTAACACACTACAACAAAAATGAACCTATAACGTTGATTTGATATTTTTTTTCCAAATAGGAGTAAGAGATTGAAAGTGAAAGTAGAAAAAATGAAAGTAGGAAAGTGAGAGATTGAAAGTGAAAGTAGAAAAAATGAAAGTAGGAAAGTGAGAGATTGAAAGTGAGAATTGTGAAAGTGAAAGTAGTGAATGGAAGAGGAGTAAGAGGTAGTTTTTTTTTAAATCCTAACCCCCTAACCCTAGTGAGAGTTCTGCCCCACACAGATATTAGGTTAAAGTTAAAAATGAAAAAAAAAACATAGAATAAAAGATATGGGTATAATAAGTAAAATGAATACAATTGTTGTTGAAATAGTAAAACAGTTAAAAAGTATGGCTAAAAATGCCGGTCTTAAAAGGTACTCTAGAATGAAAAAAGATGAGTTACCAGAGTTGATTGAAACGAAGACAGAACATACATTTGAGCGCATTCCTAAACCAGCGACGAAAAAAAGAGATCATGATCGAGGCGAAACAACATGGGTTGAAGGATATTAGTACGTTACCTAAAGATCAACTGTTGACAAAGGTAAGTGAAAAGATAAAAAAAGATAAGGAGTCTATGATTCAGGTACATGAAACAATTAGATCCTTAAAAAGTGTATTAACTACCTGGAAAATAACACCGAATGCTGAAATGGATAACCAGACCTTTCTTGGAATAGGACGAGGAAAAAGGAAGGAAATAATCCAAAATTGTGGATTGAAAGGGACTAAAATTAATGTGGTGTATTTTTGTAAAAATGAACCCCACAAGTAAAGAGGACGATGAGAATGAGGGACACTTTAATTTGGGAAATCAAACTATTACCGATGTCACCGACTTAACTGATACTTTGGAAGAAATGGACCAAAAGATCGGAGAAAAGATTACCGAGTGGACTTCTGAGAAGAGTGGATGGACATTGAAGGAAATCGTGAAATTGCAACTTAACATCAACAAACACAAACCATTATCTGGTTCGCAGTATGTAGCTTTACCGAAATGGATCAAAGACATGAAAACTGTGATAAATGTGGAAAACAAAGATGATCAGTGTTTTAAATGGACAATACTTGCAGCCGTGCATCATGAGGAGGTAGAACAATGCATACAAATAGGTGGACTCAGTACTGTAGATGGAACAATGAACTAAACCTAAAAGGATTAGAATTCCCCGTAAGGCTTAAGGATATTAACAAGTTTGAGAAAATCAACCCTACCTTGGCAGTCAATGTGTATGCAATCGATGATGACAAGGAAATATATATACTACATTATTCAGATGTTGCTAAAGAGAGAAGTGAAATGATTAACGTGTTAATGATACAAGGTGATGAACGAAAACACTACTGCTGGATCAAGAACATGTCTCGGCTGATTTCAAACCAGATCTCGGAACAAAACGGTCGATTGTTTAAACCACTTCCACAGCAAGGATGTACTGAAGACTCATAAAGAGTATTGTGTTAACAAAGCAGTTAAGATTGAGATGCCTGGTAAAGGAGCCTAGAACTTTAAGAACCACGCCAGATCGAATAGAGTTCCTTTCGTGGTTTATGCAGACTTCGTACCGGCAGACAAGGCAGCCAATAATGTAGTGGTGGTGTGACGCGTATACTACACGGAAGTTCTTCAAAACGAAATTATCAATTCCTCTACATTCAGGTCCGTTCGCACCACAGAGAGTCAAATCGTTAACAAGCATACCACTGCCACTACCCAACTTAAAGCATCTTCCGAACATTTGAAAGTCCCTACCATGTACTGGTTACCGAAATTACACAAAAAACCATTTAAATTCCGTTTCATCTCCGCATCGAGTAAGTGTTCTACTACTAATCTATCAGTTCTTCTAACTACCTCCTTACTACTATCAAAGAACTGGTTATTAACTTTTGTAATAAAGCTTATGAAAATAATGGTATTAATTATTTTTGGAGTGTTAAAAATTCTTTAGAGGTTTTAGATAAAATACATGCTTTTGATGGTCCTTATAATTCTGTTGACAGTTATGATTTTTCTACTCTGTACACTACACTTCCACACAATCTTATAAAGAAAAAGTTTTTGTATTTGATAAAATGGTCTTTCGAAAAATCTCATTGTAATTTTATTTGCTGTAACTCGTTTAAAGCCTTTTCTGTAACGAAAAGGAAAGTATGCTAGATACACTTACTGGAAATGTGAGGATATGATTGAAGCTTTAAATTTTCTGCTAGATAACATTTATGTACGTTTCGGCGATAAAGTGTATCGTCAGGTAGTAGGTATTCCTATGGGCACTAACTGTGCCCTTTAATAGCAGATTTATTTCTATATTGCTATGAATCTCAGTTTATGACCAAACTCAGTAAAGACCCATCATTGTTATATTTAGTTGATACATTCAACAATACCTACCGTTATCTGGATGATATTTTTCGTTAAATAATCCAGAGTTCTCTAAATATACTTCGAAATTTACCCAAAAGAACTTACTTTAACTAAATCTAACATAAACAGCAGCAGTTGCCCTTTTCTAGATTTAGACATTTCAATTTCTAACGGGAAACTACATACTAAAATTTACAACAAAAGAGACGATTTTTCATTTCCTATTGTTAATTTTCCATTTTAGACGGCGATGTGCCTTTGGCTCCATCATACGGTGTTTATATATCCCAACTCGTTCGGTATGCCCGTGTGTGTTCTGATGTCATAGATTTTAACGAACGTAATCAATGCATCACTGGGAAATTATTGTGTCAGGGATTTCGATACCATAAATTACTTAAAACTTTTACTAAATTCTTTCATAGATACAAAGATTTGATTAGTAAATTTGGCTGTACCTGTAGAAAACTTATTAAAATGGTATTTCACATCCTAAATTTTACGGTAATATTGTACTTAAAGCGAGGAAATCACTATGTGATCCGTGTAAACTCATCGAACCTTTAAACAAACTTATAAGTAAGGGTTATCGTACCAATATTGTAATTAGATCTCTGAATATAGTTTACATTGGCACTAATATCGATTTTGTCATTAGCAAATTAAAACATAACTAAGTTGTATCTTCTTTTGAGGCGGGATGTTTAGACACACACACGTTAATTTTTATCTCTTAAGAAGTAGCTCCTCACTATCCTACTACCTGTCGATACATTTATTTTGGCATTGCACAAGTCATGTCTTCTCTGACTGTTCATGACGTTAAAATACTAAATCCCTGGGATGTGTTTTAGTTGATTTTAGTCTCTGATGCATGATTTTTATCATTAATTGTTTTCGCTTTTAACTAGCTGTCAGTAACTGCGAGTACTCTCAAATCGTACTTTCTTGTTAATTCGACCTGTTGATACTATTTTTAATACTTTTTGTTATTTTATATTAATATGGATCTTGTCTGTATACCAGCTTTGATTATTTGGAATATCTACTAATTTTCACTTCTTCGTACTACATTTGTATTAACATCAAGATTATTCTCCTTTAACCTGTACAGGAAGTTTTATTGTTGATATTTACCCTTATGTATCTAGTGTTAAATTAGGTATTTATATGACAGACCTTTCTTGGTATTCCTAATTATTGGAAGATTTTATATAGACAGAAAAGTATACCTAAAACGACAAAGTTATTTTTCATTTATCTGTATATATTATGAAAACCGGTTTTTCAAAAGTGATTATTTTCTAAGGGTTTAATATTTCGCGGTAGTGTTTTGCCATGGCTTTATTTGGACTTGTTTGTTTGCTTTTGGCCTTGAATGTTTGTCCCTAATATTTTATTAACTATGTATTTACTTTCAGGTATCACAGATCGAATTTATTCGTTCATAGTGTGTTAATTTACGTTTTGATTGAGTTAAGCCTTCCAATTGATGTTTTATCGTGTGTTTTCTATGTTGTGATGTTATACTATTGTTTCAGAAAAAGGGAGAAGGTTTGGTACCATTAAAACGTTTAATCCCGCTGCAAATGTTTGCACCTGTCCTAAGTCAGGAATCTGATGTACAGTAGTTGTCGTTTGTTTATGTAATTTATACGTGTTTCTCGTTTCTCGTTTTTTATATATAATAGACCGTTGGTTTTACCGTTTGAATGGTTTTACACTAGTACTTTTGGGACCCTTTATAGCTTGTTGTTCGGTGTGAGCCAAGGCTCCGTGTTGAAGGCCGTACATTGACCTATAATGGTTTACTTTTATAAATTGTTATTTGGATGGAGAGTTGTCTCATTGGCACTCACACCACATCTTCCTATATCTATTTGAGTGCTTTACTGAAAAAGTAGAATCCCAACCAGAGGAAACTATTGCAGATAATACACACACCAAAGTGTATCAAAAGCATACACCATCGGGATTTTGTTATTACATTAAATGCTTTGATGAAAGTGTCTTTACTAAGCAGCCGGTACTTTACACTATGCAAAAAGAAGGAGAAGATGTGGCGCAGATTTTTGTTTAAAGACTTGAGAAAGAAATCAAAGCCATTTACTCCGAGAATGACTTCAAAAAACCGATGGTAATGATGACGGAGGATAAGAGTGATTTTAAGTTTGCAACACAGAGCTGGCTCTGTGACAACGCTTTAGGAGAAAATGAAGTCAGAGATCACTGTCACTTTACCGGTAAGTACAGGGGCGCGACACACAACGAGTGTAACTTGAAGAACAAAGTACAAAAGTTTATACCCGTGTATTTTCATAATCTAGCTGGGTATGACAGTCACTTTTTCATTAAGAATTTAGGTGTAACAGAAGTACCGATTACATGTTTTCCCAACTCCGATGAAAAATACATTTTATTCACCAAAAGAATGCAAGTAAGTGAATACAAATCAAAGGATGGTACTATGAAACCACTTTACCAACATTTGAGATTTGTGAATAGTTTTAAGTTCATGAGTACAAGTCTAGAAAAATTAGTGAAAGTAACCTCTCGTGAAAATGTTAAGAACATGCAAAAAGTGTTTGGTGACAAACCGCTGGATCCTGAATTGTACAAAGTTAAACCATTTACATCAGAGAATAATCGGGTAAATCAACTGCGAGAAATCATCGATATACGTAAGATGGAGTACATTGTTTCTCATGCTGACGATTTTGAGTTGGGAAGTCGATGTATCAAAGGGGTTAAGTTGGAAAAAAGCACAATTAACACTGATGAAAGATTATTTGTCGCGGGTAAACAAGCGAGGAGAATGTGTAATAAGGTATTATCAGAGAAATGGTTTTGGTAGATACTGGACTAGTGAAAAACTTGGTGTTCAAATCATGAGTCGGAAAATTAGACACACTTTGGGTCGGGAAACCATGTATGACATTGACACGAAGAATGCGCATCCAACATTGTTATCATGGTATTGTCATGACAATAGTATTAAATGCGATGGGTTTGATGCTTACATTGAAAACAGGGAAAAGTACATGGCAGATTGGATGACACGAAAAAACGAAACCCGGGACGATGTCAAAGCACATTTTTTAGCCATTATTTTTGGGAGACGGGTTACACTAACACCTGAGGATCCAAAATGGTACAAAGAATTTTACAGTGGAATGAGACATATCATGACCTCAATCGTTAAATTGAGACCAGACCTTTATGCACTAGCTAAAAAGTCAAAGGATAACAGAGGTACAGACTACAACATCGATGGTACTACGGTAAATTACATGATGTGTAGTCTAGAGAACAAAGCATTGATGATTGCTTTTGATTATTTAAAAGAATAAGACATTGAAGTTGGATCTCTTGTGTTTGATGGTCTCATGATTTACAAAGATAATGTACCACCAGAGAGACTTCCAGAAATACTCAAAGGGTGTTTGCAAAAAGTGAAAGAGGTCATGGGATGTAACATTACTTTTACCAACAAAGTTATGGATGAAGGTTACGATTTACCTCCGGACGCATCAACCCAATCTGTGAACGTTGAATTGCTTCTGCGAAAAGGTGTATACCCCTATGATTACATGGATGGGTTTCAGAAACTCCAAGTCACAGAGTTACCATCTAGGAAAGACTTTTACACTACCCTCGATAATGAAGAAGTGAGTAATGCAAACTATGAAGATACACAAAAGTGTGGAAGGAAATGGGAATCACCAGCGTGAGAGAATACCATGATCTGTATTTGAAGATGGATGTGCTCCTACTATGTGATGTGTTTGAGAGTTTCATTGATCGAAGAAATATCAACTCGACCCGCTTGGTATTTAACAGCACCGGGTCTTGCCTATGATGCAGCATTGAAGATTACCGGTATTAAGCTTGACCTTCTCACAGATCCAGATATGCTTTTGATGTATGAAAAAGGAATTAGGGGATGAGTCACCGTCGTAACTCAACGCTATGCCAAAACCAACAATTCATACTTCGAGGGGTATGATGCTAACAAACCAACGAGTCACTTGATGTATGTGGATGCCAACAACTTGTATGGATGGGCTATGAGTAAACACTTACCCATCGATGGGTTCACGTGGATTACTCCCGATGAGATGGCACTCTTGGATACACAGTAAAAGATGGCCTTCAAAAATATTGTGATCAGATATATTCAACCAGTGGTGTCAATTAGATGTGGATTCTCAAAAACTATAAAGATCTACTGCTAAATCTCAGATCACAATCTCTGCAATTTTGCAGCAACATTAAGACCTTTGATTTTTCTACGCTTTACACTACTATTCCCCATGCTCAATTGAAAGATCGACTTCACCATCTTATTGAACAGAGCTTTTTCTATAAAAATGGGAATCGTAGATATAAATTTCTTGTTTTGGGTTATAATAATTCTTATTTTGTGAAGAACCACACTGATTCTATCAGAAAATACAGTGAAGATGATATTATCAAAATGCTTGACTTTTTAACCGACAATATATTTGTTGAGTTTGGAGGATTGATATTTCAACAGACAGTCGGTATTCCAATGGGTACTAATTGTGCACCCCTTCTGGCCGACTTGTTTTTGTACTCGTATGAAGCAGAATTCATTCATAACCTTCTAAAAGACAAACGAAAAAGCACCTTCTTTAATTTTACTTTCAGATATATTGATGATGTCCTATCACTGAATAACCCATATTTCAGTCAGTACTTACATCTCATATATCCCAGTGAACTTGAAATTAAGGATACTACTGATACAAGAAGGACTGCTTCATACCTTGATCTTTTCCTCAATATTAACACAGATGGACAACTTCACACTAAAATCTATGACAAACGGGATGATTTCAACTTCCTAATTATCAATTTCCCATTTCTCAGCAGTAACTTACCCTCTGCTCCGTCGTATGGTGTTTACATATCTCAATTGATACGTTATGCTCGTGCATGTTCACACTATACTGAATTCATATACAGGAGTGTGCTCCTTACGCAGAAACTGCAGCAACAGAGTTACGAGGAGGAAAGATTAAACATGACACTCCGTACATTTTATGGACACCATCACGAATTGGTTGATCTATACGATGTGTCTGTGTCTAAACTAACTTATGACAGTTTTACCACGTCTAACTCTTAGATTGTGGTTTAACATCTATGTCTTCTGTCTGCTAAGTACCGAACGTGACCTATTCCTTAATATGACTGTTATATCGAGTGTGAATTTGCATTGCTGTACGACGTGTCTCGGTATTTTGTACATCCAACATTCATGTATTTATTTTTGATGTTTCTGTAATGGTTTCGGTTGAATAATGTGTTATGTTTTATCGTTTGTAGTCCGAATAATTATAAAATTGCCTTTCCATAACATCATTGTCATGAAAATTGTTTGGACGAGTATTGTGAAAATAATTGTATAAAGTTTGAGATTACATGTTAGTTACGTACATGTAAGCGCGTCACTGTTTGTGATATCCTGTGGTGTCGTTGATGGAATATTTTCGTTGTTGTTCTGCGGTTTGCATGTTGTGTCGACTATTATATTATGTGTTTGTGTTGTATTTCTGTCACGTAGTGTTGTCATTTTAATTTAGCGATATTTTTAACATTGTCATAAAGCGGGAGGTTTGGCTGGCCATCAAACCAGGTTGAACCCACCATTTTTTCTTAAAATGTCCTGTACCAAGTCAGGAATATGGCAGTTGTTATCAAATAATTCGTTTCTATGTATGTTGGAGTTTGTTTTTGTTGCACTTCAGTGTTCCTGTTGTTCCCTTGTTTTCCTCTTATAGTTGATGTGTTTCCCTCGGTTTTAGTTTGTACCCCGGATTTGTTTTCTCTCAATCGATTTATGACTTTTGAACACCGGTATACTACTGTTGCCTTTATTTACCGCTGAAGATAATGAAGGATATGTGTTGGAGGTAGATTTAGAATATCCTAAAGAACTTCATGATTATCACAATGATTACCCCTTAGCTCCTGAAACATTATTAATTAACAAAGTCAAGAAGTTCGTTCCAAATCTTAAAGATAAGGAGAAGTATGTTATTCACTATGTCAACCTGAAACAATATATCGAACTTGGACTTAAGCTAAAGAAGATTCACCGAGTGATTAAGTTCAATCAAGGTCCATGGTTGAAAAAATATATTGACTTGAACACTGCATTTCGAGCCAATGTCAAGACGGATTTTGAAATAGATTTCTTCAAACTCATGAACAACTCGGTGTTCGGTAAGACAATGGAAAACATTAGAAGAAGAGTGGACGTTCGGTTGGTTAACAATGAAAAACAAGCTTTAAAACTCGTTGCCAAACCCAACTTTGATCGTCGGGTTGTTTTCAGTGAACACTTGACAGCCTTTCACATGCATAAGACTAAGATACTATTTCACAAACCGATCTATTTAGGATTTTCGATTCTTGACTTATCGAAGACTTTCATGACAGACTTTGTTTACAAATACCTGAAACCAACATACAAAGAGAAAGCAACTATTTGTTAGACAGATACCGATACATCATTTACAATCTGGAAACTCCAGATGTTTACAAAGATATGAATGAATATGGACGGCAGTGGTTCGATACTTCGAATTATCCTAAAATCATTCTTCTGGAATAGATACAGCATTAAATCCTAAAGTTCTTGGGGATGTTAAAAAGATGAATGTTCCGGATCGTCTATGACTGAGTTTGTGGTATAACGGGCGAAGTTATATGCCTTCAAGGTATGTGAAAGCGAATCATAGAGAGCTTAAGGGGTGAAAAAGAGTACTGTGAAATCAGGACTCACATTCGCCGACTACAAGCCGTCTAGATACTCACAAAGATAGTTACCGAACCATGAATATGTTTAAAAGTTGTGGACAATATGGACATTACAAAAATACCTTAAAGACGTGTGTTGGTAGAAGTAACAATGCCTAAAACAAACAAAACGTGGTGTAAAATACCATAAACTTTCAATGTGTTGTGATTTACAACAGATTAACACATGTAAACAAAAGATGGATGTTTTGGAAAAACGATTGCAACTTCGCGCTCGTTTGGAGGCTAGACGACTTAAAATAAATGATAACACAACATCCTACTTCCCAACACACCCCTATCGAACGGAGAGTTGGAGAAAGCAGTTCACAGTCTTAAGATACCTCATTTTAGAGGTGTATTCATGCGTGATACCTTACCACCCCAACCACACAATAAAGAGTGTGGTATTTTAAACCATGATACCTTAAGGGGTCCGGGAACCCATTGGACGTGTTTGTTTAAGACTACAACCACCAAAGTGTATTTCGACTCTTACAGACTTCCACCCCGGACGAAATGGTAAATTACTTAAAACCTAAAACTGACAACAACACCGATGAACTTCAGATAAGAGGAACAGTGGTCTGTGGACACTTTTGTTTTTATATGTTGAAATTGTTGTCGGAAGGTCAACCTTTTGATGAAGTCGTGTTTTCCATTGGATGCTATAAATAAATGACAGACATCTTTGAATTTTATGGAAGGAGAGAAATAAATAGGAGTAATTTGATAAAAGACTTAAACATGAAAGACAATCGTATCACCAACTTGAAACATCCGAGTCACAATGCGGATGCTGCAACGAAACGATGGGTCATGCAACAAGTGAAAGACGTTACGAGTGAAACCGAAGCATTATAATCCGAGTGTAAACGGATAGAGATAGGATATGATGCAGCAATCAAACAAATCTAGAAAAATGGTTAGAGTCTAATACCACCATGCAACAAGAACTCGAGAAAAAAGTGGATAAGATTAAAACCTCCACACAACAAAAATCGATGCATTGGTGGAACGTTCGTTGGCGATGGAAGAGCAAACAAAAGAAGACTTGGATGGTATAAAGATGTTCATGCAATTGAAACATCCGATGGAAAGACCATTAGTGGTTCAGCAAACGGTAGAGACATAGCTTACATTATTAAGCCTTCACCACCATGTTCCAATCTTTGCCATGTTATAAATAAAATGACAGATAAATTTGGATTTTATGGAAAGAAAGAGGAAAAAGTGAATAAAATTAAAACCTCTACGCAACAAAACATCGATACATTGGAAAAACGTTCGTTACTCATGCAAAGTATTACCCTGTCAAGAATCAATACATTGGTGGAACGTTGGTTGGCGATGGGAGAGAAAAACAAGAAAGATATAAACGATTTAAGGATATTCATTCCATGGAAGAAACATGCTTAAGGGGGAGGTTAACCTTTTTGTTCTTGGGGAAACCTCAAGCAAGCAGCAAAGGAACAAAGGAACTCATATCGACGAAATCTGCAGTCTAAATCTCATCCACACCTCCAGCGATCACACGTCTTTTCTTGAATTTACGTCGAACGGGTTTATGTAATTCTTCTGCTAATTGATCTGTCCAAAGAACTTTTTTTATGTCCCAATAAATCGTCTTTTAGTACCGATGAGAGGTATAACGATACCACGATCCATCTTCTCTCTCACGGTTGGATGGTGGATGGAGTCTAATTGACTTAACATAGTTTTATCACACACGGAATTACGTGTCGGTATATCTTTATGCCGGGCATAACAGAGATCATGACGATAGGCAGCTTCATCGACGCGATTGATAGGTTTAGACCAAGATTTGGGTGTTTTATCTGCATTGAGTCGTTGATGTAACTTTGTTTCAGGTCTAGTAAACTGATGTCCCGGAAGATGCATTTCTACGGGTAGATGATTGATGACTTTGTTCATAAAACCCCTACTGGTAGACCTTACAAACTTGGATTTCTTTGATCCACACACGGCGCAGATTCCACCTTTTCTTCGTCGTCCGTTGCTAGTCGTCTCTTCAAAAAGACTGTTTGTGTCCGTAGTCCTTTTACAATTCAAACAATAGAGTGTCATTTATCTAAATAAATGGACGTTGAAGACATCTCATACAATGAAACGACTGTGAACAGAAAGAATTACTTCCTTCTTCCACAGCGTTTGATTCGAGGGTTGATTATTGGCAAGTCAGACTGTAGTAAGACAACATTACTCAACAACTTTCTTCTTAAAATGAATGGTTAGATTACGATTAATTGCACGTGTTTGGAAAATCACTCTATCAACCCATCTATCAACTGTTGCAACAAGCATTGGAAAAGGGATACACAAAAAAAGACATACGAGACCTGTTATCCATTAAAGGAAAATACCCTCACTCATTTATCGATGTTGTAAAAGACTTATCCCAACATCAACATCCTAGTGGTATCGATGCCTTCTTTTATGATCAAGGAGACGAGGTACCCGTCCCTCGACAACTGGATTCCTATCGTAAGAACTTGATGGTGTTTGATGATTTGATGTTGAGTAAACAAAAAAAAAAATGTGAAGATTATTACGTTCGAGGTCGGCATTAGAACGTGGACTGTTTCTACTTATGTCAAAATTACTTTAAACTTCCATGTCAAACGATTCGTGCAAATAGTAACTTCATCTGCTTATTTCCACAAGACGCTAAAAATCTTCAACACATTCATTGTGACCATTGCTTGGATATGACCTTTCTAGATTTAAAACATTCTGCAATCATTGCTGGAACGGGCCTTATGGATTTGTGACCATCGACCTTATTTGCCCTAAGGAAAATGGTAAATACAGATCTTTATTAAAAGCTTTTTATGTCGTTAAATAACATGGACCCCATTCAGGATTTTGAACCTTACTTTGAACTGTTTAGTAGTAGTAGTAGTAGTAGTAACAGTAACAATAATAATGATGTGTGACCATAACTTTGTACTGTTTGACGACAGGGTAAAACAATGTTTAACATGGAATATTTAACAAATCTACAATCGATTTAGCAATGGTGATGACTTTGAGTGTTGGAATTTAGGTAAAATCTTTCAGAAGTCAAAACCACCACCTCAACAACCACAATACATTTCAAAGACGATCAGAGGACATCAATGTACACGCCCATGTCAACCCCCCAAAAAAACTATGCCTTAGACACTTGAATTTTAAGAAAAAGAATGCTCTTAACTATGCATTACCTTCGTTGTTTCAACAACTATTTAAACGCTAAACAACGTTCAACAGCGTTCAACGTTCAACGCTCTAAATAAATGGCGTTTATTAGCATTACCGAACAACGCGAAGCTCTTGCTAGGGACTTAACAAACAAGGAGTGAGTCGTGATCATTAGATTTTTTTTTAAACCCGTCGCAAAATCACCAAGACGATTGAAGACCTCCCGGTAATTCTACCGCTACCCGCATTACCTCCTCCTCCACCTCACGAGTTGCCGATCCATTACCTATCGAACCACCTACAGGCATCATTAACGTTGGACCTCGAGCACAAAAGTGGAAAAAGGAGCTACCAAAGCTGTGGATCATGTGGTTCGTAGGAAACCAAAAACAAAGACTCCTCATCAACAAGCCCGTTTGAATAATACATCTCATCTAAAACCAAAAAGACTGCTCAGCAGCAAGCCCGTTTGAACATCATCATTTCAGGCAGTGGTATTGCAATCATTCACGACTTCGTCGAACACTATAAATAGATGAATGATATACTTAGTATCACAGAAGGTTTGTCTTTTGATGAAAGTATTCAAGAGTATCAAGTCTATGAATACGAACCCCAAACTGGAGCGTCCTTAAACACTTCAGCTGCTGGAATAAGAATCAACATCGAAACCCAAGATCTGTTTGTTCGGAAGTACGACTTCTGAAAAAAAGATGACACGGCGTATACCGATGCAGATCTAGTATCCCTTGTCAACAATGGTATCGTGTATCTCTTAAAAAGCTTCGGTTATAAACTGTCCAGTCAGCAGATTGAATACCTCAATGATCCATTTATAGCGACTACTATGTTGGGGTTGTTGAAGTATCCCGACGACTTAAGTAAATCGCAAGGTCTCAACCAATTGTGGTATAAAGATACTTCGACTGAAGCCGAGGCTGGTGACACTGGTTTTGCAGCTAGACGTGGTTACATCATCGCAAAACCTGCAACCAAAGGAATGTTTTCATTCGCCATCCCTTTTAAACACATCTTTGCTTTCGCAGGGGATTATGACAAGATCGTGTATGGATTAAAACACGAACCCACACTTGTTCGAGACTCTGATGCAAATGCATTATTAAGAGCAGCAGCGGCAGATCCAGCAAAGATAGTATTACGTTAATATCCTGGTTCGTTCCTCATGTGGTCCCCTCCGATGACAAAAAGATGAAACTATACAAAACAATCCAAAGCAACACTAAACTCAACTGGGGTTTCCGCATGAGGCATTGCGATTCCATATATGTTCCCCAGAGTAGAGAATTCACTTGGCGACTCTCTGTCAAGAGTGACAGGAGAAGTCTAGATACATCATCGTTGCCTTCCAAACCGAGAAAAGTAACGACCAAGAACATAACGCAGCCGTGTTTGATCACTGTCGATTACAAAATATTCATGTCACCCTGAATGCTCAACGTTATCCAGCCGTAGACTTTAACACCCTCTGCACCCAGTGTCAAGTATCTACGGTGTACAATGAAGCCGCCGATTTTCGTTAAAAGTTTTTCAACATGGATCATCTCGTTGGCAATAGTAACATCAACCCTTCTGACCTGATAGACCTATACCCTTTGTTCGTCATCGATGTGAGTCACCAGTCTGAAAAGTTGAAAGAGTCTGTGGTTGACATTCAAATCAGGGCAGCATTCGGACACAATGATCCAGCGAACACCGAAGCCTTTGCACTGATGATCTCAGATAGAGTCCTACAGTTCGAGTCCGATGGACAAAAAATGAACGTTGTGTTCTAAAGTATAAATAAATGGATCATTACTTGTTACAACGCATCGTTGAAAACCTAGGGAGGGTTTCTCTTTCATTGTGTCTGCAAATAACAACAAAATCGATACCCGGTTCAATCCACCCATTCACTTAAAAATGGAAAGAGTTATGAAATGGCTCTGGTCAACCTGGAGACTTATTACTATTTCCCAAATATTCATGCAGGGAACAACACTTTTCGTTATTCTAATGATAATGGTGCCACCTGGTTTACCGTTGCGTTAAACACTGGCTCTTACTCTATCGAAAACATCAACGACGAGTTACAAAGGAATCTACAACTCAACAAACACCTCACCAAAATCAACATCGGTGCTAATCACCGTACACTGAGGGCAACACTTACTTCTTTAGCTAAAAACTATCAAGTAGATTTTAATGTTGACAATAACATCAATACAGTGCTGGGCTTCGAACGAGAAATTTACACACACGATCGAGCCACAAACGGTTACACAGAGGTTGAGACCATCGTCAACATCATTAGCATCAACAGCATTCTCGTCAATAGTGATATCAGTGGTAGCTATGGCAATGGATCACAACAACCCACCATCTACAGTTTCTTCCCAAATGTATCCCCTGGTATGAAAATCATTCAAACCCCTAGAAACTTGGTCTATTTACCAGTCACACAAGAAACCATCAATCGTGTGACTACTTCTCTGACGGATCAAGATGGAAATCCCATCGATCTGAGAGGTGAACATTTAAGCATACGTTTTCATCTTCGTGAGATATAAACCACCTTAAAAGGGAATGTTAAGACTTAATATTGAACATTGTCCAATTATGAGATGTTATGGGTGCATGTGTAAAGTAAACTTTGAAGTTGACTCACTGTGGTGTCCTGTTGACAAACATTACCATGTACACGTACTGTAAGTATAGGAGTAACATTACGGTGAAAGATTACATGTTACATAACCAAAAGTATATGGTGTTTCCTTACCCCTTTTGTTCGTTTGAATGTTGTTTAGCCTTCGTTTAAGACAATACACATGATTACACGTTTGTTAGGAGTAAAGCGTTAGTGTTAGCCAAGTTTAAACAAGTCAGTGACATAGATGAACCTGAACCTTGTCGTGCTAGTCATCGGTCGGTGTTAAGTGTGTTTGGAGGTACCATGGGGTATGGTGAATTTAAGAAACTGTTCGTGACTAAAACGTATTACTGTGGATTCATTAATATTCGTGGGATACCAATTTTCGTAGATTTCGTTATTACAGGTGATCCACAAAATTAAATGTTCAAGTAATTACAAATTTCCTATAGTCTTGTATGCAGACTTTGGCAAAACCACGAAATCAAATATCCATGAAAATGCAAGAACTACTGAAGCCACAGAAATTGGCACCCACGAAAATAAATGAATCCACAGTACATGAAACGTGCTTTACTATTCAAACCCCTTCAACAGGAGTATAATGTAGTGAAAAACGGTTTAGTTTTTATGGAATTAAACCAGTTCCCTAAAAAAGAAATCTTCGTAAGGTATAAATAAATGAACTATCATACGTATGGTTTGAATTTGACACAAGGTCAAGCCCATAAATTACAATAAAAGCAGTCAAGAATGACTGTCCTGTTAGTATGTGTTTATCGCATGCTAATTTAACGGGGAACGATAAGATGTTACTCACTCAGCGACAAATACAAAAGATCGACAAGCTGTTAAAAAGTGGTAAAGGTGGTATGGTCTTGGAGTTGAGTGTAAAACAACTTAAACAAAACATGCAAAAGGAAGGTGGATTCTTACCCATGTTGGCTGGTTTGGTTATGAGAGCTCTTATCCGCTTTAGGTGAGCTCTTATCCGCTTTAGGTGTAGGTGCTTTGAGTGGTTTAGGTAGTGCTACCATGAGTAAAGCCGTTGGTTCTGGTCTCTACCTTAAACGTGGAGGTAATGTGTGCATTTGTAAAAAAAACAAGGTAAAGGTCTATATCTCACCCCAGGTCAACTCCCTAACACCTATGGAGATGGGTTGTATTTAAAACATGAAGGTAAATACAAATGATAAAGAAGGTAGTGGATTGCTTTTAGGTCCCAATAGTCCTTTGGGTAACGTTCCTCTTCTAGGTTGGTTGTTATAAATAAATGGATGACGTAGACTCTAACAAGCAAACGTATCGAGAAGACAAAATTCGATCCGTTGAACACCTTCTAGAGGTAGACATGCTTAAATACACCAAAATGCTAAAAACATACAATAAACTAGACAATGTGCTTTCTGTTGCATTAGGAACCTGTTCTATTCTAAATGTTATTTGTACAACCAGTGCACTCAGTACTGCTGCAACAGGAATCGGAGCCATTGCTTGCATTCCTTTAATTTCACTAGCGGTCAATAATTCGATTGGAATGATGGGATATTATCCAAACGTATTAATAAAAAATGTAAAAAACATAAAGATACCGTACAACTAATTAGAACCTGTCAATCTAAGATTGAAGATGCAGTTAGTAAAGCTTTGGATGATGATGACATTAGTGACATAGAGTTTATGAGTATTGTTACATGCTTAGACTCTTACTATGATAAAAAACAACATCTACGACTACCTAAGAAAAAACCGCATGTAAATTATTTACACACATCAATATTGTGTAATCTAGTGTTTGCTAGATTAAAAATGAATTGGCATTCACTTAGGGGTTGGACTGTTAGCTAGGTAACTAGGTGTCAATTACTTTCTAACCAGGTCGTATGAAAAATACTCTTGTTTAGTCTTTTTACATATTTTAAAACCTGTATTTCGTACAAAGGCACCTTCCAAAGGTTCCTTCTCTTTGTTTACCCACTGCAAGCCCACACCCTTATCATTCCCCCTTCCCTATTTTTTAAGGTAAGTATACTACTCTTTCCAAAATTACCATCTACTTCAATCACCTCTAAAATTTGGTAAATTACTTCGGTGGGAAGGTCTTTCCATTTTAAGGTTTCTTCATATTCTTCTTCTAACTTTGTGTCAAATGTATTCAGATCAATGAAAGTAGCCATCGTATTCTTTTGTATGCAAGCCATGGTTATTAACCAAACACACTGTCTTTATACTATGATTTTTTTTTTCATTTTTAACTTTGACCTGAAATCTTATGTGGGCAGAACTCTCACTAGGGTTAGGGGTTTAGGGTTTAAAAAAACTACCTCATATTCCTATTCCATTTTACTACTTTCACATTTACAACTTTTACTTTCAATCTCTCACTTTCCTACTTTCATTTTTTCTACTTTCACTTTCAATCCCTTACTCTTATTTGGAAAACAAACATCAAATCAACGTTATAGGTTCATTTTTGTTGTAGTGTGTTACAATGTATTTTTGTAAAAATCACCTTTTGACCTGAATTTCTGCATGGTGGGGCAGAACTCTCAATTCTCTACTACTAACATGTGGAGCAGGAGCTGCTTACACTTCCGGAGCACCCGAGACCACCCTCGGTTTTTGGTGGGGTTCGTGTTGCTCAGTCTTTATGTTTCTATGTATGTTTTGTTTTATGAACTTGTTTGTCTTTTTGTCGTCTTTCGCTTTTTGTTATGTTATTGTCATTTTCACTTTGACATATGAGTTGTGAATGTCCCCTTCTTATCTTCCGCATCTTTTTTTTTGTATGTTTTTTTTAGGAATTGAAACGTTAAATCCGATAATCCGCGTACTTTGAGTGTCACGATCTCTGTGCCTTAAAGAACCCTTGCAACACCTTCTGACGGGTACGTAGGTGGACTGTTACAAAACAGTATGATGAAGAAAACAAATTTATCATTCTTTTTCCTGAGTGGTGTCATATATATATTCATATTGATAATTCAAAACAAAATAAAAAGGAAAGAATACTTTTTCAAAAAGTTAATTGTCTATCCAGACATCAGCCTTGGGCTGTTTCCTGCTCTTTTGTCAGGTTGTTGCCTTTATGACACATTCCCCGTTTCCATTCTTAATTCGACATGTTCGATTAACTCATATTCAATCGAACGATCACAAAGACGATATATAGTCTAACTAGAATCATCTTTAAGCATGTTTGCACGCATGCCCCTCATTAGGTGAAATAATAACTAAATATTTACGTCGGACGAGGACAGTATGGCTTGATATAGTTTGACCATTACAAAATATCTTTGTCATAGTTATACTTCATTTATTGAATCACTGAATGCGTTTGATTTTAATGTGATGGGTCACATCTATCAATTGTTTTATTGACCTGTCAGTGTCTTGTCTTTTTCTTTGACAATGTCTTTCTTCTTTGACAACGTCTGTCTTCTTTGACAATGTCTTTCTTCTTTGACAACGTCTTTCTTCTTTGACAGTGTCTTTTAAAAGTGTGGAATAATCATCCAATAATAACATATCCTAGAAAATGTCCACGATAGATATAATCATATTTAAACATCACAGATTAAATGGATCTTTTTTATACTAGTGTAGTTCAAAATACTGGAACAAATAGGCATTCACATTTTATTTGTATTAGGAATACTGTTTGAAGAACTATAATTCCTTCTGACTTGAATATTATATCATAAAAATGACAAGACCTGGAACGTCTGACTATGTCATAATCCATACTTCTGTAATCTCGTATTCTATTGCACGGCGCGTTACGTTTGCGCGAATTTTACCTGTTGAAAAGTCACTACGTTTGCGCGGATCAATTAAAAAAATATTAAAAAGAAATCATTGACTCTTTATAAACAAAAATTATGATTTCAAAACTAAACAAATTTATTTCTAACTTAAAAAAAAAAAAAAAAAAAACAAAAATAATTTCAACTTTTTTATTGGCCATCTTACGTATACATGGTAATGATTGACCTGTATTCACCAATTGTCCACCCACATAATTATAAAGACTTTTCTAATATATATTTATCAATATAAGAAATAAGAAGATGTGATATAATTGCCAATTCATGTTCAAAACAATAAACGAAAAACAAATATTAAAGACAACAACAAACGAAATAATTTATTTTTCTAAAAAAATATGTAAAATTGAGGTTATTCTCAGGATTAAACTGCAGGTAAATTCGCGCAAACATAATGCCATTTCTTCGCGCAAACGTTATGTTATTTCTTCACGCAAACTTTATGCTTGTCATATTCAAATTCGCGCAAATTTATGTCGCCCATAATGCAATTAGGGCATGTAACCCCAATTTTGGTTGGATGACATATTCCATCAATTCCTCGGTTGACAGTCGTAGCCATTGACAACACCGTTGCACAATTCAGTGTAGTCGACGTTTACGGGATATTCCAAATGTTTTAATTTGAACATTTTAAGAGTTTTGCATTATAATAGGAATAACAGTAATGTATTTGAAGCGTTGCCACCGTCAAATCCCCAATTATAGTGGCAACTCTTCAAATACAGTACAGGGGCCTCGGTGGCCGAGTGGTCTAAGTAGTTACTACTGTAATCACTAGCCAGTCAACACTGAGGTTGTGAGTTCGAACCTCGCTCGTGCGGGTGCACTCGACTCCAATCTTAATTGACTAGGATTGTCAGTTTTCCTATCGAAGGTCGGTGGTTTTCTCCGGGCACTCCGGCTTCCACCACCAATCAAAACTGGCCGCCACGAAATAGCCCAAAAGCGGTGCTTAAAAGTGGCGTTAAAACACCAAAAATCAAAATCAAAATCAAATACAGTACTGTTTTTCCTTAAATAATGGGATTGTGTTGGAAGTAAAGCTGTATATATAATGTCTTTCAGATACAAGTTATTTCATTCTGTTGAGCGACGTCTTTCGATGCAAACATTTACAAAAACATGTAAAATTTGAATTTTGTTTTATAAAAATGCCTTCAGCAGCAACTTGTAAAGCTGAATAACATTTTGAATTTATTGAAATTTGTATCATTGTTGAAAAAGTATATTTATTATTATATCACATAGAATCTTAATTAAAGGATTTGCCTACTTTAAGATTTTTACCTGGTGAGTGAAATAAATACAGAGGCTCTCTCTACCTCAGGAGCTATAATTATTTACCAAAAAAATCAATAAATTTTTTTTTAATATTGAATTGTCCGGAAAAGCCACTGAACAGTTCTAGATGAGGGGCAGCACTTTAAAATCAGTTAAAGGATAATGCATCAAGGTGCAGTTGTTGTAGAAATAACATTGACTGCTCTAAAAGTTATTAAACAAAATATAGTAGTCCAGCAAAATAATATCTGAGTCGTCAAGTTGGTTACTTATTCCTTATTCCTTATTCGTTACCTATTCATTACTTATTCCATATTCCTTATTCGTTAACTATTCGTTACTTATTCCTTATTCGTTACTTATTCGATTTTAATATGTTTCCCCTTTTAATGCTTTATTTTCTTATCTCTGGTAATAATTCTTGGTTTATAGAGGTGAAATTACCCTTTTAGTGCGAAGGTACCCGTTTTTGCGTTCAACTAATACCCTGTTACTTATTCGCTACTTATTTGTTTCTCGTTCGATTTTTATACGTTGCACCTATTTATTGCTTTATTTTCTTATCTCTGGTAATAGTTCTTGGTTTCTCGAGGTGAAATTACCCTTTTAGCGCGTAGGTATCCGTTTTTGCGCTCCACTGATACCCTGTTACTTATTCGTTCCTTATTCACTTTTTATACGTTGCATCTTTTTAATGCTTTCTTTTCTTTTATTTTCTTGCCCCTGGTGTTAGCTGTGGGTTTGTAGATGGAAAATAACCCTATTAGCGCGTATGTACCCGTTTCAGCACGCGACTGATACCCTGTTACTTATTCGTTTGTAATACATTTGTTATACGTTGCACCTTTTAAAAAAAATTCTTTTCAATTTTTTTTCTAGTCTCTGGTGTTAGCTATGGGTTAGTAGAGGTGAAATAACCCTATTACCGCGTATGTACCCGTTTCAGCGCTCGACTGATACCCTGTTACTTATTCGCTACTTATTCGTTCCTTATTCACTTTTTATACGTTGCGTCTTTTTAATGCTTTCTTTTCTTTTATTTTCTTGTCTCTGGTGTTAGCTGTGGGTTCGTGGAGGTAAAAACACCCTTTTAAACGGGATTTGACTCTTTTTTTATAACTTGGGCGCGTATGTATGGGGCGATTTGGCAATTAGGCGAGTTGGTATGGATTCAAACTTACCAAAGTACTGTTCATTACTATTCCCTGCATTAATATTGTACTTAACTCGAGTTATAATATACTTCCATTTTACGTAGAAGACCACTATAAGCACCACGGACTATTATATTTTTTATCAGTAAAATTATTGAAAATAGTCGTTTATGAGTTATTTTATATACAAGTAGTGATTGAAATACAGTAATGGATTCATTTAGAAGTGGAATAATTAAAACTTCTTCACAAATGTAGGAATGTTCACCCATCTCATATATTAATAAGCACCACCAAAAAAAACATGATAAAGCACCATGGACTGCAGCTATCTTCCAATAGGTCTAAAATGCAAAGCTCAAGGTCTAAACCACTTGGTTGGGATCTTATCTGATAAACACAACCCATTGGTCAACCAGACTTGGTGGTCCAGTCTGCAAGTTGGTGACCACCCATCTCATATATTTATAAGCACCACCAAAAACACATTAAGCAACACGGGCTGCAGCTATCTTCTAATACGTCCAACAAGCAAGGTTCATGGTCTAAACCACTCTGTTGTGGTCTTATCTGGTTTCTATGGCCCATTTATCCACCAGACTTAGTAGTAAAGTCTACAAGGCTAAGATGTCCAGTCCCATAATGGTGCCTATCATGAAGCATATTTATGAGCACCACCAAAAATGAACTAAGCACCATGGGCTGTAGCTATCATCCAGTAGGTCCAAATGGCAAGGTCCAGAGTCTAAATTACTCTGTTGTGGTTTTATCTGGTTTCTATGGCCCATTTGTCAACCAGACTTAGTGGTTCGATCTACAAGGCTAATATGTTCAGTCCTATAATGGTGCCTATCATGAAGCATATTTCTGAGCACCACCAAAAAAAAAATGAACTAAGTACCACGGGCTGCAGCTATCTTCCATAGCTGGAACAAGCAATGTTCAGAGTCTAAATCACTCTGTTGTGGCCTTAAAAGCGTAAAAGATCAGGAACTTCAAAGCAATATAAGTACTTTGTACAAAACCAGGTCGACTGAATTTATTTAAGCTTATTTTGGGCATGTCATATCATATGGCTTTTAAAATGGCAACTTGTGAAGAGCAAATAAAGAACAAAAAGGTATCAAATAAGTAACAGGGTATCAGTCTAACGCGGAGACGGGGAAATACGTGCCAACAGGGTAATGTCACCTGCACGAACCAATAACTAACACCAGAAACAAGAAAACAAAAGAGGACATCAATTAAAGAGGCAACGTCTAAAAAGCGAATAAGGCACAAATAAGTAACAGGGTATCAGTCTAACGCGGAGACGGGGAAATACGTGCCAACAGGGTAATGTCACCTGCACGAACCAATAACTAACACCAGAAACAAGAAAACAAAAGAGAGGACATCAATTAAAAGAGGCAACGTCTAAAAAGCGAATAAGGCACAAATAAGTAACAGGGTATCAATGGAGCGTAAAAATTGGAACATATGCGCTAACTGGGTTATTTCAACACCACGAATCCAGGACTAACACCAGAGACATCAAATGGAAAAAAAACCAATATAAATTAAAAGGCACAATGTATATAAAATCAATAAGGAACGAATAAGTAGTTAGTTCATCTCCACAAACAATGAGAACTAACACACATCACATGAACAATAATAATTAAAAAGACCAACGTATAAAAAGCGAATAAGAAACAGGGTATCAGTCGAGCGCGTAAACGGGTACATACGATCTAATGAATAATTTCACCTCCACGAACCAAAAACTTACACCAGAGAAGAAAATAAAAGAAAAAGACAATTTCAAAAAGGGGCAACGTATAAAAAACTATTTAAGAACGAAAAAGTAACAGAGTATCAGTCGAGCGCAAAAACAGGTACACACGCGCTAAAAGGGTAATTTAACATCTTCCAACCAAGAACTATTACCAGAGACAAAAATAATAAAAGAAAAGAAAGCATTTAAAAGGTGTAACGTAAAAAAAGCAAGTTAGGAACGAATAAGTAACGAATAGGTAACAGGGTATCAGTCCAGCGCAAAAACGGTAACATGCGCGCTTAAAGGGTAATTTCACCTCTACGATCCACGAACTACCACCAGAGACAAAAAAATAAAAGAATAGAGAGCATTAAACAGATGCAACGTATAAAAAGCGAATCAGGAACGAGTAAGAAACAGGGTATCAGTCGAGCGCAGAAACGCGCTATTAGGGTAATTTTACCTCTACAAACCAAGAACCAACATCAGAGACACAAAAAGAAAGCAATAGATAGGTGCAACGTATAAAAATCGAATGAGGAACAAATAAGTAGCGAATAAGTAACAGGGTATCAGTACAGCACCGAAACGGGTACACATGCACTAATAGGGTAATTCACCTCTACGAACAAAGAACCAACACAAGAGACACAAAAATAAAGCAGAAAAAAAGGTGCAACGTATAACAATCGAATAAGGAACAAATAAGCAGCGAATAAGTAACAGGATATTAGTCGAGCGCTGAAACGGGTTCACATGCGCCAATAGGGTAAATTCTCCTCTACGAACCAAGAATCAACACCAGAGACACAAAAATAAAGCAATAAATAGGTGCAACGTATAAAAATCGAACGAGAAACAAATAAGTAGCGAATAAGTAACAGGGTATTAGTCGAGCGCAAAAACGGGTACCTACGCACTAAAAGGGTAATTTCACCTCTATAAACCAAGAATTATTACCAGAGATAAGAAAATAAAGCATTAAAAGGGGGAAAAATATTAAAATCGAATAAGTAACGAATAAGGAATAAGTAACGAATAGGTAACAAATAAGGAATAAGGAAAAGGTAACGAATAGGTAACGAATAAGGAATAAGGAATAAGTCACCTACTTGACGACCCTTTCAGACAAGTGGTTAAGTATTCTTCTTGACCAATCCCGTTGACAGTCTTCTTTTTGACCAGACCACAGGGGTTTACAATTTGCCGGGTTAACTTTCCATACGAACCCCGAAAAAATGACAAGGGTGATTGTTTCGGGGTTCGTATGGATAGTAAACCCGGCAAATTGTAACAAACCCCTGTGGTTATACGTCAGATTTTCCGCGATTAACAAGTCAAATATACAATATGTTTCAAAAATTGAAAAATGACTCACTGAGAATAATTTTTTAATTTCTTGATAAAAATTAAATTGATACTCTTTTCCCATAGTGCTATCGATGTTATTATATAAATATTTTAAAGTCCGGATTTTGTTTTAGAATACCAAATCGTTTATTCAAAGGGAGACAACACCAAAATGTTATCAATTCCAGGTAGTACTAGATTTTGACATTGTTGACATTAGACTTGTGTTTAGTTTATTTATTCAAGCTGATTAAATTTGACTTATATTTATCAAAGGACTAAATAAAATGTAGATCTGCTCAGTTAACTAAAAAAAAAAGGAATGTTTTCATCAGAATATTTTGAGCGAATGAGTGTTAGTCCTGGATCTGTTACTGCGACTTTACTGGTTGGGTTAGTTGTTTACATTTTAACAGTTGTACTGCGAGAAATTCTTAGACAAATCAATTTACGGAAAACATTTAGTGGCTTACCAGAACCAGGAAAAAGGCACTGGTTGTATGGTCATCTTCACTTGGTAAGTCTTGTGTACACCAAACCCCCTTTTCACATCACTGTCATCAGTCAAATACGCCATTTATTACATGTTTAGATATGGCACAAAGAATATCAGCCAGATATGTAGCAAACCGGTACTGAAATAGATCATCTGTAAGCGATATGTTATAAATAACAATTAAATTAGACATCGTTAGAGGAAAGAAGAAAAAAATCATGTCAAACCATGCTTTATAAGATCAGCAACCGAGAAGTAAACATCGCAGCAAACTTGTCATAAAATTGATATACCACCAGACAGAATCTCACGAAATATGAGCAATAACTCGTTCTAGATCCCAGTGTGTACCACCACAACAAGGAAAGAATCGTTCTACCCAAGAACCATCAGGGATTGGATCGCCTTACCCTACTCAGTGACATCTGTCAGTATTCTTGGATCCTTCAAGAGACTCCCGACTTAAAAATAAATCTATAGTCACCTGTTTTATCACCCTTACTGTTAAATATATGTATAGCAATTTTATTATTTTTCAAAATTACTCATTCGCACACCAAAAATTGACAGAATAATCAACCTGATGACGGTGGTTTACTCAGCGGTAGAAGTAGAAGAAACATTTTGTACACATCTATAGGCAGTGGGACATTGCTTTTGAAAGGGTCTTCTGTGTATTGCCCTACTAGCATAAATGAAGTTTAAAAAGATCAATAAATATGTGTAAATCAAGATTTTACTGAAAACATTAGACTCCACCAAAAAGAATAATGATGGAGAAAAATTATAGTCAGAATTTTCCATCAGTCTTTAACAAATATGAAAACATATATGATGTGACCGGTCAACACAACTTTTCAATCTTTCCCTTTTGGATTATAAGACTAGATCTCAGGTGATGCACTCCCTTTTTATCACTTGAACTTTACTAGTTTCTAAAGCATTGTCTATTGATAAATCTTGCCGAGAGGCAATGACCAAGTTCCTTGCTGATATGTTTCAGTCATGAGGAGAATTATTACTGATTATTTGCAGCTAGCTGTTCAAAATGACTGACCATTGCTAACCTCTGAATTGTGGTGACGTAACGACGATACCTTTCCCCGTTTTTATTTTTACTAATGATGATACTTGACTATAGTCCATATTTAAAAACATTCCTTTGGTGGACCCTGTACTCCGACAACTGAATCAGCATGTCCGACTGCTTTGACCACGAAGAAGACTTGAATACTATCCAATGTATTATCCATCTTGGCAGAAATCCAGTCCAAATTCATCATCTATATATTTATATACAGATTCGACCCCAGTACAACCTGGGACTATTATACCAACATATATAAACAACAATTTTCAATTAAAACACATATAAAATATGAGCAATATAAAACATCATTAAAATTCAAATGTGCGTTGCACCAGGGACTAGTATAACAGTCCCAAGCACGATGTTCTATATTGCTTATATTTTATATGTGTTTTAATTGAAAATTGTTGTTTATACATGTTCATAATATTATTTGTAATCACTTGTACTATGGAGTTTGTGTATCTAGTCTGACAAGGGCCCATAATTAGTCTACTCACTTGTGCTATGAAGTTTATGTATCTAGTCTGACAAGGACCCATAATTAGTCTAACCATAAATCTCATTGCTATTTATATTCTTTTTATTGACAATCTACTTAAAACCTGTGCTTAAGACCAATAAAAGTTTAAAGTGTATAGATTGTACTTATAAATAAGAAATACTTCATGTATGAGGGTCTGGTGATATAGTAGGGGATGCTGGGTCTTCATTTCTGTTTTAGGCCATATTTCTCTATTCTTTATATTTTGCCCACTATTCTGTATTCTTAATGTTTTAACACTCCATTAATCTCTATGCTGTATATTCCCCATTAACATCTATATATTTTGTAAACCCTATTCAGTCCCTCTTGTATACTCCAAGGTTAGAAAAGGTTGAAATTAACAAATCAAATTAAAATTAAATTTTTTTTAAAAAGATTTTATTAAAAGTTGAGAGTCGAAAATGTATCAGATTTTATCTTCAAAATTCGACTGTTTGATTGAAACTGTGTCAATGCATTCCTTCTTGATCAGGAACCCCACGTTCAAACATGCATGGAATTAAACAGATATAAGAAGAAGTCAGACAGCAATCAAACAACACAATTTGACCAAACTTGAGAGTTAAAGAACTCTGCGTACACGAACCTCTATCTCACAAACAAAACCATAAAAAAAATCATATTATTATTTCATAACAAATCATATGCTACATATGTATAACAGTGTTCCCAGTGACACAATAATTTTCAATTGCAGGACAAAGTATACATAATTGTGTAGTTCTTTGGATTCTTATTGAATTTCATGCATTTAAAACTCATGGAATAGAAAAATTATATGTTAACCATGTATACTTTCAGAGAATACATCTATAAATGTATATAATGCACGTAAAACGCTATAAGTGTGCATTTTTCACTTTGAATTGCGAATTTTTGAAAACTTGTCAACAAAACTTTCTTTACAAATTAGCTGTTATTTCTGCATAAAATTTCTGTTGAATTAGTAGTATACCGGATTCATTTTGCAGTAGTTTCGGTCCAATCAAGGAGATTCGAAATAACCTTCTTAGTCTTATGGATAATTTTTTGTTTTAACTAATTTAAATTATTTTTCAAAGTCCCATATTCGTGACCCTCAGTGCCGAACCTATTTCCTGTTGGGTCGCACTTTTTATAGCATTACTAATAATAATGAAACTGAAACCAAATCAAAAGTGTCCGAAAATTAAAAAAAAACGAATAAATGCTTCTGCAAAAAAATAAAAATTGTGTTTTTTTTCTTTCCTAAAAAAAATCACAAAACCACAAAATCTAAACCTGCATGACGTAAATATATGATACTGCGAAATACTCCATTCCTTTTCTTATAAAGGTTAAACTTTTTCATGTGTTCTTTCATGCATCACAAAAACTTAAATTTATCAGATAGCAAAAACGAAGTCGGTATTATGAAAACGGAAATGTTCCCAGCATATAATGTTAGCATATCATTTTTAAACAAAATTGTGTGGAAAAAATTGTGAAATCGCAAGCAAAGTGAAAACAATCCCGTTAATTCCATTTTTTTTAATCATTCCATGATTTATACTTGTACCTCTATTTCACAACGGTTTATACTTGTACCTCTATTTCACAACGATTTATACTTGTACCTCTATTCCAAAATGATTTATTCTTGTACCTCTATTTCACAATGATTTATACTTGTACCTCTATTTCACAATGATTTATACTAGTACCTCTATTCCAAAATGATTTATACTTGTACCTCTATCTCACAATGATTTATACTTGTACCTCTATTTCACAACAATTTAACCGATTTTATCGATGGAAGTGTAAATGAGTCACATATCATTTTTCTATAATCAAATACAGTTTAACGAGTTCTAAGGGATACAATATTTCATAAAAATCCGAAGTATTGGCCAAAAAACGTATACTTTACCTGGAGTGAATACTGGCCAAATAACGTATACTTTACCCGAAGTTGCTACTGGCCAAATAACGTATACGTTACCGGAAACTGAATTGTATGTTTGGTGATGTTTTAGCTTCCAGAACCTGGAGAGAAATTGATAAGATGGGCACAAGAAACAACAGGGAGGTTACCACGTATATACTGTTTTTGGACAGGGCCATTGAGGCCAAGTGTCATGCTGAACCACCCAGAAACTGTTAGTGTTCTTCTAAAGACTGCAGGTAAAAGTTACAATCTAGTAGGTCAGGAAATATCTTAAGGCGATAGCGACCATCTTTAGGAGATTTCGTAGACCTTTCGAAGTGTTAAGAGTTTTTACTATTATCGATCATTTAAATGAAGTATAATGATAAAGAAAGTTTTATGACCGAAAGGAGACGCTGGGTATACGTCAGTGATCAACCCAATGACAATAATTACAGAAAGACATCCAAAGGGCAATACTTCTGTATCATCTTACATGTACATCTGATACATCTATTCACATTTACAGAGCTGGACATGGTGAAATTTAAAAATGGCAATAAACAAATAGAATGATACGCATATTATACCTGAATATTAGTCTCATATTATACACGGTTTATAATCAAATTTCATCACCCGTTTATTTTAAGGATATAATTTTGGTACACACATATATAACAAAGGATCATGATTCTTCTCTTGACGAACTTTCTTTTTAGTCAGTCTTATCTGATTGTAAGAATAAAAGTTGAAACTAATGGTTACTCTTATTTCGGCGTAACTTTCATAAAATCTTGTTTTAGAACCTAAACCAGTTCAGTGGGGCGGAGCTTACAGACATGCGTTACCATGGCTTGGAGAAGGATTGCTATTAGCTGGAGGTGCCAAATGGGCCAGATCCAGACGATTACTAACACCAGCCTTCCATTTCGATATTCTTCGTCCATACCAAGCTATTTATAACGAGGCTGCTGACTTGTTGTTGGTATGATAATAATTTTGTTAAATGGGGAATAAGTGATGTATTTTATTTTTAAAACGAGGCCTTATATCCATCTTCATAATACATGTTTTATATTTCAGAATGAAAAAAAGTCACAATATTTGTTTTTTTCCTGCAAAATAATTTCCATTTTCACATATATGCTTGAAGTTCTAGTGTTTTTAAGCCATTCATCATATTGAAGAAGAAAGAAAAAAAAAACAATAAATGGTTTTAAATTGCAAATTTGAAGGATTTTTGCAAATTTTGAACTGTTACCTGAATAATGATTTTTAAATTGTTTCTCAGTAAAAAAATAATTTCTTTGAATGTCATTCTATGTAAAAGAGATGCGAAATATACCAAAGGGATAAACAAACTCATAAGTCGAAAACGAACTGACAATGTCATGGCAAAAATACAAAAAAACAACCAAAACACAAACAACAGTATACAAAGCACAACATAGTAAACGGGGTGACCTCAGGGGTACCAAAAGGGGAAGCAGATCCTGCTCCACATGTGACACCCGTCGTTATACTCCTATACAATATGTCGATAAGTAATATCATGTGATTTTGCATAACGCAATAGCGGATTGGTAATTGGCTCTTATTTACTCCTAAGACATTACTAAATTTATAAACCATCGGTCATGTATATTTTCTAACCCTGCAACTTGACTAAATGTAAAATTTTAAATTGAAACAACTTTTTAATGACAAAGGATAGATAATATAAAAAAGAAGATGTGGTATGATTGCCAATGAGACAACTGAAAGGATAGATAAGACTGTTACCGTTATAAAATCAGAGACATTTAAAAAAAAATGTTGCTATGATAATAGTGTTGTTAAATGGGGAATAAGTGATGTATTTTTTTAAAACGAGGCCTTATATCAACAACACTAAAAAATAAAGCAAGAGTAAGAGCAACATTAAAAACTAAAGCAAGATCAACACGAACCCGTTTTAAACAAAACTATGGTTAATCTCAGTTGTTTCGGAAGGGAAAGCAGATTGTGCTCCACACATGGCACCCGTCGTGTTGCTGGTGTTAGTACAAACCCGGTTATAATTCGGTATGTCACATTCGAGGGTGTAAAACGTAAAAAGTCCTTTAATACCTTATAAATTGTACATTACTTTATCAATTATTTTAGCACTAATATCAAGCCTTGGTATAAATATTTTGATTTTATTGATATTTGAAATCATTGTACACATATTATTCAAACATTATAATGTTACACTAGGTTTCATTAGCTTTTCTGACATATTATGCATGGAAAAAGTAAGAGCATAAGTGAACATTTCTTTTTTACCATTTTGTGTCAATACTCATACTCTTAAAAAATCATACAATATTAAATGCATATAACAATATAAGAGGAGGTTATATGGTAGTAAATAAGACAAAGTGGCATTGATGTAAGCAACTATAGGTCGCCGTACGGTCTTCAACATTGAGCAAAACCCATACCGTATAGTAACCAAAGCTATAAATGGCCCCGACATGAGAAAATATAGAACAACTCAATCGAGGAAACCAACGAACTGATTTATATAAAAAACAATAAACAATAAACGAAAACCAAATATGGCAGACAGCAATCACCAATCATGGAGGTATCGGCAAAACTGTATTCTTGTTTCTCTGGACATTTTTTTACTTGAATGGTCTTGCAGTATATCTTTTGAAAACCTTCATGTTTTCGTTACAATATAATCCTGAATATTTATTATATATTTGGATGTTAAAATAGCAGTTGATCAATAATCTCCATAAATGTGGTCCGACACATTTTACACTTGAAAACATTTGATACTTTCTAAGTGGTGACCATGGATGGGTGATATTTGAACACTATAACAACTTCAAATACACTGTACAACTTGGAATTTCTGGAATAATTTTGTTGCTCTGACTTTTCTACACACTTAAATTGACTTGACTAGGATAAAAAAACCTGTCACAGTTATATGAAAGGTTCAATAAGATATTTTTTTTATAAATTAAAATTGGTACCGTTAATGTTATGAAAGCGATGATAACTTGCTGAAGGTGAAACAATTGAAATTTGTCTGTATATATACAAGTGCAAGTTATACCCCTTTCAATATGCATACTGTCTTAGGCCATCCTATAGATTTCAGGGGAAAATGATAAATTTGCTCAGACGGTGGAAGTTTTGAACATTTTTGTACTGTAATTTTTTAGGAAAATATTGATAAATATGCTGATTCGGGTGAAAGTTTTGAAGTATTCCAGTTGATAAGTGCTTACACCTTAGATGTGATGCTCAGATGCGCTTTCTCATACGAGACAGACTGTCAAAAAAATATGTATGTATAGAAATTTGTTGTTATTGTGTTGTTATTGTGCAAGTACGTTTTGCAGACACTGACTTAATGTTATACAAACCAAATTTCACTCTTAATTTGGTTTCCATTCCAGTGTTTATGTTAAAGTCCATGTTCAGTCGAATGATATAAAGTTACTATCATCGACTGTAATATTACTCTACCATGAAGAGTCAGTCTTATCTACATTATGCTTCATTCCCCTAGGTTAAGATTTGATTCTCCAACATTTTATGACTTGATATCATATAAATTGTTGCAGCCTTCCACCAATAGAAAGTCAATATGACTTAACATTTCATACTTAATTCCTTTATTGGCTAAATAACATTTTATGTCACAGTTCGATTCCAAGACTTGAAGTAATTATAAATTTAAAATTTTGATGGATGCTACAGGATCTTACCAAGAGAAGGTCTATTAGACTTTTACTTTTTATGATTTAATGTTTCACGATAAGTTTAACATCCAAGTTAAGTACCTATACGGCTCACACACCTTCTTTTTTAACGTATTTCATACCAGACCAATTTTCTAAATATCTTACACCTCCCCTATATTTATCCCGATCAGTGGAATAATAAGAACAGATAAGAACTTATAAAAGTACCATTTGTTAGTCAAATCGTTGAGAGTAAAATGGGAGGGTTGAGATCTCTGCAACATGCAAAAATATCTTTCCCAATATAATCTATCATATTGTAATGTATTATGGTCTTTTGGGGAATTTGGTGTTGTTGGCAAATCATTGATAGTTAATAAAAAATTAATCTTTTTTTTCAGACTTGGGTGATTTATAGCTTGACATTTTGTAAAAACACCTATCTTTTTTAAAGATATCAAACAAGGCTCGCAATAACTAAAGTCAAACTCAATGTACAAAATCTGATGTTATCATCCATGTTATCCTACATTCTGTCAGTTTGTCGCTCTGATTTAGCGATATTCTATATTAAGTTTCAGAAAGTAGGAAATGGCGTAACGTACATATATTGGCTTATGTCAGCTTAGATCGAATTGAATGTGCCCTATCATTAACGAATACAATATCATGGTTTACATTTTCGTCAATTCTGACATTGAAATGGTTTCATGTCCCTTTCTATGGCTACGTTAGGTTTGTAGAAACATTAGAGCCATTTTTGTATATGAAATAACTTTACTGATTTCAATGTTCCTGCCACATGTTTCTGAGTTAGTCTTGTATTGTGCAACACGTTTGAAAGCTAGACATGTAGTAATTGTATATTACCGATGCCTGATATATAATGAATAATGCATATTTATCTTTTTAAGTTTGATTTTATACATTTCTAATTGTAGAAGTGGAGAATCTCATCCATATTGTAAGGCTGTAGGTATTATTGCCAAGTGTTGGGCAGCAAGAAGCAGGTATGACAAATATATGTTACCATACATGGACAAATGTTCTCGATTTGAACAGAACGAAAGATAGCTGTATGAATAAAATTATAACCATTTGTGTTTAATTTAAGTAGGACATAGGGATAAGAGGCATCTGCACTTATGTAGTTAAAGTAATTTGCATCGAGATATCATTTTAATACCACCAGCCGTAATTGTCATAAATTGGTAAGACATTTTGAATAAACTGTGTGAAAATAACTGAAGGAGATTTTACAAATACCAGGGTTATATGTTGAATTAAAACATATTTAAGACGTTTCAGTTTATATTTTTCATTGCAGTTACAACTTCCAAAACGAAATATTCTATTGAAATTGAGAATTTCAAATTACAGTTGCTAGCATTTGATCTGTTGCAAAATAAAATCAGTTTTAATTTTTCTGTGAAGTGTTTTATTGACTTGTCTATTTTGGTCATCCTTGGCTTTCAAATATTCGGCTTTGGGTGTTTTGATGAAGGTAAATCCAGAAAAGCGCTTAGAAATGATGGTATTTATAAAGTGTTGATTCAATTTGTTTCTTCGTCCCCTTTATTGTTCGAGGTAATTTTCCTTTATTGCTTAAGTCAACACTATGAACTAGAAGCCTTCTTGGTCTTTGTTGTAAGGTCTTTGAATTAAGATTCTCCTATGAAATCCTGTCACTCAATAATCCACATTTCAGTGAGTGCTAACATCTCGTATATTTCAGTGACCATGAGATTAAAGATACTACCAAAACTAGAAGTTATGCTTTATATCTTGATTCTTTACTCGATACTGACACATCTGGACGACTTCAAACTAATATCTATGACAAACGTGATAATTTCAACTTTTCAATTGTCAACTTCCAATTTCTCAGCAGTAACGTACCCCAATCATATGGCGTTTACATATCTAAATTGATACGTTATTGTCGTGTATATTCACACTATATGGACCTCATTCACAGGGGTCTACTTCTTACACAAAAACGGCCCCAACATAGCTTTTGAAGAAAAAAGACTGTAATCAATACTACAAAAGTTTTAAGACCACAATCACGAATTGTTTGACCGATATGATATATGTGTCTAATCTCACTAGCGAGATATTTTCGCAGTCTTCGATTTTTAAAATCCAGAAAAGTCGCCTTATCTGGAATGTTACCGATTGTGTCTTTTTCCGATTGTGACATTTTAAAATATGACTTGAGTGTGGATTCGCATGTCTGGTGATGCATACGGAGCAGTAGACACTTACACCTTTTGACGCACCCGGTCATGATCTTTGTGGAGTTCATGCGATTCCTTCTGTTTTTGTTTTTTGCCTTGCTTTTTCTTTTTTATCGATTAAATCGAGATTTGAACATTGGTAAACTACTGTTGCCTTAATTTTACCTAGTATTTAATCATGTTTTCTTTCTAATTAACCTTTCTTGTTATTACAATGTAGCTAATAATACATATATGAAGATACCCATTTTGTAGCTCTATATAGTATGTTTAGTTAATTTTATTAAGTTTTGGGGTTATTTTTTTCTAATCTTCCAAATTTTTAGAGAAGTCATTTTTGTTACACAGATCACCGTGGTTGTTTCCAGATACAATATTTTACTTGACTTCCATTGGTAGAGAGTTTTCAAAGAATTGTGATTATGTACATAAAGTGGCAGATGACATTATTAAAGCCAGAAGAAAAGTATTGGTTAGTCTTAATGATATTTAGTAAGCTGCTGCATGTAATGGACATTTAAGTCATACATATGTATATGTTTGGCCTGTATTCATTTCAAATGGTTTCAACAAGAATGCAAATGATAAAACAAAAACAAATAAAACACAAATTATTTACATTTATTTACATGTTAATTGTGAATTTTTCAAGTGGCAAATGTTTCCCTATCATTCAAGACTAATCATACATTCAGGAAACGAACAATTATGTAATACATCAGCTGGTAGAATATATATAGATAATGAGTGGATCAGGAAAACTTAAACTACCACTGGAAAATAAATTTGTTTTAGTATAAGAATATTTTCCTGATATCAAATACTCGGGTGATCCATATGAAGACTTCTAGCTTTTTTTTGTATGAATTTCACATACGCATAGACCTTGCCTTTTGTTTATTGTCACCAGTAAGACCAGTCGTAATATTTATTTGTCATTACATGTCAAAAGTACTGACTGTTGGAAAGTAGATATATTCCAGCTACCCGTAGAGTGTAATAATATAAGAGATGCAGAATACATAATCTTATTTGAATTAGTGTTTTCTCTTTGTTTTCTCTCCTTTCTTTAAAGTGGTTTGCTAATGATGTCCATAAATATCGTTTGGCCTGTCTAGGTTAGGGGTTTTTAGAGCTTGGCATATGGTTTGAGTGATTATTGTTAAATGTCTATGATTCTAGATGTATGGTTAAGGATTTTTGTCACATATGTATACTAGGAAATAATATATCAACTGAACTTAAGGAAGGATCTAAAATAAAAAATCCAAAACACTTGGTATTCAGAGAAAAATTATAACAAAGCAATAAAACATGCTAAACATTTACAATGTCACTGTTAATAATGTTCTTTTGCAATATTTGGTCGTCGACTTTGCAATTGAATTGGTCTTGCAACTGTTTTGGATCGAGCGCGCCACTATGAGTTTGTGTAAATAAAGCGCCTGTCTGGCATACCATACCAGCAGTAATATACTCTCGGCTCCATCTTATGTTAATTATATATCTCAGTTAATATGTTACGCTCGTGCATGTTCACAATGTATGAACTTCATTAACAGGGGTGTGCTCCTTACAAAAAACTGCTCCAACAGAGTTATGAGGAAGAACGACTGAAATCGACACTACATAAGTTTTACGGTCGAATCACAAATTGGTTCACCGTTACGATGTGTGGTGTCTCAACTCACTAGCCACATGTTTTCGCGGTCTTAAATCTTTAGATTCCAGTATTGTCGTCTGATCTGTATTTTTACAAAACCAGGTTCAACCCACCATTTTTCTTAAAATGTCCTGTACCAAGTCAGGAAAAAATGGCCATTGTTATATTATAGTTCGTTTCTGTGTGTGGTGCATTTTAGTGTTGAGTTTCTGTTGTGTCGTTGTTCTCCTCTTATATTTGATGTGTTTCCCTGAGTTTTAAATTGTAACCCGGATTTGTTTTTCTCTCAATCGATTTATGAATTTCGAAAAGCGGTATACTACTGTTGCCTTTATTTACCGATTGTGTCATTAATTTGGCCTTTTAACTGTTTTAATTCGAACACCAATGGTGAGTCCAGACGATTCTGGCGTACTAAAGTTAATGAACGTTATCTTTGATGAGTTTTATTATATGTGATTAAGAAACTTACTACTCTGATGACTGTTCTTCCTTCGACTGAAGAAATTAGTAAAATTCTGTTTAATAATTAACAATTATGTTATTTAGCGCTTGTTACAAGAATACTGAATTATAGGTCTCTCTTATGTCTGTGTTACAGATGTCTTTATTTATAGATGTGTGTAAGTACCTATTTATCCCAAAGAATCCAGGTCATATTTCACTTTGAAACTCCTTATAGACGATATATATATTCAAGTAACCATGATCCATGATTAATGATGCTAATTATAAATAGGCCAGGTTTTTGAGTAAAATCACTTTTAGAATATTTTGATTTGATAATTAAATAATATAGATCGTATTCATATCATCATTGGCATTTCCAACCATAAAAGACAATATACGGATGAAAAGTTATCGTTTAATTGTTCCAGGAAACAGAAGATATCAGTAAGAAGAAATGTTTAGATTTCCTAGATATTTTATTGACTGCCAAAGACGATGACGGCAAAGGACTAACAGAACAAGAAATTAGAAATGAAGTCGACACATTTCTATTTGAAGGTATTTTATTACCATTTGATAAAGAATTTATCCTATATCAGTAACAAGTGTATATTAAAAAAACCCTTTCATGTGTACATGTATTGTTCTTTATATCGAAGTTTTATGGATTTAAATGTAAGCTCATGCACAGGTACAAAGCTACGGGCTGAAAATGAAAAATTAGATATAGTACAAAAAGAAAAAGAAAACTGTTTAAAAGAGCTACATATAAGCACCCATAAATATTAAATGATCATGCAATGATAAGCTCTAACCGCTGGAAATTAAAACAATTATAAAAAAATGAACAGAGACGACCATAGATAAAGCAGGGTTCGAAAAAGACAAAGAACAAACAGAATCATTGAAGATGCTCCTGATATTTGAAAAGTACGCTATCATGTGACTGAATTGAAATAGCTTGATGAGTTCTCAACATTTCCTCTGCTATCTCCTTCAATTTGAAGAAAACAAACATAACAAAATAAATCATTCAAACATAGACTGAACAGATCTGAATACACTACAAGCGAATTGTCTGGACTGTACTGAATTCACCGCAGTAGATAAGTCTGATAATTGACTGAGAGACTGAAAGTGACTAAATAATTTATTTTTAAGCCTTTAAGAGCTGTTAAGATCAAAATGACCGTTTCAGATCAACCTTGGTTTACTAGTGTTTGGTCTGCAGCCTAATAATGTTATGTTGTAGCGTGTAAGGAATTTTAACATGTGCCGTGCAGTCTCTTCCTGTTTTCAGAAAGTTTGAAAAATTTCCAACACTCACTGTACAAGGAAAATTTTCGTCAAACATTTCTTGGTTCCTATGGAAAAAAAACGGTTTTATATTTGGTTTGCAGCTTAATAATTTTGAGTTGTAGCGTGTAAGCAAAGTTTTATATCTGCATTACAGCCACTTCCTCTTTGCCGATAGCTTGAAATTTTCTTGGTTTCAATGAAGGGAATTTTCAGTTAAATGTTTCAGTATACATGTTACCTAAATCAATTGCACGGGCAGGCGAATTTCCAGACACGTTGTTTTGTCTTGTTATATTACCATTAGTTCGTAAAATTATTTAGCAGATTCAAGTTGTCAGATTGAAAATATTATGTTTAGATAAAACACATTGCATTTCTACTTTTGGAAATGAAGAGCTCCAAATTTTGAATCTTATCATCAATTAGAAAAGTATTCAGTCTTCAGTTTTCTATATTTTGTTTTGTAGACTGATGTTTGTCATTTGATCGTTTTTTCGGTTTTTGCCATGGCATTGTCAGTTTGTTTTTGCCATGGCATTGTTAGTTCGTTTTTGCCATGGCATTGTCAGTTTGTTTTCGACTTATGAGTTTCAAATCAATTCAACATTGGATCGCTTATTGAAAAGAAATTGTTTTGTTATTGTTTGTTATTTTTTTTTAAATCAGGTCATGATACAACAGCAAGTGCATTATCCTGGACTTTATACTCATTATCAAAGGAAAAGGATTATCAAAACAAATGTCAAGAAGAAGTAGATTCTGTACTCAGTAGCAATAACTTTGTCAAATGGTAAGTGTTTTATATTACAAATGACAATTCGAATAGTAATTGGTTTAATTATGTTTGTCCAAGGATGTGTAAATACATGCATTTGACCTATAGCTAAAGGGACCTTGAATATTGCTTGGCATCTGACCATCTGCAAGTCCACCTGCTTGACTTTTACATGCAAACATGATTGTATTATGAAATGTGGATCCTAATTATTAAAGGCAAGCTTTTGAGTTTATATAGATTTTCATAATCAACAAATTAAACTAAGATGTAAAACACCAATATTTATCATTTTCTTGATATATCTGACTTCAGACTTTCGGAAAATGTAAATATTATTGGTAGTCAAAATTTGTTATTGATGTAAATTACACCTATAATGTCATGTTATAAGGAAGATTGACATTTCAAGTTCTGAGTTCTGACCCGCTATTTGTTGGAGTTCGTATATCTCAATTTCAAGTTTTTCTAAGTAGTTTTTGTCTCGCCGCAAGACATAGGGATTACTATCCGGCGGCGGCGATGTGAACTATTTGTTAAAAGCTTTATATTTCAGAAGGTAGAAGACCTGGATGATTCATACCTTGTATGCAGATACCTCATGTTACGAAGTTTTGTCTGTCCATTGTCCTTGACCTTATTTTCATGGTTCAGCGACTGCTTGAAAACAAATTATAGTTTGTTTTGTCATGTGAATTTCTCACTTATTATGAGTAATAGGATAACTATATTTGGTATATGGGTTCCTAGCAACATCTACATGTCCGTAAGACAGAGTTCACCTGACCATGACATCATTATATGGATCATGATCAGGGTTAAAGTTACATGATTATGTCCGTTTCTCAGTTACTATAAGCATCAGGTCAATTATATGTGGTGTATGGAATGATTTTAAGGGTACATGTCAGTCTTGCAGGTATCATCTGACCTTGACCTCATTTCCATGGTTCATTGGTCAATGTTAAGTTTTTGTGTTTAGGTCAGTTTGTCAAATGCTATAAGCAGTAGGTCAACTATATTTTGTGTATGGAATGATTGTAAGGTGTACATGTCTGTCTGGTAGGTATAATCTGACCTTGACCTCATTTTCATGGTTCATTGGTCAATGTTAAGTTTTTGTGTTTTGGTCTGTTTTTCAATTACCATAAGCAATATGTTAGCTATATTTGGTGTATGGAATAATTGTAAGGTGTACATGTCTGTCTGATAGGATTTATCTGACCTTTACCTCATAGTCATGGATCTTTAAAAATTTTAAGTTTATTTGATACTTGTAGTAAAAAATTATCTTTAAGATTTTCAACATAAAATCAATGTTCAGTAAAACAGGCGAGACATTTCAGCGTGTGCACTCTTGTTAAGGATTGTTTAATGTCTGTTTACTGTTTTTTTCTTTCTTTTGGCAATGGTATTTTCAGTATTTCTTTGCTTTATGGTTTTTATCGAGCCTGCGACTTCTGTCGCAGAAAGCTCGACATAGGGATAGTAATCCGGCGGCGGCGGCGTTAACTAACTTCTTTAAAGCTTTATATTTCAGAAGGTGGAAGACCTGGATGCTTCATACTTTGTGCCTTGTGATATGAAGTTTCCGTTTGTCATATGTCCATTGTCCTTGACCTCATTTTCATGGTTCAGTGACTACTTGAAAAAAAAAGTTAAGATTTTTTGTAATGTTAATTTCTCTCTTATTATGAGTAATAGGATAACTATATTTGGTATGTGCGTACCTTGCAAGGTCATCATGCCTGTCAGACAGTTTTCACTTGACCTCGACTTCATTTCATGGATCAGTGAACAAGATTTAGTTTTCGTGGTCAAGTCCATATCTCAGATACTATAAGCAATAGGTCTACTATATTTAGTGTATGTAATGATTGTAAGGTGTACATGTCCAACTGGCAGGTGTCATCTGACCTTAACTTCATTTTCATGGTTGAGTGGCAAAAGTTCAGTTTTTGTGTTTTGGTCTGTTTTTCTAATACTGTATGCAATAAGTCAACTATATTTGGTGTGTGGATATATTTTACGATGTACATGTCAGTCTGGCATGTTTTATTTGACATTGACCTCATTTTCACGTTTCATTGCTCAATGTTAAGTTTTTGTGTTTTGGTCTGTTTTCTAATACTGTATGCAATAGGTCAACTATATTTGGTGTATGGAAATATTTTACGATGTACATGTCAGTCTGGCAGGTTTTATTTGACCTTGACCTCAATTTCATGGTTCATTGCTCAATGTTAAGTTTTTGTGTTTTTGTCTGTTTTTCTTAAACTTTAAGCAATAGGTCAACTATATTTGGTGTATGGAATGATTGTAAGTTGTATATATCTGTCTGGCAGGTATCATCTGACCTTCACCTCATTTTCATGGTTCATTGGTCAATAATCAGTTTTCCTGGTTAAGTTTGTTTCTTAAAGACTATAAGAATAGGTCAACTATATTTGATGCATGGAATGTTTTTAAGTTGTACATGTCTGTCTGGCAGAGTTCATCTGACCTTGACCTCATTTTCATGGTTTATTGGTCAATATATAATTTCCATGGTTTGATCTGTTCTTTTATATTATAAGCAATAGGCCATCTATATTCGGTGTATGGAATGATTGTATTTAAGGTGTACATGTATTTCCGGCTTGGTTTATCTGACCTTAACCTCATTTTCTGGGATCATAAATGTTAATGTGATACTTGTAGTAAAACTTTATATTTAGGACTATCACCATAAAATCAATGGTCAGTATAGTAGGCGAGACATTTCAGCGTGTGCACTCTTGCTGATTATCCTCATGGTATTGTCTCTCCCTCTGTCGATAAACAGGCTAATTACGAGAATATGTGGGCTAAATTAGTGATATAGCTCCCTCATGCAAAACTCTGATTCTTACCCGGATTTGGCTATACTTTAGGTCCTTTTCGGTTTTATAAAATCTTCAACCTTTGTATTAGTTTTTGATTTTCAGGTAGTTTCGCCTCGAGCATCACTCAAGAGACAATATTTTCGAAATGCACATCTGGTGCAGTGAAAATGGTATGTCGGCAATTTTTTTTCAGCAAGTAGATAACCAAAAATACATTTTCGGTTTTATAACCTGTTTTGGGCAAGGCGGTGCTGTAAAATTATTTCTTACGATGCACAAGACAAATGTAATTTTACTGCAGTACAGAATATTTGCCATTGCATTGTTTTATACTAAATAAAACTATGTCTCAAACAAAAATAGCAATAGTTTGTTGCAATACATAGACTATTATATTTAATTTTGCAAATTAGAGACATTTAATTTATGTTAATTAGACCCCAAATTGTACCATTTCGCTTTGTTTCAATATAAAGATATGGATGATGCCATTTAAACATCTATTGACTAAAGATAAAGGATCAGCATATAACAACTACAGGTTTATACAGTAAGGCCTTCCACAAAAACTCATAGTAAGCTTTTGAAGGCCCCACAGCAAGTTCTATGTAATTTTTTTTCTGAACAATAATTATTATGTGTTACTCTCCCTACCTTTTGCTTTTCTACTGATTAAGTTAAAGCAATTATGATGATAGAGTGCCAACAAGACTAACATAACCACTCTACATGATAGCATGCCTGTCCTATAAGTCAGGACAGTCATCTATATGGCAGTCTTTCTATTCATCATTATGCTTTTTGTTGATTTAACACAATTTATGTTGAAGTTTTATATAGTTCTGTTTATTTCATTTATTATGAAATTTGGAGATGGACAAATGATATATTTTTACCTATTTATGTCACACTGCATTTGTGACCTCATCAAATATACCATGCCTATAATTTGGTACGCTAGACGTAAGACTCATCAGTAATGCTCAAATCAAAACAAGTGGAAGGCCAAATCAAATTCGAAATTGAAGAGCATGAAAAACCGAAAATACTGAAAAGTTGTGGCAAATACGGATAAGGCAATCTATGCATTAGGGTAGAAAAACCTTAGTATTTCGAAAAACTCAACATTTTATAAACAGTACAGAAAAAGAACGTATCAATGATATTTCATGTCAACACAACAGTACTAACTACTGTGATACCCTAGGGACGACATGTCAACACAACAGTACTAACTTCTGTGATACCCTCGGGGACGACATGCCAACACAACAGTACTAACTACTGTGATACCCTCGGGGACGACATGTCAACACAACAGTACTAACTTCTGTGATACCCTCGGGGACGACATGCCAACACAACAGTACTAACTACTGTGATACCCTAGGGGACGACATGTCAACACAACAGTACTAACTACTGTGATACCCTCGGGGACGACATGCCAACACAACAGTACGAACTACTGTGATACCCTCGGGGACGACATGCCAACACAACAGTACTAACTACTGTGATACCCTCGGGGACGACATGTCAACACAACAGTACGAACTTCTGTGATACCCTCGGGGACGACATGCCAACACAACAGTACTAACTACTGTGATACCCTCGGGGACGACATACCAACACAACAGTACTAACTACTGTGATACCCTCGGAGACGACATGCCAACACAACAGTACTAACTACTGTGATACCCTCGGGGATGACATGCCAACACAACAGTACTAACTACTGTGATACCCTCGGGGATGACATACCAACACAACAGTACTAACTACTGTGATACCCTCGGGGACGACATACCAACACAACAGTACTAACTACTGTGATACCCTCGGGGACGACATACCAACACAACAGTACTAACTACTGTGATACCCTAGGGGACGACATGTCAACACAACAGTACGAACTTCTGTGATACCCTAGGGGATGACATGCCAACACAACAGTACTAACTACTGTGATACCCTCGGGGATGACATGCCAACACAACAGTACGAACTACTGTGATACCCTAGGGGATGACATGCCAACACAACAGTACTAACTACTGTGATACCCTCGGGGACGACATGTCAACACAACAGTACTAACTACTGTGATACCCTCGGGGACGACATGCCAACACAACAGTACTAACTTCTGTGATACCCTCGGGGACGACATGTCAACACAACAGTACTAACTACTGTGATACCCTAGGGGACGACATGTCAACACAACAGTACTAACTACTGTGATACCCTCGGGGATGACATGCCAACACAACAGTACTAACTACTGTGATACCCTCGGGGACGACATGCCAACACAACAGTACTAACTTCTGTGATACCCTCGGGGATGACATGCCAACACAACAGTACTAACTTCTGTGATACCCTCGGGGATGACATGCCAACACAACAGTACTAACTACTGTGATACCCTAGGGGATGACATACCAACACAACAGTACTAACTACTGTGATACCCTCGGGGGTGACATACCAACACAACAGTACTAACTACTGTGATACCCTCGGGGACGACATGCCAACACAACAGTACTAACTACTGTGATACCCTCGGGGACGACATGTCAACACAACAGTACTAACTACTGTGATACCCTCGGGGGTGACATACCAACACAACAGTACTAACTACTGTGATACCCTCGGGGACGACATGCCAACACAACAGTACTAACTACTGTGATACCCTCGGGGACGACATGTCAACACAACAGTACTAACTACTGTGATACCCTCGGGGACGACATGCCAACACAACAGTACTAACTACTGTGATACCCTCGGGGACGACATGCCAACACAACAGTACTAACTACTGTGATACCCTCGGGGACGACATGCCAACACAACAGTACTAACTACTGTGATACCCTCGGGGACGACATGTCAACACAACAGTACTAACTACTGTGATACCCTCGGGGTGACATACCAACACAACAGTACTAACTACTATGATACCCTCGGAGACGACATGCCAACACAACAGTACTAACTACTGTGATACCCTCGGGGATGACATGCCAACACAACAGTACTAACTACTGTGATACCCTAGGGGACGACATGTCAACACAACAGTACTAACTACTGTGATACCCTCGGGGACGACATGCCAACACAACAGTACTAACTTCTGTGATACCCTAGGGACGACATGCCAACACAACAGTACTAACTACTGTGATACCCTCGGGGACGACATGTCAACACAACAGTACTAACTACTGTGATACCCTCGGGGACGACATGTCAACACAACAGTACTAACTACTGTGATACCCTCGGGGACGACATGTCAACACAACAGTACTAACTACTGTGATACCCTCGGGGATGACATACCAACACAACAGTACTAACTACTGTGATACCCTCGGGGACGACATCCCAACACAACAGTACTAACTACTGTGATACCCTCGGGGATGACATGCCAACACAACAGTACTAACTACTGTGATACCCTCGGGGACGACATGCCAACACAACAGTACGAACTTCTGTGATACCCTCGGGGATGACATACCAACACAACAGTACTAACTACTGTGATACCCTCGGGGATGACATGCCAACACAACAGTACTAACTACTGTGATACCCTCGGGGACGACATGCCAACACAACAGTACTAACTTCTGTGATACCCTCGGGGATGACATACCAACACAACAGTACTAACTACTGTGATACCCTCGGGGACGACATGTCAACACAACAGTACTAACTACTGTGATACCCTCGGGGACGACATGCCAACACAACAGTACTAACTACTGTGATACCCTCGGGGACGACATGCCAACACAACAGTACTAACTACTGTGATACCCTCGGGGATGACATACCAACACCACAGTACTAACTACTGTGATACCCTCAGTTGCTTTTTCATTGAAATACCTATGTCTCCCCTTTTAAGTTGAACACAGAAAGAGTCTCGCCTATATCCACAACTAGTTCGTTTTCAATAAACAAGAAGTCCTAACTACACAATAATTTTGGCCAACTAAATTAGACTCATCTCATTTTGCCGTGCAGACAGACTGGAGCCAGCATTTAATCAAAGTTTTAATCCAATACAATAATCGCATATACATATGAAACATCATAAAACACAGTAATAGTATCTATACTAAGTAATTTACACGCAACTTTGTGAAAAAAAAAAAATATACTTCCGGCAACAATAGTAATAAATATCTATTAACTTCCAAGAACATTCCAAATGTTAAATATCATATCATGAATACCCGTCATTAACGGACACTCGCCGCCCAGGAAAAACCAAATAGTTTGGAAACCTGCGTCACGGAGCAATGCAAGAACCGTTTCTGGGTAATGATGCCGTACTTCATCATGATTATGATAATATAAAAAGACAAATTTTTATTCAAAACAGGAAGTTTTAACTGTACGATGTCTACGGCTAGCATGACCACCTAGACAAATTTTTCACGAACCCGCGAAAAACAAATTAGCATAACAAAACGTTAGGTCACCTGACCTATCAAATCATACATCATTGACCCATACAAAATATGATAGAAACTTTAAGACAGTATTTTTCCGCTATACTGCGAAACGCTGAAAAATATATGTATAAAGACTTTTGATACAGTTGTACTTTAATGATAATGTTTTACAGGGAAGATTTGTCAAAGTTCGAGTACCTTACTATGTGTATCAAGGAAGGTATGAGACTTCACAGTCCTGTACCATTTATACAAAGACGTAGTACCAAAGAAGTAGAAATTGATGGCTACCGATTTCCACCTGGAACAAACTTCTCAATAAGTCTGAGCTCTGTACATATTAACCCAACAGTCTGGAAAGAGCCAGACAAGTATGATCCGGAAAGATTTTCTAAGGAAAATATTATGAACAATAAAGGATATACTTATTCATTTGTGCCTTTCTCAGCTGGTCCAAGGTAAGTGTTTTTGTAAGGAAACTTATGTGTTTATAGCTCCAGTCGATGATCTAATCAAAATTTGGTTGTGCGACCTTTTGTCTGTGGACGTTCTAAATTAAGAGTTACATAAAAGAAAGATTTTCTGATACTAAACATTTCTTTTGTTTGTTTGCAGTTTAATAGGGAGTTTACGAATTTAAGAACTAGAACATGCATACATTTAGCATGTATGTGTTGTTTCTCTTCTACTCATTTCTATAGTTCAGTTCATGGAAAGACTATATATATATTCAAATTAAGTAGTCAGTTACTTTTTCACTGTTATATTATCTGTATAGAGGTAGTCAAGGATTTTTAATTTATCTACATTCACATTAGACTTCTCAAACCACAAAATAACAGAAACTTCACCCATAATATCATCTGCAACACAGAACCCTACATACTTCGTGAATTGTTTACCACAGCCTCCCCCCCAAAAAAAAACTCTACATCAGTAGGACAATTCTCGCTACAGACATGTCCGTAATATCAATACTCATCATAGATAACAAACAACATCATACAACAAAGACGGCCTAGAGATCAAAATATAGGACATAATACACCACCATCCATATGATATAACACAAACAACCTTCCAGATAACATGGAGGTTGATGCATGAATAGCAGGAGACACTAACCTTGTCGACGCACCCGGTATCACTCCCTTTGAAGTTCATGCGATTTTCCCTGTTTTGATTGTTTATCTTGATTTATCTCTTCTCATTCGATTTGTGAGATTTGAACACCGATAACCTACTGTTACCTGAAATCGTGATTGTTCTATAGAAAACATCAAGGATACATAAAAAAATTACAAAGATGTGGTATGATTGCCAATGTATGTTTACAACCGACAATATTTGAAGGTTTATATTAACTACAACTTGAGTAAGGCATTCCTGTTATTGTTCGTTTACCATTTGATTTGTATGGATAATCTCTTTACCAGGAACTGTATAGGACAGAACTTTGCTATGAATGAGGAGAAGACAGTTCTAACAAGAATATTAAAGCGGTAAGACCATCTAAAATCAAATACAGGAGACCAGTTTGAAAATGATGTGGCATCAAGAGAATGTGATAAGTCTTAACAATTTTAATTTAAAAAGGGTGATTTGCAAAAAAAAACTTTTAGTGCAGCGAATTTAACATTGTGAAAGAACATGATGAAGCGGGTATTCGCACAGTTTGTCCCAGTACAAACAGTTAAATAATAGTTGTAGGGCAGTTAAAAGTACGGTTATGAAAATCTATATACGTAACTATCTGCTTTTGTGTGATCCACACTTTCTCAGTTCCATTTCAAAATTTCATGTTCACACTCAAATATGTTCTTTGAATACTTCACAGATGCATTATTTGATATGGTCTGTTTTGTTTCTTGAACTGATTTCGACTTGATGATCGATCAGACTTGAATGATAGTTTAGTTCTGCTCTTGAGATCACCCTTACAGTTTTTTTTAAAGGGGGTCATTTTGCTCTTGCAATAGTTTTAAGTGTTTTTCTTTGTGCTTTTTAACTTTTTCAATGTCTGTGTTATTTATATCGATAACAGATCCTTTTCATGAAAAACGTGTTTCAATTTAAATATTTCACATTCGGTCAAGTTTCAGAGTTAGAAAACAACTGTTATGTCGTTTTTGCAATGGCGTTGCCAATTTTACATCGGATGACCGTGAGGGCATTCCGGTGTATTGCTGTCGCCTAGATTTCCATTACGTAACTTTCGTGTTGGGCTGGTAACCGATCTATAAACCTGATAAGTACGCGGACATCATCGAGTGCAAAATAACATTCCTTATCGCTTGTTATAAATTCATTTTTTCAATGAATACTCATAACAGTTGAACGGCAAACGCCTGAATCTGACAGATAAAGGTCAATCTGTCGACACAAAAAGTACCCGTATGTAAAATGTTTACGCCCACAAACAGCGCCACCTATGAATTTTTATGCGTCGTATTTGAGAACGATGTTCCGTTCTGTAGAAAATTAAAACATTAAATTAACTAAAACGTAGAATAGTAAGTGTAGAAAACAAATTAAAAGATATATTTTTACATGACTGGTTATGCAGTAGTCAGTACTTCGGTACTGACATGATTTATAACAAACTTTTCTAAAATTGTCCGTTTATAAATTTTTAAATTATAAAGAAACTAAGGTTTCAACTCCTCAGGCAAAGTTGACCTTAGATGAATTTGGCTATTTTTTTTTAGGTATTTTTGTCGTATAGCTCTTCAACTGTTTCGGTACTTATACATCCTCGGATTTCAAATGTTTGGCATTGAGCGTTCCTGATGAAGGTAAATCCAGAAAAGCGCTTCGGACGCATTAAATTATTAAACGTGTTGTTTTCAATTTTTTATGCATGATACGCTGGCAATGTGCACAATGTCAATTAATGCAAGATTGAAATTTATTTTGTTTCTTACGTCAAAATGGCGGATTGTAATGTTTACATTTTTCCATCAAAACAGAAGCTGACACAATCACGAATCCGCTCATGAATCTGCACATTATTTATTGTCTCAGGGAGCTTATCCAATGACATTTACTGTTATATAAGTGCCTATACGTTACCATCCATCGTTACAAAAGTGGGATGTGTTTTGTGTGTACACCTCTGGAATATTGGTAAAAATCAATGTTATCTTCATTATATTTCCATGGATACACAAGTCATAACAACAAATACATTTTTTATAAAACTTATAATGTAAACAGACATGTTTAACCGTCTGCCTTAGCAAAATTCGTGTAAATAAAGCTGATGGGTCGTTTTAAATTTAAGCACAGCAGATAAACACGTGGTCGTTCAAAAAATTTGATGTTTGTTTACTTAAAATGCACGTTGTTGTTACTGCATACTTAGAAAATAACCACTATTTTGTTATTATTGTTTAACAGTAAATATTATTAGTTTTTACAAATGCATGTTATTGCTTTCAAGAGTTATAAAACTCACCTTGCGTAAGAAATAGGTCTAGCTAGGTCCAGGGACTTTCTTTACTAGGTCCTTATAAAAAATTGAGGCTGTAATGATGTAAATTACCATATTTACATTACAGCTGCTTTTTTGCATTTAATATATTTCATATATGTACAAAGAGAACAATAGAGTTAATGTACATGGGTTTAATTCCCACCCTAGGCATTAATTTTAATAGGTGGGAGCAAATAGGGCAGATTGGCCAATATGTAGTGTCCCAGAATCTACTCTGTTGTTCCTAAGTATCAAAATGCTGCTCGCTGTGGCTTAGTCCCCAAAATCTTTCTTATTTAAGTATACAGCAGTTCCTCTAAGGACTAGTAAGAGTCCTGTCTTTTTTGTCTGTCTTATATATTTTCTTGTAAGCCACCAAGCCACAACTCCTCTTTTTCCTATGCTGCCTAAAAACAAAGAACTGTTTTTTTTTCATTGATGTTTGTAAAGTGACTTATAACTGCTTACAGCAACATTATTTGGACTCTGGTGGATAGTCATCAGACTGTTTTTTCATTGGCAATCATACCACATCTCCTTATTTTAGTACAGGTTAATTATTTGAAGTATTAAATGACTAACAAAAATTAAATCATTTGAAAAAAAAATTCAGCAATGATTTATGTTGTCATTTTAAGATTTCATTTTATATATATCAACAATAAAATTTGATTGTCTCAATGGTGTCACTAGGTTTGTAATTGTCAACTGCCATGTCACTGTCTTGTGCAAACAATTCATTTCAATAAGTTCCCTAATGTAAAGTATACAGATGATTTGATTTTGATTTTTGGTGTTTTAACGCCACTTTTAAGCACCGCTAAGTATACAGATGTATGTACTGATTCCAGATTAATAATTTGGGCTATCAAAAATAAACTTTACTTTTTCTGAAATGGTAATAATCTAGTTATGTCGTAAAAATGAGATTTTTGGTTTTTTTGGTAAAATTAGCAAAATTGTCAGTATTTCACCCACATATAGGGCAAGAAAATGGAAAGCACAGAGTTTGACAGGCTAAATACTGTAAATTCAGAAATTATCATGAGGTTTTATTAATGTAAGTAATGCGATTTAATTGATTATCAAAATAATAAGAACTCGCATTCCGATTTGATATTAAGAAGATTTTTTCTGATTAATCTCTCATTTTTTTCCATTCTTCAAACAAATTCTGAATTTACTGCATTTAAGTCAGTTTTGTTTTCTTTTGTATTTCAATTGCCTGTACATTTTAGAGCAGGTAAATATGAATTTTGATTAAATTTGAAGTTGATTCAGTAAATTTTATGATATAATACATGTACCACTCTTTTATCTAACAAAAAACATATTCAGACTTTATTTACTGATCAGCTTAACTAATCATTCATTATTTAATCAATAATTTAATTTAAGGACTCAACAGATATTTGTAGGACTTTTTAATTTAAATTTAAGAAAAATAATCAAAAACTTGTGATGATAGCAATAATGTGAACTGCATGATATCATATTGCTTTTCAGCTTTTTGTTCAGTTTGGTTTGTGTTGATTATAATGTTTTTAATCCCTTTCTGGCTTTTTTGGATGTTCAGATTTTTTCTCTTAATTTAGAGCCAGCAGCAGAACTTGTACATCTTATATAGTTTCTAATCTTAAAGCAGGTATAATAAAAATGTTTAAATTCTGTCCACTGCAAATTATCTTTTTTCCATTCAATATCAATGTTCACAATTTTGAAGCATGTATTGTCTACATTTTCTTTTTTTCCATATTGTATTTTAATATAATGCAAAGTAATATTCTATTGTAACACGAGTTCTGCTGATGAACCCTCTTGTATATAACTTTTTGCATGAAATCAAATTTTTTTCTGTTATATGGAATTATCCCCTCCCTTTATAAAAGACCTGGATCTCTGCTGAATGGTTCTTGCTTTCCTCAGAATTTGCCATTGTTACATCAGGAAAAAAGGCTACCATGCAATAACCATGCCTGATGATCTTTGATGTCACATAGTAAGAAGCCATTTCTTTGCAGATCATAGAAAAACCAAAGGTAGTTTGGTGACATAAATGTATTGTTTAAAAATATCAAGAGAAACATTCCCATACAGAATCTCTGTCAATAAGTTATTTTTCCACTCTTAACAGTGAAATTTTAAATATGTATATTGATCGGCAAGCCTCTCATCTTGAAAACTAAAATGTCTAGAGGACAGAAGTATTGTTTCACAATTGATGCTACATGTTAGAATGTATTATATCACTCTTTTTCCCTCCATATGATCAGCATACAAAGTGACAAAGAATCTATAAGTTCTTCACTCTAAAAAACTTTGTTAAATCTCATTACTGATGCAACATTTTCAGTGCACCAGAGTTAAAACTTTCTGTTTGAGACTTTTTTTTATATATAAATTAATTTAATTGAAGTCTAATTTTACAGTGAATTTAATATTAAAAAAAACTGTTATAACAACCTACAGTACATGTACAAACACTGAGTTTATTTTCATATGCTTTCTAAGAATATTGATACAAAGAAAGTAAAACAAAGACTTGTATCATTCCATCTATCAAAAGGGTGTTTGAGTATAGATAACAATTTATAAGTTTCAAGTTTCAGAACAAAGTGTTAAAGTTAGGCCATAGATTTAGGCCTATCTAATTCTTAATATCTATAATTTTCTTCTTTGGAAGTTTTCAAAAACCTGTAATTACTTGAAAAAATGTCATTTTCAACCATTCCATGACTTTATTAATGTTACAATAGTAAAGGAACATAAAATATGGAATAGTTTTTCAAGAAAGTGTCGAAATATAACTACAATCATTAATTTTACTCGAATTTGCTGTTGTGAACTTCCAATTTCATACGATGCGTGTACGGAGTTATCTCCCTTTGATCTCCACTTCGCCACGAAAAAGCTGACACAATTACGTATCCGGTAAATTAAGGATCGATTATAACTAAAATCTAATGTAAAAAATGATTTTACTTCATATTTTGTACCCCTCATCACGTTACCATACCTATTTAAGGAATAATTAGGGATTTTCCGTGGACCTACACAAATTTTCCGAAAAAAAGTTTCACTTCACTCGTCAATTTAGAATATTTTAACAACACTTTTTAGTAATAAATATAAAGAATAATGAAGCTTATACATCCAAGATTTGAACACTTTGATTTTTATTAATGTACGAGTAAAAATAAGACGATACGAGTCAAAAAACCACGAGGCATGCACGTTTACCAAAAAACTGTAAACTCTGACCTTTTGTCATGTGACCAATGTAATGACCTTAGAAGCCATTAAATCGTTTGCCGTCCAACTGATAAAATATTGTTTTTAGAACATAAATTAATAATATGAAAATGTTATATATATATACATATATATATATAAGTAAAAAATCATTAATATCTATGCACACGTACAGAAAAATTGTGTTAACGCATGCGGAAGAATATCTCAAGAACGTTTGCACTCCCATGCAGAGTTATCGGTCCTCTCAAGGACCGATAACTCTGCATGGGAGATTAAAAGTTTTGCGGGAAAATATGAATGCCTACTCAAATCCAATCTATTAGAAAAATTGAATTATTACAGAAGAGTGTCCACCATGCACTTGCACTGCACTATTATTAATATAGTAGAATAGAATGATATACAAATGGATGAAAATTATATATATATGTAACTGTAATATACAAATATTAATATAATATATAACAACAAACCAGAGTATACTGATTTGTATCACTACATTATAATAGTTATTGTATTGTATTGTATTATAGTGAGGTTCCCTGTCATTTATCATCCACGCACGAACTTGTCTCAGAAAAAAAATATATCTGTACATTAACCTCACTTTCAGGTATAGAGATGTGATTTTTTTTCTGAAACAAGTGCTTGTGACCATCCACAAGAACTTGCGGTCATCCGATGTTCAGTACTTCAGTACTTTGATTACACTGACTTATGCGATTGAATATCCCATTGGGATCTTCGCTATCTCTTTAATAAGAGAAGGGGTTTCAGGATAATCAATTCAGAACGTTTTACAAAGAAAGGCATTGATTTTGATAACATAGCTTTAAAGGTCAAAGTAACAAAAAATACACCTTTGTGAGAAAGGAATTTTTGTAATGATCCTAGAACCTTGCTTGCATATATTGTCACATACATTCGGATGAAAACCACTTGTGATTCTTATGATACCATGTTAAGGTCATAGTTATTAAAATTAATCAAAGTAAGTGCAGAAAATGGGTTTTCTGTTGATAATTCCAGGATATTACATTTTTGGAACAAAATTTGGATAAATGGCATCAGGGAGATCCATATGAATTGTTTAGGTCCAAGGTCAACTTAACAGTTTCAAACCCCTTAGGCAAATTTGACCTTGTTGAAATTTTGTGATAAGCAGGGTTACTAATACTCATTTCGTATATAGTTTTCTTTTGTAAAATGTTCTTACATGTTTTTTTATTGACGAGATATTTGATGATTTTACTTGTTTTTATATATATTATTTACTTCGGAGAATGGATCATTGTTGTAAACCTTCTGATTAAATGTTTAATTTTGCAATGCAATTGTTTTTTACAAACCAGATCATGTGGTGACATCTAGATGTCTGTTTTCTTATGTTGTTGGCTGAATTGTACTATCATATCTACTTTTCACTCCATATAGCCATAAATTAATGATAATGATTTAATTGCAGGTATGAATTGACAGTTGATCCAAATCATACAGTAGAAAGAATAGGAGCTGCGGTCAGAAGAGCTAAAAATGGGATAAAAATGTTTGCCAAAAGACGGTGATTACATCTGATGAATTCAACCCAAAAACACAGAAATACTGTATAACCAATTTAAATTACAACATTTGAAATGGAAACAAAATATGAAGTCATAATTAAAAGATACATTGACTTAATTTGTGATAATTAAATTATGATTATAAAAAAATATCACGTGAACTATTTTAGCTATCTAGAAACAGTTCCAACAACAGAATTAGTTTAACTCATTGGCTATTTTCCCCTCTTTTCAAACCACCGTTGTTTCATTTGTAGTATGTGTATTTTAGTGACATTTTATTTTATATGAACAAATACAAAAAGGAAGCAAAATTGTGGTACTCGTTCTTTTTTCGTCTTGTTGATTCAAACTTTACTATATTCTAGTTTTATTAACACCTCCTTTATTGAACACATTTGCCTGGCCAAGATAGAGATTTTTTCTGTTGTAAATGAACCGTTATTATTGCTTATTTTAAAGAATATAAGAAACCATGCAAACTAATATTTACCTCATCTTCGCTAACTCAATTGAATAAGATCGGGTCCACTCTCTACAAGAGGAGATGAACATGCTGTTTTCCGGCATCGGCATCGGCAGCGTCAATAATATATTAGTTTATAAGTAGGTCAGTTTAAGAGGAACCACTAGTAGTTGGTGAATGATATTTAGTATGCATTTGTATTAGCGTTTGCACATTACATTTCCATGTAAACTGTTTAGCACCGCTGATGCAGATTAATTGATACCGCCCCTCAGTCATGGTCTATAGATGTTGAAATCTTTGCATAGTTTACATTTTTAATTTTATGTTTAGGTCAGTTTAAGGGGAATCATTTATGGTAAGTCAATGGTATTTGGTGTGAAATTGTATTAGAACTGGCATATCTCATTTCATCGGATATTATTTGGTCCTGTACCTTCAGTCATGGTTCATTGTCTTTGAATGTTTTGCATAATTTACATGTTAATGTATTGCCATTTTATTTTCAACCTTTGCATTATTATTCTATAAAAATAATTTACAGGCGAGACATATCTCTGTCAACAGTTTTTTGTTGTAAATATGGAGTTTAAGAGAAATTTTGAAAAAAAAAACTGAATCACAAACAACCACCACTCTAACATTCAGCATAATAAAAAGACTTACATTTATAAAACAAATTTTCATAAAACAGAATATTTACATAATCAGTAAATTTGTGCAAATAGTGTTTTCGGTATAATTAGAGATGCATGGTTTGTTTTTCTCTGATATTATAAAAAATATTGTACATTCAATTGGACTTTGATCTAGTTGAATGATGGTCACTCTTATGAAAATATATCATCCGAGTCTTAGACAGTGATAATTCACTGTAACATTCCAACCAAAAGCATTGCGCTTATGATATAAGCAAAATACTATGCTTAGTGAAGAATGAAAGACTGAAAACTTGTTATATAAGAAGATAGATTACTGAAAGGGGTGCATGAGATAAATGGTGTTCAGATCAAAATGCATTTGATTATTTTTAGATTTTATAGATAGATATCTCTTTTTCTAGAAATTCATGACATTTTGTGCTAACTATTTACTATGAACTGACGTTAGTTTTAAAATAAATAGATTATAGTATAACAAAGTATATACTATAGTTCATCTCTCTCTCTCTCTCTCCAATTGATCCATTGTTAAAATATACATTATACTGATTTTAATTCTCTGTGTATAAATTCGAGGCAACAGTAGTTTTCATATCTCAGAAATGAAAGAAGTTACAAATCAATGTGAAACTAAAGGAAGCAATACTGGTTTAGTCAACAGGGTAAACGTCTCCTACATGCATAATCTAACATACAAATCTACACTCAGTCATATGGTGTTTTAATTTCGTTTCTGTAGATATTTCACCATGTCTATTACATCAACTAATATAATAAAAGTAATTGGAATTGCTACAAACAGTGTTGCCGACCATCCTATTGCTTTAGATTCAGGCCTTTTATCATCTATAGAATTCTTTTTCTGAATTACACTGGACAACGATGCCTTGTTAACGCTTATATTTCCCTTTACGTTATCTTCAAAGTCTTTCTGAACCAAGTTTTCAACTTTTGTTTCCGAAATGTTAGCTCCATCAAGAAAGTGCCATTTCTTGTTTATTTTCCGCATAGAACATTTACAGTGAAGAACCTTTGGCCGTGTTTCGACTTCCTTCTCTACAAATGAACAAATTACAAATTTTGGGTATTCATTGATCTCATACCCATAAACTAAAACTAAATACTGAACAACACGAACCCCACCAAAGACCGGGGTGATCTCCTGTGCTCAGGAAGGGTAGATCCCCAAAAAACCCCTTTTTTTAAAAATTTTGGTTTTTTTTGGGTATTTCCCCCCTTTTTTTAAAAAAAATTTTAAAAAATTTTTTTAAAAAAAAAAAAAAAAAAAAAAATGGAAAAATAAACCCAAATTTCCCAAACCCCCAAAAAAAAAAAAAAAAAAAAAAAAATTTTTCCCAAATTAAAACAAAAAAAATTTTTTCCCAAATTAACAAACAAATTTTAAAAAATTTTTAAAAAAAAAAAAAAAAATTCAACCTTTTAAAAAAAAAAAAAAATTTTTAAAAAAAAAAAAAAAAAATTTTTTTAACAAAAAAAAAAAAACAATTTAAAAAAATTTTAAAAAAAAAAAAAAAAATTTTTTAAAAAATTAAAGTTTAAATTTTTTAAAAAAAAAAGAAAAAATTTTTTTGGGGGCCCAAAAATTTTGTTTTTTAAAAAAAAAAATTTTTAAAAAAAAAAATTTTTTAAACCCGGGAAAAAATTTTTTTTTTTTTTTAAATTTTTTAAAAATGGTTTTTTTTCCCCCTTTTTAAAAAAAAATTTTTTTTTTTAAAATTTTTTTTTTTAAAAAATTTTTTTAAATTTTTTAAAAAAACCCCAAAATTTTTTAAAAATTTGGCCTTTAAAAAAAATTTTTTTAAAAAAAAAAAAAAAATTTTTTTCCCCCTTGGGAAATCCTTTTTTTTTAAAAAAACAACCCCCAAAAATTTTTTTTTTTTTAAACTTGGGCCCGGAAAAAAAAAAAATTTTTAAAAAATTTTAAGAAAAAATTTTTTTAAAAAAAAAAAAAAAAATTTGGGGGGAAAAAAAAATTTTTAAAAGTTTTAAACCTTAAAAAATTTAAAAAAAGGGAAATTTTTTTTTTAAAAGGGGGTTGGGAAAAAACAAATTTTTTAAAAAAAAAAATTTGGGTTTTCCCCCTTGGCCCTTTAAAGGGTTTTTGGTTTTTTTTTAAAAAACCCAAAAAATTTTTTTCCAAAATTTTTTTCCCCTTTTAAAAAGGTTTTCCCCCGGGGGCCCCCTTTTTTTTTTTAAAAAACCCCCGGGGGTTTTTAAAAGGGAAAAAAAAATTTTAAAAATTTTTTTAAAATTTTAAAAAAATTTTTTTTTAAAAAAATTTTTAAAAAAATTTAAAAAATTTTAAAGTTAAATTTTTAAAAAAATTTTTTTTTTAAAAAATTTTTTTTTTGGGTTGAAAAAAAAAATTTTTTTTCCAATAAGGGGAAAACCTTTTTTAAAAAAAGGGGAAAGGAAAAAATTTTTTAAATTTAAAATTAAAAAAAAATTTTTTTTTAAAAACTTCCCAAAAGTTTTTTAAATTTTTTTTCCCTTTATTTTTTTAAAAAAAAAAAATTTTTTAAAAAAATTTTTAAAAAACCCTTTTTTTAAACCAAATTTTAAATTTTTTTTTAAAAAAATTAAAAAAAAAAAAATTTTTGGGGGAAAAAATTTTTAATCCTTTCCCAAAAACCTTTTTTCCCCCAAAAAAAAATTTTTTTTTTTTAAAAATTAACCCAAAGGAAAGGAAAATTTTTTAACCCCGGTTTTTAAAAACCCTTTTTTTTCCTTTTCCCCCCGGGGGGGCCCTTTTTAAAAAATTTTCCCGGGGGGGAAAAAAATTTTTGTTTTTAAAAATTTTTTTTTAAAAAATTTTTAATTTTTAAAAATTTTTTAAAATTTAAAAAATTTTTAAAGGGGGTTTTTTTTTAAAAAAAATTTTTAAAAATTTTTTTTTTGGGGGAAAAATTTTGGTTTTTTTTTAAAGCCCAATAAAATTTTTTTTTTTTTAAAAACCTTTTTTTTTTCCCCCCCCCCCCTTTTTTTGGTTTTTTTTGGGGGGTTTTTTTTTTTTAAAGAAAACTTTTTTTTTTAAAAAATTTAAAATTTTTTAAAAAAATTTTTTTTAAAAAAATTTTTTAAAATTTCCTTTTCCAAAAATTTTTTTTAAAAAAATTAAATTTTTTAAAAAAAATTTTAAATTTTAAGGTTTTTTTTTAAAATTTTTAAATTTTTTCCTTTCTTAAATTTTTTTTTATTTTTTTAAAACTTTTTTTTTTTTTTTTCTTTTTTTTTTTTTTTAATTTTATTTTTTTTTTTTTTTTTTTTTAAAAAAATTTTTTTTAAAAATTTTTTAAAAATTTTAAAATAAATTTTTTTGCCTTTTTTTTTTTAAAAGGACCAAAAAAATTTTAAATTTTTAAAAATTTGGAAATTTTAAAAATTTCCTTTTTTAAAAAATTAATTTTTTTTTATTAAAAAAAAATTAAATTTTTAAAATTTTAAATTAAACCTTTTAAAATTTATTTTGGGAAAAAAAACCCATAAATTTTTATTTAAAAAAAATTTTTTTTCCTTCCAAAAATTCTAATAAATTTTTTTTTTTTTTTTTTTTTTAAAAATTTTAAAAATTTTTTTAAATTTTTTTTTTCCGGTAAAATTTTTAAAAAATTTTTTAATTTTCCCCTTTTTTTTTTTTTAAAAAAAAAAAAAAAAAAGGGGTTAAATTTTTCCCCCCAATTTTTTTTTAAAAAAAAAAAAGGGCCCTTTTAAAAAAATTTTAAAAAATTTTTTTAAAAAAAAAAAATTAAAAAATTTTTAAATGGGGAAAAAAAAATTTTTTTAAATTTAAACCAAAAAAAAAACTTTTTTTTTTTAAAAAACCTTTTCCCCCTTTTAAAAAAAAAAAAGGGGAAATTAAATTTTTTTTTTAATTTTTAAATTTTTTTTTGGGGAAAAAATTTTTGGGGGGAAAAAAAAAATTTTAAAATTTTAAAAAAAATTTAAAAATTTTTTTTCCCCGAAAAATTTAAAAACCCTTAAAAAAATTTTTTTTTAAAATAAAAAAAAAATTTTTTTGGCCCCAAAACCTTTTAAAAATTTTTTTTTAAAGGGGGGGGTTGGGGTTTTTAAAAAATTTTTTTTGGGAAAAAAAAAATTTTTTTAAAAACATTTTTTTTAGCAAAATTTAAATTTTTTTTAAAATTTAAAATTTTAAACAAAAAAAAAGGGTTTTTTTAAAAATTTAAAAAATTTTTAAAAAAATTTCCAAAAAAACCAAAAATTTAAAAATTTTAAATTTTTTGGCCCCTTTTTTTTTCCAAAATTGAAAAAGAAAATTTTTTTTTTTTTTAACTTTTTAAAGGGAAAATTTTTTTTTTTTGAAAAAAAAAATTTTTTTTCCCCTTTTTCCTTTTAAATTTTTTAATTTTTTAAATTTGGGGTTTTTTTTTTTTTTTTTTTAAAAAAAATTTTTAAAAAACCCCCCTTTTAAATTTTGGTTCTTTTTTCCCCTTTTTAAGGGGGAAAAAAACCCCCCTTTTTTTTCCTTTTTTCCCCCTTTTTTTTTTTTTTCCCCAAAAAACCCAAAATTTTTCCCCCAAAAAAATTTTTAAAAACCCCTTTTTTTTAAAAATTTTTAATTTTTGGGTTTTTCTTTTTAAATTTTTTTTTGGGTTTTAATTTTAAAAATTTTTTTTTTTTTTTTTTTAAATTTTCCCCTTTTTAAAGGTGGTTTTTTTTTTCCCAATTTTTTTTTGGGTTTTTTCCCCCCCTTTTTTTTTTAAAATTTTTTCCCTTTTTTTTAAAAAAAATTTTTTTTTTTTTTTCCCCTTTTTTTTTAAAGGGAAAAAAATTTTCCAAATTTTTTGGGGGTTTTTAAATTTTTTTTTTTTTTTCCAAAAAAAAAAAAAATTTTTTTTTGGGGAAAATTTTTCCTTTTTTTTTTTTTTGGGCCTTTTTTAATCAAATTTTTCCCCTTTTTTTGGCCTTTTAATTTAAAAATTTTTTTTGGGGTTTTATTTTAAAAATTTTTTTTTTTTTTTAAATTAAATTTTTTTCCCCTTTTTTTTTTTTTTTAAAAAATTTTTTTAAAACCTTTTTTTAAAAGGGGCCTTTTTAAAATTTTTTAAACCCTTTTTTTTTTTTTTTTTTTTTTTTTTTTTTAAAAAATTTTTTTAAACCCAACCTTTTTAAATTTTTTAAAAATTTTTAAAATTTTTTTTTTTTTTTTTTTTTAAAATTTTTTTTTTTAAAAATTTTTTCCCCTTTTAAATTTTTTAAAATTTTAAAATTTTCCCTTTTTTTGGGGTTTTTTTTTTTAAAAAAAAAATTTTTTTTGGGTTTAAGAAAAAAAAACCCAAAAACCTTTTGGGGCCTTAAAAAAAAAAAATTTTTTTTTAAAAATTTTAAAAAATTTTTTTTCCCCCTTTTTAAGGGGTTTTTTTAAACCAAATTTTTTTTTTTTTTTTTTTTAAAAATTTTTCCTTTTTTTGGGCCCTAAATTTATTTAAATTTTTTTTGGGGTTTTTTTTTTAAAATTTTTTTTTTTGGGGGGGTTTTTAAAATTTTTAAAAATTTTTTTAAAAAAAATTTTTTTTCCCCTTTTTTTTCCCAAATTTTTTTTTTTTTTTTTTTTTTTAAATTTTTTAAAAAAAAATTTTTCCTTTTTCTTAAAAATTTTTTTTTTTTTTTTTAAAAAAAAAAATTAAATTTTTTTTTTTTGTTTTCCCCCAATTTTTAAAAATTTTTTGGGGAAAAAAAAAAATTTTTTTTTTGGTTTTTAAACTTTTTAAGGGGAAAAAAAAATTTTTTTTTTTTTTTTCCAAATTTAAACCTTTTTTTTTTTTTTTAATTTTGGTTCCTTTTTTTTAAAATATTTTTTTTTTTTTTAAATCAATTTTTTAAAATTTTTTTTTTTTTTTTTTTTTTTTTTTTTTAAAAAAATAAATTTTTTTTTTTAAAAAAAAAACCCCCCCCTTTTTTTTTAAAAATTTTTTTTTTTAAATTTTTTTTTTTTTGGGGCCTTAAAAAAATTTTTTTTTTTAAACCCAAATTTTTTTTCCTTTTTTTTTCCAAAAAAATTTTTCCCAATTTTTTTGGGGTTTTTTTTTTTTTTTTGGAAAAAAATTTTTTTAGGGTTCCTTTTTTTTTTTTTTTGGAAATTTTTTTTTTTTTTTCCCCTTTTTTTTTTTTTAAAAAGGGTTTTTTTATTTTAAATTTTTTTTGGTTTCCCCCCTTTTTTTTTTTGGGTTTTTACCTTTTTAAAATTTTAAATTTTTTAATTTTTAAAAACCTTTTTTTTTAAAAACCCCAAAATTTTAAAAAAACCAAAAATTTTTAATTTTTTTAAAATTTTTTCCCCCAAAAAAAATTTATTTTTTTTTAATTTTAATTTAAAACCTTTTTTTTTAAAAAAATTTAAAATTTATTTAAATTTTTTTTTTTTTGGGGCCAAATTTTTTAAAAAATTTAAATTTTAAAATTCCAACCTTTATTTTTTTTGGGTTTTTTTTTTAAAAAAATTTTAAAAATTTTTTTTTTTAAAAATTTTTTAAAAAAAATTTTCCCCTTTTTAAAAATTTTTAATTTAAATTTTACCCCTTAAAAAAAAATTTTTTTTTGGGGTTTTTTTTTTTTTTTTCCTTTTTAAAATTTTTTTTTTAATTTTTTTTTTTTTTTTTTTTTTTAAAATTTTTTTTTTTTTTTTCCAAAAATTTTTAACCAATTTTTTTTTTTTTTTCCCTTTTTGGGGCCCCAAAATTTTATTTAAATTTTTCTTTTGGGTTTTAAATTTTTCCCCCCCTTTTTTTTTTTCTTTTTTTATTTTTTTACTTTGGGTTCCCCACCTTTACCAAACTTTTTTCCCTTTTTTATTTCCCCCTTTTTTTTGGGCCCCCCCCCTTTTTTTTTTTTCCTTTTTTTTTTTTTTTTTTCCCCTTTGGTTTTTTTTTTTTTTTGCTTTTTAAACCTTTCCCCCTTTTTTTTTTTTTTTTTTTTTCCCTTTTTTTTTAAATTTTTTTTAAAAATTTTTTTAATAAAAAAAATTTTTTTTTTGGAAATTCCTTTTTTTCCCCCCCTTTAAAAATTTGGAAAATTTTTTTTTAAAATTTTTTAAATTTTTTGGGCCCTTTTTTCAAAGGATTTTTCCCCTTTTTTTTTTTTTTTTTAAAAAAAAAAAAGTTTGGGGGAAAAAAAAAAAAAAAAAAAGGGGTTTTTAAAATTTTGTTTTTTTTCCCAAAAAAAACCAAACCAAAAATTTTTTTAAAATTTTTATTTTTTTTTAAAAATTTTTTTCCCAAAAAAAAAATATTATAAAAAAAAAAACCCCCAATTTGAAAAATTTTAAAAAAATTTTAAAAAATTTTAAATTTTTTTTTTTTTATTTTTTTTCCTTAAAAAAAAAACCCTTTTTTAAAAAAAAAAAAAAAAAAAATTAAAAAAATTTTTTTAAAAAAAATTTTGGTTTAAATTAAAAAAAAATTTTTTAAAAAATTTTTAAAAATTTTAAAAAAAAAAATTTTTTAAAAATTTAAAAAAAAAAAGAAAAAATTTTTGGGGGAAAAAAAAATTAAAAAAAAAAAATTTTAAAAAAATATTTACCTTTTTTAAAAATTTTTTTTTTTTTGAAAAATTTAAAAAACAAAATTTTTAAAAATTTTTTTTTTTTTTTTTCCTTTTTTTTTTTTTTTTTAAAAAATTTAACCCGGAAAAAAAAAGGGTTCTTTTCCCCTTTTTTTTTTTTTTAAAAAAAAAAAAATTTTTTTGGGATTTTTAAAACCTTTGTTTTTGGGGCCGTTTTTTTAAATTTTTTTTTTTTTTTTTTTTGGGGGGGTTTTTTTTTTTAAAAAATTTTTTTGGTTTTAAAAAACCCCCTCCCCGGGTTTTTTTTTTTTTTAAACCAAAAAAATTTTTTTTTTTTAAATTTTATTTCTTTTTAAAAAAATTTTTTAAAAAACCCAAAAAAAAAAATTTTTAAAAAAAATTTAATTTAAACAAAAAAAAAAAAAAGGTAAAAATTAATTAAAAATTTTTTTTTTATTTTTTTAAAAATTTTAAAAGGGGAAATTTTTTTTTTTTAAAAAAAACCCAAGGGCCTGGAAAAATTTTTTTTTAAAATTTTTTTTTTTCCTTAAAAAAAAATTTTGGGTTTTTTTAAAACAAACCAAAAAAAAAAAAACTTTTTTTTTTTAAAAATTAAATTTTTAAAAAAATTTAATTTTTAAAGGGAATTTTAATTTTTAAAATTTTAAAAATTTTGGGAAAAAGTTATTTTTGGCCTTTTTTAAAAAAAAAAAAAAAATTTTTAAAATAAATAAATTTTAAAAATTTTTTTAAAAAACCCCAAAAAATTTAAAAAAAAAATTTTTAAAAATTTTTAATTTTTTTAAAAAGAAATTTTTCTTTTTTCCCAAAAAAAAAAATTTTCCTGTTTTAAAAAATAAAATTTTTTTCCTTTTTTTTTTTTTAAAAAAAATTTTTTTTTTGGGGGCCAAAAAAAAATTTGGGGGAAAAAAAAAACCTTTTAAAATTTAAAAAAGGTTTTTTTTTTTTTTTAAAAAATTTTTTAAAAAAAAAACCCCCCCAAAAAAATTTTTTTTCAAAAAAAAAAAAAAGTTTTGAATTTTAAAAAAAATTTTTTTTAAATTTTTTAAAAAATTTTGGGAAAACAAAAATTTAAAAAATTTTTTTTTTTCCCAAAATTTTAAAATTTTTTTTGGGGGAAAAAAACCCCCCCAAATTTTTTTAAAAATTTTTTAAAAAAAAACCAAATTAAAATTTTTTTAAACCCAAAAATTTTTTTTAAATTCCCCAAAATTTTTCCAAAAAAAAAATTTAAAAAATTTTTTTAAAAAAATTAAAATTAAAAAACCCCCCCCCTTTTTTAAACCCTTTTTTTAACCCTTTTTAAAAAAATTTTTGGAGGGGGGTTAAATTTTTTAAAAAAACAAATTTTAAAAAAGGGTTTTTTTAAAAATTTTTTTTTTTTTTGGGGGGAAAAATTTTTTTAAAAAAATTGGGAAAAAAAATTTTCTTTTGGGAAAAAAGGGGGCCCCAAAAGTTAAAGGAAAATTTTTCCCCCTTAAATTTAAACCTTTTTAAAAATTTTTTAAGGGTTTAAAAAGGGGTTTTTAAAACACCCTTAATTTGGGAAAAAAACCCTTTGGGGCCAATTAAAAAAAGAAATTCCAAAAATTTTTTTTTAAACCAAAGGGGTTTTAAATAGGGTTCAAAGATTACATTTTCTAAAGATAATGTGTTGTATCTTGTATGTAAGACGGTATGTTTTCAACGTATGGTCTTAAATGAAAGTCAAGAAATTCTGATATTTTCCCTGTAAGGTTGTCATTGGCAGAAACTATTGGTCTATCTGGATTATTGACTGTGTATTTGTGGCAGAAGATAGAAATGTCCCGTCTTTAATCTATGTTCACACACGACTTTCAAGTCTGTGGTGACCTTTTTGTTGAATTCAAGGATTGGGTCAGAGTCTAAATTATTATAAAATGTTTCTTTAGAAAGTTAACGTTCTGCCTCTTGGATATAACCACATTTGTCTATGACGACAATATCGCTGCCTTTATCTACTGGTTTTATTATCATGTTGTCTATGTTTTAAGCAACTTCACAGCGGTGATGGTGGATAGATGTGATACGTCGGATTTAATTTTGTCATAATAAAATCTAAAGTGAAAATGTGAGCCAGATCTTCCTCTCAGACGATATTTGAATTCCCTGACCACACTAAGGCAGATCGCAATCGATTGACTATTACAATCATTGACCACAACACTGATTGGTCTAGGGAGGAAATAGTTTGGATTAGAAAATTGAAAACTTTGTCACCAAATGGGATCAATGGAAACTGAGTGTAGTTAAAATGCCACAGTGCTGTTCATTTTCGACGCAGCCACTGTTGTAAATTCTTAATCTGTATCAACTTTGAAATTTTAGAATTGTGGTTCGGTTTTTTAATTTATATTACGTTCAAAATATTTTTTGGAAAACCAGCATATATTAATTACATTCATTTTACATCATACTGATGAAGGATATCGGTTATCCGAAATATTTATTAATACTTGTATTTACTTTTTCCTATTTTGTAATTTTGGTTTTGTTTTGTACCTTTTTTAGGCGTATATATACATATTAATGAAAAAAGAGATGTTAGATTGCCAATGGGACAACTATCCATAGACCAAAGAACAAAGATTTGAACATTTACAAGTCATCGCATCGCCTTCAACAATGAGGAAACCATACTTTAAAAGTAAGCTATAAAAGACCCGGAATGACAGAATGTAAAACAATTAAAAAGAAAAACTAACGACCTGATTTATACCACAACAATGCACAAAAACTAACGACCTGATTTATACCACAACAATGCACAAAAAACAAAAATAGCAGATAGCAACATGTGACAACCCCTGAATGCCTGGCACACTTCCTTAATCTCCAGAAAAAGATTCCCTTTTGGAAACGTTTACCTTAAAGTTAATGAAACAGCAACCCAGCAACACAAATTTTGAAATAGACATCTAATTTACTGCTAAAAAAAAAGGATGAGTGTTAAAACCGTATGACAAGTCTCTTATAGTATTGTCTTCACAGCAAACACAGAACACCAACATCTCAAAACACAAAAACATGAAGAGAGATCATTAACCAGTGGCAAGTCCACTTAGGGTAGGCACATCAATTAAAGTAATTTTAGTCGGTAGATTTTAGTATTTTAAGTTAAATAGTTTTAACTTTGTTAGGGCATGTCTTTTTTTAATAAATAATTATTGTCTCTTAATTTCATTTAAAAAATCGTTTAAAAAAAAAAGTGATAAAAAAAAGTATGTTTCCATTGTAAATTTGTAAAAAAAAAAAAAGAAGACCCACCAATATTGATTTAAAAAAAAATGTGTTCTTGTATGTTATTGAATAATTGTTTGATATTGATTACATTTGAAAAAAGGTTTTTTTCCGAAAAAAACCACTAAAGATGACTGTTCGCTGCCTTAAAAGGGCTCAATCCTCTACTTATTAATTATCATTGACTAGACATGGTCGTTCGGGATAATTATCCGTTATACTTCATTAATATATCATCATTGTGTAAAGACGGACTTTGATTAAAACAAAAACTTGTTTCATGACAAGGAATGATGTGTGCGATGTATTAAATAATTCATCCACTCTAAAAAAAAAAAAAAAAAAAAAAAAAATCAAAACGCGTGGACGCTGATATTTAATTCGGGATAAATATTTTTAAAACATGTTTTTTTTTCATATCCTAAATTTGAAAGTAAAAATTTAAAAAGACAATGTTTTTTTCTTTATTTTTAAAAGTGGATTAGAAAAACAGAAATTTTAATATTAAACAGGCTTATAGCTTGCTGTTCGGTGTGAGCCATGGCTCCGTGTTGAAGGCCGTATTTTGACCTACAATTGTTTACTTTTTACACATTGTGACTTAGATGGATAGTTGTCTCATTGGCACTCATACCACATCTTCTTGTTTATATTCACAACAACTTACCTTGTAATAGAGTTAATATCACCACATGAAAAATCATGGTTAAACTATCAAATGTTATATAAATTTGAGTTTCCAGTCATTAATACACCTGTACCCGACTTTTAGAAATGTATTTGTAAGTGAATTTCCGAGAACAATTAGTTCAGTACATGATTAATGCATATATTGCCTCTCGCTGTAATGAATATTTGATATATTCACCGTTAAACGTACAAATGAAAATTTATAATGGAACATAAGGTCTAGAGAGATCAGATTTATCAGCATTGAAATCTCCAATAATGTACAATCGTACAATATATCATTTAAACAAAATTTGGTTATTTTTTTAAGAAATGCATATAATCATATTTACACTAATAATATAGACTAACAATCAGGGAAAAAACCTTTGGAAATAGTTCCCCGATAAAACAGTATGTGCAATATTGTTCTGGAAAATGTCTGTATAATTAAATAATGTCCAAGTCAAAACCATATCATCATTAAATTATACCTGACCTTTCAGTGAATCTTACGGAAGCGTATTAGTGCCACACAACTTTTTTTTATATTTCTTCCTATGTTTACGTTATAACGCAACGCAAAGTTTTGCGAAATAACGCAAACCTTTGCTTTATAACACAAACCTTTGCGTTATAACGCAAACATTTTGATTTTAATTACTCATTAAGTTTTGTATATTTCATATAGGTGTTGACAATTCACTTGAAAACTCAACATATACCCCCACGACACTTACCAAGGAGGAAATCCTGGATAATCATAGGTCTGTTCTATGTTCCTTTGGAATTTCAACCAAAGATGAAGAACTGGATCTTCCTTCACTGTATTGGATACTTAAACTACATAAGTGTCCTTACAGACAACGTTATATATATTGTTGGGACTTCCCAGTGCTCCACGAAACCTCTTTCTCAATTATTAACATCAATTTTATCATCACTCAAAACCGGGCTTCAAAGTTATTGTGAAACTACCTATTCTAGAGGTGGCGTGAATCAGATGTGGATACAAAAAAAATCCAAAGATCTTTTAGAGTACATACAATCTAAGACTCTTTCATCTTGCAAAAGTATTACCTTTCTTCACTTTACACAAGTATTCCCCATTCCAAACTAAAAGACAAATTGAAAGAGTTGGTCCTGCTTTGTTTCATAAAAAAATGGCTTACGTAGATACAAATTTCTTGGTTTAGGGAGGGATAAATCGTACTTTGTAAAAAATCACTCTGATTTATACAAAAAATTCTCTGAAACTGACATTATCAAGATGCTTTATTTCATGATTTCATGATTGACAACATATTTGTTACGTTTGGAGGACGTGCTTTTTCAACAAACAATCGGCATTATCATGAGAACCAACTGTGCTCCTCTTCTTGCCGGCTTGTTCCTTAATTCATATGAGGCTAACTTCATGCAGGAACTTTTTAGGAAAAAAGGATGAAAGAATAGACGTTTGCAGTATCCTTTAACTTCACTTTCCGCAATATAGATGATGTTCTCTCACTAAATAATTCAAAATTTGGTGACCGTTATGGATATCTGTTTCACAGATGACGACGGATATGTTCTAATTGTCGTAACTACAATCTCGTCCCCTTTCCCCAGAATTAGACATATCACCGGGTTACATGAGCAACACGACGGGTGCCACATTTGGAATAGGATCTACTTACCCTTCCGGAGCACCTGAGATCACCCCCAGTTTTGGCAGGGTTCGTGTTGCTCAGTCTTTGGTTTTCTATGTTGTTTTGCGTACTGTTGTTTGTCTGTTTGTCTTTTTTCTTTTTTGGCCATGGCGTTGTCATTTTGTTTTCGATTTATGAGTTTTAATGTCCTTTTGGTATCCTTCGCCTCTCTTTTTATAATCAAAAACTATGTTGAATTTACATTTTACATTTATTATATAATGTGAAAGCAGTGTTTTGAAAATATCAACATTTGCATGTCCGTCTGCCAGTAAAATTTGGTTGTGATTTGTGAAGAGAAGGACCATGAACACAAGGCCAAATCATTATCATTAATATACATAGGAATATAAGGGAATACTTGTATCGCAATTATACACAAATTAATTATTTTTTTATATCAGAAAATTATATAAATTCAACATGAAAATAGATATGGTATAGGCAAATTTCAATTGAAAGGCCAAGATTTTGAAAATTTTGATTTACGTAAAGTGGAAAAGAGCAAAACAATTTCATACAATTGTGAAACTATATAGTCAAAAAGACAAAATGATCTTTCGGCTCTAAAATGAATTACTAGTATTTTTTTTTATTTTGATGTAAGAAATCGTTTGTTGAAATCTCATAATATGATAAAGATTCGTTGATAAAAAATCATGGGGTTTTCAATTTCAGTTTTATTTTCTTCGGTATAACCTCGATTTACTCAATTTTCTTTGTAATATTCTCCTGCTCATTATTGTATCATGAGATGTGCTAAACACTCCAGCATTTTAATTTGCAATAAGTGCAAAGAGTGATGAAATTTAATACATGCAGCCTCCTCCATTTTTAACAGCTGCTTCCCTTGAAATTTAAATAAGAAATAAGATGTTTGCGTTATTACGCAAAGATTTTAGTTATTTGCACGTTATACCGCAAACATATAGGAAGAAATATAAAAAAAAAATTTGTGTGGCGCTAATACGCTTCCGTAGAATCATGTTTTTTAAGAGTAAACAATGTAAACAACCGCCACATCAAATTTTAATTTTAATATACACGTCTAAACATGTGACCCGCTGAGGGAAGAACAAAAATTTGCTAACGCAAATTTGAAGATCTAACATTGTTGGGCTAGATTTGAGACGAATTATTTATATATTATGGTGTTAGCCCTGTATAACCACGTGTTATCCGATGGAGAATGTCTGTCATAAAATTGTCACATGTTTAGACGTGTATAATAAAATTTAACGTGGCGGCATGGTAAGTAACATTATCATCCTTTACGACAGACACAAAAGCTAATCTGAAAGGTACACCATCTACTTGTCAATATACAACGTGTTCTGTGTTACAACCCTAGATAAAACCGACGAGGAAAGATATTACTCGACCACCGAAAGTCAATCTTTATATAGACTAGGTGGTCAAGTGGTCTATGGCGCCGGACACGGTGCTTGCGGTGTGGCCACGATGTCAAAGAAGCAAGGGTTCGAATCCCGCTGAAGGAAGAAACAAAAATTTTCAAACGCAGATTTGAAGATCTAACATTGTTGGGCTTAATTTGAGACGAAATATTCATATAGAATGTCTGCCATAAAGTTGTAATATGATTAAACGTTTATTTAAGAAATGAATGCTTCTTTTTGTAAATTTATTGGGTTGTAAAAGCGTTGACCGAAGTACATTTTGCATGAAGCGCGGAAGCGCTTCATTCTAAAAATATGCGCACGGTCAACGCTTTTACAACCCTATTAAATTACTAAAAGAAGCATTCAATACTTATAATTACATTTTTTTGCTAGGATCATGAAAAAATGATTCCTATCAAGTTTTTCTTTTATTTACCTGTGCACGTTATTGTGGAAGCTCGTGTCATCATGAATGTTACATTTCATTTTGAAATGAAGGTTAATTTAAGAATGATGCGAGATTGCTGTTAGCCAATCAAAATAACGCATTATGATGAAACATACATGTAATGTAATTATAATAAAATTAAAATTTGATGTGGCGGCATGGTAAGTAACATTTTCATCCTTTACGACAGACAAAAAAGCTAATCTGAAAGGTACATCATCTACTTGCCACTATACAACGTGTTCTGTGTTACAACCCTAGATTAAGCCGACAAGGAAAGGCATTATTCGACCAGCGAACGCTATATTTTTATAAAGCCTAGATGGTCAAGTGGTGTAGGGCGCTGGACACGGTGCAGGCGGTGTTGCCACGATGTCACAGAAGCAAAGGTTCGAATCCCGCTGAGGGGAGAACAAAAATTTGCTTACGCAAATTTGAAGATCTAACATGGTTGGGCTAAATTTGAGACGAATTATTTATTTATATGAGTATGTGTGTGCGTGTGTATTTGACGATTATTTTAAAGGCAGTTATGGTATAAGTATAAAACGTTCATGCTACTTGAATGATTTTTTTTTGTGTAAACATGTTTTGCTTTTCAGATATTTTAATAGCCACGATGAATATCATTTCATTTAAATCATTATAATCCTTCTTTGACTTTTCAAAAATTCTCCTGAGAGGGGACATGCCTTTTTTTCTGAGCAAAATTTAATTAAACTTGGTGGAATTTTAATATTAACGAGTCTGAATAATGTACATGTACTGGCATGATTTAGTAACAATCTTTAATGTTCTTAAAAGTAAAAAAAATATTGCTAAACATTGCTAATGAAGACAATTTGATCAAATATGAATTTTAAAATTTTGCATCGAAAAAGTAATTAACCAAAAAAATGTGTTAGGAGGAATATGCATAGCTTACTTTATGACATAACTTTGTTACTTTATGACAGGACTTTGTTACTTTATGACGTAACTTTGTTACTTTATGACATAACTTACTTTGTGACATGACTTTGTTACTTTATGACATAACTTTGTTACTTTATGACAGGACTTTGTTACTTTATGACGTAACTTTGTTACTTTATGACATAACTTACTTTGTGACATGACCTTGTTACTTTATGACATGACTTTGTAACTTTATGGCACAACTTTGTTACTTTATGACATAACTTACTTTGTGACATGACTTTGTTACTTTATGACATAACTTTGTTACTTTATGACATGACTTTGTTACTTTATGACATGACTTTGTTACTTTATGACATAACTTTGTTACTTTATGACATAACTTTGTTACTTTATGACATAACTTTGTTACTTTATGACATGATTTGTTACTTTATGACATAACTTTGTTACTTTATGACATAACTTACTTTGTGACATGACTTTGTTACTTTATGACATAACTTTGTTACTTTATGACATGACTTTGTTACTTTATGACATGACTTTATTACTTTATGACATAACTTTGTTACTTTATGACATAACTTTGTTACTTTATGACATGACTTTGTTACTTTATGACATAACTTTGTTACTTTATGACATAACTTTGTTACTTTATGACATGACTTTGTAACGTTATGGCACAACTTTGTTACTTTATGACATAACTTACTTTGTGACATGACTTTGTTACTTTATGACATAACTTTGTTACTTTATGACATAACTTTGTTACAACCTATAGTGAAATACATTCAGGGATTTAACCCATTTTGGTCATACTTCTTTTTATCACTTTATTACCAAACTATAACCAAAGATCCTGTAAATTCTAATAAAGCTTGCAGCACTTTAGAAGCTATGTTATGATTTTGTTCTTACATATAAGTACAAGTTTTGTGCAACAATACTGAAAAGGTATATTTTGCGAATAAGATGGATAGTATCGAATTGAAAGACATATAATTTGTCAATATATTAGTATTCCCTCGTTTAAGAGCCTTAAGAATACAACCAACCAGAAACGTATTAGGCATTGATATACAATACAATACAATATTTTTATTAAACAAAAAAAAGGGATCTCCTTAAGAACAAGATTACAATCATGACAATGCATCAAGTACGGAACATAGTAGTATGCAGCATATAACATAGCGGGAAAAAAACAATAACATTTTAACTTTCATCAACAAAATTTGATATAAAAAACTTTTGTTATTTCCCTTTGAAATATGCCATGTCCATGTAGCATTATTTAAACCAAGAGGTCATTGTAATTGAATATCTTGTAATGATCATAATTCATCATTTATTAGATCAAATTGCTGAAAGACAGCACTAAGCACTGATGATTGGAGCTTTACTAGACACACTGCATGGTTATTAAAAATGTATTTCAAATTGAATAAATTATATTAATGATTGGAACTGCTGCAGTGGGCAACAACTTACTCAAAAAAGGGTGGATATTAAAAATATAACAATGTTACGTTGATTATAAGGCTTGTGTGTACATACATTCACATATTCTACTGAGATCGTTTTATTATTTGTGTCGTTGGGTTCCTACCTCATATTTCAATTTATTTATATATCCATGAAATACAAAAAATTAGATTTCAAACATATTGTATGAGCATTAATAACATTTTCATTTTTATAACATGATCATACTTAACAGCAGAGAAGAAAAACATAAAATAACAGTTTAGGCTAATATGTTCATTGTCCACCAATCATTTTTATAACATGATCATACTTAACAGCAGAGAAGAAAAACATAAAATAACAGTTTAGGCTAATATGTTCATTGTCCACCAATCATTTTTATAACATGATCATACTTAACAGCAGAGAAGAAAAGCATAAAATAACAGTTTAGGCTAATATGTTCGTTGTCCACCAATCATTTTTCACAACAGCACTGAAAATGAAAATTATATAATTATATACTAAATATGATATAAATTATTTTTTTCTATACAATAGCCACCATCATCTCCAGTAACTAATTTTCTAACCTTTTTACTTTGGTGGACGCTATCACATTTATTTATACCCTTTTACTTTGGTGGTCTCTATCACATTAATTCATACCCTTTTACTTTGTTGGTCTCTATCACATTTATTCATACCCTTTTACTTTGGTGGTCTCTATCACATTTATTCCCATCTTTTTTACTTTGGTGGTCTCTATCACATTTATTCCCATCTTTTTACTTTGGTGGTCTCTATCAGATTTATTCCCAACCTTTTTACTTTGGTGGTCTCTATCACATTTATTCCCAACTTTTTACTTTGGTGGTCTCTATCACATTTATTCCCAACTTTTTTACTTTGGTGGACTCTATCACATTTATTCCCAACCTTTTTACTTTGGTGGTCTCTATCACATTTATTCCCAACTTTTTACTTTGGTGGTCTCTATCACATTTATTCCTACCTTTTTACTTTGGTGGTCTCTATCACATTTATTCCTAACCTTTTTACTTTGGTGGTCTCTATCACATCTATTCCTCAACTTTTTACTTTGGTGGACTCTATCACATTTATTCCCAACTTTTTTACTTTGGTGGACTCCATCACATTTATTCCCAATTTTTTTACTTTAGTGGTCTTTATCACATTTATTCCCAACTTTTTTACTTTGGTGGACTCTATCACATTTATTCCCTACCTTTTGACTTTGGTGGTCTCTATCACATTTTTTCCTAACCATTTTACTTTGGTGGTCTCTATCACATTTATTCCTAACCCTTTGACTTTGGTGGACGCTATCACATTTATTCCTAACCTTTTTACTTTGGTGGTCTCTATCACATTTTTTCCTAACCTTTTTACTTTGGTGGTCTCTATCACATTTATTCCTCACCTTTGACTTTGGTGGACGCTATCACATTTATTCCTAACCCTTTAATTTGGTTGACTCTATCACATCTATTCCTCACCTTTTACTTTGTGGTCTATCACATTTATTCCTAATCATTTTACTTTGATGGGCTCTATCCAATCTATTCCTCACCTTTTTACTTTGGTGGACTCTATCACATTTATTCCTAACCTTTTTACTTTGGTGGACTCTATCACATTTATTCCTAACCTTTTTACTTTGGTGGTCTCTATCACATTTATTCCTAACCTTTTTACTTTGGTGGTCTCTATCACAGGTATTCATAAGCTTTTTACTTTGATGGACTCTATCACATTTATTCCTAACCCTTTTACTTTGGTAGACTCTATCACACTTATTCCTCACCTTTTTACTGTGGTGGTCTCTATCACATTTATTCCTAACCTTTTTTCTTTGATGGACTGTATCACATTTATTCCTAACCCTTTTACTTTGGTGGACGCTATCACATTTTTTCCTAACCCTTTAATTTGGTTGACTCTATCACATCTATTCCTCACCTTTTTACTTTGGTGGACTCTATCACATTTATTCCATACCTTTTTACTTTGGTGGACTCTATCACATTTATTCCTCACCTTTTTACTTTGTGGTCTCTATCACATTTATTCCTAACCATTTTACTTTGGTGGTCTCTATCACATTTATTCTTCACCTTTTTACTGTGGTGGTCTCTATCACATCTATTCCTAACCTTTTTACTTTGATGGACTCTGTCACATTTATTCCTCACCTTTTTACTTTGTGGTCTCTATCACATTTATTCCTAACCTTTTTACTTTGTGGTCTCTATCACATTTATTCACAAGCTTTTTACCTTGGTGGAGTCTATGACATTTATTCCTCACCTTTTTACTTTGGTGGTCTCTATCACATCTATTCCTCACCTTTTTACTTTTGTGGACTCTATCACATTTATGCTCAACCCTTTTACTTTGGTGGACTCTATCACATTTATTCCTAACCTTTTTAGAATTTAGACGATTTAGAGGTTGATATATATGAATTGCATAGAAACCTGTCTATTGTTGAAGACAAAATGTTAACTACATGACTTTTATATTTGTTTTTTTGAATCTTCTGTCTCATTGATTTACACTGAATATTTTCTTTAATTCTCAATATTTACATATACATTATTTTTAATATAACTTCAATTCTCAATATTTACATATTCATTATTTCTAATATAACAATCAAAGAAAAGATAAACGTATCAAATACTGTTAATTGTTACAGAACCACAGAAAACGATCCAATAAACAAGCGTTTGTAATAAATATACAGTTCCTAAAACTTTGTTAAATATGCTAATGTTCCGGACTACCTACGGCTATCGGCGATACAATAGGATCTGTGTTCCCGCTGCTATTGGAAACAATTGTTTTGCTGTCGCGTTTCCGATTGCCATTGCAATACAATGAATTTTTCGATGTCATCTACAGCAGAGTTTGTGTGCGTTTCCGATTGCCATTGCAATATAATGAATTTTTCGCTGTCGTGTACAGCAGAGTTTGTGTGCGTTTCCGATTGACATTGCTTTTAATCTGTGTTAACCTATTGTATCTGCTGTACCGATAGCCAGAAGCAAGATGTGTGTTATATTTATATATCAGTATATGTATCCTCGATGTTTAAAGTGTTTATTTACCTATTCAAAAGTAACATGAACACTTATATAATCATACAGACAATCGGATACAACTATGTTCAAAGACAGATAATTGAAAATTCCACAATGAACTAAAAACGGATTTTTAATAATAATTTTTGATAATTGTATACAAAATCTCACAATGTAGGTCATATGTTTATTTCTACTTACCAAACATAACCAAATAAACAACCAAAATGGACAGAATATAGTGATGCAGATATTCAGACAGATTTTGTCAGCACATCTGAAATTAAAATAAAATACCACAATAATTCAACCTTATAGTAAAACTGTATGTAAGTTTTAAATCTCCAGAAATTTAAGTGGAAGTAAATGAATAATTTCATGTAAAATAAAAAGATAAAATGAACAGATAAACAATTTATTCAATATACAGAATATACAAGGAAACTTCCTTGAAAGAAAGGAACGGTGATTTTCGGATTGGCTGTTGTCCTGTTTTCCATTTAAAATACTAAAATAATTAATAGGTAATGTTGAAATATGTTTACAAAGTATAATATTTTGACATTTTCTTTTGTGTAATTTCAACAAATTACAATATCTGTTACTTTGCGCCTGTACGACTAAAGGCCCTGCCTGACCACCAGTTACTATCATGGATCATACCGTTCTTTATGTACTTGTAAGACTGTAGGTCCTGCCTGGCCATCTGTTACTATTATAAATCTTAGCGTTCTTTATGTACTTGTACTACTGTAGGCCCTGCCTAGCCACCTGTTACCATCATGGATCCTACCGTTCTTTATGTACTTGTACTACTGTAGGTCTGCCTGGCCATCTGTTTCCATCATGTATCCTACCGTTCTTTAGGTACTTGTACTACAGTAGGTCCTGCCTGGCCATCTGAACTATCATGGATCTGACCTATCTGTATGTACTTGTACTACAGTAGGTCCTGCCTGGTCATCTTTTCCTATCATGGATCTGACCGTTCTTTATGTACTTGTACTACAGTAGGTCCTGCCTGGCCATCTGTTATTATCACGGATCAGACCGTTCTTTATGTACGTGTACTACTGTAGGTCCTGCCTGTCGTCTGTTACTATCATGGATCTGTCCGTTCTTTATGTACTTGTACTACTGTAGGTCCTGTCTGGCGTCTGTTATTATCATAGATCTTACCGTTCTTTATGTACGTTGTTATGAACAGAAAAATCGACTTTTAATTGTAGCCAACAGAAGACACAAATCAATAATAAAATTTAACAAGATTTATTATACACATGTTTACAAGAAGTATTAAATGTCAACTTAACTGTCAAAATATATGTCCAATCTTTTATCTTTTCATTATCCGGAAATCTTCTCGGAATCCACAGAATATTATATCCAATTGGTCACAATCTAGTATGATGTAGTTTGTAAATAAAAGTGTCAATCCAACTGCTGAGAATGTTGATGTCTTTCGATGTCTAAGTCTATCTATGTCTATGTCTAAATCTCTATATTCAACTAACTTTTGGGTCTGCATTTAAATACTCAAACGGAAACTTCTAGACAACGCTAGAAATATAAATTACGCATCTTTTGTTATGATCATTCTGGAAACGTTATGTAAGTGAAATAGAAAGTTCTAATCATTCCATGAGTATCAATGATTGTTCCAGTGAATTCTATACTGTATAGTTGTAACACAATGTGTATAATTTTGTACACAATGTATATAATAGGCCACACAAAACAAATTAGGCCAACTAAATAGATATGATAGTTACAATATCATAACACCTCCCCCCTTAAAAAAAGTTTGAGTGTAACAAAAACTTTTCATGAATAATATATACAAAAATACAAAGTATATACATAGTGTTTTAATAAGTTCTAGATAAAGCATCTGCTATTACATTATCTTTACCTTTAATATGTTTTACAATAACATCATATTCCTGTAACAATAAACTCCACCTAGTCAATCTCTGGTTCTTGTTTCTCATTTTATGTATGAAGGTGAGAGGATTGTGATCAGTATAAACAAGAATAGGATGCACAGTGGGATTTAAATATACATCAAAATGTTGAAGTGCAGACAACAGTGCAAAACACTCTTTTTCAATAATTGAATAATTTTTCTGATGTTTATCTAATTTCTTGGAAAAATATGATATAGGTTTCTCAACATTATCATCTGTCTATTGATATAAAACAGCTCCAACTCCTACATCGCTTGCATCAACGGCAAGTTTAAATTGTTTTTCAAAGTCTTGAATGATCAGAACGGGACTATTAATTAAACGTGATTTGCTATTTTCAAAAGCGTTTTGACAATTTTCACTCCAGATGAATTTAGAATCTTTCCGTAAAAGATGAGTCAATGGTTGAACAACAGTAGCAAAATTTGAACAAAATTTTCTGTAAAAACCAATCATGCCTAAATATCTCATAAGTTGTTTTTTATTTGTAGGAGGAGGACATTTAGTAATTGCGTCAACTTTAGCCGTAATAGGTTTCTCTTGACCTTGGCCAACTGTATGCCCTAAATAATCAACAGTGGCCTGGCAAAATTCACTTTTACCAAGATTAACAGTCAAATCTGATTGTGACAATCTATCAAAAGTATCATATAAATGTGTTAAATGCTCTTCCCAGCTATCACTACATACAATAAGATCATCAATATAAGCATCTTCTTATATCTATAACAACAGTCTAAATCTTTTATAACATTATTGATCATTCTTTGAAATGTAGCTGGAGCACTTTTCATGCCAAACGGCATTACAGTATATTGAAATAAGCCATCTGGTGTGACAAAAGCTGATATTTCTCGAGCTCTCTGTGTCAATGGGACTTGCCAGTAACCTTTCAATAAATCAAATTTGCTCACAAATTTTGCTTTTCCAATATTATCAATGCAATCGTCTATCCTTGGAATTGGATAGGAATCAGATTTTGAAACAGAATTTACTTTTCTGAAATCAGTTACGAAACGAAAAGTTTTATCTGGTTTGGGCACAAGCAGACAAGGAGAGCTCCATTCACTGTTACTCGGCTCAATAATATCATTGTCAAGCATATATTTAATTTCTTGTCTCATAAATTCAAGTTTGAGTGGATTGAGCCGGTAAGGATGTTGCTTAATTGGAGAAGCATCACCTACATCGACATCATGACAAACAGCAGTGGTTTTGTTTGGCACATCTGGAAAAGATTTTAAAAGAAAATACCAAAGCTTTTAATTTTCTCTACGATCAAAAGACAGATGTGCAAGTTTTGAATCTAAATTTGACAAAATTTCTGAATTTTTCAATCTAACTGTCTCTTCCAAAGTTTTAGAACTAAAAGGTGGTTCAATTATATCTGGTTTGTCATGATTGTTCTCCAATTTAACCATGGCTAAAGTGGCAACTGGTTTTCTCTCACCTTCATTAGTACGCTCAAAATATGGTTTTAACATATCAATGTGACAAACTCTATTTTGTTTACGCCGACCTGGTGTTTTTACAATATAATTCAAATCATTGATTTTACTCTCTATGGTATAAGGACCACAATATTTAGCTTGTAATGGATGTCCAGGGACTGGCAAAAATACAAGTACCTTATCACCTGGCTCAAAAACTCTGTCCCTGGCATCTTTATCATACCATATTTTCATCTTATTCTGAACAGTTTTTAAATTGTTCTGAGCAATTTGACAAGCAGTATACAATTTTTTTTAAATCTAGATACATAGTCTAGAAGATTCAAGTCAGTGTGTTCAGTAAGCCACTTTTCCTTTATCAATTTTAAAGGTCCCCTTACAGTATGACCAAATACCAACTCAAAGGGACTAAAACCAAGGGATTCTTGAACAGCCTCTCGGACCGCAAAAAGTAAAAAGTGAACACCATCATCCCAGTCCCTGTCAAATTGAAGACAAAAAGTTCTAATCATGTTCTTCAATGTTTGATGAAAACGTTCTAAGGCACCTTGAGATTCTGGATGATAAGCACTTGACCTATACTGAGCAATCCCTAACTGGTACACGACTTGCTGAAATAAACCTGACATGAAATTTAAACACTGGTCGGATTGTATAGACTTTGGAAGTCCTACTAGCGTGAAAAATTTGATCAGAGCTTTGACAATAGTAGGTGTCTTGATATTCCTTAACGGAATAGCCTCTGGAAAGCGAGTGGAGGTACACATGATTGTCAATAAATACGTATTTCCGGTCTTGGTCTTCGGTAAAGGTCCAACGTAATCAATGAGTACTCGGCTGAAAGGTTCTTCAAAGGCGGGAATAGGCAGAAGTGGTGCTGGTGGTATTTTATGGTTAGGCTTACCAACAACCTGGCATATATGGCATGATTTGCAGTATTCTGCGACATCACTTCTTAGTCTTGGCCAGTAGAAATGCTGTAAGATCTTAAGACAAGTCTTCCTTATACCTAAGTGTCCAGCCAAGGGGGTGTCATGGGCAAGACCAATAATGTCTTGCCTATAGACTTTAGGCACCACCACTTGGTATACCACTCTCCATTCCTCATCTGGGTAGCATCAGGGGGCCTCCACTTCCTCATTAAAATGCCGTCTTGATGGTAATAGCATTCGGCCACTTTGACTTCCTCCTGTGATTGAGCCCTCCTGCTGAGCTGAAGAACCTCAGGGTCTTTATTTTGCTCTTCGACAAATTTCCTTCGGTCTAATGAATGGCTGTTTACGTCTGGCCATGGCATAATTACATTCTTGCTAATACTAGGTGGTCTTATTACGGCCTTCTCTGAGCTACCGGGACCTTCAATGTCGGCTAGAAAGGTGTCAGAAAGGTCCATGTAATCAAACTGGTCTTCTTGCAAATCCTCATTTTGTTGTTTTCTAGCCATCGCCCTAGTAACGACACAAGCTGGATACAGTTCAGCATCATCTTCAGGTGATTTAACATCCACCACCGGTTCACTGGTAACAATTGGTTCAGCAACCACTTTGTTCCTAGCTAGATCATTTCCTAGCAATAATGAAACACCCTCAACAGGGAGATTAGGACACCCACAACAACTGGTCCAGTAATCAAATCTGACTTCAGATAAATACGATGGAGGAGAACATCTATACAACCTAACTCCACACCTTGTAACAAAACGGAGGCACCAACAGAAGTCTCCTCGGACAAAGGCAACACACCTTGTAACAATAAAGACTGAGAAGCTCCAGTGTCCCGTAAAATCTGAATAGGCTGAGGAGTACTAGTAGTATCAACAATAGAAACAAACCCTTCAGACATAAAAGGTTTATAATCCTCCATGTAATCACAAAAACTGGACTTAAAAGCCTGACTCGCAGGACATTCCAACGTATTGGTAACACGGGGTGTCGTACAAGCACTGGTCTTGGGCTTATTATCTCTTTCATTCTTCTTCTGTAGTCTAAAACAATCAGCTATCAGGTGACCATTCTTTTTACAATAAGCACAAGTCAGTGACTTCTTCTCAAAAGTATCAAATTTTGGACTAGACATATTATTACTAGACTGACTCTTATTCTGTGCAACAGGCTTACTATCAGTACGCTCAGTGCTTTGATTCTAGTAATTTCCACTCGAAGTATTAAAATGTTGACCTTTGAAACTTCTCTTATGTGAAAGGGTATAATTATCGGAAATAGCAGCTGCATCTTGTAATGTCTCAACAGTTTTGTCATCTAAATGTGTTTTTAAGTCTAAATGAACACACTGCTTGAACTCTTCTAATAACATCAATTGTCGTAAATTATCAAAATGTTTATCTATTTTCTTTGACGTAAGCCATTTATCAAATAGATCTTCTTTTTCCCTAGCAAATTCAACATAGGTTTGTGAATCAAACTTTTTATAAGACCTAAATTTCTGTCTATATGCTTCTGGCACTAGCTCATAAGCTTTTAAAACTTCCTTTTTAACCTTGTCAAAATCAGAACTATTTTCTGATGAAAGTGCTGAGTAAATTTCAGCGGCCTTGCCCTCAAAAACACTTTGCAGCATTGTAGTCCAAAAAGGCTTCGGCCATTTCAAATTTTGAGCAATTTTCTCAAACTGTGGAAAAAATCTGTCAACTGTTTTTTCACAAAATTTTGGAACCAAACCTATATTTTTTGCTGCATCAAAATTAAAATGTTCTGATTTTGATTGGAATTTAGTGTTGCTTTCTTCTTTTACCATTTTAATTTTCATTTTCTCAATCTCTACCCTTTCCCTCCTTTCAAGTTCTGCCTGTTTTAACTTCAATTCATCTTGTTTTAATTTAAATTCATCTTCTTTTTCTTTTCCCTCCATTTCTAACCTTTCCTTCATTTCAAGTTCTGCCTGTCTTTCTTCTTTTTCTTTTTCCAATTGTTTTAATCTAACTTCGTTTTCCAATTGTTTTAATTTAAATTCGTGTTCTAATTCCAGCTGTTTTAATTTAAAAGCATCAACATTTTCTACCTTGAGTTCAAGAGCCTCTTCACCAAAAATTTCTAAGTCCAACTAATTTATCTATTACCAAATTTTTTATAATTTGTTTTCTCATAGATACTCTAGTCTAATTTCAGATGTTTAGCAACACTAATTCCTCTTTCTTTAAATTATCAAACCCTTCAAGGTCTGGCGTTTTCAAAAATTTACCGGCATCAAATGCCATATTGTAGAATTTTGTTGGCTAGTTCTAATAAAAATACTGAAAAATTTTTAATAAGATATTAACGTTATCCCAGACTTGAGCCCCCAATTTCTGTTATGAACAGAAAAATCGACTTTTAATTGTAGCCAACAAAAGACACAAATCAATAATAAAATTTAACAAGATTTATTATACACAAGTTTACAAGAAGTATTACATAAAAAGAAATGTCAACTTAACTGTCAAAATATATGTCCAATCTTTTATCTTTTCTTTATCCGGAAATCTTCTCGGAATCCACAGAATATTATATCCAATTGGTCACAATCTAGTATGATGTAGTTTGTAAATAAAAGTGTCAATCCAACTGCTGAGAATGTTGATGTCTTTCGATGTCTAAGTCTATCTATGTCTATGTCTAAATCTCTATATTCAACTAACTTTTGGGTCTGCATTTAAATACTCAAACGGAAACTTCTAGACAACGCTAGAAATATAAATTACGCATCTTTTGTTATGATCATTCTGGAAACGTTATGTAAGTGAAATAGAAAGTTCTAATCATTCCATGAGTATCAATGATTGTTCCAGTGAATTCTATACTGCATAGTTGTAACACAATGTGTATAATTTTGTACACAATGTATATAATAGATATGATAGTTACAATATCATAACAACGTGTACTAATATAGGTCCTGCGTGGCCATCTGCTACCATCATGGATCGTATCGTTCTTTATGTACTGTACCACTGTAGGCCCTGTCTGGCCATCTGTTATTATCATGGATCTGACCGTTCTTTATGTACTTGTACTACTGTAGTTTTTGCCTGGTCATCTGTTACTATCAAGGATCAAGGATCTTACCGTTCTTTATTATGTTGTACTTCTGAAGGTCCTATCTGACCACCTGTTACTATCATGGATCGTACCGTTCTTTATGTACTTGTACTACTGTAGTTTCTGCCTGGTCATCTGTTACTATCAAGGATCATGGATCGTATCGTTATTTATGTTGTTGTACCACTGTAGGTCCTGCCTGGTCATCTATTACTATCATAGATCTGACCGTTCTTTATGTTGTTGTACTTCTGAAGGTCCTATCTGACCACCTGTTACTGTCATGGATCGTACCGTTCTTTATGTACTTGTACTACTCTAGGTTCTGCCTGGCTATCTGTTACCATCATGGATCTTACCTTTTTTGATGTACTTGCAAGACTATAGGCCCTGCCTGGTCATCTGTTACTATCATGGATCTGATCGTTCTTTATGTCCTTGCACTACTGTAGTATCTGCCTGGTCATCTGTTACTTTCAAGGATAAAGGATCTTACCGTTCTTTATGTTGCTGTACTACTGTAGGTCCTACTTGGTCACCTGTTTCTATCATTTATCTTACCGTTCTTTATGTACTTATAAAAAAGAAGATGTGGTATGATTGCCAATGAGACAACTGTCCACAAGAGACCAAAATGACACAGAAATTAACAACTATAGGTCACCGTACGGCCTTCAACAATGAGCAAAGCCCATACCGCATAGTCAGCTATAAAAGGCCCCGAAATGACAATGTAAAATTGAACGGTTGTAGCTCCTACCTGACCACCTGTTACTTCCGTGGATCTTACCGTTCTTTATGTACTTGTACTACTGTAGGTCCTGCTTGACCGCCGGTTACTACGACGGTTGACTGTTGCTGTTGCTGTTGTGGTGGAGGATAGTATCCATGCTGTGGTGGTGGTCCCTGTCCATACTGTGGTGGTGGTCCCTGTCCATAAGGCTGAATAGAAAATGCAACAATCATAATATTAATACTAATAATAATGATAATGATGAATACAGAATTGATAATATCTATACACGGCTGCATGAATCCAAGAGTTGTAATAGACTTTCTTCAGATCCGACTGTTCGAGTCACCAATGGGTAGTCAAGGTCGTTAAACACCCCCCATTAGTATTTTCAGATGACCGACTTTTGACTCCGGAGTGCATGATTTTTCGACAGGTTACCTATTCTGTGGTATGACTTTTTGGTGCAATTTGGGGAAACAATTAACTGTTTTATGTTTTCTATACACGACAAAACCATCGAAAAACAGTTCATTTTGCCACCAAGTTGCACCGATTGTAAGATTGATTTTACTTGCTTTATTTGTTCTTTCTTGACCGATTACCAGAGTATCTTACCACAAAGTAGGTAACCTGTCGAAAAATTATATACCCCGGAGTCAAAAGTCGTTAAACTGAAAATTGTCTTTTCTTGATATTATTTCTTTAGAAATAACTTTTACATGCTGTACTTTGTTGAATGATCATGATTATGATCTTGGCTTTATTCGTAAATATTAATTTATGTTTTGTTCCTTTTTTCCAATTAGATTTGGTTTATAATATGAGAGGTAAAATACACAACCTGTGTGTTTTTTTGTTCATTTAAAGATTTAATTTTGTCTAATCCAATTGAATTAGAATATTATTTAAAAGGTTTGCAGATAATATTTTTACAAATATCCATAACCATTATAAAGAGTCAAAGTACAGTCGTCAAACTCAGTCAAGGAATGAGAGCTATGCATGAGGGAGATATATTCCTTACTTTCATGTGTTCTCAAAAGTTTAATATCTTAACCTACAATAAAACAATATTCGTATTTTCATTCAAGTACCAAAGTATTAGCTGATGGGCGTACACACAATAGTTAGACTTTACAGCCATAGAAAACAAACAGGAGGAAAACATTTATATTAAGGAAATTAGCATAATGGAGGGTATTTAAACTTTAACTTACCTTTCTTCGTGAGAAAATTTAAATTCATAGTTATTTAGCGTTCAAGTTATTTCATTTTAAATGCTTTTTGTATTGCATGTGATCGATTACTCCATGGTTGATCAAGTTCCTGCAGCAAATATTACAATCACTATCAAAAAGATACCATATTACATGAGTTTTCTAAGAAGTCCTCCAAGACGCACTGTTCCGACCCTGAGCCGACCTCTCCTTAATACTGTCTACTCAGTAAAGCACCAAATTCAAATTTTAAAACTTTTGTTCAACTCCGCCAAGGAATGAACCGACGAACTCGCCTACTAGAGAGTTGGTTTATTATATTGCATTTTGAAGTTTCTAACAATTAAAAAAAGAAAGAAAATAAAAGAGAATGAAACATTAAAAAGGGAATATAATAAATGGAACTAATAATAAGCAGTTTCATTATATTTTTTCACTAATTTTATGTTTGACAAAATTCGATTCATAAATCTTCATTATTTAAAACCGCAACTATTTAGAAAATAACATGATGTAAAATCAACAGGTTTAGTCAAATAGATTTGGAACATGATACATTGGTGTGAAGTAAAATAACTTAATATCCCTTTACATGTTTACCTTAAGCAGTTTTTAAAAGAGACAAAATGCACTTAAAAGTATCATATATGACTATTTTTATCAATGTTGTTTATGTCCATAGCTTTAATTTTCATTTCAATTTTAACTAAAAGACAGTATAACAATACAAACTATTTAATTGGACGACACTTATACATTTACAATAAATGGTTATAACAATTTACAAAATGAACGAACTAATACGAATCATTATAAAATTTAATCATAATAAAAAATAATAATATGTGGTAGTACGCTAAAATGTAACAAAGTGTCCGCTTCAGCTTAGAGCTTTCACGTATTGTAAAGAAATCATTAATATATTTTGAAGTTATTCCAGCATGTTATTTATTTTCTTTTTTTTTCAAATAATCTAATAAACCGTTAAGTATCGCAATCAAAACTTAAACTTACCGCTGCCATTGTGCTGCCTAAAAGTGATAGATTTGAAAAATATTAAAAGCTTAAGAGAGCGCCAATCCGAACAAGCGAAGACAGGTTTGAAATACTGTTTTCTGTAAATTATATAACCTACTTATTTTCAGTTACACAGAGATTTCTATTCATAGAACCCCGATTATTACCTTTGAAATGTTATCAAATCTGTAAGGAAAGGCGACACAATATCACACACCTATAACCCCCACAAAAAAAAAAAAAATAAAAACCGGGAGAACTGACAGAGAAAGAATTCTGTGGGATTTAAGAGAAAAATAATTTCCCAGTGCACCCCAACCTTGATTTTTAATTAATTTTATCAATATAGTCTAGTAATAAAACGGATCAATACGACTACAACAGTGATTACGCTTTTAACTGAAACGCAATCGATTTTACAGAATTAATAATTTATAGTTGTAATATTGAAGGTTGCCTGGGTGATGTTAACATATAACAGAACGTTTATTAGAGAGAAGACGTGTTTTTATTAATGTTGCAAGAAAGTTTAATTTTACCTTCAAATCAGTGTATTCCAGGGATGTGGTCAACGGAACAGTCTGTTATTATTACTGAACATTCGAACTATTATGAACAAATGACATTAGTTGTAAAACAAATTATGGAAAGCGGACCTGATGCACCTAAACCTTCTTTGCCAAAACGGCCAAAGTCGAAATTGATTCATTATTTACACATGCAAAAAGAAAAAACATTTAACCCCAAGGAACTCCATGATTATCTTCGTTTTAGATGTGTGGATCAGTGTGGGATAAATAAACAGTTTATCGTTGAGGACATGTGGAAATCGGGGACACTACAAAAAGAAGAACTCCTGGATATATTAAAACGTGCAACAAGACAAATACAGAGGTGTGAGGCACAAATGCTTTTGTTTTATATCAAGTTCGGTACCTTTTGGAACAAGTCAAAGCTTGGCACGAGAATGAATACAACAAAATACAATTCAAGAATCATGGCCTGTTTGGTTAAAACAAATGCATGTTATTCAGATAGACATGCAAGAAGGCTAAGGAATCTCTAGGGTTCTTAAAGATTATCCCTTGTTCGGTTTGGTTGGATTGCCAGTTTCCTATTTCACCACTGGTAAATTAAAGGATATTACAGAAATGCTTTCCATTCCAACATATGCTGAATACTGGAAACAACCACTACCTACGACAACCAACGAAATGCCTCAATCACAATAAGACAGTTATTGATCAACGGACATGCATGTCCGCCGAACAAAAGGTGATTCATGATGTATGAACTATTGATGAAATATTGATCAGACTGTTACTAGATCTCTTAGCGGACATGCATGTCCGCCGAACAAAAGGTGATTCATGATGTATGAACTATTGATGAATCCGTGTTGACTAGAAACCTAATTAACAACCAACAATTAACTGATAATGGATTTTGTATTTCTACATACCTGAGTGACTGTTATATGTACATGAATGATAATGTGTAATTTTGCAAATACTTTTACAAATGAGTGTTATAATAAAGATTTAAAACTTAGTCATTTGTAATTCTTGTTCATAGAAAGAACCTGTTATTTCTTCGCCTTTTAAATCAATTATTTTATAAGTAAAAGGAATTGTATTTAAAACTTTTCAATTACAAATATTTCTTTAGTCCAACGAGTAGTATAACCCTTTTCAAATTTACCCTTTTTTTGTTATTCTTACTCTATCTCCGACTTCGAATTTAGGTTTTTAATTTTCTCTTCCTTTTCTGGATATAAATTTTTATACACTGTTAATTCATTTTTAATTTACTTGCTTGAACAGGTGTCATTTTAATTGAAGAATGTACTGTATTATTATAATTTTTAACTAATTTATCTAATATATCATAATATTTTAAAGTTTCATTAGCAGTAAAGTATTTAAACATATGTTGTTTCATTGTTCCTATCCAGCGTTCCACTACACTAGATTTTTCTTCATTCTCAGTTGAATATAACTTTATGTTATTATCTTTTAACAATTCTTTTACTTGTCTATTATAAAATTCAGATCCTTTATCCGACCAAATATACATTGGTTTTCTTTCTTTAAATAATGTTTTAAATGCTTCACTCACTGCTACTCCTGTTTTATTTTTCAAAGGGCTTAACCAACCATATTTACTAAAACATCTATAACTGCTAATAAATATTTATAGTGTTTATTTTGTTTTGAATATGGTTGCATATCTATTAAATCAACTGCCCATGTTTGATCTATTGAATGAACATAAACACGTCTTTTAGGAAAAGATTTTACAACTCTATGATGTAGTTCATCTGCTAATTTATTTGTTAGATTTGTTTTAGACATTTTGAAGTAACTAAAATGTTTTCTTAAAAATGGAGGCAAAAAGGATAAAATTTTATCCAAGCGAGGAGATTCATATAAACTTGTTTTGACAAAAGAATATAAACATAAAGCAAGTATTTATGTATTTAATTATAAAATTAGTCTAAAGGATGAAAACCAGAAACATTTACAAATGCTTTTGATCACATGATAGATTATTCTATAAAAGATTACCCTAATGGAAGAATTAAAATAGTACCTATTCATGAAATCATAATTGCTAAACATAAAAGCTGGCCTATAAGAACATATAATACAGTTAAAAGTTATTCATGGATCAAATGGAAAGATTATTAAATAGTGCTGAAGAATTAAATTTAGAAGAAGTTATTTTTGAAGTTACTATTATACCCAATAAAAGAGGAAAAGGTAAAGCTTTAAAAATATTAGATGTCATAAATAAAAGAAGTATTATCAAAATAAAAATGATGATACAATATGTTTATCAAGGGCAATTGTAACTTCTTTAGCTTCAAATAAGTTATTAAAAGATTTTACAGATTCTCAATTAAAACATATCAATGAAAGTAGACCATTACAAAAAGATTAGCTGAAGATTTGCATGAACAATCAGGAGTAGAAATAAAAGAAGAAGGAAATGATTTGGAAGATTTAAAAGCTTTTGAAAATTATCTTAATATTAGGATAATTGTTTTACATCAAATAGTACAGAATATATTGTATATGATGGTAATGAAGAATATAATGAACAAATATATTTATATTATCATGATGAACACTTTGACACTATAACAAATATAACAGGATTTTAGCTAAACGTAGGTTTTGTAAAGTATGTTTAATTGATTATACTGAACAACATACATGCAAAGATAATACAGTAACAACTATCAGAAAACAACATATTTGTGATAAATGTAACAAAACATATACAGGTAAAAATCACAAATGTGGTGAAAAATATGTTTAATATGTTATGAAAAATACACGGAAAGTAATGAAGAACACTTATGTTATATGAAACCATCAGTACCAAAACAAGTAAAAATAATAAATATATATATTTTGATTTTGAAGCAAATCAAGAAACAGGAATACATATAATGAATTTTTGTATAGCTTACGATTTAGAAAATATTTATTGTTTTAAAATAACTATGTAAAAGTATTTAAATGTGATTTCAATATTGATAATTTAAACTTGTTAAAATTAGACATAGATGATTGTTTTAGTGATGTAGAAAAATTAAATATGAAACCCTATAGGAAATTCTGTAATAGACAACTTTTGTAAATATTTCATAAGAGACAAATTTAAAGACTACACTTTTATTTCACATTATGGAAAAGGTTATGATATGCAACCGATTTTAGGATACATTGTAAAAATAAAATTGAACATAACATAATTTCTTCTGGACTAAAATTAACAGCTATGTTTATTAAAGGAATAAATTTAAGATTTATAGATTCAATAAATTTTACATTGTGTGGATTAGCTGCTTTCCCAAAACATTTGGTTTTGAAGGTAACAAAGGATACTTTCCACATTATTTTAATACAACAGAAAACCAAAATACAAAGGTAAATATCCTGATAAAAATATTATGGTTTTGATACTATGACTACCAAAAATAAAAAGAATTTGACAAATGGTATGAAACAAAAAAGATAAAAATTTAAATTCTATAAAGAAATATTTTATTATTGTTTTTGGATGTTTTAATTTTGTCAAAAGGTTGTACATTGTATAAAAATTATTTTTAAATATAACCAATAATTGTATTGATCCATTTCAATATATTACAATTGCTCAATGTTGTACAAAAATATTTAAAACATTAATGTTAACAAATGAAACAATTGGAATTCACAAAAGATGACAATTAAAGAAGTACATTCACAAAAATCAATACAATGGTTAGAGTATATTTCTTTAGAATATGGTATAATGATTCAACATGCTAAAAGAGCAGGTGAAAAGAAATTATTCATTAATAATAAATGTTATAAAGTCGATGGTTATTATTATGATAGAGAAAATAAAATGCGTAATGTTTATGAATTTTTGGATGTTATTGGCATGGATGTACAAAATGTTATAGTCCTGAAGAAATATGTAAAAAGATAGAAATAAAAACTATGAAAGAGTTATATGACCAAACTAAAGAAAGACTTAAAACTATTGAAGATTATCTAAAACCAAATGTAAAATTCATACAATATGGGAATGTGAGTTTGATCAACAAAATATCCTGAAGTTGATCCACATTTAAAACCTATTGATAAAAGAGATGCATTTTATGGAGGAAGAACAGAAACTATTCAATTATACAATAATCTTTCTGATTTAAAAGGTAGATATGTAGATTTTGTTCTCTGTATCCATCAGTAAATAAATATTGTAAATATCCTATAGGACATCCTATTACATCTACAGAAATATCTGTAGATGATTATATAAAAATAATTATTTCGGAATAATGAAATGTAAAATATTACCACCTAAAGGATTGTATCACCCTGTTTTACCTTATAAACAATTAACTAGTGATAATACACATAAATTACTTTTTGGATTATGTAGAACATGTATGAATAAAATATCTTTTAAATGTAAACACATAGATGATCCTACTTTAAATAAACATGATAAAATACATGAAATAAAAAGATGTAAAGAATGTAAAAATATTAAAATGAAAATGTATACATTCTGATGAGGAAAGAGTTATAGTAGGTACATGGTCTACAATAGAAATAGATAAAGCAATAGAAAAGGTTATGAATTACAAAAATATATGAACTAGAACATTTTGAAAAACATCTACAGATATATTTAAACTTTATGTAGATACGTTTATGAAATATAAACAAGAAGCTTCAGGATGTAAATGTGATCCTAAATATTGTAAAATGATTGTAAAAACGATAAAGAATGTAAAACAAAAATACAATACATTATAGATAATACTGCTTATGATCTAGATATTGACAAAGTTAAGTACAATTCAGGATTAAGATTTATAGCTAAAATATGTTTAAATAATTTATGGGGACATTTTGGTATGAGAGATAATTTTACACAAAAGAATATTGTTTTCTTTAGAACATATAACTAAAATAGTATTTAATGAAAAATATAAAGATATAAGTACTATGATATTAGATGAAGATATTGTTTTAACAGAATATAAAAATAAAGAAGAATACTCTAAACCTAATCCAAGTGTAAATGTTTATATAGCTTTGTTTACAACAGCACATGCTAGATTAAAATTATACGAACTATTGGATATTCTTCAAGAAAGAGTTTTATACATGGATACAGATTCTTGTATTTATAATGATGATGGTTCTGAAGCTTGTAAAAGATAGAAAGTATGATGGGAAATAAATTAGGAGATTTAACAGATGAAATTGTTTCAAAACATAACGCTAATCATATAAAACAATTTATATCTGCTGGTCCAAAAGATTATTCTATGAACTAGATACAGAAAAACTAGTTAGCTGTTGTAAAGGTTTTAGATTAAATGCTGAAGTAGAAAAAAGATTACATTAGATAAAAAATAAAAATAGTTACTGATGAAAATGAAAATATGAAACTGTTAAATATAATAATATAAAAATAGGAAAAGATCATCAACTTAAAACAGTTAAACAAGTTAAAGCTTATGATTATATGTTTGATAAAAGAATGGTATATTGTGAAAATGAAAATTTAATTAGAAGTTTTCCTTATGGATATTAAAAATATATAATTTAAATTTTTATTTTAAAAATAAAAGACTAAAAATGATTGAAGCTTATACTGAGAAAGATGATCCTGACGCTAAAGTTATATTAGGAAGAATAATGTTATCAGATTATCAGATATGTTGTTTAAGAGATGATGGAGAATGTCCTTTGACTCCAAAACAAATGGAAGTAATGGAAAAGTTTAAAGGTAAAAGTTATCTAAGTTTCCTCCTGGTTGGGATGCTTTCATTAGACCTGACAAAATTTATGAATATGTTTTGAAAAACCATGTCCTGAAATTTAATTTATTTTGTTATTTCTTTATAACCCTCTTTAAAAACTTTAATCAAAGGAATAATATTTTAGATTTAAATGTATCATTTTCTTCAAGGTAATCATCGCTTCGCTCGCTTATTTTAACTTCCAAACAACAAAACCTGTTAAAACCATTCCACCAACAACAAATGCAATTTCTCTATTTTTTGATCTTCTGATGGTGTATAAAATCACTTAGTTTAGGTTTGGGTGATAATGGAGTTAATTGTTTACTTGTAATGTAATAGTATTGTTTCATTGCTTGGTCAACATCTTCAAAAGTATGTTCGGCATGATGTTCCTTTTGTAATTGTTCATTGATAAAATCTAATCTTTGTGTTCTTCTTTTATTCCAATCTGCTTGTGCTTTTCTAATTTTTCTATAGCTTTATCATGTCTTATTTTCTCTTCATTTGCATTACTACCCATATGTGAAAATAAATAATTACTCCTGAAAATGCAAAAGCATTTGTTATTGCCCCACCAAGCATCATTGTTAAAGCACTTGCCATTTTATTAGAGCGACAAGCGATTCCTAAAAACAAAATAAAATAAAAAAAGAAGCGGTTCCTTTTATTACTTCATGATATCAGCAGGTATAATACCTTGCTTAATCAACATATCTTTTGTTGCCATTGCAAGTAATATATCAATGGATAACATTACAACATCATTTACATTAAAATCTACTTTTGGTGCTGGCCTCCTTAATACCTTCTTACCTATTTCTGCATATCCAACTGTTAACAATGTTTCCACTCCAGCATGATATAACATATTTGCTATTTGTTTTCCGTCTTTTGAGTTGTCATTTTAATGTACTAAATTTAATTAAATTCAAAAGGATCAATTTCTTTCTTTTGTTTTTCTGGTTTTGTTATTTCTTTAATCATTCTTTCTGGTTTCTTACTTTGGTTGTAAAAACAATCCCAATCCAACAATACTTATAGGAAAAGTACAAATTTGTAATCAACTAGGGAACTGGAGTGTTTCTCAACCGAAGGAATATGTTCGTTTGATTCATAATCTGTTTCTGTATCAGAATCTTTTGTTATTTGTTTGATTTTGAATTTTCTTTTTAATTTTTCCACTTCTTTTTTCTCATTTCTGCATTTCTTATTCTTACTTCTGCACCTTTCTTACCAGCAGCTACTCTTTTTGGGTCTTTTGGTTTGGGTTTTTAAATACTTCTTTTTTCTTCTTTGTTTTCTTTTGTTCAGGATTTTCATTCATCATTTTTATGTCATTATTTTCATCTTTTTTCGGAAATCGAGCGAAGCGAGTGGTTCGATATGTCTTGCTGTTGTTAATATTGCAGTAAAAGGAGCAAGATACATTCCATATCTATAGTACAGTTCACAACATGTATTAGTTAAAGCATTATTGATAAAAGGATCTTCCTCTAAGTCTTGTATTAAAATTGGTGGATTAACAACTTTGAAAAACTTTGATACACCCATGACATATAAATTTATAAAAGAGTTTCCTAATGTCTTGGTCATACTAGCTCCCAATCTTGCTTCATATTTACAGTATAGTTTGTTTATTTGTTCTGTTGTCATTTTATCAATATCTGACAGTTGTAATTCTTTACCCAGATATTGTTTACTACTCCCACCAGCAACAACGGATGATAATCTTTCGCGTTTTTTTCTTGAAGGAACCGTTCACTTCGCTCGCTTCATCATCAATATTTATGTTTTCCACAATTTGCTCGCTTAATAATTCTTCAGCATTCATTTTATACGTTTCAAAAACGGATATAATTTATTTTAACTTTAAAAAATTAAATACAACATATCCAACCAATGATAAGACTGCAGTGTTTGTTGCAATTGTTAGTATTTCCAACAGCATTGCTTTTTTTATTGCTTATTTTGGTTAAATTACTTAAGAATTACTTATTTTGGTTAAATTACTTAAGAATTACTTAAGCATTACTTAAGCATTATTTTGCTTATTTTGGTTAAATTACTTAAGAATTACTTATTTTGGTTAAATTACTTAAGAATTACTTAAGCATTACTTAAGCATTACTTAAGAATTACTTAAGCATTACTTGAGAATTGCTAAAAAATCAATTAAGTAACCAATAATCAGTATGTTGATCTGTCTTTAATATTAATTTACGATGTTTCTTTTTTAAGTTCTTCCTTTATTCTTTGTCTTTCTTCCAAAGTAGGAATAACATCATTTTCTCTTAGGCAATTATCAAAACTATCTCTATCTTTTGTGTAGAACATGCATAACCATTTTGTTTGTTCTCTTAAATCTTTTAAAACAGAGTTGTATCTCTGTGAAATGACCCACACTGATTGTTCCGCATGTCTTCCTGAAAATGCAAGCTCGGACAGCATATCTTTTTCTTTGTTAGTTCTTTTGTTGCACTGCAGTCATCAATGATATATAATGTTGGATGACCAGCATATTTTTTAAAGAACATTCTTAGTAGTTCTTGTAGCTTCTCTTCTTCATAAAGGGAACCGTTCGCTTCTCTCACTTCGACAATAGGATTAACAATTATTAGATTTTTTGTTTTTGGTTTTCTAACATCACCAATCCATTCACGATTTTTGTATGCTTTGTTCCATTGAATGGTTGGACAAAGTATGACAATATGTTTAAACACATGACAATATTCCTTTTCTAATAAATCAAGAACAAACTCTGTTTTTCCACATCCAGTTTGACCACATATAATAGCACAATGTGGATATTTTGGCAACTCCATTTTTAAATAAAATAAACTAAAAACTCTATAGCTTTGCTCGCTTACTAGTAATCAACATTTTAAATCTGCCATCTTCAAAATTAATTTGTGCATCCTGGATTACAAACAGATAAACATTTATTGATTTATTTGCTCCTGCTGTTTTAGTTATTTGGATTGTTATACCTTCAGAGGCATTTTCAATTCTTCTACCTGAACCGTGTAGTGAGTTATCATCTGTTGAACGTAAATCTAACCATAATGCATAATTAGTTGTGAGATATTTTTCTAATGTTGTATAAGACAAATTTAAATCTTTTGCAAGTATATTTGTTTCTTTATTTCTTTTTGAATTTAAAGCAAAGAATTTATTTATTTCATCCCACTGTTGATATGCTTTCATTCCTTGACTGTATAGCTGATTTGGAACACCTTCTATTGTCATTTCTACTTTTGTTATATTAGGATTATAATAAGTTTCAGTGCTTGTTCTTTCAGGATCTTCGAACAACATTAGAATTCCTTTCATACTTCTAGCTGGAACATTTAAATTGATATTCCACAATGTATCAGATTTGTTTTGGTTATTTTTCTATGTCTTAGTATTCTATCGTACAAAATAACCATCTTACCATTAACTTGTTGTCTTATCTGTCTTGCTAATTCTGCATCAGTAACCATATCAAATTCTAAACAAATGTTTTTGATTGTATAACTTGCAGATGTATCTGTTGATTTAATAACATTGCTATAATTATTAAATGTAAGTTCATATTCAAGTCTATCACCAAGACCTGCTTGATAAAAGGCATATGAGTTTCTAATAGTTCAAAATCAAGTGGGATACAAAATCTTGCACCATATGCAGTTGCAATTGCTTCATCACCTATGTCTGATGATTTATCATCCGCACCAACTCTGTGTTTTAACATGTTTGTTTCACCAATTCCTTGGTATGCCATATTTAAACGTTCAGATGTAGATTTCCATAAATCAACATAACAATGATAAATATCACTATCATCAATTGACATAATTTCATTTCCACTTATACGAATTGTTGTTTTTTTAACTATTGTTCTTCCTATGTTTTGATATATAGTTGCATTGTCGTCTGTAGATGTGAGTTCTATTTCAAATGCCAATCTGGTTGTTCCAGGAACAATAACATCATTATTGCTTAGATTGGGGAATCTCACTAATAGCTGTTGATTTTGATCAATAGTTGAAGGATTATTTGTTATTGATACACTTTGACGAATACCTTTCACACCACGGGGTTCTCTTATTTTTCTGTAAGGATTTAATTTGTTTCCGTATGCCGACATTTTTAAGGATTAAATTTGTTATAAAATAATTCAATTACCACTGATACTAGAGTATTGATACATGTATAATTATTAGTCATACTAATAAAACTTATTAAATCTCCAGCCTTAACTTCAAAAGGTGTATAAAAGTTATTAAAACCGTGTGTGACACCATTATCCAAACTCATTTTGTAACTAGTTGACTTATCATTAACAATCATCTTAATGGCTATAATATCTGTGCTTGTTCTTAAACTTACTAAACTAATACCCAATATTTGTCCTGGAAAGTTCATTACATAATAACCACCACCATCACCAAAATTAAACTTTTATTTCCATGTATTGGACCATCAATTCCAGCATATATACTTTTCCAAATTTGGTTTTTTTTTTTTTTTTCCCCTTTAATTTCCAAAAAATTTTCAAAAAAATTTTTTTTAAATTTTTTAAAAAATTTTTTAAAAAAATTTTTTTTAAAAAAATTAATTTGGCCCTTTTTTTAAAAAATTTCCCCGGGGCCCCTTTTTTAATTTTAAAATTTTTTAAAATTGTTAAAAATTTTTTAAATTTTTTGGGGAAAATTTAAATTTGGAAAAAATTTTTAATTTTAAAAAATTTTTTCAAAAATTTTTTTTTTTGGGAAAAATTTTTTTTTAAAAAAATTTTTAAAAACCAAAATTTTTTTAAAATTTTTAAAATTTTTTTAAAAATTTTTTTTTCCCTTTTTAAAATTTTTTTTCCAAATTTTTTTTTTTTTTTTTTTCCAAATTTTTTTAAAAAATTTTTTTTTTTTTTTTTTTTTTTTTTTTTTTTCCCCTTTTTTTCCAAAAATTTTTTCCCTTTTTTTTTAAAAAAATTTTTTTCAAATTTTGGAATTTTTCCAAAATTTTTAAAATTTAAAAAATTTTTTTAAAAAATTTTAACCAAAAATTTTTTTTTTTCCCAAAAATTTAAATTTTTTTTTTAAAAATTTTTTTTTTCCCTTTTTTTTAAAAAAAATTTTTTTTTTTTTTTTTAAAAAAAATTTTTTTTTTTTCCCCTTTTTCCCCTTTCTTTTTTAAAAAATTTAAATTTTTTTTTTTTTAAAATTTTAAAACCCCCTTTTTTAAATTTTTCTTTTTTTTTTTTTTTTTTTTTTTGGTTTCCCTTTTTTAAAATTTTTTTGGCCAAAATTTTGTTTTTTAAATTTAAAACAAAATTTTTTGGGTTAAAGTTTTTTAAAAATTTTCTTTAAAAATTAAAATTTTTTTTTAAAAATTTTTTAAAAAAAGGTTTTTAAAATTTTTTGTTTTTAATTTGGAAACAAAAAATTTTTTTTTTAAAAAATCAAATTTTTCCTTTTTTTTTTAAAAAAAAAAAAAATTTTTTTTAAAAATTTTTTGGGTTTTTAAAAAAATAAAGGAAAATTTTTTTTTTCCCCAAAACCCCCTTTTTTTAAAAAAAAATTTTTTTAATTTGGGAAAAAACAAATTTTTTTTTTAAAAAAAAGGGTTTTTTACCCTTTTTTTTTTAAAAAAATTTAAAAAAAAATTTTTTAAAAATTTTTTTTTTTTAAATTTTTCTTTTCCGGAAATTTTTTTTCCCCAAAATTTTTTCCCCAATTTTAAATTTTGAATTTTTTAAATTTTTTCCCCTTTTTTTTTTCGGTTTTTAATTTTTTTTTCCCCTTTTAAATTCCCCCAAAACCTTTTTTTTTCCAAATTTAAAAAGGGGGTTTTTTGGGGTTTTTTTTCCTTTTTGGTTATTTTATTTTAAAGGTTAAGGAATTTAAAAATTTTTTTTTTCCCCAAGGTTTTTGGTTTTTTAAATTTTTTTTTTAAAAATTTTTAAAAAAATTTTTTTAAAAAAAAAAAAGAAAAAAAAAAATTTAAAAAAACCCCTGGGAACCAAAGGGCCCCTTTTTTTTAAAAAATTTTTTAAAAAAAATTTTTTTTTTTTTTTTTGGGGTTTACCGTTTTTTTCCCTTTTTTAATTAAGGTTTGGAACCCCTTCTTTAATTTTTTTTTTCTGGGGGGTTTTTAAAATTTTTGGGGGTTTTTTATTTTTTTTTTCCCCCTTTTTTAAAAAAAAACCCTTTTAAATTTTTTAAAAAATTATTTGGGGTTTTTTTTTTAACCCCTTTTTTGGTTTTTTTTTTTTCGGGATTTGGTTTTTGGGAAATTTTTTAAAACCCCCCTTTTTTCCCCCCCCGGGGGGGGTTTTTGGAATTCCCTTTCCCCCGGGGGGGGTTTTTTTTTTTTTTCCTTTTAAAACCCTTTCCCTTTTTAAAAAAGGTTTCCCTTTTTTGTTTTACTTTTTTTTTTTTTTTTTTTTTTTTTTTTTAAAAAAAAAAAAAAGGTTAAAAAAAAAAAAATTTTTTAAAAAAACCAACCCGGCCTTTTAAAAAAAAATTTCCCTTTTTTTTTTTTTTTTTTTTTTGGTTTAAAATTTTTAAATTTTCCCCTTTTTTTTTTTTTTTTTTGGGTTTTTTTAAAAATTTTTTTTTTGGGGGTTTTAAAAATAAAAATTTTTGGGGGGGTTCCCATTTTGGGGGGGGGGAAAAATTTGGTTTTAAAAAAGAAAACCCCAAAAAAAATTTTAAATTTTTAAAAAAAAAAATTTGTAATTTAAAAAGGGAAATTTCCCAAAGGAAAAAAAAAAAAAGGGGAAATTCCCAAAGGGGGGTTTTTTTTTTTAAAAAAAAATTTTTTTTCCGGTTTTATTTCCTTTAAATTTTTTTTTGGGGAAAATTTTCGGGTTTTTTTAAAAAAAAAAAAAAATTTTTTTTTTTTAAAAAAAACCCCCAAAATTCCCTTTTTCCACCAAAACCCCAAAAATTTTAAAATTTTTTTTGGGGGTTTTTTCCCTTTTTTTAAAAAAAAATTTTTTTTTTAAAAAAAAAAAAAAAAAAAAAAAAAAAAAATTTTGGAAACTTTTTAAATTTTTTTTTAAATTTTTTTTGGAAAATTTTTAAAAAAAAAATTTTTTTTTTTAAAAAAAAAAAATTTTTTAAAGTTTTTTTTTTTTAATTAAAAATTTTTTTTAAATTTAAAATTTTAAAAAAAAAAAAGGGGTTTTTTTTTTTTTTTTTTAAAATTTTTTTTTTTAAAAATTTAATTAAAAAAATTTTTTTTAAAAATTTTTTAAAAAATTTTTA